>LR990138.1:10029451-12727285 GCA_905147285.1 Hypena proboscidalis | reverse complement strand
CCTACCAGTCATTAGCGTGATCAAACAAACAAACGATCCAACTTCCCTGCTCGTCCTCCACAGCTAATAGTGTGTAATTATAACCCCTAAAAATAGTAATGAAGCTGCAAAATTGGTATGTATGTATGGAAAACCATTATAAATGAAAGCTAAAAAGGTAATTTACGTTATAGCCAATATAATTTTCATGTTACAGGCCGCTGGGAATGGGCAATACTATATTTCGAAGGCGGAACAGTGCAAAAACCCTAAATTCCAAAGGATTCTGTACTTGTTAGCGCAAAGAGAAGAGGAGGCCAAGATCTTTGAAAGGTTCCCCCACGAAGAAAACTACTTGGATGTAAAAATCGCAGCCACTGACCCAAATTGGAGAAAGAAAGGGATTATGAATGAACTCTTAAATGTAACTGAGTAAGTTCTTTGCTTTAATTAGTTTATCTCTCGATCTCGATCAGTCCATTATTGCTAAATCTCCCTATTCATTTTCCATTTTCAAAATTCCATGTTTTTTTAAATGGTGAAAATTTGCCAACATTACTTTATTGATATCTACGATTAAAATAGCTCATACTAATATAGATCTGTGTAAATATAATCTGATAGGCTTAGAATATTATTATAGTGACCATGATAAAATCATTGTTTTAAATAAATATAATACCAGAAGAGTAAGAGAGCCGGTTAAACCTAAGGTCATAAATTACTATGGAGAACGAACAACCAAGTTCCTTGTACCAAAAGTGTTTAATAGCATAGACATATTATAAGAGCTAACTCTAATGTTATAGTACGAGAGCCCACGACCAAAATTTTTGTCTCATAGCAATACGGCCAAAACCGCATCAAATCGATAGATACCATTATCCTGAACTCGAAAATACCAATATCAGACATTTTCCGCGTAGCGTTTGATCTGACCGAATTTTCAAAATTGTCAAAGAATTTTACCGAACTGCATCATAGCAATATGTCTGATTTGCAGACTGTAGTTGAATGATAGTTCTGAGATACCGGAAACATATTTTTCAGACGTTAGTGGTGTAGCGCAAACCCGTAAAATCACTTAAAAAAATTAAAAATGAGACAAAAAAAATGTCTCATAGCAATACATCTGAAAATCTTTTTTATTAGTAAATTTTGGTTATTTGATGCGAACAAAACAATTTTCAGACGGAAATGTGAACGCATTAAATTTTGAGACCGTTTTGAAAATGTTAACAAATTTTACCGATCGGTATCATAGCAATATGTCTGAAAATTGTTGGACATGATAAAATAAGTTGTCAACATGTGCAAAAAATTTATATCAGACAAATTAAGTGTAGCACCTTCTCTATCAGACAACTTTTCGATACTCAGATATCATTTAAAAATCGTATTGAGGCATCTTGAATTTTCTGTTACAAACCAATGAATACGTTGCGATCCTGAATTTATTAGATGATAATTAACAAAGAATTTACCCGAAACCGTAACATTGAAGTTGAAGGACTGAAATAAATTGCACAAAAGGAAGCTGGCGAGTGAGCTGTATAATAGTAAGAAAGGGGCAGGAGCGTAACAAGCGCTGAGGCTGTTGAAATTAAATACTGATTGATTTGATAGTTTTGGTTTTATTTAAAGCACACTTGAGTAACTTTTACAAAAGAAATAAGTAATGACATCTGTCATCTGTCAAAGTACATATAATAGACAAGGGAGATTCTTGAATATCTATGAAGGCTGTAAATTTAAAAAAACATTTAACAGAGGCGTCGGCCAGGCGACTCCGAAACGTTATTTTCGTTTTTGGGAGTATATGCTACACTTAAAGTGTCTGAAAACAGGTTTTTGGTAATCATGGCAGCAATACAAAAATTTAAAAAAAAAATTATCCGTATTGCTATGATACAGGTCGGCTAAATTTGTTGACATTTTCAAAAATGCGCTCAGGCTATATGCTACGCGCAAAATGTCTGAAAACAAACTTTTTCGTAATACAATTATAAAATCTATGTACATTTTCACTATCAGACGTATTGCTATATACCGACTGTCTTTTTTTTTTGACACAGCAGAAATGGCCTCCCACGCAGTTGCTACACTTTCGACCGTTACTACACACCTAGTCGGGTACAGAATCATACAATCTAACGATTTTATAGGGTTTTTGCCGTATTGCTATGAGACATGGTTTTGGTCGTGGGCTCTCGTACTATTAGTATAGGTAAACTAAAGAAGGGAGTAAAAGAGTTGCTGCTTGACGACGTTGCTGTTTAATTTAGTTTATTTAGTTAGCACATTTAAAACTATGTATATTAGGTATATTTGTGAAATATAAAAAGTAAATTCATATTTACATAGGATAGGTAGGTTATTTTAATACATAAAGAGCGCATCTTGCCTATAAACAACTGTGTTTGGTGAGAAAAACCATCAAACACTGTGTAAAAGTAACTTACAATTAATAAAAAAAAAAAAAAAAAAATATATATAATTAGGAATTCTTTTTTTCAGAAAACTGTGCCTCCAGCGTGGCGTCAAACTACTGCGTTTGGACTGTTCGAGTGCCTACTCAGCTATGGCTGCCGAAAGGCTGGGCTTCACCTGTATAAGTTCCATTCCCTACTTGAATATCAAAATGGACGGGCGACCCATTATTGTACCAGAAGCGCCGCACGTTGACGATAAAGTTTACGTTAAGCTTATCTCTTAAAATTTTAAATGGGTGGTGCGCTTTATTTCTCATACTGTTTTTCTTCATAAAATTGCAAAATCAGAATATTTCTTTGTAACATTTTCTTTATAATGATCATTCTTCTTCGTTATTTTTAATACTAATGATCGGCAGTCGTAATCATTGAAATTCATAATATTGTTTTTCAAACACCTCGTATATCCTAATTTTGTTGTACCCGCATAATATTATTTGGCACTATTTAATTTCGTATGAAACGTTAGGCATATTTTGTTGGTATAATAGTCATTTGGCATAATCGTCTTTTGACATACTATTTCATTAAGCATAAGGGTCGATTTCCCAAACGACTTTTTTTTCTGTCCTCGTTGAAATTCGTATTTGAAAAGAAGAATATTGTATTAAATTGATTTTTATAGTATTATATAGGTAGATATAGGGTGGAGGCAAAAATATTAATGGGCTGGGATGAAATTTAAGGGTAGAAAAAAATTCCTAAAGTCCAAATTTTCGCTTGTCGGTGCTGTCCCAGTACTTTTTTTACAAACAAAATGGCTTATAAGTTAATGAATATTAGTAAATTAAGGTTACAACCTACCCTATTTCGTAGGATATTAGTTTCATCATTGATAAATAGCATATTATATTATTTAACTAACCATATTTATTAATGAGAGGCACAAACGTACTTGTCCCAGAAATTCTTGGCTTTTCGGTGCCAAAAAGTAATTTAGACATAACTTTACATAGGCAAGTCCGACAGTGTCCCCTCTCTGATTATTATTTCATGTTAGTACTGCCCTAATGCGCAGTGAAGACGGACGCTTTCTACATCGCTGCATTTGCCCGCAAAAAACGTAAGTACACCATAAAAATTGCTAGGCGACAAATATTTTATCTTATCGGAGAATGATTTTTTATATTGTAATATGTTGTTATTTTATATTTGTTTGATCCATACAGAGAAAGTAACTAAATTAGCTTTATTGGCCGTAGTTCAATTTGTCCTAGTTATTATAGTTCATTAGAAATTTAAAAAAAAGTGTGCAATTTATCTCGTCGCTGTACCGTTATCGGTGGAATCGGTGGTCATTTATTTTGCTTCTAAAACATTTTATTGATATCAGTAATTTCGTTAGGTATATAAAATATGAGTTTTCGAAAGTTGCGATTTTTACAATACCGAACGCACTGTGTCGATAGTGAAATTGTACGATGTTAAATACCTTTGTTTGTTTGTACCCAGAAAAATTCAAATTTTCTAGACCGATCGTGGTGTGGGCATAGTTAAAGTAGATTGCGTAATTTTCATAGCCAGAACGCCTGTCGCAAAAATATACGCAAATTTAAAATAGATGCAAAATATTGTCTACATTAAACATAGTATTAAAAAAAAAGACATTTTATAATCGAATTAGGGACAAACAGTAAATTTTGAAGACCGATATACTATTGCATCTATAAAGCATCGATGGTAAAAGCATCGCACAATTGAACTTTTGACACATTGTGTTCGGTACTCTCGATCTTAAATATTTATTTTATTTAGCTTTAAGTATTTGTTGTTATAGCGGCAATAATTATACATCATCTGTGAAAATTTCAACGTCCTCGCTATCACGGTTCTTGAGATACATCCTGGAGACAGACGGACGTTCGGACGGACGGACGGACAGCGAAGTCTCCGTAAAAGGGTTCCATTTCCTTTGGGTAAGGAACCCTAAAAACATAAAAATTTTCATAAGCTTTCAAATAAGGTATAAAACTCTGATGTAACTGGAATATAACAAAGTTATTGACGAAACAATGGTGCAAAGGTGGTCAGATTTACCATATCGGTGGATAAGCACACCTTTTCGGTGTTCAAGCATTTCATATCGGTGTACAGAAAACTAATCGGTGGTCAGCTTATCGTATCGGTGACAACCCAAATTCAAACTCAAATTTCTCTTCAGTCTTAAATGATACGATCATGTGCGTAAAATTGGGGACATTTAGTATCATATAGATTACAATAAATCTAAAAAATATCCAAAAAAGCTATAAATAAAAAAGTTCACCGATAAGGTACAAAGAACACCACTTGTTGAAATTGACCCATAATGTTTTTTGATCAAAAGATAACTTGGGGTACCATTGTATAAAAATAGGTTAGGATTCGGAGGAGCATGCCCTTGGGCCACCCTTAAGCCGCCAACATGTTTATTCTACATACGATAAGTATTTTATTGAATAAAAAATAAACGGTATTTAACAAAGACTCTAAACCATTATTAAGATATAACTGTTAAATATAATAGGAATCTAATATTAATTAAAAAAAATGCTATTTTAAGTATTGAATGTTATTAAAAATATTCACGTTGAACATGGCTTTTTATAAAACAAATTGAACCTCGAGCTTCGCGCATTACACACATGCGTTTATTTTGATCACACATCTCACTTGCACCACAAATATTTAGGTACAGAAGATAAGCTCATGACCATAGTAAAAATAGATAAGTATGTTATCTTCGAACAAAGGTACATTGCGCCGTTTGTATGTACGCGTAGCGCTTGCTACGCCCCGGGTTCATGTACGTACGCACGCACACTACGCCGCTCGGCCACTCACTCGGTCACCGGTAGTACGGGCCGTGTCATTACTGTGAGCGGTCGGTGTTTGTTTAAAAAATTAGGTACGGTTACGCGCTGCACTGCAAAATGTCTTCGCGAGTCAAAAGATATTACTGTGAAGTTTATGGTTGTTCAAACGACACTATTTCAAACCCAGAATTAACGTTCTTTAAGGTACCCTCTGAACACGAAAGGTGAGTTAATAAAATACGTATTTGATAATAACTACTAAATACTTAATAATAATGTAGGTATGTTTTTTAAACGCCGCCGTGCCGTTGCCTCTTTGGTTTATTCCACAAAATTGATGTTACATTATGAATATGATGCGCAATTTTGTGATGTGTTATTAAATTATTTTTATTTTAACCGATATAAAAAAGGAAGTTCTCATAGTGTGTATGTATGTTGGTCTGCGATTATCTCGCATTTGGCTGATTTTGATGTAGTTTTCAGAAGAGAACCTATATGTTGAGAAAATTCTCGAGGTTTTAGGTATTTTAACCGACTTCAAAAAAAGGAGGTTCTCATTTTAGTTGTAGTTAAAGTTAAAAGAGAGAAGAACATGGTAGTTGTTTTTTTTACTTTAATGGTAGGTAAAGTATATGCATGTAACTTCCTAGTGTTTACTAATGTTATAAATGCGAAAGTTTGTAAAAACTATGGATGTATGTTTGTAACTCTGTCACGCAAATGAATGTGTGTTACTCAATGTTTTTTTTTCTTTTTTAGATGTTTACAATGGCTTCGTCTCATCGACCGTAAGGACTTGATAGGAAAAATTAAAAATTATCATCGTGTATGTACATGTAAAGTACATTTTAGCAAAGAAGTGGTAAAAATAAATACACAACGCAAATTATTGGCAAAAGATTCTGCACCAAGTTTGTTCCTACCTGTAACAACAATGAATGATGAAAAAATTATTTGACTTTGACTTGACATAAATAAATGCTTTGTTTTGTAAAAAAAACGGTTTTTTATAATTAAAAAAAAAAATTCAGTACAGGTATAAAATTTAAAATATCAATCTGACAAGTGACAACCCTGCGCCTCGAGCAAGTTTAGGTATCGTGCGCTCCTAAACGCCGGGAGTTGGCCTACTTATCTATTTTTACTATGTCATGACATACCTCAGTTTTAATTCCTACGCTCGGCGGGTGATCTTGGTGGTCATAGAAATCATGTCTGAAAGCGTGCGTGCAACTTAAAGTTTAAAGTACGTCGGTTTGGAATACACTATGTGACGGAAGTTGCTGGTGTTGGGAATTGTTTAGCATTCAAATTGATGGAGAGGGCTAATGCGTTTTGTTCGTAGGAAAAAAACGTGTATAATCCCCAACATTTTAGTTTCAAGTGGAATTTATATATTTTGACTTAAGTATATTGATTTAAATCAAATAAATAATTATTTATTAGATTGATGAATATGTTTTCGGAGTTTCTGTTGAATTTCATGTCAATTTATATGACGACTTGGATCGGATAATAATCGGACGTAACACTAAGCGCTCTAGAGCCGGCGCCAGCATTCATCCTGGGCGACAGAATCCAGACCTAAAATTAAATATATGTATTATTTTGTCCATTCCTCCTCCTATTTACATTTAGTTCCGGCTGTCGCCTTCCTGGATAAGTGGCTGGCGCGGAACTTTGTCCGAAGAAAGAAGACGACATCAACATAGAATAAAAGACGCACAAAATGTGTATTTCATTATTAAAAAAGATCTCTAAAAAACAAATTTATTAAAAATTATTTAAAGCAAACCATTACAAACACGCAAAATCATGATTATTTTATAATTTAAGCTGACTATAGGATGAAAAATAATTATGTTGTCTATTCCTGACATTACTGGTTATTTATTTACATTAAAATAATTAAAATGCATTTCATTTTTCGTAGATGTATGAAATGGCAACCCTTTTTTCAATGCATTAAGTGTATTTTTTAAGGTAACTAGGTGTTAATTATGGCTGTGTCTAGCTATTCCTATCGATCATAAATCCTAGCACGGACTCTAGTTCTGGCTATTGCCGCAATCTTGACATCTGCAATTTGTGTGAGTGCCTTAACTACTGCATTCTTTCGCTATCGATGGGCACATCGACAATGAAGAACATCACTAAAGCAGTAAAAATGTAAGTAATTTTCAAAGACCTATGTATTTATGAACTCATTGGTAATTTTGCTAAAGTATAACTGTCAAATTACCGTCATGTTTAATCTTTGACATTATTCTTCTTCTTCTTTTATTTAATGGCAACTGGGTCTCCTTGCGGTGACCATTTCTGCCAGTGTCAAGTGTGAAATATTAGTAAAGTTATTGTAAGTGTCCAAAATGGCGGGCGATATACTCGGACTCTGACGATGGCGGCGCAGGCGAACACGCGCTGTCAACGTGCACTCACCCACGCCGCCACCGCCAAAGTCCTTTGACATTATTATCTCCTATTCATGGACGTAGTAATAATCATAGACAAAGCATCACTCGCTCCGCTCGTTGAATAGACGTTACATAAACTTTTTAGTCCTACCAATTCCTACTGCGCGTAAAAAGCTGCACGTGCCAGATAATTTGACGTCTTAAACGTCAAAGACACGGCGCGGGTCATATTTCGCTTGGTGTTTTATTAGAATTAAACCAACAAAATCTGTTCAAAAAAGCAAAAAACCCTGTAGGATACAATGGGTTGGTGTACAGTACCCGGCTGCGAAAGCAAAACAGGGGATATGACGCCGAATAACGTTAAAGTTTCGTTCCATCGGTAAGTCGATTTTAATATTATTCAGTTTCCATCCGTGAATCTCAAAACTCTACCTATAATACAATTCAATGACGATTATTGGATGTTTAGCCAAGTCTACATAGGGTCTAACACCTCGCTTAATGTAGTTATATGCTAAAAACTAAAAATATTCAGTTTACTAGAACTAAGTAGTGTTGTGAAAGTATCGATAAACTGTTCAATGCATAAATGTGATCCTAACTAATATTATAAATGCGAAAGTAACTCTGTCTGTTACGCTTTCCCGCTTAAACCTCGCAACCGATTTTGATAAAATTTGGTACAGACTATCTTTAGACCCTGAGACAGAACATAGGCTACTTTTTTTTCAAAAAAACGGGTTGAAATAGAGGTTCAAAGTTTGTATGGGATTTCTTAATTTAAGTGTTTTTTATTAATTAGGTCCTGTAAGTACCTATTTGTCTGTTTTGATTTGTTTGAATATTATTTTCCTTGAGTAGTTTTTGTCGAATATTTGTTTTGGTTGGTAGTAATAGATAGGTAAGTAAGTACATGAGTTGTACCTACTATTGTTATATTGACATTGTTACCTTTAGAATTTTTTGTTCATAAAACGACATCAACGCGGACGAAGTCGCGGGTAACAGCTAGTAAACCTATAAAAAAAAACCTTATTCTGAAAGTCTCATGTCACAATGTTAGATCGATTTTAATAAAATTTTATGTGTTCGTTTTAGTAGGTCTGTAAATATTTTTACACTGCAAATGTGTAGGTTCATACCACGCGGATCGTACCTAGTTATCAAAAACATTGCAGGTTTCCCTTGGATATTAAAATAAAAAATGTTAAAATAAAAAAGACTGGATTCCTACGGAACACACCAGAATTTGATCCAAACATTTTGAAGAAAACTGTTTTCGTCAAATTCCTGGGCGAAGAACTTTACATTCGCAAGCAGTACCAACGATATTTCCGCACCTACCAGCATCAAGTCAGCCTGTAAGTTCCTATCAAACATAATGTAATATTAGTCTACAAACAAACTTTGTACCCATGGATAAATAATGTTATGCTCAAGATGTAACTTAAAGAAAACTTGATGGTTATTCTTTTGCAACAATTGAACCGTCAAAAGTTTTTTATATGGTTTATGGGCACGCGTTTCACCACGATCTCACCCGATGGTAAATAATGATGCGGTCTACGGTGGAACACGCTTACTTATTAGAAAAGAAAAGAAGTTCATAGAAAATTCTATATAAGTCCACCCATACATGATCGATGAACTATCGATAAATCAATGATTATAAATATTTCACAAATTTTATTAATAAATAAAAATAGCAAAAACCCATAGGAATTGAGATATTTACAAAAAAAGCTCAAAAAACCGATTCTGTGACCTTTCACCTTGAAATAGTAACCCTACCATTTGTAGATTTTGAGACAACTTTTAGGGTGTCAATATACAAGTATTTACAGACTTACAGCTGGGTATCTCGAATTCCGAGATTTTTACCTAATTTAAGCTTAATCACTGCACTATTTATGTACTTGATATTACACATGACTTTTTTTCAAGAGGGTAACATTAAAAAGAAAACTGGTCGAAAAATAAAGTAAGTGAGTAAGTAAGTTAGTGTTACATTTTCATCGCATTTCAATCTTCTTCGTCATCATGGATACGTACTGAATCATGTACTGAGTCACTGGTAAGCGGCTTCGTCACCATGTCATTTACACCCTGTATAAACATATCAATAATCGGCGTTTGATAAAAATTACATTATTTTTATTTGGTTATCGATCATGTAGTTAATAAGCAGTAAATTTTACTAGGATACTAGGAATCTAAGATTGATAATATTCATTGTATTTCCTTTTCAAATTATGTGAGTTTGATTTTTCAAAACGATCGGCATCGATTCCCGAGCTCAGTACAAGTTTTTTAAAAAATATAAGTGCTTTTGCAGTTTTTATTTTTACTAAAATCGATGTCATGGTCCCAAAGAACAGATCTTTGCATCTCTTATAATAACAGACTTCCCCATACTGACCGTTATAAATGGGCCACCTTGTATAGAAATTTAAATAACTGTCACTAATAAGTTCAAATTTAATGATAATACTTCATGTTCCATTTAGTTTGCACCAAATTGGATGACTTTTAGCGCTTTGGGTTACGTTTTCTTGCGCTGATCCAAGGCCCATTTGATTTTACGTTAATGCATAAGTGATTGTTGCGGCTTCGTCTTGAGATAGCAGGATTTCTTGGTTTGAAATTAAACAGCTGGCTTTGGTACATTTGCAGATATATTTCTAGTATATTACAGGATGATGATGCGTATATGAACGAGTAGCGATAGAGAAAGAATAGAGTGATTAGCACAATTTTGACATTAGTTTAAATTTAACTTTAACTGACATATTATAATAGACTGACAAATTGACATAGACTGACAAGGGTGACATTAAGACACTGACACTTGACAGGGTCCGTAACATGCCCCCGGCCTTGGAAGCTCCAGGTTCCGAAACTGGTTATGCATCTTCTTCGCTGAGCAGAGGACAGATCTTGGCGAAAGCGCGCCTGATGACGCCCGATTTTGTTTTGATGTCAGCGATGCGGGAGATGCCATCCTTGCCTGGCAGGGTCTTGATCACGCGCCCCAGATGCCACCGTAGCGGTGGAAGGTTATCGTCTTTGATAACTACCATTGTGTTTGGCTTTAATGTTTTGTGTGTGTCTTCCTTCCACTTGGTTCTTGTCTGGAGTTCTGATATGTACTCCTTCGCCCATCTTGCCCAGAAGTGCTGACGCAGCTGCTCGATGCGGTGGTAGCGGTTGAGCGTTCTGGTACTAGTGTCATCCCTCATGTCTTGATAGACTGGCGCTGTGAGAGGTCGACCAACCAGGAAATGTCCAGGACTGAGTGGGAGAAGGTCATCAGGATTGGATGAAAGAGGAGAGAGGGGACGGGAATTTAATATGGCTTCGACTTGAGCCAAGACTGTGGTAAATTCCTCAAATGTGAGGTGAGCATTACCTATAGTGCGTAGTAAATGTTTTTTGCATGATTTTACTCCGGACTCCCACCCTCCACCTAGATGAGGACTGTAGGCTGCTATGAATTTAAATTTGATGGACTGACTAGCTGCATATTCAGCTATATCTAATGAGCAGTTAGTTAAGTATTTTGAGAACTCGCCCATGGCGCCTACAAAATTCCTTCCGTTATCGGAATGGATTTCATCAGGCTTTCCACGGCGTGATATAAAACGCTTGAGCGCTAGAATGTATGCTTCAGACGAGAGGTCGCTTACTAGCTCAAGGTGTACAGCGCGCGTTAAAAAACAGATAAATAAAGCAATATAAACTTTTACAGTTCTAGCTCCCCTCCCCTTACGATTCAAGATGAGCAATGGTCCCGCGTAATCAACTCCGCAGTAAGTAAAAGGATGCGCAGGCGTTAATCTTTGTGGAGGTAAGTTACCCATCAAGGGGGTAAGGGTTTTGCTCTTTAACCGTTTACACGATACACACTCGTGCACAATTTTACGAGCGAGGTTCCTGCCAGCAATAGGCCACCACTGCTGACGGATATCATAGAGAAGTGCCTGAGGGGCTGCGTGAAATAATCTCCTATGCTCGTGTCTGAACAGCAGTACAGTGAATCTGTGATGTGCGCAAAGTAGTATAGGATGTTTCTTATCATAGCTGAAATTGGTAGACGCTTCAATTCTTCCACCAACTCTAATAATATTTTTATCGTCGATAAATAAATTAAGTTTAGATAAACTACGGTTACTATTAAGCGACGCATTTTTTTTTATAAGTTTATATTCGTCAGCGAATGATTCCGACTGAGCAAACCTAGCTAAAACTAACTCAGATTCCCTCAATTCGTTCACCGTGAGCTCGCCATACTGACGTTTTATTTTATTATTGCGCGAGTTATGTACAAAACGTAGCACGTATGCGAATGCGCGTCTCATACGGTCGAATTGGGAGAACCGAGAGAATGGAAAAATAAAAATAATATAGAAACCTGATTTTAAGACATTAAAAGTGTTTTCGCATAATTTTAATAATTGTTGTGTTAATTTTAAATATTGAATACCTAACAGGTCACCTTGAATAGCAGGACCGACGCGTTGGAGATCATTTAGCGATTGACCTGAATTGTGAAAACTCGCATCAAATACAACACGTAGCTTGGTTGTAGTACTGTGTTTGCGATAAATTCCATGATGAGGCATGAAATAATTTGGGGTCCCGCAAGTATCGATACGCGACATGTGACCCAAATCTTCATATTCATGAATAAACTCGCTATACATTTTTTTATAATCAGGCATACGTTGTAGCCGTTTTTCTAACGCGAAAAAGCGGTTTTTGGCTTGATTAAATGTATCGCCCAAGTTATCTGGTGAGGATTTGAATGGAATGTTGACGATAAATCTTCCATCACTATTGCGTTTAAATGTATTCACGAAATGATTTTCGCATTCCTTCTCCTCCTCCGTGCGCGTATCAGATAACTTGGGTAACTCTTCAAGTTCCCAGAACCTCCGCACTTGTTCTTCTATTGCGTGTGTGAAGTTACACTGGATATGGCGAGTACTGCGCGTATTGATATGTACGGGACCTGAAATTATCCAGCCTAAGTGCGTGTTTTGTACAAACGGCCCATTCGGTAATCGTATTTTACCGTCGCTTAATAAATCCCAGAACTTATCAGCACCGATTAAAATGTCAATACGTTGAGATTCATTAAAGTATGGATCCGCTAATTGAATGTGTGCCGGCAGTCTAAACTGCGCGTGTTGTTTAGGTATAACCGGCATCGTTGAAGTTATTTGCGGTAGAACGAAACATTGCATACACATAGTGAAGTCGTTGGTTCGCGATTTTATTTCAATATCACAGATTTGCGTGGACTGTGTTATTGAATTACCAACGCCGTGTATTTCCCTAGTGGACTGTATTGTTGGACATTGTATTGAGTCGCATAACGTTTGTGTAACGATGCATCTTTCGCTTCCTGAGTCTAAAAGAGCACGCGCCAAATGATATTCGTTTTTATTATCTTTTACTTCCACTAAAGCCGTCGATAATAGAACAGGTTGCATACAAGGATACTGAGCATCGAATAATATATCCACGTTAGAGTGTGTGTGTCCATCATCTGTACCTGCGCGGGGCAAGTGCGACGCGAGGGACGCTTGCATTACCGCGACCGGTTTGCTATCGCCCGGCGCGGGTGCCAGTGCAGACGTTCCGCTCCCATGCAAAGCTACATTATCTGTGTGAATTAACGAATTATGTTTTTTATCACATTTACGACACGGGCCGAACTTACAATGCGAAACAGTATGACCGGGACGCAAACAGTTCTCACACAAGTTGTTATCTTTAATGCATTTTACCCGGGACTCAATCGTGTGGTTTAAAAACGTTTGGCATGCATAAAGTGGATGATTGTCATTACAAAGTAAACAAGATCTTTTACTCTGGGGCGCGCGCGGCTTGTTATTGGAAACATTGCAGTGAACCTTACTACTACCGGTGTGCGTAATTGTGTTCGGTTTACCGTGGTTAATGTAGTTCGTTTTAGTGCTAGTATGTGACACTTGCAGTGTTTCCAGCATGTCTGCCCTATCTTTTAAGAACGAAAGCACTGTTTCGACCTTCATACGTGACTTGGAATCACCAGATATTGTTGACGAGTTCGATTTAAATTGTTCCCATGCGCGTTCTGTGGTTTTATCGAGTTTTGTAACAATGATGTAAATAATAAGTGTATCCCAACTATCAACGGGCTCACCTAGGATTTTTAGTGCTCGTAAATTCTTTAGAATAGTATCAATTAAATTACGTAGTAAGTCTGGTGATTCTTTTGTCAATGTTTGAATATTGAACAGTGCTCGAATATGATTTTGAATTAGAAGTCGGCTATTATTATATCGATTTAATAGTAGTTCCCACGCAACAATGTAGTTGCTTTCAGAAAATTCCAAAGAATCAATGACTAGGGCTGCGCTTCCTTTTAGTGACGATTTTAAATAATGGAACTTTTGTATACTGCTGATTTGAACAGAGTTATGTACTAACGACAGAAAGGTATCCCTGAACTCTAACCAATGCTCACTTGAACCGTCAAAGGTAGGTACGGATATGGTAGGTAACTTTACTGAGCCGTTATTGTATTTATTTGAACACGTAGGTACCTCTTTAGTGCTTAACATACATTCTACTTGAGCCAGGGTGCTGTAGTAGCTATCCTCAAACAAATCGCGTTGTTGTAATTGATTTTCTAAATCAGCTTCTGTGACACATTCCTCTAATTTTGTTTGAAGATCGCTAAATTCAGCAAACAGGCTAGCAGCTCCTTGCATTCTTAATTTAAGATCTGCTCGCGTTTGAGCTGACAATATGTTCTCACTGCTAAGAGAATTAATGTGGGTATTAAATCTAATTAACCGACTTTTGACAATCGCTCGCTTTTTAACTAGATCTCGGATTGCCTGATTTTTAACATCATCCTGAGATATAGCAATCTTAGGGGATTTAGGCCTAGCAACAGAAGGAATAGCTAGGGGGGCTAAAGGGTCCTTGCCATCAGTGCTCATCTTGGTGGGTAGTGAAAGGTGGAGTACTCACGATTAACAGTGGCAGCTTATGCTTGCTCTGGCACGTTGCTGACGACCACTGGAAAGATGTTACTCGCCGCGTCTCAATCACTGAAATCAGTTTACCACAGAATTAGCACAAGCACTTGGAAAGGATGGGGAAAGATAGATTGGCTGGCCGTACCACTTTGCGTGCGTTTTGGAAGAACGTAGATCTTCTCATGTAGTACAGGGCCTGCTACAGCTGATATTTCAGATGAATCCTCGGTCTCTCGAAGACTGCCTCGGTTGCGCGTAACGGTCGTTAGGTGCTCGAAGTTCTTGCGTCCGGCGTAGATGGATCAAATGTTGCGGCTTCGTCTTGAGATAGCAGGATTTCTTGGTTTGAAATTAAACAGCTGGCTTTGGTACATTTGCAGATATATTTCTAGTATATTACAGGATGATGATGCGTATATGAACGAGTAGCGATAGAGAAAGAATAGAGTGATTAGCACAATTTTGACATTAGTTTAAATTTAACTTTAACTGACATATTATAATAGACTGACAAATTGACATAGACTGACAAGGGTGACATTAAGACACTGACACTTGACAGGGTCCGTAACAGTGATCATATTTTGTATTATTGTATTTTATAATTTCTTGTGTAATAAATAAATGTATTTCATGTTATCTATTTCTTGTTTTTTTTAATGCAACAGCGTCTTCACAATCTTCTTTATGAAGATGAATTCCCTGAATATTAAAATATCTTATATTATATTGACATAGTATGCAATGCAATCTTTCGATATCGATGGACACATCGACAATGAAGGCCATCACTATAGCAGTGACAATAAAATTTCTGCAAATGTGTAACTGTCAAATTGCCTTTATACATAGAAATATATACTATAGAAATGGCTTGTCCGAACAAATTGCCCTTCAAATTTGACATTATGAATAGCAGGATCAGTAACGCCATCTGCATTGAACTACCATGTGACAATTCATAACAAATACTTTTTTAAATTACCAAAAATATTCTCTTGAACGCCCGCGGCATAGTTCAACTAAGCGCAGTTGCGCAGTTCCAAAGTCAAGTCACGCGGATATTCACGATTAAGGAATATGGCGTCGGAACGAAAAATTTTAGCAAATAAAATTGATAAAATAATGTAAAGAGGTGGATATAATAAGATATTTGTGACTTACCGGTGATATGTAATACCATAATCTTTTTTGTTATGTTTAATTTGGTAGTTCGTACAACTTTTCAGTGCACAATTAGGCATTTTGTCGTGTCTGACCGCTCACGGAGGCAGCCAACCACAGACAATTTCACTACGCGCTTTTTGTAGTCTGATTGACTCCAAAAAGGTTCAGTTCATTTATCGCGCGTTAGCCGTGTCCTTACTTTATACGTCAATGCCTTTATATTACTTCTTTGACATCTATGTTCTCTGGTAATAATATAATATTAAGTCCATGCTCCTATTATCTCCGATACGAACTTGTCAATATTGTCAAAATCACAGATAATATAAAAACAGTTACAACATAGATAAGTAATAAATCAATCGATAGCTAGTCGATTAAATAAAAATGTATATTTTTACAATATTTATTTTCTTTTCATAATGTGAATTAGATTGCCTGTTTAAAAATATAGTTAAAGGGATTTATTAATTTGAATGATTTTCCTATTGAATTGTGTTTGATCTTTGTTTTGTAGTTGTACATTATGATCGATGATAACTGACTCGATTATATTTTCCCAAGGTATGAGTTATGGCTGAAAAAGTACTTTATATTAATTTCTTTTTCTAAGTAAACATGGAAACAGATTATTCAAAAGTAATTTGAATAATCTGTTTCCAAACAACAATTTAATTATCTCACAACTTACACATAACGTCATCTAGTCACAAACTAAGCAGAGCTTGCACTATGGGTACTAGAATAACTGATACTAATAAATATATACTTTTCTTAACAATAACAGCTTCTACCAGTCAATATTTTCTTTCATTTTCAGTCAGTAAAGATTATTTATTTTAGTACTAACTATTCCAAGTAACTGCATTGTATAATTTGGGCCCATATTACTCTTGAATTAATAAAGTTAACGTATCCGCTAAAGCTTTCATTAAAAGTTTATTACATACGCTACCACTATTTTGTTACATTTTTGGAGCCATTATTTTGTTTAGCTTTTAGAGGGGACACCCTACTCAAACTTTTGCTCTTTACAGTTAATTGGCTCGCAAACCGATCTCTAAATAAAAAAAACTATCTTGCGATACTCTACACTATACGAGAGAAGAAAAACAGGCCCATTAAATACCCAAAAACAAATATTTTCAAGATTTTATTTGACCACTTTGTCAGCATAGTAAATTTAAAGATATTTCAGCAAAGTTTCATCTTTCTAGCACTTGCGGTTTTGACGCTATTCCTCGGAAAGACAGACAGACGGTCATTGCGAAACTAGAGTTCCTTGTATGTACTATGGAACCCTAAAAATGTAGTCAGCCACACTATAATGTATAAAGTATATTAACTATTATGTAAACAGTTATTTTTGGTCATGACTTGAAATCATATCTTCATCAGTGATAAAGCTAGTACGATTTTAATACTATAACATGAGGTGCACAATAAAGACGAGTCATGATGATCTTACTTTTCAAAGAGCCTTCGGCGATTCCAGATTTATTGGTGATAATGACACATTCGTTCTAATTCTTTTAGATTTTTTAAGATAATATTTAAAAACGTCACACTCGGGTGGTTAAGACCAGACGCTTTCATGCAGCTTTTCAGATTTTATGACGAAAACATTTATAAAAAGTCGGTCGGAGACGGCTCTTTGGCTACTGGCAGCGGATACGCTTTTAATAATTTTCTTGACGCTCTATGTCTCATGAAGGTGGAGACAATAAGGTACTGCATTTTAAATGATAATTTTGCGGGAGGGAGTCCTGCCAGCAATGAGTCACGGGCTCTCTGTGGGCGCTTCAAGCCCAGTCAAACACTGATCAGCTACTAAGCTGTTGGACGTTGGGATCAAAATTAGTATTCTCCTATTGCTCTTTGCCTAGAACCAGTCAAATCTCAATTCCAATCTCTCCCATGAACCAGTATTAACGATAGTATGGTGCACTACTAAGTATGGCGAAAAAACGAGTATTACCTCTTTCGCAACAAAGATCTCAAGTGTTGTAGGTATCATACAGCACCAAATAAATCAGCAGTTTCCGTTTCCGCCTTCGATAACTTTATCTAGCGATAAAATAATTTATCGGATGCCTTAAAATGATACTCATTGTAATTTTGATTTCATACGGACTCGGGAAGTCGCCGGGCGTGGTTAAGATTAGCAAAAAAATAAGTAAGTTTCAAGGCTTTTACAATATATATTTATATTTATTATTATTCTACTAAGGTAGAAAACAAGTATATGGCCCGCCTGATGATAAGCAGTTACCGTAGCCTACGGGCACTAGCATCACCAGAGGCTGACCTTTTAAAACCCTATTGCACTCAGGGACCCCCCACTCTGGGACTTTGGCACCCTTGCTGAAGTTTCTTGGTAGCAAGCTCATTCCAGAAAATAGGAGGCAATTTCTCTGGCATCGTACCGTACCGAACCGTATTGTGCCTGTGACTGACTGTGTGTGTAACTGTTGTCAGGTGCAGAGGTGGAGCAATGTCAAACCAAGGCTACGAGATCAAACCGGTAGGACTGGAGGATGTGGATACCGTTGTGAAATTTCTCCGTCGGTAAGTTTCCTACAAAGTACACCTCATCATATAGGGTGTAAATGACATAGTAACGAAGCCTACCAGTGATTCAGTACATAATTGTGGGAGCCTGGTCTTTCGCTGTCTTTCCAACTAATTATGGAAGAGTATATCCTAGACTACTCTTATGCATTTGCAATTTTCCGATCACCTTCGGGCTTTTTAGATGTTATTTTTTTTCCATTTGTAGAAAAATCCGATCTGCCGAGCTTCGAAATCATGTTCTTAATCACTAAAAACTAAAAAATCATTTCTGAAGCTTATTTTCATACATTTGCGATTTTCTTATGACGCGTGACGTGTAAAAATTTTGGAAGACTGATATTCCGATTTATGAAATGTTTGCACCTAGGGTCTCAGAATCATAATATATACTGAATCACTGGTAACCGGCTTCGTCACATTTACACCCTGTAGTCTCCTCCTTGTATCGTGTCAATGGCTTGTTGTTGAATGTTAAATAGTTTTTGCCCAAAAAGCAGCAACGTCTACTCCTTTTTCGTAGCCTGCATAAGATCTTGACGCGTACACGTGGCAGGAGACAACGGGCATGATAGCAGGTGAGCCATATTTTGTGTAGGGAACCCGCACTCACAATTGATGGTATTTGTTTGAGTGAATCCCCACTTAACCAGGTTCTCCCTACAGCGGCCAACTTGTGTCCGGAGGCGGTTAAGAGACTTCCAAATTGGCCACTGTAGCCCGCTACCAGGTGGAAGATGCTCGGCTGGTTTAAGAAAGCCGGGTGGAGTTGGAAACTTAGCCTTCCATGCTTCCATTCTCACATTAGCCTGGGTTTGGTTATCTCTGTATTTGGCTATCCTCATAAAGCTCTTTCGGCTTTTTAAACGAGCTCGTGGCAGTTGGTAACCATGGAGAGGATGCCTTCTGTCATTTTCCTGGTTATGCTTTTCAGCACAGCAAGATGCTTCGCGTCGCGCAGGTGGTGTAAACATGGCTATAAACACCCTGCAGTTACTTAGATATACCATAATAATAGTTAATTTCACGGATAAAAATTTAAAGTTTTTTGACACAACTAAATTAAACGATATTGTTATTAGGCCGGATTATTCCCAGCTTTCCTATCGGTATTCCGATTAATCGGCAAGATGGGAATGAACCAACAACACCCGAAAGAGATCAGGTTTGTTCTGAGACTGGGTGTGCTTGTGTGAGTGAATGTGTGTATTTGGCCTTGTCATTGGGACCATTGGATAGTGTAATTGCTTCTGGCGTTCTGTGTAATGTAAAAAAATCCAAATTATTATTATTTATTAGGTGCAGGAGGAACGGCTTACTTTTGAACCACGTGGGTTAAACGTTAACACTGCCAATTGCCAGGCTTCGGCCAGATATTAGGCTATCTTCTCTGAAAAATCCAACACCTATTTTTGCCTGACCCGGAGACCTCGGCGTGGTGCGCTTGCCGCTAGGTCGAGGAAGTCAACAAAATCCCTAAGGATTTATCAGTTGATGGACTTTAGGGTGCCTCTGCGCTATATAACCTTGATAACAGTCAGAAAATATCTATTTAATATTACCAGAAGAGTGTTATAATAGTGTTTCAAGCTAATAAATACTAGACTACATAAGGCAGTAATACGTTTTCAGTTCTTTAATTTAGTTAGTTCATATATCAAAACGGAAGTAGCTTGAGTAACTAAGTAAATCCTTACTAAATTATTGTTGCGTGTGGACTACACTGCCTTCCATTTAACTCTGTCGCAACAGTGATGGAAAACATCTTCGGATGGACTTCATCAACATCACTTCGCGCTCCAAACGTAATGTCCTTTGGCATATTAATTAGGTCTACGTCTACAGAATGTATCTGTGTACATTGTAGCATCTTCTAGCAGCATATATCTATGGGAAGTACTATTTCAGAACGTACTACATAGAAGAGCCTACATACAAAGCAGTGGGAGTAAGTGAGGACGATGAAACCGAGGAAATGGACGAATACTGCGCTGACGGCCTGCGTACTGGCGTGTCTTTTCAAGCCGTGGATAAAGACGGCAACGTGGTCGGTGTTATGCTGAACGGCATCGTCACTAGAGAGGAATTACGTATTAATCAATATGCCCGCATGTAAATCAAATGTGTATAGCCATATGTCCTCAAAACACCGAACACTTCTGAGCGCCGTTGGGTACCTACAGCTTTTACATTCTAGGTATCTAATATACCTACTTACGCAGTATTTTTTTTTGCATTATAGCAACGATAGCCGAATTGGAGACCATAGGACTGTTTAGTTGTTTGTTGGAGTCTACCAATCCACACTTAGCCAGCGTGGTAGACTAAGGCCTAACCCTTCTCATCATAAGAAGAGGCCAGTGCCCAGCAGTGGGACACGTATAAGAATTGTAAACAGGACTGCTATTTTACCTACTCAGTCATTTATAAGTATGTATATTTCGTGTTACAGGACGCCAAGCGTGGACCACACTTACGAACGGCAGCGGAAGAGAGCGAAACCTCTGTATACAAAAAAAAAAAAATAGCTAAAAGAGAGGAACGGGTCAAGATGTGTGAAAGGTTCCCTGACGAAGAAAAGTACATGGATCTCAACATAGCAGCCACAGACCCTAATTGGAGAAAGAAAGGGATTCTAAATGAACTGTTAAAGGAAACTGAGTAAGCACTGTTAAACATGACTAGGATATTATGTTAGATTTGTTGCAAAAACTCTCCATTCATCTTCTCAGCAGCATGATGGTCCACCTTGGCCTCTTTAGAGATCTTCATTCAATAACTTTTATCAATCATCTTGCCATCTCAAATCATCCGTCATCTTGTATCCAATCAAACTGTATTATATATACCTTTGTGATAGTCTTACTGAAGGAAATAATCTACTTGCATATCGATCTATCGTCTATTTGGCACAAATGAATCTTTGCATTTACAAAATGCAAATTAGAAGAAAATGTTTAGCACCGACTTCAAGAACTATCTGACCGACTTTTTGCTTTATTTAATGTTTTATGGTTTTTTAAGTCCGTTTTTCTAAATGTAATCTGATTGATCTCTTTTTAATAAAGTAGATTCAGCATTAAACGTTACCTACCATATTTTGATATTCACTTTAAAAAATAACAAACGCTACCGAAGCGCCTTCGCCGTCACCAATCAATAAGCACCGAGGGCACTTTTTTTTTAAATCTACTTTTTACGTAAACAAAATAAATTTACAAGTCAATAATAATTATCGTTTATTTAGAAGATAATAGGTAATTCTAATTTGACTTATTGTACGTAAATTAAAGAGCATAGACGTAAAGCGTAGACGCTAATGATGACTAGCAGCTGACAACGCCACAAACACCGGATCATCAGTCATCAGTGGGATGCATTTAAAATAAACCGCCTTCGAAAACAGTATAAACATTAAATACTTCGTAGAGTTTTTGAATTTTTAAGGCAATTTTCGTAAAAAAAAAAATTGCCGTGAGAAGTCGGTTAAATACGTTTTTAAGTCGGTACTGAACATTGTTTCGTAAAATTAGCAACAAACAGCATCCCCTTGCCCATAAGTGTCAGATAGAAAACAATATGATTTACAAAGGACTTCGGTAGTAGTATAACCTCATGGTCAATATAATGTGATTTTAGAAAGCTGTGCCACCAACGAGGCGTGAAACTCCTGCGGATAGACTGTACAAGTGCCTTCTCAGCTATGGCTGCCGAGAGACTGGGATTCACCCTCTTAAGTTCCGTCCCCTTCGCGGATATCAAAGAGAATGGAGAACTCCTTATTGTACCAGAAGCACCGCACGTCAACGACAGGACTTACTATAAGTTTATTTCTTAAATGTAGTGTACTTATAGAATACACTTTTCTATTGCCGTTACCCAAAGTTCACACTAAAGATATTAAGTCCTCAGTGTAAATTTTGTAAAGGAGAACTAAAAAAAATCTCATAAAATTAAATTAAAACCACAAATAATAGATAGGTAAGGTACTACTATTTTATTAGAATCTTGTTGTATATTTACAAGAAAATAAGTTATTTATTTTACATTTTGTTTCATTTATATCTTTAACTAATAAAAATGATTTAACATTATTTATGACGGAATGCGTGTGTTCAATACGAACACAGCTCCGCATTATTCCCTGGATAACTTTGTATACGTTTACGTTTGGATCTCTAGTCTCAGTCAAACTGGCCCAGTCTTTGTCTTCTTTGGGGACGCCCAATTCCATTATAAAAGCTTCATTTCTGTAATATAACAAGGTAGATAGACCAGAGTGTTTAGCTAAGGCAAAATTGACCAGCAAGTTCAACCCAAGTACAAGTGGCTTTTAGGCTTCCTTTATGATTAAATATATTACATAATTATTATGTTTTTGACACTGCATCTCTCTCAACCTTGCAAAGGCGTTTGATACGATTTCTGCCTTCAAACTGCTAAATAATCTAAACAACTTGCTCAGGGGCCTTCAGTTAAATTTGTTCAAAAGCTTTCTCACCGGGCGCTTTAAAGTATACGTGTGAATAACTACACTAGTATTAATCTTCTGTTACGTATGGAGTTACCAATTTATATCGATGGTTAACGGGCAAAAGAGGCTAACCAACAATATACAAACTTAACAGGAGAGAGGTTTAAAGTTTTTAAAAAATCATAAAAAAAATTCTGTTGCATCGCCAAGCTTAAAATTTTAGCCAGATAGCTGTCAAATGTGTATCTTTAAACTGGCATATTTAGTTATCTCGAAATTCACCACGTTCCATAGTTAATGGTTGGTTACCTTCAAAGGTGTCTGATTTACAAACAGGAAAAAAGTCCTAAGTGAAAATAACTCTTGATTTATTACGGGCGAAATGATCTAAATGTATTTGCATTATTTTGTAAATACAAGAAAAAAGGCATTATTTTAATACTTAGTACTCATCTAGTGAGGCAAATATAGTATAAGTTATTACACGCTGATGATATATGGTAGGAAAATTGTCTTAAGTTAAAAATCTGTTAAATAATTAGTAAGCACTTTGAATATTTCAAAGTGCTTCAAAAAATCAGGGTTAAAAAAACAACATAATTTTTGTAAACAAACTTGTATTAGCGACAAACCAACCACATGACGCTGTAGGGAAATATGGCAAGTGGCTCACATTAAGGAAGCCGGACAATCAAACAAACAAAATATTATCAAGCAATTATCAATTTAAATGTAATAATTATTACCCATAACTTAAAATGTTCAACTGGTATTTAAGTACCTGCTACAATCACAGAAATATAATTATCAATCTAACTTAAAATGTTCAAACCTTACAACTGTTGGTATTTAAGTACCTGCTACAATCACAGAAATATAATTATCAATCTTAAAATTTTCAACGATTACAACTTTAAGTATAACTTACAATCACAGAAATTTTTATTTTTGTAAATTTACAATTTCAAATACTTATAAGTAGTGTGTTTAATGTACTACAATCACAGAAGTGTTTACTAAATCATTAGGTATTATCAGTTCAGACATTTTTAGAATTTTAATGTACTAAAATTGTATTAAAATATCAATCTTACTTATAATTTCTAACTATAAAAACTTATATTTATTCATACTATAATGTATTATAATCAAATAAAATATGACTGTAATATGCTTAAAGTTAAGAATCAGTTCTAAAGCAATTAAGTATTAAGTAATTACGTAAGTAGTCATGAATTGTTTTGTTTATAGAAATATAAAATGAAAGTATTTATTCAGTATTATCGTCTTCTAGATCTGATTCTGGGAGGGTATCTATAACGGTGATAGCACTTCTAAGGTTCTGATATTCACTGTGAAATATTTGTGGGATTACTTTATCTGTACAAAGCTTCAGTAAATCGTCAAATTTTGCATTTGAAATAGGTAATCGAGATTTATAACATGCTGGAGGATTCATTCTGGCCTTTGCCAGCACTTCTATTGAATATGTGTCTGCATTTTCGTTCATAGAGTTTTTTACACGAATTACAGAGTTGTTCTTTTTAAACGTGACAATGCGCATTTTACTGATTTTTCCACTGAGATTTCCCTTGAAATACTTTTCACTGATTGAATCCCATTTGTAGAAATCTTGGAATTGTAGTGACTCAACAATGTAAGGTTCTGGATCTTGCCTCGCTGTTGTAAAGATAGTGTACCATTGCGAAGGTGCGTGAATAATAGTATTTTTTAAATTTCTTTCTATAACAGCGTGAACAGAGTCTACTGGCATGTAAGTATGTCCTGTTAGTAAAAATTTAACTGAATTACATTTATGTTTTTGCATGTTTGCAAAGTTGTATGTAGCATTGCCATGATTATCCTGTTCCTATTTTGGCCAGGGCAACAATCGCAGTACAGTAATAAATTCTTTACTGTGCCACGTTCATCGACAATATTAATGTACTTATTGATTATTGTTGCAATTTCATTTGCTCTTCTTTTACCATTACTTTCGTCCCAATGAAAACAAAATACCTTGCGTGTGCCATTTTCATAGAAACATAAGTTATATACAGCTAGTTTACGACTATAAAATAAAAGCATACTATCACCGTATGGAGTATTTAATACCTTTTGTAGGTCAAAACTAACACATAGCGTGCCAGGGTCAATTTTATGTATATTTTGATGAGCTTTAAATCTAGAGTAGCTTTCATTTTTTTCCTTTTCATGAAGTTTAATTTCTTCCTGAATATTTGGATCATCTTTACATTGTTCATGTTTAAGGCACTTTAGACATTTGTCTTTTTTGGGGACATGAAACCCGATATTAAACTTTTCATTAAAAATAGATCGGAAAATACGTTCACTTACAATATCAATGCCTCTTTCTATATAACACTTTTTATACATTTGATACAAATGTGATATATTTTTTATATGACTTGGTAAGTAAACACGACTAGAATCCTTACGACAATAATGGGAGGGAACAGCTGGAAGACTCTTTATGTAATTATTTACTAACTTTATTGTCGATTCTTTAGTTTTATTATAAGGTTCATGTCTACCGCGGTTATCTTCTTTAGACAATCCAATTTCAGAGTTTTGTACAGTATATTGTATAAATTTTGTACCGACATCCAAAGTAGCCGCTAAAAATTGAAGACAAACTGATCTTTTTCCTTCACCTTCTGTTATTGAGTACTTATAGGTGAATGAACGTTTATTAGAATTAGCTTTCTTCCGTTTTGCAACTGTTTTTTGTGTCATCGATACCAGCCAATCTTTGCGTCGTGTAGTTGATAGGCCCAAAAAATAGTCAAATATATTTTTTCGTCTATCATTTGTTATAGTTTCGCAACCATTGCCACATTTCTTGCCTACACACGGATTAGGTTTCATTTCTTTAGCAGGTGCTTCAGTGCCATCTTTTTTTACGTATGCTTGACCAGTTTGTTTTAGATTTCTGCGTAGCTTCTTTTTATTTATTCGTTTTTGTTTCATTGCATTTTGTCCTACTATATTAACTTCTATTTCATCACCAAGATTATCTACGTTTCCCTTGTTTTTTTTAGTCTTCTTCCGCTTTTTCTTATTTTGAATATCTGACTCAGAATCTGATTCTGAACTAGGTTCGTAAGTATCTGAATCAATACCTTCTCCGAAAATGGTTGTAAAATCTTCTTCATCTGATAGATAATCAAAATACTGTTTGCTCTGTTTTGCACGGCGGCGCTTTATATTAGAGACGGACTGGTTACTGTTTACATTAGGATCTGATACTGGGGGTAATGATAAGGTTGTGCTGAAGCTGGTAGAAGGTAAAGGTTCTGTCTGGATAGAATGGCTTAAATTTGGTTCTGATGTAGATTGTGTTGGTGGTAGGTTTATTATTTCATCGCTTATTATTTCAATCTTTTTAGTATATTGGTAATCGGCCTTTTGTAACATATTCTCGTTACTATTAACCGAAATATAGCTCACAAGCGAATCATTGTTTGATTTGTTTACATCAATAAAATTGGTTGGAGAGGTACTTTCATCAATCAAATGTTGTTCATCAATCAAACAGTCATCTTTAGTGGCAACTAGAACTTCAGAAAAGGAATTATGTTCGTACCTTATTTGCTCTTCAGGGACTGTATAATTTATGTTCTTATCTGGTTCTGGACTGTCAAAATTGAGCCTTTTTCTTCGAATATTAGCGAGGTTTATGTTCGATCTATGTAATGCTTTTCCGATGATATCAGTTACCCGTTGTTTTTGAGCCATAATGATAATCTAAAATAAAAAAAAATAACCAAATTATACTTAGATGTAAGAAATAGGTTAAACACTGAAAAGGAAAAATAATTGTACGTACGCAATCTCATTTACTAAAGTGAAATACCCAATGAACGAGAAAACTATAATTGATTTGATAAGCAAAATATACCTACATTACACGGTTTATTTATAATAATGATTAACTTTTACAGATTCTGATCTTGTTACATTCAAAACTACAGATATAATGGTATGTTTAGTACAGTCATAACAGTACTCTCCTCTCTCGATGACCTCTGTGGCGCAGTGGTAGATCGTACGGCTGCAGCGCATGAGGTTGTGGGTTCGATTCCCACCCGGGACAATTAAGTATTTGTGTGATCCACAACTATTGATTGTTCTGTGTCTGGTACATAAATTCCCGAGGAGGGTTGACATCAGGTCATAAAAACATTGCCAAATCATTGAGAGTTGGTGGTAAGCAGACCCCAGGATCCTATGGCAAGCAAGCTGTGGATGTAACTGAGAAATTGCTATGATGATGATGATGAGTCATGATAGTAGTTACTAGCTTTAAAAATAAGGCGCGTCAAAATCCGTAAAAGTGTTTTATTTCAATATACCTAACAATTAAATTCTCTTACTGATGTTACACAATACAGGTTTGTTGTCTTGAGCGGGAATCGAACCCGCCACCCTCGGAGGTGGAAAGAGAGTAATGAGTCGTGGTCATAGTGCATCTTGTATGTCATGTCACAACGTGACTCGCTTATCATCTACACACACTTCAAATAAAAACTAATAACAACTGCACTTATCACGTCGAGCAATACAAAATTATTATTACAGGTAGGTAAGTACATAAATAATTACTTTTTGTTATAAATTTCTTATAACTTCAATACAAAATTAATTATGAAATGTAATAAAATAAAATAAAATGTGTTTTTTTACATCAAACACATAATTTTAGTTATATCCTAATACTGCAAGATAATTAATAAAAGTCATCATCAGTATCAGTTAGTGAATAAAAGAAAAAGCAATAATCTTACCTTTCACGAAACTGTTCCCCAAAGGTCTCACACGCACGCGTGGTGGTTGTGCCGCGCTCGCCGGAACACTGAACGGTAAGCGCGGATCGGCAACGTGTATTAGTGAGCTTGAGTATTACAGATAACCGACATTATAAATGGTATTGGATGCGCAAGTTAACTGCCAAATGTTTGAAAACTAATTGGTGTAAGTGTTTATAAAAATTTTACTCAGTTTATCTAACCGACATAAATGAAAAATTTTCGGGAGGGAAAATAGGATTAAGCTACAATATGATATTAAATTGGTTTTGGGAAATTTGTATTAAGCGCTATTCTATAATGTTTTGATGACATGGTATAATGATATTAACCTCCAAATTTAATACCAGATATGGGGCCTAAATGTATTAAACGAATATTATTTTTTTTAAAGAAACTGACCTAACGTCATAACCAGAAGTCTCGACGAATAATGATTCCAGTCAAATTTGATTAATATATTTTTTGCATTAACTCTGTTTAGCAAAATTAGGATAAACACCATTCACAAAATTCCACATTTTCTCTAACTACCATAGTTAAAAAAAACATCGAAAAACCTGTCGTTTGGGATGAAAGATTCAAGGGAAATTTCAAAATTTTCAATTGACTAAGCGTCAAAAATTTCGTCTTAGAGTCATGAAACCTAGACCAAACGACGCAGAAAAAAAAGCTAATTCCAACCATATATATAACTCATTTTCGTCAAAACTGTTGGTTAGCCTCTTTTGCCCGTTAACCATCGATATGTACTTTAAGATTTCTTCTGGCTGTCTAGGTCGCAATTCATTGGAAGTTAGACAGGATAGGAATCAACCAATCGTAAACACGTACTATGTAGGTATTTGCTGTACCAGCAAGTCGCACCGTGGCTCGCCAAATGTGTTTATATTGTTTGCATTTTTGTAAAAGAGATGGATAAATTATTATTTATGTTTCTATGCTCCTAAATTATATTGTGTGATCTGTATGTTTAATTTAATTATGTTTTCACCACATCAGCACGAAAAAGATCGTTTGCTTGCCAGAATTCAGTGGGTAAAAACCGTTTTTACTCACTAATGATGCAAAGTCATTCAAATTTCGAAACACAAAATCCTTCCAATGAATAGGCGCTAAAAAAAAAACAAAGCAGCCACCATGTAGGTTAGTAATAAACATTGACATGAATTTTATTAAATAACTACATACTATATGTTTTAATTATTTTAAATTATATAAATACGCGCTTATTTACTATTTTAATGGTTTTATATTCGTGATTGACCATTAAATTAATTAAAATCAGATACTTAATATTAGACTCTATAAATAAATGGTACGGAACGAATTTCTGAACGCAAGATGTAAAAAAAAAAGTTTACCAAAAAAAATAGTGAATCCAGTGATGAGGAACTTTGTGGAACTCCAAAAGAGTTGCTACAACTTGCTTCTAACACAGAAGTTTGCTTTTTTACCAGAAAAATCACGTGAAAAGTATTTGAAAGCGTAGATACGACATATTTAATTAGTGGCGACTTACAAAAGGCCCTAAAACGCATTCTGAATTGGTATTACTGTAGTATTTCATGGAATTATTCCAGGTTAAGCAATCGAGTACGATTTTATTTTATTTTATTATTTTCTCACTGGAAGAGGTAAAAAGTTTTGTATGTAACACGTGAGAAAAATTTAATTTCCAGTTCGTGACCTCTTAAAATCTTTCGCTTGCGAAGTAGCCATTATTAGAATCACTCGTTACGCTCGTGATTCAATTTAAGACTACTTCGCAGGCTCTAGATTTAAAATTGGCACTCACAACAGAAATATTTCTCACTTGTACCATTAATAACTATTATCTTGTATCCAATCCATCTTTACTAGGCCTTTGTGATAGCCTAACTACGAAGAAAAGTACCTTCTTCTAGATACACATTCACAGGTTTTTGGCACAAATCAATCTTATCTACAGTTCAAGAGATAGGTACCTATCTTATAGATGACGATAGGCATTTACGAAGGACTACAGTAGTGACCGTATAGCTGTGGTATAACCTCATGTTCAATTATATCATTTCAGAAAGCTTTGCCTCCAGCGAGGCGTCCAACTACTGCGGATATACTGTACGAGTGCCTACTCAGCTTCAGCTATGGCTGCCGAGAGACTTGGCTTCACCTTCATAATTGCCGTCCCTTTCTTGGATATCAAGATGGATGGACGACCCATTGTAGTACCAGAAGAACCGCACGTAGACGACAGAGTTTACGTTAAGTTTCTTTCTTAAATAAAGTGTGTACCTATAGAAGATATATTTTACGCCAAAGATTCAATAACCTAAAAATAAAACCATAGATAATAGATAGGTACTACCGTTTTATTTTTGTTGTGATATTTACAAGAAAACATTCTTTATATTTTGTTTTATTTATAAATCTAAAAATAACAATGATTTTACATTATTTATGACGAACAAATGTGTTTGTTCAATACGAACACAGCACTGACATTATTCTCTGGATAACTTTGTATACGTTTACGTTTGGATCTCTAGTTTCAGTCAAACTGGTCCAGTCTTTGTCTTCTTCGGGTACGCCCAATTCCATTAGAAATGCTTCATTTCTGTAATATAAAACGTAGCTTATCTAGAACAATTTGTTGTTTTTTTATTTGTTCAGCATGTACAAGTGGCGACACCTAGCTAATTTTTTAGATAGTGAAAGATTTCAGTGGCGCTCTCTGGCGTCACTTTTTTAGTAGATTGCGCCTTATATTCGCTCGATTTATGGTGAACAGCATCCCCTTTATTACAGTTTATATACATCAATTTATATCGGGTATGATGATTTTAATGGTAGAACATGCAACACAAAATAATTATATATGTTAAAGCTAGCACTAAGAAAGAAATTCTATTTTTTTAACAGTTGGGATAGATTTTTGGGATGACACCCATAATCCCTCCTGGGTGCCACTCATGCTAGCTACGCCACTGCATATCATCGTAGTCCTCTAATGTTTCGACGCATCTGCAGAGTTTTGCCAACACATCAAAATCTATTCGCATGCGTCAATATTGCATGACAACGACGAATCGCTCGGATTTCCGGCTCAATACTTTTATCGCGTGCATGACTTTTAATGACTCAGTATTGTTTTGTAGATAAGAAACAAATCAAACAGATTATTTCTTCTATAATATTTATCTGGTTCTATCATTACCTTGCACTTATCTTGCCCTCTATGGCATCATCGTCTCCTCTATTGCTCTAGGTTTGCTGGAAGAGAACTCAAGCACTGAGTTAAGCTCGCCTTTTGTATACTCTTACTGTAATATGTTTATTTTTCTGTAATCTTTTGTGTACAATAAAGTGTTAAATAAATAAATAAATACCTCGTCACCTCTATTCTATTCTGTGTCTGTGTGTATTTAGCCATGTGATTGGGACCATTGGCTAATGTAATAGTATTCTAGACTTCTATCTAATGTAAACAATCTAAATTATTTATTTATTCATGTCAGCCTAGTGACACATTTAGCTCAGCAGAAAAACGTAGAGCAATAAATGCTTTTCGACTACACAACAGGGATTATGCAAAGAAAACTAAAATATAAAACTTTAAAATTTAAATAAATTTAATGTAAACTATAACTACAATTTATACTACAAGAGGTAGTTGACATTATAAAAATACTACTACTTACAGCAACATACTGCAAAGGTCAAAAGATTTACAAAACATATAACAACTTTTACTCTTTATGTACAACATGTCACTATAGATATAATCTACTTTATATACATTTAAAGAGATGCTATAAAATCAACTTAAGAAATGAGCCACAACTGAATCCACCTACGACGTAACGTCAGCAACAGGCTTATGTAACGTCGTAATAATATTCTAATAAAAAATCTTTCATAACACTGACAAAGGTTTTCGAGAATATGTTTAGTCAAGACTTGGATAGAAAAACTATCTTCAAACCAAATACATGTTTAGCAACTCCTTACGTTACGTCAAAATATTTATTTATTAGCTATACAATGTACAAATTGTCTACTTATCTACAAATATGTAAAGTTGTCACTTTTTCTCGTTGGCAAGCGCCTGGCCCAGCGATGCGGTGGCGACTGTCGGATTTGCAGCACTCACAATTTTGTCCAGTAAGAGACGGGTTTGTTTCTGCAGAAAGATAAATTAATGGTAATATCTCAAAGGAAAATCTATTAAGACTTGAGAAGTAAAAAAGAAAAAAAAATAAGCTGGTTGTAGGGACACAGGGCAACCGGCGCATATGTATTTAAGTGGATACACTGGATACTTAAGTTTAGTCGCCCGGTTCGCCAGTCGCCTTCCCGTATCGCTAGAGATAGGTCGTAGTTAAGATAGAATAATGTAGTCGATAAGTTTATTATATAATATGTTCCTGGTACCAGTAAATATAAAACATTTAGAATAGTGACCTATCGTTTCTCTCATCTCTCTTCAACATCAATATATACACTCATGAAGCACCCCCACACTGCTTGCCACAGAAACTCAATCTGGGGGTGTTATGGCGATCAATGTCGACCGATCGTCGAACAGCGTACAGCGTAGTGATGCGCTCGTATTGGCTGTTTAAATTGTTGACATCGAAAGAAAATAATGCGAATCAATAGGGAATAATACAAAATATTCTGACGCCAGGGCGCAGCACTAGAGTAAATGGTAAACAGTTTTTTTTAGACAATGTTTGTGGTAAACAAACATGTAGCCCACCTGGGTAGGTGAAAACTACAGCAAAATGAACAGTTTGTAATCAGAATAAAAAGGTAGGTACCACGGCGTAGGCAGTTCGTTTACTGATTGTCAAGTCACTGTATTATTATAATTATTCTGTATTTATTTTTATTTTTTAGTTCCTAAATTTCGATTTTAATTATTAATAATATGATGGTGTTCTATTACATAATTGTAACTTATTTACTTTTACTTGATTGTGCTGGTGGCGCCCTCTGCGTCGAGTTAACGTAATGTTCCCTCTTCGCAAGTTCTTTCGATGCGACGTAGCGTAGTAATATGAATGGATGAATGACATAATTACCTCATTTCCATTGGCTAAGGCTGCAGCTCGAACTCTTTCTAGTTCCTCTGCAAGACATTTCGATTTCTCAAGAGCTTGTTTACGCTGATTGACATAAACATTCCTAAAAGTAAAGATAGTATAGTTAATAAGAAAATAAACCAGGCGCCCTAGTTTATGAAATAACTTACTATATTTAGTTAATACTAATATTTATACTATAATCTGTCTCTTTTTTCTTTGCAAACTAAAAGTACACCTACGCACAAATGGATTAAATGGAAAAATAATATCTAAGCAATTGTCTCCATAATCCATTCATTACTGCATAAGAAAGTGAAAAAAAAAGTATAAGGAGATTTTGAAAGTATTAGTTTATTTCAGATATATTTTATGTGTTAAGAATACAAATATCTTTCACACATAATGAGTTAATGATTAAGAATAAAGTTCAATAAAAAAATTATTAATGCCAATTTTTAAATATTGTATGCCTACACATTGCAGCATGGCAGCAGTTCTCATTTTCTATGGGCTATGAGACCATTACGCCACAAAGTAGTTACCACTAAGTGCAGTGTTTGGACAGCACTAAGAAGGCATGCTATAATGAATGGACTATACATCTTTAAAAATATACCTGTAATAAAAAACCTGCAGAAGAATTCCAAGCAATGTAAGACCTGTACAAAATGCAATGATGACATAGTTTGGTAGTTTCATTGCGCCATACTTCTTGTGAAATGCACTTGTGTTCTGATTGGAAGAGCTGTTTGTTTTGTTTTGAGATCCATAGTAGTAGTTGTATGATGTGTTTGAATATGCACTGAAATTTAAAAAAAATATATATAAACCTTTTTAAGCTTGACCTATTTGAATATATTATTTATAATTAGCATAAATTATTCCAAATTATTTACCTATCTGTTGAATCCCTTTGCAGCAATAGGAATGGAAAAATGTATAAGGAGTATTGTCAACATTTTATACTTATAAATAAATTAATATAAAATATATTATTTTAGGACTAGTATTACAAGCTCAGCTTGTTACAGCACATCTTAAAACATTATTATTGATTTCTTATTGATTATTTTTATAGCATTTAGCAATGCTTAGCAAATTATACTAAGAATGTGTTGTGAGGAAATGACCTAACATACAGTTGAGAAATTTAGGGTCCTGGCAAGAGGCACCCGTAGCTGGCTGGTTAAAGCAGATGCCCGGTGTGCAGAACGTTGCAGGTCCAAATCCTGCAGGTCCCATAATTTTTCAACTGTTTCTTAGAAAGTTTTGAAAAAGACTAATGTTTTAATGTAGGTATGTATTATACTATTATGATAATTATTAAAGATGAATATTAATAATATCTTACGTGTATGGCCGGGCATAGGTTTGGTAATAAGGACTGTGCATTTCACCATGGTTCATACTGTCATAGCGGGCCCGGCTACTAGGTTTACTCAGCACATTGTATGCCTCCACTATATTCACAAACTTCTCCTGAGCTCTTACATCTTTGTTTTTGTCTGGATGGTACTGAAAATAACACAAATGAACAAATAATTAATGCTTTATATTTTTTTTACCTAGGCAAATGATTATGGTTTGAATTTTAGCACAGTAGAGAGCAAAATATTTTAGTCACATTAAGTCAGTCTCACTATCTCATTTCATAGTTGCAATCGTGCCCCGAAAATCTTACTTTCTATAATAGATAAAAATTAGTTGCTATATTGAACTCATTACCTATTAATAACATAAAAAACTGGTCTCTCAAATACCTACTTCTTTGCTGAGTTGTATGAAAGCTTGTTTAATATCCTTTTCTGTACAATTTCTTGATACATTAAGAATATCATAGTGATTTTTTCTGGCGTTACTGAAAAATAACAAGAAAAATGTAAAAATTAATTAACTAAACCACCTAAATTGTAGTGAGTGCCTCGAAAATATTGAAATTTATACCTGTATAATCTACAACATATCTTTGTTAGATATACATAACGTTTAAAAAGAAACATAACTAAACACAGTGGAATTTCACAATAATATTTTGCATGTTATTATTTTTCGATGACCATTTTTAAACCAAAAACAATAAGATTGACATTTATTTTTGATTTGACATGAGCTGTCTCTGTTCCAGACGCTTTTGAATTTTTGTAATTTGCAATTTTTCGGATTAGACAACGGCTACAAGACCAATCGATGCTAGTGTCCAAATCTCTAACAATATCAATGTCAGCGCACCTAAAGTCATCCGGAGTGGCTCTTAGTACACTAAAATCAGCTAGTGTGTCCGGCTAGATTAACAGAAAAGCCTGTCTCCTGCGACGTCACTTAAACACCTTTACAAAATATTTTAACATCCAATCAATTCAAATGATCACGTTATCTGGTGGCCAAGTTTCAAGCAAAAATAACAACAATTGGAACACGCACGCACAACTCGAAACTCAGCTGTCAAATATGCCAATGTCAGTTGTTAATGTGCAATCGCGAAAATTGGTTGTTATTGTTTTCTTTTGTGTTGTTTGCGAAATTAAATTAAAAATGAAAAATTTCCCAGTATTCGTGTTTCCAGTTTCCCTGGAGTTTTACTTAAATGCTCGACATACCCACAAGCAGTTGTTGACTGTATATAATCCATATGATTTTTCTGTGAATTTCAAAGGTGCTCGAATTAGATACGTGGTTAAAATAAATTGCCTTGTTGATTTTTGTGTTCTAAGATTGCGATTGTTTTGCAGTGCTATGTACGTCTCCGAACAAGTTTACGGTGATCGACCCGGAGGGTGTAATCGCCCCACAGAGTTGCATAGATATTGTAGTTCGGTATACGCAACCATCTGTCTCCCACTGCGATACCATAGAAAAGTTTCGAATAACAATGTATGACAAAAACACCCAGCAGGTAACGTAATTCATGGTGTATGTGTAATTTACACTATTTCTTTAACAATGTTATACTTATTAGTCATTTACACACTATTAAAATTGCGTGTTTAATTAAACATCTGGTAAGATATTACACAAGAATTATGGTTTTATACATAACATAACATCACGCCTATATTACCCAGAAGGATGTGGCAGAGGTGTACAGCAACCAAATTTCACCTGCTATGTTTAGGTACCCTGATATAGGGGGTGAAGCTATCGCTATACACCAGACAGAATTTCAACTCCATGCTCCTATTGAGTATTTCCTGATAGAAAATTCACTAATAAAACTGCCTGACCAGGGAATTGAAGCTGTCTCAGCTTCAATTCCCTGGTCAGGCAGGCCTTTAGTTTTAAAATGTAAGTTAAATTAGATAGATTGTTTTACAACCAGCCATTAACTGAATACTAATAATCACTTAAAATTCTATACATTAATATATACAGAAGTTGGTTAAACTAGGTGATGGTCTGATATCTCAATAGACAAATACCTAAGTTTATATAGTATACCAACATCTAGTTTGTAAAAGGCCTCTTAAACAGTTATAGGGACTACTAAGAAATGATTTTCTTAAAACATTTTAGGCTCTGGGCAAAAGAGACGTACCTACAAAACTCTTAGAGGGTGAGCCATTAAATACAAACCAGGAGAGCTTAAGCGACAGTTTCCACCCTCTGATATCAAGGGCAGCTCCGGCGAGGCCTGCAGAGGAACTTTCTAGAACTGCCTGCCAACATCCTACACATCACAGGTGAGAAATACCACTTTAAGTATAATGTATCCTATCCACTGGAAATATTTGAACATAAAATTGTTCAGTTCTATTGTGTTATTCATATCTTTGCTGCTAAAAGGTCAATGACTGATTTAATCTAATTCAAAATGTTGGTATAACACCCACCTGACAATAGTGACCACCAAAAATCTGCTTAAAGTGTTGTATATTTAATTAAAACCTGTGACTACTATAGTAGGTAATTATGTGACGTAATACAATATACATTCAACGTTTTTATCAATGGTCCTAATGGAAGATTGGAAGCCAATGTCAGCTATCAACTTAGTGATAACCCAAGTTATTTATAGAAAACTGTGTCAAATGTTTGTTTTTGGCAAGGTTAGGGGCTGAATAGGCCAATAGAAACTTAATACTGCTTACATAAAATTTATGTAAGCAGTATTTTCCCGAATCGTTAAAATATATTGACAACTACATAACGACTTTATCCCCCAGGGGTAGACAGAGAAGATGGAATGCCATGAACTCCTAACATACCTCTTTTGTTTCTTTAACATTCATACATATCTTCATGCATGCCTGCCAGTTTCGTGTACTATGTACTTATTCTTTATTATATGTCTTTCGAAGATGACCTGTTGCTGTATTTCGAGCCACATTTTTGTTGTATATCTCATTCACTACTCTTCTTATATCCATTCTTTCTACATGACCCTACCGCCTAAACATACCTTTCTGAATCCTAGTTACTAATTATATCATCTTCCAAACCAAAACAATGTCTTAACATAATATTATGTCTTCTACTGTCGTTCAAGGTTACACCACTCATACTTCGTAATGAGCGCATTTCTACATCATTTATTCTACTTTCATGCTTACTTCGCCATACCCAACATTCACTGCCATACATAAGAATTAGAACTAAGATGCCATCAGCAACTACCTGAAATAACTAAATAGTTTAATTGATAAAAATCTCATACTAACAACCTGGTTTATAAGTTCTTAGTCTTCTTCTTTTTTTGTCAATGACTTTTGACTTCTATTTTATTATGGCTTTCGCCCAATTAAATAGGTGGCCACCTCGACTGCCTTTTATTTTTTTTTTCTCTAGTAATTTATCCTAAAAAGTTTGATTGCATATATATGACCTGCAATTTTGTTGTTCTTAAATTGTCTGAGAGCTGCCTCAACCTCGCCCGGATCGTCATCCGGTATGTCCTCGGTGTAGTGGAGTAGCTAGATCTCGGTGGTTAAGTCATCCCTGATGCGTAAGGGTGTCTATAAAAGCTCTCAATTGCCTCGAAAATCTCAAACTTGGAGGTGACGGTCCAGTAATACTCGGTCCTCATTTTCGCCAGAAATGGTTTACCTAGTTGCTGAGCGAAGACTTTGGTGCCTCTATGTCGCTCAATCGCAGGCTCGATATTACGGAGTACTGTAACGTCGGCGATTTCATCGCGTCAGTATCCTGATTTTCAGGTTTAGGAACCGCCTATCTGACGAAGAGATCTGACCGTCTGGCGTTTCTCGTCTTTCCTTCATAAGTTCGAGAGCTTCGGGTGAGAGCTTGGACTCTCCCTGATACCGCGTTTTCCGAAAAACAACCATCGAGGCATGTCCACTGTGTCGGGTTCGTAGCGAGACTACCGTTTTTCCCCTATTCGCCCTCTACGACACCTCAACAACACGGTCAAAATATTGTTTTAATTGATTCCAATTTTATTATGACATACACAAAAATGTTTTGTACTCCATTAAGATATTAACAATGTAAATGTATTTACGTAGTGATAAAAAAAATTAATGAACATTGGTGGTTTATATTATTTGGCTATTGACTTTATTGTAGTATTATAGTGATGTAATAGTCTCATGACTTGCAAAATTAAATGAGAAGTAGTTACTGTTTAACACATACATTACTGTATTTATATGTACAGGTGTCACCTGAAATTAAATACAAAGTTCATGTTTTGAAATAAATTGGTTAATTCATACGGATAATACCTGCCTCTTCTTCTTCTTCATCGTGTCGATAGCTGAGTCAAATTTTATTTTGACTTGCCATTCGTGGTGAAAAGACTAGCCAATTCGCTTTGGAGAACTCGCGCATTGCCCAGGGTGCGCCGGACGTAGGGAATCGTTGAATAATCTATTTATTTATTCATACATGCTTGTATGAATAAATAAATAGTCTTATTTGTTGCGTATTTAATAGTTTTCTTGAAGTCGCCTTCTCTGTTTTCTGAGGGATCATTAAAATATTACATCAATAAATTTTATGTTTAGGGAATTCCCCCACCCTTTTTGATTGTGTTGTGATCTGTAATTGACCGGCTAGGCTCCTAATGATGGATCTAAATTACTAAAATTAAGTTTGAGCCCCAAGTTTTTTAATTCAACAACGAATTTGAGGAAGATAAGATACCATAGTGAAATGCCAAACATGAGTGCGCGGTTGGCGTAGTGGTTAAAGCGATCGCCTTACCGCTTTCAACTACGCTGCTATTGTGGGTTCGATCCCCACATGAGACAAATCTTTGTATGATCCGCAAAGATTTGTTCTGACTCGGTGTGCTTTGTGTGTTATCTTATCACCCCCGCGACAGAGGACTTATTCCTAGTGCGAGCGTCGTTTAAAAAAAATGAAAAAAACTGTAGTTCAGATTTCCACTAAGTTGACTAAGACATTTTTTTTTTAATTTCAGAGAGCCACAACCAGTAAATGTGGTGGCAGTCGCAGTCAGCATATGTTGTATAGCTGCACTCCTATTACCAACACAGCCAGAACAAACGATAAAGTCACAGTGGCCAGACTGGCTCCACATTGGCTCCAACCTCAAGTTGGTATTCTCCTTCGTTCTTGGCCTCGTATGTATGCTGGTTTTACGACCATAGGCAATGTCTTCACTTGTATATAGAGTTGTATTGTGAAATTTTCTTGCTCTTCTACTGTATTGTGAACAAATATTAAAAGCCCCAACTATTGAAATGAAATAAGATTTTAAATGATTTGACTCATACATATATTACTACTTTAATATCATTGATATAGAGATAACATTTCAAAATCACACTGTAGTTATAATAATGTAGCCTACATTAGAGTATAGCTTCCTATATGACCCTGAAATACGTTGGTATATAGGTCATTACTGCTACAGAAATGTACTGATAAATGCTGATAGTGAGATATTTTTGTTGTTATTTCAACATATTTCTGAATTATCTAATTTTGTTAATAAATGGTTCAGTGTAGCCACAAGTTATATTAACATTGAAGTCTCATCTTGTATTCATTACAGTATTCTGTTATAGAGGTTTTAACTGTGTACAACTCCATTGTAATGTCATTATTTATTTTTATTATAAATTGTGTGTTAATAATTAAAAAAACTTCGTAATACTTCTACTATTACATGCTATTACTTTTAATTTGTATAAGACAATAGCAATACAATTTCATACTTCAAAATGTACTAAGATAAATTAAATCGTATTTTTGAAACCATGACCAATTCTTACATGTAATTTGAATCTTTTTTTTTCACATATAAACAAGGTGTGTCAACACCCGTTAGATCGATCTGAATCGAACGGGTATTATCACCGAAAATTCCTACAGAGCAAAAACTTTCTGGGCAGCTTTTCTACTTATTAATATTTTTTTAAGCGTTATTACATAATGAATGTAGTTGTGGAAACATAAGATTAAGTCATTGTAGTCTATACCTACATCTGTTGAATGTTGTTCACTCATTGAACTAATTATAATAGATATGATTTGAATTTACATTTATCGGTTTATTATAAAGAAAGAAGGAGAAAAATGTTTTATTTTATTGGATTGTTTCCTATATGTATTACGTACACATTGGTTCGGGTGTTATTAATAATTTTGAAAACTGTTCTTTTTTGGAGAGGAATTTTCTAATTTTAGTGCCGATTTTACCAACGTTTTAAATGTAGCTATGTATAAAGCTTAGCTTCAGCTTTCGATATCTTTCTCCTGTACAAACATTAAATGAGATAGGGATGGAAATACGGTTTTTATAAAACCGTAGACAAGGAAGTTTGGTGAAATCGGGCCTAAAGCTTCTAGTTGGAAGCAAGCGTCAGCGTCAACGTCCGCCGTATACTATGTTAACATATTTTCATACAAAAAGATGCGCGCGCAAATTGTCAAGTCTTTTTTCTATGAAATGTCATTTAATTCGTGATAGGTGTATGGTGCAAAATTTATCGTGTGATTATATTTTTAGGGTGCTAATATTTTAACGGTATTTGGTTTGGTGTTTTACATTTAAATTACTTATTGACGTCGTACCTTGCTTTTAAAGCTACAAATAAATCAATGAACTCTTAAGATCTATTCAATTGTGTAAAGAATTTTGTGTACTTTTGGTATTTTATATTTAATACTTTATTTTATTAAATAAACAAATGTAAATTGTATAATATAGGCATGCTAGATTGTTGTGTAAATATTAAATTATGTAGTGGGTAACGTTGGACATTTGACAGAATAGCTTTAAATTGACTTTTAAAGCTTAACAATATTATAATATGGATTTAACATTAAAAAATATATTTTGATTATATGTCCAATCATCTTGAGAATTTTCTGGAAATTCAATAATTAAAGGGTATACTTACCATTACATTTTTGTATAGACATTACAATAAAATTAAACTTCATGTAATAAGAATAAAGCATTAAAATAATATGTGAGCTATTTCAGCCAGTGCTTAACCATTATTGGATACAGTTGTAAATATAATTCACTCATGTACAGACTTGTTATATAAAAATACTTTCTAATTGGAATTACCATCTTTGTAAATAGGACAAAAATATCAATGTATTTTATTAGATTGCCCTGTGATTTGGGACCACGCTGTGTTATTGTTCATGCCAAATATATCTACAAATAAATATAAATTGTTTTATTTATACCCATAATAAACAGAGATTTTTCTAGTAACTTACACTAATTAGTTGACTATGACTCACTAATAAATTTATTTGAGGTCCGTTGAATCAGGATTGGGAGGACAAAAAGATTAATAATAAAACAAAATCTTCAATTCCAGTAGCTTTATTCGTCATGAAAAAATAAGTGACTTGCATATCGCGTGATCTAGCACAAAATGCTATTCTTAATGCTGTGTGCCTAAGTCCAAAAAACGTGGGGTGGCCCGCATATGCTCGAAAAGAATGGACTTTTATTTCTGAAAAAAATGTACCTCCTACTAGTGCTGCCTCTGGTGGATACTTTTTGTAGCTTCAAATTGGCAGTTTCTCAAAAACAAAACTAAATATGCCAGTGGTAGCAATAGTGGGTACATAAATATCTAAGAAAATAATATACACGTTCTACAAAAAGTCGGTTAAAAAAATTTCTAGACTAGATATTGTAAAACAAAAAAAAAACAGGCTCATACCATAGACAAAGTAGAAAATTCATTACCTGAATACATCATTATTGAATTACCTGATGAATATCTTTTGCCCGGTGAAAGAAAGGGGAGACAATCACTACTGAACAGATTTAAAAAATCAGGAGTACTGGCTTTATAAAATATACAGCTAGACAAAAAAGTAAAAGATAATGGGGATGCCACTGTGAGTGAACCAATCGTGAACTTTGTTTTCATTTAACGTTAACACTTTGACAATATCGCCATCAGACAAATTAGTTTTCGTTTCTAGACCTTTTGGTCAAGCTGTAGTAAGATGTGTTATTGCTATTATATTTGTAAAACATAAAATTTGCTAGTCTTGGCTATACAAGCAATACTTGATAGTAATGATTATGGCATCAATCATAACAGCATTTATTTAGACAAGATTTCCTCTCCAAGAATAGTATTGTAAATTATTGCTATCATATTAAAGGTCTAACTTATAGTTTTAAGAAAACATGATGTCAATAAAAATTTTCATTCGATGATATGATTCTTAGTCATTGACGTATAAAGTAAGGACACGGCTAACGCGCGATAAATGAACTGAACCTTTTTAGAGTCAATCAGACTACAAAAAGCGCATAGTGAAATTGTCTGTGGTTGGCTGCCTCCGTGAGCGGTCAAACACGACAAAATGCCTAATTGTGCACTGAAAAGTTGTACGAACTACCAAATTAAACATAACAAAAAAGATTATGGTATTACATATCACCGGTAAGTCACAAATATCTTATTATATCCACCTCTTTACATTATTTTATCAATTTTATTTGCTAAAATGTTTCGTTCCGACGCCATATTCCTTAATCGTGAATATCCGCATGACATGACTTTGGAACTGCGCAACTGCGCTTAGTTGAACTATGCCGCGGGCGTTCAAGAGAATATTTTTGGTAATTTAAAAAAGTATTTGTTATGAATTGTCACATGGTAGTTCAATGCAGATGGCGTCACTGATCCTGCTATTCATAATGTCAAATTTGAAGGGCAATTTGTTCGGACAAGCCATTTCTATAGTATATATTTCTATGTTCTTAGTGCAATAATTTTGGTAAACTAATGTCTTATTTAAGCTATACCGATTTTTCACTCTTCAACAATAACATTTTCATTCTAGAATCGCTAGATTAACAGCACTAACTATAAATTAATATTTTCGATGCAAATAATAAATAATTTACTTTTAATATTATGTCTATGCAATTACATGTTTCCGTGTAGAGTTGCATCTATGATCTCTGCATAAAATTGGACCAGAAAGATTATTTACTAATCTAACTTTTGGTTTCGTCACAGCCGATATTTTTTAAAGAAAAAGATAATTATTTTTCCTTCGGTTGGCGCCACTAGCGCCTGTTAAGTTTTCAATGAAGTCTCATTAATGAAAAACTTAATGGCAGTTTTATTCAATTGAAGATCATTGAATACATATTACGATTATTTATTGTTGTTCAAATATGAACCTTAATTTTATTGCCGTAGGGTTTGACCTCATCTCTCCTTGGGAAGAGGCCCGTAGCCAGCAATGGGGTATGTATATCGACGGTTTAAAGGAAGTAGACAAACGACAAAAACAACTAATTGTTGAGGAGGCTTAAAATTTAGTAGGTTACACTGAAACTTTAAAAACGCAGTTTTTAGGGCTATGGTACGACAAAAGTCACCGTACAGCTCCGGAAGTGAGCTCACTAAAAAGAGCGGGAAATTTTAAGTTCGATGCCGTTCATAACTCATATCCAACTACAATGTCACTTAGCTTTTATCGCCCCGCTTTTTAACCGTCGATATGCATAAATATACAGGGCAGCTATTATTAAAGGTTTGACATGCATTGGCAATCAGATCGACGACATTAGTCAAGTAACTGATCTAATTTAAAACAGATCTATAATTGCCATTTTAATAGGCCATCACAATGTGTCGTTTAACTTTAATAACAAAACATTTCGAACATACTAACAAGTTAACAACTTGTAACTACTAACACTCGCAACAACTTACGTAAATTCTACTAATTGCCCAGTTTATTTAATTATTTTATTTAATATAGGTTTTTAATGGACAGAAATCGTTCAATCCCTCAACAAGAATATCACAATTTGTTAATAATATTATTGCTTTGAAATTCTCTGAAATATATTTAATATAGGAACATTAGCAGTTAGCTGATCGAAGATGTCTATACCTATTTTGTGCTTTGAGGCTAATAATTGAGATCTTATAAATTATATCCAATGTTACAAAAATGTACAAGAAGTTTAACATTCGTGATATAATCAAAATTGAATCATACATTTGTCACAATAAGGTTAATTTTACTATCTGCACTTTTGTAACTTTGGTTGGTTCAATATTTTCATTACTAACTATATAAGACTACATGTTGACTAGATAAGTAACTATCAATCTAAATTTGCGTAAAGATTAGTATCACGTGGAACTAGTTTGTTTATATTGTCATAATTATTATTAACTACCTAATAAAAAATTGTAAGGTATAACCTGCTGAAACATTATTCCGCTACTATTTCATAGTATCACAAGGCTATCGTACGCAGTCTAATCATAATAGACCCACGGAGGTTGAAGTGAACACCCAAAGCCTCGTCCCAACAATAATAAATATCATTAAAATATAATTACACAAGGCTGGTATGACCAAACAGCCATTCTAAAGAGATCGAAACCTGTCAGATCTAGAATTTCATGATTTCTCAGATTCTATGGTCGGCAGTAAAACCAATATGAGATTATTACACATATGTGAACTGTTTCAGTGCTTGGAATAATATTTCAGCAGCGAATATGGTAAAGCTATATGTGTGAATCTAAATTTAATTTAAATCCTAATAAGACAAACCTTATGAATCTAGCTCACTACTTAATAATTAGAGTGGGTCTTAAAATTTCATTATTAAAGCGAAATTGAACCAGTGATATGAGTGTAACTTTAGTTATACTATCAACCATGATATGCTACAAGTCGACCATGATATGGGTAAATAGTGGATGAAGGACTGTCGCTACCTCAGTGTACTTCAATGAGTTAAGTCCATCAACAGCCATCCTCTCTTTGGAAAAATCCAATTTGTTCCATTTTTGTTCTCTGAAAGTAATAAAAAAATCATAAATTAAAATCGCTACACCCAGTCGAAAGACGCGAGGTAACAAACATAAAAAAGAAAAATACAGACATATTGAGAAACTCCTCCTAAGGTTGCCTGGAAGAGATCTTGTTAAGCGATAAGGCCGCTATAGTTTTAAGTACCTATATTACTTAGTATGTTTGTTACAAATTTGATGTGCAAATAAAGTTTTCTCTATCTATCTATCTATCTCCTCCTTTTTGCAGTTGGTCAAAAACAATATTATAGTACTTGCATTGGACCGTTTATAATGAAACTGATTTTATATGCCAAACCATTTCAACTTTTGGATCCCTAGGATTATATTTTAAATGGACAAGTGAATGTTTATGGCAACAGTAGATGGAATTGTGAGAAAGTCTATTCACAGTACTGACCTCTATTATAGTGTGTACTATAATAGAGGTCAGTGATTCACAGATATAGTTAGATCTACAATTTCACAATGTATGTAAATGGGTATAATTTTCAACATGTCATACTTACAGTTTTCGTTCTGGCTGATGTGTAACCATATGATACTGACTGGTGTCTGGTTCAAATCTGCAAAGCTTGAGGTTGTGCGCCTCCAATCGTAAGTATAATTCATCATCATCCTCTCTCAAGCCATAGAAGTCATTGCTCATACCATTTATTTCTCTAAACAGTTTTGATGGTATTGCTATAGCACCTCCAAATAGATTCAAATATGGAAGCACAAATCTGGAAAATTAATTCACAAAAATTATAATACAAAATCTTTATTAAAGTTAGTTTACTAAGTACTTAATATTTTTTACTGAATTGCTGTAAAATTAAAAACAAATACAGTCATGATATACAGTAGATATATACAGTTCATGATACTGATTATACCTAAAGGGCCATCTCCACAAGCAAGAGAAAATCATGCCAATATAGTTTTTGTACTACATATTTCTATACACTTAATTACAATGTAAACACAGCAACTGAGGACACTTTAGGATACGGATTCATCATGGTGTTCACACTCATGTAGACAACCCCATAGATGACATGATGATACATACCTAAACTTATTGATACTAGATGACATATGCCTAGGGCGTTCCGTACAAGCATATAAGTTAGCTGGACGTAACGGTAGCAATTCCACATCATGGAGTATCAAACAAGGGTAGCCTGCTTTCATAGCAGCAACTGCCCCTATATTCATAAGCTTGGCTCGGTTAAAAGGCATTGAATCCACTTGTTCTATCACAAAGATGCGGTAATGGATATGTTGATGATGGAAAAATGTGTGCATGTATACTAGGAATCCACGTAATTCTTCAGCTCTATCACTGTAACATAGAAAATGTTAACATTAATAAAATAAACCTAATATAACTTTTTCAGTTAATAGCTGTTTTTTATTGCTTAATGCAGAGGTCACAGTTAAAAAATTAGGTAGATTGAGAATTGAGCCAAGTATCATTTAAAACCTGTTTTGTAGAACTAGATATGAACCATAGATTTGTGCTTGCAGAGTTACGGCACAGTATAAATATGTACAAACAGTACGGAAACTGCCTACAAACGTGCGAAACGGCACGCACACATAAACATGCACACCGACGAGACCCCTAAGCGATTGTCGCGGTGCTCTCAGTAGCGAGTGCCGCCTAGGTAGGGGTCTCGTCGGTGTGCATGTTTATGTGTGCGTGCCGTTTCGCACGTTTGTAGGCAGTTTCCGTACTGTTTGTACATATTTATACTGTGGTTACGGGCAATTTTATTAACTGAAAAATATACTCACCGATAAGGTACAATAATGGCAGTACTATACTTAGGCTTGCAGTCAGACGGAGAATATTCTCCACCTTCCTTTATCTTATGGCCTTCTATCAAATCGCCATCAACTAAGCTAATGGACAGAGTAGTTTCATCATGAATGACGTTGTCGTAATCACAGTCAATTAAAGCGGTATTTGAGAAATTCTCGGCTATTTCTTCATGAAGATTACTAAGAATGTTTTCTTTTTCTATATAATCGTAAGATCGACGCGCATTCATGTCAGGATGCAGCAATATTATCAAAGCAACGACAACAATACCGCAATACAAAATTTTCTTTTTAAGCGCATGACGCATTTTAAACATCTGTACAATATCTATTCAATTCTTGTGCTTATATCACTAAGAGGATTTCTAAATACTAAAATAATATTTAAATTATGATAATAAAATAATACGCGGTCTTGTTTACGTTATCGATTTCAGTGAAATTATTGGTTAAATTTCTGTCATTTTTGACATTCCTAGGCTACAGCTGACTGCCAGACTGCTAGTTCAGAAATTAAAATGTATTACTTAAAATTTCAGAACGAATTATATTATAAGGTAAATATTTTATTTATGTTTATATTAAAGCTTCACATCAAAAAATGATATTTTATTTGTATAAAGATCTTATGTATGGCGTTTAATATGAACGAAATCTAGTAAATCTACCCTCTCATCACAATTCCGTGCGCTTCCTTGAGGTCGGTAAGTATTAAATAAAGATGCATTAATCTACCTGCACATATACCTAATTATATTTCAAAAATAGTTGTAAAACATGCATTAAATAACATTTATAAAATATTTAATTCAGTGTTTCAACCTAAACCTCTTTATTTATATTTGAAGTGGTTGACTGGCATATTGCATGTCATTATAAAAATGCTGTTTGAAAGTGAAGAAAAAAAAATGTTTGCTGTCGTTGATACTTCCGAAGAGAGTGAAGGATTTATAAATAAATCGCCAGAAGTTATTAGAAAAAGTAATATAACAGACACGCTAAACACATCATGGGACCTAAGTTTTCATACGATCCATGAATTTAAAGAAGACAGGTATAATAAGACACCACCATTTGTAAGCATAATGGTGACTGATATGTCAGACGACCCTTGTGCTGCACATGGGAACACATCGAACAGTTCCACCCAGACGGAACCCTTCACGACCCTGCCAGATAATAGCAGCTATGTTGACGTTAGTCTTTCCTTTAGTAGAGATATCAAAACACATGATTCTACATCGAATGAGAATTCCGAGCAGTGCCTGAGAAGTAAACGCTTGAGACGTGATTCTACCGATGTAGAACACAAACAGCTGCGACCAAATAAAAAGACGAGATGTAGTGACTCAGTTTCATCAAGCGCATCTGAATTGGATTCTCAGCACAAGACTAGATCTTCAGAACAAGGCTTTCAGTTGTCGAGTACATCGGAAACATCATTCAAATCTGTAAACAGCAACCATTCATTCAAGATTCGTAAAAGAAGACTCAAATCGGAGCCTAGTTTAATTAAAGATGCTCTTCAGCGGTCTCGGCGTACCGCAGACTCGTCATCAGGTACCTACCTATTTTTTTCATTTTGAATAAAGACTAGACAGTCCGGCTTTAGTCTGCAGAGTATAGCTTAAATTGTGCCTCTCACACTCTGGGAAGTCGTTATCAGGATAGGGGAGACGGTGGCGGCGCCGAGGAGTTGCTTTTTTGTATGGAGTTAATAGACGTCGTAAAAATAAAAAAATACCGGCCAAGTGCGTGTCGGGCCACACGCAGTAGAGTTCCGTAGCTAGTCGTAACAACATATTTCGACTTAAAAGGGATTTACTATCTGAGAGCGTGTATTCCTTTTCAAAATGTAACTGTCAATTTTTGTAGTGTTTTGGGAATATTTCGTAAAAACTGAATGAAAGTATGATTCTATTCAACTAACTTTTTAGAATGTAAGTTTTGAAAGGTAAATATGACAATTACATTTAATAACTAAAGCATACTTTTCTATTTTATCAGTTGAAAGAGTATTAACTGTTAAGTTGATAAATTACAAAATTATGCTGTATTTACGAATGAAATTGTTATATTTACCTTTCAAAACTTGCATTCTAAAAAGTTAGTTGAATAAAATCATACTTTCATTCAGTTTTTACGAAATATTCCCAAAACACTACAAAAATTGACAGTTACATTTTGAAAAGGAATACACGTTCTTAAACAAGTAACATCTTCATACAAGTCATTACTTTCAAAGGTTTTTGTAATAACTGCATCTGACATTTCGGACCCCTATTCCTTTTGAACTAATGAAGTGAACTTATCCGCTATAGTTTTTCTTTAAAGTTCATTACATGTACTACCGACACAATTTTTTTCAGATTTTGGGATCCAGTAGTTTAGCTTTTAGAGAGGGCGGGGGGGACGCTCTACTCGAACAAAAATTTGCTCTTTAAAGTTAATTATCTCGCAAACGGATCTCTAAATCAAAAGACTGTCTTAGCAACCCCTGAACGTTTTTAAAATTCCTATCTAACAATACCCCACACTATGGGGTAGGCGACAAAAAAAAAACATCCCTACTTTAGATGTAGGGGAGCTACCCGAAAAAAATATATTTTTCCAAATTTTATTCTACGACTTTCTTTGTATAGTTAACATACATGTTTATGCAAAATTTCAGTTTTCTAGCACCAACGGTTTCGTCGCTATGCCTCGGACAGACGGACGGACAGACGGACATGGCGATACTATAAGGGTTCCTTGTAGGTACTACGGAACCCTAAAAACGGCTTAGCCGTAAAGAGTCAGGGAGTGCCGAAGGAATCTACTTTTTAATATTTTTTTCTTATAAAACAAAGAACTGGAACCGAAATGCCTTAGTCACTCGTGTAGACTATTATATATTTTGTTAAGACGTAACAAATTTGGAAGCACAGAAACTAAGAAATTAATTTCGATGGGCGCGACGATTGTCCTGGCGCCTGTTTGCACTTCGCACATATGGGTGGCTGGGCCCCGCACAGGAACTTGAAGAATTGCCCTTTCTCTTCTCGTTACCTCTAGCTAGCAATCAACTCCAATTCACAATGATATGACTAACACTTCAATTTTACGAATTTTATCGCGATATTTCACTTAAATTTCACTTACTTTGATTTCCCGACGTTTCAAATGCTATTTCAGCATTCATGGTCGCGGGTAGACAGCTATCGCGATAAAATCCGTAAAATTGAAGTGTTAGTCATGTATAACATTCGCGTAAACCTTAGAAAATATCACAATGATAAATGTTGTCATGTCATGTCAAATAGTCCTCACTTACATTCTAGTAAAGCGATAACTCCAATCAGTGCCTGTTGTTGACGTAGTTAGGCATATTATGAATGATAACAGCGACTGTGTTTACAAAAGAGACTAGATAATCTCTCAAGAAAACACCGCTTGACATATTATATATATATAGTATATACTATACTTATAATATAGGTAGGTACGTCAAAATAGGATCTTGACCGATGAACTTCATTGCGGTAACGAAAATAACGCACGGAGAAGGACTTCCAAGAGTTAGTTGGTTTGATTACTTTGATTCTTGGTTTTTTTGCAGAATTTTCCGTAACCTCAAACAGTCAGGACTCATTAGATTGAATAGGTACAATAAGCAAAATTTGGCGTTATATACCTACCTCTGTCTGTATAAAGTGCCTAACCACTGGGAGTTCTCCAATATTTCCCAAGGGTTAACCTTAATGTAGGGGTTAACCTTAAAGTATGCTTTTGTATATTTGACGACAACTGCATTTTATTTATATTTACGCGGTACAGTAAAACTGCAGTTAGTGTGTTCGCATCATGCTCACCAAGGTATAATAATAGTCTACCAACTTGAACTCATTAACATATTGATAACTTTTTATAGCGAGCAGATCAGTCAGCTGCTAATATAGTAATGACATCACCAACCAGCCTGTTGGCTGTTTTATTTAGCTCCAACGGTCGTCGCTGCGACGAAGAATTAAAAAAGCTCATTTGAAAACGAGTCTCTATACTCCAGCATGTTTTAAAAATCGAAACATAGTTAGTGAAGTTCTCGCGTATTTTTTAGTATATTTTTATAAAATGGCTGGTTTATCAGAGAGTATTAAAGTTGAGTTGGAGATTGAGTGTGCGTTGGATACAGGACAGTTAAGTGAAATGGAGTGGTTTATGTTGTCTGCAGGCACGCCAAGGAAGGAGAGGAGTTGCCGGCGAAGCAAGTCGAAACCATGGAGGCTTGTGGATATATGCACTTGGATTGGCCGAAAGGTAGTTAGTATATCCATTTTCTAATCTAATTAACTTAAATATAATTTAATATGAATGCTGTTGAAATACCTACATTGTTATCCTCGTCCTCTGACTGGTATATATAGATAGTACGTAACCGCAAGGCAGGTAAGACATTACACTTTGGAAAATTGACTGCATCTAGGACTTGTTTAGTAGTCAAAAGTTTCGGAAACCATGCAAATATTTTTATGTGCTATAGAGTAATTTATTTTATTATAAAGTTATTTTAAAATAAATACCTACGACCGAGAAGGCTCTGTCGATTCGCTACATGCCAGTTCCAGTGGTTACTGTCTTCGTTGTAGAGCTTTTGTGAACGAAACGAGTCAAACAGTTTGTTTGACCGGCAGTAATATTTAAGAATTTTTATCAAAATTAATTCAGCAGAGCTATGAAAGTTTAAGAACAAACAAACTCATTTTCACATAGTTATGTGAAGATAATAATATTCATAACTAGGTATTTAGCTTCCGTGTGCGGCTGGTGCGGCTTTGCTCTAGCATTCTAATGTAATGTTAAAGATTTTTTTTAATCAGTCTTGTAGTTTCAGAGGAAAATGGAAACAAATGAAAAATCAAATGTTTCCTCTTTATAATATTAATTTAGATAAGATGTTATAAGGTGAAAGCGTCCTATGTAGGTAAATAGTTTATGATAGTGAATCGTATCATCGTACAAGGTGACCTACTTACTATACATGCATTATGCTGTATGCATTATTATTAGTGTCCGACCAAAAACTTTTGACTGATACCGAATATTCGGACTGGACTCCAGTTTCGGCAAAAACCTTAACCAAAACCGAAACTTTTGTAAACATATCCGGTGAACTTACCTCTACGTATTTCGTTAAAAGCTTATTTATTAGCAGGCGGATAAATTTCAAATATTTTCTTTAAAAACTATGTGAAGACATTCAAGCATAGTGCTTTTTCAGTCAATAGCGTTAAAGCGCTGCAGGCCCCGAGTTTTAATGTTTTCTTTAAAACTATAAGAGCCACCTAAGCGCTTAAAACTGTGGATGAAACCGGGTTTTTTGGCCGAAAACTAGCCGAAACCGAAAACGTACCTTCGGTCTGACGCTAATTATTATGCAAATAAATAAATAAAAATAAAAATAAAATGTTAACTTGCTACTTTTAATCTATATTCTGTTTATGTTTCTTTTTTGCACTTTGTGGATCATTCATTCATGAACGTCCGATGGTGGTTTATTATTTTTATGGCTGTCGTGCTCAACGTTTTCTTAAAGTTGGCTATTTAAATTCACCATTATTTTCTGCCAGCACGTACAGTAGTATGTTTTATTCTTTCCTACTTTCCTCCCAGACATCAACAACACTTCCAGGCCCGCCAATATAGGTGGGACTGGAAGTGCTGAAGAAAAGAAACGGATTGGTATTTAAGAAGACATCATCTTCAACACAATCAGCCAACCTTATGCCTATTTCAATTCTTCTATGAAATTTTGTGGTCTAAACTGTCATCGAATTCAAATAACGACTATCGCAAATCGAGCTAATTTGAATGCATTTTGCTGTACCTACAAAACAGGTTATTCTGGAAACAGGTAAATATGTTTATCACCGAGCTCCATTGCGATGACGTCACACACAATATTTTTAATTTGGTGATGATATCAAGACCACGATAAGTTGCTATATTACTGGCGGACCTCCACTTGCATTTAAAAAGAGCCAAGTTTTTATTGGCTTCTTACATTCTATTTTTCTTGGTCTAAAAGTTAACTTTTCTCGTTACTGAAACAAAACGTGTTGTATTGTTTTATTTATGTTATTGTGAGTGGCACCTAATGCACAGACTCAGAATATCTAAAGTTTATTATCTATAGCTATCATATTCTTATGCCAATATTATTTAGTAGCAGTTTTGTATACTAAGAATAAGTAAACCGGAAGCTAAGACCCGGTGACGCCGTAGCGTGCCTTGGCGGACCCCGTATAAAAAATATTTGGGGGTCCTTATGAAAGATAAAGATTGCTCACAAAAGAAAAAAAAAGTTTGCATAAAGTTATATTTTCTGTCATCTATCTGTCACTTTTACCATATTTTTTCAAACAATTCAAACTAAATAATTATAAGTACATTCTTCTTGCTATTTTTTCGGCAAACGAATTTTTTTCATAATTATAGCTGATGATGACTTTAGTTTTTCTTAAGTTTCTGCCTATATGGACAATAATGACACGCGTTCATGTCACATCGAAGTTCTTAGGTAATTTTTACTTTCGAACACTTGAAGTATTACATTATCTTTGGTACACTTACGCACTTTGGGGGTCCTCGTATGTCGGGGACCCCGTATAATTGATACGGCAGATACGGCAGTAGTTGCGCCCCTGCCTACAACCCACACATTGGTGACAAAGTTATGCTTAACGCTTCAACGATCATATTATCAGCAATGTGACGATGTTTCACATAATTTAAGTAGTTGCTCATTGTTTTTCTGCAGGGGTACCAATCTATCACCAATCTCTACACCGACATACTTCGAGATCCCTATGCGGGTCAGCATAACGAGGGCACCGAAGATGTTAAGGAAATAAAGAAGTTTCTGGAAGAAGTTGACAAGAAACAGACGCGGCTTGCAGAAGAGAATGAGAGTTTGAAAGAAGGAATGAAGAAGATGATGAAAAAAATTGAAGAACTCGAGGGTAAGCTCAGGTAAAACTTCGCTTTAGCACTATCATCTAACACATTTTCAGTAGCAGCATGGATTTGAGAATTGATCCCAGGAGATGGCGATTAACTCACCTTCTATCAACTTCTAAATGTAACAGGTGAAGTTAGTGGTACGTAGAAGAAGAAACTAGTAGGACGTAGGGGAACCAATACCTACACTTTAGCTGGGTTAATATGGGTGTTATGTTAAATTTTATGTCAATTTTCTTTTTCAGTAACAACGTCAACATGCCCGTGTCTTTTGCCCCTCCGCCTCCTCCGCCTCCACCGCCCCCTCCACCGCCGCCGCCCCCCATGTCAAAGCTTCCAGTGCGATCTCACACCATACCGAGATGCGGCTCTGCGCCTCCGAGGATAGTAGGACCTAGACTGACTATCACGCCGCAAGACATCGCTAATGTCAAGCTGAGGAAAGCCAAGGTAAGTGTTGAAAGACCTAAGGCTGATCAAGCCAACCTTTTTCCGTACGCATGTCAAACCTAAGTTGATAGTAGTTACTACTCCTTTAAGGATACAGGACGCAGGTGGTTGACAATCCTACTATGTGAAGAAAATATAAGAAATCACACAATCTACGCGTTTTTAACTCAATAAAATTATAAATGTCGACTATACAGTTTTTATAGTTTTGATAACGAGGATAATTACGCAATTATTACAAAATACCATTGTTTATACCCTGGTGGCTGGTACTGATTAATGTAAATAACTAAATAATGTGTTTGTGATTGGATTGTTTTGTATCATACCTGCAATGCGCGTATCATGGTATATTCTATGGCCAACATACTGTAGGTATGACACAACACACCGATAACAAACACATTATTAACATCAGTACCAGCCCCCAGAATTAAACAATGGTATTTTAAACCGACTTTCAAAAATGTTCTTCCTTCTCAATAATGTTTTATTTTTTAATGTTTGTTACGCCCATTACCATTACTCAAAGACGCCTAGACAGATTTGTGAAATTCATTACTTGTATGAAAAGGACATACTTGTCATGTGGTCCCAGACTAATATGGTTATGAATTGATGGTTGGATCCTAGAAAAATCGGAGGCAACCCAAAAGTTTTATAATCATCATGTAACGCAAAAATTCGGTAAATAGTTATTGAAGTTGAAATACAATTTCGAAGTCAGTTTATTTATATTTTTCAGAAAAATATTATTGTACTTGATGATTGCGTTAATTACTCAATTATCCTCGTAATTATATCTATAAAGGGCGTATTCGATTTTTGTTAACATAGCCTGACAATGAAAACGTTTTAAATAGCGACTGCGACTCCTTATTGATTTTGTGACCTGGTGATGTCGGCGGCTTGCCTTTTTCTTACTATTCACGCAATCCGCATTTAGGTCGATATCTAGCTTAAATTGTCTATGTCTGGTGAGCCAGTGACTTTACTATGAGTCAGCAAAATTAAATAAGCATGCGGTGGAAATTCCATCAGAGCAGCTAGAGTTGAGAATAAACATACCAAAACTACACCTCCATATTTAATTATGTCCAATAATGTTCCTTTGATTACGCTATAAGTTGGCCCAAATACCTAGTTATTGCGATTCCAATAGTTATTATTTATTAATGTATAATTATCATATATTTAGCCCCAATTTTACCGGAACCTCAGAAACTGGACCTAATTCGAGTAAAATAAGTTAAGAATCTAATGTACTTAATTCAATTCAACCCAAGGAGAAAATCGATGGTTTACTTTTGGACGAGAAAACTGCCAGATAGACAGATTAAGGCACACTTTCTGAGGTCCCTGATAGATCTTATCTGACCCATAAAATATATAGCCTGACCGAATTTAAAAGTGTCACAAGCTATACTTAAAGAAAGAGCACCGCTGTCTCTGTTGGCTTACATCCTTATCCTGTCGAGTTAAATAAACCGTTTATTTAACTCGAAACTTGTTTGAAATTGGGGCTTAGACTGAAGAATTTTTGTTAATAATTTATGAATCAAAATCAATTTTTTAGTTCTTTTATTTATTAGTGTAAATTTATTACGTTTACTTAAGAACAGTCTCTTTTCTAAATTACCAAGTAACAATATATTTTGTTATTCTAACAGGTATAAACTTCTTCATCATAATTATAATATAAATGATAACTATTTTTATTCTGTCATTGGATCGTCCACATCTAATTTTATACATAAATTGAGTTAAATTCATTTTGTAGACTCTATAAACAGCGTTATTTTTATTTTCTATTTGTGTGCTATAAAACCCTAGGGTATTGGATCATTTTATAATAATTCGTAGTCCTTTGTCTCTTTTTCCTACCTTATTGATACCGTTCTGCGGGGATTTTTGCATAATATTACAGTCATATTTCCCTTAATAAGTAATATTTTCCTAGTATTAGATACAGTCATACCGTAAATATTAACAAAATATACTTAGTAGCTAAACATAGATATGTTTTTAGGTACCTAGAAGGTGACTTGATCTGTCATATTTTTCATCTAAATAGTAAATAACGTCAGTCTCGAAGTCATTTCTTTATATCAGATCGTTCCTTTCTACCAAACTGTTCACCTTCTTCAATGGTTGTTGTCAGCTCACATCCTTTGGTTTCTGGCAAAAGGAAAGTTATAAAACCAGCCATTAATGGAACAATAGCAAAAGCGACTGGAGGCATCCATAAAGCCGTAGCTCTCAGTCCTATTACAAATGGAGCTATCATAGAGCCGATTCGGGCTGCCATTGATGAAATACCGAGTGCAGCATTTCTAACAACCGTGGGAAACAGTTCTGTGCAATACAAATAAACTACCACGAAGACATTAAAACTAGCTACGACTCCAATGCTTGCACAAACTACTGATCCGATACCCTCGGGTATAAAAGCTAATATAAATAAACAAAGAGCACAGGTGAACTGGGACGCTATAACGATAGGCTTTCTGCCTATAACCTTCATGGTAGGGATAGCCATCAGAGTTCCGAGTAAAGTAACGCTAGCACTACAAGCAACGTTGACGAAGACATTGCCACTCAGTTGGCCAATATACTGTGAGATGCCATAGAAGCAATAACCGCACGCCAACCAGTTAAACGCCATAGCTATCATATTTTTTCTCAAGTTGGAAGTACGAAACAGATCAAATAAGTTTCCTTTCTTCAATTGATGCATTTCGAGGGATGCTTGAAAAGCTTCGACATCTGCTCTAATATGTTCTGTTGGTCGTTTGTTCCTGTAAAAGATAACGTGGGTTTCTATGAGTTTATGGTTACGTGTATGGAAAGAAAAGAAAATAAATAAAGGTAAGAAACTTACACTTTAGCTATGCGTTCCAAAAGTACAATAGCCTCATCAGATCTTTTCACGGCGATCAACCATCTTGGTGTTTCAGGGACAAAGATGAAGTATGAAAGAAGAATAATCACGGGTACTGATATGGCCATTTGGAAGTCAGAATAATCTCTAAAAAAATAGCTAATTAGGGGCAGCATCATGTGACCTAAATTGAATGGTACTTGGTAAAAGATTGAGACAATATCTCTATATTGAGTACCGACGAATTCCATTACAATTACAAAGCCAATGACCATCGTTCCTGCGACAGACATACCAACTAGAAATCTCAAGAATGTGAAAGACCAGTAATCTGGTACATGCGCAGCTGCTACTCCTGCAGTTATTTGCATTACAACGGCCAACAGAAGAGGATTCTTCCTTCCAAACCTAAAACCATAATAACATTATTGTCATGGGTTTATCTGACGATTGACCAAGAATTTCTCGTAAAGTAGTGGTTACCTGTCAGAAGCAGTCCCAAAAATAACGCTACCTATTAACGTTCCTAACTGAAATAACGTTTGCGTGAAGCTCGACAGCCATTGCTTGTCACATATCAAATCCCACTCCATTATGATAGATCTTGTGAATTCCGACGTATCATATATCGGTTCTGGACATGGACAGGTATTGTTTCCTAGTTCACCACAACTATAAGATACTTTTGGTGCCAAAAATAAAATTGCTATTTGATGACAAGCGGCGGGGATTTTCGTCAAAAATACTAAAAGGCATAGTCCAAGTTGGTATTTGCCGAAGGATCCAGTTATCTTTTGAATCAAGTCTTCTTTGGGTTTTGCATGTGAGGGTTTGCCTGAAAATATAAAATAAGTAGTAATAAGTGAATTGTGAGTATAACGTTTAGGCAATCCTTTATAGATAGTGACACGTAATCATAATAATGATAGTGAAGCGATGTAGTTTGTACTCGGACAGAAATGCGCAGTCGTCGGTTTCTTTCTATCTTCATTTATCCTAGATTCTATATTGTATTTTTTATATTCTTTTGTAATCTTAAACTAAATCTTTAAACAAACTCAAACAAACGGACATATTTTACTACCGAAATTGATCATACCAACTTATTAAAGAAAGTCAAGTACAGAAAATCGAGGTTGGTTTTCTGTACCTACGTTTTTTTATAAAAGTTTCATATTATTTATTAATATATAATTCATATATCTTATACAAAGTTATGTATACATTTACAGTAAAACCGGTCAAGTGAGTAGGTATAGTTAGCAACAAAAAGATCTTAGCTATAAAGGTAGTCAAAATTATCGAAAAAACATTAATTCAATTTAATGCCGGTCAAAAGTGTTACATATTATTATAAAGATTTTTTTCTTGAGGTGATTTTCAATAACAGCACGGTAGGTATTGGATTTATGCCCAGTGTATGTCGATGGCTCACCCCTCATAATTATGGTACCCAAATAATAACAGGTGAAGTGTTATACACCTCTGCCACACCCATCTGGGTAATTTAGGCGTGATTTTATGTTATTACTGGCTTTATTCAACATTTTGAGTACCCTGTTTGCTAACATAATAATTGAATTAATGTTTTTGCCGACTATATTGACAACTTTTAAAGCTAAGATATTTTTGATGCCAACTGTACGAGTCCAAGACTTGCTTTTCTATTTTTTTTTATAATACAATGTAGGTGCCTAAAACACTGTTATGTTTATATTGGATACGTGTTTATCAACGAATTCCTCGATGAAGTTTATTCGATTCTGCTTCATTGTCTTGGTGCAGTTGTTGGACATTTCGACAAAGATTTGATGTCATCAGGCATAGACTATCTATGAACCTAATCTAAACTAATATTATAAAAAGAAAAGATTTGATTTTTCGTTTGTGGTTCGATTGAGAAATACTGAACCGATAAAAAAAGAAGTAGAATTTGGTTGATTTTGTCTATTAAATACCTACCTACCTGCAAGTAATTTGTCGCGCAGTTGCATAATTTATTCAAAGCTAAGCATAAAACCTGTCAAATGAGATTTGCAACTTGACGAGATGATCCTTTGGCAATGCTAAATTATTTTGTATTCTTTTTTTTACCGTTTGATTGATTTTAATCATATTCATAACTTATGTGTTCTAAAATAATTAAAAATAAGTTTAACTGTGCAATTATCTATTGATTTTTTTTCTAACACCTTCGTAGAATGCATTCGGTTTTATGTATAGTATAGAGAGAAATTTATGTTAAATGTGTATCGCGATATCGCTTATAATATTGCGTTGTCAATAGCTTGTGTATAGACAAAGAAAGTTAACAAAATATTTATTTGTCTACTGCCTAGTAAGAAATGGTAAGTCAAACACTTACCCACAAATTATACACAAGCATTTGCAAATAATTTCCAGTGTCAACACTAATTCTCCAAGTCTTTAAATATTAGCATTATTTATGTTGAATAACGACACACTTTCACTTATAAAATTACTTACCATTTTGTTGTTGCATCTCCATTTTTGCTTTAGTTACTTTTATCGCAATGATTTTATTTTATAATTATCGAAGTATCTGTTCGTGTTATGTTACTTGCCGCCTTGTGCAGCGTCTCGCAGGGGACAAGTTGCGGTTCGTAACTGAACTGACAAAACCTATTCGCTACCTCAAAGTTGCGCTTGCGCCGCATAAAACAACTATTAGATACTATTATTTTAAGGAAGTTATTATAATGCTAGTTTAGTCTTCAACTTGTTGAGAGTTTACAACTTTTGGGTCGATTTCCCAAACGACTTTTTTTTCTGTCCTCGTTGAAATTCGTATTTGAAAAGAAGAATATTGTATTAAATTGATTTTTATAGTATTCTATAGGTAGATATAGGGTGGAGGCAAAAATATTAATGGGCTAGGATGAAATTTAAGGGTAGAAAAAAATTCCTAAAGTCCAAATTTTCGCTTGTCGGTGCTGTCCCAGTACTTTTTTTACAAACAAAATAGCTTATAAGTTAATGAATATTAGTAAATTAAGGTTACAACCTAACCTATTGCGTAGGATATTAGTTTCATCATTGATAAATAGCATATTCTATTATTTAACTAACCATATTTATTAATGAGAGGCACAAACGTACTTGTCCCAGAAATTCTTGGCTTTTCGGTGCCAAAAAGTAATTTAGACATAACTTTACATAGGCAAGTCCGACAGTGTCCCCTCCCTGATTATTATTTCATGTGAGTACTGCCCTAATGCGCAGTGAAGACGGACGCTTTCTACATCGCTGCATTTGCCCGCAAAAAACGCAAGTACACCATGAAAATTGCTAGGCGACAAATATTTTATCTTATCGGAGAATGATTTTTTATATTGTAATATGTTGTTATTTTTTATTTGTTTGATCCATACAGAGAAAGTAACTGAATTAGCTTTATTGGCTGTAGTTCAATTTGTCCTAGTTATTATGGTTTCTTTGAAATTTTAAAAAAAGTGTGCTTTTTATCTCGCTCGCTGTACCGTTATCGGTGGAATCGGTGGTCATTTTACCCACCGATACGACAATTTTCCACCTGATCGGTGAAAAAACATTATCGGTGTATAATTTATCTGCTCAGTGTATTATTTTTTTGTGTATTAACAGTTTTAAGACATCGGTGATTCCTTAATCGTATCGGTGGATCATTTTATCGAGTCGGTGGGTCGGTTCATCACATCGGTGGACCCTGTGTCATTTATTTTGCTTCTAAAACATTTTATTGATATCAGTAATTTCGTTAGGTATAGAAAATATGAGTTTTCGAAAGTTGCGATTTTTACAATACCGAACGCACTGTCTCGATAGTGAAATTGTACTAAGTTAAATACCTTTGTTTGTTTGTACCCAGAAAAATTCAAATTTTCTAGACCGATCGTGGTGTGGGCATAGTTAAAGTAGATTGCGTAATTTTCATAGCCAGAACAAATGTCGCAAAAATATCCGCAAATTTAAAATAGATGCAAAATATTGTCTACATTAAACATAGTATTAAAAAAAAGACATTTTATAATCGAATTAGGGACAAACAGTAAATTTTGAAGACCGATATACTATTGCATCTATAAAGCATCGATGGTAAAAGCATCGCACAATTGAACTTTTGACACATTGTGTTCGGTACTCTCGATCTTAAATATTTATTTTATTTAGCTTTAAGTATTTGTTGTTATAGCGGCAATAATTATACATCATCTGTGAAAATTTCAACGTCCTCGCTATCACGGTTCTTGAGATACATCGAAGTCTCCGTAAAAGGGTTCCATTTCCTTTGGGTTAGGAACCCTAAAAACATAAAAATTTTCATAAGCTTTCAAATAAGGTATAAAACTCTGATGTAACTGGAATATAACAAAGTTATTGACGTAACAATGGTGCAAAGGTGGTCAGATTTACCATATCGGTGGATAAGCACACCTTTTCGGTGTTCAAGCATTTCATATCGGTGTACAGAAAACTAATCGGTGGTCAGCTTATCGTATCGGTGACAACCCAAATTCAAACTCAAATTTCTCTTCAGTCTTAAATGATACGATCATGTGCGTAAAATTGGGGACATTTAGTATCTTAGAGATTACAATAAATCTAAAAAATATCCAAAAAAGCTATAAATAAAAAAGTTCACCGATAAGGTACAAAAAACACCACTTGTTGAAATTGACCCTTTTCTTAATTTTATTCGATACCAGATTTTTTTGATTAAATTATTTTTAATTTGCGATATTGAGATTCAAGTGCGGAATAATTCCATAATCATTTATTTACAGCATAAGAGTGAATCAACGTTCCTAATTAGATTTTAGACATAAAAGTTGCTTTTGATTAGCACTCTATTAACATGATAAGGTGAATAAGTAATTTAATGCACAGACAATGTGATTCAGTTTGATTAAAGGTATTATCCCTATTGGTTATAATCTCGAATTGTTATTTTAATAATTGGCAATAACATTGCAATAAATGTTTTATAGACGCCACTGACCCGTCTCATTAGCACAATTAATATGTACAGACATTGCTACGTTGAGGGATTAAAACGCTCCCCTGAGGCATACTTTTAATAACAATAAAACTTATATTATGATGAGCAATTAAATACAAATACGCTGAAAGAGCTTGAGCATACAGTTACATACTTAACAATAAATGGAGTAAACCTTTTCAAAATTCATTTTATTATTACATAAATAATCTTAAGCAAAACTTGACAATGAATGCAATATTACAACAGCCTTGTTTTTCATCTTTAGGACAATCCAGTTCGCTCAAAGCCTGCGGCTAAGGAGCAGCCTCTGGTGACGCAGCAAATGCTGCAGTCCACACGAGCGAAGCTAGGACGTGCTCGACCAGTTGCCTCTTCCACTCCTAAGCAACAACTGAACGAGTTGGAGAAGTAAGTACATATTTAGATTAGGTGATATGATATTTTGATTGCTATTTTGAGATGAAGTCACTCTATGAATATATATAATTTTATTTAAACTTTGTTATGAAACGATTGTGTAGATTGTTTGTTAAGCAATTTACGATATCTTATCAGTGAATTATAAAGCCTGTTTTGTGTTATAAATAAAGTGAGCTGCATCCATTTAATTCTAAATTGTGACAATGGAATTCCAGCCTCAAGGATAGACCAGTGATTACCTACCTAGTTACGAAGCTATTTGTAAAACTAATTTTTTATTACAAAATAGCCTACAAACTCCTTTTGCTGCGGCAAAAATTGTAACGATTTGAATTACACTCATTTAACTTCGTAGCCATTTTAACAATCTTTTATTTTCTCGAATTTTGTTTGTTTTTGTTGCATCGCCGCGCCGTTACAAATAAAAACTACCGATCAGGACTACTTTTTCCAGATATTTGTAGGAGCTGGCCTAAAGAGCCGATGTCTATTTCTGACTATCTGCACGATTGCTATGCGTACCTTTTGTGTTAGCAATTTTGTTGCTTAAGTGCTTTTGTATTTTTACGTTTTCAGATGCCTCTTACAAGAAACGACAGTGACATCTCTATACAGACGACGAATAGCACGGACTACATTCCGTAGCGCTGAAGAACTTCGACCACGGCCATATCCTGCATCACGGTGTCCCAAATCTCCCCATTCCCCACGAGGCAGTTCTGTGCCCCATTCTCCCCGAGCCAATTCTATACCCCGAGTGAAGCCTATGTCAGCCATGTCTTCTCCTCTCAAATTCTCTAATGGGCCCGTGACCAGTAGTAAATTGGTGACGAAATAGTTATAAGAAATTGACTGAGTATAGAAGGGCTATTCCTGTTAATAACTGGTGTTATATATAATTTGATATTTTTATAGCATCAACGATGTATACTTTTATTTTAGACAGGGATTGCTAGGAATGGTGTGAATGTCGCCTTGTAAAGGTAGAGAAGAATTTAATTTTATGTTGATTATGGAGTATTATGGACTGATGATAATTTAATAAATATGAGCAATATTATTACAATGATAATTATCTTATGGATTTTTGATTCTTCAATCTTGCTAGTTTATAGTTTGCGATGTGACAAACATTTTAAAATTGGTTTGGATCACTGTTTCGAATCGCAGGCGCATTCCATAAACAGTCTAACTGGTTTTATAATATTCATACATTAATGATTTTTAAAAAGCTAATGTGTTCCGTGATTCCTTTTTAATAGGAGACAAGTAGTTTATCTAGCCATTTATATGTTTATAATTCGGAATTGTATTTTCAACAAGTGTACAATTATAATGATTATGTAGGTATGTATATTTTGCTATTCTACAAGATTGTAATATTGATATTAAAAATAATTTAATATTGAATAAAATAAAATATATTTTATGACTTTATAATAACTAGACTTTCTTTTAACCAGCGCCCGGTCATCAATCTTGAAAAGTTAATGGTGCTATATTATTTTTGTTCCGACGGATCTACAAATTGGTGTGCGTCAGAATGGCTGGTTGTCTGTGGCATTGGTCTATGAGAGTTGATTCGAAAATTGCTACATAATTGCTTATATTTGCTACATATAATAAATAATTGCTACATAGGGTATATATTTAGAAATCAAATATTTTTTTGACCAGCCAGCCTGACGTTTGGTTGGCTGGTCACCTCCTAGTTTAAAGTCAAGCGTACAGAGTTTTCCAAAATGTATTGCGTCAATAATTTCTACATATTTACTTCATTTCTCTAATTTAGTTGTAACTTCAAACACATGTTAAATGAAGAATGTAACAATTATTTAAATTATCCCAAGTAAAAGTGCCTGATAAAATGATGATGTTTGTGACGATGAAGAGAGGAAGAACTAAGTATTTGCCTTTATTATATTATTAGGCACTTTTACTTGGGATAATTTAAATAATTGTTACATTCTTCATTTAACATGTGTTTGAAGTTACAACTAAATTAGAGAAATGAAGTAAATATGTAGAAATTATTGACGCAATACATTTTGGAAAACTCTGTACGCTTGACTTTAAACTAGGAGGTGACCAGCCAACCAAACGTCAGGCTGGCTGGTCAAAAAAAATATTTGATTTCTAAATATATACCCTATGTAGCAATTATTTATTGTATACCGTGCTAACCGTGTGTTAACACGTGGAAGATGTTAATCCATCCGAATGATTAACCTAGACACTCTTATACTGTGACCTAGGCATTGCCGGGAGGTGGATCGCGTATCCTCACGAAGGCAATTAGCATTCCCTTATGTAGTTATTGTTTTTTCTGTAAAACAGATATTTTTTTCTCAAAAAAGAAGAAAAAATCTACCCTCAAAAAAAAAAAAAACTGTATTATCTGCTTACAGATAATGTAGATGTGCTTGATTGCGACGAAGACCCTCTAAGTATAGCTGACCAAGTGGTTAATTTACCAGCGCCTAACCAAGAGGACGACGCCAAAGCAGATGACACAGAAGAGACGGTGACGGAGTTGGAAACAGAGATCCTCTCTGCTTTAGGAGAATCTACGGAAGAGACGTCGAATTTAGGCCCAAAGATTCACGAGAAATTATCGCGCCTTTGGTTGCCTATCCTCAAAAGAGGAATAACAAAAGAGGCTAAAGAGAAACTCACCAAAGAGTATTTGATTCCAGAAAATTGTGTCCTATTGCAAGCGCCGAAACTTAACCCGGAGATCTCAGCCGCGGTAACAGAGGGCGCGCGCGCCCGTGATAAAAAAGTCGAAGCTGTACAACAGCAACTCGGACAGGGCCTAGTTGCCCTTAATAAGGGCTTAGAATTACTATTAAACGAAAGCCAAGATCGATTACAGGCTATTAAGTTCTTAAGCGATAGTAGTCGTATCCTCTGTGATCTCCATTACCAGGAGACAGAGGCAAGAAAAAGATTTATTACACCGGGCCTAGATAAATCTTTCTTGAATATTATGCAAGACGTAGACAGAGACGACTTGCTTTTCGGTAATAAGCTTTCCGAAAAAATTAAAGCCACGAAAGTTATCGAAAAACATGGCTTGTAGATAAAAAAACCTACTCCACAATCTAAGACGCCATCAACTTCGTCTGCCTACCAACCATCCCGCTTACGCCATCAGGGAAACTGGACAGGCCCTCCTCGTTTCCTCCCGAACAGGGGGGGGGAGGGGAGGGCAAAGGCGGTAGCCCACATCGGCGAATCGGAGAACTCAGCCCGGTTTGACGCAACAGAAGTCTACGCAGAACAAGCAACCTCGTGCAGCGGACCATCAGTAGAGGTACACGCTGGCAGAATTCAATATTTTTATAATTGTTGGCTAAAAATTACTAAAAATTCCGAAATACTTAAATGGGTGTCCGAAGGTTATTCCATACCATTCTGTAGTAAAGTGACTCAAGTGTCACTGCCGCATAACCTACATAAGTATAGTGAAAAGAGAGACATGTCACATTCTATAGGTAAATTGTTGCAACTTGGTGCCATATCACCATGCTCTAGATCCAATAATGATTTTATATCTAGTATTTTCTTGGCCCCTAAGCCTAACGGTAATAAAAGGTTCATTCTGAACCTTAAAAAAATAAATTATTTCATTGCCCCAACTCATTTTAAAATGGAAGACCACAGAACTGCTGCTAGGTTGGTGCCAAAAAATGGTTTTATGGCAAATATTGACTTGAAGGAAGCCTATTTTTTGCTACCATTCAGAAGATCATCGTAAATACTTACGCTTTATATTTGAAGATAAATGTTTCGAGTTTAATGTCATGCCTTATGGTTTATCAGTAGCACCTCGAGTTTTTACCAAATTAATGAAAGAGGTCGTAAATTATTTGCGAAATAAAGGTTACAGATCAGTAATATATCTAGATGATATTTTGTGTATTGGGGATACCTACCAAGAGTGCCAAAATAACGTTAGGAAAACTCTCGACTTGTTAACTTGCTTAGGATTTGTAGTGAATTATGACAAAAGTAACTTAGAACCTCGACAAATCTGTAAATTTCTAGGTTTTATTTATAATACCATTGATATGACCTTAAACTTACCGCTGGAAAAACGAACAACTAACGAGCTTTTTGCAGTGGCAAACGAGCGAACGGCTGGTGGAAAGATGATGAACTATCTTATCACATTAATCATTTGGAGCTATTAGCAATTTTCTTGGGATTCAAATGCTTCGCTAACGAACATTTTAATTGCTCTATACTGCTGCGAGTTGACAATACAACTGCCTTGTGCTATATTAACCGTATGGGAGGAATCCGGTTTCCTCTTTTGAACCAATTGGCAAAAGACATCTGGCAATGGTGTGAGAAGCGAAACATCTCACTTTTTGCATCCTATATCAACACACGCGAAAACGTCGAAGCAGACGCAGAATCACGCAAAACGGACGCCGACACAGAGTGGGAACTATCAAATTGGGCATTTCAAAAGATAGTTCACACTCTGGGTGAGCCGGCAATCGATCTTTTCGCTTCTCGTACTAATGCCAAATGTAGCCAATACTTCTCTTGGAAACCAGACCCCGACGCAATCAAAGTTGATGCTTTCACAAGCAATTGGAATACCATATTTTTCTATGCGTTTCCACCGTTTGCCTTAAGAGCCCTATTACATTTTTACGTTGCGCCAAATTAGGTGTTTCTGCGACCGCGCGGCAAGTTACGACACTCGATGCACATGTTGCGTGAACAGTGACTAAATAATCTTGATCCGCTGTAGTATGATTTCCTATGGCACTTCCACGGTAAACGAATCGTAAAGTATGCTTTGTTGTTAGAATAAAAAGTATTTTTTCAGTTTACCAGTTTAGTAGTTTGCAGAATTGGCTCCTTATCAATAACAGGTATATCAGTTTTACAACATTTAGTCAATTGAAACACATTAAAATTATTTTATTTCGTATATTTTTGATAACATTATGAAACTTAATATAAAGTAAATATTACAGTACGTGAACATTATGCTAAAGTAGGTGTGATCCACAAAAATAAATACATACATTATAATATGTCGATAAGTGTCGTTTACTATAGTGACTTGATGACAATTTTTCGCTATGCGCATCAATTGCAACCAACTGATTCATGAAGAAACGAAAATCAATTAAGCGTCTTCCTTGAATATCTATATTATCCTGTGAACAAGGCAAAATAAAGCATTAGCATTACCCATCAAAGAGATATAAGTAAATTGTGTAGCGTAAGACAAAGATTAGTTATAATAGGGATTTCCTAAGTCTTAAGCAACTAGTTAGCGTACATACCTTTTCATCATTACGGTTAACAGATATTTCTTCTTTATCTATTTCTTCAATGATTAAACTATCATTAGTCTCGAAGCCTGGATTTTCATTGTCAACACTCTAAAAAATTAAAAAAAAAACATAATATTAAATAATTTTCCCAAACGAAGCATTACCTAGAAAAAAGATATAAGTACATTGTGTAGCGTAAAACAAAGATCACTTATGGGGATTGCCTAGGTTTTAACAAACTATTTGGTATACAATGTATAATATATATACCTTGTCAGCGTTACAGTTAACAGATATTTCTTCTATATCTGTTTCTTCAATTATTGAATTATCATTAGTGTCGAAGTCTGCGTATTCACTGTCAAAAGTCTAAAAAATTAAAAAAAGCATGAAATAAATTAAATTTTCAATACGAAGTATTTCATATTAAGAAAAGTTCATTATTTTACCATGTCCTTAGTTTCATTGATGTTGCTAGATGTTGAAGCTTCAAAGTTTTCCAGATTCTGTTTTTTATTATTTCTATAAAAAAATATAAATTATGAATATACAGGGTGGATGCGACATAGCGACATTTATTGAAACCACAGCTTCTATACATGGCCAGTATGCATTTCCACCGGATAAAAAATTCTCTGGCGAAAAAAAAAATTCACGTCTTCCGAACAAATTGCACGATCGCAATGTTCAAATTGTTCGGAGAACGTGATTTTTTTTTTTCACAAGCGCTCGTGCGCATCTGATTGCATCGCCCCGGCGCAGTCAAATAAGTACTACTTTTATTTGATTTATTACAAAATAACTATAGGAATTTTAAATAAAACAAAAAATTTATAGGATAAAGCAAAAGTGAAATATTATTTTAGTAAAAACTTTATATTGAAATAATACGAAATACCAGAGATATTCTGACTTGTTTTGAGGTAATTTTGATTAAAACTTGTATCAATTCCAGACCTTTTTTTATACTCATAAAAGGTCAATATTAAAAATATATTTTATAATGATGTTAGTAGAGGATACATTCAATACAAAAAATAATATTTTGATGGGCAGTGTTAGCCAGTTTTTACAAATTAGAGCTCTCAAACAAGGTCTGTTCCCCTCTTTTACTGAATCATACATCAGCAGAATGATGATTACTGCATAATTAAATTAAAAAAATAATATCTGTTGTATTAATGTTTAAGACGAAGAAATGGGCTATCTTTATAATGTAATTTTTTTAAGTAATAAACAGCAAAAAGTATACAATTACGACGGCGAAAACCTTGCACATACGCATTTTTTTGTAATAGGGCTCTTAATATTGAAATGTTTACGAAAAATCAAAAACGATAACGCAACCGGCATTTTAGTATTTCCCTACTGGCCAGGCCAAGCCTGGTTTCCCTTACTTAAACGAATGCTCATCTCAGATAATTATAATTGTTTTTGAACCTAAAAAAGATCTCTTGTATTCAAATTTCCGATCCCATCACCGGCTTTATCGCAGCCTTTCTCTGGGGGCCGCGCTGCTCTCAGGGAAGCATTTACAAGATTAAACACCCCTGACGTAGCACTTGACCTGATGTTAGCTTCTATATCTGAAAATACAATGAAGCAATATACAACGACCTACAAATTATGGTGGATGTTCTGCGAAGAACATTCGTTAAATAGCTTTGAAGCCCCGATATCGGCCGTTATAGTATTCTTGGTCAACCTGTTTAACAAAGGTGCAGCCTATGGTGCCCTAAATAGTCATCGATCTGCCCTATCATTACTTCTCGGAAGTAACATAGGTTCAGACGAACGTATAAAACGTCTGTTAAAGGGTTTGTACAAATAAAAGCCACCAAGACCTAAATATAACGCTACTTGGGATCCGAAAATAGTTTTAGATTATATTTCCACCTGGTACCCTAATAGTGACTTGAAGCTATCCCAACTCACTAAAAAATTAACAATGTTATTGGCTTTATGTACCTCTCAAAGAGTCCAAACGTTGTCTCTTATTAAAATTAGTAACATAAATAAGACTAAATCATCACGAGTAAAAATTTTAATTTCCGATATTATAAAAACGTCAGCAGCTAATCGACAACAACCTGTGCTTTTCTTACCATACTTCGTAGATAATCCCAGCATATGCCCAGCAACAACCTTAGATGATTATCTTTTAGTCACATCACAGTTGAGAGCCGAAGATACCCATAACCTACTCTTGAGCTTCAAAAAACCGTTTAGACAGGTATCTTCGCAGACCATTAGTAAATGGATAAAGCAGACTCTTGCGGAGAGCGGCGTTGACGTTAATATATTCAGTGCTCACAGCACTCGCCACGCCTCCACCTCGGCGGCGGCCTCCGCAGGAATTAGTATTGACACAATACGAAAGGCAGCAGGCTGGTCCTCTTCGTCTACAACATTTGGTAGATTTTATAATAGGCCAATAACTGATGACGGTATATTCGCTCGATCAGTGCTTACCATTGATCGAAATAGTCAAACTCGAAATGAATAGTCAATTGTATCATTTGAATAATTAATTTCGGCAAATTTAAACATTGTTAAATATTACGCTGATTGTATAAGAATATGTTTATGTTTACAAAATAAAGGTTCTTTTTTTTTTCACTATGTGTTTTACTAATATTATCTCTAAACATCTACCTAGTAAATTGTATCTGAAGAATAAAACGACGAAAATATAATATTAGATCAAACGAACTTCTTGAAGTGAAGTTCGATCGTTATTATATGAGTCGTTTTATTCGAAGATACAAAGTACCCTCCCGCCCAAACCCAAAAAAAAAAAAAAACAAAACCTTTACCCATCTCTGAACAAGAATGAATTGACAACTCGACCGTTACCCGAAGTAAAGTAGGGTTGTAATATGAAAAAAAAAAAAAAAAAGTGAAATCGATTAAATCGATTCTCTAAAAGTGCGATTATGCCTTGTAGGCTAAAGGGACTAGATATGTATGTGTGAATTACATATTTAATGTGTAGTATACCCACTATTTAGATATGTGGGTCACTTATCCATAACTGGTGTAGTAAAGTCTTTCCTATGACTTAAAATTTTTTGCCCTGCATACCAACTCGTTGGCCCACTGTACAAGAAATATATTAATAGACACATTTGGAATTTAATCATCATCAATAATATCTACCTTCATATATTCAAAACTTGAAAAAAATATTAAAAAAAAATTAAAGTCAGTACTAACACTTTTAGGCATTTCATCAATCCGTTTATTCCTTATAACCAACTGTAGAAAGTGTTCAGGCTCATTACAAAGGCTATACGGCTATATGAGCTCAGCAACATAAAATGCTGACTACTAGATGCAGATATCCGAGTAGCTTTAGATAATATATAAAAAACAATATAGAAGCCTTTTAAATTTGAGGGTTGCCCTCGATTTCTCTAGGATCCCATCATCAGAACGTAACTTGAAAAAAATGGGACCACATGACAAGTATATTCTATCAAACTAAAAAAGAATTTCTCAAATCGGTCCAGGCGTCTTCGAGTAATCGGCGAACAAACATAAAAAAAAAAAAAAAAAAAAAAAAAAAACATACAACCGAATTGAGAACCTCCTCCTTTTTTTGAAGTCGGTTAAAAACGGGAGAAATTTAAGCGACGGGAGTGGAATAGTAACTTTTAACGCGGGTAAAACCGCGGGGATCAGCTCGTATATTTTAAATTACTTGTTTACGAATAAATTAACTTCAGTGTTCCCAAATCTGTCCACAGCGCTGAGGATATACCTGACACTTCCCGTCACGGTCGCACATAGCGAAAGGTCATTTTCTAAACTAAAAATAATTAAAAACTACCTTAGATCAACATTGTCGCAAAGTAGATTGACAAATTTATCATTAATAAGTATTGAACATGAAATCAAAATTGAAGTTAGTGACATTGTTAAAGATTTCACTAGTGCAAAAGCTCGCAAAGTAACTTTTTTGTAAATACATTTGTGTGTATATACCTATATATATTTATGTGTACGAGCGTCCTGTTTGTTATGTAACTATAATAGTTTTTCAATTAAATATTTTTGAAAGAAATAGAGAGTTGTTTTTTTTTGTTATAACCCCTTCCTTCTAAAAAACTTTTTGCTTCCTGACATCATTAAATTAATTTAGTAACTTAGGTCAAAATTAAATTACTCATTAGTCTCTAATTTTATATCTAGACTAGATTGTAATCTTGATGAAGTATCTAATAGTTTAGATACATCATAAATAAAAAAAAAAAAAAAAAAAAAATTGCATCCGAATTTCTGTTTGAAAATAAAACTGTTAGTATTCCATTTTGATCCCGCTCCTACTAGACTAGAGGGCGCCAGGGTACTGGTTGCACACGGGCGCCACGAGGGCTAGAGACGCCTCTGATCAGTTCCTCAGTAGAGGAATTTCGAGGACAAAAATAGTACATGCCGAAAAGAGAGTTCAAGTAGTAATATTGTGATATTTATACCTCATCTGCCCGATTAAAAAAGTTCTTACTATTCGATTTTCGGAGTTAAAACCTGGCAACACTGAAATGAAATGTCATAGAAAAAATATTGTCAAGTCAATGTAATTGTACGTTGAACTACGTTTAATTTAAAGATTTTAGAGGATAAGAAGATCTATACTATTATGTACCTTGACCTTGATGTAAATCAAAGATAACATCATGTTGTAATAGAAGAAACGGGAGAAAGTTCGTTGATCAAGCGAACTGTAAATTGATATTTAATAAATGTGAAACATTTCCGAAAATCATGTCCGAAAGCCGATCGGCACACTAATTTAGGGGGTATCAGACTGTAAAAGGAACATCAGCTGCAGTGTTGATAGATTGATTGATTTGAATACCTACCTCTTATTTTTATATTATTCGATCAGTGTGCAGTGCAATTTATTTTTTAACAAATTCTATGAATCAATAATTATTTTAAAGAACCGTGATAAGACTACTCTTGTTGTCGTTTAAAATATGTTTTAATAAAATACATTCACATGTATTTTTTCTTATGATATTCGATCTCGTCTCGTATTTATACTTACCGCATAGTTGGCAATTCCTAACAGAATTGCATAATATTTCTACAAGATTAGTTAGAGATGGATTTCAGCTCTCAAAACCCTGCAACTACAAGCTCTCTTAGTCTCGCTGCTAGAAAAAATGATGAAGCTACTGTGGCGAGACTTTTGTCTAAGTATAATCCAAATTGTGTTGACAATAGAGGGTGGACTTGTCTCCATGAAGCTGCTTATAACGACAGCTATGCGAGCTTGATGACAATCTTAAAGGATTCCAAAACAAGAGGGCGGGCAGAAACCCATGAAGGGCACACAGCACTTTATCTAGCCTGTAAAAACAACTGCTCTTTAAAAACTATAAGAGCATTACTAGACACAGTAAGAAATATAGCTAATTATGGCAGTACAGAAGGAGTAACACCGCTCCATATAGCAAGTTCCCAAGGAAATGTGGCAATTATTCAAATACTGTTGGAGTATGGTGCCATCATGGATGTTCAAGATTCTGATGGTGACACACCTTTACATGAAAGTGCTCTACATGGTGAGCACAATGTCCTGGTCAGTTTGCTATATGCTGGAGCAGATCCTGAGATAACTAACAGATCTGGTTTTACAGCATTTCATTTAGCATGTGCTAAGGGATATTTTGCAAATGTTGAATCTCTGTTTCCTTTTGTTTCTGACATCAATCAACAGATTCTTTCAGGAGACACAGCTTTACACTTTGCAGTGCATGGATCAAATGAGGATATCATTAATTACTTATTGGATCATGGAGCTGACCCTAACATAAAGAATAACAGTTCTGAAATGCCCATTGAAATATCTTTGAATACAGAAGCATCTATTTTCAAAAAGCTGTTGTTGGTTACGGACAGAGATAAGATGAATAGAAATATTGTAATCAATGCCTGTAAGCCTCACAATTTACATTGTGATATTTTAGATGCTGTGCTAAATAGTGATCTTGGACCAGACTTTTATAATATAGTGAAACCATTTAATCCACACATTATTCATGGTGGTTTCCCACCTTACTATCTTACACATGCACCACTAAATCATTATTTGTATATTTGTGGATATATTTACCAAAAATCACCTGAAAAGTTTAAAGAATTTTTTTATTTGTTTTTGATGCAAGGAGTAGATGTCAATCCTTTAAATGAGACTGAATGCCCTCCATTAGTTTATGCCCTCTTTGTTCATAATACTCAACATAAACTTAGTACTGCATGTTTTAATGAGGTAAGCATCAACAATTTATAAACTTAAACTTTAATCTTTTCTTATTGGATTCTAAGGGTCGACACACACCAAAAGCGCGTCGAAGCGAAGCGCAGTTTCAGTGTCATATGAATTTTAACTTTATTTTCATTACTATAATACTTATTATCGCATGAGAAACTCTACGCTACTACTACTATGGAATTCGCCGGAATTCCCGCAGCGCCGCGGGCATCCGCGCGACTCGTTTGAGTTTCTCATGCGATAATAAGTATTATAGTTATGAAAATAAAGTTATGTCTAATAGTACATGTCTTCAAATTGGGGTCCCTCTGCCTGAAGCTGCTTAGTAATGTTTATAGAAAGGAAAACAAATAAGTCTCCTTTTTTTCAAGTTATTTTTTTAGAATATGCTGATCAGGGTTCGAAATTATCAAGATGATTATTTTCTTTCATAATTATTACAGTAATTATCCACTATGATTCATTACTTGATCTCCTTATTTGCTTGTATGTTTCATCCATAAATATTTATTGACATACCCCTGAACTAGTGCTAACTGTATTTCAGGGACCAGCATCTTCGTCCGTAGCTATTGATACAATATTATGTCAAATAAGTTAACTCATTAGAAAAATGATTTAAAACATTAATTTTAATGAAATCCATTCATATATTTATTAAGCCTATGCAGTCTCAAAATGTATATCTAGGTCTAGGTTGCGTTGGAGGATAGATTTACTTTGTATGTAATAAATATTTTACAATGATTCTAATTATGAAATTGACTTTTGTAAAATTTGAATTAAATTTTCAGGTGTTTCAAATACTCATAGATGTCGGTTGTGATGTTGATATTTGTAGTCGAGGCAAGTACCTAATGAATACACTCCGAGCCTCTGACCCATTCATAATGGCTATGGATAATTATCTTTTGGCGGCTGTCATTATGATGCCATATAGCCTTTGTAATGAGCCTGAACACTTTCTACAGTTGGTTATAAGGAATAAACGGATTGATGAAATGCCTAAAAGTGTTAGTACTGACTTTAATTTTTTTTAAATATTTTTTTCAAGTTTTGAATATATGAAGGTAGATATTATTGATGATGATTAAATTCTAAATGTGTCTATTAATATATTTCTTGTACAGTGGGCCAACGAGTTGGTATGCAGGGCAAAAAATTTTAAGTCATAGGAAAGACTTTACTACACCAGTTATGGATAAGTGACCCACATATCTAAATAGTGGGTATACTACACATTAAATATGTAATTCACACATACATATCTATTGCTGTCAGTTTTCAATATGACGTAGAAGTTTTTGACCTGCATACCTATTTGTTTGGCTCTCTGTACATAATAAAATATTGCGCGGTATAGTTTATTTTCAAACTTTATCTGAATTAGTGTGTTTATTGCTTTCAGGTGCAGAATCAGTTGATGATGATGATTGATAAAAATTACTATGATATCAATCCTGGGTCACTTAATTATCAAGTTAGAAGTCTAAAGCACCTTTGTAGATACAAAATCCGTAGCTACCTGAGACAGAAAAATTTAAGGATGACAACTACGCTATTTTTGCGATTTATCGAAAATTTTCCTGTACCGCCAATAATTAAGAACTATTTGAGGTATATCGGTAACTAAGTTAGTTATAATTAAATACATGAGTGGATGAAGGGGGATATGATACGATTTGTAAATATGGAGATAATGGGCACCAAAGTTTTGTTATTATAATTTTATGTTGGTATTTCTAAAACTAAGCTTAAATTGCGTTGTTTTAAAGTATAATATGGTTTGTAGGCACATACCACCTTCATTTAGCGTATAAAACAGTTTAAAAAAAAAAAAAACATAACCCCTTCATCCATTTATATCTTCAATTTCAATGTTGCAAACATTATATTAGTATGTAAGCATTATGTGATATTTTTTTTGTGAAACATAAACTCCTAAGTTGATAATAAAAATAATTTATTCATAAAATAGTCTTTGCACTTACATGATGATTTCTAATATACAATTTACACTTTATTTATATTATTGCACTAACAAGAGTAAAATATATAACATTTATCTGGTTCAGCCTTTAATTTATTTATATCTTCATTTTTTGAAGTTTGCGCCATTTTTCATGTGCTCTTCAATTTCAGCAACTCTGTAAAAAGAAATCGTCGTGGGTTATTTTCATGTTGAAGTTAAGTTTTAACAAAATTGTGTATCAAGACTATGCCAACAAAAAAGTAAAAATATCTTTATTTCATAAATTACTGCCTGACCCGGCGAACTCTGTTCCGCCTTAAGAGCCCTATTACAAAAAAATGCGTATGTGCAAGGTTTTCGCCGTCGTAATTGTATACTTTTTGCTGTTTATTACTTAAAAAAATTACATTATAAAGATAGCCCATTTCTTCGTCTTAAACATTAATACAACAGATATTATTTTTTTAATTTAATTATGCAGTAATCATCATTCTGCTGATGTATGATTCAGTAAAAGAGGGGAACAGACCTTGTTTGAGAGCTCTAATTTGTAAAAACTGGCTAACACTGCCCATCAAAATATTATTTTTTGTATTGAATGTATCCTCTACTAACATCATTATAAAATATATTTTTAATATTGACCTTTTATGAGTATAAAAAAAGGTCTGGAATTGATACAAGTTTTAATCAAAATTACCTCAAAACAAGTCAGAATATCTCTGGTATTTCGTATTATTTCAATATAAAGTTTTTACTAAAATAATATTTCACTTTTGCTTTATCCTATAAATTTTTTGTTTTATTTAAAATTGCTATAGTTATTTTGTAATAAATCAAATAAAAGTAGTACTTATTTGACTGCGCCGGGGCGATGCAATCAGATGCGCACGAGCGCTTGTCGAGGTCGGACCTATGTCAGTTTATTTCGTGCGCTAGTGTGCGTAACTAGGCAAGTAAACGCTACGTCAGTGTGTGTGCGTGTGAGCATCTCATAGTAGGATCGCGATTTCTTGATCATTGTGAGTATAATATTATTTTGGTATTGTGTGTTGTAGTAGCACAATTATTTTACTTCTTTTGTATTATACAGATAATTGCGTTTTATTGTAGTTGTGCTACAGTCAATATGGGTAAATGTAAATACCAATGCTTAAGGAAACGTAAAAGGCATAACATCGAAAACCTGAGCAAAGCTAGAGAAGCAAGGTATGTATTTAATTTCTTTTTCGTCGTTATTTAATTGGTCGTGTTTGTTATGAATTGTTAGAAGGTTCTAATGAAAAAAAAAATAGAAAGGACATCCGCTCCCCTCAATACCTACTTTTTCGGCGTGTTCGAGAAAGTTCTTATGAAAGAAAAATAAGAAATTTGCTCATATTTCCCATTTCTATTAAAACATACTTATACGGGGTGGATGCGACATAGCGACATTTATTGAAACCACAGCTTCTATACATGGTAAGTATCAATTTCCACCGGATAAAAATTCTCTGGCGAAAAAAAAAAATCACGTTCTCCGAACAATTTGAACATTGCGATCGTGCAATTTGTTCGGAAGACGTGAATTTTTTTTTTCGCCAGAGAATTTTTTATCCGATGGAAATGCATACTGGCCATGTATAGAAGCTGTGGTTTCAATAAATGTCGCTATGTCGCATCCACCCTGTATATTCATAATTTATATTTTTTTATAGAAATAATAAAAAACAGAATCTGGAAAACTTTGAAGCTTCAACATCTAGCAACATCAATGAAACTAAGGACATGGTAAAATAATGAACTTTTCTTAATATGAAATACTTCGTATTGAAAATTTAATTTATTTCATGCTTTTTTTAATTTTTTAGACTTTTGACAGTGAATACGCAGACTTCGACACTAATGATAATTCAGTAATTGAAGAAACAGATATAGAAGAAATATCTGTTAACTGTAACGCTGACAAGGTATATATATTATACATTGTATACCAAATAGTTTGTTAAAACTTAGGCAATCCCCATAAGTGATCTTTGTTTTACGCTACACAATGTACTTATATCTTTTTTCTAGGTAATGCTTCGTTTGGGAAAATTATTTAATATTGTTTTTTTTTTTTTAATTTTTTAGAGTGTTGACAATGAAAATCCAGGCTTCGAGACTAATGATAGTTTAATCATTGAAGAAATAGATAAAGAAGAAATATCTGTTAACCGTAATGATGAAAAGGTATGTACGCTAACTAGTTGCTTAAGACTTAGGAAATCCCTATTATAACTAATCTTTGTCTTACGCTACACAATTTACTTATATCTCTTTGATGGGTAATGCTAATGCTTTATTTTGCCTTGTTCACAGGATAATATAGATATTCAAGGAAGACGCTTAATTGATTTTCGTTTCTTCATGAATCAGTTGGTTGCAATTGATGCGCATAGCGAAAAATTGTCATCAAGTCACTATAGTAAACGACACTTATCGACATATTATAATGTATGTATTTATTTTTGTGGATCACACCTACTTTAGCATAATGTTCATATTTACTTTATATTAAGTTTCATAATGTTATCAAAAATATACGAAATAAAATAATTTTAATGTGTTTCAATTGACTAAATGTTGTAAAAATGATATACCTGTTATTGATAAGGAGCCAATTCTGCAAACTACTAAACTGGTAAACTGAAAAAATACTTTTTATTCTAACAACAAAGCATACTTTACGATTCGTTTACCGTGGAAGTGCCATAGGAAATCATACTACAGCGGATCAAGATTATTTAGTCACTGTTCACGCAACATGTGCATCGAGTGTCGTAACTTGCCGCGCGGTCGCAGAAAAACACCTAATTTGGCGCAACGTAAAAATGTAATAGGGCTCTTAAAGGCAATAAATAATCAGAATTTTGAATTTTTATTTTTTTAATAGAAAATACAAATTAAAAAATTAAGTACATTAGTATTATTCATTATTGTTTTTAATGCTGGTCCTTGTGGGATGATCCGACCAGAACCCTCCAATCAACATGATCAGTTCTCCAACGTGAACTCAGAAAATAAAATCAAGAAGACAAGCAAAAGAGAGAGATGTTTGGAGAAGGTTGGAGAAATGTAATCTAAACATTAGTAATTTATCACTCAAAAAGTCAAAAGTGGCAAAAAAAAAAACTATTTTGCAAAGTTGCTAATGAAAATTAATGTATTATTTGATTAAATTAAAAATCATGAATGTTTAAATGGATGTGTAAATAGTATAATATTTTTATGAGTATTTATTTGTAAACTAGCTGGTTACAATATATAAGATTGTTATAAAAATGGTATGAATCTATATAATCTATATAAATAAAAATGAATTGTTGTTCGTTAGTCTGATAAAAACTCGAGTACGGCTGGGCCGATTGAGTTGATTTTGGTTTTAAAATGTTTGTCGTAGTCCAGGGTAGGTCTAAACGGTGAGCAAATAAGGAAAAATTGCGAGTAAGATAGAGTAAGACGACAATTCCATTTTCCCATATAAAAGTTGACCAGTTACTTTCTGTCAAACATTTGACGGTATTTGTACTCTCAGTATTAAGAACGCATTAAAACAAGACATTTGAATCAGCTATACAAAATAAAGTAGTGCATCAAATTTACGCTAAGGCAGGCGGTACGAAGTTCGCCGGGTCAGCTAGTTTATAAATAGATAAAAAAATGATAATTGGTGTATTATGAAATGATAGATTGATATTTTTAATCTCGTGTTAAAAAGTATAATTGTAATTAAATTTCATGAAGCGATATATTGATGAAAAATGCATGTTTTTTTTAATTTTAAGTAGTTATTTCATTATAATAATATTGAATTGTTTTTTATATTAATGTTTGGTCGATTTTAAAATAGGCGTAAGTACACCAACATATATGTTAAGCTATTTGTAACAAAATAATATGTAACATTTGGGAAATAAAGGACTTATTATTATTATTATATAAGTCTTAGTATCAGTTATTCTAGTAACCATAGTAAAAGCTCTGCTTAGTTTGGGACTAGGTGACATTGTGTGATATTTATTTATTTATTATTAGAATATTCGATGCATTCATTTCACACATGATAAAATAATTATCTTTATAAATGATGTAGAATATAGATGGCAACAGAAAGATCGAATATGTTGTGCTAAGACTTTTTGATCCCTCTGCTAACATCTCAGTGATAATCTCAGCAGAGGAATTAAAACCTTTATGCTGAGGTTTTAATTCCACACGGTTTATCACTGAGATGTTAGCAGAGGGATTAAAAAGTCTAGGGAATATAGAAAACTATATAAGTATTAGTTATTCTAGTACCCATAGTACAAGCTCTGCTTAGTTTGGGACTAGATGACATATGAGACGGACGGACAGCAGACGAACATGTCGAAAATATAAGAATTCTTTGTAGGTACTAAGAAAACCTAAAAAAAATACAGAACCAAAGTTTATTAGTTTGGTGTGAAGATGTACTCTATAGTGGAAAAAAACACCACACTGTATAGTAGATTCTTTCAAAAAAGAGTGGATTTTTTATCAACTCGATAACTTACGTCCTAGGCACGAAGGTGAGGTTCTCGACGCCTTGCTCAGTGATGAGCACGTCATCCTCAATCCTTACTCCGCCGAAGTTTCGGAACTTGTCTACTTTCTCCCAGTTAAAGAACACTGACTGCGCTGGGTTGTTTTTGGCGGCGTTCAGAAGCTGTGGAGATAAAAATTATTAATATCGGCAACTTCGTAATTGGAACTCATTATATTAACTGAAATAGAAAGAAAATAATTAAATAAATTTATTAATTTATAGCAAATAACAGAAAGACTTGGAAGTCAAGGGTAGAGGCTTTTGCCCAGCAGTGGGACACACCCGTAGGCTAGTAAAAAAAACTGAATTTAATGCTGCTCTCAGTAATTGGTACTTAATTAAAAATTATACTCAAAACGTTGCTGTAGAACGTAGTTATACCTATGTCATACAGCCACGTTAGTCTAGTGGTTAGCGCGAATGCGCCTCTCAAGGCGAGGTCCCGGAAATGATTGCCGGATCGGACAAAAGTGTTTTTTGCGCTTTTTCCGTCAGGAAATTTTCAATAGCACCACGGAGTTGGATTAGTGGCCGGTGTAAGGCGATAGGCTCACCCCTTATTGCATGGGACCTAAACATAACAGGTGAAACGTAGTACCGTGGGTGTAATACACCTCTGTCACACCCTTCTGGGTAATGTAGGCGTGCTGTTATATTATGTCATTTCAATATCTAAATGTGACATGACCAGTGCCGGATAAGCCATATAGCAAGAGTAGCAAATGCTACGGGCCGCGCGAATTGAAGAACCCCGCGCTCCAACCCCTGTCTGACCTTAAAAATAATCAAATTTAAATAGCAGCGTAAAATATCTTGATTGTAAGAACAAATTTGTGTATGTTTTGTAAATACAAACTTGCCCATACTGACCGATATAAATGAGCCAGCTTGTAGAGCAAAGATTTGCTTAAAGAACTAAATTTGCCCACATTAAATTAAAAAAAGTTGGTTTTATAATTAATTGTTAATACATACTTATGTTTTATTTAATACCATAAACTTTAAAACCTAAAGCAGGCCAAAGGCCCTATAATATATAAAAAATATTGAGGGGTCCCCTGACAGATTTTGCTACAGGCCCCGCGCTTGCTTAATCCGGCACTGGACATGACGATGCTTTCTCTCTACAGTTCGTTAAAAGCTCTACCCCATCCACATTAACCTTCATGTCCATTCAATACATACACCATCCAAAACCAGGTGAAGAACCAAACTATAATATAATATCGCCTAATTGTAGCAATATTCACTTACTCTATCAATAAAGTAGCACCCCGGTTCGACAGTGAGCACCATCCCCGCCTGCAGCCGGCGCGCAGTGCGCAGGCGCGCGAGGGGCCCGGCGGGGCGCGGGGGGCAGTGCGGCAGGTACCCGCCCACGTCGTGCACGTCCAGGCCGAGCAGGTGCCCCAGCCCGTGCGGCTGGAGGATGCCGTTGATGCCGTTCTGGGAAGGACAATGTATCAATTTAAAGCTTGGCGCAAACTAAATATGAATCTTGAGAAACCGGCGCGCAATCACGGTCACGAATGGCGAAATAATTTAATAAATTATGAGTACGCAGAATTAATGTATAAAAACGTTACGCTCGCCTTGTAAGAGTTTTATTAACTTATTACACTGAAATCAGTTAAGACTCAGTTGCAACTTGCAAGTCTAAAGTCAATGTATTATAATAATTTAAGGATTTTCATACTGTTATCCTTATGATCAATTTATTCCAATGTATATCTTTGAAATTTTATTTCCTCTATCAAATTTGTATACTTTGTTATTTTGAAAGTTACTCCAGATTATTCATTATTATTATTATCTAATCTACCTCAATTTTTATAATTATAATTTTAATTTCCATGATGTTTTAGTTTATAATTTAAGTTTAACCAAACCATCCCAAGTGGAGTAAGCCTTTCATTGCTTGTTACGATAAGTGATACAACGTTGTTAATTTTGCTGTAATATAACTAGTGTAAGCAATCGTTGGCTGACCTAAATTCGTTTTTTATTTTAATATTTTTTTGAATATATATTTTCTTTAGTACTGATATTTTTTTTTTACTATTAATTGGTGTTCTAATATATATTTTTTAACTTTTACATTTTAAATCGATCGATGCATTTGACGTTTGAAGAGCCAATAAGAGCGCTCGATCGAAATCGATTGACGTGACATCAATCTATTTCGGTGTGATAACACCCATAAGCGCTCTAGCTGGCTAGGCATAGTGGATAGATCCGATCACACTACCTCCTTTTGACAATTTTAAAAAGAAAAGTGACACTTATAATATTAATACTAGACATAAGGATAATCTTGTACTTCATACGACTCGTCTCCACAAAATTAACAATTCTTTTATGGGCCAATGTATACGCTTTTACAACAAACTTTCTCATAGTATAAGAGTCTTGTTCTCTCTTCTTCTTCAGTATAAGAGTATTGTCTATAAATAAGTTTAAGACAGCGGTTAAAGCTAAATGACAAGACAGCGTGGGAGTGAGTTGCTTTGGATCACACAATCACAACAGCTAGAAAAAATATGGACGCATCATAAGAACATAATTTAAGAATTCTAAATTGTGTCTATATGAATAAAGATTATTTGAATTTGAATTTGAGAAATCAGTTAATAATAAGGTGTGTACCTTGATCATGTCTTCAACATCGCCTTTGAGTAGTCCACCATTTTTCAAGTGGTTGAGCATGGCTCTGTTCGCCGACAGATGCATTTCATGCCACATTACACCTGGCTTAGCCTCTCTGCAAACAAAGACATTGCAAAACTATTAAGTATTAAATTCAAATTCAAAAATTCAAATTGTTTATTTTCTTTAACAAGTTAACACCAATTAGTTTGTGATTGGAGCCTTCTTTTAAGCAAATGATGCCTGTATTAGAAGACTCCGCTCTTCCATAACAAAAATAAAATATAAAATAAAAAGAAAAATATTAATAATTTAGACATAGGTAAGTAAATTACAAAACAGATATTAATATAATATACATTTCACTGGCGGTAGAGCCTTTGTGAACGAGCTCGAGGATGGGAGCACCACTGTCCTTTTTCTGTTCTTACCTTTAGCCTACAAATAGCAATTGAAGACGTAACTACAGCATCCTTTTCTTCCTGCCCTTATTTAATAGTTTTTTTCGATCTTTGTTTTGCATTTTCTGTGAAGATTTACTATAGTAACATATATATATTTTTTCACCATCAGAAAGTAGAGATTTTAACGAACAGAAAACAACTTTTTGAAAAAAGCTGATATTTTGACGGGTGAATTTTCGATCGAAAATTAGGGTGAAAAATCGATATTAATTCAAAATAAGGTGAAAAAATAAATATTTCTAATCAAATAAATTACAGCGTATTTGGGACATAAAAAGGTAAATTTTCACCAAATTTCGTGAAAAAAATTATTGTTTGTAAGAGATAAAAATAAAAAACCAAAAACTTGGTTTTTTGAATTTTTCACATAAATTATGTGGTTATATGAAAAAAGTGTTTTAGATCTTTTTATTACCAATAACTTTGCTATTCGCCTTTTTTCCATAGGACTTTTAGTTTTGCCGGAAATCGAGAAAAACCGTTTTTTACCCTTAAAGGCCCCCCACCCCTCCCCTCTTCCCGACCTCAGATCGCCCGTAAATAATTTTTCCTTTAATTTTTATCTCCTCCTCTACAAGACTGTTTTGAAGCCTGTACGGACATATGGGATACAGCTCTGGGCAGTGCTAGTAATACTAACATCAGCATGTTGCAACGCCTTCAAAACATCATATTAAGGTCAATCGCAGGAATGCCATGGTTCATAACAAATGCTGAAATACATAAGGAACTCGACATAAACAGTCAAAGAGGAAATCTGTTCTGCTGCCAAGACCTACAAAAACCGAATCTCTGCCCATCCCAACGCACTTGTAGCTGAATTAAGAAACAACAACTACATACAACGACTCAAACGAAAAAATATCCGAAATCTGGACAATGAGCTAAAGTGACTTAAATAGAGTGGCGATCTTCACTGGAAGAAGCTTACTACAAACGCCAATACAATAAACACATCCGCTTATAGTTTAGGACTGATCGCGGATCCAACGCAGAAGAAAAAAAATCCTCCTTATTTTCTGATGGGTTTCATCCTACTATTATTTTATTGACTTTTTATCATTTTTAAAGTTGCCCTGTTAAGTAGACCCTGGTCTATAACTACAAAGTTTGATTACCTGATAACAGCATCTCGTCCAGCCAGCACAGCTTCATACACGAGTTTTTGGTCTTCAGTGAACTTTCCGTTGGCGGGGAACGAGCACGTTATGTCAGCAGCGTAACCTGCGTAGTTACCGCCCATGTCGAACAAACTGGAAAAAAAGGGATTTCTATTTTATAATCGATCTATCTAGTGACCGAGGCATATTTTTATAAGGTGATATATTTTAATACAGCGTATAGACATATATAACAGATTGCAAATACGATGCTAGTATTGTTACATTTAAGGGCTATACTGTATAAGCACTTGCCTGCTAATGTATTTGAAGTTGTGATTAAATGATAATCTTGTTGTTTTCTTGATCAAAATGTTTTATTCCACACAAAATACGTGTTTAGAATAATGTGGTAAATTATGAACTCATTGCTTAATACTAAAATGCTTATACATGTAAAATATAAATATTGTACGATGTGCATTATAGATAATTAGTGAGGATTATATCTCACCTATAAACCGCCATCTAGCAAAAAGGGTAATTGGGGCTGTTACCTGAAGTAGCTGGTTGATTTTTGATTTAAATGTGTATGTGCCGTATTGTATTTGTGTCTCAATGTTATGTGATGTCTAATTGTATTTTAATGTAGTGGTGTTTAAATAATGTATATGGATTTTAAATTATCTGAAATAAATATATATTCATTCATTCATTATTGTACATATACTGTAATGCCACTTGTGCTAGTCATTTTAGAGTCTACCCGTTGTTCTAGTAGAGCGACAGTATTACGCGATCCATACATTGCATAGGACGGTTCCTATGAAAACAGGTGTTTGTTAGGTGTTCCATAGCACTTGTCACTCACCTAGGACAACGCTTAACCTCAAATTGCAGAGGGAAAATCCTTCTCCATTATATTCTCCGTAATAAAGACACAGGAAGTAGTGCGCACTACTTCCTGTGTCTTTATTAGTAAAACAATTACATACCAAACATCGCCTTCCTTTATAATCTTGGTGTTAGGCGCCCCGGCGTGTCCGTAATGCAGGGTGGCGCCATTCTCCCCCGAGCCACAGATGCATGTATACGACACGTGCCGACATCCTCCTATGCGGTAGCAGTGGTCCAGGAATACTGACTCGCATTGGTATTCTTTTAGACCTGGTTTGGCGTATAGCATCACCTGGAAGATCAAATAGGTTTTGTTAAAGGGTTGTGATTAGGGTTGCCAGATGTCCGGTATATAAGCGTACAGTCCGCTATTTTCGAGGCCTGTCCGGTAAAAAATAAATGGTCATACCGGTCAGAACAATGTCCGGTATTTTTAAAGAAAGTCTTGTACTACTGGTTTATTTTGTTAAGTAAGATGACTGCATTATATTTTGTTACTAGTACTAATTAAGTTGATTTATATGTGTTGTTAATTAATTAATAAAAAATATTAGTATAAAAAAAACGTATTATTTGCGACCTAGCATACCCCCCCCTCCTTTTTTTTGGGGTTGACCGGTATTTTTTCGCGACTCACCTGGCAACCCTAGTTGTTATCACGGCTTGTACCGATCAACAATAGATTTCCATTATAAGCTGGTCTCGCATTGTACGGGTAGCATATACAACTCGATACCATCTTATACTAGAAATGTATACGTTAATGTGAAGCCATGTGTACTACGTCACAGTATAAATATGTACAAACAGTACGGAAACTGCCTACAAACGTGCGAAACGGCACGCACACAGAAACATGCACACCGACGAGACCCCTAAGCGGTTGTCGCGGTGCTCTCAGTAGCGAGTGCCGCTTAGGGGTCTCGTCGGTGTGCATGTTTCTGTGTGCGTGCCGTTTCGCACGTTTGTAGGCAGTTTCCGTACTGTTTGTACATATTTATACTGTGACTACGTGGCTGAATCGTCAAGCATTGAAAGGTGTAAATGCAGCAACAATTTGTACCTTGTGAACAAGTCGAGTTTGTCGAGTTCCACCGTTTTACCCTTAACCTGACGCTAAACATATTGTGATCAAATTTAGGTGACATAAGACCTTAAAATTACTGGCTCATGGGACGTAACATTGTAGTCTCGCGACAAATCTAACTTCTGATTTTGGGGATTGTGGATGTTTCATGGATGACAAGTTGATCCTTACCATCATGTGGACTAGCCGTTCGTTATGTATATATAATCAGCAAATTAAATTGGATCTTCAAAATGCTCTGAATAGCACATATTTCACTCTAGATACACATCCTTATCATAAAATCGCAACGATTACAAATTGAATCAACATCTACACAAGCATACAACTTATAATACCTGTAAACTTTGTCACATAAGTGCAATAATCATAAAAAGTAATGACCTGATTGTGTGCGTCCGACGATACTTTGCAAACATATCGCATCACTTCTATTTCCTCTGGAGTCTTGATAACGCGCCTGTAATCAAAACATCGTTATTGAGTAGAGTTGTATAACTCACACTTTTTTTTTATACTACGTCCACCGCGAACGAACGTGTAGTCCACCTGATGGTAAGTGGAGTACAGCCCATGGACATCAACAATCCACAAAAGCAGATTATAGATGCGTCGCTGCAGCTGAGGACTACGGTATTTAGCCTCATGTGCCAGTAATTACAGGGCCTGATTGCACCACCAAACCAGAACACAGTAATGGAAGCACTACTATTTGACGGCATGTTAAAGGTGAGACGGTTGTGCTGCCGCCTTCGAGCTCATTCACAAGAGCTCTACCACCAGTAAAACTTCATCTGTTAAGTTTAGATCCCATGGGAATAGGGTGATCCTATCTCCATCCACCGGACTCAATTAAAACTCCATACTGTTTAAACTACCCATCAACAAACACCTATACACAATAAAGATCACTGACAGTCCTCTCTGTCGAGGATGTCTTGACGCCGAAGAAACGGTCTCCCACGTAGTCCTGGAATGTAAGGCCGTTGCTTCTCAACGGGAACAAATCCTCGGAACAGTGAGGTCACTCCGCGAAGCTTGTGAAGTCCCCAGGAAACTTCTGAGCTTCTGGGCGGAGTTAGGCTGGCTATGTTAGCCAGGACTCTCCACGCACAATGGACCAAATGAGAGTCTAAGTGCGGAAAAATGAGTCCACTTTCCATTCCATTCCATTCCAAACTACCCATCGAAAAAAGATACCAAAGTGATGCATAAGTCCATTCAAGTGCTACCAGCATCATTATTGTAATTTCATAATTGTAATTTTGATAAATAACATATTATTATCATTGTATGAAGCAATATTGTTGTTATTAAACCATTATCATTAGATAAAGCTGATAACTTCATTTACCTAATAATATAAGTAGATATAAGGGTGTTAGGCAATATTTAATCAGATACTTACAATTCAGCAATTATCGGGAATAATATTTCATTGTCAACCTTGAATCTGAAATAAAGAAAGTATAAAAATAAATAACTGACGACAAAGTACTCAGTATATCGGATAAAGCCAAAGACCTGTACAAACTAGCAATAAGATAGTTTAGATTTAGCGTATTTTGTAATTCTAATTGGGCGGTATGGTCGCTAAGCGACAAAGCCCTTCAATAAATTTAAAAAAAAAAAATTACTCAGTATAAATTTTGTTAAGACAACATGATAAAGTGGGGTTTTGCAGATGAAACAAATGTTAGTTGTGAATGTGGGGTCCACAAAAACCATGGCCCATATTCTAACTTGTCCTGCGTGCCCGATTACCTGCACAAAGGACACACTATGCTGTTTTGGTTAATGTTATGTATTAGGTGGGTACTTGTCAAATCTTCTTGACATAATAAGATTGGCCAAGGAGTAGGTAGGTGTGTTTTCTTTGGGTTGACTTTTGTACTGTACATGCTAATGCTACATAGCAAAATAAAAGTAATTACTAAATTATGGTGTTTTAATGGACATAACCACAGATATAGATCTACGTAGATAACGCAAGTATCACGATTTGTATTGAAACCAAGCGTGCCGACTTTTTAATACCAATTGTGACGTCACAGCCGAAATTTAGTGACGGGAAATCCAAACCGATTCAAAGACACCGATGCCGCCGATGCCCATCCGCCCAATACGTTCAACTGGAGCTGTCCGCTATGATTTTCTCTGACAAAAGACGCCCGTGGACTGAAGTTAGCGGCGACCAACCTTGACGCTTGGTCGGGGTTCAGACACGCGAAGTACATGCATTTGCGTTATCTATATAGATCTATATCTGTGGACATAACAGTTAATAAAAGCACTGCTATGACATGTATTGAACTTACTTTATCTTTCAGTGCAATGTAAGAAATTACTTACTCATTGATTCCCTCAAATACTGCTTCTTTAGCAGTTAGGCCGCTGTCAGTGTTTGGGCCGCTCTAAAAAAAACAAATATTTCTTTTATGTTAACTGAGCCATTAAATCTCATGTTCTGCGTGTATAAAAACTTGTTCTACTTACCAGGGTTAATAATGTGTCAGGGTTTAACTTCTTCAGGACATTTTGGAGCTGGAATAACAAGAAATAGTAATAAGACATGCTGTAGGAAACTTATTACAATATCATTATATTATTATATAATATAGCAGCGCTTGTACTATGAGTACTAGAATAACTGATACTAATACATAATATATACTTTTCTTTTGTAAATACATAACTACTTGTTATACTTACTTTGAAACACCCAATATAAAATAGTATAATAATATGTAATATAAGGCTGCCTTGTTTTTACAAAGATATGTGCCATTATAGAATAATATGTAATAATTAGGATTCAAATATGTAATCAACAATTATATTTTATTATAAATTAGATAAAAATATTTCACACCAACAGCTTGCTTTGTTGTGAGGAAATAGTGAACAAAACTTGATTTCTTTATCCTCAAGCTCCAAGCAAAATCGAGTTTTTCTTCCTGTTTTCACCTTTTCGAGCTGCTGAGGTGAAAAGTTGTGTGTGCAACATGAGATTAAAGTTACTTACATCAAATGCTTTTGAGTACCTCACAACCCTTAAGATTACTATAGAATCTAATATGAACTCTTGTTGCACATAATTATGTAACTATTATTAGGTAATATGAAAACTCAAATGTCTTCAGATTGAAAAGCTGATTTATCTAGTTCTCACCTCATCCACATAGTAGACTTCATCAACTCCATAGATGTTCTTGAAGTTACAGCAGTCCAAGAGCTTGCCCATCCAGACCTCATACTCTTCAGGCAGACGGGGCACAAACAATATGCCCTTGTTGGTGGTCACATCTAGGGCAAAGTAGCAGCCAGGCTCTCGGACACCACAGGTCCAGGTGAAATAGGCTTCCTAGAAAATAATTATAGTATTTAGGCCACAGTTTTGCTTGCATCCTAGACTCTGGTTAAAAGATCTGATCTTGGTTACCCACTGTCACCTTTACACAGACTGGAATGCAGTTGTGAAAACTATAATATTTGTCATTATTTGGTAGTTGAATAAGGAAGTTAGTGGTCATGTCTAGAGTCTACCAAAGTTCAACCATCACCATAAATTATTGCAGATAGTAAAAAAAAGAAGCAATTGTTGGAACTGTTAACTATATAATACAAAGAGCGAAACAAAGTTTCTTGAGTGTTGCTGACCAATCATAATAGCTATATGGTTGGTCAGCAACACTTGACAAACTTTGTACTAGTAAATTCAACAATAAATACCTGTCTAAACACATACTGAACATCCGTATCATAGTGGCTGACATCCTCCCCGCCTTGTAGCACAACAACCTGCCCACTTTTCAGTTTTTTCGCTAGCCGAGATCTATTCGTCGCAAATAAGGACAGTGGGACTTCGTAAGTTCCTGGACCCATTGACCACGTAGCTGCCATCTTCACAGACGAACTGATACTGAATTGCCTAGCCTTCCTTTGTTTCCACCCGGTACAACGCAATGCTCTGGCACGATAAGCGTAAAGTATTTAATTGATAGAGATTACGATACACGTTATTATGTCGCTTACAATGATAAAACTTAGAAGAAACACTAGATTTAAAGGTAATATTTAAAATATATCTTGATCTTAACATTTACACAATATTGCAGACTAAAAATATGCTTAAACACAAAAAAGTACTCTGTGTTAAACACTAACTAAACAGTCACTATTGGAGGATTTAAAATTGAATTGAAAATATTTACATTTTGCGTAGCAATTACCAGAGATAATAAATGTCAAGATGTAACATAAAGAAAATTTATTGCAACAAATGGACTGTCAAATTTCATATAAATTTTTACCGGATCGGGTAAAAGCTGTCAAAATCCATACATTTCTAAACTGTGACGTGAATTTTATATGGAACGCGCAGTGGGCATAATGTCATTTAAAACTTAGAGTTGTCTCTAGTTAAATGCATGCTCTCTGAATAACACCGAGCTGATTCTAACCTTTTTCTCCGAATCGTTCACATTAGCCATTAGCCGTGAGAGTGATTTTAGCGCTAAAAGTTGGTCCGAATCGCTATGAGAGCTTCAAACATCTTCGAATTCTTTCTATCGTTGAATGTTTGAACGTGACAGAGAGATCAAAAACCTAGTTCAGCATCAATTTCATTTTAATACGTTCGGCGAAATTGGCTCTTATTCAATAATTTTTACTACATTGAGGTCGCGTATTCAACTAATTTTATTTTTCTTATTTTAGGTAGTAGGAAAAAAATATTACATTTGAAAGAACATAACGCGCAGGTAGCAAAAAAATTCTTCTCCCTACTAGATGGCGCTAGCTATATCTTTGTTAGTAAATATTGGAGCGCATAAAATACTCACTTATCGGTACGAATTTTTTCTCGAATCTATTGTACCGTAAAGTTGTAGTTCACTTTTCAATTTTGAATCCTATTAAATGGCTAATAAAGTTCAAACTATTACTTTATAGCTATAACAGACGGCTCATTCGATATTATTGCTTGTTATTCTCCGTCTAGTAAGATAACGTGTTTACATGGACATAACTACATTAGTAATCGTATAGTTTACTCAACAATTTTATTTGAAATTTTGTATGACTCACTTGAAATGTTACGTGTACATGTTATGACTCTTAATTTTACACCGGATCTTAAATTTATTATTTATTGTAATGTTTTGTTTAATAACAACACTCATCAAAATGCTAACTGTACTGAATTAAGAATTACATGTGGCGTGGTGTAAAATAAAATAGAACTTTATTCTAGTTTGTCATCTTGGGGTAAATTATCAAAATTTCGGTCGAGAAATAAAAGAATTGCTATGGTCATCAAATATTTAATAGACGAAAAATAGATCTAACACTGAAAGGTTGCGTAGATAACTATTTTAAATATTTGTACACCTAAATTCTAGAATGTTGTTCAAAAAATTTATTTCCTGAAGTACATTACATTTTATTACTTAAAATTCTTATCTAAATCACAAGATCGACGATAAATTAAACTACCTATAAATCACAAAATGCACTAAAACATGCACACATGTAATACCTATTATACATAATGATTTTTATACCGTATTTGGTACAATTGTACATATCTTCTACAATGACGAAATGAAGTATTAGCTAGATAGGAATTCATTACAACTAGTTATTTACTACAAATTGTCTAGGTTGCACTTTGCTCGTCACAACAAGTAGGTAGGAATCTACCTACATTCTGAAATCGCATTGTGCGACATGTAAAATGGATTCTCTACACTAAGTACTACATGCGAGGAAGTAACTGTACTTATTATAATGTAAATAATGTACTGTTATCTCTACAATCACTTTTTGAAAGTTTTTATGCTATACTAACAATGACCCAATTGAATGTTAGGCATTTCACTAGAGGGTTAACAATTCTAACGAAATATGTAGAGAAATGTAGTTCAATAGAGATATTAAAAACTAATAAAGCAATTCACTTATACATAGAAAAATAATGTTTCAGTTCTGTGGGTATGAAAGCCAACGAACATTTACTATCGAATACTTTAAATAATTACATAAACAATAGTTAAAGCTCTTGAAATTATACTTCACATTGGCAAATTTATTATGATGGAAATGTCTTAACGTGACATGTAGTCACAGATTTGTAATAATAGGAGAGTACATTAGAAGGCGTAACAATACTAAAGGCTAGTTACGTCATTCAGTACTTTGATCATGATCAGATAAGGTCACTATATAACGAAGAATAAATATTATGATTGTAGAGTACGCGCGGCCATTTTGGTTCGTTCTCGTGACTCCGTGTCGTGCGGGACACGTCATTGGTGGCTATCTCTTTCTCGCACACTCTCCGCATATAGCACCATTGTAACCCGACACGTTTCTTACACACAAGCGATTTCACAACACGTTCGACACTTTCACAACTAAAATGTTTTGTTTATAAATTATGAATCTACAGAAATTTCATGACACGGTTGTTTCTTTTCTTGTAATCTCCGAACAGCCTCGGCGACAAGGGCACGTTGCTCCAGTAACCTGTCTACAAGATCGACTGGTTCTTGTTTTCTAATGTAGTAAGGTGCAGCACGAGCCCGAGCCTGCAGATGAAGCTTTTGTTTCAGGCCAAGGGTGAGTTCTTCAATCGCTGGTAATCTATTGGACGCGAGGGGACGACCTTCCTCTTCGGAGGAATGACGATTGTCAAATCTGGACCTCTCTTTCAACATAGTGAAGTACAGATTGTTTATAAATTAAGATTGATTTAGGAAGGGACTAGAAATCTCACCGGTACAGTGGGCGGCGAGCAACAACGTTTGCGAATGCCGAATGAATGAGCGAGTGAGCCAGCTCGACCCCGGCGTAGGAAGACAGGTCTCAGCGGGGGCACAAGTGAGGGGGGAGTAATGACGTCCGATGCGCAGTCGTGCCGGGCTGTATACAAACAATACGGTGGACGTAAATAAACACACAAGACAGACTCAATACGCCTGTACAGTGACGAAAGTTATCTATGTGTTGGTTCGTTAAGCTAGATTCTGGGCCGACTGGCAGGCCGAATAATGAAAAGATTTCAATAAATAGAACTACAATAGACAGGTAGGACACCCGCTCGATAAAAAGCAGTATGTAGACACAAATTAATATATTTAGCAAAAGTTGTGAGTGTGCGTTTAACTGAGATGAGTAATAAAACACCATGAGTAATCAGCATTTAAACAGTTGAAACGGTCTTTCAACCTAATTCGCGCTTAAAGACGGCATAATAATATGCTGCAGTTGTTGCTAAAACACCATTTTTTACTTTCTTTTTTATGTTCGTAGTTGAATTTTGTAAAATATACCTAACTTTGAATTTTTCGTTAGGTTGTAACAATTATTATTATTATAAACTGTCAATAAGGAAGTGTATCGGTTATTGCTATGTTTATCGTCTTTTAAAATAATTGGTTACAATATTAGGACATTAGTATTGTCCACGCCAAGTTGATTAGTACGTACGTAAACCTATATTATATCGCGTACACATCTCAACAAAACTAAAGACGGGCAATGCCCTCCGTTTTTCCAGACTGTGATCACGTTGAGTCGGTGTTGTTGTCATTATTACTTTTTTTTACTGTAGATAGTTTTTATGTAAATTTTAAATATTAGCATAAAACTAAGTATGATAGTAACGATGTTGTATATTAAATTTATATTTTGAAAACCATTTTATACAAACTCAAACAATAGGTACAAAAATAAGGAAAGTAGGTTACTATTGAGTGTGCTGATAAATATATTCGTGCACATTGGTATAATGTATTGTGTATAAACGTTAACTATACAAAATCATAATTAAATATCATTTCTTTTTGATAGTTTTCATATTAAATATAGAATAATTATATTATTACAGTCATTGGCACTAGAAGTCACTGACTCTTAAATAGTGCGACCGTTCCTTTTTGTTAAGCACGTTTTTTACCATCAGTATCAGCGTCATTTCAGATGTTTTAGATACTTTATTTAAGGTAATAACTTGAAACTTACTAATTACAGGCAAAGTGATTATTTCAAAACTTTGCCCTTTTCTTTTTTGTTATTAAAATACATATTTTTTTAGTTTAATTTAAAGATATTGACTTTTTTTAAGAATAATATTTGGTTCAACCTAGTATCAACCTTCTCACGTTTTACTATCGTCTAAATCTAATATTAGACCAGTATTTCGGTAATAATGATCACGTTTCTAGTTGTTTTAAGAACACGTGCTCCTGTGTATAACCCACCGGCGATAAAGTTTAAGAGCAGACATGACTACAAAATCGAATACACAATTTTGAAAGTAAATACCCAGTAATAAGTACTAAAATTGAAATAACTGAAAACATCGTAAAATGTGTTGGACGATGACTTCCTCTAGCCACATTGACCTTCTAATAAAGATAAAACAGGCAACTGCGTTTTATTTTATTTTATAATCACTTGTTACGTGATCCAAATTAAAATTATTTAACGGGTACAATCAATGACACGGGACGGGAAGGTACAATACTGAAAATTATATGGTTATGTAAAGGTACAAATGGGAGCCTGTATGCTTAAAATGTGTTGTATTAGGTATTTCCTATGAGAGTTTTGTTATCTTTATATAATTATTACTCTCTTATTAATATTATAATTTTTTACACTGTCGAAATATGCAATATTATAAACATCTTTTCTATAGTATTCTTACTTAATAACTATAGGATAATAATGGCGCATTTTAACATCCTTCAGTTTAGATGTTTACCTACTTCATATTCAAAACAGGATAACTTTTACAGAATTAATACAATATTATTCACTGTGGAATTGTTTACACCAATCGCTTTTCGCAAAACAATTTTAAAAGGTTGAAATTGTTTTGTTATTACGAATTCCGCCTTAATAATTTAAGTTATTTAAGTTTACAAGATACATAAATATTTTACCAATAAATTATTAAATTAATTATATTTAATAAAGTGATGTTATTATATTTCATAGACAAAAGACATATTGAATATAACTATATAATTATAAAAACATTAATAATATAATATCAGAATCTCAGATTCAAATAAATAATATCTCTACTTATAACTATAATATTTATCACATTTTTATCATAAATTGTATCGTACATTGTAAATTTATCGTGTATTACGTAAATTTAGTCACATGGCTATATTATTATTACTGTTGTTAAACATTAATATTTATTTACCTAAACATAATAATATTATGTGGCTGTGGCATATTCAGATAACATTTTCAACGTGACACTAATTTTGTTGATTTATATAGTTAATATTAAATACGTATATTATTTAATTTTCAATGTTATTAATGTTATTATTAGTAAAACATAACATTTTAATAAAATGTGTTATTATTTAAAATGAAACATGATGCAATAACAACTTAAAAATAGTCATGTTAAGTTATACGACAAATGACAATAAAATTAACTCTTTGTTGTAAAAAAAACTGATATTTTTAGTGGCGTCAGAAATAATTACTATTAAAATTGTAGAATTCCATGAATAGTATTTTAGAATTAAGGACCAATAGGTCACGAGGTGAGATTATGTCACAGAATACCAACCTAGTTATGTATGTTTAGACATTTTATTGATACGTATTTTAAATACCTACCTAGCCGAATTATTCTATTAAAATTTCAATATGTGCCATTGCCATACATACAACAATCATAATTCGCACACCCGGTGCAACAACGTCATAAGTAACAAATTACGTTTTTTTCAGGAGATCGATTTAAAAGTTGTTGTTTTGATAAAATGAAATGCATTTACAATACTTTTATATATCGATTACCAAAATATTGTTTGTTCTCCATATTTTAAAATTAAGGATGTTTCAGAAAAAAAAATGTTATATAAGTGGTACATCTTTAATATTTTTTAAAACTATACCTACATTTATGACATTATTGTGCAGAAAATTAAATTAAAAGTAAAATTTTCTGTGCAATAACGTCATAAAGGCAGAACTAAACAAAAAATCTAAACTCTTAATGTCTTATAAAGGGACTTTCAAATAGAGCGGGTCGATGTTAATAATCTGCGGCGGCCATTTTGTTTTGGCGGCATCTGCCCAATATGTTTTTTCTTATTCAGTCGTAGTCAGTGCGTATTAGAGGAATGTCTACCGTGAAGCGGTGCCTCAGTGCCGTTTGTCTGGTAGTCCGATGGTGAAACGGGGACGGAGGGATAAGGTTGTGTAGATCCTCGGCACATTCGCCGAAATGTATCCTATAAAAAACCGATAGGCTGGCAACCTTGCGACGGTGCTCCAGACTTTGTTGTCGAGTATCCGTCAGATCGATATCGCAGATGATTCTCTTGGCCCTTCTCTCGACTGACTCGAGCGCCTCAAGCTGCTATTTGGCTGAACCGTCCCACAGATGAGAACAGTACTCCACACCTGGACCGGACTTGCGCTTGATAGAGGTTAAGTAACTGCCCCGGTGTAAAATACTGTCTCACCTTGTTGAGGATGCCCAGCTTTTTGGTGGCTAGTTGAGCTTTCGACTCAATGTGAAAGCCGAAATTAAATTTCGAAGTCAGCGAGATACTAGTAGCTCAAGACGATCGGTTATTGGAAGGGATACATCTCGGAAGGTAGGAGTCAGGATAAATAGACTCCGTTTTGTGGAGATAAGACACGCCGTCTTACTAGTATTGAACGTGACTAAGTTGTCTTCACCCCAATTGGAGACTGCCTTCAGAGACACGTTCATACGTTCGACCATTGCCTCTCTGAGCGACTGTATTTGTACACGACTAGCTCGTGAGTTGAGTATATAGCTTTCAACAACCGTTGTGTTGTCTGCGTATCCAAACGTACCTGTTATCAGTAGGTCGTTTATGTGAAGCAGGAAAAGCGTTGCTGCGAGCACGGATCCCTGAGGGACTCCGGCATTGATTGCCATTTGATCGGACGAGCTGCCATTAACGACAACCCGAATCGATCGGTCCCTCAAGAAGTCTTATACCCAATCACAGAGACTATAGTGGGTAGACCGAAGGACGGTAGCCTGCTAATAAGGACCTCGTGCCAAACCCTGTCAAAAGCCTTCGAGATATCGAGCGAGACTGCCAAAGCCTCTCCATTCTTCTCGATGGCTTCACTTTAGATGTGCGTGGCATACGTTAGAAGGTCTCCAGTAGAGCGGCCTCGGCGTAACCCGTATTGCTGGTCACTGAGGAGGTCGTTCGCTTCTAGGTATGCCAGGAGTCTGTACACGTTCCATACTCTGTAAGAGTTCTGAAAAGTGACCGAAATCGGTCTATAGTTGGCAGGGTCGGCACGGCTTCCCTTTTTCGGCACTGGTTGCACATTAGCAAGCTGCCAGGATTTTGGGACTTGTCCAGAAGCCATGGAGAGGCAAAAGAGGCGCGTCAATATGGAAGACAGTTCAGGTGCGCAGGTTTTTAGAACCATGGCTGGAATACCGTCGGGACCACTTGCTTTGTTCACGTCTCGATTCCGCAATATCCTACCAATTCCAATATCCTAATAGAAGTCACGCAAACTAGTGGACGAGGGGGGGTATAGTGCCAGTCGTATCTAGCCGCGAAGATTCTGCGAAGATAGAAGCGAATAAGTTCGCTTTCTCCTCGGCAGTGTGGGCAAGTGACCCATCAGGTTTTAGCAGTGAAGGTAGTAAGGCGCGGCAGAAGTTCGTTTCGACTGATTTCGCGAGTTTGTTCCCAATGCGGCGAATATGGTCAAATCAAGCCTTCCGTAGAGCGCTTTAATTGTAATTAAATTAAATTGTTAATTGTAATAAATGACAGAACTACTTACTGCTTTTAAAATAAATAGGACTACAAAGTCAGAAGTGTGAACTTATGACATTCTTACCCCAAAATTGTATGAAAATTTGTCATAATTCCCTTTATGACGTTGTTGCTCCTACTCACAAACATTTTCTGCGAGAGGCCGCGCGCAATCGTCCAATTAGGACGTTCTCGCACTAGAGTTCTCAAAATTCCGCCAAAACCACAACGACAGTTAGGCCCTCAGAGGGTCATTTTTGGAGTTACATTTATGATATTTTTGCACCGGAAGTAGACGCATGTTTAACAGCATTTGTGATCAAAATCTCATTTTTGCAATTTTAGCACTTATGACGTTATTGCACCCGGTGTGCGATATATATTATACAAATCGGAGTGTATTTTAAGATTATTTTTATTGTGTTTTTAAAATATGTAACACGTTTTTTTATATATTTTATTTCACTATGTCCATCCATAATAGTAACACGCACTCTTTTAGTGAGAAGTCGAACTGTAATTGAATTGACGTCAAATGCTTAGTTGACAAAATTAATACCTAGATGGCGTTACTGTTATGTACATGATAAACATTCTATACCTCTCACCGCTAGATGGCAATATAAGGTAAGGCAGTAGAGCTTTTTTAAACGACTGCGCGGCGCGACCCCGAGAGAGCACCGAGGAATACCATCCATCCACTCAACTTTAACCTGTCGATAAATGTGAAAAGTTCTTCTACTCCGTAATGAGACCACCACACTTTGGGTGGCATAAGTAATAATAATATTATAGGTAATCTTAGTGCTTCGATTATAATTTGTTTCGGTAATGATTATATATATTTATGGAAGCATTTATCATACTAATAGCACACTGATTGTATTAAGGCTGTGCTAATATCTCCTCATATTAATTAATAATTAAACAAAAAAAACGACTTCAAAATATTACAAAAATTGCACTAAAAGTAGAAAATACTTCAGTAATATTCAACGTTTCGCGTTGAGGAGTGAAGCTTCCAGCATCAGTTCAGCAACATTAGTTGCTGAATGCTAGATGCAAATATCCGAGTAGCTTTAGGTAATCGAATTGAGAACCTCCGCCATTTTTTTGCAGTCGGTTTAAAATTCGGATATAATGATAATAATTATTAAAATTGTTGACTGTAGGAACACATTTTCGTCCGCGCGTCGCCTTTCCGGATCGCTAGACATAGTAGAGATATATGTCGTAGTTAAGTTAGAATAATGTAGTCTATAAGTTAATAAATACGTATTCAGGTACCAGTAAATATTAACATTTAGTATAGGGACCTATCGTTTCTCTTCAACTTCCAAAAGAAGACCACTATAAGTGAACCCGACATTGACGAATTCGATACTGCGTGTGTGCCAAAGCAGGCAGCAGAACAGTTGTTGTACGATAACAATTACGAAACCCTACAGGCGCCAGTTCGACTCGAACTTTCTTTTTTTTTGTTAACAGAAATCGCAGTAAATTTGGTACATTAGTAATGCTTCCGTTTTAAAGCAATAAATACCGGACATACGGCCAGAAAGAGAAATGGAAGTCTCCCCAGAGTAGATATTGAGAGACCGCCAAGTTCTTGGGTTCGTTGCGTGTGTCCGGCATAAGAGTTGTTTGGGTTTTTTTTAATATCAGCACGGGTGAATAACGATAGTTTTAATTGCAATCACATGGGACCTAAATAAAATAGATGAAGAGTGGGTGTTGTACGCCTCTGTCAATCCTTTCTGGGTAATATAGGCGTGCGAGCGTGATGTTATGTTATGGGATGTTACACTTCCTCCGTAGGCCGTGCAGCAACTTACTTGAACACTCGTTTTTTTATGGTAGGACTTGATAGCATTTGAGCATTATTGGCAATAAGAAGACGGACCCGTACCCTCAACATAAGACATCAATCGTAATCTTACTAGGATTGGTTGGTTGGTAATGAGACTTGTTAAGTATTCCGACTACACGTAAATGCCTGAGGAAGGTTGGGAGACCCAAAAAAAAAGACTGAAGTAGCTAAATACATCAATTAATTTTTATGTATATTATACAGTTGGTTTACAATGTCTATGGATGTCACAGCATACCATGTTCTAATGTTTGCAATAAGCAGCTAAGCATGAAGTCAACCGGTTAGATATTACTGCGATCCAACTGTTACCAAGGTGTTACCTCACCAAAGATTAGTGACGTGCTCAATCGATGGGATTTCTTATCGATACAATTTTACTCATCGGTACATTTTTGACAATAATTTTATTTTTATAATAATTTTAATTATAATTTAAGACATAGATAAAGATAATTTGTATCGTATTTTCTACACAATATTGTTCATGAAATAAATGAAATGAAAAAAAAAGGTGTCGGTCGACTTCGAGTCTTTTAAGTTTTTCTCTTATTCGAGGTGAGCTTCCATCAGTGGATCTCTGATGGTTCTGTGAATCTGGTGCTGAACTTGGGATGTTACATCTTTTCAGCCTTGTTTGTTGTTGCCCCTTTGGTCCACTCATTGCCAGTGCTACCTCTTTTCTGTGTTGCGCGAGATGGTGCTGCTGTTGTTGATACCTTAGGCTATGTTGACTTATTTCTGTCATACAGTTGTAATTTTGAGGTTATGTAGGATATTTTTAAATTTTTAAACTGAAAATTTTTAATCTATAAGTAAAATATGTGTCGAACAAAAGATGGAACTTTATTTTTATACTACTAATATTTTTTCTACAATATCGAGATGAATTAAACAACAAAATATGAGACCTAAATAAAAAAAAAACACTTTTAGGAACAGTCAGGTTTTTATTAAAATAGAAATAAACTAAAAGTATAAATAATTTAAAACTGTATTAGTCTGATGGAACTCAGGGAAAATGTTAGATAATAGTTATTGTGGTTAAAGTTCTTCTAGCGAATTTACAAATAATTTTATTCTAACATTACTCAATATGGTTTATTTATAGGTATTAGTAAATTAAATAGCCCCAGGATATTCCACAAAATTACCTATCTATTTCCCTATTCAGCGGGATATAACTACATAGGTACTTTACTTACTTACGCACATATTACCTAGTTTATTGGTATGCAGTACCTACAGAAATTTATTATTAACAAAAAGAAAATAACTGATGAAAAACAACTTAAAAGTAATATACATACACTGATAGTAGTTGCATGGTTTAAGCTTTTTGCTCATCGAGTTAAGTATAATAGGTTTAGTGTTAATATTTTACTACTTTACCCCCATAATTTCGTTAAGCATGTTGTTGTTGTTTGGCATACTACTTCACTTGGCAAGCCTATTATTTCGCATAATGATTTAATGACTACTGACGTTATCAGATCTTTATCAGTATAATTTTAATTGGGTTTGTATTAAAATATTTATTCTATAGCTTGTTTCATGTTTAATTAGCAAAATAAAAGAGTTAAAGCCTTGTCTCTAATGTGCGTTCCTGGAGCGCAATATATTGAAGTGGGTTCAATATACCCCCGGAATAATCCATTTTTTTACATATTGTACGTTGCAAATAATAAATTTTAATTTCATATAATCAGAGTTAATAAAAAATAACAAAGACGAAAAAAAATACATATTTTTAAGTATTCGATACCAGTCGAGAGAAAGCCACGGTTCATTTTATTTTGACGTTTGTTCCGTTTTTGTTTCGTACCATCTCACAATAATATTATTATAAATTCTACAATAATATTATAGATATTATTATAGATTTTTAAAATGCGACATCTTGTACAACACTAGTGATAATGTTGTTGCGCAGACAGGCCACTATAATGTCGAAAGAAAGTGAACGCAATACTCGACTCGGGGCATGGCAGTGAGTCGGCACCGGCAGTGTGCCTAGATGCCTTCGGCTCGATACGCGCGCCAACGAAGGTTAACGCGGGAGAATTTAAAACAATATGTCGTCGAAAATTTTGTAAACATGACATGTTATGAATAAAAATCGATATTAAAAAATAATAATTAGCAAGTTTTGAGTGAAAATTTCTCAATATACGTGTTTAAATAAAAATAAAAATGGATTTATTGAGCGAAGCAAGCGGTGGGACGCGGGTTTTGGTGACCCGCCACATTAGTGCGGATAAATCGCTTCCAGAAAGCAATAATGCAATAAACTCGACGTTAATGTGCCATAGTTACAACAAACATCCCGATTTTGCATCGTATTATTCAGGTAAACCTATTATTATTACAAATAAATAAAATTAAAGTGTGTTTTTAATGTCAAAATAACAAAGTTTTTAACAGTTAATATAGTTATTCGAAGTCGAAGGGTACAGCTAGTACAGTACTTATATAATATTTCAAAGAGCAAATATTTAATTATTTGTTTGTTTTACTATTTAACTCATAAACTAGCGGACCAATTTTAAAAATTCGTTCACCAAGTGCTATTGTGTAACTTTGGCGAAAAATTATTTTGCCATAGATAAACAGATTTTAATGGTTGAGATTTCGGTCATTGCCACTGCTCCACTGCAATACTGCGATGCCGCGATGTCGTAAAATGCAATGAAATTGGTAGAAGGTCCGTGACCATTATTTTAATTAGTTTACTATTTAACCGTTTTTTAAAAAACTTTTGGACTATATTTTTGGAAAAAAAAATCACGACAACATCATTTTTACCACGTACCAGCTCAAGGATGGATATTAGATTACAATATAATGTTACTTTAGGGCAAAATTCATATATTTACGAAAGGACGATAAAAAATTCTGGAATATCAATAGATATACAATAATTATAAGATAACATCACATCTGTAGTAGAAGGATGATAATGAAGTATATATAATACCCACACTACACCTTTTACGTTAACGTCCCAATTAGGGGCACAATACCAATCTCCAATACTCAATACGCTCTGTCCTGCTCTGCTACTAAGAAATTTTTGACAGAATAAACCCAAAACACACTTTTGATCGACCCGGGAACCGAATCTGAGACCTTTCGGTAGGTACGCTTATAACTAGACAAACGAGGCAGTCAATAGATACGTCCACAATAAAATAAATAGGAATCAAGTTAATTGTCGTGATTTAATCGATCGTGGGATCTCGATTGTTAAACGACACCAGACAAAGGAATCGTGACTTAGTTCTAACTTAACATATCTAATTGTTTCCAATTAACTCTAACTTTAATCGATACTTTATGACCCAGGCTTCAAGTTGTTCGAAGTTGTATAAGTCTGTACTTCCTACTTCAGCTAAATATAACAAAAGATATGGATTCTATAGGTAGATGATAATTTTATCATGATATGAAATAGTACTTATGTACGTCATTTTATAGACAAACTCGAGTATATAATTAATGATTGCTGATCATTATTACACACAAAATTTATACTCAATACTCAATACTCAATTCTTTATTGCATTCCACAATGTTTTGTTAGGTGGTAAACATATTATATAGTATCAATTATGGACCCTGTCGGGCACAGCAAAAGTGTAGGAGAGAGGATGAAGGGCGCCCATTTTATTTTCAAATCTAATAAATTAAAATAAACTTGTTCAAACCAAAATGGGTGGCAACATTTTTATACTTTCAAAAACTTACTTGATTGTGTAGGTGTGATGTGTTATGTTAATTGTGTTATTATAATATTTATGTGTATATACTGGTCTCTTGAAACTAGAATTAATAGGATAGCAGAATAATAATTAAATGTGATTTTGAGTTAAATATTATATATTATATTAATTTATCATTGAAATATTCGTTTATATTGTAATAGGATTTGCTTATTAATAATTGTTTTAATTTATTATAGAATATATTTGGTTTGTTTTCATTTTTAAGAGTCTCTGGTAGTTTATTGTAAATTTTTATTGACATGACCAAGGTACTGGAAGAGTGTACTGTGTCGTGAAGTTGGTAGGTTAAGTCTGTTTTTATGCCTTAATGTTATTTTTGTTTGGATTTCTTCCCTCTTTGTGTATAATTCTGGATGTTCGCGTACAAATTTACACATTTCTAATATATATAGACTAGGAAATGTCATAATTTTAAGTTCCTGAAAGTGGGGCTTACAGCTTTCTTCTTGTTTTATATTTGTTAATATTCTTATTAATTTCTTTTGTAGAATAAGTAATGTAGGTGCGTCAGTGCTATTACCCCATAATATTATTCCATATTTAAGCCACGCATAAGCGTAAGCGTAATATGTGGCCATTGCTGTTTTCAGGTCTGTTGTTTTTTTTATTTCGCGTAAGGCGTATGAAAATTTGGATAATTTAGCTTTTACTTTATCTATGTGCGGTTTCCAATTGATGTGTGAGTCAATTTCAATTCCTAATAATGTAGCTTTATTTACGAGTTCTATTTTGTTATTTTTATATGTAAAATTGATTTTTTGAGGTGGTTTTTGTCGAGGGTGAAAAGATATTAATTTAGTTTTGCTGTAGTTAATCTCTAGATTATGTTCTGTCATCCAATCAGTTATGTTATTTAGCAGGGAGTTTAGTTGGTCATCAAGGTTGCTATTACTGTCACATGAAGTCAAAATAGATACGTCATCTGCAAATAAGACGCATGGTTCTGTGATATTACTAGGGAGGTCATTTATATAAACTAAAAATAGGAAACATCCCAAAACGCTGCCCTGTGGTATCGAGGCATTAATAAATTTGGTGTCTGATCTTATGTGTTCTATTTCATTTGTTTTATGGTTGTATGATTCAATTTCAACTTGTTGCTCTCGATGATCTAGATAGGATTTGAACCATTCATAACATTTTCCACGAATTCCTATATTATATAATTTTTGTAATAAAATGTCAAATTTCACTCTATCATATGCTTTCGTCATGTCCAACAATAATCCTAATGCATATTTTTTGTCATTTATAATATTAATGGCTTCTTGTATTAATTTGTAAACCGCTAATATAGTAGAACGGTGTTTCCGAAAACCGTATTGTGAGTCGCTGAATATATTATATTTTTCACAAAAATTATATACTTTAGTGCACATGGCTTTCTCGATTATTTTAGACGCTGTTGGTAATAAGGCAATTGGTCTGTAGTTATTTGGATCGAGTTTGGAGTTTTTCTTATGTATTGGTTTAATGACCGATTTTTTTAGGAGATTTGGAAAAACACCCTCTTCAAAACTCTGATTTATTAATAAATAAAATGGTAGCGTCAATTCATCTGCACATTGTTTTATTAGAGTTGGGGGAAACTCATCTACACCATGGCTGTTTTTATTTTTTAAGGTTTTTATTATTTTATTGACCTCATATGGGTTTAATGGTTCTAAAAAGATAGAGTTTTCATTACGTGGTAGCGCGGATAAACTCTTTGATTTGTTTGTAGGTGGGTTTATGTTTGTATTTATCATGGTAATAGGCTTGGAGCCTATCAGGCTTTCAAGAAGGAATGGCATGGCATGTAGCATGACTATGGCAATACTCTGGCCGTGTCGTGTCACGTAAATGCATGGCCTTACTATCTTCTTCCAAAATGTCTAAAATGGGCCCATATTTACAAAAATACTAGGAATCTTCTCATTGTTTCTACTCTCGGGTAAAACCTCCTATCCTCTGATAAATAAAATCCTGGCTACGGTTCTGTTCCCATGAATTATTGCCCAAGTTGAAAAATTCAATAAATATGTGCATGAATAATATTGTTTAATTTTTATTACGTCTCTATTGAGATTGATTCAGTAACGGCAAAAATAATTTTCTTGCCTGTCGGTAAATTTGTACAATACAAGTCTTTCTGTTAGGTTTGGTTGGTCTCATTCAGTTTCGTGTCATGATATTATTATGATTGAATCCATTGATAGATTTGTCCTCATAATACCTGCTTATTACAAACTATCAATATTAAATAACAGGAAGGATCATGTGTGGTCAATCGAAAAAAACTACCAGCACGGCAACACCACGATCTTCCATAAATAAACCTAAGATTTACTTCAGATAATGTTTCCTGAGTTGCGGGTATACGACCTGAAAAGTTCAAGGGAGTTTGCATTCGACGACTACCTGATGAATTTATCGAGTCTACAATAAATAGGTACTACCCATTAAGATATTACTTGGAACTGAAGAATGCCATTTTAGGGTTCCGTAGTACCTACTGGGAACCCAAATAGTTTTGTCATCTGTCCGAGGCATAGCGCCGAAACCGTTAGTGCTAGAAAGCTAAAATTTTGCGTGGATATGAGTGTTTACTATGTCAAGAAAGCGGTAGAATAGAACACTTCCTTCATGAACATCGGGGATGATATTTTTAGAATAAGACATTTTTTTTATTTTTTTTTTATTTATTAACATTTACAAAAGCCATCTTAAAAAAATTTACATCTTAATGCGCTGCTAAAAACCACAGAGGTTTGCCTGCAGCGCAAAAACATACAAGCAGGTTTATTTGTTCGATGTCAACATTGTCAACGTTGAGTAAAAAAAAAGTTTCTTGAAATAAGTTATTTTTCATGATCCCCGTATTAGACCTGCTTGTATCGCGCTATCTTTTTTAAAGGTGCGGCAGCAATTCAATTTCTTTAGTGTTTATAAGAAGATATTGATGAATTAACATCATTATTGATCTCATCATAGGAAACATAAGACAAACAAAGAGCTGCAATGCCTGCTATTTTATAAATTTCCTTTAAAAGTTAAATACTCCTTTATGTCCTACAAATATTTGAATGTTTGCGTAAAAGTCATGTTAGTTCATTTTATTTTATTTTTTGTTGACGGTGCACGCTGGACAAGAGTCCTTGAACATGCAATTCACTTGATTTATTTGAAAACATTAAGTTATGGAATGAGATTGGAGTAATATAAAATTAAGTTACTTATTGGTGTACACTTAAATTAATTACATCAGTTATTTACCAGGTACTAAGAACACATTATAGAAGCATGCGAATGTCCTGCCTTTTTATATTTTTTGTCGTGAATGTTGCAACTTTGTAAATAGCACCTGCAGTTGATTGAGATCTACATACTGTTAATGATATACATTTATACGGAGGAATACGTCATTATGTAGTTACTTATAATTGGTGCTGCCTCGATAGCCTAGTGGTTAGTGTATGCGCCTCTCACTGCGAGTTCCGGATTCAATTCCCGGATAGGACAAAGAGTCATTTGCGAAATTTATGTCAGGGAATTCTCAATTGTAGCACGGAGTTGAAATTGTGCCCGGTGGATGGCGATACGTTTATCGCTATTTTATGCGACCTAAACATAACAGGTGAAGTATGGGTGTTGTACACCTCTGCCACACCCTTCTGGATAATATAGGTGTGATGTTATGCTACTTACAGCGATAAACATTGAACATTTGTTACAATATTATTTTATAATATTTATTAATATATGGGCAGGCATTAAAAACGCAATTGGCACTATATTTATAAATATATTAATGTATTTTCTAATTTAATTCCTATCGTTGCTGGAATCAAAGATATTGATAAATACAAGACATATTCGCAGGTCCCTTGAGAGCTTAATTATCCACGTTTCAAACACACAGGTACAGTGAATATTAGATTAGTGAGAACCCTCCATAGCTGGAACTCATCCCGAGGTCCCATAACCTTAGCACTGAATTTATTCTGTTAGTAGAATATACACTCGTTGCCTTATTTATAGAGGTAACTATATCGTTGGGACGAGGCTTTCAGTGTTCACGTCGACCTCCGTGGGTCTTAGAGGTAACTAAATATAACGACAAAATCGAAAGAACGGATTCGGTTCTTTCGATTTCGATTCCCACGGAGGTCGACGTGAACACTCAAAGCCTCGCCCCAACAATATACCTCTATAAATGAGGCAACGTGTGTATTTTACCTCTTTTACTGAGAAAACATTAATTTATCACCTCTTTAAAACGCACTGCGCATTGTAAATTTCCATTTTATTTGCTAGATTGATCCGCAAATGCCACACTTGGCTAATTTTGTAACTCAATAACATCTAGTTTTCGTTTCTTTCTGCTATCTTTCGGGGCCGGATTATTATTTAAAAACGGAGAAGGCTGAAACGAAGACTCAAATACTTATCTGTACATGAAAAACTAAAGGTAATATAAGTTAATTAAAGTGGTAAGACGCGCGATGAACTTTGTGTCGAATTAAATGTCCCAAAATCATTTAATATAAATTCAGTAACAATGTTTTAAAGGACGTGGAAAGGTTAATCGTGTACGTTTACGGAATATCCTGAAAGAGTTATTTTTGTTTTAACCGCACTTATCTAATTGAAATAACCCCTTTTCTCAAAATCTATAATTGGGACCCTCTGTAAATAAGACAAACATTTATTGATACCTCTTTCTCCAATTCGCAGGTGCCTTGATGTTCCCAATTAGCCCGGTTTCGCTGTATTATACTTATATAATTATCTTCCTCTTTTCTTTGGTTGATGGTTGGCGTAATAAATTAATTAAGACGACAGATTCAAGTTTTATACACCAAAGATCATACACGTACAACAATAATAAATCACATTCTAATATGTACACGTTCAAATTTCCTGGTACATATCCATTTGGGTTGCGTCCAGCTATTATTTTAGAAGATTTATTTATGTCAAAAATATGAACGAAACAAGGAATGCGGACGTCAACTATTTATATTATCGATCAAGATCGGTATTTTGTTTGAAGATACGTTATTAAAAATGTATTATTTTTTTATTATATATTTTATTTAATTTCTTTATTTACTACCTTCTTATACTATTGTCTAAGTAGTACTTAGACATATATTTACTTAGTAGAGTCAAACATCACAGTCAAATTTTGGCTTTTAACAAAATAATGAATAATTTGAGTCATATCCACCATATTCAATTGATGCGTATTATCGTTTTCACTTCCTTATTATGACAGTGCTATTTTATAGCTCCCATAAAAATAACAGCCAAAAGAAAGATGAACTTCCGCTAAAGTTTCTGTAAACCATTACCTACCTATCAAATAAGGCATTCATAATGCTGTTTTTGTTTACTTAATTTCGGTCTTTTTTGTTTTAAGTTTTTTGCATGTCATCATGAAAATTGTACCGTAAGTATATAAAATCATATATAGGTAAATAATTTTGATTTTCTACTATAAAAAATCCCAATTGATTAAAAGGCAATTAGCGAAATAACATCAACCAATTTTATCATCTAATGGATTACTAGCGGTCATTTTGAAAACTCTTAGCACCCTATCCAATCCTCTGTCTCACTTTTAGTATTACCTTCAAACGCAGTAATTAAGGTAGCAAATTGATTATCACTCATTGGAAGTGGTACTCATACCTTGTGAAAGTTTACTATACAAACTTATGACTAGTTTTGAGGCACGAGCAAGCGATTAACGACCCAATTGCAGTCGACAAAAAAGTTTAATGGGCCCATAGCATTCTAAAGCTGCGTGTATCTCGTAAAGGTTAGGGATTAATGAACTGTTGAGACATGCCTCCAATTTGTCGGCTTGGTGCAGTTAGAAAGTGGTAACCGATGACCTTGGCAATTGCACAATATGTTGCATTGAAGCGTCATACGAATTTATTTTTGTGTGAATGTTTTTAGGGAAAAACGAATAAATGTACTTGAAAACCTTACCAATATCTATGATATGGTAACCTACTGTTTTTACTTCACTGTGTCTAGGAGCTGTACTTAGCCGCCACTTTCATTAGCTCTTTTAGCTTCGAAGAAAACAGTACAATGATGAGGAGTGGTGTGCATTTCGTTATACAGAATAGGTGTACAAAATATTGTAGATTTTCCTAGTAGCGACGTACCTTCTTATATTATTATCTACGCAAAGCTTTATAAAGATAAATCTAAGATCACATTATTAATGTTTCTACCACCCTAAAGTATCAACTCTAAACAATAAATGTTTGGTGCTGAATCCGTGATACCAAGAATAAGAACCAACATATCCCTTGGTTTTTATAATTACATTTTGTGAGTATATTCCTACATACATTGAGCTATACTGTTCTACATTATGGCAATTGCAAATACTTACACATAACACATAGCAGTTTCCTATAATTATGTGCTCTATGATATCGTTGCGTAAAGATGCTGTTGCGTTAGTACCTATAATAAAAGAAGTTCTATAAAAAATCGAACATTTTTGTGAATTACAGAGTAGGAGTACGAATTTTGTCTCTCTGACTTTGGTACTGAGTATAGGCTATTTTTAAGTACCATGCTATAAAACGGAATCGAGTGGGCCGATAAATCTGCGTTGCACAAAGGTCCTCCGCCTTTAAAACTAAAGAAAACATAAGACATCAGCATTGCCTTGTTAAGCTTTATCGATTACAATAAGTACAATCGAGTTTATTTGTTTGTTGGCAGTTATGAACCTAATTTAGATACAAAGGTTCAAAACTGCCAACACGAGCTTGATTGAACCTGTAAGATGTATAATTTTGATGTCTACCCTTATTCCGTGTCTCTATTTCTCTCTCTATAAATGGACATCAATCTCAAAGTATTTGTGATATAAATATCTAAGGTCATTCAATTAACGTCGTTAATAAAGATTTCTGGTAGCGATAAATTTAATTAATCCAATTGAGGTCCTGAGTCCTGAATGCTCAAGGTCTATGTCATTTATTTCTAGCATGTTATTAAATTATTATGGTGTTACCTGCCTACGCAAATATTTTTTTTTTATTTTTTTTATTTTTTTAGGAAGGCTTACAGTCTAATAACAAAATGTGAATAGAACAATACATAAATTTAAGAAAATATTGCTTTTAAAAAGTCTCCACAGTTAAATAGACATTTGGTCTTGCCTACAAGAAAAATAATTAAACAAATTAACTAAGTGCCATATGCCCTAAATATAAAATAACTTTATTTTAATTTTCATTGATTAGAGATAGGCTGTTTTATTTTCCTTGAGGTAAACTATGAAATTAATATTTTAGATTTTTAAGGGGAAATAGCCCACAGATATTTTGAAGAGATTTGTCCATTAGTCCAAATTAATCAATTGTACTGTTTTCCAAACCTAGCTACGTACAATATTGTTGTATAGTTATTTTTGATTTCGGGTCTCAAGAGATCAGAATTATTATATTGTGATGTGTATAAATCTCACCAAAGGTAAAAATATAAGATGATTGTTGATCAGCCATACTGATAAATTTAATTAATGCAATTAAGGAGTTAATTCTGTAAGACCTTTGCCATTGCTATTGTAATGATGTAACAAACAATGTGTTTTTTAACCCTAAAGTGTTAATTCATCATTCTTGATAAATGCCCTAATAGCCTATTCGGCACTTATCTATTAAAAGAAATAATTAACTAGTAGTTAACTATGTGTAACTTTACCAGGAACTGTCGAAGCTGGCCCAAAGTATAACTGGTTTGGCCTGAGGCTAAGTAAGCTTCTTCCAACTAGCCATATTGTACATCAAAGCCTACCAAAGCTTTTCGGTACATCTTTCCTTATTTGTGTAAGAAAATATTCATCTAAAACATATGCTACTATTGCCTGGCTTCTTCTTTTAGTCGTTATGAAGAACTAAATGGGCCTAGGATAATTTAAATGAGCGACCACGTGCCGGCTAGTATGTAAACGTAAGACCTTAAGTATGTTACAATACTAAAGAGTGTCCCAGGTAGCCTTGACTGATTTAATAGATGAGGTGTTATTGGATTCCAAGTGATTACGAGAATAACATACAAAGATACACTTTTAAGGTCAAGAATGTGGTAAAATGGAATCTAAACCGACGCTCAATATAGTCAAAGCTTTGAGTAAGAGTTTATAACTTCAGTGTTGCACCGATTTGGTATGAACTATGAACATTTTTTCATAGTCACGGAACAGTGCACTAGCAGAGCAGACAGATAAAAATATTGTAATATTATTGTTTGTGACACAAAAAAATATAATATGTAGGTATTATTATTGTGTATACGGGTTACTCACGTTACTTTAGCCGGGATATGCCGACTAGTTTCGAATCTAGTACGTAGATTCATCAACTGGGCTATTATTCGCGTGTCGTCGGTTTTAATAATATTAATATGGAGGTAATTAATTTTTCTTTTGTCACACTGCTATTTGCTCACCACTGGGCGCATCAGAATTATCAGCGCTGCAGTATTGTGCTGAGATGCGTACCATTTCTAGAATTATAAATAATAGATATTTTAGAATTATTTCGTTTTAGTAGACGCTCTGTAATGTTTTTTTTCTTTTATAAGTAGTCAGACTATGTCCTAAAATCAAGAGGCCTGTTTGTTTTCGTAAATAGTCAATTTCATATAAACTTGAAATACGTTTAAAGCAATATTAAAGTATGAACGAATGTATGAACTTGCTTGCCTCAGAAATCCGGATTTTGGTAACCTACTAACCTAGATGGTGACGTCAGTATAATACTAGTAAGGAAAAGTAAACTAATTATGTATTTCGAATACCAATATTTTGGCAATATCAGCGAGATATCTTACGCAATCGCCATAGATATAAAATTTCGCATTATATTAATTAAATATACCAGAATCTGCTGATGTTCCATAGAGTAAAGTGTAAAATTAAATGCTGAGAAAAAATCTGTAAGTTAATAAATAATAAATATCTCACAACTTACACACAACGCCAACTAGTCCCAAACTAAGCAGAGCTTGTACTATGGGTACTAGAATAACTGATACTAATACAAATATACTTTTCTTTTGTAAATACATACTTATTATACATAGAAACATCCAGACTAAGACAAATTCCCATGTTCATAAACACAAAGATTTGTCTTAAGTGGGAATCGAACCCGCGACCTCGGCGTCACAGGCAGGTACACTACCCACTCTGCCATCCGGTCGTCACAGTAGTTAAGGAATAGTACTGTGAGTAAAAAATAAATATGAGATAAATTTTGTAAATGAGTAGGTTTACATTCCTATTCGTACCTAGCTTATTTGTGAAACTGTAAGGTGCTGGTGATTATAGCACAGGATTTCCTATTTTAAGTACCAGCAGAACATTATATTATGATTTATTTTGTACCTATATTAAGCTAACTGTGTACCTACTGTTTTATTTGTGTCATATAAAGATTTAATTAAAAAAATATGTGACACAAAAATTCATCATTATAGTAATGAAATGTACTTCTAGGAAGTACATTTCATTACTTAATTAAAAACAAACCTTTTTCAATATTGATATCTAGTCCCAAGGGCAAGAAATTTATAGTGGGCGGGTATAATGAAAAATTATATTTTTGTTTATTTTAATTCAATTCAATTCAATTCATTTATTTTCTGCAAATACAGGTACAAAAGGTGACAAATTTAGTAAATGATCTTAGACCGTATTTCGCCGGCAAGCATGCAAATTATAGTAGGTACTTACATGAAAAATTTATACAAATACAATAAATTAAGAATTACATAATTAATATTTAAAATAGTAAAATTCAAATACATTAAGACTATTAACTAAAGAAACACAGTAACAAACATATTTTTACAGTTTTATTTATTTGGTTCTAGAGATGAAAAACAAATCGGACCTAGGAAGTATCACTTATTATCATTACAATGTTTTTATCCGTAAGATAGTCGTCTATCGATTAGTATGCTTTACTGGTCAATAAAGCCATAAGATTTTTTTTAAAAATGTGTATATTTGCCATATTTATAAGCGCTTTGGGTAATTTATTATAAATCTTATGAGCCATGCCTAAGAGATTTTTATTATAGATGGCCTTATTATGTTGCCTGGAGCGTATTTACCGGCATGTCTGCGACTATTCAGTGTTTCGAATAGGTGAAAGTTAAGTCTGACAAACATAATGACTTCAAATATATAAAGACTAGGTAGTGTTAGTATATGTAGGCTCACAAATAAAGTCTTACAACTATCGGTTATCTGTATACCGCTGATAGCACGGATGCATCTTTTTTGAGCTCTAAACACAATTTCCTTATTTGTCGAGTTACCCCAGTAAATAACACCGTATCGTAAAGTAGAGGTTACGTATGCATGGTAGGCAGTAAGCAGAGTTGGATGACTAACTTTTTTCGACAAGTTGTAAAGAGCATATGAGTGCTGGCTCAGGCGTTTAGTAATAGCTTCGGTATGTGTCTTCCAAGACATATCTTTATCAATATCCACACCCAGGAATCTAGTAGATTCTGTCTCTGTAATTGTCACTCCATCATATTCTATCTGAGGCTTAGTAAAATTTGTTCTTTGTTCAAATGACATTATTTTAGTTTTATTTAAGTTAATTATTAGGTTATTAGCTTTTAGCCAGTCTACCACAGTGCTAAGACATCTATTTATTTCATGTTCCAGTGATTGTATATGCTTGTCACAGAATACCACAGTGCTATCATCAGCGAATAATACCATAGGATGTTTTGTAATGTTGGGCATATCGTTGATGTATATTAAGAACAATAAAGGTCCCAAAATACTTACTATACTACAATTTACTACTATACTACAATTTTATGTTCGTGTTAATTAGTGTAATACATTTTACGTGGTTTTATTCATGCGAATATCAATTGTCGACCCTCCCTTTTTACTTTTTATATACGAGCTTTGATTATATACCTATATACGTGTTTACTAATTTATTATCTACTCATAGTTATGTTACGTGATGTGGTATACCGAGTATACCCAAGAAGTGATTAAATCTTTTTATTTCATAACATTTCCATGTTAAAAATGAAAAAAGGAGACGACCCCCTAGTTTTAGCCCCAATTTCAATGGTGTTAGATAAATGAAAGTGACAGCAGTGTTCTTTTTAACACGCTTATATTAGCTTCACCTGTATGTTTGTTTGTTTGTTTGTTTGTATGTAACCGACTCCTTTGGACTCGATTTTGACCCACTTTAAACGGACAGATTTCATTCAAATTTTGCACACCTGTCAAAGATCGATGACAATGCAATAATTCGATAAAAAAAATTAAAAATATATAAAAAAAAAAAAAAAAAAAAAAAAAAAACGCTCTTATAAATAAACCAAACTAAAAAGTAGAAAATAAATAATAGTTTAAAAAAACTAAAAAAACACGCTTTTAAAGTACTTCTAACTAAAAAGTGAAAAATAATTCCTAATATAAGCTGAAAAAAGCGTGGGGCGCTCTGTGCCATATTTTTCGTCTATCGAGCAACCCACGCTTTTTTCAGCTTATATTAGGAATTATTTTTCACTTTTTAGTTAGAAGTACTTTAAAAGCGTGTTTTTTTAGTTTTTTTAAACTATTATTTTTTCAAGTGTAACATGTGTCACTTTTAAAATCTGTCGGGATAAAATGTATGGGTGGAGAACTATTTGGAACGTCAGTAACTGACACTTAGAGCCAGTTTCTGAGGTTCCGGATATATGCTTATTCTGCCAATAAGGTTTATCTAACACCTGTGAAATTGGGGATTAATATCGTAACTATTACACTGTAACTAAATCACTGTAAATGCCAGGAATATAGCATTGTGCGGAATGGATTAAGAATGCTTGCGTTATATTTTATAACTATAAGGGTATTTTTTTTAATCCTTAATTATTTTATTAGTCAACTGAATTAATTACTTAATTAAAAAATTTACAATCGTAAATAAACGTTTAACAGCTATCAGTTCATTCGTTTGTTAAAAATGTATTATCAATTATGCTAAAATGTAAATAGAAGTTATTACTCACATTTATTTAATACTTGATACCTAGACGGAAAAGAAAGTTGGGCATAACGGATTATTTATGCATATTCTGTATATAAATACTGTTTTTTAAAGAATTGTTGTACGGCCGAGCTTCCAATATCTATATTATGTAATATATTTATAAAAAAATACTTTGGATAAGGACTAGACCAGTGATTCCCAAAGTGGTCCTTCGCTGCTTTATCACTGTTGGCGGCGAAAACACTTAGCGTGCTGTGAATTTTTCAGATTTCAGCTTATTCGATTTTCGGCAATAAAAACAAATTTTCAAAAATCTTTGATTGAAGTTTAAATTGTTTTTAAAAATAAAATAAAGTCTTCTTTGAATACAATCTTATATAAAAAAAAGACATTTCGCCTCCACGTGATATGTCCGTGGGACACCCTGTATTCAAACAAATTTTAGGGTGAATGAACGAAAGCAGTTAGAATTACAGATAATAATTCTATATAAACCTACAGGTTTATATAGAATTATTATCTGTAATTTAGTTTAATTAACATGTAAATTTTATATATAAAATATTCAACATTTGTTTCAAAGTGTTATTTTATGTATCATTCAGCTGCTTTGTATTTTTATTTTATTTTGTTGCTTCGACAGTTCAGTCCTTCCATCGTGCTATGATGACGGGTTCAATATCAGGGCTAGCCTAAGTGCTATAAAAAAACGGCATTTTCATGACATTATGCTTTTAGCGACTAAAATGTATCAAAATGCAAAACGTGGACGATAAATGCATTTTCCGCCATAGCATTTCCATTTAACATTTAAAAAAAATTTAACTTGACGATATTTTAATATAAAAATTCTAGTACTTAATAGTCTAAGCACAGTGTTGTAAAATCCCATTTTTTCTTGATAATAGTGTCCCGAAATAAAAATAAATAAAACTTTTGATTAAATAATGCAACTTTTCCTCGTAACTACTTCACTGTAGAAAAAAGCCAAGACATATTTCCGTGTAATCCTGAAAATTACGGCCGTGGTGCAATGGATAAGGCATACGATCGATAGCTCGTGGGTTCGAATCCTGGCCATTATACCACACGGACAGGAACTTCTGCCTAACACAGGCGAATTAAGCATAGCTGGAGGGGGTTAACAAGAATACTAGTATATCATAGTCGCAGCATAAAATACGTATCGTGGCCGTACATTGCGTGCTCGATTACGTTTGGGCGGTTCGTGTGTGCATTGGTCAATACGTAGTTTGTTCGCAGGGGACAAGTAGTCAGGCTTTCGGTAATCAACGCAATATCGCAATCCTCATTCGATCTACTACTACGATTGCCCTGGCGATATTGGCTTGCTAAATTTGCTTTCACATTGCTTAAGGTAATGTGTAGGAAAAAATAAGCAACAGTTTAAAATAAGTAGCAATTTCAGTTGAAAATTTGTAAAAACCTTACTTTTTTTAGTGGATTTTATTTTTTTTGTCACTTTTTTTAAATTAAAATATTTACACCATTATTTAAAGAAAAATAAACATGTTGGATCTCAAATTGATCTAGTCTAATAACTTAATCTAAACTTAATAAGTCACTGTCAGAAGGTCTTAGGAGTTATTCAATTATGACGGAGTCTTGTATTCGATTTACCAACCAAAGCTTCGAAGTTCTTATCTGCGTCCGTGGACCGTAACCATAAGTTTTAAAAGCTCCAGTTACACGGGCAATATTTCCTAGTACGTGCAATCTAAAAAAAAAAACAATTTAAAAATGGTACTGGATAGTTCTCTTTGTCATTATTTTTTCATAGTAAGCGAGGAAATAGCTTCAGGTACAAGTAATTCAATAGCAAAAAACCCCTGTCCGGTTGATTTCGCACGCACGGCGTATATTTCTTTGTGGTCTTTAGTTTTTTTCTTTTTAACTTTTAATGAACACCATTTTAGCTATAAATAAACAGCATCTGAAGTGGTCTCGTTTTCTGCGTCTTTATGCACGCACTTTGCGAGAACCTTGTTTAAATTATATCAATGCCAGATGTAGGTAGGTTAGGTACTTGTAACCTAGACCTAGCAAATTGTTCAAATTTACTTCATTATCATCATTGGTAGGCCTTTGAGTACACGCAAATAATTTTTAGAAGAGTTCTTCTTAGATAAGGCGTTGTATCAGCTCTTCAATTAACAACGTAAGCAATTGATGGAATACTACTTCCTGCTTCATATCTTGGTCTCTTGAATGTCTCTTCATCTTTAGTAGTTGATTCAGAATTTCTGATTTCTAATCTACTATCACCACGGCTTTAGACTGCCTCCGTCTGATCTTATAGCTAGCTTTTTTTTAGCTTTTATAGGTAGCTTTTGCAATCAGAGATTTAGTTTTATCGATAACGTTCTTAGTAACATCTTCTAGCTGGAGTTCTTCTTTTGTTTATGATCTTCTTGTTACTAAGATTTTAACAGTTTTTTTTCTCTTGCAGCTCTCTTCCCATACACGTGGCCACTATGGGGCTGCGGGCTGGCAATCGTGCTGGCGATATTCGCTCTCTATGCCATCACCATGCGATCTGCTATGCGACACTGGCGGCAGCACATCAATCATGTAGCTGTTGTTTTGTGTATATATCCTGTACGTACTTTTCTATAATATTCTAATAATAATATTCTTCTTCATCATAAGTTTGGTCGCTAGGACGTAGGGGCTAGTTGTCCTGCTAGCGATATCGATCGCACTGAAATTTTGAAGAACATTTTCTATAATGTTACACATAAACCCAGTTATATCGTAAAGATGTTGTAGCTCTTATAAGGTAAAACAAAACTGTATAAGTGCAGACTTGATAATCACCAAGTAGTTAAGTTCATAACTTATTCATTTATTTGTCAAGTGGCAATATCAACGCCCGTTTGGGGCCCAGTTTGGTCAAGGTTGACCATACTTGTCTTACATACTTTTTCACGAATATATAAAATCGCCAAGTCATCAATGTCATCGAAGAATTAAAGTAGAGCTAGTGTTTAATTTGATAGCAGTCAACTGAAACGAATATTCCAATTGTGGATTTTTGTTCGTACTTCTTGGAAGTATTTGGCTCTTGAAATAATGTAATATTTTTTGAAGAATAAATAACATAGCCTTGGTGGCTTTCTTGAAGTTTTCCTTCAAAACATGATTATATTTATTACAAGCAGTTCTCCGCTTTTAAGAGCCAGCTATAACAGACAAAAAGGAGGCTTAAATATCGCAATCCTCTGGTGTTGCAATGAAATTCCAGTTACTAGTAGTACCTTTCCATAGGCTCCATCAGTTGGACTACAAGCTTTCTTACATATTAAAATACGTCACATTTTAGAAGAATTCTGAACTAGGTACTAAGTATAGCTCTAATAATCAATACAAATAAATAAATGAAGTGTCTGTTTTTAATCTCAAAATAACTATGTTTTTTTCAGTTAATATAGTTATTTGCACGATACCTATTCTTAAAATAAAAATTTTGTCTGTCTGTTTGCTCGGCTAATCTTCTAAACGGCTAGAACAATTTTAATAAAATTGTATATGCAGGTAACTGACTACAAGGCGCGTAACATAGGCTACTTTTTATTGATGTACCAACCACGCAGATGAACCTGCGGTAGAAAGTTAGTTAGTGTTTGCTTGTTAGCGCTAATCTCGGTAACTAATGTTCGGATTTTTGATTTTTAACACTACACTCATCTCTATGGAAGTGGGGCAGTAACGTTTAACGTGGGTCTAAGCGCAAGAGCAGCTTCTACTTAATATAAAGAACTCCACGCGGACGAAGTCGCAGGTTAAAGCTAGTGGATAAATAAATAAATATCTACCCACTTAACAACCAAGCATTATCCGAATGCAACTAACGTGTTACGAGTTACGAGTCAGCTAGTATTTTATTTATATGATAGCGTCAATGAATATTCAATGAAAACATTATAAGCTATTTATTCACGTAAAGTTGGTACATAACGATACCTATTATTATGCGCAGTTATTCATATCAGACAAACGTTTTAGCGCAAATAGCAGGTTATTTGTTTTGTATTAAAGGGATTACAATTAGATCTCATATAGTTCATTATTGTGATAATCAAGTACGGAATCGAAATAGATAACATAGTAACACAATGTACAATATTAAATGTTTAGAAGTTATAGTGTTATAGAGTACTTAGTCAATATTAACTGGTAACGAGTACCTATTGTAGGTAGGTTACCTAGTTGTTCTGCGCTAATTGTCTTAGTACTAACGATGATGTATTTGCTCATAGGTTAAATTTTAAGTTGTATGCTTTAGAATAACCTTATAGAGTCTATAGAAAATAGCTCCATAGGAGCCCCTCCTCAATTCATCATTATTATTCTATAAGTTTTAAATAGTTCATTAATTTATGTTGACAGTTTTGAACCTTTTAATCTCTATAATAACTCTAATAATGCTTAAAACTGCCAACACAATAATGAACACGAAAGAAATCTGCTCAATTCTCGAATTTCACACACAACCATTTCCCTGTTGGCTGATTTCGAGTCGGCAAATAAGTACATTTCTACATTCAACAGGGCAATTTTAATATATTTTACGACTATTTATGATTATATCATCAATTTATAGAACCAAGACTGGTTGTAGAAGTATTACTGATGGGCTTACCATAACAAGTGAGCTTTTTTAATAATCCAAAAAGTTTATTTTAGCTAGCTTAGCTAGCTTACTACTTAGACATTATTTAAAGGGCTTCTTGCCGGCATTATTTAGTGATTTATTTGTAGTTAATATAATTATAGTTATAGTATTTTTTAAAGCGATTCTAAGGCACTAAAATTATAAAAAGGGATGACGGGAATTTTTTTAACATCCAAATGTCTATTGAAATAATAATTCTGTATATTTTTTAATATTTTTTTCACAACTCACACACAATGCTCTAGTCAATCAATCCCTCAATCTAGTCCCAAACTAAGCAGAGCTTGTACTATGGGTACTAGAATTACTGATACTAATCCATATATATATATTTTCTTTTGTAAATACATACATATTATACATAGAAACACCCAGACTAAGACAAACTCCCATGTTCATGCACACAAAGATTTGTCTTAAGTAGGAATCGAACCCACGACCTCGGCGTCGCAGGCAGGTACACTACCCACTCCGCCATCCGGTCGTCAAAATAATAATGCAATTTGGCGTTTTACTACGAATATAACTAAGAATCGAGAAGAACTTTCAATTGCCGATTTACATACTTTTGCGATAAAAAAAAACTTTTATCTTCTATATTCGGTACGGAACCCTGAATGTGCGGTTTACAATCACAACACGCACTTGACCGATTGATTTATTTTCTTATATGAATGAGTTTTCAATCACCAAACTACCGCTACACAACCATCCATATTTACATACGATCATAAAAATATATAATTGCTCTGGCTCGGGCTTCTTCTTATGATAAGAAGGGCTTATCATAAGAAGAAGCCCCAGCCCAGCAGTGGGTCATGTATTATAGAAATATAAATTAAGTAATCATTTGACAATAATTACATGCAGAATTTAAAAATAGCATCGTATGTTAGTCAGTCAGTAGAGTACCAAGAAGTCCGGCTGGCGATGGCGGGTCACTATTGCGTAAAAGAAGCGTTTCGCAATGAATGACGAATACGCGATAAGTTTGATGGCCAGACAGCCACGCGGAGTCGCGGACGAATAAGAAAGTTGTACCAAAGGACTTTAAAATGTTTTGCGTTTTGTGGATGATACGAGAAAACAGCTTTAGCTCATTGTTTCATGCATAAGGAAGAGGTGACACTTACAAAAAGCATAGACTAGGAAAACTAAATACGTGTACCATCATTCACAATACCTTGAAAAAGCGTTAATTACTATATAACACTCGGTAATATTGTTATTAAAGTCTGTGCTGATAATTTTCTTCCAATTACAATTTATGAGCACCAACTTCACGAACTATTTAACCAAATGATAAACCAAGTTATTTTTTTTAAGTGTTTTTATGGATCTAACTCGTTGATGTCTTTTAAAGGAAAAATTGTGTACGCTTAGTAGCGTAGAATAAGCTATTCCACAAATGTGTCGATAGATATAAACTTCACTGCCTATGCTTTTTTATAATATTATAATGACAGTCAACTGCAAAAAGGTTCTATCGCGTACTGTCATGTGCTCATATTTGTCTCTTTAAACCTCAGTTTTAAACTAAAGAAATGTGAACACAAATTTAAGGCCTTAATTCGTGAATATTTAGAAATTAATAGTTATTTGTTTAAAATTAGGAAGTTTGTTTTGAATCCGGTAGTAAAATACTATCGAAATTGTCACACCAATAAAAGGACAATCACGCGACGTAACCGACAAAATTCGCAATTAAATATTGTGATTACCACAATGTATAAAGAGCCGGCCATTATGACTAATGCTTGCAATGATTTCCCCTTATCGTATAAGGAAGTAATTATAGCAATACATTATTATATTTTTTTTTTTAACACAGACTTTTAAGGGTTCCGTAGTACCTTTAAGCCATAAATAAGTTTAATAAGCTTCTACCTAAAAGCAAAACCATTTACTCAAAAAATCTAAAAGAAACTGGCGGTAGTAGGTATATATAATGAACTTTTAAGAAAAACTATAGCGGTTAGTTAACTGAATTATAAGGACCCAAATTGTAAAGTACAGTTACTTGAATTTGTTAGTAATGGAAAAACCTTTGAAAAATAATGACTTATACAAACTTGTTACCTGTTTAATACAGGAGATATCCCCCCCCTCTAAAGGCTAAACTACTGGATCCTAAAATCTGAAAAAAATTGTGTCGGTAGTACATGTAATGAACTTTAAAGGAAAACTATAGCGGATAAGTTCACTTCATTAGTTCAAGAGGAATAGGGGTCCGAAATGTCAGATGCAGTTACTCAGAATATTTCTTTCAAAATTCTTGAAACATAAATAAACATACATAATACATATATAAAATCACGTCTTTATCCCACGGGGGTAGGCAGAGACGATGGAACGCCATGTGCTTCGCTCCTTACATACTTCTTTCGCTTCCTCAACATTCATACATCTCGTCATACGTGCTAGCTGGTTTCGTGTACTACAAACATTTCCTTTCTGAAGGACGCCATTTAGTTAAAAAGTAAAATTAAAAATATTTTTCTACGGAACCCTACTGCGCGTGGCCCGACACGCACTTGGCCGGTTTTTAAGTTAAGTATAGGAGAAGTGTATTGAGTCTTTGCTATCATGGCTTTGTGTAAAAGCTCAGGACTTAAATTATATCGACAATGTCATACAATTTGTACCAATCGATTACGTGGTTTAGTAATCTCACAAGTTATATACTTTATACTTACATGCCACATTGTTGCGTGCAGAGATATCGTGTATTGTATTTGTATTAACGATGGTTAAGCAACTCGCATCGCGGTTACGAGCACGATGGTGTAGAAATACGTCATCGAGGTATTAACCCAGATAGCTTCAAAATTAAGGCCCAATTTCACAGGCGTTAGATAAACCTTATTGGCAGGATAAGCATATAACACACATATAATAATATGAAAGGGACAGTTGTGTTCTTTTTTCAAGTGTTACTTGTGTCATTTTTAAATTCGATCAGGTTATATTTAATGGGTCGGATAAGAGCTATCCGGCACCTCAGAAACTGGCCCTTAGTTTCTTTTATAGGCAACAACGTTAACTAGATTACTACTTTGACTAACAACCATGATTATTATTTTTCCATACCTATTATATATAAAAGTGGTCGAATGACGCCCTTGTGACGTCATCACACGGTCAATTATTGGTGTTGAATAGCCCAAGGACAATGCTATTGGGGTGAATAAATTAAACAGCTATGATTTATATCAAGTAACCCTTAGACATGTTTTTTTTTTCTTTTAAACGACGCCCGCATAAGTAATAACTCCTGTGTCGCGGGGGTGTTCAAAAAGATGCATTGCACACACACAAAGTACACCCAGAATCAGAACAAATCTTTGCAGATCACACAAATTTTTGTCCCATGTGGAGATCGAACCCACAACACCAGCGCAGATGAAAGCGGCAAGGCAACCGCTTGAACCACTACGCTAACCGTGAACTCTGTAGACATCTTTATTTTAAATGTTCCCTTTTTATATTTGGTACACTTAATATCTGTTTTTTTAAACAAATAATCATTATATTCTGTATATAATCTCAGTCTTTAAATATCTGTTCTGAATCTCCTCCATACAAAAGAATTCAACGGTCGTAGTTTTTGTGCGATAGTATTTATTATTTTATTTTATTTATTTTATTTTACACTCAGCTGCTCACTGTTATTGCTCACTATTATGATGATGATGGTAGTAATCAAACTATTCAATGTAACTAATTACTATTGTTTCAAGAATTAATATTTATTAAAAATAATAAATAAATAAATATCACACAACGTACACAAAACGCCATCTGGTCCCAAACAAAGCAGAGCTTGTACTATGAGTACTAGAATATCGAATACTACATTATATACTTTTCTTTTTAAATATATACTTATTATGCGTAGTAACTCCCAGACCAAGACAAACCCCCATATTCATGCACACAAAGATTTATCTTGAGTGGGAATCGAACCCGCGACCTCAGCGTCGCAGGCATTCCTAACCACTCCGCCATCCGATCATCTTTTATTATATTTATTATTATAGCAGCCCTGTATCTAATACATGTCCCACTGCTGGGCTCGGGCCTCTTCTCATGATGAGAAGGTTTAGGCCATAGTCCACCACGCTGGCTAAGTGCAGATTGGTAGACTTCACATACCCTCGAGCACTTATTAGGCACTCTCAGGCATGTAGGTTTCCTCACGATGTTTTCCTTCACCGTTAGCGAGCGATAATTTATATGATAAATACACACATATCTTCGAAAAGACGAGAAGTGTGCGCCGTGGGTTCGAACCCGAGACCTTTAACTTCGCAGTCCTACGGTCTCCCACTCGGCTATCGCTGCTTCCGTATATTATATAATAATATAATATTGTAAAGAACTTAACAAAAATAAAAGAAGATTATTGCATGTACCTCAATTGTTAAAACAATGACTTTGAATACTAATTCAGCAATTTGCAATGCCGTGTACTTGACCGTATTTAAATCAAGTATCGGCTAACGGTGGGAATTGAATACAAAGAATAGCTATTTTGTTGCATTTTACATCATTATTTGCAAGCATTGTAATTAACTATACAGAAAAACTACATTATTCTTTGTTAGATATTAAAGCATAATTAATGAGAATGTTAAGGTACTATTTTAGACCTACCGTTTTTAAGATCGAAGAGACAATGAAATAAATAAATAAAATAAATATCACACTACATACACACCAACCCATCTAGTCCCAAACTAGGCAGAACTTGTACTATGGGTACTAGAGTAGCTAAAACTAATATATATATATACTTTTTTTTGGTAAATAAATACTTATCATGCATAGAAACAATACAAATGATTACTCTATAAAGATAAAGTGCCGCGATCTGAACGTTATGAAGTTATGATAGATGAAATAAAAATATATAAGTTTACTTACTACTATAAAATTGTATCTCCTGTGCCTAGTAATTTTGGCACAGCAATATGTAAAAACTACGATTTGGCGACACGGTATAATATTTAGTGCTTTACCAATTCTAAAAACATTGAAGAATCTTCCATATACAATCCGCCGGGTCACTTGCGACAAAAAAGCACGTTTTATTAAAGCTTGCAATTGGAAGCAAGCATCTGCGTCAACGCCCGGCGTTTTCATAGAAAAAGATGCTTGCTTCCAAATACAAGCTTAAACGTTAACACTAAATTGCGATAGAAGTTAGCAGGCATTTGATTTGACTGGATGTCAGATATGTTTTGTTTGATGTTAGGTCACTTTTGCTTTTGGTTCACAGAAGACACGTCTATCCGAATTTTTGAGTGCACGGATGGCATAGTGGTTTAAGCGGTCGCCTCCCCGCTTTCAATTACGCTAGTGTTGTGGGTCCGATCCCCACTCGGGACAAATCTTTGCGACACAGGAGATATTCCTAGTGCGGGCGACGTTAAAAAAAAACACCGAATATCAGATATGACACAGTTTATAACTATTTTTTTCCTTTTTTCACAGATAGTGGCATCAAGCGCTTTCATCGCAATAGTAGTGCCTCGGTTTCGAGTCCCGGCTGAGGCAGTTGCGCAACAAACGGTGACGATCGCGTTGTACCATTTCTTCCGCCTCATCATATCCGAGTGTGGGGGAGTGGAGCAGTTGATCAGGTCAGTATTTGTTCCGAGTTCTAAATAAATAAAGGATTATAGAACTAACAACTAAACATATTGAAATAAGTGTTTAAGTTGCTTAAATGGCGATTTAGTTTAGTTACTTCCACAAGTTATTACAAAATCTATGCTTTTTTTAAGCGTTAGAGATTTCATATACGCGAACGACGTTATAGGAAATCAATTTTTAATATCATCATACAAATTACATTTTATGTGTCTTTCATAAATGTAGGTAGTAATAGGTACGTATAACCACCACAATAAACTATAAAACTAATCAATTTGAACAATACTCAAAACTTCCGCATACATGTGAACTATTCTGGTAATTTTTATGATATTCAAAATTGGCAATCACCATAAAGGCAAACCAAACTGGTCAGTTTCATAGTATTTGTGTAAATATCGATTATTCACAATGGAATTCCGCGAATAATTTAGTTATGGCTCGTATTTGATTACTCAGATTACAACATAACTCGTAGAGCGTAGAGTGAAATGATGTTTTGTTGACGAAATCTACTTTAACATTGAACATTGGCTAAGAGTTTAGCTATTGGCTAATTCTTTTTAATCTCCACTCTTGAGTTATACGTACATCATAAATATCATAATATTTATGATACCGGAATTTATGATACCATAGATAGGGTATACTCCTACTATGAGTGCACGGTTAGCATAGTGGTTAAAGCGGTCGCCTCTCCGCTTTTAACTACGCTGGTGTTATGCGTTCGATCCCCACACGGGACAAATCTTTGTGTGATTCGCAAAGATTTCTGACTCTGGGTGTACTCTGTGTGTGTGAAATGTATATTTGTGAACACCCCCGCGACACAGGAGTTATTCCTAGTGTAGTTTAAAAAAAATAAAAATAATAAATGCGAAAGCTGTGTGTATATGCGTATATGTGACGATTTGTGTGTGTGCGTGTGGATGCAATGTTTGTTAACCTTTCACGCAAAAAAAACTGGGTCAATTTTGATAAAAATGTTGCACACAAGATGACCACCGCAAAGTTGCAGTCGAGATTAAAAGCTAGTCGGTTATTTTTTTAACCAAGGATAGTATTCAAGTAATGCCATTATCGATGTCAACAGTACGTTTAATGGTGTCAGGCATGTCTGTTAGGTATGTCGTTTCCCTTCGTCAAACTGCTACGTTTTGCGTGTATTGCGTGTATTGCGTAATATGATATTTGCAATTCATGTTATTATTCCTTTCTTCATTCTTTCGATCGACAAACTTTGGATTTGGAAACAGCTTCATCCTATTTTTACCCGACTACGGCGCAGCTAAAAAGAAGGGTTATGATTTTGGCAGTCTATGTATGTCATAGACATATATATATATGTTCCACCGTAGCGCCTAAACTACTGAACGGATTTCAATGAATGAGGTGTCATTAGATTCGTAAGAATAAGCAGTGTGACATAGGCTATATACATTTTATCTAACAACATTGAAACGTCAGATTGTAACATGAGAAAAAAATATTACATAATCATGACGTGTTTGGTATCAAATGAAAGGTCTTGGCGAGCACATTACAAATATTTATACTTATTATATTGCTTAAGTTAAAATCTATAGTTTAAATGCGGTCGTACAGTTCTCGCGGTCCTCTCTGTGTAGCAAACTAACATTCAGTACAATGATATTACGTATTCGGGTATAGTTTTTAAACTTAATAACTGTCATATAACTTTCTGTTCGGAAAAATATGTTTAAAGCCTAGTCTGCGTTGTTATTTCAGATAATGAGTTTCCACGAGGATCAATTTATTTTGTCAAGTACTGTCCTTCACAGCAACATGTGTTTTCTCACTTATGCACTAATGTTAATAAAGGAACACTTGAAACTACTGATTCACGAGTCGGCACTTCAACTCTATTTCAGCGACGTAGCGCGACGTCTCGTGATGGTATAGGTTAATTAAAGATTAATTTTGGACGTCTGTTAGTCTGTTACCATCTGCATCTTAACTAATTAGATGATATCTCGTATATGAATTCAGTATCTATTTTAAAATTTGTCCAATTTGTTTCAAAGTAAGTTGACACGAGAACTTGAGTCGATCATAAAGGACTAATCCTAAATAGAGGAAGGAGGTAGTTTTTATCCAGCTGTTTATTGCCAGAGTTTTCTTTACGGTATCTTATTCTCAGTTAAAGGAGGCATTGCTGCCCAATTGAATTAAGTTTAGTGAACTTCAACTTGTCGTTAAACGCGTACTTATATTTTTTTTCGACATTTACAGAAATGCAGCAGGAGCAAACTTGGAGACAAGGGTCTTGCCGTGTTGCTGTTGGCCATGCTGTATCTTGCCGAGACCGAAGATTCAAAAGTAAGTGTTATCGTAAACTTCTTAGACAAAATTGTAAAGGAAATTGATCGTCAATTTCAGCAACCACAAGTTCTTTTTTGTATTGCACAAATAGGACCTTTTATTGATGTTTTTTTTACGACACAATCTAAAATATTGTTTGGTATCCTCGGCCAACGAAAGTTACTTCTTAAAGTATATAATTTTAACAGCGAAGTTTGTTTTTTGCTATGTTATCATTATCATTTACCCTCTCGTAGTCCACTACTAGATATAGGCCTCTCTCAATTTGCGCAGCAACACCCGGTCCTGCGCCTTCCGCATCCAGTCCTCTCCAGCGACCTTCCTACCGTCCTACCTTACGGTTGCCGAGTCGCGGTCTCCATTCCAGGACTCGTTTATGTTTTTGCTATGTACCTATACATAATTATAATCACGTCCATAATTGGTTCAGTAGAATGTAATAAAAATATTTAAAGGCTTAAGGTGTCTACCGTCGTGTTAATATGGATATTTGTCATTTGTATTGTTTTATTTGTACATGTATTTTTATATTTGTCATTCAGTAATTACTATCAGTAAGCAGAAGGAAGTGATATATCTTGTTATTTACCGGCACAAGTAAATAAAATTAATGAAACGAAAGAGTAGGCTATTAAAGGTATAAATAAGTTGTTTAATGAAATAAGAACTAATCGACTGGGTGTTCATTATTGCGATATAGACTGTATATATGTCCGCCTTTAGCAAAAATAATGGAGATATTGTTTTTGTTCAGATTTTCCTCTGATATTTTATTTTATTTTATTTAGAAGGTACACAAACAGATGACAGATTAAACACTTCATACATTCATATGTTTTGCATGAAAAAAAAAATAGAAATCTGACGCTCAATTATATCCGTACACAGCACTTCATTTAAATAGCTTCAACAAGAAAGGTACGTTAAACATAGAACAAAAAGAATTTAACAACTAAATTATAAGATGAAATTTAAATTAAAATAAATTAGGTACCTAAAGTAAATTAGTTTATAACTATTGCCTATCCTTGACAGTTTCGTACATTTTTTTGATCAGAATGTAAATAAATGATTGCATCTCTATACTATGTACTACAATATTATGCCAGTAGTTTCAGGGCTAAGGTAATCTTACTATCAAACCCAGATGAGAATGGATAAAAGTCATGTGACTATAATAATGATTAGTTTAAATGTCAGTGGATAAATAGGAAGAGGCAATCGAAGAAAATACAGATGGATTGCGTGAAAGAAGATATGAAAGAGAAGAATGATAGTGAGAGAAGAATGGAGGCAAAATTAACTAAAATGGAAAATCCTAAAAAAATGGCATATGGGTAGGAAAAGGAAGCAGAAAAGCAAGGTTGTTCAAATATTATTTTTCGGTGTGTTACTGGTAAGCGGTTGCTTCCCCTGGGCTCATAAACAAAGCATTGCCCGCGACAGCTGTAAATATTTCTACTATGGACAGTATAAGAAGAAATATAAGTGCCCTATACTTACTTAAGACAATTTTGGGTCAACCTGTCATGCAAATTAATTTCGAGTATTGGAATATAATTGCTATTTGATGACTAAGGTGCAAAAGGATTATTTTCCGATTACGATAGCTGATAGCCACTCCTATAATTAGTGAAGAAATATATTTTCATTTGACGAATGTACTTGCAAGGGCAACTTTTAAATTAAATTAAAAGCAGTTTTAAAGGTGTGGTCTAAATTATAGATGATGGGACGGAATATAGTTGGAAAAGTCGTTATTGTGTTATTAGAAATTGGACTACACCTTCTTTAATTATCTCTATTAAAAAATTGGATTCATAATAATTGGATGAGTAATAATAAATACTACCCATAGCATCAGATTTCCGGTCCATTAGCACCTCAATGCAATAGTTTGATTTTAGTTTCCATAATTTGCAATAGTCCTTCACTAAGCGGGGACTGTCCTTGGGTGCATTTCAATTTCAGTGTAAACAGGGATAGTTGTCGGTTTGTGTCCCATTACATTTAGAGCAAATGGTTAATCATGCCTCTGCGCTGTTGGCTTCGGCCCCACGCATGCCTTCTAAAGGTCCGGGACTCCATAGTCCCGAGATACGGAACCGTAACCAACATAATATTAAAAATAATGAGTTGTTTTTATTTTTTCAGGAGCAGCCTTGAGCGGTTGCATTATTTAGTTCTTCAGATGCCTATCATTCAAGCCATCGTTTATGTTCTTGTACTCACCTTATGGGCCGAAGATTTTGTAAGTAGATACTATTCTATTTCAATACTTAATTTATTGCTAGCTAATGAGACTTTAAATAGTTAATTGTGTAGATAAACAAACATTTAAATTTCAACTAAAGGTAAAACCGAGGTTACGGGTAAACCTGCGACGCTGAGGTCACGGGTTTGATTCCCGCTCAAGACAAATCATGTGCATGAACATGGAAGTTTGTCTTGGTCTGGGTGTTTCTATGTAGTATTTATTTACAAAAGTTAGTATATATTTATTAGTATCAGTTATTCTAGTACTTATTGTACAAGCTCTGCTTAGTTTGGGGCTAGATGGCGTTGTGTGATATTTATTATAATATTGGGCCTTTCAATATGTGCCAGAAGTTAAGGGTCAAGCTACTTACAACTTATTTGACGATTTTTTTATAGCTTACCTTGTTGTTAGGAAGGTTTACTTGCCCAAACTCGTTGCCGTTTATTGTATCCCTAATTAAATCGTGATGGCAATAGAAATGAAATATTCTTTTTAAATTTTCAGCATTTATACAACCGCAACTTCATATATTTCCAACCTTTCGTGGCTGCATCCATTCTCCCTGGGATGTGGGGAGTAATCATGTGCATGACGATGGCCATTTCGCTGGGTCATAACCCGAAGCCAAGGTTCTTGGCCATACAACTGGTGCTGATCATTGTCAAAGTGCAGATGGGACTGGCTAAGTCTTTAGCCGAAGTGTTCCACGGACCTTGCTTGGTGAAGGTGCATCCGGTCGTTTTTGTTTCTAGTAAGTAATTCTTTTACAACGTTAACATTAGCAGAACCGCATTTCTCAACTCTTCACACAAGTTCAATAGTTCTCAACGCCCAACTTACTTTTCCACAATTTGCAACTCCAATGCCAGTAAGTTACTTAACGGGGCTAAATTTATTGCATTATGGGTTTTTTTCGAAATAAATTCATAATAAACATAACATAACATAACATCATGCTTAATTTACCCAGAAGGGTGTGGCAGAGATGTACAACACCCATATTTCACCTGTTATGTTTAGGTCCAATAGGATAGGGGGTAAGCCTATCGCAATCCACCGAGCACAATTCCAACTCCGTGCTGCTATTGAGAATTGCCTGATAAAAAGTTCACAAAGAACACTTTGCTTGACCCGGGAATCAAACCCGAGACCTTACGAAGCGCAAACGCTAACTACTACAAACGAGGCAGTTACGCGGTGAGTGGCAGTAATTCACAATAGTATCCCGAAGTCTGGAACTGTGCCCGGTTGGTGGTGATAGGCTAATCCCCTATTTTAATTGGACTTAGTGGGATTTCAACCTACACTTCTAGGTTCTCTATTCCCAGTACTTTCGCCAATTTAGTTATGGATTCAATAACAGGTATATCCAAATATATCAACCTTTTGCTCACTTTAATATCTAGGCACTCTACGCAGCCTTTGCTAGTAGGCTAGTATAACTCTGCAATTGTGGGTACTAACAGCTAATACATTTCTGCTATAATAAAGACGTGGTGTCGGTATGTTATGTTTAATCATCTATCAAAAGTATTACGAATTCACTTTCAATTAACACAAACCATACAGTTTAAAACTTCCAGCCCTATATATAGCTCTACAACACGCAACTTCATAATTTACTTGAACTTCACAGTTCACGCATGACTCCATAATTTATTTCCAGCCTCTGTGCCATAATGATAGTGGTTACACAACCCCATAATGGCTCTTGATCAGTTCAATGAGTGCTGATAATGACTTTAGCTCCAGATTATATATATATATATATTATATACTATCCCAGATTTACGGATTTCAGAAAACATAATATCGTCTAGCCTTGTAGATAGATGATAGCATAGAGTAGAGTAGAGTATTCTTTATTGTACACCAAAAATATACAGTTTGACAATAAAAATACAACTTAAAAATATTTTCAAATGCACAATGGGCGGCCTTATCGCTAAAAAGCAATTTCTTCCAGGCAACCTTTGGATGGATAAACAGATAGTTTGTGTTGCAGGCAATATATAGGGCAGTTGGTGTATAAAAATAAAAATTGAAATAAGTCTTATAGCTAATATTTACAAAAACAGAGATATCCTAATTTTAATATTTACACATATCTTACAATAGTTATATACATTATAAACAACATATAGTTAGATATAATAACATATACACAAATACTTAATAAATATATAATAATATATAAATAAATATATAATTACATATATATAAATACTATAAAAGATAGGAGAAATACAGTTTTACTCAAATTTGCTAAAAGTCTGATCAAAAAATAAATAAATAAATAAACTATGATGATGGTTTTACAGTAGAATAATAATCTTTAACCAATACTTTAAACGAGTTTAGTGACTGGGCGCACCTGATGTTTACTGGCAATGCATTCCACAGCCTTGTTGCTTGGACAACAAAAGATTTGTCATAAAAAATTGTCGAATGCATTGGCATTTGAAGTCTTAAATTTTCCGATGATCTCAAGGATCTCGAATGTGTATCATCAAGGAAAAGAAATCGGTCTTTTAAATAAGAAGGAGTAGAAGAATTAAACAAGATGTTGTAGAGTAGAAAGAGAATGTGAGTATTCCGTCGAAGGCGAATTGGGAGCCACTTGAGCTTATTGCGGTATTCAGATATATGATCATATTTGCGCAAGCCAAATATGAACCTTATACATAAATTTTGAAGGCGCTCAAGTTTATCAAGTTGCTCCCCGTTGAGATTTAGATAGCTGACATCGGCATAGTCGAGGATAGGAAGAAGCAGAGACTGAGCAAGCGCAATTTTGGTGCCAGTGGGTAGCAAATTTCGCAGTCTGCGTAAGGACCCAGCAGATGCAAAGAGTCTTCGGCTAGTTTCCTTTAATTGAGGTCCCCAAGATAAAGTTTTGTCGATCAGTACACCCAAGTTCTTAACAGTCTCACTGAACGGTATTGTAATGCCATCGAATTGAACCTTAGGTAGCCGATGCCATTCAATTTTTGAAACGGTCCTGGAGCTACCAACAACAATAACCTGCGTTTTAGAAGGGTTTACTTGCAGTCCATGCTGATTACTCCATTCAGAGATACGGATTAAATCACAGTTAATGCTATTAATAGCTTCGGTCAGCTTATGTAATGGAGCTTGAGTGTAGATCTGTAGATCATCTGCATAAAGGTGGTAGGAAGAAATTAGACCTTTAGAGATAGAATTTATAAAAATTGCGAAAAGTAACGGAGACAGCACGCCACCCTGCGGTACACCGGCCGTGATATCGCACCAGGAAGAAAGGGATTCTTCAATGCGTATACGCTGACGGCGACCAAACAGATAACTATGAAACCAATCAATCACTGTTGGAGATATGTTAAGTGAGCGCAATGTACCAAGGAGGATTTGGAAATCTACAGTGTTGAAAGCATTACTAAAGTCAAGTAAGGAAAGTACTGTGAGATTTCCATTTTCCATGCCTTGCCTAATGTCGTCGGTAACGTTAACCAAAGCTGTAACGGTACTGTGACCTGGGCGGAAGCCGGACTGAAAGGGATTAAGGAGAAGGTTTTTATGAAGGAAGGAACTAAGTTGCGAATGGACTAGACGTTCGAGGACTTTTGAGAGGAAGGGTAAAATGGAAATGGGTCTGTATTCTGAAAAGGAAGTCGGTTTAGGTTTTTTAGGCAAAGGAATAACCTGCGCTTCTTTCCATACAGTTGGGAAAACACTGGTGGAGATAGAATGGTTGAGGATAAGACAAATAATGGGAAGGATTTGATCAAGGATAGGTATAATCATTTTGCGACTTATACAGTCGTTACCGACAGCATTGGATGTAATTGACATTACACTTTTCTTAACATCACAAGCAGATAATTGATTAAAGATGAACGGTGAATAATCTGGGGTTGGAAAAGATGAAAGAGACTTCAAGGTGTCAGTTTTTATAGTTCCATTAAAATTGGACGAAGAGCAGAAGTACTGATTTAGTAAATCAATGTTGAGATTCTTTGGAGCATGATCTTCTTGTGATTTTCCAACACCCAGTGTTTTCAGAAATTTCCAGACCTTTGCTGGCTCTCCGTGCTCAACAGAGTCATGAATTTGATGGCTGTGTGCTTTCCTACACACCCTCTTACAGTGATTCCGAAATGCAACATATCTATCTTTATTGTATATCTATATATCTATATTCATGGGCATAGATGTTTATTACTATCAAGCAGACTTCTATCTACTGCTTATTGATTATTATTATAGCATTTAGCTATACTTAGCAAATTATACTTCTTCTTCTTTTCATTTCAATGGTCAAAGTTCTATAAAACCCACGCTCAGTACGTAGCCACGGTAATTGCGTTATCTGTGGCCTTGTTTGTTTAGGTCATCCAACGAGCAGTTTTCAGGGCAATTGGGAATTATACTAAGAAACAGTTACAATTAGGTACGCGTTCATTCTTTACAAAAATTGTGTTGAATGTAACTTCGCCTTGTTGGTTTGTATCCTACTTAAGATAGGAACAAATGGAATGATTGACGTAACATACGGTTGAGAAATTTATTGTCCCGGCAAAAGGCAACCGTAGCTGGTTGGTAAAGCAGCTGCTCGGTGCGCAGAAGGTCGCAGGTTCAAATGCTGCCGGTCTCTTAATTTTTTCAACGGTTTCTTAGCCACCAAGCAATATAGTAAAAAAAGAAATAACTTTGTTGTTTTTCCTTGTATTTTATTCCTATTTTAAAAGGGTTCTATTTTTACTTCCAGTGGTGCAAAACTGCGTCATGATGGTGGAGATGCTTCTCCTATCTCTATGGGCGTGGCGCCTATACAGAGTTCCTCCAGGCAAGAATTTCAACGATTCAAACAAGGAAAAATCGATATCAACATTCGACGACAACATTCGGTCTATCGAAGTCAAAAGCATCAAGGATGGCATCGATAATAAAACTTTCAATAACAATGTGAATGATGATTGAATCAAGAACAATTTTAGTGTTGTATTTTTTGACCAGTAGATGTTATGTGTACCCAACGGTGAATATTTTTAAGGAAAATATCAATTATGTTGTGATCCCAGTAGGTAAGTTCTGCACTAGGTGTCTTATTTTAAGTATTTGAATAAATGCATGTATCTCATTTCCAGTGATTTTGTCGTCTGTTCCAATTTAATTAAGTCGAATTTACATTGCGTTTCGTGCCATCCGCAATTTTTGATATAACTAATGTCAGGCAACAAACACCGTCTAAAGCGCAAATCGAAACTAATGTCGTTATTATCGTACTAAGAAACAGTTGAAAAAGATATGGGACCGGCAGGATTTGAACCTGCGACCTTACTGCACACCGGGCAGCTGCTCTTAGCCATCCAGCTACGGTCGCCTCTTACCGGAACCCTAAATTTCTCAACTGTATTACGTCATTTCGTGATGTAACGTTCATCCATTTGTTCCTATCTTTAGTAGGATACAAACCAACATGGCGAAGTTACATTCAGCACAAATGTTGTAACGAATGAACGTGTACGTTATTTTAACTTCTGATTATTTTTATAGCATTTAGCTATGCTTAGCAAATTATACTAAAAACAGTTGAAAAAGATATGGGACCGGCAGGATTTGAACCTGCGACCTTACTGCACACCGGGCAGCCGCTCTTAGCCATCCAGCTACGGTTGCCTCTTACCGGAACCCTAAATTTCTCAACTGTATGATACGTCATTTCGTGACGTACTTAGTATAATTTGCTAAGCATAGCTAAATGCTATAAAAATAATCAGAAGTCGTTATTATCCACTGCATGACAAAATTTTACGCTGCTGAAGCGAGTATGCATTTTCGAAGCTGAAGGTGAATGGTCCCAGCAATACCGTTGATTACTTTAACCCAAGTATTGGTACCATATGGAAATCCTTGAACCGGTTGCGAGCTCAGGTTGGGCGCTGCAGATATAACCTGGAAAAATGGGGAATAATCCAGCCAGGCAAAACACAATGTGATTGTGGTGCTCCTTAGCAAACAATGACACATCTCCTTGAATGCCCAACTGCCCTGACAATTGCTCCCTGAGCGATCTGAATAAGGCCACGGAGAATGCAATCAATGTAGCCACCTACTGGGCCGGGGTGGTATAAAAACATTGACCATTCATTCGTAAGAAGAGCCAAGTATTGCAACAAGTTTCCTTTCTAGAAATGAATTTTATCTTGCATGAATTAATTGTAATGTAAATTCGACTTTAGTGTTGTAAGTTTATATTTGCACTCGTGAAATTGTGTTTTCATAAGATAGTATTTTGTCTTCTATTCGTTTAACATTTTTCAAAATGGTGCGATCCTTTAATTTAAGACAAGTTTGTTTTATGCAAATATTGTAGAATATAGGTACCTAAATTTTTTTGATAGTGTCATCACATAATTTGACGACGATCTAATTGAATCAGGTCTGTAATAAGTAATGTACCTGAATGGTATAAAGTATTTTATTATTTTTTGTGATAAACATAGACAGGTACACGTGTAAAATCAAAAAAATAAACATTTAATCTCGATTGAAGTTTTTTTTTACAAAAACAACAGAATTTAGTAGAATACATTGCCGAATAACAATTTTGTGCAGTGATTAGTAAAACTTAAGTATCGAATGCCGGTAATTATTCGTCGGGCGATTCGTTACCGTTATTTTTATCTTCGTTCTCTTCGGATGGTGTGCCAGCTCTAGAATTCTCTGATCCGTAGATGTTATGCAACTCGTCCAATTTATAATTTATTTTGACGCCCTTCGATGTCGTTATGTTAACTTTATTCACTAGCGACTTTGTTTGCTCTTCCAACCTTTTGAGTCGCAAGTCACGCGCTGCAAATCTAGCTTCGTGATCTATTTCACTAGATGTTGATGGCCCAGAATCCTCTTTTTCAGAACTAGAACCATCTTCTTTTAAATTATCTTCGTCCACTGTAGCTTCGTTGGCATCACTTGGGCCTTGGCAATGACTATGAAGATTGTCTAGTTTTTCAATTAGTTTGTCCCCTGAATTTAAGTTACTAGCTATGTTTTTAACTATTTCTGAACAACTGGCCTCCATTGTTTGCAGTCTTTCATCTTTCTTTGCAAGTCGTTCGTTTTGTTTTCTGACGCTTTCTAAAATAGCTTTGAAGTCAGGGGTGGATGTTTCTGCCGAATGTGTGATTGTCGGTTCATTGTCTATACTACAATCTTGTTGTTTATTTAAATGGACAGCATTCTTTGCCGATGAATTAGGCGTTTTCTTTTCGTATCCGTCCGTATAATTTTGTTCAGTGGACGCTTTTTCAGTCTCATTAGATGATGAACTTGTGTTAGGGCGATGGATTAGGTGATCCAACGTGCTATTTAATTGTTCTCCAATTTCAACCGTTGTTTGTGTCTTCTTTAATAAAGCAGAACTTTCACTTTCCAAATGCCTTAATCTTTCGTCTTTTACAGCCAATCTCTCATTTTGAAGTTTGACGTTATTTAGAATTTCTGCCGAATCAATTAACAGGCCACTTGATGATGGCTCATCGGGCGAAATAACTGTTGCACTTTTATTTATTTCTACGGTAGTAACATCGGTAGTACTAGTCGGTTGGTCATTTAAAAAATTTTCGCTGTTAGGACCTTCAGGACAAGAATCATCATGAGTTATATCCGCAACCTCATCTTCGGTTTCCTCACAAATAATGTTATTTTTAGACAACGCTTCACTCTTACTAGGCTCAGTTATACAACCATGGTGCTCCTCACTTTCTTGTGTGTCCAAAGGCAAATCCGCAACGTCTAGCATATCACTAACAGGATCTTCCCTTTCTGCGACTAAGTTGAAGTCTGTGCTAGAATCCAAAATTGCCTCAAAAGGCTTCTTAACTTTCTTTTTACATCTTACTTGGGGTTCAACATATTCACTTTCATCGTTTGACTCTGAAGATTCATCTGATGGTCTTTCGTCACTGTATCCACTTTCAGCAGAGTTATGCAAAGACGGAGATCCTGCTTTAGTTTTTCTGCTTGTGAATTCAGCTCGAAGATTTTTCCAATCTTTTTCAGATTGTGTGTTTTTTTCTCGTGCTTGCTCCCATTTTTCGCGACAGTATTCAAGCTCCTCCTTTAGCTCGTTAAGCAGTTTTCTTTTTTGTTGAAGTTCATATTTAAGAATTTTCTCATGAGTATGCAGCTGATGGTGATGCCTTCTTAATCTGCCGACGACATGCCACGTTTTGCTTAACTCGCTAGTTACTGAACAAAGTCGGCGTTCTTGTTCTCCCAAGCGTGTTTCAAGGTGACTGTTGAGTTGTTTCATTCGGTTGACCTCCTTTATCAGACCCAATTTTTCCAAGATTAGATCCTGAAATAAAATAAACAATTTGGCTTGAGGTTACGAAAAATAAAATTAACGCCCCACGATACTCAGTGTTATAATCATATTGTATTTGTTTTCGCGGAATACACCAATGATTGGCTCTGCACCAAAATTTAAGAAACTGCGTATTTTTTAGTAACTGCAAAGTATTGATCATGAACCTGTTTATTTTTATATTGAGTCACTTGGCCGTGACGCATAATTTTGACGTCAAATTACCAATTGTATTTGCAATGAGTTCATGACTTACCTTTAATCTTATATACGTCTGACTAACGCTTGGCACTAGAACAGGTCCTGACGGTGTCTCTACGGATTTATAGCATGTTGTAACTTTTGCCGAGGTTTCCTCTTCAGGCGTATTTTGATGACTCAGAAGCTCAATGAGAACTTTCCACACCTTTGGAAGATTCTCGACTATGTCTTCGGCAGAAGCTGCGGACTTTTGAGTTTCTGGAAAAGAAACTAATAGTTTTGTTTAAATTTTGGAGGTTCATCAAATCTTAAACTAAAGGATCTAATTAATACGACAATATCAATAATAAGGTATTTAATACGTAATAAATCATGGATAAAATACATTTTGGTAACCGGCATAAAGCGACTATTTACCTGAATCCTGATCAGTCACTACTTCCTGGTGTGATGGTGACTCATCCGGCTTAGTAAAACCCTCCTTAATTTCTTGTTCTTCGTTTTCATCTACTTGACTAACTAATTCTAACAAAAGTTTAGGTAGCTCTGACGAGATTTCTGATCCATTTTCTCTTTCAGCCATCTGTGTAAGTATGCCATGGTTCTCTTCAAGTCTATGAACTAATGTGTCCAAATCTTGCTTTGTCTTATAGCCGAGTAATACTTGAGAAAACAGCTGTAAACAATAAATATGTTTTAATTTTAAGGAGTAATTAAACACAAGCGCTAAAAATAAACAATGGTTTGCACCTACTTTATTTACGACAGTCATTTCTGCTTTTAACACGTTTGTTTCTTCTTGACATGAAGATATTTGAGAATTTTTATCGTCGATTGTTTCAATTAAAGTGTCTATTTTGTTTTCTAGTTCTTCCACTTTTTCTGTTAGGTCTTTGCATCTGAAAACAGTACAAAATTATTCGTTATATATATTCAGATATTACTTAGCAATTAAGCTCTTGGTAGTAATTAGTATGAAAGGATGGCATTCTACTGCTTTGGTATGATGTGAAGTAGAGATATACTTACTTTTTCACTTCTGCTTGATATAATACTTTGTGTTCATCCAGTTCTCGTACCAGACCTTGTCTAGTGACTTCTGCAAGTCGAGCTCTTTCTTCATAAAGACCTCTCAGAGTTCGAATATTTAGAAGTTGTCGCTCATATTCTTGTTTTAAGTCAGCGGATAGCAGATTTGTCTCTCTATCAGCTAGGTTTCGTTCTATTTCATTTAGTTTGCTCTTGAGCTGTAACATAAAATATTTGGAAGCTAAATTTATATGACGAATAGGAATAGTATTTGCAAGATGCTGTTAACAAAAACTACAAATGCCTTGAAACATCTGCGATATGACACCTTCTACAACATTTACAGGTTCTATAATAGTGGACCCATTCTTCCAACAAACCAAAATAAACCATAAATATGAATAAATTATATTATGAAATACGAATAGGTACCTACTTTTACATCCTAGTAAATAGACGATGGAGATAATTATGGTCTACGTCTAGTGTCTGCTTACTACGCATAGACTATTGGGCTAAATGCTAAACTAGATGACATTGTTATAGTGATAAATATAGAGACATTGTCCGTCTGTAATAAATATTATAAACGGCCGTATTTCATATCTATCTAGGAAAGTTTAATTGCAGCTGCTATTGAAACACTGTGCTGGCATGTTGTCAAGATGGGTGACGAGACGACGCCAAGTATGATTTGTTTGCGGCAATCCCTGACACGCCTCAGCCTTGCAACTTCCAGGTCGTTGGCTCTAGAGATCCATCAAGATCAATAGGTATTTGATCGCTTATCAATAGACTTTTGTTGATGTTGATCCAATATGTTTCTTCGATTTCATAGAATGATGCAATATGCAAAATCGTGCTTCAGCCTCGTGCTTATATTATAGTGATAAATGCCATTAGTAACATGCTGTCTAATCATGAAGGTAGGCAGTTAAGTAATTATAAATATATAAACATATTTATATAAATCTATCAATGAATCTATAAAGAAAGTATCGAGATTCTGAATAATGGTCGTTTATAGCGGTTAGACTAGTAACATAAAAAACACAAGATTTTTTTAAAATACCCACATACGTTTTTTTTGGTTTGTAGCTAGATGCCACGATGGGGAATCAAACCGAGTTTGTTATTTTTGTGTTTTGGATGTTTCGATGGAATATCAAATGATGCCACAACTGAAGTTTCTTTGAACAGATGGCGCTACTTTAGTTTACATGGTATTATTTTCTTTGATCTAAAGGAAATATAAATCTTACCTCGTTTAATTGTTCTTCTCGAAGACCAATCATAGTCTTGCTGACTGACACCACATCTTTTAAAGCTCGTATCTGTTTGAAAGATTCTGTGTTCTGAAAATTTAGATCGGCTATGTCCGAGTATGCACTTTGTAGAGAACTATTGGCTTCAGCTAATTCCTTTCTTAGTTTAGTGTTATTTGATTTTATTAAGATCAAATCTTCATTCATTTGTATTAAGGTTCGAGATAATTCAGTGTTTTCATGGTCACATTTCAGATCATCGGGTATTGCAATATTGTTCTTAATTAGTATCTCACATAATTGTTTATTTCTTTCACTTATTTCTACTTTGGCTGCCTTTTCAATTTGCAGTGATCTCTCTAATTCTTCTTTTTCAGATCTATGGCGAGACAAAATTTCTCTTCTCTGTTCACGCTTCAGAGTAAGCTGCCTTTTAAATTCAGTCATTTCTTCCTCCTTTGCCTTAACTCTAGCTTCATCTTCAGAAGCGTTATCAGCGTTTTCATTTTGGTCTTCATCACTGATAATGTTGGCGTTATTCATTGTTTCACTTTCACTTCTGACGCGTTCTGCGCTGCCTTCCCTTGTTGGGGCACTACTGACAATATTTCCCATTTTGGAATACTTTTATAAACAACAAGTACTTTCATCCGCGCAAGTTCAGTTCGAGGATGTGTGTTTTTAAAATAGGCAACGACCGGCACGATTATAATCAAACAAAGGACTGTCGACTCGTTGGACTCACACGTATGTTCGACGAAGCAAGCATCTCCCGAAATAGATACTCGTCAGCCCCAGACGTTCACCGCACACACGTATAGTGTGTTTTTCTTGTGTAAGATACTTAGAGATTTTTCGACGCATCTCTGTCAATATTTTATTTTTAACAAGGTATTTCCAGCGTTACTATGTATCTACCGTAGTGTGCTATATACAGGGTGGCTCATCTATATCGGTCAGTTTGGGGAACTCTGTAATTATAAAACATACACAAATCAGTTCATAAGAACCATGACATCGATTTTAGTAAAAACTAAAACTATTCTTAGATATAAAAATAAACTTGTTCTTGTTGATTCTTAGTTCGGGAATCGAACCCGATCGCATTAGGTTATAGTGAAATATAGATAATTGTTGTAACAGATAAAGATGGTTTGCGAAGAACCCAACTGGAGAAAATAAATTTAATAACCGGATATAAATAGAAATAGAATAATCTGCCCCGAGGATGACCTATTTTTTAGTTTGCATCACTAGGTAAGTGCGCGTTGACAGGGTCGGACTGGGCTATAGGGGCTGGAATGATATTCCACAAAGGACGGGCCCCGGATTGCATTCAGCGCACTGGGGCGCATGGAGGGTAGTTTCAAATAGAAATGTCCCCCCGCCATCGTGTTAAGTGGCGATCGCTACCCTAAACGTATTGCCAGTCCGACCCTGTAACATTGGTGGTTGTGGACTACAACCACGAGCCCAAACGGTCGGAGTGGCAATACTTGTTGTAGGTAGGATGCCTGGAAAAGATAACCTACACATTTTACATAACATCACCCGACTAGTAACCGATTATTGTAATTCATAATATCACTTTGAAATTAATCCAAGTATCTCTAATAATACGTGAGCCATTGATTTTTAAACGAAACTAAGGATATCGGGTTTAATTTGTTCGCCAAACGTTAGCGTGTAGCGTGTAACGTGATGAGTTGTAAAGTTTCAATTGGATATTTAATCGGCATCTACTATAAAAAATTACATGATTTTTTAACTATATTCATCTTAGTACATAAAAAAAGCAGGAGAGAATGTCACATAGAAAATGATTGAAGCACCAAAATGGCAGCGGTCTGTTTATGTGTGCGTGTGTTAGGGGTTACCAGCCATGAGAAATATTACCCACATTTTTACAATAATTTAAATAAATATTTTAGAGGTTTAGTTCTTATATTTTTTTATTTGCTGCTTTTTACCATCAAACATGATATGGGTAGTTTTATACTACCGTGGCCAAAAACCAAACAATATAAAACAACTTTATGATTGAATTTCGAAACAAAGTTGATTTTATATTTCTAGCAGTCGATGCGGGCCTGCAGCTGGAAGTTGTTTGTTTTTATTAAGGGAATATGTACAAAATTCGTTGCTCTGGGCACTCCTGACGCAAGGCAGCGAAGATGCTTTAGTGCAGCTACCCAGTTTTTGGAAAATATTTTAAAATTACGACTCCTACGGCGCTTCCTGATTCTTAGATGGTGAAGATGCTTTAGTGATATACAGGGTGTCCCAGTTTAGGACCTGGAGCCGAAATTGGATAGTAGGGTAAGTTATGGCAGTTATCAAAAAAACAAAAATTCTCCATTACATAAACTATCAGAAAGTGCTTGAAAACGTCAACAAAATGTACAAACCAAATAAAATATCTAAGTTAAACTAAACCAACAATCACGAAGCTTAGATTCACTTACATGCGATTTTTCAATATTTCAAATAAATATTGGCAAATAAAAAATAAAGAAAAAAATAATAATAAACTTAACTAAGAAATAAAAAGTTTTAGATTAAAGTACTGGTATTTATTAATTTAATACTTTATTTAAAACAATATACTATTGTTTTACCTTTTTTGGTACGGCAAAGCTGACAATGCGAATAAGTCCACCTTTTGTTTTATATATATCAATTTCCTCGAAGTGTATACTGCAGACTACACTATATTTTGATGGATACCAACTGTTATCATTTCTGCAGTTTCTAATTATTTTTATCCAATAATTTTTCCATGCGTCGTTTGCAGCAGGAAATCTATAAAAGATAGAATAATAATTTATACTAAATGTATTATACTACTAAAAAATATTTACCCAAATTCAGGGTAAATGAAAATATTTATTGACTGTCAACATTGATAGTTTTGGTATATTTTTTTACGAAAACAATATAATTTCGGCAATAAGCTGAATATATTATTTGCTTACCTATGAAAAATGATCCCCTGGTTTTTTTTTATCGAGGCGCTATGGTTTCGGCAGCTTTTCACAACACAAGACGGCATTTTTAATTATTTTACTTGAACATCCGAGCAACAGCACAGTCCAAAGCGTAATGGCCACAGAGGTAATGGCGGGCGATTGACTTACTATTGTGTCAATGTGTGTGTTCTGTGTGTACGTGTGACTTACTATGGGTGCTTCAGTAAGTGTTTCAAGAGACGGAGTCCTGCCTTTTTTTATGTAGTCAATGATATTCATTATTAAATAAAATTTAAAAAATAATAGTCTCTTTCATAATGTATCAAAACCCTTGTTTTCATTCCGAGCTTTACGAACCACAGATTATAAAGAAGTTGCCATTTGTGTCAAACGTCAGTTGCTTATCAGCCACATAATCGAAATTCACATCATAGTACGAATACTACGAATTTTCTTTTGGGAAATTCCAATTTTCAGACGTATTTATGTATAAAATACAAATCTAGTTTTCGGTTGATATTACCATTATGAGTCATTTAACATTGGCAGCTGGCAATAGCGTATAAAAGAAGTAAATATTTCACGTTGTGTGTCGAGATTGATTTTATTTTATTTTGTTATATCAGTGGCTTATTGGTACTAATCGCTAATAAAATCACTTTGTGCGTGACGTCGTTCTATTTGTTCAACAAATTGGACATTAAATAATCTGAAATGTGAAGTAGAATTAACGCTTGTTGAGCGATGGATGAGTGTGCTAAGAATTCCCCTTGTAAGGTAAAATTTACCAATGTTTCGCTGTTTATCCTCTTGTAATCGTAGACGTGTCTCAGCTAACTTTTCTTGTTACTGATATTGTTGGTTAATTTCGCTTAATTAGATAATTATGCCATTAGTGCATACAGTTGTTTTAAATTGTGTTGATGGCTATACATTTATCTTTCTATAGATAGTTTACTTTTTCCTACTTTGTGTATAGTGGTTTTAAGTTGAACCATCAAGGGGATACATTTATATCAAGTTATTTCATGAAACAATTGAAATTTATTTGCTTAAAATGCTGGTAGATTGTTAATTGTTATCTGCCAGCATAATAATTATTAAAAAAAATTGCCTCATAAATAAATATTTTTCATGTGAAAATAACAATTTTGTATTAAAGATAGAATGCACATTGCTTCTCTTTATTAATTTGCATTTTCTACACATTTAAATGGAATATTTTCACTTATTAATAGTTTTGACTTAGTAGTTTAAATATTGATCAGTGTTAAAACTGTGTTTATTTAGAGGAACATAAGTGTGTTTAGAAATATCTTAAAATTGTCGGGTTATGAAGAGTTTCCAATGGTATAATATTTTAATTTGTCATCAACAAAGACTAGCATGTTTTTTATTTTACTATTCATTGTATATGTTATAGCTCCGGTGCTCCTGGGTTTGACTTGTCAATCCTTGACACTCCTGACTTGAAGTTGTAGTCAAAGCTGAATTAATCAATATCTTTTGGCCTTTGACTAAACAGTTGTTCATCAAACCTATGAGAAACTAATTTAGTCAGGCTAACGTCAAAACTCAATTCATTAAATGAAGGGTTTGACCAGTCAAACTTCAATCAGGTTTTATAATGTCTAAGTTTATTACACTAGACATATTACAGATTTTTTTTTGTATTGCCATAATAATAAAAAAAAATACTTTTTACTCATACATGGTAAAGCATTATGAATAATTTGGAAAAGCTTTTTGTTCCGATGACATTTTAAGAATTATAAGACTGAAAATTCGAATCTTTTGCACTTATTTATCTTAGAGACAGATTAACGACAAGTATATCTTTGAAGTTAAGAAAATACTCTTTGCATTATTTATTTTTTTTAATTAAAAAAAAAAGTGTGTTAATAATCTTATCGCATTTCATCCCTACCCCATAAAAATCATCAATACTGTTTTATCTTGTATGATACCTAAAACATTTCAAGCCTCTCCTTTGGCTCTGTCAAAGTAGGTATTGTAACAATTTTTCCAAATGCAATTGGTAACCTGAGCTTCAAGAGTTTTAATAGCCTTTTTGTTTTAAAGTATGTTACGAGACAGTACAGTCAACATATGACTGAGTTTGCCAGTCACTTCTTGGATTGACTAGGCAAAGTCTTAAGCAGATTATTTTACTTTTGACAATTGACTTAAATGTTAGGAACTACTATATTAGGTTAGCCCAAAGGCTTTAGCATACCTAGGCTAAACAAGTCATTCCGGCAAGAAATTGCATATCAACCTTTGACTATAACATACATATTTAATTAACTAAATTTGGATAGTACCTAAATGCATACCAAGTCAATCTAATACATACATATATACATATAAATATACATAGATCTCTGCAATAAAAACCATAAAATTAAAAAAAATTGTATTGTGGATGGAAAGAATTTACATACTGCATCAATTTCATAACAAATTTTATATATTATCAATATTATTATATATAGTCAAACCAGGGTATTATTTCTAACTGTTGTTTGCCACTATAGAAATATTCTTATTGTTAGAACCACCTTTGCTGCTATTTATATGAGCAGTGTTTGTTATTTAAATAAACGTAAACTGCATTACACACAAGGAAAATGGAAATTCTAGAGGTGTGTTATGTGAAACGTCTCTTTTCTAGATAATGTAAACATGGAATTTAGTTGATAAAACTGAGTCTTTGAAATAATCTGTAGAGATTTAGATTGACAAATAGCCTTTTTACTTTTTACTTTATAAGATAAAGTTACAATTGATTCTATTAAATAATATTTTTTTTTTCATCTCCCTTACAAATATGATTACTTACCTAAAAATCATTTAAGATAAACATATGAACATAAAAATAAATGTACTAATTTCTAAATAAATACTTTTGGTATCCAGTATTACAACAAGTGTAATACTTACTTTATAGAATAAATATTTATTTATAATTGTTTTAAAATTATAAAACAGATTTTTTAAAGAAGTCTGATGGTATGATATTGTATGTACCTACCTAAATATATTAAAAAGCTTCTTAAAAAGCTTTGAGTAACTTAGCATTTCACTGTTTTGTTGTAGTAATTTGACGATGACACCAAATTATTATTAATCTTCAAATAATACCTATTTATTAATTTATTTTTAAATAGCTGTGTTATTATTAGGTTATATTGTCTGCACATGGTGTAGTGGTTTATGCTTACTGCTCTCCACTACACTGGTGTTGTGCGTTCGATCCCCACATAGGACAAATCTTTGTGTGATTGAATGTGTGTATTTAGCCTTGTCATTGGGACCATTGGATAGTGTAATTGCTTCTGGCGTTCTATCTAATGTAAAAAAATCCATATTTATTTTTTTATTTATATTCAGCCATTTACTTGGACATGTAGGTTTTAGACAGTCTTTAGGGTAAAACACAATTTATGTTCCTCTAAGTGTCAAAGTTTTTGAAAATTTTAATGTCCACACTCGCTTGTTTTTATTTGATGTTGCACAACCTTGTTAGGAGTGTGATGGTGGTGAGGAGCTGCAGCTTCATGCTGAGGTGGACCACCTGAGGCAGCACCTTGCAGAAAGGGACGCGCATATTGTAGCGCTCGAGGGAGAATTCATCAAGTGTACTTCTCGGGCCACTGATCTTGAAGAGCAGCTCACTACTTGGAGAGAGAAATATGAGAGGTGAGCAAATTAGGAATAGTTGTGTTATTATGTAAGAATGCAACAAAAGTTATAATTACTAAAATTTAAATATTTAGTATTCATTTCAATCAAACTCTGCTTCAAGTTTTAAATTTTTTCAACTGTTTCTTAGTATTAGATTGCTAAGCATGGCTAAATGCTAGATTAAAATCAGTTAGAAATTATAAATTAAATTATGGAGCCCATTTTCTAATTACATTGATATTGGATTTTTACAGTTGCTGTTGGATATCAATATTTATTTATTTTATTTGCACTAATATTTAGCGATTTGATCAGACAATTTTCAGTTGTAGACAGATTAATGTATTTATCACTTACTCTTTACCTATTCCAAAACATTGTTTTTGAATATTATTGCTAAATAAGTTATGAAACAAACTTTCGATTTTATAGATTTGTTTGCAATAACATCAAGGCTGTGACTCATACTAAATCATTGCGTATGCGTACAATTCGATCGTTCTTGCAGTACTTGCACGTTTGCACGCATTACAAATGTGCAAACGCTAACATCTGATCTCTCGCTCGCACTAACGACTTTCACAGCTTCTGTCATCATTTTCGGTTCAAACGTTTATATGCGTGGAGTAAATCATTTAATTTATAGTGCATATAACATTTCTGTAATGTAACAGTGAGATATTTGACTTAAAATTTATTTTCAGATTATATGATTCGCACAAGAGGGTACAGAAATTGAATCAAGTTCTTGAAGATAAACTGCTGCAGATGGTCGATAAGATGAAGGGAGAAAAAAGTCAGCTCACTAAGGATATAGCCACTTTATCTGTGAGATTGGCAGAGTCCAAGCACAACTACAGCATGTTACAAAAAGAAAATGTATGTATTGTCTTGGCTTAAAATAAGTGAAGTCGTTTTTGTGATTTTATATATAAAATATTTTTTTTTATTATTTGCAGGAGAGATACAAGAATGATATGAATTTGGCAATTCAGCTGCTGCAGTGTAAACCGGATAATTTCGTATCCCAAAAGTTGGATAATGTAAGTTTAAATTTTTATTAAATTTTTAACAACTATAGGTACTTTCCTCTTGCATTGATTATATTTTTTGTCTCTTTCACAGCTTCCAGTTGATACCCAAACTCGCGTGTCACAGTACGTCATGTCTAAAACTCCGAAACCGTCTGGTTCATCAGCACAATCCAAGAACGGTAATGAGATGGACACGTTCGATGCAAGTGAATATGAGTTCAACATCTCCGCCTCGCTCATGTCCAAAATCTTAGAGGACAGCATTCAAGATACTGTGACTAAACATTGTGATACCTGCACGTGCAACAAATCTCAAAACAAACCATTCTGTTATAATGAAACATATTACTCAGTCTCCACCCAAACTATGATGGGTGGAGAAATGAAAAACTCGCTTTGTCTGAGCTGCAACGCTGACATCAAGTCATTACATTCCAACCTCAGTATTAGAAGTAGCTCACCGCATCCAATCAAGCTCTTTAACGATAAAGCGGCTAGTCATACAATTGTCAGTCCCCTGTATATATTGCCACAAAACTCTGAACCTGTCAAAGATATTCAACCTCCAGTTATTGAAAAGCCAAAAAATAATGGTGTTCTGATTGCTGAAAAAATCAAAGTAGATGAAAAAAATGAATTAGAAACTATGGTACAAAAAGAAGCTCCGTCTACACTAGAAGATCTGAAATCATTTAGGAAGACTAATAGTATGAGTATGGAACCAGCTGTACATCACAAACTTTGTGATCGCACAAAAAGCTCAATTTCTAGCAAGATTAGTAGCATACACAGTGTCGCAAATGAAGAATTGGGCCATGCAAAGGATGTGATGAACAATAAAGATATCCCACCGAAAATCGAAAAAATCGGAGATAATTTAAGCGTCAGGCAGAATTCTCTCAGCTCAATGGATGCAGTCAGCAGAACGTCTTCAATTGCGAAGTCAACGGTAAGCACTCATAAATCTAATACCCAAGTGGGGCCAGGCCCGAGGTTCTGTCACTTGCGTATGCAGGCAGGTTCCAAAAATATTCTTCTCGATAACGCTGAACCAGATGTGCCGCCTGTTCTTTACAGACGCCAAAGCAAGTGCAATGAAAATTCCATATTTAAAGATCTCAATGATGATGTTGATAATTTTATTGATCTAGAAAAAACTGCTGATGATGCTATTAAAGAAGATATTAAAAATGATAATATTGTTATAGAAACCACTCTGATTGACGTCCATGTTGACAATAATATGAAAGATGCTAGTATTGCCGCCAAAACCACTTCAATAAATCCAGTTTTATTGAATGTTTCGTCTTCCCCGTTGCAACCCTTGAAAACTCATACCTTTTCCAACAGCTCAGAAAATAATAACAACAAGTCTCAAAGCATTGAAAGTCAACAAAATACATCTGAAATAGATAACCTGTTGAACGATTTTAATGCAGATATTATCAGTAATACCCAGAATAATAACATCCCTAACAGCGATGTCTCTAAAAAACCTGATATTATTACTCCCACCGATAATCATGACGTGAAAATATTTAATTTTGATCGTTATGAACATAACAAACTAACCAATCAATTTAATAATAAACCGTTAAGAAAAATTGACATGTCGCAACTTCACTCACTTGAAAACACGAAAATTTCCAAAGATTTACCGCCTCTAGGTGACGTGCCCAAGATGGAAAAGAAACCAGAAGTATCAAAGCCTTCTTTGCCGCCCATAGTTAATGTTTACCCAAATCTTACTCAAACTCATTTGAAAGTAAATGAAACTACAAAGGTGTTTACTAATGAGCAGAGCACAAGTTCACTGTCCAGCGACGATAGTGCAGCTTTATTGCAAAAACAGCAGTTGCTCAGAGTCGCTGAATGGGTGGAGAAAAACTTGGAACAACAAAACAATTTCAATGATCCTTTAGATGAGGATGTTAGCTTTGGCAACAAGGCATTGAGAAGGGATAGTAAACTGTCAAGGCTTACGGAAACTTTGAATGAATTGGCGCTCAATATGCCGCATCCAGTAAGCAAATATTCCAAATCGTTCGCTAGGGATGGGCATAATACGTTAGTGCATAATAACGTATCGGTGCAAAACCACCAGGAGAAACCTGTAAAGCTGAGTATCCCAGTGCCGAAGCTTACTAGTCACGTCGCCAAAGAGACGATTTTTCCCGTAGAATGCGGCGATGCCACGGTGACTGAAATAACTGATCATACAAAGAGTCGAGGCAATGCTGAGGATTACAACGCGGTTGCTGATGGGCTTCGAGCCAAATCTGATAAAGAGATAACGCCTGAGGATTTGGCACGGATGGAGTACAATGTGAAGAAATTTCTGCTTAGTGGTCCTCAATGGGTGAACCCAGAGTCGGTAGGGAGGAGTCGGCGCACAAGCAGCAAAACTGAGACTGATGTATAATTCCACAGTAGGTAGCTACGATAGTTGAATCAAGTTGCATTCCATTTTAAGCATAGGTCGTATACTTGGCAGTCCTTGCTTTGTTATTTATTTTGCGGCTTCTGTCCAAGTGTAGGTATTTATTACATGGTTGTATGTACAAAGTCGATTAACAGATACATTAAATGCATTACGTAAAAATCGTTTCGCAACATGTTCCTAATGTAGATAATTCACATCTCTTCGATGTATTAAGTTTATCGAAGAATCTGCTCATATTAATCATAATGCATTATTCCAACTAGTCTTTCGTATGTGTGTTTTAATTATGGCGCTTAGTTTATAATAGATAAGTGTAGGGTTTATTATTGTATAAAGCTCCGTGTTTTTGAAAAGCATTTATTTTATTACACTTATACGGAATGGAGAATAAGTCGTTGGTTTGTTAAAAACGGGAACGATATTATAATAGTTCGGTTATTATAGGAAAATAATGACACAGTATAGTTAGTAACACAAATCTAAACTCAATATAACTTGAGCTAGACTTATTTATAGTGAAATATAACTCGGCACATTTTTATATATTAAAATCAAGATAAGGCTACTACACTGTAAAAAAGTCCTTGTCACAGATTTTCCTATAGTAAATCGCCGATTCATTGTTGAAGGAGAGCACAAATGTAGGTTTTAGGGCTTCTTATACATATTTTGAGTTGTTAGTTAAGTAGTGCAGTCTCCAGTGTTAGTCGTTTGAAGATTTACACTGGTAACAGACAAGGCTGTCGTTTGCTAGAATAGCTTAGTATAGGAATGAAAGCATTGCCAATACTAAAGTAATAAGAGGAGGGAAAAGCTATTTGTAAACGTTCAGCATTCATTTAGAAGAGATGACGCCATTCTCGAGCGATTCATTCATACAATGACTCTTCAGTCATTCGTTTTGTATTATTATCTCATGTTTTTACAATCAAAATATTAGTACGCTTTGGAATAAATGTGATAATGCAAATTATAAGATAGTGGTTAAATTCGCCTAACGTACAAAATATTGTAGCAGTGAAATACGCCAACTGAAATTATTCGCGCAGAAATTATTTTCTTATATCATCGATGTTACCAGGAATAAAAAATTATGACTAGGATACTAATTGATTTTCACCTGTGTTTGCGGGCATTAAAAAAATACAATAGTTAATACTTAGGACAATACCTACCTACTTTTTATGTTAAGACTTTTTGTGAAGTTCATTTATAAAGAAGAATATGGACAATATTCCTCTTTATAATTTGGTTCCTTTGTTATTATTTTTGTTATCTAATAAAGTTATTTTATAAAAAATTGTTTTCGTCTTTTGTGTTAAATTTAACCAAAAGTATTATGATAATATATTTTTAGGTGTTTGTGATAAAAGTCGTTTATATATTGTATAGATTGTCGCTGTGTAAACAATACCTGCATACTTACCTACATATATTTTATAACATAGAAAAAATATCTTTTTTGCAATACCTACCCACTTTTCGTCCAAATATATAACTTTTTATTCATATTCAATTATCAATACATATTCAAATGTAATTGAAGGGTATCAATATCAATATTAGATATTAAATATCGGGAATTTCGTCCTCGAAAGTAATATTTATATACCCTGATACAACTCCATACATACACAATGTACTATCTTGCCTCCGCTTACACATGTACAAGTTTTTATATAAAAAGTATGTTATATCAAAATGGGTGTCTTTTATGCATATTTTCCTATATCAATGGAAACTATATTTTTTAATATTAGTTACGAGTGATCTGTATACAGTAGTTAGGAGATGAAATGATAGGATGTAGAGGATGCCAGGCCACGTTGATGGCTCATGTTTAGATTACTGTGCACAATTAAGTGTTGTTATGTGTTAGTGATAAAATTGTGTCTGCAAGCTCCCGAGAGGACATTTCTTGTGTTTGGTGTACCCTTGTGTACCTCATATTGATGTGTTAAGTCTGTGTTTATCTAATTCATTTACTTATTTAATTGGAAAATGTGGATCTGTGATTTTTTGCGGTGGCCAAATTATCAGGAGTGTTATGATATTTGGTAAGCTTGCCACCAAAACATTTTCCTAATTAAATATTTAAATGAAGTCAGTTTTTTGATCTAATTCCCCAGTCCATTGATCACGAAGCTTGTTGCTGCCCCTAGACTTAAGTTAGATATATAGTATGCTTTCGAAAGAATATTCACAGAATGCTAGAGCTGCTACCACTGAATAGCTTCAGCGGCGTAAATGTAATATGTGTTTATTTATTAAACAATATGGTGAACATTTTTGTGTTTTATTTATCAGCTAAATTCAAAAACGTCGTTCTTCATGTTTCGCTATTGCGTTTCGTAATCTCTGGGCGTCCGTTCCTAGATTTGTAGGTAGGTACCTACTCAATATAATAAATCTTTGAGTTTTTGCTCTTTGATTTGTGAAATCTAATGGCCAGCCTGAACAGACTTAGTAAAACTTAGTCTTGCCTGCCCGAATTACACCTATGAAGCTTTTACAACTTATAACCAACCATGATCTAAAGTTAAGTTACCTTTAAGCTACTTTTTGTTAGGTACAAGGATTTTATTAATTTAACTAATTAATTACTTCTAACAACTAATTATACCGTTTTATTTACAGCTAATTTTAAATATATAGAGCCTGTATTGTAAATTAGCTAATATTCAAGGTTTCCTAATTCCTCTTGCGCAATATCTTATTTATTTTATACAAATTATTTGTGTATTATAATAAATAATGATTTGTGCAACAAGGCAGCAAAGTTCGTATTTTCTTCGAGTGCTAATCTTGAGTCCCGAATAAGCGAAATACTCTACTATAGAATATTAAGCGTAGTGGGGACTCAAAAACGCGAGATGTAAATGACTGATCTCGGGTCACACATACAACTTTTCACCTCAGCTGCTCGAATTAGTACCAATAGTACAAGTTCTGCTCAGTTCAAGACCAGATGACATAAAAAGGCGAGCAGTGAGCAAAACTTAACTCTGCTTCAAGCGAGAACAAAACTCAAAATTGAGTTTTACTCACTGATTTCGTACAACAAAGAACGACTTTTCGAGCTGCTGAGGTGTAAATATTTAATTCTATTGAAATAACTTTATAAATAATCTTCTTTTTTGAAGTCTGTTACTAAGCAGAACGGCTGTTGTTGGGACGATTTCGGGCGATTATTGTTGCATACTTGGAGCGGTGTCGGGCCTCTCGTGGCTAATTTCTGCCAGGACGTCATACCGCATGTCCCGCGGTTCAGTAGGTAAAGGGCTAAGATCCAATTTCACCAAACTTTGGTGAACTACCTGAAATCTGAAAGGTGTGCTAGGATTTTCGCCGCCAAAATTCTGGTAGCTAATAACAGGGTAGATGCGATATTCGAAGATACAGATTCTGGACGTGGTTCCTACCTAGTGTTAATTTTCGCCGGGGTCTTTAACACAAAAAATAATACGTTTTTCGAACAAATTAATGATTTCAATGTTAAAATTGTTTTTTTTAAACCATGTTTGTTTTCGTAATACCAATGTTAACCGGTTCAAATGAACATTGACTATATCTAGAAACTGATTTCAATGAATGTCGCTTTGTCACTGCAGACAAGCCAAGAGTTTTGTTTGATCATCTTGAGGTCCCGTCGCGATAAATAAACACGGGGTAGCGTGTTCACAAAGCGTGAAATAGGTTATCGTTTTTAACAAGAAGGAAGAGCTTATCATTCATCGCGACATGGTTGACCTTCACATTTCCAAAATACCCAGGCAAATCCATTGTGTTTAAGACCTTGTGAGAGCCCAAGCCATTGTTTGAGTAGCGTCTTCAATTTTCGCTTTAACATAAAATTTTACCTTGGATGATTAACAACTGTAATTGTGTATTTTTATCTCGATGTTTGTATATTTATTTAAGGCTAGTCTACAGTTTGTTTACACCATTACATATTTAAATGAACATGCTCATATATATATATATATATATAATTTCTAAGTGTAACAACTACTAGACTAACACCGCTTGCATGATATTGGTAACACGAATCATTAATATAAATTAGGTTAAACAAAAATAAATATCTATAGTTTAAAAAAACTAAAAAAACACGCTTTTAAAGCACATCAAACTAAAAAGTGAAAAATAATTCTTATTATAACCTGAAAATAATAATAAACGAAAAATACTAGTACTATTGTGAAAAAAAGCGTGGGTCGCTCGATAGACGAAAAATATGGCACAGAGCGCCCCACGCTTTTTTTCACAATAGTACTAGTATTTTTCGTTTATTATTATTTTCAGGTTATAATAAGAATTATTTTTCACTTTTTAGTTTGATGTGCTTTAAAAGCGTGTTTTTTTAGTTTTTTTAAACTATATTTATTTTTCACTTTTTAGTTTTTAGTTTTTTTTTAATCCTGGCGATCCTAATCAGGATAATGAGATAAATTTATGAAATTATTATATTGTCGCTGATTCTTTACAAGTGTAGAAAGTTTGAATTAAATCTGTCCGTTTAAAGTGGGTCAAAATCGAGTCCAAAGGAGTCGGTTACATACAAACAAACAAACAAACAAACAAACAAACAAACATACAGGTGAAGCTAATATAAGCGTGTTAAAAAAAGTATACTCAGATTAATGTAAGAATAAAAAAAAATCTAAAATGAAAATATGAACCAAATTGTCCAACAAATTAAATTAAATATTGCCACAAGATAAAAACATAAAAAAAATAATAATTAAAAACATTACAATCTAAATTCACATACTTAAAATAGTACAGTATAGTAGTATAGATACATATAAACGTATACGATGTTTATGTAAGCGACCCAATTGTAACAACTCGTAACTTCTGATTTTTAAATGAGATGGATAGAAATAGACTTGACGAAGTAGATGCGTGGGTGGATATCGCAAAAGCTGTTGTATATTGAGCGCAAAATTTCATTTCATATCTTAGAATATAACTCGTGAAAACCTTGATTGTTTTTTACCATTTCACGTTGTAGATTTAATGAAATCCAATTAATTCCTTATTGCATTTGTTTTATTAGTTTTGAAAACGACATGAACGCGCGAACGTGTTGTTTGAGGACCATCAACGGGTGGCACGATAACTCGGCAAAACCTGAAGAGTTATTTTCGCGGCAGATTATCCATAAACGTACAGTGGGCCAAGCAATTAGGTATGCAGTGCAAAAACTTCTACGCCATAGTGAAAACTGACTGCAATAGATATGCATGTGTGAATTATATATTTAATAAGTGTAATGTATCCACTATTTAGATATATAAAACACTTAACCATAACTTGTGTAGTAAGTATTTACGATGACTTAGAAGATTTTGTCCTACATACCTAACTCGTTGGCCCACTGTACCTAAGATTATTTCAACCGAAATCAGTAATCCCAAATCAGTAACGTGCACAGACTTTTCAATTGGAGTCATATTAAGCTCTTGATGATCTACGACGTGTGAGCTGAATCTTGTTAAATATTTCGTCTATTCCTTCAATAACTTGGTACTTAAACTCACACCTGGGCAAAAAATGACATTAAATAATAGAAAAACTCTTCCACACTATATTATACGAGCGTCTACGGCAGACATAATGGCGAAGTTCCATCGAGTGAACGACCGTGCGATTCGCGCCACGCGCCAGGCGGTCAGACCTAATGTTCAGGCAAGCATGCTCCACAATAGAACCTTCGTCTATCTGTGTGATACGCTTCCTGATAACTTGATTGATTATGATCATTCATGCTGCAATCTTAGCAAATTAGATGCAGATGATGAATAACAAGATAGACGTAGATTAGTGGTTCCCGTTCTGGTTCTACTATGAAAATATAAACAACTTATAAATTGGGATAGACGCCTATTACATTTTAAGATTGGGTATGGAACAGAAAGTACATAGCTTATATTGGAGGTTGACGGCAAATTCATACCGAGTCTCAGAATTATAATGACATGAAGGTATATTAAATAGGCAGGTACTGTGGGAAATTGTGAATAGTATCATGTCAAAATATATATTTTTTTTAGTTTCATTACGGGACATTCTTCCTTATACAGAGTACCTTCCAATTTACATTGACGTAGATATTTTCCCCTATCACAGTTCACACTGAAAGCAATTTGTTTTGAACAAAAGATTGGAACAAATGGCGGCAGCAGGCGAATCCACGGCTTTGTTTAGAACTGTTTGAGCGAATACTGATCAACTATTTCACAATCAATAAGAGGAAAATTTCACGGTTCCATGGTGTTTTCATTGAAGCGTAGGACGAAATGTGGATTTCTTTTACAAAATAATAAGTAGGTAGATACAATATTAGAAAAGCCAATCTTACCTTTTCCACTTCATTTTGGACGAAAGTTATAGTTTCTAAAAACACCTACCTCTCTTCTGTTCTGATCTGTTTCTCTCTTCTTTCGCTTTAATGGTCTTGGAAGCTTAGAAGTAATCAAAAGCTCGATTCCGTATATATTCCGTATGCTGCTAAGTTTATTTTCATCAGTTCACTCTAAAGTTAGTATAGGTAAACTAAAGAAGGGCCTTAAAGAGTTGTTGCTTGACGACAAGAAAGCCTAGCTTAATTTAGTTTATCTATTAGTTATTAGTTTGTTAGTTATTAGTATTAGTTATTAGTTTATTTGTAAAATTTTTTTTTTTGTTATGTTTATTAAATTCATAAAGATAGGTAGGTTATTTTAATACTTAAAGAGCGCATATCGCCTATAAACAACTGTGTTTGGCGAGAAAAACCATCAAACTGTGTAAATGTAACTTACCATTAAATAATAAAAAAAAAGTTACGGCTACATAATAATATTACACATTACACATTGTTGCGTGACTTTTCGCATATTATCATCAATTCGTAAAGCCATATCATACAGTTACCTACCTTGTTGTTATGTCAGTTATGACCAGATTCGATGAGCCTTGCAGGCTTGTCATGCTCGTACGTATTACCGCAGTCCGCAGTGGCGTAAGGACATTTTCGACCTTCTCACGGTCACATTTATGCCGTTTGCAATGACAATGAAATGTATAGAATAGCTGCACCGTTATACGTATACCATGTAACTGTCTGCGGTAATATGAATTAGTTGAGTTCACACTGTTGCACTGTCGAAAACACGCATGCGGCGCAAATGATAATCGGCTCGTAACATATGGGTTGCTGTCCATTGTAACACACGCTACGAGTATTTTTTGACGCCTGGATGGCGGATTGGACCTGCCTGCGACGCTGAGATAGCGGGTTCGATTTCCGCTCAAGACAAATCTTTGTGTGCATAAACATGGAGGTCTGTCTTGGTCAGGGTGTTTCTATGTATAATAAATAAGTATTTACAAAAGAAAAGTTTATATATGTATTGTTATCAGTTATTTTAGTTTCCATAGTACAAGCTCTGTTTAGTTTGGGACTAGACGGCGTTGTGTGTATGTTGTGTGATATTTCTTTATTTATTATTTTAATGTCTTGTATTAAGTATAAAAGATACCTACCTCTGCCACTCCCTTCTGGGTATATGAGAGTAATGTTATGTCATGTTATGTTAGATACCTACCAGTATTGGTCTGTTCTTCTTTCCTCCAAGAATGTAGGTACAGTGTATATTATTAATTTATTATGTTAACATAAACATAGTTTAAAATGTAAACAACTAGCGACGCGGCTGCGACCCGTCACTTAACTCAGTCGTGAATACAAACAGTTTGCGTGAACACGTGGTCACCAATATAGGTTTTACTTTGGTATTTTGTAGAGAAAGGTAATTGGAATATAAATAATAGATGATACGTGTTCACGCAAACTGTTTGTATTCACGACTGAGTTAAGTGACGGGTCGCAGCCGCGTCGCTAGTATTCATAGGTAGGGAGGGTATGTATTTACAAGCTTTCATTCTTTTACATATAAAAATTAAGATCAGTTAAGTTATACATTTATAATGTATTTCTTTGTAATATGGCCTTTTCACAAAGTATATTTAAAGTTGTTCTTCTCAAAGGAATAAGGAAAGACTGAAAATGTCATCATCAAATATGCTGACGGTTACAAAGTCATGGTAAAAAACAGCTGCAGAACAAACCGCTTAATAACTAACTTGCTAGCTCCATAATTTAAACAGTTTCCAGACCTCCAACACTAGCTTTGGTACCCTTAAAAGCGAGACACAGTCAACACGTGACGGAACCACGGAAACGCACTCATCACAAAAGGCACGAAGTACACAAGCTCCGTAAAGAGTGCCACAATAGCAGAACGGTATGGCTCAGCAGCAAATTAGGGACAATTCTTATAACCATTAATTCCCAAACAAATTAAGCTATGATTTGAAAGAAATTTAACACATTAGCAAGTTCGGTAAAGCATTGAGGTACGTTCGGTAATAGATGTTGTGAACTTGTCTGTTGGACCGCAATTGTTGCTTTGTTAAACTCTGTACTGCAAACGAACTGCAGGCTCGTTAGCTACATCCGTTGTATTCCGTAGTAGGTACATATTAACAATCTTAGTCCGTACTAACATACAATTTTACTCAAGGCAATGTACCTAATAATATAAGCAAATTAAAATTTCATCGCACTGTATGTGTCGATCGATGAGACGATCTCGACGATTTTATTTATCCGAGTGAAACCGTGTGTGAGTAAGTAACATGCGGCGCTAAACACTGAAAATACGTGCTCATGATTAGGGCATGCAAAATCGGAAGGTTCTTAATTCCGGAACTAAGATCCGATACGGGGCAGCTAAATTCCGAATTCCGGAACTGGTTCCAGAATTAATATTTTTTTCAGTCTTGTCGATTTTTCTTTCTTTTTCTTTCTTATTGTTTCAATGCCCTTTAAAAAAGTTAAATCAAAGAACGGACAACATTTATAATAAATCATATTCGTTACAAATTAAGCATATTACTGCGGACGCTTCGTTCACATACATTAGGTCCCCATATCTAGTAGGATTCCAACTGATCATTTTCGATTTTATTAGAAATACCATAGAATACAATAGGTAATTCATGTGAACTTTTTGGTTCCTTAAAAATTATTAATTTAAAGGCTGATATTTCACACAAATAATGCCTTGACATCACATTTTTATTTGGCTCAATAAATAATAACAATTACGTGAATTAGGTGTGAAAGACGTTGAGCGTTGTTTCGCACGCCGACCTGGTACGTGCCCAGTCACGTCGGTCACCAGGCCAGCTGCACCGCAAGTGCACCAGATTCTAACGCAAATAGACTGGAGAATATTAACTTAATGTTTGTCTACGCAAGTACTTTCGTTCTCGTTCTTTTTTGATACTTTGGGGTTTTGCGCCAAAAGTTGATAGTTGCAAATCGAACTGTGGATTTATGCCGAATTTACCTACCTTCATAGAGAAAATTTGGGATTCTGTCTGACCATCGATGTGAAGCTTTTTAGAGTGGATTATCAACCCTTTTTAAAAGTTTAGGTATACTTACGTAGTGTACGTTAGAGAACATATTAAAATACTTTAATAATAATCAATAAAAGAATAAACTCAATCTGATTGCCTTAGTCATCGACAAAGCAAGCTGTGAGTTTGGGTAGTTTAAAAATTTAAGAAGTTTCATACTGCAACACACAATGAGGTTACATTTAATAAAAAAAACATTATAGGTCGTGTCATGTTGTCCGTCATACGTGTTTTTATGTTTATGTTATTTTGATTTCATAATTAAACTAAATTTTTGCGTGTTATGTGAACTAATTGGTACAGACAAAAACATTATTCATTATTAAGGTCGAATTTATGATTTTTGATTATTTTAAAAACTAATTCTCAGCGTGTTTTAAATTGAAGGTGGTAAAAAAAACAGGTAAAAATAATACTCAATATATTTGACTCGTTATTTATAAGAGTATTATTGTTTTTACTGAACGATTTTTTTCAACAACACATCCAAAATATTAATAAATATCTTCTGCATAACTCCTGTTCAAAACGGACCTCTGTATAAAATTTTTGAGCTGAATCATTCACCGTTTTATGGAAGACTAATGTCTGGCACCAACGACCTCAAGGATTTTGATCATCGTAAACAGTGGCGTTTATTAGTGGTTTATAGTTTAGGTATACATGTGTGTTCGAAGCTGGTGAGTAACTGCACGAACTTACCTACATACTAACTGTATACATAATTTCATTCTATTTTTTAGGCAATTTCCTTTTAGCGAGATTACACAGACCAACTATTTGTAAAAGTTGAAGCTGCCCCTTATTTATGTTGTCCGAGCCAGTGGCAGCCAGCTACCAGGATGGGGGGTGTGATCAGGACCTTCACTCCTGGAGGCGACAGTGTGGTTGCATCAGGACTAGCGAAAAGCTGAAGAAGATCCTGCAATCGTTTCCATCTTCTGCGCCTGCTTGCCCAACGCCCATGCCAAGTATCATTGACCCTATGGAAAGTCAAGTAACTATTTATATTCTGTTTACTTCATGGAGAAGGTGACAATCTACACGCAATACTTAGCTAGACAGCTGTTCCACTCTAAGTATCTAAAATATTGTTAATATTTTTTTTTCGAAAGATGACTTTATTTTATTTTCAAAATCTATTAAAACTACATTCAAAGATTTTTGTAAATATACTTTCTCAACCAAGAATCGAACTAGCTTTAATCTGAATAAATAACATACAAGCGTGTAAGCAGGTGATACATGCAAATTAAAAAAAAACTTTAAGTTCAGTTTCAGTCACCGTCTCACCTTTAACCTGCCGCCAAATAGTAGTGCTTCCATTACTGTGTTCCGGTTTGGTGGTGAGATCAGGCCCTGAAATTACTGGCACATGAGGCATAACACTTTAGTCCTCAGCTGCAGCGACGCATCTTTAATGCTTTTGTGGATTGTTGATGTCCATGGGCTGTACTCCACTTACCATCAGGTGGACTACACGTTCGTTCGCTGTGGGCGTAGTATAAAAAAAAAAGAAAAGTAATTTATGACACCTGAATTTTTTACGAGTTTTGGTTTATTTAATAAATTATTTTTTTATTCAATTTATATATAGTTAGGTATTTATTTAATTAGTTAAAAATATTAAATTATAGTTAGGTTAGTACTGTAAATATTTAAATGAAAGATATATAAATTAACAGTATCAATAAACGTGTAGTAATTAAAAGAAAAGTGTACCATATTTAAGATACTTCACATACATGCGGCATTCTCGTGGGACACCTGTATACACGTTTTAATATGAGCATTTATTATATGACTTAACAAGACTTCTTAGTTATTAAACTTAATACTAAAATTAAATTAAATGTGCATAAGTTTCTAAGGAAGGACGAGGATTGGTACATTACAGTATTTTGGGTTACTACGCAGGGGAAACTAGTTAATTCATTTATCGTGCATTGCTACGAAGCTACCGGCTCACTTACGAGGATTATGTTTTTCAGATGATGAGCGAATGTCATTCAAATTGTTACATGCACACCACTGGCGCTTACAATTGCTGTGAAAAGAAAAAGGTACTTTTTATAAAAAAATATTATAGTCGTCGTAGATAAACTGTCGATAGACTCTTGGTGGTAACGTTATTGAAAATAGTTAGTACATAGTATTTAGTTAGATATATTTTTTTAAAGATAAACTGTCTACCAATTTCGTAATTTTCGACGACCTGAAAAAAGGATGCGGGTCTTGTGATGCAAATTAGGAGGGACCTATATCCAGTAGTGTATTACGAGTATCAAGATAATGTTGATGATGAATTGGTGGTAGACGAATCTTCTAATTAGAATGAGATATAACCATCATAAGCACTAGTGTATTGGCGCGGCACTCGTGACCGAGGTGGGCACTGGTCGTGCTCCGACTATCGGACATCGCTCTTGTGAAGTCGCTGTCGTTACAGCACAGTGTTGCCAGAGCTGTTATGTCCAATAGATATAAAGCTTCAAGCACTTCAATAGCATTATCACGTATTCATCTGCAGTTACTTACGCTGGTTATTCGCTTCTGCAGATATTTAAATCTATTAGGTAGGAGTCTGACATTTAACTCTCTATTGAAAATACCAATATCAAAAATTTCAAGGTTGGTGAAAGGTAAAATTGGCAAGTTATCAGTTCTGGATTTGTTTATCTTCGCCATCCCCTAGTAACAGAAGCGGCTGCTTAATCTTTGTGCTTTTAATATATTCTATAGACGCACCTATCTAGAGTCTTCTTGCATCAAGTAAAACAAATGAAATAGATGTCACGCATCATCGATATTTCTTCCCAGATCATTGAAGATTGGTACGTTTCATAAAAGCCGTGCTAGCTGGCAACATTACCTAGGAATGTCTTGCCCTTGTCTTGTTACTACGTTCGTTACTATACGTTCGATGGTTCCCGACACGCGGCGACCTGCCCTTTGACAAGACGCAGGACTGAGAACTATCGCTGCACTCTAGAGGCGCCGGCGCATTGTTGTTTGTGTCATTTTTACTACCTATTGTGTTAAAATATCAAATAATTTATTGATAGCTTTGAAAACAGTTTAATTTGAAAATAATAAACATGACTTAGTATACAGGGTGTATTTTTGAAACGGGGCAGTAAGGGCAAGTACCTTAACCGTTGCAGTTACAGCAAAACGTTCTTAAAAGACCTTCCCTAACTTTTTGGGACATTTTGAACTGCATTCACAGATTTTGTAAAAAACTTACAGTTAGCAAAAAAAATGCAAAAAGTTCAATTTTTTTTTTATGCCAATCGATTCTATTTCATGTGGGGATCAAAAAACTCTATGGGACCATTTTAGCTTTCAGTACTAGAAAAGACAGAAATCGCCAAAAACGTTTCCCATACATTTCGGCAACAGAAACGAATTTCTACGATGGTCTAACTTTTGTGAGTAGAATTGACTGTAAAGTAAATAAAAAGAATTTTTACCCTCAAATTTCGAATTTGATTTAAAAATCTGTGTGTTATACTTAGTTTCAGCTGAGAAACTTCGTATGAGTTATTAATTAAGGATTTTCGCTAAAATGTCTTCTAATCGTGAAAAAATTGACTTATTAGAAGCGTATTTTGTCAATAATCGAAATGCGTGAGCTGCATTAGTGTGGTACCGCAATAAGTATCCGTTGCGGCATGTGCCAACAAGAAAGGTTATTACAAATCTTTTGAAAAACCTGGAATTGCAGGGTTCTTTCAAAATACGCTTCTGTCAATTTTTTCACGATTAGAAGACATTTTAGCGAAAATCCTTTTAATAACTTATACGAAGTTTCTCAGCTGAAACTAAGTATAACACACAGATTTTCGAATCAAATTCGAAATTTGAGGGTAAAAATTCTTTTTATTTACTTTACAGTCAATTCTACCCACTTCCAGGCCATAACAAAAAGTTAGACCATCGTAGAAATTCGTTTCTGTTGCCGAAATGTATGGGAAACGTTTTTGGCGATTTCTGTCTTTTCTAGTACTGAAAGCTAAAATGGTCCCATAGAGTTTTTTGATCCCCACATGAAATAGAATCGATTGGCATAAAAAAAAAATTGAACTTTTTGCATTTTTTTTGCTAACTGTAAGTTTTTACAAAATCTGTGAATGCAGTTCAAAATGTCCCAAAAAGTTAGGGAAGGTCTTTTAAGAACGTTTTGCTGTAACTGCAACGGTTAAGGTACTTGCCCTTACTGCCCCGTTTCAAAAATACACCCTGTATATTATGATGAGAAAGGTTTAGAGAACTTGAGTGGGATAATTTTAATTGCAGTTGTTCTCGTGTATTTTCTTAGTACCCATTTCGTTCCTGTGTTTTTTTAATCAAGTAAATTTGTCTAAAAGATAATTCACCCAAACTTTCATTCATCAACCCCAACATTCTTATCTTATATGTATCTAAAGAAAAGCTTAAATTAGTACACAAAAATGATTCGCATTGAGTCTAACAAACTACAATCCTATCCTATCCTCCTAGATAAACAGTTTATTAATATCGTAATGGTGGTGCCGGCATGAGGGGGTAGCATAACGAGCTCGAGATAGACTTTGTCGCATTTGTATATTATATACTTTTGTATGGGGCAACAAAACGAGACAAAATTGATCTCGTGGTCGTTATGCTAGCCCAAATGGTGCGATAATGTTTAGCAGTGTTGGATGCTGTTGGGGTGAGGCTTCGGTAATGGAGGCTCGTGAATGAGATACCATCAGTCTAGCATCTGGCATCGTGACGCGAGCCAAACAACACAACATTCCTCAACGTTTTAATGCCTTTGTCTTTTAAGTTATGATATCTGGTAAACACGGAAATCATATTTTTTCGTGTAGTTCAAGAAATATATGCCTGAATTGTCTGGCATAAATGTGATGAATCTAGAAAGCTGATTTTTGGATATAAACTTTAACGAGCAGCCCCTGATATTTAAAATCTCGATTTCTCATGAGCTTTCTCCGCCATTTCAAAAAAAAGTTGTTAGAATTGTGTTTTATTCGATTTACTTTCTCGTTTTCCCGTAAATTGACATAAAATAATCGTTTGGGCGTCTTATGACCTCTTTAGCGTTTTATAATTAAACACCAAAAATTTACACGTACCGTCATTCAAGGTAAGGAAAAAGTAAAAAAAAAACATCTTTACAAGGTATCAAAAGAAAAACCGTCAATCAAAACGGACGAATGTAGCGTAAAAAACTAAATTATTTCGTCTATTTTTCTAAGCCCTTGAAATAATCGTGGCGTAAATATGAAAGGAATTCAAAGACATTAAGTTTTTAAATAAGTAAATAAAATACGTGAATTAACTATTGTTAAGTAAACACATCGATAAGGATTGACCGGACGATAGTGCGGATGGAACGAAGGTTTTTTGTGTATACTTACTTGTGTTTAATTTAATGTTATCTTTATATAAAATGTGTGTTAGTTCTGGGACATAAATTGCGAGCTAGCTATATCCGCATACATTGCTCTTGCTTCTAATTAGTACTAAGCATATTAATAAACATATCCATGCTTCGTAAGCTCGTGAGTCTTGAAGCGATTTAGATATGACAATTTATGTAAAAAACTTCATTACCTAAAATACTCATTTAAATATTCATTCAACAATAGTTTACTTGTGTTTAGCGTAGAAGGAAAACAACGTAAGGAAACCTGCATGCCTGAGTGTGCCTAAAAAGTGCTCGAGGGTGTGTGAAGTCTCCCAATACGCACTTGGCCAGCGTGGTAGACTATGGCCTAACCCTTCTTATCATGAGAAGAGGCCCGAGCCCAGCAGTGGGACAAGTATTAGATACAGGGCTGCTATTAATAGTTTATTGGTGGTAGAGCTTGAGGGCGGCAGCATCGTCTCACCTTTAAGCTGCCGCCAAATAGTGGCAAGTGCTTACATTACTTTGTTCCGGTTTGGTGGTGAGATCAGTCCTTCAAATAACTGGCATATGAGGACTACACGTTGAAAGCTGCAGGGTATAATATAAGAAAACCCTCTTTAAATTCGGTTTTGCGGACGTAACGTTCTAATATAAATCTATATATTCTCAATTTTAGTTTCATGCTGCAGTAAGCACTACACAAATGCCCGCTGCTAATTGAATAACACCTCTCTCATTGTACTTTGGTTTAAAAAAAGCTGTGTTTCCCGTAAGTATACCTACCTACACGTTACACAACTTTTCTTTTGGCGGCATCAACAATGGCTGTCGGTAAGACCATAAGTGTAAAAGTGTCAAACGGTATCATTCAAATGATTATGCAGGATGTAAGTGCTGGTATAAAGAATGATTTATTATCAGCAATGCATTCACAAATGTTGCACTAAAATAAAGTACGTACTACCTAACGGCAAGCCTTTAAAAAAAATTGTTCTTACATCAAGGGAAAATATTTCAAAGTATTGTGCCAAATATCTTTGTAAGACATATATTTATCTAATCACACATTAGCTTAGCGAGATCACGCGTAGGACTATACAATATAGGTTTCCTGAAAATTGTCTAAATTGAGCAGAGATTTTGTCCATATAACAAGCTAACTCAGGAATTGAGCAAGAGACTTCTTGTGCTCCAATCGATTGAAATAGGAATCGTCCAAGAAAGCCAAAATAAGGAAATAAAGTTACTAAAGATCGTACAATAAATATTACGATCAAGATTACCGTGAAAAATAAATTTATGTACCTAAATTAATTTATATTTTCAAGTAGAAAATATCTACGTACATTTAAAGTCCCTATTTCACTAAAAGAAAGGTATTTTTCTTATTCCTGTATAATTTAGTTCATTATCTCGTGTCTTGTACTAGTTGTAGAGGCAGTTAACGCTAAAAGTGGCATTTGCGTACTTAACTAAATAATTGTGTAAAGTGTGTTAGCTGAAATAATTTGCATAGGAATATACTTATCGTTCTTCACTTTGCTGTCTTTTATATTTGAGCTACCTTATAGTTAAAGCTTGTTGCACAGAATAAATAGGCCTTCAAGTTATCTTTACCTACATGCTTTTGATTATTAAAAAAAAAAAATATATTTTTGCACTTTTTCTTTACATTCCACAATGTTATCGCAGGCGGAAAGGTTTTTTTATAACAAATGTGGTATTTTACCTTGTAAATTCTAACGGTGATTTAGTATCTGAAGAAAGAAATTTCTGAAAGTCTATATAGCGAAAAGTGATATCTAATTTTCTTTTTCTTTTATATTTGAAAATATTAGTAAGTTTTGAAAGTTTTACGTGTATTATAAGGCATTCTCAGAGTGATTTTGAATAAATTTAATTCTATAAAAAATAATGCTAACGGTTGTATTAAAAAAATATTGTTACCACAATCCACAAACACGATCAGCACATTAATAAATAATAGTTTAAAAAAACTAAAAAACACGCTTTTAAAGTACTTCTAACTAAAAAGTGAAAAATAATTCCTAATATAAGCTGAAAAAAGCGTGGGTTGCTCGATAGACGAAAAATATGGCACAGAGCGCCCCACGCTTTTTTCAGCATATATTAGGAATTATTTTTCACTTTTTAGTTAGAAGTACTTTAAAAGCGTGTTTTTTAGTTTTTTTAAACTATTATTTATTTTCTACTTTTTAGTTTGGTTTATTTATAAGAGCGGTTTTTTTTTTTTTTTTTTTATTTATATATTTTTAATTTTTTTTATCGAATTATTGCATTGTCATCGATCTTTGACAGGTGTGCAAAATTTGAATGAAATCTGTCCGTTTAAAGTGGGTCAAAATCGAGTCCAAAGGAGTCGGTTACATACAAACAAACAAACAAACAAACAAACAAACATACAGGTGAGGCTAATATAAGCGTGTTAAAAAGGGAAAAGGAAGTGTATAATTACAAAAAGTATTTTATTTACTAAACGAAACCTTGTCTGATGAACCCGTTTGAGGTTGCCGTAATGTTTGTTAATGCTTAATTAAAACGTAGATTGTGATCTCTCTAGGTTAAGACCAAGTACAGTAAAGTGTACTAACCACTAACCTGTCTACTAACCACTAAATTGGACTGTGCCGGTCATTCATTGAGACCACAGATAGTAGATTGAGTTCCTTGAATAGTAGTACTATGAGTTTTAGTAAAGCTTCTTTGTTTGATCTCTGATGACCTTTGATTTTTACTTTTGTGTCGGTAAATATTATGTATTACATTTCTTGATTGTTCCGATTTATGGTTATTTTAAATGTTGCATAACGTAGATTCAAATTATATTTATTTATCAAGTGTTATTTTTAGTGTCTAAGAAAGTAGGCGCTTAATTTCAGGCACGTGCGTGATATATTTCGTTAGCTTGATGAAAAGTGTATCTTAATTCGTAGATCTTTACGCACATGTATCAGTAACATGTACAAAGACATTTTTCTGGCAACATCTACTAATATGTAGATTGTATTGTGTTGCCCAATCGTGCCTAGTTTAATTATTTTTTTCTCGGTTTGCACATCAATGAAATTATTTATCCACAAATCAGTGCAGTGATTTAAAAATAACCATAATATATTATTCTTTTTCACAATGCCGTCACACTTTCTTAATATTTATACAGGGGCTTGTCACCATAACCTTTAGATTGTTCTTTAACAACTGTGTAAATAAGGTTTTGTTAAGATCTAGATATTTTAAAAAGATTAAAAAATCAGCGTATCGGTGCTGTAAATAATCGCTTGGTCTTGTATTTACAGCTAACAATGTAACAAAGTTCGAGCTATTAAAGTTCAATCGAGCGTTATATTTGTTTTTATCGTCGTACAGAAGGCTTCATATCAATCTAAACATTTCCATTCTATGATGATCTCGGATTGTTATTGGCTTCCCGTGGAATGCGATACCAGCTTATACTGGAAATGTATAGATTAATCGGTAGCTGTGTGTACATCAAGTTGTATAGGTTTCAGATGACATTTCGGACAATTTAACGGATACGTTTTATGCTATTATGAGTAGCTATTACTTTCTATGAGTAGAGGTGAGCATTTATAAATACGGTATGTGAAATTTGGTTGTTCCTAAGTATTTTTCCTGTTCTAGTTTTAAGAAAATGGTAGGTACAAATCACACAAATCATACAAATAATTATGGTTCCGTACTCAAAGGGTAAGCACGGAACCCTATTACTAAGACTTCATTCATGAACCGTGACGGCTAGACGGTTAAAATTTTCACAGATGATGTATAACTACTATAACTATGGCCGCTATAACATACAACAAACGTGTTTTATTTTTGCTCATTTCAGCTCGATATTGATAACGATAACAGGTAGACTTGCTTTTGTTATTGTTGTCGCATTGCACGGCCTGGTAGATAGTGGGTGAAATGGTGCAGTTGGTGCAGTTGTCGGTGACTGCCACTGCACTAGTGTTGTATTACCTCATCGAATGCAGTAACAACATGCTTTCCTTGTTACAGTCGCATTGCACGGCTTGGCAGATAGTGGGTGAAGTGGTGCAGTTGGTGCAGTTGTCGGTGACTGCAACTGCACTGGCGCTGTACTACCTCATCTATTGCTACATGCAGCTCGTATATTACACGCTTCAGAGTGCGCTTTACTTCCATAATGCTGATGTGTGAGTAAACTATTTGTTGGTTTTAGAAATTTAATAATATTTATACTTTATTAGATATAATTGCGAAAGTTTATGAGGATCTGTAAATTTCTCTCACTCTTTTACGCAAAAACGTCGTGATGCTTCTGATGCAATTTTGCACATATTATATTAGATTAACATTAGGGTAACTTTTTTACATTGCACAAGCCCTGTCGTAGCGACTCTGATGAACAAACTTATACGGATATTTAATTAAGTAACCATTTATCAGTCAGTATCTATATTAATATTCGTCACTTCAATATAAGGTCGAGATCTATAGAGCGTGGCTTAGCTTATTTTTGCTCAGACTCAAATATGACAAATAACCGTTAACAGATTTAGGCAACAATTCTTCTTTGGTTCAACGTTCTTCAGCAGTCCCGAAAATATATGAATGCTTTTGTTTTTATTGTCATTGGCTAAATCAGAGATAAGTCTAAGTACGTTCTTACTATACTTGTTCTACGCTGTTACCATATTCAAATGTTAATAATGACTCTGCAATTTACAGGCCCATGAAAATCACCATAGGAGTGGTGACAATTACGTCACTAGTGGTCGGATTCAACCTTATTCTACGGATGGAAAGAGTGGTCGGATTATTGTACTGAAATGGAACATATTTTTTTTCTAATAGTTTCACAAAACAATAACAGTGTCCATCTACTAATTTGTATAGCAAAAACATACGCATTTTACACGCTGAGGGCCGATTCCACCAAACATCTCTCGAGATATCTCTCTCTCTCATGCAATGCTTGTACATAATGCATTAATCTTGAGTTTAAGACTTTAGTTTACTTGACTAAGACTGATTTCACCAGAAATATGCTATGCTACGAGGACGTAAAAGCTGAATTACACAAAAATATGACCGTATCCAGTGATTCTAATTTAGCAAGGCAAGTAAAATGTTTGCGATCATCCGTAGCACACGCATCCATATAAAACATAGCCTAATAAGTTGTACCCACTTCCACCAGTGCAGAGGTATATGGTCCAAAGAATATGATAGGGTGGATATCTAATACATATAGAAACGTAGTATAGCACATTTCTGGTTAAATAGCACCGTAACCTTTTGCGGATTAACAATATTATTTCAGTATCAAATCCTAAGAAAACGTTTAGTAATCGTGTACACCGCCGATTTGTAAACAATGAATGGCAAATAAATGTTGGCAAAACGAATGTTAAAGTTCATGTACCGTGCGTGACTAACTGATATGTATGTATTTGTGATTATGATGAAGTCTGTGGCGGCCTACAATGATGAATGTAAACTGTTTACTGAAAATAATTTACGATGTTTTAACCATGTTTTATTAATTTGTAATTAATGAAACTGTGACGACATAGCCGCTATGGAAACAGGCAGTAATATCACAAAATGCATTCAGTTTCATAACAAAAAGTTTCAAATATTTGTTTTTATAAAATCTGTTTTGCTAACAGTACGATTTTTTTATATTGTTAATCAATGACTTTTATCTTGCAAATAATAACAATAGATAGCAGTTCTGTCATATTTTTAAGTGCGAAAAAAATTGATTGTGATCTACATTTTTCTTAAATATTTTGAAGTGTATTTTTTTTCATAATAAACGCATCAATTTTAAAATCTTAGATTTTTTCATTACCATCAATCTTCCATATTAGCATAATATTGCAGATTTTTCGCAAAGCAGATTTAAAATAATAATATATAAAAATAAAAAAATATTTTTAAGTACTTCAATTGCTTTTTAAATAGTACTCATATTTACGTTTGGAAACAAGTAATATTTTTTTACAAATCAATCTAAATTTACTAAAGCTCTCAATAAAGAAGAAGACATCATGAGCTTAAGCCACTTGTAAAAGACTAATTGCTTGAACAGTCATTAGTCGCATCGGATTAACCGTGACGGCGGCCGGACTGGCAAAGCACCTGGTCATTGTTTCTTTAAAATGCTTTTGGAAGTGATTAAGGCCCCCCTCAGCCTAAAGGCTCACGGATGAAGAGCCACGGAGGCTGTCCGGCTGTCGACGTCGACGGCAATAACACTTCATAGTAAGACGGCGTGGAAGGCGCGCGTGTGGTGAGAGCATAACCTCGCGAACTGAAAGACGTTTTGTGATTAGTAGTTAGTGCTGTGTTCATGCACCTGTGTGACTGTGCCAGTGCAAAATGGTGCTCAGTGTGAGGTAAGTGGACTATAGGATGACCTGCATGAAATTATGTATAATTTTTTTTTTTGTGATATTTTTTTTTTAAAACGTTATAAAACAAAAAGTGATGTTTATTAAATTGGCCTACCATATTACCTTGTATCGGCAAACTATAGATAAGAAAATAGATCGTATTAATCCTTGAGTATGACAAAGTTTTACCGGGAAAAGGTCGTAGAACAAAACAATCTTACATTTTAGATCCTTCTCATCTTACAGGCTTTAAAAGCACAAAGTATTATGATATTAAATAAGCAGCAACACACTAATTAATAAAAATATAAAACAATATATAATTTGTCCGATTTGAATAATTGTAGATATAAAACACTCTGGCTTGTCCCACTAGCAATGTAGTCGCCCTCAGATGTCTCAGAATTATAACAAAAAAATTGTCATGATTATAAGACAGGTGACTCTGATATACCGCAGGACAACCTGAACTATTTTGCCTCCACCAATTATTACAAGAAGCCTTGTTAGATTTAGACATGTGACAATTTCCATTTCCTCTAACGGTCCACAATAAAATCACCAGATACAGTTGGACAAATAAATTAATAGAAATAAGTAATTTGCGACGCTACAACAAAATTATATTTGTACTAGTTCTGTGACCCCGCTACGCTTGAATGGAGTAACAGGCATATCGTATTTGCATTGGAACTTCGGCAGTAATCTCAGCAGCTGCCGTAGTCGCCGATATTTCCATCTATATTTGACAGTTTACCGCAAGATAATTTATTATGGTATTGTTCTCATTTCTCGTTGGTAATGCACTTATTTAGAGCCTATGCTACTTTTCAAACGTAACGAGTAGAAACAACCTTTAGCCGTGGACTTTTCAGATGTTCTTGGTAATGGAAACATGTAGATTTACTGAAATTAATACGGGTAGATGGTTTTCCTCTTGGTGCTACTAGACTGAGATTTAAAGATCGTACGCAGACTAGACTACTTGCCTTTTAATCACAAAGGTAAAGTGTAAGTTAAGCCCAAGCTAAGTCTAGGTTCGGTCTATAGATCTCAGCCCTCGACTGATAGTGCTACAGGAAGAAAAATATGCCCGTGAACCTATCAGTGTTTTTGCTAGTTGATAAGAAAATGTGCTAACAGGCTTTTACGTATGCCCTTGGTGTTGCAAGACTTGCAAGTGCTCATAGGCTGGTTCTACTTACCATCAGGTTTATGCTTAGCTGTCTATTCAGTCTTCTTCTTCTTCGTGCCCTTATCTCATTTTATTTAGGATCGCAGAGCGCAAAACGTCTTTCTTCTCCAATATCCTTTATCTGCCGTCTCACTACCTCTCTTATATTTTCTTTTACGCAATATATCCATCTTTTCTTCGGTCTACCTTTTCCTTTCCATCCATAGAAATTTCTACCAATTATTCTTTAAGTCACATGGGTTTCATCCCTTCTCAATTTGTGTTTGATTGTCTCTTCAGTAGTATAAAAAATAAAACATCAACTAGCGTGCTCTGTACCAAAATCACAGAGGGACAAAAATCGATCTCCAAAATGTAATTGACAAATAATTTTAATAACGTTACTCATATTTATCCTTAGTAACAAACTCAGAGAAACAAAAATCGAGCTTCAATATGTAACATTCATAAATAATGAGTTACTTTATTATAAAAAAACAGCAGTACCTCACCTTTAATCTGGTCCCAAAAAGATTGCTTGTATTTGTTTGGCGGTTAGGTTAGTAAACCACGAAATTTGGAAATAGTCATGGTAGTATTTCCTCTGTATTAAGTATTGCCTTCTGTAAAATTCCAGTTCGGGTATATACTATATACAACATACAAATAAAAAGAGATTAGTGGATCTGTGGAAGTTTGGTACTCTTTAACGTAATAATTACTTGATCGATTTTGATGATATGGTCCTCACATAGTCATGTATTAGTAATCTAGGATCAAGGCTATAAGTTACATGACCAAGTAGATTAGTTACTTTAGTTTAGACTCGTAGTACCACAGATAGTTGCAGTAGCAGGAGGGGCATTTAATTTAAACACAGATTATAAACGAGGTCAGTGTTCAGTACCACAGATTATAATAAAAAAACACATTTTCCAAAAAAAAAAAAACACCGAGATAATATATCAATGCCGAGATCAGTCAGTTTGTTCGGAAAAGATGAATTATTAATTCTCATTGCTATTTCCATAAATTATATAAAAAAATAAGATGATCATTATGATACTTTATCGGTTGCAATGACCAATTTTTTTTTGATTCGCAGTTCTTTCGTATTATAATAATAATTTACTACGAAAATTGACCATAGAGTCTAGGTCTAGATTGATTAATTAAATCTCGATTTACAGACTCAATGAACGGAATTTCGTGCATTTTATATAGATTGAAACCCAGATAATGTCACAAAAAGAGATTACTGTGCAAATGACAATAATGAATAAGATTTAGTTTTTGTAAAATACAGCAAACATTCAATCTCACCTTTGTCACTTTTTTGTTAAAAATAATTTGCAATTGCTTTATTTTCCAAATCTGTTAACTGGAGCTTGCCGCTTTTTTGTGCGTAGTTCAAACTACTACAAACATCGGTTCACTTAATCGTTTATTTTATTTAAATGAAATAGCAAATAACAAATACTTGTGGGAAGTTTCTTGTACAGATTCTATTGAGCTTTATACAATACATATAATACTTCTTTTTCTTTTCGATTACGGATATAATACTTACTTACTAGCAGTTCTTCGCGGTTCTATTCTTATCAAATGTAGGGTTGCAATTGCAAATGCATTGTACTGTCAAACGCAAATCTAATTATTAAAACCTGGCTGGTAGTTTCAGAGATGATCGCGTCCAAACAAACAAGAACCTCTTAGTTTTATAATACAAGTTCATAGAATCGTGTCTCAAGGGGAGTAATGTCCACAGATATAAATCTTTTTATGCTACGTAGATAGTGAATATGTATACTTTATTACACCTACGTAGACAGTACCTCATTGCAGTATGTCATACGGAAAATATATATCAAAGAAAGTAAGTGTTTTCGGGTGGGTTTTGCACAACGGGACTTTTTATACTTTTCCGCCCGCTGCAAAACAGTGGGAAAAAGTAGAAAAGTCTTCCTCTGTTACGAAGATGAAGTCTTTTTTCTGTTATTATATGTTTTAATTGTTCTTGGTAGTTTTTGGTAAATGATAGATACAACGTTGTCCTCAGGTGAAATGACGCATCTGTAGTCTGCTTTTATGTTCAACAGTTGTAGATACACTAGATACCACTTACCATCAGGTGGACTACACGCCCTTTCGCTACATATGTCGCGCGTCGTATAAAAATGTAATATTATTTACTATTAAATCAGTACACAGTAATGCAAGACCTTTTTTTTTAATATTAAATCAGTACACAGTAATGCAAGACCTTTTTTTATAACTGGTTAATGCCTGACGCATACCATCGACCCGAGTCGCTGGTTATGTCCGGGTTGCACGGACTAAAGCCCAGTGTGTTCCGTCAGCGTGATATGACCGAGGTGCCAGGTACACGCCCTTTCGCTACATATGTTGCGCGTCGTATAAAAATGTAATATTATTTACTATTAAATCAGAACGCAGTATTGCAAGACCTTTTTTTTAAACTGGGCAATGCCTGACGCATACCATCGACCCGGGTAGAGTCGCTGGTTATGTCCGGGTTGCACGGACTAAAACCCAGTGTGTTCCGTCAACGTGATATGACCGAGGTGCCAGGTACACGCCCTTTCGCTACATATGTTGCGCGTCGTATAAAAAATGCCATATTATTATACTGCTAAAACGGAACATAGTAATGCAAGACCTACAAATTTAAAGTAGGTGTAGCGCTCATTCACAAAATGCTCTCGCACTCAGATGTTTCTCCGATGACGTCACCAGGTCACATAGTTGGGTTAGTGCAGTATGGTGTCGAGGTGTTGAGCTGCTTGACACGCCACCCGTGCAGTAACGGTGGTTCCGCTACGGGCGTTTATCTCTACAATGTGTTAAACTCGGACTACCCTCAGTGTCATACGTGGGATTTATGTGATGCTGAATGAACATTCCGATGTAACCGTGTGTGGAACGAGCTTGAAGGAGGTAGGACCTTTAATATGTCGCCAAATACTGGGTGGATACGACATAGTTCCATTATATACATGGAAAGTGGACTCATTTTTCCGCACTTAGACTCTCATTTGGTCCATTATACATATTTATTGTTATTTAAACGTTCGTACAAAATGTATATACTCTGTTGTATGCACAAATAAAGTTTTATATAGCATTCTATATATCTATCTATTGTATTGAAACCATAGCTTCACATGACCGGTATAGGTAGTATTAATACTGATTTAAATATTTGATATTAAAATATAAATCATCGAGCAAATTGAAAATTGCGATCGTACAATTCATTCGGAAAAACATAACATAAACATAACTGCACGCCTATATTATCCAGAAGGAGGCAGAGGTGTACGACACCCACATTTTACGTATTATGTTTAGGTCCCATGGGATAGGGAGTGAGCCTATCACCATCCACCGGGCACAATTCCAACTCCGTGCTGCCATTGTGAATTGCCGGATGGAAAGTTCACAAATCACACTTTGCCCGACCCGGGAATCGAACCCGAGACCTCGCGGTGAGACGCTAACCACTAGGACATCGAGGCAGTTGGAGCACTATACAGCCCCCTTGGTTCTCCTGTTTACTCCATCTTTGCTGGTGGGCATTTCTAAGTTGTCATGCAGAAATGCCCAACAACTGTTGATATAATTATAAAAACTATACGACATGAGAAAATGTGTTTATTGTAATTTGATTTGCCTTCTGTTTCCAAAGAGTCTTTAATAACTAAAACTTCTAAAAGAAGGTAATCACACACTGATATTGGAAACACGGAAATCTTACACATAACACTAGAATTTTGTATTCACATATTTCTTGATACGCATACTTGAACTTGGCATTCCAAATTATAATAATTTGGTAACGTTAAAGTTATCAAACAGTTGTTTGTTAACATCGTCAATGTAACAGTTCTTACGAGGAACGGGATAACCAGTGAATTTAAGATGCGAGCTCAGCTGAATCACCTGAGGATTATATATACAGGGTGGAATTGACTAGTGTTGCCAGCCGAATGAAAAAGATGAGCTTAAAGCTATAAGCGCTCTCGAAAGTAGGAACACGGTAGAGTGTTATGTCATTAATATAAACTGTTTAAAAGTATTCGTAAATATAAAGTGCGTGAGTTTAAAAAAATCTACAAAATTAATTTTGATAGATCCAGCCCACTAACACTTCATGTCAATGTTGGTAAGGATGATACAGAAAATTAAATTAAACTAGAATCCTAAGAGCCAGTGGCTGCCCAACTTGCGTTATTTTATAAAAGCTGAAATATTTCTCCTATAAAGGTTAAAAAAATAACGACGATCGAGGTGGGTTTGGGAGATATTGAAAAGAAGTTGTAAAGTGTGTGTTGTCCTTGGTGATGGTAGAAATGATTCCCCATCAGCAGAGACCTAACTTGATTCCAACCCTATGACTGACACTAGAAGAAGGCTAGGTGGAAGGTACGGCCGAAAAAAATTATATCTTGTATCTTACAAATAAATAATTTGTACAAATGATCGTCGGACGATTACTTGCGATCTAGAGCTATGCAGTAAAGGAGGCACATGCCTGAGGCGCCTGTTTGTAAACAAAAAGAGTGTGTGGGTCCACCTTAGACCTTCCAGATGTTGTTACGGGCGCCCGGTGTGGTACTTGCCTAGTGGCGCTGACCGCCTCTGATTATAGCTATTTCCCGATTCCTAGTTCTCCTTAGCGCGAGAGGGGAGGTATGTTATTATAGTTAGTTGGTTCATATGGTGGAGACGACGCTGATTAGGCGAATTCTCACGCATTTAGCATTGTGAAGTTATCAGACGTGCAGTTTGCCTCATGTGTTACGAAGAGTTTGCGTCACACCGTAAAAATAGAGTTATTTTTTGTCTTTGTTTCACATAATGAATTAAAATATAAATAATATAATAATAAACACCTTTCGCACTTAATAGAAATATGGGGTAGTGCCACAAAAACAAATTTATTCAACCTTCAAATAGCCCAAAACAAAATTATTAAAACTTCTTTTTCGGTACCCTTATCTGACACCTACAAATAAAATATGTACAGTGATACCAAAATCATGCACGTTAAACAGTTATGTATTTACAATACGTGTCTCTTAATAAGAAAGGTGCTTAATAATAAAAAACATACAAACATAACTTTTACGAAACAAAACCAACTAAGTAAACGCAGCACCCGTCGAGCTAGTTTTCTCGTATTACCAAAAATTTGTAAGAATTTTGGTCAAAAATGTTTTATGTTTAACATTTTTGACCAAGGAGCACAGCTATATAATAGATTACCTTACATAATGAAAAATGTAAGCTCAATTAACATATTCAAATGCAAACTCGCTGAATACTTAATGGTTGATAACTCTCTTTTAGATAAATAAGCTGGGTAAGCATAGTAATATGTTAAAGGAGTTAGTTTAGTTGTTCTGCTTATGTAATATTTTTAAGGCTAAAACGGAAAAAAATATGATATTTTTACTTTAAGTTTAACTATGTTGTCATAGAAGTGACTTTTAGTCTTATTTGAGAATAAATGTCTTTAAACCTAAGTTAAGTAAGACAATAAAAAATAAAACGTTAAAATGTAGTACCAACAAAACTTGAAACTTTCACAGCTACTATACTACTTAAACAAAAAAAAAATGATCAACCTGAAAAATAATCTACAGCAAATTAAATAACCGAAAGTTTGTTATCATAGTTAGTTAAGTAGTTTTAATAGTTAAAATTAGTTGATATCTTTGAGAAGACGCTGATTAGCAGAAGCGATGCGTGAGAATCGTCAGACGTGCAGATTTCCTCATGTGTCACGAAGCCGCTGCGTCGCGTCGTTAAGTAAGAGTTAACCTCTTTCACCGTTACACTGTCACTTTAATGTTATTCCCAAGAAAATTGACACTTAATAATGGCTGTTTTGACTATCTCCTAGTGCTCTTTTCTACAGTACGCCCATAATCTCCTGCGTTACTATTAAAGCAAGCCTTGGCATTCCATTACGGGTTCGTCATAAATTGTAATACTTGGGTGTAATGTTTGGTTGACCCCTGGAGAGAGAGTACCTATTCTTATTACTAGATATAGTATTTTTTTAAAGAAACTTGCATACATTACACGTACACTAAAATATTTATGAAAATGTGACGAACAGCATTTCATCACCACTAAACTAGACTTTACGGACGATGTGTAGCGCTTCAATATTTGTAATGCAATCGCAAAGCAATGGTACTTCCTGCGTTAGTCAGTTTTCACAAATCTCTTAGGTTCTCGATCGAACGTTAAATTCGTCGGCACTTACCATCATAATAGGTAGACAATATGCATGACAAGGACATTCTTAACTGATAATAAGTGATTTTAGTAGAAGTTTATGTAGCAAGAAAGCACTACACCTCACGTGCAGATAGTATTCTATCCTATCCCTTCAATCTGGAAAGAGGCTTGCCAGAGAACGGGTCATTGGGTAGACGGCACATCTTGCATTCGGGATGAACGGCCTTGAGCACACATGATGACCTAGTTCCACCGCATTAAGCGAGCATGCACATAGGAAGTTGTAATGAGGCCGAGATACGAGATGTAGGAAACGGTGGAAGGCCGAACGCTTCCGACCATTGCCGAAAGCGGCCGAACGCACCAACAGATTCACTTTATTTATTTACTACACAATTATGCAATAAATTAATTTACAGGAAGGCGGGTGATATAACAGGCTTCCGTTGAATGTTGCAATCTGACCGTCACCTTTGTTTTATGTTTTATTTACTTAGCGTGAAATATGATTTGTTTGATAAGTAATTTTTAATCGTAAAGTTTAATTAGGCACCGTACCGGTAGATTTAAAAAGAATATGTTTCAGTTTTTTTTTATAAATGCAGCAGTAAAAATATACATGGTAGTGGTTTTAAGTAAGTACATATTACATTAAATAAAAGTTTCACATATCCCATAGATGTAATTTTTATAAGTGATAAGTTTTAAAAATGCAAAGTAATCTCCGCGTGAGTAAAAGACACCAACGCGCGCACGAGCTACGAGCTTTGACCGTCTACGAGAAGTTTACGTAATTATCTCAACCGCTTTAGAGTTCTTATAACTTTTCGATCTATATTTAAAAAAAAATAGACAACGGGTCTAAATCGCGAAATTATTATTAAAATAAATAAATATCTATGCTCGACGTGTCGACCCGTTGACGAGATATGAATAATTTGAATTGTAGGGCCAAGTATGATAGAGAATGTACAATATAAAACGTTAATATGAATAAGATCAAAAGGTAAGAGTATCTTAAAATTATAACTACCTAGAGGTCGAACCTGCCACCATCGCCTTGGGAGGTCATTGTCACTATCGTAGATCGCAGAAAAAAATATTTAAGTTTATTTTTATAACCATTATTAAAATTATATACTATATTTTAATTATTAAGTCAATAAGGTATATCATATCCGTTTGATTTTTCGTAAATTGATGTTTAAATTTGCGTTAATAATCTTTTATATACTTGCTTATCCTTCATTTAATTATTTAATTTAATAGTAAATAATCAATCATCTTGCGAAAAAAATACAACGAATTAAAATTTTATATTTTTCAGATTCATCATTATTTTTATCTCTGTGATTGACAATTTGAATGTAAATCAATTGCGCAACAAAAAATGTAAATCAATCGTACAATCTCCCACAGGCTTGTACTAAGCGTAACTTAAAGCTTAGACTTCACAGAAAAACACTGACGTCTTCGTGGTAATTGATTGCCAGCAAAAATAGCCTAGCTGGGTAACTAATTACACTTGGTGACATACGAAGCTTTAATTTCATTCAGATGTTTGGAAGGCTATATTTATTGAAAATCGAAAGTATATCGTCACCAAACATATTATATTATTTATATGACACTGTTAATCATGTCTGTTGTCAATGCATGATATTATTTATTAAATTAATAAAAATAAAACTGAAACGCTGAAGGTTTACCGCTATATTTGGCCACAAAGGTTACTTGAATTAAATACAATTATTATTGAAATTCAAACGTATTATAACCTTTATAAATTACTAAAATAAAAATATAAAAATCTTTATTCAAGTTAAAAAACATACAGAGTTTGCTAAGATTAAGAGTAAACATTACACAGCTTATGTTTCAGATTCTGTACAAGAGATGATTTCTACCTCTTAAGCTAGGGTATACCTGTATTATAAGAGGTAGTTAACATAATGGTGGCATGAATTTACCTTATTTATATCTAGGTAGCTGAATCGCGTAAGTTGGTAACATACATTTTCTAAAACTCAAACTAAGTCCCGCAAAAATCTGCACTATGGACACCATACTTTACCAACATTACGGCATGTCGCCCCCTGGACACACGAAAAACGGGCAATCGAGTGATCACGAACCGAATATCGATTATTAGTAACGATGATCGAGTCGAGCATCGATTATTAATTGCACCCCCGATCACGAACTGATTTGTGATGAGAAATTGTGACGTAAAGGATAATGCTTCTGTTAATATTATCGGGGTTAAATTAATTTTATTATTTTTTTAAAAAATGCGAGAATTTTTGCACTTGCAACATTTCTTATTAATATTAAATAAGTTCAAGCTTCAAGCAAGATTTTCACTCGGTCACTAGACGCAATTCTAGTGATTTCAATCAAAATGTTATCTACTGGCCTGTCGTGCAAAATCTGACAGCTTACTGTACCTATTAGATGAAATGATATTTCCTTCTTAGATCAAGACAGAAGCCATCAATGATAGATTTTTGTAATCTATCTACAAATAGTAGCAGTTTCAATATTTTGTACGATGACAAAGAGGTAACATTTTTTTTTAAATAAAAATCAAGCAAACAATAATTTTATAACAAATCAATTCCGACAGATAAGTCCATAGGCTATACCGTAGTCTGGAAATCGTGACATCAATATTCTAAAAGTCTTTCATTGCAGAAAATCTAGGTGATCGACAAGGCTGAGTGACTGAAATCAGATACCATTCTAGATTTGATTAAGCTGGTTGAACCCGCTACATTTTTTTCTAAATGCTGCCAGCTACGGTGCGTTGCACTATGATTAGTCAATTTCCATCGAAACAGTCTTTATTGGTCTGTGGTCGAAGGATACAGAGGTTACGGTCGACCACCGGGTCACTGACCTTTCAACCACCGAACATTATTAGAAATGTATCAAGAGAAACAATAGGATTACTACCTATTAGGCATTGAATAAATATGTAACGGATTATTGAAATAAATTTGAATTTGATTTTTGATAAAGTATCTTTATTTACAGAAAATATACATATTGGATCTTAAATTAAGGTAGTTTAATAACTAAATCTAAACTTAATAAGTTACCACAGAAGGCCTCGTACCCAAATAATCTTCAATATCATTTTGTCTTCCATATTTGTTTGTTGTGCTCAAACAACTATAACATGGCATTACGACAACATGTGCTAACAATTTGGTAGATTTTTATTATACCTAATTATATTTTACCAACTGTCTTTAGGTCACATATCAGGGATCCCATCATTTACAATCATGCCACCATGCATAACATTAACCGTGGCATACTCAAAGTTTGCAAACAAGGTTCGTAGGTACTTGTCCCTAAATAAACGAAATAATGGTAAAAACTGATGGCTTACTAATATTACGTGACTTGTTCTGTTTCTTGACTTGTTATATAAAGTATAATCGATCACATATGACTACCTATATTCAAGTGTCGTATCTGCAGGTTCAATTAAGATCATTTACACCATTCGTATTGTTATATTGTACTATGGTATGTTTTTATTGATCTTTTAACAATTAACTACAAAAAAGAAAAGAAAAATGTAAACAATTATAATTATAATTTAGGCATCAAAAAAAACCTCCGCATCTATGACTCCTGCGGGTAACGTGTCCAGAAGGTTGGTGGTATTGCCACGTTGGATGGCAATGCTGATCCTTTGACCAAGATAGAAGCTAGTTTTTATTTCATAATACATTTGAAAAATCGCTATAGAAAAATATCTTCTCTTTATATTTAATTTTGTTAATGATTTTTCTTAAAAAGTCCATTGTCACACCATGCGGTATTCTTACTAAAAGTAGCAATTTCTTTAGTAAATGTTTTTATTTAAACAGTTAAGTAATTCCTGATGTATTACGGATAGGTTAGCAACAGATGAGAAAATGCGATTTTCGTGACCAGTGATTTGTCATAATGATATTTGCTAGCATTAGTCATTGATGTCTGTCTGAGAGATTTTTAAGTTATACTACTCGCCATCTGCTTTTTGTACTATTTTGAGAGATCCCGTGACGAAAGGAAAGGTGTCGCCAGACATTTGTGGTCCATCTGCGGTTGATGTGGTGTAGCGATACTGCTCATTTAACGTTGTGTCATACCTAAACAAAGCCGTCAACATAACATCACGCCTATATTACCCAGACGGGTGAGGCAGAGTTGTAGCGTACCTACACTTCACCTGTTATGTTTAAGGTCCCATGGGATAGGGGATGAGCTGCTATTCTGAATTTCCTGACGGAAAGTTCTCAAATAACACTTTGCCCGACCCGGGAATCGAAACCGAGACCTTGCGGTGAGAGGCGTATATGCTAACCACTAGACTATCAAAGCAAATATACATACTTATTTTTTTTTACCTATTTTGTCCCATTGTTGGGCAAAGGTCTCCCCCAAAGACTTCCATTCTTCCCTCTCCAGAGCTTTATCCTGCCAGTTTTCCAGAAAGGTGTCCAAGTCATCGCGCCAGCGTTTTCTTTTTCATAAACATACATTATGTTAAAACATACATATAAGTAAGTTGAAAGGAGAGACACAGTTCACACACAGGTATGAAATACTTTTTCCTCAATCACGCATAGTTTAATCAGTTGACCAAATCAGGATTTCTGTATCCAAACTTCGAAGGTAATTTCGTCGTGATGAAATAGGTTTACAAAGCACTACTGTCATGTCATTATTTGACATTTCTGGTTCAACTCACAGAGTACTTTATAAGTTCAACTTCAGCAGACGGTGGATAAGCCGGTGATTTATTCTCTTAATCATTATATTTCCTGCAAAATGCCGCAGTACTCATCATTGTAGCTTTTTATACATAAAGTTCATTACTCGACGCGATTCGTTCACACTTAACTTTAAAACATATTACAAATAAAACGTAATATCTATGAAATTGCATAATACCTTTACGTGATTCTACATTGAACAATTGAAGAACTGATTCTGATTGATTTGATTGTCTGGGATCAAGTCATTCCCCTGGCCTGTCATTACCCTGCCGTGTCTTTTGACCTGGCATTAGATGGAAGCTGTAGAACAATGATCCAATATTCGTCGTCACGATGTTCGCTTTAGCCACGTTTACTTACATTTGTTTGCCGATATAAGTAATCATTAATATCACGATTCAATTTCATTCTTCGCTCAACATGTTATTGAATAAATTTCTTTATTTTATCTGCGGTTAGTAAGTATAGTATGGGATAATATTGTAATGTATGAGTTGTGGAGTTGATTTCTTTGTGTGATTTACTTATTTGTAGTGGGCATCATAGCTAATGATGACTTACAATTAAATACAAGTGAGAGAATTGTATGCTCTCTTAAATATAATATTATTATTTTTATCAATTTATCAAATATTGAGCTAAAAAAAATAATTTTATGTATCTGTACTGTTTGTAAAAAAAAATACAGTTTTTAAGTCCTTTTTATAAATTTTCCAATGTTTTGCATTAAAAATATTAATCGAAATATCAGCTTTAGAAGCCCAACTCCGTTCCTACGGCATTCTTTAGTCATGCGCTTACGTTTTTATCATAAAAAGTTGATTGAAGAAGTATGAAGATGTCTTATTTCTGATGTCTTGCTTATCTCCGCTACGCATACCTTAGCTTGTGTGTGGTCGACCAGCAACGTATAATTCTTCTCATTTTGTTTCAGATTGATCATCGTGTGCAGTTATCTTATTATCTCAAGAGTAAGTTTTTTTTTGCAAATTGTACTTCATGAGTCATGGATATGAAAATCAGCGACGCTTTAACTAGATTTGATTTGACGGAGAAATTTTATATTGAATTAGGAATGAAAATTCATTCAATTACCGTTTGCCGTACAACGAATCATGATTCGATATTTTTTTGTTTTTGTAATGTATTGTCTAGTGAGTTTTTTTAATCAAAACAATAGAATTTTGACCACATTTTGACGGAGTATAATACCGTTGTATAACGTATCTGAGATTCTTTAATATTAAATACAATATAATAAAAATTGTAGTCAGATTTATAAATGACTATGTAAGCAGGAAAAACAAAAATAATAATATTATTTTTCAAATTTGTTAGATTTTTTTTTGGTACATATTTAAAAATGTAAAACAGTTATTACGAGTTTCAATAATCTAGAAATCTAGTAGTAAGTCTTTTAATCAAACTGTTCTCACCTGCAGCATGCAGACTCGGCGTCCAGCCACATCGACTCGGCCGAGTACTCGGACTCCACGGAGATATCCATCGCGTCATCTGCCAGCTCATCGTCAGCTTCCACCGAGATCCTTGAGGGCTCCGGAGATGACCCTCCCGACCCAACTTCTAGTGCTAAGGTAATTTGAATTATTTTCTACTGCACCTACATACAGGATAATTGAGACATGGCGGCATTTATTGAAATCACAGTTCCTACTGGTCAGTGTTGTTTTCCGGCAGCATTTTTTTTTTACAAACAGTGAAGTATTCTGCCCGAGCAAACTATAAAACATTGAAAAGTTTTTTTTACCGGTGGAAATGTACTGAACTAATCTGTAATTTTACGATCCTGTTTAAATCGCATGTGAGTTTAATATCGCACTGATGTCTTGTAAACGTAATATTTACTTAGTATTTCGTCGTCAAAATGTTGTTAGTAAAGTTAATATCTGAGCTTTAAATGTCCAGAAAGTACAATATTTCGGTTGACATCATGCTGATGTTTATGCATGTCGATCGTCTGTGCCGTTCAATATTTAATTTAATAATTTAATCTAATAATTAATTCATAACTGTTCTAATAAGATTTATCACATATAAACATTTATTTTTCAGAATGAAACACGAGAGGCTCTGAAATCAGATGGCAGTGAACAGGATCCGGTAAGTTAATTTTTTTTTTTACCTTGATTATTAAACAAATACACACCCTACCACCGTATTACCAAATAACACGTAATAACTACCGCTTAAGTAAGTTATCAACAAAAACTACAAAGAAAGTGAAGACGTATGCGTTGGTTTCACTTTCCTGCATTCACAGCACGGCCTTGAAGGCTGTATATTCGTAGAATTGTAGATACATCGAGTAATGTAATACACGAACAATGCACTAGATATAAAAGAATACGCTACATCTAAGACCTGTTTCCCATTGTCTTTATGGCGCCGAAAATAGCCAGATTTGCTAACTAACCCGAATTTATAACTCAATTATGCCGAGATTTTTAGATTGCTTGATTCTTTGTGTAGCCGAACTGTGTGCTGACTATCGAAAACTATTGTTTTGGAAGTGCTAGGCACCTCTCTATTCCCAGTAATGGTAATACAAGAAAATAAGTTGTTAGTTTCATGAATAAGTTTGTTTAAATCTCGTATAAAATCTCATCTGGAACCAAGCGTATTGCTCCCATAAATTGAGTTACCAGGATATTTCATTTTTTATAGATGTTGTCTATAGGCAGTCGTTTTTACTAACTCATTACGTACATTTTCCAAGAAAGAAATAAAGGGAAATCCAAAAAAATGCTTTCACAGAATTGAAGAAATAACGTATAAGTAAAGCAAAAAAAACAATTAGTTTGATCACATTTTTTACTTTAGCTGCATACATTGTCCATAACCATGGCTACAAAGGGAATAATTTTCGGAACAAAAAACTGTTCAAATGGTGATAACCGTGTGCACAATTACCCGGCTCTAAATACAGGAATGGGTGAAAGGTGCGACATAATAGACCAATTTACACCCATTCGTGCCTCTATTGATGGATTGATTGAATGAATTCTTCAAAGAGAGCTCGATTCGACACAGTCCATCTTTTCCTTTCGTTTTGCAGAACTGCCGCACTCATTTGTGACATTGGTTTTACGGTCAATTTACAAAACACGAGTGGTATGCAGTTCCTGACATGTACTACCTACTTTTAACTAGTGCAGTTATAATTCAACAATACGCATGTAAACAACGCGAATTCAGATGTAATTCGAGTCATTTCACACTAAAATTTGGGGAAAATCTTGATCTGATCGTAAATGGTCAAAAGCCGTGAAATTAAGTTGGTTTCTCTTACACCAACTTTATTACCCCCGAATTTGTTTGTATAAATTTGAAATTTGGATAATGACTAAAAACATACGGTTCGATGCATTTCCTACTCTTATTTAAATGATACAGTTGCAGGGAAGAAAATATTGTAGGTAGGTATCGAGATTTGGGCTCAAGTGCGAGATTATCATAGTTAAGAGTTCAATAAAAAAAAGTGTGAAAGCACAAACTTAATTTACAATTTACGGTCAAATTCCAACTACCAGATGACCTTAACTACATAGAAATATGTACTACAATGGGTAAAACCGTATTATTTCTTTTTCATGCGTGAGTACCTCTAGCATAGTACGAGTTCGGCACACGGCATCGGTGGCACGTTGCTTAACCCCAGTAGATGCACTACTTGAATGGAGGAGGCCTTACAGCCTCAGGTCTTGTGCAATACTATATTGAAGTTGCGAAGGGCTTCTAATCAGATTAAGTTATCATCTGTAGTTCCGCTCTACATTTGATACGGGGAAAATGAGTTATCAATGAGTTTGTTTTGCTAAGCCTTTGTTTACAATTAAAATGCAAAGGCGAAGAAAAATGTAATTCTTTGCTGAAAGATATTAATGTTTTGGCTGTTTAGAGTTCTGCAGGGTAGGTATTAATTAATTGATGTTACTATATAAGAAATGAAAAAGAAATTCTTAGCAATTTTTTTTAAAGCATTTAGCTATGCTTAGCAAACTGTACTAAGAATCAGTTATGGGACCGGCAGGATTTAGGGTCCAGGCAAGTGGCGACCGTAGCTTAGTGGTTTAAAGCGGCTGCTCGGTATGCAGAGGTCGCAGGGTCAAATACTAGCAGTCCCATAACTTTTCAAATGAAGGATAGTAGAATACAAACTATTAAATTCTCAATGGAATGAACAGTTATAATTTATCTTTTCTTGTGTATGTGTCCATTCATCAGAATATATATTTTTGATTTCTCTATTGTTAGTTAATAGAAAGCAAAAGAGGTTAATTTTGAATAACTTACTAACTAATCGTTGGGTGTATTAAAAAAAACCGGCCAAGTGCGTGTCGGGCCACGCGCAGTAGGGTTCCGTAGAAAAATATTTTTAATTTTACTTTTTAACTAAATGGCGTCCTTCAGAAAGGAAATGTTTGTAGTACACGAAACCAGCTAGCACGTATGACGAGATGTATGAATGTTGAGGAAGCGAAAGAAGTATGTAAGGAGCGAAGCACATGGCGTTCCATCGTCTCTGCCTACCCCCGTGGGATAAAGACGTGATTTTATATATGTATTATGTATGTTTATTTATGTTTCAAGAATTTTGAACGAAATATTCTGAGTAACTGCATCTGACATTTCGGACCCCTATTCCTCTTGAACTAATGAAGTGAACTTATCCGCTATAGTTTTCCTTTAAAGTTCATTACATGTACTACCGACACAATTTTTTTCAGATTTTGGGATCCAGTAGTTTAGCTTTTAGAGGGGGGGGGACGCCCTACTCGAACAAAAATTTGCTCTTTAAAGTTAATTATCTCGCAAACAAATCTCTAAATCAAAAAACTGTCTTAGCAACCCCTAAACGTTTTTAAAAGGCCTATCTAACAATACCCCACACTATCACACTATGGGGTAGGCGACAAAAAAAAAAAAACATCCCTACTTTACATGTAGGGGAGCTACCTGAAAAAAAAAATTTTTTCCAAATTTTATTCTACGACTTTCTTTGTTTAGTTAACATACATGTTCATGCAAAATTTCAGTTTTCTAGCACCAACGGTTTCGTCGCTATGCCGTGGACAGACAGACGGACATGGCGAAACTATAAGGGTTCCTTGTAGGTACTACGGAACCCTAAAAATTATAGATAGATAGAAAATTCTTTATTGTACACACAGATTAAATACAATTTATAGAAGAGTCTTATCTAAGTAAGTATGCACAATGGGCGGCCTTATCACTATTAAGTGATCACTTCCAGGAAACCTTTGGATGGACAAGATTGAGTTAATCGACATATTAGTCAGTGGTGTAGCTAAACAAAAATTATAAAGTACTTAAAACTAAAATAAATGATGTATACATACATGTATACACAACTACAAATATAAACAATCTTAATATAAATACATACATTCACTTAAATAAAATATCCATACATAAAATAAACATAATATGTTTATAACGTATACACATAATAAATATAATTATAATATATAAATATAAACATAATTTAGAAGACATTATAAAACGATGACTTAAGTTTTGCTAACTTTAGTAAGATTGCTCCTTGATTCTTTTCTTGAAAGCAGCTAATGATTGTGACCGTCGAATTTCTACTGGAAGATCATTCCACAGGCGCACAGCTTTAACACAAAATGACTTGTCGAAGAAGTTTGTTGAATGCAAGTATCTTCAGTCCAGATCTTCAGATGACCTCAAGGAACTCACATGTGTCCAAGGACCACAATGGTCTTGTAAAAAGGTTTCTCTTCCAGACCAATATCTCTAGGTGACTCGTATCTTCCACAAATTATCATAATCGAATTACATCGTGAGAACGAAGCACTGTTACTCCATGTTTCCAAGAACTAACTAGTGTAGAAGATATCCATCTGTGACCTGTGTCGCGATGGCAGCCATGGTGTCTAAATACCTGTTATTTGTCTTACATTGCAGTTTAACCATGAACAACGGTGAAACGCGTCCTACATTAAACTTCCCTTTGTCATATTGTGTTATTAATACTGCTTAGATTATGATACTGCCACTGATAGTGATAAGTGAGGGAATTGAGACATTTAATTGTGTGTTGAATGGGATGTTTTGTGCAAGTTTGTTGGCTGTTAAGATCTATTTTGTGGAATAATTATGATACAGTAATTACAGTACATCCTTTCTAGGTTTTAAATGAAATACATGAAAGTTGTAAAACATGATTTTTGAATGATGTGATTATTGATTTATCTGCTACGCTGTGATTAAATAAGGCTGTTTCTTGGATGTGCAACGTCCTTATATGTCGACTGGATAGCGGAGATGCTACGCGGAGGTCGCGGGTTCTATTCCCGCTCAAGACAAATCTTTGTGTGCATGAACTTGGAGGTTTGTATTGATCTGAGTGTTTCTATGTATAATAAGTATGTATTTACAAAAGAAAAAGTATATATGTATTAGCATCAGTTATTCTAGTACCCATAGTACAAGCTCTGCTTAATTTGAGACTAGATGATGTTGTTTGAAAGTTATGTAATAGGAAACAGTGCAATATTCTACGTTTACCTACTTATTGTTTAGTTTATTCTTTGGTTAAGCTTAAATGTACCTTAACCAAGTTTAACCTAGAATGCGTTACTTATTTGCTAAAGCACAAACGTACAATACTGTATTCTGTAACGTTCCGTGAAATGCAAAGTAATTCTGGTTCGATCGAAGTTATTTCAATTTGTTCACAGTTACAACAATTTTCCGATCAAATTTGAGTACCTTAAATTGTGAATACAGTAAGATCACACGAATTTATGCGGCGTTAAGTGACATGAAAAGTGTTAGTGCTTTTATTGGTTATGAAAGTGAAGCGCTCTCATTTCCTTTCATTTCTATTTCTACGGAATAACCATGACATGATGTGACCTGAATATTGGCGATGTTTGTTTTTTATTGAAATCAATTTGTCAAAGTGATGTGGCGACGACGTCGGCGCCGGCGCCGCGCCGGTGCGCTGCACCGTCATTCCACTGGCCCAATTCGATAATGCGTAGGTTGTGGCGCGACCGTGTGGCTGCCGTGCGACCGCCCTGGCATACTTACTGCTAGTTACTACTTTTTGTGCAAAACTTCCAAGGGATCGTGACTCTGAAATGGTGCATTACCGTCGTAATTCGGTTGCCTTTTAATTTTTTTGTTGATAATAAAGAATGGTGAGCAAACTCAGTCACAATAGCTTCAACGGGTTTACTTTTTTGTATTATTATGCGTCGGTTAATACTCGCTTATGCGCCTAATTAGCGGAGGTTGTAAAATGCTTTGAAGGCAGTCAAAAGTCGCGTGTGCCGGAACTTGGTAGTCAGGCTCATGTTATCTCAGGGCTATCTGATGTTGCACCACCTCTCAGTCATGCCTTGTTCCTCGTGTAAAGAATGCTTGTACAAAGTGAGTCGTTTAGATTTAATATCATAGTAATGTATTCACGAAGTTACGGCATTTTAATGGTTGTGAGGGCGGATTTCACAACTTAGAATAATCATAATATCCGGAGTTGATTACTTGGTAAAGATAATTTGTTACTTATTATATACAGGGTGTAAATGACATTCAATACATGATTCTGCGACCCTGGGTGCAAAAAAAATTCTGCAGCAATTTCCACACATCGGTAAATCGGTCTTAGAAAATTTTAACACATCTAATTACTTTTTTTGCATTAAATCACAAATGTATGAGATTAAGTTTGCCAAAACACGTTTTAATGATTAAGAACTTGATTATGAAGCTATTAAATTATTACATTAAGTTGACAGAAAAAATGCTTATGTATTGGGGTAGCCTTAAGTTACGTTACTCTTCCATATTCAGTCAGAAAAAACGCGAAATACGAAAACGTCACGATGTAATTTACACACTGCATAGGGATACTAAACAAGCGAGCTTTTGTATATTTTTTACCCTATAACCGAAGGTGGGCTATGTTTTTATAACAGGCGATCTTTTTGTTTCTAAAGTTAGTATTTTTTGTGGCTTAAGACTTGTGGATCTTTGAAGAGGCACTATATCGAATCATTCTCAGGTTTCTACGTGGCAAACGACAGATAGTTATATATTGCTCAATAATTATCTCCTTTTTTGTACAGGTGGTGTTCCTATCAGACAAAAACAGCTACATTCCTGTAAGCATAAAGCCTCGCTCGCCGCAAGTAGACACAGCCTGGCGAGAACCTCCTGCCTGGGAGAGAGAGTACAGGAGACATCGCACCAACGGCAGTCGAGTACAGTGTAAGTAACTTAGTAACTATAAAGAACAGCTACATTTTAACCGTATTTCATTTTTATAAAAACCTTCTGCCTGATAGCAAGAGTACAGGAGAAAAGACATCGCATCAAAGCCAGCACAGCATAGGAGTTTTTTTTTTTTTACTTTAGATAGAAGCCAGAAGCAATTACAGTATCCAATGGTCCCAATGACAAAGCTAAATACACACATTCACTCACACAATCAAGAGCAAATCTTTGCGAATCAGACAAAGATTTGTCCCATGTGGGGATCGAACCCACAACACCAGTACAGTGAAGAGCGGCGAGACGCGCACCAGTAAAACAGCTATAACGCATATAAATATCATAGCATAGCTTCAAAATTATGTTCTTAATCGCCGAAATATTTTTTTGGCTGCTAAATCTCATACACTTGAGATTTTGTTATGACTTGTAAATTTTTTTGAAGACCGGTTTCCGATGTGTATATCTTTGATGAATCATTTTGCACCCAATGTCTCAGAATCACTGGTAAGAGGCGTCGTTACCATGTCATTTACACCCTGTATAGATTAACGAGTAAAGTCTCTTTTACCTTAGCTTAGCTTGCTGTAGGTAAACCTTTCTCCTGGAAGCGAGAGTAAAGAAAACCGTAGCAGTTGAAAGAGAGTATGATGTGAGCCCTAAAAAGTGTAACATACCTCATAAAATTGCAAATAATACAGATAGATACTAAATCAATGTGGTCTGACAACTACCCGTTATGATCGATGATATACCTACCTAAGCCACTGTCAGAGGTGACTCCATTATGCCTGGGAGGCAGATTGGCAATCATTTACGTGGAAAATTGCAGTGACCTAGCGGTATCTATTGTTTTTGGGTGGCCCAATCTTAGAGTTCTTGAAGACTTGTATGGTGGATGCCAAAATGTATTGACTATATTGAACGTATTTCCTCTGTGTTTATTGAGGATCTGCTAGTTGGTTCTGTAGATTGGAAAGTCCGGATGCAGTTTACAAACCATCCGTACAAAATACAATATATAGGTATACCTATTACGAATAATCACACTATACACAAATAAACATAAATAACAACGTATCTGTATTAATGTAATAAATTAACTTGATAATAATGCTAAGGTATCATTTACTTACATACTATCTTACTACAATAATTGTGTAACCAAACAAATTGAGATGGTATCATAAGCGCGTGGCGCCGCGCTTGCATAATCCTTTGTTTCCCCTTTTTTATTGGTTTTTATTGAACCATTCAAACTGGCAGGATTATAATCGTTGCGATGTTTCTTGATATCATTGTCTGTACATGACAGGGTAGATTTAAGAATGTATTTGTGTTTTATGAAAAATATTCATTGTTTTAACAGATATCGAAGCGGAGTGCCAAGATGATTTTATGAAGATTCGAGTGGGATTCAACGGGTCTTTCGCTGGACTGGTCTATTCGGCAGGTAAGGAATGTTCTTTTATTTTCACACCTTTTTTATACTGGGTAATGATCAGGGTAGAGTCAGTGGTTATGTCAGAGTTGCACGGACTAAAACTCATTGTGTTTCGTCTACAAGACTTTGCCATGGTGCCAGGTTTCGCTTGCCCATAGACGCTGACACCCACGTCCCAGCCGCCGTGCAACATGGCGGCCTATAATTTTGGAGGCCTAACACTTTATTTTAACCTTTATTTTCATACCTAGTATAACTACCTCGAATCTCTGATGTAAGATATTAACGGTAGAAACAGTTTCTTATTTTTAACTGAATCTTAGTTGCTAACATCTTAGTTAATAAACAATCTAAAAACTAGAACATTTCCTAACCTTAGACTCATCCCACGTTCTCAAATATAACTTTTACCGTTAACTTATTTGTTATCAACCAGGAAAGTTAGCTGTTTAAAAAATGAGACGGAAAATCTACAACCATCTTAATTGGGAACATCCCGGAGCACTTTAATCCATCTTAAAAGTGGAACCTTTTTCCGACCTTTGACCAGCCTTTGACTCATCCCACGTTAGCTAACTGGGAAGACTCTTTCCCGTTAAGTTTGTTTATATCAGGCGAGGAAGTTCAAAGTTCGCACGGGTGTAATCGGTCATCACAATACATGCTCTAGCCCTATTGTTTGGGTACTAGCAGTCTGGCACAATTAAAGGGTCTAGACAACTGTCATTACACTGTTATTGTTACAAACGTCTTGTGTACGCAACGCTTACATTGTACATCAATGTACAAAGTACTTACAGTAACGAAAGATATTTCAAATTGTAGTGCAACAAGATTTGATGTAAAACAATGTATGTAAGAGTGTACTTTCACGGTCTTAGGCATTTATTTAACGATTTTATTCCCAATCGTTATCATTCAACGTTTCCTCTAAAAACATAAAATAAAAATCGGTTAAAAAATCCATAATAATTAAAACAAATGACAATAAAAGTGGACAAAAGCAATTTGAACTTATAAAGTTTTGAAGCAATTTTGACAGTGAGAGACCCCAAGGCACCGTTGTGTTGAGAAGGTTAGGAAAAAGTTTACCACCATCAAGAAAATCATAATGACCGGATGAAGGATGGGACTCTCACAAGATTCCCACTATAATTGAATAGAAGTTTCATTACTTAGGCATAATAAGCATTTTGTAAACATATAACGGAACGAAACTATGTTTTTTAAAGTTTTTCCTTACCTACTTAGCGATTTTGATCGCTTATCACGGTTCACAAGGGCGTGAGCATGATGGATGATATGATTTGATAATTTCGCGAAGACTTGATGAGATGGTTCCCATAACCTTTTGACTTGGAGCTAGCTTCTTGAATATAGAGAGACATATTTAGCAAGTTGTTGAAAGATAGGATCGTTACTACATGCTGTTTTAGAGGGAAAACACGAATCAAGTGTGTGCAGGGTTGCTATCTTAGAATTTTGCGATGTTATTAACGTTCGTGATTACTATGTTTACGTCTTTCAATGACGTCATGGTTGGCCGACCAAAAAAAATAGTAGCATAATTTTCACATGTCATTATTTTTTATTACTGCCACAGAGATTTTTTTTGGGTGCACATCACTTTTGCATTACCTGGGTATCGAATTTTTTGTATCTTTCGATATCTGGATTGAGTGAAAGCGTTTCCTACGGAAATCTTATTGCAAAACAAAAGAATTCAAAAGCGACAGAAGTAGTTTAAAACATAGGGTTTCCAAGTGTTCAAATATTTAGCCTATCTCTTATTGCTTCAGCTGTCATTCCATCTTATTTTATTTTTATTAAGGGCCATTTACACTCAACATTTTAGTTGCGCGATAACGATGCCGCTATCGAACTGTTTTATTGTAAACAGACGCCAAATCTCCAATTGTCGATGGTAAAAGTAGCGTGTGTACGCTTAGTATTCTTATAAAGATAGAGATGTCAAATCAGAGATTCATTCATGCTTCCTCAGAAGAAATTAAATCGATCTCGGCCTACTGGTTCTATTATCAGATTACCAGGCATTAAACGTACAGTATTATAATTGTATAGAATAAGCAGCATTAGCCTATTATGGTGAGATTACGCTCAGCATTGTTTAGCCATTCGTGAGACAACGTTTTATTCGCTCTACCGTTAGCGAAATTACCGCCGTATTAAATAAACACGTTGTAAGAGTGCAATTATATGAGCAGACCAACTTATACCAAGAAACAGTTGAAAAAGATATGGGACCGCCAGGATTTGAACCCGCGACCTTCTGCACACCGCTTCGCTTTACCAACCAGCTACGGTCACCTCTTGTCAGAACCCTAAATTTCTCAACTTTACGTTACGTCATTTCGTGACGTCACGTTTATTTATTAGGCTGTAATACTTGTCAGATGATGTCCGATGATTGACTGTAGTAGTCAGACTCGATAGAACATAAATATTGAACTGTAAGAAGATTTTTGCACCAAAAAGTTATTTTAACTGTCGATATCATTCTAACTGATGATCGTTCCATTTATATCTGACCACCAAACGGATTCAAGTTCCATATCCATATCTATCAATTCGTTTTTTTTGTATTTGGAGAGAGAAAGATGCAAAATAAGTTTGTTGTATTCGGCTCAATAAATACAATACGTATCTAAATATGTATATTATGTATCCTAAGTTTGTTTACAATTTTGACCGTGTTTTACTAAACCTTATAACCTTTTTACCCAGAAAACGTACAAGTTGATGGTTTCGGTTTCTTGAAACGCTTAAAAAAGTGTTTTAAGCGGTTCTTTAGTTTATAGCTAGGTCAACTTTGTAAATAACATCTTGTGGTGGTAGAAAAAAAAAAAAAAAAAAAAAAAAAGATTTTTGGCCAACTGCCTCATCCTGGGTCGGACAAAAGTATTATTTGGGGGTTTTCCGTCGGTAAATTCGCAATAGCGGCACGAAGTTGGAATTGTGCCGGTGAATGGCGATAGATTCTACCTCTTTCCCTTTGAACCTAAACATAACGGGTAATGTGTGGGTGTTGTACGGTATTCTCTCGTTTTGCATAAATTCATTTGCACTTATATTGTTTGCCATAATCATCCCCGATCATAATATTTACTTGCACTATTATCATTTATACTAATAACGTTTGCCTTAACAACTCAACAGTGATAACTTTTATTTACCAGAAAATGACTTTCTATTACAACATATATCATAATAATTAGTTTTCATAAGTAACACATCTCATAATCGACTCTTGACATAATCAAAATGTAATATAATTATGAAAATGATACATAATATTGTTAGGTCGAAATTAATCGACTCAGTGCAATCCGACTAGAATAGGTTAGGTTAGAAGACTAAGGCGGGAGCGAAGCGAAGCGGAACTCCAACTGTAGTCTTCGTGTTTTTTTTTAAACCACCCAGAAATAGGAGCCTTATTGAAAACGAAAATTATAGCAAATAACTTTATGGATTTAAATTATTATGACACTTGATCGATTATGACCAATGGAATTAGTGAAAGTAATTTTATGTAATTTTACGATTATGGCAACTGAAGCGTTATTTTTAATGAAATTATGGCAAATACCAGTTTGGCATATGCAATTAATTATGGCATTTTAAATTTTGGCAAACATTAGTAAACCGTGTTGTACAATTTTGCGACACCCTTTTGGGTAATATCTATAGGCGTAATGTTATATTATGTTATGTAATATATTTAACTTTATTCCTTTACCTACAGGCTACTCCTACGACCCGGACTGCATGTACATAAACGGGACAGGTCGAGACTACTACGAGTTCTACATCCAGCTGAACCGATGCGGCACCCTGGGACGCAATGGACAGCATGACGATAGCAGAAAAAATCCCACTGTGAGAAACTTTCTGTTGCTGACCTTACTTGTTAAATTAAGGATAGGTTGAGAGCTTACCGAAATATTTATTGACTTTTCGTTAGGCGATTTCTTTTTGTTTTTTTATGGTTCAGTGGGTTGTACTGTTCTGTGAACAACTCTTGATTTTATTATTGCTATAACGTGTGAAGTGATCATCAATTCTTATGATTGAGTAAGAAATAAAAATATATTGTTTCATTTAAGGAACACTTGAAGTTGCGCCACAGATGTTTAGAAACGGCATCTAAATTATCTCTGCTGGCAACATAGTCAAAGTAATGAGGTTGCATGAAAACAACTTTAACAATAGGTTGAAGATTACGGAGATTTTTTAATTGGGTGGTACTAATTTGTTTTTGGGTTGCCATATGAAGAGCGCTGTCAGTTGCACTCCCATTTTATTTTTTTTATTTATCTTGCTTTACTAGTCTACTCTAAGCTTTAATTTTCCTTCATTATTTTAAAACCCATCTATTCGTGTGACAGAAGAATCTGATGTGGAACACAATCACGGTGCAGTACAACTCTCTGATCGAGGAGGAGCTGGACGAACACTTCAAGGTCACCTGTGAGTACGGATACGACTTCTGGAAGACCGTCACTTTTCCTTTCCTGGATGTCGAGTGAGTAAATATTTTTTATACTTCTAGATTAGGCTTTAGTAGTATTCCTGCACTATTTTCCTCACGTTGCCTGCTATGATAACGTTTTATCCACATTAATTGCAATAAAGCGTATGCTTTATACATAATATGTAAATGCAAAAGCAGCGGCCTATATCTACATATAATAAAAGTAACAGCCCTGTATCTAATACAAGTCCCACTGCTGGGCTCGGGCCTCTTCTCACGATGATAAGGGTTTGGCTATAGTCTACCTAGCTACCCAAGTGCGGATTAACAAACCTCACGAGCACTTTTTAGGTACTCTCAGGAGTTAGCAAGCGACAATTTATATGATAAATACACATATTATCTTCGAAAAGACGAATCTTAACGATTTATGACAGAAACTTTAATAGTAGATTCCAGCACAATTTTCCTAAAGTTGCTTGCCATGCCATGGTAACGTTTCACCCACACTCATTGCGATAAAGCGTATGCTGTATACATAATATAGATAATTATGTATAAGTCGCTATTTATTAACGCAAATCACGTTGAGCGAGTAGGCAAAACTTATAAGTACGCAATTTCCCAACCCACGATAAAATATCTGTTGTTTGCAAAAGATTGTCGGTTTTCTGAATTTCAAGAGAAAGTTCCATTGTTGTTTATTTACAGCCGTTGAATACTTCAGGTTTTATTGAAGAAGCATCTTTGATTTTGTCTGCCTGCTAACTTTCAGATCGAAAAAGTGAAATGCAATGTTTATTTTAATTTATTAAAACCGCAGTGAATAGCTACTGCAGAGCAAAGCTGATCAGTTGTTGCAGACACTAAGACGTCGCGCACGCATGATTTTGTTGACACAAATACCGATCGATAAATGAATATCGATTTAGATTAGATACTTCCGAGAACGCGAAATAATTTAGAGTGCTATTGGTAACAGTAATTTACATTTTTACAAGATCAGACATGGCTTCAATAAATTTGACTTAAATTTAGGTTCTTTTGTGTTCTGTCAGCTATAACTTTATTAGATTTACTATGAGTATAATAGCCAATCTTTGCAATTTTGGTATTAGAAGTGGGAGACTTCTAATACCAAAATTTCAAAGATTGGCTATTCCATTTGTGATTTTGGCTCCTTCTACACTTTCCATGAGTTTATTACTTTTATCTTTAATTCTATCTGTTTATAGTTTGCCACTATCCGTCGTAACTGTACGGATTTTCCTGTACGGAAGAAAACGTAAGAAAATAACAATAATAACCCATCACGCTTTTCTCCACAGGGTCGCCACCGGAAACCCAGTAGTGTTCACACTACAACCCCCAGAATGCTACATGGAGATTAGATCGGGGTATGGAGCAAACGGCGCGAGGGTCTCCGGACCAGTGCGAGTTGGAGATCCCCTCACATTGCTGATTTACATGAGGAGTGCTTATGGTGAGTGAGGCCTCTTATATTTAGTACTGACCTTTGAGAGGTCATATTTTTCCACCATATACACATATTCGTCATAATTTGGAGCCCCTTTTTGACACAGTGAGACCTCTATGTCGCATGTGCCCAAATAGTCTAAAGGTACATAGATCCGGTCATGGACATTAGAACATCTATATAGGTTCGGGATATTATAGTATATATAATAATTAACTTTTAAACTTACACGTTGCATGATTAAATAAAATATATAACGGGAATTAACGCGTTCATGCAATTATTTACCTTTTAGGCTTTACGTTTCGGCTAACAGATTACACTGGCCATTTTCGAAAGCAGACTCAAAGACGTAAAGCCTAAAAGGTAAATAATTGCATGAACGCGTTAATTCCCGTTATATATTTTATATATAATAATGTTCTTGAATCTATTCTCGTCTTCTGTTCTATATCTATTAGATTGTAGTCTAATAAACAAAAGTAAAATCGGAATAAATATTGAAAGAATAGAAGGTACCTAGCACACCACAAGCTCGGCTTTTAGCAATCACTTATTAATTCCAGTTATAAGTCATATTTTACCAAACTCCAGCACACGTAACAAGTGGAACTAACACATTTACAAAAGCGTTCGACGTAACCAAATCATTCAGGAAAACAACTAGTTTTAGTCACAACCAATTAATTACCATTATTTTACCGTAAAGTCAGATTGAACCAAATATTCCGATAACAATTAAATACCGTAACTTTAAGGGCCTAGTTTAACGGTTTTTTTAATTAATATCGCATGTCTAAATGCAATGTCAATCCAAAAATATGCCGAGCAATTTCAATCAGTTGCGTTTTTGTAATTCATTATTTGGAACGGTATGGGAGGAATCACGTGCCATAGTTCTGCTAATTAATGATCAAGTAGGTATACCTACTTTTATGAGAATAAAATAAAACAAAATAAACCTAAGGCAAGCTTGAGTTGATAAAGTTGAAATCGTTAGAGAATGGAACCTCCGTTAAATCTCGTCTATATGTTACGAAATCACGCAAAACTTGTGTATTTTATTATTTGTATCTGACGGTATTTTCACTGTTATGCCGAATGTTGTAAGACAGACTAAAATATATGAATTTTATCTCTGTAGATACTAGTTTATTTATGTTTTATTCAGTTTCGCCAGACAATATTGTCTCCGTTCCACAAGCAAATTAATACCAACAAATTACCCATCCTTATAAAAATAATGTCATGAACATGTCAATGAGAAAGATTACTGAAAACTCAGCCACCAGATATTGTTCAGATGATGAGTCGAAATGTAGGGAAACGAACTGGTACTTAGATTGATTTGAATTCAAACCTCTAAGTTGAATTGAAGTCAATGTAAGTTCCGGTGATTCAAATAATTTTTAATAAGTTTAAATTACTAATTTAAATTAATAAAGTTTATTTTAATTAAATAATAATAATATAATTTTATTTAATATAATAATATTTAAATAATAATAAGTATATTTTAATTTTATATATTTTGTATTTTGATGTTTGTTTTGACGTGTTTAAGCGCCCCTTGGGCCCAATGGCAATAAATGATTTTCTTTCCGATTTTATGTTCGTCTTTGTCTAGAGGCGCCACAGTCTAAGCTGTATGGTTCTATATATATCTGTTTCAGAATATCGACTTACAATTTCGTCATCATTGTGAAACAGATATATTTATTGTGACTGCGTCGAGTCTATATAATCATTTAACAGTATCTTCCCCATTGTCAAATTGTTGCGTTTGGTTTTCAGATGGCTTCGATATCGTGGTGAATGATTGTTTCGCTCATAACGGTGCCACCAAGCGGATTCAACTTATTGATGAATATGGGTAAGCTATCATATATGTGATACAAATAAAATTATATTTAAAAAATTATTGAAATTCAAGAGCATTTAATTTCACTTATTTTTACCATATTTGTTCGGTATTATAAACATTTTATTTCTTTTTATGAACAGAATAATTGTTTAGTTTGGGATTAACGAAAAGCAATGTATTTTTTTCAGTTTAAGTTAATATATTTTGGAAGCCAAGATAAATTTTATTTACGGTTACATTTTGAACGACCAGTAGTGCTGTATCGCGTGGACAAATATATCTCTGTTTTTTGCAATGGCTTCGGATAGTAAAAACGCAATCCATCCGCCGGATCCTTCACGTACCTATTTATGTTTCCAATAAAATACCAAGTTAAACGTCGGAAAAATCTGTATTATCTTAAGTGCCTAAGTAGATAATATTGGTAATCATCAAGTAATATAAATCTCTCTCGTTTCTCATCTCCAGTTGCCCTGTGGACGACAAGCTGATATCCCGTTTCCGAGGCTCATGGTCGGAGTCAGGAGTGTTCGAAACGCAAGTGTACGCCTACATGAAGACGTTCCGGTTCACTGGATCTCCCGCGCTGTACATCGAGTGTGACGTCAGGATGTGTCATGGAAGATGTCCAGTAAGTATACTGACTTGGCCACGATGCGGAGTTGTGTCAGGCGAACAGATTTCGTTCTCTGATCGTCCCATTTCACTCTAGTTTAACCTTGTGACTTTCCCTTTGAATTTCTTCAACATTATTTCGAAGGGAAATGAGGGGTTTCATTATCACTTGAAACGTCCTTAAAATTACGAAGGCTATTAAAGCCTAAAACAACCATGTAGATATTGCAAATACCATTCCATGGCAACTTTTGTGCAGACTAGCGTCTATAGACACATGTCATCTTTACCTTAGAGATGACAGTCTCTCAGTTTCGTCTCCCATAGCAGTAGGTACTCCATGGACAAATCACATACAATGTTTTTCTTTGTTTCCATAGTCTCAACCATGCCACTGGCGTAACATGAAGAGCGTGAAGCGTCGTTCCATCGAGACGACTCCGTCTGGCGCTGACCCTGCTGCCAGTGTGGCACCCAGGCTCTCCGAGAACATCTCACTGTTCCAGTCACTGAGGGTATTGCAGGAAGGAGAGGAAGATTCTGAGCTAGCTGCTAGTACAGGTAACTAGACAGTATATTACACTATTTATATGTAACATAATGAAGAGTAGAGCATCATTCAGAAGGGTGGGACAGAGGTCATTCACATTTGTAGGAATATCTGCAATCCGTTCAAAAACATATTATGTGAAATAAAAGCCATGTTAAATTTCCTTTAAACTCCTCCTGCCCACTGGATCCAGCTTTATTTAGTAGAGTTGCAGTCACATAATGCTAACCATAAAACTAACGAAGCAGTGAATCAGATTGTAACGGTCCATTTCATACATTGCAGCGGCTCCAGAAGGCCAAACTTGTATGAAAACATCAGCGTTATCAGCAATGATGGCATCCTGCGGAGTACTCATCGCAGCATTGTGTGCTGGAGTTCTAGCAGCAGCTCGAGGTTGCAGGAGAGAGCCACGGTCACCACACCACGCGTATGTGCCGCATAAGGGAAGAATCAAATAAGAGATCTATAGAGGACAAATGATATAAATAAAGTAACAGGATGGCAGTTGTGAGATAGGAAGAAATATGGTGTAGTTGGACGACATTTACGTCTTTAGCAAAGTGTGAACACTGTAGTATCCTCAGCATAATATGATCATCACAGCTAGCAACATTTTGTATTGTCTAGCTAAGAAAACTCATGTCATCATTTTTTTATTTCGGTTGAAAAGGTTGGTTTTTAAGCGACTGTTTAAATCTAATGGGCTTCGTGGAGATCATTAAATATTATTAGTGTATGACGGCCGCCAAAATATTACAGGAATGTATTGTTTTTTGCTCTTAATCATACAAAATTGATACGAATAGGTTATTATATTTAGGTCTTAAATGTATTTAAAATATATATAAGCATATAATATGCATTCAAAATTTAAAACAATAATGTGTGGGGCACCAAAATGAGTTATCCACTTACAAGTGAAATAATATACCTACGTATATATAAATGATTAGCTCTTCATAGCGGTATTACATTTAAAGAAATAACATTTATGGTTAATTTCTAGCATTATATTACTTGATATCATTTTCTTAATCTCCTTAGAGATTATAGAGTCCTTTGACTCATCAACTCATTAAGACTTGTATTAATATATAATAATTTAGGCTAGCCTTTTTAATAAGTAGTTATAATAATATCCAGACAAATTGAGAGGATCTATATTTTTTAAATAAAATATGCCTCCTCCGTTTGTCATCACTATTTATACAAGCAGTTCTCAAAGTTGTGATAAAATAAGTATTAAATAGGATTAAACATAGTGTAATACAACGAACTATGCGCTTACTTTTAATATGGACATGCCAATTTCTGTGTGAAGTACTGCCAAGTTTTCGAATATATAGTGGATTAAGCTTGCAGTTGGAAGCAAGCGCCGGCGTCAACGCTCGACGTATGTTGACATATTTACATGGCAATTGTTTCTTTTATATTTTAGTTTGTTTTTGGTTGACAAATATATTTAAGATAATTTATGTTAAAAATGAATTATGTATTATTATAAAATCGATTGTGTGGTAATTAAACAATATGTATTGATTTTACAGAAAATCATAAATGTAGACAATGACAGAAAACCAGTTCTAAATGAATAAAACTGATTTAAAAGGGCACGGGAAGGTTTTTTTCGTTTTTATTTCGTCTTAATTCTTGCAAGTTTTATAATCATTTTCAAAAGTGCCGCTTTCAACACCCAAGTTAAATGATAAACCTGGTTGACGATCTCTCTGTCATTCAATGTTTGAACGGGACAGAGAAATCGAAATTCCGGGTTTAGTATTGAACTCGGGCCGGTGAAATTGACCCAAGTTATGCCGATAGTAGAGAAAACAAATGTTGAATTTAGTATGTGCAAATTGTGTTTCATTTATACACAAAGAGATAAAAATCTGTATTTTTATTAAATTACAATATAACTTAAACAAATCTTGTAAATATTAGTGTAAGGCTTATTTAATAATGTACGTAATTATAATAGCTAGCTTAGATATATTTTTTCTACTTCCACTATTTCCTATTATTTATACAGCGAATAAAAAAGGAAAAATAAATATTTTAAGAAATATGAAAGTTTTTATTTGACCTACGGTAACTTTTTAAGTGATGCTGTCGCAGATGTTTATCGATACAGTCGTCGAGTTTCTTCGCCCAGATTCTGTATGCGATGCTGTCGCGCTTCAGTCGCGAAATGAAGTAGTTTTGCCTAAAATTCGCCTTAGGCGCGCGGCCTAACGTTTCTAGACTTATATTTGAAATTAACTCCTTCAACTTTTACAATCGCCGTGTCATGGAAATCTTAATGTTTGAATAAAGTACATGGAAAAGATTTTTAGATAACTTTATGACATTATATTCTTTCGTCAGCTTTTTTTTTCAATTATATCATGAAGTTAAAAAATGAAATGAAACAAACTTGAAACACAATATTAAGTATATTAATAATTGCACACAAAACATAAGTACAAACTAGAAAACAACAAAAACACAACAAAAAAAATCCCAGCGTTCGAAATTCGATGTAAATACATTTAAGTAAAATATAAAATGATTTATGAGGTTTAAAATATAAAATACTGTCATGATTTGTTTGTATTATGCTTAAAATATAATAAATTATTATTTTTTAGATGTATCTTCGATGGGTTGTTTGCGAGTGATTTCTTCTAAATGCTTGATGGCACCCTCTAGTATTTGTACTTCACACTCCTTTAGCAGTTTTATATTTTTTCTGGAATTAAAAATACATTTATATTAGTTAACTATGAGTATTACTATACAGGTTAAATTGTAGTCATATGGAAATAATTTAAAGAAATACATTTATGATTTTTTTTACGTCTTGTAGGCATTATAAATCGCTATGGTAATTGATGTATATAAATCCTTCTACATCTATCAATCAGTTCGCTTAACTTACTAAGTAATTGCTTACTAACTTTTGAGATGATTACTAATTATAATATTACGTTTCCAAATCAACACTACTTGATTTTGAAACGTAACATTATTGATACACCGTACCTATATAGCACGGGGCACAAGACTAGCAAAATTTAAACCATCACTTCTCTACTGGTCTTAAGTCAGGATCGTAAAAAAATTAGGGAACGCTATTACAGACAATAAATAATAATAAATATCACACAACATCATCTAGTCCCAAACTAACCAGAGCTTGTAAAATGGGTACAAGAATTACTGATACTAATACATATACAGGGTTATTGGGTAAGTCGACCTAGATCCGTTAAGAGGTGGTAGTTCCCATCATTTCTGACTGATCTGACTATGAAACACCCCACCCTAAACCTAACCGTTTTCGAGATATTTGACTTAGAAGGTTTTTTTAAAAAATATCCCGATTTCTTAACTATAGCCTATTTTTTTTGTATCCTATGCCTTTTATTTTTTTTTAATTCTGATTTTTGTGTGCCAGATAAGTTTGTTTATAATTCTCAACCCAAAAAGTGCAAGTATCTGAACCAATGGGATCGTAGTAGACGATTGATACCGTAAAAAAGTAATTAATTTGAAAAAAAAAATTGTTTCTTTTAGTAATATTTAAAAAAAAATCTATGGCGTTAGTTCTGCAGATGTTTTAAATAATATCTACGTTCCATTAGCTATCCAACAAGGTATCACAAGCTAGGGTCTTATCACAATTCATAGAAAAAAAATCGATAAAAGGCTCTCAGGTAGCAGTACAAATTTGGGTTCTTTGGTCCTATTGTTCTTCCACGGAGCTGTGGTGCGTGCGAGCGGGACAAACTGACCAGGTGCAAGCGAGATAAAATAATCCCGGCCAATTTGTTGTTATTGTTTCGTTTTAGTCTGCTTCCGTGATTCGTCCGTAGTAGATGCGATATTTAGTGCTCTTCATTTCTTACCCGACTTGGCTTGTATTTCTGGACTGTTTCCTACAAATTGTGACTGTGCTTGTTAACTGGACTTTGAATTGTGCTTCTGAATTGGAACTGTTGAAGATGGCAACCTTCACGAACGAGGAATACGCGGATATTCTACTTTGTTATGGGTACTGCAATGGTGTTTCTGCACGAGCTCGTGACGAATACATTGCACGTTATCCCGGCCGCCGAATACCGGATGTCACTGTCTTTGACGGCGCTTACCGGCGACTCAGAGAGACTGGCTCTGTTTTAAGGCGTCGAGCAGACCTAGGCCGACCACGGATCATTGTTGATGATGAAGATGAAGATAATCAAATAGTTCAACGGTTTAGAGCGGATCCAACTACTTCAACTAATGCTGTTGCCCGAGAACTTGGACTCTCGCAGTGGAAAGTGTGGTTTACGGTGAATACTGCAGGCCTCTACCCCTATCACTACACGCCAGTACATGTTATCGAAGAGGGAGATCCAGTGAGGAGGTTAGACTTTTGTAGATTTATGCTTCATGGAGATTTAGAAGACCCAGCATTTTTAAAACAAATCTTGTGGACAGATGAATCAAAATTTGATAAAGATGGAATTACAAATTACCACAACGCTCATTATTGGGCCCCAAAAGCGCAAAAAAATCCTAACCAGAAGAGGACAAAAGCCGCACAAAGAAGATTTAGTTTAAATGTCTGGATGGGAATCATAGCAAACAAATTAATTGGGCCCTTCTTTCTACCTGATAATTTAAACGGAGAATTTTACGAACATTTTCTAAGAGAAGAGTTACCAAATTTATTAGAGGATTTACCCCTAAATCTGATTAGAAACATGAAGTTCCAACACGACGGTTGCCCTGCACATTACAGAAGAGGGGTCAGGGAATGGCTAGACAACGAGTATCCTAATAGGTGGATCGGAAGAGGTGGACCCATACCGTGGCCAGCAAGAAGTCCTGACCTGACTCCCATGGATTTTTATGTGTGGGGACACATGAAGACATTAGTCTACAATGAGAATAATCCAATTGAAACTATTGACATATTAAGACAGAAGATTATTGAGGCTGCTGACGAAATTCGAAGAGACTTAACGACTGTAGTAGTTAAAAGCGGACTAAGACACCGAATGAGAGTGTGTGTGCGAAACAGAGGCGGCCATGTAGAACAAGATTTATAAATTTAAATAAATGTTGTTTAATAATTATTTGTCTTGTTTTATTTCGTTTCCTGGCCCAAAAGAGAAGTTTAATCTTAAGTACCATTGTTTTTTTTTACTACCTGGGAGCCTTTTATCGATTTTTTTTCTATGAATTGTGATAAGACCCTAGCTTGTGATACCTTGTTGGATAGCTAATGGAACGTAGATATTATTTAAAACATCTGCAGAACTAACGCCATAGATTTTTTTTTAAATATTACTAAAAGAAACAATTTTTTTTTTCAAATTAATTACTTTTTTACGGTATCAATCGTCTACTACGATCCCATTGGTTCAGATACTTGCACTTTTTGGGTTGAGAATTATAAACAAACTTATCTGGCACACAAAAATCAGAATTAAAAAAAAATATAAGGCATAGGATACAAAAAAAATTGGCTATAGTTAAGAAATCGGGATATTTTTTAAAAAAACCTTCTAAGTCCAATATCTCGAAAACGGTTAGGTTTAGGGTGGGGTGTTTCATAGTCAGATCAGTCAGAAATGATGGGAACTACCACCTCTTAACGGATCTAGGTCGACTTACCCAATAACCCTGTATACTTTTTCTTTTGTAAATATGTACTTATTATACATATAACCCACCCAGACCATGGTCACAAAGACAAATGCACACAAAGGTTTGTCTTGAGCGGGAATCGAACCCGCGACCTTTGCGTAGCACCATTGTAGGATAGGTCTTGTGAAAGTTTGTTATTACGGGCAACGTTCTTTAGGGCGTTTTGAAGACAAATATTTTGGAACAATAAATAATTTTTAATTTTTATTAATTTTTGTTACGATTTCAAGTGGTCATATTTAATTAGTAATAGTGCAATTACACATTAACATTTGACATTTCGGAGACATACGGAAGCACCCCTAGCGGCAAATTCACACGCGATAATGGTCAATACGGCGGCCAATTTCAAAACCGCCAAGATCTTTGATACCCAAGAATGACCTGACATGTTTAAAAAGACCCGAGCACATGCATGGAGTTCGGCTTAATGCGCCCGCCGCTGTTATCTGCGATGCGCAGCCCATAGGAGCACGCGGCGAGCCGTTACCAGTATCGCAACACATCACTCATTTTGCCTTAAAAGATTTTGACTAATGAGTGACTAGTGCGTACGCGTCATTGGCCGCTGTGCAGCATTGTGTGTGTAAGTATGTAAATCAGCTTACCTGTGTAAAGAATCGCCACTATCGCCACTCTTCTTATAGGAAGCGGCGATTAGCTTGCACCTCGTCAACAAATAGGTGTACGCGCGTCGATCGATTGCCGCTCCCACTGCTTCGGCGCTTGAAGGATCCGCCGATACGAGGTCCCCGGGTAAACCTTGCTCAGACCATTTAATTAACTCCTCTGGAAAAAAAGACATATCTTTTAACGCATCTACATCATCGTCATCAATACAATGTTTTACATGCTGGTAGTTGTTTGCACACTACCTTTGCCAAAATACAGTTTTTAACATTTTTGTCTGTCTGTATATCGGTCAGTCTGTCTGTCTGTTTGTTTCGGCTAATCTCCTAAACGGCTAGACCGATTTTAATAAACTTGCAGATTACAGGGCGCGTAACATAGGCGTCTTTTTATTGACGCAAACGAAGCCGCGGGCGAAAATTTGTTTGTTTGTTTGATAGCGCTAATCTCGAGAAGTACTGATCTGATTTTAATTATTCTTTTTGTATTGATAGGCCAACTAAATAAAGCTCTTTTGATATTTAGCATTACCCTAAACTCTACGATCGTAGCAGTAAGTTTGAATGCGAGTCAAAGCGCGGGAGCAGCTTCTACTTAATACAACAAATTCCACGCGGAAGAAGTCGCGGGCAAACGCTAGGTGTCATATAAATTATTCCATGATCTTCTTGTTATCGAACCAATTAGGGATTGAAATCTGGTCCGGTGGATCCAGTAAACTATCACGACGAGAGCAAACTACATGTACGACAATGTGTGTTTTAGTATGTTCCACTCCGCTGTAGCATCTAAAATACTGAACCGATTAAACCGATATAAATGTCTGGGTGACAATAGGTCGCAAAACTGCAATTAAAAGAAAAAAAAATAATATGTAAGATATTACATCCAAAAACAGGAAGGCTCAGGAAAAAAATAAAAAAACCCCGACGTGATATTATCAACTACAACAAGCCAGAGCAGGGTGGAAGCTAATTAACAATATTTTATTTCAGCAATTGTTCCACACATAATCTTATTTCAATTAAGACATGAAGCCATGTTATTTATTAAGTTAATAAATAACATGGCTTCATGTCTTATATTAACTGACATAATAACAATCATTATGTGTTGTAAGAATATTCGCATACATTTACATTGTTCGCTTATCTTACTAGGTTTCTTCCACAGTGCAAATGGAAAAAGTGATAGAGGAAAGTTTTTACTTATTTTCATGTTATATTCATGTTTATAATTACTAAACAATTAAAACAATAATTAAGTATCTATTTTAAGTATTGATTTAAATAAATAGTGCCTTGGAATAATGGAGTATCTGATGCAGACATAAAATCATTTGAGACATCTATAAGTACGACTAGCGAGCATAATTACATATTATTTCTTGAATGCCAATAGGGACCGACTGTTTAGTCAAGCTTACCGATGCGTCTCAATTTTGAATGTTCACCAATTGGCAAATCGACCGAGGCGAGAGTAGCTATTTGTAAATAAACAGGCGCTTTTTGAATGACAAGAAATAAGATAAAACTAACCCGACTATGTAATAAGATTGTACTTTAATCTTGGTTTGCTAGAGGACCGCCAGAACTGTACGACCGCATTTATAATATAGATTTTAACTTAAACAATATAAAAGTATATTTGGAATGTTCTTGCTAAAAACTTTCATTTGATGACGTCATGATTTTACACTTTTTATTTTTTCATGGTAGAATCTGACATTTAAATAGCGTTATATCAACATTTAATTAAAGTCATATAGCCAATGTCACCCGGCCTCGGCCTACCTAACGACTCTTATTCATAAAAATTTGTTCAATAGTTTAGGCGCTACGGTGAAACATACAAACATACACACATAGACTGCCAAAATCCTTTTGAATTCGCCGTAGTCAAACAAATCTGTCCTCACCTTGGTTCATATTAAATATCCTGATAAAAGCCAGCAGTTCAGCACTGATGGGGTTCTCCCCTCCTTTGTACAGGTTGTAATGTGTCACGGCAGCTAAGCCCAGTTTGTTCAGTAGGGACAGTTTGCTCTCGCGGAGGGCATCGCTTGATGACACGCCTAAACTCAGAGATAGACTGTCGTGCTGGTTGTTTGGGTACACGAATCTGAAAATTAAAAAGAAAGAAATGAATTATGTGATCCTTGAGGCAAGCTGCACCATATGTAGACTTCTGAATTTAGACGTGTAGACAGAAGGAACGTTAAATTAACTTTTTGCGACCCAAATGGAGAAGTTAACTGTCAAATTGAACCATTGAGCGACATCTGGTGGCTGAGATTTATTCTCGACCAATCAGAGCCGCCAATTTCAACTTATCATCCAAACAATATCTGTTAGCTGAACTTTCAGTGATCTCATCCATTACCGCATTGCAACGTGGTAGTCGCGCGTGACTGCACGTTCCTCTAGTGCATTATATACGTATGTACGTACCATAGCATTACCCCAGTGTAAAAGCCGACTTCAGCGCAGCCAGCTACGAACTAAGCTGGAGGCAGATCCCTGTTGGAATTCTTACTTCTAATTAGACCTTAAAATGCAACACCGAATGCAAAATATCGTAATCCTTTGACATAACAAATTACAAAACCTACAAATCAAATAATCTTTTGGGAGTGTTCATTGATTTAGCTAATACCATAGAGCTAAATCATCAAAATCTTTTGGGTCTAGAATTCGATTTCCCGGTCGGGCAAGTGTTAATTGGGATTTTTTCATCGCGGAATTCTAGCAGAGTTAGAAATTACCGGTGGATGGTGATAGGCTCAGCCTGGGACCTATAACGACTGTCATTAGAATGTTATTAATTATGTAAGAGCGAGGCAAATAAAGCGATATCGCCATTTACAGGCGAATGTGTGCCTTTACCGCGTATTTTCAAATAAAAACTATAAAAGCTCTCCTAATTATCAAACACACAACGAGCACATTTCCAATAATATGTTTCATATTGAACTAGATCTGACAGTACGTATGACATCATACAATTCACACAATGACTTGCATGAGTGATATAACTGCAGCTATTACATCAACGGTTATGAACCAGGAAAAGTTTGCAGTGCGCTAATTAGTGAACCAATGGATAGCTAATTATGAAAGCAGTACCTACACTTTACATACTGTTTTGGTATATTGGTTAGAATTGTGGGCTCACTGGTATAACAACCTTTATTATGAAACTTAAGTGTATGGTTAAATATTCAGCATGTGTTTTCCTTTACGTTACATAATAAAAAAATTACAACTACTAAGAGAAGAACCTGACGGCCGGATGGCGGAGTTGGTAGTGTACCTGCCTGCGATGCCGAGGTAGTGCGTTCGATTCCCGCTTAAGACAAATCTTTGTGTGCATGGACATGGGGGTTTGTCTTATTCTGGGTGTTTCTATGTATAATAAGTATGTATTTACGAAAGAAAAGTATATATATGTATAAGTATTGGTTACTCTAGTACCCATAATACAAGCTCTGCTTAGTTTGGGACTAGATGACGTTGTGTGAAAGTTGTGAGATATTTATTTAAATGTAGTTGAATAGTTAAAAAAAAAACGACGCCGTACTAGGAATTACTCCTGTATCGCGAGGGTGTTCACACACACAAAGCACACCCAGAGTCAGAACAAATCTTCGCGAATCACACAAAGATTTGTCCCATGTGGGGATCGAACCCACAACACCAGCGCAGTTGAAAGCGGCGAGGCGACCGCTTTAACCACTACGCCAACCGTGCACTCTTGTTGATTTGACATTGTGTGTGTTACTTAAAACCGTGATCTGAGTGAAAATATTTTTATTTATTTATTTATTTATCACAACCTTACAACTATCATTACAGGTCTTAAACCTAATGCGACAGTGCAGCTATTAACTTAAATTAAAATCACTTAAGTCTAACCTATCCTAACTAACAGTATTACATTATGTAGTATTAAACAAATTGGAACTTATTAAAATAATTTGTCTTTCTCTCTCTCATTTTCTAATATAACTAACTATATTTAATAATAATATTGGATGCAAATTGGTAAAATAAAAATGTAGACTTGTTGGTTGGCGTATGTATGCGGTCTTTAACCATGACGTCTCGGGTTCGATTCCCGGGTCGGAAAATAGTGTTTTCTTTCAGGAAAATCTTAATAGCAACACGGAGTTGGAATTTTACCCGGTGGGTGACGTTAGGCTCATCACACAAGTCACAATAATAAAAATTAAGCGCCATAATTTATTTTTAACCTAGATAAGTATTCGAGTCAGTTTTTTTATTAATAAGTTTTGTTTAAGTACATGAACGTAATTCATTTATAGCCTCAATTTCAAAATCAAAACTGGTTTAATTATTTTTTAATTTTTTATTCGATTTGGAAAGAAGGTCGTCGAATTTGGAAATGCAAACTAGTTCACACTATTTAATCCAGTTTAATGAAAATAATTACATAATTATAATTTATAACAAAATGAATAATGTATTCGGCGTTATTGTGTTATTTTATGACAGTATTATTGTAACTGATTATATAATTGAGTGTATTGTAATACAACTCTTTTTTTTATATTTTGTAATTTATGAATATTCCAAATAACGCAATTTTGTTTTTAATAAGAACGTAAATTTATGATTTTTAGTTCGATAAAGGCGATTTGTACTTTTTTATATTTCAGGTTTTGTAAAGGGACGTACGTGAAAAAGTATAATTTGTTTTTCCTATAATATTTAGTAGCACCTTAGGTAATTGTGCTTGGTAGATAGGTATAGATTCACCTTCTATCACATAATTATATCCGAAACATAACTAATTGATGCTTAGATTTATTTTAGTTTGAACCTGAACAGTTCGATTAAAATTGATTTAAGCTTCGGTAAATTTTAATTTATTTAATTTGTCAAAATTATTTTTATTTGCTATGTAACTATAATGATTGATGACGTGTTGAAGCACCCCTTGGGGTTTATCAAAATAAATGATTTGACTTTAGAATTTGACTTTGATGAAATGTGGGTGGGTGTGGTGGTATAATATATTGTTTTACGGGATATAAGCCCACCCACACGCCCACCACTGTGACTCCTGTGACGCCAGGATCTACAGCGGTAACCAACTGAAAGGCACCGTGCATGACACACGGCAATCCCAGGGAGAGTTAAAATTGTCTAGGAACCCGCAACGAATTTAATCAGAAGTATATAGTTGGAGTTGGAAAGATATCTCTCTCTCTGGGGTCGGTCCCGCATGTCTGAGGATCGTGGTCAGCATTAGGGTTGCATTTAGAGCGGATAATCTGCCTCCACCGGTTCCTGTCCAGCGCATCTCTTACGACCGTGTGGAATTTGGTGGACGACGAGTCTTTAATTTGATCGGTCCATCTTGTTGGTGAACGACCGCGCGATCTTTTGCCTTCGGTGTTTCCGACGACAGTCAATTTTTCTAAATTCTCGCCGCCTCTGCGCATTGTGTGACCAAAATAAGATATAATGCGTTGTAGGCATATGGTGGACAAACGAGTTTTGATTTGTAGCTGGGCCAGGATCGATGTATTGGTGCGTTTAGAGGAAAGATATATCGATTGGATAATATTATTATGTTGTTTATGTATCATAGTTAAATTTACCCGTTGTGCAGGAACAAGTCAGCGTTGGGCCTCGCGCCGTAGAATATGAAGATCTGCTCGCCGGGCTGGAAGTCCCGAAGCGCAAAACACTCGCCTCGGTTCAACTCCTTGTTGAAGTCTGTTGTTATCTATAATAATGTACATAAAACGATTATTGTAAAATGTATGAGGATTTTTGAATACTGGTAATCTAAGGTTAATTTACATACATTTATAGAAGATATGTGTGAAATTATCATATAAATTTTCGCTTGCTTCGACTATTCGGCACATCTCGAGTTTAGAGTTCTATTGTTATAAATTTTTTTTATATTTACAGTCCCACTAGGCTTGCCACTTTTGATATTTCATTTTTTTTTCGTTATTAATAGATAGGGTATAGGGTACAGGGGATACACAAAGTAATAACTTTGTGTAAGTACTTATTATCAGACTAATAGATTCATGATTCATGTATGTATGCTGTATATTTTTTTAAATATCGTATTATATTTTATTGTAGGTGTGTATATTATTGTATTATATAAATATTTTATTAAATAATTGTAAAAATATAGCCTGATATTTGTCACTAAATAAATAAAAAAAAACCGGCCAAGTGCGCAGTAGGGTTCCGTAGCTAGTCGTAACAACATATTTCGACTTAAAAGGGATTTACTATCTGTATTAAACAAGTAACATCTTCATTGAAAGTCATTACTTTCAAAGGTTTTTGTAATTTGCACGAATTATTCTAAGTAACTACATTTTACACTTTGGACCCCAATTACTTTAGAACTAATTAAGTTAAAGTAACCGCTATAGTTTTCATGAAAAGTTTATTACATAAACTACCACCGTGTTTTTTTTCATATTTTTTAAGCTATCGGTTTAGCTTTTAGAGGGGGTGGGACGCCCTACTCGTACAAAAAATTGCTCTTCAAAGTTAATTATCTCGCAAACGGATCCCTAAATCAAAAAACTGTATTAGCAACCCCATTATGTTTTTAAAGACCTATCTAACGATACCCCACACTATGGGGTAGGCGACAAAAAAAATATCGTCCCCACTTAGGCTTCGAAACTACTTGACCGATTAGAGCTCGTGGCTAAGTCGAAGCCGCGCGGACCGATCGATCTTGCAGGTTAGGCAATGCTAACCGCGGTCGGCCGTTGGATGGGTGACCTTCTTAACATAACGAATTTTCCTCCGTGCATCGGATGAGCACGTTAAGCCGTAGAAGTATTAAAAATAACTTTCCTTTTATACCCTAGCTCGTAACGAAACCATAGCGCGATTCAGAAAACGAGTCCTTTTGTAAAATAATTTATTTTTTTCACTCAACCTGTTCTAGTAGTTCGTCTTGAGATAAAATATGATTATTTTTAATTTATTTTATTTATGTTATCCTCGAAATTATTTATTTTATTATTTATTTTATCCTCGAAAGACATATAGGGACCAGATAAATGACGTCCTTCAGAAAGGAAATGTTTGTAGTACACGAAACCAGCTAGCACGTATGACGAGATGTATGAATGTTGAGGAAGCGAAAGAAGTATGTAAAGAGCGAAGCACATGGCGTTCCATCCTCTCTGCTTCCCCCGTGGGATAAAGGCGTGATTTTATATATGTATTATGTATGTTTATTTATGTTTCAAGAATTTTGAACGAAATATTCTGAGTAACTGCATCTGACAATTCGGATCCCTATTCCTCTTGAACTAATGAAGTGAACTTATCCGCTATAGTTTTCCCTTAAAGTTCATTACATGTACTACCGACACAATTTTTTTCAGATTTTGGGATCCAGTAGTTTAGCTTTTAGAGGGGGGGGGGGGGACGCTCTACTCAAACAAAAATTTGCTCTTTAAAGTTAATTATCTCGCAAACGGATCTCTAAATCAAAAAAACTGTCTTAGCAACCCCTGAACGTTTTTAAAAGTCCTATCTAACAATACCCCACACTATGGGGTAGGCGACAAAAAAAAACATACTTTACATGTAGGGGAGCTACCCGAAAAAAAAATATTTTTCCAAATTTTATTCTACGACTTTCTTTGTATAGTTAACATACATGTTTATGCAAAATTTCAGTTTTCTAGCACGAACGGTTTCGTCGCTATGCCTCGGACAGACGGACATGGCGAAACTATAAGGGTTCCTTGTAGGTACTACGGAACCCCAAAATCATCAAAGTGTATATTTCACTTCTTTAACATAATCACATTAATTAGTTTGGCCAATACATTAATAATTGATAATATTGATAATAATCGCAAAATTAATCATTTTTCGTTTTGGGTAGAGAGAAAGTTGTCAGGCTTGTTTGATCAAGCAATTATTTCCTATTTTTAATTTTACACTGTATTATGGATTTGTAGCGTCTCTCTACACTCTTCAATGGCTACAGTGCGCGAATTATCTCTCATCTCACTCTTTTTAGTGGAATGAAAGCGAGACAAGACGAGCGTCTCGCATATCTTTCCAAGAATTTACGACCAACATTAGAAAATAAAATGCATAATACTAATAATCCCATACGTTGCATTGATTTGCCATTTAATTTCAAGTCAGATTCTGCTTCGCTATAGTAGATAGTAGTAGTGAGTAATATATAATAGATAAGCATATAAGATGAATAGGAAACTTGTTTGTGGCTCTCGGTAATTAATGTCCAAAATCTATTTCGGCTATCGTGTATAAATTTGCCGCTAGGAATGCTTAGGTAACGTGAAGTCTTCGAAATGTCAAATTTCACTATTTGCGGGTTGGCTATGCGGTCAATGAGTTCATTAATGTCTATAGAGGCACAGTTCTTTAGAGTGTTCTGAAGACAAACCTTTTTGCGAGCGTCAGAGAACGCACTTGTGAAAGAGAGACGGACGTATTAATGTCCCCACTTGAAATTGGAACAAAAAATCCTTCTTAATAATTTTTGTTCCAAAATGTCTGTCTTTAAAACACCCCAAAGAACTGTATCTCAATGATTGGGTTGAAAATTGTTTTAACCCAATCATTTAAGTTTGTTGTTAGACATTGGTGTAACAACAAACTTTTAAAGACCTTACTCTACAGTAGCGCCACGTGGTGAGATAAAAAAAGCTAGCCCTCATTGAACTTATTCAAAAAGACTTGAATAAAAGAATGAAAAGACCACATAAAGATTAAATCTTGCTCATATCTTAAAAAAGTCTATTTATTTACCTAATATATATAACGAGATTAAATACAGTAAACGATCTCACCTTGCCGTGCTCATGGTTGCACATGTCCCATAGCGGTATGAAAGCTGTGACGTCACCATCTGCTATTTGTATGTTGTTCTGTCGAGTCATCACCGTGGACACCGCCCATCTGCAAACAAGAGCAATTGTTCGTTAATTAGAAGTCTTATTTATTCATATCAGCACCGACGTATGAATATGTATCTGCTTGTGTGAATAAACTCATGGCAGACCCGAATGAAATCTTATCCTGAAATGACTGTACTAAGGTTTTATTCCGTAATCATTTGCAAACTATAAACGCCTTTAAAAAAATAATAGTTTAAAAAAACTAAAAAACACGCTTTTAAAGTAATTCTAACTAAAAAGTGAAAAATAATTCCTAATATAAGCTGAAAAAAGCGTGGGTTGGTCGATAGACGAAAAATATGGCACAGAGCGCCCCACGCTTTTTTCAGCTTATATTAGGAATTATTTTTCACTTTTTAGTTAGAAGTACTTTAAAAGCGTGTTTTTTAGTTTTTTTAAACTATTATTTATTTTCTACTTTTTAGTTTTTTTTTTTTTTTTTTTTTATATATTTTTAATTTTTTTTATCGAATTATTGCATTGTCATCGATCTTTGACAGGTGTGCAAAATTTGAATGAAATCTGTCCGTTTAAAGTGGGTCAAAATCGAGTCCAAAGGAGTCGGTTACATACAAACAAACAAACAAACAAACATACAGGTGAAGCTAATATAAGCGTGTTAAAATGGTTAAAGAACACTATTTTTCTCTATAAATCTTGCCATTTTCCTCATTAGCTCTCGATTTGCATTCTCAGATGTATTAGTAAACTTCCACTGTAGTTTCTTCCATATTTATATTTTGTATTTAGGTATATATTTATTATATGTTATTATGTTTATGTATTTTAAGTTAACTTGGTAAATAGATTTATATATTTGTAGGTATATGTACCTATATTACCCAAAAGTATGGGGCAGAGGTGTGCAACACCCACACTTCACCTATTACGTTTAGTGCCCACCCCCTATCCCATGGGACCTATCGCCATCCACCAGGCACAAAACCAGCTCCGTGCTGCTATTGTAAGTCCTTACGGACATCGAGGATATATATATAGTAAATAGACTTTACTCTATCATTAAAATAATGAATGATGCAACTTTTTAATTACCACATGTTTATCATAAAACAAGAATAACATTTTCCCAAGGGTCTCTTAAATAACAAAAATAGTTATCACATGTTACTATGCAACAGCGACATAACCCCGAACAATAGGTGCTCAATACAGCTTTTACTTTCGTACAATTATATCTCCTAAGCATGTTTAGCTATTGTTTCATGAGAATCACTTTCGGGTTATCCAACTTATCTTTTATCTATGATTTCATTAAGACATGTTTTCACATTTATAATAATAATTAAATACTCTTTTCACCACACCAGCACGAAAAAGATCGTTTTCTTGCCAGAATTCAGTGAGTAAAAACCGTTTTTACTCACTAGTGAGGCAAAGTGATTCAAATTTCGAAACACAAAATCCTTTCAAAGAATAGGCGCTGGAAAAAAAACAATGCAGCCACCATGTAGGTTAGTAATAAACATTGACATCAATTTTATTAAAAAACTACACACGATACGTTTTAACTATTTAAATTATATAAAAACGCGCTTATTTAATATTTTAATGGTTTTATATTCGTGATTAACAATTAAATTAATTAAAATCAGGTACTTAATATTAGACTCTATAAATAAATGTTACGAAACGAATTTCCGAACGCACGATTTAAAAAAAAAAGTCTGTGTATGTTGTCTGTGTCAGTCATCGCAGGCAACTATAAATTCTTTTCAGTTTATGTTTAATTGTTTACTGGCACTTTTTAACAAAAAAATAATTTATACAGTGATAAAGAACTTTGTGGAACTCCAAAAGAGTTGCGACAACTTGCTTCTAACACAGAAGTTTGCTTTTTTACCAGAAAAATCACGTGAAAAGTATTTGAAAGCGTACGACATATTTAATTAGTGGCGACTTACAAAAGGTCTTAAAACGCGTTCTAAATTGGTATTACTGTCATAATTCATGGAATTATTACAGGGTAAGCAATCGAGTACGAGTTTATTTAAATCTTAATATTTTCTTACTGGAAGAGGTGCAAAGTTTTGTATGTAACGCGTAAGAAAAATTAATTTCCAGTTCGTGACCTCTTAAAATCTTTCGCTTGCAAAGTAGTCTTTATTAGAATCACTCGCTACGCTCGTGATTCAATTTAAGACTACTTCGCAAGCTCAAGATTTAAAATTGGCACTCACAACAGAAATATAAACTTTTTCTCACTTGTACCATAAATAACTATTATTGTATCAAATACGAAACAATATAAATTGGACATAATTTACAGAATAGAGGTCTGGTAATACAAGGGGTGCATGAAAGGAGCCTCCCCGAGTAACGTACACAACGATTCGCACCCTGGGCAATTCGCGAGTTCTCTGCGAATTGGCTAATCCTTTGCCATCGTGGTGAATTCACCACGATGGCAAGTCAAAATAAAATTTGACTCAGCCATCGACACGACGAAGAAGAAGAATACAAGTGGCAGCCTTATCGCTTTGTGGCAATTTCTTTCAGGCAACCATGGGTAAAAAAACAAAACTTAAAAATGTGTGAATTTAGCGCGGTGTATTGAGATTGAAATAAAAAAAATACCGTAATATCTTTAATATTATAATGTAACACGCTCATTTGTAGGTTTATACTCTCTATAACATAAAACAACATTAAGCTTCATTACACAGAGGGGTGTGTCAGAGGTATACACATAAACCGCATTTCACTTGTTATTTTTAAATTCCATGTGAACGGGAGGTTAACAAACAGGCATAATTCCAGAATCCGTGCAATCCAAACGGCAAAATAGCAAATATTACTTTTACCCCATTCGGGAATCGAACTAGCATATTTACTTATTTTAGTATAATACCTATATTTAGCGCTATTTCGAGCGCTAAATCCTTTTTCATTTCTGCCTAAAACTACCTTTCTGTAAATCTTTTACACTTATGTCCATCCAAACGTTGCCTGGAAGAAATCGCGTTAAGTGATAAGGCCGCCCTTTGTGCATAATATTGTTATTGAAACTTTCGTACAAAATGTATTTCCTATGTCTTATGCACAAATAAAGTTTTTATCAATCTATCTATCTAGAATACCGTAATAGGTCGCAAATAGTACCGCTTGACTGTGAGGCAATCAATCTCACACATTTATTATCTCATATTTTCATTTAAAGCTGGATAAACAACGGATATAATACTTTCACAATGTGTACAATTAGAAATTGTTTACAAATGCATGCAATGTGGAAGCGGCAATATAACATCCAGTGTGTGATGTTTATTCATATTTCTATCAAAGACACACATTTGTCATAGTGGTACATACACTAGTAGAAAAAGACATTTTTAAAGTGAGTCCAAGGTTGTAATCAACCCTCCATTAGAGGGCCATCCGCTTTGGTTTTAGAGCCTAACTACTAGATAAACGAGTACAAAATTAAAAAAAAAAAAAAGTTTGGTTTGCAATCTGCATTAGTAGCAAATTCAAAATTTATTGCAACGTTTGACCAAGGCTAATGTCATACTGTCTCCATGGTCTAGTAGTTAGTGTATGCGCCTCTCTCTGTGAGGTCCCGGGTTCGATTCCCGAGTCGGGGTAAGTGTTATTTGTCAATTTTCCGTCACGAAAGTTTGCCCGGTGGATGGCGATAGGCTCACCGCCTATCCCATGGGACCTAATCATAGCAGGTGAAGCGTGCACCTCTGCCGCACCCCTCTGTGTAATATAGGCGTGATGTTATGTTGTGTGACCGAGCTAATCAACTTCCTAAACCTAGCTAATGATTATTGCAAACAGATTGTTGAATAACTAAAGCTACTTTCAGTGAGAATGCAATAAATTTTGTACTGTGTATTATTAAAATCATGTTACATACTAATAATAGGAAACGGTAGGAAATGAAAGTGACACCTGCCAAAGAAACTGCGTGCTCTGTCAATTCATTGCATGAACCTCAATTTATTTATGAAATGTAAATTGTAGGTTTGGTTAATAGGGTATTGCCGGTATGATTTCATCTAATGTTGGGAACCTGATGTAAATTGATTATGTCAATTGATGCTTCAAATTAGACTACATTCAATTAATTCTGTTTCCAGTGAAACATTCTCTTTCTTTCTCTCTTTTTTTTTTAAACGACGCCCGCACTAGGAATGTGTCTGTGTCCCGGGGGTGTTCACAAACATATATTTCACACACACAGAACACACCCAGAGTCAGAACAAATCTTTGCGAATCACACAAAGATTTGTCCCGTGTGGGGATCGAACCCACAACACCAGCGCAGTTGAAAGCGGCGAGGCGACCGCCTTAACCACTACGCCAACCGTGCACTCAAAATCGAAGATTAGGTGCAGCTGCATACATCGAATAATTTGAGACTCAATGACAGTAACTACAGCAAAATTAAATTTATAGAGAATCTTCGGTTTCCTGTCATATCTAGGCTAGACGCTAGATTTTTTGGGACAGCATCTGAGAAGATTATGTTTCGATTATGATCGATCAGTAACTACCAAAAATAACAGGTATTATGGGTAAAAACCCATGATAATCCCTATAATAAATGCAGTTAATTAATATTGATTGGTGAAAGGATATCGCACGTGACATGACCTCTCATGTTTTTACTCACAGTTTAAGTTGTTACGTACATACCTAACATGTAGCTTGTTATTTTACAAAATCATATCATAGACATCGTCATGCCGCATCTAAATTGGTGTTCCAATAAATAAGTGTGTCGAGAATATAATGTTGTATGCGTATATTTGTAATTGCTTCGCATGTTACCAAATAGTTGCCAACGCAAGATGGAGTAATTCTTCCGATCATGTAATTGAACATTTAACATACATATTATAAGTGTTAATGATATAATTTAAAAAGTTAATAAACCTACATATTCCAAAAGCAAATAACAGTCTTTCACATCAGGCTTTAAGTGAGCCTAAATGTTAGGTCAAGTATTTCTCTCTTATAATGTGGATATTGGCATATCGTTTATAAAGCAAGCTTTTGCTCGCGACTATGTCCGCGTGGAACTCGTTGTATTAAGTAGTAGCTGACGCGTTTTGACCCGCGTTCAACCTTAATGCTCCGCTCCCGTGAAGTTAAGCGTAATGTAAAATATCTAAAGACTTTTATTGAAAGTTCGACTATCAAACACAAAGAGAGTTATCGAAATTCGACCAATAGTTCTCAAGATTAGCCCTATCAAACTAACAAACTAACCTTCGCTCGCGGTTTCGTCTGCGTGGTACATCAATAAAAAGTAGTCTATGTTACGCGCCTTGTAGTCGTTTACCAGCATCTAAAATTGTATTAAGATCAGTCCAGTCATTTAAAAGATTAGCCGATACAGACAGACAGACGAGACATACAGACAAGACAGACACAAGCCTATATAAAATTGTATCTAAGTATCTCCCCGCCAGTTCTAGCTATATTTCGTGCTACTACTACATCGTCAAGATTACCGTCAGAAAAGTTCACAGTATAGGTTATCTCAGAAAATGAAGTCAGTGTTCAATCTCAAGTCAAATTAAACCGAGAGGTTATTTTTAAACGGGATATAATCCCACCCACACGCCCACCACTGTGACTCCTGTGACGCCAGGATCTACAGCGGTAACCAACTGAAAGGCACCGTGCATGACACACGGGCAATCACAGGGAGAGTTGAAATTGTCTTGGAACCCGCAACGAATTTAATCAGAAGTATATAGTTGGAGTTGGAAAGTATGTATCTTTACTTCCCTCCAAAGCAAAGCGGGAGACTGAGTAATGCCAAATATAGACAAAGTGTCTATATGGAAAGAGTATAGACACCACGGACAGTGACAAAACTATGGGGCCTAAATTTGATTGCCATAATAGGTATAATAGGTATGATGAATGGTACCGAGAGGGTATGTAGCATTTCCTAGCCAAACTTTCTTAGTAACGAGTGAAAGACAAATTGATCACGTCTCATGCCATATCAATACGTGAGCTAGCAATCATACATAATAATGTAATGAAAGATGAACGAATGATGCGTGGCTCTGAGCCATCGTACATGGTTCCATAATGAGCCTTTTTATCGTCAAAGCGATCTCACTAAATCAACAGTATTATGCGTTATGCGAGTTCTCTAAGAGATCACGCACGTTATACAGTTTGCATATTTGTCGCTATAGATCGTCGACATGATATGCAATTTGTCTCAATTTGGATCGTAAGTTGCTAAGAAAGGCGGATGAATGACGGACGAATGATCGCTGAAATTAATGGACAGGAGGTTGCAAAATGGTCATCACAGGCATGGAAAATTCTGGATCTATCGAAACAGAAATGGAAAACTCTTGGACCTTCTACCTATTAGGAATTCACATCGTAAGACTTGTTTAGACTGTTATCACCGATTAGAAGATATACTGACCGATAAGAGCAAGACTGGTCGATCGCAAAAGTGGGCATATCTCTGAATTGAATATACATCACTTCTTAGACTCTAGTGTTTATATAATTACCACAAAGATGCTGCAGATACAGGGAGTAACTATATAATGCGCAGCGTTTCTTAAAGGAAAGTAAGAGCCTAGCCGTGAGAAATGGTGATGTTAACAATGACCTATGCAACAAGATGAGATTTACGTACGTGTAGCTATGAAAGCAAACGTTTTATACCTCATATCATATTGCATCAAAGTGTATCTAACAATAAATAAAGAAATAATAGTAGCCATGTATCTAATACATGTCGGTATAGCGCACAGCTGGGCTCGGGCTTCTCATGATGAGAACGGTTTAGGCCATAGTCCGCCACGCTGGCCAAGTGCGGATTGGTATCCAACAATGCTAAGATGATATGATATGAATGAAAGATGTTATTAAGTTTGAATATAAAATATGCCCTATCTATAACTGCTAACTACTAACTGCCGGGCGAAGTGTTATTTGTGATTTTAAATACATTTACATAACATCGCGCCTATATAACCCAGAAGGGTGTGGCAGAGGTGTACAACATCCACACTTCACCTGCTTTGTTTAGGTTCCATCTGAGATCTTTCCGTCAGAAAATCCTTAATAGCAGCAATCCTTATCCATCCACCGGGAAATCTAACTCCGGGGATTTCCCGGTGGATGGCGATAGGCTCAACCGCTATCCCATGGGACCTAAACATAACAGGTGAAGAGTGGGTGCTATACACCTTTGCCACACCCTTCTGGGTAATATAGGCGTGATGTTAGGTTGTAAAATATGATGTTTTAACAAAAACATATTAGGCACCGAGATTGAACGTCAGTATTCAAATATTTTGGACTGAATTATGTCATCTCTATTGTTATAAAGAAAGAAAGGGGAATGACTTCAATTCGTCGCAAACAATTCATCAGTTATCAAAACAATGTGCCGCTTTACGTAATTATTATCCAGTATGACGTGTTACCAATTTGATAGATTCCATCAGTTTCCTGTGTTGTTATAAATGTTATAATACCGTGAACAGGTGATAGGTTCTATTGATTATTTATGCACGCAATCTTTTTTTTTCTCTTTATTTATTCTTAGAGACTTTTATACAAAAGTGCATGCCAGTCCCATCGGACCATACACTAATAATAGCTTAACTAAATCGTAACATAACAAACATGTGAATACTAATACCAGCTTCAGAACTAGGTGCAGACAATATATATGATGAAACATCCCTATATCGTGTATATTTAAGTTTAATTCCTTTAATATTTTCTCTCTGGCAGATTGGAACCTGGTGTATTCCGTCAATAGGTGTGATACGATTATTTCACAAACTTCGCAATTAGGTGAATTGGAACGCAATCTTGGTATTATTAGTGCATCAAGAAACTTCAATGAATCAATTGATGACTATTAAAGAAATGACAATATTCCTTAACTTATTTTGCTATAGAATAAACGAATAGGTAGCTTCCTATACTACATTTGGACGTAGGGCGAAGGATATCTTCTATATCTACACATTGATTACAATTACTTATCGATACAAATAAATAAAATTGAAGTGTCTGTTTTTAATGTCAAAATAACAATGTTTTTTCCAGTTCATACAGTTATTTGTACGATACATATACCTAAAATACAGGTTTTATAATTTTTGTCTGTCTGTCTGTTTGTATCGGGTAATCTTCTAAACCGCTGGATCCATAAAATTTTAAATGCAGAAAACTAAATATGAGGCGCGTAACAAAGGCTACTTTATATTTATTGACCTACCACGCAGACGAAACCGCGGGCGTAAAATTGTTTGTTTGTTTGTAAGCGCTAATCTCGGGAACTGCTGATCGGATTTTAATAATTATTTTTGTATTAGTAGTCTAACTATCAATAAAAAAAGTGTTTAAATATTTAACATTACGCTTAACTTAACGGGCAGCAGAGCAGTCAAAGCGCAGAAGCAGCTACTAATTAATATAACGAACTCCACGCGGCAAAGTAGTAATAACTAATTTAAATAGCGGAAATTTAGTTCATGCACATTGATCTAACAAAATCACAGTACCAAAATCACTTCATAACAAAACCAGCGACGGAGCATAATTTCTTGAACTTAATTAAAACAAGTTCTTCCACGTGAAATATAATCTCCATACTTCACCGGCCAAGTCCACGCCCATTTGCATATACAGACGGACACTTAAAAGCTATGAACTAACAACAGGTTTAATCGCAAGTTGCCGGTTAGGTGGTAATGGGCATTGACGTAACTCGTGTAACAACATCTTTATTACACAACTGGGTTTGACGGATTAATGCTAGAAAACAGATGGAGAAATGCCGCTGCGCAAGTGGGCGTGGCAATTCAAATTCTTAGTTTGTCACGATGCGATGTTATGCGGAACTATTTAGTACTAGGCGTATCAGAGAAAACACAGAATATGGTAGAAGAAAAGTCGAATAAATCCAATTTTTAGGGTTCCGTCTGTCTTAGGCATAGTGTAGAAACCGTTAGTGCTAGAAAGCTGAAATTTTGCATGAATATGAATAGTAGTATGTTAACTATGTCACGAAAGTATTAGAATTAAATCTAGAAAAATATTTTGTTTTGTTGGGTACCTCCCCTACATGAAGAGTGGGATGATAGTTTTTCTGTCACGTACCCTATACTGTGGGGTAACGTTTGATAGGTATTTAAAAACATTGAAGGATTGCTCATACAGTTTTAGCGATTTAGCAATGCGGTAGCGAGATAATCAACTTTAAAGCTCAAATTTTGGTTCAAGGGCAAAGGGCCCTGTAGAAGTTACACCATTGACAACAACAAAAATTGCTTTGCTTGACAAAAATAATCTCAACGTTAATCTTTCCAAAACCAATTTTATACAATTCCAGACACAAGGCTCCAGAAGAGACCCCAAAAAAATTTCTTATAATGGCACAATAATAAATGAAACAGATTGTGTAAAATTTTTAGGATTGACGTTGGATAAATTTTGTAATTGGTCAAAACATGTCGATTCCGTCTGCAAGAAGATTAACAGCTTTGTGTATGTATTAAGTAGATTAAGAAACACTGCCAATCAAGAGACAGTTCTATTAGCATATAATGGTCATGTTAGTTCTGTACTGCGCTATGGGCTGCTGCTGTGGGGCAACTCCACAGATGTCACTAGAGCATTTCTGGCTCAAAAAAGGTGTGTTCAAGCTATTATAGGTATCCCTCCTTATGAGTCATGTAAACCACTTTTTAAACAATTTAAAATCTTACCTTTGCCATCTATGTACATCTTTGAGGTATGTGTTTTTGTAAGGATGAATCCATATGTTTTTAAAAAAGCAAAAGATATATACCCAAGAAACACTAGGGGTGGTGAACGACTGGTTTTGGATTTTACACCACGCACTACACTGTTTAATAAAAACTGTTACGCAATGTGTATAAAAATCTTTGATAAATTACCTACAACCATAAAAGAATTGCCTCTAACACAATTTAAAAAAACTTTAAAGAACTGGTTACTTCAAAAATTAATATATTCGATTAATGATTTTATCACTGGGAATTATTAAATATGATGATGATTGATTACACTATTTTTATTTTTTATATATTTTTTTTTTCAATATGTGTTATTAATTTTATAATTATAATTATTTTGAAATTTCATTAATATTGTTATTTAAAATTGAATATAATAAAATCCTAATTTGTTAATGCATGTTTAAATGTTCGCATGCCCACAGACTGGCAAAATAGATGGACTGTATATTATATGTTTTTAGAACTATTGTAACTCTATTTTTGTGAATAAAATGATCTTTGTAATATTTAAAGCAAATTTTAGCTTTGCTATGCATTTATTTTTATGTAATATTAAAGTTGAAAAATTAAGAATCCAGCAGGACTCGAACCTGCACCTCTTGGGTATACGCCCCAAGTGCTTTGCCAATTCAGCTATGGATTCGCATGCTGCCGGACTCGAAATTTCTCAACTCTTTTGTGCCAGCCGAAGCTAGACGAACCATTACTTGGTTTTAGCGCCATCTATGCGTTACTTATTCACATAATCGCATACAGTACGTTTGAATTAAGATCAACTCATTACTGTCGAGAGATGACGCATTTTTATCAATACTTGTAATATTTAAAGCAAATTTTAGCTTTGCTATGCATTTATTTTTATGTAATATTAAAGTTGAAAAATTAAGAATCCAGCAGGACTCGAACCTGCACCTCTTGGGTATACGCCCCAAGTGCTTTGCCAATTCAGCTATGGATTCGCATGCTGCCGGACTCGAAATTTCTCAACTCTTTTGTGCCAGCCGAAGCTAGACGAACCATTACTTGGTTTTAGCGCCATCTATGCGTTACTTATTCACATAATCGCATACAGTACGTTTGAATTAAGATCAACTCATTACTGTCGAGAGATGACGCATTTTTATCAATACTTGTAATATTTAAAGCAAATTTTAGCTTTGCTATGCATTTATTTTTATGTAATATTAAAGTTGAAAAATTAAGAATCCAGCAGGACTCGAACCTGCACCTCTTGGGTATACGCCCCAAGTGCTTTGCCAATTCAGCTATGGATTCGCATGCTGCCGGACTCGAAATTTCTCAACTCTTTTGTGCCAGCCGAAGCTAGACGAACCATTACTTGGTTTTAGCGCCATCTATGCGTTACTTATTCACATAATCGCATACAGTACGTTTGAATTAAGATCAACTCATTACTGTCGAGAGATGACGCATTTTTATCAATACTTGTAATATTTAAAGCAAATTTTAGCTTTGCTATGCATTTATTTTTATGTAATATTAAAGTTGAAAAATTAAGAATCCAGCAGGACTCGAACCTGCACCTCTTGGGTATACGCCCCAAGTGCTTTGCCAATTCAGCTATGGATTCGCATGCTGCCGGACTCGAAATTTCTCAACTCTTTTGTGCCAGCCGAAGCTAGACGAACCATTACTTGGTTTTAGCGCCATCTATGCGTTACTTATTCACATAATCGCATACAGTACGTTTGAATTAAGATCAACTCATTACTGTCGAGAGATGACGCATTTTTATCAATACTTGTAATATTTAAAGCAAATTTTAGCTTTGCTATGCATTTATTTTTATGTAATATTAAAGTTGAAAAATTAAGAATCCAGCAGGACTCGAACCTGCACCTCTTGGGTATACGCCCCAAGTGCTTTGCCAATTCAGCTATGGATTCGCATGCTGCCGGACTCAAAATTTCTCAACTCTTTTGTGCCAGCCGAAGCTAGACGAACCATTACTTGGTTTTAGCGCCATCTATGCGTTACTTATTCACATAATCGCATACAGTACGTTTGAATTAAGATCAACTCATTACTGTCGAGAGATGACGCATTTTTATCAATACTTGTAATATTTAAAGCAAATTTTAGCTTTGCTATGCATTTATTTTTATGTAATATTAAAGTTGAAAAATTAAGAATCCAGCAGGACTCGAACCTGCACCTCTTGGGTATACGCCCCAAGTGCTTTGCCAATTCAGCTATGGATTCGCATGCTGCCGGACTCGAAATTTCTCAACTCTTTTGTGCCAGCCGAAGCTAGACGAACCATTACTTGGTTTTAGCGCCATCTATGCGTTACTTATTCACATAATCGCATACAGTACGTTTGAATTAAGATCAACTCATTACTGTCGAGAGATGACGCATTTTTATCAATACTTGTAATATTTAAAGCAAATTTTAGCTTTGCTATGCATTTATTTTTATGTAATATTAAAGTTGAAAAATTAAGAATCCAGCAGGACTCGAACCTGCACCTCTTGGGTATACGCCCCAAGTGCGTGGCGTATACCCAAGAGGTGCAGGTTCGAGTCCTGCTGGATTCTTAATTTTTCAACTTTAATATTACATAAAAATGATCTTTATCTTTATCTTTTATCTTTAAAAAATCTGTGTATGTAACAGTAGTACAATTCAATAGAACTTTTAAGGAAACCTATAGCCAGTGACTTAAATTTGTTAGATCACGAGTAATAGAGGTCTAAAATGTAAAATACAGTTCCTTTGAATATTTCATACAAAACACAAAAACCTATGAAAATAATGACTTGTATGAAGTTGTTAATGTTCAATACAGATTTTTAACTCGTCTATATGTTGCAACGGCTGTCTACGGAACCCTATTGCGCGTGGCCTGACACGCACTTGGCCGGTTTTAAATCATGTCATTAGCATTAACTTTTAGATGATTAATGAAGCTATTTTCAGTGTCAAAACAATCAAATATTAAACCTACTGATCTATTCTCCGCTACTGATGACCATGCAGATTCTTATACAAAATAGGGACGTTTCGCAGAGCTTTATTTGGTTTTTATAATCTTCCATATTATGTGTTAAAAAGGTTATTGACACAGCATTTAATAGACACGTTTATCGACGATAAATAAAAGGCGGAAGTGTGCTTGTTTGTACTTAATTGTCAAGCGCTAAAAGACAGTTAATAATAATTGCCCAATCAAATTATTGTGACAACGCAGTCAAGTAAGAATAACAAAAATGATGTACAAATTTTGTGATGAAATACACGTTATAACTGTGATTTGCGTATCCAACAAGCGTTTGAGGCGGAATTAAGTGTTACGACGCAATTTATGTAACAGTTAAACTTTGTGAGAAGGTACTTTTATGACCCTGTTTAGGGCTATAATTATCTACAATTTTATAAGCAAAAAAATGTGTAATCGTATTGTATAGGTTTACACAATTTTCTTCACAAATTATACATGTTCCAATGCTGGGTACGGGCCCAGCAGTGGGACATGTATACGGAGCTGCTTTAATGCAACTTATTGTATTATTCTATTAAGTAAGGAATGCTTGTCTCATTAAAACTAACCTGTTTACCGCGACTTCATTCCCATGGAAATTTGTACTAACTTTGGAAAGGAAACCCATTTTATCCACTCAGGGGTTGAATTTTGGAAAATCATTTCTTACGCCTTCTTTCATAAAGATCAAAGACGGTGAATAACACACCACCATTGTCAGTTAATCAGTAAGAAATGGCGTTTCTAAGTAGCATATATTTTTAGTATGGGTTCCCATTCAAAAGACATCAACGAATTTACTCCTTTCGCCATGTTAGTGGCATCTCAACTTATCTATCGGAGTTGTCCGAAATAAAGAAATCGAATTTTAGAACTAGTTAATATATTAAAACAAATGAAACCATGTACACTTTTTCGAACTGAATTCGACGAATCGCCAACAATATTTTTTCGTTTGGCTCGTTTTATGTGGTAGATGCCGACAGATGTAAAATCTGGTAAAATTTCAGGCAGTAACCGGATTCTGGGTTTTAACAATGAAATATGTTAATTTTAAGTACATAAAGATATATATATTATAATGAGATGTACAAGTAATCGCCGGTTATTCGCGCATGTGATCGTCACGGGCTGCGCGCGCATTCCGCCGGGGAGGCGGCGCGGCGCGTGCGCACATTCCGTTTCACATAATACTCTGATCTGCCATCTTTCATGGAAATTAAGGGGTTCGGAATCTATTAGATGATAGTTATCGCCATTTTTAACCGACTTCAAAAAAAGGAGGAGGTTCTCAATTCGGTTGTATTTTTTTTTTTTATGTTTGTTCACCGATTACTCGAAGACGCCTGGACCGATTTGAGAAATTCTTTTTTGTTTGATAGGATATACTTGTCATGTGGTCCCATTTTTTTCCAGTCACGTTCTGATGATGGGATCCTAGAGAAATCGAGGGCAACCCTAAAATTTAAAAGGCTTCTATATTGTTTTTTGTAAATTATCTAAAGCTACTTGGATATTTGCATCTAATAGCCAGCATTTTATGTTGCTGAGCTGATGCTGGAAGGTACAACTCCTCAACGGTTAGGAGTACGGGGATAATTCTTTAAATATAGGCTCCTTGAGGCCGTTTACTGTATTCTTTCAAGTTATACACAGATGAGGCGAGACGTTGAATATTACTTATGTATATTCATAATATGAGGTCATGATTTAATGATGGGATCCTAGAGAAATCATGGGTCAATCAAGCTTCTATATTGTGTTTCGTATATTACCTAAAACTACTTGGATATTTGCATTTTAAGTTGCAGAGCTGATGCTGGAAGGTACAACTCCTCAACGGTTAGGAGTACGGGGATTATTATGAATAAGTTTTCCGTCTCAAGTAACCGTCGTCTCCTCATTCGAGAAACATTCTTGCTCGGTCTACCCATCACTTAAAATCGTAAAATAAAATAATTTTTAACAAAAAAAAAACCGACTTCAAAAAGTAGGTAAACTAAAAAGCATAAAATAAATTTACTTCGCACAAATAATACGTTTTTCATTTAGTTAAATAGAAATTATTAAATAATTATTTTATAATTCTGAAGTCGGTGCCAAGTAACCAATAACTAGATAATAAGTATAAATCTTTCTAACAACTATTTTCTGACTGAATATTAGTTCTTAATTATCCGATTTACTTGGCACCGACTTCAGAATTATAAAATAATTATTTAATAATTTCTATTTAACTAAATGAAAAAACGTATTATTTGTGCGAAGTAAATTTATTTTATGCTTTTTAGTTTACCTACTTTTTGAAGTCGGTTTTTTTTTTGTAATGTGAAATTATGTTATTGTAGTAATTGTTTTGAATGTAACTTGTTAACCTCCTTCCGCACATTATTGAGGTTGCGGAAGCGAATGTAGTCAGTGCTACTGTGTAGCAGAGCGGGCTTTAAAGGGCAAGAACATCTTAGTAAACTCATCAAATCGGTGAGTAAAAAGAGTTCGTCTGACGTTCTATTCTGGCAATTGAGTGCAAACCCGAAGTGCCGATGCCAAACCGATTGAGTAATATTGAACCTAAAAGTTACCGGTCTGAAAAGCTTTATCTGATCTGAAATCAGCGTCATTATTGTAAGAGGACCTTACAATACATAATAATTTACCTCATCATCGAACAAATTTATAGAATTTTAGGTGATACGTACGTTCCCCTCTTGATGGTCAACGATCGTCACACTTCAAGGGGGGTCTACATAAAAAAGTGGATAATGACAGCGGTTGATATGGTTGATTGACAACATAACATAGATACAGCTCTTTTCAATCGATCGCTCTCTAAGTAGGGGATATGCCATAAGCACCATGCTTCATTAGCGCTAAGAAAATTACATGCAGTTCTAAAAGTAATCAGGTCTTTTTTTTATATCTAACAAATAATTTTGCAGTGATGGTATTCCTATTAACCGAGTTACTTAATATTTACTAATGACAGGTGACATTAGTAACTACTTAATTTTTTTAATAAGCTGGCAAAAGATTTTCTAGACTGTGAATACGACAATTAAGATTGGCTTTCCAAGTACGTTATAGGGATTTCACAGGGGGCTGTGTCATCTATGCTTGTAATAAGCAGTGAAACATAATATGCCTGCATAAGGAAGTTAAAATACCAATTGGTAATAAAATTGAGTCTCTGTAAACTATTCTCCGATCTGTAGACAAAAGAGACAAGACATCTGGATATCAATCTTATGCAATATGCATATGCATATTTGAGAAGCCCACTTTATGGTAAAACTAACGGCGACTTGCTCCACTGACTTTTAACGATGTTTAACCAAACATTTCAACCGTCACTGAGCAATGTTGAAAAACACGAAATGCAGTTGTTATTGAGCAAAAGAAAAGTAAAAATCATAGTAAGAACAAAGTCGGAGAGCCGTACGTTCGCCGTAGAGACGAGTTAGCACTCGAACGCGTTGAGCCGCCGCGCGCAAACGTGTGCCGCGAACACCATCACTTTCACGTTCAGAAATAAAAAGCCGCGGGAAACTATCTCGTGAAACCGCACATTTTTCATTAATAACAACCAGTATTATAATTGCTTACCCCGAGAACCGACCACGGTATCGGATTGTTTACCAATAGACAATCATGATGTGAAAATAAAACAAAATCGATCGTAGTCACCAGAGTATAGAAATCTATAAAACAATCTGCGTTATCCGCACGTGAGTTTCGCGGACTTCTTTTTCCACTATTTCTCCTCCCTTATCTTTGATTCTTTCGTCTACTAGTTTCTGTGCCTTGAGTTTTTTTTCGGTAATTATTAGTGGTGCGACAATCGCGTGTATTGGACGGCGATATTGGAACTTTTTCAAGTGCAGTGTAAGAATTGTGCATCAAGACGTGTGGACGTGCTGACGGAGTGCGTTCTAAAGTTTGAAATTTCCTCGTTGATATAATATGGGTATGATTTGGAGATCCGCAATGCCTTTACTGACTACGTTGGCCGCTTTGGTAATAATTGTACATTGTGTCGAAGAGGAGCTCGGGAATGAGTATAGCCGACACGATATAAGGCCTAGGATATTGGACCCGGACACTTCCAATAATGATCAGGTAAGGTTTCTTATATATTTATATTTTTTTAATTAATATTATTATAATGTCTAGAACAAACTGCTGGTGGCAATAATCAAATATTGATCCATCACGCAATTAACCGTCAAATGGCTGTATGCTGACTTCATAGTAACTAGATATCCTGGAATTTACTGGTGGATTTCTAGGCGACGGATTTAGAAATAAATTTAATTCATTGTAAAAATGCCTTATAGATGCCGTTGCCTCATAAAAGATCTTCTGCAAAATCATTTTTTGTTTGTTTGTTATAAAAAATACCTAAAAATACATAACCGTTAAATTGGATTCTAAAAGCATCAGGCTTGGCTATTTTATGATCTAACTAAAGGCATCAGTAATGTTTACTTTGAAAGCTTACTATGAGATAGTACAGTGTAATATACAGTGGGTATACGCCCCAAGTGCTTTGCCAATTCAGCTATGGATTCGTATGCTGCTAGACTCGAAATTTCTCAACTCTTTGGGTTTGATGAAAAAAAAATTGAGTTTCAGTTCTAAGCATGGGGAACTCCAAAAATATATTGTTTTTTTTTTCTATTTTTGTATAAAAATCTTAATGCGGTTCACCGAATACATCTACTTACCAAGTTGCCACAGTATAGCTCTTATAGTTACGGAAAAAAGTGGCTGTGAAATACGGACGGTCAGACGGTTTGAAATGACAAATCAATAAGGGTTCCGTTTTTTGCCATTCGGCTACGGAACCCTAATAAAAAGCAGACTTGAGGCTCAGCTTTTTCACTATTTCATATTAAGTACTAGCGACCCGCCCCGGCTTCGCACGGGTACAATGCTGATACTAAATACACTACAGAAAAACTGTGAACGTTGTATATAAAAACACAGCGGCCCGCTCCGGATTCGCACGGGTATATAATATATAGCCTATGTCACTCACTGCAAAAATGATTAAAATCGATCCAGTAGTTTGATTTATTCATTACTGCCCGTGGCCCGCACGCGTTAAAAGTAAAACAATTCCCCCTTTCTATGCATGTATTATACATAAAAACCTTCCTCTTGAATCACTCTATCTATTGGAAAAAACCGCATCAAAATCCGTTGCGTAGTTTTAAAGATTTAAGCGCACATAGGGACAGAAAAGGCGACTTTGTTTTATACTATGTAGTGATATCTATTTCACTAAACCAAGTAATAATATACGGAACTCATATTTTAAGTGCAAAGAAAACAGTAGGAAACAGCTTAGGCGTGGAACGTCAGGAAATTGATTGGTTTGCAAACGACGCATTCTTTTTGCTTGTTTCATAACAATGGCACTGTTGTTTTCATCTTGCTTCTATTTTTACCAATTTCACTTCAAGGTGAAAAACTATCTTAACAACAACAGTTAAGTAGGCATTGACTATTTGACTTTTGTTTTTTTTTTTCAAACAAACCATAAATCTTCTTCTTCAGTCTATCCAGCGTATCTAGATCACTCACACAGCGCTATATTAAGCTTTGAAAATGCTCTGGTGCAAAGACGGAAAGTCAGGCAATGCACAATAGCAGCATGGATTTGGAACTGTGCCCGGTGGATGACGATTGGTTCACCCCCTATCCCATGGGACCTAAACATAACAGGTGAAAGGTGTGTTGTACACCTCTGCCACACCCTTCTGGGTTATATAGGCGTGATGTTATGTCATGAAAAAGGCATTACGAAGAAGCACGCAAAAGAAAATTGAAAGCCGTAATTTGATGGATGGTTGGTAAGCAAAAGCATAATCCAGCATAATCCCAATAATAACTGATGGCCTGTTAATTTAGAAGCACAATCCTACTTACTGCTACAAATATTAGAAAGACGAAAGTTTGTGAGTATGTTTGCTATCTTCAAAAACTTCTGGACACATTTTATGTATAGGTTCACGAAGTTAATAATCTAGAATCTAGATTAATATATATTATTATTATACGCTTTTTATTACCCGACTGCGTCAGAAGGAGGGTTATGTTTTTCGAGCGTATGTATGTATGTATGTCCATTTCTTTGGCACGCCCTACAGCTCAAACGGCTTCGCGGATTTTAACAAATGAGGTGTCATTCAATTCATCAAAATAGTGACAAACAGGCTACATAAATTTTCAAAATGGCGCCCACAAATGAAAAAAAGAGGGCAGGATTTTTTTTATATATTTACAATATGGGTATGAGATAAAAGCTCATAAAGATACTATTTCAAAAATATATATTATCCTATCATATTTTTATTACCGATTAAACATAAATTGTTAAGAAATAACTAAAACGTAAGAAATAAAATTATTATTAATAAAACAAAAAATCGGCTGCTTAAAAACTTTGAACTGAAAAGGTAAAAACAAGTATAACAATATCTTAATAATTGTACATTGGGCCAACGAGTTTGGTATGCAGAGCAAAAACTTCTTAGCCAAAGTGAAGATTTACTACACCAGCTATGGATAAGTGAGTTGCATATCTAAAATGTTAGACTTCTTAAATATGTAAACGTGTGAATTACAAATAATTTAAAAAGTCGAATATACCAACTTAACAACAGCATATCTATTTGCAGTCAGTCTTCATTATGGCGTAGATTTTTTGCTATGTATACCTAATTGCTTGGCCCACTGTACAACAGACCATTACAAACGTAGTTATACCGAAGCAACGAAGTATTAGAATATTTTAGATATTGTTATACTTGTTTTTATCTTTTCAAATCATCATTCTTAAGCAGGCGGGTTTTACATTTTTATAATAATAATAATTTTATAACTGCTACAAAAATTAGAAAAACAAAAGTTTGTGAGCATGTTTGTGTTTTTCAAAAACTACTGGACGCATTTTATGTATAAGGTACAGGTAGTTTATAATCTAGAATCTAGATTAATATATACGCTACTTTTATCGACTCATTTACCAGAGCCGTAGATGGAAGCTTACTAGCGTGCCTACTGGCACCAAATAATAACTGATGGTCAGTAATTGAAATTGAATAATACTTAATGAATGACAACAACATTAAAGTGGAAATTAGAAAGAAGGGGCAGGAAGTCAGCAGCTAGACAAGTGACAGACATGTCTAGAAACTAGTCTAGAAATCTGGGGGAGGCGCTGGGGAAGTGGAGCGTGGTCGGTTTGCTCATCAATTAGACAATTGACGTGGCCAGATAAAAGCGATGCCGGTGGTGCAAAAGTATACATACTTTCTTATTGTACTAGAAGTGATATATTTCGTATGGTGGTAGAAATATTGGTAGATATATAACATTAAGTATACCAACAGTTAAGTTACATATGACTAGAGATATAGATGAGTTACCATTATCACGCATTGCACCGGCATCCAATTAAAATATGGTATCTATCTGATTTTTCTTACATTATTATAGACTGAGCAAGGAGTTAGCAAAATGGAGGAGCTCGTGGCTAAGCCGAAGACGCGCGGACCTATCGATCTTGTAGGTTAAGCAATGCTATACCATCTTTAACATAATGAGTTTCCCCCGTGCCACAATTAGTCTAACAAAGATTATCGTATTACCTCGTACTGGGTTGCGGAGGTCTGATGGCCGTCGCTCCACGTAAAATACTGATATTCTGCTAAATCCGTTAGACTAGAATCCGACCCCAATGTAATTGAAATAAATAATAGTTTAAAAAACTAAAAAACACGCCTTTAAAGTACTTCTAACTAAAAATTGAAAAATAATTCCTAATATTAAGCTGAAAATGGTAATGAACAAAAAATACTAGTAGGTATTATTGTAAAAAGCGTGGGGCGCTCTGTGCCATATTTTTCGTCTATCGAGCAACCCAGTTTTTTAGTTTTTTTAAACTATTGTTTATTTTCTACTTTTTTGTTTGGTTTATATAAAAGAGCGTTTTTTTTTAATTTTTTTTTAAGCTAATAAGTGTGTTAAAAAGGCTCGAAAAATTATGTAGATTATGATGATAATAGACTGATCGAAATTACTATACAGTCAATAGATGAGTCTACTCAACTGATTTGTTAATTTCGTTTTAATTTTGTATGATCATTCGATGTATAAAACCTCTTTGTTATAATTCGGCTTGTATTCGTACAAATAGAGAAACTCTATGGTATATGGTCAGCGTTTTTGTTGCCTTTTTAGTTGCTTCGGTAGTTTGAGTACGCATCAGTCCGTGATATTATGCGATAGTGATTATAATTCTACTTTTTTCACCACGAGGTCCGCAAAGATAGAAGAGGTAGCTATGGGTGAAGCCATTACTTGAATTTATAGAGGCTAGATATAAAATAATAATGTTATGTTTTTTTAATAATTAATTAAGGGACCAGCTGCCACCCGCGACTTCGCCCGCGTAGATGGCACATAGATATAAAGTAAGCCTATGCTAACACAGACTGTAACTGCATGTGCCAAAGTTAGTTTAAACTGGTTCGAGCATGATGTCATCTTAATTTAAAAATGACATTATACTTAATTGTGCAACAAGAGAACAATGTTCGGATTTTCTTCGAGTGCTTATTTTAAATCCCGAATAAGTGAAAGATTCTATAGTCTATGTTAGAATCTTGAGATTAGTGAAGGACTCAAAAGCACGATATGTAAATAACTTTGATCTCGTGTCGCACATACTACTTTTCACTTTAGCGGCTCGATATAGTACCCATAGTACAAGTTCTGCTTAGTTTAGGACTAGATGACGTGGTGTGAAAGTTGTGTGAAATTAAAAAAAGACGAGAAGAGAGCAAAACTCAACTTTGCTACGAGCGAGAGCAAAACTCGAAGCAAAATTGAGATTTGCTCACGTTTTGAGCTGCTGAGGTATAACTTATTTTATAAGAGTACCTAATAGTTTAGAACAGTTAACATAGACAACAATAAATTAAGTAGTAATCTGCCTTAAAATTTCATTTTGAAATGCGCGGTAGTCATTTCGATACAAAATAATGGCAAGACATTCGCAAATCAAATAAATTACATAATAATAACATTACACAATCAGAATAATCCTTAAACACTAATTTATATTATTTATATTGCAACTTTCTACACTAATATTATGTCCAAAAACATATAAAAAGTCAGCTGTTACGTTTTAACGACCTCTATTAACATAAGTCATAATGCGGTACTAAGTGAGGCAACGAATACCACATTCACAAATATATTGAAAATACGAATACTCTTCGTATTCGTATTTTATACAGTTAATGTTTTTGTTTGAAACTTGTGTCTTCATATATCAAGGTGTGTAAAGTTAACATCTAAAATGATTCCTAATCCAAACAGCAGAGATAAATAAGAAAACATTTCAATGATATTAAGAATAAAAAAGGTAACCTTATTTCATTTAACTCATAAGTAAAAATTATACATTACATTAATTAAAAGTGCAGTTCATTGTAATATTGCTATGCTAACATAGAATTAGAGTAAGAATATTCATAAACAAGCTTCTTTGGCGCCACCCGCGTCGTACCTCGATTAAATATAACTTATGTTACTCAAAAAATAATCAAGCATTGTATTGGTTAAGAAATTGTTATATTCGGTCTACTAGCTTTCGACAGTTTATCGAAAAAACCTTCCCCTATACATATAAAACTAGTTTAGATATAATATTCAGCGATTAGGAATATCAGTATGTTGTATTCGTTGCCGTCACTAGCAATATCTATAAGTGTGGATTCAAGTTCGCGGACCGGTACCGGCTTTCGACTTTCCTCTGCGATGCGAATGATGCGATGCCATAACATTGGTGCGGTAACTTTCTTTACTCAACGATGAGATAACAAATTATCCAAATTATGTTTGACGAGAGGTGTGATTTGTAAGTTTTCGGTTTGTAGTTCATTTTGTAATTGAGATATGTATGCGAAATGTATGGTGAGGGTGTGGTAAAATACTACTCGTGATAATCGTATAATGTATGTGTTTGATTTTGTGATGGTATTGCTGATAAAAAATAATTATATTGCAAATTCAATTATATTTCATTATACTCCACAATATTTAATTTAATAAGGTAGCTTAATAATGTTTAACACATCTAGTAACTCCTACCTATTTTGAATAGGTACTGTAATTTAATTTTAAATCAGATACAGTTTTATTATTTTAGCCCCAAGAGCTCTCCACCGAAGACTGAACAAGTTGAGCAAACAACATTATGTTTAGCTTTCATTATTATATCGTACAATGAACTCAGTTGCATAACGATGAAATATTACACAAATTGAAAAACAATTGATTACGGAATGCACTGCACTCATATAATTCATATTGTAGCTTAGGAAAAAATTCTAATATTGATAATGATTTAAAGATTAGGCTAAATAAATTGTTTCTAGTGTGCGAGTTAAAACAAATCTAAGGTTGAGATCTATATAGCGTACTGTAGCTGTAGATCTCAGCCTTAGGGCCAACTGTTCTAGGAATGTGCAATGCTCTAGGTATTAACGGAATGTATCGAGTGACAATACCAATAACAGGGTCCATAGACTTAGCTTTCTACACGGTATTGACGAACGCGTTGACTGGTTTCTCAACACTAAACACTGCTTTTATCACTTTGTTACAATGGCTAAGCTTAAGCTAAGTCTAACGGCTTGTAGATCTCAGCCTTAGGGCCACCTGTTAATTGTAGGAATGTGCAATGCTCTAGGTATTAACGAGACTTATCGAGTGTCAATACCAATAACAGGGTCCATAGACTTAGCTTTCTACACGGTATTGACGAACGCGTTGACTGGTTTCTCAACACAAAACACTGCTTTTATCACTTTGTTACAATGGCTAAGCTTAAGCTAAGTCTAACGGCTTGTAGATCTCAGCCTTAGGGCCACCTGTTAATTGTAGGAATGTGCAATGCTCTAGGTATTAACGAGACTTATCGAGTGTCAATACCAATAACAGGGTCCACAGACTTAGCTTTCTACATCGTATAGAGTTGACTGGTCTCTCAACACCATTACATAACCGCCCAAAATATTGTAATAAGTAAATAAATATACATATTCATGAATTCATACCGCACCTCTAAACTTAGGGGAAATTATTTATGAGTGCGGCATGAGGCATACAAAACCAGTTTTCTATTTTGGTACGTTAAGTTATGATTGATTTAAACCGTCGACACTAATTGCCGATAGATATACCTATATAAGATACTATTTACCTCAAGTAAGGAAAAAACTACTAGTTGTCGATGTACGCAGCTATCTGTTTTCTTCATCAAATTTACACCAGCGTCATAGTGGACCTACGACGATAGGACTTCAGATATAATTAGGTGGAATAAAATATTACGTTATTAAAGAATATTCGCGTAACTTATATAAACATATAGTGTCATTACAAAATAATGTTATTACCTATAAACACATCGGGCCTAATGTCAAACTTAATTATAAGTGTTTGTATTTAGTTGCGAACATCATTGAATTTGTAGTTTATACTTCCTTGAAATGAGGAAACTTTAATTGTTTACATTGTTATGTAAAATCTTACATAAAGCAAAGAAAACCTTCAAAACACAAAAAAGATTTCCAAAGCCAAAAATACTTTTCTAAAATTAGGAAAAAAACATTACCTTAAAAGATATTTAAAACTACATAAAACAATCATAGAATTAACAAAAAGGGACCAAAATATACATACATATTTAAGCTTAGCTTAGGGGTTTACAAAAATACTAGTAATTGGATTAATTTAATTTAAAAAAAAGCACCAATTACCTCAACGATAAAAAAATGTCTTATGATGCCAATATTAAAAAAATATGCGACTTGTAAAATTGATGTGGTGCATGCATTTCCGTGTAATTCTGTTGTATTTTTAATTTAAAATGTTATATTAAACTTAATTTTTAAAATATTTATGTGTAAATTCGCGCACCTTAAAGGTAGAATGTATTGCAATTGTAATCTACAACAACTTTTTCAACGCATGTTCGAGCAAATAAATGATTGATACTTTTCTTATTCTTATTCTAAAATCTGAACATTGTAGAAACATAATTATAAACGCATTTTAATTATTTCAAGTGTTATTTATTAGTTTTAAAGTTATCCTTTTAAGTCGATTATTACCAGAGTTTGCTAACGGCTGAGATTTTTGCTAACCGCAAGAATGCCGTAAGCCACAGTAGTCCCAGACCAATCGACGCAATATTCTTTTCTGATAAAAATGATAGAAAAACTATTTTTTTTTACTTTCTGCGTTTACGTTTTCCATCGTCGTTTGTCATTTCAGCTTATTGAAAAGCAGGATCAATTAGTTTGATGTTCCATTGTTGGTAAGAGGTACTCCTCTTACGAAAAAAATAATAATAATAAATAGCTCTTAGCTTTTATAATTATGAAAAAGTAAAAAAAATAATACAATACTTTCTTACTGTCTTCTTTTTACTTAAATCTGTCTCGACGTTCTAATGGTTAGTGTATGCGCCTCTCACCGCGAGGTTTCGGGTTTGATTCCTGGGTCGGGCGAAGTGTTATTTGTGAACTTTCCGTCAGGAAATTCACAATAGCAGCACGGAGTTGGAATTGTGCTCTGTGTATCGCGATAGGCTTACCCCCTATACTATGGGACCTAAACATAACAGGTGAAGATGCCACACCCTTCTGGATAATATAGGCGTGATGTTATGTTATTCTCATAACAATTTTTACTATACAATCATCGAGCACATCTAAAATATTGATATTTCTTTATACACAATTATTTATTATCAAACACTCAACACATTTGCGTACTCCATTCAATACTGTTTACAGTTTCCGCAGCAAACTATCAAAGCGTTAAATTTTAATAGTTCGTTAATTGATGTCGCGGTTAATCGATGTCGGTTTACTGAAATTAAATGAAACACTTTCGCGTAGTCGAATCACGCAACATTCGTTGTCCAATCAATTACCTATAAAACTACGCGTTTATACAACCTATGTTTAGTGATGCTACAAATAAGTACTTCTGTATAGAAAGATTTTAACATTCGAATACGAATACAAAAAATGTGACACAAGCCTTCATGTCGAGTTCGAGTGCACGGTTGGCGTGGTGGTTAAAGCGTTCGCCTCGCCGCTTTCAACTACGCTGGTGTTGTGGGTTCGATCCCCACATGGGACAAATCTTTGTGTGATTCGCAAAGATTTGTTCCGACTCTGGGTGTGCTTTGTGTATGTGAAATGTATGTTTGTGAACACCCCCGCGACACAGGAGTTATTCCTAGTGCGGGCGTCGTTTTTTTAAGAACAAGATAAGAACAAGTGTTTCCAAAATATTGTTTATGTGAAAAATTCTATGTCACTCGAAAGTCATTGAGATCACATAGAAATATCCTAATCCAATGCAAAAATCTGATTATATCAACTCATATTTGTTTCAAATCCTTTATATTTGCATACTAAGTGTATCTACATAGGAATTAACTATTAGAATACATTTTCTGAACTTGGTGGACCTTTTAAAGCGTTGCTAAATCTGATAACTCTTGTGGCGGTATCCGCACATAATAAATGACGATTGATATTGACAACGTCAAGAAGTGACAGACTCGTCACAACTGTCAAAGAGCGCTGAATCGCGATAACGAAATGTTCACAGCAAGTGTACATAAATACAACTTCCAATACGCTACCGTTGGATAGCTGTCCGCCAGGCAATACCACCGAGCCTGGTCGGAGGTTCCTCCCTTTGTGGTGGAGAAACATCACACCTGTTCCTCTATTACTCTGTGGGAGTTAATTATTATTATGAGTTTTACTTTAATAATATTTATAAGATATTCATTGCACTGAAACCTTTTAAACCGAATACAATTGTGCTACTCTGTAAATATAACTGTATTCGTTACATCACTACTGTTTTTGTTGAATCTTCACATAATTGTGTACATTTTCACACGAAGCTTGTGGAGAATTCGTACGTTTCTTCTACGATTATCAAACAATATGTTGTATATAGAGCACGGAGCATCGCACCGACTAAATTTACGTAATAAGTACTATTTGTGTAAGAAAACTGAAAAGAATGCGAACAATTGAGACTTTAGAAGTACTTAGATGTGTAAACAATTCACTGTCTGACAATGACGTAAGATGCGAACAGAAGGTGCACGAAAAACAAAACAACTGCAAATTGTACTAGTTTACTACTCATAGCGTTAGAATAAGACTGCGTTTCCTGTTTTTTTTTAAATCTGCGCCGTGCTGCCATCACTGCATATTTTATTCATATCGAATATTTTTGAAATCAGAATGAGATTCAGATGGTAAAATATTTTAAGTAAAAATATTCCGATTTCAAAAAATCTACACCTACCTTAAAATCACAAAATAACGGAAAAAATCGGTTAAATAGTTCTTGAAGTCCGTGCTCATAAATTACAAATAAGAAATAAATGTCAAGCTCTTTTTATTTATTTATTTTTAATTATTTTACTTTTACCATTCAACGTTCTTATTTCAAACTTCTTGCTGAGCAGTTTATAGAACAGTAACGAAAAGCACCTAAAGCATGAAGATATTTTAATTCTTAACTTTTCGTTTCAAGTAATGAGTTTCAACGTCACCTTATCTGAATTTAACTTGACAGAATAGAGCTAACGGTCTGAACGTGCCATCATTTGAATAACTATCCCTGTACTCGTTGCTGTTGATGTGTTGTACCTTCCAGCATCAGCTCAGCAACATAAGATGCTAGCTGCTAGATGCAAGATGCAAATATCTCAATAACTTCAGAAAATATACAAAAAAACATTATAAGAACCTATAAAATTTTAAGGTTGCCCTCAATTTCTATGGGATTCCATCATCAGATCCTGACTTGGTGGTCATGGGGCCATTTAGGAAGTACACTCTCTCAAATCGGTTCACAAATGACAGAGAAACCGCTGGACAAATATTAAAAAAATACACGTAGAGCAATACACATAGAACCTACTTTTTTATGGAAGTCGGTTAAAAATCAGAGTCTTCAGATGGTAGAAACATGGTAGAAAGGTATACATTTTTTGGACAGTCTCACATTATAAAATCATAGAACCGCCACTTAGATTTTAAAACGTATTTTGAACTCATAATTTATATGAAAAGTATTATAGGTATATAATTATCATCAATAATTAGTGACATCTTCTCAATCATAAACAATAATACTAAGTAATAATATCTGTAACAATGCAACGAAAACATGGTATTGTGTGTGAATTAATAACGTAATCATAAACATTACTCATTCAAGCAATAGCGTAATCTAATACAGTAAAAAAAATATCGAAACAATCGATTATTTTTTACAACATGTCACGGACCACTACACAAATTGTAACATCGCCATATTGGAATAAATAATCTCCATATTGATATTACGAAGCCAGTGAAATTCTTCTTAATTCTCAATTCGCGTGACCAAACCTATCTGACGGTTATGAAGTCAAATAATAATAAACTAGCATAAAAATATCCATAAATATACCTATATCCAAATCCTAGTACATGGTAACCATAGGATGAAGAGTGATTTTAAGCATGTGTGTATGTAAAAAAAAAAATATAGTTTAAAAAAACTAAAAAAACACGCTTTTAAAGCACATCAAACTAAAAAGTGAAAAATAATTCTTATTATAACCTGAAAATAATAATAAACGAAAAATACTAGTACTATTGTGAAAAAAAGCGTGGGTCGCTCGATAGACAAAAAATATGGCACAGAGCGCCCCACGCTTTTTTTCACAATAGTACTAGTATTTTTCGTTTATTATTATTTTCAGGTTATAATAAGAATTATTTTTCACTTTTTAGTTTGATGTGCTTTAAAAGCGTGTTTTTTTAGTTTTTTTAAACTATATTTATTTTTCACTTTTTAGTTTTAGTTTTTTTTTAATCCTGGCGATCCTAATCAGGATAATGAGATAAATTTATGAAATTATTATATTGTCGCTGATTCTTTACAAGTGTAGAAAGTTTGAATTAAATCTGTCCGTTTAAAGTGGGTCAAAATCGAGTCCAAAGGAGTCGGTTACATACAAACAAACAAACAAACATACAGGTGAAGCTAATATAAGCGTGTTAATATTCATAGCTAGGTTATGTGTGCGTATGCCATATATGGTTGTGTTCCATTAGCGTTTCTTTTTACAAAAACGCTTTGCTTATTTTATCCAAAAATAAATATTTTCATATCAATAAAGGAAACAACATTGTTTCATTTTAAGCATCGTACTTTTTTGATTTAATTAATAATTAAAAATAACTTATTTGAACTTTATTCGATGGATGCAAATCATATTCTTCATAGTTTCACGTATTAAAAATGTGAAACCAATTTGTTAAACACAATATAATTGTATCTAATGGCAAAACATTTATCAATTCTACGCGTTTTTGGCGTTTTCGTTGCTAGTGAAAGTCCTTTATGAAACAGGGATCAAATAAAAAAAATATTTTATACAGTTAGGTGTACGTGTACGTTAGTCCACGTTACCGATTGTACTAAATTAAATACGAAATATTTTTTTATAATGTACAGTACAGACAGATACATCTATGTCACAATATCAAATAAATATTTTTAAGTCTATAATAAATGTAGTGACCATATTTCAAGATAAACCAACTTTTGTATTTCTCATAGCCAACCACTATTTTTATTTTTATTTTCAGTTATGGAGAGCAATAGAAGAGGAACCAGTTATACACCAGTCACGAAATGTTGAAGGATGGGAGGACGTTTCTCAAGACGAACCGCCGAAGCGTCGAAGGCCTGGGCGAAAGCGAAAACGTCGACCACAACCTGAGGCAGCTGAAGAAATACAACCACAAGCAAGATTTGCGTATCCTGATGAACCAGCAAGACCTTATTACGACGTAGATTTGGATACCCGGCAAACAACACAAATGCCAGAAAAAAGGCGAAGGAAACCTGAAGAAATACCTATTCGATGGACAGACGATGAAGTAACGGTTGTTGAAAGGCCGCTAAGAAGAAGAGCACTAGAAAGGAAAAAGAGACCCTCAGTTGACGCCTGGCCAGAATTGAGTGAATTTAGATTACCTGGTAATAAACAAGAAGAATTTAAAAGTGACTATCCTAACGAATACAACAACAATGCCGTGCAAGCAGTAACCCCACAAGCAAATATCGAAACAGTTTTTGAACATGGTGGTGAATTAATGAGACCAAGAAAAAAAAGACCTAAATTTCATAATCGTGATTCAGTTAATGTTCCAGCAGTTGAAAGAATTGAACCAATTAGAGAAGCTAACGTTCCTGAAGATAAATCTCTATCTGACTTTTCACCAGAAACTTACACTGGAGTAAGAGCTACTAATACTGAAAAAACATTTGGCGCATCGCCTGACCGCGCGAAATCACAGGTATGTAACCAAATTCATATTGATCCACACTAGTTTTATTTTATTCATTGTAAAATCAGTAAATGTATTACAATAATATACATGATAATATGTAAAAGAGTAAAGTTTGACCCGCAGCACAATAACAGCACACAATTATTGGGAAAAAAATACAAAATAAGAAAACAAGTTGGTAGAGAAAGAAAAAATAAGGTAATAAATAAGAGAAAAAATAAGGGAAAGAATGAGAGAAAAAATAAAGGAAAGAATAAAAGTAAAAATAGGAGGAAGAATAAGAAAAAAAATAAGGGAAAGAGTAAAAGAAAAAATAAGACCAAAAATAAGAGAAAAAATAAAAAGCACCATAAACGCGACCCAGTTCAAGAGTTTAAAGCTGCCGAAAAAAATATCAATAAAAATTATGATGCCAAGAATTTGGTTAATGTCAAAAATATTCTAAAAAACAAAACAAGCGTAGTACACGCTAAATCTCAGTATAAAATCGCATATCCTGAACATATTACTACAGAAAGCGTGTACATTGAAGATGAAATCGATAGGGAATTGATAGTGGAAAACTCTCCAGATTTCTCGATGGATCAAATTCTAATGGTACTTGTAGAAACTACCAAAACTATGTGTTTAACTGCGTTATTAACATTTTTTCTACCTGTAAATGTCATAGATAAATCACTAAATAGCTCTTTTCTGTAGACAGTATGCTTAGTCTGAAATTAAAAGTGACATTATTCTATTAAACAGTCTAAACGATGTAGCCAAGATTTTTATACTTAAATCCTAACCATAAAATGTAGTTGTTTTGTTTAGTAATCTAACTTTGTTAATATCTAAATAATAAAACAATTGATATGTTCAGGCAGATCCTCCTGCGCTGTATAAAGACAGCAAGCTTTTCTTAGAAATGGACCAACAAAGGGATAGAAAGAAAAAATCACCAAATATATACATGCAATGTAAAACTGAACAACAATTTAAAGGTGCTGAAAAATTTAATGCTGTTAATGCTCATTCTTTAGATGCCCAACAATTACTAAAAAGAAAAACTGCAGTAAATATTGCCTGGTCTAAGAGTTTTAATAAGCTATATGTGTACACGGCTCGTCCAAACCATACGCAACTGAGTGAGGCAAAAACAGCAGAATTTTGGATGGACCAAATTCTAATGGTACTTGTACAAGAAACCAGAAATATGTGTGTTTTAACTGCGTACTTTTAATTATAATAAATTACTAAAAACAGTAATCCCTAACAGTTTTCTAAGATACTTAAATAGTATGTCTTATAGTGTGACTTAAACGTTCAAACGTTCACCCTCAACGGATGAACCATCAGTGCATGAAGTGTGAACGGTTGAAAATTTACTATATACCTAATTGATGATCTGATCACCATCTTTCGTCACACTTATGGTGGCGATCCTAACTTGTTTATTTATACTCGTCGAATAATAACATAATTAACATGTCTTTTTAGAAATATTTATCATCATGTATTGTATACATACTCCCATTATTTAATCTTCAAAGAAGATATAGAATTAATCCATTACTTCTGTACACCTTCTTCAAGAGATTTTTAACCTTTTTTTTATTTATTACTGAACTTTCCTTGTTTTCTATTTTCAGGACCACCATCCTAAGCAACTGTCACTGAAAGATATTCTAAAGAGATCTAATGGAACTAGTTTAAGCGAAATATTACAACAACATAACTTATCACTGGCGGATTTGCTCCATGGAAAAGAACAAGCAGTATCTTTATTTAAAAACCAAGAATCTATTGAAGATGTAAACAAAAATTCTGAACTAAATGACAACGGATCTGTCAAGGCGATTGAGACAAACGTTGAATATAAAGATAAAGAAGAACGAGAACAAACATTAATAAACTCAGAAACCAAATACGTCCGAACTGAACCAGTTGCCGAAAGCTTTTCAACGACGGAATTACCAGAAACGGTAGAAGTTAATACAAGCAATGACGATGTTCAACCAACAACTACAATACAACCCTTAGCAGATATTGTATCTCAAATATCCAACAAACGTCGCTTCCAAACGGGGCTTCGTAAGAAATTGCGGATGAGACCTATGGTAAACGTTACCAATACATACAAAGGACAACTCAGCAGAGACTTGATAGCACTAAATGCCAGAAAATATTCACATAGACGAAACACAACGAAATCTAGAGAATGGAAAGACGTTCTTCCTGCAATGAGACAAAAACCACATCGAAGAATAACGCTAATTGAAACAACAACTATGGCAATAATGCCAGAAGAAATAACTATGGTAACTGAAGTAGAAAGCAATATCAATCCAATTGAGGAGGCACGTCCACAATCTAATATTGAAATTAAACTTGACGACATTGACATGGACGAGACGGAATCTACAGCATCAGTTCCTGTAACAGAAATAACAACTGAGTCAGCAACCAATTGTACTGAAAAACCAATTGCTGTAGTAACCATGGCTAGACCAACAGCGGTTTCAACAGGTCTAAGGCGACAAGCATTTAACAACAGATTAAAAAGAAAACGAATGAAACAAAGAAACTCAACAACTGAATCTCCACAAGATGATATCATAAAACATCTGTATGGAATGGGTGATTTGGTATCATCATCAGAATTTATTGCGAGAACCCAGGTGCCAAAAACTACAATAGAAGAAAATAAAGAATTTACTACTTTAGAAGATTTCATGACAACAGAAAGTGCAGTCGAAACGGAAGCACCCACAGTCATAAAGACAACAATTACAAAACACACAACGACAACGAAATCGATAATACAAAGCACGACGGAAGAATCTGCGAAAATTGAAATTGAAGAAATTTTCAACGACACTCAAAGTAAGTTCGCTTTTATAGTTAGATATAATATTTCTATATCGAATCATATTATAAAGTCCTGCGCCACGTCTGTCTGTTTGCGATAAACTCACGGTTCGTAATAAAGTGGTTATAATTCGTTCAATAGTAAATGAGTTTATTAAGCGTTTTTAACAATCAATTGATATTTTTTAATGTTGGTAAAAACTTAATTATAATCCGTTTAATAATATTATAATTATTCGTGAGTAATGTTTAAGAACATAATTTGTCAAGACTATTGATGTGCCAGTTCTGAGTTTATTTAATTTCAGTACCTACTTAATATAGAAAAGAACCTCCTTTTTTTAAGTCGTTAGTTAATTCTCTTTCTAAATTCAGCACTACCTTATCGTTGTAATTTATGTTACTCAATCTTGATTTGTTTATTTCCAGCAAGTGCAAAACTATCCCGTATATTAAGGGAAAGAAACATGACACTAAGTGAACTAGTAGAACACAGAGAACGTGGATCCAGCCAAGTACATTTGGCTGATATATTCCATAACGCATCGAGAGAACCTAATCCACCAGAGCCTTTCTTATCCAAGTCTCTTTTAGAGCCAATCTCCAAAGAGACTTATCCATTGAGAGCTCTTTTGGATGCCAATTTGCATGATCCAAATGGTAAAGTGACAACAATTGATCCAAATTTATTCAACAACATGAACATTCCAGTTGTAATGGATTACAGAAATAATGTGAACGAGAATGCAGAAAATATGGGGATAATGTCCCTTTTCAACAATTTTACCAAAAATATTACTAAAAGTATAATACCCTTAGAACCTGAAGAAATAACTACGGAAGTACCAGAAATTATTTCAAATGTAACAAAAGCAAATGACACAGTCCGAGAAAGTCGAGTATTGGGAGAGATTCATGATGATGTTGTTAGTTGGAACGAAATATTTTCATTAATGGGAAGGAATCGCAACAATGACACAGAAGGTACGAATTTTGTCTACACTAATATGTTTTTTTTTTGCTGTTAGGCATTTGCAAATCAAATATTAAAATAGGTTTTGTTTCAGAATTTAATTCCAATCAACCATTCAAAAAGATTACACTGGAAGAGGATAACGAAGGAGACAGCTTGTTAGTACTAGAAGATCTGCAGCACCTCAAAGACTTTGAAAACAACATCGCATCGGCATCAGGATCCGACGAGGTATTAGAAGTGAACAGCTTCGAGAGACACGACAGACATCACGTAAAAGGTATTCTAGATAAAATACCAAGTCAAACAAAGTCTGTGACAGTAGCTACCGCGAGTATTGCAGGGTTAGCAATGATACTTTTCTTATTGACTTATGCTGCGTTTAAATGGAAACAGCAAAGGTCTATGATCCGTAAGAAACGCAGCTTAGAGCGCGACGAAAGGATTCCAACCCCAGTTTTTGAAATCCGGAAGGGTCATAAGAACCACAGTAGTACGCGCAGTATGAGTCCAATGCTGCAAACTTCAAATATCTACACATTAAATACATTAGACTCACAGAATGGTAAAGAATCACCAGATTACATGTGGGATTCTTTAAGAAAACCATTTCAATAAGTAGGTAATGTAAATCATTTGTTGTTATAGACTGAATGGAGAATGAATTTGGTTAAAATAATGTAATATATTAGAATAATAATAGCACATGTTTTCTCTAAGAGTAACATACTAAGAACTAAGAAATCTAATGTGGAATGGATCTTATAGTTTAACCTAGTGACCTGATATTGATTAAGGTTTTTTTATTTAGTTTTAATCTAAACAATTATTTTAGTTGTTTTTACTACATGTATTTTTTGGATTACTGCTAAAAACAATATTTAGTACATCTAATTGCCTAAACTACCCAAGCTTACTAGTATTTATATTATTAATTAGTTATACTTCAGTATTATGCTGTGCAATGTGACATATCACAACAGTTTTGTGTGTTCTTATTTAATTTTTCTGTGAAAATAAATTGTAAGAATAATCCTATAATTTTATTTGGCTTACCTGTAGTTGTCGTATGTGAAGATATCTTGTAGTTTTTTCAAAACAGGTATATCTAAGGAGTGGATTTTGTTATAGAAGTATGCATACTGCCTAGCAATGCTTCTGTACAGCTTGATTGATGACTCGAAGACAGGGGAAGGCTGGAAAAACATATTAAAGTACTTATTAACTTAGTTTGGTTCAAATCTTGGGGTAGATACGCTTGGGATTGGGGGCCAGGGAATCACTATGTATTTAAAAAAAATACTTCTAATATTTTTGAGGTTACACATTGTCGAAATGCTAGCCTTTATTTTGGACAACGCATCAGCATTGCTATCTATCATGCATGCCAGCATTTTGGGAACTTTGCCTATTGGCTGCGGTCTCTTAGAATAGACTATTAGTAACCCCATACAGTTAATATCTAAATAAATGAATGTTCTGACGGGATATCATACTTTTCGTAAGAATATATTATTTTATAATATGATAACTAAAGAAAAACAAAACTTGTGTGTGCAGCAGGTTGCATATTACTAGATTACACCTTGAGTGTAAAACATAGTCTCATCCATCCAATGATCAAAATTTGAGAGTTTTACTAATTTAAATGCAAGTTATAATTTAATTTTTATTAATAATCAATACTCATTACTGCTTTTTTATTAATTCAAATCAAAATCTGTGTTAACTGCCAATGAATATGATAATCTTTGTATCGTATTTTTGGGCCAGACACTTGACAGAGAAGGATGCTGCATTGAAACAAGCTGACACTAAACATGCCGACCCCTTATACAGCTATGTATGTAACAACCCTAAGTTAGATGAAGCTATGAAAATTTTCAGTTTATAAATAGTTTCTTGCTTTTCAGTCTTTTTTAATAATGAATTCAGAAAATAAAAACAGGCAAACTTACTCATAAATTCGGTGAAAGTTTATTCTTAACACTTTCACCAATTCTGAATTGAGTTCATAGAAATAAATTACTTTTATAAATATTTTAGAGCTGCCATATGCAGCTTCGGATGTCGATAATAAGTAGCCTGTGTTTTTCCTGACATATTGAACTATCTCTACACCAAACGTAAATTTTCATCAAAATGAAGAAACTGTATGGGGAAACCGTACACCATAAGCAATGTCAGCGCGGGCAGTGGCCATGTGTCTTTACCGAAGCATTTACGTCAGATCTTTCCGTATCGGCTGAAGACACGGCTCCACCAAACCGCGCGCGTAGCCTTCTTTTATCTACCATTACACGTTTTAGTACAAAGTAACGTGTTTCATTCGTGGACCTTATTGTTAGGCTCTACAGAAACAAACAAAAATATCTGTCATCTTTTAAGTATAATAATAGTTATTTATGCAAAAAGAGAGCAAAGATCGTATTTTCTTCCAATTTTGAGTCCCGAATAAGCGAAAGATTCTCTCGCGAAAAATCTTGAGCGTAGTGAGGGACTCAAAAGCATGAGATGTATATAACTTTGATCTTGTGTTTCACATACAACTTTTCACCTCAGCAGCTTGAAATAGTATCAGTTCTTCTTAGTTTGGTATAAGATGACGTGTTGTTAAAGTTGTGTAACATTAAAAAAAATAAAAATAAAAGGGTAGTGAGCAAAACTCAACTTTGCTTCGAACAAGAGCAAACTCGAAGCAAAATTAAGTTTTGCTCACTGTTTTTATTCAACAAAGAATGACTTTTCGAGCTGCTGAGGTGAAAATGTATTTATTTCTGGTAATGTATTTATTATTGGTAATTAAAAACAATGACTACTTACTTTGATTTCAGCTAGTTCTTCAGCAGTGAAGTAAAATATAGTTGAATACTTTTCAGGCAAAATATCAATGTAAGGCTTCCAGAACGATTCTGAAATTAAATAGTAAAACATATCTTATTGCACTGTAACACACAAATACCTATAAATAATTAATTAACAACCGTAAGCCTTAAGCATATTTGATTGTGATGCTTGCTTGAAATTTTCAGTAGCAGCACCAAGTTGGAATTAAGCCTGGTGGGTGGTGATAGGCTTACTCCTTATAACATGGGATCAGTGTGGGTGTTATACAGCTCTGACAAACTCTTTAGGGTAATCTAAGCGTGATGTTATGATTTGTTACATTATGTATGCTTTCTCGATGATCTGTTTCAGGTTTGTTACCCGTATAGACAGTGTGAGAAAAAAATGTAAATCAGTTTTTCAATTTCACAAATAATTAGGAGTAGGATAGTAGAAGGTGTCCAGTAGATATAATAGATCTTCCCTTTTATATACAAACTTACTGAGGATTCTTAACATACATCTTGATTCTTCTTCAGCAAAGTCGCCTAGACATTGCAGCAATGTAAGTAGAAATCGCTTACCCTCTATTATTGCAATACTTACTCACCTTACTAAGGTAACTTTGTAATAAACAAAACTAAAATCAGTAACCTAAAAGAGGAAGAGCAGGAAAGAAGTTTTTCTTAACTTGTTTGTCTGTATTGAGAACAAGACACTAGATTCTTGTTACTGACTCAGGCTACTTAAATATCAAAACAAGTTTTGAATATCAAGGTATGATACTTTCAACTAACCTGGATTATATTTTTCTAGCAGAAGAAACAGGGCTAATGTTATATTAGGCATATTCTGTAGCAACGGATCCACATTGATGAAGCTTGCTAACTCTGATTCTTTAGCATTCTTCTCTGTTAGCATCACTTTTGATGGTATGGTGAGGATTAGAGATCCTTCTTTGAATTCTTTGGTTGCTTTCAAGCCAAGCTCGTAGCCCTCAAATGCAGCTATTTCAACACCTGAAATAACAGGAAGATAATATCTTCAGTATAAGGTTATTTACACATTGGCCTGAGCATCATGCGTTTATTGGAACAATCATATAGTTTTTCATTGTATCTATAAACATGAACTGATTGAATTGCAAAGTAGATGACAAGGTGCTACAAAGAAAATAGGATAAGAGATTGACTGTGACTTGAAATACAGGGATTAGATCTAAGTTAACTAACACAGTTTACTTATAACATTTAAGGTTGAGTGATATTAACACACAACAACTGGTTCTGGGAAGCTGGCCTACCTTTAAAAATTATCAACTAGGTTTTCATGGGTACAAACATAAAAACAATGTACAATGCAACGTCTTACCGTCAAGTTGAACCTCATTCTCACTTAACCACTTCCAATACTTGTCAACATTAGCCTGCCTGTGGTTTGAGCCACTCTTGTGTTGAGATATCTCCAAGTTGGTTATCTCTTTGATCAAACCGTCGATTTCTAAATGGTGCTCCAAACTTTTAGCCACGTTAGTAGAAGATTGGAAAACGCTCGTCAATCTCAACACTTTATCAACATAAACCGCTAATTCTTTCCTTTTTTGTTGAGAGAACTTATTGTTCTCTTTACCGCTATTCTTCTTCGAACTTTGTTTTGATTGCGATTTACGACCCATTTTGTGCTACCAATATGTACTTCCAGAGTACGGAAATAAAACTAAAATGTAAAAGTAACTTAATCTATAACGTGGGAATATTATAAGCTAAAAATAGGTCTCCAAAATTTTGAAATGTTTTCCTCTCAAATTAAATTTGACATTTGGCACTTGGCAGTTTTGACACTTTTGACAGTCATAAGCTAAGTTCTACACATGCACTCTACTTGTAAAATTTTAACCCGACCGATTTCAAACGACTTTACTTCGCTGAAAGGTTTCTTTTATGTGTTGTTAAACAAAATTATTAAAAAAATATTGTCGAAAGGCTGTAATTAGTCATTTACAACCTACATAATTACTAGAACAGGATAATTATTCAATTATGGCTATTGTATGTTAATTTCTGAGTACAATTAGTTGAAAACAATAGTTGTAAACCTTTCTACTTTTTATTGGAGGTTTATACCTTTGTAGAATACTCTTTGAGTATTGTCTATGTTTACTTATTAAAAGAAGTGTTCTTGTCATGTACTTGTCATTATAAAAATGTGTGAAAAGTAATACACGAATTGTTCCTAAATATTTCTATAATTTATCACCCATATTCTGCCCTTACAGAGGTTATGGGCTATTTAAAGAATAAAATGAAAAAATACGAGTAAATAAATGTAAAAGTGTAGACGAAAGGAAAATGAAAATTTTACGACAAAACAAAAGAAATATGGCAATGGATACATCGATATCGAACTAGAAGGAAGAAAGGAATTTCTGATGGAAAAAGCAATAATAAAAAAATAATAATAAAAAAAAGCGAAGAAAAACCAGGAAATCCATTTCACTAAAATAGATAAAGAAAAAAGATAAAAACTAGAAAATAAAAAAAAAGATAGAAGTAAAAAAAAATAAAAAAAAATAATAATAATAATAATAATAATAACGATAACGATTGTATATGCATCAAATATGGCGACTTCTTCATCGCATTTCCCAATTTTGACAGGTGAAAATTTTAATAATTGGCTTTATAGACTGGAGAGGATTCTCGACGAGAAACAATTACTGAAAGCAATTAAAGATGATATAGGTCAAATAGAGGCAAGTAAGAAAGAAACATTTTTGAAATCAGATGCAAAAGCTAAAAGCATAATAGTACAATGCCTACACGACAAGCACCTGAATATCATTAAGTCCTGTGAATCTGCAAGGGAGATGATACTAGTACTGAAGGATTTATTTCAACGTAAAAGCATAATCTCAATTATTCATCTTAGAAGAAAGATATTGAATTTAAAACAAGCAGAAAATGAAAAATTAGAGGACTATTTCAATAAATTTGACTCGCTAGTAAGTGAACTTGAAAGCGCACAAGAAATATTAAATGATAGAGACAAAATAGCATGTCTACTAACTGGACTACATGATAGCTATGACACAGTTATAACGGCGATAGAGTGCAACACAGATTTAACAGTAAATTCAACAACAAAACTCGATTTCGTGAAAGCACGATTATTAGATGAAGAACTTAAAATAAGGGAGAAAAGAGGTGGTGATACAGAGAATTCCACTGGAGCTTTTGTAACATGCTATAAATGTAACAAACATGGTCACATTTCTAGAGATTGCAAAATGAACATAACACGCGGACGAGGAAGAGGAGGTTATCACGTTCGTGGAGGTCGACGCGGGAGATCAGGACACCAGCGAAGAGGAGGAACTACTTATTCCAATATTGCTCAAGAGGACAATAATGCATATAATTTTATAACAACTGGCGAGGCTTATAGTAGTAATACGGATAATGATCAAATCGAATGGGTCATTGACTCTGGCTGTACCCATCACATGATTAACCACAGGTATGAAAGTCAAATGTCTAATATTCAAAACTTAGAAACTCCTATGAGAATTTATGTAGCAAACGGAGAATACATTTTCACTACAAAGAAGGGTAGAATAGACATGACATATGCAAATAAAACTGTTAATTTAGAAGCGTTAATTATAAAAGATTTACCATTTAATTTATTATCAGTTAAGCAATTAGTACGAAAAGGTAATAATGTTAATTTTGATAAAGATACTGTAACTATTAGAAAGAATGGATATAACAATTATATAACTGGTATTTCCAAAGGTAATTTGTATGTAATGAAGATGTATGTACAGGGCAATGCTGGCAACGCTATGTCTTTTGTTGAGACTTGGCACCGAAGGCTCGGACATCTGAATCGACGAAGTCTAAGAATAATGAAGCTACCTATAAGTGAGAAGCCGTGTGGTCCTTGCATGGAAGGTAAGGCTACCAGACTTCCATTTGTCAGCTGTCCCAGACCAAGAACAACGCATATTGGAGAGTTAATTTATACAGATATAGCCGGTCCCATGAGAACAGTGGGTATTAATGGAGAACTTTATTATCAAGTTATTGTTGATGACTATTCTCATTTTTGTATGACGTATCTTTTGAAAGCAAAAAGCGAAGCGGAAGGTAATATTATTTACTATATTAACAGATTTGAAAATGAAACTGGCACAAAAGTTAAGAATATAAGATGCGATAATGGAGGCGAATTTAAGAGTCGAAACTTACAAAATTTTTGTAGAAATAAAGGAATTATGATTCAATACACACAACCTTATTCACCTCAACAAAATGGTGTATTAGAAAGAATGAATAGGACTTTATTTGACAAAGCCAGAACTATGTTAGCTGAAACAAACTTACCAAGGCACTTATGGGGTGAAACTGTAACATGCGCTACATATCAACTTAATCGTTGTCCATCAGCTGCTATAAATTATAAATCACCAGCAGAGATATTTTATGGAAAGAATGATCTTTCTAGACTAAGGGTATTCGGAAGTAAAGCGTGGGTTGTTACGATACCAAGAAGTAATAAATTGGACCCAAGAGCAAGAGAAATGAAAATGGTTGGTTACGCACCAGCGGGATATCGTCTGTAGGATCCGATTCATGATGAAATCGTTATAGCTAGAGATGTTAGATTTGATGAGAATGATTTTGTTTACAAGGAAGAGAAAACTTGTAATAAACCGCAATTTGTACAAATTTATGATGAAGAAAACATTGATCGAGAGACGGAAACGGTAGAAACGAATAAAAGAAAAGAAATATCGCGCGCAGAACCTGAAACTTCGAATAGACTTCAAAGAGAACAAAGAATCAGAAAGATACCATCACATTTAAAGGACTACATTACAGAAATTGATCATGACCAAGATGATTTTGTAGATGCAAATATAGCATATTGTTTAATGTCAAATGATGATGATCCTAAAACATATGCAGAAGCTGTAAATAAAGGTGAGGATTGGATTGAAGCAATTAATAATGAGTTACAATCACTAAAAGATTTAGAAACGTGGAAAGAGGAAAATTTACCAGATGGTCATAAAGCGATTGATACAAAGTGGGTTTTTAGGACAAAGCCCAATGGACTTAAGAAAGCAAGACTCGTAGCAAAAGGTTTTCAAACTGAGAATAGATACAATGTTTATTCCCCAGTAGCAAGGCACTCTACAATAAGGTTACTGTTAAACTTTGCAGTAAATAAGGAAATTATACAGCTAGATGTGCCGACTGCTTTCCTAAACGGATATCTAACAGAACGAGTGTATATCAAACCACCAAAAGGTTTAAAAGTTTCTAAAGGTAAAGTTCTACGTTTATACAGATCACTGTATGGTCTCAAGGAAGCACCCAAATGTTGGAACGAAAGATTTCACAATTTCATGATTTCACAAAACTTCAAACAATCTATGTATGATTTTTGTTTGTACACAAAAGAAAATGTGTGGATTATAGTTTGGGTTGATGATATCTTAGTAATTGGAGACGGTAAAGAAATTTTAGAGAGTTTGATAAAAGAATTCAAAGTGCGGGATATGGGAGAAATAAAAGAATATTTAGGCATGGAAATATTTAAAGAAAAAGGAATTATAAGATTAAGTCAAAGAAAATTTATAGAGTAATTACTAGAAAAGTTCGGAATGACTGATTGCAAAGGAGCAAAGACGCCAATGGAACATGGATTATTGATTCCCGAAGAAGAAATATTAAAGGATGTTCCGTATCGCGAATTAATAGGATGTCTTAATTATTTATCAACTATTTCAAGACCTTTTTTTTTTTTTTTTTTTTTTTTTTTTTCGTGGGGAAATGCATTTACGCATACCACCCCACCCCGGGGAAGGGCAGAGTGGTTATGTGGGACTCGCCCGTGCCTAAAGATGGTAAACGGCACGGGAATACCCACTAAAACCCCACGGTGCTCCCGCACTCGCCTTGATGGGGGGGTCATGGGAATCCGGCACAGCCTTTACATCCACAACCCCCCCGGCGATGCCCGCCGAAGCGGGCCCCTCATGGCCCCCAAAATGTGGGGGGACCGGCGCCGAGGACCGCGTGCAAAGCCGTCGGACATTCCCCATGTCCGACGGCCTGGTCCTCTCGCGGCGAGACAGGTGGTCGGTCCCGCCGCCCACCACGCCGCAGTTTAACGGCTGCGGCCCCGCCGGGACCGCGGAAGGCAGGGAAAGTGGCAACGACACACCAACAGTCCTCTCCCGCCGCGGCCCCGTAAACCACCGGGCCACAGTGCCAGCTTGCGCCAACACCGCAGCCCGGCCTTGCCCGCCAAGGCAGGCCCCTCATGGCCCCCAAAAATGTGGGGGGACCGGCACCGAGGGCCGCGTGCAAAGCCGTCAGACACTTTCGTATCTGACGGCCTGGCCCTCCGCGGTGAGACAGATGTTCGTCCCACCGCCCACCACGCCGCAGTACTGACGGCTGCGGCCCCGCCGGGACCGCGGAAGGTAGGGAAAGCGGCAACGGAACACCGACAGTCCTCTCCCGCCGCGGCCCCGCAACTCCTCGGCCGCGGTGCCGACTCACGCCAACACCGCAAGCCCTCCTGTTGCAGAGCCCCCCCATAAGGGCCCTGCAACATGGGCCGCTCCACAAGGGCTTCACTCCCAAAACCCGAGGAGCAGCCCCCCTCTGGGGTCCACTTGGCTTCGCCGTGGCGTGGAGGGCGCCACGGGTACTAAGCCCCACCGCGACGACAACGCGGGACCCGTTGGTGGGGAACTATTTCAAGACCTGATATAACATTCGCAACATCTTTTTTAAGTAAATATCTAGATAAACCAACGCGTACGATATGGATTGCAGCTAAGAGATTGCGATATTTGAAAATGAATGCACAAAAATGTCTCTCATTTACTGCATCAATGGGGACAACACTTACCGCTTACTCAGATGCCGATTGGGCATGTGACAAAGAAGACCGGAAAAGTATTAGTGGTAGTGTAATTTTATATAACGATAATATTATATCGTGGGCTTCCAAGAAACAGTTAACAATAGCTCTGTCAACAGCGGAGGCAGAATATGTGGCAGCAGCACACACAGCTACAGAAATAGTTTATTTAAAAGGAATTTTAAACGATCTAGGTATTAGGAATGTTGACTGTGGGTTATATGTAGATAACCAAAGTGCAATTAAAATGGTTTGTTGTAACGAAAACAGTAAACGCACAAAGCATATCGACATTAAATATCATTACATCAAAGATTGTTTTCGTAAAGAAATTTTTAATATTAATTATGTACCATCGGACAAAAATATTGCTGATATTTTAACCAAACCTTTATGTTCAATTAAGCATGAATATTTTTGTAAAGAATTAGGTTTAGACGAATTGATTTGACTACCAACTTTGTATTGAATAACAATGATAATAGTTGGAAAGTTTATTTATTTTTAAGTTAGTGTTTAATAATATTTTATGTTAATTTATGTTGAACCCTCTCAACGGTCAGCTGTCAAAAAACCTATATAGCCACATCTGTCAGTATCGTCGAGGGTGGTCTCTCGCGATATCGCCGCGGCGCATTAAAATGACGATTACTTCATAATTGTATGAAAGATGTGTATAAAATTTATGTTATTAAATCTGTATGAAGTACACTAACAGAAATAATACAATTAAGTATTATTTTATTCTAAAATAATGTATTAAACCTTGGGTGAAAATTAGTGAACGGTAGGTGAACGTTAGTGCATGCGAATATGTCGTATGATAATTAAAAATAAAAGACTAATTAATATTTATTTTATTTTTCTTTACAAAAGAATATACAATTTACAATATTCCGTTTAAAAAGAACACCTTTTCATACACTTTTTTTACACCACAAGCAACACTTGACTCGATAAACGGCGACCCGAGCGCAACACAAAAAACAAATGAGTTTCGATACTTCAATTTCGTAAACAATGAGTCAAGTGGCTAAGACCACTCATTTATTTTACAGTTTGGTTCGTAATCTAAAGATAAACAAAGTTTTAGCTATTATAAACATTTACTTTACAAGTATTAAACAAAAAACCAAGCACTTGGAAATAAGCGCTAAAAAAACTGCTCTCAAATTTAGCCTCACAATGCAAATTCTATTGAAGGTTTTTGTAATATGAATTTTAATTCTACAGTTTCATGATCTGTACAAATCGAAGAATATAATAAAGGGCATACTGCCATACAAAATTACTTTATAAATCTAAATTAAAACTTGACAAATTTTCTACACGTTTGCTTGAGGTTTCCCAGTCTGTCGATGTGCCATTAGACGGTCGATTTGTGTTGCGTAATAAAATTTTATAATTTTTTTAAATAGAAATGAGAATGTATCGATTAAATACAGTATACGTATGTAGTAAGATGACTAATATGATGTTACTAACTACATTTTGCTCTTATTTTAGTATTTATAAGCAAAACAAGTCAAAATATGCCTGTCTGTCAATGTGCCATTAGATGGTCGATTTGTGCTGCGTATTTTAGTTTTATTCATTTCGCAAAATAGAAATGAGAATGTACCGATTAAATACAGTAAACGTATGTAGTAAGATGTCTATATGATGTTACTAACTACATTTTGCTCCTATTGTAGTATTTATATGCAAAAAAAGTCAAAATGTAGAGGGCAAGCACGCCAAAAGTCAGACATTGTTTTATAAACATATCACTTTCAACCAACAATCATAGTCTAAAACGCAAGTTATGAATTAAAAACTGTTTATTACTTACCCGCTCATGATTAACACTTAACTTTTTCCAATAAATCACAAGAAAACTGCCAAAAACACACTCAAAACACTCGGGTCGTATTCACCAACTACGCACTATGAAAGTCTCGACATAAACAAAAAAGTATTGTTTACATTAGCGGCTCAAGTGTCCCATGTGATGTTATATTCCATCCTTGTCGTATCGCCCGTACGTACGTATAAGTAAGAGCAGGATAAATATACTATCAATGCTTATTTGAGCCGTTAAAATACGGCGGGAAAAATCGACCAGCAGCTGGCGTTCGACAGATGCGCGTGTTTTGACACCAGCCATGAGGTGGTCGATCGACAGTTGAGGGGTAGGATTCTTGAGTTAGGCAATCTTTATTTTTTGTCGAAGTAAAGATTGAGGGGGGATATTGGAGGTTTATACCTTTGTAGAATACTCTTTGAGTATTGTCTATGTTTACTTATTAAAAGAAGTGTTCTTGTCATGTACTTGTCATTATAAAAATGTGTGAAAAGTAATACACGAATTGTTCCTAAATATTTCTATAATTTATCACCCATATTCTGCCCTTACACTTTTTGTTAGTAGTAGTCGTTGGATTATCATCCAACATATCTTTTTAAACTGCTAAAAATAAAAAAGATGCATGTTCATTATTTTCAAGTTTGGCTAAGCGAAGCGGAACTTGCCTATAGCATTATTGTGTTCATGTACTGTCAGTAGTGGTGGGCGTTGAATGAACGGACTGGTTCAATGGACCGGTTGACGGTTCATGAACGGTTCGACCGTTTACGTTTGTCAGATAAACCAGTTCAATTTGTAGACGACACGATCACGGTTTATATTCTCGTACTTCATTCATAGTTCAATAGACAACTACACAATAGACGGTGTGCGTACGCCCAGCGAAATGTTGTTGAATTTAAAGATTTTAAGTATGCAGATATTTAGTGTATGACGTCGTGTAATTGTGTATGGTAAAAAAAAATTTGTGCATGCAGCCATTGTGGAGAAATTCACCAAAAACTGATTCCGCTGGGCGAACGTTGTCCTGGCGGAACTTTTTTTAATCCATCGACTTTAGAAGAAAAGAGATGTGTCCAAAAATTAGTGTGTATTTGTGTGTAATTGTGTATGTATAAATAAAATTAGTGCATGCATAAACTTCGGAGAAATTCAAGTTTCCGCTGCGCGAACGTTTGGCCATTAGCTAGTTTTCATATAAAGCGCTTACATAGAGAGCTGTAGATTTTTACATACGTTGTTTTGAATTTGTTTATATTGGTTTAAAAAACAGATTTAGAAAAAAATTAATGGTTTTAAAGATAAAAATATAAACGTAAAATACTCTTATTAGGTCTTAGTTCTTAAAGTATGCACTTTGGGGTCTAGATTTTCACGTTTGTACAAACCTTGTAAGTGTCTGCAACATGTTGCCAAGTATCAATGATGTTCCGTTAGTAATTAAAGAGTTGTAGGGCAATTTACCATGAATAGTTGTGGTTGTTGTTGTGTTTACAAAGCAGTCAAATATCACGACGTTCTAAAGGAATTGCATGGTAAAATGTTTGCCAATAATTAGTGTATTCATTCAACTATGCACATGCAAAATTTCATGTCATTAAATTCAGTAATTAAAGAAAAACAATTAAAATACTGACGAAGCATCGAAAACCTACATAACCCGACCAAGTTCGAATGGCTACAAAAAAGCGGCCGTACCATATATATAAGAAACGTTCTTAATCTTCCAATATAGTATTTATTAATATGGTACAGTTGTGTACACAAGCGTTAGGAATCGTATCTATTTTATGTCCATTTTTTCACACTAGAATATTTTTGATCATTTTATAACTACAATACTTAGACTATTTAACCAGAGGACTAACCTGAAGCGTTCAAACAAAATAATTCTGCATATTTTGGTGAGGTGCGGTGGAACACGCTCACATACATAAGTTACTACCAGTACAACGGTAAACATCAATTAAAAATCGAGTCTAGAAGTATTTTTTTTATGTTATTAGATTGTTTGATCCACTAAAGTTGCAAAGGGGAACGCTCGTGCATGCCTAGTCCATTGGTTAAATAGTGTATTAAATACAAATACAAATAAGCTTTGTTTTTTTTTTTTCTCTCACACAGTACATAGAAAAAAAAAAAACGAAATCGTGACAGTACAAGCAAAATTGTTTACAATTAGCATAACAAAGATCTGTGTGGGAGACTGGTATCTGTACTAGGAGACCTGTATGACAGATTACCAGACTCTCCAGACTCTGGATAGGTGGAGTTTTGCAAGGTGAAACAAGCTTTATCACTAAATCATGATGAGAGAAGGTAGGTAGGATTGTTGTCGTGTGCATGAGTGTGGGTGTGGTGTAGATGTTTGTGAATGTGGTGTGAAGGGTGTGTTATGCATAGGTGTGGTGTGAATGTGACCTGGTGTGGTGAGTTGTGTGGTGCGAATGTGACCTGGAGGTGTAAAGAGTGGTTTGGTTTAGTTTGAGGTGAGTAGTAGTTTGTGGTTGAAAATATAATATATAAGCACAGTAATAAATACATCATTGAAAATTAGGGAACAGTGATTAGGTTTTCAGTTTCGTCATAAGTTAGAGATTTTAGCCAACGGGTGACAGCCCGTTTACAGCGATACTTTGTGAGGTGGTAAATTGGGGTACGTTTGTTTACTTTATTATATAGGTATCCGCCCAAAAACCCAAAGAATCTACCAGCAAAAGATGAAGACCATTGGTTTTTTATTCGGTCGCAAACATTATGTTTAGTTAAGCTACAATATGATAAATATTTACCTAAACAGTAGTACTTACGTGTGGTAATTATTTAATTTTCCTATGGGGTCTATAGTTAGTTAGCTACAGATTTGATATAATGGGTAATAATAGAATATTTTTTTTTTTTTTATTTTATATACAGCTAAGTATCAAGTCCTGGGAAGTGAACTATATGGGTTGCCATACGAACAGTAGAACAGCACTCTAGCGCCCCTATTAATTTCAACTCTTTCTTGACAGCCTGTAAATAGTACCTACTTTCTGTCATAGTCAAATAGATTTAGGTGTACACAAATAAATGACCTATAAATTATATCGAAACAATTGTGTTATCACCTATACCGGATTCAATACCAGTATTATACTGTAAATTTTGGGATGTTACCTAAATATACTGCACGGCCGCTTTTTTGTAGCCATTCGAACTTGGTCGGGTTATGTAGGTTTTCGATGCTTCGTCAGTATTTTAATTGTTTTTCTTTAATTACTGAATTTAATTACATGAAATTTTGCATGTGCATAGTTGAATGAATACACTAATTATTGGCAAACATTTTACCATGCAATTCCTTTAGATCGTCGTGATATTTGACTGCTTTGTAAACACAACAACAACCACAACTATTCATGGTAAATTGCCCTACAACTCTTTAATTACTAACGGAACATCATTGATACTTGGCAACATGTTGCAGACACTTACAAGGTTTGTACAAACGTGAAAATCTAGACCCCAAAGTGCATACTTTAAGAACTAAGACCTAATAAGAGTATTTTACGTTTATATTTTTATCTTTAAAACCATTAATTTTTTTCTAAATCTGTTTTTTAAACCAATATAAACAAATTCAAAACAACGTATGTAAAAATCTACAGCTCTCTATGTAAGCGCTTTATATGAAAACTAGCTAATGGCCAAACGTTCGCGCAGCGGAAACTTGAATTTCTCCGAAGTTTATGCATGCACTAATTTTATTTATACATACACAATTACACACAAATACACACTAATTTTTGGACACATCTCTTTTCTTCTAAAGTCGATGGATTAAAAAAAGTTCCGCCAGGACAACGTTCGCCCAGCGGAATCAGTTTTTGGTGAATTTCTCCACAATGGCTGCATGCACAAATTTTTTTTTACCATACACAATTACACGACGTCATACACTAAATATCTGCATACTTAAAATCTTTAAATTCAACAACATTTCGCTGGGCGTACGCACACCAATAGACGACAATATTTGAACGCGATAACGTTGATATTTGTTTGAATGCGAAATGCTAGCGAGTGAGATGGGTATAGTAAGTTATAGACAAGTTCATATACGCTTTATTCAGCCTGTCCTAAGCCTGGAAAAAGTATGAAGGGAAGATCAACAAAACCTGGAATTATAAACCTATACAAATTTTTTTTTTCATTAATTTTATTATTTTAAAAACACCTCTGATGAAGGAATACTATGGATATGCTGTAAAAAAATGTTAAATGAAAAGTCTAAATCTGAGCTAATAAGGATAGTGTCATCTTTGTCTAGCATATGTTAATAAAGAGAGATAACTATATGATTATCTGTTCTTCTTAGTTGCAATTTCGTCTGTCATTTTATTTGCGTGGTCGATCCGCCATTTTAGTCTGCCGTCGTTGACTGCTATAATTGGACAATTGGTTTGAATGTAGTGTTGTAATCAAACATCTTATCGATGTTTTTTTATAATACTCTTATAAATGTATTTTGTTGTGCACAGATTATCTGAAAACGAAAATAGAAAAAGAATTTGGTTGGAAGCCATAGGACAAGAAAATTTAAGAACAAATGTTTTAGAGAAGATATTGGTTTGGACATTTTAATGAAAGTGCATTTAACAAAACTCTTGAAATCGTAAGACTTAGAGATGATACAGTGCCATGTCTGTTTCAAAGAGTAAGTACCTATCTAGTAAATTTCAAATTCAAATTCAAATCATTTATTTTCATAGGCCCCAGGAGGCGCTTGAACACGTCAAAATATTACAAGCAAATGATATAAAAATAAATTATAAGTAAAACTAAATTATACTAATTACAATGATTTGAATAACCGGGGCTTAGATTAATTTTAATCCAACTGTTTAAAATCAGATTAAAATCAAACTAAGTACCAGCTCCGATGGGTATTGCATTATGAGAAGAGCTGGTGAGAAACTCATGTGCACCATCTTTTCAAATGAAATGAATAATATACAATTATATTAATATATAATAATATATAACAATTACAACACATAAAAAGAGCAGTTCATTTCCAAATACTATTATCATTTATGTAGTCTAAAATACAGTAATAAGCTTTTTGAGATAATCTGATTTTAATATATTTCTTAAATTTACCTATCGATAATTCTACTGCGTCTAATGGAAGTTTATTGTAGAAGCGTATACATTGACCTGGAAACGAGTTAGAGATTTTATGGAGCCTAGTAGTGGGCACAGCCAGTTTGTTTTTGTTCCTTAGATTTACTTTATGGAGATCACTATTTTTCTTAAATTTTGTTTGATTCTTGTGGACGTACAATAAATTTTCATAAATGTATTGAGAATGTAACGTCATAATATTTATCTCTTTAAATTTATTTCTTAGTGTCTCCTTGGGACTCATCATATAGATAGCTCGAACAGCTCGTTTCTGGAGCACAAAGATTGAATCTACATCCGTGGCACTACCCCAAAGCAATAAACCATATGACATTATACTATGAAAATAGCTAAAATAAACTAAACGCGCAGTGTCAACATCGGTCAGTTGACGGATTGTTTTTACCGCGTAAGCTGCTGAGCTGAGTCTACCAGATAACGTTTCTATATGTGGGCCCCATTGTAATTTAGAATCTAATGTTATACCAAGAAAGACAACTTTATTGACCATTTCCAATTCCTCATTGTCCATCAACACACTAGTTTTGACTTGTTTAACATTTTTTGTAAAAAATCTAACATATTTTGTTTTATTACCATTTAAAAGCAAGTTGTTAACACTAAACCAGTTTACTATCTTTGACAGAGCATTGTTTACATCGTCAATTACTGTTTGTTGTCTATTTACCTTAAAAACTAAAGAAGTGTCATCCGCAAACAATACTATCTCATGATTGTCCTTAACGAGATGAGGTAAATCATTAATGTACAAGAGGAACAGGAAAGGGCCCAAAATAGAGCCTTGTGGCACCCCCATTGCTACAGCTGATCCATGCGATCGCTTTCCATTGACATCAACTCTCTGAATCCTATCACCTAGATAAGAAGTAAGAAGTTCCAGAGCGATGCCTCTTATACCGTAGTGGTGTAATTTTCTGACTAGAGTTTCATGCTGCACACAATCAAAAGCCTTAGATAAGTCACAGAACACCCCATAGGCGTCCCGCGACTCCTCCCAAGCCTCGAATATACATTCAAGTAATCTAACCCCAGCATCACATGTTGACCGTCCGCGAGTGAAACCGAATTATTTAGTGTGCAACAGGTTGTTTTCATTAAAATATTTAAGTAACTGCGCGAAAATTATTTTTTCAAAAATTTTACTAAACGTAGGTAGCACCGATATTGGTCTGAAGTTTGTGGGGTCTAATGTACTACCTGATTTAAACAATGGAATTACTTTACTTAATTTCATTAAGTCAGGAAACACACCACAATCAATACATCTATTAAATATCATTATTAAATCAGGTGCAATAATATCAATCAACGATTTTATAATACGTACAGAAATGCCCCATAGATCAGCCGTTTTCTTAATATTAATTGATTTAAACGCGGCTTTAAAATCAGATCCATTAACATGACGAAATGCGAAATTATTAAAAAACTCAGGCACATTATCTTTAAGTAACGACTCGGCAACGGAGGAGGAAGAGCCTAAAGCACTAGTTAGAGAGACAGGAAAAGCAGTAAAAAATCCTTCAAAAGCATTGGCAACTTCTAAATCTGACTTGGTTACTTGACCATCGATACTTAACTTAAAGTCTGAATCTTTTGTTCTACCCTTCCCAGTCTCTTCATTAATAACTTTCCATGTGGCTTTAATTTTATTACTACTGTTTTTGATTTTAGATTTAATAAATGTAGATTTGGCAATTTTACAGACGCGTTTAAAAATCTTCGAGTATGATTTGACATGTTCTTTAAACTCTTCACTGCTATTAAATTGTCTCTCATAGTATAAAATGTACAATGTTTGCCTACTCTTATGGATACCTGCGGTTGCCCAGTCACCAAAGACGGGGCTATTAGTAACAGTAATCTCCTTGGAAGTAAATATTGAGTTAAAGTCCCGAAGAAATGCATCAAAAAACAAATTATACATCACATTAGGCTCTATGTTATTATCTAAGAAAGGTAAGTTAGTAGCTAGGTTTACTCTCATACGTTCAAAGCGACTAGCTGTTACTGGCACAGAAGTAATTTTTTTCCTAACTACATTTTTACTTTTTATTTTAAAACTTATCATTTGCCCAGAATGATCAGAATCTAGCTTATTAATAATACTTCTGTGAGTTGGCTTAATATCTGTATAAATATTATCTAAGCATGTAGCCGTGGTGGCACTTATTCTAGTAGGCTCCATAAATAAGTTTATTAAATTATGGGATTTAAAAAGACTTAAAATTTTACATGATGCAGTTGTATTAACAAGAATATTAATATTAAAATCTCCACAGACTAAAATTGTTTTACCCAAATTATTTACTCTGCATAGGGCTTCATCCATGATTTCTAAAAATAAACTAAGGTCTGCGGAAGGAGGTTTATATACGCATATAATAATGAAATGCTCTAATTGTACACAGGATAATTCAACGGAACATTCTACAGAGAGAGACACAATATCTTTCCGTTCTTTAAGTATATTTTGTAATTCAAAACAAATACATAATGCTTAACAATCCACGCAGCATTACCCTATCATTATCAAGTCATCCGAGAGCTAATACACAAGGCATTGGGTCCCATTCAACAGATATTTATTGATTACATCCAGTTAAGTTTTTCTCTACTTCGTAAACATAATAATGATCATTAGTCAATGTTTCGTCATAATTATAATTTCAGAAACAATCTTCAGATCAACACCAACCTTCATCGTCAAATAATGCTGAATATTCCTCAGGCAAACAGCATAGTTTGGTATGTGATGTTTCCAATTAATTCAAATATTGCAAGAATATAAAATAATGCTCACAGAATTGATTAAACATAATATGGTTGATATTATTGTTTTAGGGCTATGTACTCAAAGTAGTCCCTATGTTACAAGAAAAGTTTCAAGCCAGAAGAAAAGAAATAAATGCCTCAATGAATCTGTCTGTCGACAAAAAATAAAAATGGCAACACTTCAAGAAATCACTAAAGACCTTAAGATGGCAAACAGTTTTCATGTGTAACCATTACACATGAAAACTGTATAGCATTGGAACAATGCAGGTATCTAAAAACAAAGGCTTACCTTTAGAAAGGCAATACAGTGAGGAAGCCATAAATAAGTATTTGTTAATGTTAATGAAAAGTATTGTGCAAACTTATATGAATTTACATTTCAAATATATTGTAAAAAAAAATACAGAGAAATTGTCTTTTCGAAATTATCATAACAACGTTATTTTATTCCGCAAGGAATGAAAAAATTACAGGCTGTACATGAATATAATTATAATAAAATAAAGACGTTTCCTCTATCTTATTTGGTTTTATTTATAAAATCCTGCATTCCCCCCAAACATCCAGATATCCTAGTAAACGAGCAATTCTTATGCAGGACGACTTATTTATATAGGTCAGTACTGGAAATGTAATTATGAATCATGATCTCTAAAATACCGTTTTGTGGTTTTAATACCGACTGCCCCATACATATCGATTTAAATGACCCACCCTGTATATGCCCGGACGATCTGGAAAACGGCTCAACGATTTTGATGTAGGTTCCAGAAAATGGACATTTTGGACCAAAAATAAGAGTATCCATTTTGACATTATTTCCAGCTTTGACTGTAAAAGCATCAGTATAACCCAGACAATCCGCTGAATATCGTCAATAATTTATTTAGGTTATTGCGTGTGTGCAGCGAGTCTAAGAAACGAATGTCCGCGTCCGTGGCGTCACGCTTACGCATGCGCCGCCGTCCTTGTTCATTTGTCATATCGACAATCGAGGGGTAAAATATACTGTGGTACAACACTAGTCAGCCATTTTACTTGCCGTAGGTATGCACGTTTTTTTTGTAGGTAAGGCAGTTCCATATATTTCCTTGTTCTGAGAAAAACACTAAAGAAATATATAACCGAGATCGATGCGGAGGAATACTATGACGCCTAACTTAATGTAAATATTTGCCTTTTTATTTTTACCTATGTATATATTTTCAATTTATTTAATGTAACCTATACAAATAAAAATTGATTATTATTTAAATTATTTTTCTCAAATTTCAATCAGCAGTGCAGTTAACAGTCGAACCGCATCGCTTAATCATTCAGTCGAATTCAACGTCGCCCGTAATGTAAACGCATAAGAACTATAAACGACCCTTAGCAGTTTGCAAGAACTGAGACCGTGAACTATAGTCTATTTTTTGAACCGGTCGATCGACTAGTCGATGAACGAAAATGAACGGTCTAATTTCGTTTACGCAAAAATCGTCGACGACCGTAGACAGAGAATAGTATAGACGACTGATAGCTTCGATCTCCCTCACACAAGACAAAGATAAACTTACGCCAATTTTGTGTAAAAAAACAAGACAGGTGATAAGATTTTTTGTTTCGCCATGCGTGTCGGGTTTTTGAGCAAACCTTGAGGTTTGCTCAAAACTTTATCAATCAAACTTGACATATTTGACAACGCTGGCAAAATAATTTGGTATTTTTAAATTTTAGTTAGTTTAAAGCTATAAAAGTTACGTGAAACCTGAAAAATATTAGCAATTTTTTAACAATAGTGTCTTTATTAAGCATTATTGTAGGAAATATGGTGCGGTGTAGTGTTTTAGGATGTAAAAGTGATAGTAGAAGAAAACTGCCTGAATTATCGTTCCACTCGTAAGTATAACACATTTTGGCCTTTGAATCATATGCCAGGTTGTATTTTCAATGATTTTATCTTGTGTGAACTATGTTTGTTTATAATTTGATCGACAAAATCATCTAAAATATGAAATTTTAGTATTCATAACCTACTATAAAATATTGTAAGATGTTGTCAAGACTTCCATATTTTTTTCCCCAAAATTGTGGGTAAAATTTTATGTTGCATTTCTTATGATAAATATATCATGTAGTATTTTAGTCAGTTTCAATATCTTAATTGCATAACAGTTTCCCGGAAAATATTGATTTAAATCCGAAGTGGATTGAAGCTACAGGACGAACAAATTGGGCTCCGAGTAAATTCGCTTAAGTTTGTAGCAGACATTTTGGACGACATGAATTATTAAAAAAAGAGAGTAACTCTATTGTTAATGAATGCTGTGCCACACAGGTAAATTAATATTTAACCTGTAGGATACATTATATACAGCGTGTATATATAATATTAATTATTATTTGAGTATTTTCAGTTGAGTATTATAGGGGGCTATTTATTTATATATATTACAATATTTGGGTATAGTCAAGTTGAGATACTTTGAATTGATGCCCAACACTGAAAGGAAATCTACGTTTTTTACGGTCCTAAGGATTTTACGTGCAATATAGACTTGAATATTTGATTTCGTTTTAATAAAACTAGCTATGGTCCGTGACTTTTGCTCTGTGGGATTCGTTGATCCTCATGTTTTTACCTGTGGCAGCCGTAACTGCCCGTCCCCGTGCGTGAGTTAGAAAGTATGTTAAACGCCATCTATTTAAACTTTTGCGTAAAGTTACTATTAAAAATTTTACAGTTTCAGGCAAAAGAAGCAGTGGATGAGCTAGCATTGTAATGCCGTCAACGAGTAGCCAAGAGTATGTGTCTACTAAACTCAATACTATGATGCCAGCAGTGACTGTTCAAAAACACGCAGCTGAAACGCCAGATGTGAAACTTCCAACATTGGTTGATCGACTTAAATTCAGTCATTACCTTTGCAGTATTAACATAACAGTACATCACGCAATATGTTTAATAAACCAAACAATTGTTCTTTATATCTGTTTTATTTTCATAAAATGAATACATTTTTCATTTTGGAATTAGTAAATAATATATCTTAATATTTTGGCAAATTTATCCCAAAACTAGGGTAATTTAATTTGCACTGTCGCCACACTGTGCCGAGATTCTCTGTCTCGCTGTTGACCACGCCATTCCCTTATCCAGTACTATCCTTCATCCAAGTCGACGACCCATCGCTAACTGTCAGACTACTGTGTAGACTTCAATTTATAGACACGTTTCATTTCATGCAATATCCAAAATCTTTTGTATGCATTGCATAAGGTTAGTAAATTACTAGTAAATTTAGTAATTTATCAATATTAATTTTTTATGTGCTTATGGTGCTAACTATCGTAGATTATGGTAATAAATGTGCATTTAATGAGGCATTAATGGTGATAGATATGGAGACCATAAATCTATAGATTTTCGCTCCCTCTCGATAGATGGCGGGGCGGTATTATTTCTCAATTTTGAGACATATTACTTTGTTACATACATTTTCAATTTATTGGTAAATTAGCTGTTGCCCACGACTTTGGCGGCGGAATTCGTTGTATTAACTTATTTCTGCTAGCTACCGTTTACCCACTATAAACCTTGCTGTGCTGGTTCCGTGGAGATTAACATGATGTTAAATACTTTAAAACCATGCTTGAGATTGGAAGTATCAAACGCAAAAATAATTATCAATATCCAACCCACATTTGCCAAGATTAGCAAGTTGAAACCAATTAATTAACTTTCACTTACATTGATTAAAAATATATATTTTTTCTTTCTACCACGTATGTAGCAAATCAAGCAAGCATTAGGTACTATATATATGGCGGCAGGCGTAAGGTCTTTGAGGCGGTTGCGCTGCCGCCTTCGAGTGCGTTCACAAGAGTCAAGAGCTCAACCATAATTAAATCTACTATCCTAAAACACCCTCATGGTCACGAGCATTTAATGCCAATTCAAAATTCAAGGTGGCTTAGTGGTTTTACCTAATTATTTATGAAGCCCATATAAAACAAACAAACATTGGTTAAATAAATAGACACGGTCAATTGGGCATTGATAACTAAACTCTGGCAATGACAGTGGTACAGCGAGCACTTGGCACCGTCGCTAGCACTTCCAAGAAATCCTATTTGAAATCGCCCCAGTTTTAGGGCCGGGAAAGAATTGTTCTGTTTAATCGTGCTGCAAAATGTGGCATAGTTGCAGTGAGTTATACGTATGATTCTGTGAAATGTAAGTATCTAAGATAATCCTGGAAGGTTAACTCAGCTGTCTTGTTAGGATTCAAATATTGGCGCAATTTAAAGATTGTAATCGTCAACAAACAAGAATTATACCTATTTACTAAGGGTGATCAATCATTGAGGAACTTTAATTCTAGGACAAAACATGCAGCAAAATTTAGTTAAGAATATCGCACACAGTTTTCAGATGGATCTTACCTGAAAATTCAATATTTGGTGATTATAATAATACACAAAAATATAAATTTACAGCTATGTATTTTCTTCAATAAAAATAAGAAGCGGTTCAGAAGTGCCTTCGGCCTGTATAAGCCACGAAGCGCACCTGGCGTCGACTTTACAAAATATTTTCTCTAATATAAATAAAGAGGATTCTTATAAAGATTTTTCGTAATGGAAAAAACCCGGTGCAAATAGAAGGGGCACCCAATTGAGGCTTTTCCTTCTAAATAATGTTTTGCTGCAAGTCCAAGGGACCTGGGCCGGTTGCCTCGTGCGGTCCGTCTCTTCCACCCTTAAAGTCAGCCCGCTGTCTTAAAAAAAAAATATCGAATTTTCTAGCTATTTAGTAATCGAACATGAATGTTTAATTTAGTGCTTTCAGATATTTAACTATACGTTACGACTAACGGAAAATTAATTAAATTTGTGAATTTATTGTCAGTTTTATTGTTCATTACTTTATCGTCATGAATACAGGGTGTAAATGATATCGTGACAAAGCCACAGTGATTCAGTCAGTACATGATGCTAAGACCCTGGATGCTAAATATTTTACCGAAAAATTCTTGATTTTCTCGAGGAAATTTAACGTTTTCCTCATTATTCGACCGATTATGGTAGACTAAAGTTACCTTAGTCTATTTCAATACATTGTAAATTTTCCGGTCAACTTTGGGATTTTCCGATGAACTTATTTCCATGCGTAGAAATCTATCTATCCCATCAAAAATGTTAATCCCATGAAAATTATATGCGCAAGCTTATTCTCATACATTTTCGTTTTTCTTATGACGTGTAAAATTATTCCATGACCGATTTTCCGATGTGTGGAAGTTCCCGAAGAAATTTTATAGCACTCATAGTCTCAGAATCATGTACTGAATCACTGGTATATTAAGTAATATTAACTATTGAACTTTTAAATGAATAATTATCTTTCTTAGGTACCTATTACCTTGTATATTTTTCTGGTTATCTGTGACAAAAGCCCTCAGCTTAGTGCAAAAGCCATTGATGACCTCATTTTGTAAGAGTAAATGTAACTTAAGTAAATAAATAAATTATAAATGAGAATCCGCTTGATCTACGCACAGCAATGACTCAGTCATGATGGCTTTTAACCTTCGTTAAATATTAACTACAATTTAAATCTTGAAAATATAATGTATGTATGTATTTTATTTACAGAAAATCATCTGAATCTATTAAGAGAGAAGAATCGCTTGGCTGTTTTCTATACAAAAGTTATATGCCACGAACAAACATGCATTGTTGAGTTTAAGTTTTTGTCTATAAAATAGATAAAGCTTACCTTAACAATATTAAAGTTAGTATTATTATTATCAGTATTCTAGTACCCATAGTACAAGCTCTGTTTTGTTTGGGACTAGATGCCGTTGTGTAAGGTGTGAGATATTTATATTTATATTTTATATTACATTAGTATATAAAGTCTAACCTTAAGAGTCCTTTAAAATTGTTGTGTATTTATATAATATGTTTGAGGCCTTCAAACGTTATTATTATTAGAAGTATGTCAAAATGCTATTTAAAAAAAAATTCCATCGAGAAGGGTGCTGTAGTAATGTTATTTGTTAATGATATAGTTTATTTTTGTAGAATTATTATTGTGTTGTATTTGGGCAGTCCAAGCTAGAACCTAACTGCGCTTAATGTTGGAAGTATCAAAAGCAGGAGTTTTCGAAGTGTAGAATACAAAAAAAAAAAAAATACCCTGATTAATCATATAGTGTTACACCAAGTTATGTCATGATGTTGTCCTCTTACAATATAATTACAGTATTTGAACTTATAAAATGCGAATCAAATTTAATGTCGTTTTATTTTTATCATGTCATGTTTGTCTTCATTGATGATTAATATGAATCATAAACACATTAACATTCGTCATTATCTATGAGCGAACATGTACGAACATGATAAATATTTTTATTTATTTTTTATATTTAACAAGTGTTTATTGCACGTACGTAAATTAAATTATCAAATCACGTTTTATGATAACTCCACGTCCTATGCACCTTTGCATTAAATATTTGATACCGAGGTACTAATATAAAATAAATAATGGTAGATGGAGTATACTCAAAAGGAAAAGTGAAGCCACCAAAGCATATACAAAATTCGTAACACAAACAAACCTGGCTAGCTCATCGCGCGATCCAGCTTATGTGCATTCTTATTAGCGTGCAGTGCTTCTTTATTTATCTTAGATGTTCTACTCGTACTTTTCTTAACTTGGGCATGGAATAGAAAGAGTACAACTTATTTATTTTAGAAACTGTTATCTCAAGAAGATACCTTGCAAAACTTGTCATCGCGTAATTGCAGTATAAGTATATTTTCAATGGCTGAGCTGACCAATATAGAATGAGAAATATTGCGTCTATTCCTCCTCCTATTGGTCACTTACATTTTTTTCGGCTATTGCCGTCGACGATAAGTGCTAACTAGTGCGTAATCTGTCTTTGGCAGTTGAAACGGTTTTAAATAAAATTAATGTAATGTTTGTTCCCAAAGGAAATGGCACTTAAACGTCTCATTATTCTATGCCTTTCTCTGATTCCATGCACTTGAATCAGTACTGATATTTTATGTTTGAACACGAAATAAATATTGATTGAGATGTTCCGAAGAACCTAGTCTGTAGGAGCCGCAGTCAAATCATCATTGCATCCTCGCTTTTTCGAGTTGGCCTACCTCGGTCCTAAAAGAATTTAAAAGAGCCGCAAAATGTTGCTGAAAGTTTTTCAGCTATCAACTCTATGGAAACAGCTACGTATGAAAACATCAGCTGCTGACGATACCTTAAAAGGCAAGTATAAATGTCCAATTACCTTCTATTATTTAGACTCACCATCATTAAGCTTAAATTTATTGCCATCTTACATTACATTACTTGTAATATGATCCAAACAACTGCTTAATGCAATTCTAATAGTAATAAGATTAATATCAATTATTGGTAGGCTATTAAGAACCAACTTGATTAAGCTGTTATAGCCAATGGCAATTTATTTCTTCTTTATTGGCACCTTGGAACGGTTCGTAGAAGTAATACTCGTAGTCGTTGATAATTGCATTGTTTTATGGTAATCTGTCTCTTGTCTAACTTCAGTATGTACTTAGGAAGGCAATCGATTTCTTGCCAGACCTTATTGTAGAATAAACATAAATATCCAAGTTAATAAATTGACTGACTGATAGATATATGGTCAGATGCGATTGCAACCTCTGGGGGAAACCAGGGTCACTATGTCAATGTAGATAAAATTATCTGTAACAAAAACATTCAAAAGCTTCCTATCGCGTAGACTATAGGTACTTGCGGAGTTAGTATAGTTTTAGTACTTGAATCGGGTCTCAGTTTGGGCAATATGAACAAATGCTGGCATGTTTCATAAATAATGTATCTATAGAGTAGGTACTTGGGGACCCAGCTTGGTTTTTATAAAGCAGAAATCTATCGGAATCTTTTAAATTGCTACCTAAAGGGTAAATATTAGATACCTATGGTTTTTCATGCCCACGGTAATAGATAAAAATACTATCGCTATTTATTATGACAAATTTATTGTATTTACGTGAATCACCGCAGAAAGCGCCTGTCCTGGGTACCTTTCAGTATCCATTGTGCCACCCTGAACATCATTTGCTATCAAAGAGCTTATATATATGTGAAAATTGAAATATACACCAGCCATATAAAGACAATCAGTTATTAACAAAAACAATTAAGTCAGTGATAGATAGTTTTAGAAAAAAATTCAAATAACAAAGAAAATAAATTTCCATTATTCGCACATCTGACTTTGACTCCTCCTCCTGAAAATAAAAACGCGAGTGATTCTAATAAAGACTACTTCGCAAGTTCAAGATTTAAAATTGGCACTTACAACAGAAATATAAACTTTTTCTCACTTGTACCATAAATAACTATTTTTCAATCGGCAAGTTTAATCAAAAATTGGCGCCATTTTATTAAGATTTTAAATTACAATAACCAAATAAGCTTTTTCATTAAAATAGTATTTTTGAAAATTAACATATAATAGTAACACTATTTCAAATGCTAAAGACCGGAATTAATACAACATTACTACTACTACAACTTATACGTCAGGTTAAGCAACGCTGACCTGGTCCGTCCTGGGATGGGTTACAATGACTTACATATTGAGTTATCTCTGTGCCTCGGAGGAAATTACTTTTTCTTAAATATTTGCTATATTTTTCTAAAAAATTATTTCACTTACGTAACTGTTTGTTGTAAATAACTTGACTAATTGTGATACTGTAATTCGAGTCCCTTTCGCTTGACCCTTAACTATCGGAAATATCATCCAAAGGTTTCAACAAAAACCCTTCTATGACTAACATATTACTCACATAAGCTTACATCATTACTTTTGATAAAAAAAAAACAACATGGACTTGTCAAAGCTCAAGTAGGTATTTCGTAAGCAATTGTTGGTTCAAAAACAGATTAAGGATCATCAAATTTATATATTCATAATCGTACTACGATTATGATTTGTTTTTTGAAGTAGGTACGTGTGCTTAATGTTTTTTGATTTGAATGCAAGACTCTCTGATGACAAAACTGTTCGGTTGCTAAATCGTTTTAACGGGACTCTTTTGAATTGAACTTGTTTAAGCTTTGGAATTAATACTATACAACCTTACCTATTGGATTAAACGAGTGTCATTGTCCTCAAAATTAGCTGACACATTAAGAAAACGTGCCGAGCCACACCTTAGCCTGGCGGTAAACGACAAGAATCTGATATCATGAACTATTCAGGTATATTTTTATTGGTTGCTAAGTGCTGTAAGCATTCATGGCCAAGTGACCAAGTGGTGAAGAAGCTACTGGTGATAGATAGATTACAGTAATAGATTACATTCAAAAAACATGACAGCCAGAAAGGATACTCCCAACGGAAAGGAAAACCCCTATAAGTATGTGATAAGTAATTTACCTACCGACATCTCAAACTTTACTACCCATGACAAGGTGCAACAGTCGCCAAGCAACACAAGCGCTTGGCATGCGATCGAGCAACAGGCCAAAAGCGAGACGGTGATGGCTCTTCCCTCGAGTTTAAACATGAAAGCTCCACAACGTTTAAGTCCTAAACTGCGAAACCGTTATTCTGCCATTAATCGCCTTGAATTGGTAACTGGGAGGAAGCCTTGATTATAGTGTTTCGTTCACCCCTTTGCAAAATTGAACGGTATCAAAAAAATAATTAAAAAGAAGAAGTTATGAAAGATATTATTTCCTTTCAGTCTTCCTAAGAAAGTCACGACATCGAAGTACCTATACAAAATAACTTTTCTTTGGCCACCTCATCATCGGTATTCAACCAATGACAGGTACTAATATTTTCTCGCCGAAACCAGCTTTAAGCTTCAAACTGTGAATGTCATCGCCAATTACTATAATTTAAAAGCAAGAAATAACTGAGTGGAGCAGGTATTAAACCTCAACCGTTGAATCTATTTATAAAATCATAGTCATGCATGCAAATGGTAGTAGCAGCAAAATAATTTGAAAGTTTCTATGGAGGAATTTGCGACACACCTTTCATTATGAAGTCAATGCTAGACCTAGGTTCAGTGCGAAAGTTTGTTGTCAACTAGCGCTGATGGTCATGTGACTCATGCGTACAGTGTAATGCATCGTGTAATGTAACACAAGCAGCTACTGAACGATTAGATTCTATAGCAAACTTGCATTGGCTGTTGCCTCGATCAAACGGCTTGATAAGCATCGCCAAAGGTACGAACCCATGAAAGGCAGTTAGAGTGACGCTTCACATCCTATATTTTCCACTCGTAGTTTTTCTACTAATGCCTGAATATATTTATTTTAAGTGTAAACATATTTTGGAACGAAGTTCCTTATCGCGCGTTGCGAAAGGGGGCTAGACGGAAAAAAAATGGAACGAAAAGTTGTAACGACACTTTTCGTAGCAATTCTCGTAGCGGCGTAGTAATTACATGCTACGTTACAGCTATGGTGCTACATCATCAGACACACAGAGAAAAATGCGCACGCCGCACGGCGTGCGCATTTTTCTGTGTCTGTCTCTCTCTCTCTCGCTTATAGAAAAAAAAAGATTAAATAACCTAAAAAAATTAAAAAGAAAAAAAATTACTAGAGTTGAGTTTCTATAAAATATAGGGGGCGCTGGCGCGCTGCGAAAGGTCTGCGCAGGCGTACATGATTGCTGTTCTAGTCAGATAACAGTGAATTAATGGCCCAGTATCGTGCACATTAATCCACAATTAGATCTGCAGAACTTACTTAAACTATAAATCGGTGGACCTTTATATATAGGACTCTGTAACGAAACCATAGCGCGATCTAACTCGATCCTAACGCCATCTATCGAGCGGCTTCGGAATTGATTGGTGCTACAGTACTAAATATCTCTCTCGCATAGAGAAAGCAAGCGAGATATTTTCGTTTTGTCTCTTTATGAATAATAAAGTAACTAAAAAAAAAATATTATAAACAACCAACACACAATTCCTTCCTTTTGTTGAGTGTATACAGGTGTTTTGTACATAATAAATAATTAAAAACAATAACAATAATGAATCCTGACAGTGTTTTTGCACAAGTTCCGGATATTGCTGATGGATTTAGGTAAGTAGAGATTTTTACAGGCTTTTGTATTTTAGCAAGTACGCATTATAACCTTTCTTTACTATTGTGCTAACCAAGTCATACGCGTTATAATCTCTCCATTATTGTGTGTTTAGCAAGTGTACGCGTCATAACTATATTAAATTCAAAAGCAAATTATTTTTTAATATTACCACAGAATGTTTACTAATTTTGTTATGTACATTTCATGGAATATCCGATTAGAACACATCTAATTATGTCATTGGGATTGGTGATGAGATTATTGATATGAGATCTGATATTATTATATCGCGAGTAAACTTGCGAATACAATTTAAAAGAAAGCAAGGTAATCGCAGAAAAATAATGTTAAAGATAAGGTTTGTAATGTGTGATCATAGAACTATTACTCCTAGAAACCGAGTACATGCATGAAATGTGAAGCCACTTTAATTGTGCCGTTTCAGTTCAGTGCAAACTCTCTGGTATTTATCAGATTTTCATTTAGTTTGTATGTCCGCCAAGCGGCGTATTATAATTTTCAACCAATCTGTTTTTAGCCTAACTTTATACTTAAATTCATACAAGCAGTTTATTGATCTAGGCATTATTAGTCTATGCGTGTGTTTGAATGAACCTCGCTTTTGATATTTTGAAATTCGAATAGCGCGAAAGTTCAAAGATAAGAATTATTTTGAAATTGAGTGTGTAAGGCACAGGAAATATTGTTAAGTAGCCATTCAGCCTATAGGAGTATTGTGATAAAAACTCCACAATGATTTTAAAAGTATCATTCGATTATTTTAAGAGAATGATTAAGTGATTCTGAATGATCGTGTGTACGCTTGCTACGCTTGATAATTTAATATTGTCTTAATGTTCGTTTTTTTTATGTGGTTTAAATTTTTGGTTACCGTATATTTGTTTAGTGGTTAAGGTCGCATACCTTTTACTGCAATCTCGGGTGCGAATCCTGATTTGTTGTTATTAGGAATTACCGAACTTCGTTCCATCCGGGTGTCCCTTGACACCTCAGTAGTTTTATATTTAACTATATACCTATACCTCTAGCACGGAATGGGCAGTTTTCTACAAGACGGCACCGCAATGGCGACAAGAAGTTGGATATGCCGTAAGAAAGCACAAATGTATGGCGCACGCGAACCCAGCAACAACAAATTCGCCGTGCCGTGACGTCGCGCAAACGCATAATAGTGTATTTATTTTAAGGATATTCAACTAGAAATACACACACATTATCTTAAAATGACATGCCCCGTGATTCCTCAGTTATAGGAGACCACAGCATTCTATAATTTAAAAAAAAACAGTCCTTAAATGCAATGTTACACGATTTCGTGTAACATTAGTGTTACATTACCCGAGTCGGTGACACTGGCAACATTCGTTGATTGAGCATTCTAATAGAGGCTATGAGCTCAGAAATCGTGGCATATTTATCTACGCGTGAACTTTATGCAAAGTTTAGTGCGTAGCATTATCGGCTCACGGGCTTACTATTAAATTCATAATCACTGTCCTGGTTTTCAATTAAGCTTAATTTCCACACTATCATGTTATTATAATCTAGGCAAATTGAATTTGGTCGAGTAGCTTGAGGCGAAATGTTAATTAGGGTTCCGTACACAAATATAGCAATGATGTCAGGCGATCAACGTGCTATAAATATTGTAATTGTGATGGGTTTTTCTGGATTATCTATGTGTACGTTTGTCTGTAGTAAGAAACGTAGGTACAGCTAGAAATGTATTCTTCGAATAACGGGATAGGTAATAAAATTAAATCTTTAGTAGATATTTCTATTCCATGTCTTCACAAACTGTCCAATTCTAAATGTATATTGGCATTACATTTACATTTTATTTATTTTCTTCTACCTCAGTGCACCAAAGATATGATATTTTTAACACGCTTATATTAGCTTCACCTGTATGTTTGTTTGTTTGTTTGTTTGTATGTAACCGACTCCTTTGGACTCGATTTTGACCCACTTTAAACGGACAGATTTAATTCAAACTTTCTACACTTGTAAAGAATCAGCGACAATATAATAATTTCATAAATTTATCTCATTATCCTGATTAGGATCGCCAGGATTAAAAAAAAACTAAAACTAAAAAGTGAAAAATAAATATAGTTTAAAAAAACTAAAAAAACACGCTTTTAAAGCACATCAAACTAAAAAGTGAAAAATAATTCTTATTATAACCTGAAAATAATAATAAACGAAAAATACTAGTACTATTGTGAAAAAAAGCGTGGGGCGCTCTGTGCCATATTTTTCGTCTATCGAGCGACCCACGCTTTTTTTCACAATAGTACTAGTATTTTTCGTTTATTATTATTTTCAGGTTATAATAAGAATTATTTTTCACTTTTTAGTTTGATGTGCTTTAAAAGAGTGTTTTTTTAGTTTTTTTAAACTATATTTATTATACAGCCGGTCCCATCGCAGAGATGAACTTTCTTGCATTTGCCACGAAGAAAGTTTACTTTACGTGTAGATATTTCAAACAACAACTGGTAACAGATTTTCCTAACCAATAAATTAGATTAGATTAATATACGATAAAAGATGATTTTATTTATTATAGAGTACATTTACAGTATATGATCTATCTTCCTTTTCAGCATGGTATAACTACCACCATTTAATATTGCGAATTATTACTTTATTTTGGTTTTTGTGTTGTTTTCTGTAACGAGGTTTCATTTAGAGTAGGTATGAATAAAAGCAAACAAATTACGCTTAAAAGAGTTTGAAGACTTGCCCTGCCTAATGTAAGTTCCTATCTCAGTTAAAAAATTTGCCGAAGTTCAGAGCTTAACTACTTAAGTCTACTATGTGTCATTTTGACATTTATACTTAGTGGTAGGTAGGTTAGTATTGTCAGTGCACAAAGCACTACAAATTGCACATTCTTGCATAAAAAGTAATATACAATTTCATACAAACTGCATGAATGAATCTTATCCCACTTAGGCAAGAATGGCGAACTTCTAGGTAACGATTATACTAAAAAGATAATTCCACTATTTAATATTTGTACCTATATACATGCTGAGACAGAATGAAATCATATCTAAAAATATATTCATAGCTACTTTGTCTAAGAATGTATAACTGTATTAGTACTCTGATGTGTGCTGATATTTTGCTAAATATCATGCGTATCTTTGAAATTATCCATAATTCGTATTTTGGGCAGTAAACTATTTTAAGTCTTCAACCCTGACCAGTTCCAATATAAGAAAGAGTATTGCCTTAATAGTCCTTTATAGATAAATTGTAAGAAATAATATAAAGGTTAATAAAACTCCAAGTTACACTGACCACCCAGAGGCCGAAGCCCGATACGCTGATCTGACGAAGTCCTCATTACCTTTGGCACCTCGGTCCACACCGCACTACACACGGCCCAATACAGTCACAGGGGAAGATTATCACATGGGATATGATGATCCAAAAAAGAGGTCGCGACTCTCAGAACTGAGGAAATAGAAGCAAGCATTAGGAGTTACATCCATTTTAGGGACTTGCCCGATTTAGAACTAGACTAATATCTCAGCGTTTGTACTAACTGGCTGAATAACACATGTATTTTTTTATCAGAAGGCCGCCTAATTAGCACACCTTGGCATTTTACCGAGATGTCCCTAGTTCAATATTTATGTGCAAATAAAAACACAACACGGAAATTTGAGAACTATTGACGCGCCTCTTTAGCATAAACACGGCATAATACAGTTTGTACATTATTTTTATAATTATGTTTTATGTGCCAGTAATTTAATCATACCTCCATAACCACGAGGTCTCAGGTTCGATTTCCGGGTAAGGCAAAAGTGCCATTTGGAATTTTCTAGCAGGAAATTCTCAGCACGGAGTTGGATTTCTGTCCGGTGGATGTTGATATCCTCATCCTCTATCCTATGGGACCTAAACATAACAGGTAAAAAGAGGATGTTATTCACCACCGCCACTCTCTTCTTGGTGATATAGTCGTGATGTTATGTTATGTTACCTCCAAAACCGAACAGTGTAAAAAAATTTGCTACAGGTTGAAAATGAAACGTTAATGCTTGCTCCCCGAGCTTGTTCAAAAATCCCTACTAAATATGTGTGAAGTGTAATATTTGTTATTTTACTCTATTCTTTGGTATAATGTATTTAAAGTTAAGCGAGGAAGTAATTAGTCAATCTTAATCAATCAGTGATTCACTTGAACTTTATTATTATAAACATATTCTATTGAAATGCTGCGTATTGTATGAATCTGTTTTCTGTATCTAGTTAATTAAAGATAAATATAAAAGGATAAATACCTTCTACAATAATAATAGAACAATTATATATCCATAAACGGCAACTACAGACACGATATACGATTATAAGGCCAGTTAATTACAATTAGGTAGGTACCTTAGCTCATCATTAACTTAACAAATATTTATTTCCATCGCTCAGACAAACAACTGATTTCAATAAATACAAAATTTTTCCCTAACGTTGAAAAAAACTTGCAAAATGTATTCTACCATTATGAAATATCGTACAGACGGCAACACATCAACCTTTACATTGTCAGTATAAGGTGTTCTTAGATGTGTACGCTTCCAGTGCGATGCGAGACCAGCTTACTGTAAAAATGTATAGCTTGATCGGTAGCAGTGTGTACCTACAAACAGTTTTCCTTTCAGCCAACCAATGAACGTCACCAATTCTACCTAATGAAGTTACGCATTCGATACAGCTCACTCTCCATGTCATCTCCATTCGGTAATAGCTGTGACGTATCGAATGTAGGTTCACATCTGACGTGCTAACTGCGGTTACCTTCAGTGATGGGACTATAAAACTGTCGATATCGATAATCGTATGATCGCTAGTTTAATTCGCATTTGTCATCCAGTGACTCAAGAGAGTATAGTAATGTAAGATGAACTAATATGTTTATGTATGTATGATCTAGGTACTAGGTTATTGGTGCCACTGTTAGTGTTAGTAATCACTTATGCCAATCCCGTCCAGTCCGTTTTATTACAGTTCTCAAGTTTCAGGTGAGTCCGATTTATCAGTTATCTGAATCGTCGTTTAAGATGTTCATGTGTTATTCCTTTGTAGCGCAGTTTGCTGATTTAGGATTCATTGGCTAACAAGTTAAGATGTCGATGTCATGACCAATATGAGAAATTATTATTTGTAGTTTATGTTTCCATAACTCGGGACTATGGAGTCCCGGTACTTTGGAAGGAATGCGTGGGGCCGAAGCCAACAGCACAGAGGCCTTATAAACATTTTAATCTAAATCTGAAATGAGAAATTATTATTATTATACACGATATAGTTTATTTGAAGTCCGTACTTCATATGTCTGTGATTTTAAAGATGGTAGATGGACCTTAGAATCTGGAACTTCTAAATCAGCAGCTGTACTTATGCCCAGGCAGTATGTGCTATAGCAATTCAGCTCTGAAAGTATCAGAATAAAATTATTGGATACGATACAGAAAATATTTTTCTTTCTGTTTTTGTTTATTTTTTGCATATTTCTAATTCGTGCCCTGTCTTCCTTCATGCACGTTTGGGCATTACTTTAATGACCCCACATTGCCACGGGTATATTTTTAGAATTTTAGAATATCAAGATTAAAGGAAGTGACTACCGAGTGATAAACCTAGATATAGTATAGAGTCCAAACTAAATTGTGAATGATCGTACCGTTTATGCGTCTAGTTATACTATTACTCAGTTAACGCTGGCGCCAATTGAGTGACTTTTATTTGTGACATTTAGGACTTGAGTGCTCTGTTGATGTGGGATATAATATTGTAGAATGGAAGCTAGGGGGTACCATCTCCAAGCTAAATATAGACTGACTGTCCATAATGTACCTAGGTATACTGTTCAAATGTACTGTATAAATGTTTCATAGATTTGGTCGCAGCTTGCGAGTCAAACCACTTTGGTCTATCTTCAAATCTTGATTTGCCAATTTCTTTCTGGGGCATTTTCAGGTTTAACATTAACTTAAGTGTAGATATCGATACTTGTTTAATAGAAAATATATCCATTCAATTTGGGTTATTTATCGACTGATGCATGATCTTCCACAAAATTAGGCAACTGGATCCATAAGTTCTAGAACCTGAGTCACAGCAAAACTATCGATAATTACACCAGCTTAGGTTTCAAGCCCTATACACGCGAATCATCGAATCAATTACGCAGCATTACATCATCGAAGGATTGACTCATGGTCACGACCTGTTCTCTAGATCCTTTAGTCCGTGGGCAGGGTCCTTAGTCATCGAGCAATGCCTACATCGACTTCTGCATGTAACCGCAATGTTGCAAACAATCGTTTTGTCCACTTTGACGTCTATAGTAATAAATATGCTATTGTTGAACTGCATTCTGGTTGTCCACTGTCGGGTAGCTGCCCCCGCGATTCGGATTTTGTGTCGTGCACGATCTACACGATGTAGGGTTATGTGATAAATTTAGCTAAAGCAAATGCACTTTCAGAGTGCTTGCACAATATTTGAAACGATCTGATTTGTTAATATCATAGATTCTGCAATACAAAACACATACAAGCATTCCGTCAAGATAAACAGCACACAAGCCAATTAAACCATAAGATTTATGACTTTATTTACAGGAAAATATACATATTGGATCTTAAATTAAACTAGTCTTATAACTGAATCTAAACTTAATAAGTCACTGTCAGAAGGTCTCGTTCCCAAAATGCTTGCAGCATTACCGTTGTATTGCGATACTGAGTCGCTGGCCGAAATATAAGACAGCATTTCGAGAACGAGTTGCCTCAGTAAGACGCGCTGACAACTCTTTGTACAAACTATAAGTGGTACGGCCCCAAGACCCTAATGTTCCGACCGCAAAAGGCGCAAACATGTTACAGCTATCAAGCGTGCTATATTTACCATAAGACAAATTTTTAGAGAAATCGAGAAGGCCAAGCTGATGCTTGTTTTTCCCACTGAAGTTTAGATCGTTAAAAGCCGAGTCCTGTTTGATAATTTTGGTGGTGAATTAAGGTCCTAAAATTGCTGGCCTAGGAGGCGTATAGTCCTTCAGCACAGACAAATCAGTTGTTCATGCTTAGCTTTTAGCTGTCTGCAGGTAAACTACAACTTGGATGCATTGTAAGTCGTATTCTTTATAAATCACGCCTATGAAAATTTCAGAATCAAATCGTTTTGAATACATTTTCTCTCTATTGGACTGTCGGAGATTACTTCTTATTTAGGTTTAATGTATGCAGCGGTGTCAGCATAACACAATGGGTGGCGCCATAAGTATACTGCGGAGTAGACACCAAATCTATGCGTAGAGCAGTAATAACTCAGTATTATGTAATTCTCATGTTAATAATGTCCGCATTTTTGACATAAATGAATAAATTGGGTATATGTTCAGGATTAACAACCTCTATGTCTGTCTTCTAATTACTGTCTGATTATCTATTTATTTCATCTTTGTACATTAGATGAAATTGACTGTTGACGACTCTAAAAACGAATTCTACCTAACCATTTTACATCTTACCTAGATTTCAAGGGTGCGTCCGGTTCTTTGCTGTATACATAAATAACCACACATTAGTATAAATTCGTTGGCACAATACGTTTTTTATTGTAAGGGTAAAACGGTGACTGGCGAGATTGAACAGTCAGCATCAAAAAAGCTAAACACTTTAAAATTTTCAAACTTCTGTACAACTCATATTTTTCGCATTAAAAATATCCTTTTTTAAAATAAGTACGCACATATTATCGATTACTATTAGTTTTGATTCATCAGAACAATTATTCACAGAATTAGGCGACGTTTCTTTTTGATGTGTATTACTTCTGTTGCTTATTGTACTTACAACCTACGTACACTTAAAGTGCAATTATCAATTATATACGGATCTTCCTGTAAGTAACGTAAAAAGGCATCAAATAGATGTTTATTTATTCATGCATTCTTAGATACCGCATTACTAGTCATTACAATATAAAGATTATAGAGTTAATCGTCCAATTTAACAATCATTATTGTTTAATATGGCTATGGATGTCCTATTCATTTTATGATTATAGATTTGCAATAGACATAGATTTTTAGAGAAATACTTTTAAGCGACTAATAAATCAATGATAACAGAGGTTTAATTTTACGTAACGTGCTGAACCGACGTTTCTGAACCAACGATTTTAATATCTATGTCCAATTCAAACATTGAATGACAAAGAGAGATCGAATCCGCGTTCAATGTTACCCGTAGCTTAATAAATTTGGTGAAATAAGGGTAGAATTTTCAAAAGCAAACAAATGCAAATGCAAATGCAAACACTATTAAATATTAATTTATATACTGTGTTTGTACTTGGTACAAGAAATTAGTTTTTGATTGAGCAGCAAAACATAATAATAAGCATGATGACAAATTTTTATTTATGTATGTAATTAAAACACCTCTCGATATTAGAAACATATTTAAAATAATTACTTTGATACCACATAAGTATCCCGAAATAATACTATTTTCAATTCATTTAATGCGTTTGTGAAAATGGTTTTATCACATAAGTTGCTATAAATTGTTTGGGTCATTTAATAATATAATTATTTTTTGCTAATTGCGTATTTTAAAATGAACTCGCCCATAAATCTTTGAATGACCATAAAGTGCGTTAGATTTATAGTATAGTAACAAAAAATTCTTGCATTTGGTTTATGTTTGCCGATATTTTGATAAGGTATCCCAAATTTTACTATCTGTATCAACAAAGCAAATTCATGATCCACCTTAATACTATTTTTGTATAGACATTTCAAAACACTTAAGGTTAAATTCGCTTGTTCCATCAACAAATTTCAACTTTATCGACTTTGACAATGTCAAACAAAATATTTGTCAATGGGTCATGAATCAACTTTGCTAATAGTACTTTAAGTATATATTGCCCTTTTAAAAGACATCAACGAGCTCTGTGGGCGTGGTCGCGAAGCCTGAATCCATATTATATGTGAATTTGAAGTTTTTTTTTTTATTTCCTGAAAATCAAAGCCACCTCGCATTTTATTATTATTAGTAATAATAGAAATCTTTTAATGTTGACGTCAAGTACATACAAATCTTAAGTTACTACTAAGTAAATAATTTACATATTGCTTTATTTATGGCGTATATTGGCGCTATCGCTATAAATAAATATTACGTCATACTTATGATATTATGTTTTTAATGTTTGCAGATTTTAATAACTTATCTATCGCGATATTCCGTTAATGATATCATCTGTTCATATTAATTGTAAAGGTCATATTTTTGTTTTTAATATTTAATTAATGAAGTTAACTTGATACTTTTTATTATTAATTAATTCTATACTTCCTAGGCTACACCCAAAAGCGTTTAATGGGGTGCATGAAAGGAGCCTCCCCGAGTGACGTACACAACGATTCCCTACGTCTGGCGCACCCTGGGCAATTCGCGAGTTCTCCCAAGCGAATTGGCTAATCCTTTCACCACGATGGCAAGTCAAAATAAATTTTGTCTCAGCCATCGACACGACGAAGAAGAAGAAGAAGCGTTTAAACAATAAATACATTCTTGACAATCGAATACCGCGACCACTAACTGTGAGACTCTGAGATCCCCGGAACGAGCAAGAGTGTTATTTGTTTAGGCTTTTCCGTCAGGAAAATTCGGGGTCTGAAATTGCGTTTGGAAGATGGCGATAGGTTCAACGTCTATCGCATGAGATATCTCTGCTTCACAGAAATGTAAGCATTCGGAAAAATACATCCCTTTATGCAATATACAAGCATTAATAAACTTATGTATTATCAACAAAGCAGATTCATGATGCACCATAATACTCTTTTTGTAAAGACATTTTAAAAAACACTTAAGTCTAAATTCACTTTTCTAACAACAAATGTCAACCTTATCAACTGTCACAATTTCAAACGACATATTTGTCAGATGGGTCAGGAAACAACTTTGCTAATAGTACAACATTTTTTTAAAAAAACCTACTCAAACTATTAGCTCGTAATAAAGCGTCTGCAATCATCGTAACGAATGCAACCGCGGAACTAAGCTTTTACTTTCAGTAGCCTTAGGTCGCGTTTTTCGGACCTTGGCATTTAAAGAAATGAAAAGACGGCACATTAGTTTTGTAGGAACGGCTTAAACCGGATTATTTTGTTAAAAGCTTTTAAGCCTTCAAGTTTTGTAGCTTCAATCTTATATATAACATTCTCGTGTCACAATATTAGTTACCTTACTCCTCCGAAACGGCTTTACTGATTTATAAGGGTTGTTCACCCTTAACATTTTTTTAAAATTTTTGGACAAACATTTTGTTTTTATTTTTCTATAATGTGGCATCAAATACATAATATACAACTCCAATTTTTTACCCATTTATTACCAAACCCTATTTTATAATAGCCATTTTTGTAACCTTAGCGCTTTAGACAATATAAACTTTTTGAATGTACCTTTATGGGGTTTGACATAACATTGACATAATGCGTGCTGCAAATATCGTCACAGAGAATGTATGCATAGTTAAGACGGACAACGTCTGTCGGGTCAGCTTGTATAAGTATACCGAAACTGTCTTCAGATATTTATGATCGCTATAGAAAATGATCGAACTAAGTTCTTAAATGTCGAGTGATTTTTTACGATTTGTTGTTTGAAGTTCTAAAAAATATGGCACTGATATTCTGAGTCACTTGATATATTTTAAAGTTTTTTTGGGTGATGCTATTTATGTTGCAAAATTTTGGCCACACCTACAAGTAGGTATTCTATTAATTAAGTTTTAGGCTATTTTCTCAGACTGCCTAGAGGTAATGGATCATATTGATGGATCATGATCTAATTTATTTATTAATTTAATTTAGTTTTAATCTTATTTATTTAATAATCTAATTTAATTTGTATTTATTTATATAATTTCATTTTTTTTTAATGAAATTGTATTATTTTTTTGTCAGATGAACATTATTTTTTAAATAAGCGTAATGTGTTGTCTAATTACTAATTTCATCTAATTTCTTTTATTATAGTGCATGTTGTGCTAATCTATAAGTAGTGAGACGCTTAAAATTAAGTTTACTATGTAAACCCTTATTAATGTAACAGTGTACTCATTGTTGAAGAGCCAAATAATAAATAAATAAATAATAAACTCTTGATCGTTCTGATTTATCTATCTGGTGATTGGGGTAGGTTTAGTGATAGGTTTGCACTTAGCTTCAATTTCACAGGTGTTAGGTATACCTTCTTGGCAGCACAAGCATAGTACACACATAAATGAAAGCGACAATTGTCTTCATCACCTTTTTTTAAGTGTAACTTGTGTCACTTTCAAATTCGGTCAAATTATATTTTTTGGGTCGGACGAGATCTATATGGAACCTTAGAAACTGGCCCTAATTGTTATAATTTATCAGAAATCTAAAATCAGAAACATTTATTTGTATAAACATAGGTATTTAGGTGGATCTTGTTCACTGTGTTTTACCCTCTAGGGCCTAGGGTGTACAAATTTTTAACAAATGAAGTGAAAAAATACCTACAATAAATATTATAAAAGAGTACATGCATCGTTTATATTTTAAAAAATATCGTTATAAAAATCATTGATGTTGTAATATCCTTTATCAATCAGCATGCTCTTAAAATGAACCTTAAACAACTGTGTATTGAGATTCTTAATTTGCTCAGGTATTTTGTTGTATATTTTTGGACCCACACACATTATACTTTTATGGACCAATATAGTCTTGGCTGGATGTAAACAAAGTTTATTATTGTTATGACATATAACTTGCGAGTCACGTGGTCAGACAGCCGAGGGAACAAATGGAGATTGGTTTTAACAAACAACGCTACTTTTATTAGTGCAGAAGCTTATATTTTTAATAGGAACCAGTTTTTATCACTATGCTCGTGGTATCTTTAAGTTGAACTTAATCTTGTGAGGTTTTATCAGACCACCATTAATAATATTATAATAATAGACGAACGCTATAGCCTAACTGCATAAACGCGGCTTACCGATTAACTATTTAGATCTGAACACCAACCAGTAAATCTATTACTTATCTAATCACGCGGTCTACCCACTTCGGATCAATCGCTTATTACTTGATACTTGATGTTGATACTTGAATGTCGTTATCACTTAGCATTGCTTTAATTAATGCATTGGCAGGTCCTGCATTCCAAAGGAGTTCTATCTGTCGGTCAGTTTGATAGGTCAAAACTGATAACAGCATGCATATTCATGAAAGCGAATTAGTGTTCTATAGATTTGGTATGAATTCAATTAGAATATACTTGAAATTATGCCTGTTTTCAGTAAAATAAGAAGGAGATAATCTTCGTCCATAAAAAATCTTCCAAGCATTTTCCCAATAACATTGGGGTTATCTTCTAGTCTTACGAATTTAGCTGAATATCGGTATTTTACTACCCGTTACGGCGGCTAATAGATAAAGACAGCTAAAGATAGATGTTCAAATGGCAATAGGGACCGACGACTTAACGTGCTCTCCGAGGCACGGATAAAAATTCGTTATTTTAGAAATGGTCACCAACCCATCCAGGACCGACCGCGGTTAGCATTTAGTTTAAATTTTATTTTTTATCAATCGTATCGAACTCAAATGAAATGTGTAGCTCGTAGCTTAGTAGAAATATACAAATCATCGAAGATTTGTATATTTCTTAATCTGTAACCATTACTTATAGGAGTATTATCAATTTATCATGATAGTGATGAATTGCATGATGGGGTGCATGAAAGGAGCCTCCCCGAGTGACGTACACAACGATTCCCTGCGTCCGGCGCACCCTGGGCAATTCGCGAGTTTCAAGTCAAAACCTTGACAACCTGACTGACGGTCCAAAATGCCCTACCACCTGCACAAGAGAGGCGCTCATGAACGCCGACGAGAGCGCCATTACAGTGGCTTATTGGACCAATAAAATTTGACTCAGCCATCGACACGACGAAGAAGAAAAAGATCATGATAGTATTATCAATTTATCATGATACAAAAAAAAATCTTCAACAAAAGTGGGAAGGAAAAGGTTTCATTTACGTATCTTAATTAAGACCAGCAACAGTCTGCTCTTTAGATACAAGAAAATGAAAAAAAAATCTATCATAGACAAAATAAACTCATGAATTGTACAGACTTGGTTGAAATACCTAATCAATGCAAATCCTTAGCTAAAAGTATTCTTGATGTATTGCACAACTACATAATTATTCTGCACTGTGTACCTTTGTACCTACTTATGTTATGTGTAAGTAATTGACCAGATTACACGATTTACGTGTTTTTGTCAAGCTGTCAGCTCTGGTGTCAATAAAATATCCTACAGGTGCGGACACTTTGATCTATGTAGCTACCGTAGCTACATACAAGACAGTATAAGCTCAGTGATATACAGAATGGTGTAAACAAGTTCCAGGGTGTTCCGAGAAGGTCACTGATGTATGTCATAGTTCCGGTGACCCGTCCATAAGGCGAGAGTAGGCGCACAGTGGTGTTTTAGTGGGTTAGAGTCCTACTTAACCGCACCGTCTGTCTCCCCGAACCGTGCGGTATGCGGTCAGGATCATTTCGCCACCTATAAAAAAAGGGTGTTCTGAGAAATAGTAGTAATTTAATCTTACATTCCTAGAGCTTGTATTTTTATCTTCATAATTATTTGATTGTATCTACATAACATATAGGACTCAGATATAGAAATTAGAAACCGAATTGAAATTGCCCGTGCATCTTGCATTCGCATGAACAAAGTGCTATGTAACAAACAACTTGACATAATACTTCGAGTCAGAATGCTCCAGTGTTACATCTGGCCAATAGTTTTTTATGGCTGTGAATCTTGGACCATCAAAGAAGACACACATAAAAGACTGGAGGCATTGGAAATGTGGTTCTATCGAAGGAAAGTCGAATACCTCGGTCACGTATTGAGACACGAGCGATACCAGCTTCTCCAACTTATAATGATGGGCAAAGTTGAGGGCAAACGACGCGTCAGAAGGAAAAAATCCTGGCTTCGCAACATTAGAGAGTGGACTGGCATCGCCAACGTAGAACACCTATTTCGCTTGGCAAAATATAGGAAAAAATATGCAGAGCTGACGGCCAACCTCCAGTAGTGGAGAGGCACCGCAAGAAGAGAAGACATAACATATAAAAACATCACGCCTATATTAGCCAGAAGGGAGTGGCAGAGGTGTACAGGACCCACCCTTCACCTGTTATGTTTAGTTCCCATGGTATAGTACGATTTAAAACGCCGTGCTGCTATTGTGAATTTTCTGACGGAAAGTTTACAAATAACACTTTGCCTGACCCGGAAATCGAACCTGAGACCTCGCGGTGAGAGGTGCATATGCTAACCACTAGACTAGACCATCGAGGCATATTAAGTTCTATCGTTCTGAAATCTGTCGCATAGAGGGTATAAAAACTATATGTTGATATTCAAAGAGTGTAGTAGAGAAGAGTTAATATTACCGCGTTTTGTATCTTTTTGTACTGTTAGCGAATGCGCCTACAGCGAGGATTCAAGTTCAATTCCCGAGTCGGGCACTGGGTGATTCCGTTAAGAAATTCACAATAGCAGCACGGAGTTGAAATTGTGCCCGTTCGATGGCGATAGGCTCACCCTCTATCCCATAACTGGTGAAGTGTGAACTTCTGCAGCAACCTTCTGGGTAATATGGGCATTATGTAATATTATTTTATAATTTGAGATATCTTGATGAAACCTCTGCTGTGACTTTGGTTACACCATGTATAGATCCATTTGCATCTTATTGAATAGGCAAGGTGTCCTAACTTTATTACATGAAGCTAGTGCTAAGAATTAATTACAGTAATGGTCTATTCACGGCATATTTATTAGCGAAACTAATTGCTTTACTCTTTAGACGACATAAGTTGCACACCTTATGGTAAACCTCACGTTTAGAACGATATAATACGTGTATTTCTTGGTATTTTTAGTCTCATTAGTCTCTCTATTGTACTCATAGATTTATTATTATTGTTATTTACATTGTATTATGTAATATCTTTAAAGGCGTATCAATTTAACGATCGGTAATGGTGTCTGGCAACAAGCTACAGCCTGTGAAGAGATGTTACGAGATACCCGGTCCTATGAGCTCTGGCTCAATTATTATAGCCGATGCATCGTTTTCTCCATAGAGTACATTAACCGGAGCTTTACATAGTGATCACATGCAGCTCTTATAAATTAAAATTTTAACTGCAATGAAAACCACAACTTTTTAACAAATTACTAGCATTCTTGTTAACTCTAGCTACGCTTAATTCACTTGTGTTAGGAGGAAGATCACGTCCGTGGTGTTGTGGCCAGGATTCGAACCCACGACCTCTCGATCGTAAGACCGATGCCTTATCCATTGCGCCATGACCGCCTCAAAATATTATAGGGATAAGTAAAGTTTCACCAGTTCTGAAAAGTTTTATATAAAACTTGATCGCATAAAAAAGTGAAAAGTTGTCAATTTCATTTGTGTGTTGTTGTTGTTTAACGGACGCTTGTGAAACTGGGCCTAAATTAAATTAGAATTGTGTTTCTTGAAGTGGTAAACTTAAGCTAAGGCCAAGCTATTATAGAAACCAATAAAATGTATAGCCTATGTTTATGTAGAATCTTCAATTCAATAAGTAGTTCTGAACGATTGGCATTAACCTCGTTTTGCTGAGTGCCGACATTTTATTTATCCAAACTAATCTAGCGAGACGATCTCACAGGCAAATAAAATCGTATTAAATCTAATAAATTACCTTATGTTATTGCAAAATATTGACTTACTAATTACACGTGGAGTAAATGATCTAATGAATAACATCGATGTTTATTTCTGATGAAAATTATAATATAATGTACTACCTTTGTAAAGCTTTTTAAGTGAAATATTTTATTGATCAAAGACTTAGCTTACTTCTTCATCTTCTTTCGTATCGATGGCTGCAGTCATATTCTCATGGTGTTGACTTGCCATCGTGTTAAGCTTACTTAAAGACTTATCAAATCAAATCAAATCATTTATTTCCATGGGCCCCAAGGGTCGCTTGAACACGTCAAAACAAACATCAAAATACAAAAAATATAAAATTAAAATAAAACTTAGCTAACTAAATTATAATACTTATTGTAATAAAATGATTTGACACCGGAGCTTAGATTGACTTTAATTCAACTAAGATATATGAATTAAAATCAATCCAAGTACCAGCTCCGAAGGGTATTGCATCATGAGAAGAGATGGTGAGAAACTCATGTGCACCATCTTTTTAAATAATTCATACTTATTACACATAATTTGTTTGTTTTTGACAATAATTCTAAGTGTAAGTTATAGCAACCAAAACAACATGGCTAAAGATGGTTATGGAGAGAAAATAAACTTAAATATAGCAATGGAATTAAATTAATACTTATAAATAAATTCAAATCTTTTGGTTCAAATCTTACAGTTTTTTTTATCAAAATCGAAACTAAAGAAAAATTACATTTGTTCTTATTGATTTACTATTGGTTGGTTTATTTACTTCCTAGATGGTCTAGTGGTTAGCATTTGCGCATCTTACCGCGAGCTCTCGGATTTTATTTCCGGGACGGCCAATGTGATATTTGTGAACTTTCCGTCAAGAAATTCACAATAACTGCACGGAGTTGGAATTGTGCCCGGTGTATGGCGATAGACTCACTCCCTATTCCATGGGACATCAACAGGTGAATTGTGGGTGTTATACACCTCTGCCACACCGTTCTGAGTAATATAGACGTGATTTTATGTTATGTTATGGTTTATTTCAAAATATTTAATTTATAAGAATAAGAATAAGAAGCATTTATTTGCATGAACATGAGTTATAGAAGTTGTTATACATTACAATTGCAGTCTGTCACCTTCTACCTTTTAGGTGTGCAAATTTACACATATAAATAGCACCAAATACAAGTTAAACAAAAAAAATAATTATATTACAATTCAAAAGAATTATACAGCAATGCATGCACAAGAGAAAAGAAAAGAAAAACAAAATTTACAAAAGTTACTTTTTTTTTACGATAAGCAAGGTAAAGGTATCTCAGGGCAAAGTTTTAAGTAGGATAGATATTCTTTGAAAACATAACCTATAAATAATAAAGTAGTCACTTTTGTTCTCTACTAGCAATAAAAAAAACATAACTTTTAATAACTCTAGCAAATATCGTACTTATACCTAATAAAATAAAATAATTTTAGAAATAATTTTATTGGACCCCGTCGTCGGGGTAGACCTGGGAGGCGCTGGCGGGACGACCTAGATGTCTACAACCACAACTGGTGGGAAATTGCAGGAGACAGAGTGGACTGGAAGCGTTTGGGGGAGGCCTTTGCCCAGCAGTGGGACAGTACAGGCTAACAAAAAAAAAATGAGTTTCGAATGCTACTTGAATTGAATTTGATGGTCGCAACGTATTATGCACAATTTAGATATTTGCCCACTGCTAATATTTCACCAAGGCTCTGCCACTTAACCGTAAACTACAATTAATCATAATAAAGCCTTAAACTCATTACTTAAGACCAAGTGTTATAAAACTAAACTAGACACTTCTTATAAGGTCAAAACTGCTATGTCGCAACAAATCTTTCAATCAGTGTTAATTTGTTTACCATCGCCGAAAACAAATTCTATAGCAGACTCACCATTAATCAAATAGAAAAAGCCTTGAGAATCAGATAATGAATTAACACCTTTGCAACTGAAGGCTCTGGGAAAACAGATGCCATTTGTCCTCAAGTAACCGCTTTTATTAGGTAACAATCGAGTTTTTATTGATCAGAAGTAATTAATTTTATTGGTATTTATGTTCACGTAATTGAAAACAGATTGAATTTATTTGATTTGATTTAGTAAACTAGTTAGTAGTTTAAATACATATTTGGGGTGTAAGTAATTTAACATCTTTAATACATTAATACTTACATAAAAATAGCGTCTGTTTTCAATGTCAAAATAACAATGTGTTTTCAGTTGACATATTTATTGGCGCGGTACAAAACACAGTTATTAAAATTTTCGTCAGTCTGTCTGTGTATTTATGTGTATCGACAAATATTTTAAACGGCTGAACTTATTTTTATAAAATTTTAGATTCAGATTACTGACACGTAACATAAGCTACTTTTTATCAATGTATATCAATGTTTTGATAGCGCTGATTTGCTGATAAATGATCTCTCCTCCGTGAATTTACCAAATAAATTAAGTAATTTGGCATTTTCTCATTTACAACACGTATTTTCTTGACTAACGGATAAATATAGAGATAAACATAATAAATAATACGTATACATAATTTAATATTCTTGGTGTAATAATTATTATAGTAGGCGTGGCGTACTGCGTTAAGGTAAGTGACGATAGGCAGAGGCGTGAAGTTTTCATTGGATGATTGATCGAAAATGTAATGTTATTATCATGTTATGAAATGTAATTACATCAAGAATTCATGATGTTATTCGTTTTCATTTTTTCTTAATCGCATGTTCTAAAATATTTTTGTGACGTTTTATTTATTGATTTGTCACTTGATCTAGGAATGAATTCAAGTTTTGCCGCATCCGAACTCGATGAAAAATATTGTAGAAATATCTGTTGCATCTAAACGGTAAGGGCCAGTTTCAGAGCTTCCGGATAGATCTTATCCGATCCATTAAATATAACCTGACCGAATTTAAAAGTGACACAAGTTACACTTGAAAAATAACACAGTACTTTAATTTATGTGTGTTATATGCTGCAAATAAGGTACAACACATCTGTTTCCTTTCTTTTGGTTTGAATTTTTTTTTATACTACGCCCCCAGCGTACGAACGTGTAGTCCACCTGATGGTAAGTGGAGTACAGCCCATGGACATCAACAGTCCACAAAAGCAGATTAATAGATGCGTCGCTGCAGCTGAGGACTACGGTGTTATGCCTCATGTGCCAGTAATTTCAGGGCCTGATCTCACCACCAAACCGGAACACCTGGTAGCACTACCATTTGGCGGCAGGTTAAAGGTGAGACGGTGGTGCTGCCGCCCTCGAGCTCATTCACAAGAGCTCTACTACCAGTTAATAAGTAATTTTAATCTCTACTATTTATTTATGTGAATAAAATTTATGTAACAATTAATTAAAGATGCTATCAAAATAGGAATAAATTCTATATTTACATAATTATAACCTTTTATTCATGTGCGAGATTATCTATATTTAATCGTGTTGATTTATCGCAAGCCTATCACGGTAATTAAGTTGTTTATTATGCACACCCTAAACAACACTTGTTTAATTCATATCTTGTAATATTGGTTATTATATAATCATTTTAATAATTTATTGCAATATATTTACACGACACCATCATCATCAGCCCAAAGACGTCCACTGTTGGACATAGGCCTCACCTAACTGCCGCCACAACGCGCGGTTTTGGGCCGCCTGAAGCCAACGGCTCCCCGCGATCTTCACCAGATCATCTGTCCATCTGGCTGGGGGGCGACCCACGCTGCGCCTGCCGGTTCGTGGCCGCCACTCAAGAACTTTTCGGCCCCAACGGCCATCTGTTCTACGAGCTATATGCCCTGCCCATTGCCACTTCAGCTTTGCGATTCGGTGAGCTATGTCAGTTAATTTAGTTCGCCTGCGGATCTCCTCATTTCTGATTCGATCACGCAGGACACACACGACACCATAAAAATTGATCCTGCACACGTATTCTTTTTAACTTAATTAAAATTTTTATTTTGGTTTGTGCTAACACAAATACATTTATTTACAGTATTATAAAGTAGCTTGAGTCAGGAATCACATACATAATGGGATTCCTGACTAAAGTATTACATTCATTTCATAATACATTTAATATAGTTTTCAGACCGATACAGTCTGCTTCATCGCAGACACATCGATATTAAAGGCGTATCCAAGACATTTTTCACTTACAATAAATGAATGTTCCACACGGTTGTTTCTCTAAACTTCATTACAAAATTCATTTATAACTCTCACAGTTTTAGTGGCATCGTTACTCTAAGATGGCAGTTTCTCATTAATATTTTCAAACACCAAATAATCTTAATGTCTCCCCATTATCGTACACAGCACGTGTTGCCATACTTTCTGTTTCAGTGAGAAATTCCCGACACGTTATTAACGATAGGGTGACCCTCCGTCTGAGATTTACTGCTTAAAACAAAGGACATCAATTGTTGCCGTGACATGTGAACTATGGGGCTCGAATGATGGGAGTCTTTGTGGTACGGTGTGTTGACGGCAGCATAGTGTGAACATACCTTTAAATTAAAAGTTTTATTTGAAACAGTGAATTGGATTTGTCTTTGTTTAATTTTGCTGATTTAATGCTACATGTGCACGAGGAAAATGAATTGTAATGTACCTTGGATTAATTTTGTTAAATGTAATGCCGTACCTATTGACTTTCTTTTTAAAATAATTTATTTTATAATTTTTATGATACAATACTTGTCTACATTTATTTAGTGAATAATTAAATTAAACCAAATTAACGATTTAATTCTGTGCTTATAAAACAAAGGGGAAATTTAAAGTAGTGAGATTATTTTTGCATATTCTCACTTAGCTTGTATATTACTTACTTACAGCAGTTGTTTCATGATATAAGCCGTAATAACCCAAAACAAAGGATTTAGCTTTAAAAATTGACTGTAACAACAGGTTTTTGTGACTAAGACAATACCATAAATTACTATGTTATTACTAATACTAGTAGCACGTTTTCCTTTATTGACACATAATAATATTGATAACCGACTCGTCAGCATAATACATTGATTTTAACAAACCTTACATGGAAAATTCGAAATGCCTTAATATTGTTATTTAATATTTACAATTAATAATTAAATTTAATGTATTTCTTGAGATACATTAAACATTTCCAATTATTTTGTGTTTATATTGTACATATTTATGGATATAAATATTTTGAAGCGATTTTACAAAAGGAAAACATATTTCATTTTAACCTGGAATACACATTACACAGGTTTAATTACACAACTGGGCAACGAAATGATAATGATTAATTCAATAATTGAATAAACGAAAAAAAAATAAAAAAAAAGAATTAATAAAATTTATATATTTCGACAAAATCTGTTTTATGCAGACTGTTACACATACATAACTAAAATACGAACTAAATTATGAAACAACCAAGATAATTCATTTAAATAATAAACACGCGAGATAAAATAAATCTATTCTGTTACGTCCACTGATTCAGATAATAAGTTAGCAACTAGATAAGCATAATTAATCTATTCGTATCCATGTACTTTTCATTCGACGGAAGGAGGCGCGGCTCTTAATAAAAGCTACCTGATTCCATCCCACGATTGTCAATTTGTATTTGTATAAATATCTAAAGGGGCTCTCAGATCCTATGTAACGTTTGGATTTGAATTTTGAAAATTACGTAACGAACTGCCCCCAGATCGTGTGAGCGGCGCGAATATTAGCTTGTAATGTAACATTCTTGCAGTAGAGAATTGATAGATAGATAGATAGAGAGCAAATACTTTATTTGTACATAATTTCTATAACATGAAAAACTTAAGAGGTAACAACAAAAAAAAAAAAAAAAGAAAAATGTACAAAATTGACATTATCGCTCAAAAAAAAAATGTCCATCCTAAGGTTGCCTGGAAGAAACCGCTTTCTTCCAGGCAACCTTAGGATGGACATTTTGGAAAAAGAAAATAAAGCGATAGTTTTTGCTCAGTTAATTAGAAATTATTTTGCAGTTTATATTTAACAAGCATTGTTATATAATATTTATTATACTAGAAAAATATATTTGAATCTGTAACGTTACATTAGAAGCGATCTGGAAGCACCTTTACGTCCTCGTTATGCTGGGTCCACACCGAGCCAACGAACGACCAACGAAGGCTAGGGATGTGATAAAGTTATTCGCATCACCTATATACATTACGTTTCATTCGATTTGAATTTGTGTGTAGCTTATGTTTGAATGTGTATTGGACCAAGTAAACGATGAAGACTGACGGGACTCGCGAATAATCCACTCGAAATGGCATCAATAGTTAAAAATAAGTAATTGCCACTTGATTATTAACTTATGTAAGTTATTAATAATCGAATAAACACTAATCGATATATGTCAAGCGAATAATTTTGTAACATCCTTAGCCGTTCGTTGGCCTTCGTTGGTCAGGTGTGGACCCAGCATTAGACTGATTAGCTAGTTTTGTGAAATGATTTGAAGTCATTAAACTGTATATTTGCCTAAATAAAGACTGATTGATTACAAGTTATTTGCAATATCTCGTTTTGTTTTTATATTATAATTCTAGAAATCTTGATTACTTGCCAAGTAGTCCACATTCTTAAAACTTACTAAGCATGTAGCTAAGTCTCAGTCTGTACATTAGATACTTATATGAAAGTACTTTGCTACTATAAGCCTGTAAACACATGCAATAAATTGCAGAAGGGTCATTACTTTAAAGCCCTTCGATATTTTGCTTCAGGCATTTCAGGGCCAGCTCTGGACTCGTATCGAACACTGAACCTTAAATAGTAGTCGGCGCTAAAGAAGGCAGAGTTATTATTAAGTTATCCATGACAACTTTTTAATAAACTTTGATAGACAACTATACAGCCTATCTGACAAAATTTTCCATTCATCCACCCACATACAAAATTAAGTCCGAAAAGAATAGCTATACTATTCTCATGGTCCCTTGTCTCGTCGCGGCATATAAATTATGGACGTACGACTCTTTGTCCCGTCAATATGTCACGTGTGGCCTCCTCACTTTCTTGTTGCTGACATAATAATTCCTTTTGCTGTGAGCTTAGCTTTAATTAAGCAACAAAAAATATTGGACACGGGTCTTTGTTTCAGAAAGAGGTAATTTGTCGACTTGGATTCAAAAAAGCCTATAAATACAGGGTGGATGCAACGGATTAACCGGTGGTAATAGACATGGACCATGTCTAGGTATTGTGGTTTAAAAAAAATGTTGCTATGTCGGGTACTTACTGTATGGAGGGATGTTTGTAGCATAAAAGAAGATAAGAAGAGTTAAGAAAGATGATCGGTAAAATAAATTGCTAATATTTGTCTATCTGTTATCTTTGAATATTTAGATGTCCGGTATAACTTTCAGTATTCATCTCAAAGTAATTGAATTATAATATTAAGAAACAGTCGAAAAAAATATATGTAGGTACAATAGATGACACGAAACATACTGACAGACGTGTATCATACAGTCAGGAGATTCGTGGCTTTAGAGTATGGCTTGGATAGCTCAGATGGGAGAGCGATAGGATAGAATCTTAAGATCGCAGGGTCAAAGCCCGCTTCAAGTACAATAAAAAGTTCAACAGTTTCTTGGTATTAGATTGCTAAGCATGGCTAAATGATATATTTAACAATCATATGAAATTAAACTATAGTTAAGGAAAGTGAGAATTAAATCTTCATAAACTATTGAAATTGCCATTGCCAAACCAAACTCAGAAACTTTATTTTTGCAATAATAATATTTTTATCAATAGTAATTATTATAAGTAAAGTAATTTTTATGAGATAGTAATTTAAATTATAGGTAGTAGTTAAACCTATAAAAAACCGAGATTATTAAATAATCGCGATGTAGCGTCAGGGAATAACCCACGTCAACGTCTTTGGATAATAATTCCAAATAGGTAAAAACTTGTGCCCTTTTTCTCTTGATGGTAAGGTTACCTTGAAATTAAAACAAAGGACTGAAAATTCAAGTTACAACATAAAACAGTTTATAGTGCTACAAAACCTCGTAGCCTTCCCATCTACGAGCGCCGTTTGTAGAATAGCATAGTAAAACCAAAAATAACAACGGCAATTTCAGTAGTTCCTTATGGCACACACGCATTTATTGACAGTATTTCGCACTTCGACTGGTATTGTGTAATGCTTTTTCCAGTCAAAGCCGATAATATTGTCAATATTACTAGTGTGTTTGGGTAGCCAATTAGGTTTAGAATGATTAAGTACTGGGTAATTCTATAAATATCTATAGATACAAATTTGACATCTCAACTTCAGGGATCAGATAGCATGCATTTAGCTAGAGAGAACTATACGTTTTAAATGACATTGTACCCAATGCGCATTCCAGATAAAAATGACGTCAAAATTTTGAAATGTATGGATTCTGACAGCTTTTACCCGCCCCGGGGAAAATTTTCTATGAAATTTGATAGTCCAATTGTTGCAAAAGTATTTCTGTAAATTTTCTTCATGTTTCATCTTGACATCTAAATTATCTTTTTTTTTTATTTATTTATTTAATGGTAAGTTACGTTTACAAAGTTTGATGGTTTTTCTCGCCAAACACAGTTGTTTATAGGCAAGATGCGCTCTTTAAGTATTAAAATAACCTACCTATCTTTATGAATTTAAATTTAAACATTAACAATATTTTATATTTCACATAATATACAATAAACTAATAACTAATAGATAAACTAAATTAAGCAAGGCTTTCTTGCGGTCAAGCAGCAACTCTTTAAGACCCTTCTTTAGTTTACCTATACTAACTTTAGAGTTAGCTCTTAACATGTATAGACATGTTAAGAGCTGAGATATATTTCAATAGCATAGGCTATTGAAATATATTTGGTACAAGGAACTTGGTTGTCCGTTTCCCATAGTAATTTATGACCTTAGGTTTAACCAGCTTTTCCTCTCTTACTCTTCTGGTATTATATTTATTTAATACAATGTTTTTATGTTGGTGACTACTCAGTTAAGGCATAATCCAGATTGATTTATTTCAACACAGGTTGACTTTTAAATCCATCCTTTGTCCATCACACGAGTTTGCCAAACAAAGCCTAATCACCATATTATTATGTTGGCTGATTCAAGACACTATCTTGATCCGAGCTGACATTTCCGTCCAACAAAGTTTGTTCTAAAGCTACTAATACACATCGAAGGTTGGACAAATTTACTGTAGCTAAACTGGTTAGTAGTGATGCCATGCAGCGGAAACTGAAATCTACGAATAACATAAGAAGATTTTATTTTTTTATAACTATTTTTTTTTCTCAAACGACGGCACAATTAGGTAACATGCAAGTATTATTTTGACAGGTAATATTAGGCTTGCAAAAAAAAAAAAAATATTTTAGTAAAATGTTAATTAAGTCATGTGAGGAAACAATATAATTCTAACTAATTCTAAATAAGTAGGTTTACATTATTCCCATTGCACTTAGGAAAATCATTTTGCTATTTAACGAATATGAATATTCGTATTTGTTACAAGTAAATTACTACTTGTAAGGAACTAAGGACTTAGTGAATCATCTATTGAAGCTGGTTCACGACAAAAACTTGAACAAATAACCTATTATTGACTGAGTACAATTTCTTAGAAATGGAAGCACGTGAATTATATGCAGACGGAGGAAATAATTCCTCTGAGTTTTCGTCGCTTAGGAAGGGCAAGCATTTTCCGGGAGCTATTGTTCTTATTTCCTTTTTGAATTCATCTTGGTTGCAGGAAAATATCGTTACCATTTTAGAAATTAGCTGGTATTTGTCATGCTCTCCTAGTTGATCGACATCGACATTGATTTTAGGAAAATATGAATTTCATATATTTGAAATTAACTTAAGTAAAGAAGTACCTGCAGATCTTGATGATTTGAAGATGTGTTATATTTCTATGACTAGCATAATATTACTTAAAAAATCTTAATATGTTTATTTTTTTTTATTATAAATATTTTAGGAAAACGTAAAATTGCATTATTATTAAAGCAGGAATTGGAACGACGGCCAATCTTTTAAAAGTTTATCTAACGACGATAAAACAAAAGAGTAAAGATAGTGCCTGTTACTATTTTTCCACAATACATTTATTAATGGCTGTAGATATAAAAATATTGTATTAATATTAAAGCGTGAATAGGTTAGTTGTAGATTTCAATGAATTATGTTGTGTATTACTTTGCGGTTACTTGTACTAAATATAACGATGACCTATAAAATTAAATACACGTGCCATTAATTCATTAAATCGTGAAAAGTTATTTGTTTTACGTATACAATTATACTACCAATAAACTGCCCCCTTACCTCGACTTGCCATTTTTGACATTTAGATTTGACTACATAGAAACGTCACTTTCATTTCTCTTTTGACGTTTCTATGTTGATAACTACGTAATAACAAGAGTACCACGGCGTGCTAAGGAGGTTGATCGGAATTGACAAATTATTTATATATATATATATACATAGAGTACATAAAAAAAGCAGGAGAGAATGTCACATAGAAAATGATTGAAGCACCAAAATGGCAGCGGTCTGTTTATGTGTGCGTGTGTTAGGGGTTACCAGCCATGAGAAATATTACCCACATTTTTACAATAATTTAAATAAATATTTTAGAGGTTTAGTTCTTATATTTTTTTATTTGCTGCTTTTTACCATCAAACATGATATGGGTAGTTTTATACTACCGTGGCCAAAAACCAAACAATATAAAACAACTTTATGATTGAATTTCGAAACAAAGTTGATTTTATATTTCTAGCAGTCGATGCGGGCCTGCAGCTGGAAGTTGTTTGTTTTTATTAAGGGAATATGTACAAAATTCGTTGCTCTGGGCACTCCTGACGCAAGGCAGCGAAGATGCTTTAGTGCAGCTACCCAGTTTTTGGAAAATATTTTAAAATTACGACTCCTACGGCGCTTCCTGATTCTTAGATGGTGAAGATGCTTTAGTGATATACAGGGTGTCCCAGTTTAGGACCTGGAGCCGAAATTGGATAGTAGGGTAAGTTATGGCAGTTATCAAAAAAACAAAAATTCTCCATTACATAAACTATCAGAAAGTGCTTGAAAACGTCAACAAAATGTACAAACCAAATAAAATATCTAAGTTAAACTAAACCAACAATCACGAAGCTTAGATTCACTTACATGCGATTTTTCAATATTTCAAATAAATATTGGCAAATAAAAAATAAAGAAAAAAATAATAATAAACTTAACTAAGAAATAAAAAGTTTTAGATTAAAGTACTGGTATTTATTAATTTAATACTTTATTTAAAACAATATACTATTGTTTTACCTTTTTTGGTACGGCAAAGCTGACAATGCGAATAAGTCCACCTTTTGTTTTATAAACATAAATCAATTTCCTCGAAGTGTATACTGCAGACTACACTATATTTTGATGGATACCAACTGTTATCATTTCTGCAGTTTCTAATTATTTTTATCCAATAATTTTTCCATGCGTCGTTTGCAGCAGGAAATCTATAAAAGGTAGAATAATAATTTATACTAAATGTATTATACTACTAAAAAATATTTACCCAAATTCAGGGTAAATGAAAATATTTATTGACTGTCAACACTGATAGTTTTGGTATATTTTTTTACGAAAACAATATAATTTCGGCAATAAGCTGAATATATTACTTGCTTACCTATGAAAAATGATCCCCTGGTTTTTTTTTATCGAGGCGCTATGGTTTCGGCAGCTTTTCACAACACAAGACGGCATTTTTAATTATTTTACTTGAACATCCGAGCAACAGCACAGTCCAAAGCGTAATGGCGGGCGATTGACTTACTATTGTGTCAATGTGTGTGTTCTGTGTGTACGTGTGACTTACTATGGGTGCTTCAGTAAGTGTTTCAAGAGACGGAGTCCTGCCTTTTTTTATGTAGTCAATGTATATATAATACATTTTTGGAGAAATTCTAAAAGCTGATTAGCATCTCAAAAGCACCCACGGCAGTAGTAATGTTTAACGTAGATAATACCTCGGCGAGTAACTATTATCATTACGCTTATTTGTTTATAGCCATTAATTAATGATAACAAGTTGTTTGGGCGGCCAGTCAAACTAAACAAACAGTCATTGGCACAGCATAGTATAACTCCATATAATTCGAAAACATTAAATTTATTAAATAAATAAATATCACACAACTTTCACATATCGTCATCTAGTCCCGAAATCAGCAGACCTTGTACTACGGGTACTAGAATAACTGTTACTAATATATTTATATACATTTATTTTTTTAATTAAATACTTATTATACATTTAAACACCCAGATCAAAACAAACCTCCATGTTCATGTTAAAAAAAATGTCTTAAGCGAGCATCGAACCCGCGACCACTGCGTAGCAGACAGTTACACAACCAACTCCGCTATTTGGTCGTCAAAAAATAGTTATGTCTGATGTTTATAGTTAAGTGAATTATATTATTATGATACTGTATTTTATTACCATATTTAGAACTTTTCATTTATGTATCTTCCCACTTATGGATGTGTACTTACATAATTATACGCTAAATATATCTCACGCAACGCACATGGCTATCTACTGGTTGGTTGAGAGTAATAACTAGTTGTCAAGCTGTCTACAAACATAAATATATAGGTACTTAATGACCATCATTGGTATGGTGAATCAGGCCTGCCGTTTTATGTTAGCCCATCATTATTGATGTGAAGTGTGAAGTGTGTGTGTGAAGTTAACATCTTCTTGCGTTAAAACTGTAATGTTGTACCTACCTACATATATGCATAAGTAAAAAAAAAAAAAATATCTGTTAATTTCAGTATTTAAAAATGTTGTTACATTCACGCTGAATCTTTAGGTTAGTACAAAGCTGTGATAGATACGTTACCGGATAACACTTGATAGCAAAGTCTTCTGTCCACCCTGAAAACCCTAAGCGACATTTGTTAGCTGCCGCACCGTCACTTCTTTTCTAACAGAGCTTGGAACAACAGGCATAGAATCTGTATTTTTCAGCAAAGAGCAATCAAGAAACGACGTTTTACGAATATATTGCAACACCCTGAAAAGGTTGTAGATGCGCTTTACGGCCACGATATTAGTATTGCTAAGCCAATCTCTTCAAGGACCAACCTCACTACGGGTCAGGTCATGTCTAAATCGTTTTATTAGCAGTTCAAGGTGCTTTTTTTTAAATTTTTTTTTATTGTGGTTAGGCACGCGTTTGACCACGATCTCACCTGATGGTAAGTGATGATGCGGTCTACGGTGGAGCACGCTTACCTATGAGATACCTATTAATTGTTAATCATTTATGATTCTATCACAACTAATCGCAAGCACACGGTGCAATCAACGACGCTGAGCTTTCTTGCTTAAACTTTGATCTCCCTTCACTAACATAAACTATCAGAAGGGGCAAGGATGCTTGTTAAACATTTTAACTTAAAAGTATAACCTTCACAGCCATTATTTCCTTGATATAACAAAATATGAACGAAATATTTAAATTCGATATTTCAATAAATTCCGCTCATAACTGCCATATCAAAAGTATTCAACAATTAACTCTAATTTCGTTTTAGATTTTGGGATTGAAGGTTAAAAACGGGTAGCTATTAAACCTTCGATTACGTATGCAAAATACCGTTAAAATAATTATGGTTTTGCAGCAATCTTTTTGGTTGCTAAACTTTTTACTGATTGGCGTATTTCCTTTTTTTGCTTCTAGCCAGCAATCTTTAGGTCTAATTTACCTTATTTTGTAAAAAGAAACAAAATAAGCGAAGTCTTTTGAGAGTGTAAGTAAATTCTCCTTTTTATTAGCAATAGTATTCAATAAGATTATTATAAAAGTTACGTAATATCGACCCGGACGGAATAAAAAACGCACAAAAAACATAACTCAGTACAACTGATCGATCATCTAATCGTGTTTCAAGATTTTTTAACGATACACGTAATTTCTAAATAAATTTTATTACTTGAATTATGTATATTAAAAAATAAATAAGATTTTGTTGAAAACAACTACGCTATACGCTGCTGGCATCCGAAATTTATTGAAACTACAGATTATAGATAGTGTTTAATTCCATATCCTGTATAAATAAATCCAACGACAGTGAAGAAACATGTTATAGATTTTTTTTGTGCACCACATTTAACGCGAAAGTTTTAACTGAAGACCTTAACTTTCATAAAAAATTGCATATCTAACTTTATTCGGCATGTGTTTGTTATTTCAGGATCTTAAAATTATTACACATACCTGTACTGTACTAAATGACGTTGCAACAAACAAGCTTTTTCAACTATAATTTTATTTCGTATTAGGAAGATTATTTAATAAAAGCGTGTAATATACCTGTAAATTTGAACATTCATAAGTAAGTACTTTGACAATGATAATAACAGACAAATTTTGATACATTTTGTGTCCTATTATTGTGAAATTTTTATTCTCATATTATTAAGGAAGATTCATTGTTATTTATCATCAGAGTAAGTACATAACATACATGTCTGCACGTGCGGTGTACCTAGTGGTTTAAGCGGTCGCCTCGCCGCTCTCCACTGTACTGGTGTTGTGGGTTCGATCCCCACATGGGACAAATCTTTGTGTGATTCGTAAATCTTTGTTCTGAGACTGGTGTGTGCTTGTGTGAGTGAATGTGTGTATTTGGCCTCGTCATTGGGACCATTGGATAGTGTAATTGCTTCTGGCGTTCTATCTAATGTAAAAAAAAAAAAAAAACAAACGTACTTGCTTTAATCGATAGTGACTAGGTAAATAAAAATATGACTTAATATTAACCATGTAAATGTTTAAAAAAAATTAAAAATATTCACAGCAACATAATAAATAAACAGAGAATCAAATTAGTAAGCGTACAAAAGAAAAGTATAATGTAAAATAACGAAAAAAACCAACATATTTTTATATAGAAGTCGACGTTCAAACACAGGTACAAAGTTAAAGATGATTTCGAAGATTCGAAGCTCCCCCCAACTGTCATTGTCCTAAAAACCAATCCTGTTTAGAAGCCACAGTGATGGAGGATTTCATTGGAAGTGTATGAATTACGACCTCATTGTTCGTTGAAATATTGCAGGCATTGCCATTTAATTAAGCCAGGTGCCTTTATTAGTCGTAAATTAGAACGTCACTTATTGGTGTTATTAATTGTTGGCACTATTTTAAAATGGAAGAAACACCAGGAGAAGGAAAATTTCGAGAATCGCAAGATTGCCTTATAATCATGTTTTCAGTTGTTTATGAAATTATTAGACGAACCCTGCGGTTTGACCCGCGTCAAAAGGTACTGTGCTCTGTTCCTGTTTTGTAGCGCGACTTTGAGAATATGCACAACGCCATCTATTGACATGTTTGCGTAAACTTACCACTTACTTCAACCCATAAATTCATCCTCTAGGGAATAAATTAAAAAAATCTCTGTAACAGAAATTAATTTATTTTTATTCAAGTTAAACACACGTTAATATTGACAGAGTTCCAACAATAACCTTGCAATCCTTATTTTACCTCCTTTGTGGTGGAATTTCCAAAACTCCTTCTTAGTGCGCCATGAAAGGATCTTCATGTCAAATTCTAAGTTTCTAGTCGCGGTTTAGGCTCCACGTTGATGAATCAGTCAGACGGGCGTACAATTATAATGTGTAGATTATTTATTTATTAAACGGATGGCAGAGGCGAAATGACGATTAATATCATTCAAATCAATCGCCTAATTCGTATGCAGTACCTAAGGCAGAGATTTTGGTCGTGTCAGGACATAGGAAAGGAAGATGAGGTCATTACGGGAGAAACTAGTAGCCAGGAGCTAACCAAGAGTGGATACAAGAGAAGGATTAGAGGTAATCATTAAGTCTGGTCATGTATCAGTTCCCTCCATGTTATGATGAGTGGGTTGCAGTTTGCAGTGCGCTGAAAACTTTTAAACTTTACAGCTTTATTCGTAAATAATATACTTCGGTAATATTTCAGCCACTATTAATGTAAATGAATTTGATAACATTTTAAGTATGCATTTGTTTGATGAAGAAACCTAAAAAGCTTTACTTGAATCAAACCAAATCTTAATGGCATTGTGAATACGACCTCTTATTTGTATATCTACTGTTTTTTTTATAAATATTAATTAAATTTTGACATTTAACGAATCGGAATTAGAGTCAAATTATTTGCTGCTAATTTATAATCGTTATTAATCATTGCTGACGTCATTTTAGTTGGCGAATAAAAATTAACGTAACTTATTGTTTTGTAGAAAAACCTTTATACTTTACGGTTAAATAATAAAATTTCCCAATTTACGACAAATACGAATTAATCACAGACTTTACATTTTCAATTGAAATAATCAATTCAATTATTAACCTTTAAATATTATTATTTATTTAATTTTCTGGCCAACCGTGTACCTATTGGCATATTTTTGCAGATATAGCACTACAGTTGCTAGTTGCAGCAACATCTTTTAAAAAGTTGAGTTTTTTTATTGGTTGCTACGTCTGTAAAGCGCCTAACGTTTTATTTCAACCTAGAATAAAAAAAAATCTTATGAAACTCTACGCGATCAAAACCTATAACATATCATAGCATAGTCATAAGACATAAGTCTAGAAATATAGCATAAGCTAAAATATAATGTAGAAGTTCTATTTTTCGGTAGTTATTTATAATTTTCTACATTAGATAGAACGCCAGAAGCAATTACACTATCCAATGGTCCTAATGACAAGGCCAAATACACACATTCACTCACTCAAGCACACCCAGTCTCAGAACAAATCTTTTGCGAATCACACAAAGATTTGTCCCATGTGGGGATCGAACCCACAACCCCCAATCATTTATAACGTGTGTGCGGCTTTATTTTTACCTAACATGAGCCTCTACAGTAGTTTACACTCACAAAACCAAAGTCCGAAGCATGAGTAGAGTAAGTAACCAATTCCGAACATTACCATTTCTTTGTTAGTGCAGAGTCATAACTTGAGGTACTTAGTTCAATAATTAAGCATGACCAAAGTACTACAACTCAACACGGATTACACGTGACTTATAATCGTGAGCGCTACGGACTTCTGCACCGGAAAATTCAAACGAAAATACCTATTTCGTATGACTCTACCTATAGTGATCCTCGATGTGGACCACGATGGTCCAGTGGTAAGCGTAAGCGGTTGGTTGGGCAAAGTGTTTTTTTTTTATACTACGCCCACAGCGAACGAACGTGTAGTCCACCTGTTGGTAAGTGGAGTACAGCCCATACACATCAACAATCCACAAAAGCAGATTATGGATGCGTCGCTGCAGCTGAGGACTACGGTGTTATGCCTCATGTGCCAGTAATTTCAGGGCCTGATCTCACCACCAAACCGGAACACAGTAATGGAAGCACTACTATTTGGCGGCAGGTTAAAGGTGAGACGGTGGTGCTGCCACCCCTGTTTATTCACAAGAGCTCTACCACCAGTAAAAAGTGTTATTTGTTAACTTTCCGACAGGAAATTTTCTATATCAGCACGGACTTGGCAGAGTGCTCGGTGGATGACGATAGGCTCACCCCCTATCCCATGGGACCTGAACATAACAGGTGAAATGTGGGTGTTGTACACCTCTGCCACACCCTTCTGGGTAATATAGGCTTGATGTTATGTTAAGTTGTGTCTACCAATAGTTTTCTGATTCGTAGATTTAATGCGGGTACCTACCTACAAGGATACGCTGCCGCACGATTTGAAAACGCAGTAAAGCACATTATATGAACTTATTAGAGAAAAAACGCGATCGAAATAGAAATTATTATGTAGGGTCCCCATACAATTGACTAAAAAAACTGCGTTTGCCATAGATAAAAAAATAGGTTTTCGATTCAAACAGATCGTAATGTCAGTATCTTAAATACACAATTTAGAAAAATAAAAAAACATTAAAGTGTCAAGCATACCTATATGCTTGCTATGCTCAGTAAACGGCTTGAAGATTATTTAAATAATTATCCTAAAAATAGTATAATTCATCCTATAATAAAAAATACAATCGAATTGAGAACCTGCTCCTTTTTTTAAGCTGGTCAAAAACGGACTAGTGTAATCTTAGAACGACATATTGAACTCTCATATTTAATTTTTTGGCTATCTATTAGTTTGGCTTCGTTTGTAAGATTTTAGATGACTCTACGTTCAATTTTACTTTTTTTTTTTTTTTTATTCTATGCCCTACAGCGAACGAACGTGTAGTCCACCTGATGGTAAGTGGAGTACAGCCCATGGACATTACCAATCTACAAAAGCAGATTATAGATGCGTCGCTGCACCTGAGGACTACGGTGTTATGCCTCATGTGCCAGTAATTTCAGGGCCTGATCTCATCACCAGACCGGAACACAGTAATGGAAGCACTACTATTTGGCGGCAGGTTAAAGGTGAGACGGCGGTGCTGCCGCCTTCGAGCTCATTCACAAGAGCTCTACCACCAATAATTTTTCCGATTGAAAGCCAAAAATCGAGAAGTTTCTGATATAATGTTATGTATTGTAAATTTCGTCGATAAAGAAGTTTCACTGATGATTCAAGAGTATTCGAATAAAATGTTAATTGGCAATTGCGAAAAACAAACCTACCTATTAGGATGAGAAAAAAAACTAGTACCGGAATCGAACTCACAATACATACCTATAGCATCCGTTAGCAACGAGCCGACCGAAAGCATTCTCCTATTTTAAATCGATTCTATAATGAACTACAATACTTAGGAACATATTTGTTCACATTTTCTTTATAAAATCTATTAATCGTTGCATAAAACTGTTTTCATTTCAAATCGTGAAGCAGAACAATTTTTTGCCAGTTACCGAAAAAGTAAAACATTTCGACTATTACGGCATAAAATTCGATTCGAATTCGAGAATTATAACTAGTTATAAAAGCTCACGGAACACAGAGTTAATAGTCCTTCAACATTTAAGCTGCACGCACACACTCAAACAGAATCGTAATAATCTATTAGCCACACCATTACATAAGTTTTTTTATCATCATCTATTTTTTGTAATATAAACTGTAATACTTTGTGATAGAGTTCATATTTATCAAGCAACGTGCTGTTAGGACCGGTGATCGTGACCCCTGATTTCAATATACAAGCAAAACATAGTTTCTACGTATGTATCTGTGAATTGTTCCCAACTCAATTTTGAACGATATGAAACGAGCAGTGTTGTAAAAAAATATATGCGTGAACTTAAAAACTGCAAAGCAACTGAAGTTTTATAAAACTTCCTGAAAGTAAAAATAGTTTTTCGATTTGACGTATTTATAATTAAATTAATGATTATATTACAATATTTTTCGCGGTTGCAATAATTTTTAACCTGTTATATAAAAATTCCATTATAAAAAAACAAGCCGCTGATTTGGTTACTGATTAACGTTTCGATTAAAAACCGCGCCAAACTTTATTGCGTTGAGTTTTCGAGCAGGTGCTCTCTGATCTCTTCTATCGCGGCGCGGCGGCAAAATAATGTACAAAATCATCGTGTATTTTACGATTTCTTAGATAAAACGAATGTATTTAACCGCTAAGATTCCATATCAGCTAAGTTTTATCAAAAACTTTCAGTTAATCGCGAATTGAAACGCCTTCTGGTACCCAATCTATCAATGGAGCCTCAACCGATCAGAAGTCGTTATGGCGTGATGGAGCCGCGTTGTGATTGGTCAGAGTTGACGTGATATCTATTTCGGTCGCGAGCCAGAATGCGCGCGCTGTGGCGGTTGCGCATGTGTGCTTGCGATACGCGCGGCGTCGATGTGTGAGTGTGTTGTTGAGGCGCGCTCACTGTTTACAGCGCGGTGGTGCGGCCGGCGAACGCACGTATTCGACACAGTGTATCGTGCGAAATCGAGTTTTCCGGCGGCGGCCGAGCTGCATTAGCGTGGATGGTGTTTTCCTCTCAGTTTAATGGTGCTAATACATGTTTAAGAAAACATTCGGAACATCGACCGGCGACCAGTAGTGCCTGTGCCGAGCGTACTTTTAGTGCAGCTCATAAAAATATACGTGTTTTCGGCGGATGCGATGAATAAATTTTGCAAATCGAGTCTGTGTGTCGAAAAGGTTCGTGAGAGCTATGTTTTGATCGGTCGGCGTATAGTGGATGTGCCAGGCGTTAAGGACGGGAACGTGCTGTTTCCGATCTCAGTGAAACTGAGGCTGTGCTGTAGCTGGTTCTTGGAGCGAGCTTTGGGTGGAGACGAGAGCTTCAGCAGCAGCAAGAGAGACTCGTCGGTTCGCCGGCGGCGGGCGGTCGGCACGTGCTGAGGTAGGCGATGCCATTACGCGTAACCTTGGCTTTTTCGCTTCGCTATAAAGTGGTCCAACGCCAGATGTTAATTCACGAACTTTTCATCTTCTAATACATTTTCTGCCTTAATGCTATCCTTTTCTGATTAGCACTCAGAACTCCACGAATGTTTTTCTTTACACGCTCTTGCTAAACGTTTTTATTTGTTTATTCTTACATTAAGCCGCGCTATCACGTCAAACATATGTTTTTCAGGTACATAATATGATTGTAGTTTGTTTTGTAATTCATGTGATTATTATTTAACATCACACGAAACTACAAGATTTTCTGCTAAAATTACCATTTCCTTGGAAATAAGCAAAGGGCAATTTTGAGTTGCTATGTATTGCACTATGTTATCTATATCCATCAATGATAAACTAATTATAAATCATAATTATATCCGTTGGTATAACAACGGACAAACTAATATTATCTGATTTACCGTCACCTGTTTTAGCGATTTATGTAACCTTTTCACATAAAACCAATTCATCGAACACGGCAGATAAAACGATAAAATGTCGATGATAACATTCCTGACATATTAACGAACACATGGCACAATGTTGATATCGCATGCCATTCGACAATTGCATTCAATGTTTTAGTAACATTGTATATTATTGTCTGATAATATTATTGCAACTCTATATTATTTGAATATCAACAGGTTGCCTATTTTCTTTTATCTTTAAATTTAATTATCTTTATCTGAAAAATAAGATTAGATAACACTGAACCCTTTTTAACGTTCACGTTTTCTGAACTTCTGAAATATATACAAAACATTAATCGCCTCTATACCCAAAATTTTCCATGCATCATTCAAATAAATGTATCAAAATAAATATTTGCAATCCGACGGCAATGTATAAGAAATATGTATTGCAATTGGTTTTTCTTCAATAAAATAAAACAATACAGAGCTATAACAAAAGAAAATAAACATCGTCATTAAAAAGCCGTTGCAAGTGAATTTTATTATAATTTTCATAAACATCTTGCTGTAGTCTTGCGGAATTGGAAAAACAATATGAATATTAAATATTACAATCCCAAGAATAATATTGCGAAACAGAAACATATAAATGAACAGTGAAAAACCACCTGTGCACTTGAAATATGGCGATGGATACACGTCTGTAACAGAAAAACATGTTTTAATAAACATAATTTAAAATTAAAGACAAGACAACTGGCATGATCACTAATGGAAACACAAATCACCTTTAGAAGAAAGGACAATTGCCACAAAATATCTTATTTATCTTTGACTCTAATTATAGAAATCAAAAACTAATATAGAGATCCCATTATTACATTCCATATTAAAAGGGATGGCGATCCCAATTTACGGATGTATGGTATTAGATATATAGATAGATAGAGTAATTTTTATTGTATACCAATTGTGTTGCACAATAAGCGGCCTTATCGCTATTAGCAATTTCTTAGTAGACAAGTTAGTAAATGAGCAAAGTTACGGGCAGTTGTTAGTGCGTTAATTAAAAAAAATATAAGAGATAAATGAAACGTCATGATGATGACAATTGAAATTATAAAATATATCTATATCTTTATTATGCATAATAAAAAAGCAACTAATATTGAGAAACATTTAAATAAGAAGAACCAAACTTCAAAAACATGAACAGACCCAAAAATTACATGTGCCAATGTAAAGGCCAAAACCATAAACTTAATTTTAAATTCACTTACAAGGATTCTCAATTATATAATCTTCTTCTGGGTTAACTGTCGAACTTGAACTTATTTATTGCCGATTGTTATGTTAAGTTAGCTTAATATCAAATTTCGTCGCGCGCCATAGCGTCGGTCACACTCATTGGCGCCAGTTCCCCGTCGCCAAATGGCAAGAACAATGGAGAATTAACGAATTTCGGCTACTGTATAATATAATACAATGTATATATGAATGGATCGCATTTGTATTTCGGGTGCAAGTGTAAAACAACTCCTTGGCAAGCTAATTCGTTTTTAGATTTAGTTTAGTTTAGTTCATATTTTCTAGGTTGTGTAATTACTGCACCAAAATCGACAGATTTGGCAGACCCCGCTGCTCATATGGCAGCTACCATTATGATAGATGATATTGTATCGATCATTTACAAAAAGTACATATTCATGCAGTACTACAAGTATAATTGCCAACAACCGCGTAATTACATTACCAACAGATACCTAATCTGAACAAAATACTGTTTTATCGTTGACTCTTAAAGGATTTCATTTAAAAGCAATAATAAGTAAATAAACGAGTAATGGAAATATGCATATAAACATGAGTATTACTAAAAGAATATCGCAGCGTAAAGACCCTGTTAATGTTATGAAATCCAGTATAAATTCTGCATTTAATGTATCTGCATTGTAAGCTCCAACTTTTATGATTTTTACAATGAAGGTTGCAATATTCATGAATGAATGAATGTAATAAACGAAATATGGAACGTAAGCGCACATGGCCAAAAGTTAAAAAGAAACTTATAAAAGGAATTTACATAATTTAAAGTGCCATCGTTGAAGAAAATGCAGCTAAACGTCCAGCGTGGGCGAAATTAAAATTTTAATAGCATCCAAAGATGGATCTCATAAAGACTACCATATAAACATTGACGGATGAACGCATTTAACCCAAAAATTATCTATTCTCTATATAAAGACGGAAGACAGCAGACATGAAATTATAATCGAATAAGGAAATAATAACGGTTGGATAAATGAAGGAAATAAGTTTTTACCAAAGAAAGACGTCACTAACAAAAAATAATATTTCTCTATAAAAGAGCATTGAAGACAGAGTCACAGAGACGAAATAGATATAATAAGTCTAAAGTGCCAGTTTTTCTCATACATCTAACATGCATAGACGTAAATCAACTGTTGGTGGCATTATGTAACATTTTCAGACAACAACAATGTAATTTTATTATCTGCCTTGTCACAACTTATGGCAATACAAACAAGTACCTACAAAATATAAGTGGTATTACAAAACTGGACACTTATGAATGGTCCTCATCGCCCACGCAGTGATTTTTTATAGCAACCGTATCGCACATCGAAAATAATCGTTTTACCAGTACGCTCCAGCCATAATAGAGGTCACAAGCTTGAATTATCCTCCATTTTATTATGCAATAACTTCTTATGAGATCCCAAATATCTAGGACAATATATCTCTCCTCGTCTCAAATGTAGATTCGAAAGATTATGCGACACATATTTGGAACAAAAGGGTCGTAGTCAATTATGATGGTAAACTATTCGAAGTTAAAAGTTATTTCTAAGCAGCGACACGATGACTTGAATACCATACTGCATTTAACGCTAAGAGTGCACACATCCGTGATAAGAACGCTCAAGCAGCACACATGAATCAACTTGGCCTCCACACATCTGAATGGATGTTAATTAGTACGTTTGTTTTAACACTTCAACATTCACATGCGCACACACATATTCAAACGCACGCACACACGCATGTGACTATACCCACATCATAAGTAATGAACCTTCACATATCAAATTTGTGGCTGATTGGAAGAAGATAAACAAATTAGATAAATAACGTTAAAAATATGATTTAAGAAACTGACAGTATATCACAAATGCGTGTCTTTTTGCACGTTCACGTATGAGATTGGAACGCAAATAGGTCTACCAAAGTAAATAATGTGGTAAATTCTTAGCGAAACTAAAATCAATATTAAACCTTCACACATGCATATGGTGGGCGTTATTTGGTCGTAAGAATAGTACGATCTAACTTTTGTTATTTTTTATAGAGAAACAGTACTTAATCACTTCCTACAGCTCAAAGGGCGGAAGTCATGCGTTTACAGAAATAATAAATTAACGCTTTTGGTGTTTCAATTCGTTATTTCTTTAGTGTTCTTTGCCCTTGGCAGAAGGTCGATTCGAGTGCTACATTTGGGAGGAGCGTCGTTGCGACACGCATCATAACTTTAACATACCGCGCGTCTGTTTGTTTATGTTTTGTGTATTCGGTAATTTTCGAGTGGACGTCGATGTGAAGTGGGTATTGAAGGACAACTGTCGCCCACGCTCATTAATACGTCAACAAATCATATGGTGATTGAAATGTCTGACCCTACACAAAAAGAGCAATCATAAGTTATAATTTATAAATTATGTGAAGACAATGAATAAATATGGATAACAATATGCTGTGGGAATTTTATGAAGTGATTTTTGAAGTATTTATAAAAATAATATAAATACCACATCATGCTTATTCTGAAAGGAAATAATAATGTTTAAATTGGAAACCTTATCAAATATTTATATCATACCTAGGGGTACTTACGGCAATTAACCTCTAACACTTTTTGGCAGACAAAGTAGAAAATAATCTATATAGAACTTATCACACGTATAAAACTGTAAAAAAATTATAATGAAAGCTATCAATTCAGATTAGAGAAGAAAGAAATAAATAAGAAAGGCAGATTGTTAAATATTAATAAATTAATAACTACTGATTTGTCTTACTCATTCGTATTCGAGTAAAGTTATATTTTCCTCCCTATCCTTTATCTTGTTATCTTCATAACTGCAAAACAATTTATAGTCAAATAGCCATAAGAATACATTAAACAAATCACCATGAATAAATTGAGCGACGTGGGCAAGGAAATGGAAATTTCTATTTAACACACATGAACTTCATTGAATAGAAATGATCGATTAACGCAGCACTGATTTATTGATTTTATTGGGTGTCATAGGTCATTGACAGTCGAAATTGAAGACATAACCTTCGTTTATTTTAAAACAATTACAAAAACTGAATATAAGTTAGTAAACTTAATAATCTATTAGAAAACCAGGCAACTCAACGGCAAGACTAAAGTTTATAAACGCTAAAAAATATACTAAATGCTGGATATTCTTATAAAAGCGTGCAAATAGAAATCAAATACCTTACTTCCTACATTGAATTTAAGGCTATTTTCTAATGAACATCCAATAAGTAAAGCTTAGTATATAAATCCCTATACGTAGAACGGAGTAAACGGACGCGGATAAGATTGTTTGCACAGAGCCAATATTTGAGATCTCACAAACAGGTCAGGCCGAGACGGCTCGGACGGCCATTTGCAATTGCAAATTTTCCAAGATAAAAATTATCTAGCTAAGCTTAATTAAGATTAAGTGATAAAGAAACGACCAATAAATTAAACGCATCGCGTAAATTCTAAGCTGAAGGTTTTAATTATGTAGTGTAGGTAAGCTACTTAAGATTAATATGGGTTTGCAACAGTATTGCACAAAGATTCAAAATATCTGAAGATTGATCAATTTTACCTTATAATGAGGATAAAATACGTAAAGACATATTATATGAAGATATTTTCAAAATATTTAATTGCATTATTCGTCCAATTAAAATTGGCTCTTCGACATTCAAAAGTCAAATGTCAATCTTTTACAGATTTAATTAGACAATTTATGACTAGTAACAACACAAGAAGTAACAGACTCATAGAAACAGAATTCATTCAGATTAAAAATACACAATTAATAATGGATAGATAGAGCTCTGAGACGAAATAAGCTGTGAAACAAGTGAAAACCTTAGAAACTGAAGCAAAATTTAAGACACAGAATATAGGTACCCAACTATTACCTAGGCGCACAAATCTGTCGTAAAGATTATCAATCACAATTTACGTTTACAACCGCGCTTGTGCGTTAATTCTACAATTACCCACCAAACATTACTGAATGTGATGACTCTGGTTCGTCGGCAGACGAGACTGGCGCAAACAAACAGTGCCTCTTTAATTTTGCCACTGGTGTTATAAGTTGCGTGTTCGATGCCGTAATTTGATTTGTTGACATGACGTGTGTAATATTCTTTATTTGCTTTAGTTTCGAGTTTGAGCAGTTTCAAGGTATTGTTTATCTTGCTTTCTGTATGTTGCTAATTTTTTATAGTTGCTAATGGATTTCGTATTTGTTTCTGTTTTTGATTCAATAATATGTTAGATCTTCAATTTGCCTAACCGTATCTGCAATATTTTGATTTCTTTTTACCCGTATTATATTAAAACTCCTTAAAAATTATGGTTTCATTGTGAAACTGATGGGAATGTTCTAAAAATGTAAAGTTTAATAACAGCATGTCTTACAATATTCATTTGTATTCTATTACAGTTCGCATCCCTGGCGCTTCGCAAACGCTATTATCCTTTATCTTTAGAATAACTTAACGCAAGGCCGAAATCTGTCTTGTTTGCATTTGCATTCAAAGCCAGTGAGAAAACATCATCAAAGATACCGCTTAGATAAAGAAAGGAGAGTCATTGCCGCGACCCGAGACGGTCTCCAACTCAGTAATCAGGTTACAGGTCGAGACAGGAATGATGCTTATTGACGCCTCTAATACTGCAACACTCAACACATTAACCTTGCGTGCTATTTAGGCGTTCCATTTTCGCCTCAGATTATATCCAGCTATTTCAAATGAAAAACGAGGCTCTATTTGCTAAGTGGATATTTGCAACGACCGTGAATAAAACAGGCCGATCCCCAAATATACTTATTAATTAAAACTCCCTGTGGATAACTGGAACGGACACTAGATTCTCATAGCTCGTTCAAATTAAAAGCGCGATTGTTTACGACGTCAAATTTCGGAAGATCAAATACAATGTCGACACTGCTCCAATTTGCTCACTAAAACTAAGAACAAGCATCTTCTACATTCTCCAAGGCCGGGTACATGTGAATTAGTGCAGCGTTGAACGCAACTGGGTCGATCGATAGCGCACTCTTAATTGCGATAAAAACTGCTTCTCTGTATCAGGCCATTAATTCTGTAATTATCGCGCCGTCTGAACATCAAACGCGCCGCGCGATGCGACGCTACCTCAAATTTGTACAGACCGTTGAAGAATGTACCTAATGAGGTAGATATTATAGTTAAGTGCTTTACATATTAAAAGTCTGACAAGGATTTTTGGTCTTACACAAAAGAGTGCGGCAAGATAATTATGTATCTATCTGATCCAGTGGAGATGTCTAATTTTGTATGCGAACATCAAGTTCGAAAATAGTTAAGTCTTCTATGGGCCAGTTTTCATTGACCAAGACCAAGTGTCTACAGATACTTATACAACTATACCTGTATATGAACCGTTTTGTTTTCCAGGACGTGACATTACTATTCCTTTTATTTTGTTCTTCATTATCAGCAATTTTTTTAACCTCGACGATAATTTTAACAATGACCCACTCATTTCTTTAGTGATGTTTTACTGGTCAAAGTTTAAACGTTTTCTGTGCCGCAAAGTCAAAATAGGTGTATAATAATATGTTGTAAAATGTAGGTCAGTGGAAAAGTATAAAGCCGTCCATTGTTCCATGGAGGCGAGTCCATTAGCGTTTGTTTAATCTTTAAATGGCTTTTAATTGGAAAGTGAGTTCGGGCGATAAGAAAGCTCCTTGCTTTGACCGTGGGGTCGAGTATCGCGTATCAGGGGATAACTCAATAACAATTTGTCGGGCGTCGAAGACTGATAGTGATGACTACATCGTTTTCGAACTAAACGAAGGAAATTGTCTGAAGTTGTGAACTTTGCAGGGATGCGATTGGTTCAGGATGTCTCATTTAGCAGGTAGTTTCAAATTGAATAGTGATCAGTTTGGTATTGTTATCGAGGTATGCAGAGCAAAACATAATCCACAAAAAAACACACCAATTGGATCAGAATTCTCTGTCACTTGTTGCCAAATGTAATTTCGGGTATGCCGGATAGGTGGTGATTGGTGAAATTCTTTAATGTAGCGAGGCAACTGATTTTTGTAAATATTTATGATTTCATGGGTTGTAATAAAATTACCATTCACCGCATGTACTATTGTGTCGCATAAAAATATCTCTAGTCGTATTTACATACTTCATGATGTTTGATTGTTTCATGAGGAAATGTCAGTCCAATGCTAAGAGCCATTGTTGTATATTTGTCTATTATCGCTTAGCTTCCAAAAATAGATTTCCCGTATTAACACTGTCGAATTTAAAACCAATTCACACACAAATTATTTTCGGTATTGCCGAATTCCGCAACATTTCCGTTTTGCAAAACATTTGAATTTTTATTATCGGTTTTGAGGTTCAGACAAGTCATAAAAATGTTTCATTTATTACAGCTTCAAGGAATAATGTAATGGTAAGCGTAACTAATACTGAACAACGAGCATTCAGAATGCAAGGCATTTAGCCATTGTTAAGAATGATCATTAGTACAGCACACTGAGGGATAGGCTTTAAGATATTGTGTAAAAAATGTAAAAGATGACCTCTAGCTCACACTTGGCTGAGTTAACCTCAAACCGCGTAAGGTCGGAAATCTCAAGCTGATTGATAACTACTTAGTGTTAATATAAAAGAATGAGAGGGCAATAAATTAGGAATATTCATATAAAAATTGAGTGGTGTCCTCAACCTCTTACAGGTGTGGCCAATCACGAGTTTGGCCTCATTCGTTAGGTTACGCATACACACGATTACTGTATATCAAACGTTTTATTTAATAATGTATTTTTGCACCAATGTAGGTATTTTTTTTCAACACCTAAGGTGTCAATGAATGTTGCTGAGCGATTGAAGTTTAATTATACATTACCTTGTTGAAACAAGTACCTAGTAACTGTATGTTACATGTGCATGGGATAGATGCGTTTATAATGATGTCTGATACTAGACATTTACTGTTTGCAGACAATTATATTAGAAATAATGCATATCTTATTTTATTCATCAGTGCATATTTTATTAAATAAAACGCATGTTCCTAACGTAATATTTACAACACATCCCCAATTTCACAAGTAAATATCAATAATATAGAGAAAAACAATAAAATCGGTTCAAAATGCCTGCAATCTACACATTAAAATATTCCAGATGAATAATTTATTCATGAAACCATTTTCTGTATAATGTGATTTCGCCTTCTCTTCCCATACATCACACAAACAAAGTAACAGGTACATATTGCATGTCACCTGTCTAATATATTTTGACATGTGTTTAATTTCAGTCGTAGCTGATTTGCGAAGGTTGTAGTGAACACGTTCGTATGTTTGAAAGTAGGTATTTGAGCTAGACCTAACTATTAAATACGTGAAGGTTACAAGTGGGTAGACATTGTTTTTAAAAGCTTGTATTTTTATTACTACATTCCTAGTCTTAAGTCACTTGAAAACTGTGTAATACGGAAGAGAAATTTAAAAAGAAAAAATCAACATTCATTAGAATATTCTTTCTCTATTTTATTAAAGTCCCTATTGCTTAATTAATATGAAATTAACAGTAAAGACGAGCCCGTCTATGGTTTTGGCTGACTTGTCGACGTTAGAATGGACGACTAGGAGGTAACAGCAAAATATGGCTTACTTGCCGGCGTAATTTGACGATTAATCGGCGACTGCAGAAGTGGCCGACTACTCGGTAAATTTCTAATTAACAGAATTACATTATAGATTGTTCATTTCTATATCCGTATTTCAACAAGTAAAAGTTCTGAATGTGATCTGTTACAAATTATTAAATTAAATAATATGAATTATCTTATACTCGGCTTTATTAAAGTTTGAAAAACATAAATTCATTGTATTAAATTTATTACAAAAGTAGTGTCCAGTAGGTATATGATTATGTCAAGCCGTGAAACATGACAATAAATCCGTTGCCTATTCTATTATGCTATAAAATCCATCAAATTGTCTGTCATTTAGTCAAATGATGATTGAATTGGTCAAATTAATTGAAAATTAAAGATTTGTCATACTTTTGCGGACATATTAGACATAAAACGTGCCTCGCCTTATTCCGAAACTACTTATTTAATATCAAATCCGTAGCATGCTATTAGGATGAAATTATGAACCATAATGTGGTTATTTGAAAACCAAAGATATTCTTATGGTTTCTACAAATATAAATATGCAAATTATTTTGTGTATTGAGCAGTTTCCTTTTGAAATACGACGGGTATTATAGCTCTTTAATAAATTCGGCAAATAAATGTCTTTTTAGAAGATTTAATTTAATTTTGCTTTACTGGAGTATGAATAATGTTAGTAGCACCTGTGTTAAAATGTATATAACTTATAGAAGTTGTTGAGATACCAGCAAGTTTCTATAAAAATTGAACGCACTTTCATAACATACAAATAAATTGCGGTCGGATTAATGTCGATAAAAATATATGTAGCGTAGCACTTTAGTTAGTCTACGTACTTATAATACCAAAGAGGTTGCAAATAACTCTTTTACAACTAGTGAGGCATAATTATTAAGAAAGCGTAGTTAAATTTTTGCACCTATGAATATCAAAATTCACCTATTCACGTCAAAAATGCATACATAATTTCTGTATTTATATGTGTGGGTCGCTAAAATCGACAACTAAGCCGTTCCATCTACTTCTACTTTTCTCTGTATACCACTTTAAATATAATTTTGTTATATCTTGTACACATAGGTTCTACATAACATAATCTGTTCAGATGTCCTCTGCATTTGAAGAAAGAGCGTAAATAAAGTTTTAGAATAATAATGATGATGATTAAACTTTCGTCTTATTATGTTTTCTTTGATGCTAATTTGATGGTGTATGAAACGTTTTGTATTAATAGAAAAGGTCATTAAAGTTGCCAAATGTAGCGATGATTAGGAATATTAGCAATATGGATTCAAGCATCTTTATTATTACATTGCTGGATTCTATTACCGAAGAGACGGCAGGCAGCTAAACAATATTATAAATGTAATAATACAAAAAAAATAGAAGTTTACTTTTGATCTTAAAAATACAATGAACAGTAACCTGTTAGTAATTTTAGATTTAAAGTTTACCCTTTCGTTTAAATGGAGGTTAACAAAAAATCTAAATGTCAAGTTTGATCACAACAGCAGTCAATTTGAGAGAAAACCCGTATTTTGTTTCATTCAACACACTTTTTAACTGGTAGGGTTGTCTAAATGTTTAATAGAGATGTCACTTTTTACTTTTACTGTCTTTTATTTGAGACATTGTTTTGTCGTAGAATAAACGATCGTAGTGGGCGTTTGACAAAATGTAGAGCTCCTTTAACATGTATTTTGTGTAAAAAATATGATTTCTTGTGCATAGAGTTTGAGATATTCATAATGATATTTTAAAACGAATTGGTTGTTATTAGTTATGATTTATTATTGTATTATGCCTACTAGTAAGTAGAATTTGTAAAGTTCAATATTATTAACAAACACAGTTATATATATACAATTCTCTGCATTTCTTTTTTTGCGATACTCTGTTTTTTTAAATACCTATTATTTAACCCTGTACTTAAAATCATAGTCGTTTAATGTTTAGACCTATGGATAAATCAAAGATCTAGGTGGTAGCGAAGTTGGTTTCAGATAGATGGCTTTACGGTTAATTTGCGACCAACTTTAAAACCGATCTTCTATTTTATAATTAAGTCGCATAACAATGTCCGCAAAGGCACACTGTAAGGTCGTTTGTCACATCTATTCTTTAAAAATATATATTTTATTCTATTTCATTATTCGCACTAGATATTTATCATAGTTAACGCAAACAATACATTGCCGCAGCTCCTCTAGGGAGAGCCTCGTCGGCCGCTGAGTAAGTACACAACAACACGCTACTATTTGCCAAACTAATTACTTATTATTAATTTCAATTTGTTCAATGAAACAGGACGGGCTTTTAAAATAGGCCGCGTTATTGCAAAGTAAACTGTAAAAAAGAAGTACGTTAACATTTGTAACAAGGAAGGCAATATGATTTGCAGTATTCTATTTGATGCTTAAGAAATTAGCTTTGTGCATGCGCCACTATCATACTTGAATAACTGATTAGTATATAATCCAAAATTGGTGCAAATAGCCTTAGATCATTAGGATGCCAGAGTTAATCTGCCTCTAATATTTTAATTTATTGACAGAAGCTGTCTCGATAAACAGAGGCTTCATTTGTTTTGGCAACGAAATATTAGCCTTTTTAATAGTCACTCAATTTATTCGAATGCTCGTATGTCACAGTTTACTAGCGCAAACTTCGTGGAAACAGTGAAATACGCCATAAAGCCACAAAACTCTACAACGAAGATTTTATGGCTCCAAATTACACGTTCCAACGTTGAACTCATTAACCAAATGTTAGGTAATCATAGACAACCTCGGAAAAACTACTAGAATAAAATTTTCAATGAATGAAACTAAAATGGTGCTTTTTAAATTATTGTACAGTTCGAAATTGTCATAACATGTCAACGTGCGCCTACGCAGAGAAATTTATGCCACGAATTAAAAAGCCTTTGCCAATGAAAATAGTAAACTATTTCAAATTATTTTTGTTGAGTTAGACATTGTATTTACTGTGTTGTTTATTGCGCCAACCTTTAATGACATCGACGACGTACAAGTTGATATGAGCCCAAGTAGATTACAGAATAAAAATAAGACACTTTTAAATAAATAACCTTTGTGTAAACACATTTGGTCTGTAGTCTGTAGGTATTGGCTCCTTTTTGGCAAAAAACAAATATACACATGTGAAAAATATGTGAACGTGACTATTTAAGTAAGCCGAAAATTGTGGGAACGTCAACCCAAACGAATATAAATGATCGAAAATATCGACGTCTTACATGCCGAAGGGCCCGGCCATTGGTTATTAAATAAAACAAAATGTTGTTTTCGAATAGCTTTGCCTTTTAAATATGGTAATTAGTAAATCAATCAACTTCTATTTGTGTAGGTGTCGGATAATGCGATTGCATGATTAATTTGAGAGCTTAGGATTTTAACCCGCGTTGCATCGGGATGTGCCAAGTTGCTTGTTAGCAGGGCTGCCAGCCAATACTGAGAAACTATAATATAACTGGCAAGCTTGATACAGTGCTTATTTTGAAATGCTCTTGAGTACAAGAGATATGACATTTCTGCTTTGTAAAGTGGACATTGAATTGCAACTTCTTTCAAGATTCTAAAACCATTGAAAGGATATTGTCTCTCGGGTATTTATTCTTGAATGTTTTTAAAAGGAGGTCATGGACTAAAGAGGATGTTTGACAACCCTACGCTGGAGTGAATTAAAAATCGCGATGGACGCGCGTAGCGGAAAGCCGCTGTGCTGTTGTATTAAAACGAAAATAACAGCAGGCCTTGAGCTATTATTTAATTTTAATGTGTATATTGGGTGTGAACGCTGTTCGTGTCACGCACGTGCACTAGTCTCACTGTTGCTTATGTTTCCACTCATGAACGAAAATTTTGCCTACATCTGCCAGTTATAAGCAAGCTGAAAATAAACGCAAATCATAACTTTAGCGTCCAGAAACATAATATTTTACTAAATTACTACCATTCTTAATCTTTACGACACTCATAATTAAAATAAATATTGTGCTAGTTATTATTGTCTTCATGAAAATTATTTTGTATTATCTTTTTATAGTATCTTAACTTTAGTAGGCTCTTACATTAATTCGTTAAAAGGCAACCTTGCTTGGCTTAGCCCGATTGGCATAGCGTGTTTATTATTTATTTAAAGGCATAAAGTTGATGGAGTCTATTTTTCATTCAGCCCCAACCAATTCATTATTTCCTATACTTTATTATAGTTCAGTAATCCCTTTTGAAATGTTGTATTTTTCGTAGGCACTTTCTTGCTTTCCAAAACATTGGGTGCTGGCGTTCAGCCAAATGTCAGGCCCAGGTTGATTTAAAATATATAAGTATATATACTGTTGTATAACGTAATACACGTGACATAAACAGCTTGGTTTGTTTATTTTCAGGTAGACAATACAAATCAGATATTAAGTTTAAATTCTAATATCAAGTATACGCAGCTACGCATTTCGATCCAATGATTTACTAGTATTTGGAAAGTAAGTACCTAGATTTTTTAGGTATAATCCATTTCAACCACGCTTTTCCGAAACGGATCATTTATATTTTAAATAGTAAGAAACAATTGATAAATATATGGGACTGGCAGGATCACACCGGGCAGTCGCTTTAACCAACCAGCCACGGTCGCCTCTTGCCAGGATCCTAAATTTCTCAACTGTATATTACGTCATTTTGTGACGTCACGTTCATCCATTTGTTACTATTTTAAGTAGGATTGTATCCTCGAGGTCGCAGGTGGAGATCCTGCCGGTCCCATATCTTTTTCAACTTTTTCTTAGTATAATTTGCTAAGAATAGCTAAATGCTATAAACATAATCAATATTTAAAATAACATGTAAGACAGCTATAAAGTCGAACAAAAATAAAATCTGAAAAAGGGCACATAAAAATAAATGTTTTGATAATCGTTCTAATTTGTAAAGGATTTGCTTTGTTATAGGCCTAAATATTTATAAAAGGAACGCTAAATATTTACACAATCGCTACCGAATCTCGTAGCTGTCTTAATAAATTCTCTTCAAATGGTTTTCAAAATACTTGCTTTTCTTACTTTATTGGTATCTTTTGTTTGAATTACAGAGGTATTTTCATTATAAAATATGTACGATTATATAAATTAGGTTTTTATCCAGTATTACGTAAAGAATACGCACGTAATTTCGAACACATACTGGTTTTTCTATTGAGTTTACTTGTACATTTTGCGATGCGGGTCATCTTTTGAGTAGTTTCAAAGATCGTGATAAAAATGTCAAATCAAAGTTGTAACTTAATCATACTGTTTTAAAGATTAACCCTGTCTGTCTTTAACGTATCACTGTCTATCTGACTGACAGGGGCTTACATACCTAAGTATACCTAAATGTCAGTTAACACCTCGAGATGAGTCATCACAAAATTGCTTATATTATGATATGAAGCAGTATATACCGTATAGTTATCTAATAACCATCATATATTTCCGAAAAGTCTGTCCAAAGACGTATTTCGATCGGATTTTTCGTAAGCTATACTAACACATCCGATCATAAATAACGGGCTTTTGGCAGTGTCCCATATACAACACCGTGGAGTTAAAAATGTGTATAAAATTACAATAAATTCGAACTCGGCACAAAATTATAGAGAGCGTAACATGATTTCCATACATAATATGTATGTATACTCGTATATACAAAGTATATTAGCATAATATTAGCGGTTGAATAAACGCAAAGCGTCAGGTACTTTGGGTGGTCCTGTTTGGCGTTTCTCCAATTAGTTAAAGTGCGATTGGGCATAGAGTTTAGAAAATGAAGAATTGAGACGCCAACTTGACATGTAGAAATGTATTAAAGACGTGGTAAATAAATGAGAAATGAACAAAGTGACAGAGATAGATGAAGGACGAGATTAGAGTGCACCAGAAGATACATAAACATCTGTTCTTGATGAAGTTTTTACTGGTGGTAGAGTAGAGCTCTTGTGAATGAGCTCGAGGGCGGCAGCACCACCGTCTCACCTTTAACCTACCGCCAAATAGTAGTGCTTCCATTATTGTGTTCCGGTGTGGTGGTGAGATCAGGCCCTAAAATTACTGGCACATGAAGCATAACACCGTAGTCCTCAGCTGCAGCGATGTATCTATAATCTGTTTTTGTGGATTGTTGATGGCCATGAGCTGTGCTCCACTTACCATCTGGTGGACTACGCGTTCGTTCGCTTGGGCGTAGTATAAAAAAAAAGTTTTGGAAAAGTAGAAACGATACGACAGGCAAGTCAAAAAGGGCCAATGTGATCAAGAGGGGACAAATAACATTAAAACCGCTCACACATAACTTTCCGATTTATTTATATTGGGCAAAATGAATGAGAAGAAGAGTGAAGGAATAAATAGGATTCATTTAATCAGGTCAGATGTAACCGATGAAGCTGAAATTCTAAGAATAAAGACAGTCAGTATCATAAACAAGAGCGAGATCGCAGAAACTACAAAGGACCAATAAACTCGAAGTGAAAAGAACAATAATAAAAAAAATTGGGTACGATTTAGAATGGACAAAGTTTGCAGAGAAAATTTGGGATACGGGTATTTTATCAAAGAAGACAAACCAAGCTTCTTCTGCGTTGTTACGTAAAATAAAGGACTCATTTCCAGAGCACGATTTGTTCCAATTTCATAAGAACGGGGCATTTATAAAGTACGATTAAGTAGGTCAATGCTCTGAAGGGATTTTTAAAACATTAAGCTCACATTAATAGCCCATTGTTCGGATTCTGATTGACAATGGTTTGGAGAATAAATACCAAATTAAGCATATAGGTAAATTTGTTCGCGATTGTTTTATAAATATAGAATTGAACGAGGAAATAATGCAGACAACATCCTTAGCAATTATAATATATTATTTTAGACAGACTAATGGAAACTACGGTTAATTAATGTTATTTATGAATTACATAATAATTATCAAATTAGATTGCTCAACAATCCATCAACAAAAAACTGATGTTCCTTTCAAAATATAATATAAATGGGCATAATGCCAACTGCTTACAATAGAAGATTACAAACAAAATGGAAAATATTGCAGTTTACGTAGCGTTCAGTGTTTCCTACTCTTACATTTTTATTTCAATAGGAAAGAAAGGAAATTATTCTGTATAATATAGATGTAGGTACGAAATATATTTTGTAATGACGTTATATTTTTAATACGCGTAATCAGTCCATTAACAGTTCGTGAGATAATATCAATACATGAAACATTATAGTAATTTCCTTTGTGACTTGATAAACAAGTTAATATACTTTCATTAACTGGAAAACTAGTTTTATCATTTTAATGTATTCATGAAAACGAAAAGCCAAACACGTCTGTGTTAACACTATGCGGGTATGTCAATTCCACACAAAAAATAGACGACGTACCGATCAAATAAAGAAACACAATACAACTTCGCATTTGTCTTAATAAGGAGAGGTCCTGTTTATACATAGAAAGGGGAATGCCCTGTGGTGTCGACTCATCAAAATGTAATACTATTATTTTGCTCTGTTTGCAAGTCAGGTAGTCATATACTGAGAATGCATCCATATGCAGCTGCGAGACGAGCTTGTTTAGGTTTCTAGACGATCTCGAATTTCTCTACTACTACGCAAATAAACTAAAGAATTTGTTACACCTAGCGATTGCCGAATAAATTAACCATTTACCCTTCTTCTCAGCACCAAAAAATGTCATTGTCAGCTTATACATGTATATACCGACATGTTTTTCAAAGGTAAACGCATAAATTAAACTCGGGTCAAGAGGTGAAGGCAAATTTTTGTGATAAAATATGTACTGATTTACACAACAAACAGATTTGTTTACGTATAACTATTCTATAATAGCATAGCAGTGTAGATAGTATGCATATTGGCTTCCAAGCGTGGTCATCGCATGACAGCAAATTGTAAACTTTTTATAATGTTTTGACTGTAAATGCCGATAATAACAAAATTTTATTGGTATTTATGATTATTAGATGTAGGTACTAGAATGTACAATTATGTACATTATCATGTTTTTCCTGATAGACCATCGAACACCAGTCGACAAATTATACCGACCATAGATTACAAGTGAGTTACCCGTATTTCGTAAGTAATTTAGAAACAATTGGACTCGTTTCGATCAAGTTAAGCAAATATCGGTCACGGAATAGGCAGTGGCGTAGCTAAGTGGGCAAGGGCCCCGGTGCATAGAGAAAGAATCGGGCCCTCACCAGCTTTTTCACGTAGCTTCAACTTTTATTGCTCTTAAAAATTATAGATAGGAATAATAATGAGATGCAGGATAAGTAGTAAAGATTATGCAGCAAGTTCAACAAAAAAAAAAACCACAGAATGACAGAACAGCGTAGGTCTTCGTTCGTCAATTTAAACATGAGTTTAGAAACACATTCTCAATTTTTTGTTTTCGATTAAGTTGAGAGATAGTAGATGGTATAATAGTATAGATTATACCGTTGCTGTTGTGCTGCAGCCTGTATAATTTGTACACATGTTTCATGATCGGATTTTTTTTAACGAAAATTTGTTTTAGCAACATATGGTGCCAGAATGCTAGATGTATGATACGGAATAGAAATAATAGGAATGGTGGTAATACTCGATTAAATAAGGCTGGTAGTAGAGAATTGAGAATCACAACAGTCAGAGACACACCTAGCGTAGCGACAACTATTGTAGTGCATCCCAGAAAGTAGAAAACATCTCAATGAATAATATAAATGAGAGCAGATATAGATATATATATAGATAATGAGAATAATATAAAGTAGAGCGAATGAAAACTTCAATAAATAGTTTACGTGCGAAATTTTCGAATTGATCTCACGACCGTCAAGCACGTGAGCTTATCGTTGATGCAATATGTGCGTAGGTGCTTACTCACTACTCAGTTAAACTCTGTTAAATGACTAAATAACAATATTAAACAGCACATGCTTATCGAGGAAGTTCGGCGAATGTGTTGAAAGTCTTAAATCGAGAGTTCTCTTATTGTTGATGTTATGTTCACCTAAAATCATTAAATTAAAAAAAAAAATCTTGTGAGCAGGGTCAAGGTTTCCTAGCTTCAGGAGCTGACGAGTTGGCTGACCCGCTCTTTTCAAAGCTTAGGTTAATGGGCAAAGGGCCCCCCCGAGGTCCGGGGCCTTGGTGCACTGCACCACCGGGCCCTACGATAGCTACGCCACTGGGAATAGGTCAACATCCCGTAAGCATAAACGAGTTATCTATAATTTAACAGTTCTTAACAATTATACTCTGTGTATAACTAGTATAATCTTTTATGAATACTAATTATAGTATTCAATTAAGTAAAATGTAGCATAATAATTATATTATGCTACATTTTACTTTAACTTCTCAGTCTTTGAAGTCCCGAAAAATGTAATCTCCATCAATTATGTTATTACCTGGTTTTGTAATCCGCCATGGGCTGGCCATGATGTTCCATAGAATCAAAAACGTATTAAAGAAATGGGTATGCATATAAATCAGCATTTTTAGCAATTAAGCAAAGGCCATCAATTCCCCATTAGTTCCCCACTGTGCACGATCGCATAACGATTCGTTCCTCAGGGTCGTTGTAGCAGATTCACGGTTTTACATACCATAGCTGTAATTAAGATTTAATTTACATGCTTATAGGAAGATAAAAGATAGTAGAAATCTTTTGATCGAGGGAAGAGATAACTCCGGCATATCTTTGATCTATAGGTAGGTATCAAAAAGGTAGTATATAAATGTAAATTTCTTTATTCCGACAATGTTCCATTGTAATTCTAAATTTAATAGCATAAAATCTTATTAGGTAGGTATCCACTCTTTGCATTACTTGTGAATCTTTTGCTATTTACCACCAGGTATTATAACAATAAGCCCATACAAACAAAAGCCTACATCCTTTGTCCACCACTTTTTATAAAAATCATCAAGAATAGGAAAACTAGTGGTGTGCAAAACTATTTATTTTGTTATTAGCGCTAAGTTGTGACTTTGTATAGTTATGCTATATCCGCCTTTTATATAAAAAATATTTTCGTAATTTACTTCATCACAGAATGAGTCTTAATGTGTATTAAATCCTGTTTACTTATGTACTTTACCTTGGTTGAAGATGATTACCATTTATATAATGTAAAGATTATTTAAGTGATGTTCAGTTGAATTCAAAAATAAAGCTTAATTTCTTGCTACAAACGGCCAACATCTGACATTCTTGTAAACTGTTAGAATAAAATTGAATGACATCGAATGTTTTGTTAGTTTTAGACTAGACGCTAAAGACACGGCTTAATATTGAATTTATGACAATAAACAAGTATTGTACCTATTGTAGTAATAGGCTAATTCTATTATATTCTTCAATAATATCAACATACAACTATTTTCTTTTGTTTCCAAAAATCTACAGCACTTAGGTACATTAATATTTCTTTAACAACTTTTAGATTGAAACGAATGAGCGTAAAATAACACCATCATTAAATATAAAATTGTTGGGTGAAGCTAAATAATCGATTTCGTTCTACATAATATTACATAAATAATCATTTTTCAGAGAAAACCCATATAAGCTGTATCGATTTTTCAAGATTCCTACTTACAAACCGTGAAATTATTTTTAAAAATGTATCAAAAGCGAAATGATCATATTTTTACATTCAAGAACTATAAATAAAATTGAACAACATCTAAAATGAAAATCGTTGCACTCGCAGGCTGTATTCTCCTACACGAGTTCTGTAATGGTAGTTGTTTAAAAAACAACACTATTCTAATATTCTACAGCAGCTAGTCAACGTGGACTTTGTTTAGACAAGGCTGAAAATATTCATAGCATGTTTGTTTTGAATTTATTCTATTCTCTATTCAACCCTTTGTTCTACCGGTTGTCTATGATTAGTCGCATTGTCAACCGAAAACATTGCTCTTGTATTTTTGTAATGGCGGTTCTTGTTGTTATTTTGAGGATAACATTATGTGAGAGGAAGATTAAGTAATGAATTAATCCGATTGAAATGTTTCTATCTCATCTTTTTTTACATGGTTTTGATTTCAGATGCGCTGTTATGTCTTGTATATTATTAAAGTTTAATGCACTATCAACAAAGTAGAGTCCTGATCCATATAAATACTATGTTCGGACAGACATTCTATACACTAAGTTCGCTTGTTCTTTCAACAAATTTAATGTCAACCTTATCAACTTTGACAATTTCAAAGAAAATCTTTGAGAAATGGTTTATGAATAAACTTTGCTGATAGTATTTATGAACGAGCCGCTTTTATTTTAGCCTTGTAGAGATTTTTATTACAGAGTAGAGTTCAGTTTTTCTTTGTACTGGTTTGATTGACAATTTGATAAAGAATGTTAGTTCCTACTGGCATTCTGTTAACTATATTTTGACTATACAAATAAATTTATTAGAAATATATGCAGCAGTAGGCTGTACCTACCTGTAAGACACTTGAAAGCAGATACCTACAAAATGCACGGCCACACCTTACATTTTAAAACAACACCATGCATTTACCTGTTCTTTTCATGTTATCATAAAATTATATCCTGTGTTAGCAGACACAGAGACTAAATATTGTAAAAAATATCAACTTTCCTGTCATTAAACAATTTTCCGTCACGTGTGGGTTGATAGGTTAAATAATTACATGTGGAGAGGTAACGGGGAAAAGATTGCCTAAAGGATATTAATACTGATATGAATACAGTTAAATTAGGTAACTTTGAACGTTTTTGACAGTTTTTTTATAAATAACAATCGTATTATCTTTAGTGACCCTTTATTATATTGAATAAATAGTGTCCTTTTGAATAAGTTTATTAATCTAACATAAAAAAATAACAAGACAACACAAAATTTGCATTAAAAACCTGTTCAAAGTAATACTGAGTATTGGGTAACTTTGAATATCTACTTTTTTAGGGTCTATTAAAGGAAATTGAACGAAATTCTGCACAATGGTTCCCTACGCGACAAAAAATAACAATTAGATAGTTTTTTTGGAAATTCCGTTCCCAAAGGGGATAAAATTGAAGATGAATATGTGTTTTTGTTGTAGGAAATTTGTTAGACATTGCATGGAAATATCGAATTCCACGGGACGAAGCAAAAGCAATCATGTTTGTTTCAGAAAAGAAAACGAGTACCTAAAAACAACGTAAAGAAGTATTTTCCCGTGACTTCAAAAACGTTTTAAATAACTGGTTGCGTTATTCAGTAATGTAAACTCGTGATTTTAATAGGAGACGATAACATTATTTTTATTCGTTTGCGTACAGGTACCGCCATTACAGTGATTTACATGATGATAATGAAGCGTTATCTAAATGTTACAACGGTTCTCAAAGTTCAATATAAAGAATCAAAGAAATTGCCACATACTTTATTTTTATTACCCAATGTATTTATTATATTGGTCTATTTCTTAATGGCATATCCCTGTTCAAACAACTAAATTTCAGAACATATTAATATTAATGTTTAGTAGTGTTTCCGAACATCGTTTAAATATTATTTTTATCATTTTAATTTATCAGCGTCTCGCGGTTAATCAGGACAAGGAAATATTAATAAACATTTGTAGATATTATGAATGAAAAATATACGACTGGCTGCAGTTAAATATAATCTTAATAAATGGGATGTTCCTAAACGACTTTTATTTTAAAACACGAGTGCCGTTTTCATTGGAATGCCGCTGATCAATGGTGAACGAATCTTTTGTTTTTCGTCTACATAACACAAAATACGAATTAGAAGGCTATTTTTGCAATAGCAAACGCACATACGTTTATTGTGCTAAACGATTAGTTTAACTAGCTATGCGTAATTCGCGAAATTAGCCTTTTAATTAGCATTCATAACACGTCCGTAGTGAAATGCAGCTGCCTTTTGCGTTCCGCCAATCGGTGAGCTGGTTCGCGAACCGAGGCCACGCCCACACTGATGTGCACTGACCACGGCCACAGACAACCACACGTTAAAGGTAACGATCTAAACCTGCGCCTGCGCGCTTATTACGTAACTATTGCAAGTCTGAGCATCGCCTCGCCGCAACTCTAGTCGCTTCATCACGAGCGCGGAATATCAAAGCGGATTCAATTTTCACACGCACCCGTGAATTCTGCGTAAACAAGATTACTCAAATCGACAATTTAACATTTAATTCAACAAATCTAAAGGTCTTGCCAGAAGGTTCTATTTCTCCGTCTATTAATTAGTGTCGCTTTTCAATGAAGAATCACATCGTGAGCAATATATTAAGAAGTCCACATTAATCAATATCATGCGAGGTGACTTCGATGTGACCTTGTTTATTATTTTTTTATATGATCGCATGATTAAATGAATGGTAATCAAATTAAAGACAGCGTGGTGTTCTTGTATCTAACAATGTTGATGTTTCCTGCACGAGCGAGTTGCTTTTTCTTTATTCTTTTCAAGTTGCGCGACTGCAATCGGCTTAGCAGCGCGTAGAATACAATTCGACACTAGAGCTACAAAAAGTTCTATAACGCGAGATCGATTCATATCTACGTCAAGTATGTACCTACGTGTTTTCTTAAATGGTTGCTTTGTTAAACCTAGTGACAACTTTTTTGTGATGAAAACTGTTTTCTCTATTTATTTTTATTTTTCAATACTCGTCGCCACGTCGAATTACAAATTGTTTTGCAGTTGTTTTGAAATCTATTAATAATACGGTGCTCACTGTGCTTAAAATTTCAAATAGTTTGAACTCTGGAATTTAAATAACAATAGTAGTAGTAACCCCAGTACAAGGTAATACGATACTCTTTGTTAGACTAGTTGTCAGACTTTCTGATCTCTAACTACTCGTAACGACTTCCATAGATGTTCAAATGCCAACCGGGACCGACGGCTGAATGTGCTTTCCGAGGCACGAAGGAGAACTCGTTATGTTAAAGATGGTCATCCATCTACGGCTGACCGCGGTGAGTATTACTTAACCTGCAAGATCGATCAGTCCGTGTGGCTTCGACTTAGCCAAGAGCGTCTCATACACTCCTCCATATTTTCACACGCTAAAATCTTAATTATTAAATTAATAATATTTAGTACAAAATGTAACTATTCACTTAATGAAATTGCCACAAAATCAGTGCCTGAATCGTGTCGTCAAGTTACATAATGAGTGACCCACTTCCGGCGCCTTAACCCAACATGTTACGTCCTATATAAATCTCCCTAGTGTCACATGTTGCTGTAACATTTATAAACACGTGGCTTCGGGATTTCACTAGTGAAATTATAATTTGGTGTGTATGTATTGACCGTTAGTTTGTTCGATAATAATTCAAGGCATGCAACATAGGATTTAAAGTAGTTTAAAGATGTTTCAGTGTCAGAGTTTTAGTGCCATAATTATGTGATGCTAGGGGCTAAAATTATTTTATTTATTATTATTATATTTATTAGTAATAGTAGTATGTTTCTTTACCTTATGAAATATAATAAATAAATAAATATCAAATTTTAATTCATTACTGTATTTACATACCAGCTTTATAAGAAACGCTATAACGAATAGTCATTTAATTTAGTTTTTTAGGAATTGTTAATATTACAGACATATTTAATTAAGTACTATACAACCATCATATTTATGCCATAAGCCTTTTCAGATAAGGTGATAAAAAAGCTCTAGCAATAATGTATTGTTATTGTAATTTTACCAGTAAAATAATAATACTGCAGATTTCACGACATCTCAACTACATAGAGCCGACACCGTGGCGCTGCCGACGTGGGCGTCAACCTTAATGGATTTCCATTACAATAAGCAAATATGACGCTTTTGATGGATAATAATTTTCTCATAAACAGGGACATTGACGAAGTGAATGAAAAATTAATATATTTTCACTCCTACGCTGCCACGGTTAAGAATATATAGGTACCTATTGTTAAGAGGTTTTAGCGTAGTAATTTTTAAATGTGGTAGAGCTTTCGTGATTTTTCGATAAAGAGTTAAAATCCCTACCTTATCGGTAATGACGCTAAACAGAATGCGAATCCGATAAGTTGGTCAATAGTAATAATGTTACTTTAGAAGAAGAAGGCAAAGGGTTGCTACGCATTAGTATGCCTTTGTATATATTATAGAATCTAGGGAACCCAATACCTTGTGAGTGATAAGTGAAATAAAATTATGCAAAAACAAAAAACACTTTACATTTTATCACACCCGCGAACTTATTGTTGCCAATTTGAATTTTATTCCGCGCAGTTACATTTAAAATGGGTGTTATCGAACCAGCCTCTGAAGATTAAAATGTAAATGTTACATTGCAATGTAACACGAGTATCGGCTATAGGACATAATGTCCCTGGTTTATGACTCGCTCGCATAGGTATCTAACTAAACTAAGGGTAATAACGAAACATTGTTGTAAACTTTACAGATCAGTCGATTTCATGCTTGTAAATAATATACAATGTATCGGTCAAAGTTATTTACTGCCTTATGTAGTCGTACACGAGTATCGCATAGTCCCATCTTCAGTATTTCAATGTTGGTGAAGTTGTCCGAGTATTTAACTATGAAGGGGACGAGGTCCTACTCCGTGGTGGAACTTTTGTTTCAACGCATGTTACCTTTAAAAACATGTGTCTTTTTTTCTATTATGATTGAGTAAAAATTACTTATTTTGAAAACATCTATACTTTAGGCTTATTTCGTGTCCAAGTCCTACAAATTCCATAACATCTGACAGTTGGCACGCAAGCACTCTAATAAATTTCATTTATTTACAAGCATAATTATCGGGGAATCCCCTAATCATTTAATATCAAATCATGTAAACACTGAAGGCACTTAATTTTAAAATTATGAACATTGATAATGCAGTTTGAAAGCTTCAATGATAAAATACCATAAAATAAAGACAATTACTATAATTTCGGCACACAGACATTTAAAATCGCCAAATCGCCAAATACTCAGTTCTAACACAAACTGTCTAGTAATATTACAAAGGAGAATAACATGAAAGTTCAGAAAGCACATAACATAAAGATGCTCTACATATTATTATGCAGCAGAGCAACTTCATTTCAGATCACTGGCATTCAAATTACAGCACCACAAAGAATTTTATTTCATTACATAGGTACTGCTCCACAAAACGAATTAAGTTGTTCCACGGAACTTAATACCCAGGGTAATGTGGCCTATAAATCTTAGGAACGAAGTGCCATCATAAAGAGCCATAATCGGGTCTCTGGCAATTACAGTGTCTTCACCAAGGCCAATTTGTACTGTAAATATCCTAGTTAATACAATATACGACAGCGACCTCCAGCATGATAATAGTTTATAGCTTAAACAGATTTTCGCTGTGAAATCGACTTTAAACTGGATTATTCTGGAAGGAAATGACCGAGTTTTGTCTACTCTTCGTTGAGCTACTTACTGTTTATATCTGTTATCTTTAGGGACGAAGTAATATTATGAAATAAAAGGAAATTATAAATTTCTAGCAGCGATAGCCGAGTGGGGAGACAATAGGAATGCGAAGTCAAGGATCCCGGGTTCGAAGCCACGGCACACACCTCTGTCAATAAATCGTTAAGATTCGTCTGTTCGAAGATATGTGTTTATTTATCATATAAATTATCGCTTGCTAACAGTGAAGAAAAAACATTGTGAGGAAACCTGCATGCCTGAGAGTGCCTAAAAAGTACTCGAGAGTGTGTGAAGTCTACCGATCCGCACTTGGCCAGCGTGGTGGACTATGGCCTAACCCTTCTCATCGTGAGAAGAGGCCCGAGCCCAGGAGTGGGACATGTATTAGATACAGGGCTGCTATATAAATTTCAACAATTTTGGTTTTCATTGTTTGTCGTAATGGAAACCTTAGCAGTTTCGTCTGGTTTTTCAGCTGTAGCGCACCATATCTAAAACCTGATCACAATAGTGCAAGTTTTTGCGCTACTTTATAAGTTTTCAAGGTTATTTTCGAAGTAATCAACACTTAGTAAATCGTGATGGCAGGATAATCCATAGGATCAGCATTGAAGTCATGGTCTTCAAAGGAAGGACTCCTTTGAACATGACTTCGGATCATTACCGATACTAATTGCTTCGGCATCATTCAAAGCTACGTTCAGCACTAACTAAGTAGGTACTATATTTAAGATCGTCAGTATGATGTTATTTAGTCGTCAGATAACAATTTATTTGCAGTATTTAAATAACATGATAATTCTATCTCCACCGAACATCTTTATTAAATAGTTAATCGTGATTCAAAATGTTATGTTTGCTTTTTTCTTCAGGGCTACTTTTTTGTATTTTATGTTCAAATTTGTCAGTCAATAAATTGATTTCTGATTTTCATTTCCTTAAAACCATTTGTTGGTTAACGATACGTCAGAAAATTTTAAACACGTATACATACTAAAGAACACATACAAAATTCAATGACCCATATACGTAGTACGTGTCGAGTAGTTCCTCAAGTTATCAGTCAGGCATTCAGGCACGAACGGTGTGGGTAGCATAGATTAGGACAACTCGATATGGGGCACATTTTTACTGTTAATACGTGAACACAGCAATACCTATTGTCTTTTCTCTTAAAGGAGACGTTTTGCCTCGGAAATATTATTTTTTATTATGGCTCGTAATCATAGAGCCTTTTTTTATGTAGTCAATGCTCGTAATAATAAAAATCGTACTTAAACGCATAATGGAATTAATCCTCTTTAGTACAGCTATGTCTCACACTTTTCGAAAAGGAAATAACTTGTGAAAAAGGTAAGTCGACAAATTTATAATAGATGTTTGTTTTTATCGATCCCTTTACGTACTTATATCGATCAATTCCTTAATAAATATATTATATCGATGCCGATGTGTCGAAACTGGGTGTTCGGACAAACATTACAAGTCAAACAATCCATAAATCAAACGCTTATAGCAATATTTACATTACACGTCTTAAAATATCACGCGACATGATATTGAAACAGCTTTTTGTTGTTCACGTTTTCATCTTTATTTTTTCGTTTTGCGAATCTCTTGTGACATCAAAAACTGGTTCCACACCCACGAAATTCTCGGACGAAACCACATCTGCGAAAGTTTTGCAGCTTCTCATATGTTTTCTACATTATGTTAAATCATAAAGATTAGGATCAAAATTGCTCAAAGTTGAGTATATGAGTTGGGTAATAATTTAGCAGATTAATTAAATCATTCTTCCGTTTTTTAATAAAACAGCATTTTTTATAAATATCTTCCTTTTTATAAGCAATGCATTCTTGCATTGATTTATGACAAATAATTAAGAAATAATGTCATTGATAATTATGTAAATTAACACACCTTCGTCTTCCGGAATCTTTATTTTTTTATTTTTCATTATATTAATCAATCTCAATCAGCCTTTTTAATTCTTGCGGTCGCTTTAAGAGTATCCTTGTGGTTTCGCACATGTCGTGACCTACTCTTCATCTGCGGTCAATGAGTTAAGTTTATTATTACTTATTTAGAAGAATTTTTCGAAACGCTTTTGTTGTAAGGTTATTTATGTGATAAGTTTTTCCTTAAACTTTAAACCACGTGTTTGACTGAAAGAAATTTACTGAGTCTAATGACTTTGAAGAGATTTATTTCATTAGTCGATTGAATGACTGCCTGGTCAAAACAAGCGTGTTTTACAATACCTACGACTTTAATTTAATTTCTTTATATTTTTCACATTTTATCTTAAACCCACGCATGTTCAGTAACCATATTTTGTCAAGCCGTGAATGAAAAAAGGCTGATAAAGTTACGTTTCCCGGTGTCAGTTTAAATTGTTTCTTGTCGTATATCTTTGGCGATTCGACGCCAAATACGTTTTTGGGACACTGAAGGAAATAAACATGGTATAATATGACTCCTGCGCAGATCAACGTCCTACTTTTTAGAGCCTTACAAGAGTGTCCCGTTAGAGCATTATGCATCACCTTTTATAAATGTGTTATTATATAGAACTTGTTTACAAGTCTAGACGTTTTTTTGATCTGCTTTATAGCTCTCGAGATAAAAAAAATATTATGCTTTTAAAATTATTGCTAAGTAGGTAATGCCGTGGTTTATTAGTTAAAAGTTTGTTAGATATAAGTGTGAGTTGTAGTAAAATGACAGAAAAAAAGTTAAAGCACTAGGAAATTCGCAGTGTAATAAAACGTCATAATGATAATTACTTTCCACAATTTTCATTACATATAAGTGCAATATACCTAATCCAAATGACGCATCGGTGCTTAGATTACTGCAATTATAAGTTTAAAGAAGCAGCTATTAAAACCGATGGGCTTCTATAAATACAAAAGTGATTTAAATAGCGTAGTCGAACGACCTTGGCAATATGATGATGATTAAGTTTTGTTGTGTATTGCAACAATACTATGGCTATACTATCTATGCAATTGATGGTCACAGACAAACGTGCTTTGTAGGGTGAGCAACTCCATGATACTTCTATAGGATAATTTATGCTGAAATTTTGTTTTACGTATCCATATTTATTATTTAATATTACATGTGTTGGATCTTTTAATAATATTTTAAGAATAAGAATAATCTTTATTACAGTCCATAAAAAGATATACAGTAATAATCACACTAGGCAAAGCCTATATCGTGGTTATTAATAGCGTCTATACAAAAATTGGACTTAAGAATTTAAACTAAATTACCAATATATTTATAAACTAGACACAAAAGTCATAAAGTTATCATTTAAAACTTATAGTAAAACATTTGCGTTGTGTGTGAGTATGCGTGTGTGTGTGTGTGTGCGTGCGTGTCAATAATATTTTTACTTTTAAACTTACGCGATGCATTATTTACCTTTAGGCTTGACGTTTCGGCAGATAGATTACACTGGCCGTGGTCGCAAGCCGACTGATTCTTTCTATGGTATTCATGAAAAGCATATTATAGTTACTTTAATGAGTCTTAACTATATTATTATTATTGGGACAAGGCCTATGGTGTTTAAGTCGACCTCCGTGGGTCTTAGTATGCTTTTCCTTTTGTTGCTGTGCTTTGATATTAGAAATTTAAAGAAAGTATGGTCTTTAAAAAAAAGGTTCTCTTAAACAAACTGTAATAATTTTTTAAGGCTACAGTAAACGATAACCACTAAGCGAGCCGTATACTTGTTTGTATAAGTAACTTAGTTATACAATAATATTACTCTTATTGCGTTATTTTGCTGGTAATAATAATAACAACTCAACCATCATGATACGTCTGTGTTTCAGACTTGACTGTCATATTTAGTTTCAGTTGATTAAAGAAAAATGCAACGTTTTGGCATCATTCCAGGCTTATGATTAGCGAAGGTTCCTATGACCTAAATATTATCGATATTTAAGAACACATAGACGATAGTTTATTTTAAAATGTTTAAAAGCTATAACTACAACCTCAAGCTTTAAAAGTTTGTCGGTCAAAGTAAAAATGGAAATAATGAGTAGAAATACCATGAAATTGATGCTGTAATCACGCTGTTTTCATCTTACATGTCAAATCAAATCAAATCATTTATTTCCATGGGCCCCAAGGGGCGCTTGAACACGTCAAAACAAACATCAAAACACAAAAAATATAAAATTAAAATAAAACTTAGCTAACTAAATTATAATACTTATTGTAATAAAATGATTTGACACCGTAGCTTAGATTGACTTTAATTCAACTTAGAGAATTGAATTAAAATCAATCCAAGTACCAGCTCCGATGGGAAGTCAGGAAACTAACGTAATATAAATTATAGTTATATTAAATGAAACACTAATCAAGTGTAAATCTTAATCAATGAAACCGTGACGGCTACACAGATTTAGAAGAAAAATTGTATTACACAGATTAAACTTAATTTAGAATTCAAATACGTATTTGATTAGCATATAAAACAACAGGTTTTTATTGTCAAAACGTGCGAGAAGATCGTAGGCGGAAGCGAAACATTAAATATGTCCTACGCTCATATGAAAACATGGCGACTATATTCAACATAATTAGCCTAGTGCTTTGTCAGTGTCCAGGTATTATCGTTTTATTGGTTTCCTGTCGTAAAACGTTCGAGGTCTTATTCAATACAAAGTATCTATCGTGATCAATGGTAGAATCATCAGTTGCATTTTTCCGCATAAAAACGTGCGCAGACGATACATGCCGATAGACCTTAGATTGAGTTTCGATATCAATAATAAATAATACCGTTTATTGTACAATATCTTGCGATTTTCAAATAACTTAATTATTTTAATGTCTCTATTTGCGTGCTGTTTGTTTTTGCTTCAAGTTTTTGCGAGATTACTTTGAATAAAGACGTCAATATTTTCGTAAATCGACTGGATTATATTGCACATGAATATTAATATTTTTACGGTCTATTAGAGAATCAAATCCTTTGTTATATTTGGAATAATAACGATCGATTAGAAAATAAATACCCTTTTTATTATAAGTACCTACCTACATAAAGCGAATGAATAAATTTTAAGCAAATTGGTCAATGTTTACTATAAATCATTAAATAAACTGGATAAATGACTATTTAATCTCATGTATATCTAAATATTCATGTTTAACCTTATAATACATCTGGCTGTCGATTTCCATCATCAAAAATTCTTCCAAATGTAAACATTGTATAATGCGCATATACAATATATTATGTCAAATTAGACACATCAATCGTGAAAGACCAAGCGCGCATAATATAACAATAAAACTTTTGTAATGTGTATATACAACACATACTTCAATGTAATATAAAATATGTCGTGAATAAAATGTGTATAAAATTATAAATGTCGGTGAAGGTTACATTGTGGATATCTATGTATCTGCACGAAGATGGATGACTTCTTGAATCTTAAATGAGGAAAATACTAAAGCTCAACACTGGAATCTAATTATGGATTTAATAGCATTCACATTTGTTTTGTCTCACTTTAATATATATGAAGGTGTTTTGATATAGTGGAAGTCAGTATTGGAACCTGAAATTCTTGATAGCTTTTACTTTTAGTTTTGTCATCATCCATTAATGAATGTAAAAAATAGAACATCCAGGACTTCTCTTTGGCAGCAGTCTGCCTCAGTGAAAACAATACAGCATCTTCAAAAATACAACTAGCTACTCAAATAGGCGCCAACTGAGGGAAATGGTAGTGATTGCGGTGATGAGCTGTCACTTGGCACCTCTCATCTCATTCGTTGAACTTTGAACCCTACGCAATGTGTTGCTGCGTGAAAATATTATCCAATTTCTTAATGCTAAAGTAAAAGACGGGTACACCGTTTTGGCCAAAAGCCCAAGCGCTCAACAAATGGCTTCGGTCGTTGGTTTTATGTTACAGTCAAACATTAAACATTAATTTCTGACTAGTTTTTTTTTCAGACTAAGTTTTCTGATTGTCTATACTTATAAATATGATGTTGAAAACTGGAGAAGAAAAAAGTCAGGTTCTAAACTGTCGCGATTTGAGAAACCTTTTTCAAAATTTAGAAAACGAGTCTAAACTTACCTAATTATTTTAATTGTAAAACATCGAGCTATTTATTTACTTTTATAATAATTACGCGATTTAGGCCCGTTGACAAATTTTTGAAAAACGAAGAAATTTTTGTTACACAGATTAACAATAGGTGAAGTCGATCTTCTCTAAGTCTGCTATTTCTGATTTTTAAAGCCCAATGGATTTTAATGCAGTCTTCGTAACGTTTTAATATTTTTTATAAAAGTTCCAGTTTGAACCACTTCTGTCCTGTTATTTATATCGCATAACGAATGATATTGGTACGAGTATGTACAAATTATGTTGGTGCTAACTAAAGGTGATTTCACAACTACATTACAGGTTTATGGATCTTGTATTGATAATGCTATTATTTTTAATAGGAAAACATTAATAGGTTATTGACGAGAAATAATAAACAATATATGTATGCATTGTACTAGATTATCCATAAATAACTTTACCTGTACTGTATTAGCTGTAAAATTAAATTAACATGGTTATTGACAATATTAAATTTGTAATAAGTTTTTAAGTGTTAATCGTGATACATATTGATTAGAATTATTTTATGACTTTGCAAACATAATCTTTTGAATACAAATTAATGGAATTAAAATCTCATTTAAAAACCAGATAGATTCATCATAAGTGACGCCACGTTAATGGAGAATTCATGTAATAAGACCCGAAAAATATACAAGAATCTTAAAAATAAGTAAAAACAGATTTTTAATATTACGGAATATTTATTTAAGAAAAAAAATGATTGTAGGTTACAATCTGATTAGAATTAAATACTTCTAAAACCTCCATCCAGTACATACAAATGTCAAATAATTTGACATTATATTCGGGCTTAAATTTAAAAGTGTAATACTATCCCAGCAAATATTTCTGGAAAGAGAAGTCTTATAACGAAACTTACAGGTTTAGTGGACTAGCTGTTCTCTAAATTTGCAAGTAGGGATGTTCTAAACAGAAATGAAAACCTGCATATTTAAAGAATTAAACGCTATTCGTATTAAACAAATTACAATCCAAACAATACGCATTAAAAAAGTAAATACGAAGGAAGTCTTCATGAAGTCTCGTAGCAAAGAGTTCTCATAGAGTCTAGTAACACGTGGGCGTTAGATTCGTACATTTGTTTGAATTGCAATTTTTTTGTCTACAGACAGACGAATATTACGAACAATACGTTGCCAAACTTCCTTTGTTCCTTATACGAACACAGACATAAGAGTAAATAACGTAGCCGATGTAGTAACAGATTAAGTATGGTGTAGAATTGCCATGCTCTCCTTTTGTACCTACGGTGCGTATTTAATTAGAATTCATTCCTCTTTATTATTGAACTTAGTAAGTTTTATTTGCTTACTTACCGATATTTTGCTTTTACAAGCATGTCTGGACAAATAGTTTACGAAATTTATGAAATAGAAAAAATATCGTTATAATTTTAGTACTTACATTGTTGGTAACATTATCATTGGTATTTACAAAAAAATACACATTGGCAAACAGCTGCCTATAAATTGATATTTTGTAATACATAATAGTACAGCGTGACTTTCAAATCAACCGTGAAGGATTTTATTAATGTTGAAGTGCGTTTATAATCTTCATAATATAAATAATATAAAGACGAGCGTGTAAGCACGTAATTTGTTTTTATTCAAGTTTTAGCGTTCGTTTGATTGCAAACAATTGACGGAATAATAAAATGGTAATGCAATCAGAATATACGACCAAATCGTATAAACACTTAAGCGTTTATACAATCAGTATAATTACATCACATATCAGGTAGTTGGTTTATTTATTAAAGCTCGGACGATGGGTACGATAATTTTATTCAAGGATTCTTGGTTTACGGCAATAGATGATGAAGCAAAAGTAAACAACCTAGATAAAGTAATTTGTTTTTACTAAAATACGCTTTAGAAATCACGTGTATTATATATTTACATAGAAAAAAGTATTTAATCATTAAATATATAGTTTACTGTCTCAACGCCCATCCAAACAGCAAACAAACAGAACATCGTCTAAGTTTATTTCAGGACTTGCCTATTTAGAAAAGGCTCATCGACACGTCGTCACATCGACATCGTAATAGTCTATGGCATGGGATTACATTAACGTAGTGTGCGTTGGCTTGGAGTGTTTCGGACGGAACACACCCACCGGCCGAGACGCGCCGAAATTACGACCGATACTTTTTGCCCGCAACCGAGTGTCAAGGACAAACTTCTGTTGCTACACGATGCGAACACTTTGGACTGACTTTGAATATGACTTTGCAAGAAAAAAGAAACACATTTGCATTTTAAGTTTGGAAGGCTTTTGATGGCTCACGTGAATCACAGTTTATTAACCGATGGAATCGTGATTCGATCTTCCAAATATGAAATTGAAATACTTTTCTTTTTTCTTTGACATTGGGTAATTTATTTTTAAACAGTTTTTTATTAGTTTATGGCCAGGGTCACTTATAAATCAGCCCTAAAAGCTGAATGGTGTAGCAGTGAATAAATAGCTACTGTTCAATATTTTATTGCATGTAATAATAATAAACTTGTTTATTAATTAGGACTGGTTTTCGTAAGTAATGGTTGGTGTAAAATTGCTTGTGAGGTAATATTAACTGATAATGTGATAAACATAAGGGCCAAGTGGACAGGAAAGCTACCAATTATGGAATACGTGCCTGATATGGAATATCATATTTATAGTATTGAAATTTATTTATTTAGCCCTTCCGCTACTCGTTTATACTTAACGGCGAGTAGGTATCCATATCTAGTGATAAACAATCGGTAAGATCTCGTATTAATTTACCTAGTGTAGTTTTACTTTCTAAGAAAACTGCCATCTGAATAAGTTTTAAAAAACTAGGATAAGTTTGCAATTTTATTTTCGATCATTCTACAGATCTATAGTCTCATTAAAACTTAATTATTTTCTTTTATCAACTGAGGTAGGAATAGGAATATAATCTCTTTCTCTCTACTCATTATTTTTTGTAATTAGGTACATGAATTTATTTTTTTTAATAATAGCAGTAGGGTCTGCAGCAATTATTTACAATTTTAATAACAGGACTATTTAAATTAATCAGTTGATAATTAATTTTTATTTACGAATTTCAATAATTGGACGTTAATTAAACGAGTGCCAATGACCTTAATCAAGCCAAATTGTTCGTTCAATACTACTTCAGGTAGATACCATCGGCAAATTAAACCTTAAAAGGAGTGGAAGCCAATTTCAATTCATTCAAATATGAATTGCCGTCACTAATCTGTAATGACTTGATATAGTTTCGTATCTGTTTATTTTGTAGTCTATGTAAATTTATTACCGATATCGATTTGGGAAAGTCTTATATAATGAATATGACTAAAAATTGAGTGACTTTCGGTAAAAAAGCAGGGAGAGAAGTAATTCTTGGTAACTTTGTTTTTTTATTGAATGTAGTCAATAAGTAGGTAGTGGATACCTTTTTGACTGAAACCTTTTTACAGTAAGAACATTTTTTTTTCTTCTCATATTAAAGTGTAGAGACAGATACTATATAAAGAGCGAAGCGGTCTCAGGTAGGAATCCAGAAATACATTGGTACAAAAATGGTCAAGGTGGTCTCACCCACTGTATACCGACTTTGAGTATGTAGGTGCAAACTCATTCATAAAAATCCGTGCAGTAGTTTAGGCACTACGATGGAAAATACAAACATGCAAAGACATACTAAGGAACAGTTGAAAAAGATATGGGACCGGCAGGATTTGAACCTGCGACCTTACTGCATACCGGGCAGCCGCTTTAGCCATCCAGCTACGGTCGCCTCTTACCAGTACTCTAATTTTCTCAACTGTATGATACGTCATTTCGTTTGTGTAGGCGACCGTAGCTGGATGGCTAAAGCGGCTGCCCGGTGTGCAGTAAGGTTGCAGGTTCAAATCCTGCCATTCCCATATCTTTTTCAACTGTTTCTTAGTATAATTTGCTAAGCATAGCTAAATGCTATAAAAATAATCAATTAAAAGTTATGCAAAGACAGCCAAAATCCGTTTCTTCTGGTTTCACCGTAGTCAGGAAAAATATAACAACATTTTGGTTAATTTGAATACTGATGCGCTTCTTTTTATATTCTAAAATTATTTTGTTCTTATTTTAAACGCCATCACAAGCCTGGTACACCTTTTATGAACCTTTTAATGAGAATGATTGAAATCTTTTAATTATACTCTGTCCATTTCTTTATTTGCTTTTTGACAGATTACATTTAGGGATGCCTTTACACGTTACTTATTCGATTTGAAATTATAATCGATGTTGTCTAAGAAGAACTTTCAATCGATTAATTACATCGAAATGGTTTTAGTTCATTATTAATTATTCGTTTATTTGTAGTTTTTAGTAGATGAAATAAATATACAAAATAATAATATAATAATAATATCACATACTTAGTCTATGACGGTTTCCTAGTTACCTTTGTTTACATTTTCATTTTTAATTCCAAGATTTCGACTTAATTTCTTGCAGATAATTATTCATGGAATCATGATACTATTATTATATTCTTTTTTTTATATAAATACAGACAATACACAAAAAAAATCAAATTATTCTTTTTCATAATAATCGATTTATTTCATTTCACGATTTGATTTATAGTCTGTGGTTGTTTGTTACAAACAATGAACTTCCCTAAAAAGTGCCGCTTGTCAATAAAGTACATTAATAATGTAGTACATTAATCTGACAAAAAGAAACGGTAATTCATAGGCGTGATCTGTCAAAAAGAAAATAAAGGAATGGACAAAGTATAGTTCAAACCTTATCTGTTTTTAAATCAACATCCGTTGACAAGAAATTGAGGCTAATAAAATTAACGAATTTATAGGCGCTTTAATTAGGGTTAATATTTAATAAATTTACAATATAAAAATTAAATAATTTATTTAATTTTTATATTGTAAATCAATGAAATCAAGTTACGAAATATCGATAGGAATTTGAAATTAAATTTAAATTTTTGCTGTAAAAGTAGGTATTCTATCAATGTAGACATTTTTTTTCCTATTAGGTTAGTTATTATCAAAGACAACTTAGATTAACTGCGTAAGTTTATGAATGAAAATTATTTTTTTAAGTGTTTGAATGAATGAAATTCTAAGTCTAGGCATTTGCCGAAGGTCTATGCAAATCATTGAATGAATAGACACTTAAACATTTCTTATATTGCCGTAACTTTACATAACCTTAATTCACAAGTTACTTACAAACAGAAAATATAAATTTTATTAAATTGTACAGCTTTCCATGGCCTAACCTAGTTCGCAAACCGGGCTGTGAGCACTTAGCTGATATCGCGATGATAAATGAATGAACATTGCACATAAATAACATCGCATTATACAATACTGACAGCTAAATATGACGAGTATTACACACTTATTAGGTTCAAGACTTTAGTATATCAACATAGGAGTAAAGGCCTGTTCAATCAGACCTAAGCGGTATTTGCTACGCCTGCCGTGATGTCAAGTCACTCCCGATCGGCTGACTGCTCCCATTTATGAAGGCTATGGGCCGAAAGGAGAGTCTTTAATGAGGCTACAAACACAATAGACCCACGGAGGTCGACGTGAACATCCAACGCCTCGTCCCAACAATAATAATACGCCTGCCGTGGAGAACTAACTATTTCGCACTAGCTGAGGAACTTTATACTAAACTAGCTAACCAGACAGACGCTGTCCTGTCTTAACTATGAATACATCCTATTTGATAATATTTTGCAACACGTATTCTGTCAATGTTATGTCAAACCCAATAAGGTAACATTATAAAAGTTTATATTAAACCTGCGCTGTTTATACTTACCTACTTCTTCCCATAGCGGCAGCGAATTTGCTCAGGTTTTAATAAGCCTTAATTATAGTGATCCTACTTATCACTGGCCAATCACGCACACGGATCAAGTATTTAGCAGGCGTTTGTGCAATATACTTGAACCGTGGGTGGCCGGTGCAGATGTATACATATTATTGCTTAGGCATAGTAGGCACGCCTAGAAGCTCGTGATGCGTGAGGCTTCAGAGAAACATGCTCAAAAAGAAGCTAATTATGAATACTTTGTTATTGTTCTTTGAATACATCAACGCGTTCACTCCCGAAGTGTTCCATCCCTATATTAAGCGAGTTTTTCTCTGTCTCTTTCTGTTCCCTACACCGCACACTGATACGTATAGCTAAAGGCTAATTTCAGGGTTCTCAGTCATAAGCAAGATTTTTGACTCTGAATGATCGAGGTGGTGATCTCAACATTATAAATAAAGATAGATATCTAGTAGTAACTTCTGATCTTCACAAAATTTGAATTTGCTACATTAACATTACATCAACTCATAAAAAAAACTGGATTTGGACAATCCAGATAGGCACGCATGATTAACTTAGATAAACATCCACGATTTAACGTAGGACATTTTTGATGGCGCGGATACCATAAATTGCAAGCAACCTTAGCCTACATAGTCTTGTTATAAATACCATGGAATATAAATATCCTTTAATAAGTACAGCAAATATTATTAATTCAATTAAATGTCTCAGTCATGTCTAGTTATCTGATTAAGATTCTATTAGCTAGACAACTAGACACTTAGTGGGGTACCTATTGATAAGAATAATTGTTAAGTGGTTGGTTGTTACGTGTTTTGTGAATTATTTTGGTATAGAAGGAAGTTATGTGATAAAAGTCACGTCAACATTTTAGATAGGTATTTAAACGGTTGTCTAAATAGTTTATTTTTCTAGCGGAACGCAAATTTTACTGAGATTAAAATTTTTACTGGATGTTAGTGGTTCAGGACTACACCCATAATTTGCTGTAAATGAAAACATGTGAAAGTTTGTCAATATATATTTTTTTTCAACTTAGATATTCGCTTTTTTACTCCTTCGTAATTGGAGAACCAAATCTTGGTCAGATTCAGCGATCTCGGATTAACACAAGCAGTAATTATAAAGCTTTATTAGTCATAAGCACATAAAAATACTTACGAACAATATAGGTAGGTATTGTATATCAGTATCGACAAAGGTTGTCAGGGGTCGTGTGCTGTTTGACAGAGTAATTGATGATCGTTCGCCTTCACAGCTGACATTGTCCAACTAATCGCTGTAGGGGAACAAAGCGCCACTTGTTTCGATTTAGGGTTCCTTGAGAGCTTTATTGTGTTGTTTTGTTGAGGTCTTTCATTTAGTTGTCAGAGGAATGATATTAATGTGAGTTCAAATTCCTTCTTCTCTAGTATCTGGCAACCTTAGTAGTATGTATACATGGTTTTTAAGTTTATTTTAGCTTTGCTATCTACACTACTGAATTGATATTAAAGTACTTGGCATGGAGATAAGTGTAATAATGGGATTAAATTTTTTTAATTATGTACCTACCTACCTGCGTATATTTTTGGTGACATTTTGAATAACAAAGGTATGATATAGGAAACAAAAGTATACCTAAGTTACACAAAATCAAGTAATGAATAAAACACAGTCATGAACTTGACATTTATTTAAATTTTATCCTTTAATGTAGGCATGGCAACGATGTGGAACGGCCCACAACAATCTGTCCTGTGTTAATTAATTATTGACTGTAAACCATACTACTTTCCTCAAAGCATATAATACTTGCATGATTGGTGTTATCAGCGTTATAGGTATAACTTCAGGAAATAAATAGCTACATGTATGACAATATGTGTGTATTGTATTTGATCATCGGCACGTGACTGTGGATTTATTTATCAAAATTAAGAATCATTAGGATGCGGATAATTGTAGGACTCTGATTGTGTAACTAGGTAATCATGTGCTTATGAAGCGAAGAGATTTCTTGAGATAATTTTATACAACTTAGTTGCTTCTACAGTAGAGGAACATGGTGTTGTCCCTCCACCACAATGGGAGGATCCTCCGACCAGGCTCGGTGGTATTGCCTGGAGGACAGCTGTCCAATGATAGCGTCTTGGAAGTTATATATGTATATATATCTCTCTGTGAACATTTCGCTATCGCGATTCAGCGCTCTTTGACACTTGTGACGAGTGTGTCACTTCTTGACGTTTTTTTTTATTTATTTATTGAATTAAAAAGATACATAGTAGACTTATAAACTAGAACAGTGTCCCACAAAACAGTATTAACTGTTTGACTGTGGGATCAAAATTTTTCAACTCTTAAACTAATTTATCTTCTATCTTAAAATAAGCCATTTAATAGGAACTTTTTTAAGTTATTCTTAAATTTATTAATATTTTCTTCCTCTCTTATTTCTTCTGGTAAACTATTTAAAATATAAGGAATTCTTTTACTTAATGTTCTATCTCCGTACATATTTTTGACTCTGGGAACAACAAACTTACCAGAGGTCATTGCCCTTGTATTATAATTATTATTTATGTTAATTAATGTTTTATTATGCTCTTGTTTGCCATGGTTATTAATTGTTAGTAAATATTTATGTTTTAAAGAAATAGGTAATAGTTTAAGAATTTTGAATAATTTATAGTAGTTATCTTTACATTTATTTTTAGTTTTATTGTCAATAAGTAATTTTAAGAATCTAATTTGAAGATTTTCTATTTTATCAATATAAGATTTAAATGTAAGCCCATAGCAATCGAGTGCATAATCTATAATAGGTTCCACTAAAGATTTATATAACAGTTTCAGTGTACTTTTAGGGACTCGGTAACTTAGATAATAAAATTTACCTAGTATAATCCTTAATTTGTTACATAAGAAAGCTATATGTTCGCCCCATGATAGATGTTCATCAACTTTCATACCCAAATAAGTTACACAATTTACTCTTTGTATCGGCTCACAGCTGCAGTTATTGAGGTTTTTGTGAAAGCAATCATAAGAATGAGTGTATAATGGCAGAGGGGTTGCTTTTAGTGGTAAATATGGTGAATGTATAAAAAGAAGTTTTGTTTTATCTGAATTGAGGACTATTCCGTTATCGTGGGCCCATTTCACTACTGAGTCTATGTCTTGTTGGACAAGTCGACAAGTTTCCGCCAAATCAGTGCCTGCACGTAACGTGCATAGATCATCTGCGAACATATGTGCTGAACAGTGTTGTAGTACATTATTTAGACTATTTACGTGCATTAAATAGCACACAGGAGCACATCCTGAACCCTGCGGCACCCCACATCGGACAGATTTTTTGTTACTAAGGGTTTCCTCTACCTTAACGCGGTAAGATCGTGATGTGAGGTAATCTCTGAACCATTGATTCAGAGGCTCTTGTACCCCACACTCTCCCATTGCATTTAATAACGTTTTTGTCTCTAGAGTATCAAACGCCATTTTGAAGTCAAAGAATATAGCAACTACAAATTGTTTATTGTTTAAATAATTATTAATTTCGTCAGTAAAATTACTCAGTTGTTGTCAATGTCATTCGTCATTTTATTATGTGCGGATACCCCCCACATCTACCATTAGAAAATTTAAGTTCCTTATTACTTACAGTTCTTTGTACAGAACCATTGAAACATATTCTATAGCAGCCACATTTAGATTCATTTAAAATTTGTTATTTCCGGTCCACTATAAACGTTACTGCATTGTTTTGTGCTGTGGTGGTAAAAAATGCGTCCTCTAACGCGAACAACAATGAACTGAACTGTAGACAGATTTATTTCATTATTTTATTGTAAAGTGAAATCATCAGTTACGCTTGTCAAAATTAAAATTGTGTATAAGTATTTCCTATTTGTTGATTTTTTGCTGGGCCTATTATTGTGATATCTTTAAGCCGTAATAAAAATAGTTTTTATAGCAACATTTAGCAGAATTAGGAATATGAAAGACTTCATTTTCTGGTTTACTCTAACTTTGGTTCATTGATCACTGATCTCAGTGATTATTTTTGTTTTTAAATAACGACGCCTGCCCTAAGAATTACTCTTGTGTCGCGAGGGTGTTCACAAACATACATATCGCACACACAAAGCAGAGTCAGAACAAATCTTTGCGGATCACACAAAGATTTGTACGTGCACTCTTCGTGTATCATCGTAGGGAAATGTGTCAAACAGCCGAGGACGTTAAGATAACAAAAAGGAAAGCTAAATTTACAGCTCTATAGATATCCAGCTTGTATAATGTGCTATAACTCAGCAAAGAATTATTAAGATAACAACATGGTTCCAGATAAACACAATAACACAGAGATACAGAATATTTATGTCTGCAACAAAGTAATCAAACATTTTGACATGCATCGGGCCGAGATAAAACTGTTCACATAGATACGTAAGAAACATAAAACAAGCACGTTCAAAAAAAAAAAACGAGTACAAGAAATATTTCATATTAATCACTCGTAAATTACACACCAGTTATAATTTATTGAATAAAACAACTGTAATCATTGACTTGACCATTCATGAAAATAGAGCAATTATAAACAATCGTTCACAATGTTGTTTTCCAAGTTGCTAATTGTTTTTTTTTTTTTAATTTTAGCAATTTGATGATTTTGTTGAGACGATATTGCAGAAACAACAATTTATATTTTGTAGCCTAAATCAGACCTTCACAAATTTGGACAGTCACTCTACAACATCACCATTTTATAGTACCAATAATATTGGAATGTCGCTAACTATTTCTCCATTTCCTATGCAGTGTGAGGAGAATCACGTACAACATAAAATTAAATGAACTGAATTGAAAATCATAAAAGTGCGTAACGGGTCAGTAGGTCGTCGCCTACGCTGACATTACTTCGTATAAGATTCGTCCGGCTCGACTATCCTTGGACATCCTCAGCCAAAAATAGTACAGAGGAACTTCTTTTGTCTTAAATGTCTTTGGTAGTAGAGTGCCATGCGACAATATCTTTATTTCAGGAATACAAAGTCAACGGTTTAGCTCTCAATGTAGATTTCTAAAATTAGTAGTTAAATCTGATGAAAGAGAAGTAATTAGTTAGTCACTAAAGCCTGACTAATGAATATTTGAAGATTCCAACTGTACCTACTAATTAAGAGTGTCTGCGTAGAGCAATGCAATCAAGTTGACAAGCATTAACGTAGTACGCAGCGGGTGCGGCCAGAACTAGGTTACCCATTTCTCGTTAACTCGGATTGCCTCGGGGACAAAGAGCCGTAACCACCAAGCTTTTATTGCAATCCATGGCGTTTTAAACATATATAGAACTCGACCCCTTCGCTTGCAGGGTACGGCAATCACATCATCTATCTCCTTTATCCTCACTCAAATCCAAGATGCAAGAAAGAGCGAGCTTTAAGTACCCTCATAACATAAAACTTTCGAGACGCGCGTTCAATGGGGCTGAATTTGCGCAGTTATTTCTTTATACGCATAAACTATAAGCACCCGATAAAAAAGGGACCGTAAACCGTGTGGCACTTTATATTGGTATAAAACAAAGAACTCAGATGGAATAAAAATAACAAAGAATTTGATTATTTATACGCGGCGATAAAACCGCAAAGCAGTCTTGGACTGGTACTTCAAAATATTACAACAAGCTAATCTGAAGCCTACGCAGCGGAGAGCGGATACATTTGTATTATTTCTTTTCCCCTTTTCGGGTACGGACGTCCTACTACCTACCCAATACAATTTGCATATTCGTTTTAAGGCAGTTATTGAGACCCACGCATGTCTAGTTCTGTGAAGTTGTGACATTATGCGGTTGAGTGCGGGGCGTACCTACCTTTGTCGAGAGTGCGTTTTACATACCAATTGCAATTTCTCTCGGCAAGAAGACCTTTAACTTTTCTGTACTGTCGCGCTCTCTCTCCATTAGATTAGTATGTTTATTGAGCAAGCGTTATATCTTTGGCAACTGGCGTGCTCGTGTTTGCACAGATGCGTTTCGTTTACTCATCAAACATCGCAGAATCTGGCTACTCCTCCTTCTTGTATCACCTCAACCTTTTCTGACTATAAAATATCATTCAATTATTTCGTGATATTAAGGGAAGACTATAGAGCGCCGTGTTTTCATACTTAAGAAATATGGGTTTACTTTAAGATAATTAAGTTTTTACCCATTTTAATAGACAAAACATATCTAAAACACTAAAATGCATGTAATTTCGTGGCCATTTTGTCAAAATTGTTTAAATCATTAATTGAGTTTAACACAACTGATTTTTTTAAATTATTAATAGAGTAATATACATACTGATTTTTTTAATAATAATTTTGAAAAGAATGGGCTCAATTCAATCCAGCATGAATTTAAGTGTGTCAGATATAATGAGTGTGTAATAATTAATAATAGATAAAAGTTAATGATATTAAAGTTAAACCCATAATTATACTTTTGTACGGCAAAGAGCCAAGCAAAAATAATGTAGTAGCCTATCTACTGTTACAAAACATCAAGATAATTCTGACGTCATTCATTGCATAAAGTTTTTGGTAATACTTAATCTGATAAGACAACATTTTGTTATCGAACCTAGCAAATGTGCGCCTGAAAACAAAGTTGGCTGGGTGCACATCATCACGTATACCTACCTACCTACCGACAATGATTCATCAGCAGGGATTAAATGAACGTACAAAATAAAGTGAATACAAATTGCAACCTATTTTCAAATGAAAACAATACTTCGTTGCGGTCACAATATCTGGCAAAATAGCATCAGACGCGTTATTTTCCGAGAATAACATCGGCCTTGGGAATGCCTGCCCATATGTGGTACCTGCCTCCATATTTTTGGCATCTTGACACGTTTTTCTCCGCGAGTGGAATAAGCAAAACCACCGCAACTAGGTTACACAGACTCCGTGCTTTATTGTGTTTACGTGCCACAGATATGAGATATACATATATACAGGCCAGGTCAAGGCGTCAGACAGCTTTCGAGTCGACTAGCTATATATGGACTATTGTATTAACTCCTGCTTGCTTGGATTGCCTCTACGAATGGGTTTATCACGATTTGTGTTCTGATTATGCTGGACACCCTAATTTCCATATAATGCAGCGATAGCATCCATCGTGGACTTGTTAATTGCTTAATCTACGGATGTCCTTGCTAGAGGCACTAATCCCCGCAGATACCGGCATTATGCCGAGCCACGGAGCGAACAATAGACAAGACGACGCGGAAGAGTGTTAAAATACGTCGTAAAAAAGTGCGCGTAGTTTAAATTTTATGGTTGGCGTTCAATTGGGGCCCGTAAAAAAGCGTTTTATTGGTGGCGCATCCTGGCTACGAGGTTGCGTTGTCCGATGGCTCTAATTAAAAACACGCCGCGTGCACTCTTGCGAAAGCAGGGCCCCGCCGAACTGCCTCTTGCGATATTGCGTGCCCTTCAACAGATTACTGACCACATTTTAGGAAGATGATTTACAGTCCCTAGGTATTTCATTCCAGTATTAAACAACACCCAAATATCTCGCGACATGCCTCATTTTGACCTTCCCAAGAAACAATTTGTTGGTAATTTAATTTCTTTAATGACCCCCTTTTATGATAATGATAGAATATTTACCAACGGGTCACGGTTCAAGAGCCGGTTTAATCGCTATAGGTTATATTGAACTATTGCTGTACATGATATAAGTTTATTAATGAGTATTATTTCTTCTTTACAGATCACAAGAGTGAAACGAACGTTACCCGTGAAGACTTTTCGCTGAAGAAGACTCAAGTGCCATTCGTAACAAGTTTACCACACACAGTGATATTTAGTTGTATGTTAGTGATAGTGTGTAACCGTGATATAGTCATATTTAAGTGTAGGTGCTAACCTGAATTTTAGTGCAAAAACGTTACCAAAAAGATACGAAACTGGCTCCATACAAGGATATCATGAATTCGTCGAGCATGAGCTCCGCAGTGCCGACGATCAAGTGCGAGGACACTTCGCCATCGCCGTCGGCTGCTGTTGGCACCGACGGAGATAGCTACAACCTCAGTGTCAACGTGAACCTGAGCGCTGCCATGATCAACATGCTCACCGCAGAGTCAGCCGGGCCTACCACACTAAGAACGCCCGAAATCGTCAACGACGTCATCACTATGACCAACCCTCTAGACCAGTTCAACTATGAGAGAAACTCCAGTTTCAAGGTGAGCAACTCTTTCGTTTTTGTGCAAACATGTGATATGATAGCTCGCTTTTTGTTAGCACGTGTAGTGTTACGAGTGTTAAAGGCTAATTAATTTTGCGGGTTAAATAATGAAATGAATAATTTAATTTCATTAGAAGTAATTATATCAATGGGGACATCATCGGGTAAACTAAGATAGGTACGATAAGGACGAATGTAGAAAGATTATTTAGCTACTTTATAATCAAAGCATCAAGTATATCTAGTCAATAGGAGCCATAATGGATAGGTTTTGCTGTAGCGAATATCGAGTAGCCTAATGGACTTGAATCTCTCATTGTTATTCGTGCTTTCACAGAGCGGCTGGACTCACAATGCACGTAGGATCCTTCCAGTACTTAGGTCACATCGGTGCACGCTCGTTAGAATGTAAAATAAGTGTTACAAGTATTTTGAACGGTTGCCAAGTGCTGGGTGCCACGTAACATCGCGTCACGTGACTCGCCATCATTCCCCCATTATAAACATTGGATAACGCAGTATGCAATGCCATGAGGTCATGCACCTATACAGACTCCTTGCAGCCATGTTTGCCACCAGACTCGATGGCGCCAGTACCACTTGATATCGAGTTATCTATATTTATTTAGTTATCATACAGTTAGATATACTCTATTTGTAGTGATTATCTCGAACCCGTTTCATGAATGAGTTTCATCACAACGAAATGTGAATGGCGACAATTCAGAGCGTAAAACAATGACGAACCGACATTTAATTTATTTGATGTCCCATTTGATATCACAATTTTGTGCCATCCGTCTTTCTGTTGACATTAAGGGCTATTTTTAACCAACCGTAAAACTGTTTTCGTGTTTGTGTATTTTGTTAATAAATGAGTTGTATCTTTAATATTGATTGAAGTCAAGTTCTGCCTCGACGGTCTAGTGGTTAGCGTATGCGTCTCAAAACGAGGTCTCGAGTTCGAATCCCGAGTCAAACTAAGTGTTATTTGTGAACTTGCCGTCAGGAATTTCACAATAGCAGCACGAAGTTGTAATTGTGGCCGTGAATGGTGATAGGCTCACCTCACATAACAGGTGAAGTGTGGTTGTTTTATACCTCTGCCACACCCTTCTGGGTGATAGAGGCGTGATGTTATGTTATGTGTCAAGTTCCGATGTTCAATACAATTGCTGTAATTGGCAGCACCAAGGTAAACAAATATTGCTTGGTTATACAAATTTGTACAAAAATTGTAGGTGCTTGTTTACATACCGGATTAAGACGTTATTACACACAATCAATGAGGTTTGCAATTTAAAAACAATATTATTGAAGAGCCCACACTAACGAAGTTACGACATGGTTAAGTATCTACCTATAGATGCTTACAAACATTTTTTTTCAGCTCAGCAGCGCATGTAGACGTATATTTTTTTTTCTTTGGAATGGCTTTACACCGTTGTCTAGATAATGTTTTTAATGTTATAATAGAAGATTTTCTTATTTTCCTTATTCATGATGTAACAAACTTGTTTAGGTACTTGCTTGACAATTCGAAAGTTGGGTTACTATATCCTGGACTCGTGCATAGGAAGGTAGGTATTATATTTCCTGTAACAATAATTTCAGAATCTAGATTTACCATAAAATCAGCGAAAAGTAAAGTTGATCGTACTTTTTAACAACTGATGATATATCAGTGAAACTAGATAAATAAATTGGATTCCGCTGAATTTCGCGCGAATTCCGAACAATGTTTCCTAATCACCGACACCGGCATGGCCATCAGGAGCTTTGCATCGCGTGCTCTAATGGCATTGGCGTGTACAAACCGGCCCATATATTATTTCACACGACAGACAATAGCCAGCGAGGTGGAAAGCTTATTGTTAGGTTCAATTCACACTTACGCAAATACGTTAGATACGACCTGATGTTAAGAGGTCCGAAAGTAATTAAATACTCGAGTTCTCGCGCCAGTAGTTTTTGAAAATTTAAACTGTAAGTAATAGGTAGAAACAAATAAACAAATAGGTAAATATCCTCGTGTTTCAAAGGCTAGATAAAGCTGCCGTTTTTTTTTTAAGAATAACCGAATTGTCTTATTAACACGGTTATATTAGCTTCACCTGTATGTATGTATATACGTAACCGACTCCTTTGGACTCGATTTTGTCCCACTTTAAACGGACAGATTTCATTAAAATTTTGCACACCTATCAAAGATTGATGACAATGCAATAATTCGATAAAAAAAATTAAAAAAAAAATTAAATTAAAAAAAAACGCTCTTATAAATATAACAAACTAAAAAGTAGAAAATAAATAATAGTTTAAAAAAACTAAAAAACACGCTTTTAAAGTACTTCTAACTAAAAAGTGAAAAATAATTCCTAATATAAGCTGAAAATGGTAATGAACAAAAAATACTAGTAGTATTGTGAAAAAGCGTGGGTAGCTCGATAGACGAAAAATATGGCACAGAGCGCCCCACGCTATTTTTCACTTTCTAGTTAGAAGTACTTTAAAAGCGTGTTTTTTAGTTTTCTAAACTATTTTTTTTTATTATATCAAATAAAAAGTTTGTGACTTTTTACGGTTAATAAGTATTCAAAGCAGCAAATAAAAAACCTTCTTTCAAATTTAACAAACTCTAAAAGCACTTATTCAACACGCCATTTTCGCATTTAATTAATTTTCACTGCTGCAGGCGATTGCAACTTAATCAAATGAGGTGTTAAGCTATTCTTAATATGAATTAAGCATTATAAATTTTCGAGTGCGATGTGAGTTCTCATTTCCCTATGTCGTTCCAGCCCGGAAGCGGAAATGATTCCAACTCCTCCATGTCCAACGGGTCATCGGCCACTTCACCAGCCTCTAGCACTCCACCCAGCATACAAAAGGTAAATTCCTTCTATTATTATAAAATACGCATTTATAATTCCAGGTTGTTTTTTTTTTATTTTCTTGTACCGCAAAATTACCCTGATTAATGACGAGCAGCAGTTAAGCCGATCATTAGACCACCATTACCTTTCATAGGCTACTTTCTACGCCAAGTAATTGGTACTTTAAATAAATTAAGCTAGTTAGCAATAAGAAGCTAACTGTGTCCTGAACGTCACCAATCTACTATCAACACATTAGGTACCTACCTATAATTTAATAACTTTAAACTTTCACGTTGCATATTTACGGATTGAACGCGATTAATTTTTACCTTTCGGTGCTTGACGTTTCGACAAGGTTGCACTTTATCATGGTCGCAAACAGACTGATTCAGCAGTGCCCTAGCTCCGTTCGTGAGGTTGATGATTTTTTAAAAACCACCCTCACTATTGTTGGTTTTAAATTTTTCAATGTAGCACCGCCACACATTACACTAATCGAGTCCGGTTAATGACTTCGTTGATCGCAGGGACGGGCAAGCTTTTGTGATGTTTATCACTGGATTCCATGTCTAAGATAGTTTGAAACCCTCCTACCGATTGAAACCACCGTTGAGCACCGAAAGGTAGAAATAAATCGCGTTAATGCTCGTTAAATCATATCAGTACCTATTATTAAACAGAAAAACACATCTTCACACTTCGTGCATAGTTAATGCTTGTAGTAATGACTTACCTGCTATAACATCCTGTTTTCAAACGTTTTTATACTATGTATTTACCTAATAATTGTGTTTTGGACGTCACTAGGCTTCAAAAAAACTTTACTTTTACGGATTATACCGCGATCTTACACCTTGTTGGATTCGCCGACGTATCGGCTCTTTTACAGTATCCGTGGTCGCGGTGAGCCTAGCCTGGGTGTAAGGAAATTGATTATGTCGCAGAATACTTGCATTTTGCAAGTTAGATATGACTATGATGATGTATGGAGTGTTTTTGACACTAGACGTGCCTCGACAATTTTTGGTATTTAAATAGTCTACGGATATGGAAACTGACAATTACCTACTGATAATATAAATCTTAATTGCACGTCATTTAGTGCAGATTATAAAATTGATAAGTAATATTAAACTTAGATCTATTTTTATATTTACAAAATTATCTCCAACATCTATTTACGATACAATACTAGTTTTTGCACATTTTCCACACAAAACAACACGTTGTTATTATACCCAAAGATGCATAATTAGTAGGTTTCCTTTGACCTCGTATTCAAATTATCATTATTAGCTATTGAATGAATCGACCAGTTTTTCTTGAATTATTTATGTAGGCAAAGATCCAAAGGCAAGTGCGTTAAAGCTAGTGTTGCAAATGAATACCTATCACTTTTACGAATACCCATAATTAGCTGAATATTTAACATAAACAAATAAACATGGATAGAAATTTGATTTTTATGTAAATATGAGTTTTATGCTTCCTAATATAACCCAAATCTACTAGAACATTATTATGTTAGACCAGCGCGGCAGCGGTTTTTATTTTTTTTTAAAAAAAAACGACGCCCGCACTAGGAATAGCTCCTGTGTCGCGGGGGTGTTCACAAACATACACACAAAGCACACCCAGAGTCAGAACAAATCTTTGCGGATCACACAAAGATTTGTCCCGTGTGGGGATCGAACCCACAACACCAGCGTAGTTGAAAGCGGCGAGGCGACCGCTTTAACCGCTACGCCAACCGTGCACTCATGCGGTCGGCAACAGCAGACAAGGGCCTTATAGTGACAAAATTAATTGAAGGGGGGTCCGCACTAGAAGCTCAACGTACCACTTAGACCTCGGAACAATGTCGGAAATAGGAATAAAACGCCGTAACTTTTATAAGGATTTTCTTTAAGGATGCCTCTTGAGTATCTATGTCACTCGCAGTAAGGAAGAGAGCAGATTTTTTGCGATTTTTTCTATAAAAAAGCTGTAGCACCGATGCGCGAACGTTTTTACGCGTTCACTTTAAAAAAAAATAATAGAATGGCTATTTACATGCTGATATTACCTGAATAATAATATTCATACTCTGTCCATCACTAGTTAAAACTAAACAATAGGCGGACGTTGAAAATGTGAGAAAAACACCTTGATAATAAATAAATTGTAATTCCGATCATCTGCTTATTTTTTTTAGTTTCAATTGGAATAACACAATTGTAAATGGTAATTGCATTGACATTCGCAATAGTCATAATAGTTTCGCTCAGAGAATATATTTTTTTTTTTTTTTTAAACGACACCCGCTCTAGGAATCACGCCTGTGTTGCGAAGGTGTTCACAAACATACATTTTAAACACACAAAGCACACACATAAGAAATATATCTTCGTTTGTGACCTTCGTAGAATAAACAAGACTATGATTCAAGAACGGATATCGTTTTTATAGATGAATGACTGCAGTCCACCTGCTGGAGACGGATGAAAGATTCACAAATTAATGTTTTTAGATGCGTTGCTCTAGATAATTTCGACTCTTGTCCACCCAACACCATACAGAAACTGGAATGTAAGAAGCACTGTTTTGTGGCAGATTTGTATAAACTAGGCGCTGTTTCCACGAGGCACTAAAAGGTTGATCATAACGGACTAACTAACATTTTAATATGTTAAAAATTTTCTTTACATCAACGGTATTTCAGGAATTTGTTAAATATACATACCTTATAGCAACAATTTACTAAAGTACTTCAAAACTTAATTATAATTGAGCTGTTTAGTTAGTTAGCTCCGCTTCTTATTTCATGGGCAGATTGTTTATGAAGGACCCTCTTAAATTTTAGTAATTATCTATGTAAATTACTACATGACCACACCTATGTTGAAAGCTCCAACAAAGATAAAATCTTAATGATAACTCCGTACGTATATAGAGATAACATCTGAACAACACAATTATATGTTTAGAAACGTATTTAGGTACTATACATACAATACAAACTTGAATGTTAATTAGTATATCTATGTAGATCTTGAATTAAAAAAAATAGTAGTCACAATTAAATAAGGTATAGTGATAAAAAGTATTGTAATCAGGCATCAATTCAATTTAGTAAGGATGAAAGTAGCGAGACTCTAGAACTCTCATGTGTGATGTAAATTCTTATTTCAATTTATTTTCTGTATTTTTTAAGCTTGGCTAGACACTGTCGCGAAGATTACTCAACTCTGTCTGAAACTGTGCTGTAAGCATGTTATTTGTTTCATAAAAAAAAAATCTTAGCAATATGTTGGTTGGAACTTAGCCTTGGTATACGAGGCTAAGTTACAACCAACATTTTGCTAAGGTTTAACCGGTTATCCGGTTGAGTATACAAAATAATTACACATAACGCGGCTGATAAAATAGGGTGTGGCAGAAAATTTTGGAAGACATTTCTGTACATAAAAAAATGTTGATTTAGACGATGTGGCATGAACGGATATAAACGATATTTTATCTCCGCAATAAAATTAGAGTATTTCCTCCAAATTTATACGATGAGATTTATTACCAGATTCTATCCTGTTGAGAACATTAAGATAAAGTTAAATATTCACGGTAAAATTAATTAGATAAGTTTATATTTCAAAAACGGCTGTGGACTCTGTAGAGATTCTGTCAAGATCGCGATACTAAGCTTAAATAATATTTTAACTTATTTATTAAGGAAAACAAACAACAATACCCCTTGTTATTGGATTCCTCGAATGTGTCTAACGTTAGATTAATAAATGCCTTCCTTATTGGTTAATTATTATACCGATTTTTGTTGGAGTACCTACATAATAACTGAAAATCAGGTGGATAATTGAAAATTAACAGTTTTTGTAAATTATGGACATACGAGATATCAAGTCGACTCCTTTATGCTACCCGCACACAAGCAATAATATTGACAATATTATCAGCTTTCAATATAGAGTACTTATGCATCTATGTTTTTGTATTAATTTGAGTATGTTGCCATTGGACCTAGAATATACAGACTGCTGTAAAAAATTGTGACACGTGATGAAGCATCTTTGTAGAATAAGATATTAGTCGTCAGAGCATTGCTAGTTATTTTCATAGAGTTAGGTAACACTGATTCTCAAAACATATATTGATTTGTTTCCAGACGTGTTCGGAGCTAATAAAGGCTGGCCTGAAGCTGTCGATAGAGTCGAAACGGAAGATGTCTGACAGCGACACGGACGTCAGCTTCAAACGGCTCAAGAAAGAGGACAGCGATGAAGAATACGACAGCAGTCATACTTCACACACTAAATCTGATGGGGTGAGTTGATTGAGAAATTTTATTAAACTGAAAGTGGTTATTAGAGCCCCGCAGACTACGAAGTTGAAGAGCTAAATTCTGTAGTCTATTGTATTCTATTACTATGGTAGCAAACTGGCATACGGCCCACATGATAGTAAGCAGTTGCCGTAACTTATGAAAACAATACCAGTGGAATCCCTCGTGCGTTTCTGATCTTTAAAAACCTATTTGCTCTGTTTTTGTTGGACTCCATGCTGTAGCCTCTTGCGATAACTTCGGCAGGGAGCACATTCCTCAACTAAATGGTGTGTGAAACGAAATTCTTCTGGAACCGTACTGTATGCGACGATATTGGTTAAACAATGGCTCTTTTGATGTAGGCACAATACGACATTTAAGCAATGAAAATTGTAGACTAAGTAAAAAGCAACAAAGCAAGAAACTCTTTCGATTTCGTTGCAATTCATGAAGTGATGTTGGATTCGATTGACTATATTAAGTTCCTTAAAATTTAACATTACTTGCCGCATCACAGAGTACCTATTAGCGCAAAATGTCTTCATGCTGTAGTAGTAGACTTATCATAAGGTAACGAAGGTTGGTATAGTTATATAGTCATTGGGCAGGAAAATACATAAAATGATATTGGGTATTTCAAAGTAGGTAGTTTGATAAAATTCAACTAATTTTAATCCTAAACCCATTTTTACCAGCGTTGCCAGTTCAAATTTTTCTTCATATATACTTTGTAAGGTTATATATATAGGTATATCTATCTTATGACTACAAATAAAATAGTTGTAGGTATACAAGGCTCCGCCTTTGGACATTAATTGTGAGCACGTATAATAATTACAACACAATCATTAAGCCACTCCTTGAAATTGTTCTGAGATTATGATATCGACTTTGATAGATTAATTAAAGCATTTGTTTGTATCCTATTGTTAAGTATTTAGTTTAATGACACTTAATAATTGTATGCATGAGGTCAGATATTTTATTTAGCGAGATTTTCATATTTAAACTTCACCCGATAGATGACGTTAAACATACAAAAAACATAATAATAGTTAAACCGATTGTTTAACTATTATTATTTATCAGGTATTTAAATACAATTTTCAGATTAATAGGTCGACGATATAACTCATTCTAAAGATTTCCAAACATATAATAGTCGATTAAAATTCTTTAGTGGATAAAACTTCAGGTTATATAAGACAACGTAAACCAAAAACAAATGATATGCCAATTATTTAATAGATACGTATCAAGGAACAATAAGCGAGTGTTTCAACATTATGCATCTCAAAAGGACACTAGAATAGCTACAACGAAGTTGATAATAGAGAAGTATCTACTTTAAGTATATTTTACGAGGTCCGATAGCAAATCTCTACTAACAATGTGCGCGGAAGACTGCAAATCGTATCTAAACAAAGTTTAATAGTGTGCTCGCAGCATTGTAATTCTACGGCTCTATTGAAGTTTTACGAGCTTACGAAGAAGGCATCGCCAATGCGCCAACGTGACTTCACTTCCTGAGTTTGAAAGGTGGTATGGCAATGAGAAATGATTGGCGTAGCGGCGGCCATTCGGACAGGATTTGATTGGGTCCTTTGTCTATCTGCAATACTAATTCTTGCGGCGGATAGAGGTGTTAATAAAATATGACGCGGTAAATTAAGTAGGCGGTGGTAGTCGTCTTTAATATAATTCAATTAGGTTACAAAAATATAACGGAAATGAACAGAGGTTTTCCAATAAATCACAGCATGAATAAAATAATATTATGGTAAAGGATTTTATATGGCCGATCAACAGAAAACTTTTCTTTACGCGGGATCTATAGAATCAGTTTCGCGATGTTAATATTTTGCTATGTCTCCAAACTGACTAAGGTGTTATTTCAGTTGACTCCAGAGGACGAGGAACGCAGAAGGCGCAGAAGAGAGAGGAATAAAATCGCGGCCACGAAGTGTCGGATGAAGAAACGTGAACGCACCACCAACCTTGTCACCGAGAGCGAGGTGTTGGAGAACCAGAACGTGGATCTTAAAGCACAACTTAAGGTAAGGTTTGCAATTAAGGACCTAAACGATACTAAGATCCGTTTGGCGATAAGTTTTGTTACAACTGCCGTTTATTTAAAAAAAATGCTATTCCGGCAAAAAAAGCAGGTAATGGTGAGTCTTCTGAGCTCTAATATGCCATTCCCCCTACAAAACGAACCTTGATGACTCCTTCCTTTGCTCTAGATTTTATTTTGTGACAGACTGATTATAAATTACAACAATAATGTTTATGTTTTTGTGAAAATTAATTAAAGTTTTATTATGTAGGTATCTACCAGTTCTTTGATAGAAATTTCACCGAAAGGATAACACTATCGGTTATAACGTCGATAAAGAATAGAGTCGACCATTTCTCAGTCTTAATTATAGTAGCGACGGAAAGATAACGAAGTCGAGAGTCATAGGTAGTTACAACTATAAAAGTAGATAAATAATAATTTATTGTTTTTGTTTCCAGGACTTGGAGCTCCAAAAGCGTCGGTTGATGGACATGCTGAATATGCACGCGCCATCTTGTGTCAAAGGGAACAACACGAGGGCATCTCCAACCACTTCTTACAACATCAACCTGCGATCGTATGAATCGCCGAATACATTCCCAGGGACTTACGAATACAGGCCGACGGAAAACTCACCTTCGCCGTACATCAGGCCAGAATCGGCTAACATACTCGCGTCCAGCTACACCTGTGTTACGCCTCTAAACGGAGACTCTTCCATTGACTCCACCCTATCCCTCGACACCATCTACGTGCCACCACAGTTAGTAGATACAGATTACAATAGACCCGACAGTGTTCTCAGTCTTCAACCCACAGTAGAACACACGTATGTCACCACAGACGGTTACCTTCCCAAGTCTACGAATCTTCTCGTGCCAGTCGACTCCGAAACGGAGTATTACGACCCGGAGGTGAATTACAACCTGGGGTCGGTGCAGCAATGCCACACTTACCCCGTTACGACCGCAGACGCACAAAACAAACTCAACAGCGGCCTCAATGACGGATGCCTTGTTTAGCTACCACATTTCTCAGTAACAATTTTTCGTCGGGTCCAAATTTATTTTCGACATATTGTATACGTATAATTTAAGCATTGGAGTTATTAAAATTCGAAATAGAGTCACCGTTTAAATAATTCCATATCATCTTTCAGACAGCGTTCATACTACACAACTTTCCTTTTTATTTCATAACTACTTATTTTTTCGGTTCGGTGGCAATTTGTAGACACATTTGACTGTAGTGTATCAAAAAAATACAACCAGTTTAAAATTGAATCATCCTCCGTGATAAATTTTAATGATACAGATGTAATAAAACATAAAAAATCTTTTTGTATCATAAAAATTGCTTGTAAAAGTGCCAGAAAACGACAAAAGGCGGGTAAATTTATTTCGAAACGAAATCATATGTCTACTGTGTAGAACAACAACGTAGAGATAGTTCGGTGCCTGTATAACGTAGCTTGTATGTATGTGTAAGAGATGAAGTGTAACATTCGAAAAGTAGAAAGAGTTTATTGTAAAATAGCTAAAAACAAGTCTAAACATAACTACAAACCGTTTCCATCACAGAGGTCAGTTTTTAAAAGTGGTCAATCATTTACATGTTACATTGTTTTCTTCTAGTGTTGTGAACTTATGTCCCAATTCGATTGTAATTACTACGTTAACACGGATGGATACTGTAAAACAGTTCTTTCTCTAGGTAGGTATTTCACATAATATTTTATTTTATCTAAGTGTCTAATTCTAACAATTACCATTCGTTTTATTTTTAAGTTCCATGATTTTGCTTTGATCTGTTTAGATATCTATTTAAGAATTAAGATCTGATTTTGACGGTGCAATGTTTAATTTTTGGTACCACAGGTATCTAGTCTAAGTCTGTGACTCCGATTTTTAATTAAAGTCCACATACATCACATAGCCGATAACTTCCAGTACAATGATAGTTTTAGTGAAACAGTACCTCCTGTTAAAATTCCAAAATTATATATTTTTTGTTAAAGAAGTATATTCACAGATTATTCAGAGATATATTCCACATTATACATGTGTTACAATTCGTACAAGATAATATTAGTTGTAAGGTGCTTTAACTCAGAATAAGTCGTGATATACCTAATATTATTGTTAAGCGCAAAAAGTTATTTGTTACGGACGATAATCAATTAATTTTAAGAATTTGACATTTCTATAATTAATTACGTGTAGCGAATTGTTATGTGCACACAAAACCACATGATGAGTTGTAATCATTTGTCAAATTCATGTAGCAAGCGACTTTGAACTTAGTTTCCATATTCTTAAAGACAGCATAAATATAATGTCAGTTTGTGACTTTGACAAATGGACAAACGTCATAATGTGTACCCTACGTTAAGCCTGCCTGCACACATTCAAAAGTCATTGTTTTATGAGAAGAATAGGCTCTACACATTTGTATTAAATTTAAGTAGTAGCCACCGAAGTGTGCGATATCTACTCAAACTCATTAGAAACAAAATGTGTGTTATTTCTTTCCTTAGTGACTTATGACAGTACGTGGGCAGGCTGCCGCTTCATGAACGTCCACAAAAACACCATATTAAAGTGCCTCTGTATTTTGATTTAAAATAAAGCGGTTTTATTGTTCTGTTATCATTTTTATAATATGAAGTATAATTATATAAGTAACGATAGATGAGTCTGGGTATTGTGGCTAAAAATATAGAAAGATTGCAAAATGCATTATATTGTGTAATAACTGGAGTTGTACTATTACGTATTAAAAATGCTGCAGTCTTTATGTAGCTTAAAAGTATATGCAGACTCATACAAAGACAGTGCCTTCTGCATACCAGTGATCCTAGTCTATTTGACTGCAAGCAGTCAGTCGCGCGAGCATTTATTTTTATATTGTTGGTAATGTGATAAAAGAAAGAACTATTTATTAACACAGAGCACAATTTGAACTAACGTTCGTTGTTATTTCTTGTGTAAGTTGCAAGAACGTCACGTCTCCCTCGTAGTTTGTAGTACCATTATTGCGTAATGTAATGAACTTTTTTATGGTGGTTGCATTGGAAGCTGATGCTACATTGGGATATGTTGTAGCATATTAGGCTACACTAAAGCGTATTATTTTGTTACATCTTGTATTGGACTTAATGTACCGTAAGCGTCCATTTCGGTCGCTTATTCTTCTAAGCTGATGCGCAGTCCTCAACATTATTTCTGCGTTACAATGAACTGTGACTAGTCATGTGTGTTAATTTCTAATTTGGGTAGCTTCACTGTGACTGAAAATGTACGAACTATTCACGCACGTTACATTCTCACTCTTTGTACAAATGCGACAAAGAATGCCGAATGTGGCACTTGGTAATGTGTAGCCTAACAATGTAGCATTCGCCTGGTGTAAAACACCCCTTAGATTTCTAGCTTTTCTATACTTGCAATGTATTTTGGTAAAATTATGAATTACGATAATTTCAACTCGTAGTATTTTGTATTTCGCTTTTGTAGTGTGAATGTACCGTCGTAGTAATCTTGTGTATAAGATTAACTTTAGAAGGTATAGTTTAGAGATTGAGAAAGGATTTACATTTTTTTTTCATAAATTTATAACGTTGGAGTTGATCAACAATTAACTACAACAAAAACAATTTGTATGAAAAATAAATTTTAAATCATGTTGTTTTATAACTCTGCCAAATATACAATGTGCATAAATGACTTCCATTAACCTATAGTTTTTGTAATTACTTTGATTGATCAATTCACAATGTGACGTCATCTCTACTTTATGGTCGTCAGTGTCTTAAGATGGCGGGTCATAGAGACAGGATACAGGGACTAGAGATAACTGCTAAACAAAAAGTGATTGCATATTTTATATCTAATAATAAATATCGCTTAGTGATCTTCAGCATCGGTCTTTAATTCTCAATCTCAATAACGCAATCAGTAATAGCTTTAACAGTCTCTGTATCTTATCAAATTGAACCGTTAGCTTATAATAATCGTTTCTCATAGATCAACCATTCGCTCTTTACATAAAAGTTACTCAGACTAGTTATAATTCAAAACAATCTGTGTTACTTTTTCACAACATGTCAATGTGAGAGAGAAATAACGCTTTCTCTTTCGGATGTTTAGCATTGTCTTTCTAGCACGGATATAAAACTGTCGAAAATCAAATTCAGTTAAAAAAAACTGTTGCAAATTTAAACTATATAATAAATCAAATAATAGAATGTCATAACTAGTTGTTTAGTCTTCAAATCAGCCTCCTAAGCACGGCTTGCCACTTTTGACAGTTGGAATCGTCTATGAAATAATTTCATCATAGAAACGACAATAGACAAGAAATTGACGTCTTAATATTGTTAACTACGTATAAGTCGAATCTAAATGTTAAAACTGTTAAAAGTAGCAATGCGTGCTAAGGAAGCAAACTGTATGCCAGACAACTTAGAATTCAATTTTCATTAATGATATTTAAGAGACCTGGCAGTGGCGGTTGTTTGCAAACGAGCTATATACTTTCCTATAGGTGAGCAGATGCAATAGGACATTACCTTTCGCTTAACAATCGGTTGTAAGTTATAAAACGACAAGTATTACTCCTTGTTTAACGATTTATTATTGTTACAACATAAGGTTTAACTTTATAATTTATATATGAGTATTCGAATCAACTTTTATATGTTGTTATATCTCTTGCTACTTAAGTCTGTATACTAATGCTTTGATATTCAAGTTTTTTAATAAATTGTCTATAGATTTACATATAATTTAATCACTATACTTTGAAAATTGTAATTATAATATATAGTCACAAAGTGATTTAAATGTAATCATATTGTACCATATTCAAGTTTAAGAAGATTATTTGTTATAATATCAGAAATAATAAACTAGGTTTTGTAAGTGTTGTAAACCTCACTTGTACCTGCTTCATAAATATAAATATTTTGACAGTCAAAGCAAAATTATTGCGCTTATATATGAAGAATAAATCATTATATTGCATAGAATATATGTTTGATTTTATTACTACCTTTATAATACCTATATACACATTTAATCCATTTATATAACCTATATAATGGTACACAGCATAACCTATATAGAAAATTTAGTACTCAAGTCTAAATATATTTTGACACATTCGTGCAGAGACTAACTGAATCAATACTATGAATAGCATACAAATAATGCTGGAGTGAATTAAAAAGGTTTAAAAAAAACTCAGTGTTAAAACAATGATATTATTTAATATCACAAAAGGCTTACATTTTAAAATGTATTGTATATCTTACTAGGCTAATGTAGCGAGCATTATTGATAAAATTTCATTTGTACAAAACACTTTCAATTGCAACGACAGTTACATGAATTGATCCAAACTGAGACTAGAAAAATGGAATTCTCAAAAAGTACAACACCAAGAAGTCAATATTAGCTAAAATGACGAACAATCATTTGAATAGTTAACATTTCACATGACTAATAATTCAAGTTTTCATCTGCCAGTAACGCCATCTATCGTCGATAGACCTCTACTAACTAGAGCTGTTCTAGTTAGTAGAGGTCAATCGACGATAGGATGGCGTTACGGAATTTCATTTGTACAACACACATTTTCAATTGCAACGACAGTTACATGAATTGATCCAAACTGAGACTAAAAAATTTGAATTCTCAAAAAATACAACACCAAGAAGTCAATATTAGCTATAAGAACTTTTGGTATTTTATTATTAAAATGTGTTGGGAATTTAACCAACAAAGATTGGTCCAGAATTTTAATCATATTGTTAAGCAGTTTCCTTCAAATAAACCTGTACTTTAACAGCATTATAAACATTTTTTACATTTAAAAGTTTTTATTCCGATTGAAATTGGATTGAAATATTGTAGCAATGTAAATCACCTGTAATAAATAAAACTAGTTATAGTATGCTCGAGTCAGAGTATGTAACGAGCAACAGCAGAGAAAATTAACGCTTATGGTAAAGATATAAAGTCCAATTAATCTTTCGATATCATTCTATATATTTGGTCACAAACAGACCATGGCCATTGGCTGAAATAAAAATCAAAATGTATATTTACAACAATATTTAGTGAGTTTTTTTCCAAATCTTGAAACGCAAATCAAATGCATCATACTGACTCGAGTATAGTTTTGATCCTAGAAATTATAAATAACCTGAAAATTACACATAGAAATACTATTACATTTGTAACTGCCTATTATGATAGTTAACAATAACTTCACTCTTTGAGAAATACCAAATAGTTACCTTGAAAAATATGTAGGTACTATAGATTGAATACTAACTTCAGCGTACTACGAAGTTGAGTTGAAGATTTCTTGGTGTTCGCGTACAGGACTGGAGAGTTACCTAAAATGTTATAAATTGTATTAAAATATAGGTAATCATTAATTACACAAAGAAGTAAAAAAAGAGACCTTGTCATGTCAAACATATACATTTTGGCAATTTTTAACCGACTTCAAAAAAGGAGGAGGTTTTCAATTCGTATGTTTTTTTTTATATTTTATGTTTGTTACCTCATAAGTTTCGACTGAGCAAAGCGAATATAATGATTCCTTTTTTATATAAAAGCTGGTGCTTCCCGTGTGGTCCCATTTCAATATGGTCCAGTTCTGTCAATGGCAGCCCATGAGAAAACCATATTAGTCTAAAATTATTTTAATTGAAGTCCGTTTTTTTTTTGGAATGTTATACAGGGTGGATGCGACATAGCGACATTTATTGAAACCACAGCTTCTATACATGGCCAGTATGCATTTCCACCGGATAAAAAATTCTCTGGCGAAAAAAAAATTCACGTCTTCCGAACAAATTGCACGATCGCAATGTTCAAATTGTTAAGCGAACGTCATTTTTTTTTTTTCGCCAGAGAATTTTTATCCGGTGGAAATTGATACTTACCATGTATAGAAGCTGTGGTTTCAATAAATGTCGCTATGTCGCATCCACCCCGTATAACCACTATACTAATAATCTCTAAGGAAGACCTGCAGCTTCTATACATTTTATTTATACGAATTGAACATCTTTATATAGCGTAGTGACTTGCTGCATCACGAGAAGAAAACCGTATCTAGCAGTTGGGCGTGTATTAATATAGGTCTGTAATTTTATTACAATTCATAGTCTTAATAGCTCAAGAGCCCGAGCCCCTTCTAAGTCAAAGCAATGCTCAGGCATGAAGAAATAAGATATTTGAAATTTTAAAGAAAATTGAAAAGCATTTTTTATACGATTATACGTCGCACGCCGAATGATGATCCCTATGACAGTTCGTTAGCGCTTAACATTGTACTGACGTCCTGTCTCATCAAGTCTTTTAGAGGTCCATTAAAAAGTCGAAAAAATCCTATTTGTGTACATTTGTAAATTATAAAAATGAATATTAGGAATTATTACGTAATGTTCGGAAATAATGGAAAAAAACTCAATGCAAAATGTACATGGTACGTGCTGCAAAAGTTACGTCGTCTAGCTGTTATCGACAAAGAAGGGACACATCGATAAACAAAATATCGATAATTTCTTGGAAAAATTAAACAAGTGCTTTGCAGTTTGTATTTTATTTATATTAATCTGAAATCTGATACAGGGTCAAGCGGATCTTCAAAATCAAACTAAAAAGAATTCTAAAAAAAAGAATTTTAAACTTTTTAAATTATGCAATTTGAATAAAAATTTAAAGTATAGTACAATAAAATATAATAAGGCTGTTACTTTTTTATCTAGTGTTTTCATCCATCAATGCGCGTAATCTTTTTTTCAAAATAAATAAATATTGCTTATTATGTTGAATGACATGACATTTGCCTGAAAAAACAGTATTTTATCGAAACTGTTTCGCATAACTAATACAACTGTCAGTTGAAACGTCATAGGGATCATCATTCGGCGTGCGAACTATAGGTTAACTTAAAATTAAAACGTTAAGGTTTAAAGGGAATTCTAGTGAGAACTCACACCTCTGGATTCTAAGTACCCAGTGGCTTATCCAGTTAGGCCATGGAATCGAGTTCAAATGGAATTGAATTTTTCAACCTATTGCCAACATGAATATAGGGCCTCACCTGAGCACCATCTATTGAGAAATTGTAACATCATGGCCAAAGAAGATAAGGAGCTGGGTACGTAGAACTCAGAGGTGTGAGTTGGAGCCTCACTGGAATCTTATTAACTTAGTAATCATATTGCATTTTATCGAGTATTTATGACTAAAGGATATAAATTGGTGTTATTCAAGCTTGTTACTTCCAAATACCCCACGCATAATATTTTCTTCCTCAATTCCTAGTAGTTTGCTTTACGCAGTTTGGCTATGGTAACTTCTGACTCATTGTGTAACTTCTGAATATTACCTTATGTACATACACTGTGCGTCAACATTACATAAAATATCATACAATTCTATTTTTTGGCTGCAATATGAATTATGAAGTCTTGTTTATTCTTCGTTTGAGTGCATTACCAAAATAGTTATGATAGATAGCCTATGATGAGATATTTTTCAATTATAGACGCTCGTGAATAGGCTAGACATGAAGCTAATACTGCGGTGTAGTTGTATAAGATCAGTATCTATCTTTAAGGAATGACATAAGAGTTGATAGATGAGAAACAAAATTTCTTCTGCCAAATCTATTTCAGAGAGCGTGTCACTATTTTCTTAGTATATGTTTATGTTAGCAATCTCTTCGTCTACCAAAGGCAAGCTCAAGACAACAAGTAATAACCGTCAATCCACACTGGATTGGCAGCGACAAGCCCAACAGTTTTAGTGTCAATTTTTTACTTTATCTTGATTACTATAATACATAGTATCGCTTGAGTGCTGACGTCGTCCTCGCTCTTTCCATTTTCTTTAGCGATACAAAGAAACGCAATTAAATATATTATGGAAAAATGCCCAACGGTTTATCCTTAAACAACACCATTGTCCCATTATATTTTATTCGGTTGACAGGAAAAGGTGCCTCAATGACTAATATTGGAAGTGTAGAACGCAGATGGGATTGGAATACTGTTAGTATAAATCAATTTCACCAAACTTTTGTATACTCTGCGGTTTAAATACACCGGTATTAGCATCTCTATTTCTCTCTCATTGAATGTTTGTACGGGACAGCGAAATTAAAAGCTTAGAAGTATTAAACGTTGGTGAAAGCGACACCAAGAAGCAACGCACGTACAACTTTTATTAGGCCCTTTAAACATACATTGCCATATAATTATATCATTAGCCTGGCGTAAAGCTCGTATACACGAGCAGAATATAATTATTATTAAAATGATTAGCTGTAGTATGTTTCACGTGTGCATCCGGAGAGGTGGGTGCGAATTGTCATATAATCGATGTCCCAAGAAGGACACCGTCGTCGAGGTAGACCTAGAAGGCGCTGTCGGGACGACCTAGATGCCTACAGCCATAACTAGTGGGAAACTGCAGGAGATAGAGAGGACTGGAAACGTTTGGGGGACGCCTTTGACCAGCAGTGGGACAATACAGGCTAACAAAATAAAATGATAAGTAGATTCATGGTATAGTTACATAGTAGAGTGGAAGGCTAGAGACTGTGGTTTCATTAAATGTCGCTAATTCATTCCGTATATTATACAGTTCTCTGTTCCATAGACAAGGAGCGATATTAGACTTTGGTCTTTATAACTAAGAGGTTGTTAAGAACGTAATCCTTATAAAAAACTGGGTTTTAAATTTTGTTATCGGGGTCATAGTTACCACTGTGGTAAGGTATGGGTACTAATGGCACCTATCTTATGACCTAGTTAGTTGTACAAACACTTACCCTCAAGCATTTTGGAAACTTGGCTGCTGCTTCTAGTTTAAAAATATTTAAATCTCAATCCCATATACACTTATTAATATTATTATAATTGAAATTGCAAAATGTAATTGTTAGTAAGCACCTGTGTCGCGAAAAGCGTTTGTGAAGTGCGGTAAGGCTTTCTTGTTAGTAAACATGTTATAAAGGAAGCGCCAAGTGTTAATTATAACTATTAAAATTACCAAGGCGGGTTAGTAGTGGTTATATTATACTACCACCGTCAATATACAGGGTGGAAATTCAGTGATTGGAATTATATTATGTGCTATCGATTCTAATTTTGCATCACATCCACTCTGTATATTATTATTTGAGGATTATCTTTATTTACGCTGTAATTTATAATTCTATCTAATTAATATTTTATCCTTTTCTAGCCATATTTATGCAACGCTAGCAATAATAGGTATCAAATTAAACTTCAGCGTGAACAAAAAATCTTAATTAATGCTATTAAATACATGCATAAATATGTTGCCTGAAAAATGCTGTATAAAACAAGCAAATATTAATTCAAATAATGAGCGATGATCCCATAGCCGGTTAGTAATGTATTTATGATTATTAAATGATTTAGTGGTATAATAAATGCGAGTAATATCAAATATGTTAGGTACAAAATGGACAAACTGCGTACGTTTCGGAAGCCAGAGTTAGATAGCTCGCGTCTCCATTACACTCTATGACTTCAAACACTGGTGACAAAAGAAAAAATATAAATTCAATTTGTCTACTTCAGATATGTTTATCTTACGGATGTATTACACGAACACTATCAATATCGTTAAGCAATGGCCAACGTCGATTAAGAGCTGATTAATAATCGATTTGCTGCACGCGAGTATCGTATCGATTGTTTATTGAGTTTTATAGGAATAGGAATCAATTCTATGTAGTAGCTTGAAAAAGTTTTTTGACAAGCAACTTCAGTATTAAAGAAAAATGTATGTATGTATTCAGTGGTACTAATATAATAACAATGATGGCATTGAATTTATAAGTGTTTATAGTTTCCCTAAAAAACTGTGCCTGTAAACTCAATGGTTGGGATTAGGGTTGCCAGATGTCCGGTATTTAAGCATACAGACCGTTATTTTTGAGGCCTGTCCGGTAAAAAAATAAATGGTCATACCGAACAATATTTTGAAGAAAGTCGGTACTACTGGTCACAAGCGCCTACAAAAGTAGGCATATGAAATCCCTCAAACGCAAAATTCGCGCAAAAATATTAGTATAAAAAAAACGCATTTTTTTTTTGCGACCTAGCATACCCCCCTCCCCCCTCTTTTTGGGTTGTCCAGTATTTTTTCGCGACTCTCCTGGCAACCCTAGTTGGGATAAATCAATGTTTGTCAACAAACTTTGACACAAGAGACCTTATTCTACAATGGCGCCTACTGGTGAGACTAAAACCCTAAAAACGATAGCCCTCATAACGTTTAAAGATAGAATCTCAAGGTTATAGACAAGGTGGATTTCACATTTTTTTTTTATATTTATTTATAATTTTCAATAACGTTTCACCTGCGTTATCGACGTTGATCATCGTATCGATACGACATTCATTCTGTTGGTGTAATACTATCCTAAATGAGGTCCTGTTTATTCATCTGGGTAGTTATTAAACGATGCAATGATGATTTTAACAAAGAAAATATTGGGTGGCTCACCATTTTGCTCGTTTGGACCAATCCTTTGGCGTCCAATGCAAACATTTGGGGTCGATGCGCAGTGTTCTATTCTCCATCACCTTTTCGTGTTGCTGCAAAGATAATGTTGATGTATAAGCTATTGGTTAGACTGAAGAACGCACTTGCTAAAATTAGTACTCAGTTGAGGGCTTTGTTTGCATAATATTTTGTGGAATAATTTAATTTAGCCTAAAAAGTCACTCATATTTCATTAGACTTAACAATCATTTTTCAGTTTTTGGCATATGTTTTTTCACTTAATACCTTAATATTTATGAGCCTTATAAAGATCAAAAGATAGCTAGGTTGATTGCTGCGACATACATAGATACATTATTATTACATAGTATGGCAAATGACTATATTGCCAAAACACTAATGCCTAACAATGATTATGCGTAAACGATTTATTTCAAATTAAAGTATGCACGAACATCAAAATATATGGAATTAAAATTATTTATTATAACATCATACTTTTTATACAATATTAAAGTTGAAAAATTAAGCATATACCAAGAAAAGCGATGTTCATTCATTAAACACGAGGAATAAGCATAAATTGGTAGGCCAATATTATCGCTTAAACAAAGTCCACAACTCATTTGAGGGACTTGGAGTGCGTTTTTATAACAAACTTCCTGTCGAAATCTTGAACTTGCCCCTACTAAAGTTTAAGAGAATCGTTAAGAATCGTCTCATGGAAAGGGGCTATTATAAAATAAACGATTTCTTAACCGACACTACGCCTTGGAAATAATATTAATTTATCTTATGTATTTATTACAGTAATGTATTTATTATTTACAATTATTATGGTTATTATATTTCAAATGAATTGCCAAGTTAGACATTGTTTTATCCTATTTATAATTATGATTGATTATGATTATTTTGACATATTATATTCTATATTGAGATTGACATAATTTATTTTTGACATCATATTATCATATTATTGACTTAAGTTTCAACTTTTGACATTATAATGAATATCAATTTATACATTATTTTTATTATTTAATATGATGATTAATGAAAATTAATTCATAATTTATAGTTTCTTTATTAACTCACTAAATTTGATTTGTATAACCTCATTTCATGTTATTTCAAATATTGTTAAGTAAAGGCAATCTGTGTGTACATTTTTTTTTTTAATTTTTAATTTTTATATTTTATAGTATAAATAGTTTTGTTATTAGTATATAAATATTTTTTTGTCTGTTCTGAAACCCTTATATATACAGTAGTATACACACATTGTTTTTACTCCTTTATTTTCTGCTTGAAGTGTAAGATATTGCAACCTTATATACTATGGATTTATTTATAATAATTTAATTGCATTTCTATATTTAAGTTTATTTTCTCTTTAACCATATTTAGCTATAATGTTGTTTTGGTTGCTATAACTTACACATAGAATTATTGTCAAAAAACAAACAAATATTGTATGAATTATTTGAAAAGATGGTGCACATGAGTTTCTCACCAGCTCTTCTCATGATGCAATACCCATCGGAGCTGGTACTTGGATTGATTTTAATTCAATTTCTCTAAGTTGAATTAAAGTCATTCTAAGCTCCGGTGTCAAATCATTTTATTACAATAAGTATTATAATTTAGTTAGCTAAGTTTTATTTTAATTTTATATTTTTTGTGTGGGCCCATGGAAATAAATGATTTGATTTGATTTGATTTGATAAGAATCCAGCAGGACTCGAACCTGCACCCCCTGGGTATACGCTCCAAGTGCTTTGCCAATTCAGCTATGGATTCGTATGCTACTAGAAATATTACAAGTATTATATTTTTTATTATACTAATTATATTATAATACCAATTGAATTAAATTATTTGATTTACCGGCTCTGTAAGGAGTTTACTTAGTTTTCAAAATTTTATCATTTATCAATAGATTGGCTCACCTCATTAACGGATATAATGTACTGGCCCTTATAATAGTTGATTAAGTTCAGGTTCTGCAATGTGCTAATTACATCTTCTTTCTTGATGCTTGTCAGCTCACAGATTTCACTGAAAAAAATATTTGTATTCTTAATATCAATTAGGGATGATTTGATGATGTATAATTTTTTAAGCATTTTCCCAATTACATTGGGTCGACTTCTAGTCTAAAGCTTCAGTTTCCTAAGAAAGCGATGGGGAATAATGCGGCCGTAATATTATTACCGTGACACGATTAATATGTAATACGTTAGGTCGATCACCGCTCTCTAGGAAACCACTACATTTGTTTTACATAGGCAACGTTCTATGACGTCATTGTACCGTTATCTCTACGACCGCATTATTCCACACCACTATGCTAGGAAACCGAAGCTTTACGGATTTAGCTGAATATTAGTATTTTACGTGGAGCGACTGCCATCAGACTTCTACAACATACTATGAGGTAATACTATATACTCTTTGTTAGACTAGCTGTCAGACTGTCTGGCATATGTTCAAATAGGAAACGGGACCGACAGATTAACGTGCTCTACGCGAAACGGAGGAAAACTCGTTATGTTACAGATGGTCACCCATCCACGGCCGACCGCGAGAAACATTGCTTAACCTGCAAGATCGATCGGTCCGGCTTCGTCTAGCCACGAGCTTGTAAGGATTTAAAGTAACTAATTTAAAATAATGTGAGTAGGTAAATATATAACTATCAAGATATTTTTGTAATTATTTCAAGATTCAAGATGAATAAATATCCAGGGATTCGGAAACTTCTATATTATGCTGCGTTATTAATTAATTTATTAAAATGTATATATCTTTTATTTTTATTTTCATAATGTTTTTTTTTTTTTAGAATTTAAGTTTAACCAAACCGTGCAAGTGGTGTTAGCTTTTAATTGATTGTTACGATTATCATAATTCGACTGTATTAAATTTGTTTGTAATATTACTTGTGTAAACAGTCGTAAGCTAACCAAAATAAATAAATAAATATAAAAAGCTTATATTAATAAAAATACATCTTAGCTATTAATAAAAATACATCTTACTTAATAGTAATGATGGGTTTTTCATTGTCACCGACCGGTTTAATGTGTGTGAGTATGTCTAGTATAGTTTGTGCCCAGTAACTCCTGTACGATAGTAGTCCAAGATCTGATAGTGGTTTCTCCGGGGAGCCTGTTTTGCCTTCGAATTTCGATAATTCATAACCTATAACAGAAATATGGCTTATCAATAGGAATTCGTGTGTATAGCCACAGTTCATTTAATTCTGCTGATTATTTTTAAGTATTTATGCAACCACATTTATAGTAATATAAGAGATTCAAAAGAATGCGTAAAGCGACTGTCAAGAACTTTTTAGGAAAACAATTGTAAATCTATATCTATCTATATATATAAAAATGAAACCCATTTTTCGTTGTCACGACATAGCATGAAAACAGCTTGACCGATTTGGCTGATTTTTTTTTGTAGTTTTCTAATACTCTGTACAAGGATCTTACGGAAAAAAAAAGGATTCATTTTTATATGGAGGATATTATAGATTCCAGTTCAAATTGAATAGGTACGCATACATAAGATAGGTCAGCTATACAAAATAAAGTAGTGCATCAAATTTAAGCTAAGGCGGTACAAAGTTCACCGGGTCAGCTAGTAATAGATAATTATTAAAATTATGAAATACGGGTGTTACTCACGTATTGTTGATCTATTTAGTCTAACGCGGTTTTACCAATAGGCATTTTCAAAAGAGTGCGACACGTCGCGCCCGAGTCTCAACTAGTCTTGCACTGCGGAGTGCACATAGACCAACATTTCGTGAGTAACACCTGTTTTCATTATTTAAATAATACAAACTCACGTCAGTTTTGATAAAAATTAATATCACATCTATGGTGATAAATTTTAATAAAATTTTCAGTCTTCAATATGAAGGATACTAAAATTTATAAACTCATCAATAATTAATTTATGTTTTTTAGAACAATTATGTCAAAAGATAACTTACTAAATTCTATAAGAAGTTTTCCATAACCTTTTCTTTGGTATGGAGGCAAAGTTAATATACACGCCACATTGTAGTCTTCTGTGCTCTCTTTCTCTTTTGAAAAGTACCCCACTATGTGAAATCCTGAAACACAAACAAATGGCAACATTATTTAAAAGGAATATAGCCTGAAAATATTGAGAATCGTCTGCTAAGTTATTATTTCTGATAAAAGCATCGGGAGACTTACGTCTAGTAGATATTGCTGTGGTCTATATTTAGCCGATAATGCAAAATAGATAGCGAGAGTTTTATGTACAGTGGGCCAAGCAATTAGGTATGCAGGGCAAAAACTTTTACGCCATAGTGAAAACTGACTGCAATAGATATGCATGTGTGAATTACATATTTAATAAGTGTAATATACCCACTATTTAGATAAATAACTCACTTATCCATAACTGGTGTAGTAAGTCTTTACTATGACATAGAAGTTTTTGCCCTGCATAGCTAACTCGTTGGCCCTCCGGTTGGTACATTGAAAATATTTATACAACATAAAATTACGCGTATGTTACGCAGAAGGGTGTGGCAGGGGTGAATAAAACCCACATTTCGCTTGAAATGTTTAACGTTTAGGTATAATAATAATAATTTGGATTTTTTACATTAGATAGAACGCCAGAAGCAATTACACTATCCAATGGTCCCAATGACAAGGCCAAATACACACATTCACTCACACAAGCACACCCAGTCTCAGAACTTTGCTTATCACACAAAGATTTGTCCCATGTGGGGATCGAACCCACAACACCAGTGCAGTGGAGCGGCGAGGCGACCGCTTAAAACACTACGCCAGGTATGTGATAGGTCTATTATAGATACTCAGGTCGTATTACAAAGACTTGACTCATTTTGACGACTAGACTAGTCTTTTAAGTAGAAAAACTAAAACTGAAGACTAAATAAGTCGCAGCCATTTAAGCTTTTTCTTCTAAGACTAAGAACAGGTTATAAGACTTAATACTTATCGCAGCCTTTTCTTTCAGTCTTTTTAGTCTTATAAAGTTAAATTCACAGATCATCAAGGTGAAGCTCTATTTTGGAAGTTGGTTAAAAACACAAACTACACAATCAGATTTTTATCGCACCACCTTAGAGCTTGAGCTGTATTGAATCCTAAGCACGAGTAGCACGGCTTCTTAACCCTATTCTTGGCAAAGTGTATAATTTGATACTTAGTATTTTTAAAAAATCTAGACACAATATGAGACGTACTTTTTTAACTTTTATTATTTTATGATATACAAAATATTATTAGAATTCTATAAAAAAATATTGTTTGACTGTTGGGAACATTGAAAAAGCAGTAGTACGCAAGATAGCGAACCGAGTGAAGGCGTCTGCGCACAGCAAGGTAAAAATAATAATTTTTTATTGTATTTTAGAAGAATTCCATACGTAAGTGCTTTAATTTGAATACATTAGAAGATTAACTCTCTGGTAATCTATTAAGGATTATTGAAATTAATAGTATTTGTCTTTTATTCACATTTATTTTCGCATGTGTCAAATATGATACACTGCCAGATAACTAGATAATTACGTCTTTTTTGGTATGTATCTAATATGTGACATTGCCAGGCGTGTACAGATGGCTCTTATATTGTAAAAATCTGTTGTCATGCTTTATAGTTTATTATTAATTGACTTAAAAGGTAAGGCGATAATCAGATTGCTTTGTTTTAAGTTGTATTATGCAATTACAGGTCGTTCGTCAACTAACCATGCAGCAACAAAGCAGAGCTCGACAACTGGTAGCTCTTGTTCCTAAGCGAGGGGCAAAATAGGATTTAGACGAGGGTGAATTATCTGAAGATGAACTCCAAAATTACGTGCATCCAACGTGCTCCGACAGCAGTTCGGCTCCTCCATCACTGCCATCTCCGATTGAAAACCTCAACCTACTATCTGATGACGATACTGAGGTTGCTGCTTCAACATCATTGGTACTACAGCAACAGTCATCGCCGATACCCAGCCCTTGTTCACCATCAATTTTATCATCCAATTTATCTGCAATTAGACATTTCCATTGTCCTGAGACCACTCAATTGTCTCTGGTACCGTCTTCATCAGATTTACCTGATCTAATGAACTTCCCCTCTCCATTGGCAACATCCTCACAAGTCCCATCGCCACGAGGTAGTAACTTGATGCGTTGTAACCAGGTGGTGCCACTGTCTCCACTGCTTGCTACTCGTTCAAGTAGAACTAGAGTTGTCACGGTACGGCGAAGAGTAATACCACCTAAACGGTTAATATTATCGTGGCGATGGGACTTGTGAGAATGTTGCCAATGGAAAGGGTAAGTTCATCAGATCAGGTAAATCTGATGAAGACGGTACCGGAGACAATTGAGTGGTCTCAGGACAATGGAAATGTCTAATTGCAGATAAATTGGATGATAAAATTGATGGTGAACAAGGGCTGGGTATCGGCGATGACTGTTGCTGTAGTACCAATGATGTTGAAGCAGCAACCTCAGATCGTCATCAGATAGTAGGTTGAGGTTTTCAATCGAAGATGGCAGTGATGGAGGACCCGAACTGCTGTCGGAGCACGTTGGATGCACGTAATTTTAGAGTTCATCTTCAGATGTTTCACCCTCGTCTAAATCCGATTTTGCCCCTCGCTTAGGAACAAGAGCTACCAGTTGTCGGGCTCTGCTTTGTCGCTGCATGTTCAAAAAAATATTTTCATAAACCAGTAGCTGAGAGACCCCAAGATGCAGTGCGATATGACCAGGTCTCTCATTATCCCACAATAGTGTCCACGAGAGGAAGATGCATGTATTGCACACAAGGACAAACCAAATTCTTATGCCAAAAATGTTAGATACGATTGAGCTTATTGCCGGAACGTAATTGTTTTCTGGAATATAACACTACAAAATAATAAATAATAATACGAAGAACCTCTTAAGACTGATACGCACAATAGTTATTAATTATCTAATAAGACTTGGAACTGAGGTAACACTCAAAAACAAGAAGAAGAAGAAAGTATTGTTGATTTTTATAAAGTTTTTCACGAAAGTGATCGTTGATTTTTTTTAAATTCTTTATTTGATAATAGTAGAAGATTATAATGTTATTTTTTGTAAGGATTATTATAAAAGTCGTTTTTAATTTTGTTTTATTCTATACTATTTGATTTGGCAGTGTGTCAATTATGATACATATGATTTTTATTGCGAATTGTTATGTAACTGGCTGTGTGCCTAATATGATACATATAATTAAACCTTAATTAAGCTACTCAGATTTTTTTTTATATTTTTCCCCCTTCCAGTCAGCACCTAAGAACACAATAAAAACATTTTTATATAAAATTTATAAAAAAAAAAGTCCCGCCAAGAATAGGGTTAAACGACTCATTATACGACTCAACGACTTAACCAGTTCAAACGGTAAGTTGAGTCCTTTAGTAAAACTTAACCAACCAGCTACGGTCGCCTCTTGCCAGAACCCTAAATTTCTGAACTGCATGTTACGTCAGTTCGTGATTTGTATCCTACTTAAAATAGGGACAAATGGATGAACGTGACGTCACGAAACCACGTAACATACAGTTGAGAAACTTAGGTTCCTGGCAAGAAGCGATCGTAGCCCAAGCAGCAAAATGTGGTCTAGTAATTGTCCTGGAACCACTATTTCATTAGGACTATAACGGAATAGTAAGCAATTATAACCACGGAAAAGGGCCCAATTTATAGGCCTATTTTACCTAATTAAAAATCTATAAAAGTTTTGGTGAACACCACTTAGACCAATAACGACCTCATAGTTGGACTACGAAAAACTATTTGCGGCCGCGAAGCTAACTATCAGCGCTTAATGGAACCAAATACGACAATAACGTACACAATGAATATCTTACAAGCTCAAACAACGTGTTGTGAATTGGTGAATGTTATTGATAGACTAATTGATTTATCCATTTCTTATAAATATTATCTAGAATATTAATAGTATGAGTAGACTGTAGTTAACAATAAGTCAAGATGTACTAATGTGTTTGAATTTGCATGGCGCACGTATATTTTCGGTGAAGTATAATAAGTTTTAAATCAAAATTTTTACACGCCCCTTGAAATTTGCGTTTTATTGAGTTCAATTTTAAAATAATGTTGGTTTCAGTAAGACATATAACGAAAAGTCGCCATTTTGACAAAGTTGGTTTTCCTAAATACATAAAAAAACAGTTATAGGCGTACTTTGTTCAATAATGGTAAATATCAGAACCATTGCTTGGCCATATTGTTTGGAATTAGAGTTCCATAAATATTTCTATAGGTCGGTTATTTTATATTGCTATTAAGTACCTACCTACCTATATCTTATTTTTATGCTTTTGTTTAGAAGTCAGCATTGAAAATGGTAATGTTTCTGGACGTCGATCGCTTTTTGACCATAAGGGATTTTCAAGCTTTAAAAACCTTATGGTAGCCTTGGAACGAAACACACTTCTTGTTGTCTCATAAATGTCGTGGTTGTAACCATAAAGTTTCAAAAATTCTCGCAAGACGGCCACGACACTTCGTTCTGAATAAAGAACACATTAGATCATTGTTAAAAGAAGATAATTTCTGGTGTAAAAAATGCTGCTTCTACTCAGTTTATGACCACTTCACCAGTGACGAATGAGAACTTGGTAACTTACTCAATAGTACCTAATTTCTGTCAGTTTAGGTTTAATTTCTATGATTTCTCTTAACCTATACCTATAAGTCATTGATTTATACGGTATATAGAAATGAAATACACCTATCGATATTTGTACATAAATACACTAGGTATGTCATAAATATCATAAAGTGATATTATGATATTGATATTGAATGCACCGTTTGATTGTTAGAGAAGATTTTAACATTAAGTTAGAATATTGAAGAGATTCCTCACTAATACAATCTTTAAAGACTAAATTTAAATCGCTTTTCGCAATAAAGCGGCCGTGGCGCAATAGATAAGGCATCGGTCTTACGATCGAGAGGTCGTTGGTTCGAATCCTGGCCATTACACCACGGACGTGAACTTCCTCCTAACACAAGTGAATTAAGCTTAGCTGGAGGGGGTTAACAAGAATACTAGTAATTTGTATTTGCAAATTACTAGTAAGCTTTTTTTATTAAAAAATAAATAAATATAAAGCGTTGTTCTGTGCAGAATTATTTTGTCTAAAATTTCCAGTCACTATTTTGTACGGAACCTTCTCCTATGTTTACGATTCGTTCTTCGCCAGATACAAAGCTACATCCCGATACCTGTATAATTTGTTTATAGGTTTTCGAAACCTTTCGTTTATAATAATCACTTCTTTTCATCCGTTTCCATTTATATAGATCTATTTTTGAAAGAAAATTTAATACGTTGGCAAAAAATACGACACAACAAAATGCAAATGTCCGTACTGAGACTATAACAGTATTTGGAAGACCATTTTATTCCAATGTATTCTTGTACAGGACACCACGGATATAGTTTTGGATACTAAGTATATTATATTAAACCTTTATAATCGTGTTAAGATTATAACAATATTAGTTTATACCACTATAAAACCACTCCATTTTACTTATAATTGTTCTGTAAAGTGAATTTATAAACCCTTATAAAACCAAGTAATAAATCCAAATAGTATTCAGTATGTTTAGTTCTGTTTATCACTCTAATTGGCGTACTTTACTTATAGTAGTTCTATAATGTCGTCTTGATATCGGTTATAAGTATAGCTTACCAGTGCATCTACTCTTGAGTGCATTTACACCCTCGCGATACTTGTATAGGTCACCCAAGCTTATATTGCACCCTTAATTTCGACCTATAAGTATTTATAAGTTGATGTACAAAACCAGATACACTATAAGGCCCACCTATCTTCATGCTTGCTATTACAAGCGTGGCAGTAATTACTAGAACCGTTAAGAGAATATTATAAGTGCTGGAGGCCTATAACATCTGCACTATGGGATAATTTTGCTGCTTGGGAGCTGGTTGGAAAAGCAACTGCCCGGTGTGCAGAAGGTCGCAGGTTCAAATCCTAGAGGTCCTATATCTTTTTGAACTGTTTCTTAGTATAATTTGCTAAGCGTAGCTAAATGCTATAAAAATAATTAATTAAAACTGTAGTAAAACGTTTACACTTTTCGCGACCCAGGAATCGAACCAGAGACCTCGCCATCGCATAAGATAACCACTAGACCAACGCCTCGTTGTTGATTTATTAATTTGTATTGAAAATATTAGTTAGGATTTAAAATAGAATTCTGGCTCTTACCCCTGGCATCAAATTCCGTCATAACATAAAACAAGAAGGGGTCGGTGTCGTAATACAAGGTCTTGTGGTCGAGGAACAGCTTGGCGAGCAGGCAAAGGTTCTGAGCGTAACATTTGTTCTTTCGACCGTCGATCTCGAAGAACGAAATGCTGCCTTTGCGGTATATCTCGTTGCCGGGAGGGTGTTTTAGTTTGCATTTAATCTGAAATTAATTCATTTTACTGTTTTAGTACCAGTATTTAGTTTATCTATGCAATTTATAATTACTTGATGAAATGGAACAATTTTAAGTGATTCCAATTCCATTGGATTCCATTTATTAGGTTCAATTAAATTGACACATTCGAACCCGTAGTTTCCGTTATATAATTACTTCACAGAATAGGATTCTTATTTGTGACAGTATCGAATAATGAAATAATACAGGGTGCGATGTTTCTCGAAATCACCGGATTCGATGCCTGACGGAATAATGATTTTCCAATGATTCAATGATACAGCTGCAGCAGCAGAGGTCAGTATTTTAGTTTATCATCAAAATTTCAGATTTGGCCATCAGGACCCATTTAAAACTACAATATACAGGATATTGGTTTTATCGGGTATATAAAGGGAGGTCACCAAATTCTATGGTGGTAGACAGCAGCTTCATGTAAGTTTTTAATCATGCTAAAACTCTTTGATGATTACAGCTCGTGTTACGGAAAATGTATCGAAAACTACATTTTAAACTTAAATTAAACCTAGGATAATGGTCCCACAGTTTTGTGGCCATAAAAAATGCTTAAGAGGTCAAGTTTTAACAGATTATCTTTTTTTCTTGTCCGGCACTTTCAAATTTGGACCAAAAATGTATTGAGCATGGCGGATGTCCGTTCCGCAGTAGGAAGTTAAATTTGAATCGCTAGCAAAAAATACTATTACAATCATGGAATAGACATAATCGAAGCGACCACCAACACAATACAACAATATAAATTTAAACTACTCACCAGATGTCTTTCTAGGCACTTTTTACTTTTTCTATACTTCAAACAGAATTCACAAATGTAGATACAGGGCAGATTCACCATTTCCTGGAAAACAAGAATAAATAAATGAATTATTATTTTAATGGCACACATAAATGAAGAATAAATACGATTAACCCCCTAAGTCGACAAATGTTCTATAAAAGAATATAATAATAATTATCTCTTTTGTAAAACATAGCCAGTCTTAAGGTAACAGTTATAATATGGTAACTACACCAACCGAAATGGCGGCAAAATTACCACAGACGACCCCCACTATTTCATTTAAAACATATTACTCTTATATTATTACACATTTTCTTAATCAATCGCTAATAGGACTAGACTAATATGCTTTTTATGAAACAGGCCTCAGTCGTCTGGCCTAACAATATAAACTGCTGCAAATATCAACAATGTATACAGAATCAAACACAAAATATTAAGTAAAAGTGGTCTTATAAATGATGATGATCCATGACTTTTCTTTTTAGTAGCTTATACTTTCATGAAACATTTTGCGACCTTTGCGGTGAGGTTGATAACTCCCGCGAAGGTCGCAAAGCGTATCACAAAAGACATCGGAGTCTCAACTGACAGTTGTGTGACGTCACTTGAAGGCCGGCGCACTGTGAATAGGTACTAGTTAAATAATAGCCCAAGAATTTCTTCAGGACATAACAATAAGCACAGATGTTTCAATGATCAACATTGTATACACACACACATACACAAAATGTATAGTACGAGAGCTAGCAACGTCAGGAAAACAAGCATTTCAGGTAGGCCAATTTTTAGATATGCTATCTCTCTCACTCTCCCGCACGTCATATGGACTATCTGGCTGGTGGTAGTGGTTGCGTTCATCAGTGCGCATCCTACCTGCACAGGTAAAATATCGATTTTTTAAATCATTTTAAGAAGTTTCTTTTTTTATTCATTATTCTTAATGAACTTTCCACAACGTAAATCTAATATTGCCAGACATTTTTATTGCTGTTTAAACTGTGCCAGACGCTAATTTCGAATGAAAAAATTTTTTTTTTTCAAAGTAATTCAGTATGGCTGAAATTTTTTTATAATATTATTTAAGTATCTAAAAACTTAAAATTAATTTGCCATACAATTATTCGGTTGTTAACCTTCAGCCAGACCGATTTAAAATTGAAAAGTTATTGGGCATGTTGGAAGAGTACGGCAGAGAACATTATGTATGACAAGAAGAAATATAAAGGCAAGAAATATAAACACATTTGCAAAATTTTTATTGTCACTGCTATAGTGATGGCCTTCATTGTCGATGTGCCTATCGATATTGAAAGATTGCACTGCATACTATGTCGATATAACATAAGATATTTTAATATTCAGGGAATTCGTCTTCCTAAAGAAGATTGTGAAAACGCTGTTGCATTAAAAAAAACAAGAAATAGATAACATGAAATACGTTTCTAATTTCTTGTGTAATAAACACAAGAAATTAGAAAATACAATAATACAAATATAATCACTTGTGCATTAACGTAAAATCAAATGGGCCTCGGGTCAGCGCAAGAAATCGTAACCCAAAGCGCTAAAAGACATCCAATTTGGTGCAAACTAAATGGAACATGAAGTATTGTCATAAAATTTTAACTTGTTAGTGACAGTTATTTAAATTTCTATACAGGTTGGCTCATTTATAACGGTCAGTATGGGGAAGTCTGTTATTATAAGAAATGCAAAGATCTGTTCTTAGGGGCCATGACATCGATTTTAGTAAAAAAGGAAATACAATGAATATTATCAATCTTAGATATCATGTTTCCTAGTAAAATTTACTGCTTATTACCTACATAATTGATAGCCAAATAAAAATAATGTAATTTTTAACAAACGCCGACAAAAATGTGGCGTATAAAACTAAATCAATCCAAATCGACACATATAGACTAACCAACAAAAAGGCCAACTATCAACCGGTATATATAAATAATCTTATAATACCGTATGCGAACTTAGCCAAGTACCTTGGCATGACACTAGACGCAAAACTTCGCTGGAAGGCTCATGTCAAAAAGAAACGCAGTGAGCTGGAACTTCGCTATAAAAAATGTACTGGTTGCTGGGTAAATATTCCATTGTCAGTGCATAACAAGATAATTATTTATAAACAAGTCCTTATGCCATTGTGGACTTATGGTGTACAGCTCTGGGGCAGTACCAAACCAAGTAATATCCAAATAATTCAAAGATTCCAGAATAAAGTATTAAGAGCAATCGTGAATGCACCCTGGTACATCAGAAATAAGGACCTCCATCTTAACCTGAAGGTGAACTTTGTCGCCAGTGTAATACAACAGTATGCTGAAGCTCATGAACGACGACTTCTTCAACACGTGAATGTCGAGGCCATCCAACTCCTTGACACCACAGACATAGTTAGAAGACTCAAAAGGACGAAACCTTTTGAGCTAGTTCAGTGAAGTGAATGCTACTTTAAAAGAACACAAGAACAAAGTGTCAATTTCACAACAAATAATAAAGTTATTAAAACTATTTAAGACTCACTGTCTTGCGAAGAACACGAAGAGGCATCATCATCAACATCTCTATCACCTCAAGTTTCCGGCTGGACCATAAATGACCATAAATATGATTTTGTCTGGTTTGTTGTAGAGCAATTGCCATCATTAGTTGCCGACATTATTATTAAAGGTAAAAATTAAAAATAAAATACTAATAAATTTCTTTGACGAAAGATTATTCAATTTTTCATTATTTTACAGATAATAACTTATTAAAAGACGATGACAACCCAAAAGACGACGATGACAATGAAAATGACAGCAGTGATGAAGATGATGATGATGATTATGATTAAGATGCCTCCGTTTTTTGTAATACAATTTATCAATTAAAATATATAGTTTTTGTTTATTTTCAAACTTGAAATTGATTATTATCTTAATTTTGTTCAACAATTTAATAATTATTTTGATACTACATTAATCCACACATTTATTCATTATTTCTTAATTCTTTCTCTGTAATTTATTCGACATCTATTTTAGACCAAGCTAAATGATACCACATCACTTTCCACTTTTAAATCGGTCTGGCTGAAGGTTAACAACCGAATAATTGTATGGCAAATTAATTTTAAGTTTTTAGATACTTAAATAATATTATAAAAAAATTTCAGCCATACTGAATTAGGTACTTTGAAAAAAAAAAATTTTTCATTCGAAATTAGCGACTGGCACAGTTTAAACAGCAATAAAAATGTCTGGCAATATTAGATTTACGTTGTGGAAAGTTCAATAAGAATAATGAACAAAAAAAAAATCTTCTTAAAATGATTTAGAAAATCGATATTTTACTTGTGCAGGTAGGATGCGCACTGATGAACGCAACCACTTCCACCAGCCAGATAGTCCATATGACGTGCGGGAGAGTGAGAGAGATAACATATCTAAAAATTGGCCTACCTGAAGTTCTCTCTCAAAAACGTTGCTACCTCTTAGACTAGTAGAAGTAGAATAATAAGTACAGACGATCCACGAATTGTCTTCCAAGTAGATTATCCTTTCATGAAACATTTTGCGACCTTTGCGGTGAGGTTGATAACTCCCGCGAAGGTCGCAAAGCGTATCACAAAAGACATCGGAGTCTCAACTGATAGTTCAGTGACGTCACTTGAAGGCCGGCGCACTGTGAATAGGTACTGGTTAAATAATATCTCAAAAATATCTTCAGGACATAACAATAAACATAGATAATTCAATGATAAACATTGTATACACACACATACACAAAATGTAGTAGTAGAATAATAAATACAGACGATCCACGAATTGTCTTCCAAGTAGATTATCCTTTCATGAAACATTTTGCGACTTTTGCGGAGAGGTTAATATGTAACTCCCGCGAAGGTCGCAAACAGTATCACAAAAGACATCAGAGTCACAACTTAAAGTTTTGTGACGACACTTGAAGGCTGGTGCACTGTGAATAACTATCTATTGGTTAAATAATTTTCTCAGAAATATGTGGACATGACAATAAAGACAGTTTCTTCAATTATACATATTATAAACACGTAAACACTCAGAAGGCTGACGCACTGTCAATAGATACTGGTTAAAGAGTTTTCCCAAAAATGTCTTCGAGACATTACATAAAATATAGTTACTTAAAATATATTATTAAAACGTATACACACAAACACAATAAAATGTAGAAGTAGACCTATAAGTTTGGATGATCCATTACTTTTCTCAGTAGCTAATACTTTCATAAAACATTTTGCGACCTTTGCGGTGAGGTTCATAACTCCCGCGAAGGTCGCAAAGCGTATCACAAAAGACATCGGAGTCTCAACTGACAGTTGTGTGACGTCACTTGAAGGCCGGCGCACTGTGAATAGGTAGTGGTTAAATGATATCTCAAAAATATCTTCAGGACATAACAATAAACATAGATAATTCAATGATAAACATTGTATACACATACACACATACACAAAATGTAGAAGTAGAATAATAAGTACAGACGATCCACGAATTGTCTTCCAAGTAGATTATCCTTTCATGAAACATTTTGCGACCTTTGCGGTGAGGTTGATAACTCCCGCGAAGGTCGCAAAGCGTATCACAAAAGACATCGGAGTCTCAACTGATAGTTCAGTGACGTCACTTGAAGGCCGGCGCACTGTGAATAGGTACTGGTTAAATAATATCTCAAAAATATCTTCAGGACATAACAATAAACATAGATAATTCAATGATAAACATTGTATACACACACATACACAAAATGTAGTAGTAGAATAATAAATACAGACGATCCACGAATTGTCTTCCAAGTAGATTATCCTTTCATGAAACATTTTGCGACTTTTGCGGAGAGGTTAATATGTAACTCCCGCGAAGGTCGCAAACAGTATCACAAAAGACATCAGAGTCACAATTTAAAGTTTTGTGACGACACTTGAAGGCTGGTGCACTGTGAATAACTATCTATTGGTTAAATAATTTTCTCAGAAATATGTGGACATGACAATAAAGACAGTTTCTTCAATTATACATATTATAAACACGTAAACACTCAGAAGGCTGACGCACTGTCAATAGATACTGGTTAAAGAGTTTTCCCAAAAATGTCTTCGAGACATTACATAAAATATAGTTACTTAAAATATATTATTAAAACGTATACACACAAACACAATAAAATGTAGAAGTAGACCTATAAGTTTGGATGATCCATTACTTTTCTCAGTAGCTAATACTTTCATAAAACATTTTGCGACCTTTGCGGTGAGGTTGATAACTCCCGCGAAGGTCGCAAAGCGTATCACAAAAGACATCGGAGTCTCAACTGACAGTTGTGTGACGTCACTTGAAGGCCGGCGCACTGTGAATAGGTAGTGGTTAAATGATATCTCAAAAATATCTTCAGGACATAACAATAAACATAGATAATTCAATGATAAACATTGTATACACATACACACATACACAAAATGTAGAAGTAGAATAATAAATACAGACGATCCACGAATTGTCTTCCAAGTAGATTATCCTTTCATGAAACATTTTGCGACTTTTGCGGAGAGGTTAATATGTAACTCCCGCGAAGGTCGCAAACAGTATCACAAAAGACATCAGAGTCACAATTTAAAGTTTTGTGACGACACTTGAAGGCTGGAGCACTGTGAATAACTATCTATTGGTCATTGACGTATAAAGTATGGACACGGCTAACGCGCGATAAATGGCCTTAACTTTTTTGGTGTCAATCTGACTACAAAAAACGCGTAGTCAAATTGACTGTGGTTGGCTGCCTCCGTGAGCGGTCAAACACGACAAAATGCCTAATTTTGCACTGAAAAGTTGTACGAACTACCAAATTAGACACAACAAAAAAGATTATGGTATTACATATCACCGGTAAGTCACAAATATCATATTATATCCACCTCTTTACATTATTTTATCAATTTTATTTGCTAAAATTTTTCGTTCCGACGCCATATTCCTTAATCGTGAATATCCGCGTGACATGACTTTGGAACTGCGCAACTGCGCTTAGTTGAACTATGCCGCCGGCGTTCAAGAGAATATTTTTGGTAATTTAAAAAAGTATTTGTTATGAATTGTCATATCATTGTGCAATGTACTGTTACTGCGTAAACTTGTTATAACGCTAGAGATAATATATGTACAGTCAGCAACAAAAGTAGCTAAACACAAAATTGTTTTAAGTAAGTGCCTAATTTTAATAGTCAAACAAAAGTTCAATGATCTTTTGGCCTTTCACGGATTATAGAAAATGTTCACCAAATGATTAAAGTACAAATTAAATTTAGTAGTTTGTACTTAAATCATTTATAAACATACCACGTGGGCGGAGCTACGACCAGAAGCTAGTAAAAAAATATTTCTCGAAACAAACATTTTATTTTATTCCTTAAACAAAATATTACCTACTTTTAGAATTCCCGTGATGTACTGTTCTTTTAATAATATAACTAGGAGTATTTTTAATTTTCTAATAATAAATATTTTACACTATTCAAAGAATCACAATTTTATTGTACTTTCGGCAAAAAAAATGCTAACGAAATTTCATCACGCCCTTACAAGGTTCACATCGCGTGAATGCAAAGTCATTTACATGGTAGTTCAATGCAGATGGCGTTACTGATCCTGCTATTCATAATGTCAAATTTGAAGGGCAATGTGTTCGGACAAGCCATTTCTATAGTATATATTTCTATGCTATTGGTTAAATTATTTTCTCAGAAATGTGTAGACATGACAATAAAGACAGTTTCTTCAATTATACATATTATAAACACGTAAACACTCAGAAGGCTGACGCACTGTCAATAGATACTGGTTAAAGAGTTTTCTCAAGAATGTCTACGAGGCATTACAATAAATATAGTTGCTAAAATTATATTATTAAAACGTATACACACAAACACAATAAAATGTAGAAGTAGACTTATAATTTTGGATGATCCATTACTTTTCTCAGTAGCTAATACTTTCATTAAACATTTTGCGACCTTTGCGGTGAGGTTGATAACTCCCGCGAAGGTCGCAAAGCGTATCACAAAAGACATCGGAGTCTCAACTGACAGTTGTGTGACGTCACTTGAAGGCCGGCGCACTGTGAATAGGTACTGGTTAAATAATATCTCAAAAATATCTTCAGGACATAACAATAAACATAGATAAATTCAATGGTAAACATTGTATACACACACACATACACAAAATGTAGTAGTAGAATAATAAACAAGACGATCCACGAATTGTCTTCCAAGTAGATTATTCTTTCATGAAACATTTTGCGACTTTTGCGGAGAGGTTAATATGTAACTCCCGCGAAGGTCGCAAACAGTATCACAAAAGACATCAGAGTCACAACTTGAAGTTTTGTGACGACGCTTGAAGGCTGGTGCACTGTGAATAACTATCTATTGGTTAAATTATTTTCTCAGAAATGTGGGGACATGACAATAAAGACAGTTTCTTCAATTATACATAATTATCAACACGTATACACACAGAAGGCTGACACACTGTCAATAGATACTAGTTAAAGAGTTTTCTCAAGAATGTCTTCGAGGTATTAGAATAAATATAGTTGCTTAAATTTTATTATTAAAACGTAGACACACAAAAACGATAAAATGTAGAAGTAGACTTATAAGTTTGGATGATCCATTACTTTGCCCAGTAGCTTATACTTTCATGAAACATTTTGCGACCTTTGCGGTGAGGTTGTTAACTCCCGCGAAGGTCGCAAACCGTATCACAAAAGACATCGGAGTTTTAACTTATAGGTGTGTAACGTCACTTGGAGGCTGGCGCACTGTGAATAGGTATTGGTTAAATAATATCTCAAAAATATCTTCAGGACATAACAATAAACACAGATGTTTCAATTATCAACATTGTATACACACACACAAACACAAACACAAAATGTAGTAGTAGAATAATAAGTAGGATAGACGATCCACGAACTTTCTTCCAAGTAGATTATTCTTTCATGAAACATTTTGCGACTTTTGCGGTGAGGTTGATAACTCCCGCGAAGGTCGCAAACCGTATCACAAAAGACATCGGAGTCACAACTTGAAGTTTTGTGACGTCACTGGAAGGTAGGTGTACTGCTAATAGGTACTGCTTAAATAAAATATCTCTGAAATAAAAACACAAAGAAGCGTCCAGACGACATTAATTGCCAAGAACTGCAAATTTGGACTCATTACACTCGTGCAATTTTGCGGTACTAGGAATAATCTCGTCCAATTTAAACAGTGGTAAAGTAAAAGTTTAAATAACACACAGTTATTCATAGAACACCTCAGTTAAAAGATTATTCATATTAGATACACTGTACTCGAGCGCCGAGGAATCTCCCGATTCCGGAAACGGGGCTGCCCACAATTCACCTTTTCTGGAACCGATGATTCATCGGCACTCGCGTGTGAATACATTTACATAAAACACATCAGTCTAAAGTTTGTATATAGTTGTGTATAAGCACACAGCTAACCAAAGAAGTTAAAAGTCATGGATTTAGTTAAGTCACAGAGCTCCATATCCGAGAAAAGAGCCGCGGTTCTAATACGGATTTTTTAGTTTATTTGCCAATACATAACAGCTTTTTGATTCAAAACCTGAATGAGTTTTTATACCTTTTCATCACCAGCCTATAAAATTTCAACTGTATACTGAAATATATAAATTAGTAGAAATTCCATATATAGGTCAGGTAATACTATTCAATTCCATTCTAATTAAGTTCAATCAAAAAATGCTATACTGAAAAATACATCCGCAGATATGGAGCCCGTCACATCGTTAGTATAAACATAATATATAATTATATTTACAAGACAACGGCATTAAAACACGAAACTACCAGTCAGTGCCAGGAGTAATCTGGAATAATTAAAACAGTGTCACCTGCATCTGCTGTACCGCTTCGATCCAAATATGTTATCGAAATGAAAGAAATGGTGGATGCTTGCGAAAATGAGGTTGTTAGAAAATCAATATCTTGCTAGAGCATAGCACCCAAGCGTAGGCAAAGAAAAGAACCATTGTGTACTAACGTAAAAATAAATTAGTGTAGAATGACATGAGTGGTGAACCTATTGATTTTACTTACTCGATAGTATTTTGTGTATAAAAGGTACATATTTGTCACAGAAACTTGTATTTCATGCAATGTCTATGGTCATTGGTCTAGGATTTGTGAGTCTTATCAACTTGTAGTAACGATCTTTCTTACCTGTGGATAAGGTGCGAAGTACCACGGCCTGATTCTATTCCGTCCCAGCTCAATCATCTCTATGTTCTTCATTCTGGTGACGAGGTCGTCGTGACCATGAGCCACCATACTGCCGGATTGCCGAGGCCTGGTGGTAGGAGTGGCTGTACCACTCATGGTGGTCTCACTGCCATCCGGGTCGATAGATGGTAAAGCTTCTGAATTAAATGTTTTGGAGTTTTGTTTCGGTTCCTGGAAATGGTATTTTGGGATAGTTTAACGATATAAATAGTAACAGTTAACATTATCTTAATAGTTCATGGGCATGATGGAAGTTTAACGCTGTTGAGCCAAGATATAAATCGTAGATGTTGATGTATGATCCATCATCATCACTTCATAGTATAATACAAAGTAGCTTCCAGCTGTACGTCTGTTCCGATGTATACTTAGTTCTTCAGAACTGCGCATTGGGTTTAGATGCGGTTTTTTTAATAGATAGAATGATTCATAATGAAGGCTTTTATGTATAAAAAATGCATATTATAGTAATAAATAATACTCGGAGCGAAGCCAGGGCGGAACACTAGTACCCATACACAATGCACACAAAAACGTGTCATCGTTAGGAAGAGTGAGTTCACTTCTGTTTGTCGTTGGCGCATGTTAGCAACAGAGAGCGGTGCACGTTGTTTACATTTCTAAAATTGGACCCATTTTGGCATCTAACGATTTAAATCTCTGCAGTTGGAGCTTGAAGTGGCCAGTGAAAGAAGTTTGCTTTGCTGACGACACGCTTGTACTTTAAAAACAAGTTCTGCTTGTAATGGAGCGCTAACTTGAACAACTTAACATTCACATGTATCCTTAGCTCTTACATAACTCGTCCAATCGGCAAGCAAATACAGGGAGAGATTTCAAATGACATCACGAAGCCTATTACCATTCAGTATGTAATTCTGAGACACAGGATTAGAAAAGTATTTAAAAATAAAACGTACCTCATTATCAACAGAAGGGGCTTTCCGTTTCCTGTTAATCTTCTTCTGTAACGCGGCAGCAAGCACCGCCCCGCCATTGACAAGTGATGTAGACTCATTCACGAGCGTAGGACTCGCTGGTCGGGAAACCAGCTGCCTGGGCTCGACCGCTATAACACCTTGTGAAGTATAGCGCATTACACTACAGAATTTAATGTAGTTTAAGGGCCTGTTACACAATCGTAAGGTTATGTTAGTTGTAGGGTAAACCTATTATTAATACTCAGTACTCACATATGGTTTTACTCCAAGTCAAGTAAAGCTTTGATTCGCAAAGATTTGTTCTAATTCTGGCTGTGCTTTGTGTGTGTGAAATGTATGTGCGATACAGGAGTTATTCCAAGTGCGTTGGTTAAAAAAATATATATTCTTGCGTACTGAATCTGTGAACGATTTAGACAGTTTTACTAGACCAAGTAAAATCGTATGTGACTATGGATCTTAACAAAAGTGACTGTGACCTTGTTTGATTTTGATAGTGAATGACACTTTTATATTCAGCCAGGTTACTTGTAGAATAATGTAGAATAAGTTACCTAAAGAAATTAGGAAGTGTAAAAATACCAGTGAATACTTTTTAATTATTTGGCGGATAAGGTATACTACTCCATAAATGAATTTTTAGACGACATTAGTAATTAACATTGTTGTGACGTCCTAATTTATCAGTAGATTTTTTAATTTTTTTTATTATTGTATTAATTAATTTTATTATTGTAATCACTGACATTTTATCATCCACATTTTATGACTTATTTGACATATGCATCTAATACAATTAATTTATTTGTTAAGCTCTTTTTAAAATATAACATTGTTAGCTTAAACTGATGTGAGCATTCACATCAGTTTAAGCTAATGTGAATGTAAATTATTATTGTTTAAATTTTCGTATGCCATTCGGCGAATCATAGAAGAACTTTTGTAACACTAACATCCTTGTAACCTATGTTTTACGAAATAAATGAATTGAATTGAATTGAATTGAAATTGAATTGAATAACTTACCAGGAGATTGTGAAACAGGCCCTAAAACTAAAATGTAACTGCAATAAGACAACACAATATGCAAATATAAACATAAGAATAATATATTTTTTTCACACTTTTCTATTCATATCAACATATTTACACATTGACGACTAAAGCACAACATAATAAACAACTATCAACAAAGATATAAATCGTTAGATATAAAACGGTTTTTGAAAGGGCAGCGCTAAATGTAAAATGCTGCTAACAAATGACTTTAAAAGATCAATCTTCTTAACGAGCCAAGCTTTAGTGCGCCTAACGTATTGTATGACCACATCTAACAATTTAAATCTCTATACTAAAGTATAACTCTGTTCCAAGAAAATGCCTAAAAGAACAAATATCACTTTACAAGCAGCAAGCATGCCATTACCTAATGAATACAAAACTTTGATCAACTAAAATATAGACTGGGATATGACTGTGACAGTTTTTCAATTAAGAGACAACCACAGATTATTTAGTAAGTATATTTGAGAATTTGTGATTGTCTGAAACATCTGTCTATACATAACTTTGCAGTCTTCTTCCCACTAATTTTTTTTTTTATTTATTTATCAAAGAAACATCTTATGTCAATCCATAAAAAACGTCAGAAAATTCAAGATGGTTTACAATCAATATATTTAAGTGGTAATCCATAAAATCCTCTAAAATCTAATCCTCTCTCCTTAATAGGTATAATATAAAAGTCTTATATAATGACAACAGATATTTACTAGAGAAACAAATAAATAATATTATGTAGTGCTACTAAAAACAATGGAAAGAAAGGGCTTTCTCCGCTGGGAGCAGTGCCTTACACGCCAAACAGCACACACCCTATCTGTTCATAGTCTGAATGACTGATTAAAAAAAAAATGTAGTGCTACTAAAGTATGAAGATGATAGCTATACATTATCAAAGTGATACATAACACCTAAAAATTATAAGACAGCACAAACATTCGCAAAGAACACACAAGAACTAAAATATTAACATACCAAGTGCATTTTTTGGTGCAGAACCATTGAGTGCATTAAAATGGGTCTTTTCATGTATTTTGGGTTGTATTGTTGGTTGTTGGGACGCTATAGCAGGTCTACTGGAATTGATACTAGACTTCTGACTTTCATTGCAGACAGTATCATCTGCAGACAAAACATCATATTTTAATGGCCAATTTTGATGTGACAATGAGTTTTGGTGCTGTTAAAATGATGGCAAATTGAGATGGTGTTAGTCAGCAGAAATATCTTAGTATGAAACAGAAAAATAATGTCAAAGAAAAATTATAATTGTAATAAAATTGTACTACAGTCAAAACCAAATATAACAACATCTTTTATAACGACAGATCGGTTATAACAACCAAACAGCAAGGTCCCAGCCGAATTTCTATATAAAGTAATAAGTAAACATACCTACTACCTATAACGACATTGTATACAGCGACATATCGTTTAAAACGACGAAACTTCATCAATATTTATCGGCTATAACAACCAACCGTTCACTTGTTGCAGCAAAATAAAACATTAAGGACATTTTCAACCTCAAATTAATCTATGAAGGAATATTTTAGCTTGTGTGTTATTTATATATATTATTCTCGCACCTTATCTCAACCTCTTGTCGTGCAAAGGCCATTGACTTATTGATTATTACTTGTGTATATAACAACTATAGGACATAACGTTGGAAGTACAGTCCTTTCAATGTTGTTATATCTGGTTTTAACTGTACATTCATTACACATTAGATCTCCACTACTATTAAAATAAATAAATGTATTTAGAAAGCCATAAATGCAGTTTAATTACAATCAAATAAAAAAAAATAGATTTAAAAGTAAGCAGAAATAAGCATGCATGAAAAACAAGAAAGAGATGATAGTATCAATATTTCAATCTACCATCATAGATTGTTTTTAATGTAAGCCAATTGCAGTCAAAAGGCTAGTAATTAATGTAAATTTGCTTCCACATTATTTATGGTTGAAATAATGTAAAAAGTTTTATTACATATTTGAAACCCAACAAAAAGGATTCTTTTACAACCTGAGGCAATAATATCTTCAGTTTTTTTTCGATTGTAGCGGTGTTACAGAGATTTTTAATGAAACGCTGTACTAAAAAACACTGAAAAGGTAGAAAAGCTACAAAATTGATAATGAAATATGATGAGTTATCTATGTTAACTGAGGCAAATGATAAAGGTAAAATAACTAAAACAGCAAAAACACATACTAATAAAACTAGGCATGACGCCACCTCCTGATCCAATGTGTGTTTTCTTTGGTGTGGTGGTCCCTCCAGTAGCAACGCCATCTCTTCGAGGGAACTGGACCTTCCTTGTGTCCAGCCACGACTCACCCACCCACTCGTCCAGACGTTTGTTGACTGAAATTAAAGAAAAGTTCAAACATTAACCTATTAGGATCTTAGATGCTTTTGTCCTTTAAATTTGAATTAGTTTGATATGATCAATTTACATCCAGTAAAGTCAACAAACAATTCAGGTAATATTGTAACCAATCAATATTCCAAGTCTTTTGTAATGCTAAGCTCAAGTTTCTAGTCTAACGGTTTTAGCTAAATATCAGTATTTTACGTGGTGAGACAGCCATTGGACCTCAAAAACCCTGTACAAGGTAATACAATACTCTTATACTTATCAAAATAAAATATTCGTAGCTGTGAACATAGCATAAATAAAGTAAGTTTATAAATTCATTGATGATTTTAAACATGGTTGAAGAACTCATTACATATTAGCTTTTCTAAATTATCAATACTGGTGAAAAAAAAGGAAATATCAGCCCCACCTGCAGCATTGTACATGCTATACATCCTGATCAGATATAAGTTTGTCTATAGATAGAATCTACTGCCAGAACATGTAGTAAGTTAAAACATTGTCATTTAAACACCTTTTATTCATCAATTCTGCCATGATGACTGCTTCCTCATAATTCCAAATAAAACTATAGGTCCACTATTTATATTACAAGTGGAAGGTTATAGATCTTTTATGTAGGAATTGACATACTACTGAGATTGAAAGATATGAACCCCAAATAGCTAAATATTTAATATACTACTAGGTGTATAGAATTCTTCATGGATTATATATACAAAAACGGATTATTTTACTATTGATTCTCGTTTAAAAGGTTTTTAAGATGCGAAGTATACATTATTTTCAAGTTTACAGCCTAACTTAAAAAAACAAAGAACAATAAAAAATCAATACTTACAGTCCACATAGTGTACATAATAACCCCTCTGTCCACGAATTTCTTTAATGCTTATAAGCTCAGCTAGGGGCCAGTCATCTCCACCTTGCATACGAACTGGTAATCGACAACCTTCAACCAGGGATGCCTGCAAGGAAACCACAAAATCACTAGTAAAAACATATGTCTTAGGTTTACCATGCTTTTACACTCCACGGGTTAAAAATTACCGCGGAATCACAAAATGTTGAGAGCTCGTCATCATTCTCGTTCATTTTCTTTATAAACCATAAAAATGTTTTCAGCAAAATGGATGCTTTGCTTGTTTTTGATCTGCCATCTGTCAAACTAACTAAAACGCCATTTACGCCATTTTCTAATCAAATCAATAAAGTCCCTAATGCTGGGTCCACACCGAGCCAACGAACGACCAACGAAGGCTAGGGATGTGATAAAGTTATTCAAATCACCTATATACATTACGTTTCATTCGATTTGAATTTGTGTGTAGCTTATGTTTGAATGTGTATTGGACCAAGTAAACGATGAAGACTGACGGGACTCGCGAATAATCCACTCGAAATGGCATCAATAGTTAAAAATAAGTAATTGCCACTTGATTATTAACTTATGTAAGTTATTAATAATCGAATAAACACTAATCGATATATGTCAAGCGAATAATTTTGTAACATCCTTACCCCCCGGCCACAGCCGAGCGCGGCGCGAATTGCGGCGCGGCGTGTGGCGCGGCAAGCGGTGAGCGGCGAAAATAAATGGTAGACAACTTACCTATGAAGTATGCCACAGCTACCGGCGGCGCGAACTGCGGTGCGATCTGCGGCGCGGTGAGAGTCGCGCGGCACGCGGCGGCGCCGGGCTGCGCGGTGTGCGAGTGAAACAAATGTACTAGCGAGTATCGAGGTGGCCACAGCTCAGAGCTGCGCGCGCGGCGGCATCGGTGGACGCATTCAGGCATCGCGCGACCGAAACAAATAATTTTGTTTTTGACGCGCGTTCGACTAATAAAAATAATGGATACGGAACAGTTTATAAGTGAAATACTGAGTAGACCAGCAATATGGATGTCAAAACATCCACATCATAAATATAGACATATCATAAAAAAAATGTGGGAAGACATACATAAATACATAGTGATAAACAAATTTTTACTTTTATTTATATAAATAGTTTAAATAGGTACCTACTTACCTTAAAGTTATAAACAGCTGTTCTGGAGGTGAAACAATTTTTTTGAAATTAACTTTAGCTTTCAAGTCTTCATGTACGTGGCCGAGTATAATAATCAAAAGTTTCTATGCTTGCCCTCGTATATTCAAAAAATTTATCGGGATAGTTCCTATATTCATAATAAAGTGTGTGAAATTCGCCAAGTTCTCTCCTTCTCTGATTAACTGGGTGGGCTCCTATTCTTGACTGAATGATATCTTGAGCTAAGAACGCACTTGATTCAAGGCAATACCGTGTCACTTTTGATATGGCCATTTTATTAGTTTAGCCGTTCTCTAATTACGTCCACCGCTGACGCCGCCGCAGTCGCAACAAGTCGAGCTATGGCATACCACCGCAATTCGCGCCGCCCGCCGCGCCTCCCGCCGCACCGCGCGCCGCACCGCCAGAAACTGTGGCCAGGCCCTTAGCCGTTCGTTGGCCTTCGTTGGTCAGGTGTGGACCCAGCATAACACAGGTCAAACGTTCCTTACTTGTTTTTTTTTCTAATTTGAAGCATGTATTAATAATATATAATTTATTATAATATTTTCATATTTTTCTAACATAGTTAGTTTTATTACATTACCATTACTATTATAAAATTTTTAGTTCATGTTTCCATAACACGGGATTATGGAGACCCGAAACTGTGGAAGCGGAATAGCACAGAGGCCTGATAAATATTTTAATCTAAATCTGAATTGGGACACAATCCGATGACTATCCCTGTTCACACAATATAAATGCACCCAAAGACAAAAAAATCACACGATCTACTCTAAATAATGTTACTTATAACATAATGTATGTTGTGGGTGATTCCTAGGCGAAGCGTTCCTGGCGTCAGATCTATGTACATTCTAGATTCATGGATCCATGGTATTTTTTTTTTCATTCCTGACGTAAAGTTCACAGTTAACATATTATGAGGAGTAATATTATAGTCTAAGAGGTAGCAACGTTTTTGAGAGAGAACTTCAGGTAGGCTAATTTTTAGATATTCTATCTCTCTCACTCTCCCGCACGTCATATGGACTATCTGGCTGGTGGAAGTGGTTGCATTCATCAGTGCGCATCCTACCTGCACAAGTAAAATATCGATTTTCTAAATCATTTTAAGAAGTTTTTTTTTTTGTTCATTATTCTTATTGAACTTTCCACAACGTAAATCTAATATTGCCAGACATTTTTGTTGCTGTTTAAACTGTGCCAGACGCTAATTTCGAATGAAAAAATTTTTTTTTTTCAAAGTAATTCAGTATGGCTGAAATTTTTTTATAATATTATTTAAGTATCTAAAAACTTAAAATTAATTTGCCATACAATTATTCGGTTGTTAACCTTCAGCCAGACCGATTTAAAAGTGGAAAGTGATGTTGTATCATTTAGCTTGGTCTAAAAATAGATGTCGAATAAATTACAGAGAAAGAATTAAGAAATAATGAATAAATGTGTGGATTAATGTAGTATCAAAATAATTATTAAATTGTTGAACAAAATTAAGATAATATCAATCTCAAGTTTGAAAATAAACAAAAACTATATATTTTAATTGATAATTGTATTACAAAAAACGGAGGCATCTTAATCATAATCATCATCATCATCTTCATCACTGCTGTCATTTTCAATGTCATCGTCGTCTTTTGGGTTGTCATCGTCTTGTAATAAGTTATTATCTGTAAAATAATGAAAAATTGAATAATCTTTCGGCAAAGAAATTTATTAGTATTTAATTTTTTTAGGGTTCCGTAGTACCTACAAGGAACCCTTATAGTTTCGCCATGTCCGTCTGTCTGTCCACGGCATAGCGACGAAACCGTTGGTGCTAGAAAACTGAAATTTTGCATAAACATGTATGTTAACTAAACAAAGAAAGTCGTAGAGTAAAATTTGGAAAAATATTTTTTTTTCAGGTAGCTCCCCTACATGTAAAGTAGGGATGTTTTTTTTTGTCGCCTACTCCATAGTGTGGGGTATTGTTAGATAGGACTTTTAAAAACGTTTAGGGGTTGCTAAGATAGTTTTTTGATTTAGGGATCCGTTTGCGAGATAATTAACTTTAAAGAGCAAATTTTTGTTCGAGTAGGGCGTCCCCCCCCTCTAAAAGCTAAACTACTGGATCCTAAAATCTGAAAAAAATTGTGTCGGTAGTACATGTAATGAACTTTAAAGGAAAACTATAGCGGATAAGTTCACTTCATTAGTTCAAGAGGAATAGGGGTCCGAAATGTCAGATGCAGTTACTCAGAATATTTCGTTCAAAATTCTTGAAACATAAATAAACATACATAATACATATATAAAATCACGCCTTTATCCCACGGAGGTAGGCAGAGACGATGGAACGCCATGTGCTTCGCTCCTTACATACTTCTTTCGCTTCCTCAACATTCATACATCTCGTCATACGTGCTAGCTGGTTTCGTGTACTACAAACATTTCCTTTCTGAAGGACGCCATTTAGTTAAAAAGTAAAATTAAAAATATTTTTCTATGGAACCCTACTGCGCGTGGCCCGACACGCACTTATGGCCGTTTATGGTCATTTATGGTCCAGCCGGAAACTTGAGGTGATAGAGATGTCGGGTGTTTTAAATGAGCATTTCTCCAAAACTTTGTAACATAACGAACTCGTAGTAAATGCTGATACAATTCACTTTTGCATGGTGGTAGGCTTGATGGATCAAAGTTACGAGTTTTTTTTTCAAAATTATCATTTGGTTTTTTAGACCGATAAGTATTTGAAAACAGATTGAACCGAACTTCATTGACGTACCAAGAATCACGATCTCCGTAAATATGACAAATTAACTTTTCTAAGATCTTAAATGTCTCTTTCAGCAATTTAACAAAGCAACATTCACGTGTTGAAGAAGTCGTCGTTCATGAGCTTCAGCATACTGTTGTATTACACTGGCGACAAGGTTCACCTTCAGGTCACGATGGAGGTCCTCATTTCTGATATACCAGGGTGCATTCACGATTGCTCTTAATACTTTATTCTGGAATCTTTGAATTATTTGGATGTTACTTGGTTTGGTACAGCCCCAGAGCTGTACACCATAAGTCCACACTGGCATAAGGACTTGTTTATAAATAATTATTTTGTTATGCACTGACAATGGAATATTTACCCAGCAACCAGTACATTTTTTATAGCGAAGTTCCAGCTCACTGCGTTTCTTTTTGACTTGAGCCTTCCAGCGAAGTTTTGCGTCTAGTGTCATGCCAAGGTACTTGGCTGAGTTCGCATACGGTATTATAAGATTATTTAGATATACCGGTTGATAGTTGGCCTTTTTGTTGGTGAAGTCTATATGTGTCGATTTGGATTGATTGAGTTTTATACGCCACATTTTTGTCGGCGTTTGTTAAAAATTACATTATTTTTATTTGGCTATCGATTATGTAGGTAATAAGCAGTAAATTTTACTAGGAAACATGATATCTAAGATTGATAATATTCATTGTATTTCCTTTTTTACTAAAATCGATGTCATGGTCCCTAAGAACAGATCTTTGCATCTCTTATAATAACAGACTTCCCCATACTGACCGTTATAAATGAGCCAACCTGTATAGAAATTTAAATCACTGTCACTAACAAGTTAAAATTTTATGACAATACTTCATGTTCCATTTAGTTTGCACCAAATTGGATGTCTTTTAGCGCTTTGGGTTACGATTTCTTGCGCTGACCCGAGGCCCATTTGATTTTACGTTAATGCACAAGTGATCATATTTGTATTATTGTATTTTCTAATTTCTTGTGTAATAAATAAACGTATTTCATGTTATCTATTTCTTGTTTTTTTTAATGCAACAGCGTCTTCACAATCTTCTTTAGGAAGACGAATTCCCTGAATATTAAAATATCTTATGTTATATTGACATAGTATGCAGTGCAATCTTTCGATATCGATAGGCACATCGACAATGAAGGCCATCACTATAGCAGTGACAATAAAAATTTTGCAAATGTGTTACTGTCAAATTGCCTTTATATTTCTTCTTGACATACATATGTTCTCTGCCGTACTCTTCCAACATGCCCAATAACTTTTCAATTTTAAATCGGTCTGGCTGAAGGTTAACAACCGAATAATTGTATGGCAAATTAATTTTAAGTTTTTAGATACTTAAATAATATTATAAAAAAATTTCAGCCATACTGAATTACTTTGAAAAAAAAAATTTTTTTCATTCGAAATTAGCGTCTGGCACAGTTTAAACAGCAACAAAAATGGCTGGCAATATGAGATTTACGTTGTGGAAAGTTCAATAAGAATAATGAAAAAAAAAAGAAACTTCTTAAAATGATTTAAAAAATCGATATTTTACCTGTGCAGGTAGGATGCGCACTGATGAACGCAACCACTACCACCAGCCAGATAGTCCATATGACGTGCGGGAGAGTGAGAGAGATAGCATATCTAAAAATTGGCCTACCTGAAATGCTTGTTTTCCTGACGTTGCTATCTCTCGTACTATTAGACTCTATAAATAAATGTGACGAACGAATTTCCGAACGCACGATTTAAAAAAAAAATGTCTGTGTCTGTGTCAGCCATCGCGGGGAACTATAATAGTTATTTATGGTACAAGTGAGAAAAAGTTTATATTTCTGTTGTGAGTGCCAATTTTAAATCTTGAGCTTGCGAAGTAGTCTTGAATTAAATCACGAGCGTAGCGAGTGATTCTAATAAAGACTACTTCGCAAGTGAGAGATTTAAGAGGTCACGAACTGGAAATTAAATTTTTCTTACGCGTTACATACAAAACTTTTCACCTCTTCCAGTGAGAAAATATTAAGATTTAAATAAACTCGTACTCGATTGCTTAACTTTGGATAATTCTATGTAATACGACAGTAGATAATACCGATTCAGAATGCATTTTAGCGCCTTCTGAAAGTCGCCACTTATTAAATATGTCGTATGCTTTCAAAAACTTCTCCCGAGATTTTTCTGGTAAAAAGCAAACTTCTGTGTACTAGCTTCTAACTTGCTTCTACTAGCAAGTTGTTTCAACTATTCTGAAGTTCCACAAAGTTCTTTATCACTTGATTCACTTTTTTTTTGTTAAAAATTGTAGTCAACAATTAAACATAAACTGAAAAGAATTTAAAGTTCCCTGCGATGAATGACACTGACACAGACACACTTTTTTTTTTAAGAATGCGTTTGGAAGTTTGTTCCTTAACATTTATGTATCTATAGAGTCTAATATTAAATACTTAATTTTTATTAAATTTAATGGTTAATCACGAATATAAAAACATTAAAATACTAAATAAGCGTGTATGAATATAATTTAAAATAATTAAAACGTATCGTTTGTAGTTTTTAAATAAAATTGATGTCAAACAACAAAACAGCCACCATGTAGGTTATAACCTACATGGTGGCTGTTTTGTTTTTATTAGCGCCTATTCATTGGAAGGATTTAGTGTTTCGAAATTTAAATCACTTTGCCTCACTAGTGAGTAATAAGCGTTATTACTCACTGAATTCTCGCAAGCAAACGATCTTTTTCGTGCTGGTGTGGTGAAAATTCTTTTATACTACACCTACGTAGAAAGTACCTCTTTGCAGTATCTAATACATAAAAAAAAGTTCATTACTCCCTTGGATGAAGGATATACTCTGAGATTACTCCCATGGGAGCTCCATGGGAGTAATGAACTTTTTTTAAAAAAAAAATTTTTTTTCATTTTGTTTTCTGTACTTTTTGGTAAACCATAAATAAAAAAGAATATTATAAGAATAAAATAACTACTTTTATAAAAATAAATAAATTAATGTAACTTAATTATACAGGGTGGATGCGACATAGCGACATTTATTGAAACCACAGCTTCTATACATGGCCAGTATGCATTTCCACCAGATAAAAAATTCTCTGGCGAAAAAAAAAATCCACGTCTTCCGAACAAATTGCACGATCGCAATGTTCAAATTGTTCGGAGAACGTGATTTTTTTTTTTCGCCAGAGAATTTTTATCCGGTGGAAATTGATACTTACCATGTATAGAAGCTATGGTTTCAATAAATGTCGCTATGTCGCATCCACCCTGTATAATAACTCCATAAATAAACCACCAAAATCACTATTATTACCTGTTACAAAATAATTACAAACGTTTTTTCACTAATCAACTTCCTATAGTGTAGCTGGCTGCATGCAATTGTTACCCGTGTCTCTATGCGCTTATGAAAGAAGAAATTGTGAAAATTTTTGCATTTCGCTCCAAATTCCTCATCATTATAAAACTTTTGAATGAACAATTTGTTGCAAGAACTTAATATGTCGAGTGATAGTGATACTGACGATTTATTGACTCCGGAGGAATTGAAAGTAACTGCTCAAGCAGTGATTGAGGACCTATTACCACAAAAGTCAAGGATCAGATATAATAAAGCGTATGCAGATTTTCTGCAATGGAGAAGTGAGAAAAATGCACAATCTTTTTATTTTCCTTGTAGGTGTAGTATAAAGCACTATGTATAACTCGGGCGAAAGTTTGATTTCTTTCGGGTGTAGGCCCTCAGCTACGCTTCGGGCCTCAAACTACACCCTCAATGAAATCAACTACTTTCATCCCTTGGTGTACATACAATGTACTGTTTCAGTATATGTATAGATTGTTTACTGGAACTTTTTAACAAAAATATAGTGAATCCAGTAATGAAGAATTTTGTGGAACTCCAAAAGAGTTGCTACAACTTGCTTCTAACACAGAAGTTTGCTTTTTTACCAGAAAAATCACGTGAAAAGTATTTGAAAGCGTACGACATATTTAATTAGTGGCGACTTACAAAAGGCCCTAATACGCATTGTGAATTGGTATTACTATTATTATATTACTGTATTTCATGGAATTATTCCAGGTTAGGCAATCGAGTACGAGTTTATTTAAATCTTAATATTTTCTCACTGTAAGAGGTGAAAAGTTTTGTATGTAACGCGTGCGAAAAATTTAATTTCCAGTTCGTGACCTCTTAAAGTTTTTCGCTTGCGAAGTAGTCTTTATTTACTTCAATTTAAGACTACTTCGCAAGCTCAAGATTTAAAATTGGCACTCACAACAGAAATATAAACTTTTCTCACTTGTACCATAAATAACTATTTTATAGTACCTAGTAGATATCGATAAAATGTATTAAGTTGGGCTGCCGGAAAGAGGACCTAAAGTGAATTAATAAAAAACAACGCTATATTTTAAATCCTAAATTATTTTTTCATTCGTATTGTTTTGATATAGCAGCGTCTTTTTTTAAGTTGGCTCCTCTAAGCATCCACCCGTAGCCAGGCTGCTTTCGTTGCACCCCTAATTGGCTTATCGTCGGCTGAATGGAATTGTGCCAGGAACATACGTCTTGGTCGATCAGATGTGTTTAAGGAACTGCCGTGCACGAGAAGGTAGGAGAAGATCACCACATCGCCTCGTTCAGCTACGATGGGGTCGCTTTTTCGAGAGGGAACTTTTTCTGTAATTATATAAACTTTATGTCAAGTATTTCAAGTGCTTGTAGTTTTCATGACTGGAAATTATGTACGTTTAAAGATGTTCTCATTCTAGCTACTACTCACTTAGTCAACATAGTGGAAGTGGCTTTCATTAGCGCCCACGTCTTCTAACGGACCCAATTTGTGAGAACCAGGATACACAAACAGACCTCCATTTTCTGGATTTGCTGGGTCTAAGTGGATGAATACTGCCACCATTGAGTCTTTCTCATAAGGGAAGTATGGGTAATCCTAATCAAAAACAAATCAAGGTTTAGACATTTTTCTATTTGCTTAACAAATCCAGCGAAACCATGTCAAAAGAGGCAAGGCTGGCTGTCCACGATGGCATGGCGCCCTAGTTCCAACTCTTATGAATGGAAGTGAATGTTGGTATGGCAGAGTAAGCATGAAAGTAGAATAAATGCTGTAGAAATGCGCTCATTATGAAGAATGTGTATTGTAAAATCGTTGTGGTTTGAAAGAAGATTGAAGGTATGCTTAGGTGGTTTGGTCATGTTGAAAGAATATAATGTAAGTAGATAAATGAAGGAGATATACAACGCAGATGTGGTTGGCAGTGCTGGAAGAGGTCGAACTCAAAAGACATATAGGGACCAGATAAATTCGATTCAGATGCCTTACGCTACACTAGGTCCCCTAGCGGCGAATCCGTACGCGATAGCCCTCATTACATTTGGGTCAGCTTCTAGTCTAAAATATTTAACTGAATATCAGTATTTTACGTGGAGTGACCGCCATTAGACGTCCATAACTCAGTACGAAGTAAAGGATGCTAATAAATAAATACATGCATAGCCTTCTGCATAGGGTCATGATAAGTCGACGAAGAAAAATAAATAAGATGATGCTCTTGTTTTCTTAGACATATCACGAACCTGATACATTGGATAGGTGGCTCCCTTTTCTGGCGGTTTGAAATGTGCCTTTGTATGATGCAGCATAATATTGTCGGTGTCCATGACATCTTCCAAGGCGTCCAATATAGAAGTTTGCCGAATACTGCGTGATGGTGCTAAAGATTATGAACTCCTTTCACCTGCGGACGTTTAAAATAAGTGTTTATTAGAGTAGAGCTCTAATTGAGCAGCCTCGGGTATAGTGGCTGGCTCAAGGTCAAGGCCCTTAGTGGAAATGTGGCACGTGTCCAGCCCTCATCTCGTTTCTTGTACTCTATTTGCTTCGCTGTGCATGCAAACATGGAGCTGCTTAAGTGGATTTTTAAAGAGATAACACATTGACTTAAAAATACAGAAAAATAATAATCATGACGTAGCATTCAGTTGAGAAATTCACAGAAATAGGCAGGATGATATCGTAGCTCGTATGATGGTAAAGTGGAGGAATGGTTTCTGAGGTCACATAATCAAGTAATACCTGTTTCAATAAAATTGCTAAGCATAGCTAAATGCAATAAAAAAATGTATTTCAAATTAATTAATCACTGTAGAAGAAGTTGTGACACGGAAATATCGAATAAAACATACAGTATGTGCATTGTGGGTCTTCCTGTTATTCTTGTTGTCTCCAACCCAAGAATTTCAATAGTCTCTTGATTTTTTCTTTTAAATAACTTGTCATATTCGTCTACGACTCTTGTACTTTGGATATTAAGTTCTTCAATAAAATATATCCACTGTCTTTGTAAAACTGTTTTTGTTCTTCTGTTAAGCGCAACATTCTCTATCTGTGATCTGATTAGTAACTGACAAAGAATCAATTAAGAATAAATTAAATCTCACTGTTATTGAATAACATTATAACATGTTGACATAATAGTTATCTTAATAACTATTTTATAAACATGAGCAACCCAAGAGGTTAATTTTGTACGTCGAAGCTAATTTATAATTGATTATTATTTTATACTAGCTTATGCCCACAACCTTGTCTGCAGAGTATATTGCAAAGTATTGATTTGTGTGATCTTGATTATAAACCTCTGTCTGTCCAATTTTATCTGAATTCGTTTAATAGCTTCTGCTTGAAAACAACACACATCTAAACCTCCTCACAAACATTAAGCATGAAGGATATTAGCAGAAAATTATATGATTTAAAAATTCCGGCAAAAATAAAGTTTTTGGATTTTCAAAAGCAGAGAGTAATTATTATTTTTCCATGATCCTGTCGTAATTTTTCCGAGAGTCTACAACAAAATGGTTCTTAAAAATTATACACTTCAACTAACCGGATATCGCGTTGGAATGTGATCATGTGGATCATCTCTCACCCATTAAAACACCGCCGTGTGCTGCCAAGCCGCGAGTTGGTGGCAGCTGGAACCACGTATACATCAGCGAACTGCACGGCGACGTCTGCAAGCGTTAGCCAGTTATTTTTTTTAAGATATGTTATATTTCTAATGAAACGCAATTTTTCAACAACGAAATCTACAACCGTCAGAACCATCATTATTGGAGTTGAAAATAATCCCTTAAGAATCCAGGAGGGACGCCGTCAAGTTTGATTTTCATTTAAGTGCTGGGTATGCCTATTTTATAATAAGGTTCTATTTTTAAAAATGTATGTTGGACATCAGTGCAGATATAAGTACATTGAAATATTAGAAGATCTTTAGAAGCCTTAGGGGAAATGTTGATAGAAAAAAGAGAACGAGTGTTTTTTCATCAGGATGGAGCACCGGCAGAATAATGCGCTAAGCACTAGATAGAATTTCATCGAAATCTGCGAATCCGGACACGGTCAGTGTAGTGTGTACTGGACTTAAAAATAAAAACAAGTCAAGAAGTGACCCTCACTTCGGAGAATCATCGGCTTCACTAACGGAGACGGCGCGCCGCTAGAACCATTTTGCTTGTGACCACTGCCAGTATAATCTGTCTGCCAAAACGTAAAGCCAAAAAGGTAAATAATGCATGATCACGTTAATTTCCTTTAGATTTTACGTTAAATACCAAGATTTATAAATATTTGTTTAATTTAAGATAACGCTAAGTATTTATCGTCTGCTAGATTGACTAAAATAATGTGATCGCTCGAGGTTTTTATTATTTGTATAGGTATGTATATAATAATATAAATACCCTACCTACGAAATTAATCTGATCTGATAAACGTATAAAAAATTATCATTTTAAATTGGAAATACCTAAGTCGTTGGTAAATAAGTCTTGTCATAATGTTTTTCAAAGAGCTGGCCAGTGTTTCCTTGTTTACAATGACAATGTAATGTAATATGTAATAAATATAAACTTGTCATTAATGTTCGCGGCCCTGCCCGCGGAATATATCGATAAAAATATGTGGTAATCGAACCCCTATGTGCCTCCGAAAATTTTATCTGAATCTGTTCAATTGTTTATGCTTCAAAGCAACAAACATTAAAACCATCTCACATAATTTAAAAAAAAAACAACTTCAATTACAATAATTTTAGACTTAAATGGCTTTCTCGTGGGTGTGGCCACTGTCAAAACTGGACCAAATTGAAATGAAATGAAAATAAAAATTTAAAAAAAAATCGTTTCGCCCAGTCAAAAGTTATTATGTGGTAACAAAAAAAAATACAGACGAATTGAGAACCTCATCCTATTTTGAAGTCGGTTAAAAATGAAGCATTATGATATTCAGTAGAATAGGATAGGATTTAGATATTAAGGCAAGAAAGAAAGTTTTCGGAAATTCAAGAGCAGAGAAAGTGTTAATTTATTATTATAATTTTGACGTTTCGGCAACGGGTGTCACCCGTTGCCGAAACGTATAGCCAAAAGGTAAATAATATGCATGTTTCGCGTTAATTCTCGTCAAAATTATAATAATAATCATTTTTTTTTTTTTTTTTTTATATTGTAAGATATCACAAATTATATCTTATTTTATTACAATCTAGCCCATAAAGGCTAATGAGTAATTCTATTTTAACCTAAATTAACATGTAAACATAAATCTAAGAGGCGTCCAATAACACTTCACTTAGTTTTTATTAAGGCGAAGACACTTTGTTCATGTTGTCTTTTGAACTATCACTGTTTTTGTTTGTAAATTTTTCACTTAATCACTAACACTAACTAACTCATATGGTTTTGTCCGTTTAAGTCTTTTCACTATGTCCGTATTGTCGAGGAGCTGGATGGCCTCGACATTAACGTGATGATGAAGCCTATATTCGTGGGCTTCTGCCAATTTTTGCATCACTTTATCTACGACTTCAATGTTGAGGTCCCTGTGGAGGTCGCAATTTCTTACATACCAGGGCGCGTTCACGATGTTCCTGAGTACTTTATTCTGGAATCTTTGTATAATTTGCCGATTACTTTGAGCGGCACAGCCCCACAGCTGGATGCCATAAGTCCATACAGGCATCAAAACCTGTTTGTATAGTAGGACTTTGTTAGGTACTGAAAGGGGTGATTGCTTTCCGATAAGCCAGTACATTTTTTTGTAGCGCATGTCTAGTTCTTCTCGCTTCTTCTTGACGTGCGCTTTCCAGCGTAGCTTAACGTCAAGCGTCATGCCGAGATATTTAGCTGTATTAGCATATGGTACCTCTTGGTTGTTTATGAACACCGGCAAATACTGCGGCTTCTTGTTTGTGAAGTCTACGTGTACTGACTTAGCTTCATTCAATTTAATACCCCATTCTTTCGTCCATTGTATAGTTTGGTTGATAGCTGCTTGAAGTTTTTCTACAGCTTCCTCGTGACTGTTGCCTGTAGCCATAATAGCAGTATCATCTGCAAAAGTCGCAATGAAGTTTTCTTCTGGTACTGGGATGTCACAGGTGTATAAAAGGTACAGGACCGGACCCAATACACTCCCCTGGGGTACACCAGCTTTTATTTGTACAATTTCTGAGTAGGCGTTTTCTTGACGTATCCGAAACACTCTATTTGAGATGTAACAAACTAATAAATCTGTGTATGATTTAGGTAACATAGTTCGTAGTTTCTGTACTAAGCCTTTATGCCAGACTTTGTCAAAAGCTTGTGCCACGTCTAGGAAAACAGTAGCGCAAACTTTCTTTTCTTCTAGTGTTTTTTCAATGACATTAGTTATTCTATGTATTTGGTCTATTGTAGAATGTTGTTCTCTGAAGCCAAATTGGTGGTCAGGTACTAGGTTTTTGTCTTCAATTATCGGTTTTAATCTCTTCAGCAGTAGCTTTTCAAACAACTTTGACATTATAGGTAACAGAGAAATTGGCCTATACGATGTTGGTTCCTGTGGAGGTTTGCCAGGTTTAGCTATCATTATGACATCTGCCACTTTCCACAGATCAGGTACATATTTAAGTCGGAAAGCTGCGTTTATCAATGTGGTTAGTTTTACAATTGCCTTACGTTGTAGATATTGCAAAACTTCACCGGTAATTAGATCAAATCCTGGGGACTTCTTTTTATTGAGTTTGTTAATCTGGTTTGAGACTTCTCTTGGAGTCACAAATTTGATTTCTAACTTATCTTGCACCATGTCATCAACAATGATATCTTGTGAGTTTGAACAATTTACCTCGTTCGGCTTAAAGATGTTCTCGAGATATCCAGCGAATCTTTTTGCTTTTTGCTCGTTGCTTATAGCCCACGTTCCATTTTCTTCTCGTAATGGAGGAATTTGTACAGTGGGTTTTTTCATATTCTTAGCAGCCTTCCACAAGGAATAGTCTGTTTTAACATCATTAGTTAACTGGCTTAAGTAATTATTTCGCACCAAATCATTATGCTGAAGGATTTTCCTTTTTAATTTTTTTGTAAGATTATTGAGACAAGTTTTTTCCAAAGGAGATCTAGTTTGATGCCATATTTTTCTCTGCTTGCGTTTTTCAGCAATGAGGTTTCTTATATCTATGGGATAGGTAAAGCCTTTAACTCTCCTTTGAATGTTAGGAGTGTTTGCCCATGCTGCTTGCTGAATTTTAACAATAAATTGGTTAACTTCGAAGTCCAACTGCTCCGGCGTTTTAAGAGGGACTTTAAGTTCTATACTATTTTCTAGGTCTATGCTAAATTGTTCCCAATTTGTATATCTATTTACTAATGTGGGAATATTATCTATCTTATTTATAAAATGGTCACTCAATGTCAAGACTATGGGTGAGTGATCCGAGTTCATATCGTGTGATTCATCAATATTTAGATATGTTCTGGATATGTTCTTACATATGAAGAAGTCAATTAGGTCTGGTATTTTATGCTTATCCGTTGGCCAGTAAGTTGGCTTGCCAGTTGATACAGCTTCACATTTTGTTTCCTGAATAGCATTTAGTAACTCTCTGCCTTTGGTAGTGATCAGCCTAGAGCCCCAATGCGTGTGTTTGGCATTAAAGTCTCCACCCAGGATAAATCGGGTACCTAGTTGCTCGAAAAGACTCATATATGTTTCTTTTTTAATTGCGTACCTTGGTGGCGAATAAATGGCTGCTATTGTGACAGGATATAAGTAACCTTGTACACATATAGACACTGATTGTATGTTACGCTCCTCTTGCTTATATATCTCATAGTGGGCAAGGTTTTCTTTTACAATAACAGCACTACCTCCCCTTGCAGAGTTATCAGGATGCAGCGCGTGGTAAATACTATATCCTTGTAATTTTATGAAGGATTGTCTGGTGAAGTGTGTTTCAGATATTAAGCACACATCAATATTTTCAATGTCTAGAACTACTTGCAATTCTTGTTGATGTTTAAGCAGTCCATTAGCGTTCCAAGACATTATTTTTATTGACTTCTTCATTTTTGATAGCATTTTTTAGTTGCAGCTTCGATATTACTGCTTTCTAGTTTTCTTAATCTAGCATCAAATGATGTCATAAGTTTAAGTATTTCATCTAATTTTCCTTCCATATCTCTATTACAAGGTGAGGTGGTTTCGCTAGTACGAATCTGTTTCGGTTTTGGTGCAACCATCTGCGCATAGGTTTGTGCAGGCATTTTTTCGGCACGATTCGAAGTTTCGATGTTGGCATTATCCTGTTTTTTCACTGGTTTTGTGCTCTTGTTCTTTATGTTCTGCATTTCTTTAGCTACCATGCAGCCTCTGTAGCTAGCCGGGTGAGGTTCACCACAGTGTACACATTTTGGCTTTACATCTGCGGGCTTGTTGCAGTCACTTGTGAGGTGTTTGCCAGTGCATTTTACGCAGCGCGGCTCCTTGGAACAATACTTTTGAGTATGACCGTATGATTGGCATCTCTTGCATTGGGGAACTAATTTTGAGGCTTTGATGGGATGTATTTCTACTTTGCATCCCAATATAGCCTTAATACTATGTATTTTATTAATATCCTCAGCGTTATTAAAAGTAAGCATAAACATATTTAGAGGTTCCTTCTTTTTCCAGCTCAATTTGTTAGCTGCTTCCTCTATCTGAAAACCTTTATTTTTTAAATCTTCAACAATTCTCTCGGGTTTGCAAGAGTAGTGAAGGTTTTTAGCCATTACTCTAATTGGTCTCTGCTGTTTATTTTCATAAGAGTGCCATAGGTAGTTACTCTCAGTTAAATACTTTGTAAGAGACTTATACGAGTCTGTCTCGTTGGCATTTATCTTTACGCATTTCCCACTAAGAATTTTTGTGGTGAATGCAGCATTCTGTATAGTTTCAGACAATAAATCATAGAATGTTTGATAGTTGTCTACATTATCTACTAATATTGGCGGAGGGGGTGGCATCCTCTTTGTTTTAGGATTTTCTTTGGGGGGCGAGTTCGTGGATGTTTCGTTAGATTGATTGTGAGTGTGTGAAGTATTTAATTTTCGTTTTTTATTCCTACTTTTTACTCGAATCCACTCAGTTTCTTTAGCTAGTTCATCCTCGTCAGTACAGTATTCTGCACCTTGAGTAGAACATTCCATAATAGTAGTTGCTTTTGGATCATTTTCAACTACTTGTTTTTCTTTTAATAAATCTTTAATTTGTTTTTGCAGTTCCTCAATCTGCGCTTTCATATTGTGTATAATATGGCGTAAATTTTCATTTTCGTCCTTTTCTTCTTTATAAGATCTGAACAGTAAATGTTCAGTCTCAGTTTGCAATTTGATTGTACTTTGACTGGCCATGTTTGTAGCGAGTTAATAACTTCGCCTTAACAATAATTATTTACATTGCTTAGGACTTACGCAATAATATGATGTGTCATCGCGGCGAGTGCTCGGCGACGGCAGCAAGCTGACGCGCAACGATTTGCTGCGTAGACACTTTACACTTATTGTAACTAGGGCACGCGCAAAACGCGACTATACTCAACGAAAATCAAGTGAGTTCTCCATAATAATAATCATGCAACGCGATAGTTTAAAAGTTAAGTGTTAATTTTTTTCTAGGACCGTCGTGATTTTCCCTAAAGTCTACAAGCATGGGGTTCTTAAATTGTTTTATGAAGATTAGGTGTCAACAACATAATACTACACTATTTACCAATACTTTCTTTGTATGGCACCCAGAGTTTATAACAAACTACCAAAGAAATTATTAGAAGTAAGCCCACTAAATAAATTTAAAATTAATTTGAAAAAAATGTTTATTAGTAAAGCATATTATAGTGTTCAAGAATATTTAGATGATAACATTAGTGGCAATATTACTAGTATATAGAAAATAATAGTTTTAATTATGTAGTTATTTATCTTACTTCGTGTTGTTTCTTTATTATTTTAATTTTGTTATTCTTATTCTTGTGTAAATTTTATAATTTGATATAAATAGTTTTTAAACAAATAATGATGAATTGATTTAAGTATGATCTGTTATTGCATGCCTTAGGGTAAAATATAGTGGTCTTAACTATTAACATCTATGTATACCCATTTTTGCAATAAAAATATTGAAGTCTGAAGTTTGAAGATTTTACGACAACGCGCACTTCAACCGACCGGCTATCGCGTTGGATTTTGTAGCCTTGGCTTGGTAACTGACAGTAAAACAAACGAACCCACAGGAGTTGCCATTTAGGCTTTAACATTAAGTCCATATTACAGCAGGCGAGACAAGACAGGTTGCAACAAAGTCGAGCCGAGATGATTTTATTTATTTATTTATTTTATTAATTATGGATCTCCAACTAGAGCATATAACAAACACAATGAAACATTTTAGTGTATTCTCTTAATTAAAGGAGACCACAGCTCACAAACATTAGATAAAAAGTTCAAGAAAATAAAAAATTACATAATATTATGAGATCAAAACATAGAATTACAATTTAATAAAATATTATTATTTTTTAACAGGACGTTATTTTGTGTGATGATCTTATTTTTCTATTCTTTAACGTTTTGGAAGTGTAAATTATTTTCAAGAAATAAATATACCGACTAAAAAGAACTAAAAAGTAAAAAAATAAGTGAACATTTTATGTTTTGGGTACTGAACTTATTTTAGTAATTTTGATTCGGTGTCAAATAATGAACATCAATTTATTAATCATCAATTTTTTGGCACTACGCAGAAATTTGAAAGACTTAAGGTGGTATTCATTTTTCGCAAACTTTCTACCCTTGATTTTTTTGTATTTTGTAAATAAATAAATAATTTGATTGTTCATGATGCTGAAACAGTAGCTCCTCATGCCTGGGCTTTTCTCCAACTGCCCGATTATCGAGGTTTGGGACACCTTGTATAAAGATCAAGAGATAACTCTCTGGCACCATAGCACAGAGTAACCATAGCATAAAAATAGGTAAGGTTGCGGCGGAGGTGACCTTTAAAAAAATATGAAGAGATATATGACAAATGAGTTTTATGACTTCAGATGATATGAATGAAACACACACACACACACACACATATGTTCACTAATTGATTCAGTCTTAACTAGCGATTAAAATAATTATATTATTATCGACTGCCGTGGGGTTATTCGCTTATTGAGATTTTGGTTTCTTAACAAATAGTTTCTGTCAATTAGTAATTCTTTCACTCAAAACATGCATTTTTGACATAACGAAACCACGGATTACTCTCCTGGTTACTTGCCTGATATTAATACTTACGCTTAAAAACTCATTTCAAAATAGCAAAAAAATAGAGTGCGTGTTATTACTAATGGCTTACGACAATAGGCAAAACTAAATGGAAATGACCAATTTGTAAATTATTAACTGATATTAAATTATTTCTTATTTAATAGGACGAGGAATATACAAATTTATCCACTTTTATTGTTGTGTTATAGTTTTAATAGAAGTAAAAATTATTTTGGTTTTTAATTTTTTACTGAGTTGTGGCGCGCACTGTATTAGTTAATGATGTTTTATCTGTGGTTGAAATAACTTGAGTCGTAATAAAAGGTTTAATGGTTTTATGATTATTAGCTAATCCATACATATAATAAAATTTGAAATTATAAATGCCTGTTCATTAAAGACATTTAAGAAAAAAATAATAAGAGGAGACTAGAACAGCAGTAGAAGCCGAAAAATATTTTTTGGATTTTTGTCTGTCTGTAAATATGTTCATAATTATAGGTAAAGTAAATAAAATAAATTTTGTAGATGAATTTGGGATAGATTTTTTGGCAATTTAACTCCCAAAGGGGGTAAATTATGGGTTGCAAGTGTATAAGGAAGGTTTCTCAATTTTGAAAGATATAATAACTCAGAAATATCGAACTTAACGGGGATGAAACCACGGGCAGAAGCTATTTAACAATAAAATAATACTTTTTAAACTACATTTGAAATTGATGTAAAGAGTGAAATATAACTTCTACATTTTTAAAAATATATTTGATGGTGAAAAGACGCCTTAAAATTGCTGCCTGCCACTTAGAAAAAAAATAAATATTTTTAGTATTACCTTAGAGGTAAAATTTGCGGCCGCTTACCGTGAGGTTTCGCCATGTAGCTATAAATAGTATAAACACAAAATCATAAATTAAGTTTTTGGGCTTTCAATATTTAACTTGAACATTCTCCATATATTTATTTATACAGGGTTATTGGGTAAGTCGACCTAGATCCGTTAAGAGGTGGTAGTTCCCATCATTTCTGACTGATCTGACTATGAAACACCCCACCCTAAACCTAACCGTTTTCGAGATATTGGACTTAGAAGGTTTTTTTAAAAAATATCCCGATTTCTTAACTATAGCCTATTTTTTTTGTATCCTATGCCTTTTATTTTTTTTTAATTCTGATTTTTGTGTGCCAGATAAGTTTGTTTATAATTCTCAACCCAAAAAGTGCAAGTATCTGAACCAATGGGATCGTAGTAGACGATTGATACCGTAAAAAAGTAATTAATTTGAAAAAAAAAATTGTTTCTTTTAGTAATATTTAAAAAAAAATCTATGGCGTTAGTTCTGCAGATGTTTTAAATAATATCTACGTTCCATTAGCTATCCAACAAGGTATCACAAGCTAGGGTCTTATCACAATTCATAGAAAAAAAATCGATAAAAGGCTCTCAGGTAGCAGTACAAATTTGGGTTCTTTGGTCCTATTGTTCTTCCACGGAGCTGTGGTGCGTGCGAGCGGGACAAACTGACCAGGTGCAAGCGAGATAAAATAATCCCGGCCAATTTGTTGTTATTGTTTCGTTTTAGTCTGCTTCCGTGATTCGTCCGTAGTAGATGCGATATTTAGTGCTCTTCATTTCTTACCCGACTTGGCTTGTATTTCTGGACTGTTTCCTACAAATTGTGACTGTGCTTGTTAACTGGACTTTGAATTGTGCTTCTGAATTGGAACTGTTGAAGATGGCAACCTTCACGAACGAGGAATACGCGGATATTCTACTTTGTTATGGGTACTGCAATGGTGTTTCTGCACGAGCTCGTGACGAATACATTGCACGTTATCCCGGCCGCCGAATACCGGATGTCACTGTCTTTGACGGCGCTTACCGGCGACTCAGAGAGACTGGCTCTGTTTTAAGGCGTCGAGCAGACCTAGGCCGACCACGGATCATTGTTGATGATGAAGATGAAGATAATCAAATAGTTCAACGGTTTAGAGCGGATCCAACTACTTCAACTAATGCTGTTGCCCGAGAACTTGGACTCTCGCAGTGGAAAGTGTGGTTTACGGTGAATACTGCAGGCCTCTACCCCTATCACTACACGCCAGTACATGTTATCGAAGAGGGAGATCCAGTGAGGAGGTTAGACTTTTGTAGATTTATGCTTCATGGAGATTTAGAAGACCCAGCATTTTTAAAACAAATCTTGTGGACAGATGAATCAAAATTTGATAAAGATGGAATTACAAATTACCACAACGCTCATTATTGGGCCCCAAAAGCGCAAAAAAATCCTAACCAGAAGAGGACAAAAGCCGCACAAAGAAGATTTAGTTTAAATGTCTGGATGGGAATCATAGCAAACAAATTAATTGGGCCCTTCTTTCTACCTGATAATTTAAACGGAGAATTTTACGAACATTTTCTAAGAGAAGAGTTACCAAATTTATTAGAGGATTTACCCCTAAATCTGATTAGAAACATGAAGTTCCAACACGACGGTTGCCCTGCACATTACAGAAGAGGGGTCGGGGAATGGCTAGACAACGAGTATCCTAATAGGTGGATCGGAAGAGGTGGACCCATACCGTGGCCAGCAAGAAGTCCTGACCTGACTCCCATGGATTTTTATGTGTGGGGACACATGAAGACATTAGTCTACAATGAGAATAATCCAAACTATTGACATATTAAGACAGAAGATTATTGAGGCTGCTGACGAAATTCGAAGAGACTTAACGACTGTAGTAGTTAAAAGCGGACTAAGACACCGAATGAGAGTGTGTGTGCGAAACAGAGGCGGCCATGTAGAACAAGATTTATAAATTTAAATAAATGTTGTTTAATAATTATTTGTATTGTTTTATTTCGTTTCCTGGCCCAAAAGAGAAGTTTAATCTTAAGTACCATTGTTTTTTTTTACTACCTGGGAGCCTTTTATCGATTTTTTTTCTATGAATTGTGATAAGACCCTAGCTTGTGATACCTTGTTGGATAGCTAATGGAACGTAGATATTATTTAAAACATCTGCAGAACTAACGCCATAGATTTTTTTTTAAATATTACTAAAAGAAACAATTTTTTTTTTCAAATTAATTACTTTTTTACGGTATCAATCGTCTACTACGATCCCATTGGTTCAGATACTTGCACTTTTTGGGTTGAGAATTATAAACAAACTTATCTGGCACACAAAAATCAGAATTAAAAAAAAATAAAAGGCATAGGATACAAAAAAAATAGGCTATAGTTAAGAAATCGGGATATTTTTTAAAAAAACCTTCTAAGTCCAATATCTCGAAAACGGTTAGGTTTAGGGTGGGGTGTTTCATAGTCAGATCAGTCAGAAATGATGGGAACTACCACCTCTTAACGGATCTAGGTCGACTTACCCAATAACCCTGTATAACTACTTTGCCTGCCACCTCGTTTGCGTGGAATTCATTATAAATTAGTAATAGCTACGCCCACGCTTTGACCCGCATTAAACCTTACAGCTCCATTCCCGTGACGTTTAGCGTTATCTCAAATATCAGTTCAATATTCAGTAGTTCGCGAGAATAAAACAATAAAATAAACGAACTGACTTTCGCTCGCGGATTTGTCTGCGTGGTAGCTAAATAAATTAAAACTGATTTTATAAATAAGTATCGAGCAAATAACTATAACATTATATTAAAAATATTGTTGTTGTGACATTAAAATAAAAACAGACAATTCAATATTATTTATTTGTATTGATAAAACCTTCTTGTTGACACCTACTAAAATGCATGTTTACTCTGTGGCAACTAATGTCTTTGGCTGAAGAAAATTGGAACGTTTCATTACAACAAAAAGCATTTAAATAGCTTTAAACTGAATTAAGAAAGCAACAAATTCAAACAATAAAATTCAAATTATTTAACTGATTATATCAATAGAAAATTGTACACATTATAACAACAAACACAATATAAGTCATTATGGTAAGAGGTATTTTCGGAGAGATTTTCTCTTTAGTATAAAACGAGTGCATAAAATTAAATAAAATAAGAATGGAACGCGATGTGATCGAAAAAAAAGTTATCCTTATTACAAAACAAATATCTAAGATCAAGACAGTATTTTAAGACAACTATAAAAACGATATATAAATGTGATTTTCACTCTTTGCTTCTGCTATGTACTAGAAACAGTGAGTATGCGTTATAATTTCTACTTAGTCCTCCGTGACACGATGAAATGAAATCTCTCACTTGTGTTGTAATGTTTTTTGTCTTTCAGATGCAATACACGAATACAGCACACCTATATTATAATAGTATTATGTTAAAGATGATAGTGGCGGGTGATTTCAGAGCTTAATATTTTTTAAGACTTAAGTTTCATCAGTGCAAGCCTAGCGAACATTAGAAGAAAATAAATGTTCCTGAAATTCTGTGAAATAATAAAATTTTCAAAACTTCTGATTTTTCTTTAATATATTATTATTTCTCTCACATAATTATCATATACATAGACACTACGTTACGTACATAAGAAATTATAAATGTAAACTTTAAATAAATTAATAAACGTGAATACAGAATGTAAGCAGTTACATTATCTGGTGCATAACCTGTATTGTCCCATTGTGGGCAAAGGTCTCCACCATCCTTGAAATGGAATGAATCAGGTTTTTCATTTTTTATTAAATTAAGAAACTAGATTTGAACTACGTCGATAAAAAGCACTTACCCGTGTGCCAGAATTCATTAAAATTTGTTTAGTTTGGCGAGAAAGAGGAAGCCTACAACCTAGCTACATAATATTATTGTTTCAATATTTTGAAGATACATTATTTTCATTTAGTGCTTTTTATATCCCAGACTGGCATAATTTGTGCTACTACTTGTCATATTTATTAGTTTTCGTATGAAAAATCTCGAGATCTATGACTGAAAATAATATGACCTAAATTCTATTGCATTACGTATTTAATTAGTATTTTATGACATACATAGTATTAAACAGTTATTGATTTATGTAATATTAAAGTTGAAAAATTAAGAATCCAGCAGGACTCGAACCTGCACCTCTTGGGTATACGCCCCAAGTGCTTTGCCAATTCAGCTATGGATTCGTATGCTGCCGGACTCGAAATTTCTCAACTCTTTTTGTGCCAGCTTTTAGCTTTCAACTTTAATATTACATAAAATAAATGCATAGCAAAGCTAAAATTTGCTTTAAAATATTACAAGTTATTGATTTGTTGTATAACGTTAATCTGAAGTAAAAAAACCTTTTAAATATCATTATTTTATCTCGCCAAAGTACAAGAAATTACTAAGAAACTGCTCCATGACCAGTATCCGATTTTGACATAAGAAATTGCGTTACTTGCCTGTAAAGCTGTCAAATCTGCAAGAGGATAGTAACTGGCAAGCTGTCAATTTTTTTGCCAAGCAGTTATCAACCGTATCTGTATGGAAATAAGGATGTACTAAATCCGAGATGTACCGGTTACTTGCCAAACTATTAGTCGATTTCGAAAGCGACTGGAAATTAGTCACATTTACAGAATAGCATAGCCGTTTGCCCGCGACTTCGTGCGCGTGGATATCGATATTTCCATGCTATTTCTTTCAAAAGTGGGCAATTTCCTTATGCATTTTTAAGCCCTAAAATTCAACCCCTTGGAGATTGATATCGCCAAAAATCTATCTTACAGTTCTTTCACGTCATGCTAGGAGCATAGGCTCCTAATGTGCAAAATTCAATGCAATTGCCTGCTAAATTGACGAACCACCCATTATTTACCCCCTTAGGGCTCAAATAGAAAGACAAACATTTAACAGTTTTTAAGTTAGACCAATAGCTGCTGCTACACAATTGTGAAAACCTCATTCAATTTAATTCAGTAGTTTTTGCGTGATGCGCGAACAAAAAAATATGTTTCGTCTTCCACTATTGTTATCAAGTTCCCTCGGATTCTTTTAAATATCTTCAATGTACAGATATGGCTATTTAACAATATGTACCTATTGATATATAAAAGTCCCGACCATATTATTTTATTATTATCAAATCTTATCAAAGTGATTATTCATGTTCCGGTGGGTATTTACACCAATGATGATGCTTTGATCGATCGAAACTCAAATACGTATATTTGCAAACTCCAAATACGTATTTGAGAGCACGGTATCGAAGTTCATAAAATTTGTCATTTTTAAGTACTTGAGTTAGTATTAAAATGATTGCGCACGAATATATTTAAAAATATGTAGATCTACAGTTATGTCTATGCGCAATATTTTCTTTTTGGTAGGCTTGAATTTAGATTGAGGTAGACCTACTCTTAAAGATTTTGTTGTTTAACTTAGTTATTTTTTTTTATTCTGACCCGACCAAATTTTGCACGACACTTAAAATCATTGCTGATTTGGTATAGCTAACTATAAAAGTCTTTTGGAGTGTATCTTTTATGTAGCAAAATAATGAGTTTACAATAAAATAAAACAAAATTTCAATTTAAATAATATATAATAATCAACAACCTAGAATAAAAGACTACTTATTTATAATAATCAACATTACATACTCAAAAGGTATCTAACATAAAAATCACAATATAAAATTCTTACTTACAGGTATAGTTACATTATCGTCGGTGCGACTGCAATAGCGCGTAAGAGCAATTTGCGTATTTACAAAAGTCGCAAAAATTAGTTTTCGCGCCATCGACTTCTGAGTGTCTATTGGCACCTAATGCAAGTCACACCATTTGAATTAGTCAATAAGAAACGCCCATTACGCCGTTATATCAATACCGCGTATTAGTTCTCAAGGAGTATTTGGCGGCAAAGCCGCGTATTTACTGGCATTGTAGTGGAAGTCTGGATAGGAATTGTGCGCGCTCCTGATTTATGATTTATTATTATTGTAAATAACCAGTGTGTAAGTATATTTATTATATTTGTATTGAATGCTTTTAATAGTGTCATTTGCGTGTTTTGTTAATATCCAAATTTCACTCGGGAATACAACGGGTACCTATTAATATTTTATAATAGTTTTTAACATTTTTTAAAGATTTCAGCAACAAGGATTACCATTTCTATGAATCAATCCGACCTGGTCGTGGGGCTGGTGATCACGTCGTTAATGATATAAGAGTACTAAGGTATAATCCAAAAGGGACAATAGACTTTAAGCTTCACTTTACGGACGAATTTTCACCTCTGCCTAGAAGACCAAAGAAACCATGATCTGTGATCGACGTGGTTCCTGCACTTTACCAAACGAGGCAGGCAATTGCAAAAACAAAGTTTGATCATTTACAAGAATTGAAGAGTGTGATTCCACAAGATTGCCATGCCTTTTATGATAATTTACCATACAAATAAAAAGGGCTGAATTTCTTATTACCTATAGATCTCATTAGGTTGCCAAAACCAAAGTGGTTATTTTTATTTAGGTAAAAGTTTTATTTTTTTCAAATTACTAAACTGGTTATATTTTGTTTAATTTTTGTTTAACTGATTGTTAATATCATTATTAAGAACTACCCGTATGATTTTATGTGTTGATAGTGTTGTGATTTAATGGAAAACTAAGGAGACTGATTTTTTTAAGGCTACTTTATTATAATAAGTTAATGTTTTGTTCGAGATATAAAAGTGATTGAATTTTTTTGAGCTACCTACCATAGTAGCAGTTTATGTGTTCAGTTAAAAGTTTATTTTTTTGTTGTTTTCTGTTAAAAGCAATGATTACTAATGTATGGTTCCTGTAATCATTTTATAGACTGTGCTTTATTTCTAATTGTTATTTTCAGGTCTTCAAGATTTTTTTTAAGTTAAGCTTAAGTCTAAGGTACATAGGTATTACATTAGTAAGTGTTTGTTATTGTATTGTTCTATAAAAAATTTAAAAGAATTTTATTCGTTATGTGACATTAAATGATTATAATAAACTAATAAAATGTTTAATTTCAAAACCGTGGAACTACCAAAATTGACATTTTTTTTACTTAACCTGTAGCAGCAATATCGCGTATGTGATATATCTCAATATATAATAAAGATATTTGTAAAATCTTATGAAATTCCTATGCAATATCATGCAATGGAACCACAAACAAGTTCAGTTGAAAAAATATATTATATTGACCATGATAACCAATTATTTCTTCCTCCTAAAAAAATGATACGCGGTATTGCGAATTGCTCTTACGCGCTATTGCAGTCGCACCGACGAATATAATATATAGCACTAGGAACCGAGTACATGATTTGGCGATCCGCGAATAATATCCTCTTCAGTAGCTCATCCTTCAGATGTCATACTCGATATGCCCAAAATATCAGTCTCCTTCCTGTTTTACTCATTTTCTCAAGACTCACCTTAATAGTGAAAAATAATAATTCACCTTCTGATTTTCAAAGTTTTTCCGCTGTTAATTGAAATCTAATCTTACTACTCCCATCTTGAATAAAATTATCTACCTACCTAAATGACAGCAGGCAATGATCGTCATAATCTACGTCTTAAAAGATTATAAGAATTATCGAATAGGTGTATACCTACGTCATTAAACTTCGATCTCTCACGTGAATTGAAACGGAGGCAAGGTAGGTAAATTCCTATGTCGCAAGAACAGTCTAAAGTAAAACTCGGATTGGTAGAGACGGAAGAAGATTTCCTTCTTGAAACTATGGAACCCTAAAATATGTCTCATGAAACGCAAATGTGAATAAAGTCAACCAGATTGAAAAACAATTTATTAAAAGCTTGATGTAAGCAGAATTATTTATTTGCTCTTGGTAAACATGGTAAGCTATCAGTAATCCCTTTAAATAAGAAGCCCTTCAGTTTTCATAAAGAAAGGTACAAAAAATGCCACACAGGACATTGAGCTATTATTTACCTATACTTCAATGACACAGGATAGAAGTTTCTAAGAATTCAGTTTCAATTCCACTTCTCCGTAACAAGGGTATAAGAAATCTATTACATACTTTACCTGAAAGTTTTCTAAATAATAATTGTATTTGCCTGTTTATATTTTTGCTATTATTTCAAGTATTTTGGACTTACTTTTACTTGTGTATTCATAATAAGACTGTTGAGGGCCCATTACTGTACATTGAAGATATTTTGACAAAAAAACTTGGCATGGGTCATTACAACGATTTAACATCTTAGCTAACTTTTATTCCAAAATTAACGCGAGCTTAATGTTTATCTAGTGGTCTAGCGGGCACAATTCCAGTTTGTGTTTTCGAATACGCTAGCCTCGGGCAGGATTGATTGGATTTGCATAATTATTTATCGGATAGCACATTTATTGACAAAGGTTGTAAGATATAAAACATTAAGCTACCATTAATAGGGGCGAAGCAGAAGAAAAATATGTCGCAAAAACGGGCGACGGGACCGGAGCAGCACGTAACCTATAACGTGGGTAAAAACGCGGGGGGGTTGATTTCAAACAGAGCTAAAAATCATGTCATCCCTTATAACTATGTTTTTTTCTTACGATTGTTTTTGTTTTTTTTAAATATATAATCGTTTTCATTTACCTCTATACGCTCCAAAACAAAACAATACCCAAAAGCATACTATTTCCGAGATAAATACAAATATAACATTTAGTCCCTTAAGAAGATAATACTCATTTTCCGTTTGCGTTGACATAAAGTCGATTAAAAATGAAGTTACTCGTAGAAATTCCATTTATTTCATATTTCATATCATAATTATGTGCAAGCCTTCAAAAAAAGTATACGTTTTTCATTTGAGAATAATAGAATATTTGTATCCTAGTGTTTTTAACATTGGTCATGGTTTATCTATCATTCATGTAGCGTAGATAAATACCGTCGTAATATTAAATCCACGAAGCTCCCGGGCCCCCGCCGCACCCCATCTGCTGAATCTTCGTCAGTAGCCTTGCAGCGTTCATTCAGTGTTGCGGTGTATTTCGTAATTTTGGCCAGATATTTGTTTTTTACCGATTTCTGTGCCGTGAACGAAACTCGACTCATTCATCTCCTAACCATTATTCCAAAAGGTAATGTAATCAATTTTTTTTTACACAGTGTTTCTTATAGCTAACAAGGACATGGATATTTTAAATGTATTTGAATCACATCTAGAAAGTTCCACAAGCTTAAAAAATAATATTTGTTAAAAAAATCATTAGTGTTACTATCATTTGTGTTACTTTTTCAAGTAACACTAATGATAATGAATGTAACACTAATTAAATATTAACAAAAAATTAAGCCTTTCCGCCTGATTAAGACAAAGATAGGTACTTTGTTTTTTTAATTCTCTTTTATTGTGTTGATGTAAGGAAAATCAATTCTTATATTTGCATGATTATCAACGAAATTTTGTTCATTTCGAATTATTAAGTATCGGTGTTTATATTTTGAGTTTGTCTGTTGCTTAGTGCAGTTAAACTGTGGCTTAATTAATGAAAATATTTTTTTTAGAACATTATGCTGAATAAGAAAAAGATGTGTGAAGACGAGTTAGAAAGAAGAAGAATAGCAAGGAGAGAAAAATATAAACAAATTAAAAACGACCCAGAAAAATATGACGCTGAAAGTACTAAAAAAAGAGAAGCCTATCTAAAACGAAAAGAGACTAAGAAGGTGAAAAAAGAAAGAATCAAAGATTACAACGAAAAAAGTGGAGGAATAATTCCAAACGTTATCACAAGAAGAAATTTAAAGAGAAAAAGATACAAGAAGTGATCGTCCCAGAAATAAATGAAATAGATTCTACAGCTGATAATAAAACTGGCGACCCATTGGATACACCTGATGCAGACCGACAAAATAAGTTAAAAAACAAAACGTTGTGTTCAAAATAATCGCTTTAAAACGAAAGCACCTCTTGGAGAAAAAAGAAATGTTATGTTTAATACCAATACAGGTGCAAAGATCTACTGCTAAAAAAATTAATATTATGAAAAATAGTCAAGAACAAGAAAATGTGCATAGTGAAGAAATAGGCATAAAAGCAGCTACAGCAGTGGCGTCTGGATTTGGGCAACAACATCAAAAACAACTTCTTACGTTTTTGAAAGGAGGAGGAGGAAAGATATAATAAAGGAAAGCAGAAGCAAAAATCAAGAAGAAAATTTTATACATAATAATATATAAATAATTATTAGAGCAAAAAAGATGATTTAAAAAAACAAGACATAGACCATAATCAGCAAAATTATGGAAGATAAGAATAAGATTGTAATATGTAAGGGACTTAAAAATTTAATCAATACTTGAGTACCAACTTTTAAGTTTAAAGAAAACGACTGTTTTTTTATTATATGGATAGTTTTAGTTTTATGTGTGTTAGACTGATTAGTTATTAAGTACATGTTTGTTTAAAGATTGTGCTTAAATATTCGTTTAAGCACAATCTTTAAACAAACATTTACAATATATATTAAATTGTAATCCCGAAGTTCCTCTAAGACTGAAAAATTACATGCATCCAAATAATATTTTTATCATTGTTAAGAGACATTAAACTGATTTATTCAATTTCGGCAAGTTTTATTTCAATTTTCTGATATAAAGTACATTGCAAAATTATTAAAAAGAGTGGTTACAGTTATTTTTTTTTAATTGTCATTAGTAGGCATCTAATTTCATTAGTGTTTTAGTAAATTTATTAGTGTAACAACCTCACTCATTCGTGTCACTCTGATTTCAGTTTTTCTGTAGTTTGAAATAAAAAATCATTAATATTTTATACAACTTACGTTAATATAACCTTGTAAAGTGAGGTTATACCATTAATAACTCAAAAAACGGGTATTTAAGAAATCAAACAAAAAAGTATCATATTAATTCGAAATTTGAAATCGACCCGGGGCGCAACGAACATAAGATAACATAACATCACGCCATCATCCTAAATAACACTTTTGCTCGACCAAGAAATTGAACCCGAGACTTCGCGCCTATGAGGCGCTTGTCTAAGCCCCAATTTCACAGGTTTTTGATAAACCTTATTGGCAGGATAAGCATACAACACACATAAATGTAAGTGATAGCTGTGTTCTTTTTTCAGGTGTATCTTGTATCACTTCTAAATTCGGATAAGTTATATTTATAACGGGATATAATCCCACCCACACGTCCACCACTGTGACTTCTGTGACGCCAGGATCTACAGCGGTAACCAACTGAAAGGTACCGTGCATGACACACGGGCAATCCCAGGGAGAGTTAAAATTGTCTTGGAACCCGCAACGAATTTAATCAGAAGTAGGTATATAGTTGGAGTTGGAAAGTATGATTTTGGTTTGATTGATTGGTCAAGTTATATTATATAGGTAGGTCCGATAAAGTCTATCCGGAACTCGCGCATGTAATTCACGAACGATTGCAACGAGGTATTTTTAGTTCATTATATCAAAACCCACGCGGACAAAGTAAATCAATATATACAAAGTAAATAAATGCGAAGTATTTTAAAGATTTCCTCTGTATTTTTTTTATTAGTTTAAACCTATCCATTATAAAATATTGTCCAGCGCAGCTGGTCTATAATAATATTATTTTTTAAAGAGGAAATCTTAATATGCTTCTTTGTTTGTTTGATCCTCTAAAAAGCAAAGCATACTTTTATCGACGTACTCTATCGGAAGACCGCTGAAAGACCGAATAATAATAATAATCTACGCACACGCACACATCCACACACATAATATGACCTTTCATCAAACATAATTAGAAGTGGTTCATACACATGTCATCGGACGATGCATATGCAGCGAGCGAGGTGACGGGTATAACAAGGCTGCCCATCGATGTCGCGCCGAGAGCCAATCAAACCTCTTTGTTCCTCAACACGACGTAGGCTGAACGTAAATACTAGATCTAATAACTGGCTAGCAGTTCTGTTAATTATGGGGACGGTAACGGTAAGCTTTAGTCACAGCTTTAGCTTTTCTTAAAAAAACCCGATGTATCTGTACCTTAACGGGAAACAATTGCGTGAAGTATGCATTTGTTCCTTAACTTGGCTGTTTTCCATACAAAAGTAATATGAGATTAACTGTAATATTATTAAGTTTTTATCTATTACTACAGACAAATCATATCTAAAACACTAAAATGCATGTTTGTTGGCCATTCTTTTTTTTCAAAATTATTTATTTTTATTTTAGTTAATGATTAGAACAATGTTGACAAAAATGCCACGAACAAACAAGCATTTTAGTGTTTTTGATAGCATTTGTCTATAAATATTGATAAAAACTTAATTATATAAAAGTTCAACCCATATTACTATAGAACACGGCGCTCGGGAGTCTACCACTAATATTGCAAATAGTCAGTGCCATGTAGTGTTCTAGTTCGACTGTGATCTATTAACTTTGATAAAGATTTTGATTTGACTTTCCTTACAATATTTATTTTTCTCTTTTCTAATCATATTGGACAGTAAATTGGTTTTACATTGATTTAAGTTCAACAGTCAATTGGATATCCATTAAATATTTCAGTTGCTTTTTAACATCATGCACCCAAAAAGATGTGTTCAAAGGCCCGTTCTGTTTAGGTCCCATGTGATAGGCGGTAAGCTTATCGCCATCCAATGAGCACAATTCCAACTCCTTGCGGCTATTGAGAATTTTGCCACACCCGGGACTCAAACTCGAGACCTCGCGGTGAGGGGCACATACGCTAACTACTAACTAAACAAACGAGGTAGTTTTCCTGATCTTGTCTCGCGTTTGTCTATTAACGTGCCTAGAACGACAGCAAGGAATACCAATCCTATCCATCTCCCCTTGGTGACCACGAATTATCGACAGAATGCATTTTTGTGGCGAGCAAGCAGTAGTAACTATACAAAAATTTAGATATTGATATATTTAATACAAAAATTGGACCGGCTAGACGGATACTCAGTCAGGACTTCTTTTACAAATATTTATAGCGATCTTTTATGTGTTTTATTTTTTAGTTTTAGTGTAATAATTAAGCGCTTACTTTCGTACTTTTGTTTTTGATGTTTGTTGATGTTGATGATGTGAAATTTCGATTTATATTCAAAAGTTTATTCGTGAAGATCTGTTATTAGCTCTCTGTCACTTATTTACGTTAAGCTATTCAAATTGTTACATGCTGTTGATCTTCCTATAAATAAATAAATAAATAGTTACTTTGTATGTATTTATTTATACTTATATATTTATTCGTTTAATACATGAAATTCCCGGTAAGCTAGGTAAAACACTGGTCAAAACCATTTATAATCCAATGAGTGTGTCAAATGTGACTGATGATTTCACCACTGTTGTAATATTAGAATCATAAGATTCCAAAATAATTAACTGTTTCCTTATTTTAAGGATTGTAACATTCTTAAACTACGATTTTTTTTTTTTTAAAGCTTACTAGTAATTTGCAAATACAAATTACTAGTATTCTTGTTAACCCTCTCCAGCTAAGCTTAATTCGCTTGTGTTAGGAGGAAGTTCACGTCCGTGGTGTAATGGCCAGGATTCGAACCCACGATCTCTCGATCGTAAGGCCGATGCCTTATCCATTGCGCCACGGCCGCTTCAATATATAACATAACATAACATTACGCCTATATTTCCTAGAAGGGTGGCAGAGGTGTAAAACACCCACACTTCACCTGTTATGTTTAGGTACCGGGCACAATTCCATATTCGCGCTTTGTTAATTGACGGAAAGATCACAAATAACATTTTACTCGACCCGGGAATCAAACCAGATAACTCGCGGTGAGCATACGCTTACCACTAGACCATCGAGACAATTATAACAATATTTAATAATAATAATGATACAACGAACGTGATTTTATTACTTGATATTGATAACGGTAACAGTAGACGCTCGAAATATTCACAACATATTAAGTAATATATTTACTAATAAAATCAATATTGAATAAAACATAATATTTACAAAAACATTTTTTTTGCCGTTTTTATAGATAATAATACGGAACCCTTGGTGCGCTAGTCCGACTCGCACTTGTTTAGTATAAGTAAATAAAATTAAAATAAATCAAATTATTCAGAAAGGACATAGGTATACGTGGATACTAAAATGAAAGTGGTCAACGTCTCGCTTTATCTGTGTATAACTTGAAATAATACAGTAAATGGCCTTGAGTTGCCTATATTCAAAGAATTATAGTACCTACTCCTAAACGTTGAGGACTTGTACTTTTTAACAACATGAAGTGCTGATTACTAGATGCAAATATCCGAGTAGATTTAGGTAATATACGAAATACAATATAGAAGCATTTAATGTAAAAATCGTAGCGTTATGTATAGTCTCTCCATTATAGTAACATTTAAAAAAAAGTATGGCCTTTGGTTGTGTAGACCCCTTTTAAATAATTTAGTTTATATTTAATTCAGTTACCTAACACACCTATTATGGGCAAACATGACAAAAACGTCAATACACGTTTCCGCACTCTGCATCGAGACATCATCCATCATGTCACGGATTCGAAAGCTTTGATTCCATTTATCTGCAACCATGCACTTATATCAGTAGTTAATTAGTGCTAAAGCTTCCTTGTTAATGAGCTTTCATCAATCATTATTATACAGGATGAATGCGGTATTGGGGAATTTATTGAAACGAAACTACAGAATCTAGATGTGGTCAGAGCTCATTGCCAACGTTAAAAATAAAATTAAAAATAAATGTTTCACGTCAGCCAAAAAAATTAAACGTGGACTGCCTCGATGGTATATTTGACGGCTATTCTCACCGCGAAGTCTCAGATTCGATTGCTGGGACGGGCAATCTTTCCGAGAGGAGATTCACAATAGCAGCACGAAGTTGGAATTGTACTAGGTGGATGGTGGTAGGCTCACCCCTTATCCCATGGGACCTAAAGATAACAGGTAAAATTGTGGTATTGTACTCTTCTGCCACACCTTTATGGGTAATATAGGCGTGATGTTATGTTATCAAATGTTGTAGTCATTTGATTTGCTTGGAAACGTGATAGTATTTTTGGCTTTTTAATTGGTAAACCGGTGGAAATAAACATTAACCACGTCTAGAAATTAATAAATGCACATACAGGGTGGATGCGACATAGCGACATTTATTGAAACCACAGCTTCTATACATGGCCAGTATGCATTTCCACCGGATAAAAAATTCTCTGGCGAAAAAAAAATCCACGTCTTCCGAACAAATTGCACGATCGCAATGTTCAAATTGTTCGGAGAACGTGATTTTTTTTTTTCGCCAGAGAATTTTTATGCGGTGGAAATTGATACTTACCATGTATAGAAGCTGTGGTTTCAATAAATGTCGCTATGTCGCATCCACCCCGATCGCATCCACCCTGCATATACTGCTATACTAAAAGTCTATAGGCATATATTATTATGTTGAGTTGTTCCTAAAATTAGGTAATTTAGTACTCAAATCATACCTCTGCCAAAAAATATAAAAAAATAATTATAGTTGCTATTTAAACTGTCAACAACATAGAAAACCACTTTGACGAATTTATCATATTTGGCCATGGTAACATTGGATAACGTTGGTCAAAATAAATTTGAGTGGTAGGTATATCATCTTCAGCAGCTAGTTATATCACGTCTAAACAATTAAATAGTAAAGCATAGAAAATGTTGGCCCACAATATTTAGAGGCACTTCCTTATCGATAACCGATTAATATAATGGAAAGGCTATTGTGTGATTGAGTTACCCTAACGTCGAAACGATAAAGACGCAACAAAATGTATAAGAAAACAACATAATTGTATTATATATAAACGGCATTATCCACCCACGTCTTGGATAGGCAATACGGACAATTTAATAAGTACATTATTAAATATTGTTAGAGGAAGTCTGTAGCGTCTGTTTCAGTCGCTCTTATTGAATTCGTATTGTTTCATCTCAATTTTCTATGAACGGCACAGGGGCCGCATGTTACTGACATTTAATAAACTTGCACGCCCGGATTATAGAGTTTACGGTGATACGTTTTTGAAGAGTGCGCGCGAGCCGTCGAGGTACTTTCGTATTGAAATAAACGCGTCGTTTGTTTCTGATTTTGAAATTGCGAGTTGCACTGTTCTTATTAATTTCAAACTTTCGCGATTTGTACTTATATATATTTTTTAGACTTGCGAAAATGGATACCGACTCTCAACAGCCTGGAATCTGTCATTAACAAGTGCAATCGCCACCGTAATGATACGCAATAGTGTGAAGACGTCATTAGTATTGTGTGACAAAAATAAAAATAGTGACGACCAAGTGAACCCTCACTTGGTCGTCACTATTTTGACACACAGTGAACAAAACCCTCGCTTCTCGGCGATAGCGCTGCCTGAGTCTTCACCAGTCGGCTCGTGACCACGATCGGTGCGATTCGATCAATGTCATAATCGATATTTATTTTGCGAATAGTATAACTAATACTTTTTGCTAAATTAACTTGTAATATCGATTATGACAAAGCTCTTAAGATTTACTTCAACTTTTGATTTTATACCAGAGGATACCTGACAAATTATTTTGTTTAATGTTCCTGAAGGAACATTATAAGTAAAAACCTTTTTTATGAACATAATATGGCGAGGGCGAGTCATAGATGAAATCTTGGATTAAGTTTCTTATAATCATTAATTAGTTTTAATCTCTACAAGGATCAAAATATTACCTCGTAGTATATTAAATGACGTGTATACGTCAAGTTCACGGGCGGGACTACAGTCGATGTCTACGAGGCAGCGGCGTCTACGAACTCTTGCGTGAGTTTGCTATGAGAGCTTTGAAGTGTATTGAGACTGCCTTTCAATCTTTTAATTGTATAAAAATCTCGTGTCACCTTTTCGGGCAAACCTTTTCGGAGGAGTTCGATATTTAACACAGATATCGAACTCTAAAAAGGTTTGACAGGGTTTGACCGATTTTTAATTTTTTTCATGTTATTTTGCTGGTTTGAGAAGAGGTCGTGGCTTTTTTTTTATAAAACTAGGTTAAGGTTGGTATACCAAGCAGGCTTAAACGCAATCAGTAACAGAATCCATCTCACAAAAAAAAACGGTTTTCAAACAAACCTGACTGCTTTCAATGTTTAATATATTCGACAACCGTTAATTCTTTTTGTGTATGATTTTGAATGAATTCTGTTCTTGATTCAGAGCAAACGACTTTCATGATGTTGATAAAAGTAAAAATAATTTTGTATAAAGGTTTTTAAGCATCTTAATCTTTCGAAGCTATTAATTACTTCTAAGTCCTTACTTTTTCACCTATGCTGGTACACCAAAGAGTCAGCATTAGGGCTGTACGGCAATTAATACGCTAATTAAATTTGCGCTGTGCTATGACTAATTTATTCCATAACAACGGCTCTCGACTCGAAAAATAGACCAAGCTGCTAAAATACTGCTCACTTATTAAATTATGTAATTTATTGGAAACATCACGTCTGTTTATCTTGTATTTGATTTTATAGAGTATAGAAGAATAATAAAAACACAGATCTTCGATTAAGCAATAAACTTGAAATATACTTACTGTTCTCATTATCTGCCGAGCCTTTTTTTCGGTTCGGCTTCTAGTCTGACGGATTTAGCTGAATATCAGTATTTTACGTGGAGCAACTGCCATCAGACCTCCGCAACCCAGTACGAGGTGATACGATACTCTTTGTTAGACTAGTTGTCAGGCTTTTTAACCTCTGACTACCCGTAACAATTGCGATTGATGTTCAATGGCAATCGGTATGGCTATTCCGTAAAGGTGACTTATTTCCAGTCGATTTCGAAAGCAATTAATAATTTCGTTTGAAACCGGTTCATCTCGGATTTAGTGCATCCTTATTTCCATACATATACGGTTGATAACTGCTTGGCAAAAAAATTGACAGCTTGCCAGTTACTATCCTCTTGCAGATTTGACAGCTTTACAGGCAAGTAACGCAATTTCTTATGTCAAAATCGGAAACTGGTCATGGAGCAGTTTCTCAGTGATTTCTTGTACTTTGGCGAGATAAAATAATGATATTTAAAAGGTTTTTTTACTTCAGATTAACGTTATACAACAAATCAATAACTGTTTAATACTAATGTATATCATAAAATACTAATTAAATACGTAATGCAATAGAATTTAGGTCATATTATTTTCAGTCATAGATCTCGAAATTTTTCATACGAAAACTTATAAATATGACAAGTAGCACGAATTATGCCAGTCTGGGATATAAAAAGCACGAAATGAAAATAATGTATCTTCAAAATATTGAAACATTAATATTATGTAGCTAGGTTGTAGGCTTCCTCTTTCTCGCCAAACTAAACAAATTTTAATGAATTCTGGCACACGGGTAAGTGCTTTTTATCGACGTAGTTCAAATCTAGTTACATACTTTAATAAAAAATGAAAACCTGATTCATTCCATTTCATGTATGGTGGAGACCTTTGCCCAACAATGGGACAATACAGGTTATGCACCAGATAATGTAACTACTTACATTCTGTATTCACGATTATTAATTTATTTGAAGTTTACATTTATAATTTCTTATGTACGTAACGTAGTGTCTATGTCTATGATAATTATGTGAGAGAAATAAGAATATATTAAAGAAAAATCAGAAGTTTTGAAATTTTTTATTATTTCACAGAATTTCAGGAACATTTCTTCTAATGTTCGCTGTTCTTGCACTTATGAAACTTAAGTCTAAAAAAATGTTTAGCTCTGAAATCACCCGCCGCTATCATCTTTATCATAATACTATTATAATATAGGTGTGCTATATTCGTGTAATGTACCTGAAAGACAAAAAACATTACAACACAAGTGAGAGATATTTTATGTAATTTCATCGTGTCACGGAGGACTAAGTAGAAATTATAACGCATACTCACTGTTTCTAGTACATAGCAGTAGCAAAGAGTTAAAATCACATTTATATATCGTTTTTATAGTTGTCTTAAAAGATTATCTTGAACTTTGATATATTTTGTTTTGTATTGAGGATAACTTTTTTTTCCATCACATCGCGTTCCATTCTTATTTTATTTAATTTTATGCACTCGTTTTACACTAAAGAGAAAATCTCTCCGAAAATACCTCTTACCATAATGACCTATATTGTGTTTGTTGTTATATGTACAATTTTCTTTTGATATAATCAGTTAAATAATTTGAGTTTTATTGTTTGAATTTGTTACTTTCTTTATTCAGTTTAAAGCTATTTATATGCTTTTTGTTGTAATGAAACGTTCCAATTTTCTTCAGTCAAAGACATTAGTTGCCACAGAGTAAAAATGCATTTTAGTAGGTGTCAACAAGAAGGTTTTATCAATACAAATAAATAAAATTTAATTGTCTGTTTTTATTTTAATGCCAAAATATTTATAGTTATTTGAACGATACTTATTTATAAAATCCAGTTTTAATTTATTTAGCTACCACGCAGACAAATCCGCGAGCGAAAGTCAGTTCGTTAATTTTATTATTTTATTCTCGCGATCTACTGAATATTGAACTGATATTTGAGATTACGCTAAACGTCACGGGAGTGGAGCTGTAAGGTTTAATGCGGGTCAAAACGTGGGCGTAGCTATTACTAATATAATGAATTCCACGCAAACGAGGTGGCGGGAAAAGTAGTTAGGATGTTCAAGTTAAATATTGAAAGCCCAAAAACTTAATTTTTATGATTTTGTGTTTATACTCTTTATAGCTGGCGAAACCTCACGGTAAGCGGCCGCAAATTTCACCTCTGTTTTAATACTAAAAATATTTTTCTTTTTTTTTTAAGTGGCAGTCAGCAATTTTATATTTTTCTGCAAAAATATATTTTTAAAAATGTAGAAGTCATATTTCACTCTTTACATCAATTTCAAATGTAGTTTAAAAAGTATTATTTTATTGTTAAATAGCTTCTGCCCGTGGCTTCGTCCACGTTAATTTCGATATTTCTGAGTTATTATATCTTTCAAAATTGAAAAACCTGCCTAATTTACCCCCTTTGGGAGTTACATTTCGAAAAAATCTATCCCAAATTCATCTACAAAATTTATTTTATTTACTTGTAAGGAGCATAATTATTAACATAATTATACAGGCAGACAAAATCCAAAAAATATGTTTCGGCTTCTACTGCTGTTCTAGTCTCCTCTTATTGATTTTTCTTAAATGTGTTCGACAGGCATTTATAATTTTAAATTTTATTATATCTATGGATTAGCTTTTATTAATAAAACCATTAAACTTTTTATTACGACAAGTGATTTCAACCACAGATAAAACATCATTAACTAATAGAGTGCGCGCCACAACTCAGTAAAAAACTGTAAAACAAAATAATTTTTACTTCCATTAAAACTATAACACAACAATAAAAGTGGATAAATTTGTATATTCCTCGTCCTATTAAATAAGAAATAATTTAATATCAGTTGATAATTTACAAATTGGTCATTTCCATTCAGTTTTGCCTATTGTCGTAAGCCATTATTAATAACACGCACTCTGATTTTTTGCTATTTCGAAATGAGTTTTTAAGCGTAAGTATTAATATCAGGCAAGTAACCAGGAGAGTAATCCGTGGTTTCGTTATGTCAAAAATGCATGTTTTGAGTGAAAGAATTACTAATTGACAGAAACTATTTGTTAAGAAACCAAAATCTAAAATAGCGAATAAGCCCACGGGACCGACACGACGGCTTAACTTGCTCTCCGAGGCACGGAGGAAAACTTATTATGTTAAAGACCCATCCACGGCTGACTGCGGTTAGTATTGCTTAACCTTTAAGATCGACCGGCCCGCAAACTCCTATTGTTGTTCCTGGAACCTCAAATTAGAAAGAGATTACTATTGCACTATATTATGTTAGGACCTACTCGTCTCTCGAAATGTGTCGAAGATTGCAGATAAGTCTCACATTCCTCTCTTTTTGTGTATGTAATCACAGCGTAAAGTTCACTGATACCACGAATATTATAATACTTAACGAATTATTCTTTATCTTCTAGCAGTAGGTACCTATTTATAAATCATTCATTATGTGATAATGGTAGATTTCATTATCTGTACTTACTATAGGTACTATATTACTGATTGACTATTTAATTCTACGTCTTGATTAGAAACATTATCCTATAGATATACGACATGTGATTTCATTACTATATCGTTTATATGATTACCTATCTATATAATGTAAGTAGATAATCTATCTTATTCTATTTAATGATAATGATATCTTCATAAATCAGATTAAACAATATTATGAATTAAGCTAGGTAGCTAGGTATCTTTATTTTTATTAATAAAACTAATTGATTTCGAATCATGCGTCATTTTAGCGGTACTTGATTTATGACGTGGCTGTGATGACGCCACGTCAACGTTGATTCTAATTGGCGTTGGTGTTCGACGGCGTCGGTCCATATGCCATGAGCCGATTTGACGTCAGCGAGCGCAAATGAATGCTCGCACGAGTATTTTGTTTACGACCCCTAGCCGAGGCAAGTAAATCAAATTACGACTTTATACGCATGGACTCCAGTTCCAGGTAGACTGCTAATTTTGGTGGAAAGTGTGGTAATTTTTGTAACTGATTGAGGTTACGGCTCAAATTTTTCGAAACAATATTTAGCTTTGACCACTGCTACCAGTTCCTAGTGGAAATCTAAAGGTAAATTAAATTTAATGCCGGGATAAAATCTGATGTGCCTGAATTTAAGTCAGTTTTCGTCATTTTAAGGCAGATAGCGTTGTGTTTTTGTATAATGAATCGTGAATTGTAATGTCAAATAAATAATTTTATAAAATAAATATTATATTTATTCAAATTTAATTTACAGACGTTGTAAGATCCAGGAGATAAAGTAAGTCACTCTGACGTAAGCGGCAGGAGATCCGACCTGGCAGCCACGAGTAGAGCCGAAGGAAGTCAAACCAATCTGCAATTAAATTAATTGAGAGTATGAAGTAAATAAATACCGATTTTTAACAACAGATACCAAGTCTACAAGGTCATTTTGCACATGCATTCACACGCATAAAATACGCACCAGAACCGGTTCTCCGTTCCTTTGGACAACAAGAGGACCACCAGAGTCACCTCCGCAAGTGCTCTGGGCGTTAGCACCGCTCGTGCAAATGTTGCCGTCAGACAGATTCAAAGGGAAGGATAGGCGGCAAACCAAGTTGGTTATTACTCGGAGATTAACCCAGCTCAAAGCCTGAGCGGTGGTAATACCAGTATCTGAAAATAAAAAGTATTAATTTGTTACGATCAAACACAAAGAGAAAAGAAAATAATGTCTATTGAGGAAACGAATAAATGAAAATATCTGTAATATTTTCGACACTGGTCTGGTCTGGTTAGCAGCCAATTGAAAATCAAGGCTATAAGATATCGGTGTACAAAAAAATCTATCCAGTATTGTTTGCGTTCGGGGATGTATACCAGTATTCAAAATGAAAATTGATTAGTTAAAAAAATACCTTACTCCCGGTATGGGTTTAAGAAGTAAGATGGCAATCGTTCTGCTGCATCTAGTTAGACTAGAAACTGCATCTAATGTACATGGGTAGGGTATGGCTCTTGGAACGGTTATAAAAATATCAGTAAATGATATACAAGCGCTCATAAAAATACAATTAGTAAATATAATTATTATTTAAATATTTACTTACTGTCACTGGTACGGCCGAAACCACTAGCAGTAGCCAGATCACCGGCGAAGTCATCGTTAAGTTCGGATCCAGCGGGCAGTCTGACGGGCGCAATGGTACCTGCAGATAAAATTTTATTAATTTAGTGATATTTAATAATACGATAATATAATTTTATCATATTAAAAGCAAATAGATAATACCAAATAACAATGTCCGCATTATTATTAATACTGGTAGATTTAAAAACCCTAGAAAATACTTACTGCCAAAGCTGACGGCAGAAGGTAAGTTGATCATAGCAATGTCATTTCGGATGATGGATGGGAACCATAATAGGTGCATATGAACATCAGAGGTTACGATTCTTTCGCCACCACTGAACAAGGTAATAGAGCCAAGAACAACAGTGAAACTCAGCGCCTGGTTTTCGCCATCGTACCAGCAGTGAGCAGCGGTGAGGACTCTCTGTGGTCCAACTACAACACCACCGCATACAGCTTGCCCTTGCGAAAAGGAAATCACAAGACCTGCCTAAAAAAAAAGTGTTTTTTAATAAACAGCACATAAATATTATAACCACAAGAAAAATAACATTTTGAACTATTCAGTTAAATGTTCAATTTTTTGATATTTTCCTTTTATGAATGAAATATCAACTAGAACTAAAAGGATGTTTAATTGTTGTTGAATTGCGTGGATAAATTCAAATTAACTTAGAAAGCTGATTTTTGGATATGTCGTTGAGGAAGCTTAAAAAAATATACCCTGAAAATTATGACCTCGATTTCCTATGAGCTTTCGCCGCCATCTTAAAAAGAGTAGTTAAAATTGTGTTTTTTTCTATTTATCTCGGGTCTCCGTCATTTAACAAAAAAATGTGTATCGAAGTTTTATAACGTTTTGAGTGTGTTTTAATGAAATACCAAACATTTTCACCTACCATCAAGGAAGAAGAGAAAATATTTAAGAAAAATTGTACGTTTTAACAATATTGGCGAAAGGTCTTAGGAATTTGAGGTCGGAAATTCAGGGTATGCTCTTGTAAGCTTCCTCTACTACATATTATCTAAAAATAAGCTTTCTAGGTTCAATTGCACTGATGATTGCTTTAAATTACTATGTGAACATAAAAAATATAAAAGCGCATTTAAAGATACAAATAACTAGTCGATAATTTTTTTCATGAAAATGTAAAATTTGTAAACAGCTTTTTATTATGATCCAAAAACGAAAAGATGGAGCATATATTTGTGTGCTTTCTCCTGTTAATTACAATATGGATTTATTTAATACTCCTTGTCTCATTTTACATTAACACGTGTGTAAGTATAGTCGTATGTGATGACTATACTTACATATTATGGTTATAACAGTCAAATGCAAAATTTAATCAGCGTTACAAAATTATTTAATATTATATATATTATTGAAATAAATACCTGGTAAGGGAACTGTCCAAGTGACGCCAAAGAGCCTCCAACGATTCTTGATTGACTAGATTCTGCTTCACGGATCTTATTGGCCAAAGGAAGACCAATTTTAGAAAGATAGCCGTACGCTGGGTTGTCCTCCAGATCAATTGCATCCTCAAAATTGAGGCTTTTTGAGGCGGCAACGGCCACCAATGCCAGGAAAGCTAGTGCCAGTTTCATCGTAGGTATTCGGACAGACTAGTTAGATTGTTTCCGTGTGGTTCAATATTTATACTATTCTTGCAGTAGATTAAAATAGTGATAGGCAGTATTTACGTCTGATTATTATAAATGATTGATTGATTATTTTTATGAGTAAAAACAATAATGAATCACTATTATTTTAACTAATACATTATACAGTGTGTAAATGACATTTTTCATGTCAACTTTATGTTTTTCCGATGGTTTTTTTCTATTTGCAGAATTTTCCGATGAAAAAAATTCGCACTTAAAGCTTCATAATCATGTTCTTAATCTTGAGTGTTTTAGCTAGCGTATTCTTATACATTATTCATTTTCTTAAAACGTGTAAATAAATCTAAGACTGATTTACTGATGTGTGATTAAGCAATCTTTTCTTTTCTTTTTTTTATCATTATGGAGGAGATAAGAGAACAACTATCAATATGATTGTTGGTAGTTGTTCTCTTTCTTGCAATGTGTACCTACTAATGACATATATGTACTACAACTATCTCATCTGTTTATACTATCTCATCGATTATCACTTGAGTAATTTAAGTTAGGTTACCCTATTGTATAAGGATTCAACTGAAAATCGTTATGTATTTTTAAGACAAATAAACGTATTCTAATTCTTATTCTTATTATTTCCGATGATTTTTTTTTGCACCTGGAGTCGCCGAATCATGTACTAAATCACTGGTAAGCGGTTTCGTCACGATGTTATTAACTCCCAGTATTATTACAATATTATTTAATCCTTATTTCGGAAAGCTGCTTAAATAAGTGGATATTTTTCTGTAGAGTACATTATCTTGCAGCTACTTCTGGCAGTGATTCTTTATCACCTTGAAACTTAGTTCGGCAGACCTATGTGTCATAATAATTAAATTGATGTTATAATTATTGTCCCCTGTCTAATCTAATGATTAACTTCACCGACTTTTAATCGATACTAAAATTTTCACTGCCCCTGATTTTGTGTACCACTTTTAGTTTAAACATCTCCCTCTTTTGTTTCTCCGTTTGGCAGGAGTAAAAACTATATTTTTTTTTATGACGATGCTCAGACGTGAATGAAATGGTGGCGATTAAAAATCACGCGTAAATGTCATAGCCCATTCAAACAGTACCTACAATCATAAATGCAAATCAACTTAGAAAGCTGATTTTTAGATAAGTTGAGCTTATAAAAGCTTACTCTTAATTTTTCGACCTCAAATTCTTATGAGCTTTCGCCGCCATCTTGGAAAATGTAGTCAAATTATTGGTTTTCCAAAAAATATATTAAATAATATATTTCTATGGACGATTTGTTGCTTGTTTTTTGCTTTACGTTTACATCATCAATATGAGAGATGCTTTAAAAGTAATATATTATTATTAAATTAAGTATATGACATTATATTATTATTGCCGATTTATTTACGTATAACGTACCCTAATAGGAGACTAGTCACTCGCTTCGTGTCGTTGTATAAGCAGTGACAGCAAATTAGATCAAATTTGCCAACTTTGAAATTATTTTTTCATCCAGGGACAACGGAGTGGAAGCCTTGAATTTTATAGGCTTCTGTACTGTTTTACATACTGTTTGTAGTTATTTAGGTGTCTTCATCTCATGTTACTGTGAAAGGTCCTCTCCTCAACGGTTAGGAGTATGTGGATAATTCCTTGATTATACACACATTGCTTTTACTCTTTTATTTTCTACTTGAAGTGTAAGATATTGCAACTTTATATACTATGGATTAATTTAAATATAAGTATCAATTTAATTCCGTAGCAATGTTTAAGTTTATTTTCTCTCCATAACCATCTTTAGCCATTGTGTTTTAGTTGCTATAACTAGCATATAATAATAAAATTATCGAATAAAAAAAATAATTGTCAAAAATCAAACAAATATTGTATGCACATGAGTTTCTTACTAGCTCTTCTCATGATGCAATATATATACTTTCACTTCATTTCATTTTCATTTTATTTTATACTCACTACAACATACTCTCTGAGACATACAATGAGCCGTGACTAACGCGAGGACCGCGTGCAATGGCCATCAGATACCCCCATATCTGAAGACCCGATCCTCATAACGGCGACATAGATGGGTGGTCCCGTCGCTAACCACGCATCGGTTGCAGAGGATAGGGAGAGCGGTGCATCATCTTACCGACACTCCTCTTCCCCTGCGGCCCTACCACGCTGCAGTACTAACGGCTGCGGCTCCGCCGAGACCGTGGCAGGTAGGGAGAACGGTGAATTAAATTAAGCCTTCTAAGGAATATCGCTGATGCGCACTTGCTCTGCATTTTGGAAGATGGTTCTTGATGCTGTCTTTAGATACTGACCCAACTATTTAAAATTTTCCTTAGTTGTGTAAGCATTTAGTTAAAAAATATACATTTTGAATTAAGAAAAAAAAAATATACCGTAATATACATAAAATAATATAAAATGTAATATTTAATAAGTAATATTTATATATATACTCGTATATTTTATTATATCTAATGATTTCATACAGTTCTGACAATGATAGTGACGATTTTCTTACTGCTAGTAGTGACGATAGTTTTGTGAGTATTCCTTCACTTAGCGACACTCTCACATCTCTTTTCTCTGACGTTCCTAGGAACTTTAATGTCGTACATATAAATGCTCAGAGCATTCCGGCTCATTTCCCCGATATGCTGGCAAGCTTTGACTGTACTAACTTAGATGCAATTCTTATATCTGAATCTTGGCTTAAGCCGTGCCTTTCCTCCTCGGCTTATTCTCTACCTGGCTTCCACCTTATACGTAATGATCGCATTGCAGGACGTGGCGGTGGTATTGCCACTTATTTAAGGTCAAATATAACCTATAACATTATTAATATCTCCTCACAACCACCTCCCCAAAATGCGGGAGAGCACCTCTTTTTAGAGGTAGAACTTAATCATGCCAAAATTTTACTCGGCGTCTATTACTGTCATTCTTCTCGTATTGACTTTTTCTCCTCTCTTGATATTCTTCTCGAAAACTCAGTCCCGACGTACAGTCAATGCATAATCATGGGTGATTTCAACACCTGTCTTCTTAAAAATGACTCCCGCTCCTCCTCTCTCCAAACCATCGTTCAATCTAATAATCTATCTATACTTCCTCTTAGCTCTACTCATCATATTCCAAACTGCTCTCCTTCGCTCCTCGACCTTATATTTGTTTCTTCCCCCAATCGTGTGGCTAAGCATGGTCAATGCGCAGCTGATGCCTTTTCCCATCACGATCTTCTTTACTTGTCTTACAAAATTCGCTTACCTAAACCTAAACCTAAATTCCTTATGCAGCGCAGTTATCGTAGTATTAACGTTGATGACCTTCGCAAGGATGTTGGCAATGTTGATTGGCAGTCGCTTATGGATACTAATAACATCGACGATAAACTTCACCTATTACAGCAAAGGCTAACTGATATTTATGACGTACATGCGCCGGTTCGTAAGATTAAAATGAAACACCAACCTTCACCATGGCTTACTGATAAGATCAAAACACTACTGGAGAAAAAAGCGACTGCCAAGTCAAAATATAAATGCCGACCTAACGACTTGAACCATGAGAAATACCTAGCCATCCGTAATCATTGCAGCAGAGTGTGTAGGAATGCTCAACGCCGAAACATTCATAAATCAGTTGAAAACGGTGATCCAGCCCAGGTCTGGAAGTTTCTAAGATCTTTAGGAGTTGGGAAATCTCGACAGAGCTCAATATCAAAAAACCTCGACTTAAATTCTCTAAATCAGCACTTTTCGTCTACATCATATTTTGATAAGACAACTAAACATAACACACTGAAATATTTGTCATCCCTTAAAACTCCTGACTGTCCCCAATTTGTCTTTAGTCAATTTTCCGATTGTGATGTTAAGAGAAGCATATTATCCATCACGTCCAACGCCCCAGGCAGCGACTGCGTCAGCCGTAATATGATCATTCCTATCCTTGATCAAATCCTTCCCATCATTTCCCACATCCTAAATTTCTCCGTTTCAAGTGGTTGCTTCCCAACTGCCTGGAAAGGAGCCCAAATAACTCCAATCCCTAAAAAGAGTAATCCTTCTTCCTTTTCTGAATATCGTCCCATCTCCATCCTACCTTTCCTCTCCAAGTTCTTGAACGCCTTATCCATCATCAACTTAGCCGATTCCTCTCCCAAAACCAACTCCTGAACCCATTCCAATCTGGTTTCCGTCCTGGCCACAGTACCACCACTACCTTGATACATATTACGGATGATATTAGGGCTGGCATGGAAGAGGGCAAGCTGACAGTTCTTGCTTTGCTTGACTTCAGCAATGCCTTCAACACTGTTGATTTTGATATCCTATTGGCCATATTGCGTTCTCTTAACATATCTCCAACGGCAATTGACTGGTTTCGTAGTTACCTGTCTGGTCGCCGTCAACGTATCTGCATTGAAGATAATCTATCTTCCTGGTGTACTACAACGGCTGGCGTACCGCAGGGCGGCGTTTTATCTCCATTGCTTTTCAGCGTATTTATTAATACAATCTCTAACAAACTTAATTCTTCCTACCACTTATATGCTGATGATCTACAGATTTACTCTCAGGGTCCATTAGATCAGCTTACGGAAGCTGTTAACATAATAAATTCTGATCTCAGAACCATCTGCAATTGGAGTAAGGACTATGGATTGCTTATCAATCCCACTAAAACCCAAGTAATAACTGTGGGTAGCCCCAGGATGATTTCAAGAGTTGACTGGCAGCAAATTCCATCTGTGTCATGCAACGGTGTCGACATACCATACAGCGACAAAGTAAAAGATCTTGGTATCTACATAGATGGAACACTCACCTGGGGCCCACAGCTGAAGGAGCTGAGCCGCAAACTGTTTGCTGCTGCTGGATCTCTGCGTAGGCTACGAAACCTTTTACCAATTACTACGAAAACTGCTCTAGCACAATCTCTTCTTCTTCCCATCCTTGATTATGCAGATGCCAGTTATCCAGATCTCACTGAAGACCAACTTAACAAACTTGAGCGCCTTCAAAATTTCTGCATAAGGTTTATATTTGGTTTACGCAAATATGACCATATATCCGAATATCGCACTAAACTCAAGTGGTTACCTATTCGCCTTCGCCGGAATGTACATATTCTATCACTTCTTTACAACATTCTTTTCAGTCCTTCCACTCCATCTTATCTAAAAAAACGTTTTCCTTTTCTACATGATACGCACACAAGGTACCTGCGTTCATCAGAGAATTTGCGACTTAAAATGCCGGAACACAGCACCAAGTTTTTAGACAAATCCTTCACAGTGCAAGCAATTAGACTTTGAAATGAGTTACCGGTATCCATAAGGAGTGCTAAATCGTTACCAATATTTAAAACTTTGGTTAAAGAACACTTTCTCACTCAATAATATCTGACCTGTTCTTATTTCTCTTACATCTGTCATTTGAAATCTACCATATATTGTCCATTATATAATTATAATATATATTTTAGGTATTTATATATTATATATATTATTATATTACTTATATATATTAAGTATGTATGTAAGTATTTTATTATTGTACCTATACGTAGGTATATTCATCTTAATTAATATCTTTAAGCATTTATATTCTTTCCTCATTCTTAATTCTCTCTAGTACACCTTTAACTTCCCTTTCGTGTCCCTTTCTTACTTTCCATCCAATGGTTGTCTGTAAGAGATTGCCTAAGTTGCGATAAGACCGCCATTTGTACTATTTAACTTCTTTTTTCTGTATTTTTATTTTTCCATGGTGTGCAATAAAGCTTTTATTATTATTATTATTATTATTATAAAATGATATTTACCAATCTTTATACAGAAACAAAAAAATTCTCCATATCGACGTCAAAGGGCGACATCGTGCCCAGAAGGCTGGCAGCATTGCCACATTGTATGACAATGCTTATTCTTTGAGCCAAATAGAATAAGCCAGAGGGCTTATTTCTCGTGCGACTTGCGTATAGATAATTTTTTTTTGATATATCTTTTAAAAGCAGCATTTTTTTTTTATGTTATTTTTGTTAAATGTTCAATTTGATTGAACTAACTATTGACTAATAGAAAATTTGAAATGGATAAAGAATTTAAAGTTACTTAACTGCTTCGTAGGTTTCGGGATCTAGCCCAGTCGATTGCGAAGTATTATTTATTTTTTTTTGTCTAAAAATTGTTGATAAAGTTACGGTTGGAATTGTGCTCGGTGGATTGCGATAGGCCCACCCGCTATCCCATTAGACCTAAACATAGCAGGTAAAATATAGGTGTTGTACACATTTGCCACTACCTTCAGGGAAATATAGGCGTGATGTTATTTTATGTTATGTTATGCAATGCTGTTTATTAACTTTTTAATAATGTTGGGATTAATAATGTTCTCGCAAAAACCAAGATTGAAGGCAGGCTGTGGGAGTGGAAGTAGCGTTTCATCGTTATCATCTAAAAAAGGCAATATTATTCTTAGGGCCCATTAGGCCATTAGTATATTAACAGCAATACTATTGATAGTATAGAAGTTTAGAATTGCATATCAATATCGATTCTATATTTTTTTCTTAGGCTATTCAGAGACAATCGATAGTCAATCTATAGTCGACTGCAAGAGTTCCTAAAACCTAGTGCTATAACTGAGTCTACGACTGTTAGCGCCATTTATGGGCAGAGTTACTTGCGTTTTTGCTTATAATGATTTACATAAAGAATCCTAAATAAATAACAATGTTATAAAATAAATATAATATTTAATTCTAATTAAAGTTAGAGATGTTCTTGGATCCAGGATATAAAGGCAGTCACTCTGGCGAAAGCAACAGGAGAGCCAATCTCGCAGCCTCGAGCAGAGCCGAAAGAAGTCAAACCAATCTGTAATGAATTGAGAGTATAATGAAAATAAATACCGATTTCTAACAACAAATACCAAGTATTCTAGGTCATTTTCGAATGCATTAAAACACGCAAAAAAAAAAACCACCGGAACCGGTTCTCCATTCCTTTGGACAACAAGAGGACCACCAGAGTCACCTCCGCAAGTGCTCTGGGCGTTAGCACCGCTAATGCAAATGTTGCTGTCAGTCAGATACTCAGGAAAGGATAGGCGACAAATCATGTTGGTAATTACTCGGAGATTGACCCAGCTCAAAACCTGGCTGGTGGTAATACCAGTATCTGGAAGTAAAAAAAATAAATTTGTTAACTTTTAAAACAAAGAGAAAAGAAAATATGTCAGAACCTATTGAGAAAATGAATAAATGAAAAATTTATGAATGAATCGGTGTACCAAAAATTCGTTATGTATTTTTTGTGTGCGTAAGTGAAACTAGTATTCTAAATGACTGTCGATTGGTTAAAAACTATCATTCTGAGATTAAAAGTTAGATGGCAATCATTCTGACGACCGGATGGCGGAGTGAGTAGTGTACCTGCCTGCGACACCGAGGTCGTGGGTTCGATTCCCACTTAAGACAAATCTTTGTGTGCATGAACATGGGGGTTTGTCTTAGTCTGGGTGTTTCTATGTATAATAAGTATGTATTTACAAAAAAAAAGTATATATGTATTAGTGTCAGTTATTCTAGTACCCATAGTACAAGCTCTGCTTAGTTTGGAACTAGATGGCGTTGTGTGTGAGTTGTGGCATATTTATTTATTTATTTTATTTATTTATTCTGCTGCATCTAGCTAGCCTATTTAATAAACTGCTTCCAATGTACAGGGGTAGGGAAAGGCTCTTGAAGCGGTAGAACTCAAAGGTAATAAATAGGCGATCATAAAAAAAGTATATAATTATTAACTTACTGTCACTTGTAAGGCCAAAACCACTAGCAGTAGCCAAAACACCGACGAAGTCATCGTTTAGTTCGGATCCAGTGGGCAGTCTGACGGGTGCAATGGTACCTGCAGATAAAATGTTATTTAATACAGCGATACGACGATATTATTTCATCATATTATAATAATATATACCTAAGTCACGAGCTGTTGCCCGATTTTGTCGATTTCGTCGTTTCGCCGATTTCATCTGCGTGGGATTTGTTATGTTAACTAAGCTGCTGGTGCCTGGACCTCGTGTGTTACCTTCGTTAAATTCTAGCGCTTCGCTGATGTAAAATAACTTATAAACTTTATTCGATATTAACTTTTTATTTCAAGAAAACTATCTTGTTGCGTGGGACATCATTCCACATCGCAAAGATTTGTTCTGAGACTGGGTGTGTTTGTGTGAGTTAATGTGTATATTTGACCTTGCTATTGGGACTATTGGATAGTGTTATTGCTCCTGGCGTTATTTATCTCAATCTAATAATTAAAAAAAAGCAAATAGTATAATATATACATAGATATAAATAAAAACACCTTGAACTAATAATGCCTTTTTTTACAAATGCTTTTATACAGCTTATAGTAGTCAGCTCTTCTTAGATGATAGACGTGTGTTTTCGTAGACCTTTTTTAAACTCTTTAAATGAAACAATTTTGGTAATCATAATTTTTGCGTAACTTTAACTGCTTTAGTAGTATCAATAACATCTCTCAAAATAATACATTGCCCGTTTTTAACTTTTCGTCGTAGCAAAATGATAATTATATAGCCTATACTTATTCGAAATAACTAAGCTTTCTATTGGTGCACAAATAGCTCGTGCACGAGTGCAGTATTTGAATCAGTCTAGTAATTCCGGAGCTTATTTGGTTCAATAATTATTGTAGATGTAAATAGATCATGCCAAACAGTGACTATAACAGTATTATTTTTAATACTGGTAGATTTATAAACTTAAAAATACTTACTGCTAAAGCTGACGGCAGAAGGTAAGTTAATCATAGCGATGTCATTTTGGATGAGGTCTGGAATCCAATTTTCGTGCATAACAACATCAGAGGTTGTGATTCTTTCGCCACCAGTGAACAAGGTAATAGAGCCAAGAACAATATTTAAAAGCATTGCCTGGTTTTCGCCATCAAACCAGCAGTGAGCAGCGGTGAGGATTCTCTGCGCCCCGACTAAAACACCACCGCATAAAGATTGACCTTAAGAAAAGTCAATGATAATGCCTGCCTAAAAATAAATAAGGTTTGTTAAAGCAGGACATAAATAATGTAACGAGAAATAAATTATCAATTTTAAGTATTTATTTAAATTATCCTACTGAACTATTCTTAAATATTTTCCTTAATTCTTTTTCAATTTTCTTTTTCCTTTAATTATAACTCTTTTAGAACGACGCCTGCACCAGAAGCATTGTTGTGTCGCAAAGCTGTCACAAACATACATTTGACACACAAAATAATAATAAAAATTCATACGACCATTAAATATATTTTTTAATGCGGATTTGTCCTTTACAAATCCGCATTAAAATATATTAATAAACAACTAATTCATATTCCGTGGAAAGAAAAGAAAAATGATTCAACCTTTTTTATTGTGACCCAAAACAAAATGGACACCCACCCATATTTGTGTATTTTCCTTTTTTAATTAACACATAATTTCTATAAAACTAATTACTCTTTTACTCATTTTACCTATAATATAACATACAACTATATTTTACTAAAGTATTCAGTAAATTACAAAGTTGACTAAATTACATGATTAAAACATACGAAATACATACATACATATGCAGCAGCGATGCAAATTTAAATATTTTTCTTTTTAAAAATACCTGGTAGGGGAACTGTCCAAGTGAAGCAAAAGAACCTCCAACGATTCTGAATTCACTGTATTCTGCTTCACGGATCTTATTGGCCAAAGGAAGACCAATTTTAGCAAGATAGCCGTACGCTGTGTTATCCTTCAGATCAAATCCATCCTCATAACTGAGGCTTTTTGAGGCGGCAACGGCCACCAATGCCAGGAAAGCTAGTGCCAGTGCCAGTTTCATCGTGGGTATTCGGACAGACTAGATAGCTTGTTTTCGTGTGATATTTATACTATTACTTCAGTAGATTACAGTAATGACGGGAAGTATTTAATCTGATAATTATAATTGTCTGATTGATTATTTCTTAAATGAGCACAAACAGTACGGTAACGTAAGTATTTTATTTTTATTTCAAAATCTCTTTTCGGAAAGCTGAGTAGGTTAGTGAAAATTCACCGGTAAAGTATTTAATTTTTCAATATTGTAGTTACTTCTATAAGTGATTTTATTTAACCGTGCAACTTCCAAGAGACCATAATATCAAAACAATCAATCTGTTATTATTAGATTTGACAGACAACATATTGGTAGTGTTTATGAGACAGTGTGACCAAATTTTGAAAAGAATATATCTCAGGCTTGGAACCCCCCCCCACCAACCGGGTGTCCCGCGTTGTCGTCGCGGTGGGGCTTAGTACCGTGGTTGGGAGAGCCACGGTGAAGCTAAGTGGACCCCGAGGAGGGGGCTGCTCTTCGGGCTTTTGGAAAAAGCCCATGTGGGAGCAGCCCAGGTTGCGGTGTCTTCTGGGGGGAGGCAGCGCAACCAGGTCGGGCCGTAATGTTGTTACGACATTGCGGCCGGGGGGTTGCGGAGCCGCGGTGGGAGAGGAGTGCCGGTATCACGGTGCGCCGTTCTCCCTACCTTCCGCGGTCTCGGCGGGGCCGCAGCCGTCAGTACTGCGGCGTGGTGGGGTCGCAGGGGAAGAGGAGTGTCGGTATGACGATGCGCCGGTCTCCTTATCCTCTGCGACCGATGCGTGGTGGGCAGCGGGACCACACATCTATCTCGCCGCAATGAGGACCGGGTCGTCAGACATGGGGGTGTCTGATGGCCATTGCACGCGGTCCTCGCGTTGGTCACGGCTCATTGTGTGTCCCAATGAGCCGTTAACTGGGAGGGGTCACCAATAGTGACCGTCCGCAGCGGGTTCGTGGACGTATGCGCAAGCGTTCCCACGTTCCTGCCATCAAGCTCTTCAGTGCCCCTACGCTGAGAGGTATGCGTAAAGAATTTCCCCACGTAAAAAAAAAAAAAAAGGCGGAACCCCATCATTTTTGTACTCAAACTTCATGATTTCATGGCGTCTATGAGGTGTACACTTCATTAAATCTAAAACCTATATATAATTAACACGAGTTTCAAAATACCGATTTTCATAACTATTCATACAGATTTTCGAATGGTTCAAATTCTCAAGTGAACAACTCCGATTTCTCATTTATCAATTTTTTTAAGTCCTTAACTCCAATGTTTCTAGGCACATTTCTAGGACTAGATTTAGAACTTGAGCCAAGCCAACCACTAGTTTTTTAAGAAAAATAAACTCTTCAATTATAAAGGTATTAACCCTGCCTATGTTTTTTTAACAGCAACAAAAACAGTTAATATACATAATTATAATTATTTATTTAATTACACTTATCTATCTTGTTTTAATAATATCATTTTTATACTCATTTTATAGAAGATTTGTGATCTAGTCAATATAACGAGTAATCCTGGTGAACCCAGCTGGAATTCCATTTTCACAGCTCCCATTGTGTCCGAATGAGGTCACACCAACCTGTTAGGAATAAAGAATACAATTTATTGAGATGGGATTTTTTTCGAGCCAACAACTGTTCAGCTTAAAGAGAGATATATGCCCTATTTAAACAAAGCACTTTAAAAGTTAATTATCTTGCAAACTTCCCACCGTGTACATGTAAGGGACTAAACAATTTATGTTTTCTTCTAGATTTTATTTCACCACTTAGTCAGCATAGTTAATATACATACATTATTTTAGTTTTCTGGCACTAATAGTCTCGACGCAGGCCTTGAACAGACAGACAGACAAACGAAATTATAAGGGTTCCTTGTAGGTACTTCGGATTCCTAAAAATTATCAGATACTAACCAGGACACGCCTGTTTTTCCTGACGACAGCAAGGGGGCCACCAGAGTCGCCACCGCAGATGTTCTCCCTGTGTGCTCCCTTGGTGCAAATGTTAGTGGGCCAGATATGAAAGTAGAAGCGACTGCACACCTCGTTGGTGATGATTTGCAGTTTGACGTGACTCAAGTATGTGTGGACAGTAATTTTTTCACCTGCATTAATAAGGAAAAATTTAGTCGTAAAACGTAAATAAAATTCATGGCGGTAGAGCTTTGTCACTTTTAAACTTCTGACAAATAATAGTGCTTGATTACTGTGTCGCGGTTTGGTGGTGAGATCATGCTCTGAAATTACTTATAACACTGTAAGCCTTAGAGGAAGCGACGCATTGACAATCGGGGTTTGTAAATTGCTGAAGTCAATGAACTGTAGTTACTACTTACTATCAGATGGACTACACGTTAGTTCGCCTATATTGGTCTTATATAAAATAATAAGATGCTGTTAGGTAAAATACATTGCATATCTATTTGTATTTCTTTTAGAAATCCAAAATAAATCGAATAAAAATATTTTACAGGCACCTAAAATAACTTACACTCATTTTGTCATACATATAATAAAAGTTCACGATCAGAACTTTTATTATATGTATGATGCATTATTATTTGTAGTTATCTATAGTTATAATAAATGAATATAAGTGTCATGCACGTATCATAGTGCATTTTTTATACATAAATAATTTATTAGATCAATAACTACGCTGCATTTCCTAGTATTAAAAATACTCATATTTAGTACGGAACCATCTAGCTCATGTTGTTGCTACACGAAAAAAACAACTTGCGCGGTAGAACTTTTAAAAAACAAATTTACTTGTTTAATTAGTAATATAAAACATATATTATTAGAGATTACTTACCATCTCTGGTCAGACCAAAGCCTGACGCAGTAGCAGTACTTCTAGCAAAACTTTCTCGAAGTTCTTGACCAGAAGGCAGAGCAATAGGGCTAATGGTATCTGTACAAAACACACAAAATGTTATTTATCGTTCATTGAATCCAAGAGTGCACTGAATAAAAGTTATTTAGCACTGTTACTTAAATTACGAGTAATCTAAAAATATGTTATTTTAATAACGACAATAAGCAAATTAGATATTAATGCAACATTTCATTATTAGGGGAAAATTAAAAAACTTCATTGGTGGACTGACGAAAAGATCGCTGGAAGGACTTGACGCGGCAAGCGGAGGACGCAATTTGAGAGACCTATCTCCAGAGTACGAGAGGCTAAATGATGTTACTGGTATAATAGCACGATTTTAAGAATGCCACATTTTTATACTCCGTTTTTAAATTCCTAACTCCGTAGTTAAGAATTTAAAAACGGAGTATAAAACCCACGACACAGGAGTTATTCCTAATGTGGCCGTCCACATTAGGAATAATTCCTGTGTCGTGGGGATGTTTACAAATATAACTTTCATACTCACAGGGCACACCCAGAGTCCGAACAAAAATACATATTATACACTTGGTTAAATGAACTTACTGGAGAATTGGACTGACGTCGGTAAATTGACCATGGCAATGTCGTTACTGAGCATCGAAGGGTTCCATCCTCTATGCACAACGACAGAAATGGTTGGGAGCCTAATGCCTCCTGTATACAAAGTGATGGAACCAAGAACAACAGTGATCCTCCAGGCTCGATTAACGCCATCCACCCAACAGTGTGCAGCTGTTAATACCCTCCTTGCGTTAAGTAGCGATCCACCACAGCAGCTTTGAATATCTTTTATATCAGCTAGAAGGCCTGCCTGTAAAAAGTTTAATGAATATCAATAGAACTCTGGGTTGATCCGTGGTGCGATTCTGAAAAAGAAATCTTTCTCTATCTCCAAGCAATTTTTTATTTGAGGTTTAGCCATGAAGACGTTTCGGAGAAGAAAGAGTTACTTTCAAATTAAAAATATTAGTAAGAATATACCTGGTATGGGAATTTTCCAAGCCGCGCAGCGAAACCATCAATAATTTTACTGGATATGCCATCGTTAACGATCTTGCTTGAATTCTTCGGCAGCAACTCTGCATCACGAATTTTATTAGCTAATGGAATACCAATTTTTGAGTGATATCCGAAGGCATGATTCACATAGTTCCTATCGCTTTTTAAAGCTAAATACAATAAAGAACTGCATGTTGAACAGGTTAAATGCAAAACCTTAATGAATTTTCATCATCTAAATTAACGTTTTATACCATTCCCACATACTGGCGTAACCACAGGAATTACGGGTTTTGGTACTCTACTAAGCATAATACCATATTTGTACAAATGTGGTAGTATACTAAAGCGATGCAAAATTGATGTTTCGGGAATACCATTATATTACTTTTAGTATGTAGGTAATTTGCAACAAAGCGCATTTGTATGCCATTTAATGACAAAATCCCCACATGTCTAAAAACTGTTTTACTTAGAATACTGTTAGCGTCATCTTTTTTATTACCTTTGCTGATCCTCTTTCCGCCCAGATTTGATTTGTCTTTTGATTTTGTTTAAATTATCAACGTGACGTGACGGGACGCGTTTGCCTTGCGCTACATGTTTTTTTTATGTATGAGGACATAAAAATCACGTTGATAAGTCACTACTACTATAAGTTAATACAAAATAAGTCTTAAACAGAAAAAATAAGAATTAGCAATCTAAAAATATTAAACAATAAATTAGTATACCTTTCCTCATGGTACGTAATTAATTAGTAATATAGCAAGCAATAGAATACAACTTATTTCCAGATTTACCAAATTTAATAAAAATTGGTCTAGCCGTTTTGGAGGAGTTCGATAACCAACTAAGTAACACGAGATTTTTGTATTACAAGATTAGATTCAACGGTTCAGTCCATACATCTTTCAGAAGAGAAGTCCATACATACATATATATAAAATCAGGCTCTAATCCCAGGGGGGCAGAGATGAAAGATCGCGAAATAATAACATCTTTAACGTCCATTATTTCTTTTTTAAACTGTTCTACAATGCATAATAATATGTTTTTCACCACACCAGCACGAGAAAGATCGTTTGCTTGCCAGAATTCAGTGAGTAAAAACCGTTTTTACGGCAAAGTGATTCATATTTCGAAACACAAAATCCTTCCAATGAATAGGCGCTGAAAAAAAAACAAAGCAGCCACCAGCAGTAGATTAGTAATAAACATTGACACAATTATATAAATACACGCTTATTTAGTATTTTTATGTTTTTATATTCGTGATGGACTATTAAATTAATTAAAATCAAGTACTTAATATAAGACTCTATAAATAAATGTTACAGAACGAATTTCCGAACGCGTCATCGCGGGATTCGCGGGCAACTATAAATTATTTTCAGCTTATGTTAAACATAAGCTGAAAATAATTATAATTTGTTTACTGGAACTTTTTAACAAAAAATAGTGAATCCAGTGATGAAGAACTTTATTTTATTTTATTTTATTTTATTTTATTTTATTTGGAAAACTTACAGCTATACACATACACATTAAAAGAAAAAATAAACACAATGAAGGCCATTTACAAGTTTCCACAGATAGAAGTAAAGAAAATAAATACATACTGGTCGGTACAGAGTAACAGATATAAATATAAGATTACATCAATACAAAATATTAAATACACAAATTAAAATAAACAGCATATCAAATCTAGAGGAAAAAATTACAAATTACAAAATTCAAGGAGAAGATGAGATGACAGATACAAATTTAAATTGTGAATAAAGGAAATGGAGAACAAGTTAATACCGCAGACATCAGCCGAAAAAGCTTTTCACCAATATATGCTTTAGATGAGAAACACTGGTATGAAATAGATCCAAGTCATAGTCACGTGCTAAGAGCTTATAGAACTCTAAAAGAGTTGCGACAACTTGCTTCTAACTCAGAAGTTTGCTATTTACCAGAAAAATCATGTGAAAAGTATTTGAAAGCGTACGACATATTTAATTAGTGGCGACTTACAAAACGCATTCTGAATCGGTATTACTGTCGTATTTCATGGAATTATCCCAAATTAAGCAATCGAGTACGAGTTTATTTAAATATTAATATTTTCTCACTGGAAGAGGTGAAAAGTTTAGTATGTAACGCGTGAGAAAAAATTAATTTCCAGTTCGGGACCTCTTAAAATCTTTTGCTTGAAGTAGTCTTTAATATTCAGGACTACTTCACAAGCTCAAGATTTAAAATTGGCACTCACAACAGAAATATAAACTTTTTTTCACTTGTGCCATAAATACACGACTTGTTTGTTCAGAAATCAGAAATTAAATCATTTATTACCATGGGCTCTAAAGGGGGAACACGTCAAAGCAAACATCAAAATACAATATATATGAAATTAAAATAAAACTTACTTAATTGAAGGCTGGTTTTTACTTCGCCCAGCGAATAAGCATTGGCATTCAACGTGGCAATGCTGTCAGCCTTCTGGCCACGGTATCTGCAGAAGACAGCGATGCGGAGGAGTTTTTGACGACTACTGTAAATATTTTATTTTATTTATTTATTGATTGATTGTATGTTATGTAGTGTTATTTTTGTATATAATTATTGTTTCTTCTTTCAATATGTAAAGTTTAAGTTATTGTATAAAAAAAATATTTTGATTAACAAAAATAAATAAATGGCAGCATTAATTCCATTATTATACTTAAAGCTTAGAAATTTGAATAAAAATTTATCTAAGTGCCAGCTAGAATTGAATTCAAGATGAATTGAATTCAAGATGAATTGAATTCAAGATGAATTGAATTCAAGTTGTAATAAAGTTAATCTAATTCAACTTAGAAATCAATGTTATTGTTACGGTTAAAGTTACCATTGTTTTACAAGAGCATCCGGAGCAGCTGTGCGCGCAGTGTTAAGCCATGTTAACTTTAGTCGTTGACTATTACCAAGCTCTGTTATGTTAAATAGCCTACAATTGACATCTGGAGTGGTATACTATGAGGATCTCGTATCGAACAGAATAAATTTCCGTGCATTTAGCCGTTTCTGCCATACCTATTAAAGCAATCAAATTTAGGCCCCGTAGTTTTGTTACTGTCCGAGGTGTCTACACTCTTTCCATATAGACACTTTGTCTATATTTGGCATTACTCAGTCGCCCGCTTTGCTTTGGAGGGAAGTAAAGATACATACTTTCCAACTCCAACTATATACTTCTGATTAAATTCGTTGCGGGTTCCAAGACAATTTTAACTCTACCTGGGATTGCCCGTGTGTCATGCACGGTGCCTTTCAATTGGTTACCGCAGTAGATCCTGGCGTCACAGGAGTCACAGTGGTGGGCGTGTGGGTAGGATTATATCCCGTTTACCAAGCTCTTGGTGCAGCCCACCTAAAATAACTTGCTTTGCTAATAAAATCGAATAATGTATATAGGATAAAAACATGGATGTTTAAATAAAAGTAAACATTTGATATGCATTGACTTATGTATTTAGCTTTATTAATATAATTTTATTATAAAATATTAGAATAAATAACTTATTTTACAGAAGACTTTTGATCCAGTCGACATATGAAGTTACTCTGGTGAACCCACCGGGGAATCCAACTTGACAGCTGTATTTGCATCCAAAAGAGGTCACACCAATCTGTTTGAGAAGATAAAATAGATTAAATCCATGATACAAACGGCTACCGATAAATCTATACCTTTCCAGTATGGGTCTGGCATTGCACGGCAAGTCCATACAACGCCAGATCGTCTTATAATGGATATGTCTCGCTCTAGATTATTACCTACCCATGCGTATGCAATATTAACAATAGGTACAATAAATACTTTAACTTTGCAATAATATAATTGACATCTAGATATTGAAAACATGACATGTAAATTGACTTTATGAAATTAAATGAATATGAATATGAATAATAGAGAGTTTATATTTATTTATATTTTGACTCGCCTGTTTGAGGCCACACGTTCTCAGAATGCTGGTATTTATTTCAGCCAGAAGTTGAGCATTGCATCGTGGCAATGCTGCCAGCATTTTGGGATCGTTGCCCACTGGCTGCGGTAAGTTATAAGGCTTTAAGCTATTTATTTGTAGGCTAGTAATTTTGTTTTTTATTTTAAATTAAAAGAAAATCAATAAAAAAAAAGAAGAGAATAACATTAAATATTGACAGATTGTATTACTCAAAATGCTTGACATTTCTAACGAACGTTGAGGAATGAAACACGACGTATATAAATTGATTTTAAATAGTGAGGAAAGTTACTGTGGTGTGGATATAGATTTATATACGGGGTGGATGCGACATAGCGACATTTATTGAAACCACAGCTTCTATACATGGTAAGTATCAATTTCCATCGGATAAAAATTCTCTGACGAAAAAAAAAAAAACACGTTCTCCGAACAATTTGAACATTGCGATCGTGCAATTTGTTCGGAAGACGTGGATTTTTTTTTTGGCCAGAGAATTTTTTATCCGGTGGAAATGCATACTGGCCATGTATAGAAGCTGTGGTTTCAATAAATGTCGCTATGTCGCATCCACCCTGTATACATAGGTATATAAGAAAAATATATGAACGTTATAGAGGGCACAAAATTATTTCTATATTTCACTATAGATATAGTTCAAGTTTATAAAATCACGAGCGTAAAGAAATAATACAAACCAAGATACGCCTTTTATTTTTGATGTGAGCTAGAGGACCCCCGGAATCGCCATGGCAAATGTTTGCGGTACGAGCACCCTTGGCACAAATATTGGTAGGCTGGATAATTTGGTAGAAGCGGCTGCACTCTGCGTTGGAGATAATTTGCAGTTTGACATGACTTAGGTATGTATGAGGAGTAATGTTTGCACCTGAAACAATACAAAAAAGTTAAACATTAAATAAAAAAAAATGTTATATAGTCAAATTAAATTCTAAACTCAAGTAAATTATTACAATCAATATACCTAATATATTTGTTTGCCAAAATAATGTCACAGTAAAAAAACAAATTCATTTATTTACATTTTTGAAAAATTAAATTTGTTAATAATTTTATTGTATTATGGTTCTTAACTGTAGCAAAGTATTAATCCTTGGACTTATGTTAATTCTATAAGCCCAGAATTTAACTTCACATGAAGTATTACAAATCTTAGTACCGATTTCACCAACGTGTTACGTGTTAATCTCCAGTTTAACGCTTAACTAGCTTTAATTAAATCGTAGACCAAATTGTTAGATATAAGACTTACCGTCTCTCGTAAGTCCAAAGCCAGACGCAATAGCAATGCTTCCAATAAAACTGTCTTGAAGTTCACGGCCGGCGGGCAAAGCAATAGGACTGATAGTACCTGTATTAAACATACAAAAAGTATTAATAGAGCACGCAATTTTTCTTCAAAAGCTTAGCAGTGATATACAGAAGGGCGTTAAAGCATAGAATCTGGTATATAACTTACTAGAGAACTGGACTGCTTTCGGCAGATTAACCATGGCAAGGTCGTTAGAAGACGTCTTAGGGTTCCATCCCCTATGCACAGTGACGGACGACGTTTGAAGCCTGTTGCCTCCTTTAAACATGGTGATCGATCCAAGAACAACAGTGAACCTCCAGGCTTGTTGGACACCATCTGTCCAGCAGTGTGCTGCAGTTAGTACCCTCTTTTCATTAAGCAGTGAACCACCACAGATGCTCTGACGACCTTTTAAGTCAGCAATAAGAGCAGCCTGTAAAATATCAATAGCATGACATTTTTATTGCATTTGAATTGCTGGATTTGATTTTCCGTCACCTTAAATCTAAATATTTGATTATATAATACTAAATATAAACATGTGAGTTTTATCTAGTCAAAAATATATTATATTCTACCTGGTATGGAAATTCGCCAAGGCGGGCAGCGAAGCCATCGACAATTCGAGTGGAGGCCTCATCGTTTACTACCACCTCGCTTGTATTCTTCGGCAGCATTTCAGCATCACGAATTTTTTCAGCTAATGGTATACCAATGTTTGCGAAATATCCAAATGCATAATTCTTGATTTCACACTTTGTAGCTTCCAGGCGGACCAGAGTTTGAAGCACCAAGAATACAATAAGCAACTGCATGTTGAACGGCTTAAAAACAATCACTCAATGAATTTTCTATGCTTATTTTCAGGTTTTATACTATTTCTACATATTGTTTTAACCACATGATCTATGCGTTATTGTTTTACCTTTGATCGAATACCGCATGATTCATATTTTTACAAATAAAGCCCTATTCTGAAACAATACAAAGCTCATATTGCGTAAATACCATGACTTTTATTTGTGTTTCATGGGGTTTTTCCTATCTATCAGATATTACTACTACTATTTAATACCTATTATCTGATACGATAAAAAACTGTAAAGAATATGATGTATAAAATATTATGAAGTTTTTTTTTTAATAAAAATATTTTACAAAACCAATTTCATAATTGACTTAGACGATAAATAAATAATAATAATAAAAGTACATAATCATGTATAAAAAAAAGGGGCCACACGTTTTTAGAATGCTGGTATTTATTTCGGCCACAAGTTAAGCATTGCCATACGGCGTGGCAATGCTGCCAGCATTTTGGGAACGTTGCTCACTGGCAGTGGTCTTTTAGATTAGGTCTGGTTGGATAGTTATTTACTTTAGCTTTTAAGTCAATTATTATATTAATTATTCAGATACTTAATACTTTGAATCCTATCCTTTTTATTTGTTTAATAAGCGTTTTAGGATCCACTTCTGAGTTAATCTTATATTGGTTATATTATTTTAGAAATAGGATACCACGGGTTGACAACTTGCCTTCTCCATTCATCTTCGGCATTTCCCAACGTGAAAAAGTAAAATAGTTAGGAACGTATGTGCATCTCACACTTATTCATACATTAAGCTATTGCTCTATATCTATTGAAATACCAGATAAGGTACTGGCAGTAAGTCTATATAATAATTATGCGATGACATTCTATTGCTGCCAAACGGGCGTTAATGGTAGCTGTTACAATTAAATAGGGTTCGTCTCATTTTATTGATTTATTTATTTATTTATTAATCAAAACGGTACAGGACGAATTACATTGAATAAATACATGCATCAACAGAAACAATTTACAGTTAAACTACAACACAAGAAACAATCATAAAATACAATTAGAATAAGTTATCCGCAGGAGCAGCTTTCAGAAACAATAATTTTAATTACTTCTTAGATATAACAACTTATGGCATAAAAACGTTTGTATAACGTTCATATGATATGACTAGCTATGGCCCGTGACTTCGTTTGCGGGGGATTCGTTGATCCCGTAATAAAATATACACAACGCCATCTATTGAAATTATAACGTTAAACTTCAAACCTAAATTCCTAAAATATAAAAAAGCCATTTATTTTAATACAAGATTAACTATAAAAGAAATTTGGTGCATCTAATTTAAAAAATGACAGACTTCAATAAAAATAATATGTAGATACTTACAAACATGGCATATTTACAATTTTAGGCAAAGTTTAGATTTCTAGTCATTTATCCTTTGATGTTTTATAACGACACAAAACCTCACAGCGCTTGTGCTTTTAATACCTCCTTCAGCGCCTTTCTAGCTACCCTCGTTCATCCGTCTCAAAAATTGCCGCGTCACGTGCTACCCAGGTTTTACACATTTTTTTTTTAATATAACTTGTATTAGTGTTTAAAATCAAATTATATGTTTGAAACCATGCATTGTCTACTACTAAACAAAATATCAGATCAGATGCAAGGTGTTTCAGAGAAAATCACCTGTTATGATTTTGATCATCATAAGGACTTCTTTTTTGTTTAAGGCGTTTTAAAAGATACATATCCCATACAACTTTAATATAATTTATATTTACTTACATAAAATATATAAAGAAAAAGCTGCGACTGACTGAGAGCTGGCAGCCCTTGTTACTTACTTATGCATGTTTAAATGTTTGCATGCCCACAGGCTGGCAAAATAGATGAACATACATTACATTATAAATTATAGGAAACCTTGTAACTCTATTTTGTGTGAATAAAATGATCTTTGTCTTATCTATCTTTGTCTTGTTGGTTAAATTGTTCTCATAATTTCCTTTCCATGGACGTATCATTTATAAAAAAATATATAGCTACAAATTTTTGCGGTGGTTTCTCTGATTCTGGGTCTAACAGGACTGCCTTCTACAACTAGCTCTTGTATTAGCTGCCTAGCACCAGCCTCCTGATGTGTTATTCGAGTCTCTTGGCTATCAGTCCCATTACTAAAACAACTAATCGGGACAATAATGACCGAATCCAGATTCCACACGTCGACAATCTCTTGTGCTAGCTCAAGATATTTTATTAATCGATTCAAAAAAGGAGGTTTTCAATTCGTCTGTATTTTTTTTTGTTGTACCCGACTCATAGGTATATATTACTATATATATGGTTAATTAGTAATTTAATAAGATCTTACTTTGCTATTATTTGTAATTCAAAAACGGGCAATTCGTGCGCTTTACAAACTCAAAGCTCGAGATTCTCTGAAAGAACGATTTTTAAGGAAATAGGTATTTTAACAGTAGCATCACAATATATATATTTACTAATATTATGTTTATACGAAAAAATATAGAAACATATACCAAGAAAAGTGACCTTCATTCATTAAACACGAGGAATAAGCACAAATTGGTAGGCCAATATTATCGCTTAAACAAAGTCCACAACTCATTTGAGGGACTTGGTGTGCGTTTTTTTATAACAAAATTGCTGTCGAAATCTTGAACTTGCCCCTACAAAAGTTCAAGAATATCGTTAAGAATCGTCTCATGGAAAGGGGCTATTATAAAATAAACGATTTCTTAACCGACACTACGCCATGGAAATAATATTAATTTATCTAATGTATTTATTACAGTAATGTATATTTTATTATTTACAATTATTATGGTTATAATATTTCGAATGAACTGCCAAGTTATACATTGCTTTATTCCATTTATAACTATAATTGATTATGGTTGTTTTGACATATATATTCTATATTGACATTGACATTATTTATTTTTAACATCTATTGACTTAAGTTTCGACTTTTGACATTATAATCAATATATCAATACATCATTTTTATTATTTGATATAATATGATGATTAATGAAAATTCTTTTATTAACTCATTAAATTTTATTTGTATAACCTCATTTCATGCTATTTCAAATATTGTTAAGTTAAGAGTACATTTTTTTTTTTTTTTTAATCTACATACTATTTATTCATTTTCAAGCATATTATGTATATTTAAATATTCTAACAACTTAATCAAAAAAAACAAAATTGAATACCTAACTATGTACAGCTGTAAAAAAAATAGAACTAAAAAATTTTAAAAGTTATGCGTCAAAAAATACTTCCGCATCAATGTCAAATGCGGGTGACGTGCCCAGAAGGCTGGCGGCATTGCCGCGTTGAATTGCTATGCTCAACCTTTGAGCAAAGTAAAAACCAGCCTTCTGATCACGTGAAGTGTCGATCAGTCGTTTTGATATCTCTTTAAAAAGAGAATGGGCAGTCGGGCCCCATGACCCCAGCGTCTCAACCCCAAACGGCTCAAATATGTAATCTCCAACAAGATTACTATACTTGCGCCGCTTGAGGGTTTCTGCAGAGGCAGCAGCAGTGCCGGCGCAGGCCGCTGTATTTGGAAGATGTGATGGCGCGAGGGTGTAGACGCAGGTTGCGTCCCACACCAAGGGCCTACCCATCTTCCAAGGCAGTAACGACATACCATCCGGTCTCTTCCCATCGTCCCGTGACAAGCCGTTTGGTTCGAGCACGGCAGGCACGCCGGCGGTAGACAGAGCACGACGGATAATGTCGTTACATTTTTTTAATTTTTTGGAGTATAAATAGTTTTTGTTTTTAGCATACATATAATTATTTTTGTTGTCTGTTCTGGAACCCATGTATACAGTAGTATACACACATTGCTTTTACTCCTTTATTTTCTGCTTGAAGTGTAAGATATTGCAACCTTAAATACTATGGATTTATTTATAGATAAGTATTAATTTAATTCCATTGCTATATTTAAGTTTATTTTCGCTCCATAACCATCTTTAGCCATAATGTTGTTTTGGTTGCTATAAATTACACATAGAATTATTGTCAAAAAACAAACAAATATTGTATGAATTATTTGAAAAAATGGTGCACACGAGTTTCTCACCAGCTCTTCTCATGATGCAATACCCATCGGAGCTGGTACTTGGATTGATTTTAATTCAAATCACTGAGTTAAATTAAAATCAGTCTAAGCTCCGGTGTCAAATCATTTTATTACAATAAGTATTATAATTTAGTTAGCTAGGTTTTATTTTAATTTTATGTTTTTTGTATATTGATGTCTGTTTTGACGTGTTCAAGCGCCCCTTGGGGCCCATGGAAATAAATGATTTGATTCGATTTGATCTAGAAAGCGTATTTTAATTTTGTTGTAGTGAAAGCTTAAAATAACATTCCCTGGAATTCTTGACCTCAATTGCCTATGTACTTTCGCCGCTTGACAAAAATTTGCCAATTTTTTTTTTTGTTTAATCACGGATCCCTGTTATTTAACAATGAAGATATGCAAAAGGACAGCGATATCCGAGTGGGGCGTAAAATTGCAAAGGCAGAGTCCTAGGTCCCGAACCCACAGCACACACCTCTTTCAATAAATCGTTAAGAGTCTTTTCATCATCATAATATAAATTATCGCTCGCTAACGGTGAAGGCAAACATCGTGAGGAAACCTGCACGCCTGAGAGTGCCTAAAATGTGCTCTAGGGTGTGTGTAGTCTACCAATCCGCACTTGGCCAGCGTGGTGGTCTATGGTCTTGCCCTTCACATCTTCAGAAGAAACGTTGCCAGCAGTGGGACCTAGATATAGGGCTACTTTTATTATTATTATTATATGTATGGTATTATAATGTAATCAGTTTTCTTAGTTAGCCACTAAACTGGGTAGGTTATTTTTTTTTTTTTTTTTTTTTTTTTTTTTCATATAAACATACAACTAAACATTTAAGTAGCAAACCAAAAACCACAGCGGTTTGTCCGGACTGCACACAATTGAATCGTCAATGTTGCCTTGTTGGCAGTTGCGCAACGGGTAACTCGAGTTGCTAGTTTCAGCAACCGTAAACTTTTCTATATAACAGATGCCAGTCGCCGCAACAGGCAACAGGCGTGCAAAGCGCCCTCATGGGTCAATATATTGGATGTCAATCAAGTGTTCTTTGATGAATGTAAAATGTAAGGTATAACACGAATTAGTAGGTGATGTAAGTTATGCAACAGCCGAGTTGGATATCATGCAGATAAAACCAAATACTGATGTAAAAAACCGGCCAAGTGCGTGTCGGGCCAAGCGCAATAAGGTTCCTAAGTTATTCGTTACATTATATTTGGACTTAAAAGGGAATTAATATCTTTATTCTATATTTTCAAAGGTTTTCGTATTATGTACAAACTAATCCAATTAATTGCATCTTACATTTTGAACATCTGTTACCCTTAAACTGGGTGTTTCTATGTATATAAGTATGTATTTATAAAAAAAGTAAATATATTTTTATTAGTATCAGTTATTCTAGTACTCATAGTACAAACTCTGCTTAGTTTTGGACTAGATGGCGTTGTGTGTATGTTGTGTGATATTTATTTGTTTAATTTAAATTCCAAAATTAACTTAGTCGCTATAGTTTTCCTTTAAAGTTTAGTAAATGTACTACAGGAACGATTTATTTAGGTTTCTGGAGCTAGTAGTAATACATCCAACTTTGCTATTACATTTAGAATTAACGAAAATTTTACTGTACCACTTTCTTGACATAGTTAACATACATAACCATGCAAAATTTCAGCTTCCTTGCACTGATGGTTTTGACGCTATGCCTCGGACAGACGGACATGGCGAAACTATAAGGATTTCTTTTAGTTTCGACGGAACCCTAATAATGATGATGTACAGAGAAAATCGCATCTATTTATGAACGGCGTTTTTATTAGTATCTTTATAAAGGCTTTACCTATATCAAATCTAAAAAAAATACGATATCAAAAGGATAGTAAATATTAATATATAAATAAATACATATATTGTATATACATACTTATTATATATTGTTTCTATGTAAAATAAGTATGTATTTACAAAAGAAAAGTATATATGTATAAGTATCAGTTATTCTGTACCCATAATACAAGCTCTGCTTAGTTTGGGACCATACATAGATGGCGATGTGTGTAAGTTGTGAGATATTTATATTTATAGGCTAGGCTATTTTTAATCACTGGTGAAAAGTATTTAATAAAAAAAAAAAAATAATTACTTGTCTCTGAGGAAGAAGATGATGATGGTGTTTATAAAAAACAAAGCGCTTTTTTATTTAATAATATTTTATTTTGACTGAACCATTTATGAATAATAAATACGTGTATAATTTTACAGAAGATCGTTGATCCAGCTGACATAAGAGGTTACCCTGGTGAACCCAGCTGGAAGACCATTTTGACAGGTTTCCTTGCATCCGAAGGAAGTCACCCCAATCTATAAAAAATATAAAAGTAGATTTTATTACAAATGGTCTGTGATGTGATGAAAATTTGGTTAATAAATGTAAGGTGCTTTCTTATCTAGAGATGATCTACCTACAAACCCTAGTGATGAGGAAAAAATGCAGTCGTGAATGGCACAATAGACAGTTAATTTGATAACATTTAATGCAACGGTTTTCGTCGTTGCCACTTAACATCTGATGAATTGTTATACAATATTAGGGTTGAACAATTTAGAATACAGCAGGATTCGACTTCGTACTAAATGTGACTGAGTGACTTATCATTCATCACACAGGTGGCGCTGAAATCAAGTAAGGTCTTCTAGCAAAGCTATTTACCCATAACGCTGGCACAAAGGGTTGAGAAATTTCGAAATCCATGACTAAATTGTCAAAGCATCTGGACGGTTACCCAGGGGGTGCATGTTCGAATCCTACTGGGTTCTTAATTTTTCAACCCTAATATTGTATAAAATACAAAAAGCTATATATTTGCTTGCATATCTGATGCTATCTGATGGACTATTAGCAGACTGCTACATACTTCAAGTCTATAGAAATATATACGAACCAAGATGCGCTTGTTGGATCTGATGATAGCAAGAGGACCACCAGAGTCACCACCACAGATGTTCTCCATACGTGCGCCCTTGGTGCAAATGTTGGTGGGTCGAACAATCTGGTAGAAGCGACTGCACTGTGCGTTTGAGATGATTTGTAGTTTGACGTGGCTCAGGTAGGTATTGGGAGAAATTTTTGCGCCTGTATTAAAAAATAAGTTTCATTAATGTCTTTAGCATCGATAAAAGATAAATAAGTAGTAACAATACAGGTAACAAATCTATTGTAGAATTGCAGCAATGTATATAGTATCTAAAATATAATTGCTTTGGAACATTATGTTGATAATAACACATATAACCATATTTGGTCCTTTGCAGTAGCTATGCAACTCCTAGAATTGGTATTAGCACAGAGTCTTTAAGAGAGTACAATGTTTTTTTTGTTGTAAGCAATATAAGATTACAATAATAATTCCAAAAGTACTGACCATCAGCGGTTAGACCAAAGCCAGATGCAATAGCAGTGCTTCCAGCAAAACTTTCCTGAAGTTCACGACCAGAAGGCAATGCAATAGGACTGATGGTACCTGAAATTAATTCACCAAATTAGTCATAGTATCAAACAATAATCAAAGTCGCACTCCTAAGGTTTTACTTTAATAAAAACCATACGTGAAATTAATCTTATCAAAAAACGAGTTAAAACAATATTTCAAATTTACAAAATGTTTCTTTTTAGTTTAGTACTTAATGAAGAACAAAGATTTAAAAATAAAACTTACTTGAGAATTGGACCACTTTTGGCAAAGTTACCATAGCAATGTCGTTACTCAGCACCCTAGGGTTCCACCCTCTATGCATAGTTACGGACGAGGTTTGGAGCCTGGTACCTCCACTGAACATCTTGATGGAGCCAAGAACAACTGTAAACCTCAAGGCTTGTTGAATGCCGTCAGCCCAGCAGTGGGCAGCAGTTAATACCTTTCGTCCGTTTAGCAGTGAACCGCCACAGACGCTCTGACCACGGTTGAAGTCAGCAATAATGCCAGCCTGCAAAATATTAGTATTCCATTTTTTATGTAATAATTATAAGTTTCGTAGTTATGTTTTCTACCGTCAGGCAGGATAAATAAAACACATACTTAAGCACACATAAATAAAAGTAACTGTTGAGTTTTTTTTTCAAGTATAACTTGTGTCACTTTTTTCAAGTATAATTCGGTCAAGTAATGATTTTATAGGTTAACAATCTGGAACCTTAGAACTGGTTCTTAGTATATTTATTGCTTATTGTAAGACAAATACTCGGATTAATATTTACCTGGTATGGGAAGTCTCCAAGTCGAGCGGCGAAACCATCAATAATACGACTGGCTGCATCACTGTTTACTACCACATTGCTGGTATTCTTTGGCAGCGTCTCTGCTTCACGAATACTATTAGCCAATGGCAGACCAATTTTTGTGAGATATCCAAAGGCATTATTAACACATTTTGAGGCTTCCAAGCCCACCAAGGCTTGACACACCAAGAATACAATAACAAGCTGCATGTTGACCGGTTTGAAAGCAAACACTGAATGAATTTTCAACGTCTATTTTCATGTTTTATACTAAGGCTAATATTATTGTAACCACACGGCTGACGTATTATTGACCTATTACCTTATGACTCATTTTCGTAAAATCGTCAAATATGGTCACATACTGAAACAATAGAAAGCTCAATTTTCGGAAATATTATTAATTAAGAGGTGTTTTGTTCGGGAGTGATTGAGGACAATTCTCGGATTTGTAGATGGTAAAACCAGGTTATACCACTTAAACTGAGAATGTAATAATTTGATGATGTATGTTAGATTCCTTTTTTCATTATGTTTTCATTGTTTTAACTGTATCTTCAATGTATATAATTTGATATTGTATTGCATTATTCTTTTTTCTTTATAACTGCAAGCTTATAATGTGTAAATAAAATGAAATTTAAATTATCATAATCTCAAGTTCTTCTTGTATTTTAAGATTAGGCATTCTAAAAAGAAAAGTCAGCGTAGATTATATAATTTTTAATATTATAAAGGTTACATACAAAAATACAGAATAATATTGAATAATAAATATTTCAGAATTCAATCGTTGTCATTCAAGTGTTCATTGATAAACGAGACGTAGGAAGTGACTCGAGTGAAGGCAGCAGGCAAGTTTGATTGGCATCCAAAAGCAGAGCCAAATGATGTTACACCGATCTAAAAAAAACAAAGATACTATAAGTACTGACAAACTTTAAGAAATAGATGAAACAAGATCAGGTCGTGTATTAAGAAAGTCGAAATATGTAGGATTTTTTAGTCTGTCTGTATTATATATTAATGACGGCTATGATTTTTTGTCTCAGGTGGCGCCACTGTAGAATAAGGTCTGTCAAAATTTGCTGACAGAGATTGATTTAGTCCAACCATTGAGTTTATATGATTTTATGGAGGCAGTTCTTTATGGCGTTTTGAAGACAAACATAAATAAAATATATATTAATATATATAAATATGGATTTTTGCTTCAATTTCAGGTCTGTCACTCCTAAAAAGTTTATCTTCAGAACCCCCCAAAGAACTGTGCCTCTATAGACATTTTTAAACTCAATGACCGCATAGCCAACCAGCAAATTTACAGAAAACATGACATTTGATATTTTGGAAACGTCACGATAAACAAGTACTCCTAGAGGTGAATGCATACGGGATAGCCCTTTTTTATAGTATTTTAGATATCGTCATTAGTAGAAAAAAATATTACATACACCCATTTATAAATGTGAAAATATTTTATTCATTTCTACCAGCCATTTTATGGCCTGTCTTTAGAATTCAGCTCTTTTTTAATAACTTGTTCAGGTACAGAAGTAGGTATTTTTAAACTTACCAGAATGTTTCTGCCATTACTGTTAACGACTAATGGACCACCAGAATCACCATTGCAGGTCCTAATACCACCTTTTCCACTGGTACAAATATTTGTAGACTGGACGACCAGAGGGAATGCAAAGGAACAGACACCATTGGCAATAACGTTCAGGCGAACGTGGCTAAGGAATGAATTTGTAGTAATTGAACCACCTGGAAGAATAATAAAAAGACAATAAATTGTAGTATTTGAAAATGAAAATGAAAATATTTTATTTCGTAAGGGTAGTATCAAATTTACAAAAAGAAATAAGTAAAAGCTACATAAATCTGAGGGTATTGTTATTACACCAAAATCGATCAATTGATGTAGCCTAAGAGCCAGTGGCCATCCGACTTATGTCATTTTATAAAAGCTGAAAGTTTCCCTGTTTAGCTTCTATTGAAGGGTTTAACGATCACAAAATACAGCATTTGGATCGTGTTGGCTTTGTGATATATTAAATAAAGTTTTAAAAAAGATTATATTAAGCGTATTTTTTGGATATGTCGACTTTGGTGTCGGAAAAATCATCTCGACTATCGTTTATTTATTAGGCACACAAAACACATTACAATCATGATTACATTAAAAGTAGATAATATACAGTTCAGACCTGGATCGTAACATAACTATTGGCAGACACTAAACTTTGCTAAAACCCATGAGTGGCACCCTTAAAGTTTGAAAGTTTAACGTGTCAGTCATGGGGTTGGAACCAAGTGTCTGCCAATGGTGGAAGATGATTTCTACTTTCACCAAGGTCAATATTTCTATAACCTCTGTAAGAAGCACAAACAGAGCACACACACATTCAGCATCTATAAAATTACCTGCAATCGTGGCCACTGGCGGCCGCTGGCTCTTAGGCTAATACATTTGACGTTTAAGGAGTCCATAAGACCGCACCACTGCACTGGTGCCGACGATCGATCAACATAGATCGACTTCGATCGAATTCAGTGTCATAAGTTTTTGATGCCCAATTTATAGAGACTAATAAAGAAATAAAGACGCATAGTTCGCTGGTTTGTTTGTGTGGAACTTCCTAATCGTATTTTATTTATACTTTTTTATTTAATAGTCTTATATTTGGGCAAGACTATTAATTATAACATCACAAGTACCGTTTTACGCGGGCAACTAGTATCAACTTAAAAAGTAATATCTTTCAATTTGATTAGTCTTATGGTCACTCATCTGTCCTCATCTGGAACGCGCTTCCACTCGAAACCAGGATGGCTACATCACGTTATTCATTCAAGATGAAGGTTCATGCTCTCCTATTTGATGAATTGGCGGAATCATCGCATCATTAGTGTATGTATCTATAATTGTATTTGTATATTTTATGTATATTTTGTAATAATAATTATGTAAGTATTAGTACAATATATATTAATGCTTTTTATATAGCTATTATTATTATTATAGATGTAGATAGTAGGTGCAGTTTTAAACACGTGTTAGGCAGACACTTAGATAATAAAGTATGTTAAACATATATTATATTATTATTATTATTATATTAGTATATTGTTTATTTTCTACTATCTACATCTCTACTTAGCCCAAAGGTTGACTAGTAGAGAATACTTTAAGTATTAAGTCCGCCTTTGTACATTTTAGTGCATAAAGTTGAAATAAATAAATAAGTAGATAAGACCCTAATAGGGAAAAAACTATAATTATGATCTTGTAAAAGGATAACCACATACTCGTAGTTGCGTTCTTTTGGGTTCTTCGTTGCCAAAGATAATTCCATAACAAGCTCAACGTAGTTGGGAAAACTTGCGGGAAAATGTAGAATGACGTATATCTAGGAAAGACATGGTGTAACATAGCAACAAAGTATTGTTACGTCCTGATTTTGCGTTTTTTCTTTGCGTGACTATAAGGTAAATTCACTACGCACTGTATTGTTTATTGTGTATAGGCCCAACGCGTTGCGGTGTACTCGACAACAATACAAATGATGGGCTTACCTACCAGACAAGGAATAATCATAATGTTAATTAAACGTATATGAAAAAAATACATACCGTCGTTAGTAAGGCCAAAGCCACTTGCAATGGCCGTAACTCCAACAAAGTTTTGGTTCAGCTCATCCCCTGAAGGTAAGGCAATTGGCGCGATCGAATCTGAAGAATCAACCCTTATTTAAGATTATTTTTTTAAATTTTTGTCAAGAAAACGGTTTTCTTGAGGTAAAAAAGAATAAGACATACTAGAATGTATCATAGACATATATTTTTATTGATCTTTTTACAATTAATTAAAAAAAAAAAAAAAATCTTTAACTAGATTCTTTAATTAGATTCTTTAATTAGATTACTTAACTACTTATGTACAAAGAAAAGAAAAATGTAAAAATAATAAATATTATTTAGGCGTCAAAAAATACCGCCGCATCTATTTCGGCCGCGGTTAACGTGCCCAGATTGCTGGCGAACATAATTATAAAGGTTTATACAATATATGGCTAGTATAGGCTATACTCACCAGATAATTCGGGAGCACTCGGAAGATAGATCACAGCAAGGTCATTACGGACTAGTAGAGGCGTCCAGTTGTTGTGGACAACAGCATTGGTACTCTCAAGTCTCTGGCCTCCAGAAAAAAGCAAGACAGAACCAAGAACGACAGTGACTTTCCAAACTTGGTTGACGCCATCATACCAGCAATGGGCAGCGGTCAGTACTCTGGTGCTGCTTATCAGTGAACCACCGCAGATACCTGTACCTTCACTGCCAATTATCGACAGCAGAAGTCCAGCCTTTAAAACAATTCATTGACGGAGTAGTGAATAAGAAACGGATTGAGAAAGTTATTAATATAATTATTATAACAAGATGTAACTCAATGTTTTAATCCATCATCTCGTTTTTTTTTGACCATTCACATTTCATCAGATATGAAAATACTTACCATCTTTCACATGGGTCCTAACACCCTTCACCGTGACAAAAAGTAAGTATTTGCACTATTTACCATCACTACCAACTACCACTATTTACCATCACTACAAAGCCAGATTTATGCTGGTAGTGAAAATTTTATGATTTAAATATCTATAAGTTCAAGCACCTCCTGGGGCCTATGGAAATAAATGATTTGAATTTGAATTTGAATATACTTGAATAACGCTTTTTCACGAGCCGGGGATCGAAACTGAGATCAAACTGTGTCTTGAACACTAGACCAAGAAGGAATAATAAAAATAATTACTTGTTTTCAATCAATCTGTGTTCTATCTATGGTTTTTTTTACACACCTGATAAGGGTGTTGACCATTGCTAGCGGGAACACCACCGACAATCCTCGGGTTGCTAAGGTATGCTTCTTCAGCTTTGCGGATTCTCTCACCCTCAGGGATACCAATTTTCTTCAGGAAGCCATAGGCAGTGTTTTCTTGTATTGAGCTCTCTTGGATATATGTCGCATTTGCAAAGGTTACCAGGGCGAGGAGGATTATAAACGTTTTCATCTTGATCTCAATGTGGTGTGGACTCAAATTTTATTGAGCAATTGCTTGAAAAAAATATGTTTTTGGTTTAATGTTAATATTATATATTATTATTTAATAATGTATATAATTTGGAATTACGTTGTCTCGATTGTAATTGTATCTGTTAACTTAGTTGGATTGTCAAACTAACACGATTTAAAATCAGGTTGTAAAAAAATATCTAATGCTCAACGTTCTGTTACTGATAAATACTTAAGTTAAGTCTATAGGTATATGCTCACCCTAAAACACTTCTATTTTAAAACACAAAACTATCCTAATCTTTAATGCCAACTAAGATTTCAAAGTCTTCAGCAGGCTTATATCGACTCGGTTTGTTTGCCAACACTTAGAAAATATCTTGATAAATAATGATTTATCAATTGAATTTAAGAGTATGTTTTTTTCTGGGTAGTACTTATTGTGTTTACAAAATGATAGTAAGAACATTATTTATCATCGGCTAACCTACACAACATATATGGGTAGTTCTTTTTTTCACAATTCTTATCGTCATTTTCGTTAGCAATTTTTTTGATGCATTATTTGAATAACTTTGTTTAGTATCTTATAGCGATTGATGAAACGACTATATTATTAAGTAAATCAATCTACTCGGAGATCTACTTTTGACAGATAGAGCATTTTGAATTCCGAACATTTTCTACGATTTATGAGACAAAGGGAATGTTCATATCAGACGTAAAATACATCAAGCGTATCATCGGACGCACTAACGTATCATCGGACGCACTAACGTATCATCGGTTGAGTGTGAACGGTCAAGGGTTTTTCTATACATTTGTGTGTTCTGGCGTTACGCCACCGATAATACGCGACGTGTGTTCCGTCAGATTAAGAACCTTACCTAAATTTTCTTGACATCATAATTTTATCTTATTTCCATGACTTATATTTTCGACAGTATTAGTAAGTTTTCGATATAGATTTATGCTTCTGCTATGAGAGCTTTACACTCTATCCTTAAATCTGAAATTTGCATTTATAACTTATACATTTATAACTTACTTCTTCGATGGCCTAGTGGTTAGAGTATGCACCTCTAACCAGGGCTCGGGTTCAAATCCCGGGTAAGGCACAGTGTTATATGTTAACTTTCCATCAGGAAATTCACAATAGCAGCATAGCTCATGCCCTATCCCATAGGAGCTAAACATAACGGGAGATGTGGGTGTTGTACACACGGCCACACATCAACCTATACATTTCCAGTACAAGATGGTCTTACGTTTATAGGCTGCCCGTGCAATGCGAGGCCAGCTTATACTGGCAATGTATAGGTTGATCGGTAGCCGTGTGTACACCTCTGCCACACCTTTCTGGATAATATAGGCTTGATGTTATCTTATGTTAAGTTAACTTATACAAAGTTAAATATACCCGTGTTAACATAAAACTTGAAGTTTAATGCAAAATTAAATTAAATTAAATTAAATTAAATTAAAATAATAATAAAAAAAAACAAAGAAAAAAAAAAATGCCTGTGTAAATACTAGATTTTATTAAATTTGAAATTGATTAAATTTGGAGAGTGAATAAGTAACAAAAAAAAATAATAACGTCTTTGAATGGATGTAGAAAAAACATTCTTGAGTCCTTAACAATGGTTATGGTTATGGTCCGGCTACGCCCTCCATATTACTTGCTCAAACAGTTGGTACAAAAATTAAGTTCAATGTTATCGGCTACAGGCTTGGTAGATTGTAGCAGGGCCTTTGGTAAGCTACGGTAACTGCTAACCATCAGTCGGATCATTATGCCTATTTGCCAAAGTAGAATTATTTTTTGTATTCTACTATTTCTATTTAAAAAAAAATGTATGTAATAATGTTATATATAATCATACATTATAAATCTTACCATAGCCTCTAATAAAGATAAAGTCAATTAAATAATAAATGTAATTAAATAATTGAAACTAATGATGATACCACTTTTTAACTCTGCATCACCCTAGCACAGTATAAATATGTAAATATTTATACTGTGACCCTAGGTTGACTGTAAGACAATGCCTTTGGCATTAAGACCGCCTTGTATAAATAAATAAAATTAAAATAAGGTAGTTACAAGATTTATATGTAACATTCAATTTATTAAGATTCTGATGAAAAGATAATAAAGGTTACCTAAAAAAAACAATCAAGCGTAAAGTTTATATCTTATATTATAATTGTTTAACTAAAACAATGATTGTTTGTCTTCTTGTGTATAATTTACAAGTGCTGGTTGATGAACGGGACGAACGAGGTAACACGGGCGTATGCTGATGGGAAGCCAGCCTCGCACCCCTGGGTAGACACAAATGAAGATATGCCGATCTGAAAAAAAGAGATTATATTATTTAAACATAACGTAACATAACCTAACATTCCCATCTGTTTTTCTCAAGAAGGTAAGGCATGTAGTGAAATTAAACCTTGAAATTTCTAACATAAAAGAAAGAAAATGTTATATTATATATATTTAAAAAAAATATTATTATGTACAGAAAGTATTATTTATTTTAGTATATATCGCGGTAAATTGTGTCTTTTATGTCAATCTGTTTTGAAAGTTCATGGGCTTAGTTAACTATTAACCACCAAGAGGCCAACGATCTGGTTTGCTACATTCATCCCTAACTATTATAAAACAGATTACGTAATATGTGCAAACATTAACAATTGTGTAACGAATTTTTGGATGATAATTGAATCGAATGAAATTATGACTTTTGGTCATAAATCAAATTTTATCTGTGTTATTAATTACATCTTCATGCAGTGCTAGTATTATGTATAAACAAAAGTTAAGTTATTTATCAAATAAGTTTTATATCGTAAGTGAATTTATAATGCATGATACTATATCTATATAATTATGTTATGTACAGATAATTACTTGTACGACTGACTTGGTTTCGGCTCTGCATTTTTAAAGCAATAACTGACTGATTTATCAACGCAGAGCCGAAACCACTGGGGCTAAGGGGGCGATAGAGGGTTGAACGGTTGTATGAAAATGCTTTATTTTAAAGCAAGTAGCACAATATCTTGTACTACCTTCCCATTTTTATTATAAGTGTAAGGAAGGAAGAATTTTGATTTGATCAATGTGTGCTCCGAGGCTGCGCTTCGTTTCTCATACTTTTTTTCTTCATAACGATCGGAAGTCATAGTTTTGGGAATTCACAATCTTGCTTTTCATACTCTTCGTGTATAGTATTTTTTTTTTTTCTGTTTATGCTCTCCTAGTCATTACGTTTTTCCGTACTTGACAGAATATTACCTAGGAATATGACATTAAGACCAAATTCTTTTATTTAATGATTTATTAGCAAACAATTTCAAGAAATTAAAGTAGATTTAGCCAAATTATTTGTTAGGACAAAACATAATAAGGCTATTAAAAATAGTTGGCAATCGCTACTAAAAGAATAAGTTAGGTAAGGTTAGAATTGCGACCTTTTAATAAAGGAAAAGTATTTGTAAATTAAAAAATAATAATAAAATCTTAGTAACATTATTAAAAAAAGACAAATGACTGTTATGAAGAAAAATAATATGAAGAACGATTATTATGAAGAAAAATTATGACAAACGAGTGTAATGACTTCCGAAGATGTAAATTAAAAAATATGTAGAACGATTCATATGAAGAAATGATGGTAGTAAACAAAAAACGGAATAATAATATTGTATGAGTTGCGATATGGACCCGCAATATATAGATATGCTCGGTATAGTTACAATAACTTGCTGCAGTTCAAATTTCTTAAACTTACCAAGACATCTCTTCCGTCACTCTTAGCTACAAGTGGGCCACCAGAGTCTCCACCGCAGACACCGATGCCGCCAATACCGCTTGTGCAAATGTTGGTGGAGTGGAAAACTATGGGGAAGGCTATGGAGCAGATTCCGTTGGCAATGACGACTAGACGTACTTGCTTCAGAGTCTGATCAAAAGTAATACCACCATCTGAAAGATGGACAAAAGTAACCGCTAAACCACATGGCACAAACAAAACTAAAACTAAATAAAACAGAATTAATCTGACGTTTTAGTATTATATTCATCTTGCGATGCTTAAAAGTAATTTTTAATAGATTTAAGAAACTTTGTTTTTTTTTAACTTATATTTGTTAAAAGAAGTCAGAAGATGCCAGACCACCTATATTTTATTGTCATTTAGTGAACAGAATTATCTGTTCAAAAATTACTATGTTAGTTTAGTACTAACCGTCGCCGTCGCTGGTCATTCCAAATCCGCTGGCTATGGCACTAGAACCCACCCAGTCGTTGTCTAATTCAGCACCAATTGGCAGTCCGATAGTTGCAACATTATCTAAAAAAAAAGATACAATTCATTAAAATTAGAGATGCAACGGTTGTCCAGCTAATATCCGGTATCTGGCCTATCCGGCCTCCTAAACACTATCCGCGCTGATACTAAATAGTCGCACTTTCTCTGATCACGTTATCAGATATTCGCCCTTTATTCGATCACTTATCAAATCGATCTGCTATAGGGCAAGGCTGCTAATATTAAAACTATTTTCATGATACAGAAACGAGTACTAAGAGCTATTTACAGTTTAGAGTTGATGTAAAATGTGAGGTTTCTTAAGAATAATATTTATAAGTACGCTATAACGCCGATATTCTTACTTACAACACACGCAATAGTCACAAATTAGAGGGCACGAATCATCGTTTGTTTAAAGTTAACGTGTCGTTTTTAGAACTAGATGAGCGTTTTTAATAAACTTCCAATTGAAGCAATTAATCTGTTCCTGCACAAATTTACTTTGAATTTAATAATCCGTTGAAGGGTTATTTTCACCTAATAAGTACTTCTTGTATCAAAATAAAAGCTCTATCTTCAAAGTTTTTTTTAACCTTTTGTAATATATATTATGGTAGTCAATTATATTTTACTTTGCTGCTCGAAGATAAGTACGAAACCGATATTATCGCCTGCCGCAGCTTGTACGTGTGTATACGCGTTTATATACGTTTGTGTGCGATATTTGAACTGAATACTCTGCAAATATACTTATTTATTGTCTAAAGCGTCAAGGAGTTCCTCCATTAAAAGACACTCCTGGCTGCATTATCAGACTATTACATAGAAATCTTAATAACTAGTCAATAGAAATGCTATCGACTATCTTTTAACACTGGGACGCATGTCGCCGGTTTTCAAATACCACTTTTTGTATTCCTGCAAACAAAATTATTCTTTTTGGCGATGACATTAAGACGACAATTCCTCAACTCGCACTTGTGTTCGATTAGACAAATGCGCTTGTATTCCTGCAAACAAAATTATTCTTTTTGCGATGACATTAAGACGACAATTCCTCAACTCGCACTTGTGTTTGACTTGACAGATGCGCGGCGACAAGGTCACGCGTCTTTGACATTTCTATTGCCTTATTATTAAGATTTCTATGGACTATTATCATCATATTGGTATATTATCACTATAATTGAATAACTATGCAGTTTCATATCTATGCTCTGAAGCGCTGAGGAGCGCCTCATGGTTAGCCACTCCTGGCAACTAGATGTGGTCGAAGAATGCTTTTCAAGATTGTTTAACCACATTGCAAGTTAAATGAAAGCATTAAAAATTAACGTAGGTACTCAATTTCATGAGTTAATCGCTATTTAAATTACTCATCGCCGATCACATCAATGTTGTAAAGGAAATTGTATAACGGTCACACTTACCAGACAAAGTAGCGGGGCTAGGTAGATAGATGACAGCAACGTCGTTACGGGCCAAAAGAGGGGTCCAATTCGGGTGCATAGCTACAACGCTGCTGTCGATCCTCTGGCCGCCGGAGAACAGCGTGACGGAGCCAAGGACAACTTCGATCTTCCAAGCCTGGATGTTGCCATCGAACCAGCAGTGGGCAGCGGTCAACACTCTGCTTGCAGTAAGTAAAGATCCACCACAGACACCAGTGCCTTGGGTCCCGATCAAAGATGATAGGAGTCCAGCCTGTGTTCCAAAGAAGTAGCATTTGTAATATGAGTTCAGACCCACAATAGTTATTTGTGCAACAAGAGAGAGAGCAAAGTTCGTATTTTCTTCGTGTGCTAATTTTGAATCCCGAATAAGCAAAATAATCCCCTGTCTTTTTTAGAATATTGAGCGTAGTGAGACACTCAAAATCACGAGATGTAAATAACGTTAATCTCGTGTTGCACCCACAACTTTTCAACTCAGAAGCTCGAAAAGGCGAGCAGTGAGCAAAACTCAACTTTCGAGTGAGAGGTAAACTCGAAGCAAATTGCTCACTGAAATGACTCGAAGCAAAATCGAGCTTGGCTCACTGTTTTCATTCAACAAAGAACGACTTTTCAAGCTGAGGTGAAAAATATTTTGTTGAATTCTATCACTTACGTTTAATATCCATAATCCCTCAAATTAAAATGTTTTTTTGTTAAGATAACATAGTAAGTTAGCCCTAAAATAACGAACCTGGTAGGGATATTGGCCGAGACCAGCGGGCAAGCCACCAACAATCCTCTGTTTGCTTAGGATTGCTTCTTCGGCGGCGCGAATCTTTTCTCCCAGAGGAATACCAATATTCTTCAGGTAGCCATATGCAGTGTTGCCTGAGGGCACTTCCTGCGCATCTTCCGCATATACAAAACTTGCTACTGCAAGCACAGCGATGAACACCTTCATTTTGCTCTCGTTCCGGACAATACTGAGCAATTCATTAATGACTTAAATTTATATTATATCAGTTCAGTTATTTTATACGTTAATCTTAAGCCTTAAAGAAATTATCTACAATTTCGGCACTGCCGCGATAGTGGTTGTTCCTATCATACGAAATAATCGCACCATTCTTCTGATAATAAACAAAAAGAAGTAATAACGGTAATAATAAAAAAAGAAGTGATAAAATAATAGAGGAATTTCCAATTTTTTGTTTTTAAATAATCCTAACCTTAAATAATGCCTGGTCATTCTTATTTATCTTCAAAATTAACGAAGATAATTATGATTAATTGCCCGTCTGCAGTAAACTTATTTCTCGTGCGGTCCACCAACAAGCGCGTGACGTCATCACCTACCCATTTTCACTATTGACGTTACTCGAACGCCTTGTTCAGGCGGTTATTACTGAGTAGTAGTATCAAAATGCAACGGTGTATGGTTGATGAATCATGTAAATGAATAATGAACTAGGTTAATTATTAATTGTTTACTATATTATTTTTTAACGGGATATAATCCCACCCACACGCCCACCACTGTGACTCCTGTGACGCCAGGATCTACAGCGGTAACCAACTGAAAGGCACCGTGCATGACACACGGGAAATCCCAGGGAGAGTTAACATTGTCTTGGAACCCGCAACGAATTTAATCAGAAGTATATAGTTGGAGTTGGCAAGTATGTATCTTTACTTCCCTCCAAAGCAAAGCGGGATTCTTATATTATTGTAAAAAAACGACCATATTATTATTATTTGCAACTATAAACCGTTTCATACGCCACCTTTTTGTAACTCGAATCAAGCCCATTTTAATGGCGATGGCAGCTCTTCTTATTTTTTTTATCATTTTTCGCCGATTACTCGAAGACGCCTGGACCTACCTAAAGTACCTTAAAAAATTACGAAGTTATGGTTGGGTAAGTTATATAACTCTCAATGTACATATCTACTTTCCATCGAGGAATAAGTAAAATTTTGCTAAGTAATATTAAAAAAAAAAATATTACACATAGTGTAGCTAAAATCCGCTTCCAGACACTTAAAGTTAGCAAAAAAAAAATTTATCATTAATATATTGCGTGAAATCGCGAAATATAAGTAAGGTGAAAAGAAAGTGAGGTGAAGAGAGACTAAGGGGTGCCAAGACTATAGCTAACGACTACTTTTAGCTAATTCAATTTGGTAAACGATAATGCTAATAATAAATATATTTCTTGTTAGGATTAGGTGTGTCCTACCTGTTATGACCTATGGTGCCGAGACGTGGACATTAACGGTTGCACTAGTCTATAAATTTAAAGTCGCGCAGCGGGCTATGGAGCGAGCTATGCTCGGCGTTTTTTTGAAGGATAAAATTCGTAATGAGGTCATTCGACAAAGAACCAAAGTAACCGACATAGCTCGCAAAATTAGCTCGCTGAAGTGGCAGTGGGCTGGTCACGTCTGCCGAAGGACCGACAGCCGTTGGAGCAAACGAGTCCTAGAATGGAGACCGCGACTCGGCAACCGTAAGGTAGGACGCCCGCCTGCCAGGTGGACAGACGACCTGAAAAAGGTCGCTGGAGGGGACTGGATGCGGAAAGCGCAGGACCGGGTTTTGTGGCGCAAATTGAGAGAGGCCTATGTCCAGCAGTGGACTACAAAAGGCTGAATGATTGATGATTGATGATTAGGATTAGGAATTAGGATTTATTGACCAATGCAGTTATCTATCAACTGAAATCTTTTTTTGATTGATGAGTACTATCAGTAGTATTAAGTTTATCAGTAACCTCGGTTTTTACGTAAAATAAATGTATAGGGTGTAAATAACATCGTGACGAAGCCGCATAAATTAGGGTATTTAATCGATCAGCTCAGATCAGGCAATTGCACTATCACTATCTAAGGTGTCTCAGTTGGCGACGTCAAGCCGAAATCGAGTAATAGGGTAAGTATGATAAGAGAAACTAACTGACCCGACAGACGCTGTCCTTAACTATGAATAAATACTATTTGACGATATTTTGCAACACGCATTCTGTCAATGTTATGTCAAACCCCATAAATCTTATGGGTTACGTTCTTCTTCTTCGTCGTGTCGATGGCTGATCCAAATTATATTTTAACTTGCCATCGTGGTGAAAGGATTAGCCAATTCGCTTCGGAGGACTCGCGAATTGCCCAGGTTGCGCCGGACGTAGGGAATCGTTGTGTACGTCACTTGGGAGGCTCCTTTTATGCACCCCATGGGTTACGTTAAAAAAAAAATAATCGCAGTGGCTACATTTGCAAATTTAATATGATGGTTAAGAATTCTTTAATTTTATATATTTTTTTATAAGAACCATCTACTGACAATAACAAACACAACAAAGAAAGAATCAGCGATATCGGCCTAGCCGTTCACGCGTGATGTCGTGACCAGGAGAAATAGGGATTCATTTTTATACATATAGATATCAGCGTGTCTCCACCCACATGTGTGCGTATAATATATAATATATAATTTTGCTGGTGGTAGAGCTCTTGTGAACGAGCTCGAGGGCGGCAGCACCACCGTCTCACCTTTAACCTGCCGCCAAATAGTAGTGCTCCATTAATGTGTTCCGGTTTGGTGGTGAGATCAGGCCCTGAAATTACTGGCACATGAGGCATTACACCTTAGTCCTCAGCTGCAGCGACGCATCTATAATCTGCTGTTGTGGATTGTTGATGTCCATGGGCTGTACTCCACTTACTATCAGGTGGACTACACGTTCGTTCGCTGTGGGCGTAGTATAAAAAAAAATACAGAAATTTGAAAGAAGAAATTGACTTTCATAGGTGCATTTTTGACATAAATAGGTGATTTTTAGGGTTCCGTAGCCGAATGGCAAAAAACGGAACCCTTATGGATTCGTCATGTCTGTCCGTCTGTCCGTCCGTATGTCACAGCCACTTTTTTCCGTAACTATAAGAGCTATACTGTGGAAACTTGGTAAGTAGATGTATTCGGTGAACTGCATTAAAATTTTCATACAAAAATATAAAAATAACAATACATTTTTGGGGTTCCCCATACTTAGAACTGAAACTCAATTATTTTTTTTCATCGAACCCATACATCTATGGATAAGTCTTAACAATGATATTGAGGTTTCTAATATATTTTTTTTCTTAACTGAATAGTTTGCGCGAGAGTCGCTTCCAAAGTGGAAAAATGTATCCCCCCTCCCCGTAACTTCTAAAATAAGGGAATGATAAATGTAAAAATAATATATGATGTGACATAAAATAATATATATGTGACATTACCACCGAAAATTGGTTTGAACGAGATCTAATAATCAGTTTTTTTTAATACATTATAAATCGAAAACCGCCTTTAACCTTTCATTCAATCAACTCCAATATAATAAAGAATAAAGAAAAACATTTATTTAGATGTATAGTGATACGGAACCCTACGTGCGCGAGTCCGACTCGCACTTAGCCGGTTTTTTTCATTCATAGGTGCAAACATTTTACTACGCTTTCTTGATATTTATGCCTTTCTAGTTGTAAAAGAGTTATCTACAACCTCTTTGGGTAAGATTTATTCTATAACTGTATGAAAGTTGTATTTTTTTACTACTAAACAAATGCACAACAATGATTTCATGCAAATATTCAAGTAATTGCATGCAAAGAACGTATACCTTGTCCATTCGTTTATTTTATTTTCGACAGCTCACGCCTTTGAATTACTGGTTTTACTTTCGGAATAATATTCTACAGAAATGCCGTACTTTATTCACAGACAACACTTTTTAGTGAAGACCCTGTGTCATAACAAACAACCACAGACTATAAATAAGATCTTGAAATAAGATAAATCGATAACATTCTTTTGAAAACAAAAAAGTTAACTTATAACGCTAACAGAAGTCATATGTAATCATGAATCATTGAAATAAATTTCACTTGTTTTCAAGTGTTTCACTTGTTTCATTAAATAAAATAAACGAATAATTAATATTAAACTAAAAATATTTTGGTGCAAAATGCAATCGAAAAAAAATATTTTTAAATTAAAATCGATTATTATTTCAAATCGAATTGGTTACTTGTGAAGGCGTCACTAATTTTGAAATGTCAAAAATAAAATAAACGATACTACGACACTGGCTAAAAGTTACAACAAATAGCCATAAAAAAAAAAAAATTACTGGTCGAGGTAGTTCACTCACCGTATTTATTACTATTTATCTCTATATATTGGTATGTGTAGGTCTGTGGGTGAGTTAGTAAAACGATTCTACTCATATCATTGGATTTACCCGTTTGATATCTACTCTTATCTCTTAATCTCTTAATACTGAACTTCAAATTGAAATCAAACTCGCATTGGCAACTAGTTTGTGCGTTTGAAGTACTACTATTCGATGGTACTTACAAGAATCGTATATTATTTATTATTAAACAATAACAATATCAAAGTCAATATTATCGCTCTTTTAGCAATCAAAAGTTTAGTGATCCAATAATAACAATTTATGGATATAATGTTCATCGTAAACAAACTATTTTCATAGCATCGTTATCTATGAGTAGACGTAGATGTAAATAGATTTATTTGTGATCGTTTTCTCGACTGCGTGACTCAAAGAAAAGTACACGTACCTACTTGTATAATTTTTTCAATATTTTTTTGTTAACTTATTGATCAGGGTCCATATTTTTATTATAGGTTTCTATTCTATTCTATTCTAGGTATTCTCATAAAAGACACCAAAGCCACTTACATGAGAATATACAAATAACATTTTGTAAACTTATAAATATAACCGCCACCAAAGAAAAAGTTTAATTATTATAATATTATAAGTATACATGTATCAGTAGCGCCCAAAAACTGTCGAATGACAGATAAATTCCCTACTATTTTGATAATTTTGAAAACTTAAGGTAGTTTTCAGTTAAGTGTTTTGATAGTCGAGACTTAAAACTGCCGAGTGAGCTAACATGCTTTATATCAACGGGTAAATTGTTAAAAAGATGTGCTCCTTCATAGGTGATACTCTTTTTAGTGTAATTAGTGCGTATTTTTGGCAAAACAAGTAAACTTGGTCGACGAAGACTACGTTTAGAAATTTGAGACATTTTTGTAAATTTTAAATTAGTATGGATGGACTTATAATTTTCGGATGTATCTATAATTTTCCTAATAAGAACACAAGTGTTAAATGTATAAAGCTGTAATATAGTCATTAATTTGTTTCCTCAAATATGTTTCGAGTTGGTGTCAAGTATGGATAGCGAAACAGTATTTATACTATTATTACAATAATATAATGCCTGTTTAATAGTTAATAACAATACAATTATTGATGATTATTTTATAGCATTTAGCTCGAACTCAATCATCGACTCACAAAAAACCTCCTAAGACTAAACAGAACAAATCTAAAAATAATGATAGGGTCAATAACGGGTCATTGTCCCTTGAACAAACACCTATACACAATAAAGATCACTGACAGTCCTCTCTGTCGAGAATGTCTTGACGCCGAAGAAACGGTCTCCCACACGTAGTCCTGGAATGTAAGGCCGTTGCTTCTCAACGGGAACAAATCCTCGGAACAGTGAGGTCACTCCGCGAAGCCTGTGAAGTCCCCAGGAAGCTTCTGAGCTTCTGGGCGGAGTTAGGCTGGCTATGTTAGCCAGGACTCTCCACGCACAATGGACCAAATGAGAGTCTTAGTGCGGAAAAATGAGTCCACTTTCCATTCCAGCATTTAGCTATGCTTAGCAAATTATACCTAGAAACAGTTGAAAAAAGTTGAGAAATGTAGGGTCCTGGCATGAGGCGACCATGGAGGCATGGATGGTTAAAGCGGCTACCCGGTGCGCAGAAGGTCGCAGATTATTGAAGGCTATTAAAGGCTATTTAAAAATTTAAATTAAACTTTTTCGCGACCTGAATTTTAAGGAAACAATGTTAAAAAAATATGTGTATGATAATTTATGATTTTATTTTTTAAATGTTTTTAAGCTGTGCACTGTGTTGTTTACACGTGTCGGTTGAAAAAGTCGATATAGGATGTGACTCTTGCGTAGACTGCTGGCATCGCAGACTCGCAACCAAGAGGAGATCCGAATGATGTGACGCCAATCTGTAAATTAATAAATATACCTTGAAATACAATATAAAAAAACATAAAAAATCAGTTAAGCCATTTTGGAATTGCCGATAACAAACTATAGAAAACTTAAAACACAAACGTTATTGACGACCAGATGGCGGAGTGGGTAGTGTACCTGCCTGCGACGCCGAGGTCGTGGGTTCGATTCCCACTTAAGACAAATCTTTGTGTGCATGAACATGGGGGTTTGTCTTAGTCTGGGTGTTTCTATGTTATAATATGTATGTATTTACAAAAGAAAAGTATACATGTATTAGTAACAGTTATTCTAGTACCCATAGTACAAGCTCTGCTTAGTTTGGGACTAGATGGCGTTGTGTGTGAGTTGTAAAATATTTATTTATTTATTTATTTATTTATTTATCAAAATAATAATATAATATGTTATCATAACATTTTGATACAAGTCATATTCGATATTCGAGGTTGTGTGAAGACTACCAATCCGCACTTGACCAGCGTCGTGGACTATGGCCTAACCCTTCTTATCATGAGAATCGGCCCGAGCCCAGCAGTGGGACATGTATTAGACACAGGGCTGCTAATATTATTATAACATTTTTTGCCGTAATGAGCTAAAAAAATAAATATCAGTATAAATATTAAAAAACTGAAAATGAAATTTTGTTCAGAATTTTCCATGATTGGAACACCTACCAGAATTCGTCTGTTATTCCTGGTGACAACCAAAGGACCGCCAGAGTCCCCACTACAGGTGCCCATACCACCAAGTCCACTGGTGCAGATGTTGGCAGTCTGAACTATCAGGGGGAAGCTGAAGGCGCAAACGTTGTTGTTGATAACGTTTATGCTCACTTGGCTCAGGAATTGGTTGAGTGAGATACTGCCATCTAAAATTAAACAAAGATCGCTATTCAGCTGGTTGGTAACCCAGTATGTCTCGTGGTTGATGGGAAACTAGTTTGGTTATACCATTTTTGAAGTAGAATTTTTCGTTTATTAAGTTGAGAATATGTATGCACGTAAAGATTTTCATTGTCTGTAGTTTACTTCTTATTTTTGGGAAGAAAAAATATGAAGAGATATGATTAGATGGTATTATGTTACTAACCGTCACTTGTTAAACCAAACCCAGTAGCGATGGCTCGTTCATTGGCGAAAGACTCGAAAATTTCAGTTCCAGTTGGTAGTGCGATCGGAGCAATAGTATCTAATAAAAAAAACAAAATTAAATGTTATCGGTACTACGCACATTACTAAGGTGCGGACCGATAGGGTATCAAATGCTGCAAAAGTTCATAGAGCGAGCGAGAGGTCTAATGTCATGTTTGCACCTTCGCATAGTGCAGGGTTGATGCTTGATTTGAAACTTTGCATCTAAGCAGATCAAAATCTGTCTATTTTAAACAATTTTTGTCAAAATAATATCTCAAATTGCATTCAAGAAGTTCTCAATGATATAGTATGTGTTCTAATTTAGCGTAGAAGAAAGAACATTTAGAAGTAGTAGATAGTTTAAATAACTTACTTGAAATAGTGACAGAATTTGGCAAATAAACAACGGCTACATCATTTCTTGCCAGCTGAGGTGCCCAGTTGGGGTGGGAAGCGACAGCGCTGGTCTGAATCCTGGTTCCTCCTTCGAAGAGTCTGACTGAGCCCAGCACGACGGTAAAACGCCAGCTTTGGTGATCACCATCAAACCAACAGTGAGCTGCTGTGATCACACGAGAGGGGCTGACAAGAGAACCGCCGCAAACTGCTACACCCTGAAGACCTATAACTTCGCCTAGGAGACCTGCCTAAAAACAATTTTGGAACGAAGTTTTTACGTTACAGCAATACTAATTGGTAAAACAAAGATTTTCTTTTTTATTTCGATTGATCGCACGCTGTAATTTAATAAGCCTCCAGTTTTGTAAAATGTTTTTTTTCATAATCTTCGACTTTCCTGATGAAATTTGTATAAAAAGAAAATTCGAGTATTTTTTTGGTGTATTTAATAATTTCATAGCAAACAACAAAACATTTTAAACAATTTTTAATGTTTATAATCATCGTATAAATCGTTTTAATCGGTCATACGTCCGAAATTTGAAATAAAAAAAAACACGAAATTTTGTTAAAATTAACCCTGATTGATATCCTGGTAACAATTCTAGGAATGACAAATATCCCAATGTTTAGACTGAGCATACCTGGTAGGGGTATTGTCCAAGCGCAGCCGGTACGCCTCCGACGATTCTTGAGTCGGCATTCTGCTCTGCGATCCGGATTCTCTCCGCAGACGGGATACCAAAGTTCTTTATGTACCCAAAAACGGGGCTGAATTGAGTTTGTGCATTTTCACCATACACAAAACTTGCGAAGAAAATTAAACTAACAAAGGACCGCATTATGAAGCCGAACTGAATAACTCTATGCACGGAGCTAATTAAATTGTTTTCATCATTGGATAAGCGGATTATGAAATTGTGAGGATTAGCAACCAAAGAGCTGATAATTTTAAGTATTCGTATCTTATGATAAAGAACGTGCGCGAACAAATGTAAATACAAGAGACAGGTAATGATAGCTTACCTAATAAAAATAAAAAATAATTTATGATGTTGCAGGCGGGGACAAACAATACTTTGTTACTACTACATAACTTCGTTTGTCACCGCCTGCAACATCATAAAGAATTTAGTTTGACATATTTCATTTGTTGTTAATGAATTTAATGTATACTTTGTCCACTCCTTTATTTTCTTTTTGACAGATCACGCCTATGAATTACCGTTTTTTTTGTCAGATTAATGTACTACAATAATAATGTACTTTATTGACAAGCGACACTTTTTAGGGAAGTTCACTGTTTGTAACAAACAACCACAGACTATAAATCAAATCGTGAAATGAAATCAATCGATCATTATGAAAAGGAATAATTTGAATTTTTTTTGTGTATTGTCTGTTTTTTTATAAAAAAAGAATATAATAATAGTATCATGATTACATGAATAATTATTTGCAAGAAATTAAGTCGAAATCTTGGAATTAAAAATTAAAAATGAATTAAATAAATTAAAAATTGACATTATTATTATATTATTATTTTGTATATTTATTTCATCTAATAAAAACTAATAATAAACGAATAATTAATAATGAACTAAAACCATTTCGATGTAATAATCGATTGAAAGTTCTTCTTAGACATCATCGATTATGATTTCAAATCGAATCAGTAACGTGTGAAGGCATCCCTAAATGTAATCTGTCAAAAAGAAAATAAAGGAATGGACAGAGTATAGATCTTCTTCGTCGTGTCGATGGCTGAGTCAAATTTTATTGGTCCAATAAGTGGCCACTGTCATGGCGCTCTTGTCGGCGTTCATGAGCGCCTCTCTTGTGCAGGTGGTAGGGCATTTTGGACAGTCAGTAAGGTGGTCAAGGTTTTGACTTGCCATCGTGGTGAAAGGATTAGCCAATTCGCTTTTAAGTACTCGCGAATTGCCCAGGGTGCGCCGGACGTAGGGAATTGTTGTGTACGTCACTCGAGGAGGCTCCTTTCATGCACCCCACAGTATAGATAATGCTATACTTGTTTTTATCTTTTCAGTTCTTTTTTTAAGCAGTCGGGTTTTTTGTTTTTTTAATAATTATTTTTTATTTTACTCTTTTTAGTTCTTTTAACCGACATGTTTTTTTATATGTATTAATTTGTAGAAATCAAATCTTTTTGAGATCAATGAGCCTTAATCGTGAGTTAAACTATCAAATGCAAAAACAATTATTCAAATTCGACCGGCAGTTTTCAAGATTAGCGTGAGCGAACACACAAACTAACTTCCACCCACTTCGGGCGCGCGAGCGTGCCAATATATAAATTGGTAAATTGTGTTTAATCAGTAATATAAATGTGATAAAAAGTATATATTTTTGAATTGGTCTTTTCATGGCCTTTTATTTGATACCCATATTACTATGATGAAAAGAAAATCCATACCTCCCCCCCTTTTGTTTTCATTAGCTGGCGCCATTTTGAAAATTTATATAGCTTATGTCACTATCACTGTTTCAACAAATTCAACGACACCTCATTTGTCAAAATCCGTCTAGCCGTTTGGGCTGTAGGGCGTGCCAAAGAAATAGACATACATACATACATACATACATACTCTCGAAAAACATAACCCTCCTTCTGACGCAGTCGGGTAAAAACCAGACCAGGATTTGCCAAATGTTACTAAAAAAAAAAAATTAAACTGTTTATTTCAAAAACAAATTACAAGGTGATACTCTTGGGCTCTCCATTACAAATCAACGAGATTGAGAACAACATGGTATGTGCAATGCTAGACAAGAAGGTCATTATATCAAAGAAAGCTTTCCACTTGTTGGACATAACCATCAAATAATACCAAGGCAGTCATTCCAATTATCAATACTCAATACTCAATTCTTTATTGTATTCCACAATGTTTTGTTAGGTGGTAAACATATTAAATTGTATCAATTATGGACCCTGTCGGGCACAGCAAAAGTGTAGGAGAGAGGATGAAGGGCGCTTTTATCGTTTTTAACGTAACATAACAACGCCTGTATTACCCAGAAGGGTGTGGCAGAGCTGTACAACACCTTTCACCTGTTATGTTTAGATCGCATGGGGCGCCTATCGCCACCTACCAGGCAAAATTCCAACTCCATGTTCCTATTGTGGATTTCCTGACGGCAATTTCACTTTGCCTGACCCGGGAATCGAACTTGAGACCTCGCGGTGAGAGACACATACGCTAACCCCTACATCACCAAAGCAGTCACCACTAGACAATCGAGGCAGTCTTAATTATAATTATATCGTTTTTAATTATAATAATATTAATCAGACAAGGAAAACTGAAATTGACGTAGCTGACGTAGGTGACGTTTTCCGTTTTGAATAGTTATTCAAGTTTGAACAATACATTGTTCTAGGTATTTGAAAACAATCCACTTAGAAAATCCTGAGGTTTAGGATAGAGGAGTATAGTCAGTCAGCTACGAGTTGATAAAGTTTCTATCTCAATCTCACGTAGAGATTTATTGTATTTACTAGATGATCAGCGCGGTTTTACCCGCGTCAAACATTATTCTACTGTGTGCAAGAAGATATGCAAAACGCCATCTATTGATTTTTTGCGTAAACATTATACCTTACCTTATTTTTACTTAATCCCTTAAATTCACACTCTTGGGTATAAAATTTAGATAAAACCCGTTACAGAAATTTATTAATTTTATGAAATGGCGGACTTCCATACAGCTGTTTACCTCCTTCGCGGTAGAATTTCCAAAAATCTCTTCTTAGTGCGCGCCTACGTCATGTTAGGAACCTAGTGGTTTAGGCCGTGCGTTGATGAATCAGTCAATCAGGCGAACAATTATATAATTATTATACTTATATAATTGTAAATATATTTATATAGGTAATTATAGATTACCAAACAAACGGCAATCCGCCACTGTTTCTTGGTGGATATCTCTCAAATAAGCACAAAACGTTTCGACTCAACATTCATCTTGCTAACTGCCAAGGAGTAGCACTCCCTGCCTGAGACTGTTTTGCAGGGGTACAATTTTATTTGGGTCTCTTCAAGGCAAGAATAAATAGATTTTATTTTCAAATTTATTTCTTTACCTTAAACTTTTCCTTTGTCCGTAAGTAATAAAAGTATTTAAAGGTAAACGTAGAAGACTTAGACTTTTACATCACTTGCACACGTAATTATGAATTTAAGCGAGTCTGAGTGCTAGTTCCGAGAGTAGAGCTCAGTGAAAAGAGCTAGCTAGCAACTAGAAACTAGACTAGGTATACGTAATATTTTGGGTCAAAATGTCTAGTCTAGTGATGTACTGAGTAAAAGCAATTTCATACAAAAACTTCACCGAAAAAACTCGAATGACATTTCAAGGGACACTCAGGAAAGCTATGTGGGGAATTGTGGATACAGTTTTCGTTGATAGGCCGGATCTCCCGCAATGCGCTTCTACAAACAATTTCAGTCACTGCCTAGCACAGGGGACTGTCACTCAAGCGCTCGCGCGGAACAACCCAATGATATTAGCTGCCCATTTATTCCTGACCTGCAACTTGCTTACCTCTAACCCTTCGTATCTCGTTAACTAAGCTTGCACAAAGGGCGGGGGGGCTCCAGCTCCACTGGACTGTCTGCTTGGTCTAAAGTCAAACTCTTTAGTTATGCTGACATTGTATTCAGATTCAATTCGTATACTCGTGTCAGTTTGGTTATCTTTCGTTTTTGGTAAAGGTTTTGAGGATATTTGTATGACAATAGACGAGAATAATTGGGTGCATTGTGATCGCTTCAACGTGGAGTTGTAACAAGCGTTCTTTGCTTCAAATCGTAAGTATTTTTTGGAGAATTGGAATGTTGTTGAAAGTTTTCGACGTTATTTTGCTTTTGAGCTGATTTAATTTAATATATTTGATATAGGTACTCGCTAGATAGGTAGTCGCTTACATTACTACCTTTTGGTTTTATTTATTGTTGGTATTGTGCTTCCAAAATTATCATTTTAAAAGAAGAATGCGGGGTGATTCAGCTTTGGGTTTCACAACCATTGTTTAATTAGAAAAAAATGGCGTTTCGTGTTATATCATGAAACTAGGTTGTTTTTTCACTAGATTACGTTGACTTTTAGGAAGAGAGAAAAATGGTTGAAACTGTAGTCTTAATGAAAGCAGGTGCCATCTAACGATAGCAAAGATTATAGGAACCAATTAAATAATAACTCATAAATTATGACTTTGATTATTTTTATAGCATTTAGCTATGCTTAGCAAATTATACTAAGAAACAGTTGAAAAAGATATGGGACCGGCAGGATTTGAACCTGCGACCTTACTGCACACCGGGCAGCCGCTCTTAGCCATCGAGCTACGGTCGCCTCTTACCGGCACCCTAAATTTCTCAACTGTATGATACGTCATTTCGTGACGTCACGTTCATCCATTTGTTCCTATCTTAGGTAGGATACAAACCAACATAGCGAAGTTACATTCAGCATAAATGTTGTAACGTATGAACGTGTACGATATTGTAACTTTGATTATTTTTATAGCATTTAGCTATGCTTAGCAAATTATACCAAGAAACAATTGAAAAAGATATGGGACCGGCAGGATTTGAACCTGCGACCTTACTGCACACCGGGCAGCCGCTCTTAGCCATCCAGCTACGGTCGCCTCTTACCGGCACCCTACATTTCTCAACTGTATGATACGTCATTTCGTGACGTCACGTTCATCCATTTGTTCCTATCTTAGGTAGGATACAAATAAATTATGGTCATGTCGTTATCGTGTCACCAAAGATACTATAAAACGTCATTACGGTAGAAATCGCGACATACCGCTTCAATACAAGAGCGCTTTCATACAAATATTGCCATAAGGCATCTTTAAATCACAATAACGACAACTGTGCAAGCGCTTATAGCCTACCACCAGTTGCTACATAATAGCCAAACTGTCCGATATCAGTCTAAATTTTCAGGACAAATAGTTTTTGAGTAAGAGTGAGTTATTAAATATAAAGACAGACAATGTTGCAATGTGTATATGAGATTAAAAAAATATGGAGATGCACTATAATAAAACTATCATTGTCACTACACTTCCTATCATTTGTTTATCACATATAACTACACTACGTAGGTACTACATTCCCTAAAGATGTATGTATGTATCAGGTACATATCGACGTATTTTAAGCCCTAGGCACTATCATGCATAAAATTACGCCTCGTACAGGTGATAGCTTTGTTGACTGTACAGCAAACGATATAAACGTCAGGAATACGTTCCAGGTCTGTATCGAATTGAGATTCGATTAGTCGTAGCGAACTTGAAACGGAGTGAGTAGTGGTGGGCTCAAACATTAATCGAATTTGGGTCTTCGCCTGGCGGACGATCAAGTGTGCGTTAGTTCACATTACGAGGCCTCTCGAGTCTCACTCGATACTTGCGTTCGAGTGTTCGATATACGATATCGAGTCGAGATGTCTACGACGAGTGATTGCAGGATGTCAAGAGTCGTAACCGAGAATCACTGCAATACGATTCTCCATGGCCAGTTGAGGAGAAGCACTTGCTTCATTTTCGGTGCTTGTAGTGGTCGAGTTAGTTAAGATTTGGCCCTAAGACCGTAAACTGCATACGGAATGATTTCTCAATGCTAGGTATTGATATTGATCTAATAGACACATTTTAATCATAGACCTTTATAGTATGGTGCACTTTTTGACTAGTAAAGAAGTTTAAGAATTGATGCAAATACCCACCTATATTCTCTTTTAGATTCCTTTAATGGTGGAAGCCCATATATCACTGTTTCACGAAAAGGCTCCCAAAAAAATCGCAAACACGTGGTGTGCCTGACCTTTCCGAATGTAATTAGGAGTTGTATAAAAATATTAAATAGTAATTCTATATTGTATAGCAGTAAAACGACACCAAATTATTATAAAACTACATGAAGAAAAAAATAAAATATTTTTATTATTCAACTTTGAATTCCACGCTAATAACGAACCACATCGATCACGAATTTTTAGAATACTAATTTTGAATCGGACATGTGTCATTCCAAATTTAAACTAATATTTCAAAGCAGATTAAATTTGGAACATAGTCGTATGCGTGCTAGTGTTGGCACTGGATAGATTATAGCAGTGCGCTAAGCCCGGGATTAACATCGGTTTGCACATAAATAGCCAATCGATCTTGTCTGATTGACAGCGCGACGCGTTACAACACTAACTACAATGTGACAGCTATTTACAACGCTATTCAACGTCATTAATTCATTTAAAGCATGGATTTTTTGTGCAAATATATAAGAACACATCAATATAATTAATTATAATTCAAGATAAAAGACACTGCCTCGTCTTTCTAGTTGTTCGCATATGCGGACTCTCATCGCAAAGTGTGGGTTTAATTTCCGGGTAGTGCAAAAATATTAATTATTTTTTTAGTCAGAGAATTCATAAATAGCAGCGTGGATTTGGAATTAGGCCCGCTGGATGGCGATAGGCTCACCCTGAATCACATGGACCCTAAACATTACAGGTGAAGCGTGGGTGTTATAACCATTTTTCGCTCGTTTCTGTGTACTATATGCGTGATTCTTTTTTAAAATGAAAATATTTTGATGTCCTTTCCAACAAAAGTAGGAATAACCTAGCTTACCCAAAATATTATAATAAATATATAATTTGAATTCACAACTGGTACCACGTTACGAGTAATGACTCGTATACAAACTACGTAAGTGGAGTAATAGTAAAGTCCACCATTCTTTTGTTTCGTCAGCTATTCAACTAACGGGAAACACCGCATGTATATTTAAATACCTCACCTAATAATATATGCTAGACGCATGTTGTATAGATGAATCATAGCCATAAGACAATACAATCATATCGAAATTTCCTTCCTGTTTTACTATACGTCATAGCAACATCGTCATATTACTGTATTTACGAAAGCTACGAACATTTATATTATACATTTAATTAAAAAAACTGGCAAAATGCGTGTTTGGTCACGCGCAATAGGGTTCCGTAGTCATCTGTTACTACATATGGACTAAAAAAGGGTTTAATATCTGTATTGAACATCAACAACAATTTATACAAGTCATTATTTTTGTAGGTTTTATATTTTGTACGAAATATTCCAAGTAACTGCATTTTACATTAAGACCCCTATTGCTCTTGATCTAACAACGTTGATTTAATCGCTATAGTTTTTTTGGAAGTTCATAGCATGTACTGCCAGTAGTTTTGGAGAGTGGAGGACCCCCTCCTGAAACAAAAATTTCGAAACGAAAATCGATCTTTTAATCGAAAAACTGTCTTACTGGCGAAGCTATAAGGGTTCCTATGGACTACGGAACCCTAAAAACCTAAAGGTGCTTCTAGACCGACTGTAATATTTAATGCTTGCATGAAGTAGAAGTAGTCAAAAAAATATAAAATTTAGTAAGGTACACGCCAAATCAGGGATCTCGACGGTTTTGATGTAAGAGTAAAATACAACGGTTCGGTGTTGGCCACGCTGGAGGACGGTGCTGGTCGATTGCTCAAGCTATCTAGAAACCGTCAAGATTCCTGATTTTACCTTTACCTTAAAACATTAATTGATAACATTGAAACGTTGCGTAGGTACCTAACCAAACTAGCTGAAACAATTATTATTTAAAAAAAATTGCTTTAAGTCATTTATTTTTAGGTCAGAAGAAATTTTGTTTTTTTTTTATTTTTTATCCCAACTTGAAAAAAATCTTTATTTTTTGAAAAAAAAAATTGTAGATAAATGGACTGTTTCGACTAAAACTAGTAAATTAAATAGTCGGCTGGAAATTCTTTATAGCAGCACGGAGTTGGAATTGTGCCCAGTAGATGACGAAAGTCTAACCCCGATCACATGGAATCTTCATAACAGGTAAAGTGTGGGTGTTATTCAAATCTGCCACACCTTTCTGGGTCATATAAACGTGACGTCAGTTATTTTTGTTTGTTTCTATTTAACTCAAAAATTACTATAGGCTGACCGTTTAACTGAGTCCTCGCCTGCGCGGTACAGGGGCGCGGGGGTATGACGACAAAGGGGACTGAAACAGGGGCGGGCGGTGGAAGCACTTAATGAAATATACAGGAGATGAAATGCACCAAGATATTTATATATGTGACATCATAGGAAAAAATAAATTGTGATTTATCAAATGAAAAATAGTTAAGAAGATACAAAATTTTAATGAACTTATGTACGTAAATAAAATAATTGGAAATAAACTATTATACTATTTATTTTGTTATCTAAACATACAGGGTGGATGCGACATAGCGACATTTATTGAAACCACAGCTTCTATACATGGCCAGTATGCATTTCCACCGGATAAAAAATTCTCTGGCGAAAAAAAAAATCCACGTCTTCCGAACAAATTGCACGATCGCAATGTTCAAATTGTTCGGAGAACGTGATTTTTTTTTTTTCGCCAGAGAATTTTTATCCGATGGAAATTGATACTTACCATGTATAGAAGCTGTGGTTTCAATAAATGTCGCTATGTCGCATCCACTCCGTATAATAGGTATGATGACTAATTTTTATTTTTGTATGTAATTGAAACACCTCTTGATATAAGAAACATCATTACAAGAATTACTTTGACCTAACATAAACTTCCTGAGATAATACAATTTCAAATTCACATTAATAATAGACTCGCCCAAACGCTCCAAACAAAAGGCTACTCAAGCGTGACGTCACGCTTGAATTTTGTATATGTGAAGTTATGAATTTTGTTTGATAGCTATACGAAATATTGCGTTTATAAAAATGGTTTTATTACAAATATTGCTATAAATTGTGTGGGTAATTTAATGATAAAAAAAAATCGAATAATTGCGTATTTTAAAAATGAACTCGTCCATGAAACTTTAAATGATCATAAAATGAGTTAAATTTATAGTATGTAACAAAAAATTATTTCAATTGGTTTATGTTTACCTATAGTTTGATAAGGTATCCTATATTTTACTATCTATAGATCAGTCACCATGCCTATTAAATCGTAAGAAAGTCAAAACTTTTTTTGGGTCCAGTTTCTTTTTTCTAAAATATTCGTATACGTTTACATACGGACATAAAGTAAACAGTCAGTGCAAGCCATTTGCTTGCACTGACTGTTTACTTTATGTCCGAAGATTTTTCGATTCATCTTGAGATAGTTATTACATGTGTACCTCTCACAAGGTGTCTGCAACAGTCAACACATGCGATCGCTACCCATGTAGCGAACGAAATGAACAATTACAAAAATTTGCCCACCGCCCGCACCTGTTTCAGTCCCCTTTGTCGTCATACCCCAGCGCCCCTGTACCGCGCAGGCGAGGACTCAGTTAAACGGTCAGCCTATAGACTGAGTTCAAAAAAATATTAATCATTAAATGCAAGTCATACAATAAACTGGCAAGTCATTCAATTTAAGCGCATTGTCACACAATATCCTTTGACATCAAATTTAATATTTCTTTCTTTCAAAAACGTTATAACCGCCATATCAAATTACTTTTCGTTGCACGAAAGTGACAACCGCTTGTATTACTAAATAAATATAATTAAAATCGAAATGTGTTCGGAACGTGACAGCGGGCGGACGTTAATGCCGGCGGACTAAATAACGTTAGAGCACCCTTGTTACTGCAATTACGCCTGGCCCGTTTAAAATGTCCGACCGTTTTAAAGTTTTCATCCGGATTTGACACGCGACAGACTATAAAGCATCAATCAGCCAGACGCGGTTACTTTTTTTATCTGTTTTTAATATTATTTTAATTGGATACGTACTTGCATAGGACGGGGGTTTATGGGGAAATTGAAAAGGCGTCAAGTACTAGCTTTCAAAGTAACCTATCTGTGTAATCTATCGTAGATATATTATATTATGAAGAGTTCCTCGTAAAATGGAAAGGATAGATTGCTATAGATATATAGAGAAAAAAAAATTGCACATAAAATTTGTAAAAAAACATACAAAGAAATTGGTAACTATAACGTACAAAGGGCGGCCTTATTGCTTTACGCGATCTTTTCCAGGCAACCTTAGGATGGACATAATATAATGGATATTTGCGGTAGTTTATTGCATTGGATTATAATAAGTACATTTGTAAGTCTTTAAGTTTCATTTAACAATTTTGTATAATATATGCTAAAGATAAACAAAATTAAATACAATGTATCGATACCAAAACTGCAAATATTGGTCACATTTAATTTCAGGAAATGAAAAAGAAAAATAAATTTAAATAACCACAACGCCTGGGCCCCAAGTCTACTAATTCAATTGTGTCAATATCGTCGATCACTGACAGCAAAATTGATAATATTCTGAACTGAACGTCCGTGATTTAAGAAATGCAACAAATAAATTCAACTTTGGCGCCCGAAAATGGCCCCATTAACACCCATTAATATTATTTAAGTAAGAGCATTCAATACTGGGTTTTTCACGGGATATTTTAAAAATTTATATCGTCTCTCGGGTAGTATTTCAGTGCCGTCATTCGCGTGCACTGTAATGCCAAATTGATGTCGCATCTGCCTGTAAATACTTTAAATTGACAGTGGATAAATGAGCCAATCACGGGGCAATTATTTAAAACTCTGTGCTTACTTTTATGACGCTTCATTTTCGATATAGTTTGGTTCGGCTTATCATTGTTTTTAGATAGGAGCGTTAACATTTAGTGTTGTATCTGCGGGATTTTATATGTCAGTTCATATAAATAGTACTACTGTATGAACTAATGACTTTGTTAAACAAATTTCAAATATCACTGGTGGTTAGAGCTCTTGTGAAAGAGCTCGAGGGCGGCAGTACCACCGTCTCACCTTTAACCTGCCGCCAAATAGTAGTGCTTCCATTACTGTGTGCCGGTTTGGTGGTGAGATCAGGCCCTGAAATTACTGGCACATGAGGCATAACACCGTAGTCCTCAGCTGCAGCGACGCATCTATAATCTGCTTTTGTGGATTGTTGATGTCCATGGGCTGTACTCCACTTACCATCAGGTGGACTACACGTTCGTACGCTGTGGGCGTAGTATAAAAAAAAAAAATTGGTTTTGCTAGAATGAATCATTTTGTTTTGGGTTATAATTACGTTTTGCAAAAGTGAATGATTGTATTATCATGGATTATAATGTTATATTACACTTTTAAAATAAAAAATAGAAAGAAAGTCATTCGCAAAAGTAGGTTACTTATCGCAAATAAGAAGAGCTATAATTTAAAAGATGGGTAAAATATTTTTCACCACACCAGCACGAAAAAGATCGTTTGCTTGCGAGAATTCAGTGAGTAATAACGCTTATTACTCACTAGTGAGGCAAAGTGATTTAAATTTCGAAACACTAAATCCTTCCAATGAATAGGCGCTAATAAAAACAAAACAGCCACCATGTAGGTTATAACCTACATGGTGGCTGTTTTGTTGTTTGACATCAATTTTATTAAAAAACTACAAACGATACGTTTTAATTATTTTAAATTACATTAATACACGCTTATTTAGTATTTTAATATTCGTGATTAACCATTAAATTTAATAAAAATTAAGTATTTAATATTAGACTCTATACATAAATGTTAAGGAACAAACTTCCAAACGCATTCTTAAAAAAAAAGTGTGTCTGTGTCAGTGTCATTCATCGCAGGGAACTTTAAATTCTTTTCAGTTTATGTTTAATTGTTGACTACAATTTTTAACAAAAAGTGAATCAAGTGATAAAGAACTTTGTGGAACTTCAGAATAGTTGAAACAACTTGCTAGTAGAAGCAAGTTAGAAGCTAGTACACAGAAGTTTGCTTTTTACCAGAAAAATCACGGGAGAAGTTTTTGAAAGCATACGACATATTTAATAAGTGGCGACTTTCAGAAGGCGCTAAAACGCATTCTGAATCGGTATTCTCTACTGTCGTATTACATAGAATTATCCAAAGTTAAGCAATCGAGTACGAGTTTATTTAAATCTTAATATTTTCTCACTGGAAGAGGTGAAAAGTTTTGTATGTAACGCGTAAGAAAAATTTAATTTCCAGTTCGTGACCTCTTAAATCTCTCACTTGCGAAGTAGTCTTTATTAGAATCACTCGCTACGCTCGTGATTTAATTCAAGACTACTTCGCAAGCTCAAGATTTAAAATTGGCACTCACAACAGAAATATAAACTTTTTCTCTCTTGTACCATAAATAACTATTATTCTTTACTTTTTAACACAACTATAGCATATTCTACATGATACTAAAACCACTCTATGTCACTATTATATTTGAATCCACTTAAAAAGAAGTAGGAGGTTCTCAATTTTATTGATTATTTTTTGTTTATTTCCCGGTTACACGAAGGTGGCAGGACGGATTTGAGAAATTCTTTAAAAAAAATAAAAAAAAAACAAAAATCATTTATTGTCTCGAAAATTAGTACAGTTGTGTTTGATCCCTGGGCTCCACACTAGAATAAACTGTGTCGTGGAGTCCAGTCTCTTTCGGCCCAGTAGACAATATTTTTACAAGGTAATAAATTTAATTTTATTATACCTTACCTACATATAATAAAATATGAATTGAAATAGAAATAGTACAGTACAATACAACGAAAGGTTTGTGTGTGTGTGTGTGTGTTTGTGTGTGTGGATATCACTGTGCGTGTGCATGCCTGTGCGTATCTGTATATACTTGAGTGTGCGAAATTTATATAGCTTTATAATTCTTTGATTGTCTGTAATAGTATACTTGTCATGTATGTCACAATTTCATCACGTCACGATCTGATGATGAGATCCTAGAAAAATCGCGGGCAAGCCTCAAATTTTAAAGGCTACATTGTATCTTAATATTACCTAAAGCTACTCGGATAATTTGCATCTAGCAGTCAGCATTTCATGTTGCTGAGCTAATGTTGGAAGATACAACTCCTCAGCGTTTCGAAGTACGGGCATAATTATTTAAATATAGGCAACTTAAGGCCGTTTACTATATTATCTCAAGTTATTAATATGAGGCGAGACGTCGAATATTACTAAAGTATTTCTTACTTTTAAGTGCATTTTTTTGTAATTGAAGCAGGTTTTTTTTTTAATTTACCAAACACGCCAGGCATATGCAAATTTATTATAACATAAAACTATTTAGACCTTTAGTGGGCCATCGATGGTGAGTGCTCCACTAGTGCCACAACTTCGTACCGGGATGGCACGGCAACTGAATAAAATAGTTTGGCTTCAAAACTGGGTTGTCGTAAACAATTTGCTTGACTTAGGTGGACGATCGAAGAGAATATTGCACTACTTACTTGTGTTAGGGTCGACACACACCAAAAGTGCGTCGAAGCGCAGCGAATCGAAGCGCAGTTTCAGTGTCATATGAATTCTAACTCTATTCTCACAAACATAATACTCATTATCGCATGAGAAACTCTACGCTACTACTACTATGGAATTCGCCGGAATTCCCGCGGCGCCGCGGGCATCCGCGCGACTTGTTTGAGTTTCTCATGCGATAATGAGTATTATGTTTGTGAAAATAGAGTTGGAATTAATATGACACTGAAACTGCGCTTCGATTCGCTGCGCTTCGACGCGCTTTTGGTGTGTGTCGACCCTTAGAACACTTGTGCAGCGTGCGATATTCAGTTTTCGATTGCGGGAGCTTGTTCTTTAAGTGTTTTTCAAATTTCATAAGGGTTGCTATGTTTTCTAAACATGATAAAGCAAGTTAAATTTTACCTTTTAGCCGGCTTTTATGTCAACTTTAGGCACTACCCAAGTAGCACGTAAGTGTCGTCAGCATCAATAATACAGCCAATATAGAACCTAAAGTGGTATAAGAGACGTATAAGAGAGTCAGGAAAGGTTATAAGCGTTATAAGAGTGTTACAATCCGTTATTATACAGCTCAGCTGTATATAGTCTTTATTATGGTATCTGCGTACACTTAAGGTGTTATATCGGAATATTACAACTCTACTATACAGCTTTAATAATTGTGTAACACTCCAAGCTTATTTCTACGGCTAAAGCTGTATAAAGGCTGTATTATAGTACTATTCACTCGCTTATTACAGCTTTAAGCTGTATTATAGTATTACTTGACACTTGTTGCTGTACAAAGGCATATGCTAAATCCATTATAAAACTAGTTTTTATGGTGTAATTTAACACTCTTATAAGTATTAAAGCTGTAATAGTTACTTATAAGAGAGTATTATAGAACTAAAAGATAAATGGCAGCTATAGTACAGCTTTAGTCTGTATTATTGACGGAGACGTCAAATCAATGTCGCAGTCAGGAGATGGATTGAGAAGGAATATTTGAATATAAGGAATTACAACTTAAATAACAGTAATGATAGTGAACCAATATTGACTGAAAGAAAAAGCCATTCAACCACACCGACAATCCATAGCTCCAATGAGGGTTCCGTACGAAAAAAAAAAAAAGAAAAAAAAAAAGGAGATAAAAATAACATTATTAATTGCTTCCTTCGCCATCATAACACCCCTTTTGATTCCCAGGAACTTGGCACTATGCAAAGTTTTTTTGACATTTTTCTTCAGTTTCTATTATCTTGAACGACATATTATTCTGAAAAATAAAGAATATACCTTAATAAATAATCGTCAAAATGGTTTTAGAGATTTTAATTCTTTATACGTATCTCTAAAGAGGTTATTAGTTATTATCTAAATGAAGAGCATAATACAGCCTATTGAATAAAAATATTCTATAATTACTCTAATTAGAAGTTAAAAGCTGTACAATACACTTCAATTATTCCATAGTACAGCTACTGGCGCTATATTGCTCTTCAAATAGTGTTAGGGCTGTTTAAAATTGACGCCATTTTCTAATAAACAAAAACATATTAGATGATTCTAAAAACAAAAAGAATTGACATTATTTTGCATTATCTTTAGCCGTATCATGTTTACTAGCTTATATAACGTTAACTTGGCCTTTTCCTTATTACTTGAAATTAAAATGTTGTTATTCTAACCTTAAAAACTAAAACTTACTTACCGATATTCAGTATTTATTTTGTTTTTCTTGATTTTTATGCTGGCGCGCGAATATTTTACCGAAAACCATATACAGGTTTACAATAAATATTGGTTTGCACGTTATTTTCACCAAACCAATAAGTTCAAGATCATTTATATGTTTTTCTTAGCAAGTAATTTGCCATTATAATAATATTCATAATGTAGATAAAAAATATGATGTACATTAAAATATCTATACTTTTGTAATTCTTTTATAACACTATTGTAGAACTTTAACTCTTACAAGCTACGTTTAGGATACCATCTGGAGAGTTGAAGTTTCTTTTTACACCAAATAACAGCTCTTATACAGCCTTTATACAGCTACTATACAGCTCTTATAACACCAAACGCTGTATAATTTGTGCCCATTTTACACTTATAAGGGCTGTATAAGCGCTTATGCAGCCTTTATACAGCTAATATACAGCTTTAAATATAAAATTACGCGCTAGTACAGCTTTTATACAGCTTGTAATGCTACTTGGGTATGTTGTAAAATTCATAAAAACCATCGCAAAAATACAAAAGCAATATCGATTTGCTGGCGATACAAGCATATTTAAAATCTTTGAATGTTGTTAAATATTTGTCTGATGTCAGTATATCTTACATGCTATAACATCCCTATATATCGCATCGCCGTGGAATACCTTGTGCAAAATGGTTGAAAGTATGAAAACTGAAAAGCAGGTTTTTATAACTAGCTAAGATTTTTACTGCTAAGTGCTAATTTAGTTTGTCACAAACCTAGCGCACAGAGCTGTGTTTTGAAATCAAATACGATTAACCGTACACAGTTTTTAAAGCTCAATACAGACAGACAAAATGAAAGTCACTTTAAAAGTACCACGTCTTTTACAAAGTACTTCTGAGTATTTTATCTTGCTCGGCAGATCCACCCACAATCAAAGGGTGTATTTGCTCTGCAGATGTACCATAATCCCTCGGTTATTCTTTCCTCAGATCAGAAGTCCCGCGGGAACGAAGCTCTTATGCCTTTCCTATAATAGTTGAAATCCATTGTCCGAACCATTAGCAAAGTTAAATCCGTGGTTCACCGTCCTTCTATAAGATCACCCAAGGGGAAGAGGATAAGATGGTTAAGTTTATTGGGAAATTATAAGTTAGTTTGGACTATTTAATTCGTTACTAAGCAAATATAAGACGATTTTAGTCGGAGAAAATAGTAATAAACAAGGTTACAACTACATATTATATTTATTCATAATATTATTAGCCATAAAAGCATTTTTAAATGATAAACAATGATGCTTAATTAGAAGTATAAGTAAAAGGATAAAAGTAATAGCATTAGAAGTATAATCATACTACTAATATCATAACTACACAAAATAAGTAAAGTAATGAGTGCGCGATTGGCGTAGTGGTTAAAGTGGTCGCCTCGCCGCTTTCAACTACGCTGGTGTTGTGGGTTCGATCCCCACATGGGACAAATCTTTGTGTGATTCGCAAAGATTTGTTCTGACTCTGGGTGTGCTTTGTGTGTGTGAAATGTATGTTTGTGAACACCTCCGCAACACAGGAGTTATTCCTAGTGCGGGTGTTGTTTTTTTAAAAAGAAAAAAAGAAAGTTATACTTTTGCAGTATAAGACGGTCCCCCGAGACCAGCTTATATTGGAAATGTAAAGCTTGAGGTATAGCCGTGTGTACATAGATAGGATGGCAATAAACCAGTTACTTACCACTTACAGTTACTACAGTTCACTGGAGGTAGAGCTCTTGTGAATGAGCTCGAGGGCGGCAGCACCACCGTCTCACTTTTTACCTACCGCCAAATAGTAGTGCTTCCATTACTGTGTTCCGGTTTGGTGGAGAGATCAGGCCCTGAAATTACTGGTCCTCAGCTGCAGCGACGCATCTATAATCTGCATTTGTGAATTGTTGATGTCCATGGCCTGTAGGTACTCCACTTACCATCAGGTGGACTACACGTTCGTTCGCTGTGGGCGTAGTATACAAAAAAATAAAATTACAAATACGCCAATGAAACATCGCCGAAGCTGAAAATAACAAAACAAATAATGTTATAATGAAAACAGTTTAAGCGTCGATCGTTTAATATCAGTTATTATTTTATGGCATATCAGAATTTAAAGATACGAACACTGGTGCACAAGTATATGAATTTAAAAATTTATCAAAAATTTGCGTAGGTACCTACAATACACACGTCACGAAATAGTCAGGTTTCAAAGGTCAAATTGATTGTAAATAGGTATATCAACTTAGACTCCATATGACGGTGCTTAAAATTATGTAGTAGTACTTATCAATACACAAAAGAGATTCCGTGTTGTTTGTATTTAACATTCTTGTTGGAATAATTAGTGATTATTAATTTTATCTCAAATCTCTGAGCAAATCATGTTATATCATATCAGTTCGTTGTTAATAATGATAAAGGTACTATTCTGCAATATAGTCAATCATTTACGATCGATTGTGTTTTTTGCAGAGGTATTACAATAATTTATTTTTTTCTCGTCAAACATTGACTACGTCGAGAATCTGTGTTTTCAATAAATGTCTCAATGTCATATTCACCTTGTATAAACTTATTATTCTGACTTAACATTTTTGTTTAAATTAAGACTTTTTTTAACCGACTTCTAAAAAAGGAGGAGGTTCTCAATTCGATTCGTATATATGTTGCTTTTTTTTTTATGTTTGTTCACGGATATCTCTGTCGTTTATGAACTGATTTTGATGATTCTTTTTTTGTTGGACAGGAGATGATTCCAAAGGGGTCCCACTGTCAGCATGTCGTGATCTGATGATGGAATCTCAGAGAAATCGAGGGCAACCCTCGAATTTTATAGGCACATGTAATGTTTTTTGTGTGTTTTTCAAAGCTACACCAGTATTTACGTATTTTTATGCGGATGAGCTGATGATGGAAGGTCAACTCCTCAATGGTTAGGAGTTAAAGGATAATTCTTTCACTACTGTACACATATTCAGACTGCTAGTTATGATGTCAAGTGAGCTGTTGGAACGGAGATATTTCAAAGGTGGTCCCATTGTCAGCATGTCATGATCTGATGATGGGACCCCAGAGAAATCGGGGGCAACACTTATATTTTATTAATCGAGGCCAGGATTTACGCTTGGTCGCAATAATTTTATGTGGTTGAGCTGATGATGGAAGGTCAACTCCTCAATAGTTAGGAGTTAAAGGATAGTTCTTTCACTACTGTACCCATATTCCTACTGCTAGTTATTGTGTAAAATGAGCTGATGATGGAAGGTCGTGACCCTCAATAGTCAGGAGAAAGGATTTAATTCTTGTTTATTATAAATAAGTTTTCCGTCTCAAGTAACCATCGTCTCCTCATTCGAGAAACATTCTTGCTCGGTCTACCCATCACTTAAAATCGTAAAATAAAATAATTTTTAACAAAAAAAAAACCGACTTCAAAAAGTAGGTAAACTAAAAAGCAAAAAAATAAAGTTACTTCGCACAAAATAATACGTCGCCTTTAATTATTAAATAATTTCTATTTAACTAAATGAAAAAACGTATTATTTTGTGCGAAGTAACTTTATTTTTTTGCTTTTTAGTTTACCTACTTTTTGAAGTCGGTTTTTTTTACTAAAGCTCCTTCACTAGCGATTATAACAAAATGTTAACTTGACAAACCACTCATCTATCTTTACTCTTCAACGCGTCAAACTTCAACCACCTACAAATTAATAATTCCTTGGGCATCAGTACTTTTAGTACAGATAATAATTTGAGCGTCAAACTTTGGTAGGTACAACCCTTGAATTAACCCTTCGCTAATCGAGCCTCAAGAGACGGCACGCGTGCTTAATCCATCAGTAAACTAATGAATGATGATAAATAGTTCTGTCAGAACAAAGGGTTGCCACAAAATTATTGAGATAGTTCCTTTTGTACTCTTGTGGAGTTGATACTTATTTCTTCTGATTGGTGGCAAGAAGCGTTTATCATCGCCTGCCCTCAATGTTTTTATTTTACAATAATAGTTGGATGAAGTTGGTGGCACTCTTATGAGTGGGCTATTGCCCACGTTATAGATAAAATCATGGATTGGTCACGCTTGAGTGCAAAGTCCGTTCATTGAACGAATAGCCAGCCAACTTCAAAACCGCCAAGGTCTTTGATTTTATTATTATGTTTAACTCTTGGAGTGCCATCGTCCTAGGAAACTAATAATTAATTGCAATTTTTCACTTAGGTACTTTTGATTGCACGATGTTTCAAATGCTTTGGATACAGTCTACCGGCACGGGGCGTCCACGAATCTTGCAAAGTGTTCAAAACGTTGAGAAATAAAATGAGAAAAATCGTGATATAATCCATTAAGTTTAGAGTTAAATAAATATATCGCAACTTACACACATCGCCATCTAGTCCCAAACTAAGCAGAGCTTGTAATATGGGTCATGGTCTAATACATTATTTTGTTTAACATAATGAAAAACTAAACTTAATAAAAAAAAAAAACGAACCTATGCATGCATTTGTAGTTTGCCTTATAGGTGTGAAATAAATTCTTTTTCAGAAAAAAGAAGGATTCAATACAATTACTTTCCAAATAATATAAACAATATATAAACGATAAGAAATCCCTAGCCATTTCAATAAATAACACTCATACTCGCTACGGATAAGATTCAGTAGCAAACAAACAAATAATGATTAATAGCTTTGATAAGAAGTAGCGCGAAGAGTTAATGAAGAATTATGTCTCAACTTCCACCAACATTATCTAAAGCCAAAAGATTGTTATCGTTCTTTGGGTGTGCTGTTTATGAAATCGTAATTTCGATATTTGTAACAGTAGCCTCAAACTGATTAATTCATTTAACTCTTATAATTTTAGTTATATAGGAGTCATCCAAAGGCGCATCAAATCAGATAAAAGCCGAAAGGCATCGCCTGTATCGTCAATGTAATTTAGTATAAGACAATACCCATAGCCTGAAGCAACTCGCTGTAGAAATAAACAATGTCTTAAATTTTGAAGAATGCTGATTAATGAAATAGTTAAAGAACTAAAAAGTTTTTTTTTAAAGCCGCCGCACTAGTATTAACTCTTGTGTTGCGGGGTGTTTACAAACATACATTTCACATACACAAAGCACACCCAGAGTCAGAACAAATTCGGGGATCGAACCCATAACACCAGCGCAGTTAATAGCGGCGAGGCGACCATTTTAACCACTACGCCAACCGTGCACTAGATCCATAACTTAACCTTTCAGAATAAAATTCTAGCCACACTTGGATACCTTTCAACTCGACTTGTAATACAACGTAAAATCTATTTCTAAAAATCGAATACACCTCCTTCATTCAGCCATTTCGAATTCCACACCATTCCTTCCCTAACAACGGAAAATGCATCAGCGAAAAACCTCAAAGCAATAAATCGTTAAAGGAATCGAGTACAATCGATACACGCAAACCTCATTCGAGTTGCGTTGTTATTCGATGTTCGCAAACAGGGCGCTCGCATGACTGGATATACCCGAAACACCACTTAGTCTCGAATAATTTTCAATGAGTAATGGTTGCAGTAAGGAGGTTGACCTAGGTCAACGCATTACTGGCCGGTGGAGCCGTTTCCGTCACGAACAGCGATGCTATGGAGCCGCTATGATTCCGGATGTCCACTGATAAGACAGCTTTTGCTGCACCGCTTTGCCTACTTGCAAAAAGTTTGGCTGTTTTATAGTGTCAAAGTGGACATTAACCAGCACTTGTAGGCCATTTCTCGTTAACTTACTTTGTCGGGTGTGGGTCATTGTTTGTGTTGATGGTGGATCGTTGACTGTAACTTATTATTGAATAATGTAGTAGATAATTACGGGGTTAAGTTCCTCTTTGTTTATTGCACTAATTTTATAAATTGCCTCAATGGTTTAGTGGTGATTGTATGCGCCTTTCACTGCAGAGCCTCGAGTTAAACTTTCCGTCAGGAAATTCACAATAGCAGCACAGAATTGTACCCGGTGGATGGCGATAGGCTCACCTCTTATCCAATGAGACCTAAACATAACAGGTAAAATGTGGGTGTTGTACACCTCTGCCACACCCTTCTGGGTAATATAGGCGTGATGTTATGTTATGTTTTATAAATCGGGCTGAATGGGACACCAAATTGTCAATACATTCATGTATTGTTATATAATTAAATAATTATAACAATATGACTAATCGGGATACGATGAAGAAAAACTAAAGAAAGATTGAATTGAGTTATTCCTCTATACATAAGTACAGGTAAAGGTTTGCGATGCTTTAGAAAATTCAAAAGTATTGTTGCAAAACATTGACCTGTTTCAAGTTAATTTATTATTGTTTCCTTGTGGCGCAAAAATACACTGTACACTAATAAATACTTGTTTTTGTTTAACTTCAATCTGGAGTTGCCCAGGCGACATTTGAAGCGCCCGGTAGGTTATAACCATTGAATAACAGGAAATTAGACCACAGAACTCGAATAATAAACATTACAAACAAACAGAATGTATATTTATATACCTTCTACTTATTTGATGGTTATCCCATGACAGTCATAATTCCTAAAGGCATTATAACTGTCGCTGGATAAACCACACCAAGTTTTAAAGATCAAAACCACATTTTATACGGATATATGTTGTTTTTGTTTTCCTTGGTATGCATTATGTAAAAGTGTATTTTCCACACGATTTTTTGTTAATCTACTTAGTAATAAGAATAACCCTTCATCAAATGGTCATTTTTTTTTCAATAAAATTGAAATTTTGTCACGGTTTTTAGGTAAAAGGGTTTTATATATTTCGAAAAAAAACTCCTTATTTTTATAAAAAGGGGGGAAATGCGGTTTTTTATAGAGATTGGTACTGATTAGAGTTGCCAATAAATAAATAATAAAAAAATATTACAGTAGTGTCAAGTGGGAAATAATTTCCCAATATTTGAATAAGGGATAATGCCTATACAAGGATATTTAATAAATACTGAGAACCTTTTTCGAGGAGATTTTCATCTACTAAAATAAAATTCATTGCTTATATTTTTTTCATAGATATCTAAATATTAAAAATGTGGATGCATTTATGATGTGCGTGCACACAGAATCGAAAAACTCGGCTATGTTATACAGCTGTTCAGTCTTTTTTTTTGTGTTTATCTGCAATCAGTCATAGACTATAAGCAAATCCGTTAAGCGTGCTATGTCATGTCGAGCGTGTTTCCCACTGGAAACAGCTACTCCTTATTGCTTACAAGGTGTTTTGTTACAGAGTCTGGATCAATTAATTGATGGTCAATTTACACAATTTAACTTCTTTTGTTTTTCCTGCAATATATTATTCACCTTCTATCCTAAAAAAAACGTATTACATGCTCCATAGCTTTCTTGTCCGTCACTTCCTGCAAGGGTGTCCTCAGATCGGTCACGCTTATCTCGCATTGTAAACATGCACGGTGACGGTTAGTCAGATGGGCACCCGACGATAGGGCGATCTTACTTGGGGATCATCTTGGCACTCATTGGCGAGATTGATGTCTTAAGGAAATGTGGATAATGAGATGAATATTGACCATTTTAAGAAAAAAAATTAAGACAATAGAATAGGGTATATATTTTTCTATAAGTTGATTGCCATAATATACGCACGGTACATGAGACATATCTAGTAAAGAATATAATTGTTAATTTTATAGTATGTCGTAATGTGTGTTTACAATTTAATTATTTTTAGGTCAATAATTTATATAATTCTAAATAATTATGATTTTATTCAAGATTCGGAAGCTTCTATTGCTAACAATAAAAAGTTAGACTACAAATTTTCAGAAAATACTGTCATGCGAATTCCATAAATAGTATCACACGAAATTTAAATTTATGTCAATCAAATATCAACCGAATATAAATGATGTTAATAATATATAATCTATGTATGATGTTGATAATGTATGAGGTAAGGATACGCTAAAGTAACAAAATCGACCGTTTCGTATAGACTGATAAAAATCTGGATAAACATTTCGCATTCCACTGGGTGTAGAAATCCAAGCAATATGAACAAAACATTCATTTCAAAGCCATCAAAACATTCCGTGGTTGTCATAACCTTCTATTTGCATCCTCGTGTATTAACTACGGGGCTAAAAGCCTCCATACATAATCTGTTAAGATATTCTGAGTGCGGTATTAAAAAGCATTTGGGAATGTTGCTAATTCCTCGCCAGAAAAGAACAATCGCGGCGCGTGAGTGCTATGTGTTGTGCATTACCCCCAAGATTTGCTGCAAAGAATAAACGGAAGCGGTTTTTTTGTATAATATAATAATATGTATATAAGTTTCATTGGAAAAACTCAAAGGTGATATATTTATTATCCTATCTATATTAATTATGATATACTGTATGAAAACATTTTTACTGCCGTAATGTGGTGGTGCAGAGATAACAAACCTTTGTTATCTCTGCACCACCTTACGGTTGACTAGTAGAGAATGCCTATGGCATTAAGTCCGCCATTGTACACTTATTATGTGCAAGAAGTTTTAAAATAAAAATAAAAAAATAAATGTGATGGTGACGAATTCTTTGTTTATTGTTGAATCAAAGTGATGTGAAATTGGGACTACCTCGCCTTAATCTACCTACTTAAATGTTCAGTACATGATTCTGAGACCCTGAGTGTTTATTTTTACAGAAAAATTCATGAATTTTAGGTTAAGAGTAGTGTTACCCTAGAAAATCCAATACATTTGCATTTTCCCAGTCAACTTTGAGATTTTCCAATGATTAGTTTGCAGTAACAGTTTTCAGTCATTAAACCTGATTTTGAAGCTCAAGGTGAAAAACTTATGTCATCAAAATTCGAAATCCGGAATGGTTTTCATCGCAAAATTCCAAAGTTGGCATATAAAAAATGTATTTTGAATATGCCAGGATAACATTACTATTTTGTAATCAGTAGAAAAAAAATGTGAAAGACAATAATTTTCCTCAACAAATTCATGTATGTCCAAAATTTGGCTCTATCGGAACAGTATCTAAATCGCTGTCCGCTTTCATCTTAAGCCGCTTGCAATTGAAACAGTAGAGATTAGAGAGTATAGACTAGTACACCAACATGAGCCGGGATTTTCACTACAGCTTTGTACATTAACTTCCTTTATACTCGTGCATTTAAAGACAATGGATTGTTTTATTTATTTTCACTCAGCGTATATGGAAGCGAATGCCAGAAAGCCACGTATTTTGAAAAGTTTACGGTAAGTTGTTCTTGTTTTAAATATAAAACTGTTGCTTAGCTTTTGCTTTGTTTTTAACATTTGGTAACTAAATGCACTGGGTATAATATAAAAGAATAACAAGCGGTCGCCTGTGGCTTCACCTACGTGGTATGTCGTTATAGCCTATGAACCATACTTGATCTGCCAAATTAACACAAAAAAATATAAGAAAAACAATAATATATACACCAATTATACTAAGAAACAGTTGAAAAAGATATGGGACCGGCAGGATTTGAACCTGCGATTTTACTGCCGGTCCTATATTTTTTTCAACTGTTTCTAAGTATAATTTGCTAAGCATAGCTAAATGCTATAAAAATAATCAATTAGAAATATATACACCTACATTAACTTATAATATGATATATACAAAACTTAATAGAGCATCAATAAACTCTTTCGCATCGATGTCAAAGGGCGACATCGTGCTCAGAAGGCTGGCAGCATTGCCACCATTTTCTTATTTTCAGTGAAAACTGCTAAGAGACAAAAAGACTTATATTTGCAGTGACATTGAATTAATTGGTTGTCATGTTTATTGCTGATATAATATTAAGAGAAACTACTGGTAAGAAATAATTTATCTTTCTAAATATTCTTAATTCCTTATAACTTTATATTGTTGTAAGATCTAGACTAGAAAAGACTTACGAGCGTCGAGCTACTGAATGATAAAATGTCTGAATAATCCAGTATGCAAACAGCTAACAAAACAAAACGATATCTATCTTTGCAGTGACTGGAACTTGGAATCCTTTGGCTGCCTCGCTTGGATAATACAAAGTCATTTGTTTGCTTTATCTATTTCTAAAATATTGTTTAAGTTATCTACTAGTTAAGTTTACATTCAGATGCTATTTTTTAGTAATGTCCAGTATAATTTAACATAATTTATTAATATAATGACTAAAGAGATTGCAGATAGGATGATTGTATTTACGAACGCTGATACACAAATGTGATTATTTATTTTTATTTGTTGGATAATATACTTTGAAGTAGTTGCTATATATTTCTGCATTTAAACTTGTTCTTTTAATTGTAAGGCCTAATCGTAAAACTTAAATTTATCGATTGATTTATGAACCTCCTTTTTTAGTCATTTAATGAAATACAGATCAGATGGCAGTGCTTTCAAAAGTGACTTAGCTCAATACCTACTTGTGTGGTAAAATTGTAATATTTTTTTTTTTATACTACTCCCACAGCTAACGAACGTGTATTCCACCTGATGGTAAGTGGAGTACAGCCCATGGACATCAACAATCCACAAAAGCAGATTATAGATGCGTCGCTGCAGCTGAGGACTACGGTGTTAAGCCTCATGTGCCAGAAATTTCAGGGCCTGATCTCACCACCAAACCGGAACACAGTAATGGAAGCACTACTATTTGGCGGCAGGTTAAAGGTGAGACGGTGGTGCTGCCGCCCTTGAGCTCATTCACAAGAGCTCTACCACCGATATTGGTACATATGGCTTCCTAATTGTCAGGTAAACACCAATGTATGCAATTATGCCGATTAACATTCCCAAAATCGGCCTTATAAACCACTAGCATCACTAAAGCATCCAACCGCCACACGGCTCGCAAGCACGCAAGACGTTTGAGACACGTGTCTGGTCACATTTGCGGTCGCTGATCGATGCATGTGCCCGACCGCAGCTCGCTTGTGTGCCGCCGCGACGCACCCTGTATCAATGTCATTGCAGCATTACACATAGTTACTCAAACATTGGAATTGATGCTGCGATTTTTTTTATATTTTCAGGGATTACTGCTTCTTAACGGTTAATAGTTGTTCATAGCGTCATGAGACTGCTTACTTGCAAACATTTTTTTTTTAATTCTATCAATTTGTAGTTTTGTGAAACATATTTTATTTGATAAATCAACTCTTGATACAAATTTTGTTAAAATGCGAAAACCACAGCTAATATAATTGAAGCATCCAACCACTACATGGCTCGCAAAGCACGCCAGGCGTTTGAGACACGTGTTTGGTCACATCTGTGGTCGCTGAGCGCTGCATGTGTCGACCACACGCCACCTGCGTGCTGCCGCAATGCATGCTATTGAAGCATTTAGGTACTGGCCATTACTCTATCATTGCTATTGCCACAGGTATATGCCCGATTTCGGGAATGATGATAAGTATGTATTATCCCAGCGAAACAGCTAAAGGATCGTTTTCTTTTGTTAGCTGTTTGCATATCAGATTACTTAGACATTTTATCATTCAGTAGCTGTAGCTCAGAATGTGAGTCCTTTTAGTTCTTGGAATGAACTATTAGGAGCCAAGTGAATAGAACCAGTTGTGTTTGTGTTGGGGTGCATGAAAGGAGCATCCCCGAGTGACGTACACAACGATTCCCTACGTCCGGCGCACCCTGGGCAATTCGCGAGTTCTCCAAAGCGAATTGGCTAATCCTTTCACCACGATGGCAAGTCTAAATAAAATTTGACTTAGCCATCGACACGACGAAGAAGAAGAACCAGTTGTGTTTATAACCACCCTAAAATAACAGATTTATTATAGGGAGGTAGAGAGGAAGCACCACCGTCATATATTTTGCATGCAAATAAAAGTGTTTGCACTGTGGTATTTTAGTAAATTTGTTAGATTAGATGCAGAAACTTTGAAAAAATAATAACGTAGCATTCCTAAAAATAATTTTAAATCAGTAATTGTATCTTTACTCACTTATATGTTTAATATTACACGTGTATTATCGAAATAACAGCGACAATTCCAATGGTGAAATAATGCGGTGTGAATACTACAATGACATTGATACAGGGTGCGTTGCAGTGGCACGCAGGCGCTGCGCGGTCTGAAAATCGGGTGTCAACAGACAAGCATTTAAGAGTTTTAGATATGATTTGGGAATAAGAATAGATAAAACCTCAATAATATTAAAGTTAAACACATATTACTTTTGTATGGAAAACCGCCAATCAATTGTTCCTCATTTCGTTGCCAAATTAGCAACAAAAATCTAAAAAAAATCTTATAACAGAATTATTAGTTTTCCAACCCAAGTCATTATTTCTACTTATAAAAAGAAATAACAGAAGAGTTTTCTCTAACTTAATCGAGTAAAAGCTTAGAATATTATCTGGTTAAGGGTCCTAGCAAACACTAAGGAGCTTTAAAACACTAAATTCAAAGTACTCAAGAACTAAACTTTTTTAAAGTTGGGTAGTTTTCATTATTTTGTTAAACAATTCGCAAAGACGTCGTGGCTCATTTAAAGCAAGACGGACTGTCTATCTCTAAGTTTGTTTGCAAATCTTTAATGTTCGCTTTGAAAGTATGAAACAAACTAAACTTAATCTTTTAAAAAGGGGCTTCTTAAACTACAGATTCTAGACTATTAAAAAATTAAATATTGAAGAAACTATCTTCACGTGTTTAATATATAACTATATTGAGATTTAATTATTATTATTATATTATCATATATATTAAGATATTCAGTTTTAATCAGTCCTGTAATTGCCAAGGTCATCATTTAGTTTAATTGCAATGTGATTATAATGAATAACCCCAGAAGTTACTGGCAATTGCTCTAAAGTCTAATTGCTATACGTTATTTAGTATATTTATTTATTAGAATTAAATTATAATATAATCTGCTTTGTACGGACAGTTATGTTGTTCAATGTTCACACCAAGCAATGTTGTATGTCTATTGGCAATCGCAGTCACAGTCGGATTGAGCCCAACGTCCCATTCCGTGCATTACGGCGTGTTGCTTATGGCCAAGGCAGGATATAAAGCCACTCAGTAACGTATTAGTGCTGTTCGGGTATTTACTCCTTACTATTCACAAGTATCTACGTATTGTATATGGCTTATATATTGTTATCTACGTATCTTATATACTTAGGGTTCTCGCAAACAACCGAGCTTTTGTTGGTACAATAATCGGGCTGCGCTTCATTCTATTGCTAACAAATTTTTTTTAAGAACGTGTGCGTTAGTGCATTAATTTCCGACTGTTCTATTTATTTAATACAAGAAATCTGTCACTGATTATCGGTCGTGGCCCCTTACTTTATGAATCTTCCAGCATACTTAGCTCCTTTTTAATTAAACTAAATTAATTTTAAAACTTACAGTATCAGCAGTATTTCATTTTTACTGCAGAACCGCTTAATTAGCTTAATTCAACTTTTAGGCACACATTTTTTGGTAAATGAGTTTATGTGCAAGCAAAGTCAGAGAAGGTAATAAACTTATTTTTTTAGTTCCACAATAAAATTGCCGGGCTTTATCAGTGGTATAAAGCGAAAAAATGAACTTATTTTTTCCCTGCTCAGCGTAAAAGTTAATTATGTTGGTTAATGACGACGGTTGTATTTTCATTTATGTTTTAGATGGAATAATTTTATTAATTTTCGTCATTTAGAATCTCAGAGATTTTTCCGTGGTTATTATTCAAGTTAGATTATAATTTTGGATGCTTGATGCAGTGGGCTAGTAAACTTATATAATGTTTATGCAGCTTTACAGGAAATTTTCAAGAACCCATTAGTTTTATTCGCAAAATACTAAAAACACTTTTCGTCCGCTGATGTCATATTTAGATATTAGACTTACTACATTAGGTATGATTTCATTCGGGCACTATTACATTTTTCGATTAAAGAATTCAAGATACGACTAACTCTACTGCGTTACACCTTATTGCAAAGTAAGAAATATTTCAAAAGCCATTACATTTAATTTTAAATCACAGCTCCAAAAACACAACCATACTCTTCGGAGAGAAAGTTATTAGGAGGAGTCTTTGGCAGTTGCCCTCGGATTCGGTCGTTGAGCGCCTCTCTGCACTAAATCTGGTTGAACATTCAAATAAACAAAATTGAACCCCGGCGCCGGGGCCTGATTAACTGGCTCCCACCCCTTAAACGCACACATACACCTTGATTTGATTCGTTCATATGATAATTGGCTAGACGAACAAAAATAATTTCCACGAGTGTTAGACGTAATTAAAGTGGGGTTCATTATAATTATTTTCATAATTGAATTAATTTAATTTGGAAGTTTAACCCTAACTTATAAAAAAGGTAAGTACTGTTCGTTTTATGACCAAACTTTATAAATGTACTAAATATTTTTTTTGTTATTTCTCTCTATAAAATAAAAATCTGTTATATATGATTACTATTACTTTTCCTCATAATGAGATAGCTCTGGAATGCCATACAGCTGTTCAAGTTCAGTAAGGTTAGTGAACGATAAATATTGTAAGCTACATTTTAAAGACAACCAGCAGATGCATACCATGATAATAATTACGAAGACTACGTTCAGCTTTCCTCGTTTTCACGTACCTAATAAGGTACAATAGCGTACAGAAATGTACGGTACCGGCGTCATTAGCAAGCGTACTCGATGCGTGACTCTTTATGGTCCGTGACTCCCATTTCACCCCTTCGTCCTAAACGAGGACACGTGTGCGAATTAATCGTGATTTTTTACCAATAAATCTTCACCGGCTACGAAGCTAAAAGGTTCAATTGTTATACAATTCAATTTTGTTTAGCACGCGTTCACATAAATTGTGATATTTTACCGCCGATTGGTATGTGGTATTTTTGCTTCGAGCAACCCGTTTATTAAGTTTTCGAGTTATTAAGCCGAGATTAAAATGAAATAGACGATTTATTGAAAATAGAGTTCAAGTGATTTAAACAAAGTAAAAGTTTTGAAAGTAGTGATTGAGCTCAAAGGAGGCAAAATGATTGAGAGATACCTTTTTGTCTGCTGTCAATTAGAGTATTTAGAGTTTTAGGCTATTGTGTTTCAAACTATTTTCTCAAACAATGTAAAAATTGGAGGGGACCTTGTAGTCTAATGTAATTTTGCCGTTTCCATCTACCATCAAGTGGACAACATACAGTTGACATAATTAATATCAATTGTAGAAAAACATGAGAATCAACAATAACGCGCTAAAACCGTGTATAATTAAAACCGTAATCCACCATTAAACAATAAATAACAATTAGGACATAAAACCAAATTCAGTTTCGTTGTCGGGCGCGTGTTCCGTTCTGTGAACACATTTGGGCACCGCGAATTCTTCATTACACCGATTTAAGAGCCACCTAACACGTTTTATGGTGAACAATACGTGCTTATAAAATTTGCATACCTTCATTCGCACTCTTCCTCGACCATTACCTTTCCATTTGGTAAATAATTTAGGAGCCCTCTAGGACGCCGACCAAATATTAAAAGTGATGGGTCCCTGAGGTTTAATATTAGATTCCCCTTGTATTAAATTTTCTGTCACGCGGAATTCCCAAATGCATACGCCAGATATTTTTTGCACATGTTCATATTCTCTTTTGTACTCGTATTCGACACAGAATGTCATACTCGCTGTAGTAATTTCGATTGGGATTCGTTCGAAATTTGTGATAGATTTCGTTCGTTTCACATAACTTGCAACCCTTCATTCCTTCTATTGATTCTTATTTGCAATGATATTGCTGTATTGTACTCGCCCATCTGTTTGAAAGTTACTGTACTTTGTAAGGAAGAGAAATGAGCTGATTGGGTAATGTGTGATTAAATATAAATGTAGTTTTACATATCTGACGTATTTGGCAAATTAACTTGAAAGCCTCTAATGGTAACGTTACAACAAAATATTCGCAAAAAATATTGATTACGTTGATGCATCATAGTAATAATTATTTCGCATTTTGTGTAAATAATTTCAAGCACTAAACCAAGTAATATCAGTTAAATATCATCTATACAATGCAATAAGTATTAAAAAGATAATATAATACTTGTGAATAAACAGCATGCATCAATCGTCTTTTTAAAAAGAATCCTATTATATATCTGACAAAAAGACATATGACATGATTTCTTATTCATACTGGCAATGGGCACAATAGTAGCGAGTTACGCAGGGTGTTGAATAATCGAGCTCATTTTATATGCATCAAATTCACAGAACAAAACTAATCTAGAGCTTGGGGGCAATAAAAATGTCCCACTTGCCGGCGCAGCATTAAAAATAGATGAGCACAAGGTGTAATCTCGGCGATTCTTATTATAAAATTTTGCATCTTAAATATTTCACATTTTTCAACACACTTCGCTTTGCGACGAACGCCCCGAAAGAGGGTAATGCTGCTATTATGTCAGACAAAGTAGACTCGAGAATAGCGCTGCTGGCTTACCTATATAAAAAAAGCTAATTGGACGGCTTGAGATATACTTCTAATAGGACAATATTTTTTACAACCTACCCTTAAATATTTTATTCTCCGCGCTTCCTTGAGACACTGGGTAAATCTTTTGCTTGATTGGTTCGACTTCAATTCAATGAGAAGCTTGACATCACCGAAGCAAACATAATAAATTTCAGCAACAATAAGCGTTGATTTATCAAAATTAAATCTCTTTGTCGAGAGGAGTAATCAAATTTATCGTTCATTTGAATCTCCAATTCGTTTGAAAGGGTCCGTTCGAGACTTTAAAATCATCAGTGTTTACACTCTCGTGATGCAATTATGGTAATAAATTTTCATAATGTATTTTTGTTGGAGCTTTGATAGGAGCTCAGTAACATTTTAAAAGGTAAGGGAAGGACCTCGTTTACCTGTTCGCCTACTTAGACGTGTTCCGCTGCATCGTCAAAAAGCGGACAAATATGACTCGACGTCCCCTCGTCTTGGGATAGCGGGAACATTGTTTGTTCTTCGTATTTTTATAAAGCCCCGCAATAAAACGTTTGCATTTTACATTTTTGGGGGCCATAAATAAAAGTACTCACGTAAAATTGCATTTTAAGCATTTCTAAAAGCGACCGTCACCTTTGGCCGGAATGATGTCGGTATAGGGATGTTAAAGTTTCGAAATAACGATGGGACCGCGTATTGCGTATTGTAATTCTGAAAATTTATGGCAGTGCTATTATAAAATACGCCGCTGTATAAATTCCGTTGGGTCGGTTATTTTATGTGGAGCATCTTAATCACTATGTTTTGTCGGTTATCAATTCCAAATCAGTACATAATGAAAGCACGATAAATTAACGGAATGAATAACTGTGTCCATGTCCTGCGCCTCGGGCGGAGTCGGCGGGGTTCAAGTGAAATTAAATTACGAGTTGACAAAATGAGTTACGCCCTTTTCTGTAGATTAACAAACAAAAACTGATGGTATGAGGGTCAGGCTGGCATTAATGTTGTTAGAGGCAAATGACTCTATTCTTTGCGGACGTGTCGCCGGCTGTTGTTCGCTCACAATGCTACAATTTAAGGCCGGCATTGTTCTTGCTTATTCCGGTCTCGATTAAGTTTCGTGCTTTTATCGTTGTCCATTTAAATTATGGGAAGCGAGCGTATCTATCTCCGCTTCAATGCGTCGTACGTCAACATTGTGACAATAAGTTAATAATGCGATTATTTGCCGATAAAATTGATTGTTTTAATGACGTGTAATATCAGAAACGTGTAATGAGCTGATATATTTCTGATTGGCGTCAGTTTTGTTATTGAGACTCGATTAATGATGATTGCGAAATGTAGTAATGTCATTAGCAGATTTCTGCGGCTTTTGGTGATAGTACTGTATAATTATAAACGATACATATTGTGTTACATTATTGCTCATACAAAACAATCTAGTCGGCAAAACAAGACCATAAATCTCAACAATCATGATTTTCGTAGTTCAATTTTAAATGTTAACATGGGAGACTTTTTTACCAGCCGTATAATTAGTATATTATTTAAACCAACGTAGATATGTTTATCTAATTAGAAGATCGATGATATCTACTATTAGGTTCAGTTAAAGGTAATATTTAAGAAATAAATTTATGTAATATAATTCACTTACCACAGTTGTTTAACTTCCTAATATCAGAGACAAGAGAACTTTATACCAAAGTGTCATCACCCTCCCGATCAGCGCCGACCGCAATCACGGGGACGAAGACGAAAACTCGAGGTCAGAGACTAATCCCTAACATCGACGGGATGGCCCAATGCCTCTAAGAGCATTATCCGAATTAACAATTAGTCATGCCCACGTCTGGCCACCAAGTTTGCACAAATTTACATAACAATAAAGCCCTTTCCGACGTTTGTTATGGCGATTTTTTAAATTAATTGGATCGGGAACCGTGGAAAATTTGTGGGCTTTGCGCCCTCTGTTTCGCGGTCAGTTACTGAAGCAGAATGTATTGGAAACTCGTCGGTTTGATTTTATCTATGTAGTGAAGGGTTTTGGATGCAGCTGGCAATCGATTAAATTCATTTTAATTTATTGTAGTCTGACCTTGATTAATTATATTGATTAATTGTGTTACTAAATAATATTTTTTTTATCTTAAAAACGTATGAATGAGACGGTCATGTAGGTTTAGCCACTCAGCAAACGAAGGGTACGCAGACACGTTTTTTCTTATATCATAAAGTGGAACTGTGAAGAAAGTCTGACAGCAAGTCAAACAAAGAGTATCGTATCATGTCGTACTGGGTTGTGGTCGTCTAATGTCAGTAATTCCACGTAAAATACTGATATTCAGCAAAAATAGTTAGACGAGAAACCAACCAATGTCGCTGAGAAGAATCTCGACAGATAATGATAGCATAAGCAGTACTTTGAGAAATGTGGTACTTTTTAGTCTTTCCAAAATACCATTTAAATTGTGTCTTCAATAAATTGCAGCCAGTAAATCAAAAAGCAATTGTTTCTGCAAGCTATGCTTAATTCATAACCGAATCGTTAACCCGCTTAACATTAGGGCTCGAGGCCATCCATCTTAAACATCCCTCTATTAATAATTGCGTTCAGTTTTACGCTGTGCGTAATTATTTAATGGAGACGAATTCCGCAACGCACGCGCCGTCGTCCGCACCGTGAAATGAAACGTTACATGCTTCAATGATGCTATTGAAGACAGCTTTTTATGCACAAATGCTTTTTCCGCCCTCGTTTTAAAAAGTTTATTTTTTGTGTATTTTAGGGCTAATTCTGTTTTTGTTTTTGACTGTGATTAATTTTTGGGCCTGTTTCGGATGTTTTAATTGAGCGTGCTGTTGGCGGTTTGTTTGGCGGAGTAAGAGAGAAAATAATTGTTATTTACTCATGCCTTTTTTGTTAAATAAACAAAATTGGTAGACAGGAAACCTGTGTGTATAATTTATCAGTTCATTGAAAGTGATTGCAAGTCAGGTAAGGTTTTAATAAAGAATAAAAAGTTCTACTAAATGATTGCCCATCCCTATGCCTAAACTTAAGCCTGAAACACAAGGGTTGCGTTGTTAGAACTACACAACTGTAACTAGTGACAAGTTACCCGTAACCACTGAAGATTAGATTGCAGATTGCACCATAAACCTCACGAGTTAGCGCATTTATCAAACATTCGTGAACTGTGCTAGTTGAACTGCTCTCGGGCAACTTGCAACTAACTGCTAACAAATCTCTGTGTATCATAGCTCTAGTGATTAGCGTTGTATGGGTACCCTTTTTTATAACATTTACACAAAGTTTGTTAAAAGTATTGTTTTTAAACAAGAATATGGACTTTAGGTTTACTAGTATGGAATTAAATACATAAACTTTCTGTGGGTGAAGCAAAGCAGGATGTAGAGTATTTTAAAGATGCTATAATTATTACTTATATCATTATCAGATTTCCTTTTGTTTATTTTTTTCCATTTCTATCTTTTATACAATGGATATTTTTTTGATATACAAATGACAAATTATATCCATATTGTGAATTACAGTTAACTAAACTGTAATAAAACTTTTTGTTATCAAAATCTCTTTTTTCACAAAGTGCATAAAAAAATTCGGATAATTTCGATAGATTTTAAAGTTATGTCCCCTTCGATGGATATATTAATGACTATCACATATTATGTGCTTGTTCCTCGTTGGACAAATCTACGCCGCGATGAATTACGGTGGCTATTAGCGATGGGGGACTTTTGTCTGGATAAATAATGGCCTATCAGAGCTAGAATTAAAAGTAACTAAGTATCTACAGCTAAAACGTAGGTAATAGATACGAAATGACAATAAATTGCATATTCTTTTGAATGTCTAAAAGACAAATAAATATGTTCGTGGTAAAGGTAAAATGTAGTGCTACCTATATAAAAATGTTTTAATTGTAAACCGCTCGCAAAAATCTTTAAATTAGAAGTCGTAGCAGCACAGAAAGTGAAAAAGAAATTCTAAACATTATGGTTAGTCAGACGTTTAGCCGAAAACACATTTTTAAATTTCATCATGCATTTTCTGACAGAAAGTTCACAAATAACACCTTGTCTGACCCGGAAATCGAACCCAAAACCTCCCACTGAGAGGCGCATACGCTAATATATAATATTGTTATATTATGTTGCGAATGAACGTTGCCACCTAATGGCAAGTCTTAAGCAGCCCATGATCATCCACTATCCACACAAGCAGTTTGTAGATGCATCGCTGCATTTAATGAACGCGATGTGACGCCTCATTTGCCAGGTTTCAGGTAATGATATCACCACCAAACCGAAAGACAAAAATCTACTTAGCGACAGGTACTTGATGCAATGTACGTGGCACCTGCAAATTGTTCTTATAAGCTATACCACCATTGTATTTTTTTTTTGGGAAAAAAACTTTATCAGTTACTTACAAATGGTGGTGCTTCACATCATTCAAGACCAGCTTATACTGGAAATTAATAGGTTGATCGATAGCCGTGTGTACAGTCGAATATGTTTATATATCTGTACCTATAATAAGGTTCAAAACTTTCAACATATTAATGAGCTCGACTGTTTCTTTATATCACGCTTATATTAGCTTCACCTGTATGTATGTATGTATGTATGTAACCGACTCCTTTGGACTCGATTTTGACCACGGAATAGACCTATTCCGTGATTTTGACCCACTTTAAACGGACAGATTTCATTAAAATTTTGCACACCTGTCAAAGAGAAAAAATAATTAAAAAATAAATAAAAAAATAAAAAAATAGTTTAAAAAAACTGAAAAACACGCTTTTAAAGTACTTCTAACTAAAAAACAGCTTATATTAGGAATTATTTTTCACTTTTTAGTTAGAAGTACTTTAAAAGCGTGTTTTTTAGTTTTTTTAAACTATATTTTTATTACAAATTGCTTTATAGCTGTAATGGTTTAACTGCTTGACTCCACTGCCTTCATTCACAATGGTAGCACGGGGTTAGAATTGTGCCCAGTGGATGGCGATAGACTCAGCACCTATCGTATCTGTGTTGTACACCACAGCCACACCCTTCGGGGTAATACAGGCATGATGTTATAAAGATAAAGATAAATTTGGATTTTTTACATTAGATAGAACGCCAGAAACAATTACACTACCCAATGGTCCCAATGACAAGGCCAAATACACACATTCACTCACTCAAGCACACCCAGTCTCGGAACAAATATTTGCGAATTACACAAAGATTTGTCCCATGTGGGGATCGAACCCACAACACCAGTGCAGTAGAGGCGAGGCGACCGCTTAAACCACTACACCACACGTGCAGACAGACGTTATAGATGTTATGGTTGAACTTTCACAGTCCGAGATGTTTGAGTAATGCGCTAACTCGAGAGGTTTATGGTGCAATCTGCAATCTTATGTTCAGTGGTTACGGGTAACTTGTTATTAGTTATAGTTGTAATTCTAACAACACAGCCCTTGTGTTTCAAGTTTTGGTTAATAGAGATGACAAATAATTTGGTTTAATTTACTTACGCTTTATAAGTATGTAGAGTTTATTTCTCTTGCAATCACTGTCTGTTTTACTGTCTGGGGTGCATGAAAGGAGCCTCCCCGAGTGACGTACACAACGAATACCTACGTCCGGCGCACCGATCGCGAATCCTCCAAAGCAAATTGGCTAATCCTTTCACCACGATGGTAAGTCAAATAAAATTTGACTCAGCCATCTACACGACGAAGAAGAAGAAGACTGTCTGTTGTTCCTTCTGTAGATCTGCTGTAAAACATTGTTCACCATCCTAAATTAGATTGATGATGTCATTGTATTGCGACAAGAATGAATATGCTGTCTTATTCTTACAGGTAAAATCAACAGGAATGTTAGAAATGAGCGGGAAAATTGCCGATGTTTTAGTTTAATTGTATCGTCTTAACCGTTTAGGAAATATTTTAAAATAATTGATGATAATCTATTTCAATTTCAGCATTTCAATTAAAGCAAATATAGTTCTAGAACTTAGATCAAGTAAGTTAATGAAAAATTGTGTTGATAAGGAACGTGTCATGTGTATTTTTGAGCATAGGTACTTAAAAATACATAAATCATGAGAGAAAACAAAACTCAAATTACTGTTTCTATACCCTAAAATTACAACGCCTTATTCTGAGTATAGTCGTATAAATGGAAGTAGGCGCTAGGCCATTTAAATTACAATATCAAGCTCTAAACACGGCTCGGCATGACGTTCAAAACCAGTAATTATCCAAACGTGACAAGTTGAACAAAACACGCGACAAAACCTTGAAAATCCGAAGGTCAAAGCAATCATAGACCCTTCATCAGCTATTCATCAGCTTCGGGCCAATGCTATCGTAAACACGTGCCTACATTAGCAATTCATATGAAATAACACATAACAATAGTAATCAGGCGTTTGCTTATGAAAGAAATCACATTTGGCCTGGTCGTAAGGCGAGGCGGTGCCAAGCACAGATTTCGACGGCAATGTATCGTGAAATTAGTTTAGTGGCACTATATAATTACGCGCCCTTTTTATAGTCCCTCGCCGAGGGTGAGCCGGCCCCCGGCCTGTTATGACGAAAATGTCAACCCGGTATGCGACTTGATGAATCGACACTATTTTAAAACATTTTCTCCTCACAGTTCCTGACGGCTCTATAAGAACAGGGTCAAAATAAAACGCCAGCAAACTCAAAGATACATTTCATAGATTTATTATATAAAATCTTAACACTACATTTTGAATTTTTAACTTAGTATAGTAACATGTGAAATTTACAGAGCTATTACATTAGTATAGATAATAGTAATTAGTTATAATTATTGCGCAAGACCTTCCCAGGTTGAGGGAAATCCATACTTATTCACTAAAATACTTAAGTACAGAGTCTTAACTAATACAATAAACGACGAAGCTCAGATATTTCTTACGAATTTATAAACTATTTTTATTTTATGTATTTACATTATGATATGAGAGAAGTCTGAAAAATATTTTATATTTGCAAAATGAAAGCTTATAAAAGCACCTATAAGACTATATTATACTACATAGCAGATATAATAGCGAAGGGCTCTTGTAAATATCTGTCACATTTATTTTTATCACTTTGTCTACAATACGTACAACGAAATGCAATTTAATATCTAGATAGGTACTATAATGAGCAATTGAATAAATGAATACCCTTAAGTAAAAGAAGGGATGTGTGAAGATGGACATTTCAAACGTTTGAAAAAAGAAGCTCAATGACTTTATTAAATACTTTTTATGACGGAATGGCAACACTTCTGTATATTTTCGAAATAAAAACACTTCGGCAGCGGATACTAATGGCATCATTCGAAAAAACGTTTAGAAAAAATATGTATATTGAATACTCATATAATTTAGATAAAATTTGATATTCGACCGCTGCAAATGTAAATATTATGTTTGATGTGACGATGACTATGTACAAGATCTTAGGTACAACTTTATGATATGGAATCGAATAACTTGAGTAGGTACTATATGACTGATATTTGGGTTAAAATGAGAACAGGAGTTTTGTACAAAAATACTCAGAGATTTTTTTCCTAAGAACTTATGTTCGCTACTTTGTGTACAATCTATATTTTATATTAGTTGGGTTTTACTCTCATAAAACTGTTATTGCTTATTTCGATGTCAATAAAAACGTATTTGGTAATGTTAATAAAGAGCTCTCAAGTAGTAAGATTCGGTTATGTTTACTTCATGAACACAAAAGGGAATTATGCCGAATATAATATATTACTACAGCAACACATGTCGGAAACTAATTTGGCAGTTTTATGAGAGTTTTTACTTCAATATATTTCTTAGCTATTATCATATAATATAATAAATATTATTATTGCTGTGATCGTAAATAAACCATTAGCTTGTGCAATGTTATATTATAATTGGAATACATACATTTTATGTATCACAACTTTAAGTCTAACAAAATTAATACTATCATTATTTTGTGATACAAAAACAAATACTGCAGCTATATTAATGAGTGATAATTTAGTCTTAATAAGTCCACGATCAATACTTAAAAATATATTTTCTAAACGAGTTTCTTATATATCACAGGCTTAAATTATACTCATTATCATTAGGGACGTGCATACTATACGTACACTAGGATACAGTTGAACGAAATTAGGTAACTATTTACACAAATAGGGGAAAAATAATGAGGCGAACCCTCCCACAACCCTCGGAGATTTCAAATTACGGCCGCGGTATACTAACACACGGCAATACGTATCTTTATATTCGAACCGTTAGTTTACTACGACTAATGAGTCTTGATCCAATCGCAATCCCAGATCAATACTCGTCATTCGTACCCACATCAACTTAACATACAGGATTTAAACCATAAATGAAAATAGGAAATTATAATTAACTAAATAAATACACTACGAAAAGTAATTCCATCCCATAAATCTAACAATTGTTCTATCACTTAGCCAACGAACAAAGCGTACTTATAATTTCGATACTAAATATTTTACATCTCATTACCAACAAAGCAACGCACAACGCTCTTTATATCGTTCCTTTTAAATTTCATAATAAAGTGTTCGTAAAAATTTCGAGTGTCCAAATCACCTACTCATGTTCCCGCCGAGTATTGGAACGATGCACTGTTGCTGCACTAGATTAGTTGTCACTACACTTTCACTTTACAAAAGCTAGAGGGAGTCAGTTTCTGTGAATACACTAGTTTTGAGCTCGACGCACACAACTATGGAGTCGGCACGAGACCTGTAATGGAGCGGATGATATTGACGGATTTCCTCACGAGAATATATTGAAGTACTTCAAGCCAGCCGAAACGTAAGGTATCGGTATAGCTCCTGCATAATAATTAACAGATTGAAACATGAGATAGGCGATGTTTAGAAGCTATCACACTATTTCGTTTGGATGTGTGTTCTGATTCGAATCATTTTGTCGCGCACACTGCTGCAACAAAGAAAAAAATATATTAGCTATTTATTCAACGAAAATATTTCAGATTATAATGCTATTATTATCTTTTAAAAATAATATTTATCCAACTAAATAAATACATACCTCTTGCTTTCTTTCCCAAGTTTTCATTGCAGTTTTGTATTTTTCAAATTCATGACACCAATTAGAATATATTTTCTGGTATTCATTACTTTTCTCTGGCGGAGAGCATCTGTAAAAGTACAAGCAAATTAAGTATTTGTGACATTTAACTTTAGGTTTATTATATTTTAATTGCTTCGTATTTATTTTATTTACCTGTGGGTATCAACAGTAATGTTGTAGGAACACAACAGAGATCCTCCCAGCCAGCAGTCATATCTCCCGGCGTCGGCTTCATTCACCGAAATGATCAGCAATCCGTGTTCCGAAGTCTCGATGTACTTCTCAGGTTTACTGCAAAAACAAAAATAAATTTAATATATACTTCAACCAGAGATATGTTGAAAACGGCATTGAGCCAGTTCGCGTGGGAACACTTAACTAAGTCTTTAGTAGTTACTTAGTGTGGATTAGTCGGCGTCGAATGACGGAAGCGCAACACATGTTTGTACTCTGCAGCTAAATCTCGTTTTAAAGAAATGTGAATCAAAGCTTCGCGATTAGAGTTTAGTTAAATTAATTAGAATTTTATTTGTACGTGTACACACACATATACTAAACGTATATGTGTGTGTACACGTACAAATAAAATTCTAATTAATTTAACAAGCACTATTAAATAGTTTATGAAATAAATTATATTTGATTTAACTTGGCAATGCGTTCAGCCATTTTGTAAACGCATGCGCGTTAAATCACCGTACTATTTTTTGGCTTGATTAATTTTATGACTGTAATAGTAAAAAGGAACCATATTTTCGATTTTAATATGTCTAATTGTCTATGACTACAACCATTATATTACTAGAAATTGGGGGCAGAAAGAGCGCGATATGAAATCTTCTGAGTATCTACAAATTTAAATAGACCTTTTTAAAATAAAAAGTGTTTTCAAAACAGATGTTTCAACTTAATTTCTGACCTTAATCATGATTCACACTTTCATCCAAACAGTAAAAATGCATCTATTACCGCCAACAATCAAAATCGTTTCATCCTCCTAGAAAGTATTAAATATTGCGGTTTGTAGATTTGATGTTTTGTATTATTTTAAAATTTTAATGAGAAGTCCAACGTCGGGGAGTGCTTTCAATATTTATGAAGGATAAACTCGTCCTGTGATTAATCTATAGGTATTTGAATGAGTCTGTTCATTAAGACTTAGTTAATTCTAAGCTTATGCGTATTGCAGCGATAATGAGTCTGGTTTAAAATATTAATGATAATTAAAAAATGCAACCATTGAGTGTTCGTAACAAAGAAAACAACTTTATTTTTTAAATTCAATATGTAGTTTAAAACCAACGCAATTATTTGGGGAAAAATAAATTATTAAATGACGATTTTTTATTGAATAAACAATATTCAAGGCCCCAGCAATATAAAAACTAAAACAAATGCATTAAAGCTATAGTATGGTATGACAAAGTTGCATTAAAATGCCTTTTTCATAATTTTTCTGTTAAATCAAAACACAAAACGTTATTTACGGTTTGTATTTTAAAAGTGGCACAAAAAATGTAACACCACCAACAATTCTCCAAAGTAATTCTCTGCATTTTTTTCAGTTCCCGACCATCCAGCGGAGGTTTAACAAGTCAGTGGGCGAATAAAACATGTAAACAGTCCGTTGGAAGTTCCCCTCGCATTCTAATTGTACGGCGGAAGCGCGATAGCCGAAGATTTGGGAGGCCCTTAATTAATGTTGGTGCATTCGTGTTCAGATACACTATTTTACGTATTTTAAAAGCTATTTAAATTGTATTTATCTTCGAATTGAATGGGGTAATGAAGTTGTTTCAGTTTAGTTTTCGGGTTTGGTTTTGTAATGAATGGATTTGATGTGAATTGTGAGGCTTTATTTTCATGTAAGCTTTTCTTAATTCTTTTTTTTAAGTTACTGCCTGACTAGTGAATGATTGAAATTGGTGAATTGAATTTATAGGTGATAAAGAGTACGTATCGATATAAATTATTTAAGCAATACTTCATTTAGGTTTTAAAATGTGTAATGATTAATAAATAAAATACCTTTCATTGACATATACAACATAACATAGTCATTTTGATATCGATAAGTGAAAATTTTAGCTAAACACTTGGTAACCACGAAACAATATTAATGATTATATTTCTTATGTGTAACATAATTATATTTTAAAATTAATTGAGCTATCTATGTTGACTAATTATAGTCTTTGTACATATCTTTTGCTTAAATATATCCCTTTATGATTTTGAAACAATATATACTTACTTAAAAGTAATAGGATGTCGTCCCTTCTCCCTGGAGTAGTGGAACCACGTGACAGCTCTGGGCTGCAGCACTTCAGGCATCTTCACGAAGCTGCCCAGGTGAAGGCTCTGACCCCAGGTCGCGGAGACAGTCTTGCGGGAGATTGAGGAGTCGCAGATATCTGCTGTTTCGTTCGCCACATCTTGGATTAATCTGAGTGAAAAAAATATTGAGGTTAAATTATTATTATTCATCAATAATAAATAGTTCTGTTCGCGCCGCTTCCAATACACTCCACAGCAGTTACAAAACGCATTCACCGACACTTCACACGCATGCTCACATACATACAACTCTCACGCACACGTCACTATTCATTAGCCAATCACAGCACAGCAACGACACTATTCCCAATATGGCGCCGATGCGCCACTCTTCTACCAAATTCTACGCGCACTGTGCGCTTCTATATTTTTACCACGTTATCAACAATAAAAGTATTGAAACAAACTACAAATTGAGTTTTAATGTTCGTACTGAACAGTTCTTTGTGCAACAAGAGGCGAAATGCATATTTTCTTCGGGTGCTTATTTTGAGTGCTGAATAAGCCAAGAGAAGAATCTTGAGCATAGTGAGGATCTCACAAGCACAAGATGTAAATAACTTTGATCGTGACGCTCATACAACTTTCCACCTCAGCAGCTCGAAAAGGCGAGCAGTGAGCAAAACTCAACATTGCTTCGAGCAAGAGCAGAACTCGAAGCAAGATCGAGTTTTGCTTACTGTTTTCATATAATAAACAACGAATTATTGAGCTACTGATGTAAAAAATAGATTAAATAAACATTATAAACAAACGATTACGTAAATGACTTCGCTATTTATAGGGTTGCCAAGCTTCGGCAAGTGCCAGTTGCTCAGCGTTATTTTTTTAGGTGACTTTTTTACATTTGATGTAGGTTACACCTTGACTACAAGTTTTGTGGCAAGTCATGAAGGTGCTGATCCGGATGATAGACAATCTTTACATATTTTTCTATTGAAAAGTTACTTATTCATCTTAAGACTCCGATTTTTTTCACAATAACCTTGGTTGGGCAGTACAATATAAACGGCTGTCACACAATCTGTCGTCATATTATTATAAAATATAAAACGTTGGCGTGAAGTAAAAAGCACGTGCGCAGCAATCCGTAGCACTTCACGTATACAGCCTGCTACGAGTAAATTCAGATTCGTAGCATAAATATTACTGCTTCAATATTTTTTTGTCGTTTGTATGTCATATTATACATATTTTTTTGTACTGATTTGTGTTCAAAGTTGTAACCATAAACTGAAGATTAAATTAAACAAGTTTAGAGTAAAATGTCTATACATACCCAGGCACATACTCTCTGCATACTCCAGCCTCCCTGTCCCACCCGCAGTACGGGTCGCGTGCGCATCTCACGCATGCGTCGTAGCGGCGCGCGCACAACGCCAGTCGTAGCTGTAGCACGCGCCGGTCGGAGGCCGCGTAGAGGGAGCCGTGCACTCGAGATATTGCCATCGCCTACGAGAAATAGATGGTATAGTAATAAAGTAGTCATGGGCGTTATTACATATTTTTGGTAACCGGTATTACACCGGTATGGTTATACAATACCGTTATAGACAACCGTTGCCGAATACCGGTATTTTAGGTACAGTTACTACAGTTATTGTAGCTATAGCGTTTACAAACGTTTTAAGCTAAGGTAGGTATTATGGTATCCAAGTTAGTTGCCCTTATAACAATAACCTTGAATGGTTTGCGCCGGTCTCGCCCCTTTTCTATTATGCATGCGATATTATCACTTGTAAGAGAGAGATAGATAAGTTAGTTAGTTTTGATCGGTTGCGTGGATTCAGTTGTTTTTGGTTGTCAGTTATTTAGTTATTAGATATGATGTGGGTTCGGTTTTCAAACTACGTTGACGCGGGGACGCAGTGATTCGGTAGTTACTTCATAGTGTCATACTAATACCTGATAACCATTGGTAACTATTTTAATACCGATACGGTACGTTAGTGAGATGATACCCGTTTTCAGTTACGTTTTGGTATAGCAGACACATGACTATAATATAGTAATACAGACTACTAAGTGCGCACGGTTCAGTCGAAGACGCGCGGACCGATTGATCTTGCTGGTTAGGAAATATTAAGCACGGTCGGCCGTAGATGGGACCATCTTTAACATAACGAATTTTCCTCCGTGCCTCGGAGAGCACGTTAAACAGTCGGTCTCGGTTGCTATTTGAACATCTATGGCAGGCGTTACGGGTAGTCAGAGGACAGAAAGTCTGACAAATAGTCTAACAAAGAGTATAGTATTACCTCGTACTGGGTTATGGAGGTCTGATGGCGGTCGCTCCACGTAAAATACTGATACTAAGCTAAATCCGCTAGACGAAGCCGAACCCAGTGTAATTGGGAAAAGGCTCGGCAGATATAGTAATACAAACTACTGTAGCAGCGGTAGCCGCTTGGGAGACCGTAGGAATGCTAAGTCCAAGTGATGAGTATTAAAAACTATTAAAAGACATTTCATATTGGAAATATAAACATTTTATTACATTTGAAATATAACAGTAAAAATAATGACGCATCGTATCCAAAATTCAAGGATTATTTTTTTTTTAATTAATAAAAATTGCTATAGATTTTCTGGTTATGTTTTTGATATTAGCTAAAATAAAATTATAATATGACCTGTACCTGTATAGGTTCTCCAGGGGTGACATCGAAGATATCAAGTAGAGCAGACTGACTGTCTCCGTTACGTGCCCATTGCACGATCTTGTGGATTTTGCCCTCATCTGCAATAACAATATATAAGCTTATAACACGTTATATTATCTAAGAAAACTATAAATAGCCGCGACTTTTTCTTCAACTTAAAGTATATCGAAAATAACTATAAATCTATGTAAATTAAATAATGCACACAACTTTAGGACAGCATTCAAAACATTGCATACGTATAATCTATCAACCTCTACAAGTCTGTCATTGATAAACGTAGTCCCTATTAAACTTTATACTTAAATATATTTTTGATACCTTCACACTTTTTATATATTATACTTGAACCATCTGCCTGCGCAAAGTACTAGATTTATTCGGTGACATATCCAGAAAAGAAGGTCACAACCTTGAACAACTCATTAGTGGCAAGTTTAATGGCAAAAGACCTAGAGGCCGTAGCCCTCAGGATCGAGAGACCAGGTCCGCTCCACTTTGGACCCCCAACTGCATGTCGCACTATATGATGCCAAGAACAGAGACAGATGGTGGGACACTGTCAGAAAAAAACATTATTCCACGGGAAATTCAAGACCCTCAGCAATGAGGAAAACGACGCGGAGGAGAAGGAGTATATTCTTGATATCTCTTAGAATTAAACCTCCTAACTGAAATCAACCGGGATGTAAATCCAATTACGCAGGAAGTAAATTCCATTATTATGTACATCCATCAAATACCTTCGCCATCTTCGCAACACTATTTGCTGAACACCTACTAAAATAATTAGCCGTATATACAGGATGTTTGGAGCAACGACCGACATGCTTTCATGGAGGATAGAGAGGATCATATGCTATCGTCCACTCTTAAATTCAAGGTCTTAAGTGTCGTGGTTTTCAGAAGATAGAATGTCAGAAGATAGAACTGTTTTTTGTATCTATGATGTCAACAGTTTTGAATTAGGCAGAATTTATTTAAACATTAAGTATTGATGTATAGTTAGGTATGTCAATAAAAATATTTTCTTAAACTTTACCAGCCTTTTACACCTAACCAGCTTCCAAAGTCAAAAAAATCGTAATCGTGAAAATAATGGCTACTTCTTAATTACATTTTTTACTGTTTAACATACTATGGATCTTTAATCTGAAAGAAACGTTTTATTATTATTATTAATTAATTAAAACGGGTAGAAGATAACAAATGATCCCATCTATCCCACACAAAAATTTCTCGTTCGATGCACGAACAGCCTGTACATAACCGACATGTATATATAAGCGACATCACAAATTCCAAAGCCTCATTGAATATCCTTCAAGATATATTAATAGCTATTAATATTATAATTGAGTGCTAATTATTACTTAACGTGTACGTAAAGCCTTGATGGAGATACATTAAGTATAATTTGGGCTATTATATTAATTTACTGTCTTAAGTGAAGAGAGTACTTGGCGGTTAAGTGAATTAGGGTAGAATAACGTTAAGAAAAATTGATAAAGTGTTTTATTTTTCACAATTCTACTGTATCATTTTACCATTCTAAGAGCATTGTTAAGTTAACAGTTAATAATTCGTAGGCACAGTTACTAAATATTTTTATTCGCAAAATTCTTTAAAAAAATAATGGTGCGCTAACTTACTTTTAATTTATTTTTAATTCAGAGATAACCTTATTGTCTTCAATGACAATCTGGTCACGAGTTTAAAACAGAATACTGCGTCATGCTATAATTTATTAAAATCAATATTTTGATTTGTTTAGGTACTTGTATTGAAAGCCATTTCATTATAGGCACAACTAGATAATACACATAGTTTTTTTTAATTTTTTAATTTTGAGAGAGTTGATTATTGTCCGTTCCTTATCCAAACCTCGATTTCACATTGCATTTCTTTTTCTCATTCAATGTCTGTACTGGACAAAAAAATCGATCGGCACCAAAAGCATGACATACTAATGGCTCTAATTCAAAGCAAGACATTCCTCAAACCAAGTCTGTAAAACGAGCCGTATTATTAAAATGATTTCAAACACCACCAAAGTGAAATATACAATGCCATTGTAAACGTCTTGAAACGTGTGAAATCACGAATGTCACCGAATAGAACAATTCCAACTGCTTGTTCCACTGATAAATTGGAGGGACAACTCAGTCTGATGGTGGCAATTAATTCCATTGCCTACAGTAGTCACGAACGTACTATTCTACCAATGTTTATCAGATTTCATAGAATACGGTACACTGAAGTGCTGTTCATAGTTTTTTATGTTCTGGACACGCTAGACTGGAAAATTGGAAATTATAAAGATAGTCGTTACACTTATTATGCAAATTTTTATTTTATTTTATTTTAATATATTAGGAAAACTTACAGCTAGTACAAGATATTGTGATAATACATAATAAAACATGGCCAATTACAAGTTTCCACTGTTAGATAGCAATAAGTTACCTGGGTTTTTGATGGTTTCATTTAGTAATGAAAAACTTGAATAAATGTCTCTGATAAACAGTTTTTTCGTAGCAAAGATCGAATTAAAATCTTAATTATGTTTAAATAAAAATAGCTCTAATATATAAATAGTTTGCCGAATAAAACTCACGTGAGATGAATAAATAGAGCTTCCAGAGAAATGGAATAATAATTTCAAATCCCTCTCAATATGATTGTACGAGTGAGCAATCAACAATAATATACTAGAAAAATCCACGTAACATCGATCAACCCTCAACGTAAAATGTTACCCGATCAAATAAAATAGAAAAAGGATCACACAAGGAAAAATCCCAGCGTATTTTCTGAAGGTCACAAAATACAGAACAATCTTTGTAAACACAATCGCTGGGCACAATCCCATTGGCACGTGACCACGGTGTTTCGAAAGCATCGAAAGCCTATTGTACATAAGGTCACAGTTCTCAGCTTCCTTACAAAGCGGCCGAATCAGGAGCAAATTAATATGCGACCCACGAATCTTAATAGCTAATTGGATTACTGGCATATAGCGAAATTACCTAACCCGGTTACGTACAATAGTATAGCTACGTGTCTCCGCTCAATGTGACGCGTTATAAGACGGAATGTCGGGCCATAAGGGGTTCTACACACGTATGTAGAGCGGTGCGACGAAGTACGGCACGGCTTTGATTGACCAACTTGTATCTCGGTTCATTGAATAACACTCAAATAAAAATGTAAACTTGACCATCGTTGACGTCTGCACGCTAGCTGCAGCTTGTTTTTGGAATCGATAATAATAGGAAGACAATATCATTGAAATAAGTGCAGACTTTCACCCAAAAGTTCAGTTTGATGAACATCTGTAGTTCAATTGTATCAGAAAAGATAGAAAACAATAACAATTTAATATAAAAAAATCTAAATAGAAACAGAGAGAGCAAAATATACATCCTCTTGGTTAAAGTACTGTTTATCTACTACAGGACCGCGTTATGGGCGATGCACACCATAAATATTGCAGCGCGGTTTCTAACCGCACCGCGTAGCTCTTTCAGTGTGTGTAGTGCCTTAAACAGAATGGCGAGCCCTTATTGTGTTCGTTAAGTTATAGCTGAGGCATAAATCAGTAATTGTATTAGGACCCTGTCGCTAATGAATGGTAAAACATTGGTTACGAGAACGTTTGCGTGTTACGTGCCAACTTAATGCTCAATGTGATGTAGGGGCCATATAGGTCTTGTTATAAAAATTGGCACTCATATAATATTTTATATGGTACGTTATTTAGAGTTCGTTGTGCGTACAGTATATAACTAATTAATAAAAGTGAGTTATGTAATAATAATTAGGTTTTAATGACTCAACATTATTAGTTCCGATAAGAACGGTTACAGTGTTTTTTTAATGTAATTTTGTTTCTGTCCTGGTAAGCTCGACGTCTTTCTGTTTTCTTTTCCCTACTAGGTTATATTGGCAAATGATCTCCATAACACTTAAAGCAAATGCTACAAAGCAATGGTCTGTTAAATCGAGTTTATTTTCCAAAGAAAACTTATCAGGTGCATCGTTTGTATTTTTAACCAAATTCAGAAAACTGGAGAAGGTTTTCAATACGAATGTACATTTTTTATGTTTGTTCCCCGATTACTCAATAACTGGACCGCTTTGAGAAATTATTTTTTGTATGAAAGAATATATTTGTTATGTGGTCCTATTTTTATCAGGTCACGATCTGATGATGGGATTGTAGAGATATCGAGGGCAACCCTCAAATTTTAAAGGCTTTACTGTTTTTTGTATATTACCTAAAGCTACTCGGATATTTAAATCAAGCAGTCAGCATTTCATGTTTCTTAGCTGATGTTGGATTGGAAGGTACTTGATTTAATGCATTTTTAGTTTTTTTTTTGGAAAATTAATAGTCAGTTAGGTAACTTAGGGCGAATATCACTAAACTTCTAAATTGTCAGTTTTATTGAAACCGTATTTGCATATCTCCCTCTCTCTCATTCAATTATTGTTGCACGGGACCAAAAGGTCGGAAACTATAGCTTAGTGTTAATCTTGAGTTTAACATGTTGGTAAAATCGGCACTAAGTTGTATGTAAAATTATTATATTTTATACCGGTTTTATCCAAAATGTTTTGTTCTTACTTCAATAATAAATAAACTCATTAAGCTAAAATTCTTTTAAAAATATTATAATAAAGAAAAAACAAGAAAATTCTTAAAACAATTACAAATCGGCTTACAGGCTTTCACACGATGGGTTGTTTAGACAAACTTTACGTATTTTATTTATGTAAAATTTCTAAATTATGTGTCCGTCGCCCTCGGCACCGGAATTTGAAATGCGCTCATCAGCAAGTCTAAACTCTTAAAATCCATAGGTAAGCTCACTCATGTCCGAATATTTATGGTAATGTACTCACCCTAGAATTTATGAGATTTATATTAGATACTGTAATATATCTGACGGTAATTAAAAAAAAATGTTAGCATAGTTTTTCGTCCATAAAATCGGTGCGTATACTATTATTGCTACATTCTGAGATTCTGATTCTTTTAAGAAGTTAATTTTTTTTTGCTTACTACTTTGATTTAAACACTTATTTATGTCACAATCAAAACATTTTCAACGTCTAAAACAATTTTGACTAAAATCGGTCAACAAATTTAGGTTAAATACAGTCAACCTTGATTTTAAAAATAAATCTTACAAAACTCAAGTAAACAAACAAAGAAAGTTTAAGACTGAATTCAAAAGCAATCACATTTAGATTAAGATCATACAAACTGTTGCACCTTTGCAGACTATCACTCACTGTCATAATAAAATGTTAAACAAAATGTACTAAAGATTAAACACGACGTGATATTGAAAGCTGAAAGGGTACTGGGGTGTGGGCGCAACATATCGGATGCATATAGAAAGGGTGCATCGAGTCGCTTATCGGCTCGGCCTCTTGTATTCGAGCAAAACAGTCTCCATGCTTTATCGGAGACTTGATATGTTCTTGAGACCTTTGTGCTGATGTAGGTTACTTGTTGACATCGAAATGAATAAATGGGAAATAGACAGTATTTGCTATATTTGTATGTGAACAATATATTGTAGACTTTGGTTAATTTTAACCAAAGTCTACAATAGAAGTATATATATAGTCTAGAAGTAAACGACATCTGATTTATAAGTTGTTTAAATAACTTATAAATCAGATGTCGTTTACTTCATTTAATAATAATAAATATTTCACAACTCACACACAACGCCATCTAGTCCCAAACTAAGCAGAGCTTGTACTATGGGTACTAGAATAACTGATACTAATACATTTATATATACTTTTCTTTAGTAAATACATACTTATTATACATAGAAACACCCAGACTAAGACAAACCCCCATGTTCATGCACACAAAGATTTGTCTTAAGTGGGAATCGAACCCACGACCTCGGCTGGATTTGTTACATTTAAATGTAGGTTTTGTCTAAAGGTTCGCCTCGCAAGCAATACCAGGTTGTGAAGATCTATTAAGATCTAAAATCTAAGATCTGTATCTGTTATATTAGAAGATAACCCTTATGTAATTGGTAAATGGCTCGGCGAATTATGATTATCATGTATTGAATAATAAGTCAAAGCAGGTTTTTAGGTTAATAGGAATTTTGTTTTCTTTTTTTTAATTTTTAATTATTAAATGAATTAGTCAAAGCAAATGCCTTGGATACAAAATTAATATTCGCTTGACCTTGAAATGACTGCAAAAGCTAAAAGTACTCTAAAGGCATAAGCAAACTCAAAACTCACAGCAATATAACACACAGCATAGCAACGACAATCGTACAACAGGCAACAGTGGAAGTTGGTGAAATTTTCTCATCGAATTAGCGAGATTAGAGTAATACATAACAAGGTGAGACGAGCTGACACAGGCACATTACCGTCGCACGACTGACAGGAACAACCGCCAGTAATTATGTTCCCTGAATATCGTATAAGGAACTCTGTAATTGGTTCCTGTAGTTTGTATGAGATCAAGGAACGCTGTGATTTCAACTCGTGTGCGTGGAACTGATTGATTAATGTAAATCTGTTATAGTTTGGTTAATTTAGGATGACGCACCCTTTTGCCGTTTTGTATTGAGTATGTTTTGTGACAAATGATTGACATGTGTACTGACTAGGTTTGTACCCTGCATACCCAACTGCTTGGCCCACTGTGCCTATCTATACTTTAAAACCGGCTGTAGCGTAATAGATAAGGCATCGGTCTTACTAACGAGAGGTCGTAGGTTCCAATCCTGGCCATTACACTATGGACGTGAACTTCTTGCTAACACAAGCGAATTTAGCTTAGCTAGAAAGGGGTTAACAAAAATACTGGTAATTTTTATTTGCAATTTTAATTACTAGTAAGCTTTTTAAAAATATATATATATATATTATATATAGATGAAAATTGCTAGGGAGATAGTTGAAGACACCGGCAATTATAGACTACGTACCACGCAAGTGGAGCCGCAGATGGCAGTTAGGATGTTATATTTATGTATATTCTATTGATATACTTAAGCTACGAGGCAATAGATGCAATTATAAATATTTCAAAACCATTTGCAACGCGACCTCTTTATACCGCTTGTATTAGATAGTGTCACGTCTTTAAGCTTTAAACTTGTAACAAGGTTTGTCAAACATATTTGATGTAGTACCTTACCCCCTACATTTGCTCTATACAAGTTTGTTGAATGCTTTCCCGTGTACCAGCTATTATCGCGTCAAGATACTTGTGCGCCAAGTGTTGTCGTACTAGGATAATGTTATTTATAATGTTGGTAGGTGACTGCTTTTTGAGATTTGTTGTTCAAGAAGATATAATCAATATAAAAACATTATAACATAACATCACGCATATATTACCCAGAACGGTATAGCAGAGGTGTTTCAACACTTCACCTGTTATGTTTAGGTCCCATGGGATAGGAGGTGAGCCTATCGCCATCAACCGGGTACAATTCCAACTCCGTGCTGATATTGTGAATTTACTGACGGAAAGTTCACGACTAACACTTTACCCGACAAGGGAATCGAACCCGAGACCTACGCGGCACAAACGCTAACCACTAGACCAACGAGAGTTTTGTTCTAGGTACCTATGTTTGATTAATAGAAATCTGTACGAGAAAAACCAAGATTAATACCTGCAACAAATAGGTTCCAATTAAAGACGAGCATCAAATCATTAATCCCCAGTCGAGGTTTAGCCAACATAATGAAGCAGCCTAATATATACGTATGTATCGAATTCGTGGCGGTCTATAAATAAATTTACTTCTAGTGATTAATTCCGATCACGGTCGGGCCGAGCAAAATAATTAAACAATCCCACATTGGACGAGGATGGACGGGTCCTCCCCAATGGCCACCCTTGCTAAACAATAACGGATTTCATAAGGAAACCGCCACGGAAAATGGCAAACAAGGAAATCTTGTCTGAAATGTCAAACAAAACTACCGAAGCAGTCAGCGGCTCACGCGTGTTGACTACACAAATTAAGCAATTTATTGGGGACACGACTACGTATTTAGGAACGGACACGAGTTTTTATGAAAGGAGGTTCAGCAACTAAAAGAATGAATTATGTGTATTAATTGTTTTAGAACAAAATGACTGAAATTACACAGAGATGACGTAGAGACAAACTAGATGCCTTCTAAAAGAACTGGGCTAACCAAGCCATGGATGGAGAATATTAGAAGGAGAATAGAGAGGTATTTTCCCTATAGTGGGATGCAATAGGCTTAAAATAAAAACAATTAATAGGTGAAGGTCTACATAACACGCTGGCAAAGCCATGAGTAGAAGCAATCAATAAGATCTTAGTTATATTTTATCAATAAGATATGACTTTTGTATCTTGCCAAGATAAATAAAATATTGTTTAAATGTGTGCTTTACTCCCAATTCAGAACTTTACTACCAAACTTAAACTTGCTGTAGCAAATAACAAATCATCGTTTAGCGAAAGTCGGACAGACTTTATTTATTTTATACTACAGCTTAATAAAAATAATCTCACAACTAATCCAAACCACATTAACTCTTTAATTATCCGTAGCATTACTTTCCTTGCCACCGATCAAGGCTTCCGACGACGCTCTCAAAAGAAATAATCCCGCAATTCAATAAAGATTTCGCTTCGACAGGCCTAAGTGAAAACTTTTTTGCGATCCCCGAACAATATAAGTTTTATTCCTCCAAGTGGTATAAATTCCCAAACACAAAGTAGCTCTAACATCTTTATTGCTTTTCATAAAAAGTCCGCGTTTAACGTATAGATTTGCCAGTTAGAGATCGCTCCCCTCATCTCGACATCTACATCGTGACGTTTTTTTACCTTTGTGTTTTATACATTACAGCACCTGTAACTAAATTTACTGTGTAATATTTCAGGGGGGCAGTGTATTGTAAACACCGAGGGGAGGCGCGATGAGTTTTGCAATTGCATAATAATTTTTCGACATCTTGTTTTTATGTTAAATAACATTCTGAAAATATAAAATAAACTGTAGAACACTGTTCTAGCAAAATTTTTCGACGGCTGAAATATTGATATGAGCACGGCTCTCTTCGCTGCCGATGGAGACGGCCAAAATGTATTTCATAGACAGACCAGATAAATTCACCGATTGGCAGTATGAACGAATTCGGCAAGGACTTTTATCACGAATCGCAATATGTATTTTATAGGTGCCGTAAATCGGAAAACGTGGGTTTTTAACGTTTGCCTACGAGCGTTCCGCTGACTTTTACGAGATTTGTCGTACCAAATTTTTATGTTTAAGAATACTTTGACCTGATTTTCTATTGCCATGGGTATGAATAATTATGTTCCTCAGTAGAACTAAGCAGGTATTGGACGTATGGCGATAAATTTATGCAGTAACTCAACCGTTGACAATAGTAATATCCATTGTGCGTTCTATATCAAAAAAAAATAATTCTTTGTGTAATCCACAATATGTAATAGTCTATCAAAAAAGTAAATGAAGTAATAGGCCGTTATTCACAAAATGTTTGATTGACGCTCACTGTTAATAAAGTTATTAATTTTATTTTATTTTTATTTTAAAATACAGAAAACTTACAGCTAGTAGGAAAGATATTACATGTATATGATATTTTCTTGTTTTCAAGATATTTATAAATACGTGTTATAAAAACAATAAGAATCAAGCATATGGTTTAAGTTTTCATTTTCATTATTTGTAAACTGCTCGCTAAACTTATATCAAAAAATATTTCATAAAATAAAATGTCTTTGTACCAAGTAATAAAAATTGCGACGTTATAATAACAAAATTCAGTCAAAGAGTTCCAAACTTTATATCGTCAAATAAATTCTTGATTCACGAGATAAACATACTTAGCCTTTGAACGGACGATTATTCCAAACACGTTCCAAGGTATATTTTTAAAGAAGGCTTTCACGGTGGCCGATATTAGGGATGCCGAGACCGCTGCCACCTTCGAAACTTTCTCGTTCGTGCACCTTTTGATATTCAATATACTGCGGGACCTAAGCAATCCTTTGATGAGATGTTTTATGCAAAAAACGTTGGGTGCCGTTATCGGGGCGCGAATAACCGTTCAAAAGTGAACACATTAGTATTCCCAATCTCATCCAGAGCACCGGCCTCCCTCCAGTTTTGGGGGAATAAAAAATCAATGTTTATTCCCGGTGAACGCGATTTGAATGCTAATTATAGGTATAACTAATTGCTTTGTGTTTGTGTGAAGGCTCGACCGTTTTATAAATTAATGCTTCACGGCTGCGGCGACCGATCCAGATTGAATTTTTCCCCTGTCTCGAATTGTCTCGCCGTAATGGAATAATTAATGTATTTTCTAAACAAACCCGCGTCTTTCACATGACAATTCACGTGACAAAATTACAGTTTAACGTTTTGCTCGTTTCGCTCCTGTCCATAATAAATAAAGCGCATGAAGTGAATCTGAACTATTTAAAGAATTTTCTTCAATGTTCGACGTGAAATCAAAATTGAACCATGGCACGAGTTGAGAACGGAGCAGCGAAGGCAAGGTGTTGCGATTGTTGCGAACTATAAATTACTTCGGAAATTCCGTTTCGGCATATCGTACCGCAACTCGGCAATAAATATTGTTCATTTTCGTCCTGTGGGCAATACACGTCGATGAGGCACGGAACGATGCTACGTTGGGGATAGACGGTGCCGAACACTGATACACTAACTCCTCGCGATTGCGGCCAGTTGCTGGCATAAACTCCACTCGCTATACCTCACCTACACCTTAACATATCATTTTGCATGGACCGCATTTCATGTTTATAGCAAAACTTGGACTTCATGCACTTAGGCAAATGGGTTTCCGATACTTATAAGAGCGATATACGCGCACCGCTACATTTTATGCAAGGTAACTTATTTTGTAAATTATTGCTGTCATTAGTTTGGATGGGTAAATAGAGTTATTACAAGTTATTATAGCTGCAGAGCATATTTATGTAGTATCGTTGATTTTTTTACCTACTTATGTTTAAAAAGTTAAGCTGTACGATGTAAAGAGAGGTGTACGATTATAAGTTAACAGTCTGATTAGTTGAATATAGCGCATATAGTTGAATATATTAAAAGCGAATATAGCCGAATAAAATAAGCTGTGGTATTTGGTAGCATTAAAAGAAAGAAACATAGCTTTTACGTCGAGCTTATCCTAAAATGTCTACTACTCCTAAAGTCGTTATACAAAAAAAGCGGATACAGAAAATCAAATTGCATAGTAAGGGAGAGCTCCCGCATGTGGTCCAGCGCAGCTATTAAAAACGTTTTAAAATTCACAGAAGGCTTAACTGGCGAGCCGCGGTGACGTCACGCCAATTTGATGACGTAATTATGTAAGCTCAGAGTCACAAAGCTGCCTCTGATATTCCGATAGGTACTCGTATTTAGTTTCGCGTGTTGCACGTACCGCTATTGACGCTAACAACTTTTCAACTCCCGCCAAACTAGATAAAAGTGAGCATAACAATGTTATGATTCGAATTTACCGTCTATCATAGACTTAGTGATTCGTTGATTGTTGTCATGATTTGTTACAAGATGAATGAACGGTGGGCTGTTTTAAACACCTTGACTGTACTGTTTTTTTTGTATTAAATTTGTTTCTCTTATATATAAACAACTATATTGTACTATGTTTTGTTGAATCACCTTGATAACAAAAAAAAAATATATACATGGTGACTTAAGAACCTCCTGCGTTATTCCTCGGTTGAAAAATAAAATATTACAATATTGTTAAAATTATTCTCCATACCAATACAATATACTATCTTACTAATTACTCTCCATAACCATCTTTAGCCATTTTCTAACCAGTTCTTCTCATGATGCAATACAATACCCACCGGAGGTGGTAGGTACTTGCATTGATTTTAATTCAAAATTCTAAGTTGAATAAAAGTCAATTTAAGCATTTGTTTATAAAATTTAAGTCAATATAATTATTGCAATAAGTATCATAATTTATTTAGTTAAGTTTTATTTTGATTTTAATTTTTTGTATTTCGATGTTTGTTTTGACGCGTTCAAGCGCCCCTTGGGGCTCATGGAAATAAAATGATTTGATTTTTGATTTTTTCGACATAAAAATCTTCTAAAAAAAGTTTTTGAAAACATTATGTAGCATAGATAGTAATAAAAGGCGCGATGCATAAAAGTCTTTATCTATTTTAAAAAAAACATATTTCTTTAGTTAACTAAAACATTCAGTTTCTTTTGTCTCTGAGAACAAACGCGTCGTAATTAAGTGTTGTTAACACAGCCTGCACTCGAGCGATACGTTAACATTAATATGTTCGTTTGTTTACAAAGGCGCCCTTGATACTAAAGAGTCGTCTAACTCCCCGAATTTAATTAACTTCGTTAGCTTCTAAATACTCTTAACGTCTTTGATACCGCCGTTCCCTTTCATTGACAAACACGAACTCAGCGTGCGCAAGACAGACGCTGTCAAACTTTTATCAACTCAAAAGTTGTGTGGCAACAGTGATTTAGGCGATAAAACAAATGGAATGAGACGCGCCCGCATTGCGGGGGCATCATACGCTCATTTCTCATTGTCTCCTCGCACCTCCAGCTCGCCGACTCTCGCCAGTGCAGTTTAATGCATATTATAACCACCCCGTAAGCACTCAAAATGGAGTAAGCGGCGGGCAATATCGCCGCGGTAGACACCAGCACGAGCGCACTCTTTATTGAAAGAGTAAACTGTCCTTTTTCACGGGACGCCTCCGGCACTTTGTGACGGAATTTCGTGCAACTTATTTTGCGCTCGAGTGTAAATAATAGTGAACTAAGAGCGCTACGGATTTTCGGACGCTACCCTCTTCCTTTGCGGTTTTGAATACCCAGTCATAATATATTGTAGCCATTATGCAACAGGGTTGCGCTTAACTGTATTGTAGTTTACTTTGAGTTCTGTAATCAAAGGGCGCTATTGCTAATATTGCAAACACTATGCTAGTCCTAGTCTGCCGCAAACTTACATTGTATAGATTAAGTTAGAGTAATTATTATGGTACGTGGCTATGCTCCTAGGAGGGTGCGTCAAAGGTAACGTTTAAACAATTTAATATTCTACACACAAGCATTTCAAACGCCAACTCAAACGTAGCTTCTCCTTTCGTAAAAGTTGTTCGTAAACGAACCCCCCTTCGTTAGATATCTACGTGAGTTTAATCCAGTCGGCAGGGCGTTTCGGTCGGGAACGATTCCGAGGAAAATTGGTGAAAATTGCAACAACATAGGCGAAAATTACCACTTGGAGGCGTTGTTTAGAGAGGCGGCGGTGGCGGGTCGAATTTATGCCGCAGTGGAAATGTGACGTTGACTCTGTGGTCTACGCTCAACCGCGTAGACATACCGTCCTCCACTGCGACGTAGCACACGCTACGAAAATGTGGAGGTAATAAATGTCGAAATACATTTCCTGAATACGTAATGCCTATTACGACCTTAATTGCTGTCGGTGAAAACAAAGCGATAAGCAACAGAGGTGCCGCAGGAACACACGTGTAATATAATATGTATTGTTTGTGAAGATGTTTACCTCAGTGTCTAAACTTGTTTATTATTTATACAAACAAGAGCCCACCTGTGCTATGCGGAATCGATGGAACACAGGTTTACAAGCTTAGCGCGGGCTTTTTAGGAGTCAATAAAATTGAAGTACCAAAAGCGCTTAAAACTATAGAGTTTTTGCACGCCATTTTGCTGCAAACAATGAACGTATAATCGGTTTTTCATGTTTTGAGCTAAATCCCTTGTTTCACGGTGCATGGGTGTAGGTGTAGGTAGAGCTATGGCATCCAGACGCCGCGTCCAGCCGTCATGACGTCACGGCGAGACGAATTATGGCCTTTGTGCCACTTTCACTCCCATTTTTTAATTTCCCAGTGGGAAGGCATTTTTTAATTCGTGAGCTTTTATGAAATTTTATGTCCTCCCGAATCCGTACACTGATTGTTCGGCTGTTGCTTTGCGTTTCGGAATTCGCTAATTGTTTCAAGCACCGGACGTGACTGTTTATTTTTATTTTTTCGACCCATAAAACTGCTATTACCCTTTGTTAGCAAGTGTATGAAACATGACATGCCTATAAATGCATTCTCAGACAGTTGGCTTTCCCATTAGCGAGCGAAATTTGCGTGTTTTGTAAAAGTTATGGCGAATACTAAGTACACCCTGCGGCATTCCTTGCATGGTACTTAGATAAAAAATATCCAAGTTTCATAATTTTGCTTTAAGAGTATGACAACAAGACCTAGGCAAGATGCAAATGTCGTATTTATGTGCAATTTATGATTAAAACATTCACTGGAAAATAAGCAGTAAAATAATTATATAAAAAATTATTATTTTTCATAAATAATTTAGAAATAAAAATATATGAAACGGAACGTATCTTTATCCTCCAATGAACGACTTGTGACGTAACATGTGCTGGTGTACATGTCAGACACATAGAAATCAGCAATAATTTTTACGGTTAAAAATTAAACTATGGAAGTTAGTTTCCTTAAATCGAGGCGCCTACCAAAAGTTAATGTTAAAATGGTAGAAACGTTAAAACTGCATTTGACTGCAGAAAATGAAAGTAAGTAGATAGTGTTCAATAACAGTTTATATTGTGTTTAATTAAAAAAAAATACATAAAGCAATTTTATTATATCGCTTCTTAATAGAATCGTATTACGACAACGCAATAAATAATGCATAATTTAAATAATTCGAAACCAAACTTTACCTATGGACATGACAGTTATAATAGTAGGCTATTTAACAGTATATGATAACTGTTGCCCGTATTTTAACTCTTGAAACTATTATCATAAATGCATGCTAGAATACTCTCTATTTATGTTTTTCGAAGCCTATAAAGAACTTATTTGGTGGAAATACATTTCAAGCAGATGCCTTTTATTCGCTGAACGAATATTGTATTAAACCATAATATTTAGGTATCATCTTCTTAACCATATGAACGTCATATAGTCAAATATCAATGACGTATGAGTGACAGTCAATAGCAGTATTGACTAGTCCGGTTTTTTCGTTTAATTCAATTTTACGTGTTTTCTTTATGTCTAGATAATTTTGTAGTTTTATAGTTTTTGATCATGTTGTTTTTTGTAGTATTTCTTTTGGTAGTTTTTATAGTTTTAATATATAGTTTTAGTGAAATGTTGTGCTTTTGCTCGTTTTGATAGCTTTTCTCGTTTTTATTAACAAAAACTATCAAACGATGCAAAAATCAAAAATAATATTAAATATTTAACTAAAACTTAGTCGTCTACCGCATGCATCAACGTCAGAGTATCGGCATCCAATATAAATAACCTATTATTCTTCCTTAACTTCCTAAAAATGGGTACATCCTACTTAAATTGGACAACTTTGCAACTCTATGCAGAAAAAACTTAAGTGATGTCATGTTCCTTTTTGGTGCGAAAATTGATACTGATAGTTTCAGCTTGCATTTTTTTGACAATAAATTGTATAATTTTGACTTTTAACAAACCTGGAATCTACTTTATAGGGCATTCTTTACATCAAACTCAAAAATAACGTTGGTATGTGCCCCATTAAATACGTAGGTTTATTTTATTTTTATATGTTTTTTTACTTGTTTATGTTATAATATATAGCTACGTCGTAATTCAGAGTTTACTTACTAATGTGACTAATTAATTAGATAAACATGTTAACACTAATTACTATTAGTTGTTGCTGTATAATATTATACAATACATGTTTATTTTAGTTATTACTTAATGAGATGTTTGTTTGTAATAGTTTTGGCAAACTAGTTAGGTATAACTAATACATTATATTACTATTAATTATGTACTATCAGTTATTTCATGACCCATTTGACAAATATTTCCTATGAAATTGTCGTCGATAAGGTCGACGTCTGTTGATAGAACAAGCGAATTCAGACTTTAGTGTTTTGAAATGTCTATACAAAAATAGTATTAAAATGGATCATCAATCTACTTTGTTGATAGTACTAATACGAGCTCCTTTCATATATTTTTCATTTATTATACACGAAACCACCTATTTGTAAGTTATAAGTAAAATGGCCGCAATAAAAAAATGGCATGTATACCCTTTGCTTACACCTTAACCTTTAAGAATAACTTTTTTGACACGGATTTTTTGTCCAAAATCATCAGTAAAGAACCTCAAAAACAATTATATACAAATTGTCAAGCAAATATTCAAAGCAGGCTTGCCTATTGAATATTGACCAACACTAGTGTAGGTAGGTATCTCAGAAATCGATCGACGTTTATCAATGTCATCGCTCGATTGGTAGGTATAATAGATTAGTTGACAGTTTTCTTGACAAAAATAATCGAATGACGTCGATTGTTCTGCCTTTCGCTTATCGATCAACGATTATTGATTGGTGTAAGAGCACTCTTAAAAATATAGAAATTAATACAGGTATTCCAACAACAAACTTACTTGTGCCAGCGTAATACACGGTGTAGTCGAGCGGGTGCCCCATCATGTCGACCTTGACTCTGTCCACCACCAGCCTCGTGAAGAAAAGGTCTCGTTTGTAGTATATCGGCTTTTCATTCTCGTGGGACACCGCACTGTCCATTAGAGGGTGAGATCTGTGGGCAAAAATACATTTTATTGTAAAGAATAAGCATTTTTAGTGTCTGTTTATCTTACATTGAATAAAAAATGTAGTCCATCTAATCGACGTCTCCTACGTAAACTAGTAAAAATGCAAGAATCATTGACGTAAAGTATTTCTATCGCAAGAATACATAATTAACAAGAGAGCAATTTAGGTTAGGACCAGATTTACCGGCTTCAGTTAAACGCTGAACCGTGAACCGTGAGAAACGGAACACTTTATACGTTCCGATGCAACGATGCTTTTGATTGCTGATATAAATCTATTTTGAAAAGTAATTATCACATTATATTTAATTTTGAATAAGATACATTTATTTTGTTATGTTCTCAAGTATGATTTTATTACATTGTAATGTTAAATAATTATAGATAATAATGATACGTACTACGAATATTTGTTTGCGTTGCAACATTTTTTGTGTAAAATGAAACGCAGATGTCATGTCATCCAATCCCGCCGTATTTTACTAAATACGATCGCAAATGTCAACATTTTAGATTTAACAAAACGACAAAAACTTAATTCTAGTGGAACACGTAGATTTGTGTTTGTTTATTAAAAAAGTAATATCAGTTTAATTATTAGGTTTCAAGCAAGTCTTGTCCTAAATTCAATTGTGTTGCCTGCGTCTGCGTCCTTATTTTGCGAACACAAACATCTCGAGTCAAAATATTATTAAGAGGCAATAAAAAGTCTATACTTTATTATCACTCTTTACTATAGTCAATTACTTTTACGACAAAAGTGAAATAAATAAATTAATGTTGTGGGATCTAGTTTAAACTTGTAAGAAACCATATTTTACAACATATTTTTTCACAAGCCATCCCTAAGGAATACCTGATATAAATGACAATTCTATAACACCTATTACAAATCAACATTGGACACTATTTTGCCATGTAAGTTTATATTATATTTTTTTTCAGTCATTCATTTTCATTTATTTACATTCATTTTATAAATATTCGCAATAGTACAATGTAGTAATGCAGCCAATAGTCTGGGTATGAGGCCTTCTGACAGCGACTTATCAAGTTATTAGACTATATTTTTATGTAATGATTTGATTTGAATATAAAATGATTTATACCTTATTAGTTCCTACTTAAATTCTAAATGATAATGTTTGTAAATGTATGTTACTTGGCACCATCAACCATCAAAGACCAAATTCAGTTAAGTTGTTGTTGTTGATCAAAGCTCAGCACACAAAAACTACGGAATGAATTTTGTTCACCACTCATGTTTATTGATCATGGATTGATCATGGATTCCACCTTTATGAGCCTATTCACAAAAAAAAATCTTTTGTAAGATACCACATAGGAACATCATTTCTGAAAGTTTGCAGTAATAATAAATCATGTTAGTTAATAATTTAAGTTTCAACTAATCTTCTTTCAGGTTCAACAAAATGACTGCAGATATTGCTAGCTGAGCTGCAGAGCTACGTAAATAGGTTCTTATTGGTGCTAAGATATTTTCTACAAAGACTGACACCTATATGAAGATAAAGCAAATGCAATCTTTATCAATTTAATTTTCAAGCCACTAACATCAATTATTTTAGTATAATATTGCTAAATGTGTAGTACTGCTTTGCATTCAGTGCAAATTAAGTCTGTAGAAGTGTCCACTTTTTTCGTTAATTAATTCCCTAATACAGAAAGAAAATCTGATTTTTTAAATGACTTTTTATCTAGGGATAAAATAATTTTTAACAAAAAAAAAAACCGACTTCAAAAAGTAGGTAAACTAAAAAGCATAAAATAAATTTACTTCGCACAAATAATACGTTTTTTCATTTAGTTAAATAGAAATTATTAAATAATTATTTTATAATTCTGAAGTCGGTGCCACGTAAATCGGATAATTAAGAACTGATATTCAGTCAGAAAATAGTTGTTAGAAAGATTTATACTTATTATCTAGTTATTGGTTACTTGGCACCGACTTCAGAATTATAAAATAATTATTTAATGATTTCTATTTAACTAAATGAAAAAACGTATTATTTGTGCGAAGTAAATTTATTTTATGCTTTTTAGTTTACCTACTTTTTGAAGTCGGTTTTTTTTTTTTTTGTTAAAAATTATTTTATTTTACGATTTTAAGTGATGGGTAGACCGAGCAAGAATGTTTCTCGAATGAGGAGACGACGGTTACTTGAGACGGAAAACTTATTAATAATAATCCCCGTACTCCTAACCGTTGAGGAGTTGTACCTTCCAGCATCAGCTCTGAAACTTAAAATGCAAATATCCAAGTAGTTTTAGGTAATATACGAAACACAATATAGAAGCTTGATTGACCCATGATTTCTCTAGGATCCCATCATTAAATCATGACCTCATATTATGAATATACATAAGTAATATTCAACGTCTCGCCTCATCTGTGTATAACTTGAAAGAATACAGTAAACTTCCTCAAGGAGCCTATATTTAAAGAATTATCCCCGTACTCCTAACCGTTGAGGAGTTGTACCTTCCAGCATCAGATCAGCAACATAAAATGCTGGCTACTAAATGCAAATATCCAAGTAGCTTTAGATAATATACAAAAAACAATATAGAAGCCTTTTAAATTTGAGGGTTGCCCTCGATTTCTCTAGGATCCCATCATCAGAACGTGACTGGAAAAAAATGGGACCACATGACAAGTATATCCTATCAAACAAAAAAGAATTTCTCAAATCGGTCCAGGCGGCTTCGAGTAATCGGTGAACAAACATAAAAAAAAAGAAAAAAAAAAAAAATACAACCGAATTGAGAACCTCCTCCTTTTTTTGAAGTCGGTTAAAAAGCTATAACAAAGATTAAAATTAAGAAGCCTACATAATAAAAACTGAGCATTGTTAATTGTAATTTTCTCATAAAACATACCTCATGCCTTCGAAAAATTCACATCAATTTGTTCCTTTAAAATGATCACAACATAGCTGTGAGTGATCATCATTTCTCTTTTTTGCATTTTGTCTTTAGTGAACTATATTTGGACAATATATGCGTGCCTTTTTGTATTAATATGCTGAAAAATCACTCAATAATAAATAAGCAAAGATTTTATACTGATATAATAATTGACGTTCTTATCCGAGAGATTCTGTCGAAAAGGCACGCTATAGGCTACCTGAATCACATGATAAGTTAAAATCGACTTTATCAGCTGAATGTTTAAATTCAAGACAAGTGAAAACGAATTTGAATTTTACAGGGCAGATTCGTTTCTGAAAGGGCTTATCATGGACTTGTCAGCAATCTGTGAAATTGCCTCTTATTGGTATTATTTTAGCTAATAAATAAGAGACAATGTTAAATTAATGAATTAATTTTTATATTTTTACATTTCAATATTTTCAACATAAATTTCCATGTCTGAATGCTTTAGTGAATTTATTTGAGGACTTTCTAAATTTTATTTTATAATTCAAAAACTTAAGAATTTATATATTTTAATGTCAGTTTCTCATACTTAAAACAATGCCAGACAGCCTTTGAAATTGTAATTCAGATTCTGGTTTGTTTAATTAAATATCTGGTTCTCCGTTTAATTAGAGATGAAATACTGTAGCTTTTACTAAGAATTTTGCAAGAGCGTTATATTATTATGTAGTAGAAAATATTTTGGCAAATTACTTCTATCAAATTCAGCCAAGTTTATTGTATGTATAAATAGCTAGTATTTTAAAAATATACTTTTTGAGATAATCGAATTATTTCGAACTACTTTTTGCTCTACCACAAAAAATAACAATCTAATTTATAACATGATTCTGATGAAACACAAGAACAGCCGTGTCTAGCTAGTTAGTAGTCTTTCCGTTAAATGTACGTTTTCAGAACAATGAAGTACGCAAGTTGTCTAATAAAAGCGAAGTCAATGTAGCGGAATACGGAAACAACAACACGTTGATGGCAATGAGGTTGCGACAGACGCTCCACAATCGCTCCGACGATAATGTCGCACACACAATAGTCTTGGCTTCGACGCAACAACAAAATACCATTCATTTAATTAAAACCTCTACTCTCGTTATGAAAAAAATATAATATTTTCAGCAGACTGGTTCAGGTGAAGTGTTAAAATCTCAACGTTTCCACATGAGGATCATGGAAAAGCGGGAAAAAAATAATTGAACACTCTCGGAGTGAGAGCGTCGGATAATTAACAGGACGTGTCGCAGATAAAAGTGCCTGTGGATTTCAATGAGCGTGGAATTCTGGAATCGCTAGAGACCTCGTCAGCTCCGGGATCGTGTTTCACGTTTTTAAGTGACGATTTTCTACTTTGTTTACGTCCGGCGCGCTTGTTACAATAACGACAGTCTCACCTTTTGTTCTTTTTGCGTATCCGGAGCGAGACCGTTTTGAAAATAAATTAATTCGGTGTTTCGTGTACGTTCTTTTTTTAATGAAAATCTGAACAATGCGTTGGAAATTTCGATAATCTACGAAGCGGGCTCTTTAGAATGGGGCGATGTAATTTACGTTAGTAGGAAACGGGGTTAAAATTGTGTTTTAATTTTAGCAAATACGTTGTCATGGAATAAATACAGGTAAAACTACAAGATGCGGCATTTTCGTAAAATGGAGAAAGAACCATATTAATCATAAAACTATCTGCCGCAAAAAAGAATAATAAAAAAAAACAAGTTTTAACCTACATATTTTTTGCGGTAGTCTATTGTAATTCAGCATTAATATACTAAGAGGAGCTCGTAGCTAAGTCGAAGCTGTGCGGACCGCTCAATCTTGCAGGTAACGCAATGCTAACCGCGGTCGGCCGTGGATGGGTGATCATCAGGGGTCGGAGTAGGTATATTGATTTGGAGTCAATGAACTGGCACGTATATATTAATATTATGGATATGCCTTCGGGATGCCGGGATTTAGATTACAACTAGAAAATATTGAAAAACTTATGGTTATTTATTTTAATTTTTTTATTTATTTATTCATGAATATAATATGTATAATAATTACAAACAGCAGGTAATAAAGTTGCAAGAAGCAACTACTAAATTAGTAATTTGTAAGTTACGAATTGACGCACAAAAGTAAATTTCACTTTATTACTTGATAAATAAGAAAAAATAATTATAAACGTTTAACTATCGCATTTTATTAAACAATATATATTAAATTTCAAATGTAGTAGCTTATCATTATATTCACAATATTTGATGCAATCCCGTGAGTACCAAAATGAAATCCCGGAAAAAGGCTTATCCATGATATGATTTCTATGATTATTCATGATGCAAGTACGTAAAATCAATATACCTACTCCGACCCCTGGTGATCATCTTAACATACCGCGTTTTCTTCCGTGCCTCAGAGAGCACGTTAAGCCGTTGGTCAGTCGTTACGGGTTAATTACATGCTGGCAGCTAGTCTAATAATGAGTATTGGATCAACTCGTACTGGGTTGTGGAGGTCTGATCGCGGTCGCTCCACGTAAAATACTGAAGATTCAGCTTACCTGTTAGACTACAAGCCAGGTTCAAAACTTTATCATATTCTATAATTATTACCTATTACGATAAAGCAATTTTAAAGAACCTATTATTGAAATAAATATCTTACCTTATAAAATTCAATACTGTATCAGGCAAAGACGCTGTATCATTCACACAAGTCCCAGGCCTGGGTTCAGGCACTTTACTACTGATGACCGGGAGCCACGCCGAGCTGGATGAAGCCTGTTCCTTGAATTTTCCTTCGAAGGCCTTCTGGATGTCTCCAATGGTGAACGTGCAGATGGCAGACCCCATTAGACCAGTGGAGGCTGTTGTGAAGACTCCGTAGAAGCGGCTGTCGTCGCCCGGCACTTTGTAGATGCTTTCTGTTAGGAAAATAAAAACAAATTAATACAAATAATACTATAGCAAACGCATGCTGATAACAGAGAAGGGAATAAGAGAAATTACGGACAGCAACAGATTTATAAAACTAGAGAGCGACGGCCTTGCAATGTCAACTAAACCTTTGGAGTGGAGTTTATAGTAAACTCCATATAATAACTAAGTATTCGTAAAAACTTAAGTTATGTAGTTTCGTAAACGAAGTATTTACGAAAAGTATTTGCAAAAAAAATATATTATATATCTTTAAGTTAAATTTTCAAATGGAATTTATTTTCAAATTGAAAACTATATTGAAACTTTATCATATTATTGCATTGCCATTATTATTAGAATTAATTTAATAAAATATACTAGAAGAAGGCTCACTTTACATAATTTGTTGTGATTTACATAAAAAATCTCGTGTCGAGTTTAATATTGAACTTATTCAGTTTTTCAATTTGAAAGTATTTTAATAAAACTTACTATCTGCTCAGGTGTAAAATATAAAAGTGGTGTCAAAGTAATTTGAATTTCAATGAGATTTCAAATTATTGGAGACCGTAGGCAAAAATTATGGAGTCACGATTTTTAATTTGTGCTTAAGAAGTTTGCTAAGTTGTCTGTCATGGTTTCAATCGAAATGTGCACAGTCGAGCGATCCCGACTGCATTGCGGCGCAGTATTCTTCTCACTGGCCGGTTTCAATTATATTTCACAATCACTTTTCTTAGCAAACCTATACTAAAAGTGTCTGTCCTGGGTTTGCATTGGTAACAAGTCTGTATAAAGAATGATATATAAATAGCAAGGAGTGAAAGTCCTGAAATATGTGAAATTTGAAACGAAGCAATTAATTAGATACAGATCTGATATTATTAAATCTTCTTCTTACGAGTCAATCAATGGTCAAAGTTTTTAAACTACCTCGGCCCAGTAGGTGGCTAGGTACATTAATAGCATTCTCCATGGCCTTATTCAGATCACTCAGAGAGCAATTGTCAGGGCATTGTTAAATATAAAATAGAAATTGCAAGCAGTCTGGATGGCTAAAGCGGCTGCCCGGTGTGCAGTAAGGTCGCAGGTTCAAATCCTGTCGGTCCCATATCTTTTTCAACTGTTTTTTAGTATAATTTGCTAAGCATAGCTAAATGCTATAAAAATAATCAATTAGAAGTTGAAATAACGTACGCGTTCATTCATTACAACATTTGTGCTGGGTGTAACTTCGCCATGTTGGTTTGTATCCTACTTATGATAGGAACAAATGGATGAACGTTACGTCACGAAATGACCTATCATACAGTTGAAAAATTTAGGGCTCCGGTAAGAGGCGACCGTAGCTGGATGGCTAAAGCGGCTGCCCAGTGTGCAGTAAGGTCGCAAGTTCAAATCCTGCCGGTCCCATATCTTTTTCAACTTTTCTTAGTATAATTTGTATGTATACCAATTAAAACACTATAATGATTAGGTATGGCAGCAAAACTTAATGGTAGCCTTGAAACAAATATTGTTTGAAATTTGGTCAGTTATTATTCTCAAATTCTTGTTCTTTCCCGTCATTCTAAAACACATAGAAACGGCGTGACCGGATTTATTTCATTGATTAAGTCTTGTTCGAGGACAAAATAACATAATCTGTGGTCTCTATATTGTACAAATGTTACAAGTTCCCTTCCAAACGTAAGTTGGGTATTAATTGTTTCAATAGTAAGCCCAACTTTAAATAGCATTTAACGAACAATTTAACTGGTTGATGCAATTACGGTAACTTTGTACAATTAAAGGAATTAATCAAACCGTTTTAATGTTGAACGACAAGTTTGTGACGAACAATTGAACGCGGTTTGAACAGAGAATACGTTAATTTAAACACAATTTTATTTTTTTGAGCTTTGATAAATTTAATTAGACTTATAAAATATTGTGCGTAGTAGTGGTACTTTCCACGTAGTTCACACGCGTATTTTTTGTATTAATGAAATCGTAACAATTTAAAGAAAAAGAAATTACCAAAAATCTAAGTGGCCATGTTTAAGTTCAATTTAATTAAAATTTCATTTTTAGTTCTAAATTATTTTATGTGTCCGTTTCTAGGTCATTCAAGATAATAGATGTTCTAATAATTTAGCTTCTGGCTAAGATGAGATTAATTATGGCAATCAGAGAATATTGTCCTATTCCCAAGTTATTTTACAATTATGAGTTATAAATACGAAACAAATAAAAATCCAAATTAATACTAAACATTTTTTAACGTTATATTTGACAACGTTTTACATTATTTTTAATTATTTGCCTCTGTCTGCTGTGTCGATGGTCTAGTGGTTAGCGCGTATGCACCTTTCACCGCAAGGTCTCGGGTTCTATTCCTGGGTCGGGCAAAGTGTTATTTGTGAACTTTTCCGTCAGGAAATTCACAATAGCTGCACGGAGTTGGAATTGTGCCCGGTGGATGGCAATAGGCTCACCCTCTATCCCATGGGGTCTAAACATAACAAGTGAAGTGTTGGCTTTGTACACCTCTGAAACACCTTTATTGATAATATAGGCGTGATGTTATGTTATGTTATGTAATTATTTGCACTCAAACACTATTAAAATAACATTACTATTTGGTTTTTAATTTCAGCACCGATTCCAGTATTGAATCGACACACACTGACCTACTTTATAAAAATAACTTAGTTTCCGAACGTATAAAGGGCGAATGTGTTCTATAAACGTTCGGAAACTTTCAAACCATTAAATTATAAAGTACCATATTTCGTTCAGAAAATTCGATTACTAAATATTTAAATTATTTTGATCGTTTGGTGACAATTATTTTATGAAAAGAAAATGATTATAACAATATAATGTTAATTTGAGTTGCTAAGTAATATATTAACAAGTTGTTGGCAACTTGTTTTAGAAAAAAAAACTTTGGTTTTAATATATTTGATTACAACGTAAAGTTTCTCACACCTGATATTTTAATACAGACGTGTTTACAAACTTAATTGAAGTTTTCTATCTAGGAAGACGTTTATAATATTTTCGGATTGATAAAATGTGTTAATATTTTTAACAAAGAAATCAAAGAAAATGTTAAAGTAAAAGCATTATATTTTGTATGTTAGTTATCTTCCTACCCTTCACAAGTCCTCACCAGCGAATCCAATTCACCAAGAACTGATCGGTCGCGCGAACCTAATTGCGCAAACTGACAAGTAAATAACACACCTAGCGCAAATACTGAGCACTTGAGTACCTATTACTACCTCATAAGTTATGCAGCCCTGGTAGTGGGGCGCGTGAAAAACGTACCGAGGAATCCCTATACCGAACCCGGGCCTTTAATAATATATGAACATAGTCTGAGAGGCCCCCGTACCAAGTGCACAGCGAGATCGGCGAGACTCGCAAAATCACACTATGCACTTTTGAATTTGTAGCTGAAAATGTTTGCGAGGTTGACAGTCAATATTTGGTTGCTTTGAATGTAAGGAACGGTAACATGAAATTCCACGGCCTTAGGACTCAAGTGCCGTAGAAATATTTTATAACGTACACCTATTTAATTTACATTTATTTTTATTTTTTGGTTGTTTGTACTCGTAGTTCAGCATAAATCTGGGTGATAATAATTAACCTAGATTGGGCTAACCCCTAATCTGGGTTCATCATCATTAACCACACGTATGCACTAAAGCGGATGGTGTGTACTAAGTTTATATTGCTGGTAATTAACGTAATATAGGTATATCATACAATCCTGAGGTTATGTGATATATTACTAATAAAGACCACTTATCGTGGATTAAAACTATAAGAAACGTACTAATAAAGACCACTTATCGTGGGATAAAAGTATAAGAAACGTACTAATATAAAGTATACAAAAATCTAACTTTTTAATTGGTTTGCTGTGATAATTAGTCATGTAATAAATTGTGTATAGAAAAACAAATAAAATATTAAGAGGTTTCGGATTTTACCGGTGTTATCTGCTAGTGCTGCCAATAAGGTATATCTAACATCTAAGAAACTGGGGCTAAGTGTTGAAATAAATTAATAAAAATAAAAATAAATTTAAATAATGTCGTCTTATACTTACGTATTTCATTGAAGTAGAAAGGGAACTCTCCAGGTATGCTGCAATTTAATCTCGCCTTTAAATACGTGGCCCAATTCTGGCTCAGGATGTTCTTGCCTCCAGTGTCCCTCTTGCAGACCCTCGCCACCCTTGAGTAGACGGCCTTGCCACAGTTGATGTACTCCACAGCAGTCTCACGGAAGAAAAACAGCACGTAATCCCCCACGTCGAAGGAACCCACGAAGTTTGGTTCTACAAACAAACAAAACAGGTCAGTACGTTTAAAGTTTCAAAAGTCATCACTATTATTAAATCTATAAAAGCGCCTCAAAATGATGGCACTTTAAAACTAACTTTACAAAATGTATAAATAAATAATAACCATTGTAATTCCAGTTTAAGCGAGTTGTCAAGTAAATTACAATAGTCACGTCCCGTGTAATAATTTACTAAATTATGAATATAAATTTTGTGTATCCAGGCCATTGCGGGCGTGCGTTCCCACAATCGCAGTTAATTCCGTAGTATCAAATTGCTGTTATTTCATGTGATATGCAATAAATATTAGATAGAGCTGTGGGTGACAATTATGTCACGCGGAACGTTCATAGCCGACATTAATAAGTGCTTATTTGTTGGTCCCATAATGAAAACGCCACGTGCAACGGATTACAGAATACGGACGTGCGCCTTCCTACTAATATCTCTATTCGCATTGTTGAATAATATCATCCGACATACGCTCAATACCAGTTAACGTTAAGCTCAAGAATCAAACTTTAATATGGTTTCTTTTTAAGTTATTGCCGCTATAAATTTGGCTTCGCGTAATTAATAGTTGCAATAAACCCTCTGTGATGAATATGGTGTACGTGGAACTGTTTAGCAATGGCATACATAAATGCATAATAATATAACATTGCAGTAAAATGAGATCGTGTTCGGTGACAGTAATTTTAATAACGTTTACATTAAAATGCAGAATAAATTACCATCATTTTACACTGAATAGGACTCTGCAAATGTAGGCAGAGTTCATAAATTGAGCTTAAGTCAAATGACCTAAAATAATTATTAAACCTTTCTTACGAAAGTCAATTACATGTAAGCGAACCGTTTTACAAAGAAAATGTTTTACATTTTCTCGTCTACAACAATTTTATTGGAACTGAAATGGCAAAACAATTTATTCATAACAAACTTTCAAAACAAATGAATACGAAAAGGGTTGACTTACTAAATGAAAATTAAACGAAAATAATTAACTGTTAGTGGCATTCGAAATGTTAGCAATAAAGGGCCGAGTGTAATGAACACAACAATATTAACGAATATTAGGCAAAATTTGCCTAAATTCGTGCACAAACCAAATTTCTATTTAGCTGCCTGCAAATAAACGGGCAAAGGGTTAGTCCTAATTGTTCCAATACGAAATTTTGTACTAAAATCTGAACAATTAAACAATTTTGCTACAAAGGTGCTCATAATAAATATTAATTTCATTTCATATTTAAATTTTGTTTCTTTGGATATTTGAATATACTTCGCGAAAATATTTGTTTTCAAAATAATATGTGAATAAAGAGATCATAACTAGAATATCAAAAAGGTTTCGCAAATTGAATCTAAACTCTATTTTATTTTGCGATTGGTTTTGATACTAGAATATATTTATGTAGCATTGAATTTTATAAATTGGAATCGTTAAGTGCACAATAGAAAAATCAAACGAACGTATTGAAAAGTATTGAAAAATAATGCAGCCTTTGTAATGTACATGTTTTATATGATTTTGCAAATAAGTTTACCGTTGACCTAATCCTAAAGTATTATTGAGGCACCACATACATTACTTAGAGAAGATAATGAAACATGAAGACAATATCCACATAAAACTATAGTACTCTATAGTAGGTAACCAGGTTAGTAAGAAGGGTATAATTGTAAATATAAGATAGAAATACTATTTCGACTTCACTGCTAATCAAACTCCATTCAAAATGCAAATCGAAATATTAATACGCATTTGAAGGTAGCTAGCATAATTGGCTATAACATGAGCGGTCGGCATAGATCCGCGAGACATCGGTGCTCATTAGAGCGAAAACAGTTTGAATTCCATTGTTTCATCGCAAACAGGCCAATTTTCGTGTAAATCGTGTTAGCTTCGATAATTGTAACATTTGTCCTAATGATTACCGGTTCGCTTCCAGCTTATTGGATAGCAACTCATTCCCGACCAGCAATGATCACGTTCATTTCGATATTGATTTAATTTTGATAGCCCTACGTGTTCGGTTGAGTGGGTCAGCGTGCAGTGGACCAGAAAACTTCGATATGATGCTTAGAAAGGAATAATTGTTTAGCAGGTATATACGTTATAATTATATTATGTGTTGAATCGACTTATAATCCTTACGGGTAAACAATTCGACGAAATGTATTGTGTTTAAAGTCAACATTTTATTTAATAGTAAAATTTATACTTATTTGTTTTGTTTCAAATAGGCAGACGAAGAATATAATTGACGCTAAGCAAAGGGAATTCGATCCAGGGATTCTAAGAACCGGGATCCCGGCTCATTTCTCGGGGTTGAAACCTCGGGATTAAACTCTCTAGATACCTACGCATGATTATATTATAATCCTTACGGGTAAACAATTCGACGAAATGTATTGTGTTTAAAGTCAACATTTTATTTAATAGTAAAATTTATACTTATTTGTTTTGTTTCAAATAGGCAGTCGAAGAATATAATTGACGCATAAGCAAAGGGAATTCGATCCAGGGATTCTAAGAACCGGGATCCCGGCTCATTTCTCGGGGTTGAAACCTCGGGATTAAACTCTCTAGATACCTACGCATGATTATATCGTAATCCAGTTACTATTTAACTTTTCATTACCAAAGGTCACAATAATCGATATGTTACGGCTAATAGCGAAAGTGCGGTTACACCTAGGTGTACTACTTCCTTTGGTTAGAAATAGGTTTATTTATTTATTTAAAACTTCTTGCACAGAATTTGTGACAAAGGCGGACTTAATGCCGAAGGCATTTTCTACCAGTCGACCCTTAGGGTGGTGCAGAGATAATTGGTAGGTGCATAATAATAAAAGTAGGAGTAAGGTTAACCTTCACCATAGCGGTTACAACTACATACAACCGCACACTAGTGGACAAACCTAGGTTTATGCCGTTTATCATCGGTTAGAGCTAGGTTTTCAGTTTTAATGTGCATTTGCTTGCTACTCAGAGGTCGCGGGTTCGATTCTCACTCAAGATAAATCTTTGTGTGCATGAACATGGAAGTTTGTCTTGGTCAAGAAAGAAAACGTTTATATGTATTAGTAATATCAGTTATTTTAGTACCCATTGTACAAGCTCTGCTTAGTTTGGGACTAGATGACGTAGTGTCAAAATTTGTATGATATTTTATATAATATTAAAGTTTAAAAATTAAGAATCCAGCAGGACTCGAACCTGCACCCCCTGGGTATACGCCCCAAGTGCTTTGCCAATTCAGCTATGGATTCGTATGCTGCTAGACTCAAAATTTCGCCACTCTTTTGTGCCAGCGTCATAGGTATATATATATACCTACATTACCTTAGCTAGACGTACCTTACTTGGCTTTAGCGCCACCTATGAAATAAGTCACTTCAGTCACATAAATTTAAAACATTACATAATATGATATTTATTTATTATTTTGTATAAATAGAAAGGTAACGGTAAAAGTAAGCAATGCAAACTATACTTACTGTCAAGCCACTTTGAATCATATTTCAATGTCCTCTTGAAGGCAAATTCTCTTCTTCCAGTCGTGAGATTATGAAGATCAGTTCTGAATATCACAGTATCGGCTTTGGTGAATTCCGCGTTGGTGCCGGAGTATAAGGCGGGGAGACTGCCAGGGTTGCCCTTCTCCACCCACAGTGCAGTGGAGTTGTCGGCAGGATCGTATGGACACTTGGCTACCCCCATGCCGATGCCTGGCACGTATTCGTGGCGAGGCAGGTGTGTTAGGTTAGACTGCAACAATAGAGAATTATAATTAATACAGGTATATCAAAAGTAATAAAATAAGTGGTTTAAGTAGCCGTCTCGCCGCTTACAACTGCGCCGGTGTTGACGGTTCGATCCCCACACGGGACGAATCTTTGAGTAATCTGCAAAAAATTGTTCGGACTTTGGGTGTGCTTTGTGTGTGTGAAATGAATGTTTGTGAACACCCCCGCGACACAGGAGTTATTCCTGGTGCAGGCGTCATTTTTAAAAGAAAAAAAATGTTTTAAATTCATTTAAATACATAGGTCACCAGTTATTTTAAATGTTTCGATACAGTTGTATGTAATGTGTAACCAAATTGACATGAGACAGTACAATATACATGTAAAGTTATAATTAAAGGGGTTTTTAGAATATTTCAAGGATCACCAAAATATAGGCATACTTAAAATATAATATACTAAAAGGTTACTATTTACTAAAAGGTTAACGAGAGAAAAAAATAATTATTAAAAAAACAAAAAACCCGACTGCTTAAAAAAAAGAACTGAAAAGATAAAAACAAGTATAGCATTATCTACATTAAATTCATTAACAACAAATGAAATATGTCAAACTAAATTCTTTAAGATGTTGCCGGCGGTGACAAACGAAGTGCTAATGCTATACTTGTTTTTATCTTTTCAGTTCTTTTTTTTAAGCAGTCGGGTTTTTTAGTAATTAAAGTTGCCGCATAATACGAAGATAGCAATACCATTTTGAATTCATTAACGGCCATTTTAATAGAAATTTATGAATCCATAATTTTATTGTATTCTACACGCAAATACAGGTCCAATTAAAAGTATAAAATACATAATTTGCTTACATTTAAGGTAATTATGTCGACTGTAAAATTAAATCTGATTTGTGAGGCACTGTTCAAAGTATCTCCAAAATTGTTTGTGCATAAGGGTGTGCGTTTTGGTAAACACGTTAATTAAAGCTTTGAAACACCCCAATTGCCGAAACACCAAACTGGGGATGTTAGTAGAGGGTGCATAAAGTTTTTCCAAAATATTAAAATTGCCACGCGTGAACGTTTCGATTTTATGCGCCATTAATCAAAAATATATCTAAAAAACAAAACGTAACGAGTGAATTTATGCGTTTCAAAGTCAGTAACAGCGCAGTGGACAGGGCAGTGCGCCGCCCCCGGGCCTGCGGTCCCCCGTGCAACTCAACAACACATCTGCTATTAATTTTTCCAAAAATTTATGTTCTTTTCACTCTGAACGCGATTTATTAACCGAAACTTATTATTTTGAAGGCGGTCGAATTTTTTCGCCGTAACGCGCCGCACTCGGGAGAATTCCTCTATTAGTATAATGCGATGGGTGGCGGTACGGTTTTCGAAATTATCATAAAATTACTAAATGTAGCATAAACGTGGGGTGGGCAGCGCGCCCGTCGTCGTGGATTGAGACTTTATGTAAATTTTAACGACGCTGCGACCATCGGGGCCACCTGTGACCCGCGCCGCCCCCGCCGGAGCCCAGGGCCCCGCGGGGACCGCGGCACCTGTCGAAAACCTATGTCGTTTTTATTTCAATAAGCCGAGGATTAAATTAGGCATGCGAAGACGTGCCGGCCCTACCGCCCGGGGTAAGATTTTCCTCATTCTTTCCTTGTATTCTGACTTTTATCGGAAACCTATTTGTAGCTTTACACGTAATTTAAACTGGACACGCGTAAATCGTGTTTGATAAAATAAATAAGGACCCAAATCTAAAATGGAGTCTCAAGTGGTAAGGGTCGAATCTACTTCAGAAGGCATCATTTAAAAATCTCTGATTTGTGTTTATTAAAAGACTGGTAAACAGCTTTTTAGATCAAATAGCTACGTAATGGAATGTCGATTTTAATAACATAAAATAAATATGAGTTTGAAACAACTTAAAGTATTCCAATTTAACGACAAATAATATTATTATGTGTCGTTATTATATAATTAATGAATTATATTATTTTTACTTCCCATAACTTCCAAGATTAAATGATTTTTTGTGAACAGGCTCGATCCAGTTATAAGCTAACAATTACAAATTTGAGCATCTAGTACAAAACATATCACTTGACTTAGAAGCAAATTGCACCGCGCTTTCATTGTGAACACATTCTAGAAAGAAAACATGAATAATATTTAACCCAGTCGCCAAGTAAATACGGAAAATACATTCATATAAAAAAAACCGTCACAACACGAGTTAAACACTTCACTAACTTTATACCAAACTGAGAACTCTTCGCAACATTATTTTCCCTTTCAACATCGAATCGGGTTCCTAAGTCCAGGATAAACAAGCAAATGGACGGGCGGAAGAGCCCCGGGCCTCCCTTCAGCTGAATAAGAAAGTTTGTCTTTGGGCCCGCAAGCCCCTCATTAGGCCTTGGCTTTTGTTTGCCCTCCAAATTAGCATCTAGAAAGGTTTTCATTCACTGAATACGATGTCACTCTAATGATGCGAATTGAGACTTCGAGTCTTTGAATTTATTGTGCTGTGGTTAATAGCAGGATTAAGACTGATATTCATAATTTATGAAATTTTATTGGTCTTCAAGTCCGTCTAGACTGGCTATAATATTGATGAGGTAGTATAATTTTCTAACAGGACACTTTACCATTTGAATAGTTTAGGACAGCTTCTTGTACTTATAGATATCTCATTATCCCCAGCAGTTAAAGCTAGATCTAATCGAATGTTAATTAGGACTATTTGTTGGCCCTAACATAACCCGTATTAGTAACTAATATCACAGCCTAAAACATTGTGCTAATATTTTGATCAGCTTCAAACAAATATAGGTCTTCGTTTTATTACACATAACATAACATAACATCACGCCTATATTACCCAGACGATTGTGGCAGAGGTGTACAACACCCACATTTCATCTGCTATGTTTAGGTCCCATGGGATAGGGGATGAGTCAATCTCCATCTATCGGGCTAAATTCCAACTCCGTGCTGCTATTATGAATTTCCTTACGGAAAGAAAACAAATAACACTTTGCACTACCTTGGAATCGAACCCTCGCGGTGAGATACGCATACGCTAATCACTAGACCATCGAGGGAGTCAGTCCTTTTTTTCCTTGGTTAACTTATTTTGCCTTAAAGTATAATAACTCCAAAAGGTACAAACTCTAAAAATAATAACTTTATAAACTACGGGATAAAACTAATATTAAATATAACTAAATATGACTTGTTTGTATGATAGATTAATCTATATGTCTAGACTGCCAAATATTTAATCTATATTATAACAATAATCTTGTTTGACGTAACGGGTCGTGTTTCGAATGTGTGACGAATCAATCATGAGATTGATATCAAAGTCCTATAAATAAAACTCATAAATAAAGAGTTCTCTATCCATTATTGATTAGAAGTATTGAATAGAATATGTAATGTTAATGTGCGATGGCACAATATATGACACGATGAAATATACAAAGTTTTTTTGAGATATTTATATTATTATGAATCGAAATTTTCAACAATGGAAAAAAACATCGAAAAGTCTTGTGTATGATGTGCCGAAATGACATTTATTAGGCTAGCCGCACCCGCAATAATATTGATAATATTATTAGCATTGACAAATCAAAGCTTCAAATAAACCATTCAATACGCCAAATCAATCAAACTGCTGAGCCCTTTTGCCCAATTTTAAGCGGCCGTGGCGCAATGGATAAGGCATCGGTCTTACGATCGAGAGGTCGTGGGGTCGAATCATGGCCATTACACCACGGACGTAAACTTCCTCCTAACACAAGCAAATTAAGCTTAGCTGGAGGAGGTTAACAAGAATACTAGTAATTTGTATTTGCAAATTGCTAGTAAGCTTTTTTTTTAAAAAAAAAAAGAATAAAAAAATTACATTAGGGTCGGTTTTTTGTCTCACGAATTTAGCTGAATATCAGTATTTTACGTGAAGCGACTGTCATCAGACCTCTACAACCCAGTACAAGGTGATACAATACTGATTCTTAGACTAGTTGTCAGATTAGGTGGCCTCCGACTACCCGTAACGACTGCGATAGATCTTACAATGGTAACATGCTCTCCGAGGCAGGCGAAGGAAAGCTCGTTATGTTAACATGGTCACCCATCCACGGCCAACCGCGGTTAGCATTGCTTTACCTGCAAGAGCGATCAGACAGTGCGGCTTCTATACCAAGCCACAAGCACTCAAAATATTGTTTTTAATATTATCTACTGCGTAAAGACGTGCTAAGGCACCGAATATAGTCGGCAATGACATATTATGTCTGCACGTGTGGCGTAGTGGTTTAAGCGGTCGCCTCGCCGCTCTCCACTGCACTGGTGTTGTGGGTTCGATCCCCACATGGGACAAATCGTTGAGTGATTCGCAAATATTTGTTCTGAGACTGGGTGTGCTTGTGTGAGCGAATGTGTGTATTTGGCCTTGTCATTGGGACCATTGGATAGTGTAATTGCTTCTGGCGTTCTATCTAATGTAAAAAATCCAAATTATAAATTATTATTATACCTTTTTATCGGTATAGTTTTAAAGTGGTTACATAATTATGACAAATGAGGTGTGTAATCTTGTTACGTATAATATTTTTGGTTTTAACCTAAAGTTTTACGAAGATAGAAGATTCAATCGCGAGATTGTCAAACTCAGTGTCTTTATCCTTCAAGCCAATACGAGAACTTTGAACTGTCTAACTTGTCATTCTGAATTTTCAGCTTGTAGCGATAAGGTTATTCTAGCTTTGTGAGACAGATTAATACTGAATGAATCGAATCTATAGTGAATAACATTTGGTTTATAAACATAATATAAAAATGATTATTAGTCTATGTTACTTGATAGATTTAGTGGAAATTACAGTTTAACGTAAACATACTACGTTTTAGAACTAGTTCTTTTACGTATAATTTTTATATTATTACTAACTATTACATTTTATTACAATGACCGGGATTGCAGTTTGCTTGCGACCACGGCCAGTGTAATCTGTCTGCAGAAACGTAAAGCCGAAAAGGTAAATATTGAATGATCGCGTTAATTACCATTAGATTTTAGACGTTTAATATATCTTTGTATAATATTGTAACCCAAAACCGTCTTTTAAGAATGACCGCTAGATCCATCAACCTTAATTAAGGTCAACCAAATACCTAATTATCTTAAACGGTTGTAAAGTTTCGGTACTATCTAAAAAACGATGAGCGTTATTTTGGCACTTGGGTCTCTTGTCATTTCATTTTTTTTAATTTATTAAAATTTACAAAATCCATCTTAATCTTTTTTACATCATAAATAATCATAATGTGTTGCTAAAAAACCACAAAGGCTTGCCTGCAGCGCAATTTTATCAGCAATCTAGTACAGCAGTCGCAAACGCTACTAACAAATTATTATTACATGTACAGGTAGATAAGTATGGTTCAGAGCTTATTACATTTCAAGTCAAAAACATTATATTATTATCTTAAGGTATAACATTTTTTTTTATATTTAAGTTACAAGAGCTAGGTGAATGCAATTGTATGTGGTTCATTCCAATTTTTCAAAGTAATTGTGTTCATTAATTCCTGTAGGTATCCCATCGCATAGTTGAATCTAACTCGATCACACCTGCCACGTAATCTAATGTAGTAGACAGTGTTCGTATCCGATCCGATACTAATTTAGTTGATTAGCTAATTCGCGAATCTACCGTACGACAATGTGTCGTAATAGCGATGTTATCGTACGGATGTAATAGCTTCAGATTGACAGCTGAGAATTAACGCATAATGCATGGATATTGGAAATAGATGATAGATTTCAACATAATCAGGAACAGTCATCACATTACATGATAGATATCATCACAAGGACTTTAGCACAAGAATTGATTTAAAATTGATAGTACTAGAAATAGGATATACGATAGAATTGGCGAGTTTTTCAATTTGTACTAACCGCTTACTCGATTTGCATATGAAGCAGTTATAATAATACTTCAGTCTTTCCTTAGGTCCTTGCTGTTTTTAATTTTCAAAACTTAATTCAATTAAACTTACATCAAAAATCAAACAACAAAAACATCAAAAATCAAACAACAAAAACATCAAATATGTCGGGGACTAATCGTGTCAATAAATACCTATGCTCGACGTTTCGAATTACACATCACATTTTTGATCACGTCACATTTTTGAAAAAGTTTCAAAACATATAGTCGTGTCAATCCTCACATTTCCACAATATTTTAACATCACCAATTGAAAAGCAAAGGAAGCACCACTCTTTAAATAAATATTCACACATTACATCTTCTGTACAAACTCGTAGTGTCTCGAAAGTTTCCCGTAGGATATTACGTAGGTAACGCTCGCATTCACAATGTATCGGGAAGCCATTGTCGTATATCATAGGACCGCGTATCTGCAGGTGCCAACTATTCCCTTGTCTAGATACCGTGTTTTACTTTGTAACGTTGTAAACTTTTAAACAGTGTCGTACCTGTGTAGTAGAGGAAGGTATTTTGTAGTTTGGATGTGAAATGTGTATGTTTTGAAACGTTAATGAGCGATGATCATTGGGAGCTGAAATTACTTATTAGACGTTTCGGATGTATCCTCAATCTCAATCAAGTGACTAAGACCCGAATGCAAGAATGAGTTAAGCAATTTCTGAACAATATATTATAGTTGTGTAATTAATTAAACATTGTCCCTATTATTTTTATAGTGCTGCCATTAGGAATTTGAACCACTCATTTACAGTCTGTATTTTTGTTAAAGAAAATAATTGAAATATTCTTACGTTAAATGTAACTTTATTCTTTAGAAAATGCGCATCTTTAGACCTATACTATACTTTTCCTATACCAAATAAAACTCATAAACCTAAACACCACACAATCCGCCAGCAGCACTCACCCAAAACCCCTCCAACAAAGAGACTTAAACAATAATCGTCAAGTTTCAAATACGTTACTTCAAGTAGTTACGTTACATTAGCAAAGTTGTCATTGTCGGTGCGTATATCGGAACAACTTTCAAACGCACAAGGGACTCGGAGATTGGAGGGGCGCCAAAGTTTTGACAACGCGTCACTATCAGTTAATAACCTGTAGGGATGATCTGAATTTATAACGACATATTGCTATCGCGTACCAAGAATAGCAGTTACACAAATATTAATTTCAACTGGTTTAATCAAAACGAGTTATGCAATAACGTCTTGGTTTGTTGTTTTGGTGGCTTGTGGATTATTTTGAGTGTTGACAAGGAGTGTAAGAAGCTTATTAATATAGTGGTGGCATAGTTATTTAATAATTGAATTACTGTCTATTAACTTAGGTACAGTATTACAAAATCTGAGTCGTATACATTTCACTTCAGTTGTATCAACTAACAAGACTACCTAAATAGAACTAGAACCTAATGAAAACAATTACCGCCTGAATGTTTGCGTTTTTGAATAAATAAATTGTTGTAATAATATAAAATGAACATAATTATATCGAAATTATAAACCATAGATATCAATCAACTAAGTAAAGTAAACCTCATTGGTAGCCTTTATTTGCATAGCTCTCGCTAAACTTGACTTTAAAATGTCTACTAGGTAACTGTTCAAAAAGACATAATAGACATCTAGTGCGCTTGGCTCGCATATACAATGAAAGGATGGAAACCTCAAACATGGATGTATTTGCTGTGACACAAGCTTCCTTCTGGCACCTCCTGGGACAATTATATGGGATAATATGGGTCCTAAATACTATCTATTCGTGTGAAACCCAAATATGTATAAATCATTTTATTTAGTTTTGTATTGTCTTTTTATTATAATGTTGTTAATTTAGTTTAGATATGCATGATTGTCTTTGTTTGTACACTCTAACGGTATAAGTTAAATGCTATGCACACCTGCTATTTTTAGGATTACGTTATAATTTAAGCAAAATAAAATTAGAATTAAAAAGTAAATATTGTCTCAGCTATATCATAGATTAAATTATTATGTTACTAGATTTTAGCCCAAAGATAATAGAGATAGATTAATTAATAAAGCCTTACCATTATCTTTGGGCTTCGTGTCAAAATATCAAAGTTAGAACGCCATTTTGACGGCATATCACTCACTCAGACAGAACATATTATTTCATATCCTTCATCAATAAGCTAGCTACTTCACGGCAAAGTTAGGCCTATATGTGGAGCGAAAGAGGAAAGCATTATTTTGTGTGTTTATACGTGAAAAACAAAGTTTTTTTTTGTATAAAGTTGATGCTCATGTCAAACAAATTAAGCTTGCTGTAGATGTTGGTTAAAATTAAACAAGACATGACTTTAAGTTTCTTTTATTTTATTCTGCCCACAGCGAACGAACATGTAGTCCACCTGATGGCAAGTGGAGTACAGCCCATGGACATCAACAATCCACAAAAGCAGATTATAGATGCGTCGCTGCAGCTAAGAACTTCGGTGTTATGCCTCATGTGCCAGTAATCTCAGGGTCTGATCTCACCACCAAACCGGAACACAGTAATGAAAGCACTACTATTTGGCGGCAGGTTAAAGGTAAGACGGTGGTGCTGCCGCCCTCGAGCTCATTCACAAGAGCTCCACCACCAGTATACTAAGTTAACTAAAATTCAGTTTTAATTCTGCAACTAGATTTCAGCTCGAAGAAAATAATCTAATTCTAGTTTTTCCGCTACAAACAGAATAACTTTATAAAACATTCAGGCACATCGTATTAATAAAGCCTAAACATTTTCCTTGGGCTGCATGTCAAAATATCCAAGTTAGAGCAGAAGTTTGACGGCATATCACTCTCTCAGACCGAACACATTTCATATGCTTCAAATAGAAATAAGCTAGCGAGTCTACTTCATGGGAAAGTTAGGCCTGGCTGTGGAGAGAAATAAGCAAGCATTATGTATGTTTGTATGTGTGAAATAAGGTTGATGGTATAATGACACTCGCGTTAAACGAATTTGTTTTACTGAAGAAGATTGTTAAAATTAAAAAAAGACATAAGTTTAAGGTAACTAAAAATCAGTTTCTATTACCAAGTTACTTTACTGAAAAGATTATTTGAAATTTACAACTTAGTGAATAATATTTTTTTATTTTAAGTAATAATAAAAGCATGATAGGTACTGCCTCGATGGTCTAATTGTAAGCGTAAGCGCCTCTCAGCGCGAGGTCTCGGGTTCAAATCCCGGGTCGGGAAAAGTGTTTTTTGTAGACTTTCCGTCAGGAAATTCACAATAGCAGCACGAAGTTAGAATTGTGCCCGGTGGATGGCGATAGGCTCACCCTATCCCATTTAACCTAAACAAAACAGATGAAATGTGGATGTTGCACACCTCTTCCACACCCTTCTGGGTAATATAGGTGTGATGTTATGTTATGTTTTGTTAAGTACTGATAAATGTTATTTCTACTACGTATTCGAATTAATCACAACAATCTTCGATTTCGACATTCTTCGAACTCGAAACCTTTCCAATGCCATTTATTTTTTATTAATGTTTTAAATGATAATAATTCTTGAGTTTACCAATCACATACGTTTTTACTGCATCAAAACATTGTAGTACAAGCAGTATCCGGCGATCGTCGCCGTCGTAAAATGCTCGCGATATTGCAACTAATTCCGAATGAGGATCGCTGTTGCACCTGTGCACTCACTACTCAAATGAAATACGGCTATTGGTAACCGTTCGACAGAACTATACAAAAAATGTACTCGATTAACTAGGTATATGTCAAAAAGAGATTAATTGATCTAAATTTTTTACAACCATTCTTACAGGTATGTTTAGTAACTCCTCTAAAAAAGCTTTACCGTTTTTTTTTCTTTTTGTATATTTAGTACGTCTCGAAATAGGAGGCTATTTTTATACTTATAGGTATCACGCGGACAACAGCTAGTAGGTAAAGATATTTTCGACTTTCAGTTAAAATAAAAAATAAAAACTCAAGGTCAAGAGCGTTTCGGAACCCGTGGGTATGTTTCCGTACCAAATACTTTAATTATTTCAAACCTCAAAATAAAATAGTTTTTGTGAAGATATAAATAGAAAAAATGACTTTCCAGTTCTAAAACTTTTCATCCCATACATCGTTTTTATGTCTCAGTAAGTTTTTCAACTGCTAAAGAAGGTTTCTATTTAGTTTTTCGCTTAAAAGTAGGTATGTTCTACGTTAATCTCAGTTATAAACCTCCGTATGCCTTATTTAATCTCAATCCGTTACTGCTTGAAATAGTAACAAACATCCAAACATCCTTATAAATTGTCGATTTGATAACTTTTTTTTCCGAAGACAGACAATTTTTTTGGTATATCACACCTCACCAGATTTTCTATTTACCCCAAAATTATTTATGTATTCTGAAAATTTCATAAAATTGTAAAAGCGCCAGTTTTTTACCGACCCAAGATTAATCAGGATAAAGTACTACGTTTTTAGAGAATGTAAAAGGAGTTCGGTAAATTGCAAAAGGTTTGTTTAAAAAGTTTTTATTTAATATTTTTTGGGTATATAGAAAGGTTTTTTTTAAAATAGCGTGACATAACTCTGTTTCTTTCTATCTTTAGTGTTCCTGATATAAGAGAAAACTGGATAATAGTAACTACAAGATGGACTAACCAAGAAATTCTCTCACACAGGTCATTTATTATCACACTTTTGGAGGTATAAATTTATCATTTTAAGTTTTACCTATATTTAGGCATTAATTTATACCTAGCCTCATGTCAAATTTAATGATTCTAGAATGACCTTAATTGCCCTAGAGGTTCTTTCCCCTCATTTCATCATTTCAACACAATTACTGTATTCCTAGACAAACCAGTCTAGTAATTGCCGAAGGCGGCTCAAAGAAAAATTGCTCTATCAAATATTCAGTTGTAAACTAGCCAAGCACTGTTTTTAAATAACCCTGTAGCCCGTAGCTACTAATCACACACAGAGGGTACTGTTTCTAACGGAAAGGTAAAACATGTCAGACTTGTCACTCAAACGACGAACATGACAGGACTCGAATAAATTAGGCTGTCATGTAGCAAAGACAATAGTTGCCTATACACAATTAACTTGGTTCACTTAACATACACACAACTATATCTATAAGTACACAGTCTACACATTGTACTATACATTTCCAGTATAAAATAGCATTGTATTGACTTCCCGAGCATTGTGAGACCAGCTTATACTGGAAATATAATAATATATTGATGTTGTTTGACTGTTGTCCTTATATACATGTTTCAGTCGATTATAGGACATTACGTTGAAAAGAAAATAAAGTTAAAGATAAATACAAATAGGCAAGAAGTGACACCTATACACGCGAGTTGGCAACTTGCTTGAGAAATAAATAAATAAATAATTAGGATTTTTTTACATAAGATAGAACGCCAGAAGCAATTACATTATCCAATGGTCCCAATGACAAGGCCAAATACACACATTCACTCACTCTAGCACACCCAGTCTCAGAACAAATATTTGCAAATTACACAAAGATTTGTCCCTTGTGGGGATCGAACCCACAACACCAGTGCAGTTGAGAGCAGCGAGGCTACCGCTTAAACCACTACACCACACGTGCAGACAAGGCAAGAAACAAGGCTTCGAATATTGCTATCTATTAGACATCAAATACAAATTTCCAACCAGCTCTAAAAATAAATGAAATCGAATACAATATGACAAGTGAAAATTCGATGAATGATCGTCTTCATAATCTTGCAAAAACAAAACGATAATTCTAACAATAAACAAAAATAAACTATTTTAAAATCTACTCGATTAGATGTGACGGATCTGGCCCATTTATATGATAAAATTGCTACAAAATTCCAAAATAAAGCTGTCAATCATTATTTAAAATTTACGCTCTGAAATGGTTACTATTGTTTGCAAAATTGAAATTGAAAATATATTTCAGTACATTTGGGAATATGTAAATAAAATTGGCAGAAATAAAATGTCAGCTTTTCTGTTCATAAACTTTGAGGTTAAATTCCTTTTGATGTCGATATCCAAGAAAAATCACTATTTTAGGGAGTCGTAGGTATATGTATTGTTAAATGTATATTTAACACAGCTCTAGTTCTTATTGGACGGCTATGTGAATCTATTAGAAACTGTCCATACTATAATGTTAGCTACATATTTTCAAACTATAATCATAAATTTCCGATCACTTTACCAGCCTTAAAACTGCGAAAACAGGTACACTTCCGTTCAAAGTTGTTTATATAAAATTTTACGGCCAGCTGTACCTACTCATGTTATGTACAAAAATGGTTATGCGGCATCCGTGTTCACCTGAATGCGGTGTTGCATAGATTATAAAGTGATTTTCCAAAGTGCACTCAGTGGCGCAGCGCGGGAGTTGAATTTGCACCATTTTGATGCCACAGACATTATTGTGTGACGTCACAAAAGTCCGCTGATCTATCGACGTGAATAATTATTTCATAAATAGGGATATGACAACGGAATTCTATTTGTTTGTGAATAGATAGTTTTGTTATGGTTTAGGCTCCTGTGAAAGCAATTTATGTTTGAAATATGATTTTGCACAGTAAAGCATTTCACATACTATTTTAGAACATAATTTATATGAAATTTGCAATTTGCATGCATTAGTTATCTTTCGTCAGAAGTGTGTTAAAGAAAAGTAATTTTGCTAATTTGTTAAATACAAGCTTTGAATATAGGGCATAGTGTAGAACTTATTATTATATTATATTATTTTATTATGGTACCAAATGAAACATATTCTTAGTTTTTTGATACTACCAAATTTTCTTTATTGTACAACGAACGATGAAATTATGTTGAGACAAATTATCTCCTAAACGAATTAGATTCTCAATCTAGAGTTAGTATATTTTTAGGAGTTCTTATTTGCCAAAGTGAATGAAACCTACCGAGGCATAAAATTAAACACATATTACAGTACTTGTGTATGTAAATTCATATATAATAGCACTTTTATTCGCGTCGGTAGTTTATGGGCAACGCTGGAACGCTACTTATCATATGTTCCGGGGCATTCATTTAGAATCTATTATTCAATGTGTGGCTTGTTTCAGTGTTTTCATTCGTAGTTTCCACTGAATTTTAGTTACGAGCCTTTTTACAAAAGTAGGTGTTAATTTTATGTCATAATTTCTTTTTAACGAAGTTAATACCCAACTTTAGTGCCAGTGTTTCAACAACATTTATTTATTTTATTTTATTTTACAACTTTTTGCACTTTAAAATTAATACAAAGGTGGACTTAATGCCATAGGCATTTTCTACCATTCAACCTTAAGGTGATGCAGAGAGAATAAAGATAGGTGCATAAATAAATTAAAATAATGCGCTGAAAATGTGAATACATACATAGAATAATGTTATATCAACAATTCGAGAACATAAATATGAAACTGTTGGATTATAAAGGTTTAATACTTCAGAATTATTTTCTTAGCAAACTTAGAATAATGAATGTATCACACAAAGAGTAGTCCAAGGAGACAAATATTTGACTCAAGCCTTATATATAAGTGCACAGTTTACTACAAAGAGTGGAAAGCCCTGCTACCATTTCTCTATATTACACTAACAAAGAATGAACGTACAGTAGAGTATTCTCTTTACTAAGACAAATTACGTGTAGGTTTATTATGAACCTCTTTAATACAGAAGACATGTTTTAAATGGGGTAGTCTACTAAAAACTGAGCAATCAGATGTCGCTCAGATGATAAGTCAAAATGGCCGGCTCTGATCTGTCGAGAACTAAAAGTTGTATACCTACTCAGCCACCAGATGACGATGTATATATGATATGTGATGAATGATGAGCTGAAAATTTATAGCAATCGGCATATTGTCTATGAAACCATTTGACAGTAAACTTCTTCTTTTCCTTTTAAGAAAAAATATTTTATTTTCATGGTCGTAGCCAGATATTAGGTTTAATTGTCATATTAACCACAACAGAACACGCGTAGATGTTAAATTTTCCTTACGTTAGATGTGGTTAATATAATAAACATTGTTAGTAAGTTTTTGTAAGTAATATAAAGAAAGTAATGTGCCACTATTACCCACCAAAGTCAAAAGTAAACTAAACACATGTGGCAAAACGTTAGGTAGGCCAGAAAAAGTACATTAGAAGAAAATAACAGCACAAAATATACAAGTATCAAAGTTTTGTCATCCCCTCGTAAGAGAAAACCGGTGTGAGCATAAAACACATTAAACTAAAGAAAAAAGGACCTAATTGCGTGGAATAGAACTCGCAAACTTTTTGGATCAGCAAAATCCCTATGATAAGTACAAAGATGTGGACAAAAGTTGTAAAGGTCCCTATGAAAACTACGTCGGTTTGTGCGAAGCGAAGTTTGGAGTAAACACTACTACAAACTTAGAACAACTTATTTTGGGACGAGTTCTCTTACATGTGGGAGGAAAGTATTCACTTTAGGATTCCACTGCTTTGCATACTGACGCATTGTGGCTTGGTTAAGTTGTTATGTACAAGCTATTTATGTAAAGACTAAAATATCGTGGTTTTTACATAATGGGCTCTTTGACAGGTTTTTAAAATATATTTTATATTATTCAGTAGCGGTTAAGGAGCCCAGTAAAAGTTGTATTTTTTAATTCTGGTACATATTTGCTGAAAAATATCAAACTCAAAATTCAATAAAAAAACAGCACACCAAAACGGAACTTTGACAATATGGCGGTGCAATGGGCTCGGTGACGTCACATGCCTGTAAATATTGTGATCTGTCAGTCTACGGTAGTATTACATTATCTTTGATGTTTACAGGCAGATGACGTCGTCATAAACCCGACCAATCAGGAGCGTTTTGTGTCACGTGACAATCGTTCACAAATATGCATTTTTATTTACGGAATTTAAAATATATTAAATAATATTTTCAATTTACGTTAATAAATAAACATTTTTAAACACATAATCTATACTGATTACAGTAATTGATACTTTATTTTTCGGATTGTCAAATAGCCCATTGCTTGGAAAAAAAATGTTATAGATTTATTTTGACATGTAGCAAGTCTGTAAAATTACCGAACAATATTTTCATTTCATATTGATTTGTTTTACGGTCATTATTAGAGACATTGACTACATAAAAAAAGGCAGGACTGAGTCTCTTGAAACACTTACTGAAGCACCCATAGTAAGTCACACGTACACACAGAACACACACATTGACACAATAGTAAGTCAATCGCCCGCCATTACGCTTTGGACTGTGCTGTTGCTCGGATGTTCAAGTAAAATAATTAAAAATGCCGTCTTGTGTTGTGAAAAGCTGCCGAAACCATAGCGCCTCGACAAAAAAAAACCAGGAGATCACTTTTCATAGGTAAGCAAGTAATATATTCAGCTTATTGCCGAAATTATATCGTTTTCGTAAAAAAATATACCAAAACTATCAGTGTTGACAGTCAATAAATATTTTCATTTACCCTGAATTTGGGTAAATATTTTTTAGTAGTATAGTTTTTTAGTAAAGTATTAAATACATTTAGTATAAATTATTATTCTATGTTTTATAGATTTCCTGCTACAAACGACGCATGAAAAAATTATTGGCTAAAAATAATTAGAAACTGCAGAAATGATAACAGTTGGTATCCATCAAAATATAGTGTAGTCTGCAGTATACACTTCGAGGAAATTGATTTATATAAAACAAAAGGTGGACTTATTCGCATTGTCAGCTTTGCCGTACCAAAAAAGGTAAAACAATAGTATATTGTTTTAAATAAAGTATTAAATTAATAAATAACAGTACTTTAATCTAAAACTTTTTATTTCTTAGTTTAGTTTATTATTAGTTTTTTTATTTTTTTTTATTTGCCAATATTTATTTGAAATATTGAAAAATCGCATGTAAGTGAATCTAAGCTTCGTGATTGTTGGTTTAGTTTAACTTAGATATTATATTTGGTTTGTACATTTTGTTGACGTTTTCAAGCACTTTCTGATAGGTTATGTAATGAAGAATTTATGTTTTTTATTTTTTTGATAACTGCCATAACTTATCCTACTATCCGATTTCGGCTCCAGGTCCTAAACTGGGACACCCTGTATATCACTAAAGCATCTTCACCATCTAAGAATCAGGAAGCGCCGTAGGAGTCGTAATTTTAAAATATTTTCCAAAAACTGGGTAGCTGCACTAAAGCATCTTCGCTGCCTTGCGTCAGGAGTGCCCAGAGCAACGAATTTTGAACATATTCCCTTAATAATAACAAACAACTTCCAGCTGCAGGCCCGCATCGACTGCTAGAAATATAAAATCAACTTTGTTTCGAAATTCAAACATAAAGTTGTTTTATATTGTTTGGTTTTTGGCCACGGTAGTATAAAACTACCTATATCATGTTTGATAGTAAAAAGCAGCAAATAAAAAAATATAAGAACTAAACCTCTAAAATATTTATTGAAATTATTGTAAAAATGTGGGTAATATTTCTCATGGCTGGTAACCCCTAACACAAAAATAAAGCATTATGAATAAATAATGGTTTCTTTTAAAGTAGAAGCACGTGAATGTAATCAAACATCGATTAAACAATGACAACCATGAATCGGTAAAACGTATACGAACTTTTCTTTCCTTAATGACAAAAACAAATGGATTTTAATTGCCACATTGTTCCACAACGCGCCGTGAATACGATAGCTCCACCAAAAAGAATTAAACTCTAATTACGAGTCGATAAATCTAAGAACAATAACTACAGTACCCAGGCACAAAGAATGAGGCACAAAGACAATTTAACGCGCCCGTTGGCAACACTCGCCTAAAAAAACGAGTGTGATCAGACGAAAAAAATAAAAGTGTTGCCCGTTTGTTACCTGTTTCCCTACAATACAACCATTTGTTCGCTCAATAGCAGATTTAAAACACATCACATGAATCTTGTAAAAAATGCGATAAGCCAACATTATTGATTGTGCCCATTTAAAATGAAAACGTTGAATCTGTTTTTCGTCACTTTTGCCAAATGAACTGGAAAAATGTAAAGTAATCATCATAAAGATTCTTGTAACGAGTATCGAATAAAGATATAACATTAAAAAGTAATTTGCAAATTCTCGCGAATTTTACAAGTTTTGACGTCCATGAAATATTAATTGTTTTATTCTTCAACTATACCTAATGAATTATTAATTTCTTGCTAATTTTATGTTTTCTCAGAACTTAATATTTTTCTTCAATTAATAATAGGGATATTTTATATTGCATATCAAATAAATAATCGCCTATCAAGACATAAGCGCTCTGTACACGTACAGTTCGGACCGCGAATCTTGGACTGCGTTCCAAACCGCGGTTAGATCTGTACAGTTCAGACTGCGGATCAAACTGTTGTGCTAATTACGATTAAAATGCTTGCACGGTTTGGACTGCGGATGAAACTCACATAATCTAGACAAACGTTCCGAACTGTGCGTGTAAATTGATTTTCAAGAGTTTGGACTGCAGTTTGGAGTGGCGCGTGGAACGTTATAACTTTTAAAAGTTTTGTACGCAGTAGTAAGAAAAATGGACGATCGTTTAATTCAATTCTTTGCGGAATGCGCCTCTTAAATTCTGTATTTTTTTGCTGACAAAATCTCGATCAGCTGAAACAAAACCTACTGACTTGCAAAAATCAACGAGCTCGTCATATGCTTTGTTTCTCATGTTCCTGTTACTATACTCCTTACTTTTTATCTTCCAGAGACAAGTATGTTCACGGAACAAACGAATAAACTCTGTAATAGCTTCGACGCTCCAAACCGCCATTCTTGTAATTTACGTTAAAACGTAATGCGCGCGTAAAACTGTCATATTGGCGCGCGCGCCAATATGACAGATCGGACTGTTAGAGCCGCGCATCTACACGTACAGTTCGGACCGAGGGATGGAACGGCGCGTGCTGTTTCCCGCGGTCCGAACTGTACGTGTGCAGAGCGCTATACTCATCATTTATATTCTTTTTTACATCAAATAACTTACTTCACTACAGATAAACTAAATGTTTAACAAAACTCAAACTGCAGATAATTCGAAATTACACATCAATATGACATTCCTTTTTTCCTCATAATGCAATACAGTTAAATTTATTTTTGTACAAAAATACTACATGCATAGCATAAATACTGACTGCACATCAAATTTACCATATTTCATAGCAAAATATCTATCCCAGTCGCATATTAACCAGTAAGTACAACAAAATCTGTTCATCATATTTGTCTTAATTTTCAAGAAGCCATGCTCGGCAAATTTAATGATTATTATAACATAAAACTCCTTTTACATTGCATTATTTCTAAAAGCAGAACAACTTTACTGAAAAACTTTAAAAAAGTTATATGGCATAGGTCAATTATGGGTAAAGTATTAGGTTAGGTCAGGTTAGAACTGCGACCATAACATAGCTAGAATCAATCTGTGTGATACTCCGACCCCTTTTTGAATCCACCCACTAAATAAAATAAATAATATTATACTACCTACCAATTTCTTATTATCATAGATCGTAACAGACGACAGTACGTGGCGCCACCTGCAGTAGCTAAAAATGTGCCTATTGGGCAAAAAAGGAAGCGTGGACGCCCCGCGAAAGCAAGACCCGCTTTAATAATTCAATAAATTACAATTTTGTATCTAATTTTATATTTTTTTTGCTGATCTCATTATGTGATAATTAATAAATAATAAGATGACTGTGACTAATAAAATGTTGTTTGATTTAGAAAAACTGCTGTAAATATTATAAAAATAGGAGCTATATTTAAAAGAAAAAGAGTTAACATGTATAATGTGCATTAAGATTATTAGCTGTGCATTGATAAAAAAGCTTTTGCTTTAGGAAAAATTGCTGTGCGCTGTGAAAATAAATTGTACTGTGTTTAGTGATATTTTGAGTTGAATATTTTGTTGTGCAATCAGTAATTTTGATGGGAATTCGGTATTTAATTGCATAGAAAAAGGATATTTTATGATTTGCGTTTAAATACTACCCTTAATAATATTGTTACGTTTTTGAATATTACAGTCAGTTTTAGAAGCTGTCAAAAAGGGGTTACGAAGAAAAAAAAATGATACTACTACTACTGTGGCAAGTTTGATATTTTGTTTGAGTGTAGTTTGTAATCTTGAGCGTGAAAAGTAGTCTAAATGCTTTAAATCATGTGCGTAGCGTAGCAAAGCATCTAATTAATAACAACAACGATTACTAAATATCAAATCCCCACGAGTTTTACCATACACTGCTTATCACCTTTCTAAGAACTTAAACACTACTCACGCTTCTGCTGTTCCAGAGATATCTTGGTCACTAGAAGTACTTATTGATCAAATGCATAACAAAATTGTACTAAACACTATACAAAACAGAAATAAATGGTGACCATATTTGTTTATTTGTGGCAGTTTTTTTTTATTTGTAAGTTTCGTTCGGAATTTTTTTTAAATAAAATTAACCTATTACCTTATATATTTAGCGTTTATTTATTTATTCGTATATTTAATTACTGTTATTGAGTTATAATAAAAATAAGAGTAATTTTTGATATGAAAATAAATATACATTATTTTATTTTATATCTTTAAGTTTGAATAAAATATGTTGAATAAAACCTCTTTCGATAAAAATAATTTATTTCTACGTTTGTTTTAGAACTGCATGGTTGCACCTTTACTTTTAGAGCCTTATCTTTGGAAGGCTGGCTTGTTTCGAATTTTGAACAATTGGTTACACAGTAAGTAAAACGACTTTAACTCACTGATATCGGGCATGCCAACAAGCCTTTTCGTGCTTCAGAGGTGAAAATATTTATTTATTCAATCATAAATCCAATTACAAACATAATATTGCCTATTCCCATTGATACATAAAATGCAGCCAATTTAATAACTCAAAGCACACCACAGAAATAACCATAAAACATAAACTGTATGAAGTGAAAAACAGTAAAACATGACCGCGGCAACAAACTACCGCGTCATTTGTTTCCAATACGCATCCAATCGGCTACAGCCATTTGTAACAGAATAGATATAAATTGGTGGTTGCAGCAAATATGAATCGCTCGGTCGATTCTGTTCATGCGTCTCCGCAAGTCGCATTCGTTCACATTTCGCCCTATCAATCGTGTGTATGTGATTTCACTCCATTTTTGAAACTGACGCGCCCCGGGTAGGGAGGCGAACATTACTCATACTTGTTGTACAGAATTGAAGATAAAAGCGACTTTGCACTTTGTATTTATTTTATTTATTGGTGCGTGAATGCAGTGTTTGTAATATTGTAAAGTTAAATTGAGTCTAGTCCAATAACATTGTTTCATTCATTTCATTTCATCGTTTTGCTATATTACACTTTTAAATATATTAATATTGATCGTATTATTTTTCTGGAATACCCATTGAAATTTGAATTATAATATTCTTAAAACTCTGTCCATTGCATGATCCAATAATTATTAAGAAACTTTGCGTGCTGTAAGAAAATACAAATATAGCAATGGATTTAATACAATGAGAACTCGAATTCAGAAAAAATAAGGATTTCAGAAAACGTTTTTATAATTAAGCCGCAAGTTCCACAGCTTTTACGCTTTCATCTAAAGTAAAATCGTCAAAGCCAGACCATAATAACAGTTCTAACCAATCCAGACGGTTAATTAAATCAATTTCCAAAGGGAATTAATATCCAGTGATATTTAAATGTGCAACTATCTCTGTTTTGACAGTGCTCTGTACAAAAGAATCCCGGGTGCGGGATCAACTCGGAAACGTTGTCCCCTCCCTACGAAAGCATAAATGATATATTTTCAATTTTTGGCTTCCTATTAGTGTGAATTTTCGACTGTGTGATTTATTTTTATACAGGGATGTGGAACAGATAAATTTTCTTTGGGCGTTTCATTTTTGAATCGTGATTGTGTGTTCAGTTGTCGTATTAGTACGGCATTTATCTGTCGCTTTGAGTGTTTTTTTAGTTCTTTTAAGGATACAATTCTATGAAATAGGTATATTTGAGCAAGTTAACTTTACAGCCTTTTATTTTAGGAGGAATGAAGCTATTTGAATGATAAAGTTTTTATGTTGTGTATTACGACCTATAATTATGTTGATAATACTTATAAATTTCTTATTAAAATGTCTAGGTATTACAATAACCTGTTATTTTATAATTTAAAAATTAAGCACAATTATTTTGCTAAAACGTAAAGCAGGTAATTGTCAATTTACGCCTAACACTATAAAACATAACAAGCCTTCATATAACGCCACCAATGCAATTTGAATCTCATTATAATTCCATTTTCGCGATTTTGTATGCACCTATTAGACCCTGAAACTGCTCAACTGTGTCAGGCCTGCGATAAAACGTGTGAAGGGTCAGAACGACCTCTAATACATCATAAAATTATATGAAAGTCAAGAGCAGGAAAGTGAGAGGTGCAAGGGCCGCACGAAAATTTATTGCGGTCTGCCTTCGATACCTATTGTGAAAAGTTCCTTTTATGACTTTAGAAAAATATTTTTATGAAAACAATTTCAATAACCAACGCAAACGGCACTCGACTGAGTGTTTTTTGGATGCTGGTGCAAAAGTATGCAATAACGTTGATTTATAAGGTCAGCTTACGTGCATTGGGTCATTTGAATTTTTGTCGTAATTATACGTAATAAAAAACAGGTGGAATCAGAAGTGCATGAGACAAGTTGAAATTTATTGCGGTCTGCTTTCGATACCTATTGTGAAAAGTCCGTTTTATGACTTTGAAAAAAATATTTTTATGAAATAATTTTAATTATCAACGCAAACGGTGTTCGAACGGCTTTTTGTACAATAACGGACGCTGGTCAAAAAGTAAGCAATAACAATGATTCATATAAGGTGAGCTTGGTCATTTGAATTACCGTTGTAATTTAATTATATGTAATAAAAAACAGGTAAAATCAGGAGTGCATAGGACAAGTTAATTTTTTTACGGTTTGTGTTTAATAACTGCGGTGAAATTTAAAAAAAAATATATTAAAATTGTTTCCATTACCAACGCAAACGGCATTTTAGCTTTTTTAATTCCGAGAAGGGACGCTGGTCCAAAGTATGCATTAACATTGATTTAAAAGGTGAGTTTACGTGCATTGAGTCGTTTGAATTGTTGCCGTAATTAGATGAATAAAAACGGGTAAAAACAGAAGTGCATCGGACATGTTGTATTAATTGCGGTATGCTTTTGATACCTTCTGTAATAAGTGAGTTTTTAATATATAACGTTCAAAAAATATTTTATGAAAAAAATAATTTTACCGCCATTGTGGGCAACTGATTTCTTTTGTACTTGAGATAAACATATATATGAAATAAACATTGATTTACAAAGTGCGATATGATCATAAGGACATTTGAATTAGTGTGGTGTGACCTATACAAGATCAAAAACATTATATTATTATGATTTTCAAAAATATTTTCATAAAAACAATTTGCGCTCAGAGTTTCATTGTCATTTTTTGTTTTTAGGCCACGTTGTGGTTGAAATATTGAGTGCAATAAACAATGATTCGGATTGTTTCAATATTGTAAAAGAGTGCATATTTTTAATTTTCATTTTTGAAATACTAAAGCAGTAAAATATTACTGTCGTACGATTTTATTCTCTTGGACAAGATTCGCAGTTAAAACTATAAATGTTAGGACTTCTGAATTCTCACTTTCAACACAATAATATATCCACACTTAATCCTGCTTTTTGCTCATATTTTTATATTTTACGTTTTTTTACCTTTCAATTACCATCTCTTTGTTTTTTATCATGGGTCTGGTAGTTTTATTATAATTTGTAGTTTATCAGATTTTTGCTACCTTATTCTAAACAAGGTACTGAACACTGGTGAACCTACATGGGAACCAGTCTCTCACATACATGAAATTAAGACATTGCCGCTTCTATCGCCTATTAATTCTAAAGCAAAACCTATTAATAAGAGAAAAAAAAACATGCTATTTTAATTTTATACTTTATGTATAAACATCTAAAACCGACACACAAAGACACATCAAATTTTATTTAGAATGCACTGTGAAAATTTCCAGTTAAAATTTCATTGGACTCAAGGCATTCGGTAGGAAACTCGGCGACGACGTAGTGAAAATCTTCGTTCACGTTACAGCGTCATTTGGACTCGCTCTCCGTGAAATTTGTCGCGGTTCGTGCTTCAACCAAACGCGTTATGTACTACTGCATCTAATGTAGCTTTTACAGGAGCTTAATGCTGTCTTATTGATTTTGCTAGTAAATAAATTGGTGAAGCCTTTATCTCATTGAACTTAAACGTAACAGGTGAAGATGTGGGTGTTATTCAATTCTGCCCAACCCCTTAAGGTAATAAAAATGTGATGTTATATTATAACTATTAAAATAGATATATTTAAGAAATTGCATATCTAAGCAAAAACATAAAAAGCCGCTAAATCGCTGTATAAATGCTGTTTTCTCATCTTAATAGCAAGAACATTGAGTAGCAGTAAGAGGTCATAGCTAGGCTTTCGTATTAAAGTGATAATAAAAAATTTAAAGAAAAAAATGTTAGATTGTTAAACGTTCATTCACTAAGGTGGTAAATTAGGGGTGGAAACTGTAATTTTCATGAATCGAACTCCATGCGGGCAGAAGCTAGTTGATTATAAATGCTGCATACATTCCGCACACACAAAGCACACCAAAGAGTCGGTACAAATCTTTGCGGATCACACAAAGATTTATCAAGTGTGGAATCGAACCCACAACACCAGCGCAGTAGAGAGTGGCGACGCGACCGCGTAATCCACTACACGAACTGTGCACTCAATTTTCTCTTATGCATTATGTTCACAAAAATATACAGACAAAATACCTACTCAAGTAAAATTGCGCTGGCAGTTTCCAGCCAAAATTACACACCAAATAACGTCCAAACTACTTTAGCCAAACGACTATATTTTATTTGACGATTTCCATTAGACGCTCTACACGAGTATCTTGTCGCACACTCTTGGTGCACATGCAATGAAATGCGCTATTATCTAAAGACCCCTCTCGAAGTGATCCCAACATGAGTCTTGGACCCGAGCCAGGGACGCAACAGATCTCCAACAGCTCTAACATATTTGTGTCGAGATAAACGACCAAGCTATTGAATATTCGTGGCGGTTGAATACATTTAAAATGTATCTATATTGAAATAAGTTTTGGCTGTGTTTCGGCAATGTTCGGCTTTTAGAAGGTTTATTTACAATTTGGGCTTACTTTATTTATTTATTTATTTTACACTCAGCTTCTCACTGTGCTTTGAGGTTTTAATATTACTACTATACCGTAGTCGTTTTATTATAACACTTTTTTGGTCACACCAACGCGATTCTAAATTGGAACGATTTTTTTTGCTAACTGTCTGAATAGAATAGCATTTAAGCAGTTATTTGATTATTGAACAGAAAAAGTGTTATTACCATTAAAATTAATTAATTAAAAGGTACTTACATATAAAACCCAGTCTTTTGGGCTATGAGCATTGGTGCCGCACACGTAAAGACGGGCTCCGTCGCCCATCGGCTGAATCACCCGTACGTGGTTGCGACAATCGAAGTGCTGCAAAGAAAAATGCATTGTAGAATATTTCCTTCTTATTTTATACCAAGAATAAGCGAGGAAAGAATAATGTTGGTAGGCAACTGCAGGCTGTAGATATCGACAAAGTATTGCGCTGAAGACATATTTATTTATGCAAGGAAAATGAATAACCAGTAGTATACTCTGCATAGCACGATTAATTATAATTAATCACTGCGTTATGAGAGTAGGAATTCATTGGGTCAGGTTTGTTATATAGCCACTTATTACAAATTATAGTCTACATAAAAGTGTACTTTCTATAGAAAATAATGTTATGGGACAAAAACACATTTAAAATTAAATAGGTTCTGCAAAACTGGAGAAAAAATATGAGCCAATATTTCCGTTCAAATTGAAATTTACTTGCAGGCATCGCTTAAAAATAACTGAAATTCACAAAACACAAACAGAAAATAACTTCCGAATAACCGCGAACAACAATCCAATTTCATTTGATAACCTTAACGAGCCTACTTAACGGAATGACAGGGAAATATTAAATGTAGTTCATTGTCAACAAAAATAAACTGTAACATTCAATGGGCGGTGGCTCGGTACCTCGGGCGAAATTCATTGGAATAATAGTAATTCCGAAGTACGTGGGATGTGTATGAGTGCTCGCAGGCTGTGATTATGCAAATTTCCCTCCGACATAAATATTAAACGGGACATTAATATGCCGAACGACAGGAATACATTGCTCGCTTTACTGGTTAAAACAGTGCTATATTGGTCCATTCCAGTTCATTACGGTTCATTAAAGTTCCATTTAAAAAATGAATATTTTTGGTCGATTTATTTGCTGGTTGCATTTACCTATTAACCTAGCGACTGAAATTATTGATGCAAAATAACCGCAGTATTTGAACTGATATTGCTCTGTAATTATGGCAACTTATGGGCAATTGCATTTTTTCATTTCATTTTTTAATTCAGCTGCCTTGTTGGTCTAGTGGTTAGCGTATGTGCCTCACACTGCAACGTCTCGGGTTCAATGCCGGGTCGGGCAAAGGTGTTATTTGGGATTTTCTCAAATAGCAGGACAGAGTTGGTATTGTGCCCGGTGGATGGCGATAGGCTCACCCGCTATTCCATGGGCATGTGACATGTGGGTGATGTACAGCGGGCCAAGCAATTAGGTATGCAGAGAAAAAACTTCTACGCCATACTAAAAACTGACTGCAATAGATATGCATGTGTGAATTACATATTTAATTAGTGTAATATACCCACTATTTAGATATGTAACTCATTTATACATAACTAGTGTAGTAAGTCTTTACTATGACATAGAAGTTTTTGCCCTGCATAGCTAACTCGTTGGCCCACTGTACACCTCTGCGACACCCTCCTGGGTAATATAGGCGTGATGTTATGTATGTATGTGTATGTAAGTGCAATTAATTATTAACTTTGATGTATTTGAGTGCTTGCTAAAGTCACTACAGTGAATGTTAGTGGGTAGAAGCCTTTTGATACAGGCAACTATAACCTCTTTTATGCATGATTTCCGTAGTGGTTTGGTTTGAAATCAAACATTATAAGCGAATTTGATTGCAATAATAAAATGAAGCATGAAATTTAATCTGAAAGTGAAGTACACATTTTTAAAACCACTTTTTGGATATTTATCGTGGATGATTTAAATTTAGGAAATTGTATTCAAAATACCTATATGTTTATAATTCTATTACTGTGCAACACACACATTTTTATTTAATTAATACGGTCAAAATAAGTACAGTATTTAATCGTTTTTAATAATGTAAAACGGGAAAAACAATATCAATAGAAAGACAATATATCCTATTCAAAATGAAGCAATACGTTGATGGAAACACAAAAGTGCAATTATAGGTGGAGTATGAAACATTGTTTATTTAGCAATAGATTGGTATGTGGTCTGTGGTCGGTCGTCAAGCTCGAAACTAATTTTCTCGACGTCAGTGCGACAGGACCACACAAGCACAGTTCTCTGTCAGTTTCTCCAATGAAACTGAAGTCCGTTTTATGATTCTATACATTGACGACATTTTACGTTTATTTGTTTTTTTAATTTCGTTTAGTTTTATTGAATATGTCTTTTAATGTAACAACGTTTAAACATTCGTTTAGATACTTGGCAATCAAAAGTATATTAAATTTAATCTCTTTATTGGAATCAATTATTTTTTTATTAAATTGTAAGTCAGACTTTTTAAAACTTAATCAATCGTTCACAAAAATGTTCTTATTTTAAAATAATAACCGTTCAGATAAATATGTATAACATTCACTGATGATGACCGACTTTAAAAACTGTTAAAAATACCTACAACTGAATTGAACAATTTCCATTTTAAGTCAGTTAACTATTTTATAGCAATGTCACAAAAAATAGCAAAAATAAATTGCTTTCGGCATTGTAGGAATATAGTCTCTCCAATGTTAGTAAATTTTATGAAACATGGACTTTTTAGGGAATCTGAAAAAAAATATAGCACACCACAATATCTTTCCTGGTACTCGGTGAAACACTAAAATGGTAAACATTATTTTCACAAAAACATTCAGTTTTTAGGACACAAATGTAGGAGAACGATAAAAGTTTTTACAGGTGTTGTTAAAAAATAAAGCCTGGGGCTGGTTTTATAGTTTCAACCTAAATAAATAGTTCTCTAATATAATTAGCTGTGGTTGAGTCAAAAAGTTTAGCGAGAAAACTGTGTGTTGTGTAGTTTATATAGATTTACGCTTATCATGCAAATTGTTTAGAAAAATAATATTGTCATATTTCAGTACTATTTAAATCAGATTAAGATGTTTTAGAAATCAGAAATCAGAAATCAGAAACATTTATTTGTATGAACATAGGTACATAGATGGATCTTGTTTACAGTACAAAAGGGTTTCACTATGTTTTACCCTCTAGGGTGTACAAATTTTTAACAAATAAAGTGAAAAAATAAAAATACCTACAATAAATATTATAAAAGAGTACATGCATAGTAATTTATACTTTAAAATTTATCGTTACAAAAATCATTGATGTTATAATATCCTTTATTAATAAGCATTCTCTTAAGATGAACCTTGAACAACTGTGTACTGAGATGTTTAATTTGCTCAGGTATTTTGTTGTATATTTTTGGACCCATACATATAATACTTTTATGGACCAATGTAGTCTTGGCTGGATGTAAGCAAAGTTTGTCATTGTTATGGCGTCGGTTGCGGGTCACGTGATCAGACAGCCGAGGGAACAAATGGAGATTAGTTTTAACAAACAACGCTATTTCTAAGATGTATAGTGACGGAAGTGTAAGAATGTTATGTTTAATGAACATCGGTCGACAGCTTTCTGTACTCTGCATTCCGAACATGGAACGAATAGATTAGCTTCGTAACGACTTATTAATAGTTTGCAATTTTATGGAACTGCCGTGGCGAAATAGATAAGACATCGGTCTTGCGATCGAGAGTTCGCGGGCTCAAACCTTGGTCATTACACACCACGGACGTGAACTTTCTTTTAACACAAGTGAATTAAGTTTTCTGGAAAAATTAAAACTACAAGTAAGCTTCTTTGAAATTAAAAAAAAACCTTTCTTTACTTACAAAATAAAATACGTTTTTAATTAATGAATAAAGGCCCTAATTTTATCTGGATTAATAAAATTAATTTGTACAGGTAACGTTGGATAATAATTTATCTTACAACCAGAGATTTTAGTATACGTGTTGTGACGTCGCAACCGCACGGCCACCGCAACCTCAAGATGCGCCCCCCACTGCAGACCCCTGTGGGGTATATAAAGGACCTGCGTGCGCGTCGCGCCCTTCTTGCCTGCGGTCACCAGCGCCGAGTTAAGTGTTCCTCACTTCGCTGCACCAGGACTTACCAAACCACTTACCTACCTACCAACCTACGCCTTGAGACTACCTTGTATTTAATAGATATAAATATATAGAATAATAATACCTTTGTTAATCTATCGATTGTTTCTATTTATTCTGCCTACCTAACTAGTCATTAGTAGACTACGTTACAGCGGCGCCCAACAATAGAGGTTATATGGTACATGGTTTGGTTAAGTCTTGGCAGTTATTTAATTGTGTGTTATTTCTGTGTATATTTCTTTTCTTCGTCCGAAAGGTGCGTACGGTGTTTTTTTTTATTCTATTATCTCACTTGTTTCACCTCGTGTTTTAAATAACCTACAAAAACTTCTACTTTTATGTGCTTATGTTTTTGTTTAAAAAAAAAAAAAAAAAAAAGGAAACACATTCTTATCACCTTTTGGACGGATTCATTTTTTTTCAAATAATTGTGTATCTTGTATGCGTAATTCCCAATCAATTTTTTTTTAAATATGGCTTATGCTATCAAATTTAATCATTTAAGTAAGGCTGAGCTCGAATATGAAGTGCTTGTAAGAGGTGGTGTTGTGCCTGAAAAATCAATTACGGTTGAGGAATTGCGTAAACAAATTGCTAAATTGTCAGACCTGGCATTTGATGAAATAATATCGTCGTGCTTTTCGCCAGATGTTGATATTACCGCATGTAATGGCTCATTGTTGCGCGTTTCAAATAACCTTTTGACTTTGCAAACTCATTATGATAAAAACCTGTTTGTTAGATCGGAATCTATTATGCATCATGTTTTTCATAGATTATCAAGAATAGATACTTCGTTGCTTACTGATAAATCATCAATTCAAGTTGTATGGGATATGTTTCACGCTAATTATAAAATCTTAGCATCTTTTACCACGTGGTCGGTTCCTACCAATGTACCGTGTCATGTGGTCGAGCCAACGTGTTCATTACCACGTGAAGTTCAACACGTGGATTTTATAAATGAACGCAAAATGTTTTCTGAAATCTGCAAGTTTAAATATAGCGGTCGAACCTGTGTGAGGGCGTTTATTCAGAAGGTTGACGAGTTCATGTCGTGTCGAGGTATACCCGAAGATAGAATATTTTCTTTTGCTTTTGAGGTATTTTGTGATGATGCTTTGCATTGGTTTCGTTCAATTAAAGATAGTGTTCGTTCCTGGAAGGATTTGTGTATTTTGTTAAAACGCGATTTCAGTCCTCATAACTATGACTTTAAATTAATGTCGGAAATTAGGGCTCGTACTCAAGGTGAAAAAGAGAACATAACCATCTATGTATCTAAAATGCAAGGGTTATTTTCCTGTCTGGACGTACCCATCAGCGAGTCTATTAAATTAGAAATACTATTAAATAATATCAGGCCGTGTTATACAAATTCACTCTTAACTGGCAATATTGTGGATATTCCTTCTTTAATTAGTGTTTGTAGAAATTTTGAGAAGTATGACAGTCGTAGCAAGGAATTTTCGGAACCACCTAAAATTACTGCCAATACTCTAGCGCCAGATTTTGCTTATAGATATCCCAATGATACGAATTCGAAAAAAACTTCTTATAGCAATAATTCTTACAAAAAACATAAGTACTTTAAACCTACTTACAATGTTTTAAATACAGATCAATGTTTGACAGAAAATAGTAATTCTGCTGAACCGAGCGTCAATGCTGTTTCTGTCACTAGTACTGCTATACCTAAATTATACTGTCCGAGATGCAGAACAGATTCACATTCTTTAAAATATTGTCGTCAACCTCGTTTTTTGGTTTGTTTTAAATGCGGATTACCTGGCTATCGAGTTTTAGACTGTCCTAGTTGTAACAATAAAACTAATAAAAATTCAAAAAACGTAAAAAATACGGTTGGGGAAAATCAAAAGTAATTGTGAAAACATGTAAAAATGAATGGCATAATTGGCTAAATTATGTATCTAAATTTTTCAATTCATATCAACTTTCCTCAATCGTTAATTCTAACATTAATTATACTCCATTTATCCCCGTTACGGTTAACGGGAAGAACACTGTTGGTTTACTAGACACTGGTTCATGTGTAACTATTTTGGGTAATAATTCCCACAAACTTTTTTTGGATAAATCTAAATTATTACATTCTAAACCTCTGGATTTTATCACCGCTGGTGGCGACAAATATTCTTCACTTGGCTCAGTGGTACTTCCTTTTGAATTTCAAAATAAAATTATTTCTCTTGTTACTCATATTGTACCGGGTATTAAGAAAACTTTAATCCTTGGTATGGATTTCTGGAGGGGTTTTGGGTTGTTCCCTGATCAATTGGAATCTATTTTACTCACGAAAAATAATAACGACGTTGTTGTTTCGGAACTACAGCCTAGTTCTACCAGTCACTTGGTATCTTTTGATCATTTGTCTGATGAGCAGAGAGCTACTGCTAACGACATCATCGCCCAATTCACCGATATATCTTATGAACGGCGAGGGCTCGGCCGAACTTCACTCATTACTCATTCGATTGATACAGGTGATAGTCCACCTATTCGTCAGCGATACTATCGTATGTCTCCCGATAAACAGCGTATTTTGTTAAAACATGTCGATGCAATGTTGGCAGAAGATGTCATTGAACCATCTGAAAGCCCTTGGTCTAATCCCGTCATTTTAACGCCTAAAAAAAATGGTGAATTGCGTTTTTGTCTCGACAGCCGTAAACTAAATTCGGTAACAAAAAAAGACGCGTACAATTTGCCTTATATCTCTGAGATTCTGGATAACTTGAGAGACGCTAAGTACCTAACTAGTTTAGATATATCTAAATGTTTCTGGCAGACGTCAATAAGGGCAGAGGACCGTTGTAAAACTGCTTTTTACATTCCGTCACGTGGAACTTTTCAATTTAAATCCATGCCTTTTGGTTTAACAAATGCTCCTGCGACACAACAGCGTTTAGCAGATATTTTATTTTACGGGCCCGAATTTGAAAACAAGGTCTTTTGTTTCGTTGATGACATCGTATGTGTGACAAATTCCTTTGAAAATCACATTTCACTTCTAATTAAAATACTTAACAAATTAAAATATGCAAACTTAACTATAAATTTAGAAAAATGTAATTTTTTCAAAGACAAACTTAAATATTTGGGCTATATAGTGGATTCAGAAGGTCTTCATGCAGATCCTGAGAAGGTAAAATCAATTACAAGTTATTCCACTCCGACAAATAAAAAAGAGGTACGTCGTTTTCTGGGTGCTGCATCGTGGTATAGAAGGTTCATACCCGATTTTAGTACTTTAGCGGCTCCCTTAAATAAATTAACTTCTAACGGCAAAAAGGCTCCACTGTTCGCATGGTCGCAAGAGGCGGATGTAGCTTTTAATAAATTAAAAAAATGTTTATCTTCTTCCTCGGTCTTATGTTGTCCCGATTTTGATCAGCCTTTTGAAATACACGCCGATGCTAGTGATTACGGCATTGGAGCTGTACTTTGCCAGGTCAAGGAGGGACAGGAAAGAGTCATAGCCTTTTATAGTAAATCCTTATCGGACCAGGAAAAAAATTATAGTGCTACTGAGCGCGAAGCGCTTGCTGTCTTATCTGCTATCGAACATTGGCGGTGTTATATTGAAAACGGAAAACAATTTATTGTGTACACCGATCATGCTGCTTTGAAATGGTTTTTAAAACTGAACAACCCTACAGGGCGATTAGCCAGGTGGGGAGTTCGTCTTTCCTCTTATAACTTTGAAATAAGACACCGTCGTGGTTCAGATAATATTGTACCAGATTTTCTTTCTCGATCACCTAATATTATGGATATCGATAGTAATCTCCTCCCAGATGGTAGTTCCTTATCTACTAATGACACTTGGTATTTGAATATTTTTAATGGTTGTTCGCAGTCTCCTACATCCTTTGTTGACTATCAAGTGATCAGTAATAAATTATATCGTTTCAAAAAGAGTCTTAATCCTCTTACCAGAGAATTTCAGTGGAAGGAAGTAGTTCCATCTGAACGGAGAAACGAAGTAATACTTCAGAGCCATTCCTCCCCTACGGCGGGTCATATGGGTATTTTCAAAACTTTCAAACGTTTAGCCCTCAATTATTATTGGCCTGGAATGTATTCCGATGTTGTAAAAGCGGTAAATTCTTGTGATAGTTGCATCGCACATAAGCATCAGAATCATGCAACTTTGGGTCTTATGGGTGAACCTAAGTCTTGTTCTAAACCTTTTCAAATGATAAGTATTGATTTGATTGGTCCCTTGCCTCCTACAAGGCAACAGAACAATTTTATTTTTGTCGTTTGTTGTTGTTTCTCAAAATATTGTTTACTTTTCCCTATTAAACGTGCGACTGCTGACGTAATAACTAGAATCTTAGAGGAAAAAGTTTTTCTGGTACATGGTATTCCATCTACCGTAGTACTAGACAATGGCAAACAATTTATAAGCGCAACTTTTAAAAACTTGTTAAATAAATATAAAATTCCAAATTTACATTACACACCGTTTTATGCACCTCATGTAAATACGGTAGAAAGATATAATAAAACTATAATAACAGCTGTTTCTACGTTCATTTCAAACGATCAACGCATATGGGATACACTTATACCTAAAATTCAGTTCGCAATGAATTGTGCAGTAAACGAAGTAACCGGTTTTACACCATCTATGATCGTATTCGGGCGTGAAATGGTAACCTGTGGTTCTCATTATGTTTCTAGTAAATCTGATACTAATATAATTCATGAGCCACGTGATAGTTATGCTGAGTCACTAGGCTACTTATCCTCTATTTTCGAGAGAGTACAGGCAGCGCTAATAGGTGCACACAAGCGTAATTGTCATTCTTATAATCTTCGCCGTAAAACAGCAGGATTCAATGTTGGTGATATTGTTTGGAAACGTACCTTTTACTTGAGCGATAAGGATAAATATTTTTGTAAAAAACTCGCTCCTAAATTTATTAAATGTAAAATCGTAGCAAAAAAAAGTCTCCATTAGTGTACAAACTAGCAGATATGTCTGATAAGCCACTTGGCGAATGGCATATAAAGGATATTAAACAAATAAACTATAAACAATAATGGTATAAAAAAAAAAAAAAAAAAAAAAAAAATTACCCTATGGTTCAGTGGTTAAAATTCTCATTGTCGAATCGGGTATACCATTTTGTTCGCTAATATTCTTCACGCTCATAATTCCTTTAGAATCACATCTACTAATGATGTCGAATTCTATTATTTTCAACTATACGATGTTGTTCATTCATTCATCTTGAAATGTGTCATGCCTTCTGTGTAGACGCGCACACCCAATACTACTTCGCTAACGCGCTACTTGGTAAACAAGTTGTTATACTTACATTTTTAGTTATATTTAGTTCCGTTAGATAAGAATGAGTTTCAATAATCTTCTTTAATTAGTAAAAATTCAATCTTAATAGGTTGCACGTAGTGTTATTTTTGAATGACATCATGACATTGTTATTGTATTGAATGCGTTTGGCTCGATCACTCCGGTTCTTTTCAATTTTATTTAGGTATCGTAACTTCATATTTTTTCTAGTTATTTTTTTTATATACACTTATTGTTCTGATTTCAGTAAAGCCGGATCGAGCTGCCGGTGCTGCTTAAGAACTGCTTCCTGAGGTCTTCCATGTCAGCCAGGAGCCGAATTTTTTAAGAAAAATTCTGCCCTAACGGAGGGGGTGTGTGACGTCGCAACCGCACGGCCACCGCAACCTCAAGATGCGCCCCCCACTGCAGACCCCTGTGGGGTATATAAAGGACCTGCGTGCGCGTCGCGCCCTTCTTGCCTGCGGTCACCAGCGCCGAGTTAAGTGTTCCTCACTTCGCTGCACCAGGACTTACCAAACCACTTACCTACCTACCAACCTACGCCTTGAGACTACCTTGTATTTAATAGATATAAATATATAGAATAATAATACCTTTGTTAATCTATCGATTGTTTCTATTTATTCTGCCTACCTAACTAGTCATTAGTAGACTACGTTACAGTGTGAAAAAATGTTAATTGGATCTTTCTTTGATCGAGTTCCATTTATAAGGAGCCATAATTATATTAATTAGTCCATAAAATCAGAAGATGTAGTGAAACTCAATTTGGAATAGGTACGTGTAAGTAAGCAATTAACGGAGAGCTTTGTTTGTTAATAAAAAGTTTTGTTCAGCGTTTCTTTGGTTCGGCCCGGCGAGGTAACTTCTCGAGAGATTGTTCTAAAGTAATTATCGGATTAATATACTCTGAGCGTTCAGCCGTCGTACTGACGCGAACAGAACACAGAACTGTTTTGCACTCAGAAACAATCAGAATTTAGCAAGAGAACAATCAAGCTCACGTCTAAGTTTCTTTTAACGGCACTTAGCCGGGAGCGCTCGCATAACTTCACTCGGAACTAATGCCTTCGATTGGACCATTTCGTTAATTATTCGCCACTTTGTACGTAAGTAGATTTACGGCGGGCTTTCCTCGCGTTTTTCCAAAAAGGTTTTATTCTTGTTTTTCTGTAATGGTTTTTATTAGGAATTTAAGAGCGCTGATTTGCATTACCAATACGGAACTTTATTGCTTTTGCCACGATACTGCTATTCACCGAGGTCGTAATAAGCACTTGAAAATTAAAGGAATGCTAAGTGGCGTTTTTCGAACGCACGTTTAAGGCTGTGGCATTGTTTTTTTTCTTTTCCTCTTTGAGTTAAAATGTTTTCATTACGTTGAAAATCATAAAGCTTAAAGAAATGTCGGTATTTATTCAATTCTGTTTTAAATCTATTACTAACGAATACTTTTGGGCATAGCTTATTAAAGTGTTCAAGAATATAAATTTTTCTTATTAAGTATCTGTTAACGGGCGGTCTTCTTCTTCTCGTTTAAATGTTGTTTTAATTCACCTGAAAATATCAAATTCTCTGATTAACCTAAGCCAGTGATTTTTCCTTAATAGCTAAACAAAGAGCGGAGAACTTAAAACAACAAAGATAGGGTCGGTCCGGTGGTCGCCTTGCGGAATTCGCCGACGGCATTTTTCCAGCCTTTTTCGTGTTACGACATCGTGTTTAGAGAAAAGAAAACTCGCCGACAGCGAGAAACTTTGATTATAGCTTTCACGAGTGGCCGTTCCATTCGCGATCGAGGTGATAGACTCTGGGATATTTCTTTTTTATAGCTCTCTTTGATACTAATAAAACTAATTTACTTTTTCTCCATCGGAAGAGTTGGAGAGGGTAGCATGTGGTCTATGGCTTTTCTCCTCGCTCTATTGCGGAAGTTTGACCTTTTATTTGCCGGTTATGTTACCGCGATATTTTGTTGCAGTGAACTTGTGAATTTGCTTTCGGCAGTTTTTGTTTTGGCCGCGCCTTTCCGTACACCTTTTAGAGACGCAAAGAGGTTTTACTACTCACCGTAAGACTTTATATATTTCGCGAGACATCCCATTTCTGGTTGCGAGTTTTACGGTTCTGTTATTAGATATAAACGTGTCTGAGTGAGCCAACAAAGAGTGATAAATAAATACGACACCGTACGTTGAGTCAGAGCAACTTTATGACGAAAACACATAAATAACGCCATACCGACCATGGTGATAGAAATCGGGAAATTGTGATGCTGAGGAAATAAAGAAAACCACTCGAGTGCGACGCGTGGAGAGTGCGTGTAATCGAATTAGTGGATGACGCATCGAGGCAAGGCGCAGAAATCGCCATTCCCCGATCTTTGAGACAGCCTCCGACCGCCGAGAAATAAAACAAATATTGCTTTTACGCTGCGATTGTAAATCAAAATTAACGGCCTTAATATAGCAAGGCAAGGCATGGCTGTAAGCCCCCCGCTATGAAATATGCTCACCGCCCGCCGCTCACAGTTAAAAATGGGATTAACCCTTGATGGAAATAGTGCTAGTTGTGAGTAATTTTGCAGAAACGGGCAAATTTTAATCACGTTTGTAAAAACATTATGAATGCACATTTTTGTATGGAGTTGTTAACTCACCTCCGATTTTCCTTTTGATACGCATTGTGCTACGTTGCTTGGCTCCAAGTTTATTGAATCTCTCTGTGAACAAAATAAATAATTTTAGTTTTTGAACAAATATTATACCTACGGATAATAAACGGTATGTGTAAGTTATATATTCTTTGTCGTTCATAGTCTATGTTTGCTTAAATAATTAATCTATAAAAAAACACAACTACGTCTATAGGTATTGTGATATAAAGTTTTTTTTTTCTTTAGAACTATTGCAATTACTGCCTCGGGTTCGATTCCTATGTCAGGCAAAGTGTTATTTAGGATTTTTCCGTCAGATAAATTTTCAAAAGCATCACACATCATATTGTAAAAGGTTAAGGCTATTTTGTCTTCAATTCATAATTGTATTCCTACTAAAGCTCATTTGCGAAAGTTCAACTAATAAAATATGCATAATTTTTTGTTAAATTTAATCTAACGATGTCCATCAAACAGATATGAAAGTAAACAAAATACTTACTTCACAATGCGATGCACTGATGTTATTCATATTCAGCCGATACAGTCGATCCCTGCAACGAAAAGTTCCGTAAGAAAAACATAAAAGGAATGCTGTAAAACTCTTTTAACTTAAGCTATTTGAATGGGAAAGTTGAGTCAATTCACTGCGGGCTAGAGGGATACGTTACAAACTTGCGTTAAGTTACCATAACGTTTATAGAGGAATCGTTTTATGGCCGAAAATGCGGTGGCATTATTTCCCGAACGAAATTAGTTGCCTTCGTGACACATACGATTGACCTATATCACCTCTTTTTATTGAATCACCAGGGAAAGTAGATCTGTCTGACTCTGAAGAAACTTTGTCCTAAAGACCGTTGTGGTTTAAAGCTATGGGATATCAGAGGTCAGATAATATTGGTTGATGGGTAACTGTAGTCAACGAAAGGTAAAACTGATACGACGCACACTCGTAAAAATTGCTATTTGATTGTATTGGACCGATTGCTTTTTGTTTTGTGGTGTAAAATAACGGATACGTGTGGATTTAAATTTTATGTTCGAAAGATTTCGAGTAACTTTTGTTTTTCTGTTGAAACTATATTATTTGACTACTTTGAGGTAATTCCATCAGTGCTGGATAAGTCCTGGATAGCTTATTTAGAACTTTTTTAGAATTTCGCAACGTTAAGTGCTGGTTAATTCTATATTTTTTTTTACATATTTTACAGGAACGTGTGAAATTAGGTCGAAGTATAATTTTCAAAACGTTTGTTTCGATTTTGACTACTTCAATGTCTAGTCTGTTTTTTGTAGGGTTTAAAAACCAACAAAAATACTGTATTTAATATATTTCAGAATTATGAACCGGTTCTGTTAATATTTCAAGCTTCATAAATCGAGAATAAATCGAGAATGCTCGTATAGGAACATAACAATATTCTACTTCACAAAAAACATCCTACTGTGCCCGTCACAGAAAAATAAAACTGTTCAGCCTGGCATTTCATTTCGAGTCTTCAGAAGACCGTGTGAAAGCCATAGACAGTGTCGAGATGAAATCCTTCATCTACAATGTTGATTCAAATGCTCCCATCTTTTTATTACTTTAATACAAACTTGCACTTGTAAAATTAACCTTTTACGAATCTTTTTATTTCGTAATTTGTAAAGAAATAGATGGAGCATTTATTAGCCACGAATTTACACTACAGGGCTATTATTTGTCTGAAGCAAAGAGGTAAGCGTCTTATTCTTTCTTAGATCAATTTATTATCATTTTCGTTGGAAGGAAGTCTCTATATATAGAAAAACAAAGATGTTTTTACTCACATAGCGCCAACATAAAGGGCATCTCTCTTGGAATCCACGAAGAATGTTCGATAGTACAGCGCGCCGCAGGAGAATTCACGTACATGATCTGAAAAGATGAAAATTAAAATTAATACATAACCAAATATAACAACTTGACGACACAGGCAGAGCAAACAAATGTATGCACCTAGATAAATCTCTAAAAGAGTTCTCAGAAAATGTATTAAGAATAATGAGAACATGAAACAATGAATTTCGAGGAATCTCTTCAAAAGGTATGTTAAAGTCATTCTATCCGTATCTACGAAAAATAGTACATCAAAATACATATACGTTAATGTATATATGTATATGTATATACACATATCTCCTGTTAACATAGTAATAATAATGAGTTTAATTTGTGAATAAAATTATTGACTACTGCGTTTGAAATCATCTCGACACACATAATGAACGTTTTATATGACGTCTTTGTTTACATACGTGATATTTTTTTAACTATTAGCGGCATCATGGTGCTATTGTTTCAACTATTTTGTAATTAATTGTTTAATCGAAAAGTCAAAAGTCTGTCACCTAAATAACGAAAGTCGCTTAAATGACCTTCTTTTTTCTAGTACAAGAAAATGTTTCCAATATCGACGAAATATTAAGCAGATATTTTTGTATACGAGGAACTTCAAAGGGCTATTAAAATAGGTCGCGTGCTTTTTCTTACAGATACTGAGCTATTCAAGGGATGAGAGATCAAAGATACATTGTCATCGGAAATTTGTATGGTTCAATGCCAGTAAGTAAAATTCATGTTTCAGGGAATTTATTTAAATAATTGCCTCGATGATCTAGTGGTTAGCGTCTACGCCTCTTACCGCGATGTCTCTGGTTTGATTCCCGGGTCGGGCAAAGTGTCATTTGTGATAATAACAGCACGGAGTTGGAATTGTGCCCGGTGGATGGCGATTGGCTCATCCCCTATCCCATGGGACCTAAAAGGTGAAGTATAGGTGTTGTACACCTCTGCCACACCCTTCTAGGCGTGATGTTATGTTGTTAGGTTATGTTTAAAGAATAACTTGATACCCTATGGCCATCGCTTACTATAGGGCAGGGCCAAGTTTAGTTTTCCTGGGCGGTATCCGCACTTAGTCCTCCTATGGGACCATTGTACGTGATAGGTTTCCCGTTTACTCCAGCCAGCCTATGTCGGTCCAGAAGGAAAGCAGCCTCTGAGGGCTGCTGCAGGCTTCCGGAAGCGATGTTGGTGATTGAAGAATTTGTGCCCGTTGTTCGGCCACGCTGCTGCATTCCATGATGACATGCTGTGGCGTTTCTTCTGCCTTCATGCATCCTCTGCATAAGGGGCTGTCTGTTATTCCTATCGTGTGTAGGTGTTTGTTAAGTAGACAGTGACCGGTCAAGATTCCAATGGCCTTGCGGAGTCTGTCTCTTTTCAGTTTGGTGAGGTCGCGGGCAAGTTTTTTGTTAAGAGCTGGAACAGCATTCTTAGTTTGCCGACATCCTTCACTTGTTGTCCACGCTTTCAAGTGTATTCTCTGGGTTTCTTCGCGTAACCATGTTTTAATTTGGGCCTGAGGGATGGGCAGCAGGGGTTCCGGGCCGTACACTTTTGTGTCTGCTCCCCTCCTGGCTAGCTCATCCGCGGCGTCGTTTCCCAATGAGTTGCTGTGTCCTTTTATCCATTGCAGGGTTACCTTGTTGGTTGCTGCGATGGACTGAAGTGCGTTATGGCATTCCATTATAAGGACCGAGTTTATTGTGTTGCTGCTGAGGGCTTGAAGCACGGATGCACTATCAGAGACGATCTTAATGTTAAGGTCCCTGATGTCTCTGGCTGCAACCGCCTGTGCCGCTCTGGTGATGCCAATGCATTCTGCTTGGAAGATTGTGTTTAGCTTGTCTAGTGTTGTTGATATTTTAATGTTCAAGTCATTTGAGAAGACACCGGCTCCGGTACCAGTGTTGGTTTTGGAGCCAGGGCAGGGCCAAATCTCATAGAGAGGGTAAGATGAGAAGTGAAATATAACCAAAGCATATATTTTTTTTTATTTACAACTAACGATGTTAAATTAAATCTGATTTTCACATAGCTGAGCGAATTGTTTCAACGACTTCTAATGATTTAGTCAAACTTAATTAGAGCAAATCGTGTATGCTTCCAGTGGCAAGTGACGGTATCGTTTAATTTAAAAAAAAAAACAAAGTTGTCTCTACTCGAAAACTAAACCAAAACTATTAAACCACGGAAGTTGTTGAAAGTTAATAGACTTTCAGCAACTTCCATTTATAACAGTTTAACTAACAGAACAGTAATTTATCGAAATATTTGTTTTCACGTTTTATTCTTGCGTGTTCCTAGTTTATTGCTTGGACTACATGCAGTCCGCACACGTAGAACAGTCACGCACTAAAAACCAATGTTTACTACAAACGACGAACATCATTGAAATTACGAGCTCTGTACAAATTGAACGAAACGTGACTGCGATGCTTTTTATTGTCCTGGAAACTTTCAACACATTTTTTTACAACATCATCAACATACACATTATTCGATTATTTTAATACAAACAAACCAAACCTAATTCTTGACCTAAATCGAACACGTTGAGTTCATTGTTAGGGTTCCGTAGCCGATTGGCAAAAAACGGAACCCTTATAAATTCGTCATGTCTGTCTGTCTGTTCGTCCGTCAGTATGTCACAGCCACTTTATTCCGAACGACACTTTTTCAGCAACCGCAAATTATAACTTTGTTATTGATACAAATTCCATAAAACACTATGAAGTTATTTTTGCTGGCGAAAAAATGTTGGTATTTTGGCTATTTGTCGGTAATCGGTACGTTTATTTATTTATTTATGTTTATTAGGGTCTCCAAACAGTTTAAATCCAAATATGTTGTTACGACTAGCTACGGAACCCTATTGCGCGTGGCCTGACACGCACTTGTTTAAAATTTAATCCCAGTCGAGTATTTTCTTTTAAAAAAAATACCACCCTGATACTGAAATATTAATCGTCTATGTTTAACATCTGAAATAATTTCATCACGGATCAACAGATAGAAGGCAGACAAAGAAGATTTTAGCCAGCAATCCATGTCTATCAAATATTAAAAGTGAGTGAGTGAACAATCAACTTGGAAGTTGAAAATGTTGGAGCATTTTCGTTTTCCGTAACGTACAAACGTCTATCACGTTGTAGAATATATTTGTACGTATTTTCGCGGAACCGGCTGTCTGCTTTCCTATTCGAGTTTTGATCTCTCGAACGAACGTCTATTTAGGTTGTTTGGTCTTGTTCATGTTTAATGCACAATTGTTTCGCTCACATGTGTAGGTTTTAAGAATTTCACTTTGAATTTGCAGCAGACTTGTTTCATAATAAAGTAATTTTGCAAAAGCTATAGGTAATCGACCATCGATATTATTATGAAAAAAAAAACTAGGAATTGAATGTATAAATAAAAGTAGAGCAGTCTACTGTACATTTAAAATACATAAAACTTGTTTCTATATAACTCATAGCTCCATGCGCAATGAAAACAGTACTTAACTGAAGTCTGTATAATGTAAGTGAGGCCATAAAGACCTGACGTTTGATCTGTAGTTATGTAGTTTGAATTGGAAAAGCGACATCGTAGGGAATCGGGCAGGTGCGAGAGAATTCAGGAATCAGTATTGCTTGCAGACTAGACACCTCAGGGACTCCATTTGGGGCCTGTTGTAACAGCAATTTGCATATACTGCGGCGTAAGTTGGTTTGTCTGGGCGACAGTTATTGTTATTTATAAGGTTGTCAAATGTAATTTCAATCTTCTCTAATCACTCTACCTACATAGAGAAGATTGAGATTCCATTATATTTGTTTTGGTCAGTGAGTATGATTTAATTATTCTTATTTCAATCAAATAGAGAGTTACTTTGAGTGAAGGAGACTGTTTCGTTTTTATAAAATGTTGGGTACAAAAAGAATTACAAAGATGAAAGTTTAATAAAATAGGTCATATTTAACCATCCTAGCAAATTTGGAGAGCTTTGGCATATGCAAGAAGACTTAAAGAAATTTATAGATTGTTACTTTAGCACAATTAATAGTCAACCATTTTTATTTTGGGCCCACAATCTTCATTCTCCTTTTAAGCCTTGTCATATTTATTTTCGTAAATGACTGTATCAGTAGGTAGTAAAACCATAGCCTACCCTAGATAGAAAGACTATGGGGTGACTTCACCATGATCATTACGTTTGACGAGCAGATTTGTGTTTACTACAAACCGTTATTAGTACACAGTAAAAGGTTACTGTATCTCGTCTGATATATCCCTTAATCACCTTTTACGATCCCCATGTTGATGGGATGTTTTATTTCTTATCAAACCTACGAAATATACAACCACCAGATGTCATATTGTGATGTTTAAAGCCTCAAAAGCATTCCAAATTTATAGGTAATAGTCATTACATGCATATTACAAACTGACATTTACTATCTATTTACACAAATAAAATAATAAAAATAAATCTGTAATTTTATTTTTAACTGAATAAATACGCTTGAGTTATAAAAATAAATTAATAATAATTGCCGACATGATAATTGATTGCAATTTAGTAATTTAAAGTAAAGATTCTGCTTAGTGGAAACACTACACTAATTTATCAATATTTTTGTACATACTTGTCACTAAGAAACATTAGACGTTGCTACACACCAAGCTTATACATTTTAAGTATAACATGACCACGCAAGGTAAGCCGGTAAGTAAGTAAGAGGATATAAGTTTTATTATATATATTTTTTTAAACTACGCCCACAGCGAACGGACGTGTAGTCCACCTGATGGTAAGTGGAGTACAAACTTCAAACTTCAATATTTTTATTGCAGTACAGCCCATGGACATCAACAATCCACAAAAGCAGATTATAGATGCGTCGCTGCAGCTGAGGACTACGGTGTTATGCCTCATATGCCAGTAATTTCAGGGCCTGATCTCATCATCAAACCGGAACACAATAATGGAAGCACTACTTTTTGGCGGCAGATTAAAGGTGAAACGGTGGATAAGAAGAAGAAGAACAAGAGCTCTACCACCAATAAAAGTATTTTTAATTAATAGAGCTAATATACTTGTTGAAATGTAAACATTTATTATAATTCAATATATTTGCTTTGCCCAAACAGTTTTAACACAGTTCTTTTACATTGAAGTTTATCATCTAAATCTATGAAATGCAAATAAATGATATGAATGAATATGTTCTGGAAATTGCAACTGCGTCGATGGTCTAGAGGTTAGGATATGCGCATCTAACCGCGAGGTCTCGGTTTCGATTCCCGGGTCAGTTTAGGTATTATTTGTGAACGTCAGGAAATTCAGGAATTCAGGAGGCACGGAGTTGGAATTGTGTCATTGATAGGCTCACCCCCTACGTGGGTGTTGTACACCTCTGTTACATCCTTCTGGGCAAAAAAGGCACGATGTTATTTTACATTATAAATCATTTATCAAATTTATAAACATTAGGGTACCAATCAATAAAATTAATTTACCGTCAAATTAAAAATATCAAAACAATTTAAAATTGGAATACCCATAATGAATATCGTCGCGATCCTCAAATTGAAGTGTAATTACAATAACTAGTCGAGGCCAAGTAATAGGCAAAATATAATTAGCCAGCCCCGTATCAAGATCTACAGAACTTATAAGCACGCGATGTATTTAAGGATAGACTCCCGAGCGACATGTTTTCATACAAACGAAACGTGGTTTATATTATTTATTTTTTTTATCTATTTTTATTTACATTATTAACAAAGAGTCTTGCCGGTAATAGAGACTATAAGATAAGTGTTAATGGACACATTCTTAGATTTATTATAATAGTAGTGTTACTTCTCATTAAATTAATTATTAGTTAGTTATGGTGTCCTACTTATTTGCCGGGTACATAAAAAAAAAACTAATTTTATAGACAAATCATATCTAAAACACTAAAATGCGTGTTTCTTCAGGGCCATTTTGTTAAAATTGTTTCAATGATTAATTAAGTTACATACAAACAGTAAAATTAAACAATGATTTGCCATATTACTTTCGTATGGAAAACAACCAAGCAATTGTTTCCTCTTAAGCTGTAGTACGACAACGAGCATCTGATATAAAAACCTCATTTTGTTTCACCTAGATTGTTTTTCTTTAATTAGAGACTTATTTAATAATACCGTATTATTATACTAAAAACATGTAGTATTTATATTTAATATGTAGTATTAATATAATCTTTGGTTTCTGGCTTTTGAAATGGATAATTTTTACTTATGAAGTTTTTTTTTCTAATATTATTTCTTAAATAGTTTTATTTTAGTTTTGTAGATATGTTTAAATAAACATGTAATATTGCTAAGAGTTTGTTTATGTCAATACTAGCTTTCGTGAAAATCAAATTTCGACTGTTTCTTAGAATCTGAACTTTATTAATCAATACAGTTATAGTTTTGACTTCAGCAAAACACAAATTACTACTATTAGTAATATAGCAATTCTATTCGTGCCATTATAAAAGTTTCACGATTTAAGGCTTGTGAAGTTTCGTATAGCGAGCACGACTTCATCGTGGTAATTGTTTTATCGCATGAGCACGGCAACACTGGTCAGGTAAAGGGGGTGTGCAGGGAAGAGGGGGAAACGTCCCTCACAGCTGGAACTCTTAGGAAGAAAGTTATAATAAACCTGCGCACGTTTCAAAGATCCTATCACACAGTATTATTTTGGTCAAGGGTAGTTTGAACAAACAACATGCTTTGTATTTTATGGATACTGTAATTTGTAAGGGAAAGCACCCCTGTTTTCATTGTATTTAGGTTACTGATACAGTTTAATGTCTTTTATGTAAAATCATGAACAGGTAGCTAACTATTGTGTAACAATACTAAAGATAACGTTCAGGGACTCGCAAATGCGCGGATGTAATCCGAACAATAGAAGTGAATTCATGTTTATTGTTTTACATAAAACGGAACATATTTTTCAATCAATCAGAGACAATACATTGTAAATAACTCATACATCAGTCGCATTAAACCGTGACAATACGTAATAGGGCCTCCGTACGGTAAGCAAAGCGTTCAACATCGTTTCATTTGATGGATTACATAGCGATTACGGTCGACAGGAAATCCACGTATTTTTCATTTGGCAATTGTAACGCTAGAGCCGATATCAAAATATCGTTATACACGGCACCGATTAGATTAGCGGCACACAATTGGCTTACATGGAAACTTTGGCCCATTAGCTTCCTGTAATACCTGTTCTTTGCATACCTGTTATATTAATACTTGTTATAATAAGTACCTATTTCGTGGATTGTATTAATTTTAATCGCGGCCCGCGGGTATTTGTATTTCGTGACGTTATCGCCCCTGTCTTTAACAATAATGCGGGACAAGTCCAAATTAAAATTTAATATTCCATATCGCAATTCACGGCATATTTTAAATGAGGTTTGTGTGTGAATAATTAATTAACTGATAGTAAAGGATTGAGAGAATTTAATTTAAAATTCTGTTTTATTTGGCGAATGAGGAGAAGCTTCATTGTTTATCAACTTTGATTAAATACCGCAATCAGGAATGTATCTTTTAAATATTTAAAAGGCTGAGATTGTTTGTAGGTAATAGGTATTTTGTACTCAATTTAACGAATAATGTTTACCTACGTTTATTACTGGTGTAGAGGAACGGGGTGTGATGTGCCGCCACCACAAAGGAAGGATCCTCCGACCAGGCTCGGTGGTATTGCCTGTCCAACGGTAGTGTCTTGGAAGTGGTATATCGTCGTTGTCAAACCAAAATCTGCTATGTGCACTTTTGTAAGATTTCTACTTTAAACCTCTGCATATAGTTCGCAGCTATATCCTACCATATAAGAAACTATAATGTGCTTATGACCATTATATGACGATCTACGACCTCTTATTGACGACCTCTTACCTACAATCCCTTGAATGCAGGAGACCTTTTTTTGTCAATTTCTCAAAACTATGATTTCTGCACATAGCAGATTTTGGTTTGACAACGACGATATATATTATGTACTCTTTGACATTTGTGACAAGTGTGTCTTCTTGACGTTGTCAATGTCATCTGTCATTTATCATGTGCGGATACCATGAAAGGAGCCTCCCCGAGTGACGTACACAACAAATCCCTACGTCCGGCGCACCCTGGGCAGTTCGCGAGTTCTTAAAAGCCAATTGGCTAATCCTTTCACCACGATGGAAAGTCAAAACCTTGACCACCTTACTGACTGTCCAAAATGCCCTACCACCTGCACAAGAGAGGCGCTCATGAACGCCGACGAGAGCCCCATAACAGTGGCCAATTATTGGACCAATAAAATTTGACTTAGCCATCGACACGACGAAGAAGAAGAAGAAGAAGCCACACTGGGTATCTTTTTATTATTATTAGGGCTAAATGTGTATTTCGTTTGCGTTTCGGTTCCATTATATCTGGTCATTACTTGTACGATATATTCTTTCGTAATTGGTTGTCGCTACCAATGTGTTATGGAAGTTACTAATAACTTTGGATTCACAAGACACCGGAAAACTTTCACACGACAAAACTTATATGAATCCAAATAACTTGTATCACCAAAATATTCATGAACTGTGATTGATATAACACCTCTAATATTGAGGTTGCATTCTTCGTAATAGCAACTAAGGTAGGGGAAACTAATGAACTCATATGATATGATATTTCAGTCACGATCGAGCTGAATACTCCGTTACTAAGTCGAACTCAGTTAAGAGAGTTAATCGGGACACGTGTTTCGGTTATGTCCCGAATGTATTTTGGGTACAACCTGTATATATACATGGTGGTACAAATATTATTATACCTTGGCCTTAGTTGTGTTATTAAGTTTTGGTTGCAGGATAAGATTAGATTATTTTTTCTTGTCTGTATATCAGATGCCTTTATTAATTAGGTTGATTATGTAGGATGTTATTAACTGCGACTTGATCTTGAATAGATACATGAAAACTAATCTATTTCTAAAGTGAGTGACCTTATAGTCTATTCAATTAGGCAAACGATGTGCCAAACGCCCTGTGTATTTATTATCAGTTTAACGGATCTCTAGAACATAAGTGGGTTAAAATAAAACAGTATTTTAAAATTATGAACTAATATAATAAGTCTTACAGCTTAATCTCCATTCAAAATATATTAAACCTTATCGTTCATCTGATAAATTTTATTTACACAGTGATTTAGATAAAGTACATAGTAAAATATAATACGTACACATGCCAATATTCAACATGTTTATTTTGTATTATATTTTCGAACGTCAACAGTTTTATAGCTTTGAGATACACAAAAACGGTTATTTTGATTTAATAGATACGATCTTAATAAATAAATTTTATGATATGATAACAAAAAGAGCGTTGACATCTAAAAATAAATTTTGCTTCTCTTATATAAATTTACTAACTTTTTATTATTATACAGGGTGAATACGACAAAGCGACATAATATTTTAAACCCCACCATACATGGTATGTATTAATTTCCACCGGTGTTTTTTTACGACACTTTTTCTGTACAAATTGAATGAACAGTTAACAATTAGTACGAGAAATGTAAAAATAATTGCAGTTTAAAAAAAAATAAAATAATTAATACTGACCATGTATTTTGTGGTTTCAATAAATGTTGCCATGACACATCCACCCTGTATGAAAAAATAATAGTTTATAAAACTAAAAAAACACGCTTTTAAAGTACTTCTAACTAAAAAGTGAAAAATAATTCCTAATATAAGCTGAAAATGGTAATGAACAAAAATACTAGTATTATTGTGAAAAAGCGTGGGGCGCTCTGTGCCATATTTTTCGTCTATCGAGCAACCCACGCTTTTTCAGGTGAAGCTAATATAAGCGTGTTAAAATAGTTGTGCTTTTGACTAAACCGATCCTGATTATAATTGGTATGGAGAGAGCTGTTCAAGACCCGAGGAAGGTTATAGGCTACTTTTATCGACATACCTACCACGCGAGCGGCGCCGCGCGTAGAAGCTAGTTTTGACATAACTCAATATCAATTCACAATGGCAGCTTGGCTTCTGTTTTTCTTTAACTGATATAATTCATCAATGTGGCAAAATTACAATAACCTAATGATTGGTGTTGCTTGATTTAATTGCCATTGCTCAGCTAGTGTATTTGACTTAAATATACTAGCTGTGCAACTACTGGTACTAGAGCTCTTGTGAATGAGCTCGAGGGCGGCAGCACCACCGTGTAACCTTTAACCTGTCGCCAAATAGTACTTCCATTACTGTGCCGGTTTGGTGGTGAGATCAGGCCCTGAAATTACTGGCACATGAGGCATAACACCGTAGTCCTCAGCTGCAACGACGCATATATAATCTGTTTTTGTGGATTGTTGATGTCCATGGGCTGTACTCCACTTACCATTAGGTGGACTTCACGTTCGTTCGCTGTGGGCGTAGTATATAGAAAAAGGAATGGTAATTTTATTACCTAACCTTACCAATTTTGCTGTGGGCGTAGTATATAAAAAAAAGAAATGGTAATTTTATTATCTAACCTTACCAATTTTACAAAAAACTCGCATCTATAAGTTTATTTTTGTAGTTTTGAAACGACTTAATTTAAAACTTATAAAGTTAAACGTAACTTAACGCATAAAATGTGGAAAATGCATTTCAAATATTAATAAAAGGTCGGTATTGCAAGAATTCAGTGGCTACTAAAAGAGTGTCGTAAAGTGTCGGCTATCTCACACGGACCGTCATAAAGAATTAACGGGACTTCATCACGTCCACCCTTTTATGGACTAATTGTTGCTAAATTACATTTTTAAATTAGTATTATCTGGCCTGATAATGTCTGGTTTACGCTGGGCCCGCATTTTAAACAAAAACGTTTCGATTCAAGTACGTGGGGGACAAAAGAAACACTGTTAGCACTACATATATATGTTTTTAAACTTTTGCGAATTGAGAACATTGTTCAAAAATTAGACAACGGTTCTAAATCGCGTAATTATTATGTTTCGAAATGACTTGCATCACTCTTGGTCACGAGCCGACTGCGAGTCATTCGAAACGTCGAGCATATTTATTTATTTACCTTTATAATAATTACGCGATTTAGACCCGTTGTCTAATTTTTGAAAACTGATTGTTGTAAAAGGCGTTTAAAAATTATATGGTTAAAAGTATCTACGCTTAAGTATTTTCTACAGTCTGGTGTGTTTTTTACAAATGTTTCAGAAGCACATTTGGAGCAAAAACTACTTAACTTACTAAAAACAGTAACTTGCAATATTCAACGCTATGACATCGTAAAAGACAATCCTTCATCTAAGAAGTTTTTCATAAAACCAAACTATACGAGTACATTACCCAAATCCACCCTGTGTACTTTATTAACTTCATTCACTTGATTAACGTATAACCCGTCCGGACTCCGGACGCGAGAGAGATGTCATCGACAAAATCCTTTACAACCGAATACTTTTTGTGAAAAAGGTTCGCAAACTTCCAAACAGGAAAACGACGGAAAATTGTTTTCTAAAAAAGCTAACAATATCGTAAACATTCACCGTCTATGCTAGGGAAAACTTCAGTAGTTTAAAAGCGAGCATTATACGCTTTTCGCTTGAAGTATCAAAGTTGTGAGCTGTCGTCGTATCGATGCCGCCAATCTTTTACGTCACGAATTACATGAATTGAATTTCAGATTGTAAAAAAATAATGGTTTCGAATTTAGAATGAAAAAAAAAAATTCCCTCATTGTAATCCTTTTACCTTTCGCCGTAGACACGAAAAGGCTCTCCCGATGGTGCGGACTAATTCCGAATGCACCTCCAATCGTAAAAGAAGTCGTAAAGAAGCGAGTCTCCCCTCGAACCGATGCGATGCACGGGAATCACGGAAAAATAGTTGATTTCTTATTGGCTTCTACCCAGACTCAGATTGAAAAATTCGCCATAAAGACATTGGGACACGCCTGGCCGGATTAAAGGGGGAAACTAATAAAGAAAACTTTTGCGACACCGTATTTTTACCAAACGCGCACCTAAAACTTCTCAGCCTTTATTAGGTTCGCGTTGGTAATTTAGAAAACGCTCTGTGGCATTACTACCGCCTTTTTCTAAACTGTTATAAAAACGGATATCTAGTTTCAGTTCAAGCTTTGTGGACTTGATTAAGTTTTTTCAATCTTCGCAAATTCAATATTAGAGTTAACTTTATTTAAAAAGGAAGCTCAAAGACTCTGAAACGGCTATTTGAAAATATATTTTTATGTTGCCCGCATTTTCCCTATGCATACATATATCAGATAGCTTTTAGAGCGTGATAAAAATGAATTCGCAGTCGAGAGCGGCAAAATTATGAAATACGACGGCGCGACGACACATAGGATGAAAGTAGTGACACGGGAGACGAGATAATAAAGACAAAACACGGCAATAAACATGTACTGAAAACATGTTAGCGCGTATACCGCCGCGAATAGGAAACAGGGTAATGTGTATTTCATTTACATAAATTATCACACGGAGAAACGATGTCTATCCGGAGCGGGTGAAGCCGCAACCGCCTTCCAGAGACGCTTATTTACGCAACACGTCGTGATCGCCCGTTGGGATTAATTTACTTGAGGCTTTTAAGCATTAAACGAAAGAAGCGTCGAGGTGAGTTTAATTCAGAGACTAATACAGTTTCATGAAAATAATACTTTAGTAAAAAAAGTTCTGAAAACATTTTTGTTGAAGATGAAAAGTACGTCTCTAGCTTCTAGTGAGGTAGTAAATTTCGCCACCACGCTGTAGGTACATAATTTCGCACACGCCTCGACTCATCGTTCGGCGAAATATTAAGGTGTATAAAATTTTATTACTAACATTACCCCCTTACACTGTTCTCTCTATAAACATTTTGTGTCGCAACTCCCCTCAGTGGCCCGCGAGCCTCGCGTGGCGCAACTTTCGCCTTTGCCTTATTTCCCTCTAATGCCACATTTGTGTCTTAATAACGAACGGTATTATGTTACGAACGCTCGCATTGTTTGATTTTCAATCTCTTGAGATTGCAGATTTCCTTTGCTCCGCTAATGGCCCGTGCCGTTGAAATGGAATATTTGAAACACTATATCGGAAGCTTGAGCTTTATTGCGTATTATTTAAACTGCTTATTGATCATTGAGCTCAGGAAACGTGGGATTGGATCCATTTTTAATATTGTAGTACTTTGTCGAGCTGAAAAAAAAGTGATATTGCATTATGAAGTCAAATGAGATGTTTGCTTTCATTGCACTCATTGAAAGCGGCAGTATAAACAAATTGGCGTAGAGGTGTTTGCTTTGCGAGAGCTATTTTGATATTATGCGTTTGGAGTGGAGATAGCGTAGGAATGGATGGTTTAATTTTGGAAGATTAATGATGTTTCGAGTAAGTTCATAAGGTTGCGGGCGGAGGGAGCGTGGAGTAGATAGAATCGCGCAGTAATCGCCGGCAATCTCGGCAGAGCACGCGCTACGCCCCTACTTTATCTCAGCAGTTCGTCTCGCTATCACGCTGCTTATTGATATCACCGGTGTACTCTATGGATGTCCCGATATTGCTACCTGTTTGTCTTGCATCCGCTATATTGACTATCACCGCAGACTTGTTTGAAATACTTTTTTCTTATTGCTCCTTCCGTAAGAATTCATTGGAACGGGACGCGCTCGGATACAACTATTGGTTTTATTGTCGTTTGAACGAATAGGGGTTCCTTTCCAATATGTCAGCCTGAATCGATTTGTTTTCATACGCCACTGATTTGTGCCACGGGTTTATACGTATGATGGACGAATCAGGTATCTTTGAACGTTTTGCTGATTGAAATGAAAGTAGTTAAATGTTTAAATACTCAAATGTTTGTCAAAATATTCATCATTTTAAGACTTTTTTAAATGTACCGTGCTTTCTACGCATATTTGAATCGGCTGGTAACTCACGCTTCGAAAATTTGTGTCAGCATCATATTCTTTGACCTTTTCAAAATTATAGGTAAAAATTTCACGTTTCGGAAAGCTTTTATAGCAAAACGGTTTGTGACAGCCTTTCCTTAGTAACATTTTATTTATTCCTAAAGTTGTTTGCTTGTAATTTGTTAGGCACTCGTTTTATATACAGAGAAAATGTTTTCGTGAATTCAACGCCGTCGAAAAATAATTTACATAAAATCTTAAGCAAACGCAGTGAATTGGGTAAACTTCAATCATAGGACCGGCGTCTTCATCGCCAACCAGAGCTATTTCAGGAGCAGATTGAATGTAAAAAATCCTAACTTCGCAAATCATCCTTGATAACACAAAAATCTTAAAGATTCGATTGAGACGTCAATCTCCACGACTTATCGTAATTTGTTCATTCGAATGTGAAAACATTGTCAGCTGCCGAATTGTGAGGTTGCCCCACCCTCACTACAATTTATAGAAAATAAATATTTTAATGTTAACCAATAGCCCTTATAAGGGTTTCAGGTAAATCTTTGCACCTTTTCTACGCGGGGATGGGCGCTTCACAAGAAACATTCGGGGCCATCCACCGCGTGGAATCCTATTGCAATTTATGCTCATTGAACTGGAAAAAGTATATGGGGAGGCTAAGGTCGGCGTCGATTCTTTTATTGCCACACGAAATCAATAAGAAGCGTGACGCGGCAACTGTTTTCGAGAACCGTTCTAAGTAATAAAACTCGTAAAATCATACTCACGTCTGGTCACGTGATAGGCGCGTACGCCAGGCCGATACAAATCATTCGACTTATTGTGTCTCCTGTGGGCCCTTAGAATTCAATCGAACTGGGTCGGTACTATAAACAATTATTCAAAATACATTATTGAGGCATCACTCGGATGCGCTGCAATAAGTCACGGAGTCCTCCAGGGAGCTGGGACCGCCATTGCCACTCGTACATGGGCGTAATTGAAAATTGAAATTTGTTTAGGACTGCGTCAGACTCCTAATTTGATTTAGGCGACGGTTCGCGCGCAATCGGGAACCAATAACAATAAATATAACCGCTAGAGGTGAACTGTGAGTTCAATCCCACGATCGCACGCTTAGTGCCCCTGTTTCGATTTTGTTTCCACATTCAATTGGTAGACGGTGTCACGTAGGGGAATTAATTTCGTAAAGAGCACTGCTCGAGTGTGAAGAAGCGGCGCATGCATTAATTCCACCTCACTTGTTTCTTGCACACACCTGACAAATTTCACAAATATGTATACGTGTGTAGAGTTCTAATACGCATCATTCAACTCTGAAGGTTTGAATTTTCAGTTTCAAAGTAATGGATTGATGTCATCAGGAAATGAACTGATCACACATGGATGAGATAAGCACAGGACCGGACAAAGTGGATTAAAGTCTTACATGTTTCATGATTATAGTAGAGGGTCATGTGAGATGGAATATATGTCAACATTTTTAACTACAATGTTAAGAGTTTCCTCTTGAGTTTCGTGAAATAATATTCGATTCTGACCATTAAAAAGGGCGATTTTTTATGTTATGGATAATTTTTTTTTGTCATTCACGTCATGATAACTGATAACTGTGACCAAATGTTAAAAAGATTACTTTCTCTTATCAGCATCAAACCTCCTTCGAATTTGCTTTGAAACTATATTGCTTTTATGTACAGCGTAGGCAGTTACAGTTACAATGAAACATAGAATGCCAAAGGATATAAACAAGGTACAGGGCAGGTATAAATCGAAATCCCCCTTAGTGGTGGCCCCTTGCTTTGGGAGTCATTCTTCTCAGAAGACATCCCAAGGAGCGTATAACTCTGGCATATAATGCATCGCAAACCAACCGGGTAATAAAGTGCAAGCTTTGGTGTGTACCATGCTGTAAATTCAAACTGGTGTGCAATAACGCAGAAGGCAATATTCCTACATATAATTTACAAGATTTTATTTAAAATCGGTTAAACTGATATAGCAATCTTACTGTTAATCCTAATCAAAGTAAAAAAAAATATATTAATGATAATAAATTACCGCATTATTCAATAAAGTAAAATATTCAATTCTAAAAGAAAAGCTAACGATGATTTGATAGAATGTTAAATAGTCAAAGATTAATCTGAAAAATGGCGTTGACTATCACTTTAACGATATATTTTCACTTGCTTTAATTAATAACTCAGCATTATTTGAACACAATTTGATATAAAATATTATGAAAAATGTTATCAGAATTTTAAATCAAAAAAATATAAAAGCTTATTTAATATCTTATAATTCAACCCAAATGTTCAACGTTCCTAAATCACAGGGGTACTGATGCATTATGAAATTATATTTTTATGTCCCCAATACTCTAAACGTTACCCTTTGAGTAGCATCCCCTGTCGAACGTAATCGAGCCATGAGGCGCTTTGACAGAAACAAAAGTGTGCACGTGAACACCCCATATTGGCAATATCCAAGAAATTTCGCCAATACTACTGAGAGATACTAGCATTATTAGCTAGGGGTTCCTTAGTTCCATGGCTCCCTCGATATCACTCACCTATCCGTATCAGTGGCTGGGGGGAGCGCTGTGGAGGTACCACTAATCACAGAGGATGTGGCATAGACGCGCTATGCATATTTATTATTGCCTCCAACGAATTCTCACAGTTTCATTCGATACGAGCGCGCGTGGATGTTTTTCATTTGCTCCAGTTATTTATTTAGAGAGGGCCCCAGGTACACGCAAGGGTTTAATGTTTGATGAGCTCAGATTCGGCCTCCTTAATTTCTATACCCATCTCGCCCTGATCGGAGTTCGATCACGTCCTGCGGTTGTTTGTTTTCCACCCGAGATAAGTGAATTAAATTCGATTCGATTAATTGATGTAATCGGTTATGAGTGTAGACGCCTGGGTGTATTTGGAAAATAATCATAGTATTAGTACGACGTGCTCGCAATGGCAATGTTGCTAATAAATTATGCAGCCGAAATCAGCAAATTTACAGGGCTGGCAGGGAATATGAGCGATATTACAACCGCAACAAACAATTACCGTCCGAGCGAGGCGAGCGCACACCGGCTTATAAAACATGGTTACACGCCTCCACTCGCACCAGTAATTAAAACTTCTCTAGCGAAAAGAAAATCCAATAAAAAGTAATTAGCTCCTCTATCATTAACAATTGATGTGTGAGATGAAAGGAACGAGAAACAAAAAATACTGTATCTATCTCTGCGTAGCAAATATTTTAGTTGCCCTCGAATTAAATTCTTGACGAATGTTAATGTTTAACCGGGGAATTCTTGTACAGTTTATAGGGGGAGGTTGGGTTAATTAAATGGGTCCGGGGTTCATTTTCATAAAATTATTTGATCTTGGCCCAACACGAGGCCAATTGGACGCGATTCATTCGCTGGGATCACAGACTTTAATTTCATTTTTGCGCTGAGAAGATTTTACTTGCCGACCTTTGAAGCCATCGCTCTGGTTTATTCGTTGGCAAACTACATAAACACAAGTTTATTACTGTCTGTCTGCCTTCACTTTTGACTCGGAGGGCGGTTCAACAAATTGACTTAAGTGCGGTCTCATGTTGAAGTAATAAAGTCTTTTATTATGCAGCGCTTACATCGCACCAGCGACACATTATAATTGAATATGAATGTTTTGTATACTATATTGCACTTTTAGAACACATTCAAAAATAATGCAGAACACGTTCAGAGTAAAACTGTCGTAAACCATATGCAACTTTGGTGTTTGACGACACCACATACGGCTCCGCAACATTACATTAGGCAGGGGTACATTACACCCAAATTTCATTACATGTGCTCACAAATAAATGACTTTGTTGTAGGTACGTCGGTATGTAAAACCTTTAATATCGCGTCATATACCTAAATATTTCAACGGAATAAAAATAATGTACAGCTTCTGTAAAAAACAACAAAGGCGCTAACACTCACCTCAATTTGTAAATAATACGTTGGTAATATTTGTCCCTAAAATTACTAGAAGGCTCGGTGTTTCGCATAATAACGCACCTACATTTTTTTGTGGAGGATAGAGAGCATACCGCCTAAATATCTCACAATTTATGTTGTGCTTGTGTCTATCAAGCTTTCTTAATTAAACTTCCAAACTAAATATTGATAAATTATGTTAATTTCACAGTCGCAACAGTCAAATATAATCCTCTAAATACTCCCAGATGTTGACATAGCGCGGGGTGGTAGCATATCATAGCTGTAAATAACCAAATATGAGTAGTTAGTCGCATACCTAAGCAAACGTAGGAGATTTATAATCGCAGAGTGCATACGACAGGCTGCATAATTTAATTACTGCTTCACACCCTTGATTAAAATTTAGCAATAATGCGCAGTAAGACGCCGAAGGGCTAGGGCAAGGAAATTAAACGGTCCATAATAATTTCGTTACGCCAGTACCATGATTAAAATCTTACAATTAATTAGGAAAACTTTGGTGCTCGCATAGGGGATGCTCAAGACATTAATCGCAGCTTCGACCAACAGCGAGAAAAACAGCGATAACGACGTGTTGGACGATTTCTCAAGTTTCTTGTTAGGAATTCATTAATGGTACCAAGATATATTATGCTTTTAAATTCCTTTAAAGATACCGTAAGGTTTTCAATTTTTTTTTCTGAGCTGAATTATGTAATGCCAAAATTATATTTACGCCTAATTTATCATGTTTTTTTTTCGATAAGATGATAAGATATCGAAATTTAATCTAAAATCATCAGAAAGGTTCAGTATAAAAATTATATAAATAAGAATAGAATAATAGAAGGTAAGAATTTGCGGCAATCACTATATTTTTTATCATAATTTGATTAAATAATAATCAAATAATAATCAAATAATAATCAAATAACAATAATCTATAATCTGCTTTTGCGGATTGTTGATGTACATGGGCTGTACTCTACTTACCATCAGGTGGACTACACGTTCGTTCGCTGTAGGCGTAGTATAAAAAAAAAAAAATCCGCTGTCGTGGAAGGTTACACGACACCTCGCAATTGCGCAACACTTCACCGATTAAAAGTGTTAAATAGTTTCTAAGTTATAAAATACAAATATGTATGTTAGTTATATAAGGTAATTTATGTATGGGCCCTAATGTCTGAAATAAAAATTTGATTTGATTTGATTTGATTAATACATGCGTATTGTTTCAAGTTGTTGAAACAAAAAGCTTTTACGACAATTCATTTCGAACAATATACGCACAGTTAAAATATATGATTAAAAGTTCTTCTTACCCTTATCACGCGTGAAAGGAATCATGCAATATTTATTTGTTTGGGAAGTAGTTAAGGAAATAGGGTAAACATATAACAAACGTTAATCAGAAATAAGTGTTGGTCGATAGCGTTAACGATATGATGGCAAACACTGCTAAGATAACAGAGAGACCACTATTAGATGTACCTGGGGTTCAGGGGAATGAACTAATAAAACATTCAGAGGCCAAAACGGGGAAAACACGAAATCAGATTGTCTCAAAATCACACGAGTGACAGGGTAACGTGGCGGGCCTCGCATCTATAATTCAGCATGTTCCCGGGAACGCAGTCTAGTGATGCAACCAATACCATTGTTAGGATTACGAATACTAATACATTAGTGTTAAACATAGACAAGTATTTTAATTATAGATATTAACTACAAGCTGTCAACTTTACTCTCAGCTATACCTATCGAAACATTAATTAAGCAATTTATTCCGCTGAAATTATGCTTCAAAATACATTTATTTTACACAAATGGCAAATGACACTAAGCGATGAGCTAAGATTTTGATACAACATGATAATTTACGCATCAAATCTCAATTTAAGCAATTTAATTTTTAGGTATTAGTCAATTGTAACAAAAGACTTTATACGAATATAATCTTGATATTTGGTAAATAATAATGTACGTATTCGTTGCAGCTCTGCAGCCAAAGAAGCACGGGAATACTTTCCTCTACCGAACTAACTTATACCCATCTATTCTTGTTCGGAACTGCCTACTTTTGTTTAGGCGTCGCTTCGTTGAGGTCGAAAATATCTTGTGTTGTGAATAAAACAGGGAGATCGAAATCTTTCACTCAATGTTTCTTCGTGTTTGAAAGACCTTTTAGGTTGTGTCTGTTTTCGAGTAAATCGCTCTAAGCAGAATGCTTCTCGATTTAAATATTTATTCCTTAAGGACTGCAATTCAATCCATGTTTACTACTAGAGAGCTTTCTTTTTTTTCTTGATGTTTATATCAGCGGTTACTGTCTGCTTTCTTGACATATTAATTTAACAAAAACAATCAAATCGTTAATACATTTATTAAGCTTAGGCCTCTTAGTAATTCTTAGCGATTCAACTATATTGTTATCATTTAATTTAACATAAATCAGTGTGTTCATAAACAAAACTTCATGTACTACACTAGACCGAAGCACGTCGCGTCGCCACCGTGAATCTATTCTTGAGGTAATTGCTCGAATTATACTCGAGTACCCTAATACCAATTACAATGCAACACAATAGTCATTTATAGGCATTGTACTACCATTGCGTAACTATTAAGGTTTAGTTATAGACGTGTTAAGTTTAGCAGGTGTATTAAAATGTGTGTAACACCACCTGGTGGATGTCCCGCGCTGCCGTGGCGGTGGGGTCTGGCAACTGCCTGGTAAATCCCAGCGAAGTTAAACGAGTTCCAAGTCTATTTTTACTAAATTAAGTTAAGTATCTTATTTGTAATCTGATGAGCAAACTGTTTTTGGATAATGTTTATATGTCAAGATTATATTTGTATACTTTTTATTGGTATAATTGTTTTCCGAATAAAAAATATATTTTAGGAAGCTTATTTTAAGATTATTATCATTTAAATTGAATGTTTTAAAACAGTAGAAATGTGTTTCAAGTGATGTTACCCTTTTATTTGCCAGATATATTTTTTAAACTAAGATTGGTTTAACTTCTCTCATTAATAATACCAAAAATTCAAGTTCCTGTCGTATAAGCAATAATAAAAAATTAGCCATGAAATTATAATTAAAATCATTTTCAATTCTAAATTTCACAGAATACAATGAAAACAGAATGTAACGCGGCAGAACTGATAAATTGTTAAATTGAGCTCTCGCAGCCTACACAGAGGATCACTAAATTGGCACCCCGTTCACACTTGAGCAATTATTCGTCGCCAAAGTTTTACTCCCAATGGAGGTTCCAACCATTGTGGCCACAGATGAATGAAAAGTCTACGATGCGACCAACTTTTAGAGTTAGTGTGCGAATACTTTGGGTTTAAATGGTCGATGATTGCAATTGGTGGATACTTTGACCAACAATGTTGATCAAAGGATGAATATAATGTATATAAATCAATCTACAAAATATAGATGCCTTTTCACTATTGAGTCAGAGACAGAGAACTTTTGCTACGTATGAAGGTTTCAACCATTGTGGCTATGGACTAAATGAAAGGTACAATGCGACCAATTTCAGAGTGAGTTTGCGAATACTTTGGATTTAAATGAACAATTTGTTGAACAAAATAATTAAATAATTATATATTAGACAATAATTAGACTGTTTTACTATAAAGGCCAATTATATATTATAGGAAGTGCGACATAACTTGTGCCGCTTTGAAATATACTACATGTGGAGTTGCGATAAACAATACAAGATATAGGTTTTAAATGCAATTATTTAAATTTTAACGAAACTAATAATCGGCCTCGATAACGTGCCGGTAACGCCAACTAATACGCCATGCGTGTGCTGAGTAGTCGGCCAAAACAACATTCAGCTCATCCCTAATTGCAATTGGTAGATATCAATCTACAAATTTAATATAGATGCCCTTTCACAATTGAGTAATTATCGACGGTGAAATTTTACTGTGAATTAAGGTTTCTACCATTGTGGCTATGGACTGAATGAAAATTCTGCGATTCGACCAACTTTAAGAACTGGTGAAGTCTGCTTTTGAATTGTCATTGATTAGAATAGGACATTTTATTTGAGGATAACAATGTAGAAATATAGATATTTCGTTTACAGTTCAATAATTATTCCTCATCAAAGAGGCCATTGATGAATGAATAGTCTAGGATGAGTACAACCTTTATAGTAGTGTGCTAATATTTTGCGTATTTTTTTAATAAAATTAACTATAATTCGCAAATGGCAATCGCAAACCATGGACATATTTGCTGCATTATTGAAGTTTTCAATTTCAACCATTGGGGCTGAATGAAATATCTAACTTTGACTCAAAAACTTATTATGAAACTAATTGTTGACAAATACTGTTATTTATGATTAAGTAAGTGTGCAGTATAGAGTTTAGTAAACATAAGGAAGAAAAAATAATCCAAAAGCTCTTTAAGAGTGCATGCTAAGTGAAAATGATGTCGAGCTCAGAGCGAAGTGGAGAAAGAAGATAAGGACGGCTGAGCTACAACCATATGGATTACATAGTCTTGAAGAGAGTGAGAGAGAGTTCGTTTAAAGAAAATAATAAATAGTATTAAATACCATTATCTTTTCTGAACACAAACTTACTCACAATCGGGTTGTAAACTGATATTTTTGTAGATGTTATTCCACATTAAAAGATTCTTTAACAAAGGGTATAAAGGCTTTCACTATCTACTATCTGTCGACTACAGTAATTGTTTACATACAGAACGACCTTGCTCAGCTACGTGAAAGAAATAAAATATTTTACCTAGTCACGTTGGTAAACAGTAAACAGAGCTGAATACATAACAATATCGTCTACTTGAATCACTTAACTGACATACTCTAAGGCAAAATGCGTACACGCTACTTTTAACATTGGTGATTGGCGATTTGGCGACTGTATTCATCAAAACAATTAACTGTTTCCGTTGAAATAGTTAGCTCGCGACATCAGATTCGCGCCTTAAGCGATCATAAGTATCGTGTGTGATATGGTCCTTAATTGGAGATTTTATTTATTTATTTAATAAACTTTATGCACAAAAAAATAGTACAAAGGCGGACTTAATGCCTGATGACATTCTCTTACAGTCAACCTAGGGTGGTGCAGAGATAAGCATAGGTAGGTGCAGTTCAGAAAGACGAATAATGATAGATATGTAAATGGGGAAGTACATATTATACCTATAAAATACTTATTAGAGATACATAAAATAAAAAAAATATAAAATAATAAATAATATAACAGTTTATAACATAAATAAATACATACATTTATTAATACAATAATAATAATATAAACATATACAGGTGAGATTTTCCGACTAGCTTTACTGTAAATGTCAAAAATGTAGAATTAGAAGTGCTACATTGCTTGTAATATACTGCATGTCGTGGTGCGACGAACGATATAAAGTTTAACAAGGTTCCGTAAATTTATTTATTTTTTTTAATTTCTTTGAACTTTGATAGTTGCCGACTAGTCGGCCATTCGAGCGCTGACTAATTCACTAGCCAACTAGTTCCCAAAACCCATAGTCGACTCATCGCTTCCCTTAAAGCCACATAATTATAAACTTACTTTAAGGAAAACAGCTATTAAATATTTAGGTTAACGGTTATTTTGTACCGTCATTTTCAATTTTGAATATTTTGTGTCATCATAACCTACGCAAAGAAAACGGACCGAAAAACATAAATAGGACCACATCATCCCATTTATCGCACACATTTAAAATTTAACGACCTTTTTGATATTAAATTTTGAAATAATACGGTCCAGCTAATGTGGGATCAGGTAATGCAACAAATTTCTAATAAGGGGTGGATATCATGGTGTGCCGAAATCGGCCATGTAGAGTGGTGGAACATTTCCCATGAGTCGAGGACATTTATCGGCGAATGGTCGAGGATAAAACAATAAAGAATGGTTAGCTGCTTTTTAATGTGAACAAGAACACGGCTGGACAATGGTCGCCGATTGGGGCACGACCGGTGGTCACTGCGAAATCGTCGCACTGGGCCGGCTTAGTAATGGGACAGTATCGATTGTCGAGTGTCGATATTTAAAAATATTGTTTCAATGTAATTTTATCTTTATTTTACGTGTAGAACACACGTTGATCTTGATTGTTGTTTAGTTAATATTAGCAGTTAGTAGTTTTGTTACTTTTGTGATAGCAAAGCCCAAGTGATTATTTTAATTGTAGATTAGATTTGGCATCAACAACTGTTTCAAATAAGTAGCCAGAAATAATTATATTAAGATATAATTAATACTCAAATCGTTCAGTTACATAAATTAATGAAATTGTTGCAAATGATTTATCGATACATTATTTATATCGATACTTAAAAAATACGTACCCACCACTAGTTACCGGTGTAGGTAAGTAATAAAAGTACCCGCATAAACCTTTGAATTGCTGACCACGGCATAGAACCTACGCCCTTTGTCTGTGTCCGGCCGCAAATTGTTTAAGAAATAAAATAAAATCTAATTTACCGCCTTGCTACGTTTATACGAACCGTTTTACGAGTACTGCTGACTGGAGTGTATTGTTTATTTTCAATACTTTGAGCTTTTATTTGTTTCGCCCTAATACGATTAAGGCCATAAAATCTTGAGAATAAAACTTAACCTATCCATTCGGGCATTATTGATTCCAATACGAGATTTTCTGCAATTGTACTTTGAAAAGTATTGAAAACGATTTTTATGTCCTACTACCGACGACGCAGGCAAATTGGCAATTACTGATAAAAAGTGTAAAATTGGACATTGAGAAATTAACGTTGATATGTAACATAACCTCAAGAACAGTGTAACTTAGGGTAATAGATTTCTTATGTTGATTATTGCAATTCGGTTTTATCACCTTTTTTTTACCTAACATTTAAGTTACCCTATTCTTTTACAATACGACTTTTATTTTAAATATAAATAGACGTATTAGTTTTTAATTATAAAACAAATGGCTAAATAACTCAGATTGAAAGTAAAACTAGCATGGTGCTAGCAAATAAGAGGTCAAATTTGAAGACCTACCGTCAAAATTTACTTGAATAACGAGCATATAATATATGTTAAGATGTCTTGGAAATGCTTCATGAACAGTGAAATATTTGGCGACCCCTTGTTTCAACTTCCACTAAGACAAATGCAAAAAACGAGTCCCTGAAAATTTATGAATGCTAAAGCCACCCCCTGTCAGATCGGAATAAAGCAAGACATATAGAGCCAATCCAAAAGCAGAACTATATCTCTTATTTATGTTCATTGCATTCGCCACTCAGATGGACAATAGAAATTGTGAACATATTTGCAGATAATACAGTTACCGTGACTAGAGGGTTGGTGCACTCGTACAAACAGAAAAATGTCCCCGGGCAAGCTGCAAAATGTCCCGAAAATACATTAGTCGCATTAGAAACACCATTAAGGGTCGGACCGATAACAATTAGGGTGGATCTCGGATCTTAAGGGGAATTAACAGCGCATAGCGTGTTAGCACTGCTTTAAAGATACACTACGTTGTACCGCAAAGGTATTTAAGAGTATATTTTCAGGTAGTTTACAAACGGTCCACACAAAACAAATAAATAAATATTTGTCAGAACCTGATTTTGAGGTAACGTTCTTTGTGAAATTCTCATCACAATGTCCTGGTATACTTCCTTATGGTTCACGCTTAGAATTTCAAAAGTTGTGTTCTTACATTTAAGTTAAGCGGATTTAGCGAACACATACGAAAAATAATCTGCTTTTATAAAGGATTTTCCCACGGAGCTCAATTAAATTATACATGCCACATCACTATGCGGTTTCTTAAGTTTATTATAAAGGAAACAACAAACGAGAAAAACAAATCATAATCATCATAAAAGGTAGAATTCATTCATACTTAAGCGAAATACATAAAAGGTATGAAAAACGAGACATCAACGACAGCAAGATGTAAAGGAGACGCCGAAAATTCTTCTATCCGCGACACCGCGACTTTTACAATATGCATAACTTGTTGAGAGAGTAATCAAAAGACGATATAAAGTGAAGAGGAAGACACGGCGAAAGGCTAAAAAAGTAAACCCTCTCTAAGATTCCTTGAGGCGACAGCCACAACCCCTCTGGCGAAACTTGCCGTAAGATGGGAAAAATTACCCGGCACGGGAAAACTTTTTTCGATTTGAATTATGATTTCTTATTTTAAGGTCCGCTCTCACTAAGTTTGTTTTACATCGGACGGCCCATTCATTGCCATTACACCAATAAAAGGAATGGGGACAAAATAAATTTTCTACAACGAGCATATTATTTTGTTTGAATTCAATGGCGCGAAGCGGCAAAAATTATGCCCCTTCAAACTTTTATTTGAAAGCATTATTGTGGTCAAAGTTTAAAAACAATACAAATTTTAAAGCGAAAGGATCTTGTTGACGAATAAACGACAATTTATATGAAATACGAATGATAGTCGAATGACAATTTCGTTAGAATAAAACTTAGCGCAGAGTCACCGGGGATTATTACTTTGAGAGAGGCTTTGACTTTCGACTTTCTAAAGAGTTTGTTGAATAAGTTTTCTGTATTACCCAGGGTAATATAATTTGTCGGGCGCTGAGGCGACCCGAGAAATTCTTATATTTGTTGATGAAAGAGATACTATATTATAAAATTAGTAAAATTACCTACTTAATCATAATTTATTCAGTCTATGATTCTTTCTCTTTGGAAAAATATGAACCAATTTGACTAATGAGCTCTTTGATAAGGATTTTTCAGTTAACATTAAAAATCATGGCGCATTTTTGTTCATAAAATTCGCTTCAATAAAAAAATACGCATTTTAGCTTTCATAAGTGGTATATATAGTTCGTTTATAATGCGAGGCGGGCCGTAGGCGCGAGTTCATAGTCTCACTGAGAAAATATGTAAACTTTTAAATTGTATTTCCATTTCATACAAGCCGGGGAGTATTGGCTTCGTGCTTGTGGGCCACTACAAAGACTCATGGCGGATCCGCAGGGGACATGCCGCGGGCTTGCACATGTCTGTTAACTGTACCTGCATCTTACTTGCAAATATGTAACAAATATGTAAGGAATAAATTTTGATTAAAGTGGTAAATTTCTTGGAGGGTTTGTTAAAGAAGTTCGGTATAAAGTTGCTCAGACTGTGATGCTATTTCAGTTACTTATTCGTCGCTTAGTTAGTTTAGTTGCTAGATATGGTATCTGGTTACCCAACATGCTCAAAAAGGAAATTTAGACAGTTGCCAGATATATTATGTAGCCTGTATTTTTTAACTAAATAATAAGTATTATAGAGTCACGTTTTTGGACTATAGTGTTGAGGAAACGCCACTATTTTTTTAACAACATATCATACAAATGAATTTGCAACTGACAAGTGATGATGGCTGGTGATGGATAGTGTATCAAATAAAATTTAAATAAAGTAGAGTAAGGTATGTTGGCTTATATTTCAGCCAGCGACTTCTGACAGTGACTTAATTTAAGTTTAGATTAAGTTATTAGACCAGTTTAATTTAAGATCCAACATGTATGTTTTCCAACAATATTTAAAAATAATACTCGACCACATTACGAATAGCTCAATCATTTCGAAAAGTTGCTTACAAGTCTTAAATAAATCATCCTAGATATTCAAAACAAATGTATGCTTGACGCCTATTGCCTAAAATACGGGTTACATTAATGCTAGCTTTATAGAGAAACGACCGTAATCAAAGTTCGAAAATGTGAACGGCCACAATAAATCTGTTAAGTAAATTCGCAGAATGTTCATATTTCAACAATAAAACATTCCAAACTCTCGATATAGGTCAACGCAAATAAATTTTAAACTATAAACAAGCTTTGTTCAAAATTTTCGAATTAATCTTTGTGGACTAATTTCCAACCTTTTAGATAGGTAAGCATTATTGTGTATGGCAAAAGGCTTTTATTCAATATTAATTGTTGAGAAATTACCTGGGGTCGGGATTTTGACCTTTCCTTTTGCCCTTTTGCTGACCATAAACGTTGAGGAACAATAAACGAGTAAGGAGTGACCCTACGAAGTACCCTTGGCGAGTCTTGGGCCGGTCACCCCCGGTGTCCACGACCACCCCTGTCAAAGGCCAGCCTGCTGCCCCCAGGGAAATTATTGTCGGGATTTAAAGGGCATTGCTTACGTAAAAGTACAAAAAACTGTGTACTTATAATAGAAATTCTTTGCTGCAATAAGTTTTATCTGGTATCGGTCACGTGACCTGACAGGTTTCGATCTAAGTTGTGACAGCTCTATTAGCGCAAATGCATTCATGTGATAAATGGAGAAGATAATAGCAGTTCATAATAATAAGCACCAATTTAATCCACTGATCAATCCGGGCTCTGATCTTGTCGCATTTTATCGCGTCACAGCCCAATATGTGCCTGCAAAAAACTAAATGTGTGCTTGCAATGTATTTGAAATATATAAAAAGCATTAAGGGTTAGTGCAGCCATTATAGTATTTCTCAGTAATAGAGTAGCGTGTAGTATAAAGTAGGCTAACTATTGTTCTCGAACGCCAAGTGACCAATTATTCTCCAGTACAGCAAGCCAAGCATGTGAAAACAACAATGTTAACATTTTCTACGTTGCATTCTAAAATAAAGTACGCTATAAGTCAATTACGAACAAGGAAAACATTATTGCATTTTCAATCTAACGTAAAATATAAATGTTTACATTTTGTACGTACCCCTTAGGCAAACATCTTACACCCTACATACGTTCAGTTTATCAATAATCTAATTCACCCTACGATGCCGAAATTCGTTTTGACAGCTTAAGATTTTCGTGAAAAACTCTGTTCTCAATATTATTTACATGGACAGGATAAATTCGTCAATCAGGATCAAACGAACGCCCTAACACACACGTCGAACTTCAAAAGTTCACTTCGACGCACAAACGTTCCCCGACGAAAAAAGTTTTCCCAAATCATTGTCAGTTCCAATAAAATAAGCAAAATTAAATAAACAGCCCCCGGCGAGATAAAAGGTCTAGACGACGACTTAGACCGCACTTTTGATGGTCCCGTATTTTAAAAAGTTAGGGGAAAGCTGACACTTGGACGAATTTAACCTACCATTGTATTAATTATTCAAGGCGGCGCTTTCGTGTTTTAAGGTGCGCTTGCAAGGAGGGTAAGGTAATTTGTTTTTAGAAAAAAGTATACAGAAAAGAATTTTAGGGAAGTTGCACCCAGCCTCGGCGCTCCAACAATAGCCGGAGCGGGAGAAAAGTTTAATAAAATTGTTTTGGAATGCAGCGCGGAACGAGATAAGTTCCACCTAGTGGATGTACTATCGATTGTAGGGTTTATAAAGTTGGCTTAATGTGGAAAATAAATACGTACTTGAACATTTCTTCCTTCAAAGAATGTTTATTTTAACCAAACTTCAGAATTTTGTTAAATGCGAAGAATAAAAACATAAGTTAACTAAACAAGAAGTTTTAAAAAGGAATAAAGTAGGAAACGGGCACAAAAACGGAGTTTAAAAGCGTTCACATGCCAAGAACATATTAAAATGAAAATTGCTTTCTTATTTCAAACGGAATAGTAAAATATCAAACATAATTAACTGTACAACTGTGAATACACGGCATGGTGTGTACAGAAAAGAATATCCGTACACCGAACTCATTTGTAGATAGACGGGGGAGTCTTACGTCCCCGCGCGGCATACTTTAACTTTTCAATTGTAACTTTTGATGGGTTTTCGAACGTAATAATAATCGGCGTATCGTGGTGATGGGGCGCGAATCAACTAACGGTACATACAAAAGAATGCCAATTTTTATGCGGAAAATTGAGTTACATCTTGGGGTATTATTCACCTCTGTCCCTTCTTTTGTTGCATTTTTTATTGACTCTTTGTTCAATTGAAATATTGAATATGAAGCAGGCCCTATAACTTATTTGCTTTTTTCCGGAGGGATAGTGTATGTATAGGTATTTATATTCCAGTGATTCTTATAAAAGACTACTCTACACACATCTTGTAAATAGAACAGTGTGGAAACAGAAGCTAAAATAAAATAACAACATTTTTTTTTCTGCACTCTATATCAATATAATAAAGTAAGAAAGAATGTAGTACGAAAAAAGCCGCAAATACAGCGATTAAGGGACACTTTATTCAATTTTACTATTCCTTATCGGTAATATCATTTGAAAAAAACAAAATAGGTCAAATCGAAATCACACTTAAGAATTGCTCACTACCAACATGCTCATAGATTCACATTCTTACTTGCTTAAACCATCACCAATAAACCCAAAAAATCAATACTCTTTACCATTCATCGCGAAGTAGACACCCGGTAATATTCAATTCTTGGGCACACATTTCATGGTAGATAAAGCTCATGAATCAAGGATTCCATATGGGAAAAGAAGGTGGTTCGTTCAAAAAATTCACTGCTCGGAGCCGCGACGCGAGTCGAATTTCCTGGTTGATATGAATCTTCCCTACTCGCTTTAAGGTGATGTATTTTCCTATTTCTACCCTCCTTTGATAGGTTATGTCCCACGTAACAACAAGGTGCAATTCCGGTGGGTAAAGGGCATGAAGCGATGCGAAGCTATTTTAAGCGATGAGTAAGTATTATAAGCATGATACTATGTATAATTACCAGCTTTAGCAATATACTAACTAAATTTACCTAAGGAACAGTGCTTAACAAAAATGACTTCTTTTGTATTGAAAATTACCTACACGGGATACCATTACTACATTTACTACCAAACAATATAAACATGCAGCTTTCAATATGTTATTAGGACAAAATTTAAACAATAACTAAATGTAGGTATCACCATGATTAAAACAATATCATTGGTGCGACCGAATTTTAAATATCTAGCACTAAAATCGAATGTCCATAATAAGCTTATTATAATCACAATAATAATATTTTCCAGTTTAAGGCCCATCCACATTTGGTACAACTCTAAATATAGTACTGAATAATAATATGAGATTTCACTTAGCAATTTCCAGTCACGAGTTTTGCCTACGGCTTGACGAAAAATACAACAAAACATTATTTATAATATTCATAGCTTCGTATTTGCTGTGTGACGTCACCCTACACCCCAGTACTCCAAGACGTCGCCGTCTATTTCATAGGGACCCTTCCTTAAATTGATTTTCAATTTGTTTGAAATGTGGTCCGCGGTGCAGTGGGCAATAAGGAGGCGGAATAGCGTAAAATTATTTCACTGAACTTACCCTTGATGAGATTTCAACTGAATTAGCCGACTCTAGGGTGCGAAGGAAATATAATTTTGATGTTGTATATTTTATTGGGTGGACAAACAATCGACTTGTCAGTCTTGGGATAATCAAGCAAATTAACAATCTAAATGTTGATTTGCGGGCGTATTTTCATTAGAATACTTGATGAAGTTTTGTTTGATAAAATTATTTTTCATTTTTAGGGTTCTGTAGTACCTAAAAGGAACCCTTAAAGTTTCTCCATGTTCTCTGTCCAAAGGCATAGCGATGAAACCGTTAGTGCTAAAAAGCTGACATTTTGCATAGATATGTATGTTAACTATGTTAAGAATGTGGTACAATAAAATATTTTTTTTCATTACCTGCACTACCTATCCCATTGTGTACGGTATATTTTGATAAGTCTTTAAAAACGTACGAATTTTGCAAGACAGCTTTTTGATTTAGATACCCGTTTACCAGAAATTGAACTTTGAAGAGCAAATTTTTGCTTGAGTCCCCGTCCTCTAAAAGCTAAACCGTTGGCTCGAAAAACCTAAAACCTTATAAAATCGTGATGGTAGTATGAATTTTAAAAGAGAACTATAGCGACTTAGTTAATTTGATTAGTTCAAGAGTAATAAATAAAATAAATAAAAGTAATAAGTAAAAGTGTAATAGTGGCTCATATTGTAAAATGCAGTTACTAGGAGTAGTTCGTAAATAATACAAAAACCTTTCAAAAATAATAGTAAATAAAAGGATTAGTATAAAGATGTTATATATACATAGATGTTATATATATAATATGTATTTTATACAGATTTTTAGTCCAAATCCTTTAAGCCTTTTAAGTCCAAATATTATTATGTTGTAAGGACTAACTACGTAACCATATTGCGCGTGAGCCGACACGTACTTGGCCAATTTTTTATTATTATGATGCATTTTGTTTGAACTCGTTACACCATCTTTAGATACAATTATTTCTTAGTTAAATATAGTATCTTAATCTTATTCCATATCATGACTTTAAACGGTTTATACAATAAATAATACAATCAATACAAATTTAATGTTTTTCTGCCCAGTTTTATTCACTGACCGAAATTATTTCAACTGTTATTGAATCAGTTTGTTCAAAGGTTAATGGTTCAAAATAGCCAATTAATCACTTATCAAACACTAAATAAAGATAAATCTAGCGACGTAATTCGAATATTAATGACCCGAAAATTTCCGAGACACAATCATAAATTGCTAAACTTCTTGTGATGTTACTTTCATTTTATTGTCAAGTTATAGGGATTAATTCGTCTGACTTATAACTGCAATACATCTACTGTCTTTGTCGACGGGGGGACTATAAAATAAAGCTTTCTTGAGATTATATACGTGGAGGGGCCGCTCAAATCATCTGGATCCTGGATCGTAAGCCGTCTAAGTGTTCTTGTAGACTGATACTAAGACTTTGTCACTTTATTTGAAACGTTTAAGCGATCAATTTAATGATACATTTTCTACTGTAATTTTTGTCCATGAAGACGTTAAAACAATAATCAAAGATGTGTTGCTACTTGTATAGGGTAGGTAGGTAATTTATGTTATTTGCAGCTGCTTAATATATCAATTCCGGAATTTGGCAGTTTTCTACTGGTGGTAGAGCTCTTGTGAATGAGCTCGAGGGCGGAAGCACCATCATCTCACCTTTAACCTGCCGCCAAATTGTAGTGTTTCCATTACTGTGTTCCGGTTTGGTGGTAAGATCAGGCCCTGAAATTACTGGCACATGAGGCATAACACCGTAGTCCCCAGCTGCAGCGACGCATCTATAATCTGCTTTTGTGGATTGTTGATGTCCATGGGCTGTACTCCACTTACCATCAGGTGGACTACACGTTCGTTCGCTGTGGGCGTGGTATAATAAAAAAAAAGTCTTATTGTTATTTTATCTTTATATTATATTATTCTTTATATTATATTTTTTTCTAAATTAGGCTAAACAGGCAATGCTAAATCTTGGCAAGACTAGACAGCGACATGTCACATTAACTCTACCGCACACATTAATCGGTGGTCGGATTTAGTTACACTGTAAAATAACATTTATGATATTTATATAGACTGCGAACAAACTTTTTAATAAACGAAAGAATTATTTTTATTGCAACTAACGCGAGATTGTAACATTATTTTTCCGTACAACTATTCCAACTGTACGTCGAAACCGAGGTTGGTTAAATAGACGTGACAAAATTACGTGAGTAACATTACTTATTTATTGTGAAAGCCCAAAGAATTGTTTTGTGAATTAATTTCTACAAGTTTTTAAAGTTACTAGATAAGTAAATCAATATTATTTGATTAATTTAGGGTGTCAAAAACAAATTAAAAAACCTTTTAATGAATATGACAAGGCAATATAGAGCCTAATTATACAGTCCAAACATCAAAGCAGCGTTTAAGATAACAATAAAATCCGTCCCTTTGTTTATTTGACAAAACAATGACATGTATAGACAAGGATATAAAGTGTAGGCACCCCGTGGATAGCAAAGTTACCCTGATTAATTTCAAATGATATTTCATATGTTCATCTGACAGCGATATAGGGGAGATCTGACAAATGAGTAGATTTTCATGTCTTGAGGTTAGGGAGCCGCGATTAAACGTCTTCTGTATTAAATTGCGCCGGATTAATAGTATTGACGACATTGTTTGATTGCCGTTAGTTCGATAGAGTGAGAGTTCTGACCTGTGCAGGAAAAAAAGAATTAAGTTATAACCATAACCCGACTACGTAATAATATTGTACTTAATCTTGGTTTGCGACACAGATAGCACCGCGAGAACTGTACGACCGCATTTAACTGTAGATTTTAACTTAAACAATGTGATAAGTATAAATATTTGGAATGTGATCGCTAATACCAAACACGTCATGATTACTTTTTATGGTAGAATCTGACGTTTAATTTCCGTTTTAATAAAATTTATATAGCCTTTGTCACCTGGCCTATACTTACGAATCTAATGACACCTCATTCATTAAATTCCAAAAAATATAAACATACAAACATAGACTAAACATAGAGGATAGATTGTCAAAATTATTACCCTTTCTTTTATCTTCAACGTAGTCGGTTAAAAAGGAGTTCAGTATTTGGAATTATGCGTTTTTTTTCGAGACTTGTGTTTGTATGTGTCCATGTCGTGCTATGGCTAAGTCATTGGGACTATTTGATAGTGTATTTGCTTGTGGCATTCTTAATTATATTAGAAATCAAAATAATAATACAAAAATATTTATAAAACCCTTTGGGTGTTAAGTCAAAGTTAATTAATTCAACATCCTATTGTATTGTGTCCTTACGGTTTCAGTGTTGTTGGGTTTATTCCATTTGACATTATATACTCTTACAGAGGTTGCACTAGAGTAGGCTCTTTGTTCCCGTTTCGGATAAGTCTCTTGGCTTCTTGTAATTTAACATTTTAGTTGCAAAGCGAGCTTGTCTCTTTACCATCTTTTGTCGTCTCCTCGGAACATCTTTATGAATATCTTATTATCAACCTAAATTGAGAAGAAGCTTACCTAGTCCTTATTTGCGTAGCAGCAATTTTTGCCCGGATTTACTCAGCCATTGGCAAACAATTTTAATTGGGTTTTTGTGCCTTTGCAAACTTGTTTTGTCCGCGAGAATTAAAATTTTACAAAATGTTTTTGATATTTTCTTTCGTTTTCCGCAACCAATTTGGTAGGAAAATCGACGCGACTGCTAAAAGAAATTTAATCTTTGAGATTTTCTTACACTCTTTATCTATGGCATTATGTAAATTGCTCATTATCAAGTTCCATCAAAAAGTAAACACATTATGGACGTAATATCTTATTCCACATAAGCACCGTGTAGTCATGGTGACTTTTGTAATGACGGCTGGCGGAGGCGTCTTCAAAAGGCGTCATTACATCTTGTCGCGTATATTACATCATTATTCGTACAGCACGCACTCGTTCAACTCCGACAATCTGAGACGTTGCTAATGGAAAGAACACGGGACTTTTGATAAATTCGCGCTCGTTTTTCCCCTCGAGTTTAAAAAGCTTGGATCCCCGGTGTTGTGTATGATGGCACGTGAAACAGGATTGAGTGGAAATGAGCCGTTCTGATAAGGACGCTTTGTGACCGTATCGCTGACGTTCACGTGATTTCGGTTATAATGTTTAAGTATTTTTTATAAAATTCATCACAAATGCGAGAATGCCGCTATTTTTGCGAAAAACAAAAGGTATGTAAGATTCATGACGAATCATTAAATTTCAATACAATACGTTTTAGAAAAAACTTTGGGATTTTTAAAGTTCAATAAGATACACATAATATTATAGGCAATACCCGTTATTTTATTTGTTTTATCTCGTGTCACTAAAATTTACGTGTTTTTTTTCTATGTAATACAACAATAACTCAAAGTCACAAAACATGATACAATACTTTGGAAAATACTATTTCGTGCTAAAAAAATCACATGTACATTTTTTGTATTGAAACAACGGAAAACCGGCGGCAATGGTTTGTTTACCTTGCGGCTGTGATGCCCGTTCACTGCAACATTTGGTGTGCTGCACCCTATGTATTCCTCAGGGCATTCGCCGCCCCACTCATTACACCCGATAGTTATTACTGTCATTTTTCAACTCGTTATTTACTTGCCAGAGCTGATAGCACGACATTTGCTCAAAGAACTTTAGGCTTAGGGGAAGCATTTCGAGCCGTCCGGATTTTCGCGGGCTCACGGGGAAATTGAAAATAGCCCTTTAAAGTAAGCACGTCGACCCATTCCAGCCCCTGTTTTTTGATGTTTAGTCTTGATAACACAGTATTATCGAGATTATCCGAGTTGTATATGACTCGTCTTGTGTTCGGTGACTTACTAAATTAATCAACTTGGAACCAAGAGTAATATTTGACACTTTTTTTTTAAAGTAGTTAGTCTGTTATTTCTTTCGGCAGTTCTCGTAGTTGTTGTAAAAATACTTGTATATAAAATAAATAAGTGGGTTGCCGGCAGAAAATTTGTCAAAGTAAGATAACAACATAAATGTCATCAGACGAAGAACGAGAAAAGTTTCTGAATGAGTTTTATGACGACTTTTATTATACTTTAATTACTTAGAAGGTATTTCCTTAAAGAAAAAACATTTGCAAATAAAAATATTTCTTTACGACTGTAGGCTACCTGGATGAAGGAAATGGACTAGCTGTGTAAAATTTTATGGAACCACAATAGCAAGATATAAATAAATTATTTACTTAATTTAACTTAGTAAGTACCAGAGAACAAGCCCGTGCTAAAATATTATTTTGTATTCTAAATAAACGTCACAAAAATACTTCGAACAGTTCTAAAACGATTCTAATCAAACATCGATTTTGAAATGATTGTCGATTGTTATCGAAATTTCTTTTAAAGTACAAAATTCACTGCACATTAATTATCCCTAAAAGCTTTCCCGTCTTAAGTTCAACGGTGACTTCACTTTGTCAAACATCAATTTACTTTTTGACAATGATCAACGATGAAATGGACGATCACAGAAATTTGTCCAACACTCAACGTTTTTGAGGGAAATCTTCATATTTCAATCAATCAATGTTTAATAAGAAAAGTTCGTGACAAATACAATTATTAGGCTTGTTTCAATTCTTCGTGTCAGTCAATATCGATACTAATTACTATGATTAAAGCAATCTTCGAGGTTCATGTACGAGCAACAGAAATTGCAGGACTACTAATAATTCATATGTTCGTGACAGCAAATACTGAAACCTAGAAGGAAAACCGAACGCGTCTAGACGTAGCAACATCAATAAATAACGATTACGAGGTAAAATCGCCTTATTAAACGCCACCCCATATGATAGGGCGAACTTTTATAAAAGGTCATTTATAATGGATCCGCGGCCGCACAGGATTAGATTTGTAAATATTTTATTGGCTCTATTATGGAGTGATTGACAGTCGACGTCCCTCGAGGCTGTACGCTCCATGAGAAAAGTACTACATATTTTAGTTTTGGCCAAATGGCAAACGATTGCGATAGACTGGGTAAAGTTAACGCCGAATGGTTTGCAACGAAGCCGAACGAGCGTCGGCATACTATCATTTTATTTTGTTCGTAAAATATATTTTTTATTGCGAGCTTGCGTGACTTATTGCTAACGTACTATGGCCAATAAAATTCAATACGACAACTAGTTTTTGTTTTACTCATTTATGAAGGTGGAACAGCTACTGTTTCCATATTTTGCGCTGTTCATATTTTGAGATTATGAACGTACTGTCTATACGGCATTGAAATCACAGAATGAAGGTCTAATGTATAAAAACATGCCATGTGTCAGATATACTACAGCAACAAATTGTGGTCTGCGTTCTGATTTTTTTATGATATGCTAGTTTTTGTTACCAATTGGCAGTCTATGTATCTATGTTTGTATATTCCACCGTAGCTCCTAAACTACCGAACGGATTTGAACTAATGATGTGTCAATAGATTTTTAAAAATAGGCCGGGCGACATAAGCTATATAAATTTCATAAAAATAATAATAATATGTTACGGCAGTTAAACGTCAGATTCTAAACTAAAAAAAAGAGATAATCATGACGTGTTTACAAATAATTATGTTTGTTCAAAATACTGTTAAAGTCAAAATATACGTTTAAGTTTTTGCCGTATTATTATTTTTTCAACTGCATTCATGATCATCAGTTAATATTTATAAATAAAAAAAAGTTCTGAGTATTCATTCATATTATTTTATCTGTTTTACTGCCCATTCATTAGATGCTCTAACAAATACTGCGGTGAACCAAGAAATGTTTCTTATTGTCTCTAAATAAATAAATAATAAATATTTTACAACTCACACACAACGCCATCTAGTCACAAACTAAGCAGAGCTTGTACTAGAATAACTGGGTACTAGAATAACTGATACTAATACATATATAATTTTCCTTTGTAAATACATACTTATTATACATAGAAACACCCAGACTAAGACAAACCCCCATGTTCATGCACACAAAGATTTGTCTTAAGTGGGAATCGAACCCACGACCTCGGCGTCAGAGGGAGGTACACTACCCACTCCACCATCCGGTCGTCAATATAAAGTTCTTCAGTAACTCTACCCAGACCCTGTAAGAAACATCTAACACTACCTCCAGTAAAATAAAGTTTTGAATGCAGAGCAATTCATTACCCAGAATCTCACATCATATCGCCCACTACCCACTACTTCGAGTTACAAAGTGCCTTCAAATTGAACACCTGAATGGCTTTGCCAGCCTTAGCCACAGCGGCCCTAAAATGCACGATATTAATCAACATTTAATTCCATATCGCGAGCTAGTGGGTAAAGGAGTATGGCCACCCAGGGACTGCTCGGAAATGAACCAGCAGCATTACTTCGTTCGCCCGAACTCGACGCGACGCGACGTTGCAAAATATGCAAATGAAGAGGCGACTCATTTGACGAATTTTAATGGATATTTAACTGTGTTAATTATAAAGTTTCGGCTTGACTTAATTTGTTAGAAACGTTTTGTCGCTGGGAACATTAGCTTTGTTAGAATAAGGGTGCCAACTGACCGAATGCACCGTCCCTATTTAGATTCATATTGTGCTTCAGATGAAGTTTTTGGTAGACTTTTCAGAAAATAATCAAAAATTTTCGTTGTTTGTTTAGATTGAAACCCTACAAAACAAAAAAAACTCGGTCCAAGACCATTGTCAACTTATTATGATTTTGTTAGATACTTCATTCATTTCATTCATTGTGTTAGGATTGGCATAACATACAATAACTTCAATCTTTGGCCAATTATAAAAAAGTAAGACAATTAATTTAAATAATAATTTAATATCTAATTACATTATACTAAAAGATAAACCAAAATAAAACTCAATTTCTAGGCTAACTCTTATACAACTCAGTAACATTCAATGAGGTTGACGATAAATTGAAAGTGTCATAATGATAAAATTTCAGCTCGACTTAATTTGGTAGAAACGTTTTGTCGTTGGCAACATTAGCTTTGTATAAGGGTGCTAACTGACCGAATACACCGTCCTCGTACTGACCAGTCGATTAAGCAATATTGATTGCGGATGAGTGACTGATTGCTACAGCACCCATGGGTAGTTCCATGTTGCGCCTCAACTTAGTAACGATCTTTAAGTATATTAAAATCAGAATATTATGGCCATATTATTTAATTTTTATTAACGCAGCAAGTCAATTTCGTAAATACTAACTGCCATGACCTTTCAGCACAAAATTACATCCATTTGCGTCAAGATGGTAAAATTTTTCTGTTACACCACCTCACGTCATGAAAGCTCTAAGACGTCAAAAATGACATGTTCCAAACAGTCAGAAAAAGAAGTTCACAAGACGTGCAGTACAGATAAGTTAAACGAGAAAATTTAGCAAAAACGAAGCAATCATGGTAGATATTAAAATTTAGGAAATGGCCGGCAAGAAAAACTTTGCATATTGTTCCAGCCATTACCGACCAACTCATGATGAAATCCTTAACTTACAACAAAGCACATAAATCAAAATAAAATCCAGCAATAACTTAGATTCTTTGCAAGAATAAACACCTTAGTTCCAGTGTATCTCATAATGAGAACACACAATACGAGTCTATTAACCAGCGTGAGCCCATCGTAATTCTTGTGGTTTTAATTAAGAACTACTACTTTATAAACAAGACTTTCATTTTAAGGTCTCGCCTTAGGTAATTACGTACGTACTTTAATTAATTTTACCTTGTGTTCTTGCAAACGTTGTAGTCGTGGAAGATTGCTTACCTGAAAATAATCAAAATAAAAAATTAGTTACGACACTATAAACGTACGCTTTTTAAATTTGATGTCAAATAACACATGAAAATGTATGGCTGTTGAATGAATTTTGGAAATAAAATCATTGACACAGAAGGCACACATTAGCCATATTAATATCTGCGATCATTTACCAATGATTGTGAACAATTATTGGCATATCGCAAAATTAAAATAAAAACAACCAGAAGGTGCTCAATTGCTCATTTGCTATATATTATTATATTAAAAAATTGATTTACATAACGTTAAACATCCATAATAACCGATTAACCTGTGTATGTTCACAAGGTTCCTAATTCTTTTAAGCCAATTACTTAGTCAAATAGCTGTGTCATGTTATTTTAAAAACGAAAATGGTTTAACAGCAATGCTTTAATTTGTGTTGCAAGTTTTTTGTATTTAAACCTAAAATTTTAGCTTCAATGCTTTCATTATTATTGTTTAGTGAAGAAAAGTTAAAATAAGCATATTCATGACGATTACCACTGAGTAATTGTAACTGCCGCGGAAACATTTTTTTTTTCAATATGTATTTGAGAAATATTGCTCTCTGCTATATATAAAATCTAGTTAGGCAGCAAAAGATTATAACAAAAAAAAAATCCAAAAGGTACATAAATAAAAATAAAACTTTTTGGCAATACAATAAATTGCCCTTTTTATGTTGTCTGATATTGTAATAGGATTACTTAACAAACATATTTCTTGCAAGAAAAGCTCTAAATCTGGTTACGAAGACAGGTCGACAGATTCAAATTTACGAGATATGTAAATAGCATGCTGTGTTGAAAAATTGTTCTAACACAATTTGGGTTAATTGAATTTTTGTTCGTTAACTCGATGTGAAGCACACCTCCGCTTAATTACCGGCGAGGGTTTGTTAATTTATAACGTCCGACGGACTTAGCGCACTCAAGTCCGCGGAACAGGATAACATCGAAACTCCCTTAAGATTAATTTGCCAAGTAGGTACTCGTGAACTTTAACTCGTTTGCCTCTGACCGAATTCCCTAGCGGCCCTTGAGAGTTTAGAATTAAATTTAATGAAATAAATTTATGGAAGCTTGTGTCTGGCCTCAGGTCGGACGATCGTGGGGATAGTTGCGGCCGCGGCCGGACGTTGGCTTGGCCCTTTCCCCCCGTTTCATTTAACTGTTATCGACCCCCAACTCTCGCAAATGAAGTAAGAATGGACTATTAACAAAACCACTTTTATAGTAAAACTTCTATCAGTCTAGATTTCATCTCCTCTTGAATTTTCTGTACAGTAATAACCATTGAAATGCGAACATTCAAAGAATGGGCGCCATTTTGAGACAGGCAGCTTTAGAAGCCTTATATGAAACTTTTGGGCGAGTATTTAGGGGGTAAAGTGAAGCCGTATTGGATTCAAACGACAAATACGCATTATTAGCTACGTGCTTACGTATTGGGAATTAACACGTGTCAATGATATATTGTGTTGGACTTATTAGCGGATTTGGTGACAGTTACATATACCTCTATGTATGGCAAGGGATTAAGGCTTAAATTTAATATAAGGACATGTAGCTCTACATATAATACTTAAACTTTTACATGGGTATTTATTAAGTCTAATTTCTTGCAGTGTTTATTCAGCACTCTAATTAGTGTATAATAAAACAGTTATTCTTTTCAGTTAAATAGATTACAACCAAAATGAAAAGGAAAACGGCCAAGATAGTCGAGAGAGATTAAATTGGATGTTTCCTCTTTCCCTGTTTGCTGGTTAAAATGCGTAATATATCTATTAAGCGATCAGAAAAGCGGTAGCGAAAAGCAATTTCTTTGGTTGTAGAAACTCATTAAGTAGTCAGTAGGCAACTGTGGTGGCGCAATGAGTTACAAACTTAAGTGTCAATCCGGGAAGCGTTTGTCGAGTGTCGCCGCGGCGGTAAGAGGGAAATTAAAAATTGAAAAACTCGCCCGCCATGATGGCAGTGGCGTTAATGGCTGTACATAATAAATAAAGCGGGCCGCTCGTAGGCTTATGTGCGAGTCGAGTGGAGGGTGTGGCCGGGGCCCGCGAATGGGCTCTCCGAGCGACATCTGAGACGACCGGGCCCTTTGGAGTGCGGATCACTCGCCGACCTGTTTCATATTGCTCTGCCTGCTGCCTGAGAGCTGCTTCACTTTGATTTAAGAGAAAAAGCCGTTTTGACACCACAGTCCGAGGAACTCGGCTCGTGTAGAAAGGTTCTAGGTCACGTGAAATGAAACGTATGCCTTTTGTTCTTGGATATGAAATGGTGGATGAAGTGGTGTGGAATAAGTTGGCACCTAAAATATAGCCTCTATCAAAGGGCGACCATTATTTTTTTCACTGAATTCAGCACATAATTCAAGATTTTGGTCTCACGCCTTCAACTATTTATATGTGCTGAATACATAACCACTTCTTTATTTTGAGTAGATACAGGGCGTATACTTGAACCATAAATATTTCCCAAAGGAACAAGACACATAAGACAAAAATAGTGACAGCTATTTTCGATTTTACGTTTGAATTATATTCGGTTTTATATTTGGTTAAGTTATTATTTATCTGACGGTAATCTCTAACTTGACGAGTGTCATGTGTCAAGGTCCATGTCATTACATGAACCCTGAAAATAGTTTAAAACTTCGAACATTTTAATCCTATGGAATGAAATCAATTGTAAATGTAGCTAACACTAAAAATTAAAACTTATACAAATAATAATATTTATGTCAAGATTCCCACGACACTCGATAAGTCGATAATGAAAATATTGTCAATATAAAATGTGTACGTGTACACATACAATTTATGTAAATAAAAAATCAATAGTGGCTCAAAATTCTTAGTGATCGAGTTTCGGTGACAAGTGCCCGTACTTGCCAAAACAGCTCAGTTACCCCTTTTACGCGGCCATCTTGTATTTCTTGTTCCACGCGTCAGAATGACGTCTGACAGCCCGCCATTTTGAAAAAAGTCAAGTGCGGCTTCCTTCCGCATCGGTGGGCCGTCATGAGAACTATCGTGACGGCGACACCCCTTTCGTTTTACATACATCGGATTCATTGTTTTAGTAGTACATACGATAAACTTTTGTTGTTTGCCGTAGCGGAGCTAAATCCGACCGGGAGCGGAACGTCAGGATGCCGAGAATAAACTAACGCGCCCCTGCGCTTTGAAGTCGTTTTTAGTTTTGTGGGTAGTTTTTGTCCTGTGTACACTAAGACTTATCAGCTGTATGTGTGAGTAGGAGAATCCTCTACAAGTTGATTATGATTAACCACGATTTAATGTCAACTCAAAAACCCACAAAACTAACACAAGTTAACGTCATTTGAGAATCACCCTCAACCAAAGATCTCCAATCAAGTATTCCAAATTAAAAAGCTCCCCTCGCAGTTCTATTTCAAAAAAAAACCCTTTAAAATATTAACACAGCGCGAAGTTTTTCAATTGAAACGCGCGAACGAACGTGACGAGACATAATTTACGCAAGTATGTATTTTTGTGTTGTATAACAAGCCGTCGGAAGCGCGGGCGAGAACCGTCATCGCTTCCACTTAGTAGTTACACGCTCCCCTCAGCCCTTATGCTTTAATTGTTGCCTCTGAGAGGTGGGAGGATCTAAGCTCTCAACTCTTTTATACTTCAAGCACTGCGATGTGTTTAGTCTTACATAGTTGGGTTTGTTTACGAGTATATGCAAAAGGCAGCCATTTTGGTTTTGTGCTAAGAAATGTATATGAGGCTCATATTTATCTTATTTAAACTATTTTATTTTTATTTTTTTATTTACATGGTAGTGTTAATAATACAGTGATTTATTTTTTTAGACTTTAAGACTATTATGAATATGTCTTGGTAATAATAAGATAAATATGAGCCTTAATTAGAGATGGCCTCGCCGAGTAGTCGGTAACGCTGGCTAGTCGGCTACATTTGCTGTTGACGACTTGTCGGCCAGAACCATAGTCGACCCATCTCTTGTCTAAATTATGTGAATAATATTATTATAATAAATTTCTCAAAATAACCGTTGATGGCCCGATTGCATCAATTGTGGTCAAGAAAAGACTGCTTTAAAAATTATAGTATTATGTATTACCTTTTATTTCTTGCTAGCATTAAGTTTTTTTTTAAATTAAATTGTTGTACAATTTTGAATTATATTGTTGTACACTACCATGTACAATAATTTAATTCAAAATCCCCGTAGAAATAGCCATCTCGACTACACTATTTATTTAAAATTCACCCGAGACCTGTATACATTAACGGTCTAACTTATCTGGCTTAGCTAATAACCCATCTATATTGATCTATAATGTATGATGTCATCAAAGGCAACCTATTAGGCCCCAAATAGATTATAGTGACATTAGTTTAATAAAAACAAACCCTTAATTCGTTGTTATAAATTTATGCGCCTAACAGCTAGTCTAGTTTACAAGGTTATGCAGACACAATATATCAAAAGCCAAATAAACTATAACCAGACCAAATATAAAAGTGCTACGATTTATACTTGAAAATGGAACACTAGTGTCACTTTTATTTTGTTTGTGCTATATGTTTAACTACAGAAACCCCTACAAAAAGGTCTGCAAAATTGGGCCTAAAATTATTTTCATTGATACACACTGTATGTCTCAATAAAAAAGGATTAATAAAATCTAACATAATAATAAGTGTGACAACGCAATAATATAGTTTTCTCAATAAACATGATTTGTTAAATCGATGGTAATTGCTCCTACTGGAATACAGTAGCGTCCCATTGCTGGTGTAAGAAAATAGCCCGCGGGTACAAAAACATGGGGATACCGCTGTAAAAACAATCGGCCAAAGATTTACTGTCAGCGTTAACAGGCACTTATTGAACAATATTAAATTTGCCAAAGGTTGTAGTTTTATCAGCATGTTTTACATTGAGTATCATTATTTGGGATTATTTTATTGATGTAAATAAGGGTGAACAGTTTAGATTTTTAAGTTAAGTAGTATTTTGTGTATTTAAAAAGATGTACTGTCCTAACCGTTAATACAATCAAAATCGTAGATTTTAAAGAGTTAGAGCACCAATTTCACAGGTGTAGATAAACCTTATTGGCAGAATAAGTATATAAGTCAGATAAATGAAAGTGACAGCTGTGTTCTTTTTTTAAGTGTAACTTCTATCACTTTAAAATTTAAGTTTAGTTTTTAAAAGGCATATTTAAAATCACGATCTAACGTACAACACTTTTAACAAGCGAAATTTTAGTACAAACTGAATATTATCCGTAAAATCAAACCTAAAACATTTCGTCGATATTATTGTGTGGATTTTTTCATACCCGTTGACCCTTATTAGTCTTGTCCACTAGAGGTGTTAAGTATGTCCTACCTTCAAAGGGTAGCCCTTTCCTCTTATGATATTTATCCACCACTCACATTTACAGCTAAAAACAATATCAAAGTTTGATAGTGTGCTCAATGGCACAGCCAATTTTGTGATGAAGGGGGATATAAATCATAGAAGGGAATAACTCGAGTGAATGAAGATAGAGTGTTACAACCTCTTTCTTATCTAGCCAGAGACAAAAAAAGTTTTCCATTTATATCAATCGCAACCAAAGTGTTAAGTATGCGGCAAAATAAACATTGGTATTTTGAACATATTTTTATTAGTTGAATTGTATGTAGGTGGTAAAAGAATACATTTGGTCTAAAGAATCTACCTTTATTGTTCAGAGGGCCAAACAATTAGGTATGCAGGGCAAAAACTTCTACGCCATAGTAAAAACTGACTGCAATAGATATGCATGTGTGAATTACATATGTAATAAGTGTAATATACCCTTTATTTAGATATGTAACTCACTTATCCATAACTGGTGTACTAAGTCTTTACTATGACGTAGAAGTTTTTTTCCTGCATACCTAACTCGTTGGCCCACTGTACCTCCACTCATTGTAAAAATAATATAAGTTGTACCCATAGAAATCTTAATAATAAGGCAATAGAAATGTCAAAGACGCGTGACCTTGTCGCCGCGCATCTGTCTAGTCAAACACAAGTGCGAGTTGAGGAATTGTCGTCTTAATGTCATCGCAAAAAGAATAATTTTGTTTGCAGGAATACAAGCGCATGAGTCTAATCGAACACAAGTGCGAGTTGAGGAATTGTCGTCTTAATGTCATCGCCAAAAAGAATAATTTTGTTTGCAGGAATACAAAAAGTGGTATTTGAAAAACGGCGACATGCGTCCCAGTGTTAAAAGATAGTCGATAGCATTTCTATTGACTAGTTATTAAGATTTCTATGGTTGTACCCTAATCATTTTGCAAAGATTTTGTTAAGTTGGCATCGTAAAAAAGTTTAATGCCGGCAATGTCTATACAGAACTATAAGTATAAAGATATTTATGAGTTCTAGTTACCAAAGCAAAATGTGTCATATAAAATATGTAATTGCTTAAATCGTACGCCCAACTTTTAAATAAAATAACGTAAATATACAAGTTAAAAGCATAGAGTAGTAGTTATAAAAAGAAAGCAACAACTGCTCTTGATCTAAATAACAAACACAAGAAACAAAACTAGTTTCTCAATATAGGTCAGATTGTCTAAGTAAATAGAATTAATCCAAGTTTTTCTTACCCCTTTTACATCAATGAAACCTAAAGTAGCTAATCAAAGGCTCGGGATTAAATAAACAAAGTGTTGGAGCTTCCTTGGCGCAATCAAGGTGGCGCCCTCACTCCAATACTGTTTGCTTGGACCTCTTTTAGAGAAAACATCGCTTGTCAATACACAGAGCAAACAGCCACACAAAACAAGGGGCACTGCGAACTCCACAATACTCACAATTTACTTTCGCAGCTATTTGTGTTATTTTATCACCTTTTTTTAGCGTATTTTATTCCTGTCCTCTTTGAAAACTCTATGCTTTACATTATTTTAATGATCCTCTTTTTGAAAACACAAAACCAGAAAATGTTGTCTTCAGATACTACAAAAACATAATTATAGCGTAAACTACTTTGTACGTCCAACTTTTATAAAAATAAATTAACATTAAATCCCGTCTGAGCCCGCAAATCTGCTGAACAACTAACTTCAGACGAACATACTCGAACAAAATAAGGCGCTTGTAAAAGGAATCGTACGTAAATATATGTGAACACAGAACACTATATTCCTCGGAGTCAGTAACAACTGCAAACAAAAAAAGGTCTGGCGACCGCTGCACCCGCAGAACTTTGAGTTCAAAAGTTAACTCTCCATCCCATAAATAAACCTTCGGTTTTGCTGGGATCTACGCCGATTGCAAATTTCGACGCTGTGGTGTAACTGCAAAGTCGCATAAATTACAGTTTCCGACGGTGGCAAAGAGAAAAACAATCGAGAAGTAGCACTTAGCAGCTTGAGTAATCGTTGGCGACGATGACAGTTTGGGAGAGGAATTTGGACGAGGCTTAGCCCGCAAGCCAAGTCGCGGCCAATGCTCGACTAATGCGTTTCTGACAAACTGCCGCTGAATAACGAATTGATTTGCTTAGAGCAAAATATGACTTGTGTGTTTACAATGCTTTTTAAACTTCATGTTTTAAACGAGCCATTCACACAAACACTGTAAATTTATTTATCAAAAATTAATCGAGCTTTCGTCCCTTGACTTTGTTTTTTATTTGTGTGTCATGTTTTAAGGCTTGATTCAACAGGTAATTCATTAAAGTTAATATTGATTAATTTATTTGTTTTGATATAATTATTATTCAATTTTATTTTGCTACTAGTCAACATCAGTAAAATTTTCAGCCCATCAATTGCCTGCAATCATTCCCATGCCAAATTGAAGCACGCTCTAATAAACAGAACTCACAAACGTATTTCACGAACGAAAATTAGCTGCCTTCAAATATTAACTACATCAGAACATTCTCCTCACGGCGAACTGCGAAAATTGCTACACATGTTTTAAGATATTCCGCACATAGCTCTCCCGTGTGATCTAAGACGCCTTTCGCCGTAGTTACAGCGCGGTCGCGTCGTAGATCTCGCTCGGGCAGTTCGTTCGCTTCACGCCTCATACCCGCAAATAAATCAGCACCCTTACGCGCTACACCGATACGGGGAAGGGAAAATTGCAAGACTTTACCAACGAGCAAAGTTCTCGGGAACGGACTTGGAATTCGATGTAATATTCTCAAATCGGTTGGAATTTGTGTGGATTACTTGGTGGGTTAGTTGCAGTTTTAGTTAGTGTTTTGGACGTAAAATGGTGATTTAACACTTTCAGTATGTTTTGATCAGTCCTTTTTATCTTAATATATATTAAAATTGTCTTTTAGATTTGACAAAGAAATATGAAGACTCCATTCTTTATCAATAAAATCTAGTACTGTCTTGGATTGATGAAAAAGCTGTTACTTAGTGTCCATAAACCTCAAAACAATTAACGAGAAGACTATTTATACAAAGTATTTCGTTCTTCTTTATATTTAAATATTGTAAAGATCTTGATCCAAATGCGAGTGTAACGTTCCATGTCTTGCATTCACATTTACTGTCAGAATTACTACACACAGCTAGAAAATAAACTGAAAAATTCACCGGAGACAATTTACGAAACACCTGCTCAGAATGTTTGCGTAGTAAAGCGTTGGAACTATGTTGTATTCAAAGCAAAGGATTTCAACTTGAAACGTGCTAACAAACGAGTATTCAAAGTGTCTGTGAAACAAGTAAGTGCGAAAGAATCGTCTAGACAAATATTAGGATGAGATAACTATGTTCCGTTTGCTTGTTCTGATTAGGGGGTTCAGGAGGCGAAGCGGCAAAGGCCGAAGGCACAGCGGTCGGGTCCTAAGTCGGTTCACACACACCATTCAGCCGCAACACCACGCACCAACTTTCTTTGTTGCTTAACTATTGTTTGGAGTTAAACTTGCTCCTCCGGATACCGAATGGACAGAGCGAGTCTGCGAGAAATTGTTTTGTGTGAGTTTCGAAAAGGAAAACATTTTGCTAGTAGCTTAGACAAATTGCTTAAACAAGGACCAGTTGTGAGGAGCAAGTTGCGGTCCTCCCATATTTTAGTTAATGCGAGTTTAATTGCTGCTAAGATATTTTTAACGACACTGTAGAGATTTTACATTTTCCACTTGTTAAACTTCACCCCTTTTCTTTTCAGATTTGTAATTCAAGATAAGTGTTGCTTAGACGATTTTGGAGTTATTAAACTATTCGTTTTATAAAGTGTTATTATATGATAGTTATACTTATCTCACTTTTTGCTTCGTAATGCTATTTTTGTATCCTATGATTTCTAACACAACAAACTGATATGCCCATTGTTTCCCCTTAAAACAAAAAAAAAACAAACTATTGCATAGTAAACTTCAAAACATTGCTCAACTTGCCAAAAATAGCTTCCAGGTTGAAGCAAAATTTACACCCGTAAGTGAAAACCAGCAAAATGTACAATACAACACGGGGATTATATACAATTAAAAGTTTGTTTTCGTAATAACATCTATATATCACAACAGATTCTCTTGAACATCTGAGACCCGTCCTGCGGCATAATGCAAATAGATTTCGGATACTTAGCTACCTCCCGTAAATTATATAGCGGTAATAATATAAGCAGTGCATAAGCTGTTTAATGTAGGTATTAATGTTATTGTTTGGGAGCATAATGTGTTGTAATGTCTGAGAGGGAAAAGGCGGAGAGCTTTTGTGAACGATAGGAGGATACCACTGTTGTATTTGTACCCTAGAGAAAGGGTAGTTAAAAAAACCGGCCAAGTTCGAGTCTGACTACTATTATTAATGAAAATGGCAAATAAAAAACAATGTTGTAAAGAGATCTTTCGCCGTTTTTTGTAAATTTAAAATGTCTAGTTATCACTGTTCATGAGTTAGCAAAAAATCACGTATGTTGTATGAGAGCATTTAATATGTATATAGGATATTAGTTTTTTTGCATTTGTTATAGCGCCAACTTAATAAGTTAATAAGTTGCCGCTATAACAAATACAAAATATAATTGACGCATGTGTATCTAATCTTAAGTTCGTTTTGGTACTTGCTGTATATTATAATTATTGTATATAAATATATTCACAAATTTAAATAAATGCGTAATTCAGTAAATTACTAGCATTAAAAAAAACGCGGACCATTTTGCGAAATTAGTTGCATTACGATGAAGTGTTTAATATTTTATTAAAAAGTAACACAGTTTCATGTAATTAGTAGCTGATGCCGGCTGCCTGACTCGAGGGCGGCACTTCAGTCGGAAGCTCGATTCGGTTCAGTAGTTGTTGGCTAAAAATATTACAAATAAACTTGGCTATGCATATAAATTATTAACGTGTGACTCGTTAACAATAAAACTTCGAACTATATTACATATAAGTGTTTGAATAAGGCAAAGGGATAGGACCAATTGACAATTGCATTGTTTATCGCTGCTGTGCTATCCGTTTCGTGGCTATAAAACTGCTGTATTATATGAATAATAATATTAAAGTTAATATAATAATTGTAAGCCGGATATTTTAATAGTTAGTTAGTTAGTTTGTATTAAAAAAAAATAAACGAATGTAAAAGCACCTGATTATTCTATGATATTCTATATAACAGCGTCTAATTCATCCTTTATGTTTAAATAGAAAATCACTTCTGTTTATTAAAACCACGCAATTATCTTGTAATAATAAGAGGCATAACTTAATATGTATCTTATAATTACTAGATAATCGTCATACACTAAACTATAAATTATTTAGATTACTTAGATTCTTGACATTAGGTTGGTAGCGATACAGTTTTTGGTCATTGCTTTATTTAAGCCTCAACATTTTAGTCATATTTGAAAAATCTCGCTCTCATCCCTTTTAGCTACCAATTACATATTATTCTGCAATGGCATCAAACGTTGACTGACTAATTAGGTAAGTGAGAACCAAGAACTTTGCTATAGATAGAGAAACTACGAAAATGCCCCTTTTGAAGTTGGTTAAAAATAAAACGGACTAAACTACGCCAGACCAATTCTAATCCAAACAGCAAACACTCTTGAAGTCTAACTCAGACGAACAGCTAATTTGTTTTGGTCTTACCCAGGATACTTTTCAAGGTAATTTCACCCTTACTTGCTGCATCTTTTAGCTACATGTTACGACTCCCGCGGGATGTCGAAGATGGCTGATATATTTTCACCAAACGCTAAACAGCTGAGAGCTTATATTTTAAACGTTTTTATAATATCTTTTGCGTAGAATTATGCAAATAAATGTCAATTAAGAAATTCAAAATTATGATTAACAAATAAAATTTACTCTTACAATGATTTGAATACCTCCCATAGATAACTTTTCACGCATAATACTTTAAATCATCATAAATAACCCTTGTTTTACTTTTAAGATATTAAAGTAGAAAGTTATATAAAAAAAAAAAACTTTAGTTTGTATAATTACAAATCAAAATCATTTTGTATTAATTTGTATATTATATATCAATAGGCTCCGAATTCAAGTCGGTCGAAGCAAACAGAACCTGGCAAGGTGGGGTTTTCTTGACGCATCGCACCTATATTGCGAGTGTGGCTGTACAGACTATGGCCCACCTTATGACCTGTCTCACTTAGTCTTGCTCCACCACCTGCACAAAGGAGGCGCTCATGAATGCCGATGAAAGCGCTATCCGCGTGGCTACGCATTGGGCTCATAGAATATGACTGCAGCCATCGACACGAAAGAAGAAGAAGAAGATCATTTTCAAAAGATTGCAACAGCATCGCTACATTGAACTGTGGCGATGAATATTTTAGTTATTAAATATCTAAATTTAACAATAATGTAAGGGTTGAACATATCTATCGTACTACAAAATAAGTTTTAAAACTCTCTAGTATACCTCGTGAAGAGTCAAGATGCAATAGAACCCCAGGTACTGTTCCGCCAAAGTTACGTCGCGCCACAAGTGGCAAGAACACAAACTTTAAGTCGTTTGTGTCCCATGTCCCCACACTACCTGAAAATCTTATACGGCGAAGATTTCTGACTGAAACACTTCTACAACTTTACAATGTGAAAAAAAACCGCGTCTTTTATTTAAAAAGCTTTGGTAATATTATGGTGCACTTTTTTTAAAGGCTTACGCTTTAACGATGTAATCATTCATCTAACGTTTCAATAAATCACCTAACGATTACTGTTTATACCTTTTTATCGAGCCTGAAAATCTAGCTTAAACCAAAGCAAGAAGAATTTATTTCTCCAAACTAGTAGCCTACATGAGAGCAATCATAGTAGTTTAGTGTACTCGGTAAACAATTATTCATGTCGAATATTCACTTCTTAAGTTTGCCAGCTAGCATCTTAAAGCATTAATCGAACATTTTATTGTACTGTACACTCTTTTTTTATTCTCTACCTTCAACGCCCACTTTTCAGTCAAAATACAGAAAAAAATATTTTTTCTTATTATCAGTAGTGAATTCAACCATAATTCACTATTTATTCACTTTTTTTTTAAAAAAAAAACGACTTCCGCATTAGGATCATCTCCTGTGTCGCGGGGGTGTTCACAAACATACAATTCACACACAGATCAAATCCAGAGTCAGAACAAATCTTTGCGAATCACACAAAGATTTGTCCCATGTGGGGATCGAACCCACAACACCAGCTTAGTTGAAAGCGGCGAGGAGACCGCTTTAACCGCTACGCCAACCGTGCACTCACTTACAACAAGTATTCAGACTGTAAATCCAAACAAACATTGCTGAATAATAGAGTCGCTATCAGTATGTTTAAACGGTGTAAGTCGTCGGAGGGTGCATTCATTGCAACTGCTTATGCTAAAGAGTTGTAATGACGAGACTGATGTTTATGGATAAGCTTCATGCTGTTAAGTGAATGGTGGTAAGGAGTCATTAAATGGAGTGGAAAATAAATATTCTATCGATAAGCAGCTTTTGTTTATTTAAATTGATCAGCTTGATGGTGGTAGAGCTCTTGTGAACGAGCTTGAAAGTAGAAGCACCACCGTCTCACCTTTAATCTGCCACTAAATAGTAGTGCCTCCGGTTTCGTTATTACTGGTGTAGTGGTCTAAGCGGTCACTGCCCTGGTGATGTGGGTTCGATCCCCACATAGAACAAATCTTTGTGTGATTTGCAAAGATTGTGCTGTGTGTATACTAGTAAATTAGGCATAACACCGTAATACTCAGCGACGATCTAAAAAACGTTTTTATTGATGTCTATTTATTTGGACGTAGACATTGGACGACATTTACCATCAGGTCCGTTCGTTACATACGTCGTATAAAGAAAAAATCTTGTTAGTATGTTATGTATTGTTCTTACTACCTACTTTATCTAAAACATTATAATATTGAGTACAATACCTTAAACATTTAAAGCCATAGGAACAAGAAGACGAAACGGCCTTCAATCTTTTGGCAATTATCACACGCCAACAAGTTACTCCTGGTCTTACAGGAAAATCCTTCAGAGTTAACTCGGACGAGCTTCGCATAAAAATGTTTTGTTTTTCCTAATTGCTCAAAGTGGCTGTTTAGTGAGAACTTTTCGGCAAGTCATTGTTTTCGACATGGCCACGGTAATACGAATATTTCTGTGCACCCCTCTAGGAATTCGTGACTTGACAAACGGTGCCAACGAGCTGGATAAAATGCTAGGAATTTATGTAATACATAGATAGTGTTCTTAATAACATGACTTTTTATTTTCACGTTTGTTTGTCATTTCAAAGTTGAGCGATTGTTCTGTAAAATTTTATGTATTAATCTAATCTGAATGATTAAGAAGTAAATAAGCTTTGTTAACCCACTTCATGAAAGATTTGGAATACTGAATATATAATCAATGATTATAATACAACGCTATTTTGTTTAATTTTTGTAACTCCCTCGATGGTCTAGTGGTTAGCGTATGCGCCTCTTACAACGAGGTCTTGGGTTCGATTCCCGGGTCGAGCAAAGTGCTTTCCGTCAGAAAATTCCTAACATAACGGAATGACGTAATGAAATGTGGATATTGTACAACTCTGCCACACCGTTGTGCGTAATATAGGCGTGATATTATTTTATGTTATGTAAAAGTCTGCCGCGAAATAATGCAGCAACTGCCAATATTATGATAAACTTCCTTTCTAATTCACATAGGACTATTTTAACTTGCGTTTTCAACAATACTTAAATACATACAATGCATTTCCAAACTGTGAGTGACTGAGTTCATTTAGTTTTAAAAGTTTACGGAGCACTATTCAATTTCAAGTTTTACTTAATGATAAAGATACTTTCATGTTATTTCTTGATTTACAAATAAATGTAAACAGCAGATAGTATCAGTTCTTACAATCCCGAGTTCAAGTTGAAAGCGAGACGGGGGGAAATGGAATAACTAACAACTTGTAGACAAGGGCTTTTTGAAGTTCATATTTTGTTTGCGACTTGTATTTGCTTTAGCGTTGGAAAATTATATGTAGAGATATCAGGACAGAATTTTGTTAGTTCCATGCAAATTAAACACCTTTGGTTCGAATCTGTAAAGAAAACAGTTGATTTCGAAAGTTTTGTGCAATCCTTTTCCTAATAGAAATACGGTCGGTATATTTATTTTGATTGACAGAAATTTTAATTTTGTGTGATTCCATTTACGGAATACGCATGCCAATAGCAGCTGAAAATGTGATCGCAGCACTGTAAAAACTTAAAATTATTTAGTTCTTGTCTTGCTATTTTATAGTTATAATTAGTAAGCTTTATTTTGTTTCGTCGTCTGAAAATCAGATTAATATTCTTGTCACGTAAATAGCACTGAGAGGCTGAAAACACTGAGTTTTTTGAATTATAATTCCAAGTTTAATTGCAAAATCAAACCTCAAGATGATAATAATTCTGGTTTATGAAGAAGACAGACAGTTTAATTACATTAAAATGTAATCTATTCTAATATTTAAATAAGTTCTTTGAATAGGCTTTTGTCTCCAATAGCAAGAATCAATTTTATTATTCCTAACCGAGCTACATTAATATTAATATTGCCTAAAAGATTAATATTTTACCGAAAATCAAACATTTGTTTTTAGAAAATTGTAAAGCGTTCTATTTCTTCCTTTTAATGGAATTTTCATTGTTCAATGCTGATCTGTATACCGTGTTACAGAAACAATCACTCAAACAGGCTGTTCATATTGAATATTAATCGCAATTTTCACTGACGAATTGGAATAACTTGAAAGGCGAGTCGGGAGGCCGCGACCGGAGGAAATAAATTTGTAATGCAAAGTTAGAAATTTCATTCCTATGTTACCGATAAGTAAACGCTCTTACGCCGAGCCGCGCACAAAGGCAAGAATACGTTTAGCATTTTACTTTCCAATTGCTTCAGTTACACAAAGAAGCGCACGGAACTTGGCTAAAAATAATTCAGTGCCGCCCGAACGATTAAACGTTGAGCCAATAAGGCCTAGGTATTCCGCAATTTATTAGCCTTGCAAATTCGAAGCCGCCTCACCCCCTCTATGAAATATAGCTGTGGCCGCAGCAACCTTCCCGCGGCCGACGTCAGCGCTCGCAACCAACTGGTATTACACCCCTATTTTAACTCTAATTAAAAAGCCATCAAAGAGTTTTCAGTCATTAATCATGAAACTGTTAACGGTGAATGCCGACTTCCCTCCGAGTCCGAGAAAAAAGGAGGATTAGGATATTAACAAAATGCCTAAAATATTCAGGGTTAGTGAAGTGGTAAGCCGCTTGTAAAAAAATACGTATCTGCGGTACAGATTTCAGGTTTAACGGGAACGAATCTTAAGTTGTTTCGAGCGGTTTAAGGGATTGAGAACCCTTTTTTGGGAATTAGAACGAAAAATACCAGAGATATTTTTAAGCTTCGTAATTGACTGCAGCGCGCAGCGGTTATGTTTTTCTCGTTTCTCGTTCTTTCTTTTTAATGGTTTGGACGAACAAATTATGTTTACGTTTAAATATTTGAGTCGAAAGATAAAAGGAAATTGTTAATAAAAGTGGATTAAAAGGATCAGATGAACTGAAGATTTTTTGCTCGATAGTAGGCGTCAGGGCAAAATATTGCGAAGCGCTTCGCTGGATACAACAGACGTGTTTTTTAATACGTCACAATCAATGAAGAGTGATTTTTTTGTAATGAATCTGGAGTGTATCAATTGTATCTACGTTTTAAAATAGTGTCTGTTACAAATCAGTATTTGATTTAGGCAAATATACACGCGTTATAGTAAATCTTGTCAGGACATTTGGATAACAAATAAACCCATCAGCTTAAACAATAGTTCTCAATACAATAGCCGAAACACACCGCATTCTGTAACGGTAGCACTAAGTCGTCAAGCATTAGTCGTAAACTAATAACGTCTGCGGCACTCCTACCATGAATTACATAACTGCACTACGCATAGTTAAGAATGTAACTAAAAATATATTTTTTTTAACTAATAACTAGTACACAGATTCCTTTTTATAGTTTTCATACAATACAAATAAATAACAAAGTTACAAAGACATGTTTTTTTGTAAACCGGTGTAGTTATCTGCACGATACCCATGCCTACATAGGTTTTAAATTGTTTTGTCCTGTCTGTTTGCTTGTATGGGCTTTATCTTCTAAACAGCAGGACCGATTTTGATGTAATTTTGTATGACTGACGCAGACGAAACCACGGAAGAAATTTCGTTTGTTTGTTTGGTAGCTCTAATCTTGGGAATTAAAAGTTGGATTTTAATGATTCTTTTTGTGATTGATAGTCTTATTCTCAAGAAAGGTTTTATGATATCACACATTACGCTAAACTCCACCGGGGCAGATAAATAGGGATATACGCGGGTTATTTTTTTCTGTTGTCACACTGCTTGCTACTCATTCTCTGGGCGCATCAGAATTATCAGCGCTGCGGTGCTTTTTGGCGCTGCAGTATTTGTGCTGAGATGCGTACCATTTCTGGCATTAAGAATGATTTTTAATTTTTTTAGTTTTAGACGTTTTATAATGTATCTATTTTATTTGCCAGAATAAATGATTTTTCTTTCTTTCTTTCTTCTTTCTTTCTTTCAAACCACGGGAGCAGCTATTAGTTAATACAAACAATTCCACGCGGACGAAGTCGCGGGCGAAAGCTAGTTACTACTACGTTTCGGATGAAAGACTAGAAAGGGGGAGATGACACATACATTTGCCATGGGATACCTAGGTAGCGTCGCTTAGAAAGCACTGATGTATGAAAACTTGGAGATGGAGTAGTAGATAATAAGTGCAGTATGTGAAAGATAAAATTATGATAAAATGTTTGAATTGACTTGACACATGCATAATCAGATTGTAAGTAAGATTCGATAAAGTTAATGCTTCACACTTTCCTTGCACACTTTATTCACTAAATCAGCCTATTACGTGATATAAAAACCAATACAATGAAATAAGCACATAAAGAGCATATAAAATAATATAATTAAAAGTAGGAATAAACCAACAAAAGGTTTACTTGTGAAGTTACAAGAACAATAGCTAGTTCTAAAACCCGTGGTAGCGCAAGTCGAATGCCTGATTCGGTTGAAGTTCGCTCAGCGCGGGCGTCCGTCGGTTGCAATCGCGTTAATTCGGCGTCGGGGCTAACTGGGTGACACGCGATTATCTAAACAATCAGGCGTCGGAAACGCGTTGATTTGCACCGCCGCTGATGAACCACTGTGTTTGCTATACAACACCAATATTTTGAGCTTTAGAACTGTGCTGATTTAGTTTGAACTACATTCAAGAACTAACGACAATTTCTAGCTTTGTTGTGTCATTTGCTTAAGCAAATCATAGAATGCTAGTCAAGGACTACGCCTTGTTTGTGATTTAGAATTCTGTTTCATATCTATGAATCAAAATTAAGTCTTCAGAATTATAATATTAACGGATTTTGTACCACTGAGACGTCAGATCTAGAAACCTGTATTACAAATGCGCCTATACTTTTATTGATGCAACACGCATGCGCGCATTTAATATGAATATTCAGCATAATGCAACTGGTAATTTAGCAAAAAAGCTAATTATGTGTTCTAGTTTTTTTGGGTGTGCCAGTTGTAAATAAAATGCTTATAAAAATATGGGTTGGTAAGCCTCCACCTAAATAAAATAAAAACTAATTTAAAATTGATTGCTACTGGCCCTGGTGTATTAAGTGATTTTGACTAAATGTGATGCCGTGATTGCTTCAGCACAGCTCAGCAATTAGGTCAACGGCCCATTTAAGCACACATTTTGATTTAGCTAACATCGTCGGATGACAGCCGGTAAAACTTGAAATTTCAAACTGATCGAGTTGAAAGGTTTTCAATTAGCCAATCCGCTGAAACAGGAGTCCGACTAGACGTATGTCCCGGACGTTCAACGACAAGTATGTACTAGACCGTCGTGCGAATACGAGCACATGGACCGATTCGAGAGCCCTTCACCGCCCACTCGATAACTGATTCCGAATCACCGATTCGATTGATATCGATTATTTCCGACAAACCACGAAACAATGACCCTTTTATCATTTGTGCCGCTGAAATTCGTGAACGAAACAAAAGGTGCTGAATAAATTTCATTCACTTTTATGCTGACTGTCTGTATTTTGGCGTTCAAAACTTCGGATATTTCTGTACTCAGTTTTATTTACAGTTAAGGCAGTCAATATTATTGCCAAATAGTAGACAAAATAAAATATATTCAGAATTCAGGTATCATTAAGCCATATATAATAACATAACTAATATAATTATAATTATATTCCAAAATTCATAACAGGATTAAACACAGTAATGTTTAAAAAAACTAAAACAATTGTAAATAAAAAAATGCTTTTACTCCACGGCTGAATTTTTGGAAGCTGATCTATCTAATACTTAAATGTAAATATTATTATGTTAATATATATGTAGTCAGTTTAGTTCTAAAAATGTCGGTGTAAATTTTAATAGTGGTAGATAATAAATTAATTATAAGGTCATGCATAAATATGTGTAATATTAGTTGTCAGATACTATTTTGTATGTTTAGCTAAACATGATTTGTATACCTATTTGCTAAAATGTAGCGAACATAATTTATTATAACACCTATTGTATGATAATACCTATATTTACAAACAAAGAATATTTCTATTTATATTTCTAGTAGGTACTATTTAAAATCTTAGTAGGTACAAAATTAAGTGTAAAAATGATTATACTTTATTACTGAGCTGATAAAACTAGTAATCCATGTTAGTAGTACGTGTTTACCTTCCCCTAATTTAGTTAATTTACCCATTTATGTAAGTATTCATCGCTAAATTACATACATACTTTCATACATCATGGCATTAGTTACACATTTCAAATAGCACTAAAATATTACATTGGAATCGTAGCACTTATATAATACGACTTGAACATCAAACTAATTGTAGGGCTCAAGGGCATACATGGATACTCACTTAGATATCGGAACGATTACACGGAAAATATATCACACGCAATACTAGTTGGTATCTATGTACAATTAATGATATAAGCTATAATACCATTGATTGATTGTCCAAAACAGTGTTAATTTTTTGCATAAGCTAATTCGCTTACCCAAAATTGAGAATTTCCAAGATGAATGTAAAAAAATCGCTGTTAGATATAATTAACACATTTTTGTAATTTTTGCGTACTAATGAACAAAACTTGTTAATGGGTCTCTGATTATTGCAAAGACAAAACATTAATTATAAAAAACTAAGAGCTGTTACTGAGAGTCTTTTAAAATAATTGTGTTTTAACACATGTTTAAAACTGTACTGTACAGAAATCTAATTTTCTACGTCCCAGTCTGGCATAACAACGTTCACACAATAATAGCCTCAAATAAAATTACTTGCGTCAACCAAGCTCCCAAAAAACATTTCATATTATTATACCCACCATAAAAACTAAATACGAAGCCGAAATACCAATCCAATAGTTTATAGCAACAATGGCGTGATCTCGGGCCAATTTACGCCATTTTGGGGGAACGAAACAAAAAATAACAATAAACTGCTTAATACAATTTGGGAGTCACATGAGCGATGGGGTGGGCATTAATATAATGAAACACGGGATTGGCCTGATCAATGATAAACTTGTTTAATTCAGGTAAAAGTATTATGCTTAATTGGCAAGAGTCGTGGTCGTCTAGAGATCGAAACTATGTATACATTCCAGATGGCCGCAATATTTTTAATTAAGTAAACATTCATTGACAGAGCAGCGATAGCCGAGTGGGAGACCGTAGGACTGCGAAGTCAAAGTTCTCGGGTTCGAACCCACGGCACACATCTCTGTTAATAAATCGTTAAGATTCGTCTTTTCGAAGATATGTGTGTATTTATCATAGAAATTGTCGCTTGCTAACGATAAAGGTAAACATCGTGAGGAAACCTGCATGCCTGAGAGTGCCTAAGAAGTGCTCGAGGGTGTGTGAAGTCTACCAATCCACACTTGGCCAGCGTGGTAGACTATGGCCTAACCCTTGTCATCATAAGAAGAGGCCCGAGCTCAGCAGTGGGACATGTATTAGATTTTTGTTTATAATTTGATTAATAAGAAGAGGTTCCTTTTTTGGAGTAAAACCGATAGAAATTCTGCATCATAAGATATGGTTAATGCAACTTTATGTGTTCTGGTGATTTTTAACTGACTACAAAAAAATGTATTGCTTGAGACCCGTATGTATGTAATATTGTATCTTCGCGATTTTCTCGAAAACTACTCGGGCCTCGAATTTAATTACGAGTAGACACCCGAGCGCCGTGTTTTATACACTAACGTTATTACGTTAGTGTATAAAAACACGGCGCTCGGGTAATTCATCAACGACATCAAACGACAAATCATATCTAAAACACTAAAATGCAAGTTAGTTGGCGCCTATTTTGTCAACATTGTTTTAATCATGAATTGAGTTACATACAAACTGATAAATTAAAACAATAATTTCAAAAAAGGTCGCCAACAAACATACCTACATTTTATTGTTTTAGATATTATTTGTTTCAAAAAAAGAAATTTAATAATATTTAACTTAAAACTGTATTATTTTTGTATGAGAACAGTCAACCAATTGTTACCCTTAATAAACTCAACATAATTAAAATATAGCGGTTGAACTCAACCATCAGTATACACTAATCCCAGACACTGCTTTATTAGCAAATACTTTCTCCAATAAAGGCAGACGTCTGCGATTTGCGTAATCGACAATTGAAATAATGGATAGGTATTTGAGGCAAATTATTACAATTTTTCTTGGAACAACTTGCTCTTGCTGAATAAGCTTGGTCAGATTGTTTGATATTCTAGAGTTATTCTGTATTTCTGTACCAATTCTTGTAATTTTTTATCGAAGGAATTTACAACTGGTAGATAATATTATAGAACTGTGAAAGAGATATTTCGTGAGATCTTCTATTATTCGAAACCTTTAGGACTTTTTTCATTTTAATGCAGCGTCATGTTGGCCATTACAGTTCGTTTATAGTCAATTCAACAAATTCCCTAATTCCTCCTCTTCATTATAATAATTCATATATCAATTCAATACTGCTGACTGCCTCGATGGCCTAGTGGTAAGCGTATGCGCCTCTTAATGTGAGGTCTCGAGTTCGATTCCCGGGTCGGGCAGTGTTATTTGTGAACTTTTCGTCAGAAAATTCACAAAGCAGCACGGAGTTGGAATTGTGCCCGTTGGATGGTGATAGGCTCACCCTCTATCCCATGGGACCTAAACAAAACAGGTGAAATGTGGGTGTTGTACACCTCTGCCACTGCCTTCTGGGTAATACAGACGTGATGTTATGTTATGTTATCAATTCAATAAAAAGCACACTGAAATCTGTACAAACCCTATTGATTATGATTGTCGTTACAAACAACTTCTTCTTCTGATCCACCCTATCCCTAAACACATAGTAACATATAACAACAATCCCCTTAGTTCCCGTCATTATCAGCCAATAGATACCCAAGTTTAATTACGTTACATTCTCAAGACATTTGTTTTTGATTGCGAATCATATCAAACAACCCGATTGAACGGGAGCCCTCAGGCAAACACCTGCTATAGGCACTTGATAATTAATTTTATAACAAACCTTGTACAAGTTCACAAGATTGAACTGTGTTCCAGACGTGATTTTTTTTTAAATAACCTTGCCCTTCTAAATTTGTTCGTTTTGCCTTGTCTTGCTCAAGACGGTTTTTGAACGGGAGAAAAAATATATGTTTAGCTTTATAAATTAAAATGCTGTAATATAACTTTATTTAAACGTATTAATGTTTAAGGAAAATATAATTTCAGCATGCAACTGATGAAACGGCAAGTTCTTTGAATCAAAACATTTCATAATTTGGTAAATGGTAGAAGGTAGAATACGTTTTTATTCAATTACTACACTAGTGTAGTAGGTATACTCGTACCAACTAAAAAAAGATCGAAAGGGCTAAATAGAGTTATTCAGTAGATAAAGTATCGTAATTTGACGAGAAAAATTGTCTTTTAAAATACAATAAGATTTAAAAAGAAAATATTGACTATTTTTCAAATACAAATACAACAGTGTCTCAGTTAAACATGCAAGACAAAAGTGAATACAATTGTAACACCAAGTCCAACTGCCGAATTTCGTCTACAAGGTTAGGCTATTTACAAAAACACTTCATTTGTGTGCAAGATAAAAGGATTCTATGGCCACAGTCGCAAAGGTCAAAAAAGTATATCATGTTAAAAATTGCAAATAAAATTCAATCAATTGTGTCGAATATTGATTCCAACAAATCAATATTAGATTTTAATGCGTCGATGATTTGAGATGCTTTATGATAAGAACTATGGGTAACCTATTGAGTATCTATTTGTTTAATTTATTCACGAAGTTGATACAATTTATTTACAACTATCACGAAACTTTAAAGGCAACCTTAGAGCAATAAACTCTCATGATCTAGATGTTAAAAATAAATAAAAAGTTGCCGTATTCTTAACGTAAGCCAAGGTATTCTTAAGGTTTTTGATTTAAGGTTGATAAAAAAATGCCTCACATTTTATTTATTTTATTTTATTTATTTTATTTAAACTTTGCACATATATAAGTACAGAGGCGGACTTAATGCCTAGTGGCATTCTCTAACAGTCAACCTTGGGTGGTGCAGAGAAAAGCAAGGGTAGGTGCAATATGAGAAAAGAACTGAAGTGTTTACAGTGCTGAATATAATATATCAAATCAATACATAAAATACATACAATAGGTACATAGATATACAAAATGCTATAAAATAAATAATGTAATATACTTATTAGTCTTATTACATACGTGAATAAATACAGAAATATAATACATAAACAAGAAATATATATAGAAGATGATAAAAGCTAAATTTAACACTTTATGATGATTCTGCCAATTGATCGGTAAGTAGTTTGCGCACTTTAAGTTTGAAAGTGAACCGTGTTGCCGCCATCCTGATCTCCTGAGGTAGCGCATTCCAAAGAAGAACGGATTGGACAAAGAAGGAAGAATGAACATAGCCAGTCGAGTGTGAAGGACACAAAAGAAGTCTATTATTTGATGACCGTAGATCCCTATCATGGTTAGAGCTCAAATACTGGAGGTAAGGTGTTAAGTAGGAGGGAGGAGTAGGAGAGTTAAGAAAGGAAAAAAGGGTAGTGAGAGCACGCAAGCTACGGCGTGGGCGAATAGGTAACCATTTGAGCTCGGAGCGATAAGCAGACACATGGTCATACTTGCGAAGGTTAAACACAAATCGAATGCAGTTATTGAGAAGTCGGTCATATTTATTGAGAAAGTCTGCATTCAGGTCAAAATAACACACATCACCATAGTCGATTATAGGGAATATTAAACTCTGCACAAGCATCGCTTTGGTCTTGGATGAGAGGAAGTTTTTCAGACGGTACAGAGAGCGCAGGGATAAGGTTACTCTACGACTGACACTGGACACATGAGCTTGCCAATTGAGAGTAGTGTCAATATAAAGGCCGAGGTCTTTCACCGCAGGACTTAGCGCTATGATCATGCCGTTGTATATTATTGCTGGCAGGGTAGGTAGCTGTATTCTAGACATCATGCGTTGACTACCAACAATGAGTGCCTGACATTTGGAGGGATTCACAGTGATGCCAAATCTGTCTGACCAATTTTTTATGGCAACTAAGTCCTGATTGACCTTCTCAATCGCATCAGACACATTATCAACGCCTGCTTGAGCATACAACTGCAAGTCATCGGCGTAAAGATGATACGAGCACTGAAGATGGAGAGTGATAAGATTTATAAAAACAGAGAAGAGTAACGGAGAGAGTATGCTGCCTTGGGGGACGCCAGAGAAGAGATCACACCAACCTGATGAGGAATCATCATGGCGCACCGACTGCTGACGTCCAAGAAGGTAAGAGGTAAACCAATCCAGCGTTCCAGAAGAGATCATGAGTTGAGATAGAATTTTCAGGAGGATCTCGTGATTGACGGTATTAAAAGCGTTTGAGAAGTCTACCAAAGCCAACACAGTGACTTTGGTATCCTCCATACCCGCTCTAATATCGCCAATCACTTTGAGAAGGGTAGAGGTAGTGCTGTGACCAGGCCTGAATCCAGATTGGTAGGAGCTGAGGAGATTGTGACCGTATATGTACGTGGAAAGTTGTTTATGGACACAGGCCTCGAGCACTTTGGATAGGAAAGGAAGAATGGATATTGGTCGGAAATGATTTGGTTGGGAAGGATTGGGGATCTTTGGGAGAGGAATGACGAAAGCTTTTCGCCAAAGTGAAGGATAAGTACTGGACTCTAAGGAGGAATTTACTATATGGGAAATGGCAGGAAGAAGGCTATCCAACACAGTGACGACCATGCGACGACTGATATTGTCAAAGCCTACAGCATTGGATTTTATGGATAGGATAATCTTCTTAACCTCTTCTGGCGCGACTGGAGAAAACTGAAATTGGTCAATGCTGGGCCGTGACAGAGCACCTGTTTCTTATTGTGAACCAAATACTTACCATGTTTACGCATGAACTGACAGAAAAGCTTACTTAGCTTATTAGCCCCGCAAACATAAATGTGCGTACATCGAGAGAATATGAATCATGTCGACATTCACATAACAATCGATACAGTCGTGAATACCGAAAACATTAATCGTTAACTTTCCTTTTACAATGTCATTAGGGAAATTGGTATCGTTAATTTATAAAGGCCCCCTTTAACTGCTTTGCTATCGACAAATTTAAATCGGTAATCCTGCGGTTTGTTTTATGGCATCGATATCACTGGATTTATATCGATGATCGTAAACGTACGGTTAATACACCGAGATCGATGTTTAATTCACGAATCGGTTGATACCGCAGTCAAATGATTTTCTCTTGCGTTTTTATCTACGCGATATTGATTTTGTTCATTGTGTGGTTTGCTTTTGCTATTGTTATCGGATAAATCCATTCAATGTCTTTGCACTATTTTTGCCAATTCTTTCAAATTCATAAAATAAAGCTTAAGTAATCCGTTCTTAAAATAGATCAGTGAACAACTGAATATTTGATCGCAATGTTTTGTAGGATTACAACTCTTTTATGAATATCAAAGCCAGTATTTTCGGCATAAAAACTGAACCACTGGTATAAATACTCCTTTCTTTTCACGTCACCACATAAGCGTGATCGATTTTTTAAAAAAACGTTCTCATTGATTCCATTCAACTCGCATGTTTTGATTGAAAGTGTCAATAGGGGGCGCGAAGTTCGCGCGTATAAAGTTACGGCTAAAACAAACTAAAGGCGCAATACTTAAGTGCGAAGCGAAAACGAACAAGATTCACGTATCGAATTACCTTTGACGAAAGCGGATTGCAGTCGAATAAAAGGAGATTCGATAAAGGAGACGGGTCTCTTTGTGTTTTTGTTTGACATCGACACAGTTATTGCTAAAAAATACTGCAAATGCGTAAATATAATAAACTATAGTTACGTATATATTAGACATTAAAATAAAAAATAAGTTAACAATGGTACAGAAATTTTTAAGAAATTTAACGTTCAATCTCAATTCTTATAGGCTAAAATCATGACTCAAAAGACAACTCCTAACTGAACAATGAAACTCGTGATTGTTCATTAAATCTTTTCCAAAGTAAATATTTAGAATTGGCAAGTGGAATAGGATTTGTAGGCGTCAGGAACAAACAACGGGCCTCTAACATTATGGTTGAGACCAACGCTTAATTAAGACTAGGCACCTCTGCAGAGGAAACTAATTAAACTTATTCCATTATTCGTGCAAACGAAATTTTAAGAGAACGTCCGGGGACAATCTGCTGCAAGAAAGATTTATTATTATTGCATTAAAACGTTTTGTCAGAATCGCTCCTATAAGTTCTTTATTGCTGCGAATTCAATGCTTAACAAATTATTGTGTGAGTTTAAACATAAATCTTCCGTATAACGAAAATTTAATCAAAATTCTTTTCTCATACATAAGAATGAAATTTAAGATAAAACTAAATAGCTAGCGCATTTTGAAATTGTTTATTCGAGTTTTAAATATTCTTTAGACGCAGAAAAACAACTCCAGAAATGGGTGCCTTAATGAAAAAGTCTTTAAAAATATGAGATAAGTGATTAGTAATTTTTGAACAGAGACAGGAAGAGAAATCATAATTAAAAGGACTAGTCTAAACGATTGTAACATAGAGCCACTAAACCCCAACTTCCAATAAGCGGAACCGCACAAGTTGCTCGAGGTGCAATTTCCAAAAGTATTGATGACTGTAACACAAAGGGGGCGGAGCAGAGATTAAGTAAGTAACTTGCGAGGCTTCAATGTTCGGCCATTTCCACACAAAGGCGAAAATTTTCCAGACGCGAAGAATTTGATGCTTTTCGGCCACAATGGCAAGCAAACGTCAGCGGTGAGTTTTGATGAGTGTTTTACGACTGAAATTTGTGAATTCTTTTCTCGTTATCACAATTGTTTTAAAGTGAACAAAGCGGCCGTAATACAGTTAATGTGGTCTGGCTCAAGGTCTTGCCAGCAAACGAGATAAAGTGCGGCACGTAATTTAATTTAGATTTCGTTGCATTCTGTAAGGATGTGGATACGGTGTTTTGACTAGATTGCGAAATTTGTCTCGTTTTGGACTAAATGAGTTATTGTATAAAATAAAGGAAAAAGTTTATAGGACTCAAACCACATATTTGTTAGAATGCTATAAAAAAATAAACTCTTATTTCCGCGAATAAATCAAATTGTAATTTGCTTTTATTGTAATGTTATGTGCATATTATATATAAAATAATTTACACAACATAAAACGTAGTTGTATTACGCAAATGATCTTAAAGTTTACCTGATTTTATTATCAGATAAACTATTTATTTAAGACCGCAATATAAAAAATATCAAAATCACATGAATAAATATTGCGTAACACGTATCACCGCATGAAAATAAATCAGAGTGAAAAATACAGCAATAAACAGAACCGAGATAATCGTGTTAATCAGCATTAACGATATACATACATTTGGACCATAATTCATTAAAACTGTGTTTGTTTTTATGACAACTGTAGCTTTTAATAAACTGATTATGTCCGAATGTGACAGGTTGTATAATATGTAAAATTAAAATAATTTTATTAATTAGTTCGCAATAACGTTCCGTGTAAATAAATGGAAGTTATCGATGGAATTACGCCGAGGGAGTAATGCAATTATTATTGTTTCACTGCATAGCGGAACAAATGTTCTGCAGCTAATTTGAATGTTTGTTTATACTTAAACCTCATTTGTATAATCTTGTATTCTGCACAAATGCGGTTGTAATCCCCATGTTTCGATTAAAACTGTACAGTAATGATTGATTCGATTACTTAACTACTGTGAGTGAAATCAGTGCACTGATTCCGATATATACTTAAAAGGTATCAAATAAAATCACAATTCTTATCGACAGTCTCCATTAAATTATAGGCACGACTGCCGCCATGGTCAAGCCAATAACACTACATCATTTATCTGTCAACCGTGTGAACTATACAAGCGCGAAGCAACTTTATAAAACCCAAACTTTTTCCCATTATTCGCCGCAATATTCACTAACAATGCAGGCTTTATTTTCATATGAGGTTGCTTTGCTATCAGGCAGTTTCATCGACGAAATGTATCCGAAAATGGCCTCGTTTATAATATGCAAAACACCAAATATATGAAACTGCAATGAATTACTTAACTATGCCTGAAACGTTAATAGGTCTATATTTAAAATGTTTGCGGTATACGTTAAATATTAAATCATTTATAGTCAGAAAAGTACAAAGCATTCCCGATACGAGGACGAGTCAAGAGTAAACATAAAATATTTTCGTCATTGACAGTCCATTAACGGAGAATTTTCTCCTTTAATGTTCAGTAATAAATACTGATACATGTCACATAAATACCGTGTTACTTTTCATGACAATCAGTAGCTTTGCTTCGAGTTTGACTTCTGGAAGCTGTGTCCGCTGTATAAACTTGCTTAAATACAGTCATTTTGCGCGAGTAAATAAAAGTAAAAAAAATATAACATCAGGCGTATTTGTGAAGCGAGCGTGTTATAGTGTTTGTTCTTTTTTTATAAAAGTCCACACAAGTAGGTTTTTACTGAAAACAACTTCAGTATCTACTGCAGTAGTTCGTTTTCAATTTATTGCATGCTCTTTTGAATGTCCTTTGAAATGAAAACAACATCGGATACTCAAAAAAATAAAATTCAAAGATATGTTTGTTTATAAGTTGCCGATGATCGCATAAAATACAGAATGCCCCGTTTACTTAAACAAATTAAAAAAAATAAACATGTCAACTGTCGTTAACTCTATGTTTTAGCAATGACAGAGGTTTGTGTAAATTATAATGCAAAGCAGTAAGATTGGAGCTCAAATGTTGGCAACGATTCTTATACGACAATTCCACTACGGAACTAGTACCGTATTCTGTGTACAAATAGGCTTATGAAACTATGCAAGTGTGCAAATAAATGACCACTAATGAGTGTCTTTACATAAGAAAACACATCAACGGAAAGCGTTTGGTCAGATACGTTTTAATGAAGTTTTAAGTTCTATAGTACGTCAGCTACATTTTTGCCTTAGGTTTGGTTTAGCTACAGTTATATAATTATAACACCTAGAAAACGAGTACACACATGAAAGTGAAGGCACTTTTATTGTGACTTGTACGTAGCCGTTATATTTTAGTTTGTATGCGTGTTGGCCAAACGGCGGCGGCGCGGCGGCGCGTTGTGATTCTCAGGCACACATCAATCTATTTTTGGATTCACTTTAGACGAAGTGCTTGGATGAAGACGTTGATCTGAGCGATATGGATCTATAGTTGCAGAAGGTTCGTTAACACAGTTGAATCCAACATAAAATAATCTTTCAAAAGTTAGACAACGGGTCTGAATCGCGTAATTATTATAAAGGTAAATAAATACCTATGCTTGACCATACCTATATTCAGACCCGTTGTCTAACTTTTGAAAAATGTTCTCAAATCGCGAAAGTTTAAAAACATATAAAATAATCTGTTCTCAGAACCAGAGAAGTATATGAGTAAATCGTTTTTCCTTTTTGCAGAAGTTAAGCATATTTATAGTGTAGGCTTTGAAAGTACCCGTTTCCTGATATCTTCTTTCTTAAGCTTATTCTGGTCTTTAATAAGCAGAATACAGGAAAAGGAATTACATAATTTCATACCACTCCAAATAGTCAAGCTAGAAATATTTAGAATAAAATTGGAAACTATGCAAAAAAATAATCAGAAATGCATAATATTTTGTATCACCTGAAAATGAAATTAAAACTTTCACATAACCGCAATTAAATTACTTTTAATTTGAATAAACACTAACTAAATCTGCAATGCCTAATTTACATACGTAATTATTTTCAACTAATTATCACAAACAACATGTAATTACTTAACTGTTTTATCAAATTAATAACAATTGTTAACAAACTATTGCTGTTAATCGCCTGATCTAAATAATGTACCTAATGTGTTTATTTTATCCATTTTTTGTGTAAAGATTATGGCTCAATTTATGTTGGGATTAAATCGGTTTGATATTTACAAAATAAACCAGATTACACGAGGATTAAAAAGAGCATAATGTTTTAAATCCGTATCAGAATGACACCTAAAAGGCCTTCTAATAGCGATTTTTCTTTTTCATCTATTTGTAACCACTTTATATTTATCAAGCCAACATTTAATATTGTTTATCCGCCCGCATTTAAGATTCACCTCCTTTAATATGGGACCTTAACTTAACAGGTAAAATGTGCGTGTAACACATCTCTGCTACACTCATTTAAGTAATATTGACGTTATGTTTCGTTGGGTATGTAAATTTTGTTATCAAATCAATACTCCAAAAGTAACCTTCAGCAAACCAGGGACAAAAAGCCAAATCAACGAGAGATGAACAGAAAAACCCGTATACGATAAAACAACTTACGCTTACCAACAAAGCAGCCACCCACATATATTAGGTTTGTAAAGGTATCGGATCCCGGACCAACAACGTAAGATAAAATGTTCCAATCTATTCCAAATACCTGAACGTTTGATTCCAAAGAGCGGTTTGACGAAGGTAAGCTTCCTTAGAGGGTCCTCAACCCTTTTGTCTCGCGAGAATACAATGGACCATCGCAATGGTTGAAGATGCGACATGGGACACCCCTCTTGACTACGTGACTAAATTTTAAGCAAAATGTTTTGTGGGAAACGTATATAGAAATAAGTAATGTCATGTCGTCTGTTGTTTGGTGTCGCGTGTCAGATCCTGCTGTGAGGGTTGGACACTCAAGATTTTACTAGACAAGTATAAATTGCGAAAATAAACGGTGATAACGGTATGATATCGCCGTATTTTGTTTGTTACTTATTTTGTTGACGACCGGATGGCGAAGTGGGTAGTGTACCTGCCTGCAACGCTGAGGTTGCAAGTTCGATTCGCGTTCAAGACAAATCTTTGTGTGCTTGAACATGGGGGTTGGTCTTGGTCTGTGTGTTCTTCTGTATAATAAGTAGGTATTTACAGTCAAGATATCAAAAATGCCTATCTTAAAATGACCACGTTTGTTACTAAACAAATAAATATTTTGATCAGGTTGTCTCTTCCATTCATGCACCATACACATTTCTCAAATACCATATGATAACTAGCTTCTATTACACCTTTGCGTGCAAGTTAGCAAACAAGCGGTATAATTTGTATGGCCGCTGGATGGTGAGCAACATTATTATGGTCATGGCATCATAACAATCATGTACATGGTTTTTAACTGTTCCTAATTTTGAATACTGTAAGAGCGTTACAATCTTTTAACTTCTTTTTCATTTACATTTATCTTATTTATAATACTTATCACTATACCTTCACAATTTACCCTTTCAATTAACACATAGCTCTGACTATAAAACAAAACTCTTGGCAGCTTTTAATTTTATTGTTAACGTTGTCGAAGATAAAAACCGAGTAGTTCTAATAAAAGCTAAGTTCCACGAAATGAGTGGTCAGTTAGTCAGGGCTCGTCCAAGTTTCGTCTAGTCCGGACGTGGCACGACGGCTGCCTCCTTCACTTATTGTGTGATTCTTTTTTACCTTTTTCGCTTGTGCCCGGTTGAGTGCGCTCTTTCTTTCAACTCGGCCTGTACGTTTTTTTTTGTTTGCTCACCACTAGCATGGACATTTGCCTCTCAGACTCATCCAGCTTACTCTTGGATCGTTTTGAGTGTTTTAGTTCATGGTCACTTAAGTTTGAAATAGCGCTCGCTACTTTTGTTAAACATCGTGTTCTTTTGAACTTTGAGATGTTGAGATGAGACTTTACCGTTCTTGTAGTTTGTAGAAAATACTGACTCCTTTTGAAATGTTGCGACGTTAAGACTTGCAAAATTTAGAAAAAGTATTTTACCGTCCAAAATTTTGAATATATTTTCTTGAATTCCCAACTCGTATTGTTTGTTTCGATATTTATTGAAACTTATTTAAGATAACAAGCTATTATTAATACGTACTGCACAGAGTTTGAATAATAATCAAAATTTTTCAAAACCTTTTATAAACATTGTGTATAATTAGCTTTGTCGAGAAAATTTTAATTAAAATAATTTGATTTTATACTCATTTCAAGTCATTAATGGAATAAAACAGCAATCACATAACATATAACAATTATTTTTAAATCGATCTCAAAATTACGGCCAATATTTGCTATTTGCCAGAACCACTTGCGTAAATGATTTCGCTGTATATTTATTTGCAAATGTAGACTCCCCTAATGGAAAACGATGGTGAACTTTGGGGCGTTTGCTTGGGCTCAAACGTCATCAAAAGTGTCAATCACGGATGTTTTCGAATAGCAAAACCGATTATCGGCCGTATTAAGTCGGTTATTGTTATCGACAGACGCCGTCTCGTCCAACAGACCGTGAAGCAGATTAGGGACATCATAATATGCCCATATTTTTGGCGTCAGCTGCATACGTCGCATGCACGTCTACCATCCTTTTTTCGACGAAATTCTTATTAAATTTCAAAATATAAAGCTCAATTTTGTGGTTACGATAATTTCTTTGTGCTAGTACCTACATACTCAAATGTTGAATAATAGTTTAAACATAAATGTTTTTTTCCGGCTATTGTTCAATAGCCGAAAAAAAACATTTATGCAAAGAGATTTAACAAAAAATACTCATTCATGCAAGTTAAATCTAGTTTTAAAAACAACATTTCAGTGCTTTCAACCGGCTCAGCTACTGTATATATACAGCGTTTAATATAGGTTCAAATTGCCTTAAAACAACGGTATTTTTAACAGTTTTATTCTACTGTAGAGTCGTATTCTATTTTATGGACTAAACTGCTAAATTAATTCGGCGATTTGAAAATGTGGAAAAATATCTTTACTTCATACTGTCGTTGGACAGTATGAAGTAAAGATATTTTTTTGAAGTGTATTACGAATGTTATTTTGGGGCTTTGGTTTGTTTCGGGTGTTCTCGTTACAATATTGATAAGTACATTAATATATGACAGTTAAAATTATAGTAAAAAAAAGTACTAGTAATAGCAATACTTGTTGTATTGCAATTACATATTATTTGTGGCAAAAAGAATGCCTTTAACTTTTCTTGCATCTTTTCGATGTAACTTCAAAAGACAACTTTGAATATAGGCACTTTATTAAATGCCAAAATATTTTTCGTAGAAATACTCAAAACAAATGAGCCTCAAACTACTCAAATAATAATAATAACACGGTCGAAATTAGTAGCGTGTGGCTAATTACAAGGGTTGAAAGCTTCGAACGCCCAACTCGGATAAAGGGATGAATAAGTTTGTGATCATTCTTCAGTGGAACCACCAGCCTGTCATTAGTAGCCACTATGTTTTAGGAAAGTATTTTCTATATAATATACACAGACAATGTTGTAAAATTCGATGTGAGGGTCACGTTTCGCTAAGTACTTTTTAAATGCTTCAGTTTTAATATTTTTGAGTGGCACGTGTTATTTTAATTTCATTGTTTTTTTTTTGTAACTGAATAATATTTATGTGTGATATTGCAAATAATTTACCAAATTTATTGTATTACGATTGTGTATTTTATTTAAGATTATTATTTTTGTTAGTGAATATATTTTGTTTCAAAACATTTAAGTATTGAAATTTAAAAAAAAACCATTATTTTATTTACGCAATTAATTTTATTCGAATCTTTTTTCGAGATGAGTCGAATATTCAAACCAAAAGGTAACCGCGTCAGATAAATTTTCAGCACGAATGTCTAAAAATGTTGCCATAAACATTAATCTCTACGTCCAAAGTGTTGCGGTAACACATAAAGTGTATTTCATTAAGTGCAGCAATGGTTAATGATACAAGTTTGGAATTCATTAAGTCCCTGACAAACTGTTTAAGCCCATAATGTTTAATGGTCGCGGTTAATTTTACATTAATATTGTGGTCTGGAATGACCACATCTCCTAATCCTATTAAAGTTATAACAGGAATATTAATAATTTGTAATAGCCACCTGTTAGGGTTTTGTGATTAAAATTACAGGATTTAATAGAATACCTAAAGCCGAAAGACATTTTTAAACAATTTTTTCTATCGGAAAGATTTGATTATAATAAACATTAAAAAACCCATTTAGTATTGCATTTTGTAAGTGAAATGTCGACCTATAAATCATATTTTTATTATAAAGATAATTCAGTTTTAAATAAGGATAAAATATTTGGGATTATGTCTAGCTGAATATTTTTCAAAGTCAAATTAGGTTTATTAATTTCTAACTAACCTTAAGAATTTGTTAATGATATTTCTGAAGTTAGCAAAGTTCCTTAAGAAGTAAAATATTCTTTTTTTTAAAACAATTTGCTTTGGGTATTACTTTATTTTTTTTACACAATTGTCAAATTTGTTGTTTGAGCGACTTTAATTGTTTTGGTTTCAGGTAAAAAAATACTGGTTTGTTCTAATCAAGTTATTAGTTTTTATTTTAATTTGCATGTCTACATTATCTCTTTTTTTTCGATTATAAAAAAAATATGTCCGAAATCCTTTTTTTTTTCTTTATTCTCTTTATATACAAAGTCAAACCGTCACGGATTTGATGTACTCGCAGGATTCACAAGAGAAAATATTAACTACAACTGTATTAAAATCTTTACTCTCGCCGACACGGAGAGGGCAATGAAACAAAAGAAATCTTTTGTCTCTCTTACTCCCGTTATGTTTACATCACTGTGTCTCTTTCTCTCTTCACATCATGTACCCTTGAAAGCGTCTCAATGTTGAATGTGTTAGTGATAGCAGTACTTATCACACGTCTGTGTGAGTAATTTTAAGTATTTTGTGTCATGCCATGAATCATGATTCTAAAATTTGGTATCATCACGTACATTTTTGGTTACTTGAACACTTTTTACTTATAAATATGTTTGAGTTTTTTTTTTATATAAAAGGATTAGTATAGTTTAGCTATAATCATTGGTACATACGCACACAATATTGCAAAAGCAATGTCCACTTCTTAAAAATCCATTTAGACATCATCAACTTGATTTCAAAGAACTTGAAACTTACTAAATGATTAAAAAGACTTAAAAATGATTTCTGAACTTACCTCGTCTATGCCTCATGTGGTATTTGCTCTTAGTAACAGTCCCTGAGCAACACGGTTGTTCAAAGTAAAAATTATACGAATTGTCCACTTCAGGAGTTTGTTGCACTGTCTGTGAGTGAACATGCCAACTGACACCGATGATCAGTACCACCGACCATCTGACCACTACTGCCAAAGCACCCATAGTCCGGCTGTTCAACTCGTACATAGTTCACAACACTAAACTCACTAAAAGTCAAAAAAGTCTAGTCTTTAATTCAACAGCATTATTCTTTCTGAAAAAAATAAAACCTCTGTTGAGTATCTTGTCACACAAAACCTCTTTATCAACCAACTCCGGCTTATTCTATACGCTATTACAGTTAGAAGGAAACCATAAATAAATTGCTAAGGCATTACTCATACATCCGAAATTTATACGCAGTAAGCAGATTACGCCTAGCTTTTAGGCCTAAATTCGACCTGTCTAAGCGACGCGACGGCTTCTGCTAGTCAAGAATTGAAACCTTGTAGGCATACATTTTAATCCGAATATAAATATTCGAATATAATTTAAATTCAAATATAGAATTGATCGTGAACAACCAACTCATATCGTGTTTTAGGTTGCAATTAATTTAGATTAGGGATAAGTTATTAAGCTGGCTATGGTAAATTTTGTTAAAGTGCGTGTAACGTTTAGCGTGAAAAGTGGCGGCTGATTAAAGTAAGTAAAGTTCGTGTTGATTTTTGTTTTACTTGTAATATTATTGTAAGTTTACAATATGTAATTAGATAAAAACAATGGAAATTATAGTTTTTCATTTCATTTATGATATTATTGCTGATCATAACTGGTATATAACTATGACGCATTAATTAACTTTGATAAAGGTACCTACTAAGGCTGTGACTATAAAGTCGACACCTGAATTAAGTAAAATAGTAGAAGTATTTCTTTTTCCACTTCTTTGTTTACCCATAAAAAACTCTACTATATTTAAAAAAAATATCATATTTATGTATGTAAAACATAAAATGGATGTTTTGTTTCTGAAATTGTTTCCATATTTTACACATAGCCACATAAAATCTAAAAAACCCTGTCAAAATAAATATCGATAAATTTTACGTAGTTTCCCAGTACAAAATGGATTCCGTGACTTTTTTATCCAAACAACCAACATTTGGCAAATCATTAAAACTCATTGTTCGTACACCAAACAATTCAGATTATCAAAAGACCGTGATTTATCGTTGGAACCATCAAACCAGAATAAAAAAGCAAACGAAGCAAATATAGCAACAAATGTCACCCGCCAATTGTATCCAAAATAGAAATATAATGAAACCAATAAAGCAAAATGGGGAAGAAAAAAACATTGCGTACGCCTATTTGACAATAAAAATGACAATTTCGCTTGTTGAGTTTACATTAAAAAGTAGCATGTTGTGGGGTAGCTTAATGGCTGCAAAGACCATTACAGGAACCGATGGCATTAAGCACACCTCGGGTAATGGAACCGCATGGTGATATGCAACAGGGGTATATCAACTACCCTTTATTGCGTTTGCGGCCAGCATAGAAAATGCTGTGTGTTTTATTTTTTAATTGCTAAATTCGGCTGGACGTAATAGACGTTTAATTACAAAATAGGTTTAGCGTGTAAGCATTTTTAAATGAATGCTGTAATGGATATCGAATACTGAAATGAGTTTAGATAAAGAGATAAGCGACTGGCCTTTGAGAATATATTCGAATGATTAATAGAACAGGGTCGTGGTTTAGCGGCTAACAACCTACTTTCAGCATGCTCTTATTATATTAATGTTAAAAACAACAAATGTAGGTACAAATACTGTAGTACCTGTCCTTTACTGTAACTTTTGAGTCTTCCATGTCACATGGCCAAAATTTAATTTCACAACATCCATTCGTTTATCAAATTTCGATTCGTATTCAAAGTTAATCCATTACTTTATCATCGGCGATGATCCGTTATCTCTAGTTACCCTTGGAGATGATTACCCGGGACACCACTGAATAAGTAAATAAATGTCTTCTACTAAATTTAACTCCAATCTTTCTCGCCGACCGTCATGTGACCGATATCTTTAGCTGAATGCGGTCAGGGATCGCTCGTTGAAAGAGTCCAGAGATGAATTAAATAGATAGGGCCCTCAAAAAAGGGCTATGAAAGGGATAGAGACGTGTCTCGCAAGGGTTAAGTTGGGACCCGAACTCGGAACTTAGTTCATCATTCATTATAGGCCATCAAATAGTTTATATTACACATTTTAATGATCCCAATCCGTAAGTTTAGGCTGTTGACCTATTAAACCAAAGTAATGAGATAATACAAGTTTTTATTAAACATTATGTGCTGACACTAATGTTATATTCAACGTATACATTACAGAAATATTCTCACTGACTCGTCAAATAGGCTTTGTATAACAAATTATACGTTCGTTTTTTTTTTGTAAAGCCGGCTAATAAAATACTGTTATCATAAATTCTCAGTATAAGTGTGATTAGTTTCGCTCTTTGAGTTTCAACAACTGATATAATTTGTAAAGACATTTTAATAATAATTACTTGATGGATATTTTTCGTACAATTTTATTTCTTATAACGTATCAAAAGATCAATTCAGTTGAATTGTGTGTATTTTATTTGGTGCTATATTATACTGGTCCCAAAGTTCATGATAATGTACCTTCGGTTAGGGGTTGTCGGATATACAGGAGGGTATCAAAATTTTATTCGAATGATTAATGATATCTGTAGTACTTATCACATCTCGCCGGGTTAAACGCCTGAGAGATTTTTGTTCAATTGACAGTAGATCCTTTACAGTAAATATTTCAAATCTCCCCCATTTTTAAATAACACTTAAAGGGTATCAACATTAGAACTCGTTTCTTATTTTGTTTAAATCCTTTGGGATCAGGATATGTTGTTAGATTTTTCATTTCAAATGATGAATGAAGTTATAATGGTCGCCAGATTTATGTTACGGGTGACAATAATTTCGGGAATTTATTAAAAAAACCTTTTTTTATATACAACTTTGACTTATAATAAAACTCGAATTTGATATTCTTAAACTCAGAGTAGAAATTTAGAATTTTATGGTTTGATGACAATCTTTACAAACATGTCTCGAGAGATCAAATTTAAATATAAATATTTAAGTTAACGACTCAGTCGTGCGTTAAATAACTTTACGAAAAATAGAAGCTTCTGTCGTAATACGTAGCCCCTCGGCCATCGGAACCGGTTCCATAATGATGTCTTCATTACCAGGTGATTCACGGTGATTCACTACGACTTCGCTCATGCACATTGATAGGCGACTTTTTATCTCGTAAATTATTATTCGTTCTTTATCTACATCCTGTATCTGAATTTCCATTTCTTTATTATTGTACCGTTAATTCATATATTTATGCAATATCATTAACGATTAAGTTTATGATTTATTTTATTCTCATTAAATAATTTATTCCAGATCGCACCAAAGATTTAAAAGATTGTAAATTTATGTTTATGACTAACTTCTTTTCGAACATGAAATTTTCATTTCGCAATTTCATAAAAACATTTTCATATCATTTTTAAAAAACAAAATTTAATTAAAATAAAATTTAAGCACCTAGCTGATTAAGGAATGCTTGGCATTTTCTAAAATATGAAATCTTGTAATTTTATTACTCGAGTTCATTAAGCGGATTTCAATCTCCTTTAATATCTGTCGATCTCGTTTCGCAGTACAATTACACCGTTACTGGCCATTGCACGACAACGTCTGCTCATTATGAGCGAAGAATGTTAAGAAATTTCATCCGACAACCCATTGAGGCAGCCCTCCCAATTGTATGGAGGTGTTCCAATTGAATGCTAGGTAGATGGAATGGGGTACGATTATAATGAAATTTCGCCTCGATAAAGACCAGTGAGCCCCGAAACACAATACTTGATGTTTCCTCCTCAACCCGTATCCATGTCACGTCATTAAACCCAGTAAAAATATCTGCCGACACATCTTAGTTAAGTAAATTAACATTTGCTCGCATTGCAATTATAATGGTGTTAATGTTTGATGATATTTCGAATTAATTATTATTTATCTTTTAATGAATGCTATGCGATACTCGCGTTTGTTTATTTTTAGATATTTGAATCTCTTGATGTTTTAACACTAGCGTTTTCTTTGTTCACTTACAATTTTATATTCTCGTTTAGATCTCGTAGAACTTTATACAAATTCTAGACTGGCTCATGTATTATTCTGAGAAACATTTTAACCTGTTGAAAGCGATTGGATTTTTCCATTACAATATGTTTTTAGCTAAACCTATTGAAGAAGTAAAAATAAAACACTTTAGCTATATCTTGACAAAACATAGTATATAATAGTTATTTATGGTAGGTACAAGTGAGAAAAAGTTTATATTTCTGTTGTGAGTGCCAATTTTAAATCTTGAGCTTGCAAAGCAGTCTTGAATTGAAATTCTAATAAAGGCTACTTCGCTTTAAGAGGTCACGAACTGGAAATTATTTTTTTCTCACGCGTTACATACAAAACTTTTCACCTCTTCCAATGAGAAAATATTAAGATTTAAATAAACTCGTACTCGATTGCTTAACCTGGGATAATTCCATGAAATACGACAGTAATACCGATTCAGAATGTGTTTTAGGGCCTTTTGTAAGTCGCCACATCATGTAATGTATCATGTAATTAATAATGTCATGTAATTAAATATGTCGTACGCTTTCAAATACTTTTCACGTGATTTTTCTGGTAAAAAGCAAACTTCTGTGTTAGAAGCAAGTTGTCGTTCTCATTTTTTTTGTTAAAAAGTTCCAGTTATAAATTAAACATAAACTGAAAAGAATTTATAGTTGCCCGTTTTGACTGACATAGACAGTCTTTTTTTTTTTAAGAATACGTACGGAAAATCGTTCCGTAACATGTATTTATAGAGTCTAATATTAAATACCTGATTTTAATTAATTTAATGGTCAATTACGAATATAAAAACATTAAAATACTAAATAAGCGTGTATTTATATAATTTAAAATAATTAAAACGTATCGTTTGTAGTAATTTAATAAAATTGATGTCAATTTTTATTACTAACCTACATGGTGGCTGTTTTGTTTTTTTTTTTCAGCACCTATTCATTGGAACGATTTTGTTTCGAAATTTGAATCACTTTGCCTCACTAGTGAGTAAAAACGGTTTTTACTCACTGAATTCTGGCAAGCAAACGATCTTTTTCGTGCTGGTGTGGTGAAAAATAAGTTTGTCTGTCGCTTTCAACTTAAATACCTACAGGTGTGGTCGTTTACAGCTCCCAAGGGTAAATACTTGAAACAAACATTAAACTAAAATACTAAATTTGACTAATTGAAATGTAAAATGGACTCATATTTCGCCGCAGGTGGAAACGATTTTATCAACAATTAAATTATTACAGAAATTGCTAATTACCACAATGTAATAATTTACAAGCTTTCGTCCGCGACTCCACCCGCGTGATACGATTATATTAAGTTATTCCTGGGGTTTTTATTTCTTTAACTTCAACTAGCCCCTCGGGCGCGGATCGACGATAATTATTTGGTTTCCATATTTAAAATTTACAAAATGCTTGGTGCGCGGAAATACCTTAAATTGTCCCTAAAGAAAAACCTTTTACTTTTATTTAAAATTTTAAAAATAATATTATTATAGTGGGTAAATCATTAATTGCATATTGTGATAGGTAAGTTTATGTAGATTCTAGTGACATATATATTTTTTATCATTTATTGTTAATTTGATTGACACCTGTCAGTATAGGCTACCTCATCCCGCTTTAGCAAATAACTTTGTTTTTTTGCCAATATCCCCGTTTCAGCAATATGATAAATTGCATTAATTACGTAACATAATACTAATATTTAACTTGATCTACATTACAAATACAAACGTTATTTATTTTTTTTAATAGATCAGTCCTCAAAAAAAATCAAGTAAAGAGACAGCATAAATTAAAAACAACTGATTAGAATGTAAAAAAAATCTTGGTTTGTTGTTATTTAATTATATAGATATTTTTTAAACCAAACCACCAAACTCTTACAAGGATCTTAATATTATTTTATTTAAACGCAGCCTGAAAAAAATGTTATGTGATAAATGTTATTATAGTATAAATGATTTCCATAATGATCACATTTTCATAATTTTGATATATTTTTTTTTAATTGTATAATTAACTTGATTGACATTGGATTTATATTAACTGACACTATTCTTTATTTTGACTACCATTTATGTATTTAATTCACATTGCACGTAAAGATTGACATAAAAAACTGTGTTATTTGATAATGTTTTGCTGTCTAATAATTAAGGTAATTTTATCTACATAACCTAATGTTAATTAAACTAAAATTAGGAGCCTCCCCGAGTGACGTACACAACGATTCCCTACGTCCGGCGCACCCTGGGCAATTCAAGAGTTTTCCAAAGCGAATTGGCTAATCCTTTCACCACGACGGCAAGTAAAATTTAACTCAGCCATCGACACGACGAAGAAGAAGAAGAATGTTAATTAAACAGAATTTGTATGTCCTCTGGACAGAGCATGCTGAGACTATGTATAATATGTTTAACAACTTATGTACGCATGTTATGACAAATAAATCATCTTTATCTTTTTTTTTTAATAATATTTATTCGGCGCCCTTATTACGATTGATTTTGATTGTGTTTGAATATGTGTCAAAATTTGTATAAAAAATTGACATTTGAATCACATTCAATCACAATCAACATCGATTGTAATAATGGGGCTAGTTTGTAATCGAAACGGAGAGTTTAATTAACATGGACATTATATCCCCTCAAACAGGATGAGGATGGACAGGCGTAAAATATGAAAGTTCTAATATATTGTAACCATTTAATTTTATTTCATTCGTTTTATTTTTATCTGTACAAAGACGTTTAAGATTTCTAATGATCGAGATTAAATATCCATCCATTGGTGTATGTGTTAATCGTATTCTTAATAGAAGTAAGCAATTAATTTTGTGGGTGTTTCAATTTGTTGTGCATATTAATTTTCCTTATAAAAAGATTATTAAGAATTTATTTTAAGGCTTCGTAGTTTAGTATTAAAGTAAATACTTTTGGTGGACTAAGAACTAAGAAGATGATTTTTTAATTGCTTTCTTGACTATACACATATCATAATTTTGAAAACTGGTAAATTGAGAGCATAGAGTATTTTTAGTATTACGTACCCAAAGGGTACAAACAATAACCTATTACTAAGACATCGTTGACCGTCTGTCCGTCTGTCTTTTCGACTGTCACCAGGCTGTATCTCATGAACCGTGATAGCTATACTGCTGAAAGTTAGCTTTTCACAGATGCTGTATTACTGTAGCCGCTATACACAACAAATACTTAAAACCGAATATAATAAATATTTAAGGGGGGCTTCCATACAAAAAACGTGCCTGTGTTCGAGTGCGTGAGTCCGACGTGCACTACGCTGATTTTAATACATCAACTAAAAAGGCTTTTTTTATTTATATGTTAAGTGTTTACTGTTGTAATGTGTTCTTTCATATTATTAAATTATTTTGTCGCAGTCGCACGCATCTCTGCCTTCGATTTACTTATTAAGGCTAAATCTTAGATGGTTTTCAATATCTTGCATAAACGATATTTATTACAGGAGAGGTAAATTGCCTGACCAGAAGCGATACGACTAGAAATATACTTTGAATAAATTAATACAGAACCGAGTATCATAAGCTTCTTAGAAAGGGAATTGGATAAATGCATATGTTATTGTGTCTCATTGTTTGAAATAATATAATGGTGTGAATTATGAAAATTTGATGTATCAATAGAATTTATTAAAAAAAAAACATGTTGAATATGATCAATATGATTAAAATTGAAATATTGTGATTTTAAAAAGAGAGATACATTTTTTAACCAGTTGATATTAATGTATCTAAATGAAATTATGTGGGTTATACTATTAAGTATTTCGTCAAATGATATTTGTACAGTCTAGTAAATTTAATGGTTAAGTCTACAAAGCTATTCAATACATTTTAGAAAATAAAATGTTTACAAAACCGTATTATATTTACTTTTGAATTAAAAATACGTTTGCACAGTGAGCAAAAGCATTACAAAAATTACTTTTGTGCTTTTGGTTTCATATTTTAATATTTCTATTTGCATCAAAGTAAAATCCTTTGAGTATATACTTACCTACTTACTTAGTTATTCTATTTTAAAATGCCGAATAAGTTTGACAAAAATCAATTTCAAAAACTAGAATTTCGATTAGAAACTTAATTTCGAATAGCAAAACTCTTTTATCAATCAAATCGTTGGATAATAAGAATCTTTGAACTACTCGTCAAGGATTACAGTGGAAATATTAATTTATTCAATTAACCGAAACGGATTACTAAGACGAGATTACGCTAGGGCCAACACGATAAGTTATTAATATCGTTCGGTTACATAAACCTCAATTCTAATTAGTTTCTGCTGTACAAAATCAATTAAATGGTACTAAATGCTATCGGATCAGACCGCAACTTCAAGAAATGCTCGACTCAAAGGGACGGACAAACGTCTATAGAGAAGCTCATACGAACACAAATTAATATTAAATTCCGTCATAAGTTTGTACTTCGTACTGTTGGTGCTTTATCATGGTATTCTTTATATTAGAAAGATACATCTATCTATATACTAATATTATAAGGATTTTTTTTGTTTCTTTGTTTGTACCGAATGGGCTTTGAAACTACAGTACCAGTATTGATAAAAATTGGTGTGAAGATAGTTCAATACCCAGGAGTAATAAACTATCTCTAAATAAAGAACATAATATGCTATTTTTTTTTCGACGTGCCATGCGAATGGAACCAAAGACAAAAGCTAGTAAATCATATTACTAAAGACTGAGCTGAAGGCTACATATTACTTGAAACTTCGTAAATCTTACAACCCCTGAAATATAATCTATACGTCCATACACATAAATAAAATTGAAGTGTGTGTTTGATTAGTTAAAAGAAAAGTAGCTCTAATTTAGCTGCGTCACAAACAAAAGCGATAACTTGGTTACTGCTAGAACAGCTTCAATCAAATTTAAACTAGATTGATGAATTACATCAATTGAAGACTATGACTATTACAAAAAACAATAATGAATGGTTCGATACAATGCGTGTCCCATCAAAATATTGACAAACTTCATGATTTAGTGGAAATAAAGCTTCAATAAAATTACACGATGGTCATAAAAACCCGTTATCGCAAATATCATTCCTGTTTATTCCCCAAAAGCGATCCATAAACCTATAAATGTCAATAGTTTCAATAAATGCTGCGTCCGTCCAGCACTCGGTGGCACCACTGTATTCGAAGCACGTACAAAATACACGTAAACGTCTGCTTCTCATCTTATTGATACAAATAGAGATATCAATTGTTTAGGACAAGGAGAAACAACAACGTGGCAACGATAGTAATTCTTCTGACGGGATGCGAGGGGCCTTTATGACCACTTTGATATCTGCGGGGTAAACTTTACTATGTTATGGAATGAGATTTTTACGGACTTTGGGCCGTCATAATGCTATTGACCTCTTTGATGGTGTCGACCCGCCTCTGAACCGTATTTAAGAGCCGATTGAAATGAGCCCGGCTTAGATAATCATAATTGAGTCAGTGTTTACCTTTCCCTGATTATGCGTTTCCTTGATAATATTATTTTTATGTGGAACCTATTTCCTTAATCCGTCCCTTTTACGTGATTGTGAAAATTTAATTAGAAAACGCAATAAAGCCTTACAATTAATTTGTCCTACGTTGAATTAGTGACCTTTGTTTTGCTTTTGTTGTCAACAATTGGTATGGATTTTAATACAACGCAATTATTTAATTTTTAATGCTACTGGGTAAATAAAAAAATATGTTTTAATTTTAGAATTTACTCTATTTCAATACTAATTAAGTAAATTTTACAGTTTTTACAAATATAGACAATTAATAAAATGTATTTTTTAATAATAAACTACATAGCGATTAGGTTTTATGTAAAACTACAAATTAAATTAAATGTGTGATGTGTGAAAATCACATAATAATGATACTTTCAACAAAAAGAGATTGAATTCTTTGGTATGCAATCTATGATGATAAAATTATCAACCTTTGCAATAATTAATAGTTATAAGGTTTTAGAACTATTTTTGGATTAGATTTTGGCACTTAAACCTAATTTTTGTGTATTAATTTTAAAAAAAATACAGCAAAGGTTTTTAAATCAATCTGGGTCTTTAACTTACCAACTGAAGATAGTGCAGTAGCAGTATTTTTTTTACTATTAAAGGTAATTAAACGTTATAACTTATGTTTTATCGAAAAATGAAATAATATTTTAGCACTGAAATTCTGTTAATAAAAAGTATTGTTTTCGTTCCTATTAGATGATTGAACTTTTGGTGATTGTGAGTTAAGTATTGGTATATTGATATTGCCTCCAACTGGGCCTTTTTTGTATGTTTTTATGTATATTGTTTATAGTGTTTTAAAAGATTTTGTTTCTGTTTTTGACAATAATTTTCTAGTCAGTCTTCTTTATGTTTCTGATCTGTTCTGGTGTTTTCTTTGGTTATTGTGTATCTTATTTTCTTAATATAGTATTTTATTTCTTATTCCTTCTTTTATTGCACACTTTAACCCAATTCACAACCCAATTCCCAAAATCCCAAAAATATCAATTCCCAATTGATATTTTTAAAATTAAACATTCTTGTGGAGATAATTTTGCTAGATATGTATTTCGTTTTCTGCGCTTAATAATAAATAAAATACAGCTGAATATACACTTTTTCAACTCTTGGCTATTTATGAAAACACAGTAATAGCAGGCAAATGCTTAAAATATACGAAAAATTGCAATATAAAAGGAATCAGATGGCAATATTTTTGGAAATGGATTAAAGAAATTGATATTATGTCAGAGTCAAAAAATGTTTTGGTCTTAAAGCGGAATTTGATCCTAAGTCCATAGTAAAATTACGAAGATCAAATAGAAATGTATTGTTTTTTGTTTAGATCTAGACTGATGTGTTAATTTAACGTACGAATCTATTGGGCAACCAAATTTAAAACGAAAACTTGCAAAAGAACAATATTTTGACAGTTATTGATAATAATCTAAGATGAAAACAAAACCAAAAACATACCGAAGTTTTCATTGAATATCCACAAGAATTACATATTCAGAAAATTGCATTATGAGTAACTAAAATTATCTTGAAATGAGTGAGTCGAGATGATTTTGCTAAAGCAGTCATCCTAACAGTAAACTTAATATAAACCTACATAGTTACAGTTTGAGAAACCAGAAACTGACAATGATTTGTAAAAGGGAATCTTGCCGGCCGACGTTTGCCGTACGTTTGTCTGAGTTCTGTATCTATTTATGTCCTAAGGTTGTTCAACTCGTCAGAAGTACCAAACAGATTTGGTGATTGGTGATATTATGATTACACAATAACACAGGATAAGATTTATTGATGTTGGACTTAGGTTTCATTTTATGATCGGTTATGTTTCACAGCTGCGTTATTTATTGCTTTTTGAATTAGGATGATTTTATCATCCGACATTCTTGTTTTAGTTGTGTCAGGATTCGTTTCATCTAAAGCTTCAATTCGTTTTGTTACTTCAAATAAATCTATTTTAATGAATGTGTACATAAAAATACAACAACTTAGCTTCAATTCTGCTATACCTGTCATAAGTTTCCTATGAGTAATGCCCAAAATAACGTTGTTTTTATGCCATGTCACATAAAACAGACAAGCTAAAAACTACACTTTTGATGTTTTCAACAAAATTTTATATCAAATGCCTCACTATGTCTTCTTAAATAAGAAAGAAATAAGCCGGAGTTATTTGGTTGATGCACAATAGCCTCTACACGAGAAACGACGACCAACCTCCTCCGTAGTCCGTTGAACCAAACACGTTGCAGTTTCACAGAAAAAAAAATAAACAACACACAATATGCTATGATAGCAAAACCACTATATTTATTTGCAAACTGTTAATTGTCACCAACGAAATACAATCCGAAAACTTTTAAAATATTGTTTTAAAAATAAGTTTAAGTCCTCGTAGGTTTTCGAAGAAGTTGAACGCGGGCGTCACACACGCGTGTATCTGGCGTGCCGGCCGGCGCAGAACTAGCTCGCTGGTCTCATTCCGTACAAAACTTTTAAGTCATGGAGACGGCAAAGCTATGTCGCGCCTCTACAACTCACGCACACAATCATGCTCGACACCCTATGCACAAACACGAAAGCGAGCTTCCAAGTTCACTAAATAAACGAACACCAACACAAACGTGCACCAACACCGTCTACCCCCTGTTCATGAGACGCCTGAGCGAGATGCGTATATCAACAATGAATTTAGGCACGTGAGAGCGAGTGAGAGGTCGATACCGCAACAGATGTATATCATTTTACGCAGGTAAGTATTGAAAATGTTGGTGTGTATGAATGAGACAGAGTACAAATTTAGCTTAGGCAAAGCCGGTTGTGCGGGAATGGGACAGGAACTGTTCAAGTCACCCACTGTACATTCCTTCCTGATACCGGCGCGCCGTCGTACCTTTCGATCGTTCAAGTGGCAGATGAAGCTTTTAGGGTTGTCACTTGATCATTATGCAAAGCGGAAAAATAAGTATGTTAATTAGTTGCATATTTGGCCCAGAAAGTTTACGTTGGGCTTGCTTTGTGATGAAAAAAGTAATTAAAGAACCAAGACAATTAAAAAAAAAATTGTTACAATGTTTGAAGAATTTGGCAAGCAAAACATTTTTTAAAACCAAACAAACATTTTATACAAAATTTGTACGTGTTCTCAAATTAAATGATCAAATGGAACAAAGATAACTTCATAAAGATAAAGGAAAACAAAAGGTGGTATGAATATTGCAGCTAATAAATGATTCAGAGGTGCAGGTAGCATCCTTACGTCAAGATGTCACAAAGTAGCAGGTAGTGTAGCCAAGTAACGTGTGCTGCAAAATTTTCGGAATGTTTTTTGCATACAACTCCCCGACTACTTTTTGTAGTTCTCACAATGAAGACATCTGCTTTTACAAAATGCGGTTTTTGTACAACAATGTTATTATTGTACAATTTATTTTAATTGAGCATCGCATTATTTGTAAGAGGCCGTTATTTTGATCTCCATGTGTTGCATCATGATTCATTTTCATATTATATTTTAAAGGTTTATTAATTGATTCATTAAAACAATTTAACAGTACAGGTGAGCTTAATTTCAAAATTTCAAACTATGACAATAATTAAAATGTCAAAAGAATAAAGTAATTAAGCTCAGTTAAATATACTTACATTAATTATAAATTTTAAAACGTATTAAAAATTTCAATTTAATTATAACTAATTAGGTTTGGAACCCTGGTGATTGTAATCAATTAAAAAGTTTCATAAAATTAATGACAAAAATTGTAAACAATACAAGTTGAACAAACAACGAATAGAAGATATATAGTATATATACCACGAACCACGTGTCATTTAGCCCTGATTACACCACGCTCTGAATGGCAGAGATTTGAATGGGACAGAGAAGAGAGATAACCGTGGTTCTGCGTTAAACGCGGCTGGTGAAAATGGCTTTTAGTGCCGATTCCAGCTTGCGATCGCTCTGTCCCGTACTTACATTGTAATCAAGAGGGAGAGAGAGGCAAATACTGTTTTAATAAAACTGTAAATCAAAAAACTTGGTGAAATCAGCCCAAATGCCAATTCTCTTGCTATTTCTATCTTTTAAAACGCAGTAAGCAAAACAAGCAACAGAATCAATTTTAATGCTTGCCTTAAATTGTGGCAATTCTATTGCTTGTTTTAACTGATTAAAAAAATAGAGCTAAAAAGATGTAGTAAAAATAGTGCTAAAGTAATGTGAAGTGTAATTGCACTATTAGAGTATTTTAGAGATCCGATCACCTTAAATAATTTTATCCAATTCTTGACTATTAGTTCTATTAAAAATTACATACTAAGAAACAGTTGAAAAAATATGCGACAGACAGGACTTGAACCTGCAACCTCGGAATACCGTTCCATCGTTTTGCCAACTGCTTACCTTGCCTGTTCCATTTTGCATTTGTTTCTTAGTATGACATGTTAAGCATAACAAAATACCATTAAAATATTCAAGTAGAAGTTAAAACATGACACACTCTCATTTTGTACCAAACAGACACAAAACAGGCCATCCCAACTAATATTATAAATGCGAAAGTAACTCTGTCTGTCTGTCTGTCTGTCTGTCTGTCTGTCTGTCTGTTACGCTTTCCCGCTTAAACCTCGCGACCGATTTTGATGAAATTTGGTACAGACAATCTTTAGACCCTGAGACAGAACATAGGCTACTTTTTTTAAAAAAAAAAAGGGATGAAGGGGTTGAAATAGAGGTTGAAAGTTTGTATGGGATTTCTTAATTTTAAAAGATAAAACCATGAAACTTTATATTTAAGTACTTGATAAGAAATCATTCGCTTTTGAAGTTTAAATTCCTTTTAACGAATGCTCTGCATCGCCACCGCTGCCGTCGGTCGTAGTCGCGTACATTCGCCGAAGTGTGGCGGCATCTGCGGCAGGCATCGTTGTCGGACGCATGCGATTAGACAAATTTGCGCTATAGAGAATTACATTTTTCGATCCAGTAAATTATTTTATTGTTTCGTATAACTTTTTAAGTGTTTTTTATTAATTAGGTCCTGTAAATTTATTTTGTTCATACTTGATATTTCTTTTAGTTTATAGTTATAAGTAGGTTAGATAGTTTCCTTTACTTTAAAAAAATCCGATTTGCTTTTATTTCCTTTTTTCCTTACTAGGGTATTTTTAAATAGGTCGTAGTAGGTAATAATACTAATAATATACAATAAAATACAAACTTAACTTTGCGGTTTGCTCCCGACCCGCAAAGTTAAGTTTGTCGTAGGTTATAAATGACCTATGACAAACTTATATTTGCGGTATAGATTTTAATTTTAAAGTATTGGTATAGGTAGTATATTTGATATTGTACGTAGTGACCGTAGGTTATTTTATAATACTGTTAGGTAGGATAAGACATTCGTATAGATATTAGTTTATAGGGATTTTGCTTATTATTGAGTTTAGATTAGTTATTATCAGAAATAGGTATATTTAGGTAGGTAGGAATTTTATTTTCTGTTATTGAGTTTTTTTATTGATGTACCTACCACACAGATGAAATCGCGGCAGATAGTTTGTTTGTTTGAAAGCGCTAAGTTTAAAAACAACTGGGTGAATTTTGATATTTAACATTACGCTAAACTCTACGGGCTGTCTCGGACGCACGTGTCGCAATTTCTATTATTTCGAAATTTGAAGTAGTTTCGAAGTAGGTACATGAGTTGTTCCTATTTGTCTGTTTTGATTTGTTTGAATACCCAACTAATATTATAAATGCGAAAGTAACTCTGTCTGTCTGTCTGTCTGTCTGTCTGTCTGTCTGTCTGTTACGCTTTCCCGCTTAAACCTCGCGACCGATTTTGATGAAATTTGGTACAGACAATCTTTAGACCCTGAGACAGAACATAGGCTACTTTTTTTAAAAAAAAAAAGGGATGAAGGGGTTGAAATAGAGGTTGAAAGTTTGTATGGGATTTCTTAATTTTAAAAGATAAAACCATGAAACTTTATATCCAACTAATATTATAAATGCGAAAGTAACTCTGTCTGTCTGTCTGTCTGTCTGTCTGTCTGTCTGTCTGTTACGCTTTCCCGCTTAAACCTCGCGACCGATTTTGATGAAATTTGGTACAGACAATCTTTAGACCCTGAGACAGAACATAGGCTACTTTTTTTAAAAAAAAAAAGGGATGAAGGGGTTGAAATAGAGGTTGAAAGTTTGTATGGGATTTCTTAATTTTAAAAGATAAAACCATGAAACTTTATATTTAAGTACTTGATAAGAAATCATTCGCTTTTGAAGTTTAAATTCCTTTTAACGAATGCTCTGCATCGCCACCGCTGCCGTCGGTCGTAGTCGCGTACATTCGCCGAAGTGTGGCGGCATCTGCGGCAGGCATCGTTGTCGGACGCATGCGATTAGACAAATTTGCGCTATAGAGAATTACATTTTTCGATCCAGTAAATTATTTTATTGTTTCCAACTATTTCCAACTAATATTATAAATGCGAAAGTAACTCTGTCTGTCTGTCTGTCTGTCTGTCTGTCTGTCTGTCTGTTACGCTTTCCCGCTTAAACCTCGCGACCGATTTTGATGAAATTTGGTACAGACAATCTTTAGACCCTGAGACAGAACATAGGCTACTTTTTTAAAAAAAAAAAAGGGATGAAGGGGTTGAAATAGAGGTTGAAAGTTTGTATGGGATTTCTTAATTTTAAAAGATAAAACCATGAAACTTTATATTTAAGTACTTGATAAGAAATCATTCGCTTTTGAAGTTTAAATTCCTTTTAACGAATGCTCTGCATCGCCACCGCTGCCGTCGGTCGTAGTCGCGTACATTCGCCGAAGTGTGGCGGCATCTGCGGCAGGCATCGTTGTCGGACGCATGCGATTAGACAAATTTGCGCTATAGAGAATTACATTTTTCGATCCAGTAAATTATTTTATTGTTTCGTATAACTTTTTAAGTGTTTTTTATTAATTAGGTCCTGTAAATTTATTTTGTTCATACTTGATATTTCTTTTAGTTTATAGTTATAAGTAGGTTAGATAGTTTCCTTTACTTTAAAAAAATCCGATTTGCTTTTATTTCCTTTTTTCCTTACTAGGGTATTTTTAAATAGGTCGTAGTAGGTAATAATACTAATAATATACAATAAAATACAAACTTAACTTTGCGGTTTGCTCCCGACCCGCAAAGTTAAGTTTGTCGTAGGTTATAAATGACCTATGACAAACTTATATTTGCGGTATAGATTTTAATTTTAAAGTATTGGTATAGGTAGTATATTTGATATTGTACGTAGTGACCGTAGGTTATTTTATAATACTGTTAGGTAGGATAAGACATTCGTATAGATATTAGTTTATAGGGATTTTGCTTATTATTGAGTTTAGATTAGTTATTATCAGAAATAGGTATATTTAGGTAGGTAGGAATTTTATTTTCTGTTATTGAGTTTTTTTATTGATGTACCTACCACACAGATGAAATCGCGGCAGATAGTTTGTTTGTTTGAAAGCGCTAAGTTTAAAAACAACTGGGTGAATTTTGATATTTAACATTACGCTAAACTCTACGGGCTGTCTCGGACGCACGTGTCGCAATTTCTATTATTTCGAAATTTGAAGTAGTTTCGAAGTAGGTACATGAGTTGTTCCTATTTGTCTGTTTTGATTTGTTTGAATATTATTTTCCTTGAGTTTTTGTCGTATATTTGTTTTGGTCGGTTTGGTAATAGATAGGTAAGTAAGTGCATGAGTTGTACCTACTATTGTTATATTGACATTGTTACCTTTAGCATTTTTTGTTCATAAAACGACATCCACGCGGACGAAGTCGCGGGTAACAGCTAGTTATTGTATAAATAGAGTTTTTTTGATGTTAGTATTAAGTTACCCAAAAAAACAAGGGTCCGGGTATCGGAGAGCGTCAAGCGAAACACTTCTGCGAAACCGGAGCCCTATTGGAGGCCTGACGGTAACGTGCCTCGACACCGGATCACAACATACAATCCCTTCCCATGTAGCTAACACACAAATTAGTGTAGTATTATGTTCACGCCTTTTATTTTTGTACCTTTGTCAAACCTTACGTAATACGACAGCACAATGGACTCACACGGTATACTCTTTCCAAATATGGACCTCAAATTTTATATTCCTTTCGCGTCACCGTAATCCTAAACAGAATCGACGTGGCGATTTTTAAAACAAAAATACCACGGGAAATATGACGTGCTTTTGACAGTTTAACGCAGGTACTCGTACCGTTCACCATATACTTCATTAATTTTACAATCTCAAATGCTGAGTGCTGTGTGCGAGTACATAACAAATACAAGTGAATTCTGCCGGATACAACTAAAATCCTGTGCTAAGCAAAATCGTTTCTTTCTATTTTTGAAAACGTTCACACTAGAGTAAGCATACAAAGAGAACTCACCACTGCAACGAGCAGATACTTGTATTGTCTGTACATTTATAAAATTTTATACAGGAGTTATTTGATTCAGTCGTTTAACTTTAATTGTTTTAACAAATATCACAAAAAGTTAACCAAAAAAAAATACTTAAACTGATTGCATTTAATTAGTATTAATTTTTTAATATCTTTATTTTTCATTTCGTACTGCTTAGTTTCTAGTCTAGTCAGTGTCATCTTGTCAAGAAAACATTTAGCAGTGTTGATCAAAATGCATATTATTAACAACGTCTTGAGCTTAATTTCAGCAAATGATAAATTGCGAACTTGCGAGATAATGTGCTCGCTAGTATAACGCTCAATTGTTTTGACATAAGGCGTCGAACGACCCGTGGAAATGGAGTGAAAAGAGGGCCTGTGGCTCCATAAGCGCGAAATAATGACGACGCATTGTAGCTTCGCAGGATCAAGTAAGTCGCTATTATTTATTTCTTCGAAGGAGCCTCACAATGGCGTACCACGGCTTTGCTGTCAGCGATACAATAAGCAGCTGTTCTCGGTTTATTTTGTACGAGCTGCTGGAGTAAGACGTACGCCAGATGACGTAACGTTACCTGCCTTTAAGACATGATAAAAGAAATATGAAGACGACGTCATCTTCTTACTTGTAGTCCTTCGTACTTATCTTTTGTGTCGGCCAATATTACATTTAGAGGTAAGTTTATTGCTCTACAGTATCATGTTATTCAGACAATACTTGTTTCCTAAAAGAACTTCAACAACATTGATGAATGAGCCCTTCCTCGGTTGATGTCTCCTAGAAAATCTTCCTGAAAGCAGCATAGATGATTTAAGTAAAATATTTTGTATCAAAAGTTACGCTTCACATATCAATGCATTTTTACTCGAGAACGAGTTGCGATGGCCGTTCATCTGGCCAAAAAGCCAGAAATAGTCAGCGAAGCGACGTCCAGAATATAATAGCAGCAATAACAAAAGTGAGTCGAGCTAACCATTGATTTGGATTTTATGTTAGTCGGACAAAAAAATAAGTGCCATTGTGCAGCATCCGCAAAAGTCTGACCAAAGGCTGTCGCTCGAAAATGCATGTTGTTCGGTATGGTAAGCCCGATGGTATTATTTCTGGGCGACAGGTGAATACTAAGTGACGTTTTATTGTTCTGTGTGCAAGCACTTATCAGCTTTGCACGTACACCAGTTTCAAGAGGATTGTAACGTTTTTGTTAAATTGTTTTGCAGTTTTTAAAGCACAATGTGCTTGTTGCAGGTTTATAGCACATGTTATCAGATTATTTTGCTTTGGACGTTACTTTTTATTTATTCAATTGGTATCTGATCTAGGTCAGTAAATTGTTATTTATAAAAGCGATGTTAAGTTAAAAAAGTTATTGAATAAATATTACTTGAGTGCGTCAATGTTACCGCAGTAGATTTTATTCTACATAGATAAACAGTGTTAATTTTAAGAAATCTCTGACACAAACAAAACATATCAAACCGTTGCTTCTGAAAATCATTATTTTAAATGTTATGTACGCCGAAATTATTATGTACATCGGAAAGTTAATTTTAAGTATAATTTTTGATTTTGATGTCTGTGATGTGGCTGTACTTTATAAATAAATAAAAAACATAACATTAAAGCAAGTAATGTTGTCCTCAATCTTAAAGAGTCTGGCTGTCTGGATCAGTAAACAGCGGCAAGGTGGTGACTAAATGGGTGATTGGGGTTAATATTTACTTAATTTAGATCTTATTCATATTATTTTAGATCAAGTTATTAAACTAATTTAATTGAAGATCCTATATGTTTATACAATTTATTTCAAATCGTGAGATCAAGGAACATAATCCCAACAGAAGCAGTTTTCGGCTATAATAAAATTATACGAATATAGTAGATCGTTATTTGTACAGTGACATCTAGAAGCCCCAAACAAAGTGACCCAACAACACAAAAGCCGAAGCTAGAAATACGTATCTCCAAGCCATATAAATAAATATCGTATTCTGAAACCGAATTACCACCTGAAACATTGGAACAAACTACACAGGTCGTCCGATATACGAAGCGATTGCGAAAGTTACAACGGGGTCACCACTTAATTTACAACAACTACTTAACATTTAGTAAACATTGTTATAACATTTGTTGAACAATTTAACAGCGTAGGTGAGCAGCAGTCCATCCGTATTTCCTACTTAATAAATGTCTGAATGGGGGAGGCGAGCTGGTCTGACGCTAACTTGACGCGAGTCTGACGTGCCGGCGTTCATCGGCTAAAAATGACGTACCCGTAGCTGTTCCGCACGAGTTTCTCCTGTTAGCAAATTAAATAAGACACCGATGGTATTCGTGTGATTGATATGAGGAAACGGTTCTCAAAATCCTCTAGGGTATATTTAGAAAATGGTTTTTGCTGTAATCGTAAACCAGACAATTTTGTTTTATTATATAAGGATTATTTATCGTTGTACTTTTGCTTTTATAGGTCACCGCGGGGGATTTTAAAATTCTTGGAAGATGTTGAAGCTTGTCTTTTTCTTTGTTATTTTGATTCTAAAAAAGCTTGTGAATAATTTTCTCATTGTCTTTCTGTTGCCCTGATGCAACCACAAATTGTGTAGATATACATAAATGATTTGTTACTGTAATTTTATATATATATATATATATATATATATATATATATTAATGAGAAAATATAATAATTTTAGTACTAATCATGAAGAATCAATCAGGTGCAATCAGAATGTTATTGAGTCCGTTGCTGAGAGTAATCAATCAGGCGTCAGTATTATTATTGTGATTTGTCATTAGAGCCAGAGTAGAGTGCAGTTTGCCAGAGCTCTGTGCTTTGGCCCAATCAGCCGATCCTCTGGTACCCGTTACTTAAATAAACATGAAACATTTAATAATTACACTTAAATGAACTCTCTTTATTGCGTCACCAATAAAGAAGCAGAAGCAAGGCAAGAAGCTTGTTAATGAAGAATCAATCAGGTGTAACAAGAATCGAATTGAGTCCGTTGCCAAGGGTAATCAATCAGGCGTCAGTGTTATTGTTGTGATTTGTTGCGGCAGCGCTCCAGCCCAATCGGCCGACCCTCTGGTGCCCATTAGTTTGATTAGCTCGTCCGTCCCACGCACGCTGATTGTGCCAACGTTTGGCTTTGATTGATTCCTTCAAATGGCACCGTTTCCAGACTACGCTTTATTGGAGCGATACATTGTTATGTTCTTACGAAATACGTATCCATAAAGAAAATTAGAAAACATTGTCCGACACCAACCCCTCTGCTCTTCGAAGACGATATTTATAATTTATTCTACTGATGAAGCAGTGCTATAATTGCAAAAAAATACAACATACAGCAATGTAGCATTGATTGTATTGTTTTGTTATATATTTGACTATGAAGGTAATCATCTATGATACAGTAGGAAGAAAGATACTTGTGAAAAATGATGAAGAAAGGATTCTTACGCAATACTTATCATTTTCTACATTATAAATGTTTTACTTTGCCTCATTTTCAAGAAACACTATAGGTGTTTCATGAATAAGGTTTTGCGTGGTTTTGTGTTACACCTTTAGGAAACGTTACAATTTACAATAGAATATGTATTTCGTGGGAAAACTTGAATAATTAATTTAATTAAACTGAAACCGAGTAGATGTGAAATATTTATTGCCACCTTGAACTCTATGTTAATAGAGTTATGAATAACTAAAGCCCGAAATAGACTCCGAAACTAATTTGAAAGTACTTTTCCAGTAATTATTACTGAGAAGTGGCGCGAAAAGCTCAAAAAAGTACTTTTCCAAATAATTATTACTGAGAAGTGGCGCGTAAAGCTCAAATTCATATTTTAAGATATATTTTTGTTTTGTTTTCAGTTTTAATTTTTATAAGTAATTATAATTTCTTAGACGCCAAAGGAGCTCAAAATAGAAATGAGTATGTATACAGAGAGTTATCGTTAAGTGTGTCAAGGTGATTATTCTGTGACTATTTGAGATATAAAAAAATAATAATATCAAAATTACGTTACCCGATGAGTAAACCAGCAACAATAAATTTTTTAAAACAAAACGAGAAATGGCAATATTTTAAATTTTACATATACATTGAATCGTGAAATATGTTCTAATGATTATTCAGTAACTACTAAAGATATCAAAACATTTTGGGCGGATATTTAAAAAATGCTACCTAATGAGTAAAAAACTTGCAAAAAAAAACTTTTTTAAATTGAATAATACTAGTAATATCCAAGATTTTGAATTTAAACATTCTCAGCTATTTAATATACCTATAAATTAGTCGAAATAATAAGCGACTTAATAGTAAGGATAATATTTCATTTATGATTTAGTTTATTATTAACTTTATTTCATTGTTGTCTTTACAAAAGAGATTTGGTCACTATAGAAGATAGAATTAAGGCTGATTCATTGTAATGTCTACAATTGGCAGGTGAATTGACGGTCGCAGTAGGTGAAATAGTGGACAGACGCTCTACAGCCTTGGATAATTATCGAATGCCGTCCACCTGTCCTCTGTGTGTTAAGCAATTATATCGGCTTAATCGTCTTATAGGAGCCCGAGGGACCCGATTGAATTATTGTGAACGTCGACGGTACAAAATGGAATAGTTTGTAACAGAATCGGGGTAGATGTCTTGAGAGTTGGTAGATTTTGCTCAATTTTAAAGAAGCCGGTTATTTTAGAATTCTGATTTACCTTTAAAGGACCTCTTTTTAATATAAACAGGGACTTTATGTCATTAAAAACATCTCCATAATTACAAGATCTTGTTTTAATCTGACAATAGAGTGCAATAATAAGTTTTTTTTTATGTTTTTAAATACAATAAAATCCTAGTATAGCAGGTACCTATGTTTCCCCATCTTACCGGCTTTAAGCTTGGCGGACACAAATGGTTTACCGTAAGTCCACTAAAAACTCTCAATGTCAAAGCAAGGTAATGTTCGGACCAAAAGAATAAACGTAGGGGTGAAGGAGGAAGAATTGACAAAAACGAATGAATAAGGCGAGTTCTACTTCCGAATGCACAGATGTGCAACTTTTTGTTGCGGACTGTTGCGATGAACTGAACTAAGGGTCAATTTATACTGACATGCTTACTTTTTATGTAACTTGGTTGCAAGTTAGGTATTTTACTACAGTTTTTTTGTGAAGCCATGAGTCCAGTTTGTCCTTTTTGAAATGATAGTTTAATGTCAAAATATTATTATATTTTATAATAACGCTACCTAGATAGGTGAAGATAAATATAATAATGATAATAATTTGTATACACTGACAAGATTTACCGATGATGATAATAGAAGAACAACTTTTTAAGAAAGTAATTGAAGTAAAGAAACTTACTGCACGCAACCCAGTAGTTAAATAATAAAGTGATGAGTCATGTGAAAAAGTAACGGAAAGGCAATTGGAACCAATTGCCCTTATTTTACGAACAGAATAATAATGAACCTGTAAGTAAGCTATTATTCAAATGAAGTATTAATTAAAGTACAGTGAAGACCAGCCAACATAAAATATATAAAACAGTTCAAATGTGCAGTTTAATTTGAAGGATCTACCTATTTAATAGAGGTCATTATATTATTCTATAATTACAAAAACGTAGACAAATGCGCGTCCCTTTATGCGATTATCGTTGTATTGATGATTATTTTTCTTTAAGTTTTACTCTACAACAATTTCATGGCAATGATTATTAAGAATGCGTATTTTGGTAAACAGTCAACTAAAACAACATAAAATAAAAGATGACGTGACAACAAAATTGCCCGGCAAGGGCAACAAAAAGTCGCCAGTCGGCAGAATCATGAGGGCTACGTCTGAATGACGATGTCATGTCTATTTGCGTTGAAGGGACGCCTTTTCTTACCTGTACCGGAGTGAAAGCATGACGGCGAGGTCCACATGAATCTTTAAGGCGGGTTTGGGTAAACAGTTTTATATTTTTATCTCGTCCGTCCTGCTTCATAAGAAAGTCATTTGCTGTGTCCCCTAATTTATTGTTTGGAAACAAGTGGAATTATGTTATTTGTTTTATATGTTTAGATGTTATTATATCACCTTTTCATTGTTGTGGTATTGGTATTCGCAAAAAGCTGAATATATTAATTAGCATGCAACCATAAATAAAACATTTGAGTATGTTTTAATAAAAACTTATCTTAAGTAAGTGGCATATATTACAGTCCAAAATATTACTATTAAAACCACTATCATACCATCCTAATTATTGCGTATGTGGCAATTAGCGACCCTCAAAAATAAAAGAACTTCATCACGAGACCGAACTCAATCAATTTATTTCAACAAAGCCAAAACAACATCATTAAATCTCGAATCACGGCATTCACGGCCAAACTTTTTCTTTTCTAAATCAAAAAAGTAAACAGCGGCCTGTTTAATTTTTGCCAAAAGAAGTTCGGTGCTAAATTAGTTCCCGTTCAATGCTATACGTGATCGGATTGTATAATTACATTTTCCCTTTGCGACGGCAGGTTGCGGCCGAGATGCGTATCGTATCGATTGAGAGAATTCAGCTAAATCGAACCAGGGCCACAACTCACGAAGTGGACCATCAAACTGCAGGAAAAAGGACAAAACAAAATGTATAAAGGAAATTGCTTCCACAAATCCACTCGTATCTTGAACAATAAACGTAGACCGAACTATCCACCCTAATAGCAATGAAATCACGAAACCAAAACTGTCTCCTATGTCGGATACATTTCGATCTGAGACTTAAGAATTTTATAGACTACCCCTCAATTGTCTGAAATGGCCATCGATATAGAGGTCGGATAACTACAATGTTTGTATTTAAAAAGTTGTTGTGGTTTGTAAACTTTGTAAAGGGAGAATTTTCTCTACGGAGAAATAACCCTTTTGTTATACAGGAAGTATTATTATGGTATTGGGGTATGTGGATAGTAATCGAACAATTAATAGTTATTTATGGTACAAGTGAGAAAAAGTTTATATTTCTGTTGTGAGTGCCAATTTTAAATCTTGAGCTTGCGAAGTAGTCTTAAATTGAATCACGAGCATAGCGAGTGATTCTAATAAAGACTACTTCGCAAGCGAAAGATTTTAAGAGGTCACGAACTGGAAATTAAGTTTTTCTCACGCGTCGCAATACAAAACTTTTCACCTCTTCCAGTGAGAAAATATTAAGATTTAAATAAACTCGTACTCGATTGCTTAACCTGAAATAATTACATGAAATACGACAGTAATACCGATTCATAATGCGTTTTAGGGGCCTTTAGAAAGTCGCCACTAATTAAATATGTCGTACGCTTTCAAATACTTTTACGTGAATTTTCTGGTAAAAAAGCAAACTTCTGTGTTAGAAGCAAGTTACCGCAACTCTTTTGGAGTTCCACAAAGTTCTTCATCACTGGATTCACTATTTTTTTGTTAAAAAGTTCCAGTAAACAATTAAACATAAACTGAAAAGAATTTATAGTTGCCCGCGATGACTGACACAGACACAGACTTTTTTTTTTTTAAATCGTGCGTTCGGAAATTCGTTCCGTAACACTTATTTATAGAGTCTAATATTAAGTACCCGATTTTAATTAATTTAGTGGTTAATCACGAATATAAAACCATGAAAATACTAAATAAGCGTGTATTTAAAACGTATCGTTTGTAGTTTTTAAATAAAATTGATGTCAATGTTTATTACTAACCTACATGGTGACTGTTTTGTTTTTTTTTTTGCGCCTATTCATTGGAAGGATTTAGTGTTTCGAAATTTAAATCACTTTGCCTCACTAGTTAGTAATAAGCGTTATTACTCACTGAATTCTCGCAAGCAAACGATCTTTTTCGTGCTGGTGTGGTGAAAAATATAATTAAGTTATTAGTTGGTACTAAAATAGGTAAAGCTTTTCAATATCTGTGAAAAATCTAAAAAATCCTTGCAAGTCAAGGTAATGTTTATATATATAATTTAAAATCTATTAAAACAAATAATAATAATTTATTTTTATGGATGAAAACATTTATTTATATGGTTTGATGGCAAGTTTTTCGAAATAGTTTGCGGCAAACAGATGAAGTGTCAAGCATTTATCTATTCCGTATAAAACATGCATTTTTCTTTATTTTTATGATAAACAAGATTTAAAACGTGAACTGCTCAAAAGTAGGATTTATATATTTTACTGTATTTTATAAGCTTGTTTGTAGCTAGAGTGCGCAATTTATTTTATTCCTTACAAACGCAATAAAATTTGCTTTCCTTAACTTTGGTACAGTATTCAATAGTAAAGATTTTGTTATTGAATATCACAAATATACAAAAGCATTTATTTTTAATTGTGATTCAACTGCTGATGGGTCTAAAAATAACGATTTCAATAACAGAACTGCCATTCAGAAGCTAAAGGTTAAAAATCGGACGGATCAACGCTACTGTTTTTATATGTTTTAAAGTGTATAAATTAAAACCATATCCGTTCAACCTTGAATATTTTTATTTAAAAAAAACTTCTCGAGGCTCTACTATGTACGACCGGATGGCGGAGTGGGTAGTGTACCTGCCTGCGACGCCGAGGTCGTGGGTTCGATTCCCACTTAAGACAAATCTTTGTGTGCATGAACATGGGGGTTTGTCTTAGTCTGGGTGTTTCTATGTATAATATGTATGTATTTACAAAAAAAAAAAAAAAAAAAGTATATATGTATTAGTATCAGTTATTCTAGTACCCATATTACAAGCTCTGCTTAGTTTGGGACTAGATGGCGTTGTGTGTGAGTTGTGAAATATTAAAAAAAAAAAAAAAAATGTTATTTTCTTTTATTCTTTGCTATGTTTTTCGATGTTTTTAAGTCACTTAAGTATTCATTGTCTGTAAGTAAATTAGACGTTCTCGTTTTGTATACAGCTAATAACAATACTCCACATAATTACGATGTTACGCCTACCTATTATTACCTCTCTATTGTCTCCCTAATTTACCTTGAGCAATGTGAGCCAGCCACGCATCGACATACATTTTTTATGGCTATCGATCGCTTTCATTGACACCGACCTCCAAAGGACAAAATAACATTGAAAGGTTTCCAATTGATTGAAATTTCTAACAGTCACTTTGTCAAATACTTTTTTGATTTGAAGAAAAGTACGAAAAACTTTCCAGCGAGTTTCACAGCCGCTGAATGTAAGAAAAGAAAGTCTGTGCCAATCAACTTATTTGATGTCCATTGAATGTAATCAGAATGAGTACTTTTATGACATTTATGTGGTCGAGAATAATTTTTAGAAGTTTTATTTTGAAGGCACTTTTTGAGTTATTAGTAACGGTACCAATTTTATATAGTTTTTTGTCCAACTTTAACCATCCTTAACATGTCCTCGGTTATTCTGAGATTTAATGCAAGGTCATGTTGTTAGTAAAGTGTGCTAAGAATAGCTTTTCCAAAAAATATAAAAATAACAAGTCATGATGCCAAACGTCCAAATTGTGTATGACACATGTAAGTCCAGACCAGAGCCAATTAGAATCTACTAAATATCCAATGGGGGAGTTTACTATTAATTGGTTCTATGAATAATATGCTAATTTCCATACATTTTGACTCATTATCTAATCGACATCTGGTGACTAAGTAAAATTCTCGACCAATCATAGCCGCCCAATTTGACTAATCAATTAAGCGAATATTAGTGGCTGAGCTTTCAGTAATCTTGAAAATTACAGCAACTTATGAAATTTCAAATACTTAGGTACTGAAACAGCACTATTCATCTCCCAGGGGTACCGTAACGTAGGAGATGACGCATCGATTAAACGGCGAGATAGCCAGCTGTATCCACCTGTGCACTTGCCTGTGTTAACCCAAACAAATCTATATTTATACTATTGCATTATACAAACTAGCGTTCAATTGAGCGATCTTTGTTATCACTATAAGTTTAATACTCGTAAATTCTAATTAATATTTCTTATTATATTTGCATAATTTTCTGGTAATCTGCACTACCCAAAACTAAAGAAAAAGCATTAAAGCTAAAGCAATAAAGATAATATATAGAAGAGATGACTAATTAACATTATTTAAACTAACGTGAGATGGTTACCTTATTACTGACTAATACCCTTCATAAAATAAGGTTAACTATTGTAGGGATCTACTAGGTCAGCGAAAGAGCAAGTAGATGTGTAGTGATAAATTAGAACAATATTTGTTGCACGAAAATGATTTTAATTAAAATAAAACTTTATTTACAAAACTCAAATATAAATATGGAAGTCAAGTAATACGAGATAGCGCGATGCGAGCGAAATGCGTTGTGTTCTTCTAAATCTTCTCGCAGTCGTTTATAAGGACTTCGCGGGCGTGCGTCATCGCTGCACCGGCCTACGCAAGAACCATAGGGCGAGCGTGCGCAGGTACTGGTCTTCGCTCTGACGTCAACGGTACCGGATTGTCGCGCATGTTGGTGGCGTGATTTGCGGCGGTACCAGAGTGTAGGTACTAGCGGGTAGCGCAAGCGGATATGGTCGCTACACTATTATCAAAAATGTTGGTCAATAAACCGTCTTGCGATTGTCCCTGTGCATAGAAGTATGAAACCTTTTATTGACAACGTTCAGTCGTGCGGAGTTGGACAAATGAGTACGAGATACTATCACAGAAATATTTTAGTATTCTACAGAAATCAAACCATTCTCTCACAATATTATGAACACATTATAATATTGTAGAAAATTGCCTGTCAGACACACTACTCGCTGGTCAAAGGATAAAGAAAGGGGTTGCTTTTAAGTTAAAAAAATACAAAATTTCTCATTGCATGCTTAATTAATTTCTGGACTTTGTGAATATTATACCATCTTTCACTTAAGATTATTTATTTAATAAAGCGGTAATTCAATATTGTTAGTTAGCAAAGAATATTTATTTAATCTGCTTAAGTTGTGAAGCTAGTTAGAACTACTTAAGTAGTACTTTGGTAAAGAAATGTGTAGATAATTCGAATTGACGTAATAATATTATTGAGTTGAAAGAATTTAGTCTAAAGGTTGTTATTTAATTAAATACAGATATTAATTAATGATTCTATCATATTGGATTAGCGCGCTAAACTAGCTTATATATCTAAAATCTACTTTATCTTTAGCTTTGTATTTCTACAGGGTGTAACAATATTAAAAGCAACTCGTTACACCAAACACAGCCTAACTCGAGATAAAAACTTTTTATCCTTACTAATATTATAAAGGCGAAAGTTTGTAAGTATGGATGTATGGATGTATGGATGTTTGTTACTCTTTCACGCCAAAACTACCGGGTCGATTTCGATGAAATTTTGCACACATGTAGCTTATAGTCTGGATTAACATATAGGCTACTTTTAACTGACATACCACGCGGGCGGAGCCGCGGGCGGAAGCTAGTAGTTAATATTTGAGTGATGATTTCTAACTGAAGTTTTCATTTGATAAGTTTGAGCACCAAATTCAATACAGATCCGCTAAATTCACTCTAACAGAATACAAATTCGTACTAAGGTTAATCGTACGTACCGATTCGATAATCTATTTAACTTGCCTTTCCATTCAAAGGAAACTTAGTTACCACTTTAGGAAATTGTTCCCAAACTTATACGTTAGAATTCTCGAATAAGTTTATGATTATTCTTGTTTGAAGCTACATTACCCGGGGTGAATTGTAATGTGCGATAATTTCTCGTATTTACATCTTTCTCACCTTATCGAAACTCTCTGTACTCTTCCGGGCTCACTCCTTGATTTAATGCCAGTTTTGTACGAGTACAAATACGAGTCATTTTATACGAAATATGGTTGGTTGGTTTATCTTTATTGAAAGATTTGACATTTTATGATACGATATGGGTCTTAAACATTATATTATCTAAATATATTTATTATTTTAGGCATGATAATCGATAAAAACATTTATCGATTATCATGCCAAAAAATATACCTTACTCGTAAGTACTCAAAACCTATTTTAAAAGACCGCAGCCAATGGGCAACGTTCCCAAAATGCTAGCAGCATTGTCAAGTTTATTTTTTTACCGAAATAAAAACCGACATTTTGGTGACGTGGTCTCAAACAGACGAGATGAAATTTGCTTGAAAATACATATAATGGTCCTTGGCCCTCACGGCCTAGACGTCTCTAGTAACTAAACATATTCTTTAAAATTATTTCTTGCTTGTGAACTGTCTTAAGAACTCATAAAGTCATTTGTTTGACTGAGGTCCAGAGTTTTCATTGATATTGTTTTAAATTTTAAGGATATATAATTATACTTGTTACTATTAATACTAAAATACTGCTCTTTATTTACCGTAATCAACAAATCATACTCTCACGATAATCATTTTGCTTTCATTAGAATTATATGGATTATAAACATGAAAAGAAGTTTACGCACCCTGAATGATATCGACATCGACAAATGGTTCCAAATCTAGCCATCTAAACATAGCACTGATACAAGTAAGGCTTCCTTTCGAAGTCCAAACTCTAAGTTCAGATATCGTGGTCTGTGATTTAGTGCAGTTGTATGATTATAATCTAATTTAGGTGTGAAGCTAAATGTTCTGTGAATAGATACATGGCTATACTTAGGAAGCTAATTTCTAGGAACTTGTACGAGACAATGAATTCATTTTTGCCATTAAATCTTATAACCTTGAGAACCAACAGTTTTTGAAACTAGTGCAACTTTGTCGAAACGTCAAGCAACGAAAGGTGAAAAAAAATTAAAAACAAAAACGCGTTAATTCCCGTTCAAATCATATCAATAAACAGTTTTTTTTTGATATCTTAGTTTTAAATCACACGTTTTTAAGACTATACAAAAATATATTACCAGATAGGTGCTATATAATTTTGCTGCTGACATTTTTTTAACTGACAACTTTAAGAAAAGGAAAAGAAAATATTGAACGTATTTTACAATTAAGTTTAAAATAAACGTTAATTTAAAGTACTTATTTATCTTGTAACATTTGTTCCTAACTCATAATCCTAGGTCTATTACATAATGATTACATTCCTAAGCTTCCAAGCCGTCCGTTACTTCAAACTTGGAAAACATGGCCGTCAACGACAAGACATTAAAATGAGCTTCTAAGACGAAACGGCTTTAAGTGAAATTATTATTCTGTAGCAAATTATAATTAATCCGAGAAGTGAGAAATGATATCCTAAAACAAAAAGCTGACAGTGGTTTTGTTGGACGGGCGAAGTGTCAAAGTTAAATTGAATATTACAGAGAGTGATCTCAGGCAGACGAAGTTTAGCTGGGTCGTGCTGAGGAGTTAATCCAATGCCACAATTCACTTGAAGTTATGCTGGCACAATTGGCTGTAACTTGCATTGCTTATTCGTTGTTAATCGAAGGCTTAGCCTGTTAATATTGTACTTGTAAACCATGTTCTAAGTTACCCACGCTTTTGATTTTTCTCGATAGTACTTGGTGGGCGTGTAGAAGATCGAAGTATGTTTCCAACTTTGAATCTTATAAAAAATTACAAAATTAAACCACTTTTTAAACTAGTTTAGAACAAAATTTATTTGTAATATAAAATTTTCCGTAAAATAACTTTTTATTTTTTATTACAACACACTATACCTATATATACTTTGATAGTGATCGTGCGAACAATACAGAATGTATCAGTAATGTTTACTTGTCATTGAATTGTTCGCCGTTAAATCCATTTCAATAATTTGCTTTACAATCATTGTTATGTATTCAACAAATTAATTTGTGTTTATTCATAAAATAATATGATATTTACTGGACAAATATATCGCCGTCGACATCTTACTCGACATTGAGATGATATTGAATATTGAGAGGTCCCAACAGCCTAGATCGAAGATACGATATCTCAAAGCCACTCACGTCGCTCCTCTGTGCAGCAAGCCAAGGAACCACATCGGGAAGTTGGGGTTGACTAAATAACTAGTATCTAAGTGAAATCAAGGGGGAAATTTTATGGGACGTACGGATTTAAGTAGTGGTTGTATCTGATTCTTTTTACGACTCCGTGTGTTTTGTTTTATTTGTTGGGACTTTTTTACGCATTTTTATATTTTTTTGTGACATTGGTTGTTTTTTTTTTTTCAACATATTCGATACCTTCTTCATTCGAGTCGACGGCAAAGTCAAATTTTATTAGCCCAGTATGTGGCTACCTGAACAGCGCTATCATCTGCGTTCATTAGTGCGTCCTTCGTGCAGGTGGTGGGGCACGCAGGACAAGTTAGAATATGGGCCATGGTTTGTGTGGCCCCACATTCACAATTTGTATCGGTTTCATCTGCAAAACCCCACCGTATCATGTTGTCTTTGCTTCGGCCGACTTGAGCTCGAAGCCATATTCGATATGAAGGATTATTATAGTAAAATATAAACGTGTTGATGAATTTGCTGACAGATGAATAATACTCATAATATTTTTTTTTGTTGTTGTAATTTTAGTGTAAATTAAGTCAGTTAATAAGGACCATCAATGAATAAAAATAGGTATTATATAGAAGCATGTAATATAGCGTTTATTTGATAGTTCAATTTGCACGTTATGTAAGCTCTATTTCATAATTCATTTTGTATTTAGAAATGAACGAGTGCATAGGAACCAACCTACTACTTTTCGTCTGTTTTTCGTTCGCTTGACCTGTTTTTGCCTTTCAGTCTGCAATCCTTTCATACGGAGAACTAGAAAACAAAAATCACATTTCGTGGATCATTCACATTTACTAAAAACGTGATCCCAAAGTAACACGTTGAAAACACCTACGTACAATCTGAGTGAATGTGATTCTAATAAAAGGATTTGAGTTTCTAATTGCAAAATGCAAGGAAAATTTAAACTGTTTTTTATACTTAAATTACCTACTAAATTAATCGTTATTTTAATATAATCAAAACAAAGAAGTTACACACGCATCTGTCTGTAAGACAATGTGGCACTTTTTATTTATTTACAAAGTATTTTACGTGTACGTGATCCAAGTCACGAGCGTCAAAAAGCCTTCGTCTTCTTAAAACAAGAAATCGACTTGTTAACTATAAAGTGCTATTAATTGCATTTCACATAACTTTTCAATCAATAACCGCCAACGACGCAAAACAATTGTCCTAATCGTTGGCCAATTTGTGCAAGCTGTATAAAAGTTGTATAAGACGCGGGATCATAGATTAAAATAATCGGCGACTGATTCCGGAGGCAGGCCACGTCCAATTAGGGTCGCGGTCCCAGGAGACGTGGGATCATACTCTGAGAGCCACGCACTACATAGCCATAGACATAAACGTACGTGTTTTCGTTTGACGAAGGACTTTTTGTTTTTTGATTTTGGAACGTTTTATTTTTAAAGGGTAGCGATGATGGGTCCAGAAAATTCGTAATAAGTATTAACAGTTTTTTTCTAAAATTAATTGACGGTCTGTGCCATAGCTTAATTAGAGTTTATTTATAGAATTTTAATTAAGGCTTTATTAGACGACTAACAATGGACTAAATAGTTTTCTGCCAAACAATAGACAAAACAATTTTCTGCCAGGTCTAATTTTAACTGTGATATAATGTCTATGGATAAAATGTCTAAAGATTATTAGCACAGTATGTATAGTCAAAATAATCAACTTAAAACAATATTGTTACTCAAGTTTAACATATAATTATAAACTTTCACAAGCAGCCCCATTATAAGCAATGTAGGTAAAACAAACATTGCACCCATTAGTCATCATTACTTAGCGAAGCTTTACACATTCACCTAGAAACTAACAAAAACATAAACAACCAAACCTCCTTCGTTGACTTTAGAAGAGACTTTTCTATAAACACGGCAAAGTATTTGGCACATAAAAGTAGGTAACGTGGGTTTCGACTCAGAACCAAATTCGAAGTGACAGGATTACTGAAACATTTCCAACAGCCGAGTAAAGAGCTTTTGCACTCCTTTCTTCGGGGCCACGTCTACTTCGTTGGCATAAACTCTTCGAGCTACTGTTCTGTTTTAAAATGCTGTGGAGATTGCATACGTTATGTTGGACAATTACCTATATACTGATACTTTTTATTCCATCGAAAGGTAAAAAAAACTTGTACCATATCAGGAAAGAAAACGCAAATAAAGTTGGGTTTTCACATTTTTGCAAGCCCATGCAATAAAAGTACAAGGAACATAGCACGTTGTTTAATACCACCAATACTAATTGGTAGAAATTTGGCTTTAAATATGTGAAATACAAACGTATCTTGGATTTTGAATAACTATTTACAGACATAAAAAAAAAGATTCGTCGGTAAGCATTTAAACAAGTACGTAATTTCAAAAAGCAATTCCTCATAAATTACACGCTCGTTCAAAAATGCGTCAACCAAAGTCACATAATCGCAGACTAACTGAAAGCATTTTTTTGGTAATTACTCATTCATACTTTATGAATGCGTATCACGATACGTTTACCTATGTCAAGCTCTTCACAAAACACGACAAAATTTGCTGTAAAAGCTCCACTGTGCAATGACACTGTTAAATGCCAAAACAGTTTTCCGGCGGCGGTACGATATCACTGGTCTTTTAGAGGGAGAAAAAATTAATTAACATTGCTTGTCATACTTATGCTGTGAATTCGTATTCGGCTATTATGAGTAGGGGGGTTGGAAGTTGGAACAGTGTGCAAAGCTCGCTAAAATCGCTGTTTACATTTAAAATCATTTAAAAATCAAAGAAGCAGCCCCTCTCGTTACGAAACTCATTATAAGATGCCAAATAAGAAGTCGTAAAGTAACCTGTCTTCAGCGGCCATTGCTACAAATTATATTTTGTCTCCTTACCTAGAGCTGTTTGCATGGGGTGCCGGTCTTATTGTAAACAAGCCGAATTTAATCTATGTGCCTTTATCGCTCAGAAGAGAGGTAAACTTTATTGATATTAAACTATCTGTAGGTACATATACTTATACACATATTTATATCTTATAGTTTATTGAGGCTAGTGTTCTAATTTATGACATTATATAAATTACTTTTTATTTAAATTAAATTGTCTTGGGTTTAAATAATGTTCATTCGTGTGCTTTATCTCACATTCGTTTCTAGAATTCGACATCATTTGTAACTATAAATAGAAGTGTGATAAAATGTGTCTTATTCAAAACGTGAGAAGATAGTTGATTATATTAACTTCGTTTAATTTTTATTTTATTTTTTCATAGTAATACGTTTTAAACATTCAATGGAGAGGAATGTTTTTGACGAGTATCTTAATATATTATAACCAATTAAGAAAATTACAAAAGTTAATAATACTCCCAAATCAGACTACAACGACACCAAGAAAATACCTTGTTAGTGTGCAAACAAGGGTAATCGCTCCTTCTTCCGCACACTGGTGCGATTCAATATTGAACGGCCAGGTGGTGGTGTCCAGAATACGTTAAGAGATGAGAGTAGCCCCTTGTGACCCTCATAGGGTTGCCACAAATCGAATAAATCTCCTAATGTGGACACAGACCACTATTGATTTACGTGATCGTAAATATTAACAGAATGCACCCCTATTACCGTGGTTAGTTTTGCAATGTGAACAGTTTTAGTGTAAATATCCGCTGATACTGATTGGTCTGTATTTTGAACTGTTAATGACGAAGCTTGTAGATTTAAACTAATGATTCATCCAAATTAGTGAAATTTTGATTGAATAAACTGGATGATTGCTATCTAGTCCTGTCAATGTGAGCAATGAAAATTGAAAAATTATAACCTGACTACGTAAAAAGGAGAAAAGAAGAAAATCGTTATCTTTTTTTTAAAGTACGATCTGTCGTTTAACTTCCGTTGTATAAAGATTTGATAAAATTTGCATAGCCTATGTCTCCTGGCTCATTTTACCAACTTATTTATAAAAATCTGTTTAATAATTCAGGAGCAACGGTCTAACACACAAACATACGTACATAGACTGCCAAAATCATTACCCTTCCTTTTGGCTTCGCCGTAGTCGGGTAAAAATATATTATTTCACATGTATAGATAGTATACATAGAGGCTAAGCTTAATACAATATCAATCTGATAGGTATACCAACACAAGCTTGTCGCGTCTGTACACGTGTCCATAGCGGCTCTATCGCGTATGGAGCGAAACCGGTTTTTACCGGCTCGGCTAGTGTACTAGCGCAGGGCTAGCAGCATGCGTTGTTATTGTTTTGTTTAAAAAAAAGTATTGTGTAGTCGTATTTTATGTTCACAAGAGGTATTATTAAGGTTATCGTACTGTGTGCATAAAAAATAAAATAAAACATAACTAACATTTTAATTGTGGTAGAGCTCTTGTGACTGATTTCGAAGGTGGCATCATCACCGTTTCACCTTTAACTTGCCGCCAAAGTAGTGCTTGAACTATTGTGATTCGGTTTGGCAGTGTGATCAAGCTCTGAAATTACTGATAAATGGGGCAGGCCAGGCACCATGGTCCTCAGATGGCGACGCATCTACAATCTGCTTTCATGTATTGTTCATGTTCATGGTTACGTATGGTATTAGTTACCATTTACCATCAGGTAGACTATACGCGTGTTCACTAAATTGGTCATAAATATGAAAAAAAAACATTTTTGACCATCCCAAAGATTGTATAATTTCGTTACTGTTATTATCCTCTTATGCCAACCCTACCCAAATAAGTAATCATATTGCTCGCTCTTTAGAAGCTTAGCTTATACGTTATTAAATCATTTGGTATTTCCTCCGATTTGCATCCTCATGTATCGATTTGATTGAAATTTTGGGAATATGCTCTACTGACAATCTGTATCAAAGTCTACACTTTGCCAACATAATTATGCTTAGATATTGTTTTTAACCATTATAATAACTCGCTTTGTAATCTCTTTGTGTTTTTATAAGGCAATAAAATTTCTCTTACCTTTCCTTACCCATTTTTTGAGTATTTGAGTTATTCGCTAAAACAGTTAAAACAGCTTTTGAAATAAAAATTACAAGTTTTCAATAAAGTTTTTTATATATAACTCAAAAAGTTTTAACCTTATAAAAAAAATTGTAGAACATTTTTGCATATAATTAGGTCCTCTATCGACTCCCTATTTATTAACGTTATTAAGTCCAAAAAGAATCTACCTACGAGAAGAGGTGCAAACCGATTGTTATAATTTCAAGTATGCATGAGGATAGAATTCGGAGGCAAATATCCTCATTGGCTGGAATAATCCAATATAGTGTCACGGTACATATAATAAAATGCCTCATATTATAAATCACCTAGGCCTAATATTATAAATGAATCACATATATTAAATATTATACAAGAAAAATAGATTCTTTTTTACTTAAACATAATTATAACATCGATATTTTATCAAATTAACAAATTACACCGGACAATGTGCAATAAAAATAAAAATGCTTATCTACTATATAATTATCAATCACCTAGCACCTAAACATAAATATACCTCTGGCACCACACCTCTCAGGGTAAGCTTGATTTTATGTTGTTTAAAATTAAAATTAAAATGGACGGAAAAATATTAAAAAATTTTAAGCATCTCTGTCGCGCTGCCTCTTTGTAAAAACAAAAGTCGCTCGACGTCCAAATACTATTATATCCAATTTCACGAACACGAGAATACAAAAAATAAATTCATCCAAAGTATATTTCATAAGTCTTCACTAACAACGTGATAATATTACACGAAATAAGGAAGATATCGTGTATCAGCAATCGTACATAATATGTACAGTCGAGTTCTGATAATGTTTACTACCTCGAGGCTTACAATAGCATAAATTTAATAATGGCATAACGTCATTTTATTAAAATAGAGTAAATAATTTTCAATTAATACGTCATTGAGATTATCGAAACTTTAAATCTGAGCAAATTTGATATTCACTTAGATTCTGAAATAATTTTATTTCAAAACCAAATATCAGAAGCTAGGATTAGAGTATGTCAATCGTTTTATTTTCTAAGTTTCAAATTACATTATATTATTATACTCGCGAAAACTAAATAAATACCTAACTATATAAGTATATATCAAATAAAAAAAACGAACTCATAATAAAAAAAAGATCTAATTAAAAGTTCAGGTGTCAAAAAATACGTCCACATCGATGTCGATCGCGGGTAACGTGCCCAGAAGATGAGGCGGCATTGCCACGTTGTATGGCAGTGCTGATCCTTTGTCCAAACTAGAAGCCAGCTTTCTAGAAGATAAGATTTGATTTGCAAAACGTAATATCGCCAAATCAGTTTTTAAAACATTTTCATTTTTTAATAAACAAATATTAAACTATTCCTTTCGTTGTAATATAATTATGTTGTTTACAATAAAAAAGTAATAAACACAATTAATTCGATTAAAAATCTAGTTTTAGAACTGGTAAACAATTTGAGAACATGACAGTACTATCCTGTGTGACGGTATAATACCTTTGGTTGGTTGTGTTACCTTAATTTTATCGACAGTGTTGACCTACTATTGACCTATCGGCAGGTTGACCCATCTCAAATGAGTAAGGTTTCTGTACAGTACATTTCACCTTAGTTACAAGAAGGCACGTATCTGGTTACTAACATGTATGTCTGTTATAATTTCGTGCAGAAGATTAATTTCTATATTTTGTATCTAGCTGTGTTATTGTATCATTTTACCTTTACCTAAAATATAAAAAAAAATATATTTCCCAACTTACACAAAACGCCTGGAATGACGACCTGAAGAAGGTCGCTGGAGGGGACTGGATGCGGAAGGCGCAGGACCGGGTGTTGTGGCGCAAATTGGGAGAGGCTTATGTCCAGCAGTGGACTACCAGCGGCTGAATGATGAATGGTGATAAGTGATAACACAACGTCATCTAGTCCCAAACTAAGCAGAGCTTGTACTATGGGTACTAGAATAACTAATACTAATGCATATATACTTTTCATTTGTAAATACATACTTATTATACATAGACACGCCCCAATAAATAGCTACTCTTAACTGATTGATGCCAGTGTGTATATTTTTTTTTAGTTTACAACACTTTTCCTCGTTTCTTTAGTTCTTGCTAGCCTAGAAAAAGAACTTCACATCTTGCTTTCATAAGGAAGATAATAACAATAGAAAGAAACTTAACTGTTTCGACTTAATAAAAGCAACAGGAATAGCAAAAAAAGTTAATGGAACTGCGTAAATAAAAGCATTTTTCAGTGCATTTAATGCCGCTTGATACCAGAATTTGAAAAGTATTTTTTTTATTTTAGATATGATACCCTAAGAACAATACTCAGTACTAAAAAAACTCCTATTCTAATAGGTGGGCAAATGAAATAAGTAGTTTTTAGACGACCGGATGGCGGAGTGGGTAGCGTACCTGCCTGCGAAGCCGAGGTCGTGGGTTCGATTCCTACTTAAGACAATATTTGTGTGCATGAACATGGGGGTTTGTCTTAGTCTGGGTGTTTCTATGTATAATAAGTAGGTATGTATTTACAAAAGAAAAGTATATATGTATTAGTATCAGTTATTCTAGTACCCATAGTACAAGCTCTGCTTAGTTTGGGACTAGATGGCGTTGTGTGCGAGTTGTGAAATATTAATTTATTATTTAATTTATTATCAGAAACCATGATTTCAACAATCTTTATGAATTGATCTTGTTTTAAAACAAAATACTTTCAAAATCAAAATCATATAACAAGCACTAACAAACAAAATGTTGTATGCTTGATAAGAAATTAATTAGATATTAATAACTGCCTAGTGGTCTAGAGGTTAGCGTATGCGCCTCTCATCGCGAGGTCTCGGGTTCGATGCCCGGGTCGGGCAAAGTGCAATTTGTGAACTTTCCGTCAGGAAATTCACAATAGCAGCACGGAGTTGGAATTGTGCCATGTGGATGGCGATAGGCTCACCCCCTATCCCATGGGACCTAAACATAACAGGTGAAGTGTGGGTTGCACCTCTGTCACACCCTTCTGGGTGATATAGGCGTGATGTTATGTTATTTAGATACTTTTTTCATTTATTTTAATTTTATTTTAAAGCTTTCCCTAGGGATAAATCGATGTTTACACAGCCAGGATTTGGGATTAATATTGGTTTATTCATTTTGTTGGTAAATCGCGAATGTTTGTATATTTTTTTAGAAATCACAGTACGGATGTCAAAATATGTGTTTTGGTACAAGATGCGTATGGGAATACTATACTTGAATCAAAATAATCAAGTAAAATAATTCAGTGCCGAATTAATCTCGCCTTTGTGCATAAAATTGTCATTTGTTTTTAAAATATTTCATTTTGTGTTTATGTGAACCTTTTTAACGTGTCTGGATATTTGTAAAAATTATTGATGTTGCTTGTTAATGCAAAGATTTTAATACTTACTAAATTTATTTATTTCAATAACAAATTTACATTACACTTTTTATTTATTATACTTACTTATATTGATCAATCATTTAAACAATGTGCGGCATTAATAATTACCTAAAAATGTGTTAATTAATTGAACCTATTCTTGTTTACATAATATTAAAAAAACGCTAGAGACCGTAATATCAACATGTATTATCACTTATCAGTGACATTTATAATTTAAATACAGATTCTTTCTAAATTATCTAGATGTCCCATCACTATTAATGCTGATAAGAATTTTATTCATATAACATTCAGAAACCCATAAAACCGTAGTAATCAATACTAAGCAATAAAAAAGTCATTAAAAACATTGATCAACTACAAATGATATGACAAATAAAGCGATCCATCGATGTCTCGACTTTTCGATATAAACTGGTTTGCATATCGATATTTAAACGTTTTATGTGAGACGTTATATTGATAGGACTTTTATGTGATCCCGTTTGAGGCATTTTATTGAATATCGGAAACGTATTTGGGGTTGAAATGAGATCTTTTCGTATTGTTTTTAGACTCTCTTTATCTTTTTGAAGTATGACGGTGATTTATTTACTTTGTGCTTCTTTGAACTGAAATCTTATTATCGCTCGATACAGTTTCTTTGTGGCAGACACCGAGCATCGATATTGATGTTGGTGTATTGTTCTATTATCTTTTTGACTGTTGAATATATTCAAAGTGGCTTGTATGTTGTCCGGAGACTGGTTTAAAATATACATCAAATAACATCTCTGTAGTTTAAAACTACTATACATTTTAACAGAGTAAAGCGTGCGTATAAAGTGATTGTACTTAAACTAAAAATTAATCTCAAAGAATCTTTTTTGTTGTGAGTTTCTAATTTTACTTTCACTGTTAAAATGTAGAGACTTGCTCATATCAAATTGAATGCATAATAGTGACTACCATTAAAATAATGGTTACAAAAGAGGTTTCATTCTAATAACTTATATTCTTTTATATAATATTAAAGTTCAAAAATTAAGAATCCAGCAGGACTCGAACCTGCACCCCCTGGGTATACGCCCCAAGTGCTTTGCCAATTCAGCTATGGATTCGTATGCTGCTAGACTCGAAATTTCTCAACACTTTTGTGCCAGCCTTAGCTAGACGAACCTTTCTTGGTTTTAATATCAACTTTAATATTATATAAAATACAAAAAGACATAGCAGAGCTTATATATTCTGTTTCTAGTCAACTTAAATCTGTATACTTTCAAATCTCAACAATCTTTATTACACATACTAAGAGCTCTCATTAGGCGCCGAGCCATCATCATTTACGATACGCGACAGGTTCCATTATGGCGGCAATACATCGCATAAACTCAATAACTCAACATTACTTCAAATTACACAAAATAACAACATACCTTATACATATTGCGCTCATTTCAGCTTCGTAGCTCGGAGTAAAAACACGTATTATTTCTAATCTCTCTAATTAACTTGCGTAGTCGTCCACAGCAAATAAGAGAAGCTATTTAGGTGTTATTGTGCGACAGACAATAATACTAAGTTGTGTAAAAGACGTTAATCATCGCGGCTAGGAACCCCCGGGAGCTCTTTCCAGATTTCGTCTTTCATTTCCTTCCAACGTTTACTCTTTCCGACTCCTCAGTGAGTCTTGCTATCAGACAATGACGCTTCTACCACAAATGACAAAATGTCTCCTTAGTATATTAAGGATGAAAATAAATTGTTTTTTTCGGTTTTAATTTAGAGGAAAAATTATTGTTCTTATCTTCACGCTCGTTTTCCTCTTAGTGGTGGGTTGAAGCTTGAAGTGTCTTTTTACTTTAAGCAATCGTTAAATCCATCCAAAATGTCTATGTATAATGTATGTATTTACAAAAGAAAAGTAAATAATATTAGTATGTATTAGTATCAGTTATTCTAGTACTCATAGTATAAGCTCTGATTAGTTTGGGACTAGATGGCGTTGTGTGACTATTGTGTAACTGATGCAATTTCTAGACAACATAGTTCAAAGCAGCAACAAAGCAGCGATAGCCGAGTGGGAGACCGTAGGACTGCGAAGTCAAAGGTCTCGGGTTCGAACCCACGGCACACACCTCTGTCAATAAATCGTTCGTCTTTTCGAAGATATGTGTGTATTTATCATATAAATTATCGCTTGCTAACGGTGAAGGAAAAACATCGTGAGGAAACCTGCACGCCTGAGAGCCCCTTAAAGTATTCGGAAGTCTACCAATCCACACTTGGCCAGCGTGGTGGACTATGGCCTAACCCTTCTCATCATGAGAAGAGGCCCGAGCCCAGCAGTGGGTCATGTATTAGATACAGGGCTGCTACTGCTACTATAGTTCAAAGATGAGTGATATGATGATAAAATGAAGACTGATGATCATTAAGAGAACTAAAATTCTTCAACACCACGTCATTACTATTATTTAAAGGTATTTACATTGTATTGGCAAATATGCACGAAACAATAAATAATTTGACTGAACTATTTTAAAAGCTCGTTTAATTTCTTATTAAATCTTCTCATTTTATCCTTTTCCATCACACCGTTCAATATTTAAACACAGCTCAGTATCAACATACTCTTCAGTTTTATTTCAAGAATATATCAAGCGGACGCCTACACTACGGCATGGATCAACTTAGAAAGCTTTTATCCTGCAAATTGAGTTTTTATTCTGCGGATGCCAGAGGCCGTAGTTTTAAAATAGGTATAAATTGTTAGGTTTTTTAGGTTTAGTCCATTTGGCTTGTTAGTTACTGCAGTTACGGTCGTGTCAGTGTCGTCAATCGAGCGTGGAGCGCGCATCATTTGTTTTAGTGTCACAAATCGACCCCAGTGAACAAGCACCCTCGCAAACAAAAACAGAGTGTTTCTAAACAAAAATGTAGGGTTCTGTATACGGGAAAAGTATTTTGTAACTCGATTTTTGTATGAAGATGATATTCTTTGACGTCTTTTCTTTTTTATAATCGATTTTACTGGGTGTATAAATAAAATATGAGCTTTAAAATAAATTGTAAATTATTAATGTTTTTAGGCAAGATTCTGTGACAGTAATTTGTCAAATTATAATATGCATTACGCATGCTTATTTTAGTAACCTGTGTGGTCCCATTGTTGGGCAGAGGTCTCCCCCAAAGACTTATTTATTTATTTATTTATGGCACTCCAACGACAATTCACATGTACATTTTAGTAAGATAATCTTATGCATTCATATGCTAGGTGAACTTGTCACTTAAAGGTGTGCACAGCACTTACAGTTTATTCTGCGATAACATTATAATTATATTAACTGTTTTAACTAACTACATGCAATTGAATTTAATCAAAGTTAATAATAATAAAATGTGTTACATTTGAAAAAGGTTCATGATTTAAAAAAAGCAAAATCATAAAACATTGATAATTGAACAAATTGCAACATTCGACAATGTGTATCTAAATAAAGTAATTATAGACTTCCATTATTTTCTATCCGTAGCCTTTTCTTTCCAGCTTGCCAGAAATGTGTCCAAGTCATCGCGCCAGCGTTTCCTAGAACGGCCTCGGCGACGACACCGGTTCTCCAGCATCCATTCTGTCACGATTTTTGACCACCTTTCTGGATGCATCCTACAAATGTGCCCCGCCCAATCCCACTTTAGCCTTGCGACTTTGTCTACAATTCTGGTTTTGAAGCGGATTTCGGTGTTCCGGACTCGGTCTTTGAGCTTTATACCTAACACACTCCTTTCGATAGTTCAGTTATGACATTTACGTTTTGATGAGAGACCAGGTCAAGAAGAGCAATACGCTATGTTGACGAGTATACATAATATATATACTCATCGACATAGTGTATTTCATGCTCATCTATTTTGATGTTACTTTTAGTAATGTTGGTTATTATTTTTATTTTTAACCAATTCATTGTCAGTCCAATCTCAAGGCTTGCTATGCTCAGAACTTGGAGCATATTTCGTAGTTCAGTTGCGGATTGAGCGAAAAGAACTACGACGTCTGCGAATCGCAGGTTGGTGATTGCCTTTGTGCTAATATCAACTCCGTTTGACGCCCAAAAGACCGCCGGATTATTAAACATTGCGCAAGAACTATTTTCAATTTTTAAATTGAAAATAAACATAACTAATTGTTAATGTAAAATTTTAGTTTCTACAGAATAAACAAAATATACAAAATAAAGTAATTACGTCTTGCCCGGCAGCATCAAATCAACGTTCTTACACTACACTGAATACAGTCAGCACTAAAGTGTTACTTTGTATTCATACCGGGTGTCCAAATTAAGGCGGAACAGCTATGGCCGTATCTTTAACGCGAACACTCAATATCAACTTAAAACAATGTAAGCAAAATGTGAAAGCGAAGCATGAAATTGCTGAAGTACAAACGTAATTAAACTTAACGTTGAACTCAGGCTTTGTCGTAAAAGTTAAGTAAAAGCCCACCGAGTCTTTGTTAGATTTGCGTTTTGATTTTTAAAAGAAACGGGGTAATTTAATTATGCTAAGTAATGATAAAATTAACGGTTGAGATTTTTTGGTTGAATTAATACCGAGAATTAATAAAAACTCGAACTGCCCATTAATATTAAAGCTCTGGAAAATTACTTTTAAATGTCAATTTATTTTTACTGCAGTTTTAGTATTGTTCTGTATATCATTCTGTATTTTGTTGGTTGTGGTCTGCATATATAATGCAAGATTCAAATATTTTAGCAAATTGGCCAGCTTATGCAATTTGTTATCCGCACCTATCTTAGGCACAGTTCACATCTGATGCGGTCAGGCGGTAAGCTGTCACACCCGTTACACTATGGGACTCTGACAAAACGCTGTCATATAAACTGACCACTCCGCCTGAACGCGTCAGATGTTAACATCACCTTTAATTTATAATTTAAGCCTTTATCATAATTGGAAATTAAGTTAACGTATTAATTATAATAAATAAAAAAATAAATAAAAGCAGCCCTGTATCTAATACATGTCCCACTGCTAGGATCAGGCCTCTTAGCATGATGAGAAGGGTAAGGCAATAGTCCACCACGCTGGCCAAGTGCGGCTTGATAGACTTCACACACCCTCGAGCATTTCTAAGGCACTCTCAGACATGCAGGTTTCCTCACGATGTTTCCTTCGCCGTTAGCGAGTGATAATTTATATGATAAAAACAAACAAAACTTCGAAAAGACGAATCTTCACGATTTATTAACAGAGGTGTGTGCCGAGGGTTCGAATCCGCTTCCGCTATCACTGCTTAGTTAACGTATTATTTTACAAATATGAAGCACATTGAAAAGCTCTGTTAAAATAAGTTGGATTTTTATTAAGAAAAATCTAGCATCCTGTATCTGCTCGGATGTGGGTAGTATAAAACGGCGTACCATGTCCACTATGAGCCAGCCATTCGTCGCCTGCATGTTACCATCTATACTTTTAATTGGCAGTCGTAGATCTACCGCTGCAGGCACCAGACATGCTGATGTGTGGGACAAGTTCATAGAGATGTATCATTGTGATGTATGGTGCTTTGTTGTATGGATTTGGGTCACGTAGGGATGATAGATGTTTGTGTTTTTGAAGATGAAGGTGGTGTTTTGTCTGGATATTCATGTTTAAATTATACGACAAACAGCAGAAGTGTGTAATTTTATTTTTTCAGATATGGATATAAATAAAAAAAAACCCAATGAAATGTTTATAGCTATCAAAATTTTAGTTTACTTTTAGCCTCTTAATAAATAAAGGAAAATTTATGCAGCCATAATAGAGTTGATTTCGCAACACATGACAAAGAATTATGTTTAAATGAACGTAAAAAACTTAACGAATTTTCTTTGGACCACACAACACTGCGGTTCTCTGTTCGAAATTGGGCGTATTTGATTCGTTTTGTAACGGTCCGAGTGAGCGACCATTACAATATGCAAGACGAACACGACGAAGTGCAATCAAGTTTCTATTTAATGGACTCTCTTTTATTAACAACTATAAGGTCGAGAACCGTATCACATAAATAAGTCTAACTTTTCAGTATGCAACACAAGTAAAAGTGTAAAATACTGGCTGTCAAGAAGGACATTCAGCATTCAAAAAAAGAACGTGTGAAATAAAACATTCGGTATAACGCATCCAAACGCATTTTCACGTTTTTCAATTTGACTGCTTGACGCTCGTAAAACTCATTCAAAACGTTAAGACTAAACAAATGACACTGTATCCCTCATGGACTTGCGCTGAAACTGCAATATAAACGTACACAGACACACACATACAAACAGATATAATCTTGTAGAAGGCACACTTCTAAAGGTATGTTTCTGTAAATCAATAAAGACTTTTATGTGCAAACGTTTTTTTGTTCTGTAATTACTTGAAACTGTGCAAAAAGAATGCGTCTCCGTGTTTTATATGCCGACTGCGAGCTTTTAATTGTACCTTCGCTTCGTGACTTGTTTTCTGATTTGTTTATAGGTCGGTCACATTACTTATATTAAGTTACTACTTTTTTCTTGAAATACTTAATTATTTGAAAATAAATATTTTACTCTTTAGAGAAACTTATTTCATTCTAAGAGCCTAATTACATTGAAGACAATACTTGTGTTTAAATTCATTTTGGAGTGCTAAATCTGTCATTTACAAATACAGAATAATGAACCGAAACTCTCGAGTTTTAATTATTGTCGTGATTTACTGTCGGTGAAACCAACAACAAGGAACAATTCCGTATCCATTCAATTATTCAAACTTTTAATTAATATTAATAGGAGCTCTCACTTTCAAAAGAAAGAATACTGAAGGCAGATAAAAACTCCTTAGAAATCCGCGTTACCCACAGCTGCGGACTGTAAATTAATGCGAAAACAATAAAGCGTCGCGGGGCCCAGTCCTAAAATAGACACCCGAGAGCTACGAATAAAAATTAATTCCAAACGGTTATTAGTGCCCACGAACAAAAGTAGGTTGGTATTGCCCTGGTGTGGGTGCGCAACTCCGTAATAAACGTCACGACAAGAGAGATAGGAAATTAAACGAAACTAAAGAGAAGTCGTGCCAACCATCTGGGGAGAAACTTTGGGGAAACACGGTTTGAGTCTAAAAAAAAAACTAAATTAAGACTCGACGGTCGATTCTGTTTACACTCTGTGAGCGACAGGTTAGAACCTTTGTTTTTGTTCATTGCAACAATGTTGCAGTTTTGAAATTACGAGTTTCAAAACTAATTCCGTCGGAAAATTTTGTTTCGAATTGCCTTTGCAAATAGTTTTTCGTTACATTCTAATTTTCAAATATTATTTTTGCAGACTGTTTAATATTGCTGGCAGGTTAATTTAAATCAGTTCAATGCTCTTATAATTTAGTCTATGTACGTACCTTTGGGCAGGGGCTCTATGACAACTTTGACAGCGTGGACAGCCCCTAAGCCGGCGAAGATCCACAGTAGAGCCATTGCGCTCCGTGTTGAACGCATCAACTCGTCCATTCTAGTTTAGTTCAGTCTATGTGTTCCATCGCAGACATAACCTGTAAATAATTAAGCTGTTTTAGTCATAATTTTTATTTGTATACGTTTCAATATTTCAAAAAGATACATTTGTCCGAAAGCATTAAAATTATTTATACGTCGTTTAAAAATGTGAACTATTTAGATATCTAAAGTATCCTTGATTCTTTTTAAGGAGTTTGCTTGAATTATGAATTTGCTTGAATGAACATTTTGAATTTTATATTCATTCAAAAGAAGTAGTATGAGGCAGCTATTAATATGTTTGAAATACAATTAAATAAACATATTTTTATTTTACCATTTTAGTTACCAACGCAATAACTCAAAAAAACATCATAACACAAAATAAACTACAATGGTATAACAGGTAAGAGGTAACGCTTATTATTTACAAATAACTTTAACCACGATCGTATTTCCACAAATCGAATGATATACCTATGCCAATGAAATAAAACATTATCGCATCAAAAGCGGTATCAGACACGATTCAATGTTATATTGACAAGATCCAATCCAACTCGCAAATCCAATACTTCAACTTTGAAGTGAGTTCGCCTAATATCTAGCGCCTTTGCATTTATGAATAATAACTGTAAAAGTTAAACTCACAAATCCTACCCCATCTGAATATTGTACAATTCCAAAGATAACGCGGCGAAAGAAAGAGGATTCTCTTTTTTCATAAAAAATGTAACGGTGTTTATTCTTCACGACGAAGTTTCTAAGGTGGATTAAAATTGTTATAAACCTGGATGGAGTTTTATGTCTTTGCGGATTTATTACAAAGTTTTAAATTAACCTCCTTTGTATTATAAAAGCTGAATCAATGTTAAGACAGGTGAACGTCGCGCCTACGCGTCCTTCGAAGTTTTATTAGGATAAATATTTAATATGAAACTTTTAGGTTACTGGTATAAGCTTTGACCATTTCTCGATTTTTTGACGTTTGAAACCTTAATACCTGATTTTGATAACATAAAGGATACTACAATTATAATAGTTCTCCTAAATTTATAATTAACTAATCAGTGAACTCAATATTATTTACAAAATAAAAAGTCTCAAGAATTTATCTTATGAAACAAAGAATCTCGAGTACATAATAGAGTTTATCGACATCGTTTTCATATCTATTGACTATACATAACTGACGTGGTATACGTACGACAGTTTTTGGGTGTTCTTTTGCCGGCAACAACAGACTCAGTTCATCAAGGCATCGATATCACTTTGTCTACCGAGTAGATTGCAAAATTGACCCGCCGTCAAATCACTCCGTGTGACATACCTACCCACGACACGAATGCAGGTATTGCCGGTATCTGTTTGCACCTCACAAAAGAACCTGATGCCCGTTCACACTATCGTTGCCAGGCTTTCCAGGCAGAATCAATTCAGTATCAGGTTTTTTTTTAACGCCGTAAGCCGAATGCTCGTTCTCTGTTCAAGGTTTCGATTTACTATAGAGACTGACGCCATCTTGCTGACGTATGTTAAGTGAACTATTTGGTATGTTAAACTTTAAGTTGTGCTATTGTGTACCTCGAAAAAATAGATATTTAAAGATTTTAAGTATACTTTGCAGTAGAGTGAAAGCCAACAATATTACCATATTGTTTGTCACCCTCAATATTAAATTTGTTAATGGAAACATTGGATTTCAACACAAAACAGCACGCAAAAAAAATGTCATGTAGCGTTTGCCCAGGCCCCGTAGTAGATTTTTGGTCTACGGACGTCTAACCCCGCATATTTTAATTTTGCGCTAAGAGCACAAGTTTTCTTATGTCTAATTATTTTCTGCAATTTAAATTCTCTAAAATCATCATTAAAAATGTTATTAACATCTTGTTAAGCTCATTAAAATTTTGCCATTTCGTTCAAGTCAACATGATTTAATTTAAAAAGCTTTGACTCACCTAGGTCCTTATTTTACCAAAAATGAAATGTTTCATTTTCTTTTTTAAACGGCCTGATCAAACACTCTTGAATCTAATGAGTCACTTTAATAATATTTATCTTGCCTTTTTAGCTGTATTTTTTGGAGAATATTTGCATTAATAATGACATAATTGCTCTTTTGAGTAAAAAATTTAGCAGAGTTTTCTTATATTTCAGGTTGTTTTTTCGATAGTGCTACTTAATGCCTTAATATAAAGCTTTGCTAATGGCGGAGGTTTTATTCGTCGTTTAAACGGAAATATAGAGGTATTTTTTACCAGGTACAATAAAAAATAGAACACTCATTCAAAATTAATGAAAAGAAAAAGGACGCACAAATTTGCCTGTGACGTCACTAGGATTTTCCACTAAAGTGCGGTGATTCACTTTGCCAGAATTCTTCTCACGTTTGACAAAATAATTGTATCATCAAGGATGGTTCCACAAATAAGTCATATATACAAAGAAAGATTATTTGAATTTGGCTTTGAAATGATAATAAAAAAGTCCATACACCCAATACGCGTCAGAATACATCATCTAGACTAGACTAATCATTACAAAATATTATAAAGAATTTTTTTTTGTTTGTTTGTTACCAATAAGCTCCGAATCTACTGGACCGATCATGATTAAAGATAAAGATGAGTGAAGATTTTAAGACCCCAGGAATAATTTATTTGCCTATATTGATTGCTGTTTGTTATTTATTGATTTTTCACGCGGGCGGAGCCACGCTCAGGAGCTAGTGTCTTATAATATGTTAAGAAAAGTGAAAGCCTGCGACGCCGAGGTCATGGGTTCGATTACCACTTAAAACAAATCTTTGTGTGCATGAACATGGGGGTTTGTCTTAGTCTGGGTGTTTCTATGTATAAAAAGTATGAATTTACAAAAGAAAAGTATATAATGTATTAGTATCAGTTATTCTAGTACCCATAGTACAAGCTCTGCTTTTTTTGGGACTAGATGGCGTTGTGTGTGAGTTGTGTCATATTATATATATTTTTTTATTTATTTTTTTTAGCCTGTGTTGTCCCACTGCTGGGCAAAGGCCTCCCCCAAACGTTTCCAATCCTCTCTATCTCCTGCAGTTTCCCACCAGTTGTGGTTGTACGCATCTAGGTCGTCCCGCCAGCGCCTCCTAGGTCTACTCCGACGACGGTGTCCTTCTTGGGGCATCGATTGTGTGGCAATCCGTGCCCACCTCTCCGTATGCATATTTATTTATTTATTTATTTATTTAAATAAAGCCAATACACTCTTATGCTTTATTTTAGCTGAAATCCAAGTTTCAGTAGCATGCAGAAGCCGTCATCTAGAATTATCAAGACTCGTTATTAAGGTAGGTAGGTATACTCCATGCACAAAAGGCAAAATTGAGCAAACACATACTCAGAGCACATACGCATTAATGGATGGAATTGTGCTTCAGTAAGCGGCTGTAATTGCAATGTGCATCATTAGTACTCCCTCTCACACTAACTGAGCTTTGTACTAATTTCAGTTAGAAAGTAAAATAGATAATTGGATAAGCGTTAATCGAACTATCATAAATTGCAAAAAAAAATATGTAAAAGATTAACTGGAAAATCACCGTAGTTTTTTAAATGATCAATTTTATATTTATGCAAAACAGGACCAACCATTTATTGGGTATGACATATTTTTTAAAATTTGGAAAAAGCCTCTAAATAAACTTCGTAAAATTATTGTTAAAAATGCTGGTTTTAATATAAAATTACCTTTTTTTCAATTAAGATACGAAAGTGATCGATTATGGTCAAAATAATCAACGTTTTAAAGTCAACCCGTTGTTCACAAAAGGCAAAATTAAACAAACACATTCACAGAAGTGCAATAATGGATGGGTGTTTGTAATTGTGTTTCAGTAAGCTGCTGTAATTGCAATTGGCATCATTAGTACTCCCTCCCACACAAACTAAGCTTTGTTCTTATATCGGTGTTTTAAAAATGAAATTGCTCGTTGGCTAAGCCTATTTCACTATATTAAGCTCTCGAACTTTATCGCTCTGGACGGTTTAATCCTATCGGCTACTATTAATTTATATATAAGCTTATGCTTTTAACTTGTGTATTGCAAAATAAGCTTTATTTACGAAAATAAATATAACAATTTATATTAACCCTAAAATGTTAAAATAAATAACAAATAATATAAAGGTGTTCTTGACACCTAAATTATAAATATATTTTTTATATTTTCTTCTCTTTTTTGTACATAGTTAGAGGTATTCCTCTAATTTAGTTTAAAAACTGTTATTTTTATGTATTAAATTAATTGTAAAAAGATCAATAAAAACTTCACAAATAAATAATGACACAACATAATAACTTACATAAAAAGGTAGGTATGCAAAAAAAATACTACTGCCTGGTTTCCTTTTGCATAAACACGGACAATTACAGGTAGCAGTTACAAAAAGGGTTTCAACGCCATCTATTGAGCATGATAGTCCTTGACACCAAAATTAAGTGTCGCCGTCATTCATTGCATGGTAAAAAGGTGCGACCATACCTTTACAAGGAGACATTCTAATTACTGCAGTGGGCGGTATCTCTTCTCGTCACCTGATTAAAGCATCAAAGATTCTGCCGTGAGCCAGTTTGTAATTATTTGGCCTTACCTTTATGAAGGGGTATTCAGTGCACCACTCTATCAAGACGCCCATTAAAAAGAATACGATGTAGATGATCCATTTTGTTTTTAATTAGAAATTGGTTGGTTGATTAATTGTAATGTGAATAACTCATTCTGTAATTAGTTATTTATTTTCCAAAGAATATTATGAAAATGACAGGATTTTTCATTGTGAATCTTTGTTTTTTTTTCGAAAAAATCTTTGTTCTGTTATTCCTTGTGTATTCGTATATTTTATTTTATTTATCAAAGTATTTTTATTTAAATAACTTAAAAGATAATATTTAGTTTAAATTTAAAAATATGTGCTATTTAAGATGCTTTATAATTTGATTAAAGATATGATGTATAGATTAAATGATAAATATAACATAATATTAATGTATTAATGTCATAGAGCAATAAACCACACTGCAAATCCAAATATTAAAAATGCAGAAAACAAAAAGGTAGAAGGATGGAACATTAAATATTAATAGGAACTCGTTTTAGCTTGAACGTTCGCCTTAGGTAAACTGTACCGAGTTTCGTCGTTCGCAGCACCTTGTCCTCTTTAAATCCTATATAATAATGAGACAAGCTCCCGTCCCTTTGAGAAAATTTTTAATGAAACACCCTAGAAAAGTTATAAAAGCCTCGTCTATCTTTTAAAAAGTAATTGAGCCTGGCAGAGAGCCGCTTTTCAAATGATTTGCGGGTTTTGTTTTACAATCACTGCGAAAAGTTACCAACTTTAAACATTAATTTCGTAATCACGGTTCGAACAAATATTTTTGTTGCGGCAAAAAGTAGAACTGCTATTTTCGTCAATACAAAGGCTCGATATTGAAGTTAGATTATAATTTGGACCTTTTTGTGTATTTAAATGTAATATAAACTGGTTTGAGCAAATGAAATATTACGAATATCTTATTTGGTTGAGGTTAATGTTCAAGTATTCAAGTCTTTATTGCACTCCACAATGTTAAAAAGGTCTTATAAATAGGTACAGTGTCAATTATGGACCCTGACGGGCACGGCAAAAGTAGGAGAGAGGAAGAAAGAGCTCTTTGTGTTTAATAACAAAAAAAAAAAAAAGTTTACATTTTAAAATAGTATCTTAAAATTGTATATTATTTTATTTATTTTTTGGCTTTAAATACATAAATATCATACTTATTGAATATATATATGAAATAAGAAATCATTTCAGTAATTTATCTAGCTACTAATTGTTGAGGAAGGATAATTAAAATATGGTGTATATGTATTATGTATTATTATGTTTAATGTTCATGTAGTCTCATTTAAATATTCATTTATGTGGTAGTAGCATTTTTTTAATAAATGTTCCTTTAATTTATTTATGAATGTGCTGTCTTTTTCTTCCTTATCTGAGTATTTGTACGAGATTAACAATAATAATAATTATGAGACATGTATGTATGTTTTTCAGTATTTATGAAAATAATATTTTATTTATGGTATATTTTGAGAAAGAAATACGAGTAGTTATAATACGCCAACTAGTTTTACATAGTTTTAGTATCATATATAGGACCTAAACTTTTTATTACGAAACTTCAGTTCGAATTTAATTTCTCACAACGGGTATAAGTTGTCGCGCTTGGAATTAAGGAAATTAGTGAAATTGCTATTAGTGGGGTGTGAAAAAAATGTAATTATGCCCTTGGCGAGTCATTAACAATAGTTAGAACGCTCGCAACTCCGAGAGTGTCGAGTTATTGCCGTGCGAATTGCACTTTATACAATTTTTATAAAATCTTTTTCAAAATTGTTGTCGCGATGTGTAGTATCCATTGTTAGGGGATAAGTATTCATGCAACATTTTTATAATTCTACTAAGTAATACTTTTGTTATTAAGCTCGACATACCTACTGCTTCAAAGGTTTTATAGAAATAAAACTGAATGTTATAATTTATACTGTGGCTTAATTTTTCTTTTTCTCAAAGGACAGGAGAATATCCCACAGTAAAATTATCATTTTACATTTTGCGATAAATTTATCAAAATAATCTTGTCAAATACAGCTATCATTCATTTCATCCTGAGTTTTCCAAATTAACATTAATCAACCCCCGGGACCGAGAAATTTAAGTTGCTAATTTTCTTTATCAAATTATGTGATTACTTTTGAAGATGTACCTTACACGAAATCAAGATAAGATATCGTTACACCAACAAAAGCAAGGGAAAATAATCTGCCTCATGGTTTATCATTAAATGCAAGGAGGCTTTCCTTTGTCAACTTATTGACGCCATAAAAGTGAAGCCTTAACGATAGCCGACAGAGCCTCTCCGCAAATAATCGAACGACAGCTTACATTCAGATAGTCTCAAGACAAAAGAATATTTTCTAGCCTATTATCAAAATTATAGACGAGTAAGGAACAATGCCTTCTTCTCTCTGCCTTGTTTTAATTCCCGCTCCGGCGTTGTATTGCGTTTTATGAATGGAATAATCCCGGATATAGGCGTGTTATTGTTCTAAGCTTTTACGTTAAAATACGAGTTTACTAATTAACTGTACACAGCCGTTTGTTTTTATAATATACACATAATAGTGTTATGTTATAATATAAGAAACCTTCCCTTTCATTTAACGGTTCCATTTTCTACAATGTTTTTTTATGTAAGTTGCTTTGCTAGAGCAGAGATAGATTTTAGTCATTTGTGCAGTAAAAAAAAATAACTATATTTTCGAATACACACACATTTTTAAATTCTTTTTACAATAATATAAAAATAATTTAAAATAAAGGTAACAGTAATTCGACGACTGCAAGTAAAGCTATATATTAGCTTTCTAGCTTATCTTCTCTCACCTATTAAACATCGCTACTACTTTCCTGATGATTGTTTGAGTTTATCGCGAACAGAAAGACAGATAAATAGACGCGACGCAGATTTTTTTATAAAATAAATTTATTTACTTTTAAAATAAAATCAAAAAGCTGAAACTGTATTAATTGAATTATTCTAATTGAATTTTCTATGCTCCGTATTTCCGTAAACCACTTTGTTGCCGGCGTCAGGCCCACTAGATTTCTTTGTACAAAGAGGCATGTCGCCGCCTCGTGCAGTGCCCACATCGTGCCACTACCTTTGTGGATGCACTACGTAATGAAACCCCGGCACCAGAATAAAACAATACTGTTAATTAGTAAACTTGTATATAAACCTTTAAGCTTCAAACAACGGTTATATCAGAAATTGCGAACATTCCAAAAACAATAATCTCTAACTAGGCGTAATTAAACAGTACGCAGAATCACATTTCTTTTTGTTTTGCTATGTTTTAACAAACATAAGATCACGAATACCCAGAAGAGTATGGCAGAGGTGTACAATACCCAAACTTCCTGTTAAGTAAAGATCCCATGATATAAAGGAGGTGAAATCTAGCACATTACATCATAATATTATAATGTAATGTATACTAAACAAAATCGAGTAAAACAGTAATTTTACTAACCGATTTTTTTTTGCCATATACATTTTTAATCTGAAAAAACAGTGTGCATTATACTACATTTAAAGTAAAGTGTTTATCCGGCCTCTGTGCTGTTGGCTTCGGCACACATGCCTACCAAAGTGCCGAGATTATGTAGTTCCGAGATATGGCTAACTAAATATATAAATAAATCACTCAATTTAAACATATAAAAATTAGAAAATAAATGAATGAGAACATAATACATTATTTAAATTATGAAATACGGGTGTTACTCACGTAATGTTGGTCTATTAAGTCGACCGCAGTTTCACCTACACTTTTAGGCATTTTCAAGAGAGTGCGATACGTCGCGCCTGAGTCGCAGCCAGTCTTGCAAGTTTCAGTGCATAATTTGAATAATGTTACAAACTCACGTCAGTTTTAATAAAAACATAATAATATATTACAAATTTCACTACAATCACACAAATAAACGATGTTCAAGCAAAAATAACAATTCCCCGTTGTTTCATAACCACTACGTTAAATTTGTTCGGATTTCCCCAAAGGAAGCTAACGGCCAATATTTCCTCTCACTTATGTTGCTTTTCGCCAATATTTCATATTAATCCGTTTATACGTTTATCAGCTTTCCTGTATAGTATCGGTTTATGGACGAAAATACGCTGTGGAAAGAATCTGCATTGGAGTGTTGTTTTGGAAAATAAATATTAAATACGGCAAAGTGAAGCTATTAAGAACAGGCCGTAAAATTATGAGCCAAATCTATTTAAGCCTAATTTAGGAGAGGAAACGTTTATTAAATTTATAACTAGAGAGCAAAAATCACACAGTCTAGGTCAATTGAAAAATTAACATTACAGAACAGACTGTTTTTTAATTACGTTTTTTCATTTATTCATTAAATTGAATATATTTTAAATATTAATAAAACTAAATTTGTTTGTTTGCAACTTACATAAAGTTCGAAAGTGCTACTAAGGGTGCTACAAACAAGCATACAAATCGTCAATTCGAAAAGGCCGTGTAAATTATCTCATCTCATAATTATACGTATTTTTTTTTTTTTTTATAGTGGATAGGCTCGCGTTTGAATGATTTTTTTTTTTTCATTCGTTTTATTATACGTATATTACGCAGAAGAATGGGGCAGAGGTATACAACACCCACACTTCACCTGTTATGTTTAGGTCCCATGGGTAGGGGTTGGCCTATCGCCATCCACCGGACACAATTCCAACTCCGTGCTGCTATTGTGAATTTCCTGAAGGAAAATTATCAAATAACACTTCGCCCGACCCGGGCATCGAACCCGAGACCTCGCGGTAAGAGGTGCATACACTAACCACTAGACCATGTAGGCAGGCAGGCATATCATATATATATAGCAGCCCTGTATCTAATATATGTCCCACTGCTGGGCACGGGCCTCTTCTCATGATGAGAAGGGTTAGGCCATAGTCCACCACGCTGGCCAAGTGCGGATTGGTAGACTTCACACACCCTCGAGTACTTTTAGGCACTATCAGGCATGCAGGTTTCCTCACGATGTTTTCCTTCACCGTTAGCGAGCGATAATTTATATGATAAATACACACATATCTTCGAAAAGACGAATCTTAACGATTTATTGACAGAGGTTTGTGCCGTGAGATCGAACCCGAGACCTTCGACTTAGCAGTCCTACGGTCTCCCACTCGGCTATCGCAGGCAGGCAGGCATAAAGATAAAGATAAAGATAAATTTGGATTTTTACATTAGATAGAACGCCAGAAGCAATTACACTATCCAATGGTCCCAATGACAAGGCCAAATACACACATTCACTCACACAAGCACAACCAGTCTCAGAACTAATCTTTGCGAATCACACAAAGATTAGTCCCATGTGGGGATCGAACCCACAACACCAGTGCAGTGGAGAGCGGCGATATATCATCTTATGAAAAATAAATAAATATATACCGTACAAATTGTTCAGTATACATAGAAATATAGTAATCTCACTGCATTACATCAATAATATCCTTAATTTATGTCCTATCACCAGTTTAATCCCTCCACGTTACTTTTGCATATGATTTGGTGCCTTGAATCACCCCAAGTTTACCCTTGGGGGTTATAAGAGACTAAGGGATGATTCCAAGGGAACTGCAGTATCCGGCAGTAATAACTGAAAATAATCATAGACCCTCATGGTTATGGCATCCCCTTAAATATTGGGTACGTGTAATGGGTAATGGGTCATTTTCCTGCTGACATGACTGCTTGGCGTTGTCTATTTCAGATCATTTGAATTCATTGAATGTTTGGGTTCTTCCATGCAGTTATTAGAGGTCAATATTGAAAAGTATCAAAATTAACTTCTAGATTCGTACGCTATAAATAAATAAATAAATATTTTTTTACGTTAGGTAGAACGTCAGAAGCAATAACACTATCCAATGGTTCCCACAACAAGGGCAAATACAAACATTAACTCACACAAGCATACCCAGTCTCAGAACAAATTTTTGCGAATCATACAAAGATCTTCAGAACAACATTCTAATACAACACTAACAGATGCGGGCAAGAAGGAAAGTATTTGGGCATAATACAAATCTTTAGTAGCTTTTAATTATTTATAAAATAAAAGTAAGAAGAGACGTTCTTTATTTATATTTACAAGCTTACTTAAAATTCAATTACAAGAAAATAAGGAGCGGTAAAAGGACCAAGAGGACTACCCCAGGCTCGTCGTGACAGCGTCAAGTTACATCTTTGGCAACCGAGCACAACATTGCCATTCCGCAACGATACCGTCAACTGCCAGACTGCCAGATAGCGGCATGCCAAGCACAAAAGAAACGGCCAGATAAAATGGCGGAAAGGCATTAACATGGCAGCGACACTGCACTTCTAATATTTCTGCTTTTTTAATTTGCTGCTGTCGTCCAACGCCTCTCAATCGCTTTTTGTTTTTCATTTTTCATTTAAAGAATAGTCTTTTCAATTTTTTTTAATATTCATTATCGCCTTACCACTGCGGCACCGCATAAAAACGTTTTTATTTCGGCGTTTTCAATCACAAAATTTTCAGTGGCAGCAACGAGTTTGAAATTGTGCCCGGTAGATAGCGACAGGCACATCCGCCATTATTTATGAAACAATTAAATCATAACATTATTTGTGCAATGTTCACAAGATCAAAACAGAACGGATAACATTTTAATGAAAGTTACCACTAAGCTTAGGTATATATAAAATAATAATATTTAAAGTTATGGTAATTCAGTACGTAAATTATTATTCAAGCTTAGTTTAAATAAATACTAGGTGTATAAGAATTGAAGACACTGAACAAAATCTTGAATATCACATGTAACAATTTTTTTTTGCATTTGGTTTCTTTTTACCTATATTTCGATAAGGTATTCATTTTATTACTTTCGTGAACTAAACCTATCGCTTTTGTCATAATCAGGCGATATCTACTAATTAACACTGTTAGTTTCAAATAATTAGGCTTTGCCGTAAAGCTCAAGTGAAGCCTGATTCAACAACTAAAAAGTATTATTTACACCTACGAGATGTGAGAATTACTATACCTTATATTATAATAGTTATTCACGTTATATGAATTTATAAACGAAGTTTAAGCGATAGGTATAATTTTCATTAAATTCACTGATACTATTTGGATAAGTTTTTTTTACCAAAATCTTCATAACATGACTCGTGTTTAAATACTATTACGCAATGTGCACATACGTTTAAGGACCCCCTCGTTCCTTCTAAGAGTTATAACCTAATCAGAAGTTCAGGGGTGATATTCCATTATATCTACCCTGTTTCATAAAGATATAAGTCTCATAATATTAGCGATTTACTGTGCGAATGTCTAATATTATCAGACCAATTATTTTTATGCCACGGTCTCCAAGTACAATAATGCAAGGACCGTACAAAAAATAATGCGTCGACTAACTAAACTGATCTCTCCGACTCTTCTTAAATACTATTTTTCTATAAAATTTTGAAGTGTTAAAAGTCGTCGACAGATCAACAGAAATAAACTTCGTGTTTTTCACACAAAAGTTTTTTAAAAAACAAAAATGCAACATTCCAAATACTCAATGCAGAAGAAACCAAACCATACGCACTTATGCAAACGTATAGCTATGTATATGTACGGTGAAAATAAGCAGCGAATTTTCACACCCTCGCTTTTAATGGTCTGGTTAGCAATACTGACAGCAAAAAAGTCCCACTGATAAATGTGCAAAAAGACTTAAAAGCAGCAAACGTACTCCAGTACTTACAGTTTATCTGAATTAAGTTGACAGTCTTTAAAAGTGTTTTCTGCACCATTTTATATTTTTCGAAAATGGATTTACTGAATACTTTACTTTTGAACGTGAAACGGCTGTAACTTACAGCCACGGTATTTATTACGTATAATCAGTACAGAATCTAATCAAGGAGGAAAATGTTTGTGTCGACGGTACGTTTTAATTTTGCGAGCCACCTCCTCCAGCACGGCGCCTCTCACAATCCACAAAGTAGCGAAAGTGGCGCAAAGTGCTCACCGCGCCGCGTAGACAATCCGACCCACCCATTGTTGTCTTTGATTTAGTCACCGCACTGCACTGCACCTAGCCCACTACGTATTGCACACGCAGGAACCAAACTCACAGAACAAATACCACTGTAACCCACACCCGCGCTCTCAACAAAGTCCTCTCCTAATCATCCATCCGCTTGAAATTGATAAAAAAACCCAAGTCCCAATGGTCCAAAATCACTCGAAGTAATACGACAAAAACGCCGGGACATTTTCATTTCATCACGCCGTTCATATTAACTTAGAGAGCTACCTAAATATGCACGCAATTTTCATTCATTCCATTCCTAATGACTTTCACTGACACGGCGCAAAACCCCTCATTTTACACTTTGACGCGTTCACTTACGCCTAGTCCTGTCGCGATGACATTTTCCAATGGCAGCTAAAACAAAACGAGAACGGGAGTGACATTTTTGCTCTTATAAATAAAGTCTATATTTGAATGGAAGAGAGCGTCGAGCAGGGTGACTTTTGTCTATTCTGGGTCTTCAAGGATAAAGTATAATTTGTGCCGGAAACAATACAGCTCAAGTCAACCAAACTACTATCTAAACTGAGCTGTATTTTTACCACCTAGAGTAGTAAATACTTTGTTTGAACGAGATAGTTGTGGTGGAAGTCCTTGGGTAGTTTTTGCTGTCGGATCGTTTTGTCTATCGGTAATACGAGACTCGGTTCGCACCTCTGAACAACAGAGCCTTACTTTTTTCACACTTTATGAAAATACGTGTCTATAGACGTGTGTGTACCGGCGGTGTTAAGTTACGTATTATTCATATTAGTACCAGCGTCACAGTAAACGTAAACGGTATTCATTAATGTTTAATCACTGAGACTAAGTAACAAAGTTGCTCGCTCGTTTAGAAGTTCTGTGAGTATAGACAGCGTCGTTACACTTACTCGTAAAATATTTTGAAACTTTCTGTACAGTTTATGAAGTCCACGGGCAACTTCAATTTTCCCAGCATATTTCTGTAAAATAATAATGAAGCTAGTCAGGAATACCTGACGCTGACCAATATTCGACGTGAGGCCATCGCGTTCCAAACATTCCTCGCCCCAAGTATGAAATATGAAGCTGGAGAGACACCGCTATGTGACCAACCATCGTACGAGGAAATTCTAAAACTAGGCGTAGTATTCTGGCGGGAGCTTAATTGATTTAGAATACCGAAGAATTCTTCGTAGTTGTAGAATAATACATATAATTATGACAGAAATTACCTAGCAAAATAATTTCAGTGTAGATAAAACCACCACAAAAATGTTTAATGCTCCAACTAGAACTCTAACTTTCTCTTATGAAAAGGTTTTAATTTCAGAGCTAATTCTGAATTAAATATCAAAGCACACTCTACTTTTCACATAGATTGTAAGAGGATTACCACACGAGGCTAATTCAAAATTGTAATATGGAATGATGGCCCAATTCCGACCCCGTTTTACGGCAAGGGTGGTGGTAAAAAGTAGCGTCGCCTGAGGTGATGCCTGTCATATGGGAGACATTCCCCTTTCCCGGGATCTCTCTTGTTCAACATGCTTTCACACTTTTGGGCATCCGAAACGGCAGGGGAAAAAGTCGGCCTGTGAGAAAAGTTTACGTATTCAACAAATGTTTATTGTACTGAGAAAATATTTCGTTCAGAGTTATTTTGTACGTACCTAGACTGACCGCGGCTAATGGGCTTTGGGTTTTATTTGGGTACAACGTATTTTGTTGGCAAAGGTTTGTACTAAAAGAATTTATTTCTTGTAGGTGAAAACTAGATTACCCTAGAGATTAACCCAGCCTTTAGGTAGTAAGAATAGTATCTATCCCTAACATCAACATTGATGTTAGGGACGATCATCGCTCGTCCTAAAATATATTTAACTAACATTTACTTAAAACTGTTATGCTGAGAAGTTTTAAATCCATCTGAAGCTCTAATATGAAAATGTTACTTTACTTTTAAGGCTTAATAGGCTATATAGCACGGTAGTGTCAACCATTAAAAGAATACTGCACTAAAACCCGTTCACAAAAACTCTTCTGAATTTACATAAACTTCACCATTTAAAACGTAAATAATTTATTTGACAGAGTTTGCAATTTCGGCCATCCCCAGTCAATCGTAATTAGTGCAATAGGTTTTGCAGTTTCCCCTCGACAGGCCGTGCATTGCAAATGAGGGAGACATTCTATGCAGTTTTTATTTACGCTGACCGTAGCACTATAATATATTTATATGAACGATCAGATCAAAAGATTCATGGCCCATTTGACAAATTGTTACATTCAATACAGTAGCTATTTGTTTGTTTAATTTTGACAGCTTAATTTTTAATAATAAATTAAATTCATTGTCATTCAAATTTAGACTTTGAGATAGATTGAATTTGATGTGGCCGAGTTGAAATTCTAATAATTTAATTTGTTTCGGTAGAGATGATTTATCAACGTCGACAAAAAAAGCTAGAAAAAACAAAACAAAGCTCTTCATTATTACCTCTACAAATAAAAGAAAATATTCTTCCTTTATGTAAAATTGTTACGATATAGTTGATGTGAGCAAAATATTCTCTACGCTCTTGAGAAATCACAGGAGATATACAGTCATGTGCACGTACTGTGAAATAAGATTTTTGTTTTCCAAAATATGTTTTCATATAGCACTGCTGATGTATTTTATCGTCTTTTTGGCTAATGGTAGCTTGAAATGAGGTACATTATTGGGGTATCTGAAATTCCCAGGTGGTTTGTCTATCTGTAATTTAATACGGGATTCAAATGTATTTTCTTTTTTGCATATTATGTTTCTGTTAATTAGGTATGGACTTTTATGTAAGCACTTATTTTTGCCAATTGTGTAGGCATATTTTTGAAAGATATGCTTACACAATTTTGCATAGTGTCCTATGACATATATTTTCAACACATAATATGTCAACGATTTCGAAAAAAAAATATCTATGAGTAGTTGGATATATAAATAATAAAGACACTAAATATCCAACTAAGTAAAGTTGAAATATAATTAAATCATTTACGAGTTCTAAAATATGAATCCAAATATTAATAAACACTTTTTGAGGACACTGAGGGCACGAGCCCGACCTGTCCTGTTTTTTAGAATAATATTAAATGCATGGAGGGTTAAATTCACGAAAGGGCTAATTAGGCATAATATAACATTAGAACTAGGGTAAATATTATAGTATTCTAGACCAATAGTAACAGTTATTCTAGTTTCAAAAGTAAAAATTCTGCTTATTTTGGAACTAAATAGCGTTATGATAATATTATACTGTATGACATTTATTTAGTTATTTACTAGTACTTTGTATGTTTACTGTAACATAGTGGAGTAGCAAGCTTGTAAATCTTTGGTGCTTGAACCTCGACTCCATTTACAATTATTTTTTTTGGTTACCCGAAAATTTATTTGTACGGAACATAAATATATATGTTTATTTAATTAAATATTATGACAGAATCATACCCTCGATTTTTGTACTGCAAAAAATGACGAACTATGCACCAAATATTGAATAAGTAAAAAAAATGAAATAATAGTTATGCAAATTCACAGCACACAAATACGTGTGACAACCCTTATTCAGAATGCGCACTTCAAAACAACGAAACAGAGAATAGGTCCGAGAATTCAAGTAATGCGATTAATCATCTTTGAAATTCAATACATTGACACGATACGTACAGTGGGGTCGGCCATTATCGACATTCCATGGATTTTATGTTTCAGTTTGTATAACCAGACATGGGAGGCAGATAGTTGGAATATCACTTAGGTATTCGAATATGCAGATCGGGAATCGGTATGCCGTCTCTACGTCTACCTATTGCTATTGACTATTGTACACACCTCACTTTGTTTGCTTTCCAGATACCTTGTTTATTTAGTTTGAGGCTTGAATTATGCATAATCAGCATGAGACACACTTGTGTTGATATATCCAACATTAACATTGAATGTGTATTATTGATTTACATCTATTAAATAAATTATCACGATACTATTCTATTTGTTAAACAAGGTGGTTTTAAGATTAATATTTTAAAGTTATTCGCAAAAGAGTTATTGTATATTATCTTAGGCATTTTAATAAAAATGCTGTTGCCTAATGTGACAGGATCAAAAGATTTTAGCTTAGCTAAGCGGCCTAGTGTAATAGAAAGGTTTACTGGTAGAAATTGCCTTTGGCATTAAGTCCGTCTTCGTCACAATAATGTTTTATGTGCGTGAGCTTAGATAAAGAAAAAGAAGTCATCGGTCTTACCATCGTGAAGTCTTGGTTTCGAATCCTGGTCAGTACACCACGGACGTGAACTTCCTCCTAACGCAATATAATTAAGCTTAGCTGGAAGGAGATAACAATAATACTAAAAATTTTAACTTGCTTGTAACTAGTAAATAAAAAAATCTTTGCAAATGTACGACTTAAAACTTGCCAGTAGGCAAAAGCTTTATGAGGTTTAATTAAAGGGCTGGGTTACAAGTTAAATAGGTGCTTAGCATTTATGTCGGACTAGAGAGAGTAAGTAGGTTCCGCAAGATAAAGGATTTCAAGGTCGGTGAATTCAACTGTTTTAAGAGTCCGGCGGATGGACTGCGTTTATACTATTAGAAGCAGCTGCAAAAATCGGATGGAGTAGTGCTATCTCTGTTTGGCACACGCGTACTTACGTTTACTCTCGCACTGGTCGTTCAAAATGTAAACGCAAATCAATTTTATCTTGGCTCCTAAAATATATAAATGAAAACTTAATATTTTTCACATTCCTTTTTGTTAATTCCAAACTAGACACTATAAACTATGTTTTTGTTCAAAAAACATTTCAAGTATATAAATGACTAGCTGACCCGGCGAACTTCGTACCGCCTTAGCGTAAATTTGATGCACTACTTTATTTTGTATAGCTGACCTATCTTATGTATGCGTACCTATTCAATTTGAACTGGAATCTATAATATCCCCCATATAAAAAGGAATACTTTTTTTTTTTTTTTATTTTTTTTTGCCGTAACAACCTTGTACAGAGTATTAGAAAACTACAAAAAAATATCAGCCAAATCGGTCAAGCCGTTTTCATGCCAAGTCGTGACAACGGAAAACGGGTTTCATTTTTATATACAGGGTGTATTTTTGAAACGGGGCAGTAAGGACAAGTACCTTAACCGTTGCAGTTACAGCAAAACGTTCTTAAAAGACCTTCCCTAACTTTTTGGGACATTTTGAACTGCATTCACAGATTTTGTAAAAAACTTACAGTTAGCAAAAAAAATGCAAAAAGTTCAACATTTTTTTTTTATGCCAATCGATTCTATTTCATGTGGGGATCAAAAAACTCTATGGGACCATTTTAGCTTTCAGTACTAGAAAAGACAGAAATCGCCAAAAACGTTTCCCATACATTTCGGCAACAGAAACCAATTTCTACGATGGTCTAACTTTTTGTTATGGCCTGGAAGTGGGTAGAATTGACTGTAAAGTAAATAAAAATAATTTTCACCCTCAAATTTCGAATTTGATTCGAAAATCTGTGTGTTATACTTAGTTTCAGCTGAGAAACTTCGTATGAGTTATTAATTAAGGATTTTCGCTAAAATGTCTTCTAATCGTGAAAAAATTGACTTATTAGAAGTGTATTTTGTCAATAATCGAAATGCGGGAGCTGCATTAGTGTGGTACCGCAATAAGTATCCGTTGCGGCATGTGCCGCAACGGATACTTATTCAAGAGCTCAAGAGCTCAAGGATGCATTAATGACCATTTTACGTAATATTCATCCCAGAACATTATTAGCCGCCATTCGTTCAGTGCAAAAAAGGATAGACTTATGTATTCGTGAAAATGGAAATCATTTTGAGCAATTTATTTCATAAACTAATTTCTTAAATGTTTTTTTTTATTTAAAAAAAGTTAAAAATTTTACCTGACCTGAGTTTCGAGTTGATTTATCATATTTCCGTACGAAATGTATGGGAAACGTTTTTGGCGATTTCTGTCTTTTCTAGTACTGAAAGCTAAAATGGTCCCATTGAGTTTTTTGATCCCCACATGAAATAGAATCGATTGGCATAAAAAAAAAAATTTGAACTTTTTGCATTTTTTTTGCTAACTGTAAGTTTTTTACAAAATCTGTGAATGCAGTTCAAAATGTCCCAAAAAGTAAGGGAAGGTCTTTTAAGAACGTTTTGCTGTAACTGCAACGGTTAAGGTACTTGCCCTTACTGCCCCGTTTCAAAAATACACCCTGTATATAGATTATGACATAGAACAAATTATGATGAGAATTCGACGTTTACACTATAATAATACGTGAAATTCGATTCGCTGAAACTACGATTTATGTAAATATTTATAATATTTTAATAAATTATAAATACCAATAATAATAGTGTCTAAATGTAAAGACATACTTACACTACTACTTAACTTCGCGCCTGTAAAGGAACAGGTTGTGATGTTCCTCCACCACAAAGGGAGGATCCTCCGACCAGGCTCGGTGGTATTGCCTGGCGGACGGCTGTCCAACGGTAGCGTACTATCCAGAAGGGTGTGGCAGAGTAGTAAAACATCCACACTTCACCTGTTATGTTTAGGTACATGTGAAAGGGGTTATCGCTATCTCCTGGACAAAATTCCAACTCCATCCGTGCTGCTATTAATAATATCTTGACTCGGTTTCGAGTCGGTGAGAGGTGCATATGCAAGCCACTAGCTAGATCAACGAGGAAATTCTCTGTTTCAGTAATTTTCCTAATGTTCTAATCTAACTGGCAATAAAAATATAATGATAGGTTGCTCTCTCATTTTTTTATTTAAAAAGTATTGAACTCAAACCAACTATTACAACAGTGTCATTTGCCATTTATATTTGTTGACTTTCACAAATCCTTGTAGTGAACTTTATGAAGTTCAGGTCACAGAAACTTCGTGTAAATAACTTTAATTATTCATTTAAATTAATTTACTCTGTGTAGTCGGCACTTATTACGAAAGCTTATGGTTAAATTTAGTTTGTTATCTAATGACTTCAAATCTCTAATCATCTAATCTAAGATATTAATCTATACAAATAATCAATTTAAATAGATAAAATTAAACTGTTTGTTCTAAATGTCAAATAATTATTTTTTTCATTCTGTTATAGTTACTGGCCTAAAATACAGTTTTTAAATTTTTTGTCAGTCTGTTTGTTGATCCGATTTTAATAAAATTTTAGATGCAGCTAACTGACTATAAGGCGCGTATGATAAGCTACTTTTATGGATGTAGAAAGAAATGTAGTTTGTTTGTTTGATAGCACTAATCTCGAGAACCACTGGTCGAATCTTGGAGAATCCTCTAAAAGGAGAAAATAATAAAAAACCTTTTATATTAAAATAATTTACATCGTCTAACAATTTTGCTCGGTGAATGGCTATAGGCTCATTTCCCATGGGACCTTAACATAACAGGTGAACTGTGGGTGCTGTTCACTTCTGCCACTCCCTTTTGGGTAATATAGGCGTAACGTAATGTATGTATGTAATTTACATAGCTAAAAATATGTTTTTCATAGCTAAGTATTTAAGTAAATTTAGAACATTTAAAGAATAAAAGTAAGGTCTAAATTAATTCGATTACTTAATTTAAAAAAAAACATAATTAATTTCAGATGCGGTTTAGTAATTGGTAACAGAATTTAATTAAGTTATCGAAAATTGTATTAAATGGTATACAATTAATTTTAGTAATAACATACGTCAACAACATTCGGCAAACTAGAATTTCTAAAATTAACTTTTGTTATTCCTATACGCCCATTATTAAGTAAATAGCATTTCATTGAAATTCACACGCTATTATAGGTACTTGCTCAATATAAACGGTATTTTAATGAAAAAAAAAACAAGATTTTTTTAACGTATAAATTGATACACACCAACTCAATTTGCTTAAGACAAAATTTATTCACTGCAAGTAATAAAAATCAGAATCTATTTCTTCGACGATGTTTTTAGGGGAGCTAGTGAAGGAAAATCTAATATAATAATATGCAGTTCAAAGGAAATACCAAGGAGGAATAGTAATACTTTCGAGTACTTTATGGATTTAAGCGTCACATTTTTAAGGCGACAGAACGTGCCCGGCATTCTTAAAAGACCATTGTTCGGTTTCAGGCAATAGACCAGAGAGTTTTATAAGTTTTTTTTTCTACATAAAAGCGAATTCACTTATTTGAGTTACTGCTACGTAATAAATTCTGAGTGGGGAGTTAATAAAAGGAGATAACGGAGAAAGCCTTCCGTTTGTTGATGAAGTGAGTTGTAAGCTGCTAAACGATTTACCAACCGTTAAGGAAGTTTTAGAATGCTTTAAAAAGATGTTAATGCGGTTGTAGCTGTGATTTTGCTTTATATTTTTACTCCATAAAAGTAAATAAAAATCGATTTGATTCAATCTTTAGTTTCAATACCCATACTAGAAGCTTTGTTTAGTTTTGAATTAGATGACGTTGTGTGATTATCGAGTGATATATATTTTTTTCGTCAATATTTTACTAACGCAATTATAATCTTTTTTTTAACAAACCAAAAGTATATATCAATAAAAAATATCATTAGGTAAAAATCTATCACCGGTCTGATACCAGTGATAAATATTTTACACATTATGAAAATTTGCCTCCTGGCTTTAAGATCTAATAAAAATATTTATAAAAAAAAAGAGGTTCTTGCGAATGAACCTTCTGCTGTCGTGTATTGTGTTTAACACTAGTAAGCCGAGAACACTGGGTCTGAAAACGTACATAATTTATCCCTATTAATCCCCTTGCCCTTTAATTTAATTAGGAATTGATACCCCAGATTTAGGTAAACATGTGTAGGTACTTTACATATCACATAACATGCTTTTATTACCTAGATAATAGTGTTGCAGAGGTGTTTCACACATTTTACCTGTTATGTTTAGTGTTAGTCTCATGTTATGGGGGGTGAGCCTATCGTTATCCACCGGGCACAACTACATGCTGCTATTGACATTTACCCGTCGGAAAATCCCAATTAACACTTCTGCCCAACCTGGGAATTGGACCCGAGACCTCGCGGTGAAAGGAAAAACGCCAACTAGTAGAACAATAAGGCAGTCAACATCAGATAATTTTATTTAAAATTTAACATAGGTTCACCCATTTTGGCTTTGAACTCTTTATAACGCAATATTGTTCAGCAATTTGGAAATTCTTCGCATAAATAACCAATGTGTATCAAAATATTTGTTATTAAACAATTATTTTTCTAAATAAAAAGTAATACAAAACTGACGTTATTATATCAAACCGAAAAAGCTTCAAAATTAATAAAAAAATCTGTGTAGTGGGTAGTTTAAACGTTTTATGTCGGTATACTTAAAACTACATTGGACATTTAGTTTAGATTTTTCAAATCACAAACGTCTTAAAAAATACTTGCGTAACTTGATTCAAAACCAATTTAATACTAAATACTAGAGAATGTTGATTACGTTAAGTTTGTTTATAATTTATAAGATTAAATCGCATTTTCATTTTAATGAATATCGACTTATTACTCTCAAGTTTGGTTAACATACACAGGATAATGTTACATGAAATTTTAATCCATAATAATTATATAATTGCGGAAGTATCTCGGTCTGTCTGTAAGTCTGTTACGTTTTCAGGGGTAAACTACTCATCTGATCTTGATATAAATTGGTATGAAGATAGTTTAGGCCTGAGAAAGGACAAAGGTTTTTTTTTATTGACATACCACGCTAGTCTTCAACATATTTTACGTACCTACATGGTCTTTTTTTTAAATGTTCTTGTAAAATTAAAATGCCGATATTTTATTATATCAATCTTAGTTAATAATAGTTATATTATTAAGCAAAGTAGTGACAAAAATATGATAGACTAACTTCTTTTTATGATTGTGTGCCTGATAAACTATGGAAAAATATATAAAAGAGTAAAAGAACCTTATTCTGGGAAATCATAAAGGAAAAGCTATGAAGTGGATGCAATTTAATAACCATAAGAGAAAAGATTTTTTCCAAAAGAAAGTGCTTCTCACACTAAACCAAGGTTTTATTTCTTGGGTTTTAGGCCCGATTGCATTAGTGATCATACGTTCGCTTTTTATCGCGTTCGGCTTTCACCAAAAATATTCTTGGAAAATATTACATTTTTATTAGCAACTAGCTATTGCCCGCGACTTTGTCCGCGTGGAATTCGTTGTATAAAGTTGTTAAGTATTGATTTTATATCTTAAATTAGTTGAGCTTAACCGCGATAGATGGCGTTAGTAGAAAAATTAAAAGTCGGTATGGTTTCGTTACCAAGTTTAGTATTAAAGTTTAAATTCAGACCATCAGGTCAATCTTACGCAAGTTACAGTTGTTTTATTTATCAAACTTCTTGTAATCTTAAATCTACGAGTGCAGTTAATCACACCCCAAAGAGCTGGGTGTGTGTGTAACAAAAGTAGTTGCTAATACTGCGCTTTAGACATGGGAAAAACGGCTCACCAAAAAGAAAAGAGTGATACGGTTCTTTTCGGTCAAAGAATCGTATCACTCTTTTGGCTCTTTGGGTCATTTGACTCAGCGAGTCTAGCTCATGTATTAATTTCTCTCAGTCAGATCAGAGCCGATGCAACGCTTCATTCATGAGTGAGTTGGTATCAAGCGATCTAGTTCAATTTTAATATATGAATGAGTTACAATTCTCGTACTGTGGGTGGAGCTTCAGACAATAGATATTACTAGTTCTGCTTTTCCCCGCTGGATATAAGCGCTACGGGTGTGTTTATTTACTGTATATTATCTGTGGCCATTACATCATCTTCCTTCATAAATAATTATAAAGTTTCGGTTTTTGGACACTATGTGGCGTTAGGGTTATTACAAGCTTAATTTTATCTATTGAACACTGTGGCGCTACTTGTTACAATATTATTATTTACATTTAATGTTAATATGACCCCACAAACTATACCTAACACGAAATACCAGCACAGCTGTTTCTATAATAAAACATCTAGGTAACAAAGAATAGAAACTTAACAGGCTGTAAACTGTTTTGTTTACGGAGCTATGTATGTTTGTCAAAACGTCAACACGAGAAAAGAAAATATTCCCGCCTAAATGATGGGTGCCACGGAATATTCTGCTTTATTCCTACCTAACGCTAGACTTATTTTACAATAAACGTATTTAACCGTTCGTCGGGATTTGGAATGATCGGAAACATCGGACACCCCGAATCGCGGCCGGTCTGCTCTCGCCCAGTGATTCCTGAACGATATGACGCGGAGCCAAATGAAGAGCCGAAGAGCCATTTAATATCACACTGAGCCGATTGAGATACGATTCATTTGAAAAGAGCCGGATCTTTTGTGTCATTCATTCATTCACTACCCATGTCTACTGCGCTTTGACCAGCGTTCAACCTTACTGCTCCGTTTCTCAGGAGTTTTAGCGTAATGTCTAAAGACTTTTTCTTCCAACTCCAACTATATACTTCTGATTAAATTTGTTGCGGGTTCCTAGACAATTTTAACTCTCCCTGGGATTGCCCGTGTGTCATGCACGGTGCTTTTCAGTTGGTTGCCGCTGTAGATCCTGGCGTCACAGGAGTCACAGTGGTGGGCGTGTGGGTGGGATTATATCCCGTTTAAAAAAAATCTAAAGACTTTTATTGAAACTCAGGCTATCAAATACAAAACAAATTATTAAAATTCGACCAGTATATCTCGTGATTAGCGCTATCAAACAAACAATAAAACTTTGACCCGCGATTTCGTCTGGTGGTAGGTACATTAATAAAAAGTAGCTTATGCTACGTACCTTTTATTCAGTTACCTGCATCTAAAATTTTGATAAAATCTATTTAGCCGTTAAGAAGATTATCCGATACAAACAGACAGACAGACAAAAATCCTAAAATCTGATAGTGTGCAAATATCTATTAGCACAATGCATAATTAATAGAAAGAAAGAAAGCAAGAAAGAAACATTTATTTTGGCAAATCTTAAGCTTACTAACACTTCTAAAACTACTTATAATAAAAATTTAATTGATGTGCCAAAAAAGGTACACACCTCAGCATACTACTGCAGCACATCAGCACTACAGCGCTGGTATTCTGGTGCGCCCTGATTGCGAATAAGGTAGTGCGACATTCGTCCTAATGATGACAAATGCCACAGAAAATACAATATAATTATAAGTTATAGAAAAAATAAAACAAATAAAAAAAAAAAAAAAAAAAAATACTCGACAATAAAAACAAATGACAAAACTTCAAAAACCGTAAAATCATAATGTAATGTAATTAAAATCAACAAATATTATCCCGTGAATGACCTATTGCTGTGTGAATACTGCTGTCCACACTGTAATCACAACCCGGTAGTATCATAACCCTTCTGTACACTTTAAAACCAAATATTTGCACGGAATAAAAACTTAATAAAATCTGCATTATAGGATCCCGAATGGTATTTAAAACGAGATAGGTTCTCGGCGCTCGCATCGGTGATCCGCTGCCAATCGCCAGCTAATCTTTGTTTGATTTCAATTAACGCTCGCCATCTCCATTCCCCGTACTGTTAATGGCTACTTTTACTTTTTTGCAATCTATATTGTGAATAAGTAAATATTTATTATTAAATGACTCGATGGTCTAGTGGTTAGTGTATGCGTCTCTTACTGCGTGGTTTTGGGTTCGATTGTTCGAGTGTTATTTGTGAACTTTCCATCAGGAAATTCCTAATAGCGGAGTTGGAATTTTGCCCGTTGGATGGCAATAGGCTCATCCACTATCGTACTATGGTACACCTCTGTTACACCCATCTGGATAATATAGGCGTAATTATGTATAAATGTTTCTAAGAGGTAATAGTACAAAATCATTCATTCAATCATTTACTTTTAGTTTTATTTGTAACAACATTCTTAATAAAATAAAATATTTGTAACTTGATAGTTTTTAATGGAGCTGAGACTGTCCTGAGATATTTTTTTTAGATAATTAAGTAACATTTTTTTAAGATAAGCTGGTGCTGTACAAATTAATATCTGCACGTCTTATTAAAGCTAGTAAAATGAACAACTTGGACCAAAAGCAATAGTTGCCGTAAACAACAATGATTTATTTTAACGGAACATTTAATTTTAATACATTTGTAATGTCTCCTAAGAGAATGTACCAATGTTTAATTATATACGCTGAATCTCAGACAGAATGGAGCTGATTTTAGAAAACCCAGACTATTTAATTAAAAACAACACTGTTTATGCCTTATTTTCAAACCTTGAGAGTAAAATTTCTAATTCTGAACACCAAATACGTTGATTATTTCAATTAAATTACTACGTAAGCGTTACGAAAATGCGATAAAGTTTGTTTATTACGTGGATTACCAAAGTACACGAGTTGTGTGTAAACAAAAATTTCAATCCTTTGTACGCGGGGAGGGGGTAGGGGTAAACAAAACGTAGACTTAATTGAGATAATGTAAACAAAGAATCTCGAGCTGATATCTGCGCTGCATCCGTTTGTTTGAACGCCTATTTATAGATGAACCGTTTTATTTTGTTAAGCGCCGAAAACTTTTGTAATTAAAGAATTCATGAATTTGCAGTTTTCTGTAAACTTTTTTATACCGTAAAATTATTTAACCTACGTACATCGACAGTATTTTTATTGGAAACTAGTTGGCAGAAATGAAGCTGGCAAATGTAGAACACCTTTCAGAATGTAGGGGTTTTAATTAAATCCCGACACTTCTAATGAACGAAAATACATTTTATTTCCTTATCCCCATATTTAATTTTATTCGGTTGAAAATGATTTAAAATAGTACTTACATGTTAACAGTTATAATCCAATTCACTCCACTAAATCAACGCACACACAATTTACCACTTTATATTAATATTTCTGATTATAAAATTATCACTTTATCTTACTCATTCGACAGATCAACAAGGACCGTTCGCCTGGCGTTAAGCAGTTTGCAAAAGTAACATTTTATTAGAAGTAAATAACACGGTTAAAACGAATCACAATTTGAAACTTAAAATTACGTACCTATAAAACAGTTGTGATAACTGATAATACATAAAGCTATGTTTTGTTATAATTATGTTTATTTACAATAACTGGTCGTCTAGACAATCTGTTACTGTTACTGCGTACCTATACCGTATAATATATTGTATAATTAAATGCGTAGCAAAGCAATATTTGTTTCAATTGTTACTTTTCTTATTAGTTATGTTGTGCCACATATAAACAAAACAAGAATGCCTTTGATTCTCATTGATCGTGATTTCCTACTTGTAGACGAGGTGTAATAGGAGAAGTTCTAATAAGAAAACTTGTAATAGACCGTTTGAAAGTCCGATCTGGCAGCGATATCGTCTAATGAGCTAAAACAGACCGGTGAGTTGATGGCGTGATGTCTGGCTTGGGGTATCGTTTAGAATAGATATAGCATGTTGCTGTTCTGTATATTATACCTATCCGTACTGCATGTTTGATGCATGGTGGTCGTTGCGTGATAGGTTTTGTTTCAGCAAAGTGCTTTTTTGTCTAAAATAAATGTTGAAACAATAAACAAAACTTAGTTATCTATATATTAACCGCCGTAGCATTAACAAATGCAATCTAATATTTACCGACGTGATGGTATTAGGAAGCCAATTTATAACCGAATACTAAAATCTTTCGCCAAAAGAATGCTTTGGAGTTGGACTTTAATATTCGCCACATTGTTTCGGCATTTGGAACAAAAGTTGAGGAACTTGTTATAAAAGTGCATAATTTTTACGGCATCCTTTTTAGGTTTACGACTTCTTAAAAGGCAGTAAAAAGCAAAGAGGGGAAGTAGTTCATTTTCAGCCGACAGAAAATTTTGCTAGTAGGTACAAAATTTTGTTTCATATATTTTTTTTGTAAAGTCAAATTAAACCTACCCACCCTACCCTACTCAAAACATAAAATCTATTTAACTACTAAATAATCTTTCAAAGGGGTCTTTGACGACCACAACTGAGACATAATGTTGTTAATAATTCTGATGATCATAATTATCATTTATTTATAAAACATCAAAACAATATTATCCAGGATATAAAATTATTATATTTTCATGGCAATCACTAAAAACTGCCCATAACTTTGCTCATTACTTACTTGTCCATCCTAAGGTTGCCTGTAAGAAATTGCTTATAGCGATAAGGCCGCCCATTGTGCAACATAACTTTTAAGTGCATTTATTTACAGCCTAAATTTCTTTGTTAATATTGGTGTACAATAAAGATTACTCTATCTATCTATCTATCTAAAAACCTGCTAACACAGTAACGCAACCTACAACACACGCAAAATAGGTGATAAAATTTAATCAATATTAGATACAACGTCATTATCATCATCAAATAATAATTAACGAAAAGCCAATTACTCTACAACTACCACGCTGGTACAATTTGCTGAAATTCTAAACTACAGATTATTCATAGAAGTTTATGATAGCTATTCATGGTTAATCGGTTTACCGATAGGAAATTAAATTGATATCGCTTAGCCCCACTTAGTAAAAGGATAGGCTCGCTACGTTTTATATGCTGTATTTAATTTACGTTTAGATACTCTTTCTTTATAATTGAAATTAAAATTAGATTGCTCACGATGAAATAATTAGAATTAAGATTATTTCATGAGAAGAATCCGTTTTGGGTTTGATAATTTTAATAATAAAATAAACACAGGCACCGACTGACTGGAACTATTTTTTCACTATAGGCATCAACTGTGTGCTTTAGAAATAATTATAAATAATCACTATTATAATTCGTTCACCCCGAAATTGCAAACATAAAATAAGCAGCTCTCATTAATTTTAAACTCCCTAGATAATAAAAGTTTAAGTAAAATTCTGTTCAAACAGTAGATAGCAGTTTCTACATTTTGTTTTAACGATCAGTAAAAATTTGCGAACCGTGAAATAGAACAGAGGCGACGAAATGATCGCGCGTTAATGAAAAATGTGCCTATATTTGTTATTCTCGAATTAATATTGAATTTATAAATACTTGCTTCCCTCCAACGCAGTGTCTAGACTGCTAATTAAAATCAAACAAGGAATACCTATCGGCCCATAGAATAGGTATTTACTTTGTATGTATATTCGTTCTTGGTAACATTGCGAATTCAACATTGTGGTCTGTTTGTAATAGATAGTTTCTCTGTTTCAGTAATGAACGTTTTGGACGAAGTAAAAGTAATATTGGGTTGCAAATTGGGTCAGGACAAATTGCTTTTACTGAATTTCTAAGAGAGTTTCAAAACGAGACTTAAAATGTTACCACAAAATATCGATAACTTTGATTTATCAGAAATTTATTGAATAAGTAAATTTTTATTTCACTCCAAATTATTACTACCAATACTGCTACCAGTTTCAAAAACGGTATAAATGTAAGAATAACATTCCTTAAACAACAACCAGTTATCACGAAACCTTTACAAACGGAAAGCCGAATTCCCACAATATATTACTTTTATTTGTCTTCCAAACACGGCTTCGAAAGAAGCTAAAAAGTAACATAGGAAGGGATGAAAGCACTTTTACACGTATTTTCTCACAGGCATTCCTTCGAACAAGGGAACTGGGTCAGATAGCAAAAGGCGACTTTTCAAGGTCTCAGCGGGGAGCTTGTCTAGCAAGATTTTACAACGTGTATTCCTTTTACGTATTAAAAGGTAATTTACTTGTACTGCTTTCAGTTGACGTTCTTGTTGTAAAATGGAAGTAGATATTCATAATGTATGTACATTTTATACCTCTGTAAATGTAGTATGTGTATTTATAATAAATTTTCTTTTTGAGAGATGTCACCTAGCGTAGCCACAATAAAGTTTGCCTAAAATACAGGACCATGTTCCAGTATTTTGAAATAAGCTATGAGATATTAAGTTAGGATATTAAAAAAAATAAACGATCAATTATTTATATTAATGCGTATCCCTAGGTGTTTTTATTTAGCAGTAATAAACTAACAGCTTGAGTTAAAGTTTGAAAAGAAATCTTCTAAGCTTGTTACCATCATTCACCCTGAATTGATCTACGACAAACTAATCCTATTACAATAACTAGCCGATAAGAATCAACGATACTCATCAAAGGCCTAACAATAATCTACGTGGCAACAGCCCACATGTCTCGTTAATGTAGGGAAAGCGACAGGGTTCACCGAACATATTAAATCGTTAAGTGTGTTGATAAACAGAGAAGGGGGTTTAGCGATGATGCGATTCGCAGTTGGGAAATTGGTAAATCATCCTCAATGGGGAAGCACGTAGCGATTTGAATGAGTGCTTATCTAGCCACGGGGAACTATTATAGTTAGGTTTTGCGTTATAATTTCTTATTGATTTATATAGAGCATTTAGCCATGTTTAGCCAATGATATTATATAAAAACAAAAGCAGATATGTTATAAGCGCTCGCGCTGTGAATACTCAAATACGTCCCAATTGGGACGTCTTGTGTTTAGTTTGCGTGTGGCCTGCGTCGAGCGCAGTCACGTGCGTACCACTGAAGTGCAATCATTAAAACTATAGCTATCTCTTTCATTTGCGTGCTATTTCGTATCTTTTGTTTTACTTATCAGTTACATTTGTTAATGTGTGCAATTTGGAATAGCTCGGAACGGATTTAAATCGTAATTTCTATGAACGTAACATATCTATAGTTCTATAATATCATTGTGTTTAGCAATCTATTATTAATGTCGTTTTTTTTCGGACTTTTAGCGGCATTTAAACCCGCAACTATAGGATTCCAGCCTATCTACTCAGCCATACAAGCCCTGCTGAAAATCCACGAATCTTTTGACTGTGTTCATTTTCTTTACGGACGCCTCGCGTCAACTATTGTATTCAAGTCAAAAACATTTTTCGACTGTTCTTAGTATTTTGTGTTATATGACTGCCTATGTAGTCGCGGGAAGGGATACATAGTATTATAAAAAAAATGTGTAGGGTTTTGTGTAAACGCACCGTAAAATCTGAAACTGAAATTATGATTTAACTGAGATTTTTTGACAATATAGTGTCGTGAAGCAGAAGAGACTTGTATTCTTTTTCCTTTTTGGCCTATTTGAAATACCAGATTGGTACGGTTATAATTAATTATTTAGAAACAGATCACAATATTTACATGTAAACATAGGAGTTTGGTTAATCATCCTCAATGGAGAAACACGATTAAAATGAGTGTTTATCTAGCCACGGGGATGAGTTATAGTTTGGTTTTGGTTTTAGTTTTTAGAGCTCGTAAAATGTTCTTAAATGTTGATTAACTTTGTGAAACTAAGATGTTGTAGCAAGTTGATGTCCAAAAGTTAAATGGAATAAATAATCATTTAGATATTTTAATGACGTAGTAGTTTGACGACCGAATGCTGAATTCATGGTTTCGATCCACGCTCAAAACATTTTTTGTGAGCATGAACATGGAGGTTTGTCTTAGTATTTGTGTTTCTATGTATAAGTATTTATTTACAAAATAAAAGTATGTATGTATTAGTATTAGTTATTCTATACCCATAGCACAAGCTCTGCTTTTTTGGAAACCGGTTTGAATTTAAATATTTTTACATTTCAAAGTGACTTATCACTCATCGCATAGGTGGCGCTTAAACCAAGTAATGGTTCGTCTAGCTAAGGTATATACCTACGACGCTGGCACAAAGAGTTGAGAAATTTCGAGTCCAGCAGCATACGAATCCATAGCTGAATTGGCAAAGCACTTGGAGCGTATACCCAGGGGGTGCAGGTTTGAGTCCTGTTGGATTCTTAATTTTTCAACTTTAATATTATATAAAATAAATGATAGCAAAGCTAAAATTTGCTTTAAATATTAACACATAATTACAAGTATTTCAAAGTGTGTTTTATTTATTAGGACTTTATGTGCGCTTACTTAATACCATAGTAGAGTAAATAAATATGAAGTGGGTATTTCTAAAACAACGCTACATAATAAAACAATGCTACAGTAGTTATAAACTAATTAAAATGAAATGGCGAAATATTCAGATTTCGGCATAATTTAAGTTCTTATATCACCAAAAAATAGTTACAATAGTATACAACTCTATCTACAGAGAAAAACGGCTCACTACCTTTTACCCGTAAAAGATATCAGATAGGCCAACAAAAAATATTCAATCGCAATATTCATGACTCCTCGATTGTATTCGTGATTTGAATGCAAATTCAAGGAATCTCATTTAAACTGAAAATTATATTGAAGTTGTTTCGCAAACAGCGCCGAGGGCTACCTTATTTAATTAAATGTGTGAACATTGATTATCCTTAGAAGTTTACGTAGAATAGGCTGTTTTATTAAAAAGCTCGATATTCAAATGACGTATCAGAAGTGTGCGTGTTGCAGACAGGGCCGACGATGAGGCCCTAAGTAGTCCCGAATGTACGGCTTCAATCCCAAATTAGCTATCAAGCCGGGCGCCGACAAAGAGCTGAGGGCTTATCTGGCGGATTTAGATGAACTGGAACCCTTGGCGACTATACAAAATAATAGCCGGCTCGATAGCGTCATTGTTTGAGCATGAAATTAAAATTGAACGGGGTTCACACGTGCGCACGGTCGAGATAAGGGGTTGTACCGAGCGTGCAATCGATTCGCGACTACCACTGTTTGCCTGTACGTTGATTTACTTAAGGGGTTTGCTCTTTTCTTTATTTGATCTCTAACAACTACTCTTATGCTTTTGTTCGCTATGGTTTACTGAAGTATCGTTTGTTTAGTTCAGATTTTCCAATGAGTAGATAAACTCGGGGTTGCTAGTTTGTATTTCCCATGATTTTTCTATTTATTGGAGCGGAGTTTCGAGTGATTATATTGAAACATTCTACAAACATTAATTTCATTGAAGAGAAATTCATTACGGGATTGCTGCGTAAAAATATTGCGGTGTATCACGCTGTGAAGTGTTAGTTCTGCGTCAAAGTCATTTAATAACAAACAGTGTAATATAATTACGGCCAACCAACACTGAACGTCGACTAACAATAACAGTACACACACTAGTATAATGCGAAAGCCTAAGTACACCACATGCACAAATCAAATCAATTTACAAACAAAGCGGGCCTATATTGTCTGAATGTAACGTGTCTATCCAAAATTAGATCTATTAGGGATTTGCCCGTCTAGCTAAATGCGTTATGATACATACATGTATTGGTTTATTTACCTATTAACGTGGGTTGTAGTGTGGTATGGATGCAATTTAATTTATCGATGCCCTGCATTGTGTGTTTTGCAGGAGTGCTTCAGCAGCACGTTTCTACTGAGTCTGCAACGGTATTTGTTTTGCCCTTCGGGTATTAGATACTGCTGATGATTTAATTAATTGAATTTCAATGTAAATAATGTCCGTACTTGCATTACTGGGATTTGATAACATAATTTGTGTTGTGTTGAGCGGAAATTAAATGGTTTTCTGTGTGATTGTGGTTGCGAATGCATGTGAGAGATTAACCCTGATGTTTATTATTTTATCATTAGTTGGTTGGAATGTTTAGCAATATTCTGTTTTATTTCTGCATATTATGGAACTAAAGGTTGTTGTTTAAGCCTTGTTTAATAAAATCCCATATTATAAACTATAGAAAGAGGGTTGCGTCCGAGTTTATTTTATTACTCATAAGATTATCAAATCTTAAAATGTAATCAAATAAAAAAATGGATAGTTTAATTAAAGGTACTACCTTGGAGGAAACTCTGGCAGATATAGGGCCAGTTTCAGAAGTTCCAGATAGATTTAAGCTGACACATTAATAATAACCTGACAGAATTTAAAAATGACACAAGTGACACTTGAAAAACACAGCTGTCATTGTCATTTATGCGTGTTATATGCTTGTCCTGCCAATAAGGTAGGTATATCTAACACCTGTGAAATTGGGGCTTAGTTAATCATGACGGCAGGTAAAACTTTTAAATAAGAAGCAATGGGTTTTAAAATATAAACTTTTTTTAAATGCAACTAATAATTGGCAGGTACCGCTGTGAATCATTAAACAATAAAATAAAATTATAATGAAACAGTTGAAAAAGATATGGGACCGGCCGGATTTGCCTGCGACCTTACTGCACACTGGGCAGCCGCTTTAGCCAACCAGCTACGGTCGCCTCTTACCAGAACCCTAAATTTCTCAACTGTATGATACGTCATTTCGTGACGTCACGTTCATCCATTTGTTCCTATCTTAAATAGGATACAAACCAACATGGCGATGTTACATTCAGCACAAATGTTGTAACGAATCAACGTGTACGTTTTTCAACTGTATCTTAGTATAATTTGCTAAGCATAGCTAAATGCTATAAAAATATTCAATTAGAAAATAAAATCAAAGCTTCTATACCTTAATTGCCTGTTATAACTTCACGCAATAAGATCAAAACAGATTTCAAAATTGCACTCTAACTCTAAGTTATCGTTCTTCCTTGGTATTAGCTTATATCGCAGCATGCGGTTCGTAAAATGAGATCGCAAGGGTGCTCTTAATGAAGCTGCTGACGTCATCCCCAGTTTATAATTGTATTTTCCTTAGAGGTAGCTAATCCATTTCCATTTACACGTGTTCAAGTATTATAAAGCAAGCAGAAATAAACACTACATCATTCGAAATAAAGTTGTTTTTAGAATGGAGAGTTGGGGGATGCAAAGAAAAATTAAAATTAAAAGGGGTAAAACCGAACACAAATCATGAACTGTTTATGCAAATCCTTGCTCGGAGCACCGGATTACATGGGAGCATCTGTGTCTACAGTCTCTAATGAGATTAGTGACACCAAGTAGAGCTGAACTGTGTACGCTCAAATGACTCTGATTATTTAGTGTTTATCGCACGTGGTAATGAAGTATGGTTTATTCGAGTAATTTTTTTATACTACGCCTGCAGCGACCGAACTTGCACCTGATAGTAAGTGAAGTACAGCTCATGAACATCAACAATCCACAAAAGCAGATTGTAGATAAATAAATAAATAAATTTGGATTTTTTACATTAGATAGAACGCCAGAAGCAATTACACTATCCAATGGTCCCAATGACAAGACCAAATGTACACATTCACTCACTCAATCACACCCAGTCTCAGAACAAATATTTGCGAATTACACAAAGATTTGTCCCATGTGGGGATCGAACCCACAACACCAGTGCAGTGGAGAGCGGCAAGGCGACCGCTTAAACCACTACACCACACGTGTAGACAAATAGATGCGCCACTGCAGCTAAGGACTACGGTGTGATGCCCTTATGTGCCAGTAATTTCAGAGGCTAATCTCACCACCAAAACAGAACTCAGTAATGGCACTATTTGACGGCAGGTTAAGGGTGAGACAGTGGTGCGGCTGCCCTCAAGTTCGTTATTGGTGCTTTATTGCTATTATGTAAAGTAATATCAATGTTTTAATTGTTAAATTTGCATCAACTAGGCAAGACATTGCTTTAATAAACAATTGAAACGCTTTATTAGTTGCGTAAAATTTCCTTAAAGAAATATAGGTACGGACGAAATCATAAAGATCTGCATTTTCTTAACTTATTTACTACTAATGATGTTTTAAAAATAATTTAATTTTATAATAATTAATTTTGTCAACCCTTAATCAAATAAACTAATAGAAAAAAAACCTGCTTCGTTTAGCATATTACCAAGTCATTTAAATTACATACAATAAATCTTTGTGTATGAATGACTAATACGAATTTAGTAATATCCATTGAATGTTGATGGCTGTAGACTAAATTGTATAGAAAATGCATCAATTTAATCAAAGTGAACGGCTCGCCGTAATAGTTGCTTAGCACGAAAAACTCCTTGGTAGCGAACCCTTCAAATTTAATATATAGCTAAATGCATAATAATATTGTGGTTTTGTTTGATGTATGTGATAATTTGTTATACATAATCTAGTAGGTATTGATTTATGCTCGTGAAACCCCTAATGATATCTCATATTTTTTTGAGCCCAACGACTGCGAATCAATCCAGTTTGTTCCAACAATTTGGTAAAGTTTTACTGTGATCAAAATATGACGTGAAGATGAAAAAGCACATAGAGAGCTAATTGACATTAAAATTCAAATGAGTTCAGTTGAATTTTAATGTAGGCAATTGGATTTAAATATTAATAAAAATGCTTATAGTTATGTTTACTTCTTTATGATTCTTCATTAAATATTGCTTAGAAAATGCAAGCAAAAGCAATTTGCTAATAAAGTATATCGTTTCTTTTTTTAATATTTCTAGTCATTCTTATCTAGAAATGACTAGCATTCTTGTTAACCACCTCCAGCTGAGCTAAATTTGCTTGTGTTAGGAGGAAGTTCACGTCCGTGGTGTAATAACTAGGGCTCGATCGTAAGGCTAATGCCTTATCCATTGCACCACAGCCGCTTTGATTTCGACAAAACACGATTCTAGACGCGTCCATCGTTTATTGTTACTGGTAAATAAAATACAAGTTTGTTAACATGTCTACCATCCTGAATAATAACAATATCAATATAAAAGAAAAGGTATAAACGCAGACATTTCACACACGTGAACAAAACAACATCCACCTAAATTATATCAGCAATATCTAAATATCCCGCCTCAATATACCTTCCGTTACCTTTTATTAAGGCCTTATATACAACGTAAACATGTTCAATGTGTGCGAAGCCCAAACGTGCACTATTTATGTGTACAACCTCGCATGTAAACAGGCCATAACCGCAGACACCGCACTAACACTATGAAAACTATCCCATTTCTACCATTTTATTAAAACAAATAAATTACACTTGGGGAACCAAAGATCATAATGCACGATATGTAAATTGAATGGACCGAAAAAACTACGTCCATAAGAAACTATGAGATTTTTATCTTTGTACTTTTTCTTTAGTACATTTACTGGTAAAATTGAAAACGGTTACCCAATGTAAGTTTTTTTATGATTTGGCTTGACATTGTTATTTTGTTTTCAAATATATTTTTCTAAATAGCCGAATTGTGTCGTTAGACTTGAATTTTAATCCTTTGATGGATTTTGTAATTCTTGACTACTTCTTGTCATGTATGAAACAACTGCTGGAGGTAATAACTGATGTTTTGTTACTGGATTAAATATCGAATTTTGGAGGGCAAATACATCAAATATTATGTAGCAGAGATAGCAAGTTCTATTCTTAGAATTTTTTTATTGATTCTTGATGTAGTGATATCTAAATTTCTATGAAGACATAGGTCTAAAATTTTGTGATATTATCACGACGACGACGCGTCAATAGGTTATTGCTTTTGTATGTATCTCATTGTACAAAATTATTATTTGAACCAAACAGGTCACACACTAATCAGGTATGATTGTAGAAAGGAACTGTTCTAATGATGCAGAGGGTAACTCACTATCGGAACTATACCATGGTGCAATTCCCAATTGAAATTAGAACACCATTTTTCCATTTATTTTTCAAAGCCATAATCAAAAATCGATGTATTAAAAAAAACAAAACGCGTCTTGATTGGCAGTCAAGCTTATTTTCATTACCAAATCAAAACATAACATTACATCTCACCAATACCTATACCTATATATATATTACCAGAAAAAGTGTGCGAAAGGTGAATATAAACCACATTTCATTTGTTATGATTAGATCCTATGTGTGGTGTGGTGAGCCTATCACCATCCACTGTGACACAATTCCATCTCCTCGCTGCTATTAAGAAATCCCCGATGGAAATATCCAAAATAACAGTTTTGTCCGACCTTAGAATCGAACCCGAGACCACGAGTGAGAGCCGAATTCGTTAACGAATTTGACAAAAATAAAATTTTTATTTTCACGGTCGTGAAAAGTCTACACATTATTTTATCACTACACACAGTACACACGGATGAGTACTGCAATAACATTGATACAGTAGTAATAGGTACGAACGCACAATCATTATTCACACGCTATTTAGCAGTTAACGCGAACGCACGCAGTTTTATCAATGCGACATTTATATTGTGTTAATCGTGTTTGGATATTGAACCCACCGATAGGGGTAGCGAATAGTGATGTCAACGTGTGTCTCCGTTTTGCGGGATAAAGAAAATTTCCAGGTCTTAGTTCGCGGGATTGAAACTTTTACGAAAACATTTGATTGAAATTAAGTTCATAGAGATACAGACGCGATTTTAAATAAATCTAATATTACGTATTAGATTTATTAAAAATTATACAATGCAGTAATTTTTCAATGCAAAATTTATGTTGTGTTAAGCGTGTTGGGCATAAAGATGCTGCATTGCGGTAAAAAAACACAGGATCATTCTCTACTACGTGGGATTCAGGCTCATATCTTTAAAAAATCGGTAGGCGTAAACGTACAAAAAAACGATTAATTGATTTATGCAAAATGCAAAAATATGACGAAACTCTCAGTAGCTGGCAAGCTACGATAATTCGTCGGAGTTTGCAATCACAGTGCGATAACATGGTTATGCCCTGAGTGGTGCCTTACAAAGGCTTATTTTGAAAATGATTGTTCTGCGCACAGAAAGCTAAACTCAGAGAACGAGACTTAAATCAAAATGACTGTATTCGTATTTCACAATGTCGTACCGGATAAATCAATATCCCGGGATTTGAATTTGCGGCAGACAACACTTGCATCGACGGAACTATTGTGGATAAACGGATGGATGGCGTGGCGTTGATAGCTGGTGTTGCAATAATTTATCGGGAACTTTTATTAGTTTGGGGTAAAAAATTGTTGTGATTGATAAGTATTTTTTTGGAAGTCATTAATATTTTATTTATGGTTAATTTAAACGTAACCTTTAAAGGTGTCCATATAAACCACGTGTGCAGTACACATGATTTTTTTTTATTTGTACAGGATATGAATATATTTTATGCTCAAGGTTATATTAATAGCCTGGCAATTTCAATACTTTTTTCTTGTTCGCTAAAGCGATTAAGTTAAAATAATATTTTAAGAAATAACACAAAATGCAAGTTAATTTCTTGATAAAACAAAACAGCAATAGCCGTACCAGTAGTACGCAGAAATAGCTATCGTTTTACTCCTAAGGCAAGTGACACACATAAATCTGAAGGTTTTCACCGTGCACACCGGGTCGCGTTAAGTACACACAATATGAGCGGCCAAGCCATATTTAATCGTTATCAAGCGAACGACCAGACCTCGTATTCATTGCCAATGATTTACTCATGGCTTATCCAACCTCCGTCACTGACTTATGGAATACAAACGTGGCCAATGAGAGTGCGCACTACTTTTGTTTAATGAGGTGGCGTTTATAATTTGATATATCAGTTTAAGTTTAACCTTTACTATATTATTAGGTGAATTTCAATTTTAAACACAAGTTTTCAGTGCCCATATAACTTGGCAGATACTACTAAAGCACTCATCGTCATTATCGAACCATATTTGGTTTGATGGTAGCTATCGTCCGATTATAATTGAGTGTACTATGACGTTACAACAAATTGGCATATAGAAATCTAGAATAATTCAATATCTGCACCTATATATGGTCGTGTATTTGAACGAATAAGGTACTTAGTGACAAAATTACAGGTTTACCAATAAAATAATTATTAATACCAAAAAAAGCTAGTTAGTACGCACACGGCCTTTCATAATGCAATTGCGTACCGCCGCTGTACCCAATGAGCCCAGTGTGCGCACAACTTTTCGTTTAATGAGATTGCGTTACCGTGTCTGTGAAATTAATGCTATTGGAATTTTATTTAAATGTCACATTCAGTATTTTTGCAATGAAATCTCATAAAGATTTCACCAAATAATTTCGAATTGGTGAAAACACGGAATGTATTTTATGTTACCGAATTAAAGTGGCTTGTTTTTACAACGGGTTTGCAAGTGAATATTATTCATAAAAGACTCATTGCTTGTATCATAAGTAGTTTTTTTGGCAATACTCCAAGTGGTTAAAAGTGCCGCAATTATGCGCATTTTATGTAGAGTGCCCATTTATACTGTGCGGGAATTGGCAATGATTTAATATACTCTATCTTAGCGTTAATTGGATACACATTAGATTTATGCAACATTATAATGTTTTGACTTCCTTTTTTACATGAAGAAGTTTAAGAGGAGTGACGCGCGTTTAATCCTGACGTATCATAATTTATGCAAACCTTTTCATTTTAGTTATTATTATTGAAATGTAAATTATTTACAGCTTAATTCTAATGTTAGGTTCTCCACAAGTCTAGATTTCCAATGATCCAATGCGAAATTAGGTAGAAGAGCCTTATCACCGAATTCGCCGGCAGGCATGCACAAACAGCTGACGGCACAGAGCCTACCATGATCCCAACCCACACTATACTGTGACGTCAGCACCGTGATCCCGACTCCCCTGCCTAAAACCACCGCTCGGCCGGACCACAGCATTATCTTTGATAAGTCAACTGTCAAAATTTAATCTACATACAACGTGAAGCCACGAATGTGCACCGAACCATACGAATACGAAATGATTTTGCGCATAGGATTTGTTTTATTTTCAGAGACAGGGGTGCGCTCAGCCGCGGCGTCGATAATGGAACCTACCCATTGTTGCTGTTCTGAAAAGCGCCAACTGCCGTATGGACATCAAGCGATTAGAGCTCTTATTGTCTTTGTGAAAATGTGTGAACGTTTTAAAATAACTTTTTTATTTAAATTGCGGGTGGGAGCCTGAAAGCTTTACAATTATTGCACTTAGCATCGGTAACGAATGTGTAAAAGCTTCATAAAATCACTGAAAATAGTTTTTACTATACCACCTTTGAAACAGCAGTTGAATTCACTGTGCCTAATTGCAATAGCCAGTCAAATCAATCCGATAACGAGTTTTCATTCTGAGCGTACGAACTACGAACACATGACAAAAACCTCATCAGCATAATGAGTGGCGTCAAAATAATTCCATTGAATCAATACGCAAACCCTCTTCAGGAATCAGGGATCAACTAAGGCTGCGTTAATCAATCGGTGCTCACCCCTGTCGCATGGGCGAACTATGCAAAAAGCGTCATTCTGCAGCCGGCATTGATTCTGATGATATGTCCGCGGGTGCAGACACGGTCATTATCATTATCGTGCCGCGCGGAATCCATTAATCACGTTGGTATTCCTGAACCGTGCTTCATCAACCCCCCACTATCCCCTATCCCCCCTTTGCACCCGATGCCCCAAGTACCTGGACGCACTCGTGCATTCACCCTTCTCTTATCAGTTTTGATGTGACGACAGGACGGAACTCAAGATACAGATGGAAAGGAAATGACGTGTATTTTTTGGATTGTAAGAATTTTAGGGAGCTTTTTTAATGTTTTTTGAGGAAATGATATTTCATTTTTATCAACGCCATTTAGAGTAAAAATACTATTTGATAAAATCTGAAGATTAATGTTATTTGTGCTAGGGCAATATTTTTTAATTTTGTTAAAAAAAATATTGAAACTAATAATATTGAATAATATTCAATATTATTAGTTTCAATATTTTTTTAAATCAAACTTTTACATCGACGGACAAAAAAATAAAAACTTTATTTCATTAAAATTTGAATCAGAATCCCGCTCAACCACTTCCTTAATATAAAACGAGACATCAAACTCAAGTAGGTACATTAATTTTATTAAAAGTTGTAGTGAAGATTATTAATTTTAGGGCCCCAGTCCCCGAGGCGACTCGTCGACGAGACGTTGCACCCATCGTCCCTAGCGCCCCAATCCTCCCCTGTATATTTGCTATCTGTCTATTCCACTAATGCGCAGTAACAGGGCATTGATATTCCGCATACAATCCCGTTCATTCGATTCGCGATGAGTCCAGTTATTAAATCAGTTGGATAAACAGACACCTGTGTTTCTATGATTTGCATACGCACACATGCAAGCAGTAATATGCATAATTACAATGTCATGAAAACGGGTTTGTGATTTGTGACAAAAATGCATCAACAATGATTACTTTTGACGTATAGTGACTTATATTTTGATGCTTCCATTTGCCTATTAATTCTCTGATGTGGGGTGGAACCGCCAATTACTTAAAGCCTTAATTTGTGGTATTATAAATTCCTTTTAGCTGCTTTCATGTTCATGCTTCGACTGGTCGCAGATGAAATTATTTCGTCGCAACTTTTAAAATTACATAATCGTTGTTATAATGTTAATATAAAAAAATACTTTCATCAAATGTAAATAAAGTTATAAAAAATACTTATACAGCATTATATATTTCCATTTTTTATATTACGCCGCTTACATAAAGTTTTGTCCCGTGTGGGAATCGTAGCTACTTTAATCGCTTTAACCACTACGCCAGCCGTGCACCCAATTCTCTTTTTTTTTATTATTTAAAAAAAAAAAACGACGCCCGCACTAGGAATAACTCCTGTGTCACGGGGGTGTTCACAAACATACATTTCACACACACAAAGCACACCCAGAGTCAGAACAAATCTTTGCGAATCACACAAAGATTTGTCCCATGTGGGGATCGAACCCACAACACCAGCGTAGTTGAAAGCGGCGAGGCGACCGCTTTAACCGCTACGCCAACCGTGCAATTAGATTATTATATTGCCATTTTACAAAACACCACACAAATTTTACAAAACAATTTAATTATACTAATTACAATGATTTGAATAACCTGGGCTTAGATTAATTTTAATCTACCTGTTCAGAATCAGATTAATATCAATCTATGTACCAGCTCCGATGGGTATTGCATTATAAAAAGAGCTGATGAGAAACCCATGTGCACCAAAATTTTAAATAAAAAAATATATTTAAGTAGTAAATATTAAAAAATTATGTAGCACTTATTTAACTAGATTATTGGCATTAATATTAAACTAGTCGGCATAATTAACAGAATAGTTGGCACATCTCTAGTCTCTACCGTTAATATTACCGTATTCACATGCGAAATGCAGCAAGAAACATTACACCTAATATATTATAAATCAGTGTAATGCTATCCGCTATCGGATTGGTTAGACTCAATTACGTCGTCGTGAGCTATTAGGGTTGATATACGGGCATATCATTGATGTCACAATGAGATTGTCTAAGACGATTAGCTACGATTGTCCTGTTCGGATTATCACTATCATATTGATGCATTAAAATAAATTAAATAGATATAGACCTCAGTTAGGTCATCAACAGTTTGATCCGGCTCGAAGGACCAAACTGTTGATGACCTAACTGAGCTCTATAAATAAAACTGATACTTGATATAATGGACTGTATAATTATAAATTTGGAGAGTAACAAAAGGTAATACAAGTAAATACGCAAGCGCACGTCACGGTGTTCTGTTCGGAAGTGGATGTCCGCGGGCCCCCTGCAACCGCTCGCCGCAGTGTCCCCCGCGATGACGATAGCAGCCGACAGCGGTCGAATTCGCCCGAACATCAGGTAATTTGGTAAATATAAATAAACTTAATTAAACTTAAGATTACAGCGAGAAAGTTAGTGAAGAAGTCCCTATGCAATAACCGAGGTAAGACCACATTGCTCAGAGAAAATATTAGAGATAAATATTTCCACCCATCGTGAAATTTATTTTACATGCAATAATTAGAAGAGTTCGAACTGATAATAACTCCATTATAATCATAAACATAAATAAAAATGAATTTGCATTGAATAAAATTTAAGACTAAATAAAATAAAATTTAGGACTGCTAAGTCAAAGGTCTCGGGTTCGAACCCACGGCACACAGCTCTGTCAATAATTCGTTAAGATTCGTCTTTTTGAAGATATGTGTGTACATATAAATTATCGCTCGCTAACGGTGAAGGAATACATCGTGACGAAACCTGCATGCCTGAGAGTGCCTAAAAAGTTCTCGAGGGTAATGTGAAGTCTACCAATCCGCACTTAACCAGCGTGATGGACTTTAGCTTCATCACGAGAAGAGGCCCGAGCCCAGCAGTGGGACATGTATTAGATACAGGGCTGCTAATATAATATCAAATAATATAAAACTTTAATTGTTTTATAATCGGTGATTCAATTCATAACTTAAACCAAATAGCAACTTATAAGAAAAAACATCAAAATTCAACTAAAACAGCTGCAGTATTAGCCAGAACCTAACATACCATTAAAATTTAATCAACATTCAATAGGGATTTTAAAATAATATCTTCGGTAAACTAGCCCTCTGAGAGTCTGATAAGCCAGCTTCATTATAGCCCTTGGCTAAAAGTTACCCAATGTGCACACGACTTAATCAAAAATTCATAAACTGTACTAATGGCTTAAACTGAATAAGCCTCAATTTCACCAACGTGTTAAACGGCCGTTTTGTTTAACCGACCGATTTCATCTCACTCTCTCATTCAATGTTTGAAACTTCTGGGGTGCATGAAAGAACCTCCCCGAGTGACGTACACAACGATTCCGTACGTCCGGCGCACCCTGGGCAATTCGCGAGTTCTCCAAAGCGAATTGGCTAATCCTTTCACCGCGATGGCAATCATCAGTCATCGACACGACATCAAGAAGAAGAATGTTTGAAAGGAACAGATATGTTTATATAATTATATATTATGTATAATGTATTATTCATAAAAAAATATAAAAGAAAAACGAAATGACTAATAATAAAACTATATAACACACACACATACAATCAATAAATTAATAAAATGAAATAAAAAAATAAATCACATTATGCGTCATAAAATTCCTCCGCATCACTGTCCATAGCGGATATTTAATATAATATATTTTATATCGGCCTGTATGTAGTTATATAAGTATGTATATGTTATACATGTATGTATACACATTATTTATAGATAATAGTACTACTTTCCTAATTGAATACACTACACCACTGACCATGACATATTTACTTATTCCTGTCTATCCAAAGGTTGTCTGGAAAAGATCACTTTATAATGATAAATCTGCCTATTGTGCATGTTTCAATTAGACTCTGTATCACAATTATGTACTTTTTCTTTGTGTACAATAAATAAATCTCTATCTATCTATCTATTTATGTCCAAAATCGTTGCTCAGCTTAAAACGTGGATTTGAAAGGTTGGTGAAATCGGCATTTAGTGAATGGTTAAGTTTAAACTGGAATTAAATCATTCAAAGTAAACTTCGATACGCTTCGAACTAAATAGATTTTGACAATTACTTAATAATTTTGGTTGAACTTAGGGCATAACGATGTTTATTACTTATGTACTTTTGAATTAGTTAGCAGGTATTAGAATCAAGGGTGAACACATACGAAAAGTTATTAACCGACTTCAAAATAATTTTACACAAAAAAAACCACTTCAATTAGAAAAATGCACTGTAAAAGTAAGAAATACATAAGTAATAATCAAGGTCTCACCACATCCATGTATAACTAGAAAGAATACAAAATAAAATATATAAAGAAGTTTTTTTTTTTTAAATAAAATGTACCAATATTTGGGTTTTATATTTTTTGCAATTTAGTGGTCATAATTATGGTAAAAAACATATAGTACATAATGTATACACAATCAAGTAAGTGGTAAGTGATAACTACAGTCAATGGACATCAACATTCAACAATTCACAAAAGCAGATTATATTCAATTGTAGATACGTCGCTTCATCTGAGGCCTACGGTGTGCCAGTAGTCTCAAAACCTTATCTCACCACCAAATCTGCGCATAGTAATGCAAGCACTATCGTATTATTATAATTATGATATTAATATAATTATTTATGAAGAAGAAAAATGTGTATGTATAGTTAACATGGTAACAAGGTTGCCTTTAAAAATTAAATCATAAGGGTAGTGGTGGTTGATGATAAAAGTCATTATAAGATGCGACACACCATCGGAAAAGGTATTCTTTGATTCTTTTAAAATTACTACCACGAACAACCTTTACAATCCCTACATATTTAACATATCATTATTTTTTACGATAAACATCATTTGAATCAGCTACTCTATACTAACAATGTAACGTAACCTAATGATAAAATAATTTAGAACTGAATAAAGACACGTGAGTTACTTTACCAAATGTTGACTCAAATACGTTATTACCATTATTTACCACCAAATAAAGGTATAATCTCTTTACCTACACATTTTACTGTACAACAGAATTGTTATTTATTCTAAGGCTAGATACACAGTGAAAGGGCGGCGGCTGATAAAAATCTTTCATTGGGGCGTATTATGACGATCGGTCCTCACCCAGGAAATCGATACGGACATGAATATTTCAATACTTTTTGTGCTGTCCATACTTTTGTCGCGCCGGACTATCGGTTAATTGAAAAAGTTTGTTTATCAACGACCCTCCGTAATGATTTAGGAGTATATTTAGAATACGACTCGTGACTAAAAATGGGGTAGATACCTATTAAATTCTTTGTCTGCGGTTATTATAGGGTTAATCACGGAAATAATGTTGTGTTAATGGAATATTTCAATAGTGGACTTCATAGAGATAAGGCTGGATTTTTTTATTTGAGGGGAAATACTGTTGAGGTTACCTGGTTGCATTTGCGCTTATGGCATTTAGTTATCTTATTAAAATATATACATTTAAAATAATAAAAAAATTGCCGTGTCTATACATTGAAGATGTTTTGAAAAAAATACAAGAGGTCTTTATAACAGCAGTAGAAGCCAATACAATTTATTTTAGATTTTATGTATGCCTGTCGGTCTGCATGTTCGTACAGGCATCATACAAAAACAACTGCATGGAATTGGATGCGGTTTGGAAATAACTTAAAAGTGGTTGAAATTGCGTCAAGCGATAAGGCCGCCCTTTGCATATTGTTATTATCTTTCAATAGTTATCTTTAGTCTGTAATGAATTTGTATGCAAATAAAGTTTTATCTATCTATCTATCTATGTATTTATCTTCGATTTTTATCCATGAGGGAGTAAATGAGGGTAGTATAAGTTTAAAGGCAGGTTCGTCAATTTTAAAGGAAAATGCATGAAATTCGGCACATAGGTTTCTAACATGACGTAAATGTACTGTAAGATAGATTTTTAAGAATTATTACTTCCCAAAGGGTTAATTAGGGGTAGTAAAATTATCAAAAAAATACACGACAAAAATTAACAAAAAAGTGTTTTTTTTTTTAATTTCACTTCTTGAGTCAAAGTCAGTTCGGGGTCGAAAGTGCATGAGGAAAGTATCTCAATTTTGTAGGAAAAACATGGAAATATCAAATTCCATTCGCACGAAGTCGCGGACAAAAGCTAGTAAATAATACAATTAACATCAAAATTATCCAAACAAAGTGTATTTAAAATTAAAATACTTTCTTTCTGACTTATTAACTAATCAGCTTTAAATAAAATGCATGTGTTAACCTTTTAGGTCTCATATTGTGTTCATCTGGTTAGTTAAGCACAAAAGTTGTTTTTATCTAGATACCAAAAAACTGTTTTAAAATCAATCATAATAAAAAACAGGGTATGTCGCTCCACCAAATTAATATCCGCCTTTATTCGCAATCATATTCGAATGAAAACGTGGCAATATATCATAGTACCTGCAATTCTGCACCTGTCAGCCAATATTTTGGCCTACATTTAATATTTTACTCATATTTTCAGTATTCACAAACAAAAGAAGAGCGCGTCGTTTACGCACGGTAGTAAATTTTGCAACAATTCGAATGGAAAATGAAATGCCTGCTTCCGAACCATTAAACAATTTGAACTTAACACTCGTCCCTTCATTTTCCTATTACCGCAGAAATTGCGCAATACTTGCAAGCCCTCAAAGTAAGGGAGGCAAGACGCCGATACAAGTGTGATTTGCGAAAATATTGTCGCCAAGATTGACGTGCTTTGGTCGTATATCTACGATAAGGCTAAAATGGACTGAAGCTATTAGAAGGTTGATAGTGATATTGTTAGTAGTTCTGTTTACTAAGCAGACTTCTCTTTTTTCCATGTGCTTTGTATACCATCTGAAAGACGACTGCAATCAAAAGAGATAGTGACATAATTTTTATTCTTAAATTTAGTCGACATAAATTTAAATCATAATAACAGATCAACATTAAATAAGGAAATCGTGACGTAATCTTAAAATTTAGCACACGTAAACGAAACGTAAAACCGAGATTTGTATTTGTCTTAATCAGCAGTCGAAATCACATCGCGCAGAAAACTTCCAAAATCGTTTACCGATTCGTTCGGATCAAAGAGAAGTGAAGTGATCGATGAGGAATAAATCAACACAGAACAAATTAAATACGTGTGTATGGAATAGAGCCGGGAGCCAATCCAACGCTTTTTATCGGAACTTCTTGAAGAAAAAAAAAAGAAAATGAACGATATAATGTTCGGAACTGTTCCCGCCTGAACACGCTCAGCGCAGATGTTATATTTCACTCTTTGATTTTATTTTTACAAATTGCGAGGGGTTCAATTTTTATTCATTTACCCTGTTTCTTACTTTGGAAAATTTAAAATTATATTTCCAATAGAGATGGGTGTGATTTCACCGTTATGGTGTCTCTTTTGGATCGGACTGCGAGTTGATTACATTTGTGAATTGAATTCAGTATTATTAGAAAAATCCTCGTGAGACTTTTGATTTTTGAAAATGTCTACTGATAGGAGTTTATTTCTTTTCTATATGAATCAGTTTTTTGGGTAATGCAACGGTTTTTACTTTTCATTCAGACAGTTACATAACATTTAACAAAATAATAGGTATGGCTTTCAGAAACAAGACTGTAGATATTAAATCTCAATTAACCTATCTTTAGCTGTAATTAATAACCGATACCCATTTCACACTATCGAATTATTTCTAAGACGATTGTAGGAATTTCCAATTAGATAAGAAGATTAATACAGCGCGACTTACTACGTGATCGGTTAGCAGAACCTCGTGATAAAATAGCTCAAGTCGGAGGCACTTATTGAAGCCGTGGCGGAGTCTAGTCGGATTAGTATTCTGCCAGACTAGAAGGGGTGGCGAGATCAACTTGCGTTTTTTAATCAAACACATCCCTATCCGTCAATGGGACGCGCCAGTGACTAAAACAAAACGATAAATTAAGGCAGGAAACGGGAGGCGAACGTTCGCCGCTCGTATTGAAAGATTTACTTCCTCTGTTTAATTGCAATAACGGCTAGGCACGTTGGTATCGTATTTTTCTTTTTACACTCCGCCTCTTATTGCCTTCGGGCCGTTAAATAAATTTATGACGCCCGACAAAGTTCAGCCCACCTCGGCAGCCTCACCGGGCTGAAATTAGGTGGAAATGTGAAACAGAAATAAAAAGCTCGGTCTCAGGTGCGTTGTTCACAGCGGCCGGCTAGTGGAATTAGCTCTTGACTCGCGGTTAAATGGCTCGGCCGCTCATAAAAGTTTCTTAACGCCCATAGTTTGGACTACCGTCCCGTTGACCAAAATTTCCTACTCTAAAAACTTCCGGCCACTAGTTTTGTTCACGTTACAGGGCCTATCTGCTCCGGGGTTTTATTATTATGCCTGAGTTTAGACGTACCGGACGTCAAACTTTGTCGTTTACCAACAAGCATGCACTCGCAATTTTCTAGTACCAAAAATGTACATAAAATCAGAAAATTCAATTACATCGTATTATAATAAACAAAACTGAAATTCGGAAACTCACATTAGCGGCCGGCTCCTTTAAAACCTCCGATGTAATCTGAAACAAGGAACAAACACGCCTAAATAACAATAAAATTGTAATAAAAACTTTGTGCACGCAACCGAAATTGTGGAAAATTGACCAAATTATTATTTACGGCTGGAAATTAAAACAAGGCATTATGGAAGATTACTTTTCCCCTCTTTAGAACAACTCGCGTTTGTGCTATAACGAACGTGACTAACGTGTTGTCTTTCTATACTCGGAACCCTCAATTACGACCATTTCTTTGAAGCTCATGTGTTTGAGTTTCGCCCTTACCGCTATTGTATTGAGTCTATATTCAGTCAATCTTTCCCTATCATGCTGATTTATTACGCTTATAAAATATTCAAAATTTGTACCGCGTAACCACAATCGCCGACCGAAGATTTACGTAGTACGCCATGTTGGTACAATTTGTGTCGAGAATTCAAAAATGGTGATCATTATTTTCCGAGGGCAGGTGTTTTCTCTTCAAAGAGCCACATCAAAAGATACGAAACATTAATTTTGAACCGCTATCACTACGTGTTTGGTTTGCGGCCGCGGCGAAACGCGTTTACTGCAAAACTCATCCCAAGCTAACATTATCAAACCCATTTCGATATAAATAGATAGGTATATAAAATACCAAATTTACCGTTTGTTCGCGAATGTTGATGGTTTTTGTAAAAAAAATCACACAATAAATAAGAGACGATCAATACAACACCTTGAAAACTATTAACAAACTTAACAACTGTTACTTGCAAAATGATCTTTTAAGAAAATAAGACTCTCAAGTCTTATTTTCTTGAAACTATAGTCTTTTAAACTTTTGGCTATATAAAGTTAGTAGTAAAGTTATATTTGATAAGTACTTATTTTAAGAATATGAAATAAAACAAAATAAAGGTGCATTATCGATCAGCCACATGCTTCATAATTGCACACGTCTGTACGTTTGCACGGGGTGACAATCGAGTTCAAGTTCAATATAAAATGAGAAATGCACGGTACATGTATAGTCTTGTTCCACTGCCGGGCACTGATGGCTTCTCATGGTGAAGAGAACTTTATACTTCTACTAAAAGAATAATCGATTGAATACACTTTTCGTAGTGCGGTATGAGCCAAAATTTAAACATGGTAATATGCTTTTGAACGCCTTGTGGCTAGACGGTTACTGCCTAAATTGACTTAACGATCACAGTTTTTGTGAAAGGTTTTTGGTACAATCGGGCTTCAAAAGCCCGAGCCTCAAAAGACGATTCCTGGAATTGAGTCCGCAGCTTGGAAAACGTTAGGTAGGATGCCACCCGCCAGGTGAACTGAAGACCTGAAGAAGGTCGCTGGAGGGAACTGGATGTGGAAGGCGCTATGGCGCAAATTAGGAGAGGTGTATATGTCTAGCAGTGGACAAAGATTGGCTCAATGTTTGATTTTTTGTCGTCGACTGAATTGCGTTTGCGTAATCGCATAATAAATGAGAATTTGTTCTGCAACAGCAGCACTCAAACGACAAATAAAATTAGTTTAATTACGTACACGTTGTATACGACATAGAGGTTTTTATTGAAACCACAGATTCTAGACGTGCTAAGCGTTTATTTCAACCGGTTGAAAATAAAATAAAAAAGACACTATTTTTGCAGACAAATTGAACAATTTCAATATTTTTGGACAGCGTGTTTTTTTTACTTGTGGTATGAGCACCAACCACGTCTAGAATCTGTATTTTCATATATGGCGACAGACAGAGAGCCATTAAGAACTCTAATGAATATATTCGTAAAATGAACTAAACAAAAACACATTCACACACCTAAACTTTGGCACTTACATCTCTCACTCAAATAAATAAAATTGTTCCAACCGAACAAAGTTTTAACGTAAGGGTTTTCTGTAGCCGAAGGTATGAAACCCTAAAAGTCCAAGCATAATTTTGGTTTGATCAAAAGGCACTTAAAGGGGGATGCATCCCTCATTTTGCCAAAACAGGTCACGCAACCGCAATTTTTTTATTGAGCAAAGTCATAAAGGATTCAATAACTTCTCATACTTTTATAGCAGTACTTACCTATGTGTGTTTGCTAATTATTACTGTATGACGTAAAACTATTTTAAATGCAGCAACAAACTTACTTGAAGCTGTATCTCTCTCATTTTTTTTCTTTATACGACGTATGTAACGAACGAACGTGTGGTCGGAACGGTGTTGTCTCATGTGCCAGTAATTGCAGGGCCTGATCTTACCATTAAACCGCAACACAGAATTGCAATTCGTTTAAAATCACAAGAGCTCTACCACCATCCACAAAAAAATACAACGGAAAATTGGTGTTTGATATAAGTGTCTTACTTAACTTTGCATAGAATGAAATAAAAAAGTTGAAAAACGTACCGCTGTCACATACCTACTTTCAGCCGTCAAATATTTTGTCCAAAATTACCTAATTCGTCGTGAGGAAGGGTTGAAATTAACATTTTGTTGTGGCATTTTATTCTCGTGTGGAAAGTTGGTGAGTGCGGACTCCGGAACTTTTGCTAATGTTAGAATAATGTCGACTGAGGTAGCTCAGGTCGGCGGACAACCCGGCCGGCGGCCCTTGCAACTGCTAATGGTACGGCAAACTTTTTATTTATATTGTATTGTAGCTTAGAGTATTAGGCGGAATAGTGGCAGGTCTATTTAAGTTTCCCTGGAGAGTCGTTAGCCTTAAAGAGGACGGGAATAGTGTTGATTCCCTTTGTGAAACTGTACTATGCAGGTAGTCGTAAAATTATACGCAATTGTTTATTTTGACCCTTTTTGAGTTGGCTGTTTCAGTGGTGAGGGTAAAATACTTAAAATTAATGTTTTATGACAAGGACACCGTTAATGTTCTTTAAATACAGGTAATATCTACAACGTCAAATATTATACACACACGGATGCTAATTATCGTTGCTTGCTATACAAAAACAATGTTTAAAATCTTAGGTATGTTTTAAAATGATGCATTGATATTTAGATACTGAAACTGTTTACAAATTTTGAAGTACGTTTACCTATACTCAGTTTTATTGTTGTTGCCAGGTAAATACGAGGCCAAAGTTCGAAAAGACGCAGACGCAGAGACGGCGTAAATCTCGTTTACAATAAATAGAATAAAGTCTACCATTCCAAGTTTTGAATAAGTCAATACGTGCCCACAATGTCTGACCGAAAGTACAAACACGTTTAAGACACATAAATACAATTCAGAAAAATATAACAAAATAAAACCTATCTACCGTTTTGTTATCCGATTTCGCAAACTGGTAATATCTATAAAGACATGTTGGATATGAGAGAATACGAAGAATCCTGAACACTCGTTAACTCAGTTGTCCCATGTCGACGTCGTGTCGTGGACGTGGCCAAACAAAATGTAATTTTCCCCCGAAGCGCCCTCTTACGTGACCCGAGAAAGATATAACGCTTTTATTAAATTATTTCAGCTTTTATAAGTAACTGTTGCGGACATTTCTGAAAAAATAACGACTGCATGGGCTAAAGAGATTATGCCGACGCCTAACAATTTACCTAATGCCCGTAACACACCTGTTTGGTCCGAGATTTTAAAAGCACTTTACGTTGAGTTTACAGTGTACCTACATTAATTTATTTAAGGGTTCGTCGGGCGTGTAATGAAGATAATTTTGCGTAATATCGCTTTCACGTACTCTTGTGTGATGATAACATGCTTTTGAGTTTTATGGGTGTGTGCAGATTCATTTTCCCCGTGTTTTATGTTATGTTAGCTAAAATGAGGTTTTAAATCAAAAGAAATTTGAATTTTTGCGATGTTATTAAATTAAATTAAGGGCCAGTTTCTGAGGTTCCAGATAGATCTTATCCAACCCATAAAAAATAACCTGACCGTATTTAAAAGTCACACAAGTTACACTTGAAAAAAGAACACAGCTGTCATTTTCAATTTTGTGTGTTATAAATATTGTTCTTATCCTGTCAAAAAGGTTTGTTTAGCACCTGTAAAATTGGGACTAAGCTTAGTATATAATTTACTAATAATTAATTTTGACAATATAGCTTAATTGAGCCTTTCTTATTACGTTAGCAATTTAGCATCAACTACATAAAATAAGCATGTTTTTTTTATTATTTGATTATTTAGAACGCTAATTTTAAATAAAACCACCGCATAATATAATATCCAAACAAGGGCTAGATCTTGCAAACATGTCACCTAAACAGTTTTGCCAAAACCCTTGTATTTTACGGTGAGAGTTCTAAACTACGGGAACAGGTGTGACAGCTTAGCACCAAATCTTCCTAGATAACTACCTACACCAACGACGCGGGCAACACACAGCCTTATCAAAGTTCCGACTTATGAAATAAATGTCCGATTTTATTTATGTCCGGAAGAGGGCGGGGTGTGAGATTGCGCATCCGATTGTGACACCCCAATGTAGCAGATTCACTAAACTGCTCTAAATTATCATTTGGCACGATTTGTTTTACTCCCAGCCCATGGCGCTCACCTCGTTCAATTACTTACATTCAATTAAGGCTCTTTGTGCCACCCTTTGAAAATTCAGCATATTATTAGATTGAAATTTGATGAAAAAAAATGTCTGAGGTCAAGTTTTGGAGGGACAGGCCATATTAAGCTCAAAATTCGAGTTACTTTGTAAAACTTTCAATTTAAGTCAATACGTCATGTGATAGCATTTTACTAACTAACAACGGTATAGCTATAATGAGTAACATAAGCTTGAAAGCTAAGCTTAAGACTTTTTATTTGTCTCCTATGTCTTTTTTTAGATATAGTTTTATTAGATTCTAGCTACAAATTGTCTTTTAATGTGATGACAAACGTATTTGCGATATATCTTGTAAAAAAACACAAGCAAAATATATTATACAACACGACATCATACCTTTATTTAACAGCCTCGTGTGTTATAAGCCGCCTGTTTCTTTTTAAATAGCTTTTCTCTGCGTCTTCACCCGCGTGGAACACCAATTGACACAGAGACCCCATTCCCTCGGGAACTGCATTATTCTGGGGTGAAAACGTATCCTAAGTTGTTTTGTAAACTGCAGGTTTCATTTTCTCAACACTTCGTGTAGTTGGTTTGTTTATCCAATTTGTAAATTTTCTTTTACGTCATCTTATAACTTATGCACAACCACTTTTATAAATATTTTTGTTCAACCGCCTCAATGATGTAGTTGTTAGCGTATGCCTCTTTCACCTAGAGGTCTCGGGTTCCATTCCCGGGCAAAGAGATATATTTGTGAACTTCTTCAGGAAATTCACAATACTGCCGCGCTTAGGAAAAACGCATTAACTACCTTTTTACAACTTCTGAGAAAAACATGTTTAATTTTTTTTTTCTTATTTTACTTGTATCTCCGGAACGAAGCTAGCTATTGATGTGAAATTTGAACTAGGGGTAGCAGCAGAGTATACGATACACTCTGGCTTTTATTAATATTACTAAAATATTATAGTTTTATTTATAATTTAAAAAAATAACTTATTGTTAGCAATCAATATGGGTTTATTATATTCAAACTTATCATAAACGCATTAAAATATACTACATAGTGCATTTATACTTAGTCAAATATTTTAATGCACTTTTTAATATAATGTTTTTACCCCACTAGTTTATTTAGACTAACAATAAGTGCATTAACTACTTCGATTAATGCGTTTATGTTTAGCAAAATCTCTTAATTCATAAAAAAAACACAAAGTAAAGGAATTATTATTTAACACCTAGTCATGCACTAGTCTGATAAAATAAAAGATTTTTCTCTATGCAAAGTCTTTATTTCTTAAAATAGCACTTAAAAACAAAACAATCACTAGTATTCATTATCACGTTGTACTTATTAATATAATTATTTATGACACATACTGCACTAACTGTAGATGATGCATTTTTGGTAAATGTAACATTAATTGATATTTAAGTTAATGCGTTTATGATAACCAAAAAAAGCGGGTTCTAATAGAAATATTGAAATGGTCTCTATGACAAAGTTATAGAGCTCGTTTTTCTGATTCCAAATATGAATTTAAGTCAATTTCGCAAACAATCGCACTTAGTGCGTTTTTCATAAGCGCGGCAGAATAGCGGCACGGAAATGAAACTGTGCCCGATGGATGGCGATAGACTCACCCCCTATCCCATGGAACCTAAACATAACAGGTGAAGTGTGGGTATTGTACACTCCTGCCACATCCTTCTAGGTAATATAGGCGTGATGTTAAGATATTTTGTTCAAGTATACTAGGAATGTTGATTAGACTAAGCAGTCATAAATGCAGAACAAGCCACCACGTAAACCATTGCTTCTACGTTTGAACATTCTCCGTTCGTGTCTCATAGCACTATCAGAGTGAAGGAATAGAAAGGGCACTTATGTTAGTGCATAGATAAATAATAATAATCTCTAGGCTAATTTCAGTACAAATGAACTTTCGTTACCAAAATTTTACAGAATACATAACATTCTAGAGAAAATACGTTTTTATTTCACTAAATCCAAACTGTAAATCAATTCTTTGAAACACTTTCCGGACCTCATCCTTTACTATCGCACTGCTACTAGAAATAGTAATTTCATCATGCAAAAAAACACATATTTGACATAACGTAATTCAAGCATAATTTCGTCAAAAATAAAGCTTCAGAAAACTAAATTACCTATCGATGTCCATACTTTGCTGCAGATTAGCTGCAGATTGAGTTCATTTGTGTTTACTCTTGCTGTTAATGTGATAAATGTGCTCATAAATCTACTAAATGATTTAACAACTCATAGAAACTCAGAGGTAATTCATTATCCAAGCAAATAACCTTTTCAGATAATATACTGAGTCATAAACGTAATTAAAGATAACGAATAGTAAGAAACTCAATGCTACAAAAAATAAAAACTAAGTAAACTATTATCTTTAGTACTCTTTTACGATCTCTTGAATGTTTAAGCAAGCACTAAATAATTTTCTAGAATTTTAAAAGATAGTTAAGTAAGCTAAAGAACTTAAAGTTCTGCTAAGATTTTAGACTTTACAGTTAGTGACTTGGTATTAAGTTAATCCTTGTAACTTGAATTTGTTGATTGGTAAAACAAAGGCTTTGAGAATAGCTTAGATAAATAATAATATTTAACGCTATACCTGACAAACAACATAGTAGATAGATAGATAGATAGATAGAAAATACTTTATTTGTACATAATTTCACATGAAAAACTTAAGAGATAACAAAAAGAAATATAATAGAAAAAAATGCAAAAAGGGCGGCCTTATCGCTTAAAGCGATTTCTTCCAGACAACCTTACTGAGAAATAAGTACACACTGGCTACATAATCAAGTTATACATTTCCAATATAAGCTGCACTTGCATGACACGGTAAGCCAATTCAATGTGAGATCAGAGTCTTATACTGAAAATGATGAATAATTTCATATGTAGCCGTGTAAACAAAGGAGATTATTCGATAGATCAAGATAAATTTCTATGACATAGGTAACGTGAATTGAAAAATGTACGAGATATATTTTTTGAGGTTAATCAATAACTATTCACTATGTTTTGGCAAATACAAAAACATTTAACAAAATTCTGAGTTGCCAACAAACTGCTGAGCAATTGCCTAGAAAATGATTTAATCTATATAATGCAACCCTTTTTATAATAAATAAATACAATATCAATACGTGGCACAACGTTTCATTATAATTTTTTAAAAATTAGACAACGGGTCTGAATCGCGTAATTATTATAAAGGTAAATAAATACTCTCTCTCTCTCAAATACTCTACTATGCTCGACGTTTCGAATGACTTGCATCATTCATTAATATTTACCTATATAATAATTACGCGATTCAGACCCGTTGTCTTATTTTTGAAAAATGTTCTCAAATCGCGAAAGTTTAAAAACATTATGTTACATAGCCAAACCAAAGGCTTAATACAAAGTAATCTTATGTTTTAAGATCCTTGTTGTCGTTGTGAATAGTATTAATAAGTCTAATGCCGAAACATTTTTGGATTATCAAGACCTTATTCGCCACCCCTTAATTAAAACGATTTCAAAACATAGATATCTCGGCAGATGCACCTCAGGCATAACTCCACGAATTTCAAAGCACAACAGCATTTTATGGTCATTGGAACGGATTAACTTCAAATTAATTAAACCCATTCCTTTTAATCTGCGACGTAATTTTCATCAACGCAATTTGCCAACAAGCTCGTCGGAAAGGCTTGCCTTTAAACGGTTGTGTCTTGGACCGTAGCTCTTCCCTAGCCCGCTTCTACAATCAGAGCTTATGCATAAATTTGAATTTTCAATTAAGGATACTTTGAAGAAAATTTTATTAGACATAAAGTGAAACCTTTGGTCTCTTAAGACGAAATACGTATTATGGAATAAGAATTCCGTAGAGCTATCAATTTTAACAGTATTTTGTTTATACTTTTTACATGTTATCATAATATGCGTTTCGTATTATCTCCGTTTTGCCCATTTACATACATTATAAAAAGAAGTCAGAATATTATTTTGACTAAGCCATTAATCCAATTTCCGGCACACCATCGACTTCATCTAAAATTCATGTATATATTCAACTTAAGTTACGCAGTGAGTTGTATACGTACAAGTACCCATTATACATATATGTACCTATTTAAAAACATTAAACGGCATTTTGTTATAAATCTATGAGTAATATAACCGAAACTTAAGAAATATATTTAAAATCTAGTGAACTAAAATGGTTTGTAATTAATAACTGTATCGCTACCATAACGTTCTACTAATTCTGATTTTTTTGACACAAATTTTAACGACATGTAAGTTACTTTTTATTCACGTAATTACTACTCGGGTGGATTGCTGTGCCCATAATTTATAGGTACATGGTTTAAATTTGATGAAAATCTGAGTTGATTCCACGCCTTTCTCTGTGCAATCTAAGACTGCACCCCAAAACGTCTGAAAGGCGTCCGCGAGATATCTTAAATGAGTTTCGTTATCTCCAGCAAAAGAAAATGGGATTAATAGTTAACAGAGAAGCCCGAGGCGCTAAACATTCACTGAAGATAGTACTTCTATATATTTGCTTCGATGTTCGTTTATTTGTCTAAGCGTTTTCAAAAGAAAATCACTTAGTGCTCTAATTAAAAAGGCTGTTATTTTTTTTCATTACGTTTGGATTTTTCTTTGTCTACGTTTTGTTTCATCAAAAATTTAAGAACATTGTTTCTCTTTTATTTTATGTACGTTATCTTTAACTGCCTCGATAGTCTCGTAGTTATCGTATGCGCCTGCACCACGAGGTCTTGGAGTCGATTCCTGGGTCAGTAAAAGTGTTATTTGTGAACTTTCTGGGTAATATAGGCGTGAGGTTATGTTATATTAAATAAGGTATTTTTTTTAAATTAGTTAGCACATTTTAATGTAAATTATTTAACCATTTATATCTATATGCACTTGTAGTTATTTTATTTGACAAGACGTATGAAGGTTAAATAGCATGCAGTTAGTTAGCCAACAACCAGGCCAATTAAAATAATTTAAAGCCTGAATAAGCTTATTCAAAAATAAAACACTTAATTTGAGCTTTTATGAAGATTTATACCAAAAATCCATTCACTATGATAAACAATGAGCACAAAATAAAATAAAAGCAATTTAATTTTATTCACGAAATGAACTGAATGCCATTGTCACAGTTTCAGTAGCTGTCGGCATTAACAAGAGCGGAGCAGCACATCCGCAATAACGGTGATGCCGAATTCAACATTCATGACTTCGGGCGGTCAACGGTGGCGTTCGAAAACTCCAAGTATCGAGAACATTGAGGCTTTATGCAAAAGGACCTAAGTCTATAAAGCGGCTATAAAGGGCCCGCGCACAAAGAATGCAAAGTGAGCTTCGCCGTAAACTCAGCTAACCTCTCCGCGGTGTCCTTTACGATAGATTTATATTCATGACACTATCTCCAACGCGTAAAATTTCGGGCAATGGCGATCCAGAAGCAGGCATATGTAATTTTGTTTGAATAAGTAAAGAGGGGTAAGGAACTAAGGACAAAGGGTATTTGATCTTTTCTGTCTCCGCTCCACTACGAATAAATAAAATTGCCCGCGGACTGCTTTATGTATTATTTCATAAATGGATTTCGAAGGATAGTGTGTTATGGGATTATTGATTCCCCCTAGACACCGTCTATGTCTGAAGTACGGTGGTACATTATCTCGGCGGTCTCAGGAGATAACCTAATATATCTTGTATCCGGAGAAGTTTCCTTCCGTGGGCATATTTTACTGATAACGCCAAGATTATTATACCTTACTAGCTTCCGCCCGCGGCTCCGCCCGCGTGGTATGTCAATTAAAAGTAGCCTATATGTTAATCCAGACTATAAGCTACATGTGTGCAAAATTTCATCGAAATCGACCCGGTAGTTTTGGCGTGAAAGAGTAACAAACATCCATACATCCATACTCACAAACTTTCGCATTTATAATATTAGTAAGGATAGAACGAAGCCACAGTTACCTGTGCTATATGTGTATATTAATTAATGTATAATAATCCTAGACGTCAATAAAAAAAAAAACTCGGAAGTACCTTCTTTGTTGAACTGTGTTTTCTTACATTTAAAATAACAGTCACGGGAGACATCATGTGTCTAAAACTATTAATTATAGCTAAGCAATGCTATCAGTTTATTTTGATGACATATCAGGCGGTTATACTTATTTCAGAGTTAATAAAACTTTTTTTTTAACACCGTTTATGTAGGTGTATAAAAAAGGTATAAAACAAAGTTCTACCGTGTGGTTTTAGGTACAAAAAGTTTCACGCTATAACACTTCGACTGAAATGAGCTCTTCATATTATTTTCAAATAGTCTTTCTGTTGAATTTTACGAGTAGTTAATAGTAAATGTTTTATTGCGGCAAGCGCATTCGCCTCCTAAACCAACAACCAGTTAATCATTCACCGTCAGCGACTACATAACGTTTTATTGCTCAGACGACTGTGAAAAACGTTTACAATGCGACGTCGTAAACGTTGAGACTGGATTTAATTCGGACAGTGTTTTCATAAATATTTATATGCCCGTACGCCTGAAAATATGTTTAAGAATCTACAATAGCTTCCCGCTCCGGGCGTGTGACAGCCACTCCGAAACATACGGAGCCTTAAAAAAGAACGTACACACACGGAGCACTTAAAATAAAACCTTACAACGAACTGTAAGCAGCGGTTTATCTTGATGTAATATTTTTCCATTTCGTACTTCAGCTTTGTGCTTATGTACTATTCACAGGCAGATATATATTTGGTATGTTTACTTTATCTCGTCGGATTACTTTCACGTCATTCGTAAATTTGTTGACTCCAGAAAGAGCTTTATTAGTTTTTTTTGTATTACTATGAAAGATGAACATAAAACCAAGGTAACTTCGTTTGTATTTTTCTTTTTTATTACAGGGAATAATAGTTAAGGAGAGAGCCGTAAAACGGATTTAATTAGAGATGCAACGCTAATCTCTATTCTCATCGAGAAAGGGCCAGGAGATGGAAAATTTTATGGCGACAAAAATGTTAATTCATGTCGTTGATCATAAAATTTTACTGTTGATGAAGGGACGATGAAATTAGATACTTAAATAAACATATCTACGTGTCTTGTACATATTTGAAGAGACTATTAGCGGTATTCTATAAATTTTAACGTGAAAACTCAGTATAAAAGTCGTAAAAACTGCTATAGAAAGAGTTTCTTGTGTTATCTGAAAAATCCGTCGGCTTAATGAATTTTCTTACGGTTTATGTATGGGTTTAATGGTTATTACTCTGTAATAACAGGTATTTCAAATTTATACTTGAACTCACCTTATTCAGACTGCAAAGTTAAGCATAGTTGAAACAATAAACAATTTTAGAAGGTAACCACATTTTGAAATATAATTATTTGATTCGAATGTGGCAAAATGTATTAAATACGAAATTGCGAAATAATCAACCGACGTTTAGCATTATCCTATCAACCACTGGATTAAATTTTGTTATTCACAACACAACGAAAATGAGAGGTGACCACAATTTACGCGGTGCAAATGAAAATCTTTGCCAAATTGGTTAACCATTAATGTTGGTATCGTTTTAAAAATCGAAATGAAATTTCAAATTGTGTATGAATGTGAATTTCATAGCAATTACACTGTATTACTTACATGTTTGTTTATTCCTTTATTTTGATGAGAATCAAAATTAGTAGCTGTTGTATACTGTATGTTGGTATGTCATTATAGCCTTCGTTTTGATAATATATTTGTCAGAATTCATTATGTCTATGCTTCAAAAATTCTAAAAAAATGTTAACCATTAATGTTGGTTTTTAAAATCGAAAAGAAATTTCAAATCGTGTGTGAATATGAATGTGAGTTTCCTATCAATCATATTGTATTACTAACAATTTTTTTATTCATTTATGTTTTAGAGAAGCAAACGTAGAAGATGTATACTGTGTGTTGATATGTCATTATAGACTTCGTTTCAAGACTATATCTGTCGGACTACAATATTTTTATGTTATCTAAGAACAAATAGACAGACAGACAGACAAAAATTTAAAAAAAAATCTACTGATGCCTTAAAGTCACCTCGTATTAATTACTCCTAAATATCTTATAAAGCTATGTAAAACACTAGGTATAAGAATATTTTTTAGAACTGTGTCTCTCTACGAATGATCAACTCTCTGTAGCTGACTATATCCAATTTTTTTTTTTATAAAATCTATTTGCAGAAAGCGCAAACAAGCCTGCATAGCAACTACCGAAAAAATCACAGTTCCTAAAAATAATCCCAAAACAAAATAATAAGGCATTATGCCAGTTAAATTTTGCGAAATAAGGCACCCTTTGTCTTATAATATACATATTCATGTGAGGTTTCGTTCATTATTGCGTGTGTTAATGTTGAAACTCATAATTAGAGTAAAAGCGTCGTACGGATCCGCCGGTGGGGCACCATCTCAAAGAACACTTACAATAGGTAATGTACTTAACGCGCGGTAGTGTAGTATCGTCATTACTTTGAGCCGTCATACGGAATACCGGAAGGCAAGGAGCTGTCAAATTCAACACGAATGTTTGAAAAAAGAATATGGATTTTTACTAAAGATTTTACACTTATGTCCATCCAAAGGTTGCCTGGAAGAAATCGCGTTAAGCGATAAGGCCGCCCTTTGTGCATATATTGTTATTGAAACTTTCGTACAAAATGTATTTCCTATGTCTTATGCGCAAATAAAGTTTTATCTACCTATCTATCTATCTATCTATCCAATTGTTGTTTAGCGAGGAAATGCTTTAGATTACAATTAATTCTTGCAATGTTCATCAACATTATTCAGCTTAAAATGAAACATGAATAACTTTTAAGTAACAAGCCTAACCTATTTCTATGCATATATTTGGAAAATCAATGACTGCCATATCAAATATTTTACATTCCCCGCCTTTCTAATTACACGAAAAGTCCACAAAGTGAGTCCAAAATTCGCAACACCAATATCGACTCCATACATTGGGGAAGCGCCCTCGGCAAGATAAAGTACATTTAGATAAATGGAAGAGAAACCTTCAGCCAGGGTGGGCACTCTGGCTAAACGACAGTCTTAATTTTCCCAAAGTAATAATTAAGAGTGAAGGCCCTGGGCCCCAACAAACTTGTGCCGAGAAAACTGGTGCTAAATTTTTAAACAAGCTTTAAGTACAAAGTCCGATACGTTCAAAGTTAATTATATTAATAAACAAAAAGTTAACGACGGCGAAAGGCGTAGTTCTAGAGTTTGGGTGTTTTGTTCCTTCTCCTTTGTTGTGTTCAATGTTAATGCATTTTTCATGCTGATTTGAACTCAGGAAATAAAAATTGATCTTGGGATATATAAAATGTGTTACAGGCAGGAGTGCACGGCTGGCGTAGTGGTTAAAGTGGTCGCCTCGCTTTCAACTGTGCTTTTGTTGTGGGTTCGATCCCCACACGGAACAAATCTTTGTGAGATCCACAAAGATATATTATGTTCTGACTCTGAGTGTGCTTTGTGTGTGTGAAATGTATGTCTGTGACAACCCCCGCGACACAGGAGTTATTCCTAGTGCGAGATTAGTATAAAAAAAGTTAATGTTATGTATTGGAGCTTAAGTCCCTTTTTTTATTTACTTGATAGAGCTGCACCTGTCTAACAAACAATAAAAGTAACAGTGTCTCACAATGTAAAAAGTTTGACGCATAATTACGAATAAAATCCTTATACAAAAGCAAAAATGAAAACAAATATCATCGAAAGCTTACTTCATTGTTGAAAATACCTATATAAAACAGTTTTCCTCGAGCATTTTATAATTGAAAAATGAACAGTATCGACGACTGTATTTTCATTTCAAGAGCCTTTTCAATTAATAAAACTTTTTTGCAGTGTTTTTATGAGTTTATTAAGCAGAATTAAAACAATAACGTAGGAAGATAGTTATATAATTATTGACATCAAGATGTTTTCAGAATATTAAATGTGAGTAGCTATGTGATGCATCTGTAGATGTTGTAACAATATATATATGTATACTACTTCACTATTTTCATTTTGCCTTAACCATAATCGTTCCATATAACGTTCATATTTTAGGTACCAATTTGCCACGTTCCAAGCACTCAAATAAAAAAAGGTGTCAAATAAGTTGAATTTGTGTTGGCCCACAATAGCACTAAAAAGTCTACATTCTTCATTCAGTGAAGTATTTTAGTATTTTTTAGGGCCACGGTTAACCTTTTGTAAACATTTTGGAGAGATGGAGTAAAGAGTTTGCATTTGAAACTAGGGTAAAAAAATATGTTACTCGTCTTAAATTCTTTGGTGTTGGGCTAATTGAATAGATTATGTAATTATGCTGATACGACACTACAATATCTCTATACCGCTTAGAAAGACTGCCCGAATGATAATAAATGTGCCTATTAAACAATTTAATGCAATAAGCCCACGTCATTTTCGTGAATAAACACGCGTTGCCAATAAATAAAAGTCAAAACACGTGTGAAAATCATATTAATTAGGAACACAAAACTTTACCCTGAAAAATCACCCTTTTAATTTTCAATTAATTTTAATCCCAAACCTCCCAGCTGGTTGAAATCTGTCCATATAAAAGTGGGGCGTTAAAATATGGAAGTTGGAGGACAGTTCTTCACTTCAGGTGAAACAAATTGGCCGTTGCTTCCCTGAAACTTAATTATTAATTCATTGCCAGTAAAACTTTTGTGAAACAACTGTTCCTGAATATTTCCATCAACTCACCACCCATGGAAAGTTTTTAGAACCTGTATTTACTAACTTATTAACTGCTTAATTTTAGAGGGATTAATTTTGTTTGCGATGTAGCTTGTTGGCCTAGATTTACCTTCAAATTTATGTTAGTTCCAACGTTTATAGCCCAAAATACTTTTTTTTAGTTACCTATTATTCTGGTTTTGAACATACAACTTGCTAGTGAACAGGCGTATAGTACACCTGATTGAAAATGGTAACAACGGGATCCCTTTAAGTTTTGCATAACACGTTACGCATTATTTCTTTTCGCATATTAGTCATTTGCCATAATTGTCTCTTGGCATAACTGTCATTTCGCATAACGTTTATTGGCATAAGGTTCGCCTAATAAAGATTAAAATAAATTTTAAAATGGGTATCATAATGTAAAAATAGATTAGAGTGCGGCGGGGTTAGTCCCCGGCCAACCCTAAGCCGCTACTTGTTTATTTTACATACGATAAGTATTTCGTTGTATTAGGATATTAATAAAATAGTATGATAAATGACTATTATAACAACAAAAATATATGTTGAGGACAACGATGTTATGCCAAATATCACTTCTCAGCTCACCACCAAACCAGAACATAGTGATGCAACTGGTGGTAGAGCTCTTGTGAATGAGCTCGGGGGCGGCAGCACCGCCGTCTCACCTTTAACCTGCCGCCAAATAGTAGTGCTTCCATTACTGTGTTCCGGTTTGGTGGTGAGATCAGGCCCTGAAATTACTGGCACATGAGGCATAACACCGTCCTCAGCTGCAGCGACGCATCTATAATCTGCTTTTGTGGATTGTTGATGTCCATGGGCTGTACTCCACGTACCATCAGGTGGACTACACGTTCGTTTGCTGTGGGCGTAGTATAAAAAAAAAATGCAAGTACTACTACTTGGCGGTAAGTTAAAAGTGAGGAGGTGGTCCTTCCATCCTTGAGCTCTTCTACAGCCGCATGAGTAATACGTGTCTTTAAACTAGATATATTTTATTTAATGTAATTATATTTAAGGCGTATTTTCATCCAGTTATATTTCCAAAATACATAGCTTTTAAAAGTTAGTTGATTGACATAAACTTCTGATTACATTACTCCTTGTCAAGCCAGCTTCAATTAACCGGTTAATTTCTTTGACTATTTTCTTCCCCGGGTCCCCCTCAATTAATTATTCAAGATATTGTAGCAGATAGCATCGCCCTCCTCGTAAGATGTCGGTATAAAAAATCCTTAAGTTTATTCATTTCAGTTTTACACTTGAATAAGCCCATTCACTATTATTGGTTACACTTCAAAGTTAAAAGATGTATCAAATATTTATGCAATTTATTATTATTTTACTAAAAAAATATTGAAGTTTCTTCTTGTTTGTTTTCGCCCTGCATTAGACATTTTGGAATTGAAACGCTTCACTTGTGTGTTTCGATAAAATGACACAAGATAAAGTATAACAAACAAAAGCCAATCTTCCTTGTTGGTCTGGTGCTTAACAGGTGCCGCCTTGCACCGTACGGTCTCGGGTTGGACTCGCGTTTCGGGCAAAAGTCATTCTCAATAGCAGCAAGGTGTTGACATTGTGCCCAGTGAAGGCGACAGGCTTAGCACCTATCACGTGGTACCTAAATAGACCCATAAAGATGGAGTGTGGGTGTGCACTTCTGTCATGTAAAAAAACTGCTGCCGTACTGCTTCATTACACTTTTTTAAAAATTTGTTTATTTCTCTTTCACAAAGGTGTTCAGGGTAGTACAATAACAAAATAATTAAATAATACAGCTTACATAGATCCACATTGAAGTGAGAGCCAAGTTATTTTTTTTTTCATGTGGTACATGTCGAAACGCAATAGGACGTAATAGCATAGCCTAATACTCATGTTTTGGTAAAAAAACTGTCTTGTACACAGTAACCTCGATAAAATTGATCTGCTATACAGCATTATACGTTTATTACTTTTTTTTCGTAATTTATTAACAAAGGCATTTAAAAAAGAACACGTTAAAGTATAAGAAATATTTGATTTATATTCGAAATTTCGGCATCTAGAAAATTGATATACCGGCAGGGACTTAGTTATAACAAAATTCTTCATATTGTTTTTAATATCTTTGCGTCTTGGCACTTGTATTTATAATACCAACAAGACTAAAATACACTAGACCTATACAAAATAGTATAGACGTAAGTAATCGTAACGTAGAGTGTTCAAAGCCACAGTATTAGTCACGGGAACCACTCACCGAGTATTGATGGCACATATATTATTAAGCAGGTAGTTACTAGTTACTACAGGTAAAAAGAGTAATTCCATATGTTTGCGTAATGTATTGTGGGTCTCTTGTCACTCGGTACAAATGGTTTACTTATGTATGTTGTGACTTTTCTCGTAAGATATAAATATTAAAATCTTATTATTGAGAATGCGGGTTACTCATGTTATTTTAGCCGGGATATGCCAACTTGTTTCGAACCCAGTACGTAGATTCATCAACTGGGCGTTTAATCTCGTTTCGTCGCCGTCCCGTATTCTGAATAATAATGTCTTTACCTCACGTCAGTTTTAATAATATTATTAACACACACTAAATAGTCCGTAAATAAAATAAGAAATTACCAATACAGTACATTTTGAATTTTTGAGCGTTTTCCTTATTAAATTATATTAAGAAAGGCTTCCAAGCTATCAAATGCCACTGAATACCAATCTTACGGTAAATTCATTGTCATCCAACCTCCAGCGAAATAACCGTCATTATAAATACAACGGTGCAATAAAACTGGTGTAAACAAATAACAAGCAATGATGCAGAAAATATTACTATGATTCATAAAGCTGCATCAACTTTATATCGGAAAATTAATATCACATAAAACAATCAGCCTATTCAATTTGAATAGGTTTAATCAGGCGTCCGATGTGACCAAATGAACCGCGGTTTGGACTGCGTTTATTAAATAAGTTTGCTTTGAACCTATTCAAATGAATAATTACTGTTCATACGGTTAGATTGTACTTTATTGAATATATTCTATTGATGAAGTCCAATGCGGTGAAATTAAATATTTGTGTGGCGAATTTGAGTGGATGCATTCAAAAAGTGATCGTTATGTCAACTATCAAACGTAAAATCACCGACAGTTTTTTATGGTTATGCAATCGTTGTCTATGTTATGTGATTAGTAATCTATATAATATAAAACCGGCCAAGTGCGTGTCGGGCCACGCGCTGTAGGCTTCCGTAGCTAGTCGTAACAACATATTTCGACTTAAAAAGGATTTACTATCTGTATTAAACAAGTAACATCTTCATACAAGTCATTACTTTCAAAGGTTTTTGTAATTTGCACGAATTATTCTAAGTAACTGCATTTTACACTTTGGACCCCAATTACTCTAGAACTAATTAAGTTAAAGTAACCAGATAAATAGCGTCCTTCAGATAGGAAATGTTTGTGGTACACGAAACCAGCTAGCACGTATGACGAGATGTATGAATGTTAAGGAAGCGAAAGAAGTATGTAAGGAGCGAAGCACATGGCGTTCCATCGTCTCTGCCTACCCCCGTGGGATAAAGGCGTGATTTTATATATGTATTATGTATGTTTATTTATGTTTCAAGAATTTTGAACGAAATATTCTGAGTAACTGCATCTGACATTTCGGACCCCTATTCCTCTTGAACTAATGAAGTGAACTTATCCGCTATAGTTTTCCTTTAAAGTTCATTAAATGTACTACCGACACAATTTTTTTCAGATTTTAGGATCCAGTAGTTTAGCTTTTAGAGGGGGGGGGGACGTCCTACTCGAACAAAAATTTGCTCTTTAAAGTTAATTATCTCGCAAACGGATCCCTAAATCAAAAAACTGTCTTAGTAACCCCTAAACGTTTTTAAAAGTCCTATCTAACAATACCCCACACTATGGGGTAGGCGACAAAAAAAAAAAACATCCCTACTTTACATGTAGGGGAGCTACCTGAAAAAAATTTTTTTTCCAAATTTTACTCTACGACTTTCTTTGTTTAGTTAACATACATGTTTATGCAAAATTTCAGTTTTCTAGCACCAACGGTTTCGTCGCTATGCCGTGGACAGACAGACGGACATGGCGAAACTATAAGGGTTCCTTGTAGGTACTACGGAACCCTAAAAATGAATTGTTGTTCGTAAGTCTCGCTAAAACTCAAGAACGGATGGAACGATTTGGCTTATTTTGTCCTTGAATTATTTGGGGAAGCCCAGAGAAGGTTTAAAAGGTGAATAAATATGAAAGCTGTTATCTATCTATCAGATTATTTTTATGTGGATTGATAACATACTGGGCCTTTTTTTTATTAATTACGGATTTCTTTTGTTTGTTTTAAATTTATTGTTTACAAAAGTTTAGGTCTTTTATTTATCGATTGAGGCAGTACGAAGTCTGCCGGGTCAACTAGTTAAAAATATAATACTCCACTGGAATAAAGACGTGATGTCTGCACGTGTGGTGTAGTGGTTTAAGCGGTCGCCTCGCCGCTCTCCACTGCACTGGTGTTGTGGGTTCGATCCCCACATGGGACAAATCTTTGTGTGATTCGCAATGATTTGTTCTGAGACTGGGTGTGCTTGTGTGAGTGAATGTGTATATTTGTCCTTGTCATTGGGACCGTTGGATAGTGTAATTGCTTCTGTCGTTCTATCTAATGTAAAAAAAATAAGAAATATGTGATTTTGTATAAGTATGTATGTAGTTGTTATAATTTGAAACATAACAAAACATAGCATCACGCCTATATTACCCTGAAGAATGTGGCAGAGATGTACGACACCCACATTTCACTTTTTATGTTTGGGTCCTAGGGGATGAGCTTATTGCCATCCATCGGGCACAATTCAAACTTCGTTTTGCTATTGAGAAGTAAATGATGTAATTTTCACGAATAACACTTTACCCAACCTTGTGGGAATCGATCCCGAGACCTCACAATGAGATGCGCTTATGCCAACCACTACACCAACGAGCAAATTTTGATAGATAGATAGAAAAATATTTTATTTGTACATAATTTCACATGTAAAACTTAAGAAATAACAAAACGAACAATAATAGAAAAAATGTACAAAAGGCGGCCTAGGCCTTATCGCTTAAAGCGATTTCTTCCAGGCAACCTTAGGATGGAAATTTTGGAAAGAGAAAATAAAACGGTAGCTTTTGCTTAAATTATTAGAAATGTATGTGTATGTATGAAAAAGAAATAAAATAAAACAGTTAACAGGATCATCCATTCGGTTGTTTCTATTTTTAAATTTGGGTAAGTTTCAGACTACGAAACGGGCTAGTAGTTAAAACAACTAAAATAGCTTACCATATAAGCACCTATTTCAATCAGACCGAAAGATACACTTATATTTCGAACCTTTGCTGAAATCAGCCATATATTTTTATTTCCACACAAAATATTACCACATTTTATTTACAAATAACTGAACCCCAAAAATCCTTTCTACTTGATTAAGTAATATGACTCTTTGATCCAAAAAATGAATCTGCCCAAGTACGTTGCTGTATTCAACGGAGCGATACAACTCAAATAGGTATTGCGTGTGTCGAAGGACTTCCAATAAGGGTTCTAATGCTAGCCAATAGTGACGCAACGGTAAAAACATTTTATTTATTATATTACTTGGTTTTATGTATTCGATAGAACGCTAGAAGCAATTACACTATCCAATGGTGCCATTGATATTCATATTCATATTCATTTAATTTCATAAAGTCAATTTACATGTCATGTTTTCAATAATTCAGATGTCAATTATATTATTGCATAGTTTATGTCAATTTTAATTACATACATCCATGAATTTAAAATAGCAAGTCCGAGAATATTGTCAAATATAACACAATGTCAATAAATATAGTCAAAAATAAATACAATAAAGTTCTAGTCAAATAAAAATAAATTTGTACACTTACCAATAACAATGTCAATATTAATTAAAAGTCAATTTACAAATAAATTAAAATAATTATGTCAAATATTAGTTATGTACTTTACAATTAAAAAAATCATCATAGTCATAAAAAGTTTGCTCGAAAAGCCAGCGTTTTAGTCGGGACTTGAAACAGACCAGAGTGTAGGTGTAGTGATATGGGCAAATACACCCACCAAATCACACCCAGTCTCGGAACAATTTTTTTACATAACACTCAAAGATTTAACCCATATGGAAACCTACAACACCAGCTACCTTAATAAAATGAGAATTATGAAAAAAACACCGCGATGGATTATATTTAGTTTAACTTCCATTGGTGATTCTAAATATATTTTGCATAATCATATCCTTAACTTGACTTCAAAAAGGAGGTCACACTTCGCTAAGTAGCCTGTAGATTTTTATATTTGTCGAATACCACGATGGTTGTTTCATCTTGCTCAGTTTATATCCCATGGCATATTTTCAATATAAATAGTGACATCGATAATATAGTATTTCATTTTGGCCAGCTACATAAACGCTTTTACATTTATTATGTAAAAGGTAAAATCGTTTTTCCATCTGTTGTAATCGTATTCGTAAAGCAGCATTTCCCTTTTCGTATTCGTATTCATGAGAAAAGTATTTACTGCATCACTACCATCCAATCCGAATCGAGTGTATTAATCTGCTACTAATGTGGTGTTCCTTGGCCTCTGGCGGCATACGACCGAACTAAACTCAGTTATATTGATGACGTCACTTTGTCTCCGTCGGCTGGTCATTCCGTCTGTGTAACTTTAACGTGTTGTTGAGAATGGAAGCGACCTTTTCAAATGTTAGGGCCCCATTCGTTTAATCCGGAAATTCGAATGTAATTGGGACTGGGATAATTCACGGTGTAATTTGTATGTCTGGTTAGTTGAACCAGTTTGAGTAGTTTTGGTTAAGAAAAGATTAAGGCAAATTACTCTTTTATTAAGTGGTTGGTCGATTTAGAAAGGTTTGATTACGGGAAGTAGTTATTAAGCAATCGCAATAAGACAGGTATTTTTAGTAAAACAGGGGTTGATCGGAGGCCTATCTTCAATTAAATAGTACCTAAGGCATTTTGTGACTATAGGTCAGTGCTATGTTTTATCACAAATTTAATTTAGCATCTTAAAGAGTAAATCTTTTACCCAACGGCGTGCACTTTCAAAAGGCAGTCAGATTAGAATTTGATTTGAATCTTTACCGTAATAACTAGTTGCAATCACAAGCTCTTAAGCCGAGCAACAACTTCGCTTCGCGGTTACTTACAATATTATTATGACCGTCTGAATACCTATCTAAACATACAAACAACATTTTTGTTTACATACTTAAATACACCTACCAAAATTCATTTAAATCGTTATTCAGTAATCCCTACTAATTAACAGGCAAATTTTCATAACCCCTGCCACGCGCGTACTTCAATCACATTCATAGGGACTAGGGTCGCACCTAACGAAGGTATTTCAAACATTTCGTCCGGAAATCTCAATCACTCATGTTGACAAAACACTCCAAAACAGTTCATCAAGACAGGTTTCCAAATTCAAATTTCAAATTAAGACTTCGATACATTTGCCCGTTACCATACCAACGAACCCCTAGACCCTATTAAAGAGGTGCATGTGTGCGTGACTGATTCTTGGAGGGTAGTTCGAAAATAGTACGGCTCGAAATCTAAAGCCGTTACATATGACTTTAGACCTTAAGCGTAAAAACTTTAAGGATATTATACAGGTTGAAGCTAAAAGTTTCAAGGTCTTCAACTGGGTCGTTTTATGCAGAATGCCACGTGCGTCACGCTTGCCAGGCTATAATGTTGTTGTTGTTGTGGAAAAAAACATCCGTATTAACAACTTCAAATTTGGGGACTTTGATATTTATTTGCGTGAAAGGGTGCAACTTGATATAGTAGCTTCTGTGCTTTATTAAAAAGTAGCACAAATAAAAAGAGGGTTTGTTTAATTAAATATGCGTGTCCAATAATGGCATCTTTAATTTTAATGGGTCTGGGCTCATAAAATATGTACTTAGAAACTACAACTTAAAAGAGACAGTAAGAGAAAATAAAAACAAAGCCAGCATTTGTACACTGTTCTACAAAAACATAAATACCTAAACTAAAATGAACAATGAAACGGAAATGTTTTATTCCAGAATTACATCCATATTTTGTTAGTATACGCTGATTATAAAACTCAGGTATTATATATTACTAATTGACTCCCTGACTACCAGAAAACCAATTATACTTATACACATAGGTAATTAATTAATTACTGGTATACAAATAGTTTATTCATAAAATTAAACAATTAGTCAACATATCTGCCTCTAAGCTCGGCTAGATTTAGTTTCCCCGTAATGCAAATTCCCCTGTAATTTTGCGTATGACATGTATGTATACATCATGTATTATCTAATTAGTTTGAGAATTAATTTAATGCTATTGCACACAAGCTGGCATAAAGTTTTGACACATAACGAGATTTCATCGCAATTACTGTTGTAGACTCACGTGTAATTAAATTGAAGTTGAATCGCAAACTAACAAAACTAATTCTACACTAAATTCTATGTGTACATAATGTAAATAAATTGTAACCGCTCGACTACACGAGAATAAACAAAATGAACAAAATGTAGCAAGAGAACTGGGTACAACCACACAGATTAAAATAAAACTTGTACGTGCAGCGGTTATATTCAAATTGTTCCACTTCGCTAGGTTTAACCCCAAAGCGGCATACGTTTTCATAACGTTCCGAAAAGCTTTTTATCTGACGGCAAAGCCGTCGATAATGATGGCCACAACTAGAGCTGCCACACTTTCATTAAGTTTTCTAGTCCGCAAACGTCGTGTTAAATCCACAACCCTACAGCTCAGTGAGAAGAGCACGGCACATTACTTCATAGTGAACTGAAAGAGACAAAGCGTGTCGTACATCCCCGCACTTGATCCTATTTATCATGCACGGGACTTATTAAAGCGACCAACACGCGTGTTGTTACTTCACAGAAAAACTTTAAAGTAGACATGAAAGACTTGGAGTAGACACTTGTGAACTTTATTATGATAAAAATAAATCTTTATTTCGTTTGTTTAAGATTGATTTTTGTACATGATAAATATGTAATTAATTTAGAAGTATCAAATACAGCTGTAACTAAAAACTAATTTGCTAAATGCCTAACAGCAAACTCAAACAGTTTACCATCAAACAAAACGTAAAAAAATATTTGCACACATGCGATAATTACATTACGCTAGTACACAGTGCGTGCAAATATTATTTTAGCTACGATGTAGGACGAACTAACAATGAGAGACGGCTCGATACCCTCCAACGTCCAACAGATTGGCATGCTATTCATATGTAGATTGCAACAAAAAATCCAATAAACAAGACACAGCGTACTCAAATCTCCCCTCCCATCATTATTGAAAAGAATGTTAACAGTGCACCCGGCTTATCCCCGTCTCGTTTTACCAAAAGAGTTAGACTAACGAATGGTCGCCCTACACAGCCATGAGTGAGTCTCCCGTTACGCTTGACACTTCAATTCGGATTAAATTCAGTTACGAATTTAAATCGGCGATAGTGTTTGTGCGAATCGGCTTGTTGCTTTGTGATTTGAGTACGTGATTCCTTTATTCACCTGCGGGTAAAGTGCACCAGTAATTTATACGTTTGGGAAATATAAGTTGGGTTAATACTAGGAATTCTATATCTGTAGTTGCATACAAAGTGTAATAGGTTTAAAGAAAAACTTATTTTTGAATTATTGATTTTTTTATTCACTTAAAATGAATTTTATCTTTTTTAACAATGTTGAGCGAAACTCTCCTCCAAAGGTTTCCACACAGTCATGACTGTCTTGGGCCACGAGCATCCATTTGGCTATGCTCCATCTAGTAGGAGGCCGGCCCACTCTTCGACTTCCAGTTCGCGGTAGTCACTCGAGAATCTTTCTTCTCTAACGGTTGTATGTTATTATATTATGTAAAATGTATATTATATATAGTTACATATTAAAAGTTAATAACTTATGTATACCTACACTTATAAGCCGTCTTAGCTACGACGGTGACCAGGATTCTTCTGCGGATTTCTTCATTCCAAATCCTATTACGCAAATAACTCCCTTACGTAGCTCATTGTATAGCTTACTGTGTGACTTTGAGCTTCTTTACAAAGGTCAGCTGTGAGCGACTTTGTCTCAGATCCGTATGAGATCACTGATAATACGCACTGGTTGAAAACTTGCGTCTTCGTGAAGTTTTGTGAGATTTTGGACGAGATGTCTCAGAGCTTCCCGAAGACTAACCCTTTTTTTCGACGATTTTTTCTTATAATATATCTAGCTGTCTGATGTTTGTACAATAAATCGAGCCAGTGAAGAATAAAAACTTAAATCGTACTCCAATCTGATATTTGAAATTATCTGAATGGAAAAACGTGAAAGTACTGTAGCGAGCGTAATTTTTCAGTGCCCTAGACGAGATATTTGTTATTTTATTTTCCGTCTTTATTTCATATATAAACTTATCATATAATTATATTCGCTAAAAAAAATATCCCTTAAAAAATATATCACAATATTTAAGTAAACTTTATTTTATTTTTGACAACACTTGACAGTATTTTTAGCTGAATCAAATTATTCGCCGCCAAATACTGAGGTTTCGTTGCCACTATTCTAACAAACATATACCTGTCCATAGGCGACAAATCCTCATGCGGTGGTATTTCAAGTATTCACATATTAGCCGATGCCCGGCTGCCATTTTTCCGCTTCCATGCCGCTTAGCACAACTTCACAGAGGTGGATTCATATTGCCGCAACGGATGCGTTTGTTTTGTTCAAATTTATTTTATCAAGTAAACGTTGGCATTCCGCTCACTGAACTGGAGCTAATATGCAGTAATGCGGGCAAAGTACTGCGCCCTTACCTTCCACCTCCATAAAGTATTTGATGCCGACTAATGAGTGAAGTTATTCACTTAATTATTTTTGTGCAGATTTAAAACGATTTGTTAACGTTTCGTTTGCTGGGATAGTTAATTTAATATGGGAATTTATATTAGTTGTATTCTGATGTGAACGCGCCGTCTGCTTCGGAACGAATGGTGTAAGTCTTTGATGTGTGCTACCAAAACATAATTATTACTTGATGTACTATGTTTTGTCATTTTAAATAACCAAATGTATGTGGGTACGCCTATATTAAAAGATAAAGCTTTCAACAATGGTCTGAATTAATTATGTTAAGGTTTAGATTTCTAAGAGAAGATAATTTCTGTACGTATTTCGGCAACCGACAGTCGTTTATTTGATTGGTTTGTTGATTATTATGATTTAGTGTATTAAATTTTATACTATACGTGGATTATTGGTAAACAAGATATTTATTTTTATTATTTTTCTCATAACACAATAAAAAAATAGCAGAAACATGACGAATACTATTTTAATCCACGAACAAACTGAACGAAGATAAATGTGTTTACAGTTTAAATCTGAACATCCCTAAAACGTTCGGAAAATGGATGATCACTTAAATTAAACGCTACCCTCAACCCTTCACCACTATATCCATCCCATTTAGTTTTATTAAACTGCATTAAGAAAAAAATTACGAATATTCCTGAAATGGAAGGGTAATAACAACGAAGTGCAGTACAATTTGCAGAATCACGCGTCGCGTACCATTTTACTCTGAAGCGACGGGCTCACGTGATTAATCGTGTTTTCATTAGCGTCGCATCCAAAATGACATAGTTATGAATCGCCAGTTCAATCAACTCGGTTTCAATAACAATTTTTCATTCTCGACACACTAATTAAGTGCTTTTCATAAATATTCTGGGGAAATCACTCTAGCAGACAATCGAGTTTGAACTTTGTTCCTTGACGGGGAAGTTTCAAATTCTTTTGCTGGAAGTTTGTAATGGCAAACTTGAAAGCGACATCCTTAGTAACAAGTGTAAAATATTTTCCCCAATCGTTGTACCTGGCGCCCCCTAGGGATATTTCAAGGGTGAATAAGCTCGCATAATGGCAAAGGGTACAATATTTTAAATTTCAATCGCTGCGAGCGGTCCGGCGACTCCCCGGGCGGAGTAGAACAAAGATTTCACCCGGTGACTTTTGCTAAGTGTTATAATAACTTATTATATCGGGAAATGATTTGAAATATTGCGTCGCAATAGAAATTTTTCTTTTGTGAAAAATGAAATTTGCTTTATATATCTTGGCGATTACTGAAGCCTGTGTATTTGAATATCCAAGTAAAGTTTAGAATACTTAAACTTTAATTTTTAAGTCATGCGCTGAAAAACTTGCAGAGCACTAATTTTTGCGTTAGCTCTTAGTATTGTTAAAATAGTTTGTTGTTCGTGATTAATTTTTTAGCCCGCAATTTACCCATAGTTTTAACCAACTCTGTTAGCTCTATTACTTTAAAAAGTAAATATTAACTAGTGGAACATGAAACTATACTATGAGGATCTTGTGTCGAACAAAAAAAAAATGCCGTGCATTTAGCCGTTTCTGCCATATTTATTGTAGCAATTAAGTTTAGGCCCATAGTTTTGTAACTGTCCGTGGTGCTAACACTCGTTTCGAATAGATACTTTGTCTATATTTGGTATTATTCAGTCTCCCGCTTTGCTTTGGAGGCAAGTAAAGATACATACTTTCCAACTCCAACTATATACTTCGGATTAATTTCGTTGCGGTTTCCACGACAATTTTATCTCTCCCTGGTATTTAATTGCCCGTGTGTCATGCACGGTGTCTGAATGTTTGTTACCTCTGTTGACCTGGTGACACAGGAGTCTCAGTGGTGGGCGTGTGGGTGGAATTATATCCCATTATAAAATAGTGGAACACGAATCGATATTTTATAATATAACATTTTTTTTTCGTGTTCTTATTGAATAAAATTAATTACGACACTAGCGACACCATTCTGCAAAGTCATAAAGCTTCCTATTTTAATTTGCTAAAGAAAGCTGATTGTTATTTCGTTTGTGGTAGTAATATTTATATATAGCTAAGATTTTAAAAAAAAAATCATATATTTTATGGAGTCTAGACAACGTTTAAGAATAAAAAATAAGATTTGAGTAATAGGAAAATATAGTACTTAAGTTAAACGATAAAATCATGAGTAAGGTTTCTAATATCCCATTTTGTTTACTTGGCCCGGAACATCGTCGAATCGAAATACGAAAGTTATTCTCTTCCCTAATACACCGTTCCAAATCGTCTGTAAAAGGTAACTAATAAATATTAACTGCGACAAACGGGAGCAATCCATCCGTGTTTCGCACTCATTTCACAAGTCTCCCCAGTTCGTTTTTTCGTCGAGATTAATTTTCCGAATCGTTATCAGCGCCTTACGATTGCCGACGAATTTGTTACACAAGAGTTCACCTTTTCAGTGAAATTGCAAATTTTATGCGGCGCACAGATAAAGTACCTATAATCATTATTATAACTCATAAATTTGATTGAAATTCGGTCACATTTCGAACAGCGCTTATCTCAGCGTTGCAGTCGAGTTGAAAAATACCTCGCCCCTAAATTCGTGATTTGAGACGCGAGAGATGCTTCCGATCGATTTGCGTTTAGTGCGACAATGAACGTGTTTAATATCGACATTTGCATAACAAATTTGAGGTACGCGACGTTTTTGCAGATTAAAAGCGACGTTCTCAAAGGTTGCATGCTTTTATGAAGGAAAGTTAGTGGGTTTAATAATATTGCATAAAAATGTTTGAGATAGAACTTTATAACTACGCGTAGCGTTTTCTCGCTTTATGAAAACCTATTTATCATATGAGTTAAGAATGCATAGCTTCAGTTTTTAATATTATTATTTCGCTTATAAGAACCGCTTTTAGAATAAAAGTATTCTTATAAACATATTATAATATTATTGTGTTAAGAATGAGATAAAATTTATTTAATATTAACTAAATTATAGTAACATGATGTCATTATATTAAAACAATTTAGATAAAATTAAAAAAGAATAATCGCTTTTTTTTCTAGAATTTTGAAGCAAAATTATTTATCAGATAAAAGAAATAGCAATACATTCTACATCAATAATAAATGTACCTTACTTAAGGTTGGTTGTAGAAAAAGGTGCTATTAGAAAGCAAATTGATGCAGTTACCCACCTCGCCGATCGAGTCCCTCTACCAACTCTTATGGTACCCACGGGAGCAAGGGTGGACTGTTCAGAACAAACTGAGTCTGTGCATTGAACTAATTAATGTTGACAATATAAGGAATCCATTGTGCTTTTAAAATTATAAACATAGAGATCTCGCTTGGGATTTCGAACTAAAATCTCATTACACGAAACGGTAAAAACATCTGGACAGGTTGGCGCTAATAGAAAAAATATTAATTAGAAGTTACTTTTAATGTTCATGCATCAACGATTTAACTTAAATAATTTAGCATGTTTGTCCTTCATAAAACACTAAAATAATATTAAATGGCTCTCAAAAGTTTTATAAATCAGACAGCAATTCTGTAACACTCTTAAAATAAGTAAAGGAAGGTATTATTTTTCTGGTGTGATGTTACAAGCAAGTTACTTTAAAAGTCAAAAACCTAGAGAGCCCAAATGATAAAAAAATATGCATAAAATATGAATAAAGTAGAGACAAATGTAAAATATCGAGAACTCACAGCCATTTTCAATGGCTTTGAACTTATTAGACACAAGTGATTGCCCATAACCCGCTCAGCATGTGGTGCCCAGAAATACTCTCCTGTACTGCTCATACTCCTTATTAGTACGTATGTGCATATTGATTCACAAAGGGATCATACAGGCAAAACAGTTTGGGTAACTGCTACCAAAAAACGAAGAAAAAAACGGCGTGTGGCAAATCGCTGTGTATTTAGGTATACACTCGATCAATAAAAAAAATTAAGGGCATTGTGGAATAATAATAATAATATAAATTATATTTCACACCTCAAAACATAAAAAGATAGAATATTATAATAAAACATAGAAAACGTGCTATAAAATTAAATTTGAGTACTTAGCATTCGTATTTATTAACAAAAATTACGTAGGTAATGTATTTTTTATAAATGTTACTTTATTAGTTTTGCTTTAGCTAGACAAATTTTATTGGATTATATCGTTCATGGCACTTAATTATGTTAAAATAAGATTGAATTACTATTCTTATTAGGTATAATAGCCAATTGTTTTATCTAGAGATAACTTTATTAGGTTATAAAAACATGTACATGTAAAACCGATGAGAACATTTTCGATTCGTATCTCACAAACCACGATATTCATCAATATACCATTTGTTATTTGCTCCTGTCTACGGCCATCATTGCTGTAATACTGTAGGTAATGAAACGGTGTTTCCCACTCTTCTGTTCGCGCTCACGGCAATCAAGAAAGGCTCAAAATCAAGACCTAGAAATGCAACCTTTACCTCGTGAAAGGAACAGCCTTCGAGATGGAACCAGGAAACTAGAGATCAACGCTGCGAACGACAACTTCGCATTTGAATTTAACTAATTTGTATTATTATCTAGCTTTAAAATTATTTGCTTTGTAATAGTGTCTCTTCTTTTGACAATAACTTATTCTTATCATCTGGGTTTGTTTGGGGTGGCCAATATGTACGATCTAGCTACCGTACATATTTGCTGCCACAGCAAGTTCATTTGTAGGTCGCGGTCGTGTGCCAGCAATTATATAAATAACATGACTCCACAAATAACTTTGAGTACAGACACTAGTTGAGACACTAACTTAATCTTTGTAACATATAACTTAACTTAACTTAATAAACATTGATTATAGTGATCTTATCTCGTTTGTACTTCACCAACTTAACATACCTACAACTAAATAGTGGAAGAGCTAACTGGCCCTTACAGTAGGCATGGGATGCAGGGACCAACCTGCCAGCGGTTACGGTTCCAGAGAAATGAACCTTCTTACTATTCGTTCCGTACCCAAAAGGACTGCATTCTCCATCAATCCTTAGTTTTAACTACTTTACGTGAGCCTCTTGAGAATTTGGTCGAGGTTCTTGGCCATCAGTACATTGACTGAGATGACTAGCGGTACAATGATGGTCTGACGTACATTATTATAAATACATTGTGAACTTTTAAATAATACTCAACTTAATAATTTGTGAATAAAGGTACAACTTAATTGTTAGATTTAGAGTTAATACTGAACAATAGAGTTAAGAATTAAGATTATAACTACAATTCTTTCGCACATCCAATGGAACCCTTCATAAGTAAATTTTCAAGCCCATCTTTATTCGCACTTAAATTTCTTTTAACCAATTAAAAATCTTCATTAAATTGTCGGACATCTTAAGTGCAAGGGTGATGGAAAGCCTTGAGGGTTGGAGGGCGACAATGATATCTCTAATGTAATAATGCCTTCCATAATAACACCTTTGTGACATAAATCATATTAATCATAGCGTGATAGGGTCTAGCAATTGTGAACTGAAGATTGTTTGTTTTAGAGTAAATTAAATATGATTGATACTTAGTAAAATTTTAAACATAAGTTATTAATAGCAGCCCTGTATCAGTCTAATACATGTCCCACTGCTGGGCTCGGGCCTCCCCTCATGATGAGAAGGGTTAGGCCTTAGTCCACCACGCTGGCCAAGTGCGGATTGGAAGACTTCACACGACCTCAAGTACTTTTTAGGCACTCTCAGGCATGCAGGTTTCCTCACAAAGTTTTCCTTCACCGTTAGCGAGCGATAATTTATATGATAAATACACACATATCTTCGAAAAGACGAATCTTAACGATTTATTGACAGAGGTGTGTGCCGTGGGTTCGAACACGAGACCTTTTGACTTCGCAGTCCAACGGTCTCCCGCACGGCTATCGCTGCTTGTAACATAAGTTATTATATTATCTTTATTCAAATACTTTTGCGCCTGAGTCGCATTCTCTTGAAAATGCCTAAAAGTATAGGCGAAACCGCGGTCGACTAAATTTACCAAAATTATGCGAGTAACACCCGTATTTCATAATTTGAACAATTTATAATATTATCATTGAAACAACGAACTATCAATTCATTGTGATAAAAACGTTTTGAAACATTTGCTACTCACAATAAATATTAAAAAAAAATGTTACTGGCATCTCTGTAAATTAAATTATTGCTGAATGCAATGTTTATCTATTTAATTAACATTATTTACCTGCGTAATTAAATTAATGTTTAACATTTATTTGGCCTAATTGGCTTATTATGTAGATTACCTGTAATGAATTACAAATTAATTATTATTCAGTTATGGTTACCTAGTTTTTGTTCGATATTGGTAACCAAATAGACAGCTGACAATTGCCACAGATGATGTATAACTGTTGCCGCTATAACAACAAATACTAAAAACTGAATGAAATAAATATTTAAGTTATACATACAACAAACGTGATTTTTGCTCGATTAAGATAATGGTATCAGGTAAAGGCTTGATATATTCACAGAATATTTAGATACAAATTTACTTTAAAAATAAATAATTAAAATAACAAGGACATTATTATGTATTTAAGTTTTTTCATAGATATGGGTACGGAACCCTTCGTGCACGAATCTGACTCTGGTTTTTATTCATTAATGTTCTTTACCCAAACAGAGGGACACGGCATTTGAAATAGAGTCCATTTCAAACTGAAATCTAATTACAAACCCATCCACATCAGAACCACACAAATACATACAAATCTACAAACCCACCTCTCAATTAGCAGATAAATCAATATAATATTTGCATGCAAATTCGTTTGATAAAAGCTTCGTGCAGTCGAAACGAGAGAGCGATTAAAAATTCACCCTTTATAACTTACTTTACCGACAGCTTTGATAATTAGGCAGATATAATCGCTTTCGCATATTAAATACTAGCTATGCCCGCAGCTCTGCCCGCGTCCATCTATTAGTGAGAGAGGCTATGGGTTCGTGGTTTAGACTTGCAATTAAGCCTTAATTATGCGAAATGCATTGATATATTTCCAATTTTGACTTTGGCCACGAAAATACATGCATTTTAGTGTTTTAGATATGATTCGTCAATAAAAATAGACAAAAACTTAATAATATTTAAGTAAAACTCATATTACGTTAGTATGAAAACCCGGCGTTCGAGAGTCTACCCTTAATGCCAAAAGTGTATTGAGCTACGTTCTGAGGCGAGAACACAAAAAAGAAATGTAAAATAGACCCGTAGAAGACTTCGCCGAGACCTAATTTGAATTTGTCTTTCGAGAGAATGTTGTTTTTGTGGTCTCTGTATAATATTTACATATTATAATTATGACAAACAATATCTTCATGGGAAATTAGGATAAATATGCTCCAATATTCCTAATTATTTCAGTGAATTACAAATGACGACTGTCAAACAATTTACTTCCTTTTGGTACTCAATATTCTATACAAAATATGAAGGGTTATTTATTTGCATTGAAAAAAAATAAATACATTTTTAAAAGTCCAAAAGTCCTCTACAATCCTGGCAATAAAGTTATAAGCGCCTAATTCTTAGGACTCCACAACTGTGAAACTTCGTACCTACAAAATATTAACAAACAAAATAAATCGCATTTAACGAAACAAAGCATTCGTGATTCACTCTGGAAGATCTCGTTAGAGTCTTAATGAATCTATTGAGGACTCGTCGAGCGAGCCGGACGAAAGAAAGGGGGGTGGGGGTTAAAGTTGCGCTAATAATTTGTGTTAGAGTCGACACTGGGCCTCCAGTGTCGAGACACTCACCGCTCTCGCTGCGAACTTTCGTACCGAACCATTGAGCCGAGGAGCCTAATGCCATTTGCTTTCGCTCCAACTTTTACATAGAACATCGTAGATTTTATGCAATCGCTTCAAGGCATGCAACGTTTGTGATACTTTTGTGATCTTTCAAACAATGGACAAACGAAAACAGGATTTTAACTTTGAAACTCGCTGTGATCTTTCATTTTATATAAAGTAATCTTTTACACAAAATCAACAAAACCACCGTCTGAGTTAACAATGAAATTAGGAATAATTTTTCAAAGAGGTCTTAAAAGAAAAGAGAATTTCAAGTCTTAAAGCAAATTACCTAAAACAAGCGCTCTATTCCCAAATAAAACATTTACATTTCACAATCAAGCTAATTCTGTTTTGATAATCATCTCAATTACGGTTGTCTAATTTTTCTTTGTGTAATTACGAACAATGAAGAAAAAGAACTTTATTTATTTTAACATTTGCATCTTTTAATCCTGTAGACGGAAGTGGATATAAGAGAGCCACCTACAATATTAGCGGGGATTTGCTTGCGAGCTCGGAGCTAAAAGTTCATCGCGTATTTCATTAGGAACTACAATATTTTCTTATGAACACTCCGCGGTATAATCTTATTAGGGCGCGAATTATATTTAGGTTGAAAGCGGGCGGTGTCGCGCGGTGTCGGTGCTCGGAGTAAACTAATTGCATTTAGAGCGATAGAGCTCTGAGAGACGGAGCAAGCGATGCTAATGGACGGTATTAATTAATACGGGCGTCTCGTCAAATTTCAACTTAGCCGAGTATCTATGCCTTTATCGCTGATGCTAATGTTAGGTACGTGTATTATTGTTGTGAATTAAATGCCTGTTGTAAATTTATAAGTAAAAATTTAGGTATAATATATTTTTTGACTTCTAAAACTGCGAACGATTTGAACTTAAGTGATATAAAATAAATACAAACTTTGCAATTCTAGAATAAAATGACATAAATTATTATTATTAATAATATATAAATAATTAATGATATATATTATTTTTCTCAAAAGTTTCAACAACAAGCTCATTAGTTCATCAAAAACCTAAAAAAAATATTTCTATATAATTTTACTTTTAATACTGTTATGGCCACGCCTGATTGTCTATAAACATTTAAATGTTAATATTGTATACCAAATAGCATTACAATACAACTAAAATATAAAATATACCAAACCAAAAAAAAGTTCCTGCAATAACCCTAAACGCCTTTTTTAATCGTACCATTTGAGTCAGATTGATCATAAGTAAAGAATAAAGATAAAGAGACAGTATAGCGACAATTGAATACTGTTATGGCCGCGCCAGATGGTCCATAAACGTCGAAATGTTAAAAGTTCGCAGATAGAAGTGAGACAACAACCGTGTCGAGCCATCTAAGCGCAGTTTAAATAAAAGAAATGACATTCCACTTGGCAAAGCCAACAGCTGACGGCCTCACAAACGAGTGCCACTTTGATAATTGTTCCCTGTAATTATTTCAAATACTTAATAGCGTGTTCAGTGCCGAGTTTCACCAAATTACACAGTATACATTTTTGTTTTTACTTGAACTTCACGGTTATCCCTTGTGATTGTGTGTGCTTGGATAAATAAAATATTAAGGTAATTATTATGTTAAATATATATAATGTTCAATTGTGTACGCGGTTGACGAGCGATGACCAAAAGACAATTTGGGCTGACCACAGTCACAGCCTGCATAAGTCAATATGCAGTCATACAGCTATATTATGGCCTATATTAACTTATAGGCTACTAAATGATAGACTACTTTCTATACTGTGTCACGCAGGTAGACCGAACTCGCGCGCGGAAGCAAGTTCACATGCAAATAAAGTATACTTCATGTCTATCCTACGCTTAGACATTACTGAGGCCGCATGTAGCAATAAAAACGCAACCTATTTCAAGAAAATAGAAAAAAAAGTTATAATAGAAAACGAGTACTCAAGTACTTGCACCGTAATTGTACTGCACCACACTAAAGAATGCAGTTAGCTTCGCTCGTTTACTGCAATTAGGTATGCGTTCCGTGTGCGTTCTAACACCACTGAATGGTACAATTATTTGCCAGGACATTGACTTTTATATTGAATAAATGCCTGCACTTTAATTATGCCATACTTCTCTACTCATAGTTATGCAGTAAAAAAACGTCATGAAATTTAATCACCATGACCAATTATAAAGTAGCAATTTAAAAAGCCAATATCACAATCATATTTTAAATTAAAATCTTTCCGTCTTTTTTATTAATATTTAAAAATGATGGCAAAGAAATATTGTCATGGCCAACACTGCTTGGTTTTAACTGGAACAATTAATTACGCCTCTCAGACTTGTTCTGAGAAAAGTCTTACTGAAAATATTTCTTATTATCTTTATTAATTATTCATATTTCATTAATCTGCCAGCAATTTCAAAGAATTACAAAAATAAGTCTTGGCTTAGCCGAATCATAGGACTATTTACTGAAAACTCTGAAAAAGCGCGGAGCAAAAGATGTCTTTGCATCAAAGAACGTTTCAAGAGGACTCTGCACTTAGTGAAAATATTTGAATCCGGTCACCGGAAAGTTTTTCCGATGCTTGAGTTCGATCTATGCACCTGAAGAACCGAAGCATAAGAGTTCTCTACCAGATTCGTCATATTTTCGCAGTTGAACTGTGCGTCAAGTTGAAGAAAGTTGTACGTCTGTTTCAGTCGACAGTGGCGCCATTATTGCAGATAACTAACACGTTTATAAGTGTAAAAGCTAACTGAGCGAATAAAGATAAAACTCGTACGTGGCAAAGGGTTTAATAAGTAGAAGACAATTCCAACGTTAGTAATTCATGTGGAATTTTCATTAGATATGTTGCTGCAGAATATGTGCGCCTTATGAAATATGTATTTAATGCACGAGGAGAAACTAATGATGACAATTTTGTAATATATTGTGTGGGTTTATTTGATATTTTTCTATTAAAATATATAAGAGCTTTAGGCAATTATGTCTAGGAAAATATTTGTCTAGCGTCTAACGAATAAAATTTAAAGAGTGAAATGTAAAGATATATTGTAATAATATTATGTACACTTTAAAGGAACACAAAGGTTTTGCATTATAATACAGTTATAATGAACTACTTATTTTTAAATAGTTTTGAGCCTAAAATTGAATATTTTGGACGTATTATAATTGTTATTTATGTTACAAATTAATAAAACAGCATAAATGAAATATTTTTTATAATTTACTTATACCTATCCTGCGTAATGCAATCTTTGTTTCATAACTTTTTAGGATTAATCATTGAATATTTGAATAGTATTTAGATAGCTAAATGATATTCTTGCTTAGCCAATTATACAAAGGAACAGTTAAAAAATTAAGATCGCAGGCAGATCGGGACCATAGGTTAGTTCGTGAAGTGTAAGAACAGTTTCCGAGTTCCCAGGTTCAAGTGCTGCCTGTCCCATATTGTTTCAACTGTTTCTAAGTATTCCTAGGACTAAGATTTAATTTAGATTGATTGAGTACTTTTAGTATGTAACGTGAACACACCGTTTATACTTCACGACATACCATCACGCCTATATTACCATGGGTATACCAGGGCATGAGCCTATCGCCATCCATTGGCCACAATTCCAACTCCCTGCTGCTATTGTGTATTCCTGACGGAAAGTTCACAAATAACACTTTGCACGACCCGGGAATCGATCCCGAGACCTCGCGCGCTTACGCTAACCGCTAGACCACCGAGGCAGTCAGCAGATCGAGACACACAATCCTTTTATACTCCTGGCACAAAAATAAACAAGTTACATAAAATATTTATCAAAAACCGCAGCAAATAAATCGATGTCCATGCTAACTACATCAAAACGCAATTCAAACAGTTAATAACACGATGTCTAACAAGAAACGCCCGCTTCACCTCCAAGAATTTAATATAGTTTCAAATTGGTAAAATAATAAACTGGTACGTCAGATGCAGGAAATGCAATCACGTCGGTTATGGGACTGTAATTAAATATGAGGCTCGTTGCGATGGCTTACGCGTCGCCATCACCGCCATTGTGGATTTTCGTGCTGTGATTGCCCGCGATTTGTGTCACGTGGGATAGACTGCCAGGCTTATGCACCAGGTGTGGGCTCTGATTAGTTTGGAATTTACGCTTGTTAGTAATTTATTAGCCCTATTTTGTTGTATTAAACAAGTTGATAACAGTCGCAATAATCGAATTTATACTGACGCCTTGCCGCATCTTTTTGCTTATAATGTTGACGTCACGTTAAATACGTCTCTGAAATTGTAACATTAAAATTATGCAATTGATCATTCTAGAGATTGACTTTCATAAACAAACTATTTACCGCTATAATGTTGGGATAAAGATAAAGGAACAGTTCTTTTATAAATAAGTAAGTTCCGATGTAAAAGAAACATCATGAAATTCGAAAAAAATATCGTATTTATATTTACTACTGATATCTTTTGAAAAAAAAATCATGGTGCTTGAAGCCTACTAAAAATATAACATTTATACTCGTGCGAAAATTAGTTTGCTTATAACTTTGTTTATAAACGCCACTATGCAAACTAAATAGTAATTGTTTTAATCTAACCGCAAACCAAAGTTAAACGAACTAAGCGAATTACCAGAAACAGTATTTAAATTTCCATTTGGAAATTAAACACAAAACTGTGTGATTTAGTTTTTAACAACGGAGACTTTATTAATATAATTTAGGTGCTATGTGTCTATGCTTTTTAATACAGTAATTAGGTATTATTCAGATATTTTATATATTATTCACATAGTAAAAATGTTAATAAAACTGCACAACATAATATTTGTGGGTGGTTTGGACGTGACCGTATTCCATAAATGGAATGGCACAAAATTTAATATTCTGACAATTAAATAGCGATCGTATTTTTATGTGAGTAAGAATGCGCTAAAATGTGATGTTAATGAATCGACCACGACGAAGACAAGTCCTGTACAGAATCGAACCACGAATTTAATTAATGTAACTGATTTTTTAAATCTGCAATAAGCAAAATATCAAGACTTTAAAAAAGTATGAGTATATTCAAAATAAACCATCGGTAGCAATAACTTTTAGTATTACTTCCTTAACATTTATTTTAAACAATAAAAACATTTTCAAAACTTGATTTTCTTTGATAAACTTTATTAGAAATCCAAATAGAAACAAAAACAAAATCGATGTAGTAGAAAATATTTTCCAAGCTACTCGGCAAAGTTATTCAACTCTAGTAAAGCTAGAGTCCTCAATGCCTCTTAACGTGCCTCCGTAGCTCTTTGCTCAAAACTACGAAAAATTATGTGCAAATAAAAACATTGACGCCACTCTCTAGAGCTTGCTTGCTTAAACAACTTTCATGGACTTTTCATGGAGTTATTTTTCCATCGGGTAACTTGAGTTGCTATTTTGTTTGTCAGTGGCTATTATTAGCAATAGAAGAAGAAGAAGAAGAAGAAGAAGTGGCTATTTAAGTTTCTTGTCTTTTTAGGCTTCAAAATTTTTAATTAATGTCCTTACGGTATTTTTAAAAATATGAAATAGATGTTTTTAATAATGTAATTACCACTAACTTACTATTATGTCTCTGCCTAACCTTGTTACCCCATACAAGCTATGTACTGTTTTGATGCAATCAATCAAAATCCAACTATGGTTAATAATCTATATTTGTTTAACTTTATAAGAGGCAAATGACGTCTTATTGTCACTAAAATTTTATCCCGTTTGCCATGTTATAAAGGGGTTCAATTTGCGCGTTTGAGTGACATAAAAGGTACCAGCATGTAAAAGAAGGCTCCTAGACGATTGAAGTCTAGTTTCACTGACGATGACATCTTCTATTCATGGTGTTCTACACACAGCATGTTACACTTTTCTATCAAAGTCTCGTGTGACAATAAACATAAAAATACGAACGAAGAAATAAAACTGCAGGCACATAAAACGGAGAAACGAAGCGCGCTCTTTAAAAAGCCAATAACAATATGAGTTTAACAAACTGCAACATAAGGGTAGTTTAAAATCGATAAAGCCTTTTCCGGACCATCGATTCGCACGTACGAGTTCGGTCCCGTATTCTCGCGAAAGGCTTGAACCCCTGCCGCTTTCCTTTGTGTCTTAATAACTGACTCAGTCACAAAGGCCCCTCGGCAAGATAGAAATTAGTAAGCTGTAATTTTGTTGTAATTAAAGTTAAAGGTAAGTGAGGGCTTACTATGTCTATTGTGGTATTGTATTTAGTACGTTTTTCATATTTATAGTTAGTTGAAATAGACGACTTTTAATAGGACGGTGTTTGACTACAATTTTAACTGATGGTAAGTGATGATTTGGTCTATGGTAGAGCACGTTAACCTATGAGATACCTGTTTACTCTTGCTTTGAAGAGATACAAATTGCCACGAACAAAAACAACAGACGACTTTTTAAATGGATCCAAACTAATCAATACAGAAAGTTTGAAACAAAACACATATACCATGAGGTTCTAAGTCTTTATTGCTAATACTACCAATAGTTATACATCCTCTTCACAGCATATAAAATTTACATACCTATAAAGGTACTAACGCCGTTGATAGGTCCAAAAAGCCAAATAAAAGTCTGTATTAAAGTCTAGATACAAAATCCATTCACTTTTACGGCGACAGACCACAAAGAAAGTTTCCATAGCATCGAGGGTAGCGTTAAAACGCAGTATAGGAATAATGTTCGTGAAAGCCGCACCTGAACGAGATCTGTAAACAGATAATTTTGGCGCTTTACGATACAAGTACCTCTTCACTAGGACTCCTTGAGGCATTTTCCTTCATAGAGAGGAGTATACATTCTCCCATAACATTTACTTCTCGTAAAAAAGCTGTTTGCCTTTGCCTAATAACAGTTATTCGGCTTATACTGCCAGCTTCGTGTGTATTCTGCGCTCGCGAAACAGAATATTTAAGTTTCCTGCCAGTGTATTAACATATACCTAAGATGATAAAAAGAAAAAGCCAAATACGACTTCTTGGAAACTTGGGTATTGTATCCTACACAAAATCATAACACTTGTAGTTCTTAATCTATTTATTATTCTTGATTAAAGGAATAGTTTGAAGAAACTAACCGTTTTATAGTTAATATAAATCCAGTCAAGATTTTCCATTTTAAAACAATCAATGAATATCACACTACGCTATCTACTTCCAATCTAAGCAGAACTTGTATAGTACAAGCTCCGTTTAGGATATTGTTAGGTTTCTAGCTACTAAAAAACTAATAAATAATATACTTTTGTTTTGTGAAATGATGCTTGTGATATATAGAAACCCCTAAACCAAGATAAACCTTCTTGTTCTTGTACACAAAGTGTTTGTCTTGAGCGGCAATTAAACCTACGATCTGAACGTAACAATCAATTGCATATTGTCGTAATTTATTGTTTCTTTATTAATTTATATTTTGGGGTGCATGAAAGGAGCCTCCCCGAGTGACGTACATAACAATTCCCTACGTCCGGCGCACCCTGGGCAATTCGCGAGTTATCCAAAGCGAATTGGCTAATCCTTTCACCACGATGGCAAGTCAAAACCTTGACCACCTTACTGACTGTCCAAAATGCCCTCATCATCATCATCATTAGCCTGTAGCAGTCCACTGCTGTACATAGGCCTCTCCCCAGGTGCGCCAGAGTTCGTGGTCTTGTGCCTTACGCATCCAATCGCCTAAAATGCCCTACCACCTGCAAAGAGAGGCGCTTATGAACGCCGACGAGAGCGCCATAACAGTGGCCACTTATTGGACCAATAAATTTTGACTCAGCCATCGACACGACGAAGAAGAAGAATTAATTTATAAGTCATTTTTAAATGTCTCATGCGTTTAAAAAAATATTTTGAAAACGAAATCCTAATATTATTTAAAATTTACAAAATGATTAGGTACATGAAAAATGGCACCATGTTCATAATAATCTGAAGTATCAAATGTATCCACCTACTCGTAGTGGTTTATAAGCTCTGGTACTAATAACCCTCCGTAGTCAAATCTTACACGCGTGGGGATTAGCCCCTTCAAAGTTCCCTGCTTCAATTAATCTACAACCTAAACTCTGTTAAGCACTTAATAAAATATAAAGTTTGTACTTTCGATTTTGGCGAATGATTGTTTAGTTAAAGGGTAAATACCATTTATTGTTTTATAGTTGTCGCCTCTGGGGTACGTAAACTATGTTATTTGATTTCGGAAAAATAGGCTAATAGAGAATGAGACACGACTAATAAAAGAAAATATTTTATTCCGATAATAGTCTATGTTGATAACATAGACCATTGCCTGAAAATACTGCTCGACCAAGCTATTTGTAAAATGTTAAAAGGGTGAAGTAATTACTTTTTAGATAGAAAATTATGAACGAAAAATATTTAATCATGTTGCTAACTATGTTAACAAATTAATGGCTTAGCGCCATCCTATCAGTTCACAAAAACGGCGGTTAAGGTGTATAAACTTATTAACATCGTCATTAGCAAGTCTCGATGACAACTAATGTTACGTAATACTCCTGTCTACAATACGCGAAACACCTCGGCCAAATCTTTCTAAAGGTAATATTATAATTATTATGATTATATTATAACAACAGTTTAGAATAAAAATAACTTATAACAATTTTCTAAAATAAACAAAACCAGTAATTAGTATAGTTTGTACAGATGGCTATCGATCATGCCATTCATTTCCAATATAGGCTGGTCTCGCCTTCGAATTGATTTTTATACAGCATTAAGCCATGTTTTATCTTCCAACGAATATATTGGTAGGTTAGGTACAATAGATGACATGAGACGTCCGGCAAGACGTGCATCATACGGTCAAAATATTTGTGGATTTGGAGTGTGGCGTGGTGGAAGAGCGATTGGACGGGATCCTAAGGTCACGGGTTCAAACCCCGCTTCAAGTCCAAAAATGTTTTTTACTGTCTCTAAGTATAGGTCTTGCCTAGTATAGGCTTCCTGTGCAATGCGAAATATAAAATAAATAAATAAAAATATATTTAATCTCCCAAACAATTAAAATACAAATATAAATAATAGCAACAATAAAAACTTATTTCTAGTGTATCTTAGGGGCTATACAAAAAACTGTAATTGTGAGACTGGTGCCTAAACTAGATACAACAGTGTTTATTCTAACTGCCTAGTTATAAGTAGTTTTAAAAGTGTATCACTAAATTTAAGATTTGCCGGAATAAACGTTTCTTTCTTTTCTTTTTTCTTTTTTTCTATCTCTATTCATTCCTTTATAAAGGCACTCTCTATTTTCAATATTAAACTAAATTACCCGACCAGGTGGCATTTAAGTTACATAAATACTCCCTACATGTATTCTAATAACCTGTGCCCCATGACAGTACAATAATAAGGTTTAATCGCTTAAATTACATACCTCTATCAATTACTGACTCACTCCACATCTGAAACAAATTATTAATTAAATTAGACACAACTGTCATCGAAAAGGGGTATAAAGTTATTTTGGAGTAATTATATTTAAATTTAATGTTTTAATTATCTGTTATTAAAGGTACATATTGAATGAAAATATGTAATTAGCTTAAATTAATTACTTAATTATGTAATTGATTATTTAATGTAATTAATCGTAGTACAATGCATGGAACCCATATCAAAATTGTAATTAAATAATTTTAGGAATTATTTAATTACAATATTGTCATAAAACTACAATAAACTTTAATGCTTAATCACAAACACTCGATTCCTTTATAATAATTATATTCTTGTTCTTCTTTCGTATCGATGGCTGCAGTCGTATTCTCATGGTGTCGACTTGACATCGTGGTGAAAGGATTCGCCAGTCTGCTTGGTGGCAATTTGCAGACTGCCAATATATAATATATTCCAGTATATAGATTCAGGTGACCATATACTGTGTGAAAATATATATTATTATATATTTGTCACACAATTTTGGGTAATATAGGCGTGATGCTATGTAAAGCTATGTAGTTTTCACATTGATACAATAAGTAAGCATAATTATTATTTCATTCTCAGGGCTGAAGAACACTGCTCAATGTCATTATGTCAGCGTCGAGGACAGACATCACAAATTAGAGGTCGTACGGTCTATTACAAATAATGTAGCCACTTTAACGCGATTGAAAATTGGAACATTTAAGGCAAGCTGTAAAACCCTAAAAGCATTTATGTGCCAATCATTACTTAAATGCTTTTCAACTTTTAAATAATAATGTTAACATCATGGTATGGCTTAGACTACAAAAACAATATGGACACGCAATGAACGTAAATATTTATGCAAATAATGTTATCAAACCCGTGGGGGAAAGGAGAGTAAATTGTTCCGCGCTAGTGTCATATCATAGGATTTGACAACTAGTTTTATATAACTCTCGTCCACATTTAGCAGCGGAGAATTCTTGACAATGACACCTCCAGTTGGCTCATTGCTCTGAGTGGTATGAACCGGATTAGTACTAGACATTATTTGATGCACTGACTACCAACAAAATCGTCCACGTCAAGGTACGGTTGTTATTTGACAAATGATAATATAAATGGCATGTCAAACGTAACCATTTTCGTGTCCGATGGCTATCAGAAAATTGCTCACTTTTTGTGGCGACGAGTCGTCGCTGGCGCCCCCTGTCGTGACTGCATTGAAACCACAATGCACACAACACAAGTGCTTACGGTCGCCACAATCAATATGAAAGTAATCCGATACCTGACACTCAATTTGTGAAGTGATATTCAGAGCGAAGATAAGTTTGTTGTTATTTGCATTTCTGATGTGGTTGTGAAATTGTTATTGGTTAAAGGGCTCATTTCTTGGTGGTAAAATGGTAACAGGTGAAGTGTGGGTGCAATAAGCGCTTCTTTAAGCGTTATTTAATGTTGCGAATAAATTGTATAGCCATACAATTGATTTGTAAGTCTTATACCTACACGTAGCAATTTAAATATGTGGAGGCAGGACGCAGGAGGAAGACCTCCTGCATATTACATTTTTTTTTTTTTTTTTATTAGGCAACTCAAATTCAAATTCAAATTCTTTATTTACCAAGGTAACCTTAAAATTAAATAGGTACAGAGTGCATTAAATTTACCAGTACACACTTATTTACTTAAAACTAAGGTTATTACAACTATTTTGTTCCGTACCCTCTGAACTAGTTGAGACTGTATCTCAGAAGGTAACTGTTCATCAGTTATAATAATATTTTATCTTATAAATAAATATGTGGAGATGGTAAGAAATTGGTATGTTGATGTTAGGAAACGTTTATCCAACGTATCCAATAGGAAACGTTTATACACCAATTTTTATTACTAAAGCGCCCTAAGCACGATTCGCCTCTTTTGACATTTAGATTTAACTATGGCGTAAATCAGTTATCAACATAAAAACATTTCTGACATTTCTAAATTGATAGTCTTCTTGAGAGACGATATAACTTATATTATTAAAACCGACGTGAGGTGAAGACATTACTATTGAAAACACGGGTTACTCACGTTACTTTAGCCGGGATATGCCGACTAGTTTCGAATCTAATACGTAGATTCATCAACTGGGCTGTTATTCGCGTGTCGTCACCTCCGCGCGACGTCTAGCACTGGACTTGTCACTCGACATTTGATTTTTTGTTATAATATCTGTCATGTCTTTTACTACCATTTCTGACTATATTTAATATTCCTGGTATTTCATACTGCCAACACGGCACCAAAGATATAATTAACAGGAACAGGAAACAGCACTATTTCTGGCTGGGCTGTAATCATGCCGACATCGTGTATTCCCTAGTATTCATATTGAATGCTCTTTGAACCGTACACTGAAAATTACACTTTGAAAGTGCTTTCTATACTCGCCTTATAAAGTACTTAGTACTGTGCTATTATTCACACGGACCACCGTGTGAATAATAGCATACTAAAAATAGAAATAGTTGGACTAAACATTAATGCGATATAAAAGACGTAAAAAAAGATAAAATTATTAAATAGGCAGTAGTTATTTAATATTAACACGCTTAATATTATATTAGCTTCACCTGTATGTATGTTTGTATGTATGTATGTATGTATGTATATAAATAAACCAAACTAAAAAGTAGAAAATAAATAATAGTTTAAAAAAACTAAAAAACACGCTTTTAAAGTACTTCTAACTAAAAGTGAAAAATAATTCCTAATATAAGCTGAAAAAGCGTGGGGCGCTCTGTGGTAATATTTTTCGTCTATCGAGCAACCCACGCTTTTTTCAGCTTATATTAGGAATTATTTTCACTTTTTAGTTAGTAGTAGGTACTTTAAAAGCGTGTTTTTTAGTTTTTTTATACTATTATTTATTTTTATTTTTTTTATGCCTATTATTACCCAGGAGGGTGCTGCAGAGGTGTTTGGTACCCCTTATTTCACTTGTTATGTTTAGATCCCATGTGATAGGAGGTGCGTCTTATGCCATTCACGGGGCTCAATTTCAACTCAGTGATACTACACGAAAATTTCCTGACGGAATAATCCCAAATAATAAATGGGAATTGCCTAACCAGGGCATCGACCTCAAAATCTCACGGTGAAAAGTTAGGAATTTTAAAACTATTTAAATCAGTATTTTATTATTATTTACTTATCAAAAATGAAATATCAGTAGGTAAGACGTTGAGCTAAAATGTTTTACTGTCTTGAGTACGAATATTTTAAGTAAGTTTATTCCCAAAGATTTGATAATTTGTTTTTTTTAACAATTTTTTTAGGAAAAATAAGCCATATTTCATAATAAAATTACACAGCAACTACACTGGTTCCCCGCTCCGTCCCCCACCGTTCAATTCCCACATGGGACAAATCGTTGCGTGATTCTCAAAAAAATATTCTGAGACTGGGTGTGCTTGTGTTAGTGAATGTGTGCAAATAGCCGTGTCACATGGACGATTAGATAGTGTTTATACTTCTAGCGTTAAATCAAATATAAAAAATCATAATTACCTATTATTAATTTGTTATATTATGAATTACGCCTTAGTAATATTCTTCTCGGCTGAGAAACCAGCACCAATCAAATAAGAGATGTCGTAATTAACTAAACAATAATAAAATATACAGATGAATCAGAAATAAACCCTACATTAAGGAATAAAATTTTTTGCTTGTACTATTAAGTAAAATGAGAATGTAGTAAATAAAATTCGTTTGTATAAAATTCCTGGAAACAAAAGTCATCAGTCACTATGACTGATCGATCCTCCAATTATTATTGGACCACTAAAACCATAGAAATATATACTATAGAAATGGCTTGTCCGAACAAATTGCCCTTCAAATTTGACATTATGAATAGCAGGATCAGTAACGCCATCTGCATTGAACTACCATGTGACAATTCATAACAAATACTTTTTTAAATTACCAAAAATATTCTCTTGAACGCCCGCGGCATACCTAGTTCAACTAAGCGCAGTTGCGCAGTTCCAAAGTCATTCACGATTAAGGAATATGGCGTCGGAACGAAAAATTTTAGCAAATAAAATTGATAAAATAATGTAAAGAGGTGGATATAATAAGATATTTGTGACTTACCGGTGATATGTAATACCATAATCTTTTTTGTTATGTTTAATTTGGTAGTTCGTACAACTTTTCAGTGCACAATTAGGCATTTTGTCGTGTTTGACCGCTCACGGAGGCAGCCAACCACAGACAATTTCACTACGCGCTTTTTGTAGTCTGATTGACTCCAAAAAGGTTCAGTTCATTTATCGCGCGTTAGCCGTGTCCTTACTTTATACGTCAATGGCCAAACCATAAATAATATCAAAACGACAGTTGCGTATTTTATTTACCACCATTATAATGAACCAAACAAAATGTATCAAGAGAAAAACATAGTTCCAGTACCATTTCAACGCTTATCGGTATTTGCATAACATTAACACAAAATAACCGTTAAACAAAAACAATCCCAGCGAAAATTAATACGGCCTTAAATCATATGCTACTGAGTGTTTCTGCAATTAATTGCAAAATAACGTTATCGAATAGCCACATTATACCGTGAAATGTTTGTAAGCATGTAACGCATAAATAACGGACACTAAGCTGATTAACATAAAACCGACTCAACATTTGCAGAATTACCCTAAAATCTGTTAACAAATGGTAGCTTTGCATAAATGAATGAGTCGAACGCAAACTCAGGCATATGGAGTATGAACGTTCCAAAATTCACTTTTCAAATTACGAATGTTAGAAAAAAATTGCTTGAATTTTTTCTTTTTTTTTCAATTCCATTTTCAAATAAAGACTTGATTTGTTCATTTGGTGTTTGTCTAACTGAGCGGTGGACGCTGAATTGTTTATGGAATCCGGGGATGGACGTAAACAAATGATTCGAGTGATCAATGGAAATACAAATTGTTTAGAATTGTTTTAATTTGAATGTTAATTGATGTCAACAGGCGCAATTTAACTCTTGCGATTGTTTTTGTTAGTCAATATTTGGATTTTTGGGTTTGATTACTGAAGGCTGAATTTTCGTATTTTATTTCATGAATTAAGATTAAATGAACAATAGTGATCTGTCTAACAATTTACAAAATAAATACCTACTTCAGTGGATCTTATAAAGTTATCTAATACAAACTTCTTCTTTTAACTGTTTATGAAAGACATTTCAAAGGATTAGAAGACTAATATAAAAAAAAACATATTATATAATATAAATACCACTACGCCAGTTACGTAGTGATTAAAGCGGCCGCCTCGACGCTGTCTACTGATCTAGTGTTATGGGTTTGATCCCTACACGGGACAAATCTTTGTGTGATCTGGAAAGATTTGTTCTGACTCTGTGTGTGCTTTGTGTGAGTGAAATGTATGTTTGTAAACACCCCCGTGACACAGGAGTTTTAATGCAGAAGCATTTTGTTAGTTTTTTTCTAATATTTCATGGTTTTGAATCTTATATCTCAAATACCAGTTTTGTATGATAACAATACGCTGATTGTTGATTGAACACACACATGTAAAGAAAGCCAACCAAAGCTGCGTGGCAATCACATTCTACGTTTCGGCATGTTAGTGCCACGGCTACGAGGCTACGAAGCTTCGGCGCTACGTCGTGCTACAGCTACGTGGATTGCGGTGCGTTCAGATCCGTTTGCGTTCCCTCTCCCGGGACCCGCAATTAGATCCCGCCCATTGTTTCTCCAAGCACTTTCTGTTAGCAATTCCAGTTTCAATCCGAAGGCATTCTCTTTGGCGTGGCAATGCTTTGGTTTCGACTTGGGAATAATAGGAGATATTATCTCAACTTCCAATTCTTGTGAAATGGTCGATTTGTTGAATGAACGATATTCATTTAAAGGTGTTGTGTAAAGACTGACTTATTTTATAACATAAACATAGCATTACATTTTTTTTTATACTACCCCCACAGCGAACGAACGTGTAGTCCACCTGATGGTAAGTGGAGTACAGCCCATGGACATCAACAATCCACAAAAGCAGATTATAGATGCGTCGCTGCAGCCGAGGACTACGGTGTTATGCCTCATGTGCCAGTAATTTCAAGGCCTGATCCCACCACCAAACCGGAACACAGTAATGGAAGCACTACTATTTGGCGGCAGGTTAAAGGTGAGACGGTGGTGCTGCCGCCCTCGTGCTCATTCACAAGAGCTCTACCACCAGTAAAAGAGCTCTACCACCAGTGAAGATCACATCACGCCTATATTATTCGAAGGGTGTGGTATGTGACATAACAGGTGAAGTGTAGGTACTATACACCTCGTATAGCACCTACCACTTCACGGTATGTTTATGTCCCATGTGGTCAATTGACCTGTCACCGGGCACAATTCCAATTCCATGTTGCTATTTAAATTTGCCAGAAGGACACATTCCAAATAAAAATTTTGTCCGACACGGTAATCAAACTCAAGATTTGGCAATGAGACGGACACAGTTCCAACTCCGTGTTGGTATTCAGATTTGCCTGACGAAAATATCCGCAATAACAATTTTGGCCGACTTGGGAATCGAACTGAAGACCTGACAGTGAAAGGTACATACGCGAAACACTAACCAGACTGAAAATTTATTGATTAATTTAGTTTAAAAAAAATACATTGAACTCTAGTGTAAATTGAATATCGTATCTTCTTTGATGAAAAAGTTTTAACTTTAGGCATACTTAGTTAAATTGTTTCTAATAATAATCTGTTGCTAAACTTTTGCTTAAGAATTTTATTTTTTATAGTTTCTACAATATTCAGCTACAGCCTTTAATTTGATAGCCATGCAAAAAAAAACTAGAATAATCAATCAATTACTTTAGCGCAAAGAGAACTCTAGTGCAAATTAAATATCGTGTCTTCTATATTGAAAATTAAAATAAAAAAAATGGTTTCCTTTGGGCATACTTAGTTAAATAATAATAACTTTATTTCCAAAAAGTACACAAACAATTGATACCCTGTTTCTTAAACTATTTCTGTTTCTTAAATTGTTGCTAATAATAATCTGTCCCTAAACTTTTGCTTAAGAAAAAATATTTTTTGTAGTTTCAACAATATTCAGCTACAGCTCTTAATTTGATAAGCATGCAGCGGCGCAGTGTTGCATACAACAGCAATAAAGCTTGCCACAGCATTCTCGCCGTTGTTTGCACAACAACCTTTCTCAGCCGAAGTCTGAGAACGATTGGTATTGCAACGTTCTCCCAACCAATCAACGCTCCACAAACCTCACTCGATGCAAGGTTCTACGTACACTTGAATAATACGATCACTATGGGCACATATTGTTTGGTCAACGTTAGACAGTACTGTTATATAATTTTTAAGCCCGTGGCAAATAACAGTGAAGTCGTTTTTACAGCAAGTAATATTTATTTTTATTTTATTTATAAAACTTCATATACAGCAGTGTATATAGGCGGACTTATTGCCTGCATTCTCTATCAGTCTACCTTCAGGTAGTGCAGAGATAACAAAGTAGGCGAAGTCAAGTACTCTATAGTTCAATGAGAGTAAAACAATATAATATTATAATTAGAAACATGTGTGACGTGGACGAATTTGGTCAGCTATTAGCAGCTATATTTACACGCATCATACTGTTTACACACTGTATAACAGATATAGTATGGTTATCCGTAAAATAACAGTTAAATTATCTCATAAAAGTATACTTAAAAATGACACGAATGGATCTTTTTTAACTAGACATCCGGGTAGATAACCACTTAAAAACTGCCCATTTCTATTATTTTGTACAAAAATCATAAAAACAACATGTATTATTATTCAAAAACCCAAATTGCCCGTGTAAATGCGATCTTTATAAAACCAAATTGAGTGCTATTGTGCAATAAAAGTCAGCTAATATGCAACGCCGCGCTGTTATATCAGGAAAACAATAACGCCAACCAAATTTAAACGTCACAGCAGACAAAAACAGTATAAAACTTATTGTACACGAGTATAACCCGAAACCGCTACTATCAGCTTTTTCCCTACACGCTAGCGCTGAAAGGTTTTACAATATTGGAAAAACCAGGCAATTATTGCAATAATTGTTATACTATACTAAGAAACAGTTGAAAAGGTTATGGGACCGGTGGGATTCGAAATTATAATACTTTTCTTAAATTTAACTATACAGTCTGTTGTACAGTACACATTAACCTGAAGCTATAGAACTTGTAAAAACGGATATTTTATAGTTATTAAATCACAGCTTAGCTGTTGCAAACTAAGGTTATAGATTTGTTTACATATTTACAAATTAGACTATTATAGTTTAATACTAATTTACAAATAAGACTATTTATATACACATAGCCTTAAATTAAACAGTGCTGAACAACTAACTTTACAATTACTAAAGTAAAATTCAAGCAAACGTATTGTTTGGTTAGGGACTAAAAAAAACTCCATTTCGTGCATACGCTTACGTAACTATAGTAATAGATTTATCTATTACAATATAAAATAAAATCGCTATTTTACGCAACAATGGTACGTGCGTAAATAACATTATGTTCATGGTAGGGTACAATACTATTGTGCTGTGCTGGTCAGGTATTCCAAACTCGTTCCAGACCCATTCCAGCTAAATTGCGCGATGAAGCACAAGCGTAATAAAATAATACCCGGACAGTTTTTTAGCAAGTATTTTTATTGTAAATGAATATAACTACTAATAGCAAAAAATAATACAAATAACCATTGACGTAAAATCAAATGGATCTCGGGTGCGCACAAAAACTTGAAAAAACTCCAGCTCCATCTAAACTGGTGCAAACTAAATTAAACAGAGAAGTATTGTTATACAATTAAATTTGTTTGTAACAGTTTTCTAAATCTCTTAACATTTATGTTTATGTCAAGCTAACTTAGGACATTATTTTGTGGATTTTGTTCGAGTCCCAGCATCCATTCTGTTGAATGTCATTGCAAATAATGGATGGAATATCTAAAAAAGATATTTTTTCGTGCGTGAAAATAAAACTTCGTGATTTGCACATATAAAGATAAATTAAAGTCTTGAAATTAAAGCGTATAGAAGTAAAAATTAAGCAGAAATAGTCAATTCAGAAAACCAGGGAAAAAAGTCATTCAGAATTTAAATATCAATCTATCAATTCAATCTCTAAGTTTGCGACAGCAAAGACTACATTTGTCATTTACTGCCAACAATATTACGTGAGTAAAATTGTGGTCGAGAACCAAAACTTCCACTGCATAGTAGTATATAAGTATAGAAGTAGTCACATATTAAACATGCCGCACACATCGCATCGTTACAATTATTTCTCTTAATTTTTTTTATTTTTAAGGACTTTTATGAATACTGATTAAAATTTTCATTTATATCAGAAAACTTGTCCTTAGCGTAATAACAGACAAAACATTAGCAAAAAACATGGTTGTTGCAGAAACTATAATTGCTTAGTAGTGGATAGTAGTGGTCACATATTCAGCATGCCGCACGCGTCGCGTCGTTACAAACTCATTTCAGCAAAGTTGTGCGGTGCGTCACAATCATATTTACATAAAAGCAACGCTCGGACCGACGGAAAATATAAATAATGAAATTTTAGAGCGACGGTGATGTCCTGTTTTTAATATTTTTCCATGCAAATTAGGACAGGCATGTGACGGTTTGCTGAAAAGTTTTTTGTGGTTATAAGTTTTTTGTTGATTTATTATGGTGAGTTCTCTATCTGTCTGTCTGTTATGCTCTCTAAAGGTTCGCAGATATTTAATGTGTACTGACTAAACATTGTGAGCAGTTAGAATCTGACGTTTAAATATCGTTATACATTTTTTTTATTAAATTCATATAACGTAAGTCAACCGGCTTATTCTTACAAATGTATGCCGTAGTCGGGTAAAAAAAGGCACGCGCCTCTATGTCAAATAGTTTTAGTGCCTGGTTTGCGTCTAATTGAATGTAAATAACATTCAATTAGACCCAAACCAAATAAGCGTTTATCGAAATAAAGCACTTTCAACCGCTTCAGTATAATCTATAAATATGTAAACTTATATAATATGTTTGTTTGCTCAAAGTAGCGGTTAACTTAAAAAAACCTTGTGTAACTCTTTCTTTCTCTCTTAACTTAAAAATCTACTACTATCTAAATCCTACTTGTGTCTTATTCTTGCTTTTTTGTTTATTATTTGTTATACCTATTTATGTAAATGTCTAATTTCTCTATGTATTCCTATTATATTATCTGTGAAAACTTTTAATTGGCCTTCATTTTCTCATCATTTCTGTATATTATATCACATTAGCTGTAAGTTTTCCTAATAAAGTAAAATAAAATAAAGAGGAAAAAAATATATTTGTTTTTATGCAAGTTGATAATAACAAACTATTGCACTTATAAAAAAATCTATATAGTATATTTTATCAAGTTAGCAGGCTAAATAAATAGATAGATAAAATGCTTTATTCATAAATAAGTACATACATTTTTAATTAGGCTCCACAAAACCGAAAGACCGGTTTGTCTGTGAAAGGTGAAGCCGTGTGTGGAGACAGGCGCTAATATAAAAGTAAACACAAAGCAATCAAGACCTATAAGTACAAAAACAGCACCAATAATAATTGAAGTATACCTGACATCGCGAAGTCATTTCAACTAGCCCGACGCATTGAAATGCAAATGCATGGAAATAAAACGATGTTTGTCCTTTTCCTCATTTTGCTGTAAAGTTTCCAAACTTGCATGTAATTGCTTAATTCCACTGCGGCTATAAAGTTCGTCCTACCGACAGTCTATACAATACAGGGTGGATGCCACATAGCTACGTTTATTGTAAATTTGTAACCACACAGTTTACATAAAATATAATAAAAAAATCCTTTATTTTTCTAATACAATATAAACTTTACAATTACTTAAACTGCCTCGCTGGACTAGTGGTAAATGAATGCGTCTCTCACTGTGAAGTCTCTGGTTCGATTCCCGGGTGGGAAAAGTGTTATTTGTGAATTTTCCGTCAGAAAATTCTCAATAGCAGCACGAAGTTGGAATCTTGTCCGGTGGATGGCGATAGATTCGGCCTCCATCCAATGGGCCCTAAACAGAATAGATAAAATGTGGGTGTTGTACACCTCTGCTACATCCTTCTGGGTAATATAGCCGTGATGTTATTACCTAAACTGTTCTTACCTAAACTGATTCTATGTACGTTACAATGAATGAATATAGCTTTATAATATCTATTGATAACTTAAATATTACATATTTGTAGTAGCCTAGGCCTCTCTTAAAATATACATGGTCAGTATTTATTTTCACCGGTATTTTTTTATAATGAAAAAAATCACGTTTCTCGAACAATGAATGATCACAATGTGCAATTAGTTCGGAAAAAGTGTAGTCTTTGTTGTCATAAAAACCGCTGAAAATAGAAACGCAACATATATATAGAACTTGTGGTTTCAATAAATGTTGCTATTTTGCTTCCACCCTGTATTTATAAGACTAAGACTAAGTGTTTGTTAGGTAATATTTTCTATTTGTTTTTGCCTCGAGTTTTGTTTAGACTGTAATCAAAACTTGCGAAAGTGTTGTTATAGACTTTGTAATGGAAGTTTATCGGCATGGAGTTAGTACTATTTTCTTTTGTGAACGTCGATAATTATGATCATTTTATAAATAACTGTCACGCAATTAGCGTATGCGACTTTTCCGCTAGGTCTTGGGTTCGATTCCTACGTTGGGAAACAGTGTTATGTTGGATTTTTGCATTAGGAATTCCTAATAGCAGCACGGAATTGGTAGTGACAGTGGACGATCGTCGCGTCGATGGATTTAGCTCCCACCGATCTTACCTATCTATGTTGCTAAGTAACACTCTAATCCTGGATTTGGAATTAATTTTAAAACACAGATAGTGTTTAACCATGATAAGTCTTCTCTCTTCTTTCTTCTTGTACTGCCTCGATAGTCTAGTGGTTAGCGTATGTGTCTCTCACTGTGGTGTCTCTGGTTCGATTCCCGGGTCGGTCAAAGTGCTACTTGTGAACTTTCCGTCAGGAAATTCACAATAGCAGCATGGTGTTGTAATTGTGCTCGGGGGATGGTGATAGGCTCACCCACTATCCTATTGTACCTAAAACATAACAGGTGAAGAGTGGGTGTTATTGATCTCTGGCTCCCCTTTTGGCCAGCGTAGACCCACCAAAAATATACGTACGAAGCCAAGAACTCAGCCACTTCTACAATAGCTGTTCTCCTAAAGGTTAAATTAAACCCATAATCACAAAGTCAAATAAAGGCTAAAGTTAAAATTTATTTATCAAAATGACCTTTGTTAAGCGTTCTCTAATCCTGTAACGAGCACAATTAACATTCTTAACAAATCAAATACTCTACTATAATAAATAAGCTTAATAACAAAGTGCCGTACTAAGTCCTAATCTTAATTGGCGCCCAAGAATTTCAAGGATCTCGACTTTATATAAGGAATTCAATTTATCCGGAGAATTTCAAACTAAAATAATAAACGGGTTGGATATAAGCGATCTGATTGCGCTCTAAACAAAACTTTTTATGTGGGCCTTTAATTACTTTTGCTTATTAGGGGGCCCGAAGTTTATGGTGGTAGTTTCTATGTAATTAAATGGCGGGTAAGGTAAGTAATAGGCACCAGGATTGCGTTGCTGAAAGTTGTTTCGAAAATATTACTAATTATTGCGTGAGGCGCCGCCTGTGTAATCGAGTCAGTAAGAAGACATAACATAAAATAACATCATGCCTATATTATCCAGAAGGGTGTGGCAGAGGTTCACCTGTTATGTTTAGGTTACATGGGATGGGGGGTGAGCCTATTGCTATCCATCGAGCACAATTCCAACTCCGTGGTGCTATTGTGAATTTCCTGACAGAAAGTTCACAAATTACACTTTTCCTGGCCCGGAAATCGAACCAAAGACATCGCGATGAGAGGCGCATACGTTAACCATTAAATCATCTAGATAGTTCAGTTAGAAGAGAGAGAAGATTTATCATGGTTATCTAGGTTAAACACTATCTGTGTTTTAACAATAATTCTATATCAAGGATAAAGAGTGTGATTTAGCAACAGAGAAAAATGGTTACAACGCTTGATTGAACGCAAAATCATTTTTTTATTTCTATTAAAGTCGATAATTAAAAAGAGCAATCAACTTTTCTTTTAACAAAGGCTTTTCGATCCTTAGGTTAAAGATATTATTAGGTTCTTAAATATAAATGGACACTTCATTGTTTTCTAATAAAAGCAGTTGTATGACAAATTGTGGGTACTTCACCAAAACGACGATACACTCTCACATAAAAGTACCCTCGGCACTCAGACACCTTAATTCTAGTATCCAGAACACCGACACATGTGTCGTTCAATCTCAGCCTACAGTAAATACCTATACGGCTGGGCACAAAGGTCACGCCAGTTGATCCGTTAAATCACCCACGCAAGATTACATTTGAAGCCAGCCTATTTTCCGAAAAGGCAAACGGAATACATAGAAACGTACTACCAGTTAGCCTGCTTCCCTTGATACCACAGGCATTAGTAATACGATATTTGAAGGCAGATCTTGCGCGCAAAATGTTTGTTTATACAAATCTATTGATTGGCTATTGATTTTGCGAATAAATTTTATTAAATATTGTCATGGAAATCTAGATACAAATAAGTGAAGAACGTAGTGGACATCTTTAGTAGTGGGTGAAATGTTAACAAGTTAAATAAAAGCTTGTAGTAATTAGTCAAAAAGTCAATGTAAACAGTTTTTTAGACAACCGTGCGGTAAATATTCGGCAATGTGAAATAAGAACCCATTTTAACCTATAAAATTGTGACGGAAAGTCAGTTAATTGCTAACTTTTTGCTAAGAAGTAGCCACAGCAAAATAAACTGTCTTTTTTTCCCCTGGCTATAAATCGTAACTAAAACAGTTCGACGAAGTGCCGACAAGTCTGTCACAACCCTTATCAGAACAATTTTTGTAACTTACCTACCTTGTTTGGTATTTAATTTTCTAATTGTTACGCCAGGGTAGGGTAATAACAAACGCGGTGGTATTTTTCTGATATTATCATGAAGTACTGCTATATACTTGATGAAAGCTCTAGGAAACCACAGGTAAATACAAAGTATGGTTCAAACATTGATTAACGACGCCTAGATCGATAGTCTTCATACAAGCAACAAAATGAAGCCAAAAACAGTGGAAATAACGCACATCCCTTGGCCAGCACGCACACAATTAAAAATTGAATGTTTACTTACAAGTCGTATTGACCAAAACCAATAAAGCTTCACTTTTCTTTCGTGTACTCGGGTTCTAAGACTTCTAAGTATTATAATTCTATGTTGAAATGTATATTGAGGGAATAATCAACTCGCTGATAACAAAGTTGCCGTTGTTTATATACTTTGGTTTATTGCGCATGGTATTTGGTATTGCTCGTAATTCCTAGGTTTATGCTTAATTCCTTGGAGCTATAGTTCAAATGTAGAACAAACTTGTTGTATGAACATCTACATTTTACGTGTATGTCTATGTGTTCAAAGATAAAAGAGCAATACTTATAACAGACGCAAAAACCTTTCTAGTTATTTGCAAATACCTATATAAAATACACAACGTATAAAATGTATTTAATTGGATTAGAAATAATACTGTTATGTTGAAAACAGCTTGATGAATAACTCAATTTTTTTCGTAATATCTAAAAATATAATAAAATTTTAGGTTATCTTTAGGAGATAAACTTATACTATTGCAGATTTTTTTTATATACAATTCTGTCGTACATTTATTTGAGGTATCTCGTAAGGTTAAGCGTGCGCTTGCAATGTAAGCGCAAATCATTCAATTTCTTGGATCTTTTATATAAATTATATGTATTCATAACATAAAAACACGCCTATATTACCAAGAAGGGTGTGACAGAGGTGTACAACACCCACTCACATACATTTAACCTGTTATGTTTATGTCCCATGGGATAGGGGGTGAGCCTATCGCCATCCACCGGGCACAATTCCAACTCCGTGCTGCTATTGTGAATTTGCTGACGGAAAGTTCAGCTTGAACGACAACACAATATTATTGAAGAAAACTTATTTACTTATTTCCTTAGCTATTAGAACACAATATTGTTAACAAAAAATGGTATTTGAAAAGAGCCAATATTTTTCATTATTATCCGAAATTAGCAATAAGTCTAATTCAATATTTTGGTATATTAATTGACTATGATGGCACCCTTTGTATACCCCCGTAATAATATTGAGATAGTAGCTTATAGCATAGAACATCTTACACATACGTACACACGTAAGTACGTGACATTACTGTAGCACATAACCTTCCCCTACGGCAGCTATATTAGTGAGTAATGTTACAGTGGGAAATTGCCATAATCAGCACGTTTCACGCACTGTCTTTGACTGTACTGTACACACTGTAATCGGTTGTTACAGCAATTAATTTTAATATGGTGTCTACAGAAAGGTCTAATAATAACCAGTTCTTTTGTTTAAATTATTATTTGAGTTTCTCTTAGAATATGTGAACTTTCTTCGAAACGCGACAAAGAAACGGTAAAATAAAATAATAATACTTTTGAGTGAAAAATGTGCAAATAATAATTAACGATAAAATATTGGGACAGACCTCTTTATTTAGGCCAAAATACCTTTTATTCAATTTCTCAAAACGTATTTATACGCAAGTATTTATATATTGATGGTATTGTTCTTTTAAAATAATTATTTATTTTTCATGACAATTATACATCCAAAGTAAAATTAAACCAAAAATGTACAATCAACAGAACTGTATTAACCTTCAGTGAATTGTTGTTGCCTTGAAAAGAATAAACATTGCTTTTATTACTTTCAATATTAAATCGTGTAAAGAAAAAAAAAACTAATATACCTACATAATTTTAACTTGAGTACAGTAAATAAATAAAGTTGAGATAAAATATTCCTTCCTATTTTTATATATTCAAATGTTACAATATTTTTAATTAATATAATATGTTAAATGTATTTTGTTATGTAGTAATCACAAGAACGAACTGCATATCTCATTGCTTTTATAAGTGACAGCATTGACATTGGCACTGGTCAATTTATACTTAGGATGACAGACTATATTTTTAATTATCTACTACGAGCATACTGAGCATAGTCTGTTCTATACGATGACGGTCGAGTATCGTGTGGTGGCACAAACATGGCGGCATTTGGTGGTATCATGATTGTTTCTTTGTGAAAATTCATGCGTAGAATAAAAACAAAATAAGTGTTAACTAATTTTTTTTAGTAAGTAAAGTTAATTGCCACAAAAATGAGTTTAGGCACTGGTTTAGGTTTCAACTAATTTGTCAATATTTTACTTAGAAATTGAGAAGGAAATATTAACTCTCTTATCTTGAGACTGCTAGAAATAATTTGATGTATATTTTGTATGTTATGTACATTGTGTGTATGTTATCTAGCTGTAGTAAAAAAGCCGGGCCTGTTCGCAACACAAAGAAAAACGGATTTGTTATCACGAGGAATCATTTGATTTTAAAAGAAATGAAATAAATGGTTGCATTAGCACGGGTGGGGATAAGTAAATATCTATTTAAATTATAAAGTGGAGAGTACGCAACTTAAAACATAAATAAATGCCTAGCATTAAATGCCGTTAAACATTAAAGGGTGTAGATTGTGTGCTAAAGTTTATATAAATAAAGAATAATACAGTGAAACCTGGTTAAGTGAGACATCAAGGGACCTGCAATGTCGTTTCACTTATAGAGGTATTCCACTTACCCAGTGTCTCAGATATACAGGTATAAATAAATATCTGTCTCATTTACAGAGGGTTCCATTAATAGAGGTGAGAATACAGGTTATTTCAGTTATACAGGTGCGATCATTAAATAAAATAACGTGTTATGTATGTACATAAATGAGTTTTAATAAAAAGTTCAGGATATTCTGATAAACGTGCACGTTTTAGTTTCCCTTGTCCTTCAGCACATTGTGATTCAATTTTATGTTTACTCTGAATTATTCTACAAAGATACAAGATAAATCGAAAGAACAGATCCCAGATATAGAGGCTTACCTCGTCCCACTAACAGAGGTAATTCAGTGCCAAAGTGTTGGGACCTCAGCATGAGTTCCAGTTATGGAGGTTTCTCACTTATCCAGGTCCCACTTAACCAAGTTTCACTGTACATGCTTTTATGTATAGAATTTATCTATAAAATATATATTATTTATTATAAGACATTATTTTTTTATTCAACAATTATTTACAATAAAATAAAATTTCTAATTAAATTATTTATTAGCATTTAAATGTTAATAACTTCTATAGAATATTAATCTCGAATTTAGCGCCATCTGTTAGAGGGTAGGATGTACTACTGAAGAAGAACGTGCCCTCAACACAATAGCCATGCGCGCCAGCGCTTCAATGCGGCAAATGCTGGAACTTCTGCCAAACTGTCAGTAGCTTCGTGGATAGATGGCGCTTTCCAAGAAAAGGTGGAAAAGCATTTTCGCAATGTTATTGATTGTCCTTTCGATGCTTGTTTCCGAGTTTAATACAAATGATAACGGTAAAAGCTTATTCCCTAATGGAACTGGCGGCATAACGGGGAACACGACCGTTTCTTTGTAGTAAACAACATTTTTTGGCGGGAATTTACTGATATTATAAGTAAAATACATTCGCTTAATATGGGTCGAACAAAGTGAATGTAATAGGAAGATATAAAAGGAAATAATACAAAGAAAATGGTACAAACGCTTTGACATTACCTTACGTTTATGTTGTCCTTTGTCGGAGTTAATCTACTTATTTGGATGAATTTATTTCCTCAACTCTATTCCAAAGGTATTTGCGTCAGAACATTTATATTGATATAACGCTATCAGACCTAATTTCTTTTCACAAATTAAGGTTTATAAATCTGATTGACCTCATGAATGATTCTAAGTTTTATTATACCTTTAAATGAATAAATGCTCATAGACCGTTAGCTTTTACTTGTAATGTAACGTTGTAGATTTGGATTTAAGCATCACGTGATAAAGTACCTCCCAGACGAACGAGCATTCGTCAGCAACGTAACATTTTTTGGAATAGACTTTCGAATTTTAAATTGTATCATTATATAATTTGCACTGTAATGCTCGGTTCTCCTCCCACACTGGTGTTATATTCATAAGTACACTACATTTACCTTCGTTTGTTTTTCTGCACCACCCTTGGTTGACAGTTAGAGTATGCCACTAGGCATTAAGTGCGCCTGAGTACCTTATTGTGTGCAAAAAGTAAATAAATAAATAAATTAATGGCGAATGATCGTAGATTGGGAGCACTTTCAAGTAATCCTTTAAAAATTTAAGATCTCAAGTACTATCAGCAAAGTTGAATCATGACCCATTCGACAAATATTTCCTTTGAAGTTCTCAAAGTCGATAAAATTGACATTTGTTGATTGAACAAGCGGATTTAGACTTAAGTGTTTTGAAATGTCCATACAAAAATAGTATTCAGTTGGATCATGAATTTACTTTGTTGATGTACCTTTAATTCAAACAATTTGGAATGCGTCATTTATCTATGGGATATGTACGGTGTGCCTGACTGTGGCTGATTGCCTACCTACACTGGTGAAAAAATGGGCAATTATAATAAGATAAAACATTCAGATCTTTAAAACTTATAAAAACTAACAGAATAAAAAAAGAAGATTAAATGCCGCGTATCTGCAAACTTCGAAAGTTTTTCATTTCCCCGGCTCTAGTTTAAACTAGGACAAAGTTGTTGTGAGTTGTATTGTTGCTAAAATGATACAAAAGACAATTACGTCACAGATTTCAAACAAACACGCCATTACTTAAGCGAAGAAAGGCACAATAAGATGACCCAGTTCCGAAGAAAAACGACAACACAACATTTACACTTTTTGTCGCGGCAACACTTGCGGAGTTGCAGATTAAAGTTACATACGTATGTACATATACGTATAGTTGTACGTCATAAAACGTACGGGCATTCTACCTGCTTATTGTAAAACGCTCGAAAACTGGGTGGTACGCTAAATGTTATTCAATTATAAGTAAAGTATGTAGAGAAATCGAGGGTCACCCTCAAATTTTTAATGCTTCTTTATTGATTTTCGTATATTACATATAGCTACTAGGATATTTGCACTTAGCAGTTAGCATATATTATTGCTGAGCTGATGCTGGAAGGAACAACACTACTCAACGGTTAGGAATACGAAGATATTTTTTTAATTATAGTCACCTCAAGGCCGTTTACTGTTTTCTTTTAAGTTATAAACGGATGAGGTTAAATGTTGAATAGTACTTAAGTATTTCTTACTTTTTAGTGCATTATTTCGTAATTGAAGTCGGTTATTTTTTGTAAAATTATTTCTTTTAATTTCGCCTAAAGTTAGGTTTAAAATCTCGTATTTATTTCAATCTCAACTTTTATTACACGAATGAAGTGCCTGAAACATATTTAGATATAACTAGAGGTTGACCTTTCATAAGAGTTTAATATTTTCCAAAAAGCACATAGCTTCAACAAGCTTCAAATGTAAATCCAGCTCACATACCAAAATTTTGTTTATTCGCCATTTTGAGCGTGCAATATGTAACGTGCGTTCCAAAAATAAATGTATTTTGCACGTGTATACGTGACAAAATATGCATGAATTTTGTTATTCGCCGGTTTCTGTTCCGTTGGTCTTTAGTTGGAAATGTTAGAGAAACAACGAAACGAATTTGTTGACAAAGCAACTAGCTTGAAAACCTTGCACCTTCCATGTTCTGCAATTGCATAGTCCGTGAAGCGTAGTATACAAAGCTCATTTGACTTTTGAAGTCAAGTTTTTCTTGGTGTATGCCGTCAAAGCGTATAGTTCTATACCCCGGTAAATTGGCAAACTCACTACACTTTTATTTTTCTACTAAGAAACAGTTGAAAAATCATGGGGCCGGCAGGATTTGAACCTGCGACCTTCTGCACACCGGGCAGTTGTATCCTATTTAGGATAGAAACAAATGAATGAAGGCGATATCGTGAAATAACTTACCAGATAGTTGAGAAATTTAGGATACTGGCAAGAGGCGACCGTAGCTGGTTAGTTAAAGTGCCAGTACCGTAATTTTCAACTGTTTCTTAGTAAAATTTGCTAAGCTTTCTGTTTTTCTTTTAAGCTGAGAAAAGCTAATAGGCGATACGTCTTATACTTTGAAATTTAAATTGTATTGCGTATTGCGTCAATTTTAATAGGTACTAATAGGTCAGCAAATTTAAGTATACTATAATGATTATTTAGAAAAGAAGAAGTAATTTTTAACGTAGTTATTGTCAAAATAGAATGTTCCTGCCGGTCCCATATCTTTCTCAACTGTAAAAATAAAAATAAAAAGTAAAAATAGAATGAGTTTTTTTAATGATAATGTACAAGAGAATAGATTAAAGGCAATAAGATGTTAGTTATTAACAATCCTATTTAGTTTGAGTATCGATGCTACTTTTGAAAAATAGTAACAAGCCCTTTCCCTATACTGTATCAGCAACTTAAAACCATGTATGCCTTAGGGGACCTCATTCCGTCGATATTCTATCTTTACATAAAAGCAAGTACTCGCAGGAGGAAGCTCTCAGGCGCCGCATAAAAGTTGTCAATTATGATAATGATAAGACGCAACAAACTTAATAATATCACAATGTATAAAGATGACAGTATATTTACTAGTATAAGGCTCAGTTTCACAAGCGTCAGATAAACCTTTGTGGCAAGATAAGCATAGGTATAGCACCAATAAGTAAACGTGATATAGTCTGCTGTCTTTATTTTCAAATGTAAATTGTAACAATTTTATATTCGGTCAAGTTATATTTTATTTGGCATATAAATAGTATCTGTAACCAGTGAAGCTGGCTCTTAACTAGCTCAATCAATTAAAGTCAATCTAAGCTCCGGTGGCAAATCATTTTATTACAATAAGTATTATAATTTAGTTAGCTAAGTTTTATTTTAATTTTATATTTTTTGTGTTTTGATGTTTGTTTTGACGTGTTCAAGCGCCCCTTGGGGACCATGGGAATAAATGATTTGATTTGATTTGATTTGATTTAACATTGTGATTCCGTGGGTAAATATTGTTTTCAAATTATAATGTTTTGCTAAGCGATTTTGAGTAAAGCAGAAGCGCCTTACTTAACTTTTTTTGTGACCTGATGGTAGGTAAGTGGAGTACAGCCCATGGACATCAAGAATCCACAAAAGCAGATTATAGATGCGTCGCTGCAGCTGAGGACTAAGGTGTTATGCCTCATGTGCCAGTAATTTCAAAGCCTGATCTCACCACCAAACCGGAACACAGTAATGGAAGCACTACTATTTGGCGGCAGGTTAAAGGTGAGACGGTGGTGCTGCCACCCTCGATCTCGTTCACAAGAGTTTTACCACTAGTGCCAAAATTCATTCAATTGTAGTACTTGAACCTTATTATTTAACCGATTTGGTAACGATCTCACGTCATTATTAATTATTTGTGTGTTATTATTATAACAACACACATTAATTTAATATTATTGGCGTTTGGGCAATATCATATTTTGCTCTATGCAGACCGCAAGTTCCCATTTACTATACATATATGACAACATAAAAATATTAAGGTTAAATAAAATATAATTAGCGAAAAAAATAAATTTGCGACGTAAAATCACTCAATTTTGTATCAGAATAGTATTTGCCAATTTCACTGAATAATAAAAATACCTAGCTGTTGAAAATCCTTGTCTATGAATATATGCCTTACAATATTTTATTCGCCTACATAAAGTACAATGATATCATAGAAGGACCTCCGACATACATTATCCAACGCGCATTCCGTATGCAACAAAGGGGCATGTCTGACCCGGTTCAGCTAACTTATCTAATATTTATAGTTGAATGTGTAAAATATCGGTCAAGGCTACTGAGCTGATATAACGTAAGATGCTAAATTCTCGATACCGTGGGTGATTTCATAACTTTTATGCGCTTGGGTACTCTGATTTTGCTGAAGGCTCCTTGTTGATAGGTTGCATGATTTAGGCTTCAGCAGCGATATTATAGCTGAGAGATTTGTTAAACGATTCATAAAATACTGATTCGCTTACGTAAATATTTTGAAAACTAGATTGGTCGTATTTTATATTTATAATATCGTGTAAAATAAAAATAAGTTTTAAATACAAAACAACTACATGCTTCAAGTGAATTCGTAAAAAAATAATACTTAAATGAAAGTGAATTTGGACTTAGGATGAATGAGCGATGTGTGAAATGTCTTATGTATTCAGATGGCTAAGTGCTGCTTGCGTCGTGAACTGAAGAATTGCAAGAGATGGTAAGTATGGTAAATGGAGAATACAAGAGAAAAGGAGTTATAATTAAGGTAGGGAAAAGTAACGTGATGGTGTTTGACAGGGATGAGACTGAGACCAAATCCAAGGTGAGCATAGTATAGAAGTACAACAGGTGAACGAAATTGTATATTTGGGCAGTATGTTTACAAGAGATGGTAAGATATATGCTGATGTTGAAAGAAGACTAAATGATTGAATTAATTGACTCCCAGTTATTGATTTTGGATTTACCATTTAATTAGATTGTTTGTTTCACCGCATGTTTTAATATTTAATATTCATAATTTACTGTTGTTTACAGTGCTAACACATGCTAGAACTGCTACACTATTACAATATCCAAGACATTATTCCAAAATTGGCAATATCATTTGCGAATTCGAGTAGGGGCTCATATTTCATGCATTGACCACACCGAACGGTTGGTCGTGGACGTGAATTATGACGTCGGCACCGAGCAGGATGCGACCTGCGACACGTCACTGCATCCACATTGGGCCCTTGTTTCCGATAGCTCAATAAATCTGGTAAAGTTTGGCATTTTGACCTGTTAATCGGGATTAAAATATGAAGCATGGCGGGATATACCTGCAGCGATTTTGCCGGATTTTATAGTTGAAAGAAAAATAATAATGCTTATAAACGCGCTCTTAGTATATTGGGACTGTGATGGCGACAAATAGCTCTTGTGAATGAGCTAGAGGGGGAAAGCACCACCGTCGTACCTTTAACCTGCTGCCATACATTAGTGCTTGCACTGCGCTGTATTCCAGTTTAGTGGCGAGATCAGGCCCCTTAAATTATTGACATATTAGGCCTTACACCATAATCCTCAGATGAAGCGACTCATCTACAATCTCTTTTTGTTGATTGATGATGTCCATGTACTGTAGTTACCTACCACTATCAGGTAGGCTACACGTCCGTTCATTACATAAGTCGTATATGAAAACAGTTTTAATTTCTGGTGAAGACAATGTCTTAACCTACTTTTCTTAAAGTGAACTGAAGTCGGTTAATTGAAAACCAACCAAGTGCGTGATGGGCCTCGCGCAATGAAGGGTTTTGTAAGCAGCCGTTGCAGCAAACTTAACAACATCATACAAGTCATTATTTTCAACATTTTTTGTATTTTGTACCAAATATTTCAAGTAAATGCATCCAACATTTTGGACCTCTATACTCTTAAACTTAGTTCACTTATATGCAATAGTTTTCCTTTAAAATTCAGTAGTTGTACTATCGATAAGATTTGTTTTAGGAGGAAAAGGGAAGCCGACCTATTAGAACAAAAAATTGTTCTTTATCGCTTATTACATCGCAAACGGATCTCTAAATCCAAAAAATGTTTTAGCAACTCCTCAATGTTTTAAAGACCTATCTAATGATACCACAATTTATAGGGTAGACGTCAGGAAATACATCCCAACATTACATGTAAAGTTTAATATTCATGTAAAATTTTAATTTAGTTTTTATTCAGACGGACATGGCGAAACGATAAAGGTTCCTTGTAAGCAGTACGGAATCCTAAAAACGAGTCAGATTACAGTACGAAGTAGATAAATATATGAGATAACTTGTGGTAATGTCCCACTGGTGTTTAATCCAGGCTCCTCCAAGACAGGTGGTCTAATTTGTCTTCGTTAGAGGCTCAGGGTAACTTATTACACTAGGTATATGAGGATTAAGAGATTCGTCGCCCTCACGACGACGTAATATAGAAAATTGCCTTTTTAATGTCCAGTATTATTTTATCACTAACCTTTGAAAATTAAATAAGGATTTATTGTAATGGAAGTCAGAAGTCACCCACTCTTCACCTGTTATTCTATCGCCAATTTCAAGTAATTAAAGGCAATATTAAGTAGTTATATTATTAACTAATCTATTATTGCTCTCAAAGAAATACTACTCACTATGTTAAAGGTATATATATGTTTGATATGATTTTCTTAAAATAATAAATAACTTAACTTAACAAATTGGTTTAGTATTTTTAAAGAGTCTTCGATGAGACTTCGATGAGGAATAATTTTATTTATTATTTCAGAAGTTTTTTTTTTATCTCATTTTTTTTAGCAATTTTCCATAGAAGATTATCGCCTAATATAACTATGAAATTTTTTAAAAATTAATTACAATTTTGGTATAAAATTGTGTTTGTTTAATTGGCAGAACCATATAAAACAACCAGCTTTTCTTAAAAGCAATGCACAAGTTAACTAAGCTAACCAATAACAATATCTTATTTTCAGTTATATAACAAGTCAAGATTGATGTATTTAGTTTCTAAATTTACATTTAGTACAATAAGTCGGTCCCTTCTATTGGTCGTCAATATTACAAATTCTTGGATTACTTACTAACTAATAACCAAAATCTAAGTAACTAATGTCAAAATGTCTTTCAAGTAGCTAGTTAATGGGACAGAGAAATATAGGACTTCAATATAACTTTCAAATTTAAGTTACAAGTCATACAGCAGTCGGGAGCTCATTTTAATAGTCATTAAAACACAAACTTAGATCATAAATACGCTTGAGTGTCGGAAAAGTCGCATTTGAAATGAAAATTATGAAGTTTTTTTTAAGATACTGATTTGCTGACGTATTTTGGAGAATACTATCGATCGTTTTTCTATTAGCAGTCCTTAATTTACATGCTTTTCGCTACACAACTATACCGTCATAAATTGTTAGAAGTATTTTGTTAAGGCATTCTACAACCAAGTGCATTCGTTTGTTTGTGAATACAAACATTGGACTTCAGTAATCATGTTATAACTTGGTACTATTTCCAAACAATTTTCGTGGAATTTCCACAAACTCTTTTTTTGTGCGTCCCCAAGGAAATGAGAATCGGATTTGGTTGAAAGTTTTTGGGTATCCCGCGCATAAATAGTGGGTTTGAAAAACTATATCGGCTATTGACGGAAATGTCCTTGTTAAGGCCTCGGGTGTGCAGAAATATACATATTGAATACATAAAGGCTTAAACGGCACTGTAACTTTGGTCCAATATTATTGTTAAGTTTTGCCGCTTTTTGTTTAGACATTTTATCGTGAAAAAAAAATGGAAGTGTGAAACGAACATATTTTTTTGTTTATTTAAGTATTATTTTATTACGTTAATAAGATTATCATTTAAGTTTTGGTATTTATAAGGATTTTTGTGCCTTAATCACGGAAAGCTTAATGATATATTGCCTCGATGGTCTAGTAGCATATGCGCCTCTCACCGCGAAGTCTCGGGTTTGGTGCCCGGGTCTTACAAGGTGTTATTTTCGAATATTCCGTCAGGAATTACGGAGTCAGAATTGTGTCCGGAGAATGGCGATAGGCTCACCCTCTATCCCATGGGACCTAAACATAACAGGTGAAATGTGGGTGTTGTACACCTCTGCCACACCTTTCTAGGTAATATAGGAGTGATGTAATGTTAAGCTCCACTATATAAATTGCGCTAGAAATTCTTGTACGTATGACTAATAAAAATAATGCCACAAAATCATCAAACCATAGGTTAAGGACCAATTACTAGAACAGTTCAGAAACACAATAGGTGGTTGAAGGCTCTTGACCAATTTTAACTTTTTATCTTCAGAGCGAATAAAAAGTGTGTTTTTACAGCGGCCCGCCGAATTTTCGATTGTTTGTTGGTTCAAAAATGCAGTTACTCAGTTTTGAACTTTAGAAACTGGGCATTCATGAACTATTTCTCCGTTTTCTGATTGATTTTGCTTACGTAACCCAATTCAAGTTGCATGATGATTGTTAGGCTACAAAATAGTATGTAGGGAACACACTATTGTAACTCGTATGTATGTGTCTACATGTGCTATAGTATATACATATAAATAGCCCGCACAAGTAAAAATCTATTTATATAATCATAAGTGTTAGTTAAATTAAAAAATAAACTCGAAATCTGAACGTTTAAAGTGGGTCAAAGTAGCGTCCAAAGGAGTCGGTTACATACAAACAAACAAACATACAAGTTAAGCTAATATAAAGCGTGTAAAAAATAAACTCTGCTTGCGCATTTTACTATTCATTATTTTTTATATCATTTTATAATTTTGGTACAACATAAACCCCTTAATACAAAAAATTCTTGCAAAAATTTGTACACCACTATCTGCAGCCAAAAGCAGTTATGTTCAGGATCTATACATGTAATGAAATTGTAATTGGCATGTCTGTACATTGAAGATATTGAAGATAAAATAGTACTCCTCTTCTTTATACCAGCAGTAGAAGTCAAAACATGTTTTTGTTCGAGTTTTTGTCTATCTTTCTGTTTGTATGTTTGTACGTTACGTCGTTTGTTGCTTTTTACAGTTGTAGCTGGAGGTCAAACTTAAAAGCTAGTATATGTTTTTAAACTATCGCGTTGCATGATTATTATTATAATTTTGACGGGAATTAGCGCGAAACATGCATATTATTTACCTTTTGGCTATACGTTTCGGCAACGGGTTACACCGGCCGTTTTCTATAGCGTACTGATTTTGTATAGCCAAAAGGTAAATAATATGCATGTTTCGCGTTAATTCCCGTCAAAATTATAATAATAGTATATGTTTTATATTATCCCTAAGGTAAATTAGGTAGAGTAAGTTTATATGAATGGTACGTCAATTTTAAAGAAAAATGCATGAATTTCTACACATAGGCTCTTACATGACGTTAATGAACCGTACGATAGATTAAAAAAAAAACTTTTCAAGGGTTAAATTAAGGGCGAAAGTGTATTTGAATTCCACCGAATGAAGTCACAGGCAACAGCTAGTAAATAAATAAGACCCTAATCTATTTTTATCCCATTACTTGGTTTGCTTATTTTTTTTTTTTATTAATAAATATTTTACCACACACACAACGCCATCTAGTCCCAAACTAAACAGAGCTTGTACTATGGGTACTAGAATAACTGATACTAATACATATATACTTTTCTTTTTTTTTTATAAATACATACTTATTATACATAGAAACACCTAGACTAAGACAAAACCTCATGTTCATGAACACAATGATTTGTCTTAAATGGGAATCGAACCCACGACCTCGGCGTCGCAGGCAGGTACACTAACCACTCCGCCATCCGGTCGTCAAATAATAACCCTAATCTATTTTTATCCCATTACTTGGTTTGCTTAATATAGGTAAACAATAGATGCAAATTATGCAGTAGAAATCAAATACCTGCACCCTATCACCAAAGGATTCATCCATTAAACTGCTGACAGAAACAAAATGAAATAATAATTTGTCCTGGGCTTCGACAACCTACGTCCCATCAATTACTACAAGAACAGATTGGCCACTTAGTATTAAGTTGTCAAAACCCTTTCACACATAATTATGTGGCTGTACATGGGTACAGATTAAACAGCTACAAGATTAAATAAAAATAAATGAATAAATATCACACAACCTTCACTCATCGTCATCTAGTCCCAAACTAAGCAGAACTTGTACTATGGTTACTAAAACAATTGATACTAATACAGATATACTTTTTCTTTTGTAAAAATACATGCTTATTATACATAAAAACACCCAGACCAAGACAAACTTCCATAGTCATGCACACAAAGATTTGTCTTGAGCGGGAATCGAACACTGACTCCGCTATTTAAAGATAAAAGTCAGGATTATGATTACAGCAACCACATTTAGCTACGAAAAACATTGATTTATTGTTCAGCAACATTTACTAACATGTTTACTATTAATCTGCCGGATTGTCATTATCACAGTGATAACAGGATATGTAGCAATTATAAGTGAACGAAACTAAACCACACGTGATATCCCTAGCTGCAATTGGCCTTCTTGTTTTTTGTTTTTTTGCCGCAACCTATAAAGACGCCCAGTGTTGAGCAAAGGTCTCCTCCAAACTTTGCCACACCTCACGGTCTTGGGCCACAAGCATCTATTTAATCCCGGCTGTCTTGACCAGGTCGTCGGTCCATACTGCGTCTTCCAGCTCGCGGCCTTTGCTTGCATAAAATAAAGCTTCTAACCAATACAAATGAGCTATCTGTACTCTTTCGTACTCGATCCGAATACGTGTAAACATACGTACGTACATCCGGGTGTCATCAATCACAGTCGTTCGCCAGGAACCGTGGTACTAGTACATTAGCTCCTTAATTAAAGCAGAAACATCTGGCGCATAGCCGCGTCATACATTTCAATTAATTCTTGTCACCAAACAAATTTGCTTGACGACTATTAAATTATTAATCAAAGCTTCACTGACAAATTGTTTCTGCGGTATCGAATTTATTGGGAAACAATAAAATTGGTTATTTTACACAATAACCCGGTCAACGATAGCCTAGCATGTATTCCATTATGTTAAATTAATTTGATGTGAGGTTAAACCGTAACACCACTAGGTAATTTCATTTGAAAATTACGTGTATGGTAAACGATAATTAATACAAGCGTCTTTTGTGTATCAAATTGCTTTATATGAAATTATTTTACGGGGTGAACTTTCATTAATAGTAAAAACAATATCGTAGATAGCTCTTGCGATACTCTCTCATGTATGAATTGTAAACGTCTATATGACTCTATAAACCTGTATTACTCCTCATCGTCACAGACGACCACTTACCAATTCAGGTGGTGTTTTAAATTCACCTTAATTGCTTATTTTTTTTTACCTTAAAAGACCAAGTTAACCATACTGCTTCTAAAAGAAATAAGAAACTAAACCACTGTAGAAATACCGTTTTACAACCTGATAGTAATAATTATTATGTAAGTACAATCGTGCCATCTATGACATTTAAGTCCATAAAATTTACACAGCAACATCCTATTGTAACAATTTTATTATCATATAATAGCCTCGAGTTCTTAAAAGCGAATTGGCTAATCCTTTCACCACGATGGCAAGTCAAAATAAAATTTGACTATGCCATCGACACGACAAAGAAGAAGAAGAAGCCTTTTGAAACGATATAAGTATGCATAGTTATTCTTTACGAGACATGCATTAAGATTTGGTTAAATGTACTTCGTATTCAATCACTGTAAATCTGTACTAAGACAATGTTATGAAGTGATTTGCCTAAGCTTACAAAAATAGTTACTTAAAGAACCATTCACCGCACCCTCTGTTATTTCATTCTATCCGACTTACACCGCATAGAAAACAACCTCTGAAAATTATGCACCTTACTTCATCCAATAAAAAATATATTAAAAAGTCCCGCGCGTCATGTCGATAGCAGTCGTCGAACGAACGGCCGTGACGGGCACCCTCTAGTCGCCATAAGCCACTAATCGGCTTGTCAGCCGCAGGTCGCGGACATTGACTTTTAGATCACGTACAAGCAATCTGCATACCATGACATTGTCAGGGGACATAAAAAACACATTTTTTATGCCCCGCAAAGCCCGCAAACTATGCGCGGAATCACAAACTTTTCATATTTTATGATGTTGAAAAGTGTTCTCTTAACTTAATACACTGGAATTGCTTCGGCGATAAAATCTCAAACGAAATGAAAAGACGTCTCGTTTATTTTTACAGTATTGCATTAAATTGGCGTTACCTACATCATTGTACGAGACAAGCTCATTTATCTCAGTTTACTTAATCAGTAGCCTCATTAAGCACGTATGGTTAACCTAAATCCAAAGCTGCATGGAACATTGCCTCGGAAAATGAACATAACCACGTCTAAAGGTTTGAAGCAAGAATCATAAAGACTAAGCTGTACGCTCACGTGTCATACATGACATCGCAGCATCCGGCGGCAGGGTAATTATCGCGACATATCCACGCGATATTAAAGCCAACGTAAATTTGACATGACTTTAAATTAATCTCGAGACGAGATGCCGAGCCCAATACATGACGGCTTGCGCTTCGGTAAATTTAATAAAGAGCTACCACTGAAGCCTAGTCGTGCTACCAAGATTGATGTGCCAAAAAAGAAATTGCAAATGAAATTATAAGATGCCAACTCTTCAGCAAAATCAACAGCTTCATTTAACAACAAGCTTTTCAGGTTACAGAGCAGTGTGAAAGACAGATCTGACGCGGAACGTTTTGAACAAAGTAATTTCGTATCTGAAGATATTTTAGTTGTATCTTTTGACAGTGATTAACGTACGTATCTTTATGAACTGGGAACTTTTCTAAACATTATTTCAATGAAAAATTTTAGTTCGTTCCCTGGTACGAAGTGACAGGTGACAGGGAAGGTCGTGATTTAAGTAAAATATACCTTTTAATAAAATGCGTCTCTTAAACAGATACTTTATCAAGCCATCGTTGGTAACAATATAAGGCCATCAAGGCACGGAAAATGTAAAAAAATAATAATAATTCCCACGGTTAGCACCAACTCTTTTGTTAACACGCTTATATTATTTTATTAACACGCTTATACCTATATTAGCTTCACTTGTATGTATGTATGTAACCGACTCCTTTGGACTCGATTTTGACCCACTTTAAATGGACAGATTTCATTGAAATTTTGCACACTTGTCAAAGATCGATGACAATGCAATTATTCGATAAAAAAAATTAAAAAAAATAAAATTAAAAATTTAAAAAAAAACCGCTCTTATAAATAAACCAAACTAAAAAGTAGAAAATAAATGATGTTTGTGTTTTTTAGTTTTTTTAAACTATTATTTATAATCCTTTATCTTATCTTATGGTTTAGATAATATTAGATATGTCAAACTAAAATTAGTCATTCATTGAAAAATTGGCACTTTGACCTCATTATCATACATTAAAGTTCAATACAGGTTATACTTTATTGCTATATTACAATATATCCCAATCGACCAGTAGATATAAGGTTTGCTTACAGATAAGCCCATGTTTCTGATATACTGTGCAGTTAGGTTAAACTCACCGATTTACGATATTGAATGCCAAACATGTATCATATTATGTGGATACTGCAGATAGATATTATGGTAAGCCAAGATGTTATTGTTGTCAGTGGTAGATTAACTGAACCGATCTTAATTGAAAATAAAAGATAAAATACAGCGATAGTTGCAATATCCATATTTAGCCATTAATCTCTACAAAAACAAATTTATTGACATATGTCACGAAGGAAAAAATTGTAATATTAAAAAAAATATCTACGTCGTCAGTTAAAACTTCTATTTTTCCTATTAGTAGAACAGTCATAATTAAAATGCGTCTTATAATGTCCAAAAAAACAGGTGCCAAAATGCACGCCTTAAACACCATGGCATATCCAAGACAAATTGTCTGCAGCTCACACAATTAAAAAACAATAATAATACTAAGAAACAGTTGAAAAAGATATTTATGGGACCGGCAGGATTTGAACCTGCGACCTTACTGCACACCGGGCAGCCGCTCTTAGCCATCCAGCTACGGTCGCCTCTTACCGGCACCCTAAATTTCTCAACTGTATGATACGTCATTTCGTGTATCCTACTTAAGATAGGAACAAATGGATGAACGTGACGTCACGAAATGACGTATCATACAGTTGAGAAATTTAGGGTGCCGGTATGAGGCGACCGTAGCTGGATGGCTAAGAGCGGCTGCCCGGTGTGCAGTAAGGTCGCAGGTTCAAATCCTGCCGGTCCCATATCTTTTTCAACTGTTTCTTAGTATAATTTGCTAAGCATAGCTAAATGCTTTAAAAATAATCAAAGTTAAAAACAATAATAAATCAAGAAAGTCCAAATTAAAAACGTTATAACAAAGCTTATATTCAATATGGCAGTTGTATTTAAATTAAAACATCCATCTTCACAGGTAAGCAAAACTATTTTAGATACAATCTACTCGTAATTTACTTCCTAGGGTGTTATTTATCACTGTCGGGTGTACCCTTTTCACTACCGTAGAACAGTGGTAGTTAGAACTTTATTTAGGAATAAGCACCTTACTGTTATTTTCGTCAGTACCGCGACTGATTTACAACAACCGTTCCTGAGTGACGTTGACAAATGACGTCACTCGGCGGTCACGGACCGTGTGTTTTGCGTCACTTCGCTGCATCATGACGTTATAACGTATCTTGCTGGCTTGTTTATAGCTGGTATGTTTGAATTATGGCGTGTTTGTCTCTACCGTGACATCGAAAGATGAATTTATGAGCAAGAATGCGGAACGCGGAATATTTTATGCGTTTGAGTGGCGGCCAGGGTGATAAGAGTTTTTCGCATGATTTAGGCGCGGCTTCGCTATTACGATATGGGGTTCGCACCCTGGGGATATGCGAGTCCGATAAGGTGCGGTCTTAAGATATTAGAGCAATAAAACCTCATAAACAGATAATAAAGTGCTTTAATGCTAAAGGTTCTGTATATCTACCTACGTACTACAGATTTGACAGGCAATTACATATCAACTTTTCAACTTGCCTTATCAACACTAAGGCTTTTCCTAGAAGCTAAAATCTTATTAGACGGGAATCGTTAGGTCAATGTTAGTAAAGCGTTTGAAGCCTTTTGTGGAAAAGAAGCCTAGATAGTAGAGGTATGTTGCATATAAGGACGACTCGCAAATGCTTAGAATTATCTGTATGGATATATTTGTTTGTTATTAACGAAGGCATAACGTTATCTAGTTAGTTATCTTACCTTAAAAGATTTAGGCTCCGCTTAGTTAGATACCAATAATATTACAGCTTAACCAAATATAAAATTGTCTTTCAAATAACATAAAATCAAAAGCAGCTGTCAATTCAATATGTTTGTGTCATACGTTATCTTTGAGTATAGTTATTTTGTTGACGGTTGCAAAACAGCTCTCAACAACAAAAGTTGCTAAACACTTAAAAATAATATCTTCCATACAACTACGAAAAGTTTACGATTTTGAGAAATGAGTTTCTTTTTAATGTGTTACTTCTGTTGCTGGCTTTACAATATTGTGAGGATTTTGTGTTTACTACAAACTTATTTCATACTTTTTATAAAATATACTAACACTATTATATTATGTACTTGCTTGATCGCCATCATTAACATAACCCAAAACGCTCCTATACAATCTTTATATCCCAGTAGTAAAATATTAAAGATCGAAAATTCCTTTCCCTGTACGAAAACTCTAGTCCCAAGTCAGTTATAAATCAAAATACATGTGTTCAAAACCAATTAAATGAAGAGAAACTGACAAACCGAGAACGCATGGTCTTTTGAGACTCATTAAGTTTCATTAACACGTCGAAGTTTTAATGATGATAAATCATGTTTAAACACGTATTCAGATTCGTATTCACGGCGTGTAATGAGAGCTCTCGTCTTAGAAGCATAATTAAGACTATCATTAATAACACACAGATGTCGGATGAGACGCAGTATTAATAAGATGTCGCGGGTGACAGTAATATCGTAACTCGAATCAAGGATTGTAATTTAACAGGATGACACTTAAATTCCTTAGCTTAATTTATGAGTGTGTGATTCTAGAAAACCTTGGAAAAACCAATAGTAAGAACAGCCGGAATGCGGATTTGGAGCGTGCGAGCGAACATAAACTTTTTATTAGTAATCTAACATGACATAACATAACATAACATCTCGCCTATATTACCGAGAAGGGTGTGGCAAAAGTGTACAACAGCCACATTTCACCTGTTATGTTAAGGTCCTATGGGATAGAGGGTAAGCCTATCGCCATACACCGGGCATAATTCCACTCCGTGCTGCTTTTGTAAATTGCCCGACCCAGAAGACGAACCGGAAACCTCGCAGTGACAGACGCATACGGCAACCACTAGACCATCGAGGCATTAGAAACTAGTGTCACTAAATAAATGCATGCATTAATTTTATACTATTGTTTCGCAGTTTCGTAATTTAAAGTTGATCAAAACATCAAATTTTGTAATGCTATCCAATTTTTTGACAATTACCACAAACACATTATAATAGCAGCCCTGTATTTAATACATGTCCCACTGCTGGGCTCGGGCCTTGAAGGAAGGGTTAGGCCATAGTCCACCACACTGGCCAAATGCGGATTGGTAGACTTCACATACTCTCGAGCACTTATTAGGCACTCTCAGGCATGTAGGTTTCCTCAAGATGTTTTCTTTCACCGTAAGCGATCGATAATTTATATGATAAATACACACATATCTTCGAAAAGACGAGAGGTGGTTGCCATATGGGTTCGAACCCGAGACCTTTAACTTCGCAGTCCTACGGTCTCCCACTCGGCTATCGCTGCTTTGACACATTAAGCACTACCAATGTTGTATCGCGTATATTATCGATTTACTATATTAATCTTCAATAATATAAAGTACCGACTGGAAGTCCCATGAGTCAATATATCGATACGCCTTTAAAATCAAGGTTCGGAATCTTCTCCTCAACAAAAATGAATCGCCACCATAATATGTATTATTAGTTCAAATATTTATATATATATATTATTTATTAAATATTTACTTATATTTAAGTATTTTGTTATGTAGATATTATGCACATATTTTCATTATGTATTCATTAATTGTATTGATTTTTATTTCCTTTTATTAGGGTTCCATAGTACCTACAAGGAACCCTTATAGTTTCGCCATGTCCGTCTGTCCGTCCGTCTGTTCGAGGCATAGCGACGAAACCATTGGTGCTAGAAAACTGAAATTTTGCATAAACATGTATGTTAACAATACAAAGAAAGTCGTAGAATAAAATTTAGAAAAATATTTTTTTTTCGGGTAGCTCCCCTACATGTAAAGTAGGGATGTTTTTTTTTTTTTGTCGCCTACCCCATAGTATGGGGTATTGTTAGATAGGACTTTTAAAAACGTTGGGGGTTGCTAAGACAGTTTTTTGATTTAGAGATCCGTTTGCGAGATAATTAACTATAGAGAGCAAATTTTTATGCGAGTAAGGGGGCCCCCCCCCCCCCCCCTCTAAAAGCTAAACTACTGGATCCCAAAATCTGAAAAAATTGTGTCGGTAGTACATGTAATGAACTTTAAAGGAAAACTATAGCGGATAAGTTCACTTTATTAGTTCAAGAGGAATAGGGGTCCGAAACGTCAGATGCAGTTACTCAGAATATTTCGTTCAAAATTCTTGAAACATAAATAAACATACATAATACATATATAAAATCACGCCTTTATCCCACGGGGGTAGGCAGAGACGATGGAACGCCATGTGCTTCGCTCCTTACATACTTCTTTCGCTTCCTCAACATTCATACATCTCGTCATACGTGCTAGCTGGTTTCGTGTACTACAAACATTTCCTTTCTGAAGGACGCCATTTATCTGGTCCCTATATGTCTTTCGAGGATAAAATAAATAATAAAATAAATAATTTCGAGGATAACATAAATAAAATAAATTATGTTAAGAAGGTCACCCATCCAACGGCCGACCGCGGTTAGCATTGCCTAACCTGCAAGATCGATCGGTCCGCGCGGCTTCGACTTAGCCACAAGCTCTCATCGGTCAAGTACATAGTTTCGAAGCCTAAGTGGGGACGGTATTTTTTCTGTCGCCTACCCCATAGTGTGGGGTATCGTTAAATAGGTCTTTAAAAACGTAATGGGGTTGTTAATACAGTTTTTTGATTTAGGGATCCGTTTGCGAGATAATTAACTTTGAAGAGCAAATTTCTCTACGAGTAGGGCGTCCCACCCCCCTCTAAAAGCTAAACCGATAGCTTAAAAAATCTGAAAAAAATCACGGTGGTAGTATATGTAATAAACTTTTCATGAAAACTACAGCGGTTACTTTAACTTAATTAGTTCTAGAGTAATTGGGGTCCAAAGTGTAAAATGCAGTTACTTAGAATAATTCGTGCAAATTACAAAAACCTTTGACAGTAATGACTTGTATAAAGATGTTACTTGTTTAATGCAGATAGTAAATTCGAATTCCTTTTAAGTCGAAATATGTTGTTACGACTAGCTACGGAACCCTACTGCGCGTGGCCCGACACGCACTTGGCCGGTTTTTTAAAATCAAAACGCTATATTTTATTACTTTACCTGCCTTGTTAATCTCTGCATCACCCAAAGGTAGACTGGCAGAGAATGCCTATGGCATTAAGTCCGCCTTGTATACAAATTTTGTATATGAAGTATTAATAAATAAATATATGTCCACAAACTTGATGTAAAATCCACCATTAAGTTCAGGTACACACATATACAAATGTCTAACTTAACTGCACGTACAGTGCGTTCAAACCTGAAACCAGTCAAATGGCAATCTTGCGGTTTGGCGCAGGTTGACGACCGCGGACAAAGTTGTGTTAGTTTAGTTTCCCTCATATGTTGCTGAGGTAATATTGCAAAATTAGTTATGTCTGTTACACTCTTGTTTAAACTAATACAAACAAGTGATTCAAACGGTCAAATGCAAGTTTGTGTATAATTTTGGGTCCAATTTTTACCGGTAGTACCTCACGTTTGGAGTTAGACTTTATGAGATAGAGAAATTTATGATACAAGTTTATTATTTAGTGAACAAGAATAAAAGCTTCCACCAGCTGTGTTTGATAAAATCGACTGAAGTAGTTTGCTTGAAATACGACACGTCACATAAGATTAAACTCAGTAATAATTTAACCCACATAACTTAACATAGCATTTCGCCTATATTACTCAGAAAGGTGTTTCAGACAACAACACCCACACTTCACCTGTTATGTTTAGGTCCCATGAGATAAGGGTTGAGCCTATCGCCATCCACCAGACTCAATTCCAACTGCTGCTGCTATTGTGAATTTACTGACGGTAAGTTCACAAATAACACTATGGCTGACCCGGGCATCAAACCCGAGACCCCGCGATGACAGGCGCATACGCTAACGACTACAACATCGAGTCAATTTAATTTTACACAATAGCACATAAAGCAACATTTTCCACCGATAGTCCAAATATATTAAATCAAATCATTTATTTCCATGGGCCCCAAGGGGCGCTTGAGTGTTCAAGCGCCCCTTGGGGCCCAAATAAACATCAAAATACAAAAAATATAAAATTAAAATAAAACTTAGCTAACTATATATACTTATATATTATTATATATTATAGGTAATACTTATTGTAATAAAATGATTTGACACCGGAGCTTAGATTGACTTTAATTCAGCTTAGAGATATGCATTAATAAAAATATCCTAGTCCTATAAAATAAAAGCTATAAAACCAATTCAAAGTAACAAATACTTTAACACAGCTTAAGACAGCAAAATCTCGAACCTAACCTGATTTCATGCAAAGTAAACTAAAACTTAGCAGCACTTAGTCAAGTTTAAAAACATTCACCTACTACTGAACAGTTTTTAAAGTGCAACAGTAACTCGTTCTTCCAGGAAGTTTCGCTACCAAAGGTCGGTAAGTAGCTAGGTAGCTAAATGTAGCTAACATAGCAACGTAGCTATCTAATCTCCTACATTCAGATCGCATTCGCTTCGAACTCGATCTGGAACTAACAGGTTTTCTTAGATCTTCTTAAAAGCGATCTTCAGTCAGTAATTGGTTGTTGCAGCTGGCTTGAATACTGCTACTTCTCTTTGTGTAATGATTTGAATAATGGGTATGCGTTTTGTAGAGGAAGCAATAAGCTCGTATTGTTTTACATGGGAGGGTTTAATTTGAATATTGCGTTGAATATGAATTGACATAGAAAGTTTTTAAAAGAAATGTTATCGCATATAGGTTTTATCTAAACTAAGAGTAAAGTTTGAATCGCATGGTGCCGCAATTAATATTTTTATATGTTTAACGGGTCGGAAATCTGCCGAAATACCTTATCTGCTCTGCAGTACTGGCATTACTATAATGCTATTTGATGGCAGCTTAAAGGTATGTGGATGGTGCTTCCTTTTTTAAGCTTTTCACAAAGTCTACGACCATCACCTTAAATAGGATTTTGTTTTTTACATCGTTTTGTTTATATTAGCCGTTGACTGTGTCGCGGGGTCATATCGTTACGGGAAGGCTTTCATACTACGGTGTGTAAAACGATGTTATCTCTCTGTCTGCAATCGGGGTCATCTTGACCTCATACGCATGATGGAACTCTACAGAAAGCTTCACGCAGCGAACGTGATAAGGGAACTGTGTCAATCTGAAAGCTATACATAGACGATGAAGTAGAGATCAGATCCAATTTCAATGTATTTTTAAGTATTGCAATTATGGTACTTAGAACTTGTATAGATAAAATGTATTTTAATTGAATTGGTTTGAACCCAAATTTAAAGATAAAAGATGTCCTAGGTACAGTCGAGTTCATTAATATGTTGGTAATTTTAAACCTTAAAATAGAGAAAACAAGGTTCAGAAGAAACTACCAATATATTAATGAACTCGATTGTACATATAAAAAAACATACTCGTAGCAGTGTTTGTAGAACTGCTACGAAGATTATAACGAGGCGTAGTACAGAAAGAAGTTTGTTTAATGTATATTGTGTGTATAAATGGATGTATATATGTACTTTAGTCTAATTCCCATGATATTTCATCTTGGAAATCAAATAAATGGTCAAATAAATAACTCCCTCGATGGTGTAGTGGTTAACGTATGCGCCTCTCACCACGAGGTCTCGGGTTCGATGCTTAGGTCGGACGAAGTGCTATTTGTGAACCTTCCATCAGGAAATTCACAATAGGCTCATACACTATCCCATGGAACCTTAAACATTACAGGTGAAGTGTGGGTGTTGTAAACCTCTGCCACACCCTTCTGGGTAATATAGGCGTGATGTTATGTATGTAAATCAAATAAAAAATATTTATCAAGTGCTCACATAAAGCGGAACGAAAACATCAAGCGGGTCTTACGTAAATGTATTTTGGAAAACTATGTTTTTTTTTTAATTTCAAATAACGTATGTTTATATCATTGCGATCTTACGTCAAATACTATGCGACAATCCTTTTAACTACAATACATAACACTCACCTTAGCGTGATGATTCATATTTTCACGCTACATTATAATATTATATGACCTAAATAGTCCCCTAGAGATACTAGAACTTTTACTAGGCCAAATGAAATTTTCAGCAGACATATTCGCACAATTTAAACTCCGTGCTGATATTGTGAATTTCCTGACGAAACATTTTGCCGAGACCTCGCTACTACTACTCTAGTAGTAGTAGCGAGGTCTCGGCAAAATGTTTCGTCTTGAATACAAGTATTAAAAACTTCCTTGGTGGTCTACCACCAAGGAAGTTTTTAATACTTGTATTCAATAAAGAAACCGGAATGAGTCCCGCGCCCTTATTACGATTGTGATTTAATATTGAGATTAAAATGTAAATTTTTGATACAAATTTTTACACATGAATCTGATTCAATTACAATCAACAATCGTAATAAGGGAGCTCGTTGTCAGACGATATTATTGATACATGTGCCTGCTTACATACACTAGACGACCAAGGTGATGTCATTGAAAATAGACTGTAACTAGAAGTGTAGTCTTTAAAAGCATTTTCTTCCGGTTTCAGTGGGGACATGTCCAGTAGTTTTTCATCCGTCTTTCTTGCTCTCGTACGTTTCCATACACAGAAGGTACGTGCGTTCCCTGTCGCTCTTCAAAATTTCATATTTCCTAATTTCACAGTAGTGGAACGCAGTACGCGTCTCTCTCTTTTGTGCTCGTACAAACTAATTCACTAAGTACACGTGCGTTCTCTGTCACACTGAATTTTTTTATTTTTTATTATTTCACTACTGGAACGCGGTATATGTAAGATTGTCTACAAAGCGCCCTATGGAACTGTGCATCTATAAACTTCTGTCATCGTTGGTCATGTATATAACTGGCATACAAGTGTACATATCTGTACGAGACTCATATCTCTCTCAAAGTTGGCAATATTCACGATATTACGCATAGAATCTACGATTATGCCTTACTCCACTCCTTACCTGATATTTACACTTCTATGTAAATAGTACGAAATATTAACTTCATAGCTCACAAAGTATTTTCTTAAAGTAGTATTCGTACAGTATTAATTCACAGTAGTCATTAATTCACTAAAATAAAGATGATATTGTGATAAAATGTATTTTCTCTAAATTAAATTAAACTACATTACGAATATATGCGATTCACTGTTTTTTATGATGGCCACAATTTGGTTTTGGTGCTCCTCAGCCTAAGAGTAAGTATTTCTAGATTCATGTCCTCAGCAAACAATGACACATCTACTTGAATGCCCTGCCAAACTGCGTTGACATTTGCTCCCTGAGCGATCCGAATAAAGCCATGGAGAATGCAATTAATGTAGCCACCTACTGGGCTGGGGTGGTAAAAAGCTTTGAACATTGACTCGTAAGAAGAAGATGGTGGCCAGGCATGCGTTTGACCACAGTCACAACCGATGGTAAGTGATGATGCAGTCTACGGTGGAGCACGCTAACCTATGAGGCATCTATTTACTTTTACTTTAAATATACTAAAATTATACTCATGCGGACTCGGGCAGGGCGTTCTACTCCTTGGCAGTACGCATAAGAGGTTTTATAGCAAATCGCTTTTCCCTTTCAATTGCTTTATTACTAGGAAAAAAATGTGTGTCAGAATTGCGAGTATGTATCTACTTTATATGGGGGAACAATCAGTATCGTATTCTTATACAAAATGACTACAGTTGCATCTTTTACATTTTCTATCACAATGTTAAAATTATTTCACAGCGAATTTTTTTATATTTCAAATTATCTTTAGTCTGCTTATTTTAAAAATTATAGGCATCCAAACATCCGTAGATTGAACTGCCAGACAAATACGACTTGTTTTTGACAGTATTACAACAGATTATTACAAGTTATCAAAACGAAGAAACCTCAACAATATAATGAACTTTCTATTTCATCAATAATTTTCATCAAACTACATATTACAGTTTAAAGGAAATTACAATATCTATCTATAGAACCTCGGCAATATAATGAACTTTCTATTTCATCAATAATTTTCATCAAACTACATATTACAGTTTAAAGGAAATTACAATATCTATCTATAAAACCTCGGCAATATAATGAACTTTCTATTTCATCAATAATTTTCATCAAACTACATATTACAGTTTAAAGCAAATTACAATATCTATCTATAGAACCTCGGCAATATAATGAACTTTCTATTTCATCAATAATTTTCAACAAACTACATATTACAGTTTAAAGGAAATTACAATATCTATCTATATCTACTCATTGACGGGGGCAACTTATCATTTTCGAGTGAGGTAAAAAGTAGTAAATTGGCTGACTCAGCACTTTTCTACTTCGTCTTTTTTTTTTAATCCCACCCACACGCCCATCACTGTGACTCCTGTGACGCCAGGATCTACAGCGGTAACCAACTGAAAGGCACCGTGCATGACACACGGGCAATCCCAGGGAGAGTTAAAATTGTCTTGGAACCCGCAACGAATTTAATCAGAAGTATATAGTTGGAGTTGGAAAGTATGTATCTTTACTTCCCTCCAAAGCAAAGCGGGAGACTGAGTAATGCCAGATATAGACAAAGTGTCTATATGGAAAGAGTGTAGACACCACGGACAGTGACAAAACTATGGGGCCTAATGATTGCTATAATAGGTATGGCAAAAACGGCTAAATGCACGGAAACGGCTAATTTCTACTTCGTCTGAGTTCCGTATACGGTTCCTAGCTCTATCTCAAATATGACTAGGTCAAACAAAGCCGACAAAAGTACAGGACTACAAAATTAACATAATAATATCAAGTTCGTATCTCTAGTGTAGTAAGCAATGTTCAGAATATTATGCATAGGAGTTACAATGACATCTATTGTGCCTCGCCTACCATTTGCACTTCTACGTAAATAAAATGAAATTGTGGGTATGCCAAATCATATGCGCATATTTTTGGGACCTGTCTGATAAAAGTATTGCAATATCTTTGTAGAAAAATGTTACAATTGTTCAAAAATTTCAAATAAAATCTGATGTAGTGGTAAATTTTCGACGATTTGAAGAATAATCGGTATAAATGTTTTCAACCTATTGCTCATCTTATTTCATTATAGTTGTTTTTATCTTAACGGTTTTCATGGTTTATTAAAAAAAAACAACTTACCGAATCTAAAAGGTAATCTTCTGAAAGGAATTCAATTTTCTCTGGGTAAAACAATATACTAATAAAATTTTCTACTAGTTAGATTTTAGAAGTGCCTCTCACCGCAAGGTCTTGGCTTCGATTCCCGGGTCGGGCAAAGTGTTATTTCTGAACTTGCCGAAAGCACAGAGTTGGAATTGTGCCAAGTGGATGGCGATAGGCTCATCCCTATTTATCATGGGACCTAAACATAACAACTGAAATGTGAGTATTAAACACCTCTGTCGCGCACCCTTTTGGGTAATATAGGCGTGATGTTATATTATGTCGATATCAAAAAATCCCTATACATTCGAATAACAACTTATAAAAGCCGCTGTAATATCGAAGCAAAACTTTCCACCGCATGTTTACTTTGCTCAAACATATTAAAAAAGTAATAACTCAGCTATTATATTAAGAAGTCTCGTGTAGCGATCAATTAAATGAGAAAATACTCTGATTAATGGTACCAACGACCTTGGTAACATTATAATTATATGTAACTTCAAGGGCGATTGGTGTTGAAATACAGATATTTGCCTTTGAAACCATATAAAGTATAATAATATATGGTTTCAGTATATATGAGTATAATCAATTTTATTACTGAGAAAACGGGTTACTCACGTCACTTTAGCCGCGACGACACGCGATTAATAGCCCAGTTGATGAATCTACGTACTAGATTCGAAACTAGTCGGCATATCCCGACTAAAGTAACGTGAGTAACCCGTTTCCTCAATAATAATGTCTTCACCTCACGTCGGTTTTAATAATATTATAATCAATTTGAAACTAGCTATTGCCCGCGACTTAGTCCGCGTGGAGTTTGTTATAATTATTAAGTATAGTAGCTGCTCTCGCGCTTTGACCCGCGTTAAACGTTACTGCCCCGCTTCCAAGGAGTTCAGCGTAATGTTAAATATCAAAAAACCTAAATGGATAGTTAGACTATCAAACACAAAACTGTCTGCACGTGTGGTGTAGTGGTTTAAGCGGTCGCCTCGCCGCTCTCCACTGCACTGGTGTTGTGGGTTCGATCCCCACATGGGACAAATCTTTGTGTAATTCGCAAATATTTGTTCTGAGACTGGGTGTGCTTGTGTGAGTGAATGAGTGTATTTGGCCTTGTCATTGGGACCATTGGATAGTGTAATTGCTTCTGGCGTTCTATCTAATGTAAAAAATCCAAATTTATCTTTATTTATTTATCTTAAAACTAATTATTAAAATCCAATCAGTAGTTCTCGAGATTAGCGCTGACACACAAATAAACTCTCTCCCGCGGTTTCGTATGCGTGGTACACCAATAAAAAGTAGCCTATGTTACGCGCCTCGTTGTCAGTTCCTTGCATATAAAATTTTATCGAAATCGTTCAAGCCGTTTAGAAGATTAGCCAATACAAACAGAGAGACAAACATACAGACAACAATTATAAAAACTGGACTTTAGGTATCGTGCAAATAACTATACCAATTTTATTAGAAAAAACATTCTTATTTTGACATTAGAAACAGACACTTTCAATTTCTATTTTTTTTTTATACTACGCCCACAGCGAACGAGCGTGTAGTCCACCTGATGGTAAGTGGAGTAAAGCCCATGGATATCAAAAATCCACAAAAGCAGATTATAGATGCGTCGCTGCAGCTGAGGACTACGGTGTTATGCCTCATGTGCCAGTAATTTCAGGGCCTGATCACACCACCAAACCGGAACACAGTAATGGAAGCACTACTAGTTGGCGGCAAGTTAAAGGTGAGACGGTGGTGCTGCCGCCCTCGAGCTCATTCACAAGAGCTACCAGTAAAATAGTAGGTAATTAATTATTTTTATAGCATTTAACTTTGCTTAGCAAATTATACTAAGAAACAGTTGAAAAAGATATGGGACCTGCCGGCCATATCTTTTTCAACTGTTTCTTAGTAGACACTTTCAATGTTATTTATTTGTATTGATGGCTATATTACATGAATATTTGCACCGCTACATGCATCGTCGCCAAAAAAGATAGGTACGATAGCGTGTATGCGAATGATGTCAGACTCTAATCAAAGTGGAACATTGTGCACAGACTGCCATTTAGCGATAAGGTCACATTGTATAGTGTAACAATCTCAACTTGAGGCGGTCCTGTAACTACTAAAAAAAAAGGCGGAATCTATTTTTCTTTTTTCGAGTTATTCTAGTTTTGCAAGAGAGAACTAGGCCCATTTCATTAAAATATTATTATAATATCCTATCAATGAAGTTTAGATTAAGTTTATATATTAGTAAGAATTTTAGATCCAACATGTATATTGTTAATAAATGTACAGCTTCTCAAAGAAGAGTAAAAAAAATAATGGAGGTCGTTTTATTGTGCCATTCGTATGGCAACACAATTAAAAATCAACCAATCAGCCCAACCTAAAAAGAAAAAATCTTGTGTAGACTATTTTAGCAAGTAGTAATTGTATTTATATCAATTCCGAATAATATTCTTTAAATAGTTTCCTAACATTTTTGAGACTTTTGTTAATTAAGGTATAATAACCTTATATTATCCTAACAAAATATTATCCGACTAATATTATTTTTTATGAAACAAACCTCGGGCCTTATCTATATTTTTTTAAATACATGTGCTAATTTGTTTTTACGTCTAATGATAAGCCTAGGTTCGTCTGGGAATAAACATGACGAGGTGGCCGAGTGGTTAAGGCGTTGGACTGCTAATCCAATGTGCTCTGCACGCGTGGGTTCGAATCCCATCCTCGTCGGTCTTTTTGTAATTAGTCTATATTTAAATAATGTTGAAAGCCTAACAAGCAGTCAATGCATTAAACAATTAAAATAAAAAGGGATTCCGATAAATTCTGCTGATTGTTTTAAGTAGCATAAAATATATTATATAATGTTTTTTTACGATTGGAAATATCGTGCTTAACTGAGGCCATTTATTTGTAAAAAGTATATAAAAACTAGCGGTATTTTTGATATAATGTATTAGAAAAATCGGTTGTTAATTTTTTCGATCGTAAGAGAAAACTTATTAGACTTTGGCCTTACACAAAATATTTTGAGGCCAAAATAAAATTACCATGGCTGGAAACAATATTCCACTTGTGACCTATATTGTATTAGCTTGCGAGGTGTCTAATAGAGTATAGATTTGGGTCAGATTAAGGTGAGGCTGACAGCCCCAGGCAATAGGTCCAGACCAAGATACGGCTTGCTGTAATTACATTGTGGCTTCGGTAATTATGTATGCTCGGACTAACGTGATAATGTCATAAGGATATTTAATATGATGTTAGGTTAATCTATTTGTGTGGTTCCCCGAAATTCTAACCGCTTGGTACATCAATATAAGCGTCTTTTAGGTAAATCTAAGGTATGAACTACTATTATGTGCAAGATTTTATCGATATCGACGAAGCACCAACGTCACGTTTGTATTGGTTTAGTAAAAACAAGAATTTTAATGATTTTGTTTAAGTAGTTCTCTGTTATTTTCTTTTTTAATGGAATGGCAAAAGAAAAAGAACGCCGTTGCGCTCATTATTGTTGAAAATGTTAATGATGGAAGCAGTAAAACTGTTTCTTTTTTACGCAAAGTAGCGCAAGTTTTTACTCGTTTTATTTAAAGTTTTTGATGACTAAGGAGTGCAGACAAAAGACAATAATTTAGAAACTACTTAAGCGCTGAGAGAGAAGTTTTTATAGCGTTAACTAAATTTAAATGGATATTCGCTTATAGTGAGCTATTATTTTACGTTAAGCATCTAGTTATTATTTATCATATACATTCAAATATAAGATAAATTGTTGGTTTAGTACCATTTATATTTTATTGGACCTGATATTTATTTTTATTTTTATTACATCAAATGAAAATCATTAGTTGGAAGTTACAAAAATGTAATAGACAGAATGTCCCATAATAAAAAGATAATCCTATACCTACAAATTCATCATAAAAGGCATTATGTCTGATTGGAAAATGCTAAATTTGTTGAATAAAAGTATCACGGTTTTTTTAAATATCGAACATGTTTGATTTTTTTTTAAATAAACACCCTGTGACCGGCCAAAAACAGTTTATTTGACTCTTTATGAATCAAGGTTGTTAAGCTGGGTACAGATTGGTGCAATGCAACATGTAATGCAACATGCAATGCAAGAATTTGACGTCCATATTGCTGCAATGTATCATGTAATGTAACAGAATTCTCATAATGTGGACGCCGCGCGCGCACGAACTGCGCCTGGGTCGCGCACGCTCCGAGCGTTACAACTCGTGCGCGGCTCGATCCGAGATTTGTCGGTTTTTGGTACGAACACAAAGGGGCGCGCAGTGTGCGCAGGACGCAGCCGTGGACGGTCGATCGTTTCGTTCGCATGCGCAACGATCATGGCGGTGAAAGAGGGTGCGTGGAGGGTGGTTTTTTTAAAAGTTGATGAATGATTAACAATGAAGCACTGATAATCGTCAGAGCAAGAAGACTGTCTTCAGACTCCATGATTCGTAAGTATATCGCCTTGATGCAGGCAAAGAAAAGAACACGTGTGACGAGGGCTAGTGTTTGTAACGAAATGCGGGAACAGATGTTCTCGAATGATTCTTAGTCAATGCGCGTACCGCGCGCGCCACACGTCCAAGGCAGCAGGGAACATGTAATGTAACGCAGAATATTACATTACATGTTGCATTGCACCAATCTGTACCCAGCTTTACGTAACCTACTATAGTGCTAGAAATATACAGTACACATAAAACGAATCACCCATCATCAAACATAGCACCGGTGATCTATAAAACTACCATTTCACTGACGAGCGTCATAATCGTTATGCATTTATTTCACGAAACCGTAATAGAAAGATAGATAGAAAATACTTGATTTGTACATAATTTCTATATCATGAAAAACTTAAGAGTAAACAATAAATAAACAAAAAAAGAAAAATATACAAATGGCGGCTTTATCACTTAAAGCAATTTTTAACATTAAGATGGACATTTTGGAAATAGAAAATAAAGCGGTGGTTTTTACTTAGATAATACGAAATTATTTGCAGATAATATTAAATAAGCATTACTACATAGTGTTTACTATACTAGAAATCAATTTATATAATGTATGTGTACGTAATGAGCTCTTTATCAAAACTTTGTCGTACTAGAAAAGATAAGCTTGTCGTATTTAGCGATAGAACATCAACTGCAATAATAATAACAAATTTTTAATGCATTTCAAATATCCTATAATATATTATTATATACACTATACAGATAAAACTTTATTGAACGTTTTATAAAACAAACACAAAAACGCACAGTTACCCAGTCAATCTTTGATAGAACAGCCGACAAACCAACCTCTTGTAGACAGCAATGCACTTCGATTCATTTTTGAATCCTTGCCTCAAAAATGCATACATCAAACATCGGAACGCAGTAAAAAGCGATCCTTTAGTACTTGAAAGCGCCAACAGTACTCGTACCGACACGTCTGGATACGTGTGAAACGTATAAACAAACATGTTATGTACGAGGCGCGAGTGACTCTACCTTGAAAGGAGGTTTTATAAAGGTACGTAAGGGCGACGACACATGCACTGGGTTAAGTTGAAGACGTGTGCTTATTCTCTGTGTGTGAAGATAATTATGTTTATTTTACTTATGCGGTACAAATTATGTTCCTCATTTTCATAATAATATGTGATATAATAATTATGATATTCTCAAATATATTTTTTTACAATAGGTCCACAATTAAATCATGAGTTTTCAAAGTATTTTATGGTTTTTTTCAGGTTGTACCAACAAAATAAGTTTCATGATAACATTTAGGATTTTTTACTTTCAGTCTAATCCTGATAGATGGATTTATAATAATCAGTTCCAATTAAAGTTTTCACTTAAACTATTTTGAATATTATTTGTTAACGACAGTACGGGTGTCATTATTTCAGAAAATACTTTATAATATATAATGTTTTAAAGCAAAAAACCATTTAACTTAAGCAAAGACTGAACTGTAGCTTATACTGCAAGAGCTTTACATTTCTTCAGACTAAGAAACAAATACCAATAGCTAGGTCTCTACTCTGTCTGGACCGCTTGTGCAAAAAATATATTCGTAGGTTTTGTCAGTTTTGAGTTTTATTGTGTACGATAGTGTAGAAGTAGAGAAAAGTAGAACTAGATAGAATGGCTTAGTTGGCTGTTCTATATGAAACGTCGTTCTATAAGAAGTAGAGAAAAGTAGAACTAGATAGAATGGCTTAGTTGGCTGTTCTATATGAAACGTCATCGTGTCTCCACCCACACATGTAAATACAGAAATAATGTATGGATTTTTTAGTTTCAAAAGTGCATTTTTTCTTCATTATGTAATTACACGGGCAACACTTTTTAGTGATGACCGTGTGTCATAACTAAAAACCTCAGACTCTAAATCAGATCTTGAAATAAGATAAATCGATCAAATTGTTTTGATAAAAAAAAATATTCTGTATTTAAATTTAATAAAAAAAGAAAATTTAAATAGTATCATGACTCCATAATTAAATTAATTGCAAGAAACTATATCAAAATCTTGGCACTTCAAATGAAACAAGTAAAATTATGATTTAATATTATTAACGACAATGATTCAACCAACTCTTCTTTAAAACAACCTTATAAACGAATAATTTATTTTAACTAAAATATTTCTGTACATTTTAATTGATATAAAGTTCGTCTTAAATGAAATCGATTTTTATTTTAAATCGGATCGGTAACGTATACAGTCATCACTAGTTTTGAAATGTCAAAAAATAAAATTTATTTTTTGACATTTCATAAACGGTACTACGGTCCTACCGTTTATTTAATAAACGGTAGGACAAGGAATAGTAATGAGTTGGATATATGTCACTAAATACGTTCAATTTGCACTCTTTATAAGATTTTTAATATTTTAATGTGTTAATACGAATCACTACAAAGGAGAAAAATTTTGATTTATTTTTTCCTCTTTCTTTTGAAATTGCCACAACTAATGACGGTAGGTAAAATTTTGGTATTTAATTATAAAACGCCAAAAACGTACATACACATTTTTTTGGAAAATATCGGCAAGACGAGATAAATTTGATAAGAACACAATTGTAACATCTGTTTAGGGTTCCGTAGTGAGTACAAGGAAGGTTTAAATATGTAAAAAAGTGGTAGAATAAAAACTTGTTTTTTTCCCTTCATGTAAAGTGGCAATGGTTTTTTTTTAGTGTAGGGTATCGTTAGATATGTTTTTTAAAATCAAAAAGGGATTAGAAAAACAGTTTTTGATTTAGATATCTGTTTGCAATATAATTTACTTTAAAGAGCTTAGTTCTAGAGCAGCTTTCTAGGTTCATTTGCATTTATCTAGGCAATTTTGCTACATTTAGATTGTACTAATAATATGACAGTGAAGTTGAGAATTATATTATTACCAACAATACAACAATCTTATTATGAATAGTAGTCGTTACATACATTTACATTCGGTATAACCATAACACCTCGCCTTTCTTACCCAGAAGGTCAGGCAGAGGTGTAAAACATCCACATTTAACCTGTTATGTATAAGTCCCATGTAAAAGGTGACGAGCCTATCACTATCCACCGGTCACGATTATAACTCCATGCTGCTATTGAGAATGTCCTGAAATAAAAATCGTAAATATCACTTTTGCCCGACCTGCAATGTGCATGAAAGAAGCCTCCCCGAGTGACGTACACAACGATTCCCTACGTCCGGCACACCCTGGGCAATTCGCGAGTTCTTCAAAGCGAATTGGCTAATCCTTTTACCACGACGGCTAGTCAAAATACACTCAGCCATCGACTCGACGAAGAAGAAGAAGCCCGACCTGGGAATCAAACCCACGACCTCATGGTAGGCGATACGTAAATTACATCTCTAGACTAAAGAGGCAGTCAGTTCATTAAATTAGGTATTATAATGTCTTGGTTTTTCCATTTATTGCTAACGTTTTATTTTCTTTGAAAGCCTGCCTTTCCTTTTACCTGTCGAGAGCCTTACTTTTCTTAAGGTTGCGAAGCAGGCTCTTTCTGGCTTTGCCGTATTCTCTCATGCCCTTAGGCGAGGCACATTATGGCGAGGTGAAATAAATGCATTGCGATTATGACTCCTCAGAAAAATTATGACGTGTAATAATTTATAAGTATTGAATCGTTTTTCAAGCAGTCTTTTCTTTTTTTTGTATGTTAAAGTTATATTACTGTAATTTAAAATTTATGTAGATATGTTTAAAACATAGATACAGGTTATGCTACATAGCATTTCTGTGAACCATAGTCATTGTTTACTAAAATAATTCAATAAAATGCAGAAGAGAAACTCAATACTGAAATGGCATTCATAATCAAACAAGCGTGTTGTTTTAATACAAAATCAACAGTCAACAGTAACTTCAACAGCAGAATAATATAACCATCTATTTTTGAATACCAGAATTGTAAACAAACATGTTTTATAACCGTGTTGAAAGCTCTTGTTTATTAAATTAAATTATGTTTTGTAGTCGGAAATATTAAACATTTTCGACTACTACGAAAATTATGTCCACTTCACAAAATTAACAACTTGTGTTTCGTAGTGAACTTTGTTTAAAATTAAATTATACGGGCAATGTGTTATTAGTTTATTAAAACTAAATATACGTTATATAAATTTCTTAACAAGAATGTATTAAAATTCGTATGGTCAAAGATGAGACATTATTGAAGGAAACGTAAACAATCAAAAACTTCTTCTAGTTATTACGGAATCACACTATAATGATAAAGTATTTTCAATAGCTTCATTTTCTTTTTTTAATCCAAAAAACTAACAAGTGTGGGAAAGATAAAAACAAAAAAAAAGGAATACCTACTTTAAAACATTTCCTACGCTACGGTAGTCGTAAAAAAGTATTTAAGTGCCGATTTCATCAATCGTCTATACTAAGCTTTCGTCCCGTATAAAAAAATTAATAAAAAGAAAAGAAAACTGCCTCAATTTGGTGGTTACCGTGGTCTCGGTTCGATTCCCGGGTCGTGCTAAGTGTTATATGTAAACTTTCCGTCAGGCAATTTACAATAGCAGCACGGAGTTGGAATTGTAACCGGTGGATGGCGATGGGCTTATCTAGAGTAATATAGGCGTGATGTTATGTTATGTTATGAAAAAGAGAAGTGACAAGTTTTATAAAACTGTTGATTAAGAAACTTGTTAAAATTGGCCCTTGAATGCCATGATTTATAACCAGGCCATAAAACATCTTTAAAAACAGTCAAAAGACTCACAAACGTATTCAATGGAAGAGGCACACGAAAAGAACTCGATTAAAAATAAAATTTCTGCAATCAAAATGTTTTCATTTCAACATATTTCATGAAAACGAAATGTGGCCTTAATATTGTACAATATGAGTTTACAGCCGATCAACACGAAAAAGATGACAACGCTTTTAAAACCCGTATATCGCCTTTACATAATAAAGTGTTACGTGAAAAACTACCGAAAAAGGCAATGCTTTTCATCAAAATGGCAAAGCGAATATTGGGCGAAGTGACCGGAAAATTCGATAGTAGCACGGCCTTGCGAGCATCGCGCTAGCGAGAGCGGTTTCATACGCGAAGCGGGCAGCGACGCTCAGCAAAATTACATCTCTCTTGTACGCGCTCAAAGCTTTCGATAAAACACTTTCCGTGAACTAAAATTTCGCTAAATTGAAAGCCCTCGCGTTTAGCGTAGAGCTTTCACTGCGAAGCATTCATCGAAATGGTTATTTCGTATTCAGTTACAGGTATTTTTCAATTAAAAGCTTGATAGTTTGAAGTAACCGTATCCAATCGTCCGTGTTTGAACTGTGAGGATTATAACCGTTTGATGATCTAGCAGTAGATGAACAATTTTCCTTGGGATAGTGCCCACGATTTGCGTAGATCCCTAATTGTTTTTATATTTATTGCTGCCTGCTGTTTTATCAAATTTTGAAAACACATAAAATATAATTGATTTGACCACTCTTTCTATGAACGAAGTAATACTTACAATAAACAAATAAAGAAAAATTCGAGAAACACTCGTAAAAATACCCAGAGCTTTTGCAATCGGACGTCTGACGTGTAAGGTCGGTCCGACTTCTGGCCTCCCCCTGCCACATGTAACGAGGTTAGTAATTTTCTTTCATTCAACATTATTGCAACACCTACGGACTTATAAGGCGTGTACAATTCACCACCGCCGACGCGACGCTAGGGTGACCAGCTTGACTTATTTATGTTTTTTAGACGGCAACCTGAAGAGCTACAATAATAATTGTTTTATGCACTTTCACCTGCTTTTTGCTTTACAAATATAACGTTTTTTATTTTCTTTGTAATATTTTTTTTAAATAATGAGCATCAAAGAGTACGTATATGGATTTTGAGAAGAAACTAGCGCTAATAAGAACGATAGAGTAAGTAGTACCAATGCATAAAAGTTAGTTGGATAATTTAAAAATAATAAAAATACACCCTTAGGCCGTATTGCTTTGAACTTTATGCGAAATATAATAATGTCCCTCGAATCAGGTTACATATTTTTCTCATTCCCATAAATTCCGAACCTAAAATATTCCGGTTTCGTAAAAGATTCAAAAAGGTCGCGATGGCTGGCGTATTGTCAGGTAAACGCTGAGCACCCGACAAAATTCTTCGTCGAAAGGCATTTCTAATTCGGCAAAGGATGTAAAAATACGCTTATAATTCATATCCGTCTAAATATAGGTGGTTTGTGGAATCCCTTTTCACCCTTGCACGCTCAGGCGTACCGTGAACCACTAATTACTTCGTACCACCGTTCGTTCCGCATTTTTCATACAGATCACGGACCCACTCAACTCGCTATCGATTGGGAACTTCTACGAGAAATGCTTGAGGTTCCGTCTAAGAATCGGCGGTATGCAGTCATGGGAATGCTCCTTTGTCCTTCACGAAAAGGTTTCGCTATTGCGTAACTAAACACGATATTACGAATACTTGTATGGTTTTCTTTTATGTGAGAATATAGTAGGTACTACAGGAGTATTTGCCGAAAAGTCTTTTCAGATGGATATGTATTCAACCGTTATATTATTATGTTGTCTTTTTGCCTCTTTATTATGATTTACAACACGTGAAGGTGTTTCTACACATAAAACGTGAACGCAGGTACGCAGTACGTTTTATTTGAAATAAATACATTTACATGTAAAATCACAAAAAAAATATGACAAAAAGATCTGATGAAAATAACATTTTGTTAAAATTATAAACGTGACAATTTTTTTATACGCACACGTTTTATTAGCGCAATAACAGTCACCATTAAAAATATATAGTTACTTTAGATTTGATTTTGATGGTTCAAAACAGAATATAAAACCAAGTTAATGTAATCAAGGGTGTACAGAACTGCCTCAATCATTGAGCTCACTGAATTGATGAATGCAATATGTCGGAAAATTACATAGGTGAATCTGCACCCTAAATATAATCCCCTTTTATGACTCTCCTGGGAACAAAACGGTTCTCTGTCGGAGATAATACTGCGTGCTACTTACAATTGGATGTCTTGTGTTTTACCTGACTGCACTAAATTGGAGATTGCCCACGGGTTCTATAAGATTGTTGTTTTCAGTTAATTACGAATAAATAATTTTGTAAAAAAATACTACTAATATTATTTTTGTAGCAATAACGTTTATGTAGCACTATATTATATGACTTAAAACTATAATCTTTTTCATGAAAACTTAAGCACTGCCTAATTAAAACCCTCACCAAGTATCTATTACAATGCTTAAAATGATGTAAAATTACCTAAATAGTATTTAAAAGTCCACTATCAGAATATATAATACCCAGTAAATCAACTGCATTTATAAGCTTACTGTCCTCAACCACTGTATCATAAATTATTTAAATACACAATTGATTTAGAGTATCTTATTAAAATAAACTGTTTTTTGTTTTTTTTTTAATTAAATTGTTTTTACATTTTATTTTACAACGACGCCCGCACTAGGAATAACTCCTGGGTGTACAAAAACATTCATTTAATTTGTACAATGTTATAAATATTTTTTTATTTGACTTGATTCTAATTTGACAAGATTATTAGATCCACGTTAAAAAGATCTAGTAATGGATCGAATATTTTTCACTGATCTTCGATTACGACTTGTAATGTAATACAAAAATAATAATTTACTAATGTTTTGTCTAGAATTCAAATAAAGATCTTTAAAGGTCTTTAAAGGCTCCAGGTGGTCACGACGAACTCACATCGTCAGCCATGAGGAACTGACCAAGAAGAAGGAGTAGAAAGGTCTTTAAGGACCTGGTTTACAGCACTCCGACACAACATCCACACTTCACCTTAACCAAACCAAATGTGCTTAAAGGGACCCCCTTTAAGTAAGGGGTGAGCTAATCGCCATCCATCGAGCACAATTCCTATTTTGTGCTTCTATCCAGAATTTTCTAACAGAAAAAAAAATAATACCTTTGTCTAACCCAGGCATCAAAGCTGAGGCGCAGTGAACGCATACGCTAACTGTTATACTTTTTTAAAATTTTACTAGAGAAATAAACTATCAAATTTAAATAACTCAACTCAAAAAAAAGCTTTGAATGTTTCTGATTTAATAATAATCGATTTTGTATCCATTGTATTACAAATTCATTAAAAATAAATTAATGAATTTGTAATACACTGGATATAAGTAAAAGACCAATTCATATAAATGTATCAATTTAACGATGTACCTACATTGTTAAAGAATTACCAAGAAAATTTAAACATGAATACTACAAGTAATTATGCCTTGTATCTACCAAAGGAGGAGTTATGTTTGAATGACCAATCAGGTTTTGATATTTTCACATCTACTCTTACCGTTTAATGTTGCGGTTATAATTTGAAGTCAAGTTCAATGTACTACACCATTATAATTATTTAGTAGTACAGGAACTACTACTAGGCGGCAGTTCATAGGTAAGATTATACTTCTTTTACCCTTAAGCTTATTGACAATATCTAAAGTGTCTTGAGAATATTAAAATAAACATCCCAAATTCTACCGAAGTTCATATCGTTAAAAAATATCGAGTCTTAGTGTACATTTCTGCGATGATCTTGTTTCAATTAGAAGATCGTAGTTCTTTTCATAATCTTCCCCGCAAATTATCTCAGCAGCAATAAATAACGCTTCACGTGCAAACAAAAAGCTACTTGTCAGTGGAGGTCCTAATTGCAATCTCATTCGCCGGGCCTTATTAAATGAACACACACAAACACCCAATACTAACATGTGAGCATAAGTAGTTGTGTACACGGCAGAGGCGAGAAACAAACAGTAAATCAGTGTCGCACTTCAGTCATATTTGAAAATAGCTAGTTCAGGCCGTGCACGGTGTAAGCCCGCGCTCAGCCGACAACCGTCTATCCCCTATTTCACGCGTGCCACAGACTCGTTGTTTTCTTTTTTGCACTTCAACTACTCGGGTGCGTATCAACGGCGTAGAGTGTCGGCGGGTGTAAATTGAAACACTTGCAAATTTACCCCATACATTATTCATATCCCGAACACCCTCCGAGTCTGACAGTTACAGTTGACGCAAACTCTACAAAAGTGAACGCGGGATACCTATAGTGTCACGGCTTACGTAACCTTGAATTTGAGAGCAGATCTACAAGGGATATTGAATTTAGGGCTGCTTCAATAGGGTCTATAATTAAATAAGTGATGGGGCTCGAATGATTGTCTGTTGCTCCGCGACGCAAATCACTCTCTATTCTAGGAGCTTCGTGGCACATAAGTAAAGTGGGTCAACCATTATACGTCTAACAAATGGGTACCCGCCTTAAGTCGAGCTGTGCAATAAGGAGTCGGTTCTGAAACCCACAACCTGCATTATTCTGACCCTAATAAATTTGCCAAGTCAAACGGGTATTGTAAGACAAATGAGTCTGAAGACATACACTAGAGATACTCCAAGCATAATAGACTGGAGCGCACACACAAACGTGTACACGTTTGTGTTTATAATACGGCTATATTTTAGCTCATATTTTCGTAGGGCAAGAACGTGGGTATTTAAATAGTATTGCAAAAGGTGTAGATAACCGATATTTTGAATGTCAACAATTTGTACAAGGACGACCTATAACACGGGTATTTCAATACACATACAAATACAGAAAACAGATTTTTTCCCATTCATATTTTTTTATAAATTCATTTCTGAATTCTCATTCATTTATGAATTCATTAAAACTTTTTTGATATTATTTTACACATTTTATTTATAATATTATGTACTTTGACTACTTACCATATTGTATCAATATGAAATCTTTTTGCTACATCCCATGTATAAAAATTGATGGCGTAGGTACGCCGTCGAAAAAAAAATAACAGATATTAAATTTGTTTATGCTATCTTTTTATTCATAATTGCATTAATAAAATAAAATTAAAATCTTTAATTAATCTAAAATTATAAATTTACCAAACATGCAAAAAATGATGACTAAAACAATATCTCGTAAAAATACAATGCAACATAATAATTCATACAAAATGAATATGATATAAAAATAAAATTTTATATTAAAGTTATTGACTAAATAATAAGAATAGTGTCAATATTAGCAAGCAAACAAAGCATAATAATTATATTCATGTTTGACTTGAGAACTGATGCATGACTTTCACTTTCATCAATCTAGAAAAACTGCAAAGCCTATGCATATGCTAATAATGTATTCCAAAATGTTCATTTTGACAAACAACAGTTTGGAGAGAAAAATATTCTGGTATTTATTCAATAACGGGCAAAGCTTCGTAACCACACCAATCAAAGATGGATATCAAGAATAGAATTCTTTCGTTTTGTCAACACATTAATCTGGAAGTTCACATAATCAAACAATTCCGGATCGGGTTTGTAATGTTTTACATACACACTAAACCGAGGGTCCTTTGTTAGTGGGTGTTTTGATTTAAAACGCATCTGAGGAACCAAACACGTTGACGATCTAGGTGGCGTAAAAGGACCTCTGCCTTTTATAGGTTCCGGCGGGCTGACCCTTTTCCAAAGAAATGGCTCCGTATGTATCTTACCATGATGTAAGCCCTTATGCCTATTGTTCGGCTCTAAAGGAGGAGTTTCAGACAATTTGTACATTTCCGGCAACGATAAATACCAGTAATCAGCTCCATCCCCAATTATAGGGAACAATCTTTTATTCGAAAAAGTCGGTTTGTGCTTTCGAACATATTCATCATATTTTCGCTTCAACCGCTTCATGTAATCCGTATAGCGAATTGATTTTAAGAAGTTTTCAAAGTCTGAGAGTTCCGTGGTTGATTTATCAGAATAAACTCCTGTACAAACAAAGGTTCTAAGCAGATGATGCAATTTAAATACTGCAAAAGCAAGCCATTTTCGGGCTTCTGCCTCTAAGATTCTGAGGTCATCACATCTACTTCTGATACCAAATTCTACCGTCTCTGCTACTTTTCTAACATTTCGTTCTTTGACGGTGCCCAGCCAGTTTCGGTATGAGTGGTAGCAAAAGTTAGTACGTCTTGAACGATAACCACGCCATAGTGCCTGATAAAAAACAGAAATCGTATTTAAATTTTATACCTTTAAAATGCCATCAAAAATCATTCTTAGTTTGTTTTTTGCTAGTTTTTCCTACCAAGCACTACCCTAGCTATGATTAAAAAGATTTCACCTGTATTTTTGTAGCAGCCACCCCATAATAGGTATCATGTGAAAGTCGAAGTGCTTGTCTTAAAGCGATATGATACGATTTTCTTGCCAGATGGACTCTGAAGGCACACTGTATTACAATAGCTGATTTTGACAACCGTCGTAAATAGCTTTGGATAAAATATTTACGACTAAATGCAAGAAATATCATCACAGCACGATATCTTTCTCGGCGATTGACCTCGGCTGTATCATAAAGATCTTGCATTTCTTTGTAAAATTCTTCTCGGGATTGTAAAAATGAACTGACGGTGGCCATTGTGAATAAATTTTTATATTTATTATTGTATTATTTTATAACTGAGTGCACATATTTTAGAGGTTAGCTTTCGCTTGTTGACACATATTAATAAATAATATATGGTTGACATTCTGATGATGACAAAAATGTAGCCATGGATGACAAAGTCTCTGTTATGATACATATAACCTCAGATACACAAATATAACAAATTCCATTATATCCGTGAAAAGAGTAAGCTATAGACTGATTGATAGCTTCTGTCGCACTCACATTAGGAAAAAAAATACTTATGCCAATCTTGTGTAAAAACTAAGACAAGAGTGATTAGATTTTTTGTTTCGCCAGGCGTGCCGGTTTTTTGAAGGTCAGCAAACCGATTTGCGATACAAGGTTTGACAGCGCTGTACAGATTTGTCGTTATGTTTTAATGTTGGCTAGCTAAAAAGCTACTACATTTTAGTGAAACCTGAAAAATTCGCAATTTTTCAACAACAGTGAACTATAAAGGCAGTATTAAAGAAAATATAATATATAATAGTGTTTTAGGATGTAGAAGTGATGGTAAAAGATAACAGCCAGACTTAGCTATGCAGCTATCTTTCCAATTGTAATATAACACATTTTTTTATTTGTAATGATATCGGGAAACAATTGTTTATGTCTTTATATCAAAAAGAAAAAAAATAATAGATATTTGTTTTGTATTATTTAAAAAAATACCTAGATCAATCTAGGTAGTTTTTTATCTGAGGAAATGAGCTTGTGCGTCACGCGGAATCAATACATTTTCATGTACAAGTGCCTACGATTTGGTAACAAATTCACAGGTTTTAGGCATAGAAAAATTACTTACAGCGTAAAAATCGTGTTAAAAATGTCATTTCAAACGGGAGCTGAAGGGAAGGGTGGGAAATAAAAGCACTTAATTGTCACATTCTTCATACAATATTAGTTATAATTGATGACAGTTAAGCACAATCCGTAGATGATAACTACGCACAACCTTCTAAATTTTCAAAACATCTGAATTTAGAACTATCCCTTTTTGTCACATTTAAAAATCCATTAGTTTAAAAGAAGCAGCTATATTGGATTGACTTACATTTTTAATGCGAATTCTATGCAGTTCTTATTCTATGGTTTATGTCAATTCTACGCTCAGAGCAAAAAGCTTTTAGTGCGAGGTTATATGCTTAAGATCATATTTAGTCGTAGACAGAGAATAGTATAGACGACTGATAGCTTCGATCTCCCTCACACAAGACAAAGATAAACTTACGCCAATTTTGTGTAAAAAAACAAGACAGGTGATAAGATTTTTTGTTTCGCCATGCGTGTCGGGTTTTTTGAGCAAACCTTGAGGTTTGCTCAAAACTTTATCAATCAAACTTGACATATTTGACAACGCTGGCAAAATAATTTGGTATTTTTAAATTTTAGTTAGTTTAAAGCTATAAAAGTTACGTGAAACCTGAAAAATATTAGCAATTTTTTAACAATAGTGTCTTTATTAAGCATTATTGTAGGAAATATGGTGCGGTGTAGTGTTTTAGGATGTAAAAGTGATAGTAGAAGAAAACTGCCTGAATTATCGTTCCACTCGTAAGTATAACACATTTTGGCCTTTGAATCATATGCCAGGTTGTATTTTCAATGATTTTATCTTGTGTGAACTATGTTTGTTTATAATTTGATCGACAAAATCATCTAAAATATGAAATTTTAGTATTCATAACCTACTATAAAATATTGTTAGATGTTGTCAAGACTTCCATATTTTTTTCCCCAAAATTGTGGGTAAAATTTTATGTTGCATTTCTTATGATAAATATATCATGTAGTATTTTAGTCAGTTTCAATATCTTAATTGCATAACAGTTTCCCGGAAAATATTGATTTAAATCCGAAGTGGATTGAAGCTACAGGACGAACAAATTGGGCTCCGAGTAAATTCTCTTAAGTTTGTAGCAGACATTTTGGACGACATGAATTATTAAAAAAAGAGAGTAACTCTTTTGTTAATGAATGCTGTGCCCTACAGATAAATTAATATTTAACCTGTAGGATACATTATATACAGCGTGTATATATAATATTAATTATTATTTGAGTATTTTCAGTTGAGTATTATAGGGGGCTATTTATTTATATATATTACAATATTTGGGTATAGTCAAGTTGAGATACTTTGAATTGATGCGCAACACTGAAAGGAAATCTACGTTTTCTACGGTCCTAAGGATTTTACGTGCAATATAGACTTTAATATTTGATTTCGTTTTAATAAAACTAGCTATGGTCCGTGACTTTTGCTCTGTGGGATTCGTTGATCCTCACGTTTTTACCTGTGGCAGCCGTAACTGCCCGTCCCCGTGCGTGAGTAAGAAAGTATTTTAAACGCCATCTATTTAAACTTTTGCGTAAAGTTACTATTAAAAATTTTACAGTTTCAGGCAAAAGAAGCAGTGGATGAGCTAGCATAGTAATGCCGTCAACGAGTAGCCAAGAGTATGTGTCTACTAAACTCAATACTATGATGCCAGCAGTGACTGTTCAAAAACACGCAGCTGAAACGCCAGATGTGAAACTTCCAACATTGGTTGATCGACCTAAATTCAGTCATTACCTATGCAGTATTAACATAACAGTACATCACGCAATATGTTCAATAAACCGAACAATCGTTCTTTATATCTGTTTAATTTTCATAAAATAAATACATTTTTCATTTTGGAATTAGTAAATAATATATCTTAATATTTTGGCAAATTTATCCAAAAACTAGGGTTATTTAATTTGCACTGTCGCCACACTGTGCCGAGATTCTCTGTCTCGCTGTTGACCACGCCATTCCCTTATCCAGTACTATCCTTCATCCAAGTATTTAGTATTTGGATATCACTCAATAAATCTACAGTTTATAATTTATATCTCGTTATCTCTGGTTTGGTCATCATGGGGTTTGAGAATATTAGAATATCTTTACACAGTCATTCATTAATTATGAAACATACGCTTTAAATCTTAACCTTTCGAAGTATTGATTAGTAGCAAAAAATATTATGCAATTCAGTAGTGGTCGAATGCCGTTTTCGCTAGAGAAATATGTAGAACATAAGCAGCTGCGGGAAACTGATTTAAAGCAAAAGAGTTTTTATTAATATATTTTTATTTTTCTTTAACATCATAATATTAACAGTCCTTTACAAATAAAATAAAAACTAACATAAATAAAGTAAATAAGTGGACCGAAAACTCTGGAATGCGATAATTATGTTCTAAAGTAGAATTACACTATAATAATACTTAGACAGTCTAGAACGGTGACAATTTGTTTCAAATAAAAGGCTAATACATTGACTTTGTAACAATTGTTCAAAATTTAAGTTTTCGTGGTAAAAATAACTTCGAAAACCTCAGGTGAGTAAGTGTGTTACTTCCACAGTAATACAAAACCCTAATTGGGTTATTTACTACTATCAATCATCATTATGGTAGAAATACATGTCAAATTAAATAAATACCTGTACTTAAACGAAATAGAAAATTAATATATTTTCCTCATCAAAATCAAATATAACACAAACAACCTTTGACATTCATACTAAACGTTCCTACAAAGTTCGTAATAAATAAAAGTGTATTTCTACACACATAAATGTTCCTCATTTTCACACTAATTACTCGCTTTTCCGTGAGCAAACAAATGTCGAAACATAATTTAGGATTACAAATAAAAAATGTTCGACCTCAAAACCTATACAAGCGTAATGTTAATTTACAAAACACATTTTCCTTGGAGAGTTTAACGTAATTTCTTTCTCACCAAGGCGTTTCCTGAAATAAATTACAAGTGTAAAATTCACAACAACAAAAGCGTAACAACAAAAGGCTCGCGGCTCGCAACATCCGGACGACCCTTCCAAACTTAGCAGCCTGATTACGGATTTCCGAGAAAAAAAGCCACGAATAATACGCAACCATGTAAAAACTCGAGTGTTTTCAAACAAACCACTCGTGTTGTTGATGTTATAAATGAGCGAACATTTGATCCAATTTGTATCAAATCTGCATTGTTATTCAAGTCGATCGATGTTTTCTATGGAGCATTTTCGTAATGTCAACACATTAACATGGAAGTTTACGTAGTCAAACAGAGCAGGTTCAGGCTTATAATATTTAATGTAAAGGTGAAAACGAGGATCTTTTGGAGGTGGCTGCTTTACGTGATTTTTTGGAGTTGGGGAAGGGGGTGGTGGAGTTACCCATGATAATTTCCGTGGTGTGAACGGACCTCTGCCTTTTTGGGGCTCTAGTTTAATTCTACTCCAAAGAAAAGGCTGTTTATGTATTCGACCATGGTGTGTCGCTTTATGCCTATTATCATTGTCTTTCACAGGTACAGATGTCAGCTCATACATTTCGGCCAACGATAAGTACCAATATTCAGTCCCATCCCCTATTATCGGAAACAGCCTCTTATTCGTGAAAGCCGGTCTGTGTTTTCTTACGAACTCATCATATTTCCGCTTCAATCTCTTCATATATTCGGTATAGCGGATTGATATTAAGAGATTCTCGAATTCTGATAATTCTGTTGTTCCAGGTTTGGAATATACTCCAGAGCAAGCGTATGTTCTAAGTAAATGGTGTAATTTAAAGACTACAAATGCGAGCCATTGTCGTGCTTCTTCTTCTAAAATTCTGAGGTCATCAGCTCTGCTTCTGATTCCATATTCTGCCGCTTCTGCAGCTTTTCTTTCGCCACGTTCTTTGACGGTGCTTAACCAGCGACGATATGTACAGTAACAGAACTTAGTGCGTCTCGAATAATGGCCTCGCCATAAAGCCTTATAAAAGAAAATTCTAATTATTAGTATGTAATTAGATATTTTATTATTTTCAACATTTACAAAACTTGTTTTGATATTATAATGAAGGATAAATAAACTATATTTACACAAGTTTTGAATTCAAAAACACTAAGATAGTCGATACATTTTTACTTCCAACGTAGGCCCCTGACTTAAAATAAATGTAGCAATTAATCACCACACACCATGCCATATTTATATTACAGTATCTTGCAATTCAACATAAGATTGATGTCTTACAGTTCAAGAATGTTTATGATGATGTGAATAGCCAGCAGTTGCCACTTACCACCGATGGCAAACTCTTGTACCACTTGCAATTTAAAAGAAAAGTTACGTAAAGCAATAAAAAGCGTACCTGAACTATAGTGGCGGCACCTGCATAAAATTTTGACTGTTTATTTTGCACGGCTCTTCTTAGAGCTGCTAAGTAATGATTTCTAGCCCTGTGTTGCCTGAAAGCACATTGTATGATAGTTGCATTGTACGACAACCAAGCAACGTGTTTCCTGATGAGCCGCTTGCGAGTGTATCGCTGAAGTAATAGTACTGCTAAAAATCTTTCCCGGCGAATAGCTTCTGCATAGTTTACACGTTCTTGCAGTTCGTAGTAGAACTGTTCGTATGAGGGTAAAATCCAATACACTGAAGCCATTTTAAAAAATGCACGATTATGATTATTGTATTTATACAAAATCGATAACAACAATATATTGCGCGTCGTTTTGACATTGTCAGTCAAACGAAATGTTGACATAAGAAAAACAAATGACCAGTACGGTATTTTTCAATGTGTGAGTAAAGAGGCTCGTTTTCTTGGATATTGCATGAAATATTAGTTAAGCGGTATAAAAGGACATACAAACATTAATGTTTAATATTTTCTAAAGATGCTATGTAGAATCTTGAAAAGGAATAAATTAAACTTGTAGTAAGTTTAATTTATTCCTTTTCAAGATAAAATAAAAATATAAGGATGATATTAAAAAAAAAAAGTAATAAACAGAAAGTGACAACGCTACATCGAAAATTAGCGAGTATCATTGTTATTTATTTTAACAATAATAGCAACCTACTAAATTATTCAGTTGTGGTACCGGTGCCACCCTCCTTATTTCCTGTGCTCTTTTAATCATAATGACACTTTTGGTGCCTTCAAGCCACCGTAATAAGTTCGCATATTTTTTTTATTTGGGCCCTTAAATGAGGCGGTGTCTCGGTTGCCCATTTCGTTACGTCACATCCCCCCGGGCTACGATACAAGTTGTTTGGAGTACTCTCGTTCCCCTTCGGCCCTCTCACTCAGGTTACCTTGTGTGAGCTGGTGTGAGACATCATGAATAATTCAACAATCAAATTGGCAAGGTGTGTACGGCTGTTTATTTATTTTCACACAAAATTTAGTGGTAATTTTCGTGCCTATGTGTGTTCGTGGATTGAGTTACTCATGATGCCTAAATTAATTTTGACAATGAGATTATTATGTTGTACGAGCTTATATGTGTTTTATTTAAAACTGACTATATTTACAGAGAATTTGTGCTAGCAAAATAAAAGGAAACTATTTTTTATTGTGTGACTGTGTATTTTCTAAAATATTTTTTTTATATATATAACGATGCCTGCACTAGGAATAACTCCTGTGTCGCGGGGGTGTTCACAAACATACATTTTACACACACAAACCACACCCAGAGTCAGAACAAATATTTGCAAATCACACAAAGATTTGTCCCGCGTGGGGATCGAACCCACAACACCAGCGTAGTTGAAAGTGGCGAGGCGACCGCTTTAACCACTATGCCAACCGTGCACTCACGCATTGGTTTTGATTATTTCATAGCCTATTTGATTTTTTTATTCATACAACTATTATTTGTAAAGTGTAGGTAGACACGATTATTACACTCATACCTAATACAGGTAGCTTGAGAAAGCCAAATACCAATTTCAATTTCGAGGTATAGTCAGTAAAAAAATTACCGGTCCTAATACCATCAATATATCAATACATATAAATAAAATTATAGTGTCGGTTTTTAGTATCAAAATATCAATATTTTTAAGCTGGTGCTGTTTTTTGCACGACACCTTTGCCTAATATATTTTTTATTTTTTTTGTTTCAAACGGCTCGACCGATATTAATAAGATTTTAAATGCGGTTAACTGACAATAAGGCGCATTGCAAAGTCTACTTTTTATTTATCTAGCTATCATGCATACTAAACCGCTTGCGAAAGTAAGTCAGTTTGTTTAAAAGCATTAATCTCGAGAACGGAAAGAGAGACGGTCGGATTTTAATTATTATGTTTTTGTTTGATAGTCTTATTCTCAATAAAGGTTCTTAGATATTAAGAATGATGCTCAAATCCACGGGAGCGAAGCAGCAAGCGAGCAGCTACTTAAGACGACGAATTCTACTCGGACAAAGTCGCGGACAAGAGCTAGTTATATAATATATATATTATATAAAAATGAAACCCATTTTCCGTTGTCACGACATAGCATGAAAACGGCTTGACCGATTTGGCTGTTTTTTTTTTAGTTTTCTAATACTCTGTACAAGGTTCTTACGGAAAAAAAATATATATATTAATAAATTTTCTGTAAAAATATAAGTGAAATTATTGAACCCTATGGAATAAACACTATTATGAAAATATATATTTTGTTTTTTATTTAATAAAATTAGTAAAGTCCTTCTCAGGTATGACGAGACCAGGGAAATAGGTATTCATTTTTATATGGAGGATATTATAGATTCCAGTTCAAATTGAATAGGTACGCATACATAAGATAGGTCAGCTATACAAAATAAAGTAGTGCATCAAATTTACGCTAAGGCGGTACGAAGTTCGCCGGGTCAGCTAGTAATATTTATAAATAAACAGAGTCAGTTTTTGTTTTTAAGTCGCTAACTTCTGTTTTAAAATCAAGGTCCAGGGGGAGAGGTGGTTTAATAATTAATAATGTACCCGCAGTGAGGCTTCTCGACCGAGAAAATAATGACGGTGAATTTTTAAGCAATTTAACATTTAGCGGGGATCGCAATCAAGAAGGTCGAGTATTATGAAAAATTCAGTGGCGACATTTTTGACTTTTGCAAGCAGTGACCTGTATAGAGAAGGCACGAGACTTATTCATATTCATGATGTTTGCGACTGTACTTGACATGGTTTCACAAATTTGGACTTTAATTTTATATAGTAAGAGTTTTGAATGCTTTGATAGCTCCACGGTCAAGGTCCAGGCAGTTGCACTGAAACGCTGTCGTTGGAAAAGTTGGTGTGAATTTTAAGGCGGTAAATTATTTAATTTGATGACTTGTGATATTTTGAAATCATGTAACCTTATTAATAGTAAATTACGAAATTCGACATTGCCAGAGGCATGTAAAATCTGGAATGTAATGGAAACTTTAACTGGCCAACTACATTTTTAATAATAAAAAATAATATTATTATGAGACATAATTAATACTCGATTACCTTAATCTGAATTGTGGGCAACTTGTCTGTTTGTACATAACATAACGTCACGCCTATTATATATTACCCAGACGGGTGGGGCAGAGGTGTACAACACCCACATTTCTCAAAAAAACTTTACTCACAAAATTATACCTCCATGCTGCTATTGTGAAATTCCTGACGGAAAGATCACAAATAACACTTTGTCCGACCCAGGAATCGAATCTGAGACCGCACGGTAAGAGGCGCAATCTTTAACCACTAGTCCATCGAGACCAACAGACAAGTTGCACACAGTTCAGCTTACCACCTTAGGACTACACAGTCCTAACATTAAAGTCCAGGCTTTACTGTTATGATCAGCTAAGTGAAATCAATTAGACCTCCAAAGCACGCGCCCTTGCAAGAAATCGACTCTCAATATCTATCCAGGTGGATAAAAATTAGGAGTGGTATTGTAAAAAAAATATATTGTTAAGTTACCAAATTCTTTATCAAAAAATATTAAATTTTAGAAATAATATCTACTGTAATTTTAAAAGAACTTTAGTTTACATTAAAATTTGAGTAATGGATCGTATACTAAAATATTAAATTTATCTAAAGCAAAGCTATTCGATTTTACTAGTTCATTGGATACAATAACTTTAATTTAGAGAACCCTTTAAAATACACATAATCCATCAAGTGTAAATTGTTAAAATGCCTAGTGATCGCAAACAAAGGAGTCCTAATATTATTGATAGACGATTAGCTCTGAGGCATTTGGTACACATGCACACACACACTCACGCACACAAATAGGAACACATTGAATTGGTTACAATCAACGATTCCCTTTGATTAAATTCCTGATTCGAGCGCTGATTACAAGCATTATAGAAGCTTTGTAATTTGTTATTTTCACATACAAAGCGAATCCAAGTCAATTGCGATTAATTAACTTCGTGCGGCGAGTAAACTCTTTCGCTGTTCAAAAATTACAGCCTCTTTAGTAAGTTTAAAAGATAGAATGAAAAGATTGATGGTAGATCGAGGATTGGATGGCGGAGTGGGTAGTGCACATGTCTGCGACACTGAGATTGTGGGTTCGATTCCCGCTCAAGACAAATCTTTGTGTGCATGAACATTGAGGTTTTGTCTTGGTGTTTCTGTGTATAAAAAGTATTTATGTACAAAAAAAATGTATATATTACAGTATTAGTATCAGTTATTCTAGTACCCATAGTTATACCAAGCTCTGCTTAGTTTAGGACTAGATGGTGGTAGTGTGATATTTATTTATATTGATATTTATTGAGGGTCTTATTTCAAGCCACCGTTCTTAGAATAATTGCAATAGTGTTGATTTAAACGGCCATACGTTGTGTAACAGTTACAAGTAGGAATAACAGTTTCATACAGTTACATTATTTATTATAATATCTTTTCAATTTAGGTAGTGTATATTATTGGCTATGGCAAAATAGAGAGTGTGACAAAAAATATTAAACGAACAAATATATTATACTAACATGTTCAGAAATACCCGCGACTACGTTCTTGCGTAACACCTTTGTACTTGAGCGTTGTTACTTCACGTGACTTTTATGATCTGTTTTATATTTTTTTAGTATCATTTTCGTATATTCATTCCGCAAACAGCGCTGAATGTATAGCGCGTACGGGACGTCCCATCCATAAAATTAGTACCGGGACGTGTTCTAAATATCGTACTAAAGATTGTATTATATTGAGAAGTAAGGGTGTGCCTAGCAACAATGTTTACAGCTTTCTTTATACTCTCTCATATAGAGAACAACGTGTGGGTATAATTTTACACAGTATGTGGGTTTATATTACTTTATACCAGATCATAAAAAAAATATATATATTTTTGCTTTTTTATTTGGTTAAGTTGCTCATCGCACTAAAATAATAAATAAAAGTACAAAAATAAAGTACGAATGTACATATTATGTTACCATACTATATTTGGTTTATTCAAATCGACCGAGAAAAAAATTTCCGATTCTTTTTTTATCTTATACCAACTTTTTTTAAATAAATAACAAACAGAAATAAATTTAGCGATTGTATATAATGCTCTTGCTCTGATTCTGCTAATGACCTTCCATGGCAGCAATGCCTGACCATTTTCCACTTAGAACATTCTTTCGCAGAGTACGATCTCTATTTAATTGATTGCAAGCAATTAAATGCAAAAAGCAAATAGGTACAGTCGAGTTTATTAATATGTTGGCAGTTTTGTCTAAAATAAGGTTCAAAACGGCCAACATAGTATGTATTATAACTCGTATGTAGGTATTACCAAAATTTTCGTTTGATGATTGTTGACGGACAGTTTGACAGTTGATGGACTTTTATTGATAAAAACTTAGCAGCACCACCACCTTACCGATACTCAAATTTTAACATTTATTTTGAAATAGACGTTATAATTTCTGGCACTGTTTACATAGCGGGCACACTACGCGGAAGATCGGTCGTTCCGTCGTGTGTGCCCGCTATTTGTATTTTATATGTAATAACATGTATTAGCGTTCCGCCGCGGCAGTTCGGCGACGGAATTTTCGTCTAGTGTGGCAAAGGCCTTAAGCTTCATTTCCGTGCATCGACCAATCGCACCCGCGCGCGATACTCACATAATTTTCATACTTTGAGAGCCGCGCGCATTTGCTACGTTATTGCAATGTGTGGCGCTGACTACAGACGGCCGCGATCAGGCGCGCGGCCGTGAGCCATGATGCGAGGACTGCAGTATAAAGTAGCGTTGTTACTGCCTCACTTGGCCAAATTAGCCTTATGCCATCCGCTAGGCACAATTCGTACTCAATGCTGCTACTGAGAATTTCCTCAGGGAAACAATCTCCAAATACCATTTTTGACGGACCTAGAAATCGAACCCTCGCAGTTAGGGACCACATAGAATACGCTTATAGGAATCCTAGCCGATTTCGGCTACGGCGACTTAGCTATTGTGGGATATTAATTTTACGAGCTTGGATGTTTTGCTCTTAGATGACTAATATTATGTACCCTATTTTTGCGGTAAACACACGTGAACACCGCAGACACGTGAGAGCACCATTGATATAATTAAACGTTATATTAGAAGGTGGTCGTGCTTTCAGTTGGTCTCGTTTAGTATCTAGCTCACACCTTCTTCCTTCTTCAAATACATGAACATTATTCTTTTTACAAAATACGCTTACCGACGAAGCACCTTTTAATATTATTATTTGTTTGTAATGTGTTTTTTAACTTCCCCTCGAAATTTATTTTGCTTCGAGTTGTATAAAACACCCTATTAAAATGTATTTTAAAATATATCGCCACTAATAAGTTAGCCATTGAGTCACCCTTACCTAAACTAATATCAAAAATTCCAACCAACAATTACCTCTAACAAACACAGTGGGTAACATTTATCATTACGGCACACGGCTATTAAACCACCATTACTGATACCCACATTTCACAGTGCACTTGTACAACGAGCTAAAGCAAACATTAAAAACAAATTAAATGGTGCCGATATTGGTAACACGGTATCGGAGTATCAATATCGTTGATATTTTTTCTGATATTTCTAGTTTTATTGAAAGTAATGGTTATGTTTGTGTTGGTACTTTGGAACAATTGCTACAGTTATGACAACTTTGTTTGTACTTGTAATATTTTAAAGCAAATTATAGCTTAGCTATGCCTATTTATATTGTATGCAATATTAGGGTTGAAAAATTAAAAATCCAGCAGTTTACTCTTCGGGTAAATTCCCCAGGTGCCAATTCAGCCATCGATTCGAATCTAGCAGCATACGATTCGTAATTTGTCCATCTTAATATTGTTTAAAACATTGTTTGTAATCAATATCTAGTAATCATATTCTAATACATAGTAGAATGTAATAATTTCTTACTAATATTATAAATGAAAAATTAATTCTGTTTTTCAGTATCTTTATTACCATTTTCATAGCTAAACGTTTCTTATCTGAAGAATGAGGATAATTCAAGGCCTGAGGATGGCTACTTTTTATCGACATACCTACCACCGGGGTGAAGTTGCATCCAAAAGCTAGTTTTAGGTATACTGGGTTAATGGTAATTTGACGTATTCTTCGCAAAGTGATATATAATGAAAACGCCATAATCTGAGCCAACGCAATAAGCTAAAGGTAGTTTTAATTCATATTTAAAAAATAATCTCCAGTATATGTTTAATTGTTCGCAATCAATTAAACAAAAATTGTATTCCTTGAAAAAGCTTTCAAGTAGAAAACTGCCTGCGAATACAAAAAGTTCAATGGAATGTAAATGTACTTGTAATATTATATACTTACAAAAAAGGAGCATACTGTATCTGCATAAAAATTATTGAGGGTAAACAATAAAAGTGTACCTAAGTGAGCATTAGCTATGTGATGTTCTAACTAACCCGGCTTCTTTTTTAAACTACCGTCGACGAATCCAAAGGTGTATAGAAAAACCTAGTTAGGTTTATATTACACTGTTAAGGATGTCATTTTTTGTATATTAATTGTATTATTAAATAAATAAATAAAATAAATAAATAAAACTTAGCATGAAACTAGTTACATGAATATATTTAAACCTCATTTATTGTTTCAGTCTAGTAATATTTTTAGTATATCAACATTGTACGGCAATTCTCTTGTTCACTTCTTTCTCTATAATATAAAAGGTAGTAAGTAAACCTTATTTCTCAATATAATACAATCTTTAGCACGATATTTAGAACACGTCCCGGTACTAATTTTATGGATGGAACGTCCCGTACGCGCTATACATTTAGCGCTGTTTACGAAATGAATATAAGAAAATGATACAAAAAAATATAAAACAGATCATAAAAGTCACGTATAAAGTAACACAGCACGCTCAAGTACAAATGTGTTACGCAAGAACTTAGTCTAGTCGAGACAGGAATTTCTGAGCGAAAATCTAATTTTAGTACATTTTTATGTTTTTTTCCAGTGGGTGGCTATTGGTTCTGCCTGTAAATATGCAAAACCTTTTTTAACCGATTTCCAAAAAATAAGGAGGTTCTCAATTCGATTTGTATATATGTTGCTTAGTAAATATTTTGATCTAACTTTTATTGGGCCGTCGCTTTTGAATTACAATGAAACAAATGAGCAGTAAACTAAAACCTGTCCCCTTATCACGATTGACGTTGACTGAGATTCAAATGTATTTTTTCTACAAATTTTGATGCATGATTCTGATTCAATTACAATCAATGTCAATCGTAATAAGAGCGCCGACTACGAAAAATACTAAAAAGACTGGACTGTGCTATTAATATTATATTTTGATTTAAAAATATAATAATATAACAATACATATTTAATATTTACAGTAAACTCGCTTAGACCTTTCTTTTGAAATTAAACACGTGATGATTATCTTTGTTAATTTTGCCAGGTAAGTATCTAAGGTTTAAATAGATTCCGTCATAAAAAATATTTAAATTAATTTAGCCTATGTCATGGTGTCAAATCTATTGAGACCTTATTTATTAATATCGGCTCAGTAGTTTAGGTGCTACGGTTTAACACACAAAAATACATACATAACTGCAAAAATATTAGCAAAAGAGTTGGTAAATAACTCTTTTACAACTAGAGAGGCATAACATAAATATCAAGAAAGGGGTTGTCAATATTCACCTATTAATATCAAAGATGCACCATGAAAGTCAAAAATGCATTCATAATTTCTGTATTTATATGTGTGGTTAGGACTCACTGACGTTTCATATTATTATTATTTATTTATTATAACCAAAGTACTTAAAACTATTTTAAACATCATTTTGCCTCGGTAAAAAACCACTAAGGGTTTATAACCGTAGGCGAGTCGCTACATTTACAAAGACATTTCAATTTAAACATTAATACATTACAATTTTAAAAAATCTATGTTTAGGTATTTAAGAGGTACATTTTAGGTAATGACGCTTATATTTATATTTTACATTTTTTACACCTTTAGTATATATTAATTGCAACTCCTCAGGCAGCCTGTTTAATAAGGTTGGTACTAAATATTGAGCAACTCTTGTTCCGTACACGTTGTTAGCTTCTGGTAGTACATATTTATTTTTAAATGCGATTGGTGGAGCCTCCTCGAGTGACGTACACAACGATTCCCTACGTCCGGCGCACCCTGGGCAATTCGCAAGTTCTCCAAAGCGAATTGGCTAATCCTTTCACCACGATGGCAAGTCAAAATAAAATTTGACTCAGCCATCGACACGACGAACAAGAAGAAGAAGAATGCGATTGGTCTCAAGCAGTCAGGTCTTGTTTTTTCATTGATTAGCTCATATATAGAATAGACGACTGAGCCGTTCTATCTACTTCTACTTTTCTCTGATTATTACCATTCCTTTAAGATACGCCATAGTCGAGTAAAAAAGAACGATCAAATTGATTAAAAAATGATCGAATAATTGCGTAACATACCGTTTACATAGAAACGAATTGTATACCGGCCTTCTTTTGGAAGTCGGTAGAAAATAAGACTTTTAAAGCCAAGCAACACATTCTTACTAGTAGTGCCAATTAGTTCTAAAGGCAGACCGGTATATTTAACCGCTGCTGCAGGAGGCATAATGTTGTTATGCCCTATGTAACAAAATGGTACAGTAAAGCAAAAAGTACAATAACTTAATCAAAGCAATATTTATTCAGAGCTTGCTTTGTCAAATTGTATCATTAACTATTTTCATTCTTATTTTAATGGTAATACAATTTTATATTCAGTATAAAGGCTTATTGTGATACATAATATATATAAGTCCCACCACAACACAGTTCTTATTAGAGAACATCTATTCTGGCTTATACCTCTGGTATATCGGGATCTAAATATGGTATGTATATATAATTAACCTTACTTTGATCTCTTTTAGGCCATCATGGCATTATGACTTTCCATAATTTTTAACTCAATTTTTTCCGGTGACCAAATCAATATTTATAATGATGACTAGCTGACCCGGCGAACTTCGTACCGCCCTAGCGTTAATTTGATGCACTACTTTATTTTGTATAGCTGACCTATCTTATGTATGCGTACCTATTCAATTTGAACTGGAATCTATAATATCCTCCATATAAAAATGAATACTTTTTTTTTTTAATTTTTTTTCCGTAAGATCCTTGTACAGAGTATTAGAAAAATACAAAAAAAAAATCAGCCAAATCGGTCAAGCCGTTTTCATGCTATGTCGTGACAACGGAAAACGGGTTTCATTTTTATATATAGATAATGTCGTAGGCGTAGTTTGGCGAAACGCTGCTACGTAGCGCAGAACTTTATAATAAATTAGCACCAAGAATTAATTGTACGGTCTTGTTTACCATTTCGGAGGCTTGATTGAACTTAGTAAGCAGTACGGTAAATATTAATCACTCGTTCATAAATAAGATGTCTCTTGCTACCTTTACATTATTTAAGATTTATTCTAAAGCTACTTAACCTCAAATGATAATCTACTAAGAAACTCTGGTTCACTTGAGATCTTATTTGACATCATATAAGAACTAAACTCATATATTGCTTCATGATATTTAACCTCGTGTTGTTCTTCGATATACTGTGGAAGAAGCTTGCCATCTAGAAGCGAGCGTTCTGCTAAAAAGTTTTTTCATTTACCTCAAGGAGAACATGAGTTAGGCATACGATACTAAGTTCCAAAATCAGATGTTCCTATAAAATATAACCTATAACCGAATTTAAAAGTGACACAAGTAACACTTGAATAAAGAACACGGCTGTCATTTTACTTTGGCTAATCCTGCCAATACGGTTTATCTAACACCTCTGAAACTCGGTCTTATTTTTTTAATCCGATCTTTAAATTAGCCCTCTAAAAACACAATCCACTAGAGAGGCTGTAATTTTTGAACAGCGAAAGAGTTTACTCTCCGCACGAAGTTAATTAATCGCAATAACAAATTACAAAGCTTCTATAATGCTTGTAATCAGCGCTCGAATCGGGAATTTAATCAAAGGGAATCGTTGATTGTAACCAATTCAATGTTCCTACTTGTGTACATGTGTGTGTGCCTGTGTACCAAATGCCTCAGAGCTAATCGTCTATCAATAATATTGGGAATCCTTTGTTTGTAATTCATAGGCATTTTAACTATTTCCTCTTGATCGATTATTCGCAAAGTAATTGTATCCAATGACCTAGTGAAATGAAATCATTTTGCTTCAAATCATTTTGTAGTTCACGAACCATTACTCATTTTTTATTACTTTTAAATATGTATACTTCATGAACAAGTAAACAATATTGTTACTATTTCTTTGAAAGTCAGAAATAAAAACTATTTAAATAAACTTCTATATATTCTTATTATGTATATTCTCTGTGTATTCTTTTTGCCTGAGTCGTTGCCGCATGAGTACAATCTGGGTCTCTTCAAAGCAAGAGTTACTTGGTATCTCAAAGGTAAGCGTGCTCCACCGTAGACCTCAACATCACTAACCATCAGGTGTGATCGTGGTCAAACGGGTGCCTATAAAAATTGCAAAATATTGTATAGCAGCTTTTTACGAGTGTTTTGAGGCATCACTTATGAAAATACGTGCAAATAAATAGTCTGTAATTATTGTTAGTAATAAATGACTAATAACTTATTATCAGATAAAAAAAATAACTGCACTGTTTGTCAGGATTCGGAGATATTTTATTAATTATTTTATATACAACAAGCCTCTGTCCGCGGCTCCGCCCGCAAAGAACGTCGGTTAAAAGTTTAGTATTTTATATTATTCCTGGGTCTTAAACAATCTCCACGCCAATTTCATCAAGTTTGGGCTTGTAGATTTGGATTGTTGGTTACCAAGAAACAGACAAAAAAGTCTTATTATATTTTTATACTAACAGATATATTTACGGTATTTATACTGAATTTAAATAATGGCTGGTATGTTTCTTACATACCAGCTGGACATACTTAATGCAGAAAACGAAAAAAAAATCAGCTTTATTTAATTGTACTTCATATACCTACGCTTATTTTAGATGAATTTAGATGTTTAATGTTGATATTACTGATATAATATTAAAACAAAGTCATTGTATGTTTGATTGATTATACATTTATTGACAAGTTTAGACAGTAAGGAATGAATTAGTTTCACTCAATTGTATAATAATATCATTATTAATTTTAACACCAATGCAGTTATTGTACACCAAGGGATGAAAGAAGTCGATTTCATTGAGGGTGTAGTTTGAGAAAGTGTTTTCTACTTTTTCTTTATTTTTCTCATTTTATGATTTATTTTGCTTATAAAAAAAGTAGTAGTTTTTGATATAATAATTGGTAGATTTTGTTGTTTCTGGTAGTTTTTGTTTTATTGTAGGTGTACCGGGCGGAAAAGTAGGAAAAGTCCCGCTGATTAGAACTCGTCCGAAATCACTAACTTTCTTTGATAGTTATTCTCGTACGACATACTACAATGAGGTACTTTCTACGTAGGTTTGGAACAAATTATCTATATAAATGAAATTTATGAAATGTGACATGAGTATTTAATGATACAAATTTAATTGTATCGGTGATATTTTTGATTGCGGGTGAATATTAATGTTACATCTGATACTATCAATTACTATTTTAATCCCTATGATAAATGATTACACGTCAGTATGACAGAGAACTCGTAACATGAGGATTTTATTATTTAGCACAAGCTGTTGCCCGTGACTTTGTCCACCTAAGGTTCGTTGATCCCCGCGGGTTTTTCATGTAAAACGTTACTGCCCGTTCCAGTAACCCCAGCACCGATTCTAATTAAATTCTTAAAGCAATATGACGAATTTTAGTAGAATTTATAACATACATAGTATTAAACAGTTGTTAGTTTGTAGTATAATGTTGACCTAAAATAAAATAAAAAATTTAATCCCGCCAAAGTTATCACCAAGAAACTGCTCCATGACCAGTTTCTGATTTTGACATAAGAAATTGCGTTACTTGCCTGCAAAGCTGACAAATTTCTGCCAAATTATCGACCGTATTTATATAAAGATAAGAAAGCACTGAAACCGCGAGATATCAGTTTTAACGTAACGAAACGAAACCTTGTCACTGTCGATTTCGAAAACGACACGTAGTTGCATTTTTGGCATCAGCCACCCGAAACACTCTTATAGGTATCAATTTATACTTAAAGTATTGTATAATGTCCTAGAATTTTCACATACCTATTGTAATAACTCTTTACTTTTTAAAGCTATTAAAAGCCACATCCCAACAACTTCAGATATCTAAGTATTTCTAAGTGCTATCTTTAAAAGACCACCACGTGCAACTTATAGCAGCCTAAACGCGTACAAATTGTAGTTAATACTAAAACGCTTCCCTAATTACAGCACTAAGATCTGCATTGCAGTATTTGAAGTAATTTTCAGTAATATCCTTAAGACAATGCGAGAGGAGTTAGTCCGAATAGGAAGGTAGCATTAACGCTAAGACGTGATCATATTAAGCTGTGCATTCGTTGAGCAAATGAAACGAGTTGTATTAAAGTTTTGGATAAGTAATGCTGAGTGCGTGGTTGTTTTTGGTATTAGGAGTGTTTTGAATACGTGAGTGAAATTAAGACATGTCTATTTAAAGCGTAGCGTAATTCATTGCTATATACCGTCTTTAAGTTTAAAAATAAAATATTATAATATTTACTCCTATGCTCCACAATTGTCCTGAAGTTTAAGTAAACGGTTTTTTTTAATTCATTTGCAAAACTACATACTATTCTTAATATATTTTATCAAAGTAAGTGTTGGAGAAATAAAATTAAACACAACAAAATGTTTCTCGTAGTTATTTTGTAAACATGTATGTATGCATGCATGTTCGGCCAAGTACAGTGAGTATTTGCAAGTTAAATGTACAATAATTGTTATTAATTCTATCAAATAAATGACAAATTATGATTCTTAATAGTTTTATTATGCCTGCAATAGACGTAGACTAACATGATAAAGGTAAAAGTATCAGAATAATCCAATTTTCGTAGGGTTTTGCTTTGCAGCCGCGACGTGGCGTAATCATAAGTTAACTATTAACGGGCTGCTAAACAAGCTTACAAAGCTTTTAGCTTGTGAATGAGAGAACGTAATAGCTTCAGATATTAAGACTAAAAGTCAGCCTTTTACTGAGAGGATGTTTGCTATTTCTCGTAAAAGTATCATTTATTTTGAATACTGTCCAATGGTCTAGTGGATAGCATGCGCACCTCTCGCTGCTAGGTCTCGGGTTTGATTCCCGGGTCGGGCAAAGTGTTATTTGGGAACTTTCCATCGGGCAATTTACATAATTGTGCCCGGTGAATGGCGATAGGCCCACCTCCTATCCCATGGGACTTTAACATAACAGGTGAAGTGTGGGTTTTGTACACCAGTTAACTATTAACGGGCTGCTAAACTAGTTTACAAAGCTTTTAGCTTGTGAATGAAGGAACGTAATAGCTTCAGATATTAAGACTAAAAGTCAGTCTTTTACTAAGAGGATGTTTGCTATTTCTCGTAAAAGTATCATTTATTTTATTACTGCCTCGATAGTCTAGTGGTTAGCGTACGTGTCTCTCGTTGCGAGGTTTTGGATTAGTTTCCCGGGTCGAGCAAAGTGTTAATTGTGAACTTTCTGTCAGGCAATTCACAATAGCAGCACGGAGTTGGAATTATGCCTGGTGGATTGCGATAGGACCACCTCCTATCCCATGGGACCTAATCATAATAGGTGAAATGTGAGTGTTGTACATCTCTGCCACACCCTTCTTGATAATATAGGCGTGACTTTATGTTATGTTATGTTTCTTATTGATTATTTTTATAGCATTTAGCTATGTTTAGCAAATTATACTAAGAAACAGTTGAAAAAGATATGGGACCGGCAGGATTTGAACCTGCGACCTTACTGCACACCGGGCAGCCGCTTTAGCCATCCAGCTACGGTCACCTCTTACCAGAACCATAAATTTCTCAACTGTATGATACGTCATTTCGTGACGTCACGTTCATCCATTTGTTCCTATCTTAAGTAGGATAGCTGGATAGCTAAAGCGGCTGCCCGGTGTGTAATAAGGTCGCAGGTTCAAATACTGCCGGTCCCATATCTTTATATTATGTTATTTTAGGATCGCAGTACGACATTTTATCGAGCGATGATTTTTAGAACAGTCAAGTTAATTAATATATTACCAGTTTTGAACCTTGTCATCTCTGAAATAAAGTTCAAAGTTTACATATTGGTGCACTTGACTGTACAGTTAACAATAATGTATACTCTATACTAATCGGATTAAAGCAAACAAGGGTTATCCAAGCATGCGGTATTACCTCAGATCTGGTTATGTCGCGGTAATGTCGCTCATGTGTGCTTAGTTAACTAACACATAATGCTCTCCTGCAGGGTATGCTAACATTAACATATGTCTTTATATGTTATTGTATAAAATTATGTATAATAATATATGCAGGTACAACGTTAGCTTATACATATTAGATGTCAGAATCATACAGTGCCCATAAAGAAAATATTATTAGAAAGTAAACTTTAAATAGCTGCCATCAAAAGAATGTACTTAGTGTGCGAAATTTTATTTTCGTAGTTAAGAGGGAACAATTGTTTGGATGTTTTCTATACAAAAGTAATATAGTAATACCTAAATATTATTAAGTTTTGATTTTTTTTAAGAAAGTTTTTCTATCCATTTCTTTAAAACTTTTATTTTAATTTTTCAGTTTGTATGTAGCTTAATTAATCAATAAAACAATTTTGTCAAAATGGACACGAACAAACAATTAGTCTATAAAAATAGATGTAAAACTTAATAATACTAAAGTTAATCCCATATTACGTTAATTGCAATAACACAAAGAAAATAACATAAGGGAAATTCGATAAATAATCTCTTTGATGGATATCTTAACTTTTTGGTTTAGATATACATTCAATGATTACAATCATAATATAAGCAAATGCTCGCGGTCTGGGAGCACCTTTACTTTTCTTTTTTAATATTTCCCATCTTTGTTAAATTAACCATAACTTTATCAACATGAATATACTATTAAAAAAAAACAATAAATCGCGGAGTCATCGCACAGTAACTCATATTGTAAAAACGATGAGGGTTGAATGGCGAAGTTCCACATTCTTTGAGCTCCTTTGACCGGGTCACCCCTGAACTTTAAGAACGTGAGCCATATTGCACAATGTCACTATGAAAAAAGACCTGAAACTTCCCCATCGTAAACTCAATATGCGCTACGGATATTCCCTTTTTATTTTATGGCGATTAAAATGTAAAATAGGGCAGTTATAACGGTTTTTTTTAACTTTGTCTCCACTCGAATAAATTTTGTGAGAACTTTGTAATTATCTACTCACATAAAATGAAAGTTTAAACATTTCTTAAAAACTTAACTTCAAGTAGTTTATATGCGCATATTTGATTTACTTTTCATATGCAGCTTAAATGTTAAGTGTATTTGGAACTAGTTATGAAATTGTCAACCACTTACTGGGTTATAGTATCCCATGCTAAATCTAGTGCAAAAAAATAGCGTAAGTACTTATCACATTTAACTGACATTTTTAAGGGCATCACATTGCTCGATGACCTTGAAGATCTGGCTGTTGTAACAGTGTTTAAAAATTAAGCGCCCTCTAGTTACAGAGAATCATACTATAACAAAATTTACTGACGATTGTACAAGATTACAGATGCGACGCAATACTGTATAGTATTTTTGCCTAATTCATTCGGTCTCTGGGAGGCAGTAAGTACTTTTTCAGATATAAAAAGTAATTTATTTGTGCCCAAACTTACATTACGTATTTTTTTTGTTTGATATGAATACGTTGACTTCGCTTTGCCTGCTAGCTATACCTGCTGAAGGTCTATGATGACCAGATCAGTGCCCAACGGTTCTCAATATTGGAATTAGTAAGGAGAGACCAGTTTTCAAAATCTGCCTAATTGATCACGGTTGCTACTACAGAATACATGCTGAAGGTCTGATGATGACCAGGTTAGCGCCCAACGGTTCTCAATAATGGAATTAGTCAGGAGAAAACAGTTTTCAAAATCTGCCTATTTGATCGCGGTTGCTACTACAGAATGCATGCTGAAGGTCTGATGATGACCAGGTCAGCGCCCAACGGCTCTCAATAATAGAGTTAGTCAAGAGACCAGTTTTTTAAATCTGTCTAATTGATCACGGTTGCTACTACAGAGTACATGCTGAATCATGTTGATTTACGTGTGTCTTGATTGAAGTCTGCATATTGAGGTCTAAGTGAGTTCTTTCAAATGAGTACAAACATGTTGGTTTACGTGTGTCATGTGATGATTGAAGTTTTCCATCATCACTGTGCTCAAGACATTTTTTAACATAGGATGAATACAAAACATCGTTGAAAAATGTATAAACTGTTGCGACTTATCGTCGGCGATCTGAGGTCGGGCAGAGGGGGAGGGGGGGAGTTTTAAGGGTAAAAAACGGTTATTCTCGATTTCCGGCATTCCGGATTCCGAATGACAAAGTTGTTGGTAATAAAAAGATCTAAAACTTTTGTATTTACACTTTTTTCATATAACCTCAAAATTGAATGTGAAAAATTCAAAAAACCAAGTTTTTGGTTTTTTATTTTTATCTTTTACAAACAATATTTTTTTTCACGAAATTTGGTGAAAACTTACGTCCCAAATACGTTGTAATTTATTTGATTTCCAACCTCAGATCGCCCGTAAATTATTTTTCCTTTAATTTTTATAATATTCTCCTCCTTTTCTAATGGGTTTCATCATACTATTATTTTTTTTGTTTTAAAAATTATCTGCACTGGGCTAATAGTAAAGATGATGAATATATCCATCAACCAAAAATCATCACTACATAGTATAAAACAAAGTCGCCTTTACTGTCCCTATGTGCGCTTAAATCTTTAAAACTACGCAACGGATTTTGATGCGGTTTTTTCCAATAGATAGAGTGATTCAAGAGGATGGTTTTTATGTATAATACATGCATAGAAAGGGGGAATTGTTTTACTCCAAATTAAACGCGTGCGGGCCACGGGCAGTAATGAATAAATCAAACTACTGGATCGATTTTAATAATTTTTTCAGTGAGTGACATAGGCTATATATTATATACCCGTGCGAATCCGGAGCGGGCCGCTGTGTTTTTATATACAACGTTCACAGTTTTACTGTAGTGTATTTAGTATCAGCATTGTACCCGTGCGAAGCCGGGGCGGGTCGCTAGTATTCAATAAACCAAATTAATAATCTAAAATATATTTGAAATCAATTTTAACGTGATTTGAACTTTGATGACCTCTTGCCGCCAAATTCGCAAGTTATCTTATCGCCCATTGTGCATTTGAAAATATTTTAAAGTTGTATTTTTATTGTCAAACTGTATATTTTTAGTGTACAATAAAGAATACTCTACTCTATCTCAATTGAATTTTAAACTTTAAGTCCTAAATTATAAAGATCATTTTCGTACGTGGAGCGGCGAGCCCGACCGAACGCCGAACAAACTGCCGAGCTGCACGAACACGCGCATGCGCGCGGCCGGCTACTCATCGGCTAGATTAGTTTTGATTTTATGCGATTATGTGCTCTATCGTTATTAATATAAAGATTAAATTGCTGTAAGTGATATTTTCAACCAAAAGAAAGTAATATGAATTATGATCTGTTACTATTCGTAATTTGTAGTGCTACTTGTTTGTTGTTAATTATGTTGATTTTTGGTGACGAGTTTAATTAGACTTTGATGATGTTAATTGTTTGTTTATTTTGTTGAGGCGTGGTAGGTACATCGATAAAAAGTAGCCTATGTTACGCGCCTTGTAGTCAGGTACCTGCATCTAAAATTTTATCAAAATCGGTTCAGCCGTTTAGAAGATTAGCGGATACAAACAGACAGACAGACAGACAGACAAAAATTTAAAATCTATATTTTAGGCATCGGTATCGTGCAAATAACTGCTAAAAAAACATTGATATTTTGACATTAAAAACAAACACTTCAATTTTATTTATTTGTATTGACGATTACGAAATTTAAATGCAAATCACGAAAAATGTATATTAGAATGTACATAAAATCGATGAACTTTTAAATACGCCTAGGCCTAGCTATTCTCCTTTTCTATATTATACTATACTAAAAAGTCCTAAGCCTGTTAAAGTATGATGGAAAGTTCATTGAATTTAACCTAGCATCAAACTAATGCAACGATAGAGCAAAATATTAAACGTCATTAACATCAACAATAAACCGAATCTCGTACCTGACAAAAAATATTAACTAATATTTTCAACCGTAAAAATATCAATATTTTATTCTGACTGTTAACGTTTAACCAATATAATATTTCAACCATATAATTATAGTCTATGATTATTTAAAAAATAAAACTTAAATAAAACTGGGTTTTATTACGCTTACAAACTTATTTACAATTTATACTAAATAAAAAGAATATTTGCCTTACATTAAGACTATGAGTTCATTCAAGAATAATGAATTCAAAATATTATTTGAAAGAAAAAACGCACGTACATCCTCTCGTCGTAGGTGTCGTCAAGACACTGACAAGACAAATCCCGAGTAAGCGCCACGGGCATAGGGGGGGTGCTTGGTGGGGAGCTTTGCAAAGATTCGGGTTATATTTGATTATTACAAAATATAAAAATAAAAACGTGAAAATAGAGAATACAAATTGTTAAACAGGGTTTTTTCTTTCTTTTAGTATAAATATGATACAAAATGACCCAGCCGTTATGTAGACAATTTGATATTTAGTTTAAAAAAGACCCATGTTCTCAATTTTTTTGCCAACATTTGGACAAGTTTATAGAAAAAGTAAAGAATACGAAGTTTTTTTCATATACTCTAGTTTATTTGTATATTTTTTTTATAGTAATAGCATGAAAGAATTCGTCTACAAAATTCATTTTACCGAGCGTATTTTTCGGGTTCGATCGATGCAATCCCCTTAAATCAACGATTGATATAAGTGTACACTGTGTATAAGACTCCTTCTGCGGAGGCCGGAAGACTAGCTCAATTGACGACAAGTCAATCAGAGGCAGCCCTGACCGCGTGGTGGTCACCGAATGCAACAATTCACCTAGCTAGAGCCTCAGACCTACACGTGAGGCCTCAGAATCACCTACAAAGACTATCAGAAGCGTACAAGCCAGTCGAATACCTCACTCTCCAGTCAGGAACCGAACACCAAGCCGGGGGTACACTCCAAGCCCAAAACACACCGCAACTCCTGTACAGACATCACCCAAGCTAACCCCAAAACTACCACCGACCTCCAGGAATACTTGGGGAGGAAGAACTGCTCCAAACCAAGCCAAATCAAAGGCTAGGCCAACGATAGGAGCTGACACGTTCGAAAACCCAAACAAGACACCAAAAACGAAACCGAAAGCTCCTCAGAATGAAGCCTTTAAGAGGAACTCTCCACTCAGAGCCAGTAGCGCTACTCTCAGGTCCACTGAAATAAGTCACACTTATATCAATCGTTGCTTCTTCTAAGAGTATTCTTAGCCTAAAAAGCCCATACTGACTTTTCATAAAACAATTAACTGAAATGATACTAATATCATAATATATTGATGAAAATCTTGAGGTCTGCCGAAAAAGTAATATCAAATTTGTTGTATAAGATAAACAATACTACAGCAAAAATCTACGTGGTCGTATTTTGTGTTTTTCATTACTGCAAATAAAAGGTTATTCTTATGAGTCGAAGGGCACGGCACCTGAACAATAAAGTAGACAAGTTAGTGGAAGCCGATATCTCTAGTTACCGATATAAATACTGACATTCACCGCGAGTAACAAGGTCCATTTATGCAGAGTGATGTAATAAACCCTGTCTAGTATATTGAATTGAATTTGCCAGCTAGGACGGTTTATGAGGTGCCGCTCGTACCCGACAGGATGCCGACTCATAAAAATGCCATAATTTCGTATGCAACAGATATGAGCCTCCTTTTACGACCCAATACTACTCTGACGTTACTTACCACATGTAAAATAAGAAAGGCATTAGCAAAGCCGTAAAAACTTCATACCTTCCCGCAACTAAATTAAAAATTCATCGCACTAAATAAAAGTTACCGCATTTCTTAGGTAATCTAATTTCGAGGGCACTTTTTTCATTATATAAATCCAAATTCGTAAAGTTTTGAAGGTGATAATAAAATTCCATAGCGTTGGAAAGTTGACACCGCCCTGCGCCGAACTCTTGACATCATAACTGGGTTAGAGAAAAATGAAAACTTTCGCAATATGGTCCTGGCTGAAGTTTGCTATGCACGAGAGTTGAGTAATAACAGTTCCCAGATAATATATTTGCAAATTTGCTAGTGAAACTCTATGCTCGCTACACCTTGCTACAATTTTAAGCTGAAGTTAGATTAGGAGATTATGTAGTACATACGTCAACTGAGAATGTTCTTAGATGACTTTCAAATTGGACGCTATAGTTTGTTCGTTACGTAACAGAATTCCAGGGACATGAGAAACTTTGGAAGCTGCTGTTGGTATTTAAGTTGGGTAAGTGCTTTTCTAAATAACTATTCATCCAAGTGATATTACAAGGTATATAATGAGGTATAGTATGCATACAAGGTGATTATAAAATAAAAGGAGGATAGTTTTTGCTAATGCATTACTTAAAAAGTAAACCGAATAGTATGTTATATAAAGACGTTGTTTTACGGGTATGTTACAGAGACTATTTTGGAACACAAAAAAAAACATCAGCTGGGTTTTGCTGTGCACTCGTAAAAGTCAAATAAATACGAAAAAATATTATCACCGGGGGTAAAACAGTTAGGTCCCTAAATTTGGCCGCACATTGCTTCAACTGTGTAAATAATTCAGAAGAACAAAAGATATTGTGACAACTGCGCAACACACAGTTACGTGCGTGGCTTCACTTCATAACACGGTGGTTTCTGTTGTTCCCAAAAGCGTATATAGCCTTTGTCGCAGTATAATATAATTGCAAATAACTCGTTTTTACGGCCAAATTAAGTATGTCTCAGAGAATTATGACGTTTATTGTTTGGGATGCCTGATTATCTTTTTTTTTTAATAAATCAATGCATTTCAAATTCATAATTTCCATTTGAATAATACCTAACATATGAATCGACGAAAGCTATAAAATAAATACATAAACATAAGCTCTTATAAAGTTACAATTTACAATAAAGCTAATTAAGTCAACACTTGTTACGATAAGAACACTAGTACTTACAATAAGTAGGAAGAGTCACGCACATTTAAAAACTCATACTATTTTAGTTGCGGGGAACTCGATCTAACATTGAAATATATATAAATAACTATGAAAGTTTTGACTAGTGCTTATTGCATGTAAAAACTGCTTAACCTATTCGTACAGCTTTAAATGGAAATACAACAAAAAAAGACTTTACTATAAACGAAAAAAAAAAGGGAAATTATTTTTGTGAAAAAGCACAATAAAGTATGCTTTCCCCATTATATATTACGTTACCTCGAAGAAAAATCATACTATTAAATAACTATCTATTATTAAAAAGTCTCAATCACAACTAAGTAAATTATGTCAATAATTGTTCCGATAAGAACATGAGTACTTACAATAAGTAGAAAGAGTCACGTACATTCAAACACTCATTCAATTTAAGTTGAAGGAAAGAGTCAGAGTAAACTTGGTCTAGTTTAGTTAGTTTAACTCTAAACTGACTAGTTTTGTGCTTATGTAATGTAAATTCTCAGAAATATATTTGAAGGCATAACTGTTTCCTGTTATAGACATACCTTGTACCTTTTAGTATTACATTATCTAACCCATCCACTGTGGAAGAGTTCTCTTGAACGAGCTCGAAGAAGTAGACTTCTACCTAATAGGTATGGTTGTATACTATAAACTAGAGGTTAGACGAAATTAGGCGTTAGATAGATATCTATTTTTAGTGTTTCGTGGTAAGCTGAACAATCTACAGGTACTAGAGTCAATGTAACTGCTTGTTTCAAATTTGTACTAAAAATATTGAAAATTATATAGATGGCAAAAATAGGCAAATATATACGTGTTAATTAGATGGTTAGGCGTCATAGATACCTATTAAATGCCCATTTCATTAACGAATTCAACTGACGTTTAAGGTTAGTCGGCCCTAAGTCACAATCATAATAGGTGACGCAAATTAAGTTAACACTTGTTCCGATAAGAACACTAGTGCTTACAATAAGTAGGAAGAGTCACGCACATTCAAACACTCATGCAATTTAAGTTGAGGGAATTCGTTAATACGATGGAAGCTGTATGTGTGTACTGTTGGGTTTACTACAAAAGTTTTGTTTAGAGAATTTAAAGTTTTAATATAAACACTGCAAGCAACTTCTAGGTTAACTTGTATAGCAAAATATGTAAGAGATTATTTATAGATTGCAATTGAAAGCTTACAGAACTTTTGTCAAAAGATTTTTTTTTTGACCATTTCGTTTACTACAGCAGTATGTAGGCTATGTTGCAGCTGCGCTAAAGTTATATAGTTTCAAATGATAACACTCATAAGTAATCACAGACGTAGTCGAACGTCTAAACTATAAGCAACAAATCATATAGAACTCGGAATGATCTCAAAATTACAACGCATTTTATTTGTTTTATTAACACAAACGAAATTTCAATAATAGTATCTTCACTTTTTTTGTGTGAACACAATAAAAGCTATTCAGATGGGGTGTTTTAATATGTCTTGTTAGCAGACGGGATTCCTATTAATTCCTTTCATTTGGTGTCTCTAAATCTAACTGTAAGTGTAGGGACACTATGCCGTTTCAATCGGCAATGAGTTATACTGCCTGTGCCTTTCAGTTTGGATGCCAGTATCTTCACTAACATTCTTTTTTATTTAAATTTTAAATGAGTTAATAAGTTGCAATTCTAAAATTCACAATAACGTACATAAAACAACAACCTAACTTTTAAAAAAATAAATAATGATATAAAACCTTATTAGCTAAAATGTTCGGTCGGTTTAACAATAGAGCCTTTTTGATGTCTATCGTGAAACGACTGAGTGAAAATACGTTGGGAACGTATTTTGTCAAGGCAAATAGGCCGGGCCAAAGGAATTTAAATGGCTTATTTAATTGACGGATTTCTTTGACTGAACCTCAAGTTATGTCGTGAAGTTAGCTTTGAAGGTATAGATTATTTTTATTAGTTGAGATTTTTTTGGAAAAATATATTAAAGGTCTTCTGAAAGACTATAATAATATGTCTATGTTCAACATGCGAACATTATTTCTGTAGTAAATAAAATGTTATCATAACTGAATATAATTGCTTAATTCGGCTTAAATACTTAGTTTTTAAAGTAAAGAAAGGTAAGGTAAGGAAGATACTAAATAATTAACTGTAACCTGGTTCCGGTAATTGAAAAAAATTAAGTGAAATATATATAGTGATAAAGAATACCTAAAATTTATTTCGATTTGCAAACAAAGATATCGAAAATACTTTAAGGACGAAATATTTATAAATAAAAAAGTTACCAAAAAATGTTACAGAGTTCTATTATTCAAAGCTTACGTACCGCATAGTATCTACCAAACCGAATATTTAGTGTTCGCCGCTTGTCAATATAGAATTTTAATTTATTTCACTACACAACACGGCCAGCAATTCGCACGTTTCCCAATAAACGAAAAGCTTATTTCACTCGCGCCTGACTTTGAAGCATCCTTCGATTGGAAACTGAAAAATATTTCCAATATTTTCTCACTGAAGAATTTTCGTTTCTATTCAAAAGTATGTGCGAAGCGCACCGGCAGAGGTAGCGCCACGGCGGCGGTGCGGCGGTGCGGCGTGGCGCACCAGCCAAAGGAAATGAATTTTATTTAGCGTAGTGGAGCCCACATTTTTGTAATTCACATGACATAAATATATTCTTGTTGGACACCGGAAATAAATGCTAAATTCATTTTTGTACGGCACTTCCTAAAGGTGAATTTTGTACACAATGCTCCATCACATTTTTGTGCCGCATACTGGGACGAATTTCTGTCTGAAAACAACGTTTTACTGGAGTAGCTATTTATAAAATTATAAAGCTGCAGTAAAAATGTTCACTAAATGTATAATTATTCCCGTAACTATTATAATAATCTTCTAAGGAAAAGGATATTTTAATGCAGTTTCAAACGTTGATATTGCTCCTTTATCCTTTCATCAATTGGAGGCAGTCAGGCAGAATAAATTAATAAATCATAAGGGTAGCAATAGATGTCCCAAGCAAAACATTATTTAATTGAACAAGTTTAGATAATATACAAAATATACACATAATTCGAATAAAAACAGCTAACTGAAAAACAAATCACCTCTTACATTAAAGAGTTGTAATGTTTGCCTATGTAAGGACCGTATGAATGCCTCGGCCGTTTGATGCAAATTTAATGAGCGAGCTAGGGAAGGCTTTTTAGAAAGACTGACCATTACCGTGAGACAAGAGGCCAGACTGAGCCTGAATACACTGTCCGTCTCGACTTTTATCGTACAGAATGACATTTTAGATTTTGTACGATTTTAGAAACGACCCAAAATGCGTTAGTATTAATGAAGGTTATTTTTATTGAGATTTGGGTCAATGATGTTTATTTTCCTGTCATGTGTTAGTGGCGTTTGTGCTAATGTAACTTTATTTGGTTTCATTAGCATGAAAATGTTATACAAATATTTAGCGTAGATAATCGCATTTTGATGTTTATTTAATATTTATCGTTTACGCGTTAATTAAGAGCAAATATTTTCGGTGTTTGTTATAAAATATATAATGAATGAATATCAAAAAGTTTAAAGTCAACACTTCCATCACACGGACTGGTGTGACATATTGATGTCAATTAATCATCATATAATTTAATGGCACATAAAGCACAAAAAATAATTTTATAATGCGAACCAAATGTATTTGTATAAAACCATAAACCCTGTAGAGCCCAACGATAAGGTCCACAAATGAAACACGTAAATTTGTACTTAAACGTGTAATGATAGATAAAAGAAGGCTACGCGCGCGGTTTGGTGGAGCCGTGTCTTTAGCCGATGCGGAAAGATCGCGAACTGACGTAAATGCTTAGGTAAAGACACATGCCCACTGCCCGCGCGCATATAAATGCTGACATTGCTTTTGGTGTACGGTTTCTCCGTACAAACCCAAAGACGTCAGTTCAAAAAATTTACCTACTAATGTGTTAGTGCTTTTCAAGAAACGGAACAAAAAATCATAAATGATATTGAGTAAATTATGCTGATATCACTCTAAAATATATGAAAACTTGGAAGTGCCTATAAATATTGTAATTAAAAGTACTCAAATCACTTTATTTCTTGAAATTATAATGAGCAAACACTATCTGACTCTTTTACTCTTCTGACACGTTTATCATAAATTATCTCCAATTAATTTTTTCTGCACCCTAAAAAGATGAACTAAGATCTTGATTCTTATTGTAACTCTTGAAAACTAAATTCAAATTAAACAGCCTTTTGTTGGAAAGTCCTTCTACTAAACTAGCAGCAATGAAGCGCAGCTCCAACAGATAACAAACTTAGAACAATACCTTAGTTCCAAATCTCACTCCACTGCATCCTATTCATGCTAGAACACTCACGAGATCCAATTTATTCTAAATTATTCTAAGTCACTGTGTCAACTGTAAATTTTAATTAAATATCTAAGTGCGTAAATCAAAGCACTGCAGTCCATTCAAAACTGGGCATTTAAGACATTTAGAGCGACCCTAACACGGTGCTCAGCTATTCATAGATGAATGTTAAAGCCCTTTCAGACTTTAACTTGTTCGTTAGAAACACGCAAACGTTCCTTTAGCGGCAGGGAGGAAATGAGAGCTATTTTATGCGATTAAAAGCGACGTCTCGGTTATAAGGTTGTTACTAAATAGTCTAAATACTAATAGTCCGATGTATAATACGAAACGGTTAATTGGAATAAGAAATAAGAACGGCGCAAAACGTGTATTTGCAGTACCTTCTACAAGTTTTTCAGCAATTATTATGTTAAGGTTTTCCAATTACTGAGCTCTGAATGTTGTTGGAATCGTTGTGTGTATTATGTAAAGGATATTTCGTTTTAATTAAAAATACTTAGCGCTTTCTGTTTTCAGCACTGACTTTTATGAGTCATAATTAAAATTTAAATCAGTCAACTGCGTAAATATGTAGTGGCTTAAGCTGATGTATTCAGCGCTTTATAAACCGTATACAAGGCAGGTATTTCAATAACGTGAACTAAAGTATGTGTGTTAACACATTGCCGTGTTTCAAATACGTCACTTGCAAATAGAGAAAATAGCACCTTTCAAAATTAAAATATGAAATTTATAGTTGGAATGAAAGTGTTAATAGAAAAGCTTTCAGAATACAAGCAACACGACGAGCGACGCCTTCAATTATGTTTAGTGCATAAAAGTAAACACGTTCAGGAACATTTTGTGTACGTATTCTATTCAGTTTTTACATTACACGTATTCAGATGACGAGTGCACGTCGTAGAGAATCCGTGTTGCATAAACGGCTGAAGACGCGAGCGCAGCCACGGAAACTGTCGAAGTTCGCCGAACTCCTCCGAAGTGTGCCGAAGCTTCACTAACAAGCCACACTCGTCACACAAAGACAAGTTTTATAGACAAGCCTAGCGTTTCAGTCATGAATAGGAACTTTGAGCTGACTTTGGGAAATAAGATGTAAGAGAGTCTTTGTAACGATAACGATTCCTTAAGGTTTAGCCTATTTTTAACCGACTTCAAAAAAAAAAAGAGGTTCTTAACCGACTTCAAAAAAAAAAAGAGGTTCTGTATTCGATCCGTATGTATGTATGTATGTATGTATGTATGTATGTATGTATGTATGTCACCTTTTTATGTTCGCGATTTTCTCGGAAACTACTGATCCGATTTGAATGCAGTTTTCGGTATTTTAATCCTTGTGTTTCAAGGAAGGTTTTAGTATATAATTTATCAGAATCTGATGAAGATCTTTGGAGACAGGCAACGGAACTCTTCAAAAACGAATAGCTAATGAACCACGTTTTGTGCAATCGTGTATCTATGTATTGTTTTCACCACTACATAACATAGCCCTCCGAAGGCAGCGTCAGCGAACCTGAGCGTAGCGCCGCAGCATATTATCATACAAAAAAGCTGCGCGCGAAATGTCACTTCTGCGTGCGCATTTTTTTAACGACTTCATTTTCTATGAAAATATGCTGCGACGCTACGCTTGGGTTCGCTGACGCTGCCTTCGGAAGGCCACCTTTAGAGGTAAACGGGCATTACAAATTACAAATGAAACACAAATTAATCTGTCTCATATACCCGTAATCTGTCCATTTCGGCCAAAGGTTTTCGGTCATGGGGATGGTTAAGTAGTTTGTTAGTGCTCAAGTCTGCAAGTGGGTTTGTGCCTCAATTAAATTACGAACTAGCTCGCGTTGAGTAATCAAACGTTGTTCACGTTCTTCAGAATTTTCACGGGTATGAACTGTACGGGCATTTTCTCTTAAGTATTGGAGGCGCCGTCGTATTCTTTGGGCTATATTTTGGTTGTTTCTATTGTGTTTCATGCGTAATGATGCCTTAGTATTTCTTCCTAACCCCATCGTTAAATCTAAAAAACTAAGACACTAAAAAGCTTGAAAAAAAAAAAAAAAAAAAAAAAGTAATTAAAAAAAAAAAAAAAAAAAAAATATATACTTAACTCGAGCGTATTCTAAATATTATAATATGTACTAATTTTTTTCAAAGAAAAAGGAACCGCCTTCAAAAACTCAAAAGTAAAAAATAAAATATTCGCTAAACTTTGCTTACCTTTATATTAATTTGTTTAAAACAATAAACCCAAATAATTATGTAATACCAATTAATTATATTTTTTTGAAGTCGGCGCCAAATTACAAAATCAAATACCAATTAAAACCGTATTTACCGAATTAATTGTTGAAAAAATCACAAAATCAAATACCAATTAAAACCGTATTTACCGAAATAATTGTTGAAAAATCATAAAATCAAATAACAATTAAAACCGTATTTACCGAAATAATTGTTGAAAAAATCTAGCAAAAATTTGGCACCGACTTCAAAAAAATATAATTAATTGGTATTACATAATTATTTGGGTTTATTGTTTTAAACAAATTAATATAAAGGTAAGCAAAGTTTAGCGAATATTTTATTTTTTACTTTTGAGTTTTTGAAGGCGGTTCCTTTTTCTTTGAAAAAAATTAGTACATAATTATAATATTTAGAATACGCTCGAGTTAAGAATATTCTTTTTTTTAATTAGTTTTTTTTATTTTATTTTTTTTTTATTTTATTTTTGTAAAGTGGGTTTTTATTACCTGAACGAATATGATATTATATTTAGACGACAATATAAACCACCACATTCTAAAATCATCCCAATTTCTACTGAATCTCATTTTATTAAGATTTGTGATAAGAGATATTTTATCCCTTTAGCTGTGGTAATTTTTTACTCAAATCAGTGAATCTAGAACTATTTTTAAGCTTCTTGACATCAGATTTAAATTCGACTTCGTTTAAAAAACAATATTCTAAATGTACCGTAAACGCTATCGCTGCCGCGTTGGACAAAGCTTGTATAAACTCGCTTTGCTTTATATGAACCAGTTTATCTGCCAGAGCGATTTTCTTCGACTAATTTTATGGTGCACAACGATGCTATAAATAACCAACAATATTTCACATAAGCATGCATAGCACCACCGTCCAGACGTTAAATTACTCCCGAGATGAACATTTTTATTTAGCAGCGTTAAAGTGATTAACAAAATGGCCATTTAGGAGCTCGACGTTGCATTACTGCAGACCGAACACTGTGCAAAAGTGCGACTAAAAAGGCAGGTAGACTGTCCTTCACATTTTCCCTCTCAGCTTTATGGGTATACATATTCATTGTGTTCTCCTCTGTACGTCTATACGCCTCCAGACGATGGCTGCTGTAAAACAACGGGAGCGAATTCCCTTTTAATTACGAGCCTCGGACGTTGCATAGCGCTATGCTTAGAATACTCTTTTGATAACCACTCGCCCCCAAAGAACAATCAATTATGAATTCTGTACACTACCTAATAAGGTCTCATTTCAGTAGCGACAGCTTCGGAAGTGCTATGAGTAGAATTGTATGATTTTTATTCTGTTCTGACTTTTTTAAATGACGACGAAACTTTTTTTCTGTGATATAGCTGAATTTAAATAATGGTATCTTACAGTAGATGCTTGCGTCGCATTTTGAAACAATGATGATTTATACCTGAAACAAAAGATTTTTTACATTATTATGTGCATTTTTGCATTTTGTGCATGAAAAAAAATTATAGGATCGATATTCCTCTCTCTATAAAAGCATTTGACTACCACCACATTAAGGGACAGTCTTTTATTTACACTTCTCCCTCATCACAAGAGTAAATAAAATACTGTACAGACTGCAAACATTTTATTTAAAATACTAAAACTTTTAAAACTATTTCCAAAAAAAAACCGTTTAATAGCACTTCAACTTTTACATTTTAATAACTTAAAATTTTGCTCCATAAATTACAGACTCAAATAAAATATTCGAGCATTTTAATATTAAGAGTTATACAATCCGTTCTCGGGATTATAAAAGAGATAATTATATCTGCATAAATTTGGAGATACACATTATCCAATTTTAATGCTCCACATTTCATTATTCCTGAAAACAAATAATGAAAAATATCGTACATTTGTAATCACTTGGGAAATATTATTTGTAACATTAAAGTGCTGACTAAGGATTTGGAATAAATAATGTTTTAAACTCAACTACAAGGCTGTAAATAGTATTTAATTTTGACTAAGCTGAGACCGAAGGGGAATGTTTAGGTTATTTATACAGTCTACCTCCTAGGGGAGTTATCGTACAGGACAATCTCTAAATGGTCTGGATAAACCACATCGCGTACTGCTTTACTTTATTAGAAATGTATATTTGTTTTTGATGGTTTCTTAAAATAAACTGAGAATATGAAATGTGTTACCTTTGTTCCACCAAATCAAATTTGAGAAATTTTCACCGTCCAAAAGACGTTTTGCATTACTTCTTTTGCTATATTATTACTTGCCAAATAATCTTTTCCCAAATAATGATTACCCAAAACTAATGTTTGGCAAGAGAATGAGTTGACAATAATACTATTCGATGCCCTAAGCAATCCATGCAAGTGACTTTACTGCTTACTTTCTTTTTTTAAAATTTTCTTTAAAAATTAAAAAGTTGAGCACTGCAGCGGTATGGCGTCCAAAGTAAAAAAAGACGCCAACTTTTCCTTAAAAAACGAGAAAAGTTTGTTTCGAAATATTTTCTGATGTTGGTGCTAAATTTGGTAAAAATTAAGAGGCAATCAATCGTATTATTGCCATTGCCGCCTTTTCGTCAACCATTCTAGTGAAATCGTAAAAAAAATATGTTGTTTAAGAACTGACGGTACTTCAACTAAAGTTTAAGTTTTTATTATACTCTAGTTGCGTTAAATAATTATGCGTTTTTTATCCATCTTTGACTTAATTTGTCATTATAACTGACAATGACACTACTAAGCTTACAAAAATATATTTATATCAGTCTATAGAGTGTTTTGAACCTACCCCCGAAAACGCCTTTACAAAATCCCTACTCACATGTAACATGCATACATTATAATGACTCGATTAGCCATATCTCACATAAACGCATTGTCATACCGGATTGAAATTCTGTTACAAGACAGGCGGTAGAGTTTGAAGCTTACATAAATTTAATTACCGGTGCACCGGCGAGGCGACTCAGGCGACAACCGGCATACTCACCCGGTTTTGTTAGTTATTCTAACCGCTGCTGTAATTAAGAGGTTAGATCTATCCTGATAGTTACGGGCTTTTGTAGTTATGGTGGCATGGCAATGGCGAAAGTTGATAACAAATACAAAATCATAAAAGATGAAGACTAGTTTTGGCTACTTTATTCGCCTTTTTATTTTTTTATTGAAGGCAATGATTTATTATTATTGAGAATACGGGTTACTCACGTTATTGTAGCCGGGATATGCCATGAAATGATTTATGTCTAGCTTTTACAAAATACATTTTTGCCACTGACATTTTCATTCATCAAATAATTTTTTAAGTACGAAATCATAATCATTGTATCCAAACAAGGCAACATTTTCAAGGGCCCTCTTAAAAAATATATTAATATTATTATAGCACTTTTACTGTGTCATCCAAGCTTAGAGAAACATCTCAACATTTATACGTAGTGAAGTATACGGAGCCCGATCATTATCACCGCAGCGACCGTCCTGTCCGGTCCGAATTTAATTATTTTCGGGTGAGTCCCTAACTCGATCTAAGTGTTCCGCAGGCTATGTGACCACAGACAACTACTTGGGAGAATTACAACTATAACTACTAACGTACCTACAACATTACCAAAGTTTGGACAGATGGTGTTTTATTATCAAATTAAATGTGGATGAGGGCGGTGAATCGTACGCTTGAGGAATATAAAGCGATATTTTTATACATTGACCAAATTAAATTTCTGTCAACATCATCATTTAAACACGGTCAGTGTAGTGTGCACTGGACTTTATAATAAATTTAGAAATTATCCATCGCGTCTAACAACTCTATCGACCTCTTTTCCATGACATTTGCATCATACAGACACTTCTTGACAAACAATTTTAATTTATATGAATAAATATGTTCAAATGTAATTATAAATATAAAATAATATAAGTAATTTAATAATATAAAATAATTAATATAATAATAAAATTCGGATTTAATCATTAATTTTAATATTTCTATTTTTGTAGTCTCCTGAAGAGAAATTGTTTGAATGTAATGCATGCCTGTGATTTGTGTAACTACTATTTGATTTACCTGTACATTATTATAATAGTTTGTATGGCTCTGTGTAATTATACAGTTGGTGTGCTTATTAAATAAAATAAAATAAAATAAAATAAAAATAATCAAAAAAGTCAAGAAGTGAGAGTAGACGGAGAATTATCGGCCTCACAAACCAGTTTACTTTCGACCACTGTAACGGCCAGTGTAATCAGTCAGCCGAAACGTCAAGCCTAAAAGGTAAATAATGCATGATCGCGTTAATTCCCGTTAGATTTTACTTAACACTTAAGTGTCAAAATCCTTATTGGCTTGTAGATGCTACCAGGCTTTAACAGTGTGGCTACACGCATTATTTGGGCCTTATGATATTATAAATGCAAGAGATCGTGAAGATGTGGATTTGAGGATAAATTTTGCATACTACACGTATGTAAAATTTCAGTTTTTGCTTATAGCTAAGATTAATATATCGGCTACATTTTAATGACGTACTACGCGAGTAGTAGTCGAAAGTAGTAGAAGAAGGAAGCTTGTCCTTAAGAAAAACGATCGCAATGTTCAAATTGTTCGGAGAACGTGATTTTTTTTTTTTCGCCAGAGAATTTTTATCCGGTGGAAATTGATACTAACTATGTATAGAAGCTGTGGTTTCAATAAATGTCGCTATGTCGCATCCACCCCGTATAAAGCTAGTTGTCAAATCATAGAAACACGGAACAATCTACCCCCCTTGTTCCCCTGTGAGATTTTGCAGACTTTATGATAGATATTTGCTTTCATTTCGTCTCCATATTGACAAAGTGTTCTTTGGTAACACGTGTTTTGTGAGATTGGTGGCTCACGATTTGCCACTAGTCTTGTGACCACCATATTGGTATGCGAAAACCAAGATAGTTACTTGTAGCGAAATAAAAGTCTCTTAGTTTTATATTGCGAATTGAAAGAACTAATTGTAACTATAACTATAATAGCAGCCTTGTACAGGTATGTACTATCGAAAGCAGTTCCGCATGCCCACCTTTAAGACGGTAATCGCATAGCACCGCTCACGGCGTGTATACTCGATGCTAACGTTCTGACCAATGGGGAGCGCGAACGATATTCGAGTTGTATGCGTATAAATATCTATATGTATAATTGTTACACTCACACTAAGCGAGTGTGCGCTCGGTTAATTGTAGATGATTTTTAAATAAATGTAAATCCCATTCGCGTGAGCTCCTTGTTATGAATAGTGTTATTGCCAGCGAGAAACAATTTTGAACTTATTACTATCTTAAATGTTTAGATAAAAAAAATATATTGGTATTGCCAAATATATTCAAATGATTATTTGAACTTTCTGAAACAAATTTTATTTTTGATAAGAATTAATTTATTCAACAATTTATTTTAGTTTTATCTTTTTTTATTTATTAAAAATTTCTTAGTGACTAGATTATGTTAAAAGAAATAAATTGATAACTATCCTTGGGTTATTTTTGGGCTTCAATTGAAATAATATATTTTAACAGAGGCTGCTCAAGTCTTCGAACAAGTGTTAAGTTAATCTGTGAAGAAATCTTAAATGGAATGTATAAATAAATCTCTGATAAAACTGATTCCAACGGCGCGGGCGCATTGAATATCGTAATATCATCATTGTGTTAAAAGATGAATGGATTGATATGCAAGTATTTGTAAATAGGATTTTTATATTGATGCGTTTAATGGGGGTGAAATAACTGTCTTGATTGCTTATTATTTGTTAAATAAATTAAATGTGTTAAATTATATACTAGTAAATTCATTTTAAGTTAGGTAAAAGTAGATTTTATCACGGGATATTGTCGGCGATTTTGCCAATATTAAAAACCGAGTTAACTATTGTTTTAAATCGTAAGAAGTTCAATAAAACATGCCGACAAGCATTGTTAGCGATTTTGAATCACCTTACCATAGTTGTTAAGTAGATAAGGTGCAATATTGTTTAACATGTTTTAACCATCATTTATCGGCTTCTAACACAAAAAAAATAGCTATTGTTTAAGTTCTGAGAAATTTGACTAAACAATGCACTTACAAAACGTTGCACATTTCGGCTATTGTTTATATTTTGCCCACTGCACTCACACAAATACAATTGTCTCAAAGGGGGTGGGGTAAGGAAGTGTGGCTATTGAGCTTGCACTCACACAAATAAAAAAATGCCTCTGATTCGTTGGTTCAATGTGTGCGTTACTACCTGCGCTGTCGCAGGAATATTTTCTAAAGTGGGCATGCTTATCTGCAGCCGATAGTAGGTATACATAAACATGTCCCACTGCTGGATGCGAGCCACTTCTCATGAAGAAAAGGTTTGAGCCATAGTCCACCACGCTGGCCAAGTGCGGGTTGGTAGACTTACAACACCATCGAGTACTTCTCGTCTGGTGTTGCCGGCTCAATGGCAAAGGAATAGTCTCACTGTATTTATTTATCCTATAATGCTTTATTAAATAAACTAATTTTCTATCTTCTTTATTTCTCTCTTCCTACTTTTAGGTACTCTCAGGTATACAGATATCCTGAAGATGTACCCTAAAACATTCAAAAAGAGATTGTATCTTTACTTGTTCCGTACAAAAAGAGCCCTACAATTTTAGTTAGGGTCCCTACAAACATCGGCGGACGTCATGTTCGGGCCGGTACATTTTATGTTAGATTGCAGCGTCCATCTAACTCAAGTGACAGTCGAATCAGATGGACGCTGCAGCCGGACATTAAATGTGGCGACCCACCTCTGTGTACAGCGACCCTTACCTTTTCAGAGACTACAATATGTTACCTGCTTTATGTAACAGCAATTTAAAAATGAGACATCATTACTTAAGCAATTCACGGGTAGGCAATCATCGAAGTACTACCATTAGAGATCAAAGGCAAGGTAACTTAGTTCGAACCGGAAAATTCTGCGAACCCGTTCTAATTAGTTTGAAAGACAAACATCCACCGGCGTGACATTTAAAACAGCCATGCTTCGATTGGCCCATCCAATTACAATGGTAATTTCAAGGGACACACGTTTTCCCTGTAAAGATTCCAAATATAGAAGTAGGTATGTAGGTACGCAATTTGTAAAATGCCGAGTATATTCCAATTAAACCATCCTCCCAAGTTATTTGAGCCATACCTGCTCGATGTTGTATTAAAGGCATTTTGGGTAGCTCTGGAATCTCAGATCAATTTTATTTGTTTGTGTACAACAATTACTGCGATTTTGACAGGTTATTAACCCCTTCATGGATAATTTTGCATACATTTTAAGTAGACGGCTAAAATATTTATGGGCATTTAAGAATAATAGTGGTTTTAAAACAAATTGCCAATTATTGGTAAATTAATGCGAGCGTTTCTTTGTAAAATACATAACATCACGCCAGTATTACCCTGAAGGGTGTGGCAGAGGTGTATAATACCACACTTCACTTGTTATGATTAGGTCCCATTAGATAGGGGGTGAGCCTATCGCCATTCAACAGGCACAATGCCAACTTCGTTCTACTATTGTGAATTTCCTGACGAAAGTTCACAAATAACACTTTGCCCGACCCGGGTTTCGAACCCGAGACCTCAAGGTGAGTGGCGCATAGGCTAACCACTGGACCATCGAGGCAGTATAAAATAATACCTGCGTATCAGCTATTCTCGAAATGTACACTTTAAAACTTTTGCTATTGTGTAGCTCGCAGCACAGAGCTTCAAAAGCAAAATTTTTTATCACGATTTGCTTGAGTATTTATCAAACCATAACTTACAATTGACACGAAAACAAGACCGGTAATATTTCACCTAAAAAAATAACAACCAATTTTTGCAAGCAGACTGTAATTTCTCAAACGAAACATTCCCGATTGAACCATAAAAGGGTGTCCAAATATTTCACGAGGCAGACAGAAACGCCACCTGTGCACAAATAAAATCAAACTGTTTTCGTCAATTGTGCCGCGCGCGTGGCGATTTCAGCATTATGCCTTAAGGATCGCTCATTATAAATTGGTTTGTGGGGACGCGAACGCTCCACATTCAATGTACTATTTTGGGACGGGCGGTTTATTAGTGTATATTAATACGAATATGCTTATAATGTATACTGTATAGGCACTTATAAAGTTTATTTGTTTATTAATTTTAAATGCATACATAATTATACTGGGTACATATAGGCGGACTTAATACCTGAGGCTTTATCTACCAGTCTACCTTAGGGCGATGCAGAGAAGATCTGAAATATCTGCCGCGCTAATTAATAAAGGTAATTAAAGTTTTAAAATCCTTTATGTTTTTGTTTCAGAATCTGGCAATCTTGTGAAGAACAATAAAAAGTCTGAACCCTTTCACAGGCATTTTAGATATTAATTAGGTGCCATAATAACCATAAACAAGTTAAGTATTTACAGAAATTAGTAGGTATTAGAAAACCAAACACACCACACAGGAGTCTGATAAAATATAAGAGCAATCGTAACCGCACAAGAAAAATGGCTAATATATTACTATACTCATAGTGAATATTAAATTCGCCATATCTCAAACCAATCTCTGCACTGAATACAATTTGGTTATGAGGTTAAAGATATATTTATAATTCTCAAAGAATTAAATTCACTAACATGAGAAGAACAGGTACACGCAAATATTAATCGAGGCGGCTACAGTCCAACACTTTCAATATACATTTCACAACAAAACACTTTAAAAAGATAAAGATAAAAAAAAATGGATTCTTTACATAATGACAGTATACAACAAAAATCAATTTAAAAAGATAAAACAACTTTCAATCGCTACATAAAATTAATTTACGAGTATAAATCACAACTTTGTGTAAAACACAATTTACTTATTTTGTTATTGTATTGCTAATATTTTATTCAACTCTTCGCGGCAATCACTAGCTTGCTCGCTAAACTATAGATTCAGGTAGTAGCGACGGATAAACATGATTGTGTTTTGCACGTGTAAAGTAATATTTTTATTAAGCGATTTTTTTTAATTTTATTCACTTGTAGTAAAGTTATGTTTTAAGTATTTTTTTTATGTTTTGTAAGAAATTGTTTTATTGTAAACATTGAAATCTAAAATAATTGATATATTTTACTTAATGAATTTATTATTTATGTTAATAATACCTTACTTTTTATGTTATATAATACAATGATGATATAAAATTGGTGTTACTTTTAACAATTTTTATCAGCTCACACTCTAAACGCCTGGTAGTTTTCAAAAACCCAAAAAGATTGGATTAGTTCTTTTAAAATCCTTCGCTGAATGCTAAATAGTATTAAATTTAAACATTAATTACCGTAAGGTAAGCAATTTTTCTGGTTGTTGGTGTAAAATAAAAATTGGTCATATGGAAAAACTAAGGATACCTCACAATTAAAAAAAAAAATAAAAAAAGATGTCATACTTAAGGTTTTTTTTTTTCATTTACAATCAATAGATTTAATTTACCTGTCATAAAATCTGTTCACCCGTTATATTCATAAACGGAAAGACTTGAGAAATCTTCATAATTTTGAAGGGTTATAAGGTCTGGCAATCCACACTTGACCGGTAAATACAATGAGTTGGATCCCTCTCATCACAAGAGACATTCTTATGGCGTGATTTAAAATAATCCTAAATTAACTCATAACTTTTATTTATTATGCACCAAGGGGCGCAGAGCTAGATATATGTCTCTTACTGTTATATATATAACACAGATCCTTCATGCATTCTACCAACTTTTACGACAAATCCTTTGTGGTTCAAGCAACACGTCTGTGGAATGCATTGCCCGTGTCTATTCGACGCGCCAAAACTATTAACTCTTTTAAAAAAATGGTCAAAGATCATTACTTATCCTCTCTATAAATCTTACCATTATTTATTCACATTGCCAGTGCTTTCAGATGCATGAGTAAAACTTGTTTTCAACATTTCTTATTTTCCTCTGCTTTCATTATATGTATGTATTATATTTATTTATAATAATATGTATGTATTTAATATATAAATAGTGATATGTACATATTTATTTTAAGTATACCTATGTATGTTAATATAATATAATTATATTTAATTTGTAGGTAAATGTACCTATTAAATTTGTAAATTTATGTGAATATTAGTTATTGTGAACTGTCTACCTCATTTCTTACACCTTGAACTGCCCCATATCAAACTAACTATCTATTTGTCCATCCAAATGTTGCCTGTAAGATATTGCTTTTTATTGATAAGGCCACCCATTGTACATGTCTTAATTTTAAATTGAAAGGTATACTTTACTATGCAAAAACATAAACTGAAAATAGATAATTTAATATTCAACCGTTCATGAGCACGGGCGGCTGCAAAGAACACGTTTTTGATTTTAAATAGCATCTGTGCCGGAGTTTCCTACAACATTGCATCGGAATGGCCGGACGGCACCATGGAGTCCCCGATCTCGTTTCAGATAGCTCCATCAATCTTCTGCAACAGTGTATCGGCTTCCTATTTTAAAAACGAAACGCGAACGAGTTTTGTTAAACCTTTATCGTTTGTGGAAAGCGCTTACGTATCGCCTTTAGCTCGGGTAATGTCGAATACTCGCAATTCGATTCGCGGTCGTATAAAAAGATGCCATTCAAACGGTTCAATCACGTTTACAAAAGTTTCACCGCTGAAAGTTCAATAGAAAAGTAATTCCCCGCATTTTTTCTAATCGTTTTTGAACGTGCAACTATTTCGCTGGAAAGCCTTTACAGACACGTTTGTTTGCGCAAATTACACTGGAATTTGATTCAGGTAACTATCAACACGATACCGACGGCTCGTTAGGCACAACAATTTTTCTTTGTTTCGAAACTTTGTTCGAATCTCGACCAATTCCATTAGCAGTCGCTGCGGAATTTTATCAAACTTTACATTCATTTCGAGTTGTTCCTCATTTGTCTGGGAAGTTTCAAAAGCGAACCGATTCTCCTCAGCAGTAAATAAATACAAAGAGACTGTTTGAAAACGATTCTAATAACGAATAACTCAATCTGGTCGGGGCCGGTGTGCTGAGCCACTCAATCAAGTGGATTGAACTGTAGGGTGGTTAAGGGCGAATACGTACCTTGTAACGAATGTATTGTGCTCTTAGTGCTAAAATAAAAAGAACATGAGCAATAGGTCCTCCACTGTACCGCAGGAATAGCTCTGATGAACGAGCAATGCGGTTCTAATAGCAATAGACTTTTTTCCTCTCGTTGCAACTCACCCCGACGTGAGCGCTTTTATAAGAAAAATTCGAATGGTTGGAACGAAACCAATATATTGTGATACCATTTTTAATTAATGTTATGTTTTCTGCAACGTGAATGTGCAATACCAATGATAGGTTTTACTGCGATGAGGATATTTTATCTTAATGAGAATGGGGAACTCATTATCGCTAATCATTTTATGGTTATCGTGTTACTTCGATATTTGATATTAATAGAAGCAAGCCAGACTCTATTTATGTAAATACCGATAATCTGCGCTCGTATAGTTGTTCGATGATATCATGTTGGTATTTATAATAATGAAGGTATTTGCTTTACATTTTGGAGTAATTAGTAGTTATCGAGTTAATTCGAATATTAGCAACTTGCAGTAATTGTGTTTATTTACCAGAAGATTGCAAAAGCCTGAGGTGCTAGTAATAATACGGTGTATGTATTGTTACCGTCAAAAAACCTAATTCAACTCTTTCGACTAATTTAAAAAACTTAAAATGTCTTACTAAAAGTGAACGTATAACATAGGATGTCTTCTGATATCCAGAAAAGTATGACAGGTTTATATTACCATTGCTACCTTTCATCATTTCTTTTTGGTCCCATACCATATAAGCCAACCTATCGAAAAATGGCATGGAAATAAAAAAAGCAGTGCAGAAGTTTAAGTGTGTGTAGAAAAATGCAAATCCAGATCCAATAGAAAACGCCAATAAATCCTTAACTGGTATTTATTTACACATCGAAGTACTACGGTGTTTATAGCTACAAATGCTCACGAATATCCATTTTGTTCGTGTATTAATCCGATTGTCTGGTTGCACGCGGCTCCTATCCAATCAAGCTTTTTATTAACCCTCATTATTATTGATTGCACCGAAACTGCACGGACGCATCCATGACGAACTAAATGTATCAGAAATCTTTTTTCACTGTCGAGGCTTTTATTTTGAGAGTAAATATCGGGATGGAAAGATTCGAATGAATTGACTGCGCATTTTGTGGATGGTTTGCTTTCTTTTTTACCAAGTACAAGGTCAGTTTTATAAACGTTCCAATTTTGAATTGCATTTAAAGGTCAAAAGTGATCTAATTTCCGTTTGAGTATACTTCATTGAAAATAAGAAACCAATTTCAAAACATTTCACGATTAATAATTACAACCTTAATTGTATAGACATAAAGTTCATTTTTTAATGTGAAGACAATATTCAAAACGTCATAAGTCAAAATCAATGTCAATTGAAAGTAATATGTATTATTTTACAATTAAAGTTTCATATTGCAAAACATTAAAATTCGTTTCTTATTTTGAATAAACCATAGCAAATATTGTACGGGTTTTGGCTAACAAATAACTTACTCAAGGCCATTGTTTACAACACCTTAATTACCAGCAATAGATCGTATTGAAATTTAACGATGGAGATGGCAGTCACATCGTCATGCATATCGCATAGGTTGGGAATTCGGGTGCGTCAGATTGTGAACTGTTCGGTTGTAATGTTGTTATTTAATAGAGATCCAATACTAGCATAGAAGGCAGGAAATACCAGTAAAAGACCTATCACTGATCTCTTCAAAGACAAACTAGTTATATGAAAGTGAGAGCCCGTGGGCGAATGACTTACGTCAATTTATAAAATCTGTCAGTTGCCCTGTATGTGTATATATCATAGGTAAAAATGACCCCTAAATATGGAATTTACATCCTGGTGGTTTTGGAAAATATAAATAAGTTACACAGGGTTCCCATCAATCTTTATAACTAAAATTTATACTAATTTTTATTTATTTTATTTATTTTACAACTTTTTGCACTTAAAAATAGTACAACGGCGGACTTAATGCCATAGGCATTTTCTACCAGTCAACCTTAAGGTGATGCAGAGCGAACAAAGGTAGGTGCATAAATAAATTAAAATAATTTGATTATAAGTAAAACCCGTAGAAAATGTAATTATGATAAATCTATTAACCCAATCATGTATAAATCAGGTGATTTTTTATTATTAAAAAATGTGACTGGAAATAAACTCGATACTTTATATTCTGGTCCATATGTTGTAATTGAAGATATTGCACCTAATGTTATGATAAATGTGAATGGAAAAATGTCCTAGTTCATAAGAATAGAACAAAATTATATAAGAAACCTTAGTTAAGAATAGTTTTAAGTGGGGTAAAAATAAAATAAAAATGTATTGTAATTTTATTTTTTTTGTTCAAGGGGGGTGATGTAGTGTGTAAGGTTCTTTATAAAGTTGATACTGTTGATACATCATTATAATTATATGTATGTGTATTACTTCTACTTTGTTGGACAATTAAACATATTCTTAACCCGAACGGACGTGTTATAATTTCTCTTCAACTTACGAACTGTACCTCACACCGTCACACCACACAACAATTCGAATACATAAATATGGTAACAAATATACTAGTACATACATTAAAATAATATAGTTTATAATATTTACACAGATATTAAGCTTTTAATGACTCTGCTGTCGAAATTTAAAAAAGAGTAAGAAATAAAAAGATATAAATGGAAAATATTACAAAAATATTGTGTGTGTGTGTGTGTGTGTAAATAAATAAAATGACACAAGTTGGCCGCCTATGGGCTCACAGTCTATATCGCATGTATCCATGATAGGTTAAGCACAAATGATTTGACACACACAAACACCCTGCGCTAATGCGGTTATCTGATCACGGTACGATTTGTTTATAAATGCGAGCGCCCGTGTTGTGGTCTCGTGCGAAAACGATGATTAGTATCGAAAATAGACAGGGGTTTGTCTTTTATATATTACATAATTATTTTTTAATTATCTTCTCGGAGCTGCCTCGTTGGACTAATAGTAAAGGTATCCGGCATTTCATCACGAGGTCTCGAGTTTGATTCCATAATCGGGCATAAAAAGTGTGAATTTTACCGTCAGTAAAACCCCGATACAGCACGACGTTTAAATTGTGCCCGGTGGATGGCAATGTGACCTAAATTTGGCAAGAAAAACGTAGGTGTTATACCATTCTGATTAAAATAGGCGTGATGCTTAAAAATGTTATGTGTAATGTACATAACATAACATCAGGCATATATTACCCAGAAAGGTATAGCGGAAGGTGTTAACACCCACACTTCACCTGTTATGTTAAGGTCTTATGTAATAGAGGGTGAGCGTATCGCCATTCACCGGGCACAATTCCAACTCCTTGCTGATAGTGCTGACTTTTCCCGACCCAGGTATTGAGCACTAGACCTTGCGGTAAGCGGTCACATAGGCTTAGCACTTATCCAAGTAGACAGTTGCACTAAATATATTATTGACTAGCTGACCCGGCAGACTTCGTACTGCCTCAATCGATAAATAAAAGACCTAAACTTTTGTATAAAATAAATTTAAAACAAATAAAAGGAATCTGTAATTTATTTAAAAAAATGCTCGGTATATTATCAATCCACATAAAAATAATCTGATAGATAGTTAACAACTTTCATATTTATTTACCTTTTGAATCTTCTCTGGACTTCCACAAATAATTCAAGACCAAAATTAGCCAGTTCTGACGTTTTCAAATATTTTAGCGAGGCTAACGAACAGCAATTCATTTATATATATATATATATATATATAGATAGATAGATAGATAGATGTATAGATATAGATAATAATTGATTTCTTGTAAAATGGAAAACACCACGGACGTAAACTTCCTCCACAAGTAACACAAGCTAATTAAGCTTAGCTGGAGGGGGTTAACAAGAATACTAGTAATTTGTGTTTGGAAATTGCTAGTAAGCTTTTTTTTTTTGTTAAATATTATATAAAATAAAAAAATAACTCTAATCTCCTTATCTTAACAAACTATTTGATTACCAATATCTTATTAATTGGAACTAATGCAATAATAATAATATTTACCAAGTGAATAAAAAGCTTGTTTCTTAAATCGGATGACGAAAAGATTTTTATATCCAATCACGTAAATATTATTTTATCAGAAAATACTGAAATAAATACAAGTAAGCTTTTAGTATCTCCTCTATGACAATTTGAGCCGTAAGGTTTTGACAAATCATAGCATAGCAACACTGAAGTAATTTTAATTTAATGTAAAACATTAAATTGTATACGTTTCATTCTAAATATGTGCACTAATGACTTGGTTATTTAAATGTAAAGTATAAAAAAACTTTATAGAGACGATCCTAAATTAGAAAAAAAATAAACGAGCAGCCTTTACCAAATCAATGAAACCAAACTTTGTTTACTAGACACAAATTAACGGGTGCGGTGTGACACAGACAAATCGAGTATGCAGTAACACATTGGTACCACCACGGCTCATTACACTTGACGAACCAAAATACCCTTTGAAGCCAACATTTGACTCTCAAACTAGCCTGTAATTGCCCAACACTGGACATTGGCCGTGCCTTAAGTGAGCTAGGAGTAATTACCAAATTACTTGACAGACTTATTAGTGATCTTACCGTAGTCGGTTTATGACGATTGATACTTTGGAATTTTTCTTCACTTAGGATCGGCATCACGCTATTTAAGTTAAAATAATTTTAAGGGTATTGTCTATCTCTACTCTATGCTGAAAATATTGTGATGAATAATGTGCCCTTATTTGTGACCTCGTTTAGAATTTAAAAGAATATATTTTTTATAAATTGGTTTTAAAAATAACATTTCATAAATCTTTATTAATAAAAATAGCTATAAAATACGGTAAGTCAACAGCTCTTCTTGGAATTCTTTTTAATTTATGGATATTTAAATAGATTTAATTATGTTTCAAATACTCTCAAGGATTTATTACATAAACTAATCTAATTTGATGAAAATTTGTATCAAATTGTAGGACGTACAAGGAAAATTGTTGGTAAAAACATAAAGTACAGCAAACTTTCTATATAGAGACTCGTTCCGTAGTTTAAGTCCGTAAGTTAAAAGTTAAACTAAGAATATTCTATTAGAGCAGTCAAGTTAGTTCTACAAAGTTCAGAAAGTAGGATTGTCTATTCTGATATTTAAATTTCTTTTGCAACAAAAAGGGTAAATTACATAGTGAAAAAATGTTTCTGCTTTATTATTTATATTATTGCGCTTAATAAAATATGAGATGGCGTACATTCGTAACGTTTAATATCGGCATCGATAGTATTGGATATTGGGTATTCATACAAAGTTTTAAGTGGTATGGTTTGTTAACTTTATTAGTTTGAAAGATTTTAGAAGGGGTTTTGAAACCAGTCAGTTTTCAAACCGGATAAAACTTCTCATAATGTTACTATTTTTCTAACTAAACAATTCTTTTTTAAAATCTTGGATTGAAAATAAGAGAAATAATTATTTTACACGAGTCATTACTTTTCAAAAATTACCGTTATGCGTAAAAAATCAAAATCGGCCAAGTGCGAGTCGGACTCGCGCACGAATGCCGTTATATTTAGTATTTAATTTTGTTGTTATAGCGGCAGTTACACATCTATAAGATACAGCCTGGTGACAGACGGGCAGTCGGACAGCGAAGTCTTATTAATAATGTTCCGTTCTTATCCGTCGGGTAAGAAGCCCAAAAAAAAGATCAACGTCAAAACAACATGAACTTCAGTAACTGCAAAAAAACATAAACTGACTAAATGTGACACAGCAAAACATAGTCTGACTGAATGTGACAGAGCAACGCCTGGTGGATGACTTATTAAAGATAAAATAAATTAATTCACGTAAAATTAAGCTATAGCCAAGGCTATCACATAGTCGCAAATGGAATAAAGTATAATAATAATTATTAAACTTTAATTAATATCATAATATATGACAAAATTAAGACTATTCATACACAGACGAATCACTCCCAACCAATCCTAAGCCTCCACCTCCATCGCAAGAACTTACTAATTGAGACAGATTTAGTGCAAACTCTTAGTTGGGATTACAGCCTTAAACCAAGTCCACGTCGGCCCATCATTTATCATTAAAGTTAATTACTTGAATGGCTCAGTCCATTCAACTAATTAGTCTTTTCCAAAAAAAATCGTGGATAATTGCGGAGACTGATTACCAGGATTTTCTTTCTTGAAAGGACAGTAGTTGATAAATGATCACCTTTGCCATTCGGCCTGGTCCACTTTCTTTGTCAGAAATGATGCTGAATGGCAAGCAAGGCTTTTTACGACAATTGTTTTTTGTCAGCCGTATTAATGAGGTCGGCTTTATGATGACGGTGTCTATTAAAGGTTGATGAGGTAGTTTTTTTCATCACGCACTTAATGAAGGTTATTTATGACGATGTTTGTTATTCTATATTGAGGTTCTATTGTGATTTATATATAACGTATTATAAGTTCCTGATTAAATCAAGTTCTAATTGTATATTAAATCGTCATCACTGTGTGGGTTCCCATACAATTGTCTCAACATAAAATACATCGTTGATCGATCTCTCAAAAATGTTACCTAAAAATATTATGTACTACTACACCTGCTATTGAAACATATAAATGTGCGCAAATAAATTATATGGCTTCAAGAATATTTTTTCGCATATTAATAAAAAGTTTAAAAAAAGTGTAGAAATATAAAAAAATATAAATCCGTAATTTCGAATGGAATGTGAACATAAATCTAGAACAATAAACTAAGAAAATAAAATACTCACACCTGTTAAACAAAATTTTAGGAATAACTCTGAGAAAAGGTGAGCATTATGTCGCTATAAAATTAATAGTTCAATTTTATTAGAGTGACTTTTTGTAGTTAACCTTACATAAAAAGTTTATTTCTTTTTTATAGTCTATACGGTTCGAGATGATTGACATAAGATTAACATTGTAACTGGCAGTAATCGTAAAATGGGAAAACGGGGTAAATTTATCGCTTAAATTGTTTATATCGCTAAAAAAGACCTCAATATAAATTGAGAAATTTTAAATTTAAAAATGGTCCTTGAAAATTGAATACAATACGATAAGAATCACTGTGTTCAATTTATTATCCAGTGTAATATAAAAAATGACAAACATAAAATCACTAATGTCACAATATTGTTTCCCATGTATGCATTATTTAATTAAAAATATTTTTTTTAAGATTAAGAAATTGTAAAAAAAAATAAAACTACGCAAAAAAATGCGAAAAGTTGTCAATCAATTTTGGTTAAACGAAAATTAAATGTTTAAAACTAAACTCCGAAATGGTACGTTTAAAACGTATAGTAAACTTCATCTCTATTTCAGGCATTTGCAAATAAATAAATATTACTCAACGCCATCTAGCTCCTAACTAAGCAGAGCTGTGCTAAATTTCTACAATATGATTTCAAAACTAATCAACACAAATATATTATTATCTTTAAGATACCAAATAAAACTCTAAAATCAGAACCAGTGCTACTTTGGAGATTTTAGTCAACATATAATTTTATTATTATAGCATCAATATATACACATGACCAATTAGCCATCACATACATAACAAATGATTTTCCATACATAACAATAACAAGCGGGCAGTTCGCTCCAGGGGAGAGTAAATACAATGCGTTTGCATTCCAAACATCTCCTAATTATTCAATGGTTCAGTAATGGATACTGAATATACGGATTGTGCTTGGTATATGACATAACTATCTTAATTATACAAGGATATACTTACATTGGTATTCTTAATTACAATTTGCCGTAGTTGGAAAACTATATTTCGTAATTAATTTATAATTAATAATAAAAATAATAATAATAATTTGGATTTTTTACATTAGCTAGAACGCCAGAAGCAATTACACTATCCAATGGTCTTAATGACAACGCCTAATACTCACATTCACTCACACAAGCACACCCAGTCTCAGAACAAATCTTTGCGAATCACACAAATATTTGTCCCATGTGGGGATCGAACCCACAACACCAGTGCAGTGGAGAGCGGCGAGGCGACCGCTTAAACCACTTCACCACACGTGCAGACAACAGACATTTATGAATAACACAACAGACGAAATTAATAATAATTTTGCGGCACTAAATTATGTCATTGATACTTGTCTTATTTCACAGGTTTTGATTTGTTAGGCGAGATAAATAAGGGTATAAGTAAATGAAATAGTTTTTAACACACCCATTGTCGCTTATAACTGGCTTTAAATGCAATATTACCTGAAACAAAAAAAAATTGTTAAGTTATGATGCCATAAACCATTTTCAAACAACAACATAGTGTATGCATATTTATAGTGTGCTGTTTCAGACTTCATGACATTTATTTTAACTTAAAAATAACACTGCTGATATTCCACAAAAAAATTAAGCTACTTCACGCAAATTTTAGTTTTATGTCTATATATTCTACCGTTTAATCAAAATTACTATCTTTTACACGCTGGTAAATACTTGAAGCAATTTCAAAAAACGAAGCACGCGACGCAGATTTCAGTAAATCTTTTCCAGGAAAAACTATTTCGCACATGAATGAAATGACTTCCGTTACTCGGTGACTCCTGCCTCCCACTCACTTTCCTTAAGACACCAATCCTTGGCCATAGAATGAAATGAAAATTAATGGTAGTCGGGAGTATTTTTTCATGTCGGTTTGAGTATACACCATTACTTCCGTTTTTGGCGCTGAACCCTCATTTATTATGTAAGTTGGTCGGTAAAATGCTGTACGCAAAAATGCAGATGGTATGGCGGAACAAGCTTATTTCTGACGCAAAGTAAATTAAGTGTGTGTTTTACACCGATCTCCGTCGTGAGGTGAGCTTTGATGATTCGGTGAGGGCAATATATCAAAGAAGATTTTTAAAAGACGGCCTGTTTTGTAAACAAACATGTACTACCAAATTACGACGTCTTTTGTCCTACGTTTGTATACGTAATTCAATTAATTAACGTTATTCCCAATAGCTTTACAAATTAGCTTCATTGCGATAACAAAAGCAATTTAAACAATGACTTATTTTCCAAGTTATACATCATCTTCGGCCTGTCCGGTCCCATGAGGCTTCGGAATTTTTCGTGATTTTTCCCGATTCCGCCTAATTGGATTGATGGAGCGAGTCTCGCAAATCTGTCAGTCGAAGATAATGAACGCGCCAGCAGAATGAACTTTTGTCAAGTTAGGCAACTATTCTCCGTGAAAGGGCGATCACCGACATTTTCGTCGTCGTAAAACACGGGCCATAAATGAATTATAGCGATGAAAGTTGGCGAGAAGCAAGTTCTCATAATCGTAAACGTACGCTTGAGCTTATTGTAGTTCGTGAAAATAAAGTACCCTGGAGTTTTGAAACAATAAAGGGAATGATATTTTGAGAATAAACCGGTACTATGTGTACGTACGCAAATAAGCTTATAGTTGGTTGGTAGTGTGAGGTATCTTGACAGTGATTGGATGAAATTAGAGGATCGTAAACATACGTGATCTGGAGCGATGTTTGCCCACCCTCTCTCTTGAATAGGCCGGCCCGTGGAGCCCTTTCAGAGGTTGATGAAACACAAACTGTGTCACTTGGTACTACCGAAATTTCAGATGGTGTTTGTAGTTGCAAACGAACTACCTTGTGCTGGCGTAATAGGGTTTCCGAACATGCCTAAGTAAGTTTCTATCTAGACGGGTAGGTCCACCTGCGCTAGATTAAAGGTAAATTAATTCAAGTTGGAAACTGAATTACTTACATCTATTGTTAGATGACTCTAGAGGATGCGTGGACTATAGAGGTGGTTAGATTGAGTGCACCTAAATTAATTAATATACATACTATATTGATATTACTAAAGATACATTGTGCTTGTCATTATTTTCATTATTGCAATTCTGTCACAATAAGATGTTGAAGTGTGATAAATGGTTTCCTAGACGAGCCGACTTGTGATTTAGTCTGAATAAGTTCAGGCATTGTTAAAAAATAACTTTTAGGTTCTTGTTTAACTTACTTTTGATTGATGCTGTCTAAGTACTTGAATTCCTTTAAAATCGTTCACAATCGTAATGTATCACAGACGAGCTTTAGGTATATGTTGTACGTGTTTAACAAAGATAAGTAGACCTGAATAACTCAATTACCTGAAGCTAAAATCAATAAAGCAAAATTCAATTTACTACACAAACAATTTCAACAACGTTAAACACCAAATCACAACATATTCTATCATGTGTTTGCAGACAAGCCTGTCATTTGAATATTGCGGAATTTCATTTATCATAATTCACCTCTAGTAAGGGAACTAGGTAACGTCGGGGCACTTCCGTGGCACATGATTTGCATAATAACCGAACTAAGTGTACCATATCTTGCTTAGGATGGAATCCGAACCATAAATTTGGCGTTATAAGGACTAGTTTGCATAAGCCGATCGGGCCGAATTGATCTACGTCCGATCAATTCTCACACACGGATTCAAAGACATTTGGACGCATTAGGGGAATGTTAATAGAGAGAAGTGCAGACCATACGATTATTGTACGTTTTGACTCGAGTAGTGAATGTTTCGAGGAATAGTCAAAGTCATATGACGGCCGTTTAAAGTTCAAAGAGGGTGAGCAAGGGTCAATTTAATAAAGTTAGTTTTGCGTTAACGGACATGTTTACATAATTGCGTTAATTTTGCGCTACAAGGTAAAATTAAATGTTTTAATATGCGGCAACAAGCGTTTTATATCTTTGTTACCCTTCTAGCGCAATTATACAATAACAAGTGTTGCAAGGCAATTCTGGTGCTACCTCTGTATTTTTAATCGAGATAAACGAAGAAAACAATAGAATCAAGGCAAGCATTAAAATTACGGCAATTCTATTGCTTCCTTTGTTTATTGCGTTTAAAAAGAAAGTGATGGTTATTTGTATTTATAGCGATAGATATTGGTTTAGGTGTAAAATGTTCAAAATAGTAAATCTAAAATAGTAAAAGTGTGGTGTAAACCGTGATGGCAGATTTGAAAAAAAAAACGGTTTTCAATTATAATAAACATCGTTTTTAAATGGTATTACCAATTTAGCGAGAATAACCATTGATAAGTATTATGAGACGCAATTTAAAAATGAACTCATATGTAATTCGATTCCATTCAACGAAATATACTTTTATACTTCAAATACATTTCGCGTTATAAATAAATTCAACGTCCAGGGTTAACCAAATACAACATTGCAATTTTGAGATAGGGCGCTCTCAGCACATCGTTTGTCAAATCTTAGCAAGCTCATTTCATATTCACTTTGGCAACCCTACTGACAAAAAATGCAAGGCCGATAGTGAAGGCGATAGGCAAATACCCACCCCAAATCATGACCTAATATCGGGCAATTTATCACCGACAGACCTTTGTGCCTGTGCCATCAATCTTCAGCTTCCTTCCCATCAACACTCCAACTAATTATTGTCGATTGCCCTGGCAGTTTACTTGCGGATTTTAACATTATTTTAAGAGTTTGACGTACGATCTTTGCCGAATCAAATGTTCCTTCAACGGTATAATTATCCCCACTTTTCTGAAGGGGAGTTTGGAAATGTAAACACAAGCAATTCGTCACAGTGATGGTTGTTAATAAATGAATGCCGGGGTACAGATCTCTCGAAGGAAAGGGGAGGGAAATGAAACCATCCATTACGGCTCAAGACGGACAACTCGAAGGCAGAGGAAGGAAGATTTTCCTTAGCACCGGGAAATGAGCGACACAACCGTCCTCCCAGTTAATAATGAAACAATACTCACGTGAATACTACATGTACATTTGTTTTGGCCCTCGTGACACCTACTCTGCATAACCCTAATGACGTAATATTTTATTTAGTCAAGATCTGATAGCGGTGTAATTTCGACGTGTTATATTCTGTGTAAAACGAGTGTTGTTTCCACGGAAAGAAAAATAGCTTCAGGTAGATTTATTTGCGTTGAGGAAGTAGCGTAGCAACATTAAGTTAATAAAGCATAAAAATATTTTACAGCGAGTCATGGAGTGGCATCCATACACGCGAGTGGCAAGAGGGGCTATTTGCTTTATTACATTTACATCATACGCCCGTTAAAGCAGCCAACTGAACAAAATGTTGCATGAAATTTCTTTCTCGTGTCGCGATTGATCTTTTTACTTCCTTTCAAATAATGTTTTCTTATGGTACCGTGGATCATTCAAATTTTTGTAATGTTCATATTCTTCCAAATTTTGATAACTCTGGAGTTATTGAAACTATTTGCTCTTTTGAATAAACTCTTTGACCTTATTACTCTTTTGTATTAAAATATTTTAATTGAACTTAAGCTTAATAAAAATAACGTGCAAAATATTTCTAAATTGACCAACTTTTCATATAAACTTTCCAAAAAATCTATCTTATATATCATGTACGTCATGTTAAAAACCTAAGTGCAGAATTTCAGGTATTTTGCTTTAACATTTACGAACCTCGCAAATAAACTTACACCCCCTATTTGACCCCTTTGCGATAAAATACAAAGAAGAAACATCTACCAGTTTTTAAGTAAGACCTCCAGCTAGACATCTGTGAAAACTGCATCCAATTTTATGCAGTAGTTTTTAGTGATGCGCGTACAAACATACAGACAGACAGACTGACAGTCAGACAGACAAACAATCTAAAAGTATTTCTTTGCTTATACTGCTGTTATAACGACCTCTCGTAATATGAATATTTTAATGTCTTCATGAACATACATGGCATATTTGCAATTTTATTATATTATATGTATATAGAAGATCTTGAAAAGAGATATTTTTATTTTGCCTGTATAAATACTTTTAAGAACAATGTGCAAACATAAATCAGTCTGTTCTTGTTTTTTTTATTCTAAAAGAAGCTTCCATGCGAAAGTTCATTTCCCTTTCTATTAAAAATGACGCAGAACCCATGCCAATCCACCAAAAAGAGCATGGAATACGAGAGACATTCAAAAATAAAATTATGTATGCGTATGACAATACGCACGTAATAATGATTTCCTTTATTTTGTCCTCGGCGATCATAAATTTTCATTAGAACAGCCAGAGCTCAGTTTCACATGCGGCATTCCGATATATGAAAGTACAAGTTTTCTACGGCAGAATTTAATGCAATACACCCACTGGAATGAAGAAATATCGCTGGATCGGCCCATTTGACATGAAAAAATAATCCCCACAAAACAGGAAGAAAATAAAATAATAATGTATTTTCCTGTCTGCCCGAAACAATCTCATTGACCCTCATTTAATATATTATGAGTTAGAATAACTTCGTATCTTTGTTTTTATCTGCGGAATCGAGTATCCAATAAAAATCTGCGCTGAAAATCGCTCGGGTTAAAGCAAACTGAAAACAATAGATCGCATTGATTTTTCGCGGGAACCATGAAGGTAATATTAGAAAGCGAAGTGATTGTGTTTGGTTAGTCCAACAGTGAATAGTGGACGCCGCAGGACGTGACCGGTACGCAACAGCGAACGTGCGTTGTCCGGGATTTTTCCAAAGCAATTCGCGGAATAGAATGGTGTGTGCAAACACGCAACCTGACATTGGCTTGGTGCAGATATTTACCGAAAACTACGAGCGTAGTGTGAATTGTGTGTGAATGCAAGCACTATTCTCACGATCTGCAATACGCCGTCAGCACTTACAGGCGTAAATAAAAATTGAAAAATCGTCGGGCGCAAATCCCCCGGAGGCTGCAACTCGCACGTTCCACACGCACCGCTATCCCCTACAAAGAGCTGAACTGCTACATTATTTATTTAATTATTTATTTATTAAAGCTCTACGACAAACTCTCGAAAAGGTATTGCTCTTTACGACTTGCGAATGTGAATAATCTATGAAGATTTCATGTTTGAGGTCGGATAAGAGGTATTAGCGTTGACTTTATATAAATTAAGACTGTTTTAGTAGAAAATTAATATTTTATAACTACTGTTGGCTGATTCTTTTAGTAAACTTCTTTATCATTTTGCGGATCATGAGAAATATGGCGGGGTTTAATGGTAATAAATGTCTCGCTTTGATCGGGTAAAATTACAATTTATTAATTATTTAAATAAGCATGTCATTCTTCAGACAGATTTAGAATAAAGCAGTGTAATTAACTTAACTTAGGTAGACTAGCTGACAGAATTTCAAGTTCCTGACTACCCGTAACTACTGCCATGCCAAGGACCGACAGGACAAAGGAACGTCAATATGTTTTGAATGGTCAATCTCACAATGATCTTCAATAAGCGTTGATCACTCCAAGAACTGATTGTACTGTTATTACTTAACCATAGTTATGCATATTCAATACAAGGATTATATATTATATTCCCTGACAATATTGCAGTCCTATACCAGTCTATGTAAATCACTACCAGTATAATACAATGTGCAGTACGAGCTTCCAATATGCGATATATGCAACTATTTATAAACAATACAGGTAGCTGAGCAATATATTACGTTCGGTAGCTTTATCTTGGGAGTTAAGATATAACTTAATGATATCAATAACTAGCTCCTTTTTAGTAACAGTATCAGAATAAAATATGTATGCAGGTATACCTCATCTATTAACTGCCATCTGGTGAAAAGGGTGATTATGGCTGTTACCTGAAGTAGCTGGATTTTGAATTAATATGTTTGTTTGTTGTATGTTTGTGTCTCAATGTTATGTGATGTCTAATAAAATTCAATGTTGTGTTATGTGTTTAATCTAATAATTAATAATTTTAATAATTCTAATAATGTTGACATTTACACATATGAATTGTAATTACCTGAAATAAATATATATTCATATTCATTACATATTAAATTACATCTAGATAGAATTCTTAATGCGCCCGAAACTACGTAGAGTGAAATATTATATATTATGAATAATAATTATTGATATGAATCAATGGCTATATATTGTTAAAAATGAATTCAAACACAGTTTTTCTACAATATTTTTAATTGTTACAAAGGCCTAAATAAACACAACATGATCAATCATATTCTTCATTAAATTTGTCTTTATTCTATCAAGTCTATCACAGATTGATTGATGGGTCATTATTATAGGCGTTTCTTTTGCAAACCTTTTGTAGTAAATCGTTATTTTTTTCTACTAGCACCGGGACGAATGTACTTACTGTAGTAAGTAAATTACGACAAAAAAACAACAATAGCTACGGGAAGTAAATTTTAAGGTCATAGTGGCAGGAAATGGTAAATGCCATTCACAATAAACAAACAAACAATGCAAAAATACAAATACAAACGTCATTATTACCTTAGTGGTTACACAAGCATCATTAAATGTATCTATGGTATCATAATTATTAGGTTTGACAATTATCACGTTAATGTGATCGTTCGACTTTTGACAATTTGTTGTTAACTATACGATTAAACGAACTCACAATTCACCGACGCTGTCAATAGTTTAATAATAATAATCGTTAGACTTGCATCCATACACACACAAAAATCTCCAAAAAGCTGCCATACTCAATACCTGTAGGATAGTGAGAAAATTCTTGCAAACAGACAATCAGATCAACTCTACACCATCACAGCGATCACCAACCACTCTACACAATGACACACAACACTTAGATTAACACTTGGCTTCGGCCCGTGTTATTCTTAAAAAAACCGGCCAAGTGCATGTCGGGCCACGCGCAGTAGGGTTCCATAGAAAAATATTTTTAATTTTACTTTATAACTAAATGGCGTCCTTCAGAAAGGAAATGTTTGTAGTACACGAAACCAGCTAGCACGTATGACGAGATGTATGAATGTTGAGGAAGCGAAAGAAGTATGTAAGGAGCGAAGCACATGGCGTTCCATCGTCTCTGCCTACCTCCGTGGGATAAAGGCGTGATTTTATATATGTATTATGTATGTTTATTTATGTTTCAAGAATTTTGAACGAAATATTCTGAGTAACTGCATCTGACATTTCGGACCCCTATTCCTCTTGAACTAATAAAGTGAACTTATCCGCTATAGTTTTCCTTTAAAGTTCATTACATGTACTACCGACACAATTTTTTTCAGATTTTAGGATCCAGTAGTTTAGCTTTTAGAGGGGGGGGGACGCCCTACTCGAACAAAAATTTGGTCTTTAAAGTTATTTATCTCGCAAACGGATCCCTAAATCAAAAAACTGTCTTAGCAACCCCTAAACGTTTTTAAAAGTCCTATCTAACAATACCCCACACTATGGGGTAGGCGACAAAAAAAAAACATCCCTACTTTACATGTAGGGGAGCTACCTGAAAAAAAAATATTTTTCCAAATTTTACTCTACGACTTTCTTTGTTTAGTTAACATACATGTTCATGCAAAATTTCAGTTTTCTAACACCAACGGTTTCGTCGCTATGCCGTGGACAGACGGACAGACGGACATGGCGAAACTATAAGGGTTCCTTGTAGGTACTACGGAACCCTAAAAACCGGCATAAGCCGAGATTATAAAAAATAGAAAACAAAATAATAATGATTTATTTACGTAAAAAGAATAATGCAGTAAGTACAAAAATTTACACTATTATTAGTAGTACATTAATAGTAATGACTGGCTTACTACAATTAAAGTGGGTGTGGTGCTGTTCTCCTAGCTAGGTTACAGAATAACCTGTGTGAAGGAGTGACAGTGCCATTCCCCTATTGTTGGAATACAATAGTCAGTAGGCAGTACAGTATGACATTGATGATAAAGTTTAATTTGATATCTTTTTGGTGTTTATTATAATAATATCATAATATTATTTAACAAAATTTTTATGCTTATCTCTAAATCCAGTAGAAAATTTGTGAATAGCTTTCATAGAGAAATCATTTAGGTACTTACCTTGGGTTATCTGTCATTAGGATGAGATAGTTAATATATTTTCGTTGGCTCTAATAAGTTCCAGTTATGAACAACAAACTAGGCATACTATAGAATTCAGAAATCCTTAGATAATCAATATCATAAATACCTATATACCTACTAGCCATTTTTTTTTACTCAATTGCTGTATCGTCTTGCATAGCAACAAAGTTACAAATGTATTGATGATTAAACAGCTTTATGGGAGAACACACAACAAAACAATGTTATCTTTGTTGTGATAGCGGACAGTCCAACAGTTATATTTAAACCAATAGAGAAGGGTCTGTATCACAATAAACAGTTGGTTAAAGTCCTTTCTCCTAGCCCATTCCTCAGTTTAGTGTTCCCACATCCTCTCTGTATCAATTCCCAACTCCTCATTTGCGTCCACCATAAGTTTTGTTTTGCGTCGCACACAATCTAGCTCACTGCATGCGAAATTAAGACTAACGGCCAAGAAAATACGAACTATATTACAGGAGCTTACAGTCTTACATACTGACCTGTTTATGTTAGCCCCTATATCCTTTCCTCCGCGTACTATGTTCTTGTTCTTGGCAGTATACGGCCTGCTTACACACATTAGTTTATTTATTTTTGTATTAAGTAAAAGAAAATCAGGAAATAGTTTGTCGTGTGTGAGCCTTACGAGGCCGTAATCTACTTTATGTGACGCTGCGAACCCAAAGTCTGTAAAACATGCCCGGGCTGGGACAGTCATATAACTTTGAAAATAAAACGAATGGTTGGATTTAGCATCCTGTAGTTACGTACATATATATATTTTGTCGTTGAAATTAACGGTACATGTCAGTTTAAATATATTTAAGTTACAATACACTAATCTATTTCACCGCTATGATATTCTTCTATTCGTCTTCACTAAAGTTTATCACAACAAAAAGTGTGATAAACTTAAAGCAAACTTTCGTACCTATAGAGCTAAACAACATTAGGCTAACAGTTCGCCGTTATCTATAACGTAAATACTGCCCGTGATACTGCGCGCGCGATCGCTTGATAGATAAAGAACCAGGTCAGCGACCTCCGCGCTTTCTACCATTTTACCGAGCGGGTATATTTCACTACGATTTTTATAGAGCTCTGAAACTTGTTCTTTACTAAAACCAGCTGCTTCTGCAAACGGTGTTTTGGTACCGCCTGGGTTAACGGAATTCACGCGGACACCATGTATAGCCAACTCTAGAGCGAGACACTTCGTAAATTGATCCAAAGCCGCTTTTGATATGCAGTACGGCAAAAAATCCACACCCTTGACAGGTCCAAACGCAGCCACGCTCGATACATTAACGATGTTGCCTTTCGTTTTAATAAGATGAGGTGCAGCCAAACTCGTAAGAAGATAAGCGGAACGCACATTAACCGCCATAGCACGATCAAAAAGTTCCACTCCGTCGAGAATACTTCCTCGAACACCAACTCCAGCATTGTTCACGAGCACATCGATCTGACCAAATGTGTTCACAGTCTTTGTAACTATGTTCTTCACGTCTTCATCTACGGACAACTCCGCCTTGATAACCAAAGGTTTTATACCTTTTGTTTCCTCACATTGTTTCGCAACTTTGTTCAAAGATTCTTCATTTCTTCCAACTAAGACAACTTTGGCAGACTGCTTGGCGTACAATAGTGCGGCATCTGCGCCGATGCCGGAACTGGCGCCGGTGATCACGATAACTTTGTTGTTGAAGTCCATCGTCGCCGGCGTCGCGATATACATTAACTGGTTTTCGTTTTTATCGAACAGCTTTATGCCTCATTACACATTGATAAAGAAACGACCTTCCATATTTGTGATCTCTCACTATCGTTATAGTCGTACCGTAACGTTAATAAATTCCTGGTAGTTTTTATTATTAGGTATATGTATTAGTATGGGTGATTAGTGATCCATTAAAAAGCTATTAGACGTAGGTACGGACTTGCACAACACCATATTCAATTAATCACTAAGTTGACTGTAAGTGTATTTTCAAATAATATGCTTGTTTAATCCACATTCCAAGTTTTTGTAATTTTGCCAGTGTTTCAATTATGATTCCAGGCATATCCGACCAAATCAGTGCACTGTTGCACTGCTGCCTGTGCTAAACTAAGTATGTAACGAACACGGCTCACTTGGCAAAGCTCGAATGAAGCTGCGGACCTCGGCCTCAGTGAAAACGGGTACCTAATAAAATTTTACAGTTGTTTGACGATATCGAATTCTGCGACAAAGCAATTTTTTTTTAACAAAATATTTGAGCAATGACAGAGCGGTCCCGAACGTCAAAGAGGGAACGTGTGCATTACACAAGCCGTCACGCGTACCACGAATATTTCCGTACGGTAGCCTGTCATTTCATTATTGTCGGCCCGGACTCTCGGGAAAATGTTAGTAGAATTATTCGCAACGCGTTAAATTTTTTAATATAACCTGCAAACCTTTTACGCCATAAAATATTATATTACCCACGCATTAAAATAATCTCGCGTACCGGTAAAATAACGTTATTTTTATAAAAATCTATTTCATATTAATGACTTGTGATATAGGTTTTAAGCCGTAGTCATATTGGTGGGCATTTGGAGATATTAAACATGGGTTTAAAATGGCATTAACAATGCAGGATTGGTTAATCCATTCATCCTGACTTGCCTCTCGCATTGAGGGCAAACTACGTAATGTTGGTTTCGAGGCATGCCATTTACATGAATGATTATTCAGGCGGAGAGATGGGCGCGAGCGATTTCGGCCTTTAAAATTTAGGAGTGTAAGATGGTTTTTGTGTGATAGGATCCTAAGACCATTGCGGAGTTTGTCTGTGCAAGCCGCGGCATTGTCCGGGCCCGTTAGCTTATGTTAACACACCGTATCCCCAGTTGGGACATAAACATAGGTACAGTAAGCAAACATAAATCGAATTCCTCGAGATATTTTATTTTTATAGGTACTAGGTGCTTAATGAACGCTCGTGTACCCTCTCGTCGGGTAATATGACAAGTTTCGCAGAAATTCTATACTAGACGTCTGAGCTAGATTAATTTAGTTTTGCGACGGAGTTCTCATGAAAAAATATTATGAGAAAATAAATAAAGTTACCTTCTTTAGTTGAAGCATGTATTTTTTAGGTTATTTTGCTTTCAATCATACCTATATTATTAATACTAAGAATCAGTCAAAACAGTTTTTGGACTTGAAGCGGGATTAGAACCCGTGATGCTAGGCTATTGCTTTACCTCTCAACCAGTCTTTACCATATTATTAATATTATATTACATTAACCTATTAAGACGTTTTACCCTAATGAGACTAAACAATTCTAAAAATAACTTAATAGAAAGAAAGAATATTTTTATAGGCACAAAACATAAAATAAACAATACAGGAAATACAGTCAAATACAGTTATACAGTCTGTACCAAAAGGCCAGCAGCTCAGCATAATGCTAAGTGCCCGCAATGAACTACAGTCACCTAACGCTGAATTTCAGCTGCAGCCCACGAGTGCCGTACGCTCAAAACTACTAAAAATAAATTTAACTAAAATTAATATCCGTTGAATTTAAAAAGGAAAAAGAAAGTAAACACCATATATAAATAAATAAAAGCTGTTTACAAATTTTAAAAAATACAAAATTAATATTTAAAAAAAAATATAAATAATAATATATGTTTAAATCAAATATTATTAATAAAATAAATATTATTATATGTTTAATTAAATATAATTATATGTTTAATAAACGATTAGTAAATATAAAAGAATAAGGCCAGATATTTTTGATTAATTTTTGTCCATTTACAATTATATTGTTTGTGTTTAAGCATCATTAAGGTCTGTCGATATACATTACTTACTTTTATATCCACCACTGACTATAGAACATCGCAAAAAGGTTCTTACGCTGAACCAACCACCAATGCATCGGACAAATGAGTTTCTAAACTGTAATTAATGCAGAATTTAATGCGGCAAATTACAGCCGGCGCTGCTCACTAATTCGTACTGATTACTTGTTAATCTAGCGCTGAATGCTAACACGGACAGTAATCTAACAATTTGGCGACAAAAATTAAGGGAAATGTTGCAATACTGGCTATTTCCTTCTTGTTCTGCCGAGCAACTCAAATTGTGTAGTATTTTAAGATCTAGTGTGTTACTTTCAATTTTAATTATATTTTCCGATGTCTGTACCAAGCAGGTTCAAGCTAAAGTTTTAGGTAATAGGGACGACTCCATTCAATCAATGGAATAAGCACGAGCCTATTCCATTGAACTTTTTTAAAATTACAACCGCGCGTGAAAAATGTGACGTCATTCCCGTTAATTTGGCGAAAACTTTTTTAGAGAACCAAACTTTTTGCAAAGATCCATGTACAATGACCGTAGGCTTTTTCATATTTATAAAGGAGCCAAACAAAAAGGTTCTGATATCTTCATTTGAATATTGTTTTGTTTGGTTTTCTAACAAATAGCAATACTAAGTTAAGATTAACATGACAAATGAAGCAAAAATGTTTGTTACTGCGATGGCAATTTTATCACAAAGTGGGAGGAAAAGAAAATGAATTTTTCTTCAGCCTTGATATAATTAACCGACTTAGTTAAACGGTTCAAACGCTGGCAATCATAATTATTTTAACAGGCTCTAGTAAAGAAAGATTTATTACATCAACATTTTGCCAGGCCTTAGTACGAAATATTCTTCATTTCTCAACTTTACTGTCCATTTACAGAAATTATTTAGGACAGGGTGTGACATTTTTAGTACAGTAATGTGTTTGTATCGTATTTGATAGATCTTTATAAAACAAAATACATGGCATGAAACTTGAATAGTTGACGTGGGTTGGACTTTCTCATCCTTCATTTATGTTTATCGACAGTCAATGTCTAAAATTATTACTTTTGATCGACGTTATTGTACTGTTTAATACATAAGGAATCATAATTAATTAAATAAGATTACCGTTATTGTGGATAAAACACTGACTATAATGGTGGTATTTGTAATTAAAAGAAAGTTTGTCTGTTTAAATATAACTTTTTTACAGGATATTCCTCCAACAAACCTACTGTCGTAAATATTGGCTATTCCTACAACCTCATATTTATAAGCTACGTGAAAACTCACGTTTTATATTTTCAAGGTAAATTTTGACGACGATCTGACGGGTCCTCGGGTCCCAAGCCAAGTCTGCGCCGTGGGTGGCGACACCCATAACTGGGCTGTTATCATAAATCTCTGGGTCTGCAATGGATCACTCTGTTAACCCCCTACTTGCTTGCCCCTCATCATTTATACTGTATTATTGAAGTCCCCATATCTGCAACCCTTTTAGAAAATACAAAAAAAACATAAATTGTAATCGTTTTTGTTGACACGAATTTGTTGCGATAAAAAATTAGTCATAGCTGTAGGTAAAATTAAGAGGGCAATGAAAACAAGTTATCACAACTAAAACTTTTATCAATATTTATATTGCAAACAGAAACACAACTGTAAAAGCAATTGAAGTTTATTTAGTAATACTAAATAAATAAATAAATAAATATTTCACAACTCACACACAACGCCATCTAGTCCCAAACTAAGCAGAGCTTGTACTATGGGCACTAGAATAACTGATACTAATACATTTATACTTTTCTTTTGTAAATATATAATTATTATACATAGAAACTATTATATCATCACTAATAATTATTATACAAAGATTTGTCTTAAGTGGGAATCGAACCCACGACCTCGGCGTCACAGGCAGGTACACTACCCACTCCGCCATCTGGTCGTCAATTACTATTGTGTTACGTGATTGCAGTGCCAAAAACCAAATAGATATAATTTATTTAAAATTCAAATTGTCATCAACTAACGAATATTGTCATGTGACAACTAATCGTAGAGTATAATTAAATTGTATTTCAAAATGGACGTCCGACAGGAAACCAAAGTTTCGCGGCGTGGGCCACGCGTTGAATTTATGAATTAATTAAATGCCAATAACTAAAAGCTGTCAATATTCAAATTCGTGTTCAACATAATGGGACGTAACGTTATGTGTATGTGATATGTCTGTTTAGTTATAACATTATATTAAAATGTGAAAATTAGCCTCAACCCGACTTAATTAAATAAATTATTTATGTTGTACATTACCAATTTACGGGCTGAGCGGAAAAAACATGTTAATTTTTTTACGATTTTTTTTTCGTGTTTTATATAATATTTTTATAATATTGGCTCAATATTTAACAAACATATTTTTTTTGATACGTATGTAATTGTAATACAACTCAATACTAATCTTCTCTGGATCTTTAAATATCATAAAGGTAGACTTATCTAAATTTTCAACATCCAAGTACCTACATTACATGTTTCTACAATTTGCAAGAAAGCTGCCCAAGATACAGTAGATTCAACAAACAAAGTTAGACATCATACTGCATTGCAGTACTTCTTACATGGTTTACTTGACATAAGTATGCAATGGTCTGTTAAATTTAACTCCAAATTGATATCGTAGTAGAAGGCGCTCATACCACAATGAAGTACACTTTGATTATATATCTATTCCTCTGAGAAAGTACATATCAAGCTGTACATTTTCAGCATTGCACGGAAAGCCTGTGCAATGCGAGACTAGCTTATTATATACTGGAAATGTATAACTCAATATGTAACTGTATGTTTACTCCTTTATTTTCTGCTTGAAGTGTAAGATATTGCAACCTTATATACTATGGATTTATTTATAATAATTTAATTGCATTTCTATATTTAAGTTTATTTTCTCTTTATAACTTTGTTTTGGTTGCTATAACTTACACATAGAATTATTGTCAAAAAACAAACAAATATTGTATGAATTATTTGAAAAGATGGTGTACATGAGTTTCTCACCAGCTCTTCTCATGATGCAATACCCATCGGAGCTGGTACTTGGATTGATTTTAATTCAATTCTCTAAGTTTAAGTTGAATTAAAGTCAATCTAAGCTCCGGTGTCAAATCATTTTATTACAATAAGTATTATAATTTAGTTAGCTAAGTTTTATTTTAATTTTATATTTTTTGTGTTTTGATGTTTGTTTTGACGTGTCCAAGCGCCCCTTGGGGCCCATGGAAATAAATGATTTGATTTGATTTGATTTGATATGTACGCTTGTTTCCAGTTACGTTTGTCTGCATGTGTGGTGTAGTGATTTAAGCGGTCGCCTCGCCGCTCTCCACTGCACTGGTGTTGTGGGTTCGATCCCCACATGGGACAAATCTTTGTGTGATTCGCAAAATTTTGTTCTGAGACTGGGTGTGCTTGTGTGAGTGAATGTGTGTATTTGGCCTTGTCATTGGGACCATTGGATAGTGTAATTGCTTCTGGCGTTTTATCTAATGTAAAATATCCAAATTTATCTTTATCTTTATCTTTATACATTTCTGATTGCTTAACCGACATGCTGTTATCAAAAAGTAGATAGCTTGTAAGGGGAGAACGGAGTGAGAATTATAATTATGTTTGAATTTTTCTAGTGCCGTGTATTTTTTTTACATACACGGACTCCATTCAATTTTATTCATTCGCGAGGTCTCGATTTAACGATTTTTCTATTAGGACATTTTTAATAGCAGCATGCAAAATTGTGCCCAGGGGATGCAAATAAATACTCTCAACACGTTTTTGAGTAATATAATTATGTATTGACTAATAAGATAGCTATTCTACAAAAGAGAAAACCATAATAAAGGTACAACAGTAGGTACCCATTACTGCTCTCATCCCATCTCGTTTATCTGTGAATCCGAACCCTTCCACACTCCGAACGGAGACCAAATTAGTTTTTGCCACAACCGTCCCTATTTCAGGAACTGTGTATTTTCCGGAATGAAATGTGCAGGATATTATGAACTATCTATGCAACCATCCGAATCCGTTCAGGCGTTGCGGCTTGATTGAGTAAAGCGATTAGGTAACATACAACATAACAACACGCCTATATTACCCAGAACCGTATGGCAAAGGAGTACAACACCCACTTTTCACCTGTTGAGTTTAGGTCCCATGGGATAGGGGGTGAGCCTATCGCCATCCACCGGGCATTATATCAACTCCGTGCATTTATTGTTAATTTCCTGACGGAAATTTCACAAATACCACTTTTCCCGACCCGGGAATCGAACTTGAGACCTCGCGGTGAAACGCCTACCATCAGTCTATCGAGGCTGATAGTAGCTTAGTTTTAGTTTTGTAACATTTATTATACACAAAAAAAAATAACATAAAAAATCACTTAGAAACCAAATAAAAGTTACATACTCTTCATATCTCCTGCTATTAAGTAACACGCTTTTATTTTGGTAATGGATTAAATTATCGGTTGAAGCCTTATATGAAAATAAAAGTTAATTGTTTACTGATACCTTTTTAGCGTTTCTATCTGTCATTCAAATAAAGTGCAATCACAAATGTAAACATTTTGGTATGGCTTTATCGAGATTTTCGAGATGGCTAAAACTTAATTCTAGTGGTGATCTGTGTTTATTCACCTAAAATTAATATCAGTTTAATAATAAAGTTTCAAGCAAGTCTTGTTCTAAATACAATAATTGTGTTGCATGCGTCTGCGTCCTCATTTGCGAACACAAACATCTCGTGTCAAAATATTATTAAGAGACAATAAAAAGTATCGATTACTTTTACTAGAAAAGTGAAATAATTAATCACTTTTGTGGGATCTAGTGTAAGTGTGAGTACCCTATTTTTCTACTTATTTGTGTACTGTATACCCCTGTATAAATAATAAATTTGTAGTAAATAATTTGAATTTATTTAAACATGCCTTAGTGGCTTCGAGCCTTCGACTTGATTTTCACCATTGCATACTTTGTGCAATAAGTAAATAAATAATTTTGACTGCCTGGATGCTCTAGTGATTCAATAATAAACTAATAATGTTTATTGTTTCTTAAACATACATAAATCTGCAACTTATTATCCTTAAATAATCCTCCTTTTCAGGTCGGAGGTGGAGTGCATAAGATAGAAATATTTATTTTGACCAAACTACTCTATAAAGCCAGGTGCTGTAAATGGACTAGCCTGCCCTGAGGAATACCATAAGTTTATGACAGTTCTATAACACATATAAGACACCAACATTGGACACTATTTTGCCTTGTAAGTTTATTTTTATTTTTCTCAGTCATTAATTTGAAAAAAAAATTTAAAGTAAGATCATTTTAAAATATTAATGATTTATACCTTATTAGTTCCCACTTAAATTCTAATTGGTAAAGTTTTTGAGCAGATGTTGCTGATGCTGCTTGGCACCTTCAACCATTAATGACCAAATTCTGTTATTTTGTCATTGTTAATCCATAGCTTGGCACACAAGAACTACTGAATCATCTTTTTCCAAATCTTAGCTCACCAAATGTTTATTTATAGCCTGAATTCCATCTTTAAGAGTCCATTCACAAAAAAAAACCTTTGTAAGAAAGAAACATAGGAACTATTATAATTTCTGAAAGTTTCCAGTAATAATAAATGTGTTAGTTAATTATTTAAATTTCAACTAATCTTCTTTCAACAAAAATACTGAAGATAGTGCAAGCTGAACTGCAGTGCAACAGTTGGTCAAGATCCTTTCTACACAGACTGACATCTACGTATATGAATATGAAGCAAATGCAATGTTTATTAATTAAATTTTCAAGCCACTAACAATAATTTAAGATCTGAAATAAAATACTTTTATTGAAAAATACTTGTTTAGTGTGCAATAATTATCTTCTATTAACTTATATACAAATAATATTCCAAAGAAACCTAAAATGCATTTATTTTTACATAAATTCAGTTTAAATTTGTTTCAAATTTCTATGTTTGGCATTTCTTTTGATACATCTTCTTTATCTTCTGTTTCTTAATGAAAAAGTGTAGAATTTATGGCAAAGTCTGAAAATATACAAAATAAATATGTATACATACATATGTTATGTTATGTTAGCATTAGGTTAGATACATAAGATACTTTTACTATATAGCACATAAGAACTATGACCTAGTTGTTTACCTTACTTTCATTAGTATTATACTTTTTGATTACTTTTTGTGTACTTCGTAATTGGCGTACTGTTCCAATATAAATTATTTACCTACTGCCCGTAAGCTGTGAAGTGCCTCTATGAAATAAATAAATAAATAAATAAATTATAATCAATCTAATTAAGGTTTAACTGTTGTCTTTACTCACATTGTTATTAACATTTACTAATGGTATAACTTATCTAATTATGTCTTAATATTGTCCTTTCCCACATTGTCACTAATGATACTAAGTCCATGTTTATTTGTTTAGTCCTAAGCTCATTAGGATAATGTTCCCTCACCATCATTACGCGGAGTGACCCCCTTAAAAACGGTGGTCCCCTCATTCTAAAATCAATCTATACTCGTGTCTTAAAATTTGTTCCTTATAATACTATTTAGGAACAAATTTTAATACTTACGAAATCTTTGTTTATTTATTATTGAGTGATTTTTAGCATATTAATGCAAAAGACATATATTGCCCAAATATTTAGTACACTTCTTCACTTTGAAAACGAATTTGAAATTTACAGGCAGATTTGTTTCTGACAGGGCTTATCATGGACTGGTCAGCAACCTGTCAAATTGCCCCTGAGTATTATATCAACAAAGGATTGTTTTTTTAATGTGTTTACTTGACATCTAAAGCTGTTTATGTGATTGTAAAACATGGAATAATGACCATAAAACTTTGAAAACTTCAATCCAGATAATTGAATAACTATCAAATCTAAGCACAACAATAAACCGAATCATTTACGCAACAAAAAACTAAGTGTTATTTATTTTTTATCACGGCAACTGCAGATAATGGTTTCAAGGAAATCAATCAGCAATCCATTGGCTTCGGCTCAAAGCGGATGCGGTGGATGCTAAGCGTTTAACTCATTATTTGGCTACCGTACAACTAGATCGATGTGCCAAAAGTACTTCCAATTGGGCTTGCCATGTGCAAGCATTTTTCGAGAATGCACAGCTGGATAATATTGCTAAATTTACAAGTTTGTATATGTAGATTGCTACGAATAACATTGTAAATGTAATAAGTGCAAACCTACCAGTCATCACTTGAAATAACGTGCAGTAATTGCAATAGAAGTTTATAAAAAATATAGCTTTTTATACCAACTGGGACTTTGTCTTTAAATTCAATTTGTTTGAGAAGACAGTTGCTTCTTTGGCTACCTTGAGTGGTTACATATATTATTTTGAAATAAGACTGAGAATAAATACTTTGATGATGATAATAATAAACTTTAAATAACATGCTATCAATTAAAATAAACATGCATAACCATGTTCAACATTCTTATAATTATATTTAAAAATGATGATTATTATAGATTAAAATTATATGGTCCAAAAGCAGCATTTTTTATTCAAACATCGAAAAAACATGTCATTAAGATGCCTATTTGATACAGTTTCGCAACGCTGGACGTCGGTATTTCAACACATCTAAAAGGCGGAAAATCTTTCAGGAAATTTCACATCTTTTGAAGCCTCCTTTCCTTTACTGTAAATATACAAGTTATTGAATACGATAAAAAGATGACAGCATGATGATGGATTGCGGTGCCGGAAATGTGGAAGTAACCGACCCTTTGGTAGAATAAACTAACCGAGATGACCATGATGTCCATTTTGCAAAAAACACGTCACGAGTCCGTGTGTGGAAACGGGTTATCTTTTACAGGTTTCTCTTGACGAGAATAATGTTCTGTGCTCTAGACTTGCAAAGATTACTTCCTAAAATATATTTTTATTAAAACTGACGTGAGTTTGTAACATTATTCAAATTATGAAATACGGGTGTTACTCACGTAATGTTGGTCTATTTAATCTTGCACTGGCTGCGACTCTCTTAAAAATGCCTTAAAGTATAAGTGAAACCGTGGTTGACTAAATAGACCAACATTACGTGAGTAACACCCATATTTCATAATTTGAATAATTCTTAAAATATTATAAAAAGGGTAGACTTCACCATACTATCAGGGTATTCTCTTGTAACAATATCTATGAAATTTACCTTGTGATGCCCCTGAGTTGTAAGCTTGCAAGTATTCATTGGCGACGGTGACTGTTTACTATCTGGCGGGTCATATGATTAAAGCAACCGCAGTAGTAAAAAAAAATGTTATAGTAACTTTGCTTCTATGGTCAACTCAATGGTTTCGTCTTAACTTTGTTAAGCTTACCTAGTCTCAATGTTTTTATTCACTTATCAGAATAAACTCTTTGTAGTTTTTATGATAATGTGGTTAAAGTTAACCTTCTGTCAAAAAACATTAACAATCGTTATATCTACTTTGTAGAGAACTCTGTCAGTGTTATGTAATAATGTTGTGTACAGCCTATTCTGGGCTTTACATATCAGTTCGATGCTCGCTGGACCAGCAGATGTGCCAATCAGTATTCTCTGAAATGCTAGTAGACATATATCTGCATCAACTGAGCTGCATTTCTGCATACGATGCAGCACTGCGGCAGTCGTTTTGAGGATTATATAGCGTTTGGAAGATGAATGTATATTTTGAGTTTTGAGGTCGATTGCTTGTATGAACATATTATTATGTAAATTGTTCTGATAAGCAAATTTTAACAGTTTTGAATAAGTCCCTGGTAGCCTATTTTGGACCTTCTGGTTTGTATAGAAATTTATAGAATTAACCAGCACTTAACTATCTGAAACCTTATTAGAAACTGGTGAAGTTGTAGTCTTAGTAGAATGCTTATTTTTGGCTTAAGAAGTCAGCTCAGACGCAAATATTGACAAAGGGGTCTCTATTCGAATTGGATGATCACATATCCCAAAATTAACCAAGAAAAACGTAGCTCCGTTCATGAATGGTGAAAGATCAATCAGCAAGGTCCATACTTAATCACTTTTTCCCCCAATCACTGGCAGACAATGCAGATGTTTAACCCAAAATATTTACTCGGTCAATAAATCCAATTAATGTACTCGCTAACTCTGCAATAAAATAAAATCCTTTATTTATACAAAACCACTCTATTTTTTTAACTATTACGTATTTGCTATGTGAAAAGCTCTAACGGTTCGAACCACTGCATGCAGCGCTTTTTAAAGGCTGGGGACAAATTAGTAGATATTGAAAATAAAATGCAGTTTGAACGAAACGATTTTGTCAAAAACATCGTTCCGACAGTGAATCGTTTATTTATCGTGCATTGATTAGAATCTTGCTTTTATATCGTCTATAAATAGGATATCTATTTGGTAAATAGAAAATAAATATAGATTTAGATATCAATTAGTTCTACAGCCATAAAATTACATCTTATATTAAACATCTCACAGTGTTAGTTATCGAACTCCTCTGAAACGGCTGAACTGATTTTATGTTTTTTGTGTATATTTGGTAGGTTGAGAAGTGGGTAGGTCAGGTAAGCTATTTCTTAAACTCCTAGTAGTAGGTGTAACTAAAATCTGGGTTACTTCACTTTAATGCCAGTCTTGCGTTTACGCTAGTATTTAAATACAATAACTACATTTCCAATTTTTCATAAATAAAGCACATAAAAAAAAAGATATGCTGGTATATATGTATATTAAATCCTCAGCAAGGCACGGTCGCCATCCATCAGGCTCTCAAGGCCTATGACAAGAAGGCTTACTTTTCTCATGAATATTTATCACGCTGTTTATTCTCAACCCAAGACTCTTAAAAAAACATATTAAGTTTTCACTCCGTTGCTAATTCTAATCTAGGGCCTGTTGTATAATATTCTAATGATTTTCGTTTAGATGAAGTCAGCAACAGAACACATAATAAAAATTCAAAGTCGCTTAATTCTAAACATCGTAATTATTTCGTGTTTGGATAAAACTAAACTAATAGTAATTAGTAATATGTGCATTACTTCATACAAGGGATATTCTGAATGTGAAATTATTATTTTTATGTTGCTGACTGTACTATACTATCAAAATATCTTATTACAGCTTTCAGCCACGGCTTAACGGATATAACTTATGCCATGCTATTCCTAGGATGTTGAACTAATGTAGGAATAGCTTATTATTTATTGAATAAGAAATATTCAACATTTCTTTGATGACGTCAACTTGTACGCGTTTTTACGAACTATTTTTACGCAAATGATCAAAGGTAAAAGGCTGAATTTATAATATTTAATATGTTGTTCGTATTTTACCGTACTTGTACGGAGTATTTGTGTATATCGGTGGGTGAATATTTTATGCTTGTTACGATCTTGTTTTATTATATTAAAATTAATATTTTATCGATTTGAAGACGGATAAAAAGCTGGTATAAAATATATGTATTTGGCCGTACGCAAAAATTTTTAGAAAAATCATTTTCCTTTATACTTAGGATTCTAACACGCACTAAGAAGGCTACTAAGTGATCAAAACTATTTGTTTTTTAAACAAAAGCGCTCTTTATTACAAATACAATAAATCTAAAGTGAAAAAAGCAATTTATCTGAATAATATGAACCTTCACTATAAAGAATCTTACAAAAAGAGGCATTTATCTTAGTTAACACAAAATAGAGCTGGTTACGCAACTCTACTCATTATAATTATATAATATATTATTCTATTATTTTTATTTCAAATATAATTTATTTTATCTCAGTCTGGTGGTTTGGATTTCTGCTCTTAGGTTTTATAGCTCGAGTGTTGCCGAAAGAGGTGCAGTTTCCTGGCTGCTAGACCATAACGCCATAAAAAATCAAAATTCAAAATTATTGAAGTTTAGTGACATTGTGTCAAATATTATTATAATTTTTCTCATTCTTCTTTGAATCATCATCCATACGCTTCCGCTATACCATTTATCTTCACCCGCTTTTTTGTTAAATAAAAAATTAAACCGCAATCGCAAGAAACCAGCTTCGGAGGATCCTGCCCTCGGAAAGGTACTTCGGGCTGTTTTACTGGTGAGTAGATAGATTTCCCTTACCACCAGACTATAAATAATTATATTTTTATCGTTAATATTATTTTCGTTTATTCATTCATCATCTTATTTTCATCGCCCGGTAGGGCAGTTTACAGCGCTCTACCAAGAGCCTCAATTCATAATAAATAGAATAGGTCACGAAAATCTTTTGAAATAATTGCTTTAAAAGTTTTTAAAAAGTTTGGATCACCGACTTCTTAAAAACCTTCAATATCAGGCCGAAAAATTCTTTGACAAAACACGAAGGCATTGTTTTTGGAGCTGTCTTTGTTTGGAGCAACTTCTTTGATCAATCATGACAAATTGTGTTTTGTTTTAAGAGCACCCCGTCACACTGTTTGACAGTTCTTTGCTAAAAGTTTCCTCTGTAAAGAAACCAGCAAATACGAATTAGTTTTTGATGTTAGATCGATATTTTTTTTTAAATGTTTTAATTGGTAGCAGGTATTATGTTGAATATAGACGATTTTCCATCACCGTTAGTAAGCGATAATTTATATGATAAATAAACACATATCTTCGAAAAGACGAATCTTAACGATTTTATGGACAGAGGTGTGTGCCGTGCGTTCGAACCCGAGACCTTTGACTTCGCAGTCCTACGGACTCCCACTCGGCAATCGCTGCTTTTCATAACACCGCCTCATAAAACGAGTTTTTTTACAATTTTTATCTTATTAATTTAATTTTTAAGAGCACAGGCAATATGAAGCGTAATTTAGATGTAAAACTTCACCCAAACAAACTGTTACGATAAAAGATAAAAGTAGCGCGATAAAAAAGCAAAAGGCCAGTTCAGGGAGGCTCCCATCGCCGTCCAAAGTTCTTCAATATATCGTGTCAGTAATATCATAATATCTGTTCCATCCTCCTTCAAGTTTCACAATATTTTACGCCAGCCTCCATAAACGACGAATGCCTTGGAGGCCGCGCACAAAAATATGGAGAGCAATAAAAATGTCAAGTCAGGTCATCAGAATGGAAAGCCGAAGGCGTTTTGTCGCCAGATGCGGCACTGAATCAATGAAAAAGTGTTTTCTTTCGTGGCTCACATCGGCGATATATCAAGATGCGCCGGCCTGCGCAAGGTGTTCCACCACGCAGCTGTAATAATGGGCGCTGTTATGTTTGCTGACAGGACAAATTCTGAATCGAGCACCTGCTTGTGCTGACACGCGATATACGTGTATTCGCGATAAATGTATATCGCGGATTTGGCAGACTCTTTAATAAAAATGTCGACTATTTGACGTGGATGTGGTGCGTTTTTATTGCTTAGTGACTTATGATTTCCTACGAAATGGATGAAGCAATGTAATAAATGACGTTAAAAATATCTACATTTCATTGATTTATTTAGGCTCCGATAAGTTATATACTTAGTTAGTTGTTAAATATTATAATATAAACTTACTGTACAACTGTATACATATTATATACAGTTGTACAGTAATATAATAGACATATTATATGGTTATGGCAGCATTTCTACATGTCAGGAATAAATTCTGAGTCCATATACGGGGTGGATGCGACATAGCGACATTTATTGAAACCACAGCTTCTATACATGGTAAGTATCAATTTCCACCGGCTAAAAATTCTCTGGCGAAAAAAAAAATCACGTTCTCCGAACAATTTGAACATTGCGATCGTGCAATTTGTTCGGAAGACGTGGATTTTTTTTTTCGCCAGAGAATTTTTTATCTGGTGGAAATGCATACTGGCCATGTATAGAAGCTGTGGTTTCAATAAATGTCGCTATGTCGCATCCACCCTGTATGAAAACGACTGTAGTTGCGTTTGTCCGTCTAAGGGTTGTAATATTCAACGTGCTACTGTCCGTATCATTCACAGTGCCCCAACAATTCAATTGCTTGGCCGCAGATAAAAGGCAGTGTAGCGTTCACAAGCTCATTCACTGACACCAGCATTTTACCTTTGCGTTATTGTACCGCACAAGGTAGCCGACAAACCGCTTACAGAATGCGAATCAACGTCACAGCGAACAATTACGTACAAAGGAAACAATCACAATGCCAACAATATGCTGGCAAGTCTTAATCCGAATTTACGGAAACGGGTCGCTTCCTATCGCCGTGTTTATCCGTACACAGCACACTTTAAAGAGGCGAGTCGATGGAGAGAACAATGAGTTGGGAACAGTTTTCGTGTCGGAAGTGGCATTACACTGAACATTAGCCTTCGCGATAAGGCGCCGTCGCAAATTGGTGCGGCCACGCGAACATTGCGATCGCATTAGAAGAAAACACCGACAAAATCAGGGAGTACGATAATTGCGACACCCAGTACGAGGCGCCGCCACCTCCTAAATATATCCGGTAATAACCTTCGTGGAATTGATGGGCAGGTTAGCGAGCTGCAATTGTGTTAGTGGGCTATTGTTTTGAAAGAAGTAAAACTATTAACGTTTTTGTAAAACCAAAGTTGAAAGCTTACGCACAGGCTAGAATTCTCAGTGCTGGAAAACTTTTTAATTATAAAAAGTGTTGTTAAGTTTTTCATTTGCGATTATTTGTTCATGAATTTAGGCCCCAGATATATCGAAGCAATTACCTAAACGGTCAAAAATAAAGATTGTGATTATGACGAAATGTGTACATTGCTGTATAGAAAACATCGCAATTCACAGCAATAATCCAGTACAATAGAGCCATTACATTAAGGCATTAAATCTTAAATTTTTCAATTGCGTCTTCTATTGGATTGTCGCCCTATCCAATAAATTAGTCCTACAAAAAACTCATTCCATTCTTCTCATTCAATCGGAAAGACAGTTAGAAACTAAATTTATTCACAAAAGTAATAGATCCGTCTCATATACATTTGGTATTCATTGTACAGGAAGCTGTTATTCAACGCCCTCTCGCGGCCACCGGCAATAAATTAACAAGGCTGGATAAATCCATTGAGTACTTCGATCTACGATCGTAACTGCACCGTCGCTGCATTTGAATAATGTACGGGGTAATATATTACCCCATAAGTTACCGTCTTTGTATTATTTTGCTTTAAGTTTTATTAAGACTGGTTTAATTTAAAGAGCAAAGAAAATGGGAGGATCGTAGATTCAGCAGAGATAAGTGTTTGGGTAATTAATATTTGTGTTTCTATCCGTTTACAAATAAGTAAAACTATTACCGCTTTTGTGAAACCAAAGTTGAAAGCTTACGCTCAGGCTAGAATTATTAATGCTGAAAAACTTTTTATATTATAAAGAGTATTTAAAAAAAATAGATTTGCGATGATTGGATCGTGAATTTAGGCCCCAAAGATATCGAAGCAATCACCTTAACTGTAAAAAAGGGCATCAAAATATAACAGATGATTAGTAGTCGTGAGACACACAACGACCCAAATATGGCAGTAATAGGTATCCTTATAAATCCTTATCGACACAGAAGGCTGGTTTTTACTTTTGCTCAAAGGTTGAGCATTGCAATTCAACGCGGCAATGCCGCCAGCCTCGCCGCCAGCCTTCTGGGCACGTCACCCGCATTTGACATTGAAGCGGAAGTATTTTTTGACGCATAACTTTTAAAATTTTTTAGTTCTATTTCTCTTTCAGTTGTACATAGTTAGGTATGATTTTGTTTTTTTATTATTTAATTTTAAATGTCTGTAATATAGCACTATTTCATTGTTTGTATAATAAATGAAATTTAGTTATACTTAAAAATTAAATTATATTTTTCCTTATAGAGTTGATAATGATACATAAGCCAGCAATATCAACAAAATATTAAGCCGCATCCAATGCATTTTATACTTTGACATCAATGACATTGCTGATTGAGAATGCATTCGCATTTTGAAAGCTCTTGACCCAGTTTAGTATCACAGAATAGAGCCCTTTATGTTAAAAATCTCTATCAATTTTTCAATTAATACAAACGTTTCTAGTTCACATATATATTTTATCTCTTGTGGACACTAGTTTCAATTTGTGAACCTTAAATATACATGAAAGTCTAGCATGACAAAATCAACTAACGTTATTTGATTTGAACGATTTGAAACTGAATTAATTCTTAGGTCATTTATGTTTTAGTTGCTGATGTTATACTTACAATTATACATTTGGATTTGAAAACTGGGACAGAAAAGTTTTTACACACATTAGTCGATAGCATCAAGTGTTTAATTATGTGTAATTAATTTATAAATGGAACTAATAGACACATGTCATGTCGCCTCATTAAAAGGCGCTCTAATTATGTCGTGTGGTGGTTGGAGTATAAAATGTCTTGTATAAATTGATACTTTAATTAAGATTATATAAAATTATTGGACTACACAATACCATTTATTTGCAACACCAAATATGTGGGAATTTAATATAGCAAATATCACAAGACCTATTCAAGACAAACCAAAGTCCGTACATTTCCAACAGTACCTTCCAAAGATAGGTTTTTAGGCCACTAATTCATCTCCAACACCGAAAATCTATAGTACCTTCGGCGACAGAGTCGTTAACATTTATGTAAGTTCCCAAGAGTAATATTCCGAAGCTCCCGGAGGCTTCCGATATCAGCAAGCAATCAAACAAACGGTACGATAATGACGTTAGAACTTACCGACATTTTCATCCTACATCTGCTGACATCAATATTACGTCACACGCAGATAAACGACGAACAGATAAAGCTCTGTTCGAGGAAATAATCAGAGTAATAACAATATTTATGGGCCCACATACGACCTATATTACAAAGATGGGTCGGATATACTGGCTATTGATTTAAAGACAATTCTGTGGTTGATTGTACATGATGAAGATTGGTGTTTTGGCGAACAATTTAGTGAAGCATTGCTTACCAAGTGATTAAATAAAGTGGTTAAACGCCTACATAAATTACCTGAACAGTTGTTGGAACAAAGTTTATTATAAAACGTACTTTTAGTTAAGGAGGACGGTGGAACATTTCCTAGATTAGAAAAACGTAAAAGTTTAAATAAAACTGTTTTCTGTTTTCTCCCCTCTATAATAAAAAACACGTGTGGTTATGTCACGATAATGGAATGAGCTGTTTTCTAATGTGTTGTTTTTGCGTAATAGAATGACATGAACAACAAAAACACATGTCATGTCATATCCAGCTTAATTAACGAACCCTTGTGGCGTCAGACAATGCATGCAAGTAAGAAATAAGCTGCAGATAGCACTGAATCATTTCCTGATTCCAGAGTTATTGCATAATAATATATATTATCTTAATGGCTGCTGGATAAAAACACAAATCAACAAACAACTTTGAATTGGCAAATTGAATTTTTTTTTTTTTAGAAGAAATCGATTATTATTATGATATCTTATTTACATTACAATCTAGCTGATCAAGACTAATAAGTAATATTATGTTACTCTAAATTGCTACGTTATAATAAAATCTAAGTATGCGTCCGTTAACACTTTACTTATTTTTTAAATTGCAAATGATTCACAAAGATTTGTTCTGACTAGGTGTGCTGTGCTGTGTGTGTGTGAAATGTATGTTTGGGAACTTCCCCGCGACACAGGAGTTATTCCTAGTGCGAGCGTCGCTTTAAAAAAAAAAACATAAAATCAAGATAATAAGCACTGTTGTCGCAACTCATTATAAATTCTGAGCACGCGTCCACAAATTTACTAAGTACAAGCATTTTTTACGCGATTTTATCTATCGGCCTCGAAACAAAAGTACTTAGCACTTTCAGATTACTTTATTCCTTTTTGTTCTTCTTATATTACTCGCGTCGCTGAGTTATTACCTATCGTTTCTCTTGAGTACTTCGGTCGAGTATTTTGTCAGGATTGCGACTTTGACTCAAGTATTGATCGTTTCAATATCTGTGACTTAGATATTGTTCAACATCTATGCAACTTTAGTAGTGCTGATGTTATCGTTTGCAGTTTTGAGAGTTCAGTATTACTGTACCAGTTTTGGTCCCAGCTGGGCTGTTTGGTTGTGATTTAGTCAGTGTCCTGCTGCCTTCTTTTGAAGTATTTTAGTTTTTCATAATAATTATTTAATTTCTATGATAAGTATGTGACACTGCAAATCTTGTACCTTATTACAAATATTAAATAAGTAACAACTCCGCCATTTCTAGAATATTGTAATTCTGTTATTTAAAAACCTCCTGCAGGACAGGCCTAGCCTAGTGCAGGAGATTTTTGGCCATTGCTTTCACATTTTTTTTTTCAAAAAAATTCATTGTTAAATTAGCATAAGTTCCAAATGTAAAAAAAATGTGTAAATTTAAATGGTACTGAATAAATATTTTATTTTATTTTTATTTTATTTTAATTCAAAAGCCGAGTATTAGAACACAATGCATCAAAAGTATGATAAAGATAAATCGTTCAGCTTTAAGATTAACATTTACTGAATCTTGCTTTGTGGATTTTAGGTAAGTACCTAATAGCAACACATGTAGTTGTGTTCCATTTTTATTCATTCGTATTTCAGTTTGCCATAGTAATTTCTGCAACATCATATAGGCAGGTACCTATCATTATACTGTGCTATTATTCTGCACGTAGGTATTTATAGAACGTCACATAAACCATGCATTTCGGAATGATCCACACATTGACGAAAACTCATTAACAGACTACAAGGCACAAAACGACGTAGATCATATTGTGGGCGCGTGACGTGGTAATATGCGACCGGGACAATCAAACGTCATTAGGGCAATAGGTCGTTGTGATGTCACGCCCGGAATGGCGGCCAATGGATAAATATTTTCGATATTGAACCAACCCTCGTGTGTCAATATGGCCGTATTACCTCCGCAAACATTATTGATAGCGGCCTTTAATTCTAATATACTGAATGCTTCGACAATGCTGTGTACGTGCAATTTGAAGGGTCTTGATTCTGAGGGGTTCTGTATGGTGACGTATATTTTCATATTGCATACCCATGTCACACAAATTGACAAATATTTGTTAGGTACAGGTTTTATAAATTGTTTTTTTTTTTATAACTGCATCTATGGGCTGCAATGCAATAAGCGGCAATGTAAGCCAAATAGTAGTGCTTCCATTACTGTGTTCCGGTATGGTGGTAAGATCAGGCCCTGATATTACTGGCACATGTGGCATAACACCGTAGTCCTCAGCTGCAGCGACGCATCTATACTCTGCTTTTGTGGATTGTTGATGTTCATGGGCTGAACTCCACTTACCATCAGGTGGACTACACGTTCGTTCGCTTTAGGCGTAGTATAAAAAAAAAAAATCTAAGATTTCGTTTACCTGGTTGTTTGTAAGACCAAAATTGAAATATTATATTGTCAACTATAAATCTTACTGTGTTTAAAGAAATTAACTTGAGATTAAAGCTTAAACTGTGCGGTATCAGAAAATGAATTCAAGCAACATTGGCGTAATCGTTAAGCTCTAGAATTACTGCAGATAATACGATCGGTTGCTATCTTTGGCATTTCATCTCGACACATAGGTTAAGAAGTTGAACATTTTCGCAAAAATTACGTTTTTTATACTATACGGTACACGAGCTTGTAGCTCATAGACATAGATAATGGTATACAACATTGATATCTGAATCATCACAAAGATATAACCCATTTATGACTAATCGATTCCTATACGACTGGTGGGATAAAATACTAACAAATCACTCTCAGACTATTTGCACAAGTCACTTTTATGTATGGCGACGCCTAATTGACGTTATGTGTATACATGTTTATTATCTGCGACAGAATTGTCAGTATTTCTGTTCTTGGAGATAACTATAGATTGATTTCAATCACCTAAAGCAATATGTACTAGCTAAACAGCGATGAAAAGAGTGCTTATAATTTCATGCTACTACCATGGTACGCAATGCCATATATAATGAAGATTTTATCTCTGTAATGACGGAACAATCAATTTTCTAAAAACGTTGAGTATACGTTACAAGCTTTTCGAGGTAAATATTCTTGAAATATTTTTTAGGACTGAGATGATCTCCTAAAGTTAGTTTTGATATCTTTTGTAAAGAATAAACATTCATATATCTCAACATTAGGTATATGTACTAGAAATACTAATACAATGCCAAAATTAAAACTAAATATGGCCTAACTTCGAGAAGTTTTCTTACAAGACAAGAGGTAGGTAATCACAAGTTACTAATATTATTTCAGCGTTAGTTAGGACATCGTCTACGAATATCCTTCTGGCGATTTCATCCATCTTGAGTTGTTATATCATTAAGAAACGTCAGCCAAAAGGACCTATGTTATCGTTAGATTAAGGCTAAAATAAATAGAACATTGTTTCATAAAAATACTTTCGATATTAGGTTTCAGTCAGCATTAGTTTCAATTAGTGAAAATATTTATAAATAAAATGGGCATGTTATGGTTATTTATAATTTTGCGCAGATTTATTATAATAAGACGCTCTAGACCAGGGTGGGAGGGCCCCGGATGGCATCCTACAAAGGGCCTGAGCCTGGCAAGATTGGCGAGGAGGGTTTCAACTTACAAAGGTAAGCTCCATGATATTAATCATGTTTTATTGGTAAATAGGTAGAGTCTGATAAAATACATAAAAAAAATAAAAATTTCAGACGAAATATTATCTAGTTACCCTATTAGGAAGGTCGTGGTGGGTTATTTCATTGGTTGTCTTACCTGAAAATAGAGACTGTGAGTACGATTCGTCACAGTATAGATATATACCAGTATTTTAACTCGATACCTTTTCTTGAAATTAAAAAACAAACACGCGATACACGATAGGTCTGTCGCTTATTGTATTTTAATTTCAATAATTTCACGGACCTGACACGAGCTTGTATCATTATTTTTTAAATTTGTTCGTTACATTAGCACTTCCCCGTTCTTTTTTGGTACCATTATTGCCATCTCATTCCGAGGCGTAAACACGTGACGCTTTAAAACTCGACTCTTTCAATCAAGATAAACTACTCGTTTATATTTTTACTTTGTTACGTTTTGAGCACCTTAAAATTATATTTTAAACTTCGAATACAAAAAAATACAGTGTCAAGCCAGTTCTAGAGGAATCAGTATTCAATAGCCTAAACATCAAAATATAAACATCATAACACGTCCCTTCCGACATCACTGACCAGTGGCTCGCATCGCGGTCATTCCGGGACTATATTTCATCTTTTCAACGGTTTATCGCACTCCACGCGCGACGAACTCCGGACAATTGAGTAAACTCGTGTAAATACACAAAATAAAAGTGTTTAAGGGATGGGGTGATAGTTGACAAGATATGGTTTCTTTATAAAAGCAGTTAATGTAGCAAAAGTAAAATGTTGCTTGATTTTATCTCTTCGTATTATACTGCAAAGCTGATCTATTGTAATCTTGTTCTTTAGTTTTTTTTCATATTTTTTTGTTTTATTTAAGAGATAAAGCGCTTAATGTTAATTAAAAATTAAATGTTATTGGTTTCAAGTAAAACCTGGGTCACTCACAATTAACACAATTTAATGTAATCTTTCTAAAATGAACAATGTAATAGGTAATTTATGAAATAGAAAAGTAATCCAAATTTGCTCAAATTACTAACATATAACAATGATAGTAGCTGGTTTTATCTTGATATGCCTCAAGCTTTTTGTATAAGTAACAATTATACGAGTAAACAGCTTTACAATATACATAAGTACACACACTACGTGTATATCGCAGAACGCGATATTCACATTTTACTGTGTATAAAATAACTATCCAAAAACACATCTCTGACACGAAAGTACACCATTTATAACGGTAACAAGCAACAGTCCAAAAATACCCCAACACAATTACTCACATCGCAAACATCAGAAAGGTCACATTCGGATACGTATTAAAACTTCAAAGTGACAACCAAAAACCGTCATTCTAACCTTTTCCTCACGTGACTTCAAAGAGACCAGGAAAATGCCGACAAACATAATAATATGACAAAGAACATTTTGTTAGTACAACATAATTCATGTAGTAACACAAGATACAATGAACACAATTTAACGGATTTCTGCCTCGATTTTTTTCTTATTTGTCCGTTATTTTGAATGCTTTACAGTACATTCATTTGGTCAACTTATCTCGTGGGATGAATTCGGTGGGACCAGTTGCCTATAGACCCCTTTCGTGGTCACGAATAGACTAACTACTAGTAGTAGTAGTAGTAGTAGTAGTAACTAGCTAGTAGGCAGAGTTTATCAAAAAAGTTACATCGTAAAGTGCAATACATTTACTTGTCCATCCTAAGGTTGCCTGTAAGAAATTGCTTATGATAAGGCCGCCCATTGAGCAACATAATTTTTAAGTGCAATTGTTTACAACATATTTTCTTTGTTAATATTGGTGTACAATAAAGAATACTCTATCTATCTATCTATCTATCTATTTACATTGTCATGGTTGATATGACATAATCCTTCAAATGAATTATAACGTTGATTGCTAAGTTAAACACAAAATAATATATAAAAACACAATGTGCTAACACACACCTAACACATAAACATAATCTGAACGCGACGTTTCCTCGGTTTTCTACATAGTTACCTCCGTAGGCACTCAATGATATACATGAATGGAGTGTCCGGCGGTAGGTCTTTTCATCGTTTATCGTGTAGCACGGCTGAGGGAGCGAGCACAATCGGCGAGCTTGAATACCGCGCCAGGTAAATGTCGAGCTTTTGTAAATACGTGCCTTCGTACCGAGCTAAATTCTTTATCTTAAGAGTAGACTCCTGAGCGCCGTGTTTTCATACTAACGTAATGTGGGTTTAACTTTATCTATAAATATAGACAAATCACATCTAAAACGTTAAAATGCATGTTTGTTCGTGACCATTTCGTCAAAAATGTTTAAATATTTTTTTTTAAATATGGGTGCCTACAAACAACAACAAACCGACTTCAATTACAATAATTTTAAACTTATATGGTTTTCTCATGGGTGCGATTGTCAGAACTGGACCAAATTGAAATGAAACCACACGGGAAGCACGAGCTTTCAAATAATAAAAAAATCATTAAAATCGCCAAGCCTAGTCGAAAGTTAGTTAGTTAGAGGCAACATAATTTAAAAAAAATACAGACGAATTAAACCTCTTCCTATTTTTGAAAAATAGATAAAATCTTAATAATATCGAACCCATATTACTTTTGTATGGCAAACAGCCAACCATCAGTTCCCTTTAACAACCATCTATCTAACTCGTCTACCTTCGTGCCATACAATAGCCTAAATAGCAGCTAAAATTAAATTGAAACACATTGTGAATTCTCGTGCTCAGATCGTAAAAGATAAAGCGTCAGGTGTTTGCGAGGACCGTAAATGGGCTAATGTAATGTTGGTCGAGGGAATTCGGACGGTCAATGTATACAATTTCAGTGAATAAGTGCGAGTTCGTGAAGGGTATTGTTTGTATTCAGTGAAAAGCTGAAAATATCTTGGAGTACATCAATCATAAAAGTCAGACTAAGGTCGCTGGATATAACAATAAGACTAGATAGAGACACTGAGCTAACCACAAGATATGAATCGCCGAATATTGTTAGAACAAAGGCAGGTACGACTAAACAAATCATTTACTGCGAAGCTGAAGTGGGCTTTCGAATAAACTAGAATACAATTTAGAAATTGTTGGAAAATACAAGCTCATTTTAAATGGAATCTCATTATACTTAACGCAGGATTTGTGGCTGTAATCCCTAACAACAATTACAAATTACGGTTCAACATTTGATGAAATGAGGCGTGCATGCACAAGTTTAATGGAATTGGAAATTCCTATCACAGTGAAATTGCTTTGTCAACTAATAATAACTTTTTAAAGCGAAACAGGTGACACATATGCGATGGAATACATTATAATATGCTGTGGCCCATGGCTATTGGCTACGCCCGCGTGCTACCTAGGAGTATAAAAAATAGCATACAATATTATAATATATATATATATACCAACTCCGTGCTGCTATTGAGAATAATATTGTCCGACCCAGGAATCAATCCGAGACCTCGCGGTGAGATACACTGACCACTAGATCAACTATGCAGATAAACACTGGTGGTAGAGCTCTTGTGAATGAGCTCGAGGGCGGCAGCACCACCGTGTCACCCTTAACCTGCCGCCAAATAGTAGTGCTTCCATTACTGTGTTCCGGTTTGGTGGTGAGATCAGGCCCTGAAATTACTGGCACATGAGGCATAACACCGTAGTCCTCAGCTGCAGCGACGCATCTATAATCTGCTTTTGTGGATTGTTGATGTCCATGGGCTGTACTCCACTTACCATCAGGTGGACTACACGTTTGTTCGCTGTGGGCGTAGAATAAAAAAAAAATACAATCTATTCACATAACATCACGCCTTTGTTACCCAGAAGGGTGTTTCAGAGGTATGTAACACGGAACACCCACACTTCACCTGGTATGTTTAGGTCCCATCTGGAAGAAGGTAAGCCTATCTCTATCCACCGGGCACAAATCCAACCCCTTGCCCCTATTGAGAATTTCCCGACGAAAAAATCTCAAACTCTTTAACCCAACGCGGGCATCGCACCAGAGACCTGGCGGTGAAAGGCGCATACGCTAACTACTGAACCAAGGAGGCAGTGTCAATATTGAATATTGTTTTTAAAATATTTCGATAAACGAACCAACATCAGACTTTTACAGAATGCAGGGCTATTAAAAAGCAGTCTATAGCCATTAAATATTTCACTTGCACTCGAAGCACCACGAGCGATAAACCACCAAATTTCCCATCCTATCCATTTTCCTGAATAAAAATTCATGCCGTGGTACTTAAGTGACCAACAGCGGCTAACAGCTCTTGCGAACAAAATTTTGTAAAGACAGAAGGTCCACTCAGTAACAGAAATTACAATACATTGCTATTAGCCATAAATCTGAAACAAACGTCTTAGATATACTCAAAATGCAACCTTTCATTTGGCTTTAGATAGATTTAGACTGTTTTGTCACTCCGCACCCTCGTTCCGCTCCCTTGGTCAGGCCTAAGCCCGAGTTTTGAAAAGCTTCACTACTAATAACAGCAAACTATACTGAATTTTATTAATCGCACTATTATTATTTAATTTTCATAGCTATATTTTTTAAACACGTTGTGTAAAAGTAGTTTTTGTGAATTTGCCGTCAAGAAATCTTCAATAGCAGCACGAAGTTGGTATGTACTCGGCGGATGGCGATATGCTCATCTCCTATACCATAGGACTATCTCCTATAACATAACAGGTGAAGTGTGTGTGTTGTACACCTGTGTAACGGCGTGATGTTATGTTGTTATGCTATGTTTTATTAAACGTCGGCGTCGCCTGCTCTAGGAAAAAAGTTCAATATAATTCTACACATACAAAGCACACCCAGAACCGGAACAAATCTTTGCGGGTCCCACAAATTGCTATGAAACTAACAACCATAGTCATACTGTACCTACGTAATGAGCTTCAGCAAGAATAAAACGACTGTACAATTTTAAAACAAAATGCACCATCTGAACTATAAAATGTGTATCTTGAGTACATTTTTAGCCGGTGCGGTGCCTTGGTTCGGTCGCATCGATATGCTAATATCTCCGGGCGTGACGTCACCATGATATTTCTACCTGCGACGAGCAATTTGCAAGCGAAATGCCGCGCTTACACTCTGCAGTTTTATCGGCGTCTCTTGTGAGTTCGTGTTTGGTTTACAACGCATTACCGACGGGTTTAGTGTTACGGAACGAGAGCTAAGATAAGAGCTCGTTTTGCATAGTAATTCGCTTCGGTTTACCAATAGATTTATTAGGAAGGTATTGATTTTAGCTTTTCTTTTTTTTCTTGGATTAAGTAGTATGCATCATAAAGAAAAGTTAAATATCATTCAAGAATCAATTCGTTGGTACGATCGCGCAATGCGATCGAATCATCACTTAGCCTATAGGTATTTCATATAAATTAATATCTCAATACTAAATATTCACACTTTTTTAAGATTGATCGCTATATAATTATATACGACGCTGGCACAAAAGAGTTGATAAATTTCGAGTCTAGCATACGAATCCATAGCTGAATTGGCAAAACACTTGGAGCATATACCCAGGGGTTGCAGGTTCGAGTCCTGCTCGATTCTTAATTTTTCAACTTTAATATTATATAAAATACAAAAAGGCATAGCAAAGCTAAAATTTACTTGAAAATACTACAAGTATTTGATCGCTAAAGTTTGAAGACATTGTATGAGTGCATGATACAATCTAGATAATAGATTGGTAGCTAGTAAAAAACTAGTAATAATGACAACGCGATATGAATATTAATCGTATAAAAAAATAACACAGATAGTACATTTTATGTATTTTAAAAAAGCTTTACACACATAGCCTACTTTGCACAGGCAGCCAAAGTATACATTTTAATATTTAATCGTGGTTGAAAGGTTCTCAAAGAGTAACCAAGTAACAGGGTGATAATATCCTATTAAGGTCGACTACATAGAAATCTATTAAGATTTCTATGGTCGACTATGCCCCTGTAAAATACAAATGATATAAAACATGCGTAAATAAATAATACAAGCTGAAAAGACATAATGCAGAACAACCTTTTCTTACAATTCCTACGCAATAATAACAACGCGATATGAATTTTAATTGTACAAGAAAATGGACAAAGATAGTCCATTTTATGTATTCAGAAAAAGCTTTAGCACACATAGCCTCCGTTTACACAGGGAGCCGGGGAGCAGTAAATCATTTTAATAATTGATCCTGGTTGAAATATTCATGAAGTTACGACTGAAGGTGTACTGAGGAAAACGGATGAAAAATGTTTCGGCCCCAGCTAATATTTCACAACTGACCGTTTTTCCAGTGACGCCACTAAACAATGTTTTATCATATTTTGCGGAGTAAGATATGGGTTTTTTTTGGATGGATTATCCATAGTTTTTTGTTTCGGAAAGATGTAGATTTGAACATACCCTGCATTGGTGTATATTTGATTTCTGATACACATATATTATGTTTCTGCAAAATATGTGTTTTATTTGAAATCGTGTGGTATATTTTATGATTTTAGTTTTAACACTTATATTTTTAAATTCAATATTTTAAAGCTGCATCCATTTTGCTTTATTATTATGATTGATTATATTTACATTTTAGCTGGATTTTGGATAACCGCATGTATTTCACAGCCCATTCATGTTTTTCACATCAATCATCAAATATTATATAAGTATTAGTCCAACATTACGTGAGTACCTAACACCGTATTTTATTTTTGAATAATTGTATAAGTACCTACAAGGTAGTTTAATCTCAAGAACTAATGAGCAGATTCTTATAATCCTTTTTGTGTTTGATAGTCTAACTATCGATAAAAGTTTTTTTTTATATTTAGTATTACAATAAACTTCACGGGAACAGAGCAGTAAGGTTTAAGGGATTCCACGGGGACAAAGACGCAGGAAAAAGCTAGTTCTAAACATAAATCGAATCAAAAATCTATACTGAGTTATTTAGTTGTAGCTATATCTGAGATCAATCGAGTCAGGTTTTATTTCTGTAGCTGTCTAATACGGTGCAGCCAATTCGCTTTATTCGATTCCTTTTCCTTTAAAATCACAGAAGCTGCATCTCCCGAGTCAACTTGACCTATAAAGTGGCAACTTTCTCAGTACCTTTTACGAAGTTGTAACAGCTTGGTTACTTGGAATCCAAGACTTTTAGAGTCATGGATTCCAAGTAGCCAAGTCATATAGGTTGTACGTTTAAATATATGTACATTTATATTTAATTATCCTTAAGTGCCGATTTCATCTACGTGTTCCACCGACGTTTAACACTAAGCCTTTCATATCTCGTCCCGTTTAAACTTTTAATAAGAGAGATAAATGGAAATATAGGTATAATATATCCGTAGATTAAAAAAACCCGTATAAATATGCCCGTTGTTTGGTGAAATTGCGGCTCAATACCATGAATGTACATTTTATTTCATGAATCCATAATTATTTATTCAGACTTTACTGGTGTCCGTTTTCAATGAAATTTGTAACGTCTTATTATCAATCGAAATAAAAGAATTGACGTTCAGCCAATTCTTATCGAGCGTCTAAACCATTTAATCGTAACATAGATAAAAAAAATATAATCTAGTTTAAAAACAGTTCTGGTAAGACCTAAAAAGCCATTAAATATTGATCTCAAATAAGAGTGAAAGAACCCAAAGATTCTGTGAAATTAAATTTGATCTACGGCTAAAAACGTTCAATGATACCTATATAATAGCATAGATCAATATTGAAATCACGTTTAAAAAACCGGCCAAGTGCGTGTCGGGCCACGCGCAATAGGGTTCCGTAGCTAGTCGTAACAACATAAATAAATAAATAAACGCCACAATACCAATATTTTCGCCAGCAAAAATAACTTTGTTTTTCATAGTGTTTTATGGAATTTGTATCAATAACAAAGTTATAATTTGCGGTTGCTGAAAAAGCGCTATATCTCAAAAACTACCGACTGTATCTCATTTAAAACAATTTTGGTTGAAAGTTTTTATTAAGATCTATAATATATATTTTTTTTAGATTTTACACTCCTGTGGTTTAAAAGTTAGAGGGGGGGACACTCATTTTAGCACTTTGAAAATCTTTGGAACGATTGACATTGAAAAAAAAATGGTTCTAGAAACCTCAATGTAATTTTTAAAGACCTATCTATAAACACCCCAAACGTATAGGTAGAATGAAAAAAAATAAAGTTGTTTCAGTTCAATGTATGGGGAAGCCCTCCTATTTTTTTTTGTGTAAAAATCGTAAAGTGGTTAACAGAATACATCTACCTACTTAGTTTCAATTGTGTAGTCCTAATAGTTTCGGAATAAAGTGGCTGTGACATACGAACGGACGGACGGACAGACAGACAGACAGACAGACAGACAGACAGACATGACGAATTTATAAGGGTTCCGTTTTTTGCCATTCGGCTACGGAACCCTAAAAAACCAGCCAAGTGCGTTTCGGATCATTATTACTATTATTTATTATAACAGCAAACAAAATCATGTCTGTTGTATGATTACCTTGTTGTTGTGAGCTCTCCTTAAATATTTCATTAGATTTTAGTATTTTTTATAGCAGTAAAAGTTATAGATCTTCTTTGAAAATTTTCATTGTCTAATTATCATCAAGTGGGGCACCCATGTAACAAACTTAAATATTTATTTTATTCGGTTTTTTATTATGTTTTGTTATAACAGCTTCTGTTATACATCATCTGTGAAAATATCAACTATCTAGCTATCACGGTACATGAGATACAGTCTGGTGGCAGACGGACAGACGGACAGCGAAACCTTAGTAATAGGATTCCGTTTTTACACTTTACAAATGGAACCCTAAAAGCGATAAAAGTGAAAAGGCCCTTTTAAAGCGACATTAATATCGTCCCATCCTTTTCAAATTCTCAAGTTGCAATAAAACAAAAAGTGGGTTTAAAAACATCGTCTCAGTTTCGTCTCTAAGGAAATTTAGTAAGGAAATTCAAATAGAGCTAGGGCTGTACCTGTCACGAAATAAAATACTGAGACATTAGGGCAGGTCACTGGGGCATACACCTCCTTAGTTCCACGCTAAAGTGGTTCACCGATACGCGGCTGATTGAGCTTTGACCCTCTACAAGGGAAGTGTTGGAGATGACAAGTCTATATCTATGTAGTACGGTGTGAACTGCCTCTTGGTTAGCGTATACGACCTCTCACCGCGAGATGTCGGGTTTGATGCCCGGGTCAGACCAAAGGGTATTGGGATTTTGCCGTCAGGAAGTTTTTAAAAAAACACAGGGTTGGAATTGTGGCCGGTTTATGGCGGTAGGCTCATCCCCTATCACATGAGACAAACTACAACAGAACTGTTGATATGTGTGTGTTGTAACCACACCCCATAATAATAATAAGGTAATAAAGGCGTGATGATAATTATGTTATGTATAGGTGTGATGGGTATAGAACCTAAAGTTAAAATGCAAAAAAAAATGTGTGCTTATGAAAATTTGCAGCATCTAGATAATAAATACTAAGATTATGATAAAGCGAAATCAAATTTACTTTCGGTTTCAATTTATTAAAATTAACAGCTTAACAACTGTTTGCAATAAATATAATAATTAGAATCATTAATTTATATTCAAATTTCAGCTTTGCTACCTATGCCTTTTTGTATTTTATATAATATTAAAGTTAAAAATTTAAGAATCCAGCAGAACTCGAACCTGCACCCCCTGGGTATACGCCCAAGTGCTTTGCCAATTCAGCTATGGATTCGTATGCTGCATAGACTCCAAATTTCTCAACTATTTTGTGCCAACGTCGTAGGTATATATAAGTATATACCTTAGATAGACGAACCTTACTTGGATTTTTTCCTGCTGGATTCTTAATTTTTCAACTTTAATATTATATAAAATACAAAAAGGCATAGCAAAGCTAAAATTTGCTTTAAATATTACTACTAGAATCATTATATTTGTATATCTCAAATGAAAATACGTGGCGTTCAACTGAATTAGAATAAAGCCGTACCTAAGATAAATCCGATGATTTGAAATGTTTCATTAGTACAAATTGTAATTGATTGATTGAATCAGCCGCATTTATCAATTAACAAAGATATATATATATATATGTCGAGTCAAGATAATTGATAAATCAGTCGTGGCCAGCACTCAAACTCTGTAATATAACTTTGACTAATATACATCATATTGTAGATATATGTAGTATACTATGTATTAAATTTAATATTATAGGTATATCAACAGAAAATTTATTCAGATATGAGGAACGTTCATAGGATGCCTTATACTGGATTTTCAAATATCCTAACTAATATTAATTGTGAATGTGAGTAATCAATTTTATAGATTACGTACTCAATTGATTTATGTATAATTGAAAAGAGTTACAGGCTATTTTAATATGACCACACCACGTATAGAAAGTTGTAGGTTCTGACTAAAAGACGGATATTGACACGCAATGAACGCAAAAATCTACGCAGATAATGCTGCCAAAACTCGCGGGAAAGTGGGTACAGGGATTTTACCGCCATTTTGTCAAATCATAGGATTAGACAACTAGTCTTTATATGAAGTGTATGATCGACAGCTCACATTTGGCAGCGGGAGAAGCTTGATAATGACACCTCCGGCTGGCTTATCTCTCTGAGGCGTAAGCTTATGTGATTATAAATTATTTTAATTTTCTAATTACTAATTATAATTATTCAGTTTCAATATACGTCTATCCTATCTAATTATCTGAGCATCATAAGCAGGAAATAAATTCCGGTCTGGAAATGACGTGAATGAATAATTAATTTACGATTTGAATAACAATAAGCAAATTACGCCGCTGCGTTAGAGAGAGACGCCTCTCGTCTCTATTGAGAGAAGGGCATACCTTTAGTAAATGCTGTCTGACTTTGAGTAGGTTCAACTTCTATTATATATTGCTAGTTTTTACCCGCGACTTCATCCGCATAAAATTCGTTGCATTAACTAACAGCTGCTCCCGCGCTTTGACCCCCTTTAAAGCTTAATGCTTCGCTCTCGTGGAGTTTAGCGTGATGATAAACATCTTAAAATCTTTCATGAGAATCAGACTGTCAAATACAAAAAATTATATTAAAATCGAACAAGTGGTTCTCGAGATTAGCGCTATCAAATAAACTAAGTAATTACCGCAGTTTCATCTGCGTGGTAACATACATCAATAAAAAGAAGTCTATGTTACGCGCCTTGTAGTCAGCTACCTGCCCTTAAAATATTATTAAAATTGTTCAGCAGCTACCAGCTTATAAAATCATTGTTAATTTAATAATTATTGTTGATATTCGCATCACAGTTTAAGCTTTTGCGGCCATCATCGTTCCAATTGGTATCTAGCTACTTACTACTGTTTACTACCTTAAATTTTAAGCATTTTCTGGTTCAAAAATTTTCTCATTACGTACTTTAGTAATAACCACCAAAAAGCCTTTTTCCCTTTTTACTATTTTCCAATCCCTCAATCTTGCTTTGTAAAAAGTAGCTTGGAACTGTTTTCAACCCTTTGTTTACGACCTATGCTCTGTATGGCAAAGGTATGCCACAGTGCCGGTATGCGCACAAATCACTATACAAACTCCCAGGTGTTTTGTGTCCCGAGCCCGAAGCCGGCACAGAAATCCGTGCACGTATAGTTGTCCCATTAAACTTGGATTAATCATATCGTGTTGTAAGTGTAGTTCATTTGTTATTGAACATATGTTTTATAGAAATCCTAAATGCTAAACTATGCTAACTGCTTGATCTTTATTTCTCATTAAAAAAATAATGATAAAATATCCTTCTAGTGGCGTCAGATAGCCTTAATGCTGTGGGTTGTAGCCTCTTTGAATTACTTTTTCACGGACTACCTTACGCCATCTTGTCCTGTCTTCAGCAGTGCTTGCAGTTTGGGGTGCATGAAAGGAGCCTCCCCGAGTGACGTACACAACAATTCCCTACGTCCGGCGCACCCTGGGCAATTCGCGAGTTCTTCAAAGCGAATTGGCTAATCCTTTCACCACGATGGCAAGTCAAAACCTTGACCACCTTACTGACTGTCCAAAATGCCTTACCACCTGCACAAGAGAGGTGCTCATGAACGCCGACGAGAGCGCCATAAAAGTGGCCACTTATTGGACCAATAAAATTTGACTCGGCCATCGACACGACGAAAAAGAAGCAGTACTGATGGCATCGCATACCAATGTTACGGGCAAAGCAGATCTGGTCACAACAGCGTACGATATAAAATGTTATAACTTATTTATTAAGATTTCTTTCAAGTCATTCATCATTCAGCCGCTACTAGTCCATTGCTGGACATAGGCCTCTCCCAAATTGCGCCACAACCCCTTTCATTCAAGTGCACACAAAGAACAAACTTTTAAGCATCTAACAATCTTACTTTGAAAGTAGTCCACTATTCTAAAGCCAAATCAGATAGTTTTATATAAAGTAGAGCAACTTTCCACTTAGATTAAAAATAAAAAGAAAGAGTATCTGTGGCCTATCTTCGCGTGCAACTAGTTAAAGCTGACCGAGGGAAATGTATTACTGCAGCTTTTTACAGTGACGTGACAAGCCGTCACTACAGGTTATCAGACTGAACTAGGCGCAATTTTAGGGCAATTTATGTACCATAGAACCGAATATAAATGTTTATTTTTCACATTTTACGAAAAGTTATTCGGGTTTGAAAATTGTCTGATGGATTAATACAAAATGTATGGTTATGAATGCCCTGGTTTGAATAATCGGAAATTATCAGGTATATGCATATTCCAATAATGTCAGTATTTTTAACAACTGTTTCTTTGTAGTGCCACTGAACATCGATTCTGTGCTGGGAAGTTTGATATATCCAGTATCGCTATATTATTAATATAATAAATAGCATTAAATAATTGACTAACATTTTAAGTATCTTTATTTTTGGTTTTGTTTGTGTGCTTGTAAATAATTCCCGTTTTCCATGGTCAGGACATCGCGCGTAACAGCTGGAATGGGGCCAAAGGGCCGGACCAAGCTTTTTTTTCGCGGCTGTATCCGCGGGGCGCAGCTAGTTAATTATAATTATCTGCATCTCTTAAATTCCTCTCAGTCAACACAGAGTCATAACACCTTTATTTTTACAAGTTCCTATTAATATAAATGCATGGCGTTATTAAAAATAAAGGCAACGGTATCGAATTGCCACGATTCGTTAAATATAGAATGATTTTAATTGGCTCAGCGTAGACTTGAAGGAAATGATCAGTGTATCGTTAAGTGTGATGGAATTGTCACATATTTTCCATCGAGTCCCGCGGATTAGATAAAACAATAAAAAAAAACTGTATGGAAGTATTGTGTATTTAAAAAGTGATAAGGCTTGCTGATAAAAGAAAGAAATATTTTATGATTATTTACCTAAATTATGTATGCATACTTTATCGTTATTTTCTTTAATTTTCGACCCAACCAGCCATTTATAGATTAGCTGTTTTCCACGACTTCCTCCTTGCGATAAAATAAGTGGTGGTACTAAGCGAATCAAATAAATTTAGATTTTTTTCCAACATGTTAAGTGTGTTTCATTCGCACCGTCACGTTGTGGACTGTGTGATTTTTTTCGTACAAAACAGGAATGTGATTGAAAATAACGAAAATTTATTTTCCCAATGCAAATGGAAAACACTAAACATATCGAATAAATCTATTCCTATTACATTCGCGTAGTACTCGCTATTAATGTAGCTTATTTATCATGTGTGAAAGACTTCTGAAAAACGGCTTCATCTGCATTTTAACCTAAAAACACAAAAAAATGTCCCCTCATTTCAATCCGTTCACATGAGTACTATTCATGTGAACGAAACGAAAAACAACTGTTCCTAATTAATTTTAAAATGAAATTTAAAGGATCCTATTTCCAATTAGTCTTGCTTAACAGTTAAGTAATTACAGTGATGCACTTTAAAATGTGTCATATAAATATACATTCTACAGTTACGATGTGGTTCTCTTGAAAGTAATGGCATCTCATTAAATATTATGCATTTACTTGGTAAACTAAAGAATTGTCCAATTAGTTCTAATGAATGTATATAAAATAAATACATGTTTTTCATCAAAACAAAGTAATTTCAGAATATTGTATTTTAAAAATAATTATTTATATAAAATCGTCTACATAGGCAAATGCAATTAACAAGGTCTAAAAATATTGTTATTAAATAGACACTTTTTTAAAAAAAAACATTTGTTTGAAAATAAGGAAAACACATAAAACACTGCATAAAACCGGTAAATACAAAATATTTTTACTTTTCCAGCACCCTGAAGGCATTTTTTTCATAATCAGTAGCATAATATACTCCTCATTTTTTTGCGAAAGAATATGGAAACAAAACAGCACCAGTATGTTTGAAAATCGTTGATTTTTTTTCATAATAGTCGAATTAATTTTGTAACTGTTGAATGATTCTTAACGAACTACTTTCTCTAGCTATATATTACAAAAAAAAAATGGTTTTGCATCACAAAACTCGTTTAAATATATTGGCTATGGAACACTAAATGTGTTCCATAGTTTTATTTATTTAAATAATAAAATAAATAATAAATAAACGGACACGATGAAAGACTAGATAATGTTTGCAGAAGTGTTATAATTTGCTTAAAGATTTCAGGAAAAGGCAATTGGACTATAATTATATATATGCAAAACAATCCGTAACTAATTGAAGAAAAAACAAAAAACATATAATGTTACGAGATACGGGACATTAAATATACGCAATATGTTCCGACGCAGGTGTCACCGGAATTCGTGTTATGTTTGTATTGCTAATGGCTGCCCCAAACTTGGAGGGAATGAGGGCTCTTACCCACGTTTACTTGAATATTATATTACTCGTTACACGCGTCAAAATATTTAGTAAATTCTCATTAAATTTAATTTTCTTGTTCAAATTTATCTGTCCTGTCCGAACTTAATTACTTCATAATATAGATATTATTCGCGAATATATCAGATTAGTCATTTAGAGCATTTTGTGCCGAAACAAATTTTTTAATCCATTTGGTCTCCCAAGAGTAACAACGCAGTCGCAGATACGATTTAAAAAATCCTACTAATACTACTTATTATTATTTTTTTACCCTTTAATTAAAATTTTACAATGTTTACAATGTTTAGATTTAAGTTAATTAGTTTTAGTTTTAAAATTTTCATTATTATGTATCACACTAACAAATGCATGCTGGTTAGTCCGTAATTGGAAAATGTATCAGCCATATTATTCAAGACATCTTATTGTACAAATGTTATATATATTTTCTGTGGATTTACATAATAAATAAATAAATAAACATATTTATTTTTTTATTCGTGTACCTATAGGTTTATTGGTAATGCGACGTATTCATTGAAGTCTGTTATTATGGAGCCTAAATACCCAAAAAACCATATTCTTTCTAAAATCAAATATATTTGAAATTAGTAAAGTAGCTTAAAAATAATATTATTAAAACCGACGTGAGGTGAAGACATTATTATTGAGAATACGGGTTACTCACGTTACTTTAGCCGGGATATGCCGACTAGTTGCCGACTAGTCACGCGGAGGTGACGACACGCGAATAACAGCCCAGTTGATGAATCTACGTACTAGATTCGAAACTAGTCGGCATATCCCGGCTAAAGTAACGTGAGTAACCCGTATTCTCAATAATAGTTTTAAAATAGCATAATTATATAAAATACAATATTTCAACTTCTAATTAACTATTTTTAACATTTTGCTATGCTTAGCAAATTATACTAAGAAACAGTTGAAATAATTATGAGACCAGCAGGATTTGAACCTGCGACCTTCTGTACACCGGGCAGTCGCTTTAACCAAACAGTTACATATCCTGCCGGTCTCATAATTTTTTAACTGTTTCTTAGTAGGGTAAAGGCGGGATAGACGCCCCACTTTTTGAAATTGCCTCCTAATTTTGAAAATATTCATTGTATATAAATAATGAGTACGAATTCAGTTAGTTTAGTCCTTTATGTTTAACTGTGACTTGGTTTTTAGACCTATTAATTACAGATTTTGCAGATTTTAGCTTCTTGTGGAACTCCTTTTTTGGGGATAGATGCCTACCCGTATGGATAGACTCCCACCACGAAAATACTAAGAGGGATAGATGCCCTTTATAATGTTTTAACGAAAAACTCAACCAAACTTTAATAAGGTTAAGAGGACAATTAGTGTTTTAAAAGTAGAAGGCTACCCCTAAAACAGAAATTGTTTCCAAGAAAAAGATGGCCCTAATAATGAAAAGTATTTTGCAGTTTTTAAAGTCTTTTAACTGTCTTAGAATATAATTCTATTAAGAGATCAAATAAAATTACCATAATAAAGTTCTATAAGCAACTTCAAGATGAATAGGAATATTAAATTCTTATAATAAAATATTAATTATTAAGTTTCAAAATGCATAATCATAAAAAAACCAAATAATCCATCTTAACCAACAAAAACTACTACCAAAATATACCAAACACAAAAAATATTCTCCCAAAAACAACAAAACTGTATCAAAAGCCACCAAAAACTAATAAAAAACAATAAAAACTACCGAATGCTACGAAAAACACCAAAAACCTAACAAATTCTACCAAAATCAACCAATGGAATTACCAAATTCTACTTAAAACTACCAACAATTATCAAGAACTACAAATTTCCAAATACTAAAAAACAACGAATTGTACCAAAAGCAACAAAAATCACCTGAAATTTAAATCATTTTGTATGGAGGGATAGATGCCCCTAGGGGCATCTATACCTCGAAAAATCAGGGCAACTATCCTTTTTGATGGGGATAGATGCCCCAAGTATTTTTTAAACTAATAAAAAACAAATGACGAATTATTTGCATCAAGAAGCATAATTGATGAATCAGTATATCGACGTAATTAAAAATATAACGGAAATAACGACTACTTAAAAAGTTACACAACGGCTTAAACTTACCTTCAAAACTTTGACGTCTTTGTAAACTTCGCCGCGGAGATGAATGCACACACAAGCTAAACACGTATTCACAGCACGACGGCCAGTGGCTACCCGAGGTGCGGGGTGACTGCGGCTCTTAGTTATAATAATTTTTTTTAGTTGCGAGTTTGGGAAGTTAGGTTTTTTGAAAATGAGGCATCTATCCCACTGGGGCATGTATCCCGCCTTTACCCTAATACAATATTTTTTGTTTTTTGAAACAAATATTTTCATGGTAAGATTTTTTTTTTTAATTTAAGGAAAGCCGCGTTTTCTTCGTAGGAAAAAAGAATGCATTATTAAATCCAATATACATACAAAATTACATAAAAAAATATAAAATGGATTCACGATGCGTACGCAATTAACCTGATGGTAACTGATTAATATATGAGTTGTTATGAGATACCTATCAACTCTTGCATTGAAACGACTCAGATTGTACTCATGCGGAAACACAGACTGGACACCTTGTCCAGTCTTTGGCAGTTCGCTTATGGAATGTTGAAGCGAAACGCTTGGTGCGTATTTGTGGAATATGTACTATGAAGCTATGCCGAACTTTCCGGAGTGCCGTTTGTCTGGTAGTCCGATGGTGAAATGGGGGAGGAATAAGGTTGTGTAGTTCCTCAACACGCTCTCGTATAAAAAACCGATAGGCTAGATAACCTTGCAACTTTGTTTGTATTCAAACAAGTGGAAATGCCTTTAAAAATATTGGCGTCATTGTGAATCTTACTGAGTAAACACGTATTTATAAACCTATTTTATTTTTAATGACTTCAAAAAAGGGGGTTGTTTTATGCTAATCAATTATACTTAGGAACAGTTGGAAAATGACAGTGGCGCATTTGGTAGCGTGTTACGATGGTATTCCAAAGGTTTCGAGTTCGAGTCTTCTCTGAATTCTTAGTATAACTAACTGGTTCTAAATACACCTTCACAGATTTATCTGGTCTATTGGAAATGGAATGCAAATTTTCCATTTTATTACATAATATTAATACATAAAACGTTTAGTAGTGCATGCTTATTTAATATTACTTGGGTTTCTAAGCTATGTAAGTACTAGTGGTTGCAATTAGCAGTAAATAACACTCGTTCTCATAACAGTCCCACTTTGTACGTTATACGCGCGCGTTAGTTAATACAGGGTAGGTTTACGCTTAACTGGATAGCACACAACTTGTCCAATTACGGGTTACGTAATTGTACAATATACGAAGAATCGATCCTAATGTTATATTACCAACTTAATAAAATTCTTATAGCTCTGGGAGCTATAAAGATGAACCGACTGCACTGTAACGTTACAGAGACAAATATTACACCCGGTGTGGGAGGTGAGCCGAGCATTACAGTGCGAACTCTGATACTACAGTATAACTGATTCGGCTCATAAGTCAAAATTTAAAAAACGATTTCCAAACCGTCGATTATACAGCAAAACCGCGCAGGTCGAAAAATGGTCATGTGCAGTTTTATACCTTATTTATTAAATGAAATGACACATAGATACACACACTTACACGGTATCGTTGTAAAAGCGACGAAATGTTTACAGTCGAATACTCACGCAGTCTGGGAACTAGTTTGTAACGTAATGCTCGCTAGCGAACCTCAACGGTACATAATAGGTTAACGTTGGTCTGGGAGCACCTTTTTTTTACACAAACCCTCAAAATCAATAGCACTTTTTTACGTGAAATGCAATCTCAGCTTCCACATGCATTGTATAATCACATCTTTCTCACACAACGTTATCCAGTGCATATGCACTCAACAACATGCCTACTCTCTAAGAGTGAAGTATGTTGTCAATTTACCATAATCCAGTGAACTTGTCCCATACAAACATTACATAAGCTTCATGAGAATAGATTTAGCGGTTTCGTTGACAAAGTTTACAAAGCTTTGTTCGCCTTCGTACATAATGTATAGGTGTTATTTGACATGTCACCGCTAATGGAAGAAAGTATATTTAGGCTTACTTGACAACATGACCCAGTTTGATGACATCGTAATTACTGTTTGGAAAAGATTGATGTGATATCAGAGCAATTAACGAAACGCACGGTTCTTGTATAGGGACTATTGATAGTTAATAGTTTAGATCAGAATCAGTAGTAATGGCTAGTTTTGGACAGTGGTAGATTGTAGATTTTTGTATTTAAGTTGAAGTATTAGACCAGAGTAGATCCCTTTAAAAATGATAAAAAGTCAAAAAAAATATAGTAGGATGAAACCCATTAAAAAAGAAGGAGAATATTATAAAAATTAAAGGAAAAATAATTTACGGGCGATCTTAGGTCTGGAAGAGGGAGAGGGGGGGGGGGTTTAAGCGTAAAAACGGTTTTTCTCGATTTCCGGCAAAACTAAAAGTCCTATGGAAAAATGTTGAATGGCAAAGTTATTACCAACAACTTTATATTTAGTGATCGTGTTATACTTTATTAGAGGCAAAAACAGGAAAACTTCCAGCGTTTATAAAATGACGTAAGTCGGGTGGCCACTGGCTCTAAGGCTATAATTATAGATTTTAACTGTACGCCTTTATCATCAATAACTAAGTGGACATAACTCCAGACTCCATGTTGTTACTGAAAAAACTCTTTATATCATCAATTTTTGTCTAACCAGAAGAGCTAGCATATGAGTGTAAGATAGATTCGTCACGATTGTATTATATTTTCCTTAATCTATATTTCACTTGTAGGCTAGCATTTTGTTGTGTTATACACTGTTCTCCCATCCTTGTCCGTAAACAAAAGCGCAAGCGCCATTGTTGTTTATTATCTAATCTATTTGTTTTATTTGTGATGTGACACGACGCAAAGAGAAAAAATTGAGATGTAGTATTATAATAGTGTTCTGTGTGTTCGTGGCGTTCGAATAAATTATAACGTTTGACCGCAAATAGAGACCTCATGACCAAATAAGTAGTTCGCGCCGATTTAAACCTAAATTAAAAGGGGTGATGGGCACTCTGTGACTTTAGGGATGCAATTGAATTTTATTCAAAGTGATGTTTGTGATAATAACGTGTGACTTTCAGTAGTTGTGTATGTGAAATTCAAATGTGAATACGCGATTTGATATGAGTGCGTCGGCGCCCTCAGTGATGCCGGTTGCATGCGACGTTGCCATTCTTGGCCTGTTTGGTAAGTAAGGGGTCTTTACACTGTACGAGCCATGTAACTTGTTTAACGTTGTATTTCTCGTATTTTTCTCGTCATGTGATTTTGGACCACTGGAAATCAATATTGAGTGTGCACAGAATATGTGGTTTAAAGAAATGTCGCTATGTCGCATCCACCCTGTATGTTATATAAAATAGAATAAAATGTTTTATATAAAATTATTCTTAAGTGTGATTAATTGATTTGTGTAAATATTCTGGTATGATATTTACCACGAATTATTTATATTTCACCAAGATATTAATTAATCTTACAATATTGTAAGAGGATCTTATCTTAAAGTGGCTCATGGTCGCCAAAAGCCACATCGGATACGAATTCATTTAACGAAGTACAAATTTGTGCCGGCACTTTGGAATTATATTCCATTAAACGTAGCGCCAAGCCAAGCAATAAAAAAACTCAGAAAATAATCTCAACAAATTGTCTACTTTAAATATAAAAATGTCGACATAGGCTATAAACGTAAATTTAAACATCATTTATTTCCTCTATAAAATGCATCCCCAATGCGATCGACGAACGCAAGCGCTCACATCACCGAGATTCTTATTCCAACTCAAACATCGTACGAATACACATAAACTTCAGCACCCTCTAAAATTCTATCGGCGAAAAAGTCTCCAAACTCTATAAAGTTGAATTATGTCTGTTCGGAGGATTTACGTCGAAGAGATTGACTTTATTCGTTTGCCCATTTTCAGTAAGAGTGGCCATTAAAGAGGTATTCTACACAAAATGGTGTTATCAGAGCGAAGAGATAAAGCGGCCAAATAGGCTGGCCACTTATCGCGCACCACCGCACGGACTGTAAATTAATCCTGCTATTATGTCATAAAAGTGCTGTAATTAATACATTTTATGGGAGCTGGGATTATTAAAAAGATAGATCGAAATAGACTATGTACGTTTAAAGACGTAAAAAAGGATTTTCAAGTGTATAAGAGCTCATAGAAAAAATCAGCATCATATACATACGTAAGGACGTCTATTTTTGTAACTTGTGTATTGAGTTTTTTTTCAACTTATGGTCAGGAATATCACTCCACACTAGTTAGTATTGATCAACTAAGTGTTAAAGCCGTGCTAATATCCCATGGATTTTGAACACCAGCATGTATTTCTGTGAATACCAAATAATATTGCTATTATCTAGTTTGCCGCAATCGTATTGCGGCTTTAATCCAAATAATTTATGAGGAAACCAAGGCCTAGTAGGTATACAAGCACTTTACATTTTGTTCGTTTAGAAATGAGATACAAGTAGGTATAAAGGTCGTATGTTGTCGATAAAATTTACTTCATAAAAGTAAGAAATTAAGAATGAGAAATAACATTCATGAGTAAGATTTATTTTTAAAATTTTAGTAATTTGCAATTATAAATTAAAGTATTCTTGGTACCCTCCAGCTAAGCCTAATTCACTTGTGTCAGGAGGAAGTTCACGTCCGTGGTGTGATGACTAGGATTCAAACCCACGATCTCGCTATCGTAAGAAGCCATGGCCGCTTATTTGGTGCAACCATGAGGCATAATTCTAAATGTTATGTATTTTTCATAATCTGTATATTGTTGACTTTCTGCGTCCCATTTGTTGGAACTAAATAAATTTATTTTCTATCTTTCTTTTTTTTTTATAACAAACTATTTGATCCTGGCTTGATCATACATACATACGATCACTTACGATCCCATTTGAGGTTTTTATATAGGTATGGTTTTTATATGTATAAATTCTGGATGTTATTATTTTTGAGATACAGGACTACCTAGTTTAAGAGTCAGGGAGATTATTAGTATGAATGTATAAAACAGATCTAGCAACATAAATAACATCTTTGTACCTACGTTATGTCCACCATTGTACGTTTGCATTGTTGTAACTCTGTACATATTTTATGGACAATAAGTTTATTATTATTAGTATAATTATCAAGAATTTATTTTGTTAAAACTAACTTCTTACGTGCAAATATAACAAACGAATTGTGTACAAATACTCACAACGAAAACACACCTAGAAATAAGGTAAACGTTGTCATAGCTACACAATTTCTGTTAATAGAAATACTAAGATTAAGTTCGTTACAAGCACGCAGGCGGTCTAATTGTTTTAAAGTTATTAAGTCAACTTGTGCTTTATTTAAACCCTCTGAAATTACCTACAACTTGTGTGCGGTAGGCTCTTCGAGTGGATAAACTTAACTTAGTTTAATCGGTACGTAGTAAGAGTTGCGACGTAGTGGTTATAAATATGGAAGTTTGTAAAACCGTTAGATGGAACTTTTCTTTTCTTCGTAGTTTGTTGATGTAAAATCGTGCCCTTATCTGAATATGTAAAAGGAATATTTGTATTAGATATATAACTAGCACTTATATTAATTCCCTCATTAACATCACGCCTATATTACCCAGAAGGGTGTGGCAGAGGTGTACAACACCCAAATTTCAACTGTTATGTTTTTTAAATCCTATGGGATATCGGGTGAGCCTTTCACCATCCACCCGACAAAATTCTAACTTCGTGCTGCTATTAAGAATTTCCTAACGGAAAATTCACGAATAACTCTCTGCCGACCTGGGAATCGAACCGGTAATCTCGTGGGAAGAGGCTCATACGCTAACCACTCAATAATTCAAACTATACCGCGTATCTGGCAGTAGTGGTTTGTATTTATTTCCATCCATTCGCGACAGACTTGCGAAACCATGGCTAGAGGTGAATCACTGCGTGGCTCAATTCCTGACGGGTTATGGCAATTTTAAGAGCAAACTATTTTCGTTTAAGCTAGTCTCCATTCAGTCGATTTTCCATTCTTTACATGTTCTACATCTGAGAACGAACAAACCGCCCACTATCATCTGGGAGTGTAGTCTTTGGCACAACGAACGTAATGTTATGTTAAATAGCTTACAATTGACATCTGGAGTGGTATACTATGAGGATCTCGTATCGAACAGAATAAATTACCGTGCAAATAGCCGTTTTTGCCATACCTATTATAGCAATCAAATTTAAGCCCCATAGTTTTGTCACTGTCCGTGGTGTCTACACTCTTTCCATATAGACACTTTGTCTATATTTGGCATTACTCAGTCTCCCGCTTTGCTTTGGAGGGAAGTAAAGATACATACTTTCCAACTCCAACTATATACTTCTGATTAAATTCGTTGCGGGTTCCAAGACAATTTTAACTTTCCCTGGGATTGCCCGTGTGTCATGCACGGTGCCTTTCAGTTGGTTACCGCCGTAGATCCTGGCGTCACAGGAGTGACAGTGGTGGGCGTGTGGGTGGGATAAAATAGTGGTTTGTACCGTTGTGGTACAAACCACTATATTCTATAATAAAAATAAGGTTTTTATATCAACAAAAGTTCCTCTCCGGTGTCTGTAAATCTGGGCCTAAAGTATAAAAAGGCATTAGTTTCCACCTCTGCGTATTTATAATGGGGCCTACGATATTTTCATAAAAAGAGAAATATTTGAATCCCAAAATCATCCGACACTAATGGAAAATATAGGTTAGATAGATGAAAAGATTAGACAGGCTCACGATGAATTTCACAAATCGAAATATGTTGCTCTAAATATGTTTTATTTGCATAATGTACGAGATATATCTATATGACATTTCATTATACTATTCAACCTTTCAGAATGCTTGATGTTATTTCAACGAACTTTTTGCAACGGCTTTGGCATTAAATTTTACAAACCTAGATTTTTGCAGTCCTATTCTGAAACAGTAAAAATAACATAACTTCACGCCTATATTACCCCAAAAGGGTGTGCCAGAGGTGTACAACACCCACATTTCACCTGTTATGTTTAGGTCCTATGGGATAGGGGGTGAGCCTTTTGCCATCCAGCGGGCACAATTCCAACTCCGTGCTGCTATTGTGAGTTTCCTGATAGAAAGTTCACAAATAACACTTTGCCGACCTGGGAATCGAACCCGAGACCTCGTGGTAAAAGGCGCTATACGCTAACCACTAGACCATCGAGACAGTCAACGATAATAATATTTCTGGTCTAACTATTTCATAGTTTGGTGGCAGACTAAGTTCGTTATTTAAGCTGTACAAGCTGTATAAACAATTAACGATTTTATCTATCCACATCTCATTATACATGTACTGATTTCGTATCACCAACGCTGCGCTACCCGTGGAGGGCTCGCGTTTCATCTGCGACACATGTGGCAGAAAATGCCGTGCTGCTATTGGCTTGATCAGCCACAAGAAAAAAATTATACAGCATTTGTAGCCACACAAACGACATGCACTGCTACAATCATCTGAAAAGATGCTATGGCCAATGATGATGATGATGATGACTAAGAATTATTTGATAATAACAACTAGACATATTCAACTCAATCAATAGATTTAAATCGTACAATAAACAAGACATTAAAAAATATGCAAAGGCGTATTTAGATAAAAAAAAACCCGCAGGAATTTCTGAGATACCGAAGCAGTTCCACAAAATCACACAAATCCGTACACCAAAAACGGCGAAATGACAGGAAATCGAGCGCGCACTATATCAGGGTAAAGTGTACTATTTTTATATGTAAATTGTATAAAAAAGGGCTTTGTCGAACGTAAAGCTAGCGATAGCCGGCGTTTTCTCGAGAGCAATCACACAGCCCTCGCTCTGTAAATCATGCAATAAATTATCGTGCATGAAATATTCAAATGCCTCAACATACGCCAGGGTGTGAAGAACAATGGGAAATTTTGCCTTACCATATTCCATAGGGATGGCATAAAACCTGTAACTATAGAACCTTGTGCCGCTTAATGCAAATTTATGTTTTAAGTCCCATGGAACTACGCTTATAGTCTGCTTTAAATGCATATTATTACTGAGCTATAATTATAACTACCGTATAAGTAAGCCCGCCGGATAATTTAGGTCAAATTTTACTCCGGTAATTTACGTTTTTGGAACGTCGATTTTGCCGCCGAAATTAAATTTGTGCAGCAGTTTACCTGTTTGTAATACTGTGCTTCTATTGTTCTGGTATTCGCAGCGTAAGTTTCTGATTTTCAGTGCTATTTTACTTTCTAAATATTTATTGTAGTGATTTTATTAATCGCGTATGAAATAAATTAAAAACTTCTTTTAATATCTCGACACTTATTTTTTAATTAGGCTCGTTGGTCTATCGGTTTTGTGTTTTTGTGTATCTCTCACCGCGGTCACGGGTTCCATCGGGCGAAGAGCACATTATTTGTGTACTCTCCATCTTGAAATTCTCAATAGCAGTACGGAGTTGGAATTGTGCCCGGTGGATGGCGATAGGCTCACACCCTATACTATGTCCTAAACATAACATTCTGCCACTTACATATGGGTAATATAGGCGGGATGTTATGTTATGTTATTTGTTTTAGTTTCGTTTGTCGCTTATAAATTTCGTTAGTAATTGAACGCCCTGCATTATTCTAATCGCCAGCTTTCAAATCAATTAAAGTATTTAGTTCACGACAAAGCGTTGTCTAACCCGAGTAACCAGGTTAGTCCCAAAATGCCAGTCAAATATAGCATTCTACGTTACCGTTGTAATGGCAGTTAGCAGCCCTATGGCGGTGCAGTTGGAGGCAGTACTCGAAGCGCGTTAATTCTCAGTTATTCGATCATCGCCCCACCGAACCCACTGAACGTTAATTAACTATTACGTTTGCACATTTCCAATTTTACGTCACGTTGCGCGAGCAAAAATACCGCTTTCACGGTGATTTATTGCTGTTTAATCAATTCTCGTTCGATTGGTATTAACAGAATGTGGTGCTGCGTTGATAGTGTATTGGTTAAATTGACATTTAGACACGCTGTTCTACTTAAACGTGATAATAATACTCCGATTGTAAGCCGATATAGTATTCTGTCCCTTCCCGTCGTTGTTAGTAATGAATGACACAATAAGTAAACAGACAAAATGGTTTATCTATTATCAAACTTCCACTTTACATTTAGCAGTGATGCCACTGCTAAACGTGGAGCAGATAAAATAATTATATACATTTTATAACTCGAAGACTTCTCTCCAAAATTGCTTTTACTGTAGCTGTCGAAGTTTTCCAAATACTAAATGCAGTAACATGTAACCCGACGTCACGCGGCACACATATTTAATACATTTATTTAGATCAAAAAGCAAAAGTCAAAAATAATCCTATTACGTTATAAAAGCTCTTTGTCTAAAGATTTGCTCTTTAATAAATATACGGCTTCTAGAAACAGAGACATTCAAAGCCTAAAATACAATATAGAAGTTATTTCTTGAGCAAGAAAAGTTAAACATAACTCGAACTACTTCATATGAGTTTCTAATAACTCGATATACTTATATAGTAAAATCGTCTTTACCGTTTATTGAGTATTCATATTTCAAGTTTTTAATACGTTTAGAATATTTGAAATTCTGCAACGCGATTAGAAAACTGTAAGCATACTACCATAGAAATCTTCTATCAAATATCTATGCATACTACGCAGTGTATAATTCATTAATTAATTTGGACTAACATTATTGCTTGTATATTTTTTTTACTACACAAATGTTTGGTTAAAAGAACATAATATCTAGTAGGATTCATAGAAGTAAGTTGTGGGTTTGAAATGTCTTTTGAATTATGCGTCGACGTAACAATTAAAAAAAACCGTCCAAGTGCGAGTCGGACTCGCGCACGTTCCGTACCACTATACATCTAAATAAATGTTTTTTTTAATTCTTTATTATATTGGAGTTGATTGAATGAAAGGTAAAATGCGGTTTACGATTTATAACGTATTAAAAAATACTATTGATTAGATCTCGTTCAAACCAATTTTCGGTGGCAGTTTGCATGGTATGTACATCATATATTATTTTTACATTTATCATTCTCTTATTTTAGAAGTTACGGGGGGGAGGCACACATTTTTTACTTTGGAAGCGTCTCTCGCGCAAACTAATCAGTTTAGAAAAAAAAATATATTAGAAACCTCAATAACATTTTTGAAGAAAAATGAGTTTCAGTTCTAAGTATGGGGAACCCCAAAAATGTATTGTTTTTTTTTCTATTTTTGTATGAAATCTTAATGCGGTGCACCAAATACATCTACTTACCAAGTTTTCACAGTATAGCTCTTATAGTTACGGAAAAAAGTGGCTGTGACATACGGACGGACAGACGGACAGACATGACGAATCCATAAGGGTTCCGTTTTTTGTCATTCGGCTACGGAACCCTAATATATTTTTGTAATTCAGGAGCACCAGCCTGGTATTGTAGAAATTATTGCAGATGCTACATAGTACCTAACATCTTAATATTTTTAACTTTTAAAGTTACGCGTTGCATGATTAAGTAAAATCTAACGGGAATTAACGTGATCATGCTTTATTTACCTTTTAAGCTTGACGTTCTTCAGCTTGCGACCACGGTCAGTGAAATCTGTCTGCCGAAAAGGTAAATAATGCATCATGCATTAATTCCCGTTAGATTTTACTTAATCTTAATATTTTGTTATTATTTGAAATCATTTTCATAACCATTGCTAAACAGATTTGTGTTAGACAACTTACCAATTCTAGATAAGATTCTAAAAAGTTGACTCATTCACAAATCTTATAATGTACTAAACATAAATACATCTATAAAAACCTTTACAAACAAGCCTTTGAAAATATAAAAAACAAATATAATAACGACCTGAGAGCCCATCACGAATATTACGATGCTTCGTATCGTATGCCGAATAAATTGAATTATAATTTTCAATTTCAATAACAATAGACCGCCAGGATTGAAGCGCGACTCTCGACAAGTTTTCTTAAATATAATACACGACCTATCTTTGGATGTGTCTGTTAGAGCTGTTTTACGAATAGTTTAAGTGGCTCGTTATGTGGGTACAGATATTTTTCAACATGATAAAAATATAATTTGAGTGCACGGTTGGCGTAGCGGTTAGCGTGGTCGCCTCGCCGGTTTTGAACTATGCTGGTGTTGTGGGTTCGATCCCCACATGGGACAAATCTTTGTGTGATTCGCAAAAAGATTTGTTCTGACTCTGGGTGTGTTTTGTACGTGTGAAATGTATGTTTGTGAACACCCCGCGACACAGGATTTATTCCTAGTGCGGGCGTCGTTTAAAAAAAAAAAAACTGATTCGATGATCAATTTCTGGGTTGGACAAAGTGTTATTTGTGAACATTCACAATAATAGCAGCACGGAGTTGGAATTGTGCTGTTAGGCGATAGGCAAACCCCCTCTCCCTTGGGACTTAAACATATCAGGTGAAGAGTGAGTGTTGTACACCTCTGCCACCCTCTTCTGGGTAATATAGGCTTAAAAAAGGTAAAATTTAAGAGATAAGAACATATTTAAATTACCTAATTAAGAAATACCGGATCAACACATCAACACATGTAACATACTATCGATATAATAAACGATATAAACATCAGCTTGCACGTTAATGTACACATAACCACATAAGAATATTAAATTTCACTTGGATAGGTTTCCATAACGCTTTTTAAAATGTGTATATTGTACCCCAGGTATATTCAATAATGTTTTATTCACGGCCCAACTTTACAAGTTTCATATGCCAAACAAAACTATACTAAAAACTAGAGCCGAAAAATATACTCGTAGAAAATACTTTAGAGGAAATGGCAAGCCCATCTCTCGTTTTACAAGGAAGCACGTTTGGCTCGCTATACATTATTCTAGTGGGTTCCCTGGAGTGTTTGGACCGGCCTCGTCTAGTCTGATACAAGTATTTACGTGAAACGACTGCCTACTGACCCGAGTCACACAAATTATAGAAACGAAAATGCTTAGACAAAGGTACGTGCTTATTATAATTGACACGAACAGTTTTTATTTTCAACCAACTTATGAAGTGAAAATGCAAGATGACTACCATTAAACGCAACACCTGAAACCAGTTTGTTCAAACTCGAAAGAATATTGGATTACTCATCTTTTTTTATTATTTTACCTACTTTCATCCAATATTTTAACTAGGTCAATGAAATTGTAACCATACTTTTGTTTTTCAAAAATCAGACAACAGGTCTAAATCGCGTAATTATTATAAAGGTAAATAAATACCTATGCTCGACATTTCGAAATGACTTGAATCAATCGTGGTCACGAGTCGACGAAGAAGACACGAGAAACGCGAAAAATGTTCTCATATCGCGAAAGTTTAAAAACATATTTTTGTTGTGCCAAGATTTTTTGATTCTCTATTACTACGCATTATTTTATTTGGCATTATTTTACTTCGTATACCTTCATTTGGCACATTGATAGTTTTGCATAATATAAATTCGCCAAATGACGATTACGCTAAATAACATTATGCCTAATAATGATTATGCGTAAAGTATTCTTGCTAAAATAAATATGCGAAATTTATGCCAAATGAAGTAATATGCTGAAGACTATAATGCCAAGAAAAACTGTGCGTAACGTATTATGCTAAGCAAAATTAAGCAAATAATACTATGCTTAAAAAAGGGATCCCAGATTTTTCATTTAAAAATGTCAAAAACTTTAAATAAAAAGCCTCTGCCAGTGTGCAACGCTCAAAATTTCTCGTAGTACTGTCACGTTTTATGGCACTGTGAATTCCTTATGTTTGATTACTGAAACAGGTTCCTGGAAAAGTTGCCTCAATCAGACGAATAACTCTTTGACAAAAACTGATGCGGCAATCAGGAGCCTTACTAACATCTTTTTGCCATTCAATCACGATTCAAAATTGGAACGTACTCGCATGGCACACTGTCAAAACTGCAAAGCATTCGTGCTTTTGTGTACAAGACGTCATTGTACACAAAAGTAAAAAAATATTAAAAGGAATACATATATATATATGTATTACGTATGGAAATATATCTTAATATGTATGTATATATTTCATGTTAAACATATATTATATAAGTTAGTTTTATCTTAAGTACCGTTTATGTATGTTGTGTAAATAATTTAGGTTACAGTAGTAGTATTATTATTATGTAGAATATGAAAATATGTAGATATACATAGCCTAGTTCTTATATTTAAGTATATTATTTATTTTTTCATCTCTCTTTGTTTGTACACTTCACTCTCACATATTACGAGTGTCTTTTTCCCCTAGCCCTCAAAGGTTTTGGCAGAAAACTCATTTTTGAGTTCAGTTCACCTTGTGTCAACACCACTTTTATGAAATTGTATTATTGTAATGTGTACAATATAGTATAAACTAAACTTAAAAACGAATATTAAAAGGAAAACGTGAGTAGTGTACAGTCAAATAAGATTGATTAGTTGCAGTTTTTAAAGCGCCCATATATCTTATTCTTAAACATGTCGTGTCGTGTCGTCACGTCTACAGGTGCATCTATTTTGTATGAAAATATGTAAACATACGTCTGGCGGTGACGCTTACGCTTGCGTCCAACTGCAAGCTTTAGCATGCATTTCTGTATTTCAGTTAGCGAACTGAATTACAAAAATGCATGCTATGCTACCAGTGGGTAAGGTAGGTAGAGGAAAATTGTTTTCTTATACTCAGTCTTTCTCTTCTAGTAATATAGGATCTACCAATCCGCATTTGGCCAGCGTGGTAGACTATGGCCTAACCCTTCTCATCATGAGAAGAGGCCCGAGCCTAGCAGTGGGACATGTATTAGAAACAGGGCTACTATTATTATTAATATAGGATCTATGTTTAAATAAATCGTATTTCTTGTGCAGCTTTATATCTTATTTCTTCTGCTCATGTGCGCTGCGTTTGGTACCTACCAACGAGAAGACTAAATCTCCTATATTCAGGGACGAGTATAATATACAAATATTTTTATCGTCATCCGCTAGCTAATCGCTCAGATATAAATGCCTTATTTTTACAGCGTTATATTATTATACCAACATTTATTGCAGTAATAATGTTTTCCTGTATCCGTCATAGCGGAAGAATATTTAATTATTTAAAGGAAGTGGTACGAGATGGGAAAGCTAGGATAATTGTATGTGGCGAATAAACCTATTAGCGAGAACATTTCGCTTGGAATAATAAGCGCCTATGAGGGGTATCCTCATAGAAATCTTAATAATAAGGCAATAGAAATGTCAAAGACGCGTGACCTTGTCGCCGCGCATCTGTCTAGTCAAACACAAGTGCGAGTTGAGGAATTGTCGTCTTAATGTCATCGCAAAAAGAATAATTTTGTTTGCAGGAATACAAGCGCATCTGTCTAATCGAACACAAGTGCGAGTTGAGGAATTGTCGTCTTAATGTCATCGCCAAAAAGAATAATTTTGTTTGCAGGAATACAAAAAGTGGTATTTGAAAAACGGCGACATGCGTCCCAGTGTTAAAAGATAGTCGATAGCATTTCTATTGACTAGTTATTAAGATTTCTATGGGTATCCTTTAAAGAAGTTTTATATTGATAGCTACATAAATAATAGCTTTACCGTGGTTTTACTCGCTATTCCAATCCCGTGAAGTATGAAGAATGATGTATGAAATAACATGTTAAATAAATTTAACAAAACTTTTCTTAAGAGTAAGAGTATTAAACGTAAAATTAAAAATTATTGAAACGAGATATGACCAACGAGGCAGTATTTTTATGATAAGATTTTGTCAATAGAGTTTACAACAATTTAAAAATTCTAAAGTGATGTATTTACTTAGTTGAATCAATGCGGCACTAAAAGTAAATTCATAAAATCCAGCTTGTATGGAAAACTGTAAGGACTGCAGCTTGGGTCAAAAAAACTACTCTCCGTGAATTATATGACTTAAGCTGTTCGCGTTAAAGTTCAAAATAGAACATTTACCTAAAACTTTATCTGTGCGTCATTCTCGGTCTAAACTTTGCTTTCTCTCATGTCTCCTATAATGAGTCTTTAGGATGCATAATGCTTATCCTTGTAACCATATCTCGACACAAACACCATAACAACTTATGGACTTTTCCTAACGACATTTAACTTTATAATAATAATTAATTTACTTACCATTACAAGTAATGAGGCGAAACCATTATCTTCAAACAGATCCTTAGAGAAGTGAACACACAGCAGGTCCGCATCGAAAGCGCCGAACAGATCAACGTTCACGAGTAAAAGTCTTTGTATAAAGACTATTATTTAATATGGGCCGAATATGAGTACAGCCGACTAGTCGGCGAGGTGGATCATAACATCCTATTAATTTAAAGAATAAAATGCATTTTAAACCTAGTTATACTTATGTTTTGCATTGTTTGTTCGCTCTCCACATGCAGTATATTCTAAAGCGGCACAAGTTATTTGCACTTCTAATTTTAGATTATTGGCATTCATACTAACGCCAACTATAGTCGGCACATCGCTAATAAAAACATGTATTGTATGTGACGTGTGTGTTCCACTTAGGACTGCGAAGATGTAACTAATAATAAGTCTTAGTGATTAGATCAAGTTCTATTACTTATCAATATTTCTTAATGATTGAGTAGTATGATCACCCTTTACTTAGATACACTTCTTGAATAACGAACAACCCTATTTTTATCAATTAAAAAGAATGAGTTTACAACACAACAATCAAAGTAGTGGCCAACTGTTCTTAACTGTTTTCGAGGAGAATGAATTACAACAATCTTCTAAGTGTTGATCGTTCGCATAAACAACTTAAATTGCTTTTTTACTGCCTTAGACGGCATATTTTTTTGTTTGGATTCAGCTATTTGGAAGAAAAGCGTAATTTATTTTTATTCTATTTTGAAACACTGTAAAACGTTTTTCTTCTTTAGCAATTTATTAAAACTTAGTAAAAGGCTTTACAAGCCTGGGAAGTTGTAAGACTTGAGTGAAAATTGTCTGCTAAATTGATGATGTCTAGAGGATAAATGAAATTAACTTCTTTGAAAAAAGACAATTCTGTGAATTGTTGAACTTGTCTATTTTGTGGATAAGTATCTTCAATAACGATTTCAAAACGTGCATCAGGTTTTACTGTGGGTATTCGAGCGAAGTAGAGCTAATAAATGTGTAACCAGATGCCATATAGAATTGTTTTCATTAGTGTTCATATTTCCAGATAAGATTTGACACTGAGATTGCTGGCAAATGAGGTAAAACATGGTATTCCTGCTATCTAGTAACCCATTTACAGTATTTTGCCCATATTCATGGCTACGGGCTGCAATAACCATTTGTTATCAACGAAACTGTAAGCTCTTTCCTTCACGAGCGGTGTATACTCGTAGGTTTCTTCAATTATTTACCTATTTTTGTTTGATAAACGTTATTACATGTGTTATAATAAATTAGAGTAAATTTAATAAAACAGCTTACAATAAAACTTTGATATACGATCTAATCCACTTTTAAGATTGTAACAATACTTCATCACATTATTCCAGCCACCAAACTTGAGCGTCTTGCGAACTTTACATCTCAAAATGTTGATTAACACAATGTTGAGGCAGAGACGCGATAGATGGCGCAGCTGACGCAGAAATAACTACTCAAGACCCTCCGGAATTATAAACAAAATCACACAAACCGAACCATTTTCATTAAAATTGTTTCTTCTAATTTCCTAAGTTCGTCATTGAGTTTTGGGATTCGTTGAAAGAACATTGGTCCGGGGGCGGGTGCGGGGTCGCGGGTGATATGGCGGTTCAGCGAGGCAATAAGTGCCCCCTTCTATTTCACCGGCACTTTAACTCGGGTGCAGTGATTTGATAAGGCCGTTTGTTTCAAGAGCCACTCGCGACGGCCATCATTTCAAGACCGTTTTTTTAGAAATAAAATATTGCCGCTGACTTTTTGAATTGAAAGCGTTTTAATTAAAACATGGAGGATCGGACGATTCGATTATTTTTTTATCTTGTCAAGCTTTCAAAGGTCAGGCGGAGATGCAACTGACAAAGTTATTTTGTTTTTAGCTGACCTGAATTCGAATGGGCGGTTTCTAAAAGTACAAGAGAATATTTCAACTGCAAATAACGTTTTCAAAAATAAGACAACGCGTCTAAATCGCGTTATAAAGGTAAATAAATACTCGACGTTTTATTTGTTGACGTTGTAAAATTTTTGAAAAAGTTCTCAAATCACGAAAGTTTCGAAACATATATGGCAAATAACGTATTTTCCAAAAAAAAATAATGTAAATTTAAACATAAAAAAGCTTTTGAGAATATAAGCTTTGTAATTAATATTAACGTTTCATAACCTTACATAAGCAGTCATAATATAGAATATATTAAATTAATTTGCTAGATAAGACTGAATAAAAAGCAATTGATTACAATCATAATATTTTCAGAAATTACATGTTTCAGAAAAAAAACCGTAAAACACTGACCTATTTTTAAGCATCGCCTCGTGTAAATGTATTGGGGTAAAATAACAAAATACGCTCTAATACATTTAGTATTAAAACTAGCGTTATGTTATATTATACATTCCTCAATAAATAGACTATCCAACACAAAAATATATTTTCAATTCGGACCAGTACTTCCTGAGATTTCGTGGTTCAACAAACAAAATATATATACGAATTGTTCGGCTCTATCTTAATGCAGTAGGTAAACATCAACTTTTTACACATAAAGTGAAAAACGTGACTTCATCCAATAATAAATATATTTAGAAGTCAAGATAATTTGAGTGACATCAGAAGGAAAGTAAAAGTTTGAATTAGTTCGTAATTTGATTCATCAAAACTTCCGCCGAAGATCTCCTTCAGAATACCTGATAAAATAGATTCTTTACAGCTGAAAATTTGTTTATTGCCTACGAGTTCAAGGCAAATTTAATCTAAAAACATAAATAACCAATTTAATTCCACGAAAAGGTTGAAATGATAAAATCTCAAGCTGTTTTTTTTCTTATTACTGTTATTTAATATTGATAACCTGATGAAAAATATAAATACTCGACACCTCAGCCTTTTAAAAATTAAAACATCACTTTATTTTATCAGTCAATATCCACGCTTTTTCCGACGCATTTGCACTTTATTCTTGATGTTTACTTAACGCTATTCTGCGCTTAACGTTTAACTTTTAATTATTATAGAAATGTAAGCAGTTTTTCGTTGGTATTATTATTTGTTTTAATTTATTTTATCTTTAGGTACCTACCTAAGGTACCTTTAAATCTGTATCTACTGTATCTTCTCACATCAGATAATACCAGATTTTTAGTTATTGTTTCTTTTTGCTCTTAACAGAAAACTGGTGACTTGTAACACAGGTTACAAGTCACCAGGTTGTAACACATCTTCTCACATCAGATAATACCAGATTTTTAGTTATTGTTTCTTTTTGCTCTCAACAGAAAACTGGTGACTTGTAACACAGGTTACAAGTCACCAGGTTGTAACACTGGTGCCTGATGTAGGTTTTTACTCAAAACCTACATCAGGCACCTGTCTCTCACATAAGGTGAAAATAAACAGATGTCTTCATTTATTTATCAACTATTGTTGTTATACGTCTATTAATTAACATGAGATTTGGACAGCATCCGATCAAAGTTCGGTCCAAGCTCTGATATAAGATTCCATCCCAATCTCATGTCAATTATACTAAGAAATAGTTGAAAAGATATAGGACCGGCGGGATTTGAACCTGTGACCTTACTGCACACCGGTCAGCTGCTTTAGCATTCCAGCTACGGTCGCCTCTTAACAGAACCCTAAATTTATCAACTGTATGATACGTCATTTCGTGACGTCACGTTCATCCATTTGTTCCTATCTTAAGTAGGATTACAATACTGCCGGTCCCATATCTTTTTCAACTGTTTCTTAGTATAATTTGTTATGCATAAAATGCTATAAAAATACTCATGTCAATTGTTTGAATTTTCGAATGAGAAAAAAATCATATGTGACATAAAATGCACCCGCTCTCTAAATGAAACTAACAGAATATTGAAACGCCACTGACCCATAAATTAAAGTGCTGAGTATATTATTAAGTTAATGAACCACTTTCAATACCGTCACATTAGAGCCAGGTCGGCCATTGACGTAGAGCAATTACATTAGCAGGACAGTGTGGACCACCCATCTCTAGATCTCTCGATGTGAGGGGGCCACGACACAAATTGAAATGTACTGCGATTCCGTCGTTCAAATTGATAGTCCTGAATTTTGTTAGTAGGTTACCTCAGCCTCATGTTTGCTATTCAAATAGCAGACATGAGGCTGAATGGTCTGTCTAATCTGACTAAATTGAGAAATATGGTGTTATGATAGATCATTCACACCATATTTCTCAATTTTGTCCGATTTGGTAATCCGCTGCGCAATAATCAGCGTAACAAAAACTGACATAATTAACAATTATAGTGTCAATGATTTCCCTTTGTTCTTTTTCTAAAATGACTATATTCGATACATTTATTTTTGAATTGCTGAACAAATGAAGACAGAGTTTTAAGTGATCTTAGAGCAATAAGCCAACCGGAGGAGTTATTTTCAGGCGGCTCCCACTGCCAAATGTGGCGGAGCGCCGCTCTTGCAAAATGTCACGTTTTCCTTTAAAAGTTGTTAGGAAAATCTACCCATCCGCATTCGCGCGAGTTTTGGCAGACTTTTTTGCATAGATATTGATGTTCATGTCGTGTCCATGTGGTTTCTTAGTCTGTGTGATTGATACAAGAAATATTTGATCTTATGCAAACCCATCAGCCAGACCTTTGAGCACATGCACAGGATTCGTTACAAAAAAAATGTATTGATCTTGTCCCATTGACTACATTGCACCCAATGTCTCAGAATCACGACCTGAATTACTGATAAACGGCTTCGTCAAGATGTAATTTACACACTGTATAGAAACTATATAGTGTGTAAATAATAAAAACAATTACCTACTAGTGTTAGTGCAAAAAACATGAGGTATTAATTATCAATACTGTTTACTAATGCGGTTTCTTCAACGTTTTCTTTCTCTGTCTCTGTTCGATAACAAATAACAAGACAACATCACTGTCACGTAATGTGCTGTTTGTTTGAAACTGAAACCTTCAACTCGCATTTCTATGGGCTCTCACTTGACAACCCTTGCCATCATAAATACAGTAGTTTTCAATTTTGACTTAATAATATAACGCTTTTATAAAAAGTATATATAAGAGTGGTGAATTAACCACATTTCACCTAAATTTTGGTGAAATGTGGTTTACTTTATATTTTTACCCGCGGTCGACATCGATGCGGACATATTTTTGCCACATGAACTTTTTATTAGATCTATTTTATTTTATAACTTTGTTTGGCCACTAGTCTAGAAACGTATCATCAATTTGTCATCTTTACGTCACAGAGATTTAACTAACATCTATAATTATAATATATCTTTTATTTCAGGTAAATAACCCATATTAAATACATTTTCATTTGTACACAATCAATAAAAGAAATTAAAATAGATATAAAATTGATTACAAAAAAATAAATTAAATAAAAATCACAAAATAAAAATTCAAATTATGAATTACTATTTTAAATAGCGAGACTGACTGACTGATAACAATAAAAATTATAAGATGGCCAGGCTTTTTGATTGATGTATATATAGTTAGGTATATAATTAGTTTTCACGTTATTTAATAATATAGTGTAATTTTAAATTAAATTTTAGGTTCTGTTAGTATATCGCCATCTACAGGGCACAATTTTGCCCGATCCGTGGATTGGATTCGAGACCTAACTGAGACTAATAGCAGTCAAGTCCAACGAGACAATACATGATGAATAATTATGTTAATGCTATTGCATGTATAACTTGGAAATCTTATAACAATTCAATAACGTTTTACTTAGAATTGGCCTTGATACGATTGTACAGACTTAAGATCAACCGCATACATTCTGAACTCGTCAAAACTTCTTAAAGAATTTAAATAAGGCCTGCATAATTAAGTGAAGTGTTGAAATTGCCGACAAGGCATTAGATCTCTTTCAATAAATGACTCGTAAAATATCAGCACATTTATGTAATCTTCGTTATTCTGGGCAATAATCGTAGCGTTCTAATTTTGGTAGGAATGGGACAAAATAATATTATTTGTGTGGATGATGTTGCTAATGATTTAAGGTAGCAACTAGATAGATTTCGATGTAACTTGACACTGACAGTTAGTAGAAACGTAGGAAGCCTGGATTGACACATTGGCTACGTTCTATTGATGTGCCTCGTTGACAAAAGCTACTGTCCACCACTAGTGCATCCATCCTTTTTTACGTGGTTCACAGTTCACACGTGGTTGTGTCAAAAGTTCTAGTTTTGGATCAGGAATAAAATTGTAGACCAAAATAACTTCTAGAATAGAAATCGCAGATGTAGGCTCGAGACTACTAAGTTGAAATGCATGTAAGCGGGATATGTCTGTCGGATTCATGCTAAGGGGTGGGCGACATATTACGGAATAGTTACCGAATGGCATTCCATTGAGGATGATCTAAGAAAGGTAGGGTGACTAAACTGGACAAATAGGATAGACCAGAGGGGAAAGTAAAGGGCGTCCTTTACTCAACAATAAAAAGGCTAGCAAAAACATTTTTGTTTTTAAACAGTGGTCACTCGTACTTCGTGGCCATCACAAAAACTATTTTTGAGAGTTTAACGGACAAATCTGTAAAAAAATAGCTTTGTGAGGCTCTTAAGGTTTAAATTGTACTGTGGATCGACACTCGTTTGACCAAGGTACGAGTAAGTGAGGATGCGGTCTACGGCTGATCACTCATACCTATAGTGCCAATTTACTCTTGTTTTGCAGAGACCAAGATTGTACGCTTTGTGCGTATTTGTAAAGCATACCATGAAGCGATGATGAAATGCAGTTTGCCTGCTTATCCGATGGCGAAATGGGAACGGAGGAATAAGGTTATGTAGTTCTTTTGCACGGGTCCATATCGGCTCTCATAAAATTTTTATTCATATTTACGATTTTACTACGAATTGGAGTTCATAATAATCACTCTTCATAATTTTTTTCTTCATAAACTTTATGTTCATACATTAATATTCCTGTAATCCGAACTCATAACACCCCGTCATCATATTTTTTTATTTCATAATGTTTTCATTAAGAAGGTGTTTAATTAATATTTTTTTTATTCAGAATAGTTTTCTTCATAAGAGACAATGTTCATATTATTTGTGTACATAACGTTGTATGGAAATAGCCTTTTATTGACTTAATATCTTATTTTTATTGGGGTAGTATTTAAACGCAAATCATAAAATATCCTTTTTCTATGCAATTAAATACCGAATTCCCACGCTTCTTTTTTTGCCCAATAGGCACATTTTTAGCTTCTGCAGGTGGCGCCACGTACTGTCGTCTGTTACGATCTATGATAATAAGAAATTGGTAGGTAGTATAATATTATTTTATTTAGTGGGTGGATTCAAAAAGTGGTCGGAGTATCACACAGATAGATTCTAGGATTCTATGTTATGGTCGCAGTTCTTACCTAACCTAACCTACTACTTTACCCATAATTGACCCATGCCATAACTATAGCTTTTATTTTTATATTATTTACAGCAGTTTATTAGTAGTTATTATTAGTACTTTTATAGGTAATATACTAAAACAATGCACAAAGATATAGTTCATAAACTAATTTCCACTTAAACTCGAGCAAGTTATATTTATCTAATGAACGAAAACAATAACAAATGCACGAACGGGTGCGCTTTTTCTTACATAACTTTTTAACTCCTAACATCGAAAGTCCGAAAATGTGTTTCATAATGTATGTTTATTAACAGTATGAATTTTGATGTATAGGATAAATAGCACTTCTGATTAAGAAATATATGAAAGCAAAAATGAGTACAAATAAATGTATGAACAATAAAATTATGAAGTCGATTCATTTGGCGTTTTAATATTTATTGAAATAAAAATTATGAAGAGTGATCATTATGAAATAAAATTGTATGAAACACATTTTCGGACTTTCGATGTTAGGAGTTAAAAAGTTATGTAAGAAAAAGCGCACCCCTTTTGCACACTCTCCGAAATGTATTCTATAATAGACCGATACTGCTGGCAACCTTGTGACGATGCTCTACTTCAAAACAACTTCGAGCATTGGTCAAATCAGGTGCCAGAGAAGTGTGAGCGACGTCCATCGGTTTTCACTCATGGCCCCTAGTCTAGAAACGTATTCTATCATCAATTTATCATATATACGACACAGAGATTTAACTAACATCTATAAGATGGCCAGGCTGTTTTATGCATTCGCTGAATATTATATATTGATTTGAAATCATTATCCAATTATATAATTACATCTCATCGTTTCACACAATCATTAGAGGACGGGTACATGACATGAAATTACGTATATTATATTTCAAAGTTATATACATAACCAATTAAATCAAGTGATAGGGATAATCTAGTAGCGCTTAATGTAATTCTACAAAGCCGTTTATCCGAATCCAATCACCATTCCGTTTACCTTGTTCATGTGCAATCAATCTGTACAACAAAATTGGACATAACAAAACAAAACGCGAAAACAAATACAACACGTTTATGAAACAATAAACTGTTATCTAAAAGTATCCATTGCATGCGTGAATGTCAATAGGTTGGCTTGCTGCATAGTGTGATGTGTTTGATTGAAGGACGTTTTTTTTTCAAATTCTAATAGTTTAAAACAATATGAATTTATAAGCCAGCTACCTAAATTCAAACAAATATAAATTTTATTTGAAAATCGCTATAAAATAATCGTAATTTTTTTCATAATTTTGAAAATATCTTAAGCCGAGGCATTCCATGAAATTTATTCTTTATTGAATTCTAACGCTTGCTTTTATTATAGTTGAATATTGCATGGCTTTTATTCTCGCTCACGACCTCAGTTTACGAGCAAAATCGACACTTTTTGGTTACTTTGAAAACGTTAACTTGTTAATTTATTCAAAACAATGATTGATTATTGTTTAAAAACTATAAAAAAACTTTCAAACGTTCTAAATAAAACATATATAACTCTTACTGAAAATCAGGAAATATGTAACGTAAGAATTACTAAGTTATTTCTTAATTATTATGTATAATTATTGTTTTCTTTGTTACTTTTTCTGTTCGCAGTCAGTAGCATGCTTCATAGTTTTCTTCACACCGGAAGCTCAAATAGCTGTCTTTTTGACAGGTTTCGAACTACCTGGCTTTAAACTGTACAATATAAATACGATCCAAATTGGTAATTATCATGAATTTTGGATCGTAGCTAATAATGATACAGTTTTGGAAGTTTGACTGCCAAATTTTTAACACTTTAAATTTTAGAATTTGAAAATGAAAAAAAAAACTTGTCACTCTCTCTGCCATGTGAGTCTCGCACGGCACACTGTCTGGTAGTCGCTCGCGCTAGCCAACCATTCAAATTGTATCAAACCTTTTTGTACTAATTTAATTAGCCATTTATTATGATACAATTAAACATTTAAAACTACACTATATTATTAAAAACGTGAACAATAAATATATACCTAACTATATAAACAACAAAAAAGTACACTTAAAATAACTTATTAAATAAAATAGATCTAATGAAAAGTTCAGGTGTCAAAAAATACGTCCGAATTGATGTCGACAGCGGGTAACGTGCCCAGAAGGCTGGCGGCATTGATACGTTGTATGGCAATGCTGATCTTTTTTGTACTTGTATGTGTAAAATACATGCATTTGCACTGTCCTGACCTAATTGGCCAATAGGGCGATGTAATTTGATATAGGTTAAATTGAAATATTCGGGGTCGATAATTTAGATTTGCGAGGGTGCGGACGGAAAAGTGTTTAATATCAAATTGGAATCATCATTTTTGCATATAAAATTTGTTGGGTGGTGAATTTAAATCGCGGTTTGATATTCATATACCTGTCTAAGCGTAAGGCAATTTTAGCTGCGTATTCATTGTCTATGCTTTGTAGACGATAATGAATAAAGTAAATTGAAGTTATTAATTACTTATTTTTTTACCAAAATCATTTACAGAGGTGATAAATATACCAAGCCAAATAGTAGCTACAATTATACTACTTTGTTTGTGATACTGAGATCACTGTCGTTTTTAGTCAATCAAGATGGTTTAATAAGTGACATTAACAATGTCTAATATTAACGAATGCCCGTAAAGATCCAGAAGAAGATTATACTTAGCTTAACTCCGTGTAAGAAAATACTAATATATTTTTAAAATATATAATATATATTTATGTTTTGTCAACTGTATTTAGCATAAAGTCCGCCATTGTATTTGTGTTGTGCATAAAGTTAAAAAAGAAGGTATTTCCAAATCCTTAAAATTAAATGTTGGCGCAACCGGTAGTTAACCACACAAAAAAAATAATAACGAAGTCGTAATTTATACGAAGGTTTAAAGTGAATTTTTAAGTAAAGTTTAATCTGCCCCGGTCACTAAGTTACCGTACACCTAAACGCCGTAAGAGGGTCGACCCGGATGAGGTTTACATGGAAATATTTATAAGGCTTAAATACAAAAAGTAGTCTTCCAAATGCTTGTGCGTAGGCTAAGTAGGCTGACTGTCTCTTTTTCTGGCAGTAAGTGAGAGAGTGACGCCAACAGCTTTGTCATGTAAATATGCGTAATTAAAAGGGATAAACCTCGTTTACCGGAAAGTTTTAAAGCCTTCGTCTGCGAATGAAGTTTTAATCCTTATTGAGTTGGTAATATGTGTGTGGAGCGAATCCTTTTTGAATTTATCTTGCGGCGAAAATTCGATGGCCTATATCCTGCGATGGGGCGTGTTTTCATTTCGGATTTACTCCAAGTTGGCGCCAAATCCGAGCAGCTGCGCTATTCCTACAGGATATTTTCTTTTCCTCCTCCGACATGCGATCTTGACGACTGGCTTTTGTGATTTAAAAAGATTTTCGCAGGCAAAACCGCTTACCGTTACTTCGATGTGCTCGCATCTCGCCTATAAGCGATAACTTACGATATTTATTGTATCCTCGTAACACGTACTCAACATACATATAGAGGGTATTATTCCTTTACAGTCACGTGGAGATAAGACCCCTTTAGAAGCGTACACAAATATCTTACTTATCATAATTTATAAATTCTTTGTTATCAAATTATGAAAATGATATTTTTCTAGTTATTTCTGTAAATTAAAATCTAGTAATAAGAGAAATACTCAAATCATATCTACCACTGTTTTAGAGGAATATATGAATATTAAGTGCCTTTATCGTCATTATAATAACCACCTGTTTCAATGTTCCATTTATCAACGAATCTTACGAAACTTAATTGAAAATGAAACGCTAATAAGATTCTAAAGTACTACACACTTTATTTTATAACACAAATGTGTTATAAGGTGAGGTGTTTGCGGATACGTACGGTGTGTGAAAACGACAGCCTGTGCAAAATAAAACATACGTATTCCATTTAATTGAATCATTGGTTTGATACGATTCATTCACCACACATGACTGATAATATCTCATCGAAGCGAGCGTGCCGAAACGCGAATTTGCGCAATTTCTAGATTGAGATCATGTATTTTTTTCCTTTTATAAAACCGATAGGCAAAGAAAATGTATTCGTATATTCGAAGCCTTTCAGTGTAAATCTTTACCAGCGCCTTCTGACAGTATCTTGAACAAAAATCTTATATCATGATTACATTTGCGTATTGGGTATTCGGGGCAGCGGAACCGAGTTCCACGTGAATAGCTTAAATAAGTGCTTAAATATTTCTCAATTTGTTTGAAATAATACCAAAGTATTCTGAACTCTCTTTCTATTCGTTAAAAATGCAATTGGTTGCTCTAAAATACGCTCTGTTTCGTTAACAATAGTAGGAACAATATATTTATTTTTATAACCTAAAGTTACGATAGCAAAAATGGTAAGAAAACGAACCCCATAGTCTGCTTCCTCAACATTCGGAAATAAAAGCTGTTTAAATACAAAAAGGAAGTCCAATCCTAATGTTAGGTACATTCTTACTGTAATAAAAATAAATAAGCTTCATGAATTATCCACATCTGCTACACCTGTATTTACTATCAAAAGATCATGCTTATTGAAAATAGTATAATCGTTATTCTATATGATAGTCAAAACAAAAGTTAAAATATCTCAAATGGAATATTTAACCCATTGAAATGATAATCTAAACACTTACCCTAGTAAATAAACTCGAGCATAATTTCGGGAGCTGCCTTCAGTAGTATCCACAATAAGAATCCACTCAACAAACGAATACAAAAGTAACTACACTGGACATTTCACTGAAAAATCTCACGATGTTTACGATATTTCTTTGATATATTTACATTGTGACGTGTGATAATGTAGGCGTAAATATGGTAGATATGTGTGGTGGTTTGAGAGTTCGTTCGCGGGATTATGTGTGTGTTATGGGGATGGTCGTATTGTGGCGCGTTTTTATGAAGGGAGGTTGTGATGTGTCCGAAGGCGCGAGTGACGTGGCGCGTCCGTGGCGGCGCGGCTGCGACTGGCCGGGGCGGGGGTGAGAGCCGCGAATGCCGCGAGCACGCGAACAGACTGCGCGCCGCCCGCCCAGCCTGACAACGCTACTGCCTCATCGTGCAGAAGTTTCACATAGAAATAGGAGCTTGTACTAATTTGCCGGTGCATGTTATGATGTAGGTAGTTTTAGAATTATCACTATTTAAATTAATAATAATACCACTTGGGCATACCGTAGTCTAGAGTAATGTTAAACATTACTTAACCGTAGCTTACTGTTTTACAAGCATAATACAGTATGCAAATTACATATTTTTTCAGAAAATCAATGATTTTCTAAACCATTTGCTGTATTTTAAGTGATAATGATACATATTTTATTACAGCCATTGCAAAAGATTTTTTTTTTTAAATAAGATAAAGATATTATTAGGATACGCAGGTTCTTGCTTGATACAATACGTCTCAAGTGAACCTTCTGCATCCACTCATTATATATTGCCACTTTGCTGTACCGGGTAAAACGACGCCGATACAAAATTAATACTTGTTTTGCTAAAAGCGATTTCGATTTGTCGACCCCCGAATTGGGAAAGTTAGACGGATCTTGTTAGCGATAAAGGGTTCGCTAATCAACACCACGTTTTCACATCAATGTTCGTACTTTGATAGACTCGTTACAACTCATTCGCTTTGAGCTCAACTTTTAATATCTTTTGAATATCAAAAGGAACAAACCTCTTCAAAGTATAATCTAAATATCTTCCTAAATATAGACATACAAGTATATCGCAAGCGAAATGTTATGCATCGATCAAACGTTAACATTTAGATCCAAATAAAGCTTTTTATGGGTCAATAAACTCACTGTTTTCCTCTTCTGAGAAAATGCAAAAAGCTCCATAAATTGATACATCAAGGGTAAAGTTGTCAACTGAAACAACAGAAGGCTATATAAAGTCTTCGCTCCAATCTAAGCTTCGGAAAATGTTTGAAATTTAAACATTTCCAAAGCTGAAAAGAGGATTATAGAGTAGGTAAGGGCACGGTTGAAATGTTGTCACGACAGTCCCCAGCAGGGAGTTCAGGGAAGACAAATATTGTGACAAAAGCCTTACATACACGAGCAAGTTTTGGAGGCGGACAGGACAGTGCAAACACACCGAAAGGGATTCCCTCCGTCCTCCGTCCCTCTCGAGTATCTGTACGTACCCTCACGACCGTTATTTTGTCTCTAACTTTGTTCGTAGTAGTTTTGAGTTTGGTGAGCTTATTTTGCTTTCAAAAGATACGATAATAATGGGAATGTCCGAGTTTTGATGTAAAGACTACGCCAATTATTTGACTAGGCTAAAAGTCAACTCTAAAATGTTTTGACGTTATCATTTTGTTTTAGTGTTTCTTATTTATATTATTCATATAAGTTGTATTAATCTACGTGATTTTTTTCGTCTTTTGGGTTTGAATTTTAATAAATTTTAGTGCCGCCTACACTGAATAAAGAATCTTTATGATTTGAGATCATATCTCTATCAATATTTTCCTTAGCCTGTTTTACGACCAAAAGTAGTATGAAATTTGAATCTTGATACATACACGATGTTAATATCATCGTGACGAAGCCACTTATCATTTTGATATTATGATATTTGATATTTTATTTATGATTTTGAGGCTCTGGTTCCCATAAAAATCACAGCAAAGTTCAAGTTTTTTTTCGAGGAAATTTTAGAGTACGGTACCTTGAACTATCCCAATACATTTGTAATTTTTATTTTAATATATATACCATTTATAGAATTTTTAATCAAACATTTTTACACCGTGAGCTTAAAAATCATGTTCTTAACTCGAAAGTTTTCGCATTTTTATTCTGATACGTATGTGGTTTTCTTATGAGATGTAATTTTTCCAGGACTGATTGCCCGATGTATGGAATGCAGTCCATTTGAATTATAGCATTTGCCTACAGCATCACATCTCGGAAGCGTCAATGCGTTAACGGTCAGCAGATCTTAAAGTTCATGTCTTAGCCCCATATAAGAAAGTAGAAAAGACAAGCGTCCGCACCAGTTTAGTCTTGGTCTTGAGCAATATGTTTCCGACTCTCGGAGTTCTATATAGCTGAGACTTGGCGCTCTTGGCTATGTTGCTTGCCATCTTGCCATCCCAATGCTCCTTTTTACGTTTTTCACGTATGTTTCACAGAGGTGGTGGATCCGAGGTAAACAAAACCTTAGATGATTTGCAGATCGAGTGCGCCAGTCAGATGTAAACTATTCGTTCTGCTTTTCACTATAAACTTGGTCTTTGACTTGTTAATAGACAGTCCCAAATCATTGCTGATTTGCTCCACTCTTTCTAGCAGTGTACACATTTCAGCTTCATCTGCGGCCGGCTAAAAGTTTTTACATTGCTTACAGATGAATTGCAGCAAGATTTGACAAGTATGTAGTCTATTTTGATCCCTGTACCTATCTCCTGGAGATTGCCATCTATATAAACTCGTTCGAAGATGCTGGAAACATGTGTTCACAATAACTAGGTTCTTATTTACACAAAAACTTGTCAACCCGTTCTTTTCTGCTATCTAATCTATGAGATAGTCATCAGCACGAGTATTACCGAGTTTCGCGTTCCACTCAACGACAATCTTGACAATTTCCTGACTAAAATTAAGTGAGTATATGTTCCTATTAAATATTTATGTCATAACATGTAAAAAAAATAAATGCAGCAACTTTTTTTGAACAGCTATTCATAATCAAAACTAAAAATTTATATTACTTGACTAGATTAGAACCCGAACAAATCCAGAGACTAAAACCTACGAAATCAATAATCATTTTGTGAAATAGACATAAAAATAGCTTTGGCGAATATTCCGAGGACTCAATCGACACAAATAAGATGATATCAACTTTTCGCCCGAAGCGTGTTCTTGACGGTTCTCTCTTTATCTAAACGATGTAATTATTCATAATGTTATTAAACACGGGTTTTTTTTCTCGTAAATACTCTCGCTCTATAGTCACATCAAACTGTATTTATGTTCATTATAGCGATAAACCTCAGATTTTTCAGGCTACATTTATTTTCATTTTTCGGAACCTGATTGTAGTTTAGTTAAAGAACAAATTATGAGTCACGTCTTATTTTTACAGCGGCGTACCTAAAATATAAAGATAAATCTTTGTAAAAGTGCTACGGCTACGTCGTAGCCGATCTACGAAGTAAAGCGATGCTACGTGCTACATGTCCTTGAACAGTTAACAATTTTCATAATTTTAGAAGGTACCTATTGATATAATGTCTGTTATTAGTGTATAAATATTTTTTAATAATTATGATTTATCTCATCTCAATTCGGTCAGTTATTACTAGAGCATAATAATTATGTTAATGACTTGAGGGATTTCACAAAATAAAAAATAAACGCATCCGCAAGAATGTATGTACCTTGACGTTTCGGACAGGTTGCATTGACGTGGTCACAAACACAAGACAACTTGTGGGCATGCGTGTTATGATATTATAATATTAATAACGACATTTTAATATCGTTGTAATGTTTATAATTAGTAAATGATTTAAGAAAGTAAGTAGCTATTCAACAATAGTAGCATTAGGAACTGTGCTCACTCAATGGTAAAATGCTCACCTGCTAATACGGGTAAAAAACTAAATTGCAATTACCACTAAGAAATTCTTACACATAACTTACAAAAAAATAGTCTCTCAACCATCCCAACAGTATACAGTCTAATAGGTCGTCCATCCACTTATTCCAGCAAGTATTCCGTAATAAATTCCATCGAAGCTAATGTCAGTACATCTGTCGGTATTGAAAATGAGGTGTACGGACCGGGGAGCGTTTCATCAGCCGTCCGTTTGACCCGGTTCGTCCGACCAGAGCCACCGCGCGATATAATGCGGTCACAGCTGCCGCCTCCCGCATACAATTGGATTTTTAACTGTGGACTTCATCGGCCAGTGCGATTGTCTTTATTGGGTTCAATAATAGCTAACTATACCAAACAAAAATGTTGACCATATCTGCTGTGCAATGTAGGTCGTGATACAGGTCAGTTGGCTTATAACAAACACTTGTTTTTTGCAGTGAATTCTGTGCTGCTTTGTTCAGTTACAAAATAACAAAACATTTTAGAATGAGCACAAAAGATTCTAATCTCAAATTGAAATAAGGAAATTATTTCACCTGGCACCATTTCCGCTGAGTAGATGCCAGAACAACAGAACACATTCGAAAGCATATGGGCTCGTTTGATTATACAGTGTGTATAATAGAATCCTTTGTGGAAATCCGTAAACGTAAACAATTGGATGTAATAGTGCGGTCCTTTTGGCGTGTGCGAGCGGGCGGAAAGCTGACCCAATCGCTCCGTGTCAGCTCAATATGACGGCAGCAATAATGCGGTCGCGCCGCCTTCCTACACGATTAAATTTTCAACATTTCCTCACGCAACATCATAAAAAACCCACAAGGCTCGAACGCGCATCGGTACATCCCGAACTTTTTTAAATCCCAAATATTTTACCCATTTATCTGTCGACCCACATATCATACAGCCTCATGCCGTTTACATAAAGAGGCGAAGCTTTTGTTGGCAGAGCTGGTACAATTGAAACAAATGCACGTTTCAACAGTCCAACTTGACAATTTGTACCTATAAATTTGCCGTTGAGTGGAATGGAGTAGATCTATTGTCTTGCCACGTCACCTAGCAAATAAACTGAGGAAAATTTTGTTGTAACTGAGCTATATTGTTTCTGATGTAATTCTGGAATAGAGTAAAGGGAATTTTCACTCAGGGCACGTTTTGAGTCTACGTCTAAATTTTAGACAATGTTTTTACTGACAAGTTGGGTAGTGTCGTTTGAAAATATCTCTTTAGAATTCTAGTCATGGTGTTTAGTGGAGTGGTTGAAAATTGGCTTGTAGTGGTGTGTGGAGATGATAGGATAAAGTGTTGTCGGGTGTGGAGGCGTCATACCTCCGTGAGGTGGCGCGGGTACAATTGGCAGCACATTAGCATAACGAGCTCGTCCCGGGCCGCTCCTAATGAATGGTCTTGCAATTGAAACAATAGTGGATTAGCGCCAACTCCCTTATCTGTTTATGTAAATCAGGCTGCGGCCGGATCGCTTTGGATACAGCTGATTCTTTGAAGATGATTGTATAACTGCGTAGTCAGCGTTAACATGTTTGTAGATTTCTAACGTGATTCTGGATTTCTCATTATTTTGTAGTTTTGCCCCGTGTTATTTAATCGTTTAAAAATAAATTTGACTTTTTTGACACAAAAAAATATTATTGCATTCAAACAAAGTTATTTTTTTACCTCTAAATAATGAGATCTGTTAAGCTAATGAAAATAAGGCTAATTCATATTGCTAATTAAATTAAAAAGAAAGTATAAAACAAAGTCGCTTCTGAATTACGAAGCGGAAAAGGCAGGCATTTACCTAGACAGCAGCTTTAAGCTAATGAAAATAAGGCTAATTCATATTGCTAATTAAATTAAAAAGAAAGTATAAAACAAAGTCGCTTCTGAATTACGAAGCGGAAAAGGCAGGCATTTACCTAGACAGCAGCTTTTCGTCCGTCTTCATGCTAAAAATGACGTAAAAATGTCGCCTCGTTCAGATTTTTTGACCCATCCTCGGGTAAAGTTTTCTTAAAAATAATTTAGTACAAAGAACTACAAAGTAGAAAAGTGACTTTCTAAAGAAATAAGTAACATTATTTTTATGAATTTTGTGGACTTGTTTTACCATGGATACGTCAATTTCGCTTTAGGATTAAATCATGTTGGGGAAACAAATATATATATATTTTATCGTCATATTAATAACGTACAGGCAAATTAGAAAAAATGTATATTTATCCAGATACTAGCTTATGTCCGCGGCTCCGCCGCTCTTTTATTAAGAAGTAGGAAGTAGTAGGTAGTATGTTTTTTTGCCACGTACATACCTATTACCTAATCAAAGCCTATTACTATCTAATTAGTTATTTATTAGATTGCAAAATTATTAGTACAACGTATTTTTATACTTTCAGACAGATGGTTGATCTTTTAAATGAGCGATAAAGCCATTTTAAACCTCTGTAGTAATCTAGTGATCAAATTAGAATTGTCAAATTTAGCTATATTTCTCGAACCTTAACCAATCTCGAACCAGCTTCTCTATTAAAGTCATACCCCGATTGCTCTGACAGGGCCACGTTAGATCAAAAGGTTATGGCAGGACCCGGGTGTTCACCCTTTCTTACATAATACGGATATGGATGTGAAGCCTAAAATACAATGTATGTATTTTTTTCTACCGTAAATAAAATCTTGAAATGAAATATTATTTTCTATGAAATCATACTTTTACATCAAAATGTTGCATGGGGCAGAATTTATGGTGAATATCAAATGCCAACACTTTTAGTTTTATAGTCAAATACTCGTGAATTCGTTCGAAACGTGATGTGTTTTTCTCACAATAATATATTAAATAGACTATACTTGCCTAGCTACACAGGTCACTTTTACTGTAAAGGCAGCTGACACAAGGCTTAAAACGTTGTCATTAAAACATAGAAGCGTCTTTCTCGTTTGTTTATGGTAATCGAGTGGGCAAGTTGCGAAGCTTTGATTCCGAAGCTGACCCGTGCTCGACACGCCCTAGTTTACTTTGGGACATTAACGATGCGACCTTTCACAAAATTCGACGGTTCCTTAGTTTTAACGAACTTCAGTTTTGCCTTTCAAAGCGACCTTAGTACACACTACGTCCCAATTTTCAAGCTCCAGGAAAATTGCCTGCACCTCAAAGCTGCACCGACGAAGTTATCGGATCACTTGATCTCGTTAATATCCAAAGCCCACGCCTTCTTTACCTTTTTGCTACTAAATATTTTTGGCTTTAAACGCTTACTTGAGAGCCAAACGTCTTACGTAAGTGAAATAAGAAAATGCTCATACAAAACGAAATGAAGACATTAAAACGGAAATTCAATGAGATGTGTATTAAAATAAAACAGTTCTTGAGCCTGCAATAATGCTAACAATGATTAAGACAGCGCTGGCAGCACCTCTTCGACTGAACAATTTGAACTCTCTCCAAGTTTTAAACGAATTTCATTGCGCGAAATAAAAGCATACGGCCTTCTGAGCGAGTAGCTAGGCTATATTTCTGACGTCACGACATCCGATAATGTCTCGTGTATTTTATTATTCAACAAACATTTTTCTCTCTGGGACGTTTGAAAGAAAATTTATGATGGCCGCAGAAATTGTAAGAGTAATACATTCGAAGCCAAAACGAAAACATCAGCGTAGTGCAAAGTTGGGAACAGTCCGCGATTACAGTTCTGCTGTACCCACGTCACTGATAAGCAAAGTATGAAGTTTTCCAATTTATTGGTGCTCTCAACTTTCGAGCGTTAGGTCAATCCCCGATGGATACTTATAGAAAATGTTATTCGCTAGGTAATATACATCTTATCAAAGGGGAGGTTCGCCCGTTGTACCCGTAGGCGTAAATCTTGCCTTTACGGCCTCACCTGTCGATAGAATAATTTACTGCCGGCTTAAAACTTCCTCCCAAAAGGAAATCCCAAACACTCTTCAAGAAATAACTGAATAAGAAATTGTCGATTGTACGCACGACGCGTCGCTCTCCCCGCGCAGCGCCTTGCTTGACAGCGGAGGATATTCAAACTTAAACCTCTAATAGAATAAATAAAATTCCGAACACTTTACCGCGATAACAGATTTAACGTGAAGATTTTATTTATGTGAAACGTACTAGTTGATTTATTCTTAAAATCACATGCCAAGACGTTGAATACACAAACGTGCTGAAACAAAATTCGGGAATTCTCGCCGCGTTACGGGTGGGATAACTACGATAACTAAATAACTGTGCGTGTGTGTTATATTTTATTGTGTAGCTGTGAGGTGGACCGTTGGCATCCCGATATCGATGGATATAAGCAATTTGCAAGTAAAATGCGAATGTCGGATGCACAGGCGGCGTTGGCGTCGAGCATCTATTTTTTTTTTCATAGAATTTCATACGTGAATATTGTAGTACGTTTTGATGTCACAGCTATTGTAAGCTTTGAAATAAACGAGAAGTTTGTTTTTTTATTGTTGTACGTATTTTTTATAGCACCTTGATGTAAAGAAATATAAATAAAACCGATATTTTTGATCTTAATCTGAAATTTGAATGGTGTAAAGAAGAAGTGAAAAACGTGACAATATGAAGTCATTTTCATACAATTTATGACATGAATCTTTTGAACCCCAGTTCTTTAACTGCCGTTGCTCTTAGTCCCTATTGCCCCAAGCTTCTTAAACAGTGGTTTTCTTAAACCCGTATATACATCTCTCACTCTCTCATTTAATGTTTGAATGGTAAAAGAAATCAGTGTTAAACGTCAGCTTAGCACGTTGGTGAAATGACGGCTTTAAAGGTTATTTAAACGTGTCAGAAGATTCGATGCTAGTCATTTAATTGTTTTTGTAAAAACTCTCAATTGACGGCAACAAGTCCATTCTTCCATCGGTATTCATTTCATATCACCCGTACAGTGGTCGCTGATATCCTGTAATACCCTTACATATAATATATTACTCTCATTAATACATTCAAAACGTTAATCACGATTAACGCGCAATTACAACTTACCAAACAACGAGATAATTAATAAAGCCACACAAATATTTATATAATTAATATAAGTTTTATATTAATATTATAACTATATACACATAACAATATAAACGCCTATATTACCCAAATTAAGGTTATTAACACTCACATTTTACTAGTTACATTTAGGTCCCAAATTGCAGAAGGTTGACTCTGTTTGTGCTACTACTGAGACAACATAACATCAACCCAGAAGGGTATACAATACCCACACTTTACCTGTTATGGTGAGGTCCCATGGGATAGGGGGGAACCTATCGCCATCCACAAGGCATAATTCCAACTTCGTGCCGCTATTATGAATTTCCTGGCGGCAAGTTCACAAATAACACTTTGATCGACCCTCAATGCTTCGATGGTCTAGTAGTTAGTATATGCCTTTCACCACGAGGTCTCGGGTACTACTGAGAATTTCTTTGCTAACACTTTTGCTTGAACTGGGAACCTCACAGTGACCCGTGGCATAAACTGACTCTATACAAAGAGGCAGACATTTTCCTTTATCGAATTAAATCACTACGCCTACAACAAATCTCTCAAAATGTATAACGTAGTGTGTTGGCTGGTGCACAGCATAGATAATTTAATGTTCAGCGTTAGTTACGGTCAAGAGTAAGACTGGGCGGGTGTTCCCGTGTTCAGTTAGTAGATTATCTTGGCTCGCACCAGTATGTATAGGCACCAGTCCAACTGGCACACACCACACTTAGCCAGAACAATCCATTAGTATGTCGGATTTGCTCGCTGAGATTTATTTGCTAAGTTAAAGCTTGTTCAAATTTCTTGTTGCTTAATGTTTAGAATTGTCGATGCTATTTAAATTGTTGAGGCCATTTTCAAAGTTATTGCAGCAATTGTGGCTTTGATTTGCTGTTGAAACTTAGACCAACAATTATTAAAATACATTTGGTGGTCAAAATTTGATACATCCTATCTAATTGTTTTCTACGCTCCTCTATTTCCGTACAAACTCAAATTTTGTACATTTCCGTGATTGCAATATTTAAAAGAAGCAGAGCTTGGATTTTTTTCTTCTCGTAATATTGTTTTCCCAAAAATAAGCAACTAATAAATCACAAAACCAGGCCCTAAACAAAACCATGGTAACAATTTTAATATGACTTAAGTGTCCCTAAGCACACTTTAGACAGGTAATTAGGTACTTCAGCAGGTGTAACTTAAGTATTTAAACCTACTTGTAACTACCCAACTGGTGATGTCAATTAACTATAATTATGAAGCTTGGTACTTCCGAAGTTCCTTCCTACATGTGATATTTCTTGGGAATTTTATAAATCTATTTACATTTATTTTTAATATTCCCGAGAAGTGCATGCGTGCAACTAGGAATATTTTACATTCCGATCGCTCTATCAGTGTAGTCTTAGGTATATAATATGGGATATATCAAAAACATAAATGTGCCGTGAAAGCCAAATTTAATACTACGTTAGCAAAAAAAAAATATCTTAAATAAAAAATTGTTGTATCATATCCTTTGCAATTTGTTTAACATGATTTTATTAATCCCGTATTGAACAACAATTTATTAGTAAGAACCGAACATAATACTCAGCTTATCTTGCCCGGTCACTAATAGAGCATTACCGGCCACGCTAAATATTACTTGAGATGTAAATGGGTGAACTAACACGTTTTGGTGCAAAGGCAAGATATTCATATAACGATGAAAGAGGGATGGGAGACCCGCTTAGCTCGCGAACTTCGCATGTGCAAACACATTTCTGCTTAGTACTCGTCTGCCAGATAATGTAAGGTGTTAAGTTAATAGTAATATTGCCAGTAGAGCTTTTGTGAACTAGCTCGAGGGAAAACTACATCTTCAACTTTGCTTCCACCATTATTTTCTGGCTTGGTCGTACGATTGGGCCATAAAATTACTAACACATACAGTAAAATATTTTTTTATTTATTTATTTAACAATTTATGTACACGCACAAGAATGGTTAGAAGGACAAATACAATATAAACAACAAAAAGTACAAAGGCACTGCTTATTTCTTAAAAAAAATTCTTCCAGCAGACCCTCGAGAGTCGTAATAACTATGAAAAAAAAAAAAAAAACAATTAGTAATAGAAATAAACAAAAGGATAGGTTATACACGCATACATACTATATTATATTATACTAAATAAATCATACATAGATAACAATAAATAATATATATAAATAAAATAATTATAATTATGATATTAAATCATGTCATAAGGAGTTAACAGGCAGAGGACAGATAATGTTCTTTAACTCTCTTTTTGAATGAATTCAAAGTAAGACAGCCTCTAATTTCAGCAGGAAGTAAGCTCCACATTCTCACTGCATGAACGGAAAAGGAATAGGAATAGAAGTCAGTTTTGGGGAAAGGAAATTTGAGGATAGTACGGAGATGTGACCGGCAGAATCCTTGTAAATAGCCTTGAATTTGTAAGTAGTAACACTTCCAGTCACGTGGACTCCATTTTTGCTACCTTGTACTTTCGTAAAAATAATATAAACATAATAATCTATGTTCATATCTCTCTTTCACTCTGATTATCCGATTTTTTATCATACTAATTAACAACTGCGGTTCAGTATGCAAAGGTTTATCGTGAATTTGGCGCGTTTTGACGCGGAATTAATTTGGTTAAACAGTTTTAGATTATAGCTGAGTTAAAATACAATTTGATACCGCAATGCGATCTTGTGTGTATTAATAGTTAATTGCCTTTTAGCCTATGTCAAAAACAGCTTACCAGTTTTTGTAACGCTAGTGACAACCAATGCACCAAGTGATTTTTTGTATGCTGGAGGAAGATTATAAGTAAATAACACTAACAAAAGCAGAACTATATTACATAATAAGTAATAAACGTTGAAATAAATGTATTTATTACATGTATTTTTATATAGTGCTCTATATTTTTAAGAAACTAGTCGTAAAAATATAATTATAATAATTATTTTATCAATAAAGCTTGTGAAATCGTCAGAAATCAGAACCAACTTAAGTTCTAAAATCAGATTATAGATTTTTCTTCCCGTATTTATATATTGCATGACAGAGTTGTTTCAATAAATATCATTGTTGGCGTATTTTCATTCAGCAGTTGAATGTGTACTTTATTAGACTCTAGATTCACAGCCTAAAATAGTACAGGTTGAAACACTCCACCTGCCATTCAGCCTCACCTTGAATAAAACAAACACAGCGATATATTTTAAAATAAATCAACGATAAGAAATAAATGCGAACAAGAGTAAATCTGTGCAAGACATCTGGCACACTTTAATTTGTTTGGTGCCATTGTTATGCGAAATTAATATTCCAATTTATTCCATTTCTGTATCGAGGAGTGTAAATCAATATTTGGTGGCATCCCCCGTTGAGAACGTCGTCTTAAGCACCCTTCCGATCTTCTGGGATAATTGGAATGTTACGCCCTAGTAATTAGATGAATTGTATGACGATTTATTTGTACAAACCGATGATAATCGATCGACACGTTTAAGCTGTTTGAATGGTTGCCAGGTGTCAATTGAACCATTGGATTGTTACAGGCGCTTTATAATATGTTGGTGTAATATGTTGGCACGCAGGTTTGCGCGTTGTAGCGAGAAAGTCAAAGTGACCCTTTTTAAAGCCTATTGTCAGGTCTTCTACACGTGCAGCTTGTGGACCAATTATACGCAGCGGGCCATCAGCGCCCTACGTGTGCAATATAATAACGGCTATACAGGATGCTGTTGGGCTTGCCGCGTTTCTGCAGTGCCTCTGGCATGTTTGCGCAAGGGCACGTTGATGGCTTCCAGGCCATCGTGAGACAAAAATCTGCCTCATTGCTCCATAGAGTACGAGCGAGCTCCAACTCCATCCTAAAGGTGATAGCTGGGAGATATGACTCACCGATAGTGCATAGCATTATAAGGAGATGTATCTCCCAGAATAAACTAGTTATGCAATAAATACCCACATTTGTTACTAACATACATTTAAGATTATTGTTTTACTAACCCACTATGGATCAAAATAAAATAACTTTTATTTCAGACCAAGTAATGGTCTGAAATAAAAGTTATTTTATTTTATTTTATTATTTATTTATAAATAGTTTTATATTATTGACAAATATTCGCCACTGACTTCACTAGTGTGTCAGGTCGATTAAAAATTGCCTTTATCCTCTTTCAGGCCTACACTTTTCTCAATACCAATTTTGTTGTCTGTTGATTTATTTGTACAAACTGATGGTTATCGGTCGACTAGTTCGAAAACTGTTTTATTGATTTCCAGGTATTTATTGAGTTAAGTATTTATAGTTATGTATGTAGGTGGCATATGTGACACTACTAAAATGTGTCATGATATCTTAAAATATTTTTATTGGAATAGGCAGACGTCCAACAACGTTAGGTACAAATAAATGCACTAGTGAGTCTAAATGCAGTAAATACTCATTAATGCTTGAAATACGGTACCAAATCGACATGAACAAAAATACAATTTACTATTCAAATGCACAGGATAGCATGGTAATTTCAAATTGTATGCTAAACACGGCTGTAATCTAAATAGGTTTGACCAAATTAATTCCGTGTCAAAACGCGTGAAACCAAATTTTACGATAAGCCTTTGAAACTGAACCGGGATTTTTAATTAATACGGTAAAAAGCGGGATAATCGTGTGGAAGTGAAAGAAAAATAATTATATTATCTGGTGTTACTAGCAGAAATGTGTTTGCACATGCGAAGTTCGCGTGCCAAGCGGGTCTTGGGCTCCCTCTTTCATCGTTATATGAATATCTTGCCTTCGCACCAAAACGTGTTAGTTCACCCATTTACATTTTTATGATCGCTATTGAAGTATCTCGAGTAATATTTAGCAAGGCCCGTAATGCTCTATTAGTGCCCGGGCAAGATAAGCTGTGTATTATGTTCGGTTCTTACTAATAAATTGTTGTTCGAAACGGGCTTTATAAAATAATGTTTTACAAAATGCGAACGAACATTTATACAACCTCTTAAAGAATGGTGCATTAATATTTTTATTTTATTTAGTCTTATTTATGTTAGTATCATTTCAACGTGAAATACTTATATACAGACATACTATTTTATCAATATCTACCAAGCAGTTTATGGCCACTTCATACTCGACCTTTAGATCGATCTCATCGCTAAACATGATATATCTGTTCAGTATTGATGTGTACGTTGATTTGGTATGCATTCACAATTCAAGGATTTAGGTCAGAAATCCACTATCGCATGCAGCATGTCACCGATATCATCGTGCGCCGCATCGCCAAGAACACATGCATATGAAAAAGGTTGAATAGATCGATACACAATGATTTGTTGCTTGGATAGAGACTAAAAAGTATTTCTACTACCTATAACTCAATGATTACATTCTGAACATTATTTAATGTGTTTCGACATAATTATGAAATGTAAAAACATACAGAATCATCACACGGTTTTGTTATTTTCATTGTACACTAATCGATGGTTTATTATAATCTATCTATACTTATATCATAAAGAGCGTTTTTTTATGAATATTGGTGCAGAGATAATACAAGATCTCAGAAATATCATAGGGTACCCTTTACTGACGTACTTCGAGGGCGGAGCCGCAGCCTGATGCTAGTGTCTAATAAAAGGAAAAGTATTGATCAATTGTGTGAAAGATGCACAGGCTGTCCTGTTCATCTTTCGTGCTAAGATTGTTTCTAAGATTACGTCTGGTAAGAAAGCATGGAAGGATGAAACATATTAGACGGATAATGATGTGTGTCTAATAAAATTACCGTACACAAATAGGATTTAATATGACATGACATTGTTCTTAGCCCTAAAAAAATACACATATCTTGTTTCCTCACCGTGACAACATGTCAAATCAATTTAAGCTTTGCTAACATTTTCACAAGGTAACAATACAACGGAAAAAATGTGTCACGTTGTTTAAAATACGCACCCCGGTTTTAATTTACAAAACACATAACTTACAAAGAGTACAGCATTTCATGTAGACATTAGCCCAAATTCTTCATACAAATTAGTGAAATTACTTTGACAAATAAAGCGAGTATAACTAGACAGGTAGTAATAAAGTTCTGCAGGGTGTACAGCAAGTTTGAGCGTGTTAGTACAGCACATAAGTTAAGGGGTATTATTTATAATATGAGTGTTCGCAACTCATAAAGGCGTCTACACACGGTAGGATGTCTGCTCAGTTCTGCAAGGTCGAGTTTACGTGCTTTAGGTCAAGATTAAAATGTTCTGCTGTCATTGATTGTAAGGCGTTGTCCGACATGTTACGCTACCCGACGCAATTCATACAAAACAAGCGATGAACGTCAAATGACCGCTGTCATAACGTCAAATTTGTCACGTAACGTTGTCGGTCACGTAACAGGTAAGTCTTGTCAGATTCACTTAACATCAGATCAATAACCAAATAACCACCAATAATGTTTTTTTATGGATTAGTCATAGAATTGTTTTCACGATACTCGTTACAGTAGCCACGTGTTCTTATTGGAAAATAATTAGAATCTAAAACTGGTGGGGTCGATTAAAGTTTTAGCATTAGCCGAAAAACTGACTGAATGTATCAACTATTATATGAATATGTTATATTTATCTTTTGTACTTAAGTTGTACACGTACGAGTATCTTGCCCTCAATGGCATCATCGTCTCCTCTATTGCTCTAGGTTTGCTGGAAGAGAACTCAAGCACTGAGTTAACTTCGCCTTTTGTTTACTATTACTGTAATATGTCTATTTCTTTGTAATCTTTTGTATACAAAAAAGTATTAAATAAATAAACTATACTTTGTACCAAGATCGAGCTTCAAAATGTCAAATTCACAAATAATGAGCACTTGGTTAGCACTCATCATTTACAAAACTCTCAGGCACTGCCTAACGTGTGCGTCTGCCATAACACTGTTTTAACAAGAACAAATTGTGTATAAAGGCAAGATCGCGTGCTATCCTCGATTAAACCTAGCCTTATCAAAATATGAATGCTGAATTTAATTTTTGTATCATACTACATGTTTTTCGAGTTTATTTACAAACTTTATCAAGTAATTAAAAGTTCTTATCATTTAACTGCGTTGAGCCTTTGTAACTGTTATGTTTAGAGTTGGTATTTTTATTTTGCCGAGTTTGAAACAAGTGTTATTAGTCGGGGATTTATATTAAGGCTTATGTCCTGGCATGTAGGTTTACTTAAAGATAAATGTATTTTGTTGATGTGCTTCTGTACCTCCAGTGATTCAGTCTTCAATAGTGATGAAAATTGCTCGTTCATACTCAATCATACTTTGTAGTGGTGTCTGAATATTTGTGATATTTAAAAGTCTATAGGTGTTTATATTAACCTTTCGATTTAAGAGAATGCATCGCTTTATTATACTTAAAATATAAAGAATATATTTAGTTACGAGTAGATAAGACATTTAATACGGAAATGGTTACGCATCGTCATTGTATGCAATGACGATGGAGCTCAAATATTTCAAATTGGATTTTCCACTATCAAAGCAGGCTTAAGTGTATTTTAAAGGTAAAATATATAAAATTATCACTATTATTTGTAATAGTGTTTGTATTACTAATAATTACACAAGTACCTAACTATTAGTAATAAAAACACACTAACTACACTTATGCAGTGCATAAACAATTATGCAGTCATTCCAAGATGCATAACACAAAAGCTTGTTTGGATTGGTTCTTAGGAACTATATTTTTGAAATTTCGTCATATATCCAATCAGATATATATCATCACATACACAGGTATTTTTTAATACTTTTATAATATTTATGGGAAAATCACAACAATAAAAATAAATCATTGTTATACCATCAGACGCGTATTTAGTTTGCAATATAAAAAGTCTCAAGAGATTTGTTATAATCAGAGCTTAAAAAAGATTTAAATCAGATTTAGAAGGAAAATCTAGTAAAAGTTAAATAAACATCTTAATTGCAGCTGATAAAGGATTATGAATGGTAATCCTACTAAACTTTAGGATATTAACAACTTGGAAAAAATACTGAGAGTAAAACTTTGGTAAGATGTATCAAGTTATACCTTTCAGGAGCCTAAAAATAAAACCTCCCTTAACACAACAAGCGATTTAGTTATAACTTTTACTTTTCTTATTGACAGAATCTTACAAAATGTATATAAAGTACCGCACAAAAAATAATAATACTGCATCATATTTTAATGTAACCTCATAAGCATATTTAATGGTATGGATTATGTAAGCTTACCGGAGGTAGGCAAGCATATCCAGATTAATGGTATTGGCGTGACCATACTACATGGTCCCTTAAAAGAGGTATCGACTCTAAAATTCGATATAACTGGATGGCGGAGTGGGTAGTGTACCTGCCTGCGACGCCAAGGTTGCGGGTTCGATTCCCGCTTAAGACAAATCTTTGTGTGCATGAACATGGGGGGTTTGTCTTAGTCTGGGTGTTTCTATGTATAATAAGTATATATTCACAAAAGAAGAGTATATATGTATTAGTATCAGTTATTCTAGTAGGTACCCATAGTACAAGCGTTGTGTGTAAGTAGTGAGATATTTATATTTATTTATACTATAAGGAAGTTTTACTAAAGTAATTTTTATGGTGTATGATGCAAGGATTCTTAGCTTAACGGTTGTTACTCTTTATCAGTTACTTATTTTACCCTTATTCAAATATTGGGATAATTATGTCCCACTTGACACTTCTGTAATATTTTTGCTTTATTGGCAACTCTAATCAGTACCAATCTCTATAAAAAAACCCCCTTTTTATAAAAATAAGGAGGTTTTTTTCGAAATCTATAAAACTCTCTTACCTAAAAACCGCAAAATTTCAATTTTATTGAAAAAAAATGTATGTCCATTTGATTAAGGGTTAAAAGATATGTAGGTTACATGTTAGTTTGTCCCACATGTCGTAAAAATAACCTTGGAAATTGAAGCACACATTCGTTAAATCTTTCCTTATTAATTGTAGATATTGTCGATCACTTGTTTAAAGGGGTGCATGAAAGGAGCCTCCCCGAGAGACGTACATAACAATTTCCTACGTCCGGCGCACCCTGGGCAATTCGCGAGTTCTTAAAAGCGAATTGGCTAATCCTTTCACAACGATGGCAAGTCAAAACCTTGACCACCTTATTGACTGTCCAAAATGCCCTACCACCTGCATAAGGGAGGCGCTCATAAACGCCGACGAGAGCGTCAAAACAGTGACCACTTATTGGACCAATAAAATTTGACTCAGCCATCGACACGACGAAGAAGAAGAAGACTTGTTTAACAATAAACCAAAGCTTTATTCTTGAACCCGTTGTTTTCGTATGAGGGCTAACAAAAATACCGCACAATGTTTTTATAAATTCACTATACATAATACAAGAAATTTGCCAGTCTTCCAACAGCTGAAACAGCGCACACAATTCGTACCTCATTTTAATATTCAATGAGGTTCTTTATTCGAGTGTCGGAGATAAAAGAAGTCAGTGGCAACCTTTCCGGTGACATTCTTGAGGGAGATAGTTAATTAAATAAATGGTCTGAGACGATGCCCCTCATCATTCTTCGCTGCGCCCTACATACAGGCAGGCAACACTATGTGCAACTGTGCAGAAGACTCATTCGAAAGAAACAAATTCCTAATTGTCACTCGTTTCTTTTAAATCACGCGTGTATCGCCCAGAAATATCCAATAAAACACTTGTAGAAGGATTGAGGCAAATATATTACTGTTTAAATGCACTGTAATTGTACGAATGCTATAAAGATAAATAAAAGAATAAATAATTACTAATAATTATTATATTTACTAACTCGAATCATGAACAGAATTATCTCGATATTTTCTGTTAAATACTTACCATTATTGAAATATATTATTTAACTCTATGCTTAGTAAACTTTTCTTGTGATGTTTTGACTACTTTACTTGTATAATCACGTTAAGTACAAAGTGAACCTTCTGTTTTCTGAGTTTCTATTAGAGCAGTATTGTTGGGTAAGTACAGGCTTTTATTGGGTTTTTACATTACCTCTGTACTTATTTATTTGTTGACCGATAGTGATCTAAGTAAGGCTGTTTATCGAACTAGTTTTAGGAGATTGTAAGTTCTTGTAAGTAATTGGTTTTTGAGACAACTTGACTGTTTGAGTGAGCGGAAGAACTTGTCTATTTAGTTGTGTAAAAATAGTAAAGACTGTTCATTATTTTTAACCTTTAATTTCAGTACGGTCAGTGATAAGTAAATAAACAAAATATTATAGTAACTTAGTTTCTTCAGCCAATTTATATAAATCAGCCATCTTATTTCGCCAAAAAATTGTTTGCACGGGCCTATCTTAAGGTATGATCGTTGTCAAACACATGCTTATCCAACATGAAAAACATAAAGAAAACAGAACTTCACGCCAACACAAAGACAACCCTTCACAGTTGCAGAGGTACTCAACACCCACACAGCCGCCACACTACACCTGTGTTGTGTAGGTCCCATTCGATAGGCTATAAGCCTCTCGCTATCCACCGGGCACTATTACAACCCTGTGCTGCTATGAGAATTGCCTGCCAGATAAATATAATATTAATTACCCTCTGTAACCTACCGTAACTTAATGCATTATCATTTTTATTACATTCATTGCTATAATCAAAACATTAAATCACAATTAACGCGTAGTTAAAATTAACCAAATAGCGAGATAATAATTATATCCACTCAAATATTGACATTATTATAACAAGTTAAATATTAATTTTATCTGGTTTGTAACAAAATAAATAAAATTTTAAATGAGGCATGTAGAAGTATCATGGTTTGGCTTTAGCCGATGTTCGAATGACCGACTAGTCGGGGCGGCGTCTTGACAATCTATACAAGACTAGTACGCAAGGGTGTGAAACTAATCGCGAATAGATTGGAAACCACTTTTTTCTACATGGTCTTCCAATACATACAGTAGTACGCAAGTACTCGCATATAGTTAGCGATCTAATATAGGTACTAGCTTGTTAAATGTTTGTACGGGACTGAGAAATCAAAAGCTGCAACTTAGATGTAACTATATTCTGTACAAAATCAGAGAGACAAAAATCGAGTTCCAAAATGTAATATTTTTTCGTGAATTTGACATTTTGAAGCTCGGTTTTTGTCTCGCTGATTTTGGTACAGAGTATAGTTACAGCTTTCGACTTCTCTGTCCTGTACAAACATTTAACGAGAGAGAGAGAAGCAAATACTTGTTAATAAAACCGTAGATTAAGAACCGTAGATCGCTAAAGCTAAGCTAAGACACGGGCGGAGCTGCGGTCGAAAGCTGACCGGGATCGTAATTACAATAATTAAAAGATATAAAATACGGGCACGTTAATATCTCACTATCTACGTTTCTCTATAAATTGAGGGAGCTCCCAGCGGACGCCCATTTACAAGAGAAAAATGGTTGGGCAATAAAACACGATAGAATGAGTCATTATTTTCCCAGATTATCCAATACGATTACTGCGAGGTATTGATAAAATTTAAACGTTCTTTGTTCCACTTGTACACTGATTTGTTACAAGGTAGGCAATTAACTTTATTGTTATAGTTTTCAGGTGACATAACGCAGGTTTATTGAGCCTTTTGATTGTTGGAAGAAGGTAATATAATGAGATTGAAGCAAAATCACTAGTATTTTGTTTGAGCAGACATGATCGCATAGAGTGGTGATGACAGTGTTGTAGAACAATATTCTCTAGAACTTCTTACGTTACGACTCATTCTATTTTCAAGTCTCCACTAGAAATTCTAAGATAACGAACTACTTGCTATAGTTGTCTCTTTTTTTAAGCCCAACATCACTCAGAAAATTATTTTAACATTAAAAACTTAAGGAGAAAACGTATGCTAGTGGAAAGTGCATCATGCGTATTCTAAGGAATGATATCTTCTTCTCAGTCGTTATTTTAATTGCTAAAGGTCGTGTCTAGCTAGAAGTGTTAGTCACTCGATGCACCATGCTTCTCCACGTATTTCTGTCCCCGGCGGTCTTTAAAGCCTTGGTTATTGATCGGCCAGTGAGCGATTTAATTAGATCTGACCAGCGGGTAGGTGAGCGACCGCGTGATCTTCTGCCGTCGACCTGGCCAACTACCATCAGCTTCTCTAGGCTGTCAGGGTTTCTACGAGCGATGTGTCCGAAGTATTTGAGGATGCGCTGGAAACAGATAACAGACAACCTTGTGGTGATGCCAAGGTGATGTAAGGAATGATATAGCACATGAAAATAAATTTAAAATCAGTAATATCAGTATGAGTCGATTTACAGTGAACTGGAATGAAAAGCCACCGTCCGTTTATTTTAACTCAGTTTGCTTTATTTACGGTATTAAGTTGTCGTACTGTAATGCTGTTAAATGATTTATTCATGTTTCAATTTTGGTACGTCTAATTTTGGTGAGTGTACATTTCAGTGGGTTGATATATTTCAGAACTATTTAGCTGTCTTAGTTTATATAAGTGACGTTTTGACAATTATATATGATTTTCTATACCAATCTATTTGTTTCATCTAAATTAATTTATAATTATAAAGAGAAAAGATTTTTTGTTTGTTGGTTTGTACCCAAGCTTCGAATCTACTAGACAGATCTTGATTTAAATTGATGAGAAGATGGTTCAAAACTCCAGACATCATTTAGATTTTTTTTATTGAATGAACCATGCGATTAAAGCCACGCATAGAAGCTACTTATTTATAAATTAATTACCTGATTCAGGTTGGACCTTTTACGTATATCACACTTGGTCTTTGAATGAACTCCAAAAATGTTAGCTTAATTTTAAGCTTATTAATTTACTTTTGACTTTAAAGCTCACTCAATGGTGTATTAAAGGAGCATATTCCTTCTAATGAAAGAAAGAAAGAAAGAAAGAAAAAGCATTTATTTGGACTCATAAAGGAGTATACTGGTAAAAATAAGGCATGCAAAAGAAAACTTAACAAGATAAAACATTAAAATAAGAATTAGCACATAGGTATGGTAAACACATGGAACACTCCCGTATGAGACCAAAAAGGTGGCTATCTCAGCAATTGCTGTAATAGAATACTACAGCGCTGATTTTCAGATAGCACCTATGTAATTAATGACTTTATGGTAATAAGAATAATATATAATTTATAAGATAATATAAGAAGAAGAATAAGATAATATAATACTAGATATTAAAATATATATTTATATAAGAGAATAATAGAAAATATATTAATACCTAAATAAATATGTACAAGCACTATATGTAAATGATATCTGCCCCCAAGTATAATCTGCTCAATTAAAATTTATATTAGTGTCGTTAAAAGCTGGTATTTATTTTAGCTGTTTTGAATTTGTTCAATTAATAAATATTTTTTAAAATTAAACTTAAAAGTACCCACAGTTTTAGCAGCACGTATCGGCGGTGGCAGATCGTTCCAGCAGCGACTAGCAGAGAATTTGAAACTACCTCTAAATGCTGTCGTTCTATGCTTAGGTGTTACTAAAAGGTAGGCCGAGGCTCTGGTGTTTCGTTTATTATAGTCCCTTGACCAGGAAAGTTTGTTATATAGATAGGTTGGTTTTTTATTTAATATAACGTCAAAAAGTAGGGTTGCAAAGTGAAGCTTTCTTCGTGCCGTCATCTTCATTAAGTTACCCCTATTTAAAAACGGCGTGACATGATGGCGGAATGGAATCTCATAACAGAAGCGGGCACAAGCGTTTTGTATGCGTTGCACCATTTTATCTGTCCTTCCAAGTATGCAGTTCCCATACACAACATCTGCGTAGTTCAACTTAGACAAAATCAGTGACTCACACAACATAATACGCATATCGACACTAATGTAGGAACGAATTCGATAAAGTATCTTGAGTCGATAGAAACAGTTCCGCATGGCCTCCAGTATATGAGTTTCGAAGTGTAATTGTCCATCAAAAACCAGACCCAAGTTTCGTGGACCGTCCTCCGTCCGTCCGTTGGACCTGTTCAATGGGTCCTAATAAGGGGCAATAACCTTGAAATGGCAAGGAAGCTCTATGGTCAGATAATAATCTAAACTGCAGAGTAGCGGTCGAAGATACTAGCTCCTCCAACGACAAACTAAGCTCGAGGGTAGTAGTGAGGGGGCTTAGAATATAACTAGCTTCAGTCCATACTAACGTCTACAAAGATCTAATACACAACCAGTCTACAAAGACCTCTTAGAACGATAGCAACCCCCCTTAACGATGGATCAGCATTTATGGTTAACTGTTTGTCTTCCGAAAAATCCTTTCTTAACTAGCTACTGGAAGCCTTAAGAAGCATGCGTGCTTTTAATGGTTGTCGAGATTCGGTGAGTGCTATTTTCCCTTTAATAAAAGTAAATATAAGAAAATAAATGCGCGTTTGGCGGCAAAAAGGGATTAGAAATATTTTCTTGAGCACCTTCATACGCGTATAAAAGCCATAACTGAAGGTTTTCTGTTTTATATGATTGTGTAGGTTTGCCTATTACCTACAATTTGCTGAATGTTGCGATTAAAAACGAGATATGTGGTCGAATTATTTAAATCTCTTACATTTATGTTTTTAAATAAAACGGAAACTACACGACCTAATGAAAGACGATAGTTTGCAGTTTATTTTCGTCAATTCAGTGTGATTATAAATAATTCAGTTATTGTAATTTACAGTCCAAGTAATAAAGTTACGGAAGTATAACTCAATAAATGCCTAGGATGTTTTATAGGAACTGCACTCACTATATATTCACGAAGTTTACGCCTTGGAATTGGAGGCTTTTTCGCACGAATGCACTTTGTTGCGTGTCAGAAAACCTAGATAAAATAGGAAGGCAGATGTGACGGTTTTCGGTGGTTTCACAAGGTCAACGTCTCTAGAATAACGTACAGCAACGTACGATTCCAGACGTTATCCAGTATTATCCCACAGTAACAAAACTTCACGATTTCACTTTATATTATCCAGAAGAGTGTGGCAGCAGAGGTGAAAATGTAACTTATCACGTTTAAGGATCCCGTGTATTCTATGTAGATTATGTAGATTCGGCCACTATTCCAGACTGTGCTGTTACTGAGAATTGCCGAATTGATTACAAAAATAATAGTTTAAAAAACACGCTTTTAAAGTACTTACTTCTAACTAAAAAGTGAACTAGTTAGAAGTACTTTAAAAGCGTGTTTTTTAGTTTTTAAACTATTATTTATTTTCTACTTTTTAGTTTGGTTTATTTATAAGAGCATCTGTCCGTTTAAAGTGGGTCAAAATCGAGTCCAAAGGAGTCGGTTACATACATACATACAGGTGGAGCTAATATAAGCGTGTTAAAAACGCTTTTGCTTCAAAAAGAAATTGGCGACATCGTTCGATCGTCGAACGACGAGTTCGAGTGGTGTCCTCTTATTGCCTCTTTTTAACGTCAAATGCATCCATCGACGTCGATCGATTCAGGTGTTATAACACCACTATCTATATAAAAATAAATATGTGTCACTTACAACAGTTTTAGGTAATAGCATTGATTATAATAATATTATTATTAATTTCGTTACTTAGCTAGATTCGAGTCAAGTTTACCGTCCGGTGAGTATGGTAACAATTTTGCCCTTGATCAAAGATCCTTGAAAGCCTGGCCAGGTAACCGGTGTACTATTTATAATCCTTTCAATTCGCAAAGTTCAACGAATTCAAATCACATTCAAACTTTAGTGGATTTACTATTACAACTGGACGCCAGTCATATTAAATAACTTTGAGAATTAATTTAAAACTTTAAAATTTGAAACTAGAATCAACTTTACAAAAATGTATTTTACCCACAAAATATAAGTATATAAAGTACAACCTATTTGATAACCTGTGAAACGCGTAGAAATTCATGTACTCATATTATGATAAATGAAGGTATATCTTAATTACTTATTGTACATATTATAATGACATTTAAACTTATTACATAAAAACGTTTGACATGTACAAAGGCGAAGCTTAATTAAAAATGAATTTTCTCACAGCAAATCTTTGAAATAGAGAGAAAGTAAATAAACGGGTAAGACAAGTGTACAAAACAAAGAAAGTGACATGAAGAAAAAACTGATTCCTTAATCTAATTACTTAGACACTAATTAATAAAAGTATACTATACGTATACATTCATTATCTATTATATATATAAATATAAATTAATCCCTATTTCTGCTGGTCACGGCATCACGCGTGAACAGCTGATCCGATATCTTATATATAAAATTCTCGGCTTGCCTGATTTTTACCAAATTTTATATGCATATTCAGTAGGTCTGAGAATCGGCTACTATCTATTTTGCATACCCCTAAGTCATAAGGGTTGTTCACCCTTAACATTTTTTTTTTACTTTTTGGACAATTTTTTTTGTTTTTATTTTTCTATAATGTGGCACTAAAAATACATACAACCCTAAATATTTACCTTTTTATCACCAACCCCAATTTTTAACCGACTTCAAAAAAAGGAGGAGGTTCTCAATTCGGTTGTATTTTTTTTTTTTTTTTTTATGTTTGTTCGCCGATTACTCGAAGACGCCTGGACCGATTTGAGAAATTCTTTTTTTGTTTGAAAGGATATACTTGTCATGTGGTCCCATTTTTAGTCACGTTCTGATGATGGGATCCTAGAGAAATCGAGGGCAACCCTCAAATTTAAAAGGCTTCTATATTGTTTTTTGTATATTATCTAAAGCCACTCAAATATTTGCATCTAGTAGTCAGCATTTTATGTTGCTGAGCTGATGCTGGAAGGTTCCTCAACGGTTAGGAGTACGGGGATAATTCTTTAAATATAGGCTCCTTGAGGCCGTTTACAGTATTCTTTCAAGTTATACACAGATGAGGCGAGACGTGGAATATTACTTATGTATATTCATAATATGAGGTGATGATTTGATGATGGGATCCTAGAGAAATCATAGGTAACCCTCAAATTTCAAAGGCTATATTGTTTTTCGTATATTACCTAAAACTACTTGGATTTGCATCTAGCAGTCAGCATTTTAAGTTGCTGAGCTGATGCTGGAAGGTACAACTCCTCAACGGTTAGGAGTACGAGGATAATTCTTTTAATATAGGCACCTTAAATAAGTTTTCCGTCTCAAGTAAACGTCGTCTCCTCATTCGAGAAACATTCTTGCTCGGTTTACCCATCACTTAAAATCGTAAAATAAAATAATTTTTAACAAAAAAAAAACCGACTTCAAAAAGTACGTAAACTAAAAAACAAACAATAAATTTACTTCGCACAAAATAATACGTTTTTTCATTTAGTTAAATAGATATTTTTAAATAATTATTTTAAAATTCTGAAGTCGGTAACAGCCATTTTAGTAACCTTAGCACTTTTGACAATATAAACATTTTGAATGTACCTTGGGGTTTGACGACATAACATTGACAAAATGCGTGCTGCAAATATCGTCACAGAGAATTTAGACGGGACAGAGTCTGTCGGGTCAGCTTGTCGCAGATATTATTATGTTCGTCAAAACTCTGATACATGATGGATAATAAATTGAATAAAGCAAAAATGCTTATAACAGAGCCAGGAACTGAAAAACGTACTCTAGTATGTCGAATCCAAAATCATTGAATCATTTGTTTTACTGCCTGTTTATTCATAAGTTAAACATGGTGTGACTTACGTTTGTCTCCGAATGTAGGTTTATAAGGTAGCAATAACATATATTTTTAAGTCGTGTCTCCGTCGACCCATGAGTCAAAATCTTAGTTCTCCCATACACATTATTTACTCACATACTGTTACATAGTTCTATGTGCTTATGTATACAATTTGTCTCTTAGCTTTGATAAATAGACACGCAGTTCCGCAGTTATGCAACTCGTACAAGGAAAACGCGTTGTGTTCGCAATAACACTACTTTTGCAAGAAAGCAACCGAGAAAAAGTTAAGTAGTGGCTATGGGAACTGTGTAGTAACTAATCCGAACAAAAAGGATTTACTACTTCCAGTTATTCTATTTTGCTCTGTGCAGAAAATACGTTTAGCACTATACCTATAGTTTTGCTGGGAGTAGTTTATGAAATAACTAAGAAACAGGCAAAATTTTTTAGGGCATTAAAAATTAACGAATTTATTTTTCATTGCAAATTACGGTCCATATAAATTCATTAAAAAGATGATTATAATTTGATTGACTCGATCGTCTAGTGGTTAGTGTATACGCATCTTACCACGAGGTCTCGGGTTCGATTCCCGGGTCGGACAATGTGTTTTTTGTGAACTTTCCGTCGGGCAATTTACAGTAGCAGCACGGAGTTGGAATTATGCCTTGTAGATGGCGATAAGCTCACCCCTTTCCCATTGGACATAAACATAACAGGTGAAGTGTGGGTGTTGTACACCTCTGCCACACGCTTCGGGGTAATATATATCAGCAATCTGCCGCCGAGGTTTTTTTTTATGATGTTAAAAAAACTGTTCATAACAAATAATATTTTATAAATCATAAAATGAACAATAATATCCTAAATCGTATAAAACCGTCGGCAGCAGATTGCAAACAATGAGTTTGATAAAAATATTTATTTAAAAACGTAAAACAAAGTGCGCTCAACATGTTAATTTATTTGTTTATACAGTTTTAACGGCTTCAAAGCGCAGTTCGGGGCATTGATTTAATAAATACCTATGCAAAAACAAATAATACTTTATATTTTTATTTCATTTTATAGTATAAAACGTGTGATAAAATGGCGTTAAAATATCGCAAAACTATATAACAATACTTTGGTTTTATTTTTACAGTTAATAAAACTTAGATTAGACTGGGCTGCTGTTGCCTAAGATATTTTTTTTAACATTATTATAAAATAGCTAATTAAATAATTTTGAATTGTTGTGAAGTCTGAAGACAAAATATTTATGTTGAACTAACATTAAAAAGAAGTGAATGATATCATATATTATATATATTTATATTTATTTATATATAATTTATTTTTATTCATCATTTTATATTTATGCAGCAAACGAAATCGTTGCGCTACAAATAAAATAACGTCCCAATTTTATAAACTGCTTAATTATTTTTTCCTCACACTCTCGTAACACCATGACTACATTAACACGAAAGTAAAAACCATAACACCAGTGTAAAATTTCCTATAAAGGCACATACAATACCCATATAGTTAGTTACACAACGTTCACGCACGCATGAAGTTCAGATGGCCAACAGCTGGAAAGTTACTGGCTGCTCATTGTTTTGTTCTTTGCCTTTTGAGGGTAAAGGAAAACTGCGAATAGAGATTAATTTATTACATCGCTGAGAAAACATGGAAAGCTGTGGAAAGCTCTCTATTAAGACGAGCGGGCGGGGAATAGGACGATTCATTATGATTTCTTTTAACGGTGTTGGACGTGGCCGACGGCGGCAGACGTATTACGTGTAATGCTTATTAGAAATTTGCAGGTTTGAGATTAAATGCATTTTAATAGGTGCTTTGATAATCAGTGATTTAACTTGCATCTAAAATGGAGTCCATGGTCTTTGCCATTATTAAAGAAAATAAATTAATTGAATATTTTTTCATTTCTAGGGTACTTCTCTTAAAATAATTTTAATTTGTTCACTCACTCATTAATCTTAATATTTTTTAAATAATGTAATCTGTTTTGTTTCTTTGTTTATATTATATTTTTTTAATCTAGGACAGTATCCATCTAAGTATAAAAAAACTGTTCCAGATTAATGAGTGAATGAATAAATTAGATTTTTCTCAGAGATACCTTTAGATTACCTTACGCCACCAAAAAAAATTTTCAATCGAAGTACGTCGGGTATACGTAACTTAATCTTAACCAAAAAATAGGTACCTTACAGCTTAGACCAGTGACCTGAGTATTTTTTGGATGTAGCTAACTAAAATCATGGTTTTACCCGATTTAGTACAGTTCTCTTGAGACATTCAAAATGGTAATGAAATCATAGTTGGTTAAACTCGACCGACCTGCTCTTGATGATATTAATCTAATCTACATACATAGCAACTAAACAGCAACTACATACCAATTCCCTTCGCAACACCGAATCAGATCTCATATTCTAGAGATGTCCGCGTCCGCTCGACGTCAACGTCATTTCTTATAATTACTTTCCCTCACAGAACAAGTTGAAGATTAATACCGCCTAATTGCCGATCTATTCAGTGTGCTCGGTGGTTTAAGAGCTTCATTAATATCTATTAGGATTTTTGTGCCACTTCGCCAATATTTAAATTCATTATCTTTGAGGTAATTGTTCTTATTAAATGAAAGCCATTTCGATCTGTTATTTTTTGGATTAGGTTTCTTATATAAAGATTTTCGGTCTTGTAACATAATATAATATCTAATAAATAACATAACATAAACATATAAAGTGAGTTAACTAATTAGTTCTTTTTAGGGTTCCGTAGTACCTACAAGGAACCCTTATAGTTTCGCCATGTCCGTCTGTCTGTCCACGGCATAGCGACGAAACCGTTGGTGCTAGAAAACTGAAATTTTGCATAAACATGTATGTTAACTAAACAAAGAAAGTCGTAGAGTATATTTGGAAAAAAATTTTTTTTTCAGGTAGCTCCCCTACATGTAAAGTAGGGATGTTTTTTTTTTTTGTCGCCTACCCCATAGTGTGGGGTATTGTTAGATAGGACTTTTAAAAACGTTGGTTGGGGTTGCTAAGACAGTTTTTTGATTTAGGGATCCGTTTGCGAGATAATTAACTTTAAAGAGCAAATTTTTTGTTTGAGTAGGGCGTCCCCCCCCCATCTAAAAGCTAAACTACTGGATCCTAAAATCTGAAAAAAATTGTGTCGGTAGTACATGTAATGAACTTTAAAGGAAAACTATAGCGGATAAGTTCACTTCATTAGTTCAAGAGGAATAGGGGTCCGAAATGTCAGATGCAGTTACTCAGAATATTTCGTTCAAAATTCTTGAAACATAAATAAACATACATAATACATATATAAAATCACGCCTTTATCCCACGGGGGTAGGCAGAGACGATGGAACGCCATGTGCTTAGCTCCTTACATACTTCTTTCGCTTCCTTAACATTCATACATCTCGTCATACGTGCTAGCTGGTTTCGTGTACTACAAACATTTCCTATCTGAAGGACGCTATTTATCTGGTTACTTTAACATAATTAGTTCTAGAGTAATTGGGGTCCAAAGTGTAAAATGCAGTTACTTAGAATAATTCGTGCAAATTACAAAAACCTTTGAAAGTAATGACTTGTATGAAGATGTTACTTGTTTAATACAGATAGTAAATCCCTTTTAAGTAGAAAGAAGAGAAAAGAAATATGTTGTTACGACTAGCTACGGAAGCCTACTGCGCGTGGCCCGACACGCACTTGGCCGGTTTTTCTCAACTATTTCTTGTGTTAATTAGTTCTAGATCATAATTTCCTAATTGCTATATTTCTAAAAAGGAAAGAACTATAAAAGGAGTAAAAGCTTTTTGCACCAACGAAAAAAAATAATTCTGGATGGTAATTTTAGATATTAATTTGTCCAATTGTTATCAATTTACTTCATAAAATTAATAAGTATGTTATCTTATAAATACATTGAACTCATTGAATTTTGAGATTTACATTAGATTTTTTACAGTAAACAAATATTGCACTATAAACAGTCATTAAAACAACATTTACCCTTAAAATATAAGTAAATAAATCTCCCAAATTGGACACTAAAATGTGCGGTAGTAATTAATCAAAGAAAATGTTCTGCAAACAAAACTACTTGCGGACACGCAAAAACTTATTCGGAAGGGAAGTAAAACTAACACTCAGTTTTATGGCAACCCCCAGTTCTGGCCGAAGGCAAACATTCGTGTTTTTATTTTCACGAAGAAGAGTGCTAAACCATCTCTTTGAAACCACCTGCCGTAAAATTGCGGCAAATAATTTTCTTGGCACTAAAAACCTTTTTACTTAACTCAAGAAACACTTCAATTTTTGTGTGAATACCTGTAGGTATAAAGAAAAAGGCATATTCTCGTTAAACGAGTAATTCCATCACGCTGATGGAAGCTGCCATTAGGCTTAGGTAGGTTTTGAATAAAGCAAAGACGTTTAAGTCTACGAGCCCACGCACACTAGAGACTTACTATCAGACGACAAAAATATGTCGTAATAATAACAAATCGGCGTCATATGCGCACTTCCTTCATCATCATACTGATTATATAATAATAATAGCAGCCCTGTATCTTATACATATCTCATGATGAGAAGGGTTAGGTAAGGTTAGTTTACCATGCTGGCCAAGTGCGGACTGCGGATTGGTAGACTTCACATTCCCTCGAGTACTTTTTAGGCACTCTCAGCGAGCGATAATTTATATGATAAATATGCACATACTGATTATGAACGTGACTAAATATTAGCCGATAGCATAAAATAAAGAGGAGAAAAATGATTTTTAGCAAAATAATTTAAAGAAATATGGACTAAATGTCGTCAACAATATAATATAGCTCACCTCGAAGTGTACAATCTTTTTCTATAATTACCTACACTATTCCATGATAATCAAATTTCATTCTTATTTCTCTAAGTTTCGATTCAAAATAATTTAAACCTATTCAATGAGCGTTGCACGTGTGTCGCTCTCTGAGGTGTCGCTATAGGGTCATCAAGTGACAAGAAGATACTATCGCCATCTAGCGTACCGCACCAGCGCTAACTCGTCCGCGGCAGCGCGCAGCCAATCATAGCACCGCAATACGAATAGTCGGTTAAAACAGCGTGTGCGACTCCGCTCGCGCGCGAGTCTCTTATGGAACGGGGTGCCTGAGGTACCGGCCGCGCGTAGGTATGTTTTCTTTGCTTACTCGGAGAGAGAGACAGGCCTGCCGATACTAAGGGCTCTAAGGCTAATGAATAATTATCATCTTCTTATGTGCCACTAATTACTTCAGATAAAGGCTTTTATAGCTTATAATAATATTTAGTACTTTCTTAAGCTACATCCATTGTTATAAATTAGTCGCCTAATAGGAGTTGTTACTTTACTGTAAGCATGTTTGATATGTAATTACAAGCACTAAAAGGCTTAATAACGTAGTCTTTTGAGGAGCACATGAACCTTTATTAACACGTTTATTTAGATGGTAGGTAGTTGTTTGTTACAATGACTACTTTCACTGTAACAAATGACTAATACCTAAGAATATAATTAACAAAATTACTAATAATATAATACATTGCCTGAAATGGCTCATATGATTATAAGTGGGTAGTTACACTAGTGACCGTAATATCAAGAACTTGATATTAGTATTACTTGTCTTATTTTTCGTACCTATACGTATTCTTATTCTGTGCCTATACGCGGTATAAATTCAACACAACAATTTCACTTTACGTCATGTAACACATAACATCTCGGTTGTAAAAAATAAATCAGCCAATGAAAATAAATCGTGACATGGGTGTAATTAATTTCTTCTGCTACACTTAGTTACTTACTTAGTTCTTCTGGTAATAAAACGGCCAGACCACATATATTATTTTGATTTAAGTTTAGAAGCAAGTGTTTATGAAGTAAAGGTTTGTTAAATAAGGCCAATTAGAGTAAAGCTTGGCTATACATAAGATGTGATACAATACAGTGGCCTCGTCTTAATTTTACATAAAAATGATTTTGGTTATTTGATTCAGGATCATCTGTGTACAAGTTAAGTTTATATTGCCGTATGTATTTACCTTGTCAGCTCACTTTAAAATTAGAGTGATAAGCTTAATAAGACATAAAAAGTGTACCTAAACCCTTAAAATGAAAATATTGAGTCTTCTTCTTCTTTCGTGTCGATGGCTGCAGTCATATTCTATCAGCCCAGTGAGTGGCCACGCGGATTGCACTTAACGCTGTAATTAAATGATTTTGAAATTAATTATTTGACTTATCTATCATAAAAACAAACTCGTAATCAGTTAATATCTGAGATAGATCAGCAAAATACCAGCTTTCAAGTCAGCCGAAACTCGAGAGGAGTGTTAAGAGAATCATCAATGACAGCACTCTGACGAATGATCAACTAAAAAGTCAGGAGCGTCATTTATAGGATACTATCCGAATCTTACTATCATGATTTGATCCTTCGATAAGCATTACTTCTGAGCTTCTGGGCGGAGTTAGGCTGGCTATGTTAGCCAGGACTCTCCACGCACAATGGACCAAATGAGAGTCTAAGTGCGGAAAAATGAGTCCACTTTCCATTCCATTCCATTCCAAGCATTAGATTGCAAATAACTGCAGTCATGCATTTATTCACATTTTATTGCGTGACACTTACATCGGCTTTCATGAGCTCTTTTTACTGACGAATCGGGCCTACATTGAGAGTGTGGTGCTGTACAGACTATGTCCCATCTCATGACCTGTCTCACTTGCTCCACCACCTGCACAAACATATTGATAAAGGCAAAAGGTTTAACGTCCAATTGCTCAATGGCAATGAGTTATCATAAATAGTTGTGTACCAGAGCACGCCCTGTTATTTGTTATGGCAGTTTCACAACCAACAAGAACGCGATCGAGGCCCAATGCACAAAAACATTAAATATTCCTGCACTAGTGGGTATGAACGTTTCGAAAGTAGTCATACACGACATTTCTGATATTTAGTTCTAATGTTTATTAAAGTTGCTGCGACAAATTCTGACCACACAATTTAGTCACCGAATCCAACGGCGGAGGAAAAATTTACAATAGCCAATTCCAAAAACACATAATTAGTGATCTTGTCACTGAGCAAAAAGTATTTTTAAAAGATTACATTTTTACAACCTTCACAATAGAGACAGATCCATAAAAACGCGCACATAAAGTACAATCATTTAGAAAGTCTGTAAAAAATAATCATCCATGAACCGTTTTCACTTTTAAATGGATGAACCTGATCAAAGTCAAGCCACGTCAATAGACCGACAGAGAAATCATTAAAATAGTCACAATAATGTCCTGTATAAGCCTTCGTAAAAAAATTACCCAAAAATGACACAGCTTTTATTATCCACATCCGTATTAAACAACTTTCCAGACAGACATATTAATTGTATTGTCCCATGCTGTACAGACGAGTTCAAAAGTGGTTCATTATTTCGACAACAAATTGTTGAAATTTGAGATACTCGCTCTGTTTTAACGACCGTGACATAAAATATCACGTAATGGTTAATATAATTGCATAGTATAACGTTACGCGTTAGACAATTAAATCGTTTCTTTCATCACGCTGTAATTAAATGATTTTGAAATTAATTATTTGACTTATCTCTTATAAAAACCAACTCTTAATCAGAGCGGTTCATATCTAAGGGATCAGTAAAATACCAGCTTTCAAGTCAGTAAACTCGTGAGGAGTTTTGAGAGAATCATCAATGTCAACACTCTGACGAATGATCAACTGCAAAGTCTGGAGCGTCATTTATAGGATACTATCCGAATCTTACTATCATGATTCGATCCTTCGATTAGCATTACATTGGCTATAACTGCAGACATGCATTTATTCACATTTCATTGCGTGACAATATGTTAGTGAGATTTTTTATTCAATGTAACTCCTGCCATTTCTACCATTCACTCACTAGGTGTCTAAGCAACATTGGCCTAAATTAGGTGCTACCTAGTTTTGTCCACCACAATGAGCCCGATTCATTACGACTCATAATTCACAGATCATCAGCTGAAATCATAGCGGAACACGAACACATTTGTCATTGAATACAAGAATTTGAGTGATTTGTCGGTCTGGTTCGCCTCTTTGACACAAGTAGGAAGGAAATGTTAAATATTGTAATGTTTTTTTTTTTTTTACCTACACACAACGCCATCTAGTCCCAAACTAAGCAGAGCTTGTACTGTGGGTACTATAATAACTGATACTAATACATATATACTTTTCTTTTGTAAATACATACTTATTATACATAGAAACACCCAGACTAAGACAAACCCCCATGTTCATGCACACAAAGATTTGTCTTAAGCGGGAATCGAACCCGCGACCGCGGCGTCGCTGGCAGGTACACTACCCACTTCGCCATCCGGTCGTCTTTTATTAGGAAGCACTTAGGTAGCTACTTCTAATTTATACACTTACTAAAATAATTGGCATATAGGTTCTTGACCTTTGGCATGTAATTACGTGACATGTCTTAATATAATTATGAATAACGTTTTTGGTCAGTCTTCTAATTTCTGTCAAAATCTAACCAAAACAGACACTCAAATCTGGAATCTCAAAATATTCAGAGCCAAATGTAATTCACGAATAATTATTTTTGAATTACATTTTAGATTTTTGTCTCTCTCTGATTTTGGTACATAGGTATAGTGTATAAATAAAGTCAAGTTGCTCTATGCGCTGGCTAAAGAGCGCCGCGGTAATTGGGGCTGTCTCATTCGCTCTCACGATTTTCGTACAACGAGCGACTGGGACAGCGCGCATTTTCGCAGGTCACTTGAGCCGTCTAGAAACTTTACTTCGTCTTGCTTTTGTATAAGTTGTACTCGCCAGTACAACTTATACAAAAGCTAAATAAAATAATTGCAAAGAAATCAGTGCGTCACAGTTAAATAGGCGGTATTCTGAGCAGCATACCGAATTCCGCCGCCACAACCTTGATCGCGGGCAACCACTGACCTTTGCTTCGGCAACAAGTAATTACTTCGTATGATACAGATTAGTAATTGAAGTATGTATGTGAACTTGGTTTTAATAATATGAAGGAAAACTACTGTCAATTGAGATGACTATGTACTCGTCGGTAGCTACGACTATTTCTAGGATCGTAGATACGAGGTCGGTACAACGTCATTGAGTATATTTTTTTTAAATATTGGGCAAAAATAATCCTAGAAATCGAACGACCGGAGTTTGATGACCGGATGGCGGAGTGGGTAGTGTACCTGCCTGCGACGCCGAGGTCGCGGGTTCGATTCCCGCTTAAGACAAATGTTTATGTGCATGAACATGAGGGTTTGTCTTAGTCTGGGTGTTTCTATGTTTAATAAGTATGTATTTACAAAAGAAAAAATATATATGTATTAGTATCAGTTATTCTAGTACCCATAGTACAAGTTCTGCTTAGTTTGGGACTAGAATGGCGTTGTGTGTAAGTTGTGAGATATTTATTTAACACAAATACAATATTTTTAAGCACATTAGATATCATTAGGTTTTTCATGGTTATATTCTTAGTAGCATTTTAAATTTGGCGGTGTTATATCCATGAAACGCAAAACCTTTTTCCTGTTTTCTCATCTCCATCTATCGTGTTTAGATTACCTTCCTATCAGGATACGAAAGGCAGAAGAAAGTTAACACCTGTGTTTACTTACTTGTACAGACGGCTACACGTCAAACAATACTTTTCCGGTATAAGATGGTATCTCCTTGTAAAGGATGCCGGTGCTATGCGAGACCAGCTTGTACTGGAAATGTATAGGATGTTCGATAGCCGTGTCACAGTATAAATATGTACAAACAGTACGGAAACTGCCTACAAACGTGCGAAACGGCACGCACACATAAACATGCACACCGACGAGACCTCTAAGCGGCACTCGCTGCTGAGAACACCGCGACAACCGCTTAGGCGTCTCGTCGGTGTGCATGTTTATGTGTGCGTGCCGTTTCGCACGTTTGTAGGCAGTTTCCGTACTGTTTGTACATATTTATACTGTGGCCGTGTGCACATTTAAATCTCTTGCGTCGATGTCTTGTATGCGTGAACAAAATTCACTCAGGAAGACATTATTAATGTCTTCCTGAGTGAATGACTGAATGTGATATCGTTAAGTATTGATATTGTGATGGTTGAGATATGCTCCGTTTGACATTTAAGATCAAGTATACTTATATTATAAACAGAACCTACTTGCCGTCAACTGAAGGATAACAAGGTAAATTCAATGCACGTCTTATTTCATCGGATAATGATCGCAATTCTAGTAACATGTTACTAAAAATAGATTTGATAACAATTATAAAAAAATAAAAATAAAATTCATTTATTAAAATACATTGGTCAAATACATAAGCGATAACAACATTTAATATTATTGTATATACATAAGTGTATATATAAACAATTCGGTGCCTGAACTAGGTAATCCTGTGTTTCAGGCTAATAGACTAGTATTACAAAAATGGTCTTAAAATTAAATAATCTTGTAAAAAGAAAACAAAAGGAAAAGGAAATATATTTTTTTTGTAGGTAGTCAACTCTTAAGATAAATTGGAGTAACTAACTAACTAACTTAACTTTATTTATTTATCAATTATATAAATTAATTTAATTTAAATAGATACTTATTTTAACACTATAAGTAACTTTTCTGTATCTTCATAAGACATTTTTTGGAGCAGTTCTTTGATAGCTTTCTTATATGTAACACCAATAGAATTATGATAGAATGAAAAAAAAAATCAAAATTAGACTACGGGTCTTAATCGCGTAATTATTATAAAGGTAACCTATGCACCTATGCTCTGAATTCTAATGAAATTGAAATTGAATTTTATTTCATCTACTTACCAAGTTTCCACAGTATAGCTCTTATAGTTACGAAAAAAAGTGACTATGACATACGGATGGACAGACGGACGGACAGACATGACGAATCTATAAATGTATTAAAAACCGGCCGTAGCTACTATTTCTGAAGGCGAGCTTGGTGCGGCGGTGCTCAGGATGAGGGCCAAGAACACGGCACCCGGGCCTGACGGCATACCGGGTCGGGCGTGGGCCCTCTCCTTGAAGCACATGGGATCTACCCTAAAGGCTCTGTTCGACAGATGCCTCCAGGAAGGCAGATTCCCCAGACGATGGAAGAGGGGCAAACTCGTCCTCCTGAGGAAGAATGGTCGTCCCGCGGATGAGCCCTCGGGCTATCGTCCGATTGTGCTGCTAGACGAAGCGGGCAAGCTGTTGGAGAGAGTCGTCGTTGCCCGCCTGGTCAGGCACCTCGAGACGGCGGGACCGGATCTGGCACCCAGTCAGTTCGGTTTTAGGAGAGGTCGCTCGACGATAGACGCTATATCACGAGTCCGTGAACTCTCCGAGGAGGTGTGCTCCCGCGGTGGTGTGTTAGTGGCTGTATCGTTGGATATATCCAATGCATTTAACACGCTGCCGTGGAGCACGATAAATGCTGGTCTGGGGTACCACAAGGTGCCCCAGTATTTGCGAAAACTCGTCGGAGACTATCTCTCAGACAGAGAGGTAGTCTTCCCGACGGCTCACGGAGAGAGCAGCAGTCCCATGACGCGCGGCGTTCCACAGGGGTCAGCACTGGGTCCACTCCTGTGGAACGTTGGGTACGATTGGGTCCTCCGGGGGGCAAGCCTTCGTGGTGTTAGCGTCGTATGCTATGCCGACGACACGCTGGTCACCGCCCGGGGACCCGACTACAGAGATGCTGCGATACTGGCCACGGCCGGAGTCGCGACTGTTGTGGCTAGGATCCGGATGTTGGGGCTGGAGGTGGCGCTCCACAAATCTGAGGCCATATGTTTTCATGGTCGCCGGCGGGCGCCGCCTGCAGGCTCCACCATTGTAGTGGGTGGAGCCTCCATCCCCGTCGGGACGACACTGAAATATCTCGGTGTTGTCCTCGACGGCAGATGGAAGTTTAAGGCGCACATGCGGCAGCTGTCCCCCAGAATCATGGGGACAGCTGGCGCACTTAGCCGCCTGCTCCCGAATATCGGGGGCTGTGAAGGGAGCTGTCGCCGCCTATATACGGCGGTAGTAAGCTCGATGGCCTTGTACGGCGCCCCGATTTGGGCAGGAGACCTCGATCGGCAGACCACTGCCCTGCTAATCGGAGCCCAGCGGGTGATGGCGGTGAGAGTGTGCAGAGGATACCGCACACTCTCTCACGAGGTGGCATGCGTGCTCGCCGGATCGCTCCCGTGGGACCTTGAGGCCGAAGTACTAGCCTCGGTCTACTGGCGCAGAGCGCAGGCACGGGAGCGAGACGAGCGACCAACGCCGCAGGAGGTGGCGCACTGGCGTGACCGGGCCAAGGCGTCAGCCATCACCACGTGGGGAGAACGGCTCCTCACTGGGAATGTGCAGAGGGGGCAAGGCGCAATACGACTCCTCGAGGCGATCAAACCGGTACTCGGGGAGTGGTTCCGCAGGAGGCATGGGGGTCTTTCCTTCCGAATGACGCAGGTTCTCTCGGGACATGGCTGTTTCGGGAGGTACCTGCATCGAGTAGCCCGGAGGGAGGACTCTCCGGTGTGTCACCAATGCGGACACGTGGAGGACACGGCCCAGCATGCGCTGGAGGCATGCCCGGGAGGAGCTAGACCGCGGCAATCACTGGTTGCGGTCGTGGGGACTGACCTCTCTCTTCCGGCCGTCATATATAAGATGGTCGGTGAGCAGAGGTCATGGGAGGCGATGGCTTCCTTCTGCGAGGCGATCATATCGCAGAGGGAGGATGAAGAGCGGGAGAGGGAGAGAGATCCCCTCGCTTTACCGCTCCGGAGGGCGCGGACGCGGGGGCGGGCAAATCGAGCCCGCACCCCGTCTCCGCTTCGTGGACCTAGGGTGTTGGGTGCGGGGGCATCCGGCAGCTCCTAAAATGGTCCTCGAGAGGTGAAGATGCCCCTTCTGTGTTCCGGGGCATCACACGTGGTAGGGAGGTCATGTAAAGGCCTCCCATGAGGTGAGCCAACCACAAGGCGGGCAGCAACACCGATGGGGGCTGCGGAGTATGCGCAAGTGGTCCCGTACCCCCCGTCTCTAGTTGGTGGTGAGGAACACTCTGGGTTTTTAGTGGGTAGGCCGCCCCTGAGCGGAGAGCCCCACATAACCACCGCTCCCCCCGGACCGGTGGTATCCATAAGGCTGGATTTTCCCAGAATAAAAAAAAAAAAAAAGGGTTCCGTAGCTAGTCGTAACAACATATTTCGACTTAAAAGGGATTTACTATCTGTATTAAACAAGTAACATCTTCATACAAGTCATTACTTTCAAAGGATGTATGAATGTTGAGGAAGCGAAAGAAGTATGTAAGGAGCGAAGCACATGGCGTTCCATCGTCTCTGCCTACCCCTGTGGGATAATGGCGTGATTTTATATATGTATTATGTATGTTTATTTATGTTTCAAGAATTTTGAACGAAATATTCTGAGTAACTGCATCTGACATTTTGGACCCCTATTCCTCTTGAACTAATGAAGTGAACATATCCGCTATAGTTTTCCTTTAAAGTTCATTACATTTACTACCGACACAATTTTTTTCAGATTTTGGGATCCAGTAAAATCCAGAAAATTTGCTCTTTAAAGTTAATTATCTCGCAAACGGATCTCTAAATCAAAAAACTGTCTTAGCAACCCCTGAACGTTTTTAAAAGTCCTATCTAACAATACCCCACACTATGGGGTAGGCGACAAAAAAAAAACATCCCTGCTTTTCATGTAGGGGAGCTACCCAAAAAAAAATATTTTTCCAAATTTTATTCTACGACTTTCTTTGTATAGTTAACATACATGTTTATGCAAAGTTTCAGTTTTCTAGCACCAACGGTTTCGTCGCTATGCCTCGGACAGACGGACGGACAGACGGACATGGCAAAACTATAAGGGTTCCTTGTAGGTACTACGGAACCCTAAAAATGAGCTTTTTCCATAAACCTATAAAACAAATAGTTAGGAATGGCTTACAAAAATGTTCAATGAAATTATTGTCTTCATTTTTACTAATACCAAAACAATCTCTGATAAAATAGAAGGCATAACCTTCGCACATTATAATTGACCCTTAGGTAGCCACATTTTTGTTAGAACCGTTACCATTTTTTTTTTCAATCTTTATGACTGTTAATATTTTGTCGATCGTGGTACAGTTCGTGGGATCCGAAATGCATATTCTATACAGAGATTAATGAAATAAGTAAATTAGACAAAGTATCATGTAAATTAGTATCACCATCTTGACTCAGACCAGATATACATAATGCACAATCTATATATATAAAAGAAAGTCGTGTTAGTTACACCATTTATAACTCAAGAACGGCTGAACCGATTTGGCTGAAAATTGGTGGGGAGGTAGCTTAGAACCGGGAGAAGGACATAGGATACTTTTAAAATATTTTCGAGGGCAAAATTTTATCGAGGGCGAAGCCGCGCGGGGCAGCTAGTATATAATAAAGCAAACAACTTCACTTTGAACCAGTTACATAAGAATCGTGTTATAATACTCTCACGTTGACAAGGCCACCGTCCACGTGCGTGGCAAATGGTACGCCGTGCATTTCGCATTCTATTGGGTTATTACTTGTAATTGTGTTGATAATTGGCTTAGTCCGGATTTTGTCTGTTAACGATCTAATTTATTAAGGTCTTTCGGTTTATTTAACTTACATTTTTATTACAATCACAAACATTCAGCAGCGTCGGTTGTTAGGTACGCAGTTTACGGAATTTAAAAGGTATTTACTTTTAAAACTACATTGAGATAAACTACTAAAAAGTTTTGTCACAAAGCATCCAGGTTTGCAAAGAATTATTTGGACCATACCTGGAGCTAACGGAAGTTGTATGCGTAGAGAAATTTCAGACAAAATTCACGTTTACTTCTAGTAAGTGAATCCTAAATATACTAAAAGGAAAAAAAACATATACTTATACATGTAAATTTCATAGAAATTATAGAAGAGCCATAAGTTTTACGCAAAATAATGATAAATCTAATGGTAGGTCCATTAGATTTATCATAATTATATTTATATTGATAATAATATAGCCGCTTAAATTACATAGATAAATTATTTTGTTAGTCTAATACTCATCAAGGTCAATAACAAAATGTTTCTTAGACATGCATTATTACTGTACGATAAAATAAAAAAAAAACTAGTTTAAAATGTACTAAGATTATATTGAGTCTGCAACAAAGCTAGTTTAATTAGTACTTTAAACCTTTATATTGATAGTTGCAGATCACGGCAACTAATTTATTTTGAATGTTAATAATCATTAAATAACGAAAGCCAATCATTAGGTTTTTAATTTGGGGTTGAATACAAAGGTTATATATATTTCAGTCAACGTCTAGAGACGAATTAAAAAAAAAATACTTTACATCAGTTGAAAACAATATTTGACGATCAAGATTTAAACCTGCAACCTCTGCATACTGGGCAGCCGCTTTTAAGATACAAATGGTACAAAAAGGGATAGTCGGCCAATGAGTTGGGTATGCAGGGCAAAAACTTCTAAGTCATAGTAAAGACTTACGACACCAGTTATGGATAAGTGAGTTATATATCTAAATAGTGGGTATATTACACTTATTAAATATGAAATACAAACTTGCATATCTATTGCAGTCAGTTTTTACTATGGCGTAGAAGTTTTTTCCCTGCGTACCCAACTCATTGGCCGACTGTACATATATGAACGTGACTTCACGTAATAACGTAACATACAGTTGAGAAATTTAGGGTCCTGTCAAAAGGCGACTGTAGCTTAGTGGTTAAAGTAGCTGTATATATTTTTTTCATTTATTTCTTTGTATAATTTGCTAAGCATAACTAAATGCAATAATAATAATAAATAAGAAGAAAAAAAGTTTTATTAAAAGTTCTCTCTCATTCTAAGAACATCTTCCCTTAATATTTTGACTCTCTTGCGACCCAAACATAAAGCTAAACGAACGATATTTGAACAATATCATTCAATGGAAGAATGAACGCCTTGCCCGAGTCTGTGTTTCCGCATGAGTACAATCTGGATCTCTTTAAAGCAAGAGTTTATAGGTATCTTATAGGTAAGCGTGCTCCACCGTAGACCGCATCATCACTTACCATCAGGTGAGATCGTGGTCAAACGCGTGCCTATTCACCATAAAAAAAAAAAAAAAAAAAAAAAATCTAACCGAAAGTAACAAAAATCATAACATAACATAACATCGCACCTATATTACCCAGAAGGGTGTGGCAGAGGTGAACAATACCCACATTTCACCTGTTATATTTGGGGTCCAATGAGATAGGGGGTGAGCCTATCGCCATCCACCGGGCACAATTATTATTAACAAAAATCTACCGTTTTTTAGCTGATAATAATGTTTGGGTCGCAGGATTCACAGCTCTACAGCGTACATACGATAATCACTGAATTACAGATACCAGGGACGCTTAAATCACATTGTCTACCTTAAGGTTGATTTACACTATGCATGCCGTTTTGGAAGGCTATTCTCATGCTATCTTTATCTTTTTCAATGAGACAGACCAGGCTAACAAAAGGCTCCTTAAACTAGCATCGTGTAAATCAGATTCGTTTAATTGAGCCACCTAAAGTAACAAGAGCCTTTGCTAACCAGTTCATTTGTTTATTACAAAAAAAACTGTCAAAGTGCGTGTCAGGCCACGCGCAATTGGGTTCCATAGTCCACCTTTGCAACATTTTTACTGACTTGAACTTACTATTTAAATTAAACAATAACAACTTCTAGTAGTAATTAATATCAAAGACATAACACTTCGCTATCGCACTTTTAAAAATAAACATAAGAATCAGTTGCATAAACCCAAAGCAATAAGAATTCACCGCGTTCATTCAGAATCATGATATCGGCTTAAGATAAATACATTGCCATGACACCGAACTATGCTTTATTAGAGATATCAATCAATTTAATACTTTCAACAATGACTGGCACGCTCTACATTCCGTACATTATGTAATTCTAAGTGTTAAAAGTAGATTAGCCCTACTTAGCTCCTTATCGCTATGCTTAACATTTTATATAAGCCTGTTTAATTTGTTTTGCAATTTAACTTTCCCTCTTTGTAAATACAGGTTAGATTTTACTATTTTAAGCTTCCTTGCAGCTCAAGATGACGCAGAGTTATATATTAAAAAATACATGTAGGCAATACATATTTAAGAAGCAGCGATAGCCGAGTGGGAGACCGTAGGACTGCGAAGTCAAAGGTCTCGGTTCAAACCCACGGCACACACCTCTGTCAATAAATCGTTAAGATTCGTCTTTTCGAAGATACATATCTTGTGTATTTATCATATAAATTATCGCTCGCTTACGGTAAAGTAAAACATCGTGAGGAAATCTGCATGCCTTACTGGCTAAAAAGTACTCGAGGTCGTGTGAAGTCTACCAACCCGCACTTGGCCAGCGTGGCGGACTATGGCCTCGCCTCACCCTTCTCATAATGAGAAGAGGCCCGAGCCCAGCAGTGAAACATGTAAAAGATACAGGGCTGCTATTATACATATTTACATCAAAGCACCCCTTCCCATGAGAGAAGAATAAGACACAATTTTATTTATAATATTTTTTTTACACTTTTAAGTAAATATCCCGTTATATATATTTATCTGCCACCAAACCTACAACAAAATAATTGCAGTATTGTTTTACGCTTGCAAACTATAATATAATTAAACTGGTAAGCTAAAAGAATCGTAACATTTTTATCAACATACCATCGCACTTAGTCAACGCCAACTAAGTACTCGTAACTACAAATAATTGACGTATTTTTGTATATAAGTCTAAATATATATTATCTTCTGATTCAACCAAACAATCGTTCTACAAAGCTAGCGTCCTTGACAGGTCACTTTACGTAAACCTTACTATTCAGGTTAAATTTAGTAACTAAGTATCATTCGTATTATGCAGGTAATGCTAACTAGCGAATTTAATTATTACAAAGCGCTATAAAAAATATGATATTACGACATTACGTAAAAGTGTGAGAATGAAGTGTGATTTAGCGTGGACTAATCCAAGCACAAAAGAATTAACAATAATATGTGCTACCGTAATAAAGACGTATTTACACTGACTGAAGTAATATTAGGCGTTGCCGTCAGCCTAGTTCCCGTGAAATTGAACATTGACGTGCCTATTTCGTTATACAATATCTGTGACTATTTTGATTTATGTTTACCAGCTAGTTGCTCTTAGAAATGGTTGATATATCTATATAAATCTAAATTTTTTATACCTTTCTTTGTGACTAACTGAGTTGAGTTGAAATACATATAATAGATTTGTAATGTGCTGTCGTTACCGTGAATAAACTCAGCACATTACAAACCTGTATGACAAAATTCATTACTTATTAAGAAAAATAAGAAGTTTAAAGTTCTGAATATTTTAAAAGAACGCATTAGGTATAAGTTAAATACAATATAAGCATGTAACTACTATGGTATAATTCTATTAATATCTGCATTTTGCATACAACCCCTTTTTTATCTTACGCAAATCTTTAACTTAACATCGTAAATTCAAGTGTATTCGGCCTTCTACAAGGTTTAAAAGGAAGTTACGAAAGGAAACTTTACTAACATGTGTTTTGTTATCGTCGCCACGTTCTCGTGGATCAGTTACGCGCTATCGTTGATCGATGATTACAGTCCGCACTTAGTGCAATCGCGTATCTACCGGTCTACTTAGGACGCAAAAATTGCATTAAAAGCTGTAGTTGCTACACTCTTGTGGATGTTAAGGACACTTATTACATTAACTACATAATTTGATATATCTTTGGGTTCACTTTTATTTAGATACGCTAAGGTAATTGGCTTATTTTGTAACTAAAAATAAAATTATTTAAAGAAGATGATTACTGACTGATTTTCATATAACTTTCAGTTTTGTAATGTAAACATTGTGTTCTCTCATTTGATATATAATTTGTGATTGGTCCCTATTTTCATCTTCCTATTCTCGTAAACGGCAAAACCGAATTTTACTAAACATATCTAAGAACCATCGTCAATAAACCAGCTTATAAATAAAAAAGTCGCATCCACATTGGTTCACCGGAAAGCTACGGTGGTATAGGCAGACATAGCGTTTAAAGTTATGACGACTCTATTTTTGCGTCGGAGGTTAATCAGTAGAGAAAATGTTACGGCGACCACCATAAACGTAAAATAAACAGTACAGAAATCCTATCCTTCTAAATTGCTCTACACTGATATGCTCCAGTTTTCAGTTTGACCGGCCAAGGCAAACCGATGGAATCCTCCTATATCATCCATCATAGCTATTTGCTTCAGGGTGATTAGTTCAGCATGCTCTCGAGGCACGCAATGTAAACAATGGTTGGCAGCCAAACCACGTACATTTGTTTATCAACATGCGGCTATTTAACCACGGGCCCACAAAATAAACTAATTACATGAACAATCCCCGGACTAGCAGCTATTGATTCTATGGGATTTTGACGAATCCGTATTTAAATACAATCATTCGAAACAGTTCAAATTATGCATGGTTCTCTCTTTCATCTCACATGAAAATGAGAAATTTCGGCTTGAGGACATTTATAAAGAGCCCAACACGATTTAAAGATTTAAACAATTTAAATCCATTTGTGGTGCGCCGCTAATATTACCATTGTGTGAATAACGATAAACTCTAAACTGTTACCAGATATATGGTTACAGATACCAGGTATATAAATAATATAATTTAAATAAGATATTGTTACGAAAAATAGCGTGTGCATACTCAATCAATGAATCTGAATTATTTAAAAGGACGAAATAAAATAAAAGCTATCATTAGCGCTCTGATTACGTACTTTACAATGCTTATTGTAGTTTTTTTTTTATCTTATTCCCATGTTATAATTTTGCTTTACTATCTAGCTCATTATTTAGTGTGAGTCATAAAATTTAGTTAACTAAAATACATTGAAAACTAACCCTACAATATGTATGCCAAAGTTTTACATAACAGTCAAAGCAATTTCCTAAAAACTAAAACTTAAATCGCCTGTTAAAATATTCAAAAGAGCGGTTGGAAATAAACGGCCTACTCGTTGACATTTACGCAGGGCCGACGCGGTGACGCTCTGGTTTCGGTGGACGACACCTGTTCTCTTCACCTTAATGTCACTTCCCTGATGCGTGCCATACATCCGACGTCGCTGGGAGCTTGTATAAGTAAGATTTTCGCGGTCGCACCCGCGAGCCCTTCCAATGCACGTCAAGGCCTTCTCTAGCCGTATATATTAAGTTCACCCGCCCGCAACGACACACTTTGTTACTTTCACGCGAGCAGTGCACATTTTGGACGTTCAAAATGAACAGGCTCGTTATATTTGCCTTTGTGATCGCAGCCGCGACGTGCCAGCAGCAAGAGGGCGGCAGACGCGTCCCCAAATACGCGGGAGACCCGAAAACAGCAGCCATCGTGCAGGAAGCGCGATACCTCAGTGGAAATGGAGCTTTCGGTGCCGCGTACCAACAGGAGGATGGAATTAACTTCAAAGAGGAAACCGACGCCGACGGAAACAGGAGAGGAAGCTATTCCTACATCGACCCCAGTGGTCAAACCAAAACAGTGAACTACATCGCTGGAAAGAACGGATTCCAAGCTGTCGGTGATCACATCCCGACCGCACCTCTACCAGTCGCGCCTACTCCTGGATACACCCCGGACCCGCGTTACAACTCCCCTGACTACAAACAGCAGTCATACAGTGCTCCTCAGCAATACACCGCCCCCGCGCCCGCTCGCAACTATGCCGGCAAAGCTGATCCCGAAGATGGACAATACCACCCTGAGTTGTACGAACAGGAGAACTATGTAGCTCCTCAGCAGCAGTACCAAGCCCAAACCCAATACCAGTCTCAGCCTCAGCCTCAATATCAGGCTCAACCTCAGTACCAGTCGCAGTCCCAGTACCAGCCCCAGGGTCAGTACCAATCTAACAACATCTACCCTGGCACCCAGCAAGCGCAGTACAGTGGTCTGCCCTCATCTCAGACCCAATACTCGCAGCCTGCTCAAACCCAGGCTCGCCAGCAATACTACGAGCAGACGACGCCGCAGCCGACCCGTTTCTTCCCTCCCGGCAAGTTCAGTTTGAACAGAGCACCCGACGGTTACACTTACTCCTTCCACAAAGTTTAAATCTAATTAATAGAGCGGGCCCCGGCGATTTGTAAGGGCCAAAACACGTAAAAGCACGCATCAATTATCGAATCGCCGAGTCATCCGGGGGTGGCCGCGTGTGCGTACTCGGCCACTTCGAAAGCATTTCTTAATTGTTGTTTGCTGTGATATTGTGAGTTAATGGACAGGTATACATAATATTATGTTCGTTTTTGTTACTAAGGGAGGTTTGCGGGCCGAACGCGCGTCAGTTGACAAAAACTGAACTTGTAAATAAACTTAGACTTATACGTAACAACTGTTTTTTTATTTCCCTAAAAAAAATATTGTGCTATTTCTTCCGACAGCATAGTAACACATATTCAGAAGCATCGCTCTGCTGTGTGTTGTGTAATAATTATATTTATTTATAAATTACAAATTGATAAATAAATTATTGATTCAATAATGCTAAGTGACCTAATTATCTCTAAGAAATGTTAGATGTTATTTTTAAATGACTCATTATCGTATTACGCAAAAATACTGAGCTGAGTACAAATTTTAGAACAAAATTCACTTTCATGATATTGATATCGTTTTATGCGTCGGTAAAAAGTAAATAAAAAGCCAAAGTCCAACAGACTTCCTTATACGTAGGCATTAATACAGGGTGTGGGCTGCATCCGCATTCTACAGTACTTGCACAAACTACCTCAACTAGATCACCTTACTGCTAACACAAGGATATTTCGCTACCAAACCGGTCCAACCCAACCACGCCTGCCTTTCCATTTACCGACTTAATTATTCCTTCAAATACCGACAGCTCAATACAATATACAATTATCAATCGCTATCGCAACTTTAGCGAAGCCAAACAAAATCGAGTGGAACTGTGAATGAGAAGTCAAATATTTGAATAGAGTAACCTAATACAAGTTATGAATTAACTTTTAGAGAATGATCGATTGCTGACGGACTCGTTACTATGAACACAATGCCTCAATCACCACTTTGATGTTCATATTCCATGAATGATATGACCTAAATTGGTATTTCGGTAATTCTTATGAAATACAAGTTGAAATCCGTACTCGGTAATAATGACATAGGTATCGTTTATTGAATCCACGCTGACCTGACAATTTGTATTGGTAATTTGTGGAATGATTGCATTGTTTTATATCCGATATACCACAATAGAATTGGTGATGCAATTCGCATGTTATTCGAAACAATTTCGACGCTATTTCGTTTTCGAAAACACGATAGAGGTTCAATTTGTAAAATTGACCGCGGTGGCCACATTGTCTTAAATCACGACATTGTTAAAACTCCATTTATCATTGAATTTACTGTATTGCTAAAATGGGAATTATGTCTCTTTCATTTGATTTATTGTCATTGCCCAATTTTGTAATAATTTAATGTAATTTGGATATTGTGGGCTTAATGCAAGCAATATCAGGGATAGTTTAAATATAATTTGAATACAAATTTTATGGCTGACTCAAGTTTAGTTAGTCTGCGACTACGGGTTATGTAATCTGTCTGTAAAGGAATATAATTGATTCCCTTATCGAGTAAATACTTAGTATTCAGTTTAGATTAATCATGTTACGGAAAAAGCCAAAGGTACTAGGATTAGACTTATTAGTGTCAATTATCGAGTCTTGTGAACAGCTAGCTTAAAATAGAAAAATTAGATTGAATTTCATATAAATCTATTTGGCTAGAAATACCTATTACTTATTTTAATAAACTTTATTTTTGGAATGACTGTAATAAAATTATGCATATCCTACTACAAATTGAAGGTAAGGTCAAACAAATTATGTTTTATATTAGCTTTTTGTCTTGGTTCGACTTAAACTAGGTATGCTGTTTCCAAATATTCCACTGTACCCTCTTCTGTTATTTTGTCTGTCTGTGGTAGAGATTCTGTAATTATCATCATCAGCCGAGGGACGTCCACTGCATTACATAGGCCTCACCAATCGATTTCCACAGCGCGCGGTTTTTGGCCGACTGAAACCAACGACTCCCCGCGATCTTGACCAGATCGTCCGTCCATCTAGCGGGAGGACGTTCCACGCTGCGTTTGGCAGTTTTTTCTGTAATATAGCGTATATAACCAGAACTCGTTGTTAATATTTTATTTGATTATATACGGATTTATTTGATGGAGGAGCTCTTGAGGTAGGCGGCGCGAGCACCAACGCCTTACCTTTAACCTATCGTCAAATAATAGTTCTGGCATAAATGTGTTCCGGTTTGATGGTGAGATCAGTCCTTGAATTTACACACATGAGGCATAACACCATAGTTCTTAGATGAAGCGACACATTTACAATCTGCTTTTGTCATTTTCTCATGTCCATGGGCTGTAGTTATCACTTCCCATCATGTAGACGTATGTAGCCTACTCGTTCGTAGGCTACATACGTCGTTCACATGAATGAATGTTGTCTGCACGTGTGGTGTAGTGGTTTAAGCGATCGCCTCGCCACTCACTGGTGTTGTGGGTTCGATCCCACATGGGACAAATCTTTGTGTGATTCACAAAGGTTTGTTCTGAGACTGGGTGTGCTTGTGTGAGTGAATGTGTGTATTTTGCCTTGTCATTGGGACCATTGGATAGTGTTATTGCTTCTGGCGTTCTATCTAATGTAAAAAAAAGAATAAACAAACCTTCAATTAGTGGCTAGTCAGAGTAATATTCATACAATGGATCCCCAAAACTCAACTGTTTAAATAACCGCACACTTAGAAATTGGTTTCGTTTTAGCCGATGCTATTATTTTAAAAGATAAAATAAATTGTACAACGGAGCAATTATTCAGCTCTATTAATCATAGGCGTGAATATTTTACAATTAATTTAATAAGGGCATAAAGCGTGAACAAAATGATATTGTTTGAATTTGCGAATGTAAAAGTAACTAACTAGACAATCACATTAAAATGCCGACCGTTTTAATATTGTAACGATACTTTACTGGCTTCTTTACAATTAATTGGATAAGCGTTATGTGAATATCTTCATTCTAAATCAATTGTGTTATAGTAGGCATTTAGATTTTTTTTTATTATTATTATTTTTTTTAAGCTTACTAGTAATTTGCAAATTTAAAATTACTAGTATTCTTGTTAACCCCCTCCAGCTAAGCTTAATTCGCTTGTGTTAGGAGGAAGTTCACGTCCGTGGTGTAATGGCCAGGATTCCAACCCACGACCTCTCGATTGTAAGGCCAATGCCTTATCCATTGCGCCACGGCCGCTTATTATATTGTATTCCATCTCTAGGGGAACGGCACTGTAACTCCTTTATACATTTATTCACAGGTTATTAGTCAGTAACCTGGTTAGGAGAACAGGACCACACCCATTAAGTATAAATGTAGTCTTAGTCATTATTACAATATATATGGGGTGCATGAAAGGAGCCTCCCCGAGTGACGTACACAACAATTCCCTACGTCCGGCGCACCCTGGGCAATTCGCGAATTCTTAAAAGCGAATTGGCTAATCCTTTCACCACGATGGCAAGTCAAAACCTTGACCACCTTACTGACTGTCCAAAATGCCCTACCACCTGCACAAGAGAGGCGCTCATGAACGCCGACGAGAGCGCCATAACAGTGGTCACTTATTGGACCAATAAAATTTGACTCAGCCATCGACACGACGAAGAAGATTACAATATATCACGTTATGTTAAATGTATAACCATGTACTTCTTACTGTTCATTAAATATTATTTATTTTATTTTTGAAATAGGTACTTCTGAACCATATAAATATCACCTAAGTGTTTCGTTGGTGGTAGCGTATGCGGCTTTTAACCACAAAGGATTAGATTCCCAGGTTGGACAAAAGTTTTAATTGGGCATTTTCCGTCAGGAAATTCTCAACAAAATCACAAAGTTGGAATTGTACCCGGTGGATAGCGAAAGGCTTACCTAGAGGGTAAGCCGTAAAAGCGTATCAAACAGATAGACAGACAAACTGACGGAGTTACATTTATATTTATTATATTTGTTAGGATTAGTAAGGATTTCCAACAGTTGTGAAATCCTGATTAACTAATCTGATTTAGCAAAAAATATTTCATTGATTAAAAATTAAAAATTATTGATAGACTGAAATGTCATTATAATTGACAATGACAGTACTTTGTTAACAAATTTTTTTCTATTTAAAAATCAGACTATAGACTAAAATTTTTTACGCTTTACCTTTGCGTTTTAGATTCATAATAATAATCCAGTGACGAAATTGTGGGTAGCTATAGTCTAATTTGGGGTGACATGTTCATATTTGTACATGTCACCCCAAATTACTCGTAGTCTGGTAGCAGCCGCTCCACGTAAAATACTGAATAATAATAATAATTTATAATTTTGTTTTTTTTTACATTAGGTAGAACGCCAGAAGCAATTACACTATCCAATGGTCCCAATGACAAGGCAAAATACACACATTCACTCACACAAGCACACCCAGTCTCAGAACAAATCATTGCGAATCACACAAAGATTTGTCCCATGTGGGGATCGAACCCACAACACCAGTGTAGTGGAGAGCGGCGAGGCGACCGCTTAAACCACTACACGACACGTGCTGAAATTCAGCTAAATCCGTTAGACTACAAGCCGACCATAATGTAATTGGAGAAAATATTTAGACGATTGTTTTTCATGTTTGATCTAACCCTTTCATTATTCGACGACCGGATGGCGGAGTGGGTAGTGTACCTGCCTGCGACGCCGCGGTCGTGGGTTCGATTCCCACTTAAAACAAATCTTAGTGTGCATGAACATGGGGGTTTGTCTTAGTCTGGGTGTTTATATGTATAATAAGTATGTATTTACAAAAGAAAAGTATATATATGTATTAGTATCAGTTATTCTAGTACTCATATTACAAGCTCTGCTTAGTTTGGGACTAGATGGCGTTGTGTGTGAGTTGTGAAATATTTATTATTTATTAACAAAGTTATTTTACAAAAGCTAGTCATTTATTTATTATCTACTTATTTATTTCTTAAATTGATATAACGGCGACAATCAAGCTGTAGCAATATATTATTTAGCTGTCTATACGTACATATAAACATCTTTACCTTCGTCATTCAAAGCCAGACCCCAGTTTACCCAGAAATGGGAAAGGTACGAGGCATTTTTTACGTAAGGTTTCCATCTCGGAGGCTGTGCTAAGGGTCAACTGAGACTCAAGAGCTCTCAACCTGTCCGTGTCAACGCATTGCGGTTGACTTACATCTTTGCAAGTCACATCTATGCTGAATTTACCAGTCAAAATATATGACCTATTTAAAAGTATAATATAAAACATCACTTCACACCAAAATTATTACGTTTAGTTTTATTTTTATATATGTATATGTATATGTATATTTGTTATGATTAAGTCCTATTTCATAATAATAATAAAATATCACACTACTTTCACACAACGTCAACAAGTCCCAAACTAAGCAGAGCTTGTACTATGGGTACCAGAGTTTCTGATACTTTTTCTTTTGTAAATACATACTTATTATACATATAAACACTCAGACCAAAGGCGAATCTCCAAATTCATGCACACAAAGATTTGTCTTGAGCGGGGATCGAACACGAAATAATAATGTGGTGAGGCTCTATTCTAAAATAGTCTGATTAGCCAAATCAAGTCAATCTTTTAAATTACTATTTGTTAATATGTCACATAGTGGAAAGATTGCCGACACGCTTTTTTAACTAAATACTAATACAAAAGTAATGGCAACAATGTACGTAACTAATAAATAATAGTAATAACGTGAAGTCGAGCTATTCAATACTTTCAATATCCCAATGAACAGAACGAAAGCCAGACCAATATAAACTTCAATATTAAAACTAAAACCGAGATTTAATTTGTGATGAACAAGAAAAAAAACCGTAGTTGAGCGAGTCGAAGATAACTCGGAGCGTCTTGTAGCTACTTCAGCAAACTTTTACTATTTAATTATAATGGGAAATGGAAGGCTAAATGCACCTGGCAAGGAATAAAATGCAAAAGTCAATCTAGCCTCGCCGTGAAATGCGGAAAGTGGGCCAATCTATGAACTCATTTATTTTAACGGTAACTGGCATAAATGGAATATCAAATGCAGTTTTAACTCGACTGCTTTGTAAATAACGTTCTGTTTTGATGGGTTTGCTTTGGCAGTCATTGTTTTGTTATCAATTTTAGTATAGTAGTTCATCCAATTCCATTTTATTTATCACTAAATCGTGAAAAATATACCTATACTTTATTTCAACTTTTGAGAATAAGCTATAATCAAGTAGAAATAAAAAGTTCGTAAAGCTTCATTGTTCAGATCTTTGTAAAATCTACACGTAGTATTGGATTTCCAATCAAGAAATTGTAAAATTGAACTTCCTTATCAAAGTTTCTGAAAAATGCGATAAAAAAGATTATTTTATCGCAATATTTTCATCGAAGCTATTAACTGGAGCAAGTTTGAAAAAAACTTAATAGAAGTGCGTTTTTCTTTTGAGTTAACAAAAACATTTTAACTGCAACTTGTTTTATCCACGCTAAGTGAACGGTCGAAGAAAATTTTAATCTACACTTGATCGTGTACCGAGCTCTGAGACCTTTTAATCAAAAAGTAATTTAGGATGTAATGAGAAATGCCAAAAAGGGGCAAGCATACAATGTTTGCTTTAATTTACATTAAAATGAAAAGTAAAGCAAACTAGATAAAGCAAAAAGTATGCATGTCACGTGTCTCGCTTGGCTTTACATAAAACGTTGTTTTTAAATTTAATTTGTTGCCTAAACCATTCATCAGTAGAATGTATTTGATGTGTTTACATACTTAAATATAATCTTCAGCTGACCTGATCTGATTTCAGGCTACCAAAAGAAGTTTATAAAAATGCAAATGTACGTGTGATCTCTGCCTTGCTTATAAGAATAGAAATTATTCTTAGTGGCAAATTATTTTTAATAACTTTGCAGCACTTGGTGTCCTATTAGCCTAACCCTTCTCATCATGAGAAGAGACCCGAACCGAGCACTGGGACACGAAATAGATACAGGGCCGCAATTAAGTTTGCAAAATTAATAATTAATATTATTTTTAGAAAGAGAAGCTATAGAGCGTACTAAGACTCAGCTAATCAGCTTAGGGTTAGCTTAGACTCTGACGACAGTTTAGTGTAAGTCTGGGTAAGTATAAGGTGCACTATAAATCTTATAATATTCACCTGGAATTAAATCCTGCAACTGGATCAAAAAGACAGTCTACATAAGAAATTCTAAGAAGCCTCTTTTCGCATTCTACGTTAAAAGCGTCATAAGCGCTTACAATAAGAGCGAAACTTCTTCAAAGAATTCAGAGAGAACATTTTAATCATTAAATATAGTGGCGTTTCAAATAGTACAAGTGTTGGCACGTTCAGCGAGGAATGAACACTAAACTGCATTATTGCCTCGTCGTAAAAACGGGACATTGCTCCAAGTTAATTTTTCGTGTGGTTGAGGCACGCGCCATAAGGATTTATATCCCAGTCGTGCGACGCACACAAACGTTCCCACAATAGAACGTCCCATTGACCGCTGTAATAGCTAAGTTTGCTTTAAGTGATGCCTATCTTTGTTATGTATTGATGCCAGGTGGAAGGATAGGGTGAAATGTAATATGTAGGATAGGCGGGGCCCGATCGATATCTGATTTCAATTTCTAATGGAAATGGACTTCAATTGGGTGTTATATGTTTTGTGTTAATAAATAATGTGGTGTTTTAGTAGTATGTACAGCTTTTAATGTTATACTGGACGGTATACTATCAGCCTACAAAACGGCACTAAATTGTTTATTTCAAGACAATCAAAACGTGAATTCCAAAAACCACGTAAAGGCTATACATTACAATAATATACAGGGTGGATGCGACAAAGTGATATTTATTGAAAGTATATAGCTCCATACATGGTCAGTATTCTTATCCTAAATTTTTTATCAGAAAAAAAACGCGTTTTCCGAACAAATTAAACATTGCAATCATCACATTTGTTTAGGAAACGAGTTTTTTTTTTGTAAAAATTAATTACCGGTGGAAAGGTTTACTAAGTATGCATTTAAGGTGTAGTTTCAATAAATTTCACTATGTTGCATCCATCCTGTATCCATTTCAAAATTCCAAATAAAATAATAAGTATAACTAAACTATATTAAATTCATTCCTATTTCGCCAATTCTAGCGTTAGTAACCTGGTTTAGACAGCGGACCTTTTGACATTTCCAAAACAGTTAAGTACATCGAAAATAGGTTCATTCTACGAACTACTGGTGCCTTAGTAATGAAGTAAGACATTTATGCCCTGGAGAAAACTTCCATAGTTGCTAGTGCCGTTCGACGATATACAATGTATTAAAGATACCTAGGGAGCGGACGAGCAAACATTGAGTACCTACTTTTACCTAGTTTTTATTGATTCAGCAGAAGTACCAGTCAACTATCAAATAGGTGATGCTGTTAAGATAAGATATTGCAATTCTTTTGTAAGACGTTCTTTAATATAATTACAAATAAGTATACCTTTTCAATAATTTTTTAACTTGCATCAAAAGAACTACAATTTATTTGCTACTTACAAAAATAGGTTACCTAAAATCTACCAGATTCGATTAAAATACCTCAACGCCTGAATCAACTAAAAACAAATCCAATCTACGTCACACTTACGCTACGATAGCTTGAAACAAAGATTTCTAGTCATTTATTCGGCCTTTACATTCCGCTCATTCTTTCGTTCGCAAACCTCATTCCGATCGTGAATATAAATAGAAGCTTTTGATGTTTTCAAAACAATTTAAAAGGGCGTAAAGCCTTCCACGGTCGAGTAGTGCGATGGTAATGAAGTTAGACAGTTATGCCCTAGAGGAAGGCGAAGGGCTCCCTTTTACAGCTCGAGCGTTTACGGCCACTAAACTTGACTTCCACCTAACGACTGCTAAACGATTCCGAACTGTATTTGCCCCGAAGACAGGCCTAACATTTTACTGAGTTCGATTGCGGAATATAAATATGTTAAGGCAAAGCGAAATGGATGGTTATGGATTTACGACGCTTGCTTTCGCTTCGCACTCAATATTTTAATTGTATTAGTTACGGATTTTGCGATTTGATTCGCGCTTATTGTTTGACGTATATTGCGATGTAACTATTGTTACGTTAGTCTATAACGCTACCAGTAATGCCGACATATGTTGTCAATATTATCATTGTTAGTCCCGACGGCTCCGCCTACTATGTACCTGCGTCTGTGAAATGTTAATCTTGGCTATTAGCTAAGTATCTACGAGCGTCAATTTGTTTTTATTTTCAACGTTTGTTTGTTGATAAATACGTCAACGTCGAATCGAAATGTCAAGAGTGAACAGCTGTGCTAAAGGGCCGCAACCCCGGCCTAGGAAGACTGACGGTTAATTGCATCGCTTTATGCAATAAACATAAATGATAAAAGCCTGCGTCTGTTGAACTGAAAGGGGAGATACTGATGTTCGGAAAGATTAATAGCTCAAATTAAATAATTCTCTTCAGCCAATCATGTATAGGCTTCAGTCAGTTTAAATTGCCTTGGCAAACCTACTAAGTGGACTTGGCTGTTACCTAGTCCAAGACCAAGGAACGATTTTGCTGGTCATATTTCGGATGGCTTAACGAACGCTAACGAATCCTTTATTGTTACCGCCACGCTTTGGATTGCCAGCGAACGCCAATAAACGATCGATAGTTCCGCTTAGCCGTCCAAACTACTCCAAACAGGAACAAACGAACGCGTTTGTTGGCCTTCGTTTGCCAGGTGTGGACTCGGTATTACATGCGTCTTTCAAGCATACGCTGCCGCCGTGGTTAAACCAAAATCATCGTTGTTAGTTTTTTGTTCGAGGTACAGAGTGTTAAATTTTAGACAATAGTATGTATGGAATTATTTATCAAAATGTCTATCTGTGCCCAATCGGACCTTTTTGTATCTTATTTGTACATATTTAGTTTTTTATAAGAATTTTTATGTCTTTGACAATTAAGTTTCATGTCAGTCTTTTGGTTTTATCATTTTAGGTTCAGTGTTTTTTTTAGTTTATTTTCCTAATATAATTTAATCTCTTTATTCCTGGTTTCTTTGTCTTAACCCAATCCACAACACCATCTATTGAACAATTTTACGGTACGAGTCCTTTGTCTTACAGCAAAGCTCCGCCTTAGTTTAAGCCTTGAAACGTGTTTTATGTGCTTTGCCACAAATACTTACGCAGTATTTTACTTAAGTTTTCTATTTAGTTTCTTAATTAACAGAAGTTTGCATACTATTCTGAATTTTGACATTATTTGATTCCTCCACATTCTATGACAAGTCCTTCAGTCCAAGCAGTTCGTTTATGGAATGCGTTGCCAATACAAGTGAGACAATCTAAAACACTGCCCACTTTTAAAAAAATGGTAAAAGAGCACTACCTAGCGCAAGCACATTAATTTATCTTTATTGTTACAGTCTTTGTACTATCCTACTTATCATTAAAGTATTTTATGTATAATATATGTGTATGTATTGTAATATGTATTATAATATTATAATATAAGTATGTGTATATATTCATATTTGTACAAGTCAGTACAAGTGATTAGATGTAAGTAAACTATTATGTAATTTCTTTTCTTCTCTCAATTCTTATGTATACCATGGCTTTAAATTGTCTACTATCTTTTTTGTCCATCCAGGTTGTCTGGAAAAGATTGCTTAAGCGATAAAACCGCCGATTGTGCAACATATTTTTATGTACGTTTCCAATTTGAATGTTGTAGTGGTGTACAATAAAGATTATTATTATTATTATTATTATTTTAGAGAGGTTCCTACAAAAATATAACACAATCTTAACCTTTACTAACATTGTCATGCTAACTACAATACTGCTCAGTCCCAAGGTTTATTAGTAGTTCTAGGAGTACAGCACTAACGACAAAATTTTGGCGGGCCAGTTAACGCGATTGTGATCTATCATTTCGGTTGAATGACAGCCAGTGTGATGGCAGGCTTCGGGAATAAGCTCGTTTACTAGCTGTTCCACTGACGACTAATGAGATTGGCTCTACTGTTAGATTATGGAATATTTAGTTATGATAACAGGGAGAAAATTACCTACCAGTCAACCAAGGGTGGTGCAGAGCTTTAACATGGTAGGTGCACTTGTAAAGATAGTAAAAAAAAAAAAACAAAACTAACAAACATTACAAATAAAAATAAATAATATAAAATGATAATATACTTTCTAAAGTATAAATCAAATACTATACGGGGTGGATGCGACATAGCGACATTTATTGAAACCACAGCTTCTATACATGGTAAGTATCAATTCCACCGGATAAAAATTCTCTGGCGAAAAAAAAAATCCACGTCTTCCGAACAAATTGCACGATCGCAATGTTCAAATTGTTCGGAGAACGTGATTTTTTTTTTTTCGCTAGAGAATTTTTATCCGGTGGAATTGATACTTACCATGTATAGAAGCTGTGGTTTCAATAAATGTCGCTATGTCGCATCCACCCTGTATAAACATACTTAACTATTATATATACATATATAAATACATATAACATATATACATAATATATAATAGAAATATTGGATGATAAATATAAAATCATACACAGCGTGGTAATCTAATGATGTGACGATTCCGACAACTTATCACGGAGGAGATTCCGAACTTTTATTTTGAATGTAAAACGGTTAGTGGACATCCTGATTTCGAGAGGGAGCGCATTCCACAAAAGAACAGATTGAACGAAAAAGGAAGAATTTAGAAACCCAGAAGTGTGAGATGGACATAGAAGGAGTAAATTATTTGACGAGCGACGATTACGCTCGTGATTGGACCATAGAAATTGGAAATAAGGAGCTAAGTAACTAGGAGGAGATGGAGAATTAAGGAAACTGTACAGAGTGGTGAGAGCACGTAATATCAGACCAACAATTGATATTTGTCGTAAATAGCAATACTTACCGTCGCATACGGGCACTGTCCCATGAAGTACCCAAGGAAAATGCAAAGAGAGAAAAAAGATGAAAGATAGTGGTACCCACAGACCCCCAAAATTGAGCGCTCTTAGCCTCCAATATAACGTATCCTCAGCGGGTTAGAGAACAGAAAGAATAATTCAAAAAGCCACATAAATAGGATCACGCCCAGAGTGCACGCAGTGACACCTGCTATCTCCCTTGGGCGTATCCACAACAGACTAGACAGACTAGCAGCGATCGCTCTATAGATTAATCGAGCAGTCGAAGTTTCTAGCCAGCATTTTTTTTTTTTTTTTTTTTTTTTTGGTGGATAGGCACGCGTTTGACCACGACCTCATCTGATGGTAAGTGATGATGCGGTCTACGGTGGAGCACGCTTACCTATGAGATACCTATTAACTCTTGCTTTGAAGAGATCCAGATTGTACTCATGCGGAAACACAGACTCGGGCAAGGCGTTCCATTCTTTGGCAGTTCGCATAAGAAATGTAGAGGCGAAACGCTTAGTGCGTATTTGTGGAATGCAAGCATCATCAAAACTAGGTGCTATATTCAGAAATCTGTTCATATTTAACTTAGCTGTAATCAATATCCCTAAAATGATATAATTAATAAACATTTCTAGTGTTGACAATCATACTCCTGGTTTAGAAAGGTGTGCTGTGTGAAATGTATGTTTGTAAACACCCTCGCGACAAAGGAGTAGGTAATTCCTAGTGTAACATCCTAGTGTGGGGCTCAGTGATACTGTCTACCTCAGAACCACTGTATTTATTTACTCTTTTGTATTGTATCAATAAATCAACTGCGCCAGATAGTTAAAAAATAATAATAAACAGACTTATGACTTTTATGCGTACACACATATAATTATTGCTAGAATAGAGATATTGAAAAGAAATATAATTAACAATGAAATAAATTCGATTACAAATAATAAAAGGTATTTATTAATAGTTAAGAATAGTACAGTGTACAATAACAATCATCAATTCATTACCGACGTATTTGTCATTTTTTTAGGGTCCAAAAGAGATATCTTGATAACTTTATAAGTAAAGAAAACATAACTCGAAATGGTTAATACCTTAGAGTTCTATAAAATAATTTATTATTTATACAATATCATATACAAAAAATCTCATCAACAATTTCACGTGTAAATATCAAATTTTAAAATGTATATGTAAGTAACTAGTAATTTCATAATGTAAAATAGGCTTGAGTTTACGTTTTAAGCATCATGAAACAAGACTAGAGCAACATTTTATCGATCTGGTCTGTGCATTATTATTCCCGTGGAAAACCGCTCCTTGCGGGGACGTCCCCGGGGACTCGGCGTCGGACTCCTATTCTTGCATGGACCTGGACATGCGATATCCACTCTGTAGTACAGTTTACGATACTTCCTATCTTTATTGCATGGGTAGTAATTTGATTGTGCTGATATTGACCGTGTGTTATGGCTATTTCGGGGTGAGGATGTAATGAAATGAGTTCGTTGTACCATCATACTAAGTATGGTTATAGTTTTGGAGTTTATTATTGACTTACTTATATTTGCTCATCGGTTAAATGTACAAATTTATCTTTTAACAACATCTTTTTTAGCCTATGTCAGAGGTTAACTTACAGAGGTTTAAGCATAACATAACATCACGCCTATTTTATCCAAAAGGGTGTGGCAGAGGTGTACAACACCCACATCGCACCTGTTATGTAAAGGTACCATGGAATAGAAGGGAGCCTATCGCCATCCAACGGACACAATTCCAAATTCATTCTGCTATTGATAATTTTCGGACGGAAAAATCTCAAAAACAGTTTTGCCTGACCCGGTAATCAAGCCTAATGGTGAGCGATACAAAAAAAATACTTTAAACAACCATATTAAATTAAAACTTGAACTACACTTGTATTTTTCTGTTAAATGAAATATGATAATTTAAGAAGTTTCTGATTTGACTATTGTATATATACGTTTCAAACCATTACAAAGAATAAAATGTATCTTTTTGCACTTTTCAGACTTTTTCACAGTTCTGTTTTGTTCGCAGTTTTTGTTTACATAGGCCGCCGCGGGATACGAAAAATAACACTGCCGGCGTTGAACGGAAACTTTTTGTATCACAAATTCGGCTAGCTAGATTACAGAGCACCTGATAACTAAATGACAACAGTAGTAAAAATTCTACTAAAATTATTAATAATAGCAGCCCTGTATCTAATACATGTCCCACTGCTGGGCTCGGGCCTCTTCTCATGATGAAAGGGTTAGGCCATAGACCACCACGCTGGCCAAGTGCGGATTGGTAGACTTCACACACCCTCAAGAACTTTTAAGGCACTCTCAGGCATGCAGGTTTCCTCACGATGTTTCCTTCACCGTTAGCGAGCGATAATTTATATGTTAAATACACACATATTTTCGAAAAGACGAATCTTAACGATTTATTGGCAGAGGTGTGTGCCGTGGGTTCGAACCCGTGACCTCTGACTTAGCAGTCCTACGGTCTCCCACTCGGCTATCGCTGCTTATTAACCAATATTATTAATGACAATGATTTTAAGGATGTGGCGATGGATGGATGTGTATATCTATAGTTGTTTGTTAGCCAAAACCTTTTACTGGTGGTAGAGCTTTTGTGAACGGCGGCAGCACCACCGTCTTACCTCTAACTTTCCGCCAAATAGTAAAGCTTGCATTACTGTGTGAGATCAGGCCCTGATATTACTGGTATATGAGGCATAACACCGAAGTTCTCAGATGCTTTTGTGGATTGTTGGTGTCCATGTCCACTTACCATCAGGTGGACTACTCGTTCGTTCGCTGCTGGAGTATAATAATAAAAAAAGAAACGTACAGGATGGATTTTGATAAAAATCCAGAATAACATATCAGCTTTTATTTATCGACTTACCACGCCAACTGAAGCTAGTATCCATACTATTAAACTTCGTTCCTCCCCGCACCAGCATTCTCAATACCAAACCAATGTTAACGTAACCTAAATATGAACCAAATCGTTACTGCACTACTTTAAGCACGAATTTGTTTCTAAATTCAATACGAACGGGTAAAACAAAATCACGAGGCGGGAGTTGGCAATTGGCGAGTGTTTGTCGTATTGCCGCGGAGTGTGCGCCGGCCGTCGTGATCTGCACCCGAATGCGTCCAAAAGGATGCACATTGCTTACAGAGTAAGCAGCCGATTCAGTCAGCCGAGATTTTTCTTCGTACGGTATGCCCTGTCTCGAGATTGTTACGGTTTGTGACACTGACTGATTTTCTTGAATTTGCCGATTCATGCACACGGATTTCGATTTTAATTTATTTTTTGTGAAACTTTCAGTTGATGTATATGTTCGTATGGTGATTAGGCTAGTTTAAATGTTGCGACAAGTCTGTTATTCTGAATTTCTAACTCTATATTTTAGTAAAGAAACGACAAACAACGTTCACAAACATACATTTCATACACACAAAGCGCACCATTCTGATGTGTATGACTGTGGTTACAAAATATAAGACTACAAAAAAAAGAAAGAAGTATGAACGCGATGCATACGTCTTACAAAAACAAAATACAATTGTAAGAACTCTAGCCTCAACCTTAACAGTTTCGTCTAACATCGACAGTAAGTTATTCAAAACTATTTAATTATGAATGTTAATGATTACTAGATATTCTCACGTTCTAAGGTAACTTAAGAGAACTAAGGTATAACAATTACAATCCTTGCATATTGACCTTACCATTGTCAAAATAGACATAATAATATGCAATAACAATATTTTCCTTGGGTACTTTATCACATTTGATCACGCAGACGTGATCTTTTACAATTAAAATAACCAAGCAGGCTTAGAAATCTTACATGTTACTGTGCTGACATTGAGTTTATGTTTACATCTTTGTATTTTTTTTTATTTAGTGAACGGGCGTGTAGACCAGTTGATGGTAAGTGTCAACTATAGGACATCAACAAAACACAAAAGAGGATGCAGATGTCTTGCCTTGTGTTGCATTGTGTTGTCTTATGTGCCAGTAATTTTAGCACCTGATCTTAACACCAAACCGGAACACATTAGTCTAAGCACTACTCGCTCTTGAGCTCATTCTAAAGAGTTCCTCTACAACCATCAAATCTAATCTGTTGTTTTCGTTTTGATATTCATCAGATTTTAAATGGTAACTACAATCTTTGAAAATCCACAATCCACAAAAACAGATTATAAAAGCGTTGCTACATAATTAGATCTATGATTTCAGCCATCACTTGTCAGTCATTATAGGTTTTTATACTACTACTTTTTGGTGGTGGGTTAAACGTGAGACAGGGTGTTCTTCTCTGCCAAAGTAAAAATTATTTATTAGAACACCAAATCATTAAAAATTAAAATCAATATTTAAAAAAAAATCGAATTTAGGAACTAGATAATAAAATAAATACAGAATAATTACAAATACAGTGCCTTTATACTACATTATACAAGTTGCAACTGAGTTCATATGTCTCAGACTTGCTATGCTATGATGGTGCCTAAAAGGCCACAGCCCAACATATTGTTGCCAGAAAATTTGGCAACGTTGATTTTCAGCTGGAACCTCAGGTGACAAGTGATATAATTATATTAAATAAAAAAACATAAAATAAAATAAAAATAAATACGATGTACAGATTATATTTATTAAAAACCTGATATATCTTTTGAATGATGATTGTGAAAGTTTTGCTAGTATAGTAAGAAAAAAAGAAAGAATAGGTAGGTAGGTGTCAAAAATAACCTAAATAATCATATTTTAAGACGGTTATAAATAATTAATGAATAATAATATGTCAATTTGGTACGGCAAATATATAATTAATAATGTCAAATTGAAAAATGGCATGGAAATAATAAAAAAAAAATAGTGTAAAATTAAAGGACAAATATGGGGACAGTTTCAAAAGTATTTTTTCATTTCAATGTCAAATAAAGATATTATAAATTAGGATAAATTTAGTTCATGTCAGAATTTTCAAAGAATAATAATTAGAAATTTAAAAAAATAAAAATAAAATAATAATATTAATGAAACTAAATAATCTCTACTTACCTCCATCGCATCGATATGATATATATATTTAGCGGGTATGTTCACTATGGTCCATGTCTGGTCATTGTTCCCCTGCTAACCAAAAGCCGTCTAACATGCAGGTTTCTGAACCTTCAGGCAGACTTCATGTAACATTAAGAAAAGAATAAGGGACTGCCAAGTGTCAATTGTAACTCTTTACATGATAGAACTACCTCGTTGGTCTAGTGGTTAGCGTATCTCGCGCTCACCGCGAGGTCTCGAGTTCGATTCCCGGTTTAGGCAAAAGTGTTATCTGGGATGTATCCGTTGGGTAAGTCTCATAGCAGCACGAAGTTGGATTTGTGCGCAGTGGGTAGCGATAGGTTTGCCTCCTATCACTTTGGAGCTAAACATAACATACCGTTTTGCAGGACCAACACAGGCAAACAGTCTCCTTTAGTACGCATTTGTTCCCAGTACAACACTCTATGTAAAGGTGCCGATAATGTGGACATCTTTCACGATTCCTTCCCACAGTTTAAGCGAAAGCTCCTTACACACCCTAATGTAATAATATAATAATATGTTTAAATAACCACTACTATATATTAATTTACATTGATATATACATTTATTTAATACTTTAGTTTAGATTAGATTTAAGTAAATTTAGATTTTTTTATTGTAGTATTATAATTTTGGCTCAACTTAGTTAAGAATATTGTTCTAGTTTTATGTCACTAACTATCCGTTCTTTATAATATAGTCAATGATGTGTACGTCTATAATGGATATACATATAAGAATTTGATTTTATAATGCATGTTTCAGTAAGATTTTCGTATGTATATTGTTGATGTACCAATAAATAAATAAACATAACATGTGAAGTGTAGGTTTTATAAACTCTTTCACATCCTTCTGTGTAATGTTTATGTTAACCATATTTATCTATCAATGCAAGAATCAATTAATGATGAATAACTAGATTGAAGTAATGATGAATGTCACTCCATTTCCTTGCATACTACTATGGCATGTTCTTTTACAATCTATTCCATGGTAAATAACTTTGCATACTTAGTTTATTTTCCTCATTCAATGTTAACTAAGGATTGTCTACTTTACTTCTAAGTTATGTTATTGAACCAATAATGTTTTATTGCGCAGTATTTTGTTGTTCAAGTTACAATGACTCAAAATTTAAAATATTTGAATTGTCTATTGTTAAGCATGTAAGAATCAAATAAAGAGATTGTCTGGTCGTTTAGGTTTTATTATTTAAAACATTATGTTTATTTTAGTATTAAAGATTTTTTACAGCCGATTTATTCTGTTTGTCTAATACCGACTGCCTAACTGACAAAAAGCGTACTTTATAATTTCTACAAAAACTTTTAACCAGAAGTAAGGCTTTTCGACAGGATTTGATACACACACAAGTTAGCCTTTATTGTGATCATGTATAACTGTTGCCGCTACAACAAAAATACTGAAAACCGATTAAAATTAACGTTTAAGAGGGTCTGCCATACAACCAGCTTGGTTGTGATTGCTCGATATTAATATCGGCAACAGATCAGGACTTGAAATATTTACAGATTATTCAATCGTTTGAACTGTCTAATAGGTGGTTTCCTTAGCTATAGTTTTAGTACCCCTAACTGGCTTTTCACCTTACCTTACCATTTAGCCAATTTAATTTACCTAACCTAAAAAAATAAATTAGTTAAATTAAGAAAAATAAATATTTTAGGATGGTTTCCGTCCTTTACACATCCATTTTTAGTTATTATAGATTTACCAGAAAACTCTATGTGAACTGTTGATAGCAAATAGCTACAATTGATACAGCTATAATAATAATAATTTGGATTTTTACATTAGATAGAACGCCAGAAAAGGCCAAATACAGACATTCACTCACACAAGCAAACTATACATACTAAGTCATGACTCCTATAGATACATTGTATCAATATTGATCTTCCAGTTTTGCCACTTACCACAGCTCAATGCGCAAATCTAACAGAGTTGCTAGCTTGTGCAAGTGTTATAATTACTCATTAATTAAGGTGATAAGCAACCCAAACACCAATTAACCTATTGATTGCGTACGTAACGTTATAATCTATGAGGTCAACAAGACACAATTTTGACAAAGAAGTAAATTGATCGCAATAATTGCAATCAATTTATTGTGACATAGTACAGATTTCAAATAAGACAATTCTATAGTAGTTAACTAAGTAGATATTTGTATAAATATAAAAAGGGAACGCTTTCCGAGGACATAATATAATATGGCACTACCGACTGATATAAAACCCTAATTTAAACTAGATGCGTGAAATTAATACATGCATTGTAAACATCAACGTTTAAAATGCATGCATTAATTTACTTAGTTTAGTTATTAAAATTAGCCTTCATGTATTAGCGTCTTACCGAAAGTGCTGGTAAGTATCTAAAGAAAGCATCACATGTTAAGAAATTATTAATGTTCAAGAGACTGTTGACACGATGCATTCCTCGACTACCAACTTCAGTGGCAAATTTAAAGCTTCAATTCTTAAGAATGAAAACTTTCTCGAGAAATATCGACTCATTTAGCCAGCAAGTTGCTTCGTTAAAAGCTGGAACTTACCTATTGTTAATGATATAGTTCTTCCGTAAACTGTTCAGAACTGCGAGGTCCCTCGCTCGAACTCAAATGCACAATCTTATTATCATTTTGTTCTCCTTCAGTTCCAGTATTTGAGCAATTTCCTCTTTTAAAATTGAAATTGTCTTTATACGTTAACGATGTAACTTGAACGACATCTAGAGAAATAAAGAAAATAAAATAATAAGCTTATTATCGTCCTACGTTGTTAGCAGACGTGCTCTTCACAAATGGGGCTAAGGAAATTACAATAATATCGTAGGTATTGTTACAAACAAGAGTACAAAAAGCGTTAAGCTAAAACATCCCAGTTTTGTTTACTAGGACTTAAATGTAGTTATTTGCATTTTCAAAGAGCTTCTTTTTTAAGTCGCTCAAAAGTATATTTATCAAACATAATACATATAAAAGAGGCATTCAAACATAAAAGACTAACATAAAACACTGAAATTGGAAATTACCAATTTGCACTATGTTGTGTATTTTGTAAAAAAAAAAAATTTTTTACTCCTTTCCACCAGCTGCAATCAGACAAATGTAAAAATGATTCACTTTCGTACTCATTACCTGACAAAGTCACTACATGGCAGAAGAATGCCTGCAGGTAAGCGAGGAGCCCACATATCCGGCACCGGCGTAATTCCGGATCTCGGGGAAATTAGCACCCGGACATAGCATCTGCTCTTCAACCAGAATGTATTTTTTGCTGTTTCCTTTTTGCGTGTAATACTGTTTATGAGTATGTTAATGGTAAGACCGTTTTTGTTCAATTTTCCTTATACGAGCACGTGTAAAAAATATATTTTACCGTACATAATCATATCTAAATAAATGAAATAAAGTCTATAATAAAGTGGCGTAGGTGTAGGGTAAAATGTTTGTAGAAAAACAGTGCACTGACATTATACATACCTATTTCAGCGTGGGAGGACGGCAAGTGCACTAATAACGCTTTGTCTGACCCGGAAATCGAACACGAGACCTCGCAGGCGCATAGCCTAACCACTAGCTAGACCAACGAGGCGGTATAAATTGAGAAATCAGCAAATTATTCAGATACTAAAACCTTGCTTGCAAACAGTACTTTCTTGAAAAACAACGTAAAACAAAGAAATGTGACGAATTAACTATGAATGTATGGAATTTTAAAAGTGTGACGAATCGACAATGTGGCAAATTTACAATAACCCGTTCAACCTACTGTGGTACTTGAATCCATAGCATAATTGGTTTAAGTACTACCCCAGGGATGTGGGTTCAAGTACCAGTGGATTCTTAAATCTTCAACCGTAATTTTATAATTATAAATAAATACTAGCTGACCCGCCAAACGTTGTTTTGCATTTACCAAAAAGACGATAATTGATCAGTTATCGAGCGGGATGAAAAATTATTAAATTACTAAAATTGCTATTAAAAAATAGGGCTTGGGGATAAAAGAGTAAAAAATAAGGGTTGTATGTATTTTTAATGCCACATTATAGAAAAATAAAAACACCTTCTTCTTCTTGTCGTGTCAATGACCAACAATATAAAAAAAAATGTTAAGGGTGAACAACCCTTATCACTTAGGAGTATGAAAAATAGATAGTAGCCGATTCTCAGACCTACTGATTATGGCTGAATAGGCTGTGTAATATTGCAGTTATTGGTCATGGTTTAATATCCAAATATTATAGTCAATGAAGATAGAATCGCTGGATTGTACGTCTAAATTTAAGGACAGCGACTAATATAGTATACACACATTGCTTTTACTCCTTTATTTTCGGCTTGAAGTGTAAGATGTTGCAACCTTATATACTATGGACTAATTTATTTATAAGTATCTAAGTATTAATTTAATTCCATAGCAATATTTAAGTTTATTTTTCTCTCCAAACCATCTTTAGCCAGTGAGTTTTAGTTGTAATAACTTACACATAGAATTATTGTCAAAAAACCAACAAATATTGTATGAATTGGAAAAGATGGTGCACATGAGTTTCTCACCTGCTCCTCTCATGATGTAATACCCATCGGAGCTGGTACTTAGATTAATTTGAATTAAAATTTCTAAGTTGAATTAAAGCCAATCTAAGCCCCGGTGTCAAATCATTCTATTGCAATAAGCATTATAATTTAATTTCATAAGATTTTTTTTTGTATTTTGATGTTTGTTTTGACGTGGTCAAGCGCCCATTGGAGCCATGGAAATAAATTATTTGATTTCTTATTTCTGATTTATAGGTACAGGCTGGATGCGACATTGTGACATTTATTGAAACCACAGATCCTAGACGTAGTCAGTTTTTAATGTTCGTTACCATCGGATCAAAAAATTTATGACGACAAAAGGCGTTTTCCATCTGAAAAAAAATTGTTTTATTAAGGTGGCGTTCAAATTCCATTTTATTAGATTTTTTTGATTTTGTAATTAAATTCAAAAAATCATGTTGGTGACCATTTACACCTTCATTCTTAGATAGTAACGCCGTGATTTTATATCCTGCTTAACACGAATTTGTCTGCCAACCTCATTATATTTCCCTCACGCTACCACGATTTAACTTATCCCAAGTTTACATAAAGCAGGATAGTATACCAGTAGTAGTATAGTACAACGTGCAAGTCAGTGCACGTACACTTCGGTTCAAATAAAGTGCACCGCTTGTTTACTCTAAGAGATTATTTCCTTGGGCAAACAGTATCGCGTTACTGTGCGCACCCTGCGGAATTACAGTCTCGTTTTTATTTTATTCTCTTGTATGACGCAATGCCTAAGTGGATTTCTAAGAAGATTCTGGAAGGTTCCAGGCGGTATCGTCGAGAATAGGTGCTTAATTTGAATGTATTCTTTATGACAAGTTAGAACAAATGGCAATTTGCTGACTGAACTATATTCATGCGATTTTTTTATGCAGGATGTTTATAGTGTTGATATATATAATAATATAAAGAACTAAGTGTACTATCTATGCTATGACAGTCAACATAATATTATATGTAATAATAATGAAAATAATTAACTTAACCAATAATGTTTAATAATAATAAATTCCTTTTGGCGTAAACCTAAGATATTTCTATTTTCCCCACAGTTTATTTGTGGGCGGGATCAAAATACCGTCTTGCTAGGAAGCTATAATTTATTGCCCATTTAGATTATCTGCGGTTTAGTGAATGCTGGCCGATTTATACTTAAGTTTATTTATATTAAAGAAAAAGAAAAGCTAATGCTAACAAAAATAGCGAAGAATCTAATTATAATTAACATTAATTATAATAAAAAAAAACTTTATGTCTTGCTTTAAAAACAACACTAACGCGAACACTAACTAATAACACGAACAAAATTGCTCTACGAAGAGCCTCTCAGTAGCCCATACTGTAAATATTTTACCACACTTTCGCCTCCATTCTCGGTCCAGAAACCTCCGTAGTAAAACTTCCACAATCCATTTACCTACGACCGCCAATAAGTATCTCAGAAATAGATATCAGCAAAGAGCGTTCGACACATAACTGGCAATAAGCCAGGGCGGCTTTGGACGTCGGAAGATCATGAACTAACTCGGGATATACTCCAAAGGAACCATATGGGTGTTATCACTTAGGAACGAATGTCCAGTAACGACATGCGGTATTTGAGATGCGTGGCTTCATCAAAGCTAAGTTATACTAGTTATCTTAGTTAATAGCAAATGTTTGAGGCAATTTGGTGTCTCGAATGTGATAAACTGTTGGTAGTTTACCTGCCTGTGACGCCGAGGTCGCGAATTCGATTCCTGCTTAAGACAAATCTTCGTGAGCATGAACATGGGGGTTTGTCTTAGTCTGGGTATTTCTATGTATAATAAGTATGTATTTACAAAAGAAAAGTATATATGTATTAGTATCAGTTATTCTAGTACCCATAGTACAAGTTCAGCTTAGTTTGGGACTAGATGGCGTTGTGTGTAAGTTGTTAAATATTTATTGATTTAGTTTATTTATTTAGATATACATTTTTTTAAGTCAAGATACTGAAGGACATGTAAAAACCGTTTTATTTTAAATACCTCCGACACATCATTTACTAAAATTGTCTTATTATTTATTAATATTTAGGTCCTAAAACACTTTATTTAAAGTTCTAAAATAAAATTGTTAGCATCCCTTCCGCAGTGTTATTTATTCCAGATATATCATTTAGCTGGACGTCCGGTGGTTTCCCACACTATTTTGTTTGCACGTTTTCAGGGCATAAAACACATAGAGTGCAGAAGTAAAGTTTCTGTAAATGTACGCGTTTTGTGACACAAATAGAACAATGGAACATGTTGGACCACTTTTAACGCAAGTTGATAGGACCCTGTGTCACACACACAGTCAAAGATTAGGAAAGTAGTGTATCTAAACATAACATAACACCTTTATTATCCTTAAAGGTTTGACAGAGAAGTAATGGCACACACTTCACCTGTCATGTTTAAGCCGCATCCGATAAGCGGTAGCTTAGCTTAGCTATTATCTTATCGCATGAGAAATCTCTTAAGGTTTATCTTTCAAGCTCAATTTCATACTCTTCACTAGCAAGGTATTCATAGGAACGAGTACCTACTAGCGTAATAGGTAAACGGCGAGTAAAATAAAGTACATACGTAAGCTAAACTTCTGTAGTACTAGTGGTTCTATATTCGCAGAGGGCACGGAGGGCAGACGTCTCACTGCACCTGCTGTTTACTACTTTAATTGCTTGCGTCATTAATCCCTGTCGTTTGGGGCAGACACGGAATGTGGGTAATATACGATAACATGGAAATATAACGACAATAAATCATTGGCGCGGTCATAAGCGTGGTGTGCTGGAAGGAATTTTCTGTTTTAAAGGAAAATTCTATTTAAAATGAAAGAGTTTCATTGCTATTTTCTTTCGAAATTTATCAAAGACAAGTAAATTGGTTCGTAATTGTAGTTTTAAACAAATTTCTGGCTAAGATACAAGAAAAACAGAAAGAAAAGAGTTTAGTCAAATGCAAACGTGGCAAATCCCGATGGCTACTTATTTACCAATTTTGTAAAAACTATGTTAAATGAGCGCAAGGAGAAGTTCCATCACTATATAAGACTCAAATCTTACTACTGGCACTATCGCGCATTAAATACGCTGCATCACAAGCTCAGGAAAGACCATTCTACACATTATTACTATCAGAGGACTTCTATCGAAAATTCATTAGTATTTAAATTGGTTTTCGTTGTAACTAAGGTGATGCCCGGTTCATGTTTTGGAAAAAAATACGAAGTACAGATACTTTTGTAAGTTAGTGTTATAACACTTATAACTTTAATATAATATAAGTACTTAGATATAACATTATATATTTTGCATACCGATTATCCGGTGAAACATGTTGTGTTATTATTAAATTGTACCATCTTTTTGTTGTTACCATGTTTTTGACAAATAAACGTTTCTTTTTCTATTACTTCTATTTTGTTTTTATCCTTAAAACAGACAAGAACACCCTGACCCAAGTATTTCGGTCTAGCCTCTAGAGGCTAGATCCAAAAATAAACCAATTATTCCTCTACACTAGTCAAAGAAAGTAAGTAACAGTTATTACTTAGTAGTACGAAAAAGTATTACCGTAATATTTTAGGTAGACAGCTTAACAACCTATTACTACTTATTTACTATTAAGTGCCGCCTGGAGATTTTCGCCCGGCGCCCGAACCTGAATTACTTGAAGTGTTTCCGATATAGGCTGAAAAAATAAAGAAGATTTCTCGACTTTTTCGGCCTTAGTCGTACCTACTTTAATATTGATAGCTTTGTACTACGATCGTTTACTCATAGTGAACAAATTGATCAAATAATTTATGCCTGTTTTTTCGTCAAATATTGAATTAAATATTTTTACTCAACTATGACGAAGGGATGAAAGGATGGATACTTATTTAGGCAGTCTTTAAGTTTTATTAAAACTTATGTGTTAGTAAAAATAATGTAATCTTCTGAGTTTCTACTAAGGTCAGCTGTTGAGAAATTGAAACGGAATGGCCGACAAAATTTTTTATCAGGTTTTTCATTTTAGTTCAGGTCTGACTACCAAACAATTGAAAACGATTATTCAATTTGAATTCACGTTATTAAGCATTGGGGTGCATGAAAGGAGCCTCCCCGAGTGACGTACACAACGATTCCGTACGTCCGGCGCACCCTGGGCAATTCACGAGTTCTCCAAAGCGAATTGGCTAATCCTTTCACCACGATGGCACGAAGTCAAAATAAAATTTGACTCAGCCATCGACACGAAGAAGAAGAAGAAGAAGAAGCATGCACCCACATCACGCATAATAGGCATGGTGACTGATCTATAGATAGTAAAATATAGGATACCTTATCAAACTATAGGTAAACATAAACCAATTGAAATAATTTTTTGTTACATACTATAAATCTAACTCATTATGATCATTCAAAGTTTCATGGACGAGTTCATTTTTAAAATACGAAATTATTCGATTTTTTTTCTATCATTAAATTACCCACACAATTTATAGCAATATTTGTAATAAAACCATTTTTATAAACGCAATATTTCGTATAGCTATCAAACAAAATTCATAACTTCACATACAAAATACTCAAGCGTGACGTCACGCTTGAGTAGCCTTTTGTTTGGAGCGTTTGGGCGAGTCTATTATTAATGTGAATTTGAAATTATATTATCTCAGGAAGTTTATGTTAGGTCAAAGTAATTCTTGTAATGATGTTTCTTATATCAAGAGGTGTTTCAATTACATACAAAAATAAAAATTAGTCATCATGCCTATTATCATCACCTAAGTCCGAGCCTGTGTTGCCGGTCAGCTGTCGCATTCACAGAGCGTTTTTGCACCTTCGGACATGGCCGGTGCCCCGCACGATTGCTCCCTCCCTTCGCGTCGCTAAATTGTTTTCTTGCCGCATTTCGGTATTGCACCATTTGCGGCGGCTAACGACTAATGGAAGTCCTGAAAATGCTGTGACTGTACTCTGTATTATTTCGTTTTAGTAGAAGCTAGTAAATATTTAGTTGTGATTCTACACATGGTTTATAGAATAACTTTTATGGCAATTACAGGGTTAACCCTGTAAAGTGTGTTGTCCGCGGGGCTTTTATTATTAATAATAAAAGCCCCGCGGACAACACACTTTCTTATGGTCGAGAAATTAGTTGGATTCTTAATAAGTGTCAAATCGGCAACAATGTGCATACTTTTCTATCTCTTCATACTGCGGAGAGATTAAGGAATAACTCACAACCAGAGCCATTTTAAATTCCTATCCCATAGGCACTCAAGTAAGTATTTCAAGAAACGCCATAAAAATGTTACAGAATCCAAAGAAATATTTTATAGTCAGTGTGTGGTACAATAATTAAAGTGTTTGCTGCATTCGGGCAATGCAAGTGCGGCACGTGCCTTAGTTATAACGCGATCGTACAAACTTTAATGTTGCCTCTGAGCTACCATTATTCTGAATTGTTATTTAACTGAAAAATACGACCACTTGGCAGATTAGAATGCTCTTTCATAGTATTCGGAAATAGTAAGCGTGTTATCATTTTAAATTGTTTGTTTTCGAACAAATTGTCATGAAATTATTACACTATATCGTACCGAAGCCACTTTCAAGTCATTCGTCACCTGATTCTGGAACTCAAGTTGCTAAATAATTGTGATTATTTTTTTGTTATGAAACATGGCCTTTAATCGAATTAGTCTCAATAAATTGTCTTTTGTCTAGAGTTCCAGAAAAGAACCACTACAAAGTGGTTGCGCGATTTGCGATCACGTGTGAATTAACTAATTGAAAAAAGCCGATGTATGAAATGAATGAAGAAAATTGTTGTGGCTATGGTACTATCAGAACAGTTTACCTTAAGGACCTTTACGTCCCGGAATTATGACGCGATCGTCACTCTACCGTGACATAAAATATATTAAATAATGCATTTTAGTGTTTTCTTTATAACCTCTGCAACAACAACAACTGTCTTTATAAATATTTCAGTTATATTTCTTTTTAACTAAAATTACAACTACTAAGTAGACGTTTATTACGTAGATTTGTTGCTTAAAATAGAGGTTAATCTAATTTCTTATCCCGTATTTTCCCATTTAGTTATAGAACCAACTACACTAGTAGAAGAAAAAAATATCTTAAGAAATCTTTCAACATTTGAGCAGTCGTACTTTAAAAGCTTTCCTTAATTAATTTAAATACAGAATCATAAGCGACTTTAAAAACATCAAGCTTTATCATGAGATCAAAAAAAACTTCAGTCATATTTCCTCAAACATAATCTCTTAAATCGTCTTCAAACACGAAGTTAAAGAATAAGTGCCTATCGTGAACAATTTTCCTTTTCCGATTAAATCCCACAAGTGGCAAAAGAACAATAAAATTTGGAGATAAAACCAACAATGTAAACAGAAATATAAAGTGAAAGATGTCAATCGTAATAAAAGGCCTTCTCTCCAAAGCTACATACAAATGCCGTTGACAGAAAACTGCTGCGTCTGGGCAAAAGAGGTTTTTGTTCAACAAACTTAAATTGAAGTAGGGTGAGGCACTTCTGTCATCGCGGCATTGCATCGGTCCCGTTTATTTGGCCAGCATTTAAGCCTCAAAATGTAAGAATTTTTCATAAGTGTCTAGCTAATTAGTGTTGGCACAAATCTTCAAACTCGAAACTTTTAATGACGACGAATGAAAGTTTACACGCTTCTTAAGTTCTACCACTCAGCGCGCACGAATTTTCTTGGCCTCATTAAGAAGTTGTCGTTCAATTTTCAGCAAAGTTGTTGCCATTATTGATAAGGATATGTAGCTATGTTCGTTCGTTAAAAATTACACCATTCTGCATCCCATTACGATAATAATACACTCGAGGATGTAACATGTTGGCAGATTTCTCTTCCTTTTTACGGTGTATCTAATAACATGTTGTAATGGAGTCGTAATAACATCTAAAAAACGGATATGGATCTCTTTGACGGGTTTGATGCCATCGCCGTACCCCTCGAAAATGTTCTTTGTTTATTCAGATTCTTATTTTTCTTTTTAAAAATGTGATTACGTGCGTTCGCTGGAAAGATTGCAAACGATTTTGCTTTGATATGCTTGCATAAAGTAACTACGAGTAGATTCGTGCATTCCTTCCTACTAAAATTAAGATTTCATGGTTGTGATTTTTGTATATAATACATATAAAATTATTAACTTAATAGGACTGTTGTACATACATTTATCATAACATAATTTATTTCCTAACATTTTGCAATTTTCATTAAATGTTAGATCATGTTCAATGACAGCTTATTCAGGTCTGGTAGTGTTCGTGCGATAGGTGCCAATAGCAGAATCACTTCCAGGCGTGTGCTAAACATGGCTTTACAAATTTAAGTAGGTTAACCTAACAAATATCAAGGGACTCATCATCTAGTCTACTTAGAACTTAATAGATAGATAAAATCTCTTATGTCATTAAGTTAACACGCAGCTTTATGAAATTTGGTGAAACTGGGCCAAAGTGCGTAAAAAATTACTGGACAACTGAAAGGGTTTATTCCCCAATTCATATTCTACTTTCGAAATATATATATACCGTCATTAGAAACTGTTTTGGGGCATTCATATTCCAATTCTTCCCCCGCAACTATCAAATACGTTATAGTAAATTTCAAAATATACACAATACAGTAATACCGTGGGAAACTTTACAAATAGTCAAACAAGTATTACAGTCTGTAAGCGTGCTGCGGTCGACTGGTTGCTAATTTCACTCGGATATTACCACACGAAGGAACTCATCCGACTTTCGCATTTCAACTATGAGAATAGCATAATGTTACATAGTTGGGTGTATAGGTTGATAAATGTATGGTCTTATTATAGAAAAGAGAGAGAAAGTAACAATGAAACGAAAATCTAAAACCATGGAGTCTTTTATATTATTAGACATTTTATGAGTTGAATGATATCATAAATTTAGGAAAATAGGAATTAATTGACAGTTTTTGAGATTATGGCGAACGAAATAACGTTTGTTTCCTAAAAACAGATAAATTTACATAACTATCTGATTGTCTGTTCATACAAAAATTATATTATAAACACTGATTACAAATATAGTATAGTATTTTCGTGAATATCAAAAAATCAACCTCATTCTATTTAAAAACCTTCGTAAATGCCGAAACACGTGAGATTACGATCTCATATTCCAGTACCTAACATCAAGTACACATTGTCGTACTCCTGGGAGAAAATAACGTGTTAAAATATCCCATAGTACTTTGGTGTCAATATCAAAGCGATGAAATTCCATTAACGCAGCGATCTACGCCTGAGAATTCCATAAAAGGCTGTGGAATAGCCCATCTCATCCGATCCACGCCTTCACGGGCTACAACATCTAATGCGTATAACAATATGTTTCGAAGCTTAATATACTCTCACCGTTTATGTAGAACCAATACCTATTTATCGTTCTATATACTTGTGTGAATTCTTCATTTTCTAACACATTACACATCTAAAAAAATTAAAGGTGCGACACTTCATAAGAAGTATCTTTTATGCCATATAAAGTCATGATATCATGAGGCACTAAGTTCATTGCCACCGGCTTTTTTTACTTATAATTTTTTTCAACTTTTCCGAACAAATTGAGCAATGTAATCATTCAATTTGATCATTTAAAAATGCTTTGTTTATTTGGAAAAAAATACCGTTTGAAATGAATACTGACCACGACTAGAAACTGTGGTGCTAATAAACGTCGCAATGTCGCATTAATGCGGTAATCCTGTATACAACCAATTACATATTTGATGTTTTCGTCCCATATACTAAACTTGCTCGACTACTTAATTTTCTTACACACCTTCACAAATTTCTTAACTTCAGATAACATTAGCGTTCACTGAGCTTGAATTTCTAATTTGCCATTCGTGTCTTCGCATTTACGTGTAAATTATATACTGATATACGAAACGAATAACACGTCTCTTAAGTTATCGTTATAATGAATTTGCGAAATTTGTGAGTCTCGGGAAAATTCATGAAGTTACAATTACTTACTTTGAAATATTACGCTTACCTAACTATGGGCGTATTATAAAGTCTACATGAGACTTAAAATGTCACCAGCATGTTTTAAAGAGACACTTTCACTTTTGTCATTTGTTGGGCAACTAACTGTAATTTGGCCAAGGTAAGGAAACTAAACTAATGAAATACTGGGAGCAATTCCTAGATTCATATTTATATGTGGTGGCGAGTCCAATTTTCAGCACTTTTCCTTAAGGGAAAACAATTGATGGCTGTTTTGCATACAAATGTAATATAGGCTTAACTTTAATATTATAAAGTTTTTATCTATATCATAGACAAATATATAAAAAAAGATATCTAACACACTAAAATGCATGTTTGTTGGCGCCCACTTTTTGAATTTCAAAATGGCTACGAACATCATTTTAATGTTTGAGATATGATTTGTCTATAAAAAAAGTTTTTTTTTTTTTTTTTAAAGATAAAAACTTAATAATATTAAACTTAAACCCATTACGTTAGTATGACAATACGACGTTTGGAAGTACTTAAGGAACTCGTAGGTCTTTTAGATACGTTTTTGTTCTAAATAAGGACTAATAATACAATTTTGTTTATTGTATTTTTGGTTTAATATAACCTCTATCGATGATCCTGGCTTCTGAATTCATAATAGATTTACACATCACAGCACAAAAACAACTGCAAACTTTGATGCCATATTGAAAGCTAGGAAGCTTAATCTGAGCTTAAAATCTAAGCCACGTTGAAGCGATTTTGTCCAGCCGATCAGGATACACAAATGATTTTTTTTCTGGGCTTGAGTTGCAGGAAATAGCTTGTTTTTGGAGATTCATTCATCTCTTGTGGAGATTGACATGGTTAACATCATGGTCAATTGTAAGTCATCAAGTTAATAGAACGTAAAATATAGCAACTGCATGACGAAGAATAAAATAATATGGCGTAAATTCTCCTTTTTTAATTAATTAACTAACGTAACGCAATGGAACGTTAATTACGGTATCGACCGAGTATATATAAAACGTACAAATAATGTGATTCCGTGGAGCATATCTTCCGGAAACAATTTATCAATCCATTAAACTTAATTGAGGCGTATATGAATACACGTAATTGATAATATTTTTTATTATAGGTGCACAATGGGCACTGATAACGTCACAAACAAACTTTGTTTAATTGGATTCGTGGACGTGACTGTAATTCAAATGTTTTAAAATACCCACGCTTAATTTTCTGTTATGGAAGGATATTTTATGTTGCTCTGCTGTGATATAATTGGATTGATTTACATATACGTATCGTAGTACTACCAAATAATTGTTTATTGCTATAACGCAGAATTAAATGTACCATAGTTTCACACACAAGGATTTCCTACCTAAAAAGCCTATTTTGGTAGAAACGACGAATCAAAATAGCGGTACTCCCACTTGTTTTCGGTATTCTTTGATCGTTGTGGAACTGCATGACAGAGCTTAGTTGTGGCAGATTTAGTGCCTCCTATACTACACCTAAAGGACTACATTTCTAACTTAGTCCCGAAAAACCGATGGAACGACTGACTTCCTAGCGGATTCTTGTTTACTTAAAAAATCAGTAAGTAATCGATACTCTTCCGGGCTTGGTAAAACCCACCTTCAGTTGAATCCAATTGGTAGAAATATCGATATTACCACAGGCTAAACATACGTTACATTTTCTAAAAGAAACATAATTTACTGCTGCTTAGTCGTCAGATACTAAAATTCGTCTCCTATTAATGTTATAACTTCAATCCAAGTAAATCGTATAAAATATTCGGGATGAAAACGCGTCGGTACACACATAAAAAATGTATAAACTTTTCCACGTTTTGCGTCATATCTCGAAAAGTAACGAGAATGTGTTTACGGGCCATAAATTTTCTAATAAACCGTAAAATCTCATTGTTTTTATTAGTATATTTGACACTACGCCTGATAAAATGTAGAAATTGTTGTGATTGTCTTTAATTTGGTAGTAAATTTGACAATTATTATCGATTCTATAATGGCAACACTGTGAAATGGACTTCCGATTCTTTCTTTCTGTATCCATTACAATTTAGCATTAGAAAATTATGTTTAATTGTTATGAAAATACTTTTAAAATCATTATTATTTTTTCAATTAATTTATTATGTTGCATTTCTATTTATTTGAAGTCATTAAAGTAAAACGCAATTGAAACAGTGCTAAGTTGATAATCGAGTTTTGCAGTCAACATGGCTGCAATATTGTAGAATAAGTAGTGAGTTTGATTGTGAATTTGTAACCGTGTGGTCGCAATAAAGAAAATAGTGTTCAAGGATTGCAGTTTTGTTCCAAACAAAGTGTTAAGGACTACATTATTTTACAAAATGTTAACAATAAATGGTTCTCCAACGGTAAAACCAGGTATATAAACGAATTATGATTTCCAAACCAATGTTAAAATATAATATTCAAATCTTGAAAATATTTATTCAAATCGTAGTTATAATAAAATAACATAAGACCATATCACAGTTCGGTTTTTCATATTTTTAGTAGGTATTTTAAACATTCTGTAACATTTCGGCAAAATGAATTGAGCTAATTATCTGGAAAAGCGTTCAATCAATCTAACATTACATCACCATACTCCACAAATCCCTTTAAAGCTGTTAATCTACTATAATGTTGCAATATAAACCATGTTAAATGACTAGATGCTACCTAAAGATTAGCACGTAATATAAACCCATATATCTTCAGCTTTTAATTAATTAAATTTAAATTACCTTTTAGAACCTTGGCAACTTTTAAAGTACTAATTTCTAACAATATTTTGGTTATAGGTGCGTAAAAGTGTCCGCTAAGTGTGGATGAAATAAACCTGTATGCAAATATTGCTTTGCAACCAAACTACTTCAAAACAGATTTGTGTTTTCTATAGATACGTAACTTCAATAACTACGCAATAACAACAGTGTCTTCCCCACCGCGCACCAATAAATTTTCCGAATTAGCCCAAAGAAAAACTTGTAAAGCAAAAGTTATACTGATGTAATAAGGTCCTAGATGGCACGCAAATGGAACGTTAAAGTTTCTGCGGTGCGCCAATATAAAACGCCGGGTGACTCGTAGAAAGGCTATTAATTATAAGAAAGGAAATTGAAACCCCAGTGGAAATGGAAAAGTAATAAAATGCAACAGCGATTGCAAGATGAGTACTGGTGCTCTCGCGACGCTTCAGCCCATTTCGAACTGGGGCAATCTCGCCGCTTTCCTTTACATTTTATAACTACTTACTTGACTTTTGTTTGACTAGGCATGCTTCGCGGTTTTGGGTGCCACTTATTTTTTAAAGCAACAAGCATTTTTCGGGAAAATCATTCCGTTTTTCCAAAAATAACTGTAGCATAAATGTTATGGTAAAAACATACTGCAAGTTAAATCAAATATCGAAATGACATTGTCAAAAAAATATCCAATGAAAATGTGAAAAGCAAATTATCAAGAACTATTGAAACAATTGATCACACACAAAAGGCGTGTAAATCATAGAACAAACAATGAAAAATTAAATCGGCTGGCAGGTGCGAATAGTCGCGCGAAAACAAAACCCAGCGCGATTTATGTATTGTCTACCGTAGCTATCAGTGATTCGTTTTATAATTTTTGCAAACAATGGCGCACCAAACAAATGGAAATGAACAACGGCGATGCGTCGACAAAACGTTCAATGGGAGCCATTTATTCGTGTGTACGATGGCGTTTCTCATTAGCAATTTGTTACCGAGACTAACTTCACGCGGGCTCCCTTGGAGCGAGTGAACAGCGCGTTCAGTAACGATCTATGAACCGTGCTAACTTTTCTTACTTTGCCAGTTCCATTTACATTGTTTTTTATTTACAGAGTGAAACCTTTTTTGCCAATTACGATGTTCATCGATACTACTAAGTATTCGAACATTAATTTTATTGCTATGACCAAGTTTCTAAATGATTTGCTTATTAAAACTTGAATTATCTTAATTAAATTTTATCAGTTTTACCTAGTCCCTATTTAATAAAAATGACACTTAATCATGTTTGACAAATTTTGAATTAAAAATATGAATTGCCGTCTGTTTAACGGCCAAAAAGTAACAAAATAGTCGGTTTGTCACGATTGTTACGTCTTTTAAACAGACCCCAAATTTCCCAACAGGGTCACCTTAATAGGCTTAACAATATAGGTTGGCAATAAATAATACAAATCGCGATATAAGGTTTCTATAAAAAAAGCTTATGTAGATTTTAACCCCTAATTTCCGTTGAGTCAAAATCTGCGCTAAATTTTCCAGTTCACGTCCCATTTTGTCGTATATTTCATTACCTAACAAAAAAATAGAAACAGGAACGGAATATTTGTAAAACCCTTATTTTTACGAGACGTTCTTTGGCAATATATACATAATGTAAGTAGAATATAAAAGAATTTGTTGTTGCCTTTGTGATCAAGTTCAAGAAACCACCTACATTTTTTTACAACAAATATAAAGAAAGCTAAGTAAACACGTCATATGTCATAAAACAAAATAGAAGGGTTGTAATGAATCCAGTAGTCTAGTTATATCAGGGCTTAATTTCACTGCCAAAGCGACTATCTCTAAGTTTGATAGCTTTGAATCGTCCTTAATCTGTCACTAATGATTATATCAGCCACATTGTGTACCTGTTTACTGATTGTTGATATGCTATCGTATCTTTTTTGAGGCTGGTATACTCGTTTGTTCCCGTAGTTCTCGGTCAATTATGCACAAAAGATTAGTTAATTATTCGAAAAGATAATGACATCAGAGCATAGATAAACAATACGACAATTTGAAAAATAAAAGCGTCGTTAGAATTATATAAAGCTCTGGTGTGACGTCACGTTTTATATTAAATTACGGAACAGAGAAGAGAATCGTGTAACAAAGCGACAAGGACTCGCTCCCTGAGGATTATTATTTGCTTATTTTATTAACATTTCTACTAGCACTCGTAGGAGTATGATTTATTATAATGTACTTACGTCTATTGCATCTGCAAGGTAGTAATCATAGCTGTTGTTTTTTTTTCTGAAACAATCTTGTAGTTAGAAGTTAGACCAAATTGTACCAAATTGTACCCTGCGTTTGCAACGGTATATTATTGTTCGCTTGTATTATATCGTTGTTATATATAACATCGATATTGTTATTTGACGTCTTGTGTGCTAGTAATTTTAGGACTAAATCTTTTCACCAAGCCAGAATCTTACAAAAGTATTGTTCTAACGTACTTAAATACAGTAGTGCAAGCACGATTTTATTTCAGTAATTTTAAATTAAATTATAGAAAAAATAATAGAATCGTTGTAACAAAGCGACAAGGACTCGGTCCCAAACGATCAGCTAAGTATATTTTCCTGCTCAACACTATTTGAAATGAACATTTTAAACAAGTTGAGATATTGCAATCTACCTGCTGGATCATCAAATGGCAATTATAATTCTAAATTTAGCCTCCGCATCAGGAAACCGTTTCTGTATTTCACGCCAACTAACTATTCGGTAAACAAAACAATAACATTTCTTCTAAAACTGGCATTATGACGGGTTAGTTAAATCGCATTAAATAACATATTCATATCGTTATACTAAAACGAAACCATTTAAGTAATCCGATACCAACACTCTCACACTAACAAACAAAAAACCTTCCACCGAGGACTTACGGAACGTTTAATCGACACAATACGTCGCAAAATCAATAATAAATCAGATTCCCAGACAGCTAAGCCCTCGCCATGTTTTTATTTATGTGGACACTTCCCATGAACGTTCAATTAGCCCACAGAACCGTTTAATCCGGATTTGCTTACCAACCAAAGGGACACTGCCGGCGTTTATTTCAGGATTTACAGCACAAGTGTTGCTTTTTTATTAATTTAGCAGCGAACGGATATTTTCAGTATATTCTCTTTTATCGAAGCTGCAATTCTTGTTACGTCGTTACTCCTAAGTGTATAGTTATCTATATAGAAGCTTAAGCTTCAAGTCTCTCAACTTTATTTACAATGTTCTAGGAATGAAACTTATTTATTAACTAAACCCACGAGACGAGGTGGCTTCAGTAGGCCTTAAGATGAACAGATCTTAAGTTTCAGGTTTTCAATGACGCTCATGCCCCTGTCCGGAAAATGAAGGTAAAACATCCTCCTGCGCCTTGGATTACAGTCGGCATCCGGATGACAATGAGGTGACGTGTTAGGACTTTTCGAAAATTCAAGCGGGATCGCTCTGACTCCAATTGTACCGTCTTCAAAATTGCCAGGATGCACCTATTCCTGGCAATTTTGGCAAATTATATGAAATGCTAAACGCCGACATATCTTAGATAACATTTCCTTGTCATCGCCCGCCGATTTCTGGAAGTATCATTGGCATACAATACTGCGCAAAACCACCCAAAACTTTGAGTCTGATTGCCATTTTACCACCTCTACGACGTTAGATGTAACAATTACATCACAAACTATAGGCTATCTAGCGTTGCCCAGGCAATCTTATAGCTCTTTTGAATTTTCTATGATCGCGTCACACATTCATGTTACAGTATTGTGTATTATTTTACAGTATTTAAGTATTAGTATAGTATATTATTATGATAAATTTTATCTACTCTTATTTATAACCTTATGCACCTACCATTTATCTCCTCACCACCCTAAGGGTTAGCTGGTAGAAAACCCCTTCGGCATTAAGTCTGCCTCTGTCATAAATGTTGTGCAAGAAGTTGTTAAATAAATAAGTAAATTGTAAATACAATTCAATATATCCTATGTGGCAAAAGTTCTCAAAGTTTAATTAACATTTAGATCCATTTTCAACCTTCACTGAATACGAATAAATCGCGTTTTTAATCAGCTCACACTTCAACCAAATACTTTTTCAACAAAACATTAAAATAAAAATTTTCAACAGTACAAGAATACCCTTTTTACATTTTTCTACCTTTGCTTTTTTTGTCTTTTAACTCAGAACCCAAACTCATCAGACGTTACTTTTTTTTGATAACGAATATGTGTGGTTTAAAATATTGCTATACGTAAAAAAATAGTTTTGAAAGAACAATATAAATTTTGCAGTTTTTACCATCTGTATAAACTACGGCCGATATAGCTTAACATTGTAAAGTGATCCATTATTGTATGGCGGTCACATAGTGATCCACTATACTATGCTGCTTGTTCCAGTAATTGCAGGATCTTACCTCTGGGATCAGCCAAGGCCCACTATTTGGTGACTAATTGTAGGCAAGGCTAGGACACCGAATCGCACAGGCTTCATCACTTATGCTCTATGACAGGGGATACCTGTAATTGACTGTATTGGCCTTATATTTTGGGAATCTAGTCTTCTAGGGTTTAATTGGTTTATTAGTCTTCGAAACTGAAAGAAGTTTATAAATAATCGCATCTACGAAATACGTATTGCACAAATTATCTCATAACTTTTATTTTTATAAGAAAATATGTAATGTTTAAAATACATTGTAACACAAACACATCTCTACACAAAACCACAAAACCCAGACAACGAAATTTATTGCAAATATAAACCGTTGCCCTAAATGAGAAATATATCTAAAGTTTATTCAGAAACCAAAACTTTAAACAAGAATCTTGTTCAATTCCTTAATAGAGTAAACATTCCACTCATAAATATATCTGAAATCCGAGATAATTGACTAGCTGCGTATTACTTTAATTTATAACCCCTTAAAATAAGTTTTACCCTCCGAGGACGAGTTCGCCGCAGTTCAATTTAAAGCTTAAACTTTTAGTTAAACTTGGCCATATCTTCCACGGCTCCAGATTTAGATTATAGGGTAATTGAAGCAGCTTATATCGTGCCCCCGCTCGACGCTGCCACTACGTAAAATAGCTCACCAGAAAGCGAACTGCAAATGAGTTTGTGGATTTCCTTTATTGAAATACAACCGGATTTTATGTTATGTTCAATCACACTGAAGACGAGGGTAGTGGCAAAGAACAATTATGATCCACCACTGAATACGAATCCAGCATAGTTATGCTGGATTGGGTTGCATTTATATGTATCTCTCTCATTGAAGTAATCAAATGTATCTAGATATACCTATATATACATACACATTTATTCCGAAAATTCAACGATATACTTCTTCTTAGTCCCCGAGTTCGCTGGGCAATTCGCGAATTCTCCAAAGCGAATTGGCTAATCCTTTCACCACGATGGCAAGCCAAAATAAATTTTGACACAGCCATTAACACGACTGAGAACGATATACTGTTGGCATATGGCCTTTAAGATGATCACATGGGATATTGACATACACTTTTGAAACGTTAGTGGCTGCTGCTAGCTTACCAAGATTGGTATCTTGCCAAACTGGTATTGCCTGGTGGCATACATAGGGTTGAAGAGGTAGTTCTAGAAAGAAACTAAATAATGTTATCACCATGACATGTAATCATTTACTTTTATTTATCCCGTTTTCCTTATGTCATGAGGTCTTACGATAGAAAGAAATCAGTCATGGTTAGCAGTATTTTGGCGGCAAGTGTCATATTCATTTTTAATACCATTTTTGCGCCTAATATAATTTACACATATTGAATAAAAACTTTTTTAACCAACCACTCTCAGGTTGGTTTAAAAAAATTGCGTAAATATTAGACGTAACATAACATAAAAGCTCAAAGTAAAATCGTAAAAGCTGCAGGAGTAGAGTAGAGTAGAAAAAAAGTCAAAAAAATAAGGATAGGTGGTGTAAAGGAGGACATAAGAGTGGAGATAACATCTGAAAGTATGAAAGCAAAAGTACATCACTGCAACGGAAAGTAATTAAGAGGGCACAAAAATGCCGAGACACTTTATTTTCTGGTGCATTCTCTACCTTATGGCTGTAACAGCAAACTTTTATATGTATAGCTCTTTATTTCTTGTACCGTAATAATAGGCGTGCCTTATATTCGAGTTTGATTTATAGGACAACTTTCAGAATTGTAATTTTAGAATAATGGTAATCATGAATTTATTAAATACTGCTTTGTTGTGGAAAGTGGAATAGCTATAACTTAGGCAGATCTTTTAGAAAAACCTCTTGAATGGCTATTGGTATTCTACACAGTTATGTTTAGCTTATGTAAAAAGTAGTAACTAATAGAGTTGTTCTTAATAATAGCGTTGTTTTCATAATAATATTGGCAGGTAAATAAGTTAATAAGAAGCTGACACTAAAAAAGTTGAAAAATTTTGAGTCTAGCAGCATACGAATCTATGGCTGAATTGGCAAAGCACCTGGAGCGTTAAGGTTCGAGTCCTGCTGGATTCTTAACTTTTCAACTTTAATATTATAAAAAGGTAAATAAGTTTTGATTTGAATCGAGGTCATCTACACCTTTGACGAGCTTAATCCAAGAGCACTGCGTTCGATAGTACGGCAACTTTGCAGACATCTACAACCATCAAACTAGTTTAATCGGACAATCGGAGGGATTTGAAATTTGATTGTCAGACTCTAGTTCACCAGGTTCATTAATGGCTTTCGAGTATTGGTATTTGCTTACTTGCAACAATCTTGAAACTACTGGGTTTTTAAAACTGTCGACATAAACACGACTATTGTATATATTTTGGATAAGATGCCTGGAATTAAAGTATATTTTTATCAATATACCAATCACACAGGGTTGAAACGACATATATTTAAAACAATGGATGCAAGACGTGGTCAGTATTCATTTCCACCTTGTTATCTTTCTTTACTAAAAACAAAATTGAATGATCTCAAGGTTCAATTGGTTTAGATTTATTTTTTAATATTGCTAATGCTCTCCTTCCAAAAATAATAAAGTTTCTACAAGGAAACATTAAAACTTATTTATTAACCTTTTTATTTTGGTAAAATATAAGTCCTCTCACAGAACACTAAGCAGTAATCGAAACACCTAGGAGCGCACTTATCAGATGAGAGCACTAGTGCTGCACCTGACCTAAATAAAACATGGCGGTATCGGTGACGTCACGGATTTAGTGCTCACCCCTGTCGCACATAACCTTAGCGGTGTGATTCTACAAAAGCTTCGTACAAGAGAAATAATGGAGTTTCAAGTACCGGTTTTGCAGTAAAGTGTATTTAAGAATTCTTTGTAACATAAACATTGCGCACTAGTTCTTTGTCGCACAAAATTATTTTATGTATTGTATGTACATGATTGCGTGAAAATTTATTTCAAATTTTAATGTTTAATTTTAGATCAAATTTTATCAAAGAAAAAAAATTGCTAATAATTTTCTCTTTAAGAACTAAAAAGCTTAATCCTTAGTCCAGCCTACAGTGAGACCTTAAATTCCTATGAGATTTCGCCACCATATTGGAAGAAGTGGTGAAAATTTAAGTATTTTCTATTTTTCTCATATCCCCGTTATTTCACAATTTAGATGTATATCGACGGTTAAAAGGTAATAGGGGATAACCGACAAAAAGTGAAATGTTCAGGAGAGCCGTTTAAAGTTTTAAATTTTAGAAAAACTCACGTGCTGTTGTCATTTATTAAGATATCGTGAAAACTAAAACAGTTATAAAATCAAAAAATAATGGAGCATTCACCGGTATTTTTAGTTTTAATGATATGACGCTATTTAAAGAGGTTTTTATCGCTTATAACAAAAGCTTTTAATTTTCCAATGAGGAAATATGGCATAAGCTACAAATGACTATATAAATTATTAAAGGTTAAGAAGCCAAAGCGACATACCGATTTCTCACATCGCAAGGTTAAAGGATATAAGAGACTAGACAGTTCAATAAGTGTTTTTGGAAAAGAAGGATAAGGTACTTTTCACAGTGGATGTATAAAAGGTAATAGAGCACAAGAAACAGTCGGCTATCAAAACAATAGTAGGATATAAGACATTAGTGACACACAATGTTGCTTAAAAGCAAAGGAAAAGAAGGCTAATCGACATTTGGTATTGCGTGAGTTTATGGAAATATGGATGAAAAGACACATCAAAAATAATTAAGTAGCGTAACCAACACGATCCTACACTAGGATAAGAGCTAAAACTGGTATTACTCAACACTGTGATTGAATTCATAATTCGTAAAATAGGGTGAAGTAAGTATAAGGGATTTCGATTTTATAGAAAAAGACGTATCCTTAGTCTTAGAGGCTTCTTTCAGTGTACCCTACCCGTTCAAGTACATAGGTAATTCAAATTACTAACAAACTACACACATCATTGCCTAGGGATATTTAATTTTTACCCTTTTGTATGAAATTCTGTAAATATTTTGTTAAAACAATTATATTTTAAATTGAAGTTTATGTTATGGTTTATACTTGCAACTACATAAAAAGAGATGCATCAAAGAGTTTTTTTATGATTTTATTTTTGGGTATAATTTTTACTTTGTACATAATGGATTTTATGTAGGAAATTATGAAATTAAAGTCATTATAATAACAAAAAACGGCGTTTAATTAAAGTTAATAATCAGTATTTCCTCCCCTAACATTAATTAGAGATCGGCATCCGTTATTCATGCTCAAAATGAAGTTATCCAAATCGAGCTGTGGTATCAGGTCCCAGATTATTTTCAAGTGCAGGAAAAGTTGTTCTTCTGTTATCAAATTTGGAGAAAAATTAACCATAGCCCTTCGTTGTAACATGTCCCATGCGTGGGAATGGGATTCATGTCGGGGGACTGAGCAGGCCAGTCCATAAGCCTGATTTCATTTTTCCTATGCACAGTTTTTTTTGTGTTTTTATCGTGCATGAATTGGAACTCCTGACCCATTTGTACCCTGTGTGGGATAAGCACAGGTTTCACTACCTCATTGCGGTATTTCAGTGCATTCATGTTCCCTCTTATCCAAATGAGATCGATTCGCGCACCGATACGAATACCAGCCCAGACCATAATAGTGCGGCCTTGATATGAATGGACTTCTTGTGGATGCTGGAGACGGCTTCGTCTACCAGGAACTCGCCAAACCCTTAATCTTTGTGAATCCGGATAAAATCCAAACCGAGACTCATCACAAAAAAGCACCATGGACCATTGCTCGTCACTCCATGCGAAATGTTCTCGAGCCCACAATAGTCTCCGCCCGCGATTGCCACGCCGCAGATTGTAGCCTTTGAACCATTTGCAAAGCCGTAATATTGGGTTGTCTCCTAGCGATATTTTGAAGAAAACGGTCCTGCTTAGGAGTGGTGATGCAATTTCTGCCTGAATGCCGTTCAGCGACATCGCCTGTAGCACGATATCCTGACCATAACGTGACCAACCACGCGTTGTGTAGCGCCCGCTTCCAACATGCCTGCAGCTCTAATGTGCTCGTCCCTTGTCAAATGTCGATGTGACATAACAATAAATGTAACACACGTTGAAATTAGGATAAAAAAAATGTGTAATCGCTTTTAATTTTTCAAAACTACATTGTTTTATTGTAACATGAACTAACTTTTCGACCGCCAAATTCGAACAATCGATATTCTTTTGTTTCAAAATGAGTTTTTGTTTTTTATTTTTTTGAATTTCAAAAGAAGTAGAGAATATTTTATGTACAAACTTTTTTATACAGTAAATAGTTTTTAAGTTAAGAAGTCTTTCGTGTAATATCCCTAGACATTGCTGATGTCATTGTGTTTAGATAATAAGTAGGATATTCTTTCAATAAAAAAGGCGTTTTTTAAAAACAACAAAGCTTACTTAAAAACAGTAGAAAAGTAATAACCTGCTAATTATTTTTTTGGAAACAATAATACTAGGTAGGTAACTGTCTGTAGGATGTATAACATGTGTAACATCTTTGTAGGATGGGCTGTTCTCAATGTATAGGCTTGAGGATTTGTGGTGTCATCGGTACCAGATGATGTATGAGGACGAACGGCAATGGATTGCTTTGATTTTCTAGTTTTTCTTTTTGATGCAGGAGGCAAAGTTATTTCTGAAACTGTTGGCGTAAAATTTTTATTGGTGGCAGATGTGACGTCCATATCGTTGCCCGTTGCAGAACTAGTAATAAGATTTGACTTAAGTTCTAGGGCAGAACGCCCTAGAAACTAAGTTGTCACAGCACCAGACACACAACAGGTAGGATTTTCTATTACAGCATCCAGTGCAGAACTGTTAAAATGTTCCGACATAGCATCTGGAGCAGAACTGGTGTGGATGTCTGACGCAACTTCTGTTCCGTTCAAGTTGTTGAATAAAGAAGACTCAGGCTCAGGGCTATTAAAGCAGTATGTTTCTGTATTTGGTTTAGGGCTGGCATGTACGGTTGTCGCAGCATCGGCTGTTGAGCTGGAAAAGAGGTCTGACATAGCATTTGTTGACGATTTTGCTAAGATATCAGTTGTAGTCTGGGTAACATGGGCATGTGCAGCATCCGTTTCACAGCTTCTGAGGTCTGACGCCGCGTCTGGTACAGGGCTGGTAAAAAGCTCGACACCTTGGTCAGAAAACGGCGTGCGCTGCTGCGAAAGAATAGAAATTATCTGAATTCATTAATAAAAGGTAAGGTAAAATAAATTAAGTACTTATGTGTAATGTTTGTGACAATTAATAACGTAAATCATAGGTAATAGGTAGGTACAATGTTTTCATAGATAGTTAATTCAATAACTACAAATTTACCAATGATTTGATTTGACAATTTAGATGACTTCAAGGCCATTTCCAAAATGTCTCTATTTCGGCCTTTGTTCCATTTTTAAAATTTAAACCTACAATAAATACCATTGAATGAAGTACATACGTAATCATAAGAAATAAAATTAAATTTAATTTATTAATAATTAAATTTCTTAATTAATAATTTTTTTAGTAATAAAATAGAAGAATATTTGCAAAACAGATAGCTTACCGGTCCTCAGGTTCCGTTCTTTTTCTCGCCGTCACAGCACGCGTTAGACTGTTTTTCGGACAAGCGACGCGCTTTAAACCTACATTTGTGATATCAAATGGTGTAAGTACCAACTCATAATTAAATCCTTATTGAGTATTGTAGTATAAATGACAGATAAATAAGATTGTACAACATGGAAGTAGGTTATAATCGACAGATAAATAAGATTGTACAACATGGAAGTAGGTTATAATCGACACCCTGTCATCTAATTTAATTTAAGTAATAAGGTATTAGCGACAAAACTGTATTTAAAATGTAAACGGAAGTAAGGTATAACCAACAGTGTGATATTAAAAGAAATTTAGGTAATAGGGCATTACCTACATATCTGTGATAAAGTACTGAATAGTAATAGGGTATAACCGACAGAGTCATATGAAAATGAATTTTGTAAATAGGATACAAGCGCCATAGCTACGTTATATTAAAAAATGGAAGAATGGCATAAACAACCAAAAGCTCGATATCCTTATGAAGTAAAAAAGCATTACCGACAACAAACCCAAAAGAAATCATTTTTGTAGGGGTACAAGCACATTTGTAACAAAAATTACCTGATTTTTTGTCGGTTACGCAAAGTAATACTAGGAAAATGCATTTTTTTGCTAGGGCATAAACGCCAAAAAAGTCGTCGTAGAGCCATGGGAGTAAGTGCATTCGAAAGAGCGGAAAATTTTACGTCGGATGGCATATATAACTCATTTTTGCCCAAAATGTCGCTTATGCCCTACTTCCTTTTAACCGTCGATATGGACATTATGTAGCCATTTTTGTATTCTATAATTTAATATCAAAGTTTTTTTTGCGTTCACTTGGTTCCAAAATTTAATTAAATGCCATGGAATCCAGTAAATGAGCAGCGAAACATCAATATATTTGTAAAGGTCAACTGCCATTTTAGTCCAAACTCAAAAAAACCGTATAAGAAAAAAAATCTATTAGAATTTGACCAATTCAGATTTTTTTATTATGGAACCAAAACTGAGGGACCATTATCCTCGGTTTTATTAAGGTTAAAAAAACATAATTTTATGTATGTACATTTTAGGAACATGAACTATTAAAAAACAAAGGGTTTGCTACAATATAATGGTGCCTTTTACCAACCGGCGGCACGACTAATAAACAGGTGTTGTTTCAAATGGGCCCTGACGGCCAAGCCTTATACTGCAAAATGTATCAAAGGAACACAGGATAACAACTAAAACTGTGCCATTGTATCTTTGGAAAACTATATTTCTTGACAAGAATCGAACCCGTTGATTTTGAAAAACCCTCGATATAGTCAATTAAATTGTTTAAATGTGTATATGTTTACAATTAAATTGTGCTAAACAAAGACTATTTTTCAACAAAAAAATGCATCGCAGAAAATGGTCTCACAAAGAACTCTTAAGCAGTAATCGGAACACCTGGAATTTTACTTACGGGAGCGCTCGTGCTGCACCTGACCTAAATAAAACATGGAGGTATCAGTGACGTCACATATTTGTTGCCTATATTTCTAGTATACTAAGAAACAGTTGAAAAAGATATGGGACCGGCAGGATTTGAACCTGCGACCTTACTGCACACCGGGCAGCCGCTTTAGCCTTTAGCTATATGTTTCTAGCATTGTTAAACTTCGATTGTATTATTTTGGTTTATTTTAACTGTTATACATTCGTGTACTCGATTATGTGACCCAATATGATAGTAATTCATAATCTTCAGCATACTAACTATAAAATTCTACGTCATTATTATTTTATATGGAGGATAGGCAAGCGTTTGAAAATGATTATATATTTATATCCCGGAATAAAGTCTCACGAGTCACTTTTTCATTTCACTCTGTAGAACAAAGCTGCACGCATGACATACCACAAAAATGTTTTCAAAAGGCCATACCTGAAAGATATTCGTCAACATACCTCAAACATAAGACTGGCACTTGAAAAGGTTCAAACATATTTTTAATAAAAAACAAAACGGCTCGGAATCCTGAGGCTCTATTCCAAACATGTCGCGGTGTGTTTACTGCGTCCGAGTGCGAACATTTAACGGTGTCGCTTGCCTGTACAACGTGCGACAACATAACTTTTTGTTCACTTTTGTTAGTGCACACACCTGAAAAACGAAAAAAAAAAACCTTGCAGCGTCCGCAGCCAGTAATTCACTGCCGTCATGACATGCAAACCCCTGTACTAGCTGAGTAATCACATTTCGTGTTATCCTTTTGTTGCTTCGGTTGCCGAACAAAAACATCATGTATTAGGCTGTGTTGTAAACGAAATAAAGTCGCCATGATCTGGAACAAAAATTAGAAGTTAAGATAGAGGCCAGCGAAGCGCCACGCCTCCTGTCAGAAAAAACTAAAAGAAAACAATTTTTAGAATATGCCGAAAAAGTATGTAATATTGTGATAGAGAGAAACAAATAGTCCGTTGTCTGTTCCTCTCTATCACAATAAATTTAAATTTAAATTAAAACCATAAATCATAATTATTAAAAATAAAATAAAAAGATACTTACATAAACTAATGCTGCACAATTCCTCTTGTCATGCAAGGGATAAAAATAAGAGTTTTAAAACCTAATAAAAAAAAAAAAAAAAAAAACGAAATAAAGTCTACCACCACATAATATGAGTCAGGTCTGCTATTGATCAGACTTGATTTATGATCATGAGTTGCTTTTATGTTTGGCACATATCTAGTGCTTGCCTTTGAAATATACTAGTCATATTATTTTTTATCATTTGTGCAGTATAGTCAGAATGGTAATGTATGTAGGCTTATTAGATTGATGAGCAATCGAAGGTCTTAGTAACCCAGTTCACAATCGAAGTGATCTTTTATTATGATTTGAATCGGTAATTATTATGGTATTCAATGCGAAAAGTAATCGTTTCGATGGATATGATTTACAATCATATGCATGGGTATTCGAATATGTTATGTAGGAATTATTAACACCTTACAGAATGTAGGAGTTTTAAATAAGTCTCAATACTTGTAATGAATGAAAATACATTTATTTATTTTTATTTATTTATTTATTTAAACTTCATGTATAGAATTTGTATACCTACAAGGTGGACTTAATGCCAAAGGCATTCTCTGCCAGTCTACCTTTGGGTGATGCAGAGATTAACAAGGCAGGTGAAGTTATAAAATGTTGATTTAAAATTGAAAGTAATTGAAATCAATACAATTAATGAAGATATATGCATAATACCTACATAACAAAATACTTAAACTTTAAATTTTACCGTTCGCCTGGCGTTCAAACGTTTGATATTTGACGTATTTGACTGATATTGTTCGACGACCGGTTGAATGAATAAATGACATTTATGATAGTGTTGCCAGGAAAACGGTAACAGTTAGTAATAAGGCCATCTTGCACTAAAATGCTAGGCGTCATTCATTATATAAAATGTAAAGCATCCTACGTGCTCCTTATACAATAGAGACAGTAGAATAACAAAATATAAACACACTTAGTTAACGATTAAAGATACAAACAAGATAATAGTTTTAGGTGAACTAGAAACACGATTCTGTTCCAAAGTACGGATTAAGTACAAATCGGAGCCACTCAATTAGTAGTGGTGCAATTTGCGGATATAGGTATTCAGGGAACATTCCTGATAGGACACAAACTCTTGGATTATCGCCAGTGGCCTGACGTGGATTTGTTACAACACTAGAAAATTCAGTGTTCTACCGACTTAAGACTTGCATTTTGGATGTACAAATATATGGAGCGGCTATCATACCTATTTTTAGGCATCTATTTACATGAAGTTAAACATTTTGAATATAAGCCGGCATTTATTCATATAATACCTATTAGCTCTTGAAAAAAGCATCTTACATTCTATAATTTAACAATTTCCTAAGTATAAAAAACGTTGAATACAAAAATAGCACAGAGTCCCAATCAAACTGTGAAATTATAAGAAAAAGTAAAACCTTGGAACATTCTGAGATAGGAGCTCAACAATATGAAATAACATAGTTACATATTATTATCTAACCAAGTGACAGTAAGTAACCCAAGCCCTAGGTTTATGTAAAGCTAGTTAAGCTACCGTAATAGCATGCAGTATTTATGTAATAACAAGTTCACTCGCTTGTAAATAAGTTGACGTTGTAATATTGAAATGCAAATTGCGACTCCATGCAGGCTGTGTCCCCACTATTCGGCATAGAGCACCTACATCGGAAAACAGTCGGATTACAGCCCCGGCCTCAAACGGAAACTTTATCCTTCATTGTTTTTATATCCTCCTACTTGTGCCTACATTACCTGCTTACATGAAAAATTAAACAACTTGTCATGTTATTTACGATGTCTCCTACATCTGACTGTGAACCTGCATACTGAATGAGCCGCCTAATGACATTTATTTAATGATGTATTTAATGACTCTTAGAAAGCACTGCAAACAACATTTAATGCTGTCTGGAAACCGGCCAACCTTACACGTGCAGTTCCAAATACAACTCGTCGTATCGCATTATAATTCAACCTGTATAAAATGTTATTTTGGATAATAAAAAATGAAATCCTTATAAACTCAAAGGCACTTTTCTGCTCGACGTGAACGCAAAAGAACGTAATTTCTGCTGTAAAAGGGGTTAAAAAGACTTTATAATACATGGAAGGGTCATTACACGGCTGTTGAATTCACAGCATACGTGCAAAAACAACCTCAAAATGTAGGTATGAAACGTAGCCTCCGTTTTAGTCCCCGAGGGGTGTGAGAGCCACTTACCACCAGCGCAGCGTTGTGTCGGCCTGGCTTCTTGAGGTACTCCATCTCCTAAGATAGCAATGCATAAAACATTTTAATAAAGCATTTTAATTGATATAAAACGGTTTCTGAACTAAGTTCGGGTAGCCACCTGGTTTACTTGCTAACTGAATTATTAATAAGCCGCCAGTAATTGAATTTGTAATTCTAGTTGTGAACAAAATTTATTGGGCTATAAATCTCTGCACAAAAAGAATCGTTCACTTATTTATTTAACTAGTTAAGCGAGTACTAGGGAAAAAAGATCCTATTGTATAATCACAGCTAATAAAACAAACCAAAAATATTTAGCACAGAAATGTAAGTAATATTCTTATTTCGTCATTATAGCAATAGCAGCAGTAACATTAAGTGTACAATAAATTGAATGACGTGTCAAATAAAAAAATCGGAGATTAACTCATCTATCTATCTATATATATATAAAAATGAAACCCGTTTTCCGTTGTCACGACATAGCATGAAAACGGCTTGACCGATTTAGCTGATTTTTTTTTGTAGTTTCTAATACTCTGTACAAGGTTCTTACGGAAAAAATATATAAAAATGAAACCCGTTTTCCGTTGTCACGACATAGCATGAAAACGGCTTGACCGATTTGGCAGATTTTTTTTTGTAGTTTTCTAATACTCTGTACAAGGTTCTTACGGAAAAAAATATATAAAAATGAAACCCGTTTTCCGTTGTCACGACATAGCATGAAAACGGCTTGACCGATTTGGCTGTTTTTTTTTGTAGTTTTCTAATACTCTGTACAAGGTTCTTACGGAAAAAAATATTAAGAAAATCTTTTAGAAAGATTGAAAAACATACATTTAATTATGGATATTTTAAAAAAAGCGCGTTACGAATGTCAACGTCATTCAATTTAAAACAAAAACTCTGTAGTGATCTATGACACCACAGACATAACCGCAAGCTGTGAAAATATATATTTTGTTTTTTATTTAATAAAATTAGTTAAGTCCTTCTCAGGTATGACGAGACCAGGGAAATAGGTATTCATTTTTATATGGAGGATATTATAGATTCCATACATAAGATAGGTCAGCTATACAAAATAAAGTAGTGCATCAAATTTACGCTAAGGCGGTACGAAGTTCGCCGGGTCAGCTAGTTATCAATAAAAACGGGGGCAATATCATGTATTTTGTATAAATATTGATTTTATTTGGATTTAGTGTTTGATGTTTTAATGACAACAGTTACGCATCATTTGTAAAAATGTCAACTGTTTACCTATCACGCGTTCATGAGATACAGCCTGGTGACAGACAGACAGACGAACAGCAAAGTCTTAGTAATTGGGTTCCGTTTATACCATTTGAGTACGAAACGCAAAAAACGATAGGTACTATAACACATTACGATTCAAAAATAATACAAAGCAAAATAAATAATGTCAATACTAAAACAACAATGGCAACACTGGTGGCAAGCAGTACGCGTAGTTAAAATATCGAAGGCCTGGCCTATCCGTCTATGTCCACAACCCCTGCTCTCAGCCACGATTAATGGCGCCCGTAATTAAAGTACTTAACACCAGGTGCTCCACTATTGCTCTGTATTCAACTAAACAGGGAAACTATGCGCGAAAAAACACTCATTTATTTTGTAACTAAACTGTGCTTAGTAAAAACATTCAACAAAAATTCCTTCAGAACATTCATACAGACAATATAGGAATGAATTTTTGAGTATACGGTTCGGAGTTAACCGAACCGAACATTATAAAAAAATTGCGTAGAAACTAATTCATCAAAATTGTAATTACCGGAAAAACAACTTGACCTTTGTTCGGATTGTAATCGATATGTTTTTAATTCTTGGCAACAACTTCTTGTTCTACGCATAAGGTAAAACCCATATTATCATGAATCTTTGTTAAATCCCTAGATACAGCTTAAATTTATCAATTCATTCATATTAATCGTTTGCGGATCTTACACTAAGATTACATTCGTATTAAAATATAATGTGACTTATCTAGGAAAATACACCTTATCTAGATAAAATATAATAATATGTATTGTCTTTATTTTATACACTAGCTTTTGCCCGCGACTTCGTTCGCGTGGAATATTTTCTATTAAGCAGTAGTTGCTCCCGCGCTTTGACCTGCGTTAAACCTGCTTCGCTCGCGTGGAGTTTAGCGTAATCTATAAGTATTATCTAAAAATGAAACCCGTTTTCCGTTGTCACGACATAGCATGAAAACGGCTTGACCGATTTGGGTGTTTTTTTTTTTAAGTTCTCTAATACTCTGTACAAGGTTCTTACGGAAAAAAAATTAAAAAAAATAAAATAATAATAATAAATTTTCTGTAAAAATATGAGTGAAATTATTAAACCCTACGGAATAAACACTATTATGAAAATATATATTTTGTTTTTTATTTAATAAAATTAGTAAAGTCCTTCTCAGGTATGACGAGACCAGGGAAATAGGTATTCATTTTTATATCGAGGATATTATAGATTCCAGTTCAAATTGAATAGGTACGCATACATAAGATAGGTCAGATATACAAAATAAAGTAGTGCATCAAATTTACGCTAAGGCGGTACGAAGCTCGCCGGGTCAGCTAGTGTTAAATATTTAAAGACCTTAATTAATAGAAAGACAATTAAACACAAAAATAATTATTAAAACCAAATCAGTAGGGCCCGAGATTAGCGCAAACAAGCAAACAAACTAACTTTCACACATTTCGTATGCGTTTTAGGTACATAAATAAAAGTAACCAATGTTACGCGCCTTGTAATCAGTTGCCTGTAGGTATCTAAAGTTTAACAAAATCAGTCTAGCCGTTTATAAGATTAGCCGATACAAACAGACAGACAGATAGACGAACTGACGGACGGACGGACAGACAGACAGTCAAAAATTTAAAAAACTGTATTTATGGCATAGGTATCGTCCAAATAACTATATCAATAAAAAAATCATTGTTATTTTGACATTAAAAACAGACACTTACATTTTATTTATTTGTTTTGATAACTAATAATAACAGAATAATATTAATGGGCGGGCGATAGTTATCGTAATAATCAAAAACAACAAAACTTTATTTAATAAATATTCTTACTAATGTTAATATTGAGAACAAAGATGTTTAAAATTGATATATGAATTAAATTATCTTATTAATCACCATATTTAGTGGTAACTACAGCTCAGGAATTCTACAAAATAAGTGGTACGTCGATACATCGGTCGTTTCTGGTACAAGCAACATCAAAGCCTTATCTTTTGAAGGTTACTCACACAAGCTTTATTACTAAACTGTACATAATAGAGACTTAGTAAGTATATTCTAATTGGTTATTTTTATAGCATTTAGCTATGCTTGGCAAATTATACTAAGAAACAGTGGAAAAAGATTTGTGACCGGCAGGTTTTGAACCTGCGACCTTACTGCTGTCACGAAATGACGTATCATACAGTTGAAAAATTTAGGGTCCTGGTAAGAGGCGACCGTAGCTGGATGGCTAAAGCGGCTGCCCGGTGTGCAGTAGGTCGCAGGTTCAAATCCTGCCGGTCCCATATCTTTTTCAACTGTTTCTTATTATAAGTAAGTATCTGCCTCCATGGTCTAGTAGCTAGTGTATTCAAGCGGTTCGATGTCCGGGTCGGACAAAGTGTTATTTATAAACGTTCCGTCAGGAAATTTACAATAGCAGCACGGAGTTGGAATTGTGCCCGGTGGATGGCGATAGGGCCTTTTTATGGGACCTAAACATAGCAGGTGAAGTGTGGGTGTTTGTACACCTTTGCACTTCTGGGTAATATAGGCATGATGTTATGTATGTATGTATGTATAGAGTAGAAGTTCATCCTACTCATTTCTCTGAGGTAAACAACTCAATACTGATGAATACTGATTTGTTTCTACCTGACAACGGAGTACGAAACTAATCAAACAACAACTAATTACTCAATAGGACGCTGTCGACCCCTTTTATCAAAACTTTAGTTCACGAATTAGTTACAATTCCCATTCTCTCAGTTGCTGCGGGTATAATATATAATAAAGAAACAGGAGCAGTAAAAAAATACATTTGTTTTAAAGCTGTGCTTTGATAAGTTGAAGCTTAAGCTTTAACGTGCTGACTCGCAGCACTTGCACTGCTGTGTTCTGAGTTTGGTTCTGAGTTCTAGATCGATTTACAGGCTCAGAGGGAGCTTGACATCTTAGACCATCGATGTAGAAAAACGCATTAACAATCGTTTATTTGAAACAAATGCTATAAACTGAAGAGGAACGAGTGTGATGATCCACTATAAAGGGAGATCCGACCAGACTCGGTGGTATTGCCTGGCGGACAGCTCAAATATATTAGTCTATGGGACAGCTGTCCAAAGTTAGCGTCTTGGGAGTAGTATTTATAAATACTCGCTGTGAACATATCGCTATCGCGATTCAGCGCTCTTTGACATTTGTGACACTTCTCGACGTCGTCAATGTCATTCGTCATTTATCATGTGAGGATACCGCTACAAAACATTCCAAAACCTATATACATTCCATAGCCTATAAAAAATCCATTAATTACATCGTCAATTTACAATTTGGATTGAATAATACCTATCTATAGTCAAGAATATCATTTGCAGCATCTCCATAGCAATGGAGTGAGTGCAGGACTCGTTTTGATTACGAACGGGATTACGCCTGAGATCCGTGGGACTGCGCACGATGACACGGAGCGCGTTTAATCTCAAAAGATTAAACACATGACCGCACTCGAAAGGAAATTGATACACTTTTAGTTATTGTTTTAAGATGTGATTAGATAAGCTGAAATCTGAAATGATTGACTTCATGATTAAATAAAACACTTTTCATTTTATAACAATAAATATCTCACAACTTACACACAACGCCATCTAGTCCCAAACTAAACAGAGCTTATACTAGAATAACTGACAACTAACTGACAGACTGGCTAAATAGATGAACTGTACATTATATATTTTAGGAACCATTGTAACTCTATTTTGTGTAAATAAAATGATCTTTATCTGATACTTTTCTTTGTAAATACATACTAATTATACATAGAAACACTCAGACTTAGACAAACCCCCATGTTCATGCACACAAAGATTTGTCTTAAGCGGGAATCGAACCCTCGACGTCGGCGTCGCAGGCAGGTACACTACCCACTCCGCCATCCGGTCGTTTTGTTTATTTATGTATTTAAGATATATGGAAGACTTACGGCTAAATTGACAGAATTGTATGTAGTAGTGTATTTTGTGTTATATATGTTTGTTGGTAATTTCGTTACTATGTTTTAGTGTGATCTATATGTTCTGGGACGCCCAATATAGTGCTGAAAGAAAATTAAAACAGAGGTACAATAACTTCCCCAAACTGTAATTCATTGTCTACACCGTGACCCCTAGTACTAAATTTCCATGGGCAGTAAATTAAGTCACCGGTAATAAAACACTCGAGCACAGAAGACTGGAGTGGGACATCCAGTGGGACGAATTAGGGAGGGTTTAAATACGGATGTTGCACCTAGAACACGACAACAGTGAATGTAATATCATTTATATATATAAGAAAGTAATGAAATTGGCAACTAGTTTTAATGTAAATCTATCATTTTATTTTACTTTTTATTCTTTGTAAGTTGTTTATAGTTTTTACTATCATCATAAGTGCACCATGTAAAATCTGGCTACGAGCCCATTCGCCCCTCAAAATTCGCCCCTGATGAGAAATAAGTGCCTATTCACTCCTTGAAATAAGAACAGTACCCATTCACTCCTTATTGCAGATACATTCAAAGTACAGTCAGCAGAATAATTGTAAATAAAATAGATATAACAAACAGTACACGATAAAAGGTTTATATAACAATAAAAATTTTGGCGTTACTACAAAATGAATAGATTTTTTTTTTATTAATAATATAGACTATACGTAAGGAGTGTCTGGGCTCGTCAAAAAATATTAAATTTATTTTGTCTTAATACACCCCTTCAAAAGGAGTGAATAGGTTCACCAAAACGGAGTGAATTTGCAATTTTAATCTGAGGGGAGAATTTGGAGGAGTGAATGGGCTCGTAGCCTAAAATCTCTGCACCACCCAAGGTTGACCGGTAAAGAATGCCTTTGGCATTAAGTCCGCCTATGTACAAATTGTGCAAAAAGTTTTAAATAAATAAATAAATCTAGGACGAACGATACTAGCTGTTTAATTAGACCTGTTATCAGATTTCTGGTAACTGGTTATCTGTAACGACTGACATACATTTATATAAGATAGCCGGCACCAACAGCTAATTTTCAAGGTACGATTGAGTTTTGGAGATACATGTAAATCAATGTACTTATACACAGACCGATAGCGCCGAACAACGCACAATTCTAATCTAGAGCGATCAAATCTCAGCTGTACCTACATAATTGTATAAAAAGGCAATGTTGAAGAGACGCTAAAATATATAATTATTTCAAAATGCTGGCTTATATTTCGGCCAGCGACTATATAAGTATCGCAATACAACGCGGTAATGCTGCCAGCATTTTGGGAACGAGGCCTTCTGACAGTGTTTTTTTAAGTTAAGATCAAGTTAATAGACTATTTATATATTTTTCTGTAAATAAATCAACGAATAATTCGTATTTATTATTTCAACACACACGTCGCTATATTTTATGAACATACATATTTAACAACATTACGTCGTGTTTCGGGATATTTCTAAATAAAATCATGATAAATATAAAGAAAACCGATATAAAAACAGTTGTCAGCCAAAACTGGGTCTATAATTAGGCAGAAGTCGAACGTCGGGAGTCTTCAATGCCTCGAACTGAAATGAGGTTTTATTAAATCTCCTTTAAACAAGTTAGCAAAAGCTGTTATTTCCGCTTATAAGTAGTTTTGGCAGCTGGCGAGTAGAACTTTAAAAAATTGTAGAACTAAAACTAAGTTTGTTGCCAAAATATAAAATGTGGAACATGTTTCATAACAATATCTACTAATTTACATAAATCGAATGTATTCTAGTGACTAGCGTATTATATTCGAATGGGGCTCGTATGTATCTTACATTACATTCCTTAAGCAGAAATGTCTTAAAATCACAGCACTAACCTCTCTGTTGCTATACCAATTGGCACACCCGCTGTTACAAAATATAATCAGCATGAAAATAATTACAACAAGCTAAAATAAATTAGTTTTCCTTCCACATACAATGCATACGTGCTATAATTTCAACACACCGTCAACTTTAAACCTAAATGTTCTGACTTCAGATGTGCCTGACGCAGGTTCCTCAATTTATACGAGTATATAGGATAAGCTTATTACTGTCTACCTTGCACAGTTCTGTTTCCATTGCTTTTGATAAATTCCTAATAAAAACTATATTACTTTTCCTAGCCGAGACTCAAGCCTCACGCCCACCAATCCCGCTGGCGTCCCCTGGACTATCAAGACAGTAATTCCAACTTTCACAATTTAATTTGAATAGTTAAAATGACAGCCTGCTGGTTGAGTTAAATTTTAATATTCTACCGGAGACTCTAGTTGTCAACAAACTTCCAGCACGACAATAAAACAGTGTAAATCTTCTAGAGATATATAATTATGATTCAAAGAACTTCCCTTTGTTCCGATTCTTTCTGCTAAAGTACCAAGTCCGGCTTTTGTAACAATACTAACAATAGTGGTCCAGTATTTCGCCGTAGATTTGTCGCTCGAGTCGAAAATTTAGTGCAACCTCTTTTAAACTTGACCTGTAACCGGAAACAGTGGTAGCTGTGGAGTAGACTAAGCATAACAAATATTTTGCTTACCAAAAATTGCTGAAATATTATGTTTTGCTATTTCAAAAATTTCTGGTACCCTCCAACCTGGGTTAATTTTACTTAAATGTTAGTTTTACATCAATATTGACATAAAATATTGGTCAACAGGTAGTGCCCCTTACCTAAAAGCCTTCTAAAAGTTTTCAGCATCTATATAAAAACAACTTTACTTCCAATGTTCAGAAATAATTTCATGAATTTGTCTGATGTCTGCCACAATTATGAGCATAAAGAGCATCTTTGTAATTGTAACTCCGATTGAACTAATTTACGTTAACGATAATTATTTATATTAATTTAATCTGCCATTTCTGCAAATAATGGCTGCCGTTTCATTTCTGAGTCATTTAATAGCAAAGTATACCAATTCATATTGCATTAACTTATCATTAATCTCTCTCATATTGCAAACTACTAACGCTGAGGTTAATGTATCACCAGTATTCTCCAGACTAATTCTTGCTATTGAACATATTATTATATTCCGTATGAAGCGCAAATATTGTGATTAATTTGAGACAATAAATCCTTTTTATTATTTTTTATTTTATAGTTGAAAAGATAACCGTAATAATATTATTATCAGGATGACGTCTCCACGCCTCGCTATAGTCAGCATGGGGCACAGCGCTCGGGATGTGAGGGCGGATTACGCTTCCCCGCCGCGCCCCGCCCTCGCACCGTTTTGTATTATCTTCTACAAGATTTTTCTTTTGTAAAAAGTACCCAGCGTAACTTTACCTTTTAAAATTCCTGCATTTTTCTGCATCCGTTAATTTTCCTCTGATAACATTAAAGTTTAAAAAATTGCCTTTAATTTGTGATTTTAGTTAAATAAGGTGCTCTAGTTTGTAGCATTTTATTTCGGAAACAAGATAGAGTTTTAACGAAGGATTTTGTACTAGAATGTTTAAATGTTTGTATGTTGGTATAAATTTATAGGGATAGAAATCGTCAAGTGATTCAGTTGACAATTGTAACATTTGATATCGAATTGACGTTAAAAAGCACATGACTTTATTAAAAAGCTACTATCTTTAAAACTACAACTAACCGAATTTCGGGTTTATTGAAATTATCTTTACTAGCTTTCGTATATAGGTAGTTATTTTACAGGTCCCGACCTGTAAAATAAAGCAGGGAAAAATAAGGTCAATTAAACTTTCAAGTGATTCAGTTTAAAGCACATGTCGTAATTATTTACCTACTATATTTTAAAACATCAACAAACCGAACTTCGGATTTATTCAAATAAGGTGACCTGTAATAACCGACTCCATCAGAAAGTATGAAAAAATAATGTCAATTAAACTTAAACGCGCTTAAGTTGACTAGTATCTAGTCACGGCAGACATCATCATATGTTGAGCTGTGGCGTTTTAGGCATCATCATAGCATAGCAAGTCTCAGACATAAACTCAGTTGCAACTTGTCTATATTTTTTTTACCTTTGACCTTGAATATTTTTTTTTCCTTACAGGGGAAAGATGGGAAACTTTTAAATTTTGTTTTTAATGATTAAACAATCTTACCGATTTTCAGCTTGGTGGGAACTTAGGTAACTTCGAATGTCTAAATTGACCGGACTATAAAAGCACTTTATTTATTATTATTTATAATTATTCTGTATTTATTTTTATTTTTTAGTTTCTAAATTTGTTATTAATTTTTAATAATAATTTGATGGTGATATAATAAATATTTCTGACTTTACTTTACATCCCTATTCAACACGAAGTATTACCCATAGGCGAATAAGCCAATCACACAGATCTATAAAACACATGCTCCGATCCGAACTCAACCGGCAAAGAACTAAGTTTCAAATACAAATAGAACTTTATTCTACCCATTCACTTCTAAAGGAATGTCAAGTAGAAACTGAGTTACTAGTTCAGTATAGGTGTTGCAGTTAGCGAAAGCCAGAGTGAAGACGAGCTTGCAAACACGGAACTAAGACCATCGTCGCATTTGTATGATAGCTACTGGCACCACTGTTGTTTGTAATTAACTACATAACAACGATCGTGTTTGAAAATATACGTTACTATTATATTCTATAAACTAAGTTAGTAACTAAAATACTATCTAAAGACCATGTAACAGTTTTCGCATATCTGCGAGTTTGAACATTACAAAGATTATAATCTTATAATAAGATAACAAAGCGTTAACAGTTATAATGTTACAGTGGAAAAATTAAGGTAAAGATAACAATTTCATTATCATTAAAGGTTACAAATTATGTTGCTATGGCGCAGCCAAACTAATTTTTATAAATTGTCTCAGTTGATTAGGGTTTCTTCCATTAACTGCAAATTAATCTTTATTCTATCTATTTAGTTCCAAAGGAATCTGAAGAAAAACTGAGTTCAGAATATTTTGTCCGTAGCCATACTGGTCCATACCGCAATCGCATTATTGATTGCAAAATACCAATATAATTACAATAAGGTACCTAAATAAGCTTACTGTACTTTATGTCTAAATATCCAAAATAACACCATCTCAACACTTATATGAATCATTGGATGACGTAAAAAGAATGAAATCATTAATGTATACTTTGACTGATACTATATCAACTTAATAATAACAATATTATTTGAAAAATATGTGGTGATCGCTTATTTTATTTATAATATCTAATGTACTACCTACTACAGTTTACATCAAATAATGATTCTATTATATTGTTATGCTCTATAAAAAGCTATTTTACTTAAAAAAATAAATACAGTTCAGTGTTTAAATAGAAGAGAGGCATGCTTTGCAGGACTGCATGCGGTTTCTATCTTTATTCAATGCTCTGTGCTGGCAAGTCATTCCCCCCTTTAAGATGCCTTCGTGACCCACTTCCGAGTTCACACTTACTCTTCACATTTCAATTCACATGATTATTCGCGTGAAAAATTGCAGTTTTGCGTCTAGATAGAAATTAGGTTGTCACGGAACCTGTCGGAAGGTTTTCATGTTAAGAGAGAACAGTATGGCTGTTTTCCATACAAAGGTAATAATTTATTATTATTTAACTTTATTATCATTGAGTTTTATCTATTTTTAAAGGCAAATCATGTCTAAAACACTAAAATACATGTTTTTTGGCGCCCATTTCTCGATTTCTTTTTTTTTCTAGATTGTATGTAACTCAATTAATGATTAAAACAATTTTGTCAAAATGGCCACGAACAAACATTTATTTAGTGTTTTAGATATGATTTCTCTAAAAAAATAGATAAAATTTTAATAACATCAAAGTCTTATCATAATAACGAGTCTAATAACTTAATCTTAACTTAGTAAGTCACTATCAGAAGGCGAAGGCCTAGTACCCAAAATTCTTGCACATGACATGGCATTACCGCATTGTATTGCGATACTAAGTCGATATTAAAGTTAAAACCATATTACGTTAGTATGAAAACGCGGCGCTCGGGAATCTACCCTTGCGAGTATGGTATTAAATGAGTGCTAATAGCTTTCCCCGCGTCGTTTTTACCTCTGGCTTATGAAAATATTGTTGGACTACTGATGTATATCGAATATATTCAAATTATTGTCGGGCATAATACTAAAAACATTTTAAGAGGCCTTCACTGACTGGCCTTTTTCGATACATTAGTATTTATTTATTTAAAATTTATGCACAATTAGTACACTTGTGATGAAAGTAAAAAACTACAAAAAAAAAACAAAACTTACAAACTTGTAAAAATAAATTAAATAATATAAAATGATAACTTACACTTTTTATAGTATAAATCAAATACAAATAATAAAAATATTGTAATCGGGTTGTAACTTTTATATTATGAAGTCTTTATCTTTTTTATTGTTGCAATATTATATCTGAAACATTAAAGTGCATGTTTGTTTGTTCCCAATTTCGAATTTAACAGATTAGTAATAATAATCCGATTCAGCTGCTCATTCCACCAACGTCTCCGCAGCTGACTATCACTAAAATTATGCCACTTCTATAATTATTCTAGAAAAACAATTGTTTTTTTGGGACCGATCTCAACTTGTCAGTTCCCTAAGTTTCTCGACTGAATATTACGTCATTACGTGACGTCACGTTCATCAATTTGTATCTATGCAACATGGTGAAGTTACATTCAGCACAAATGTTCCATAACCATTCCACAAAGTATCGCTTGATAGGAAATAATTGACCAAAAAATCAACTGGCCTAGGCTCTATTAGGGGACTTACAAATGTAAAAGTTTTTAAGACAACAGTGATAATATCTTCAGAAAACACTGTAATTGCATTTCCAGTGCAACCGTATAGTGAACTTAATAACAAAGATTTACAGTTGCTTGCTAGCGCCCCATTATAATACTAATACAGTTATGGAAGATAATCAGTTGCACCAGAGGCTTGACTACGCCCTCCAAGTTAAAACTTTAATCCTATCTGTATTCACAGCCCGCGAACTCCAACTAAACCGCAACACTCTAATGAACTCTCTTTGATTTCAATCTCTTTGTGCACACATGCGCAATTCGCGCTAACATTATTATTACATGTTATGGAAAATTTGGTTGAATTAATAAAATAGTTTGTATTTTGTTTTAAAAGACATTGATTAGGGTAGGTATGTATGTATGATAAGCAATAAAGCCAGATGATTTTTTTAACTTGGGGAAATGCTTTATGCATATCTTTTAGTGAAGGGGCACTAAAGAGGTTACGTCGAACTCTCCAGCGAAGTCGGCCTACCGACTAAAACCACCACGATGTCCTTCTCCCTCATAATGGCAGGAACGTGGGAACGCTTGCGCACATTCCACAAACCCTCCACGGACGGTCATTGATGACCACTCACGGTTTACGGTTTACTGAGACATACAATGAGCCTAGACCAACACGAGGACCGCGTGCTAGATTTAAATTTGTTTGAGATTCTAAAATTGGTTTTTCACGTTTTTTTTTTAATTACGTGGTACGATTTACTACATTTGACCTACACAATCGATATCCAAATATAAATAATGTAGTTTTGATTTGACCATGTTCGGTTCTCGAACTGAGTACAAGTTTTTTCATAAATCTAAGTATGCCGCTTTTATTTTACTGAAATTGATATTATGGTACCTAAGAACAGATTTTTATATGTCTTATAATTACAGACTGCCCTATTTTGATAGATCCAAATGGGCCACACTGTATATCATCGGCTTCTGGCTGCTGTTCAAAAATATTGTCAATTAAGAATTAATATTTTCATCAATGCAAATTGCTTAAGTCTAAGTAAATGTTTAAAAAATAATACTTTGAACATTGTACAGTGGTACAGTCCAGTTCATTAATATGTTGGCAGTTTTGGTCCATATTATAGAGAAAACTAGGTTCAAAACTGCCAGCCAAATAAATTGACTGTACAATTACAATTTACCTTTTGTTGTTGGATATATCATTTTAATTACTGTTATCATGTTATCTTAGATAACATTTTAAACTAGATAATATAATCGGAAAACCGATTCGTCTTAATTATCCAGCGATCGGTTCGGACGTAAATTGACTAATATATAAATTTAATCGACAAACAGCTCACGTGTTGTTGATAACCAGCAACGCCTGATTACTGTCTGAATCTTTAGCAGTGTGGTTTACTTTTTTTGACTCTCAACTACGACATATTTCACTCCATCGCATGCCATAAACTTGCGGCAGAAGAAAATGTTATCTCCAAGGGGGGCGATTCCAAGAATGATATAGCCACGTATCTTAACAATTCAAGTTCGAGGACAAATTCTTATATTCGTTACTATATCCGCAGTTTCGTTTGCCTACATTATGAAGTAAAAACCAATCGAACTTCAAGCTTTTTGGGTCGAATAAGTTTTATAAATTGAACTACACAATGCACTTAGTACTCATAAACCGTTAAAGTTTCTAACAAGCCATAGATCTTTATTTATTTCAACACTTGCGACTTCTACTCATCTAAATCCAAAAAGTATTAATTGTATTTTGTTGAACATATTTGCTTATTCCAATTGCTTTGTAAAACCTTAATTTGATTGATATGAAATTGACTTAAGATTACCTAGCGAATATTCTATTGATAAGACAAGTATAAATATTCGTTCTTCCTCAATTCCTTTCTAAGTGTCTCCGACAAAATGAAGGTGTTCATTGGTGTAATATCATTAGCTTTGGCTATCTTCGCAGAGGGGGTAGCTTCCTTTGAGGGTGCCCCATCAGTGTTTGACTACCATAGGCGTTTTGGTATTCCTCGCGCTACCGAACTCATGAATCTTGAGAAAGAAGGCGATGTAGCAGCTGAAAGAATCGTTGGAGGTTCAATCATTGATATCGGCCAAGTACCTTACCAGGTATTAATCTTTACAATTTGTTTTCATATCCTCATCATTTTCCACATCATTTTAAGGTAATTGAATTTATAATGAATAAATCAAATTGGTGCAGCGGTGGTGCGATTCTGTAAAAGAGTTGGTCGATTTCGAAATGTTAGTGCATCTTTACCTGCATAAAAAAACGGTCAATATTTAAAAAGCATACGCATGTCACATGCACTGCCACTTGCCATGCACATAATTATGACGGTTGAAAATACTTTTTATCCTGAATGCTCCAACAATCTAGCAATTGAATTAAGAGTTTAACGTTGACTTGTCATATTTGGTGTTTGGTATTAGGTACGTCACAATCTAACTAATTTATTAGAAGTGGCGTCAGTAGAACTTGTCATAAAGATTCAGTACAAGCATAATACATGTATAATAATAATTTGCGTAGCTTTTTTAGTTCTAAGGTATTTCATCGTTTTTGGATGGTCATGAGAAAACAAAACGATGTGTGTCAGAAAATTATTATAAGCAAATAAATATCGATAAGTCTTAATTACGATGTTAACAGTACCGTAATTGATAATAACGTGGCATTATATCTTTCAATGACGACGACCTGATGCTTATTATTATTGCTTGCATGATTATTTTCATTCATATTTATTGTCTGAAATTTATTATTTTGTCTGAAAGAATATACTCGTCATGTGGTCACATTTTCATTAGGTCACGTTCTGATGATGAGATCCTAGAGAAATTGAAGGCAACCCTACATTTTAAACGTTTCTATATAGTTTTTCGTATATTATTTAAAACTACTCGGATATTTACATCTAGCAATCAGCACTTCATGTTGCTGAGCTGATGCTGGAAGGTTCAACTCTCCAAAGGTTATTAGTACGGAGATAATTCTTTAAATATAGACACCTTATGGCCGTTTACTGTATTCTTTCAAGTTACATACACATATCAGGCGAGACGTTGAATCAATCAATCAAATCAATTTTACGTTTTAGTGCATTTTTTGTAATTGAAGTCAGTTTTTAAAGTAAAGCTTTAATCACTTCTGTACGTTTTTATTGTATTTTTAGGGTGGTCTGATCATCAACATCGAAAATCAATGGACATCAGTATGCGGTGCTTCTCTACTATCCAACACTCGGTTGATCACCGCGGCTCACTGTCAGAATGATGGTGAGAACAGTGCCGTCTCCATGACCGTAGTCGTCGGCACAAATACTCTGTTCTCCGGTGGCACCCGTGTTACCACCAGCGACGTAGTTATGCACCCCAACTGGAACCCCGCGAATGCTATGGCCGATATCGCAGTCGTCCGTACTAGTTTCATCTCTTATTCTTGTAAGTCCTGTTATTTATTCTTCAAAAGTTGAGGACTCATAAAATTTTCAACATCACGCCAATAAAGGATTGAGTTTGGATTTTTGTATAGGTTGGCACAGCAGCGATAGCTGAGTGGGAGACTAGGACTGCTAAGTCGAAGGTCTCGGGTTCGATCCCACGGCATACACCTCTGTCAATAAATCGTTAAGATTCGTCTTTTCGAAGATATGTACGTGTGTATTTATAATATAAATGATCGCTCGCTAACGGTGAAGGAAAACATCGTGAGGAAACCTGCATGCTTGAGATTGCCTTTAAAGTACTCGAGGGTGTGTGAAGTCTACCAATCCGCACTTGGCCAGCGTGGTGGACTATGGCCTAACCCTTCTCATCATGAGAAGAGGCCCGTGCCTAGCAGTGGGACATGTATTAGATACAGGGCTGCAATTATTATTATAGGTTGGTATACGTTTACTTTGCGACCGCTGAAAAAACTTGACTAATATTTCTTTGGCAATTTTCAGCTGTTGATATCTCGATACTAATAAGACAATCTATATCTAAAGCAGTCTAAAGCTTTGATTAAACATGATAAATCGCTCCTAACTCTAAAGATAAATTATGTTATAAATAATTTGTTTACTATATATACGTCTTAACTTTAACCTTAAATTGCCTTGTTGGGCTATTAGTTAGCGCATGCGACCTCTCACCGCAAGGTCTCGGTTTTGATTCCTGGGTCGAAAAAAAGTAGTACTTGGGATTTGCCGTCCAGAAATTCTCAATAGCAGCCCGAAGTTGGAATTTTGATCGGTAGAAGGCGATAGGTTCACCTCCTATCACATGGAATCTACACATAACCGGTGAAATATTAGTGTACACCTCTGCCACACCCTTCTGGGTAATATAGACGTGATGGTATTTGTATTTGATGTGGTGTGTCGTAACTTCACTTATTTTACTTTTCGCAGTAATAATCCAGCCCGTCGAATTGCCCAACCCGCAACAGAATGAGGACTTCGTCAACACGGTAGCTCGTGCTTCTGGATTCGGATTTACTACGGATGGTATGATTATTTGATGTATTTATTCTTGAAAGCTATAGGTCCTAGAGGAACACGTTCTTTTGTTTGTTGAAAGTGTAGGTAAAAAGTGATAAAGTAGTTAAGTCTGAAGTTGAATTTTCTTTTATTTGCTACTAGCTCTTGTCCGCGACTTCGTCCGCATGGAATTCGATATTTCCATACTATTTCCTACAAAATTAAGGCATTGCGCTCAATCCCTTTCAACCTGAGAAATAGAATTTCCAAAAAAAACTGTCGTATTGTTAATTTACTTCATGTACGGAACCTATGTGCCGAATTTCGAATTAATGTTTAAAATTTACGGATCTCCCATTTAAACTTACACCCCCTAATTACCCTTTCAGGGATAAAATACAACAATAGGACAAATACCAGTTTTGAAGTTAGACTATACTATACAACTGTGAAAACATCATCAATTTTTATGCATGCATAGTTTTTGCGTGGTGCGCGTACTTACATACTCACATAAATGTTTCTAAACAAATTTGGCTTTCACTGCTCTGGTATAGACCGCTCATATAAAATAATATAATATACATAGAAAACGTTTAATAACTCAACAATGTATTAACAAAGTAACAAATACGTTTTATCCCGAAATCACGCGCACGAAGTAGCAGTCGTTTTTTCAAATATTTTCACTTTCCGAAACGCGTAGTTCGAAAATGAAAAAAAAATTAACATTCCAAATAGTTGAAAAGTGTAGAAATGTGTGTTGGTTACTGATTCCGATCAGACGGTTTTCAGGTTTTTGGTAAAGTATAAAATAAGGTTGTATAATTACTTCTATCAACCCACTATAAATTTGCAGGTGCCAATATCCCTGTTACCCAACGTATCAGCGCCGTGAACCTTCCAGTTATTAACAATGTACAATGCACTGCTGTCTATGGTTCTTGGGTACAAGACTCCACCCTTTGCACCAGCGGCAGTGGGGGCAGAGGCACCTGTAGTGGCGACTCCGGCGGCCCACTCGCCATCAGAGTTGGTTGGGATGATGTATTGGTTAGTACTTTTCATTATTCACCCTGATTACACCTGTATTGGAATTGATATTATTTTTAATCTGCATCAAAAATTAAAAAATTGTATTTGTTTTATCAATACAAATAAATAAAATTGTAGATCTTGTTTTAGAACCAATATTTTTGGGCGTGAACCGCGATTTAATTCAATTCCAACGCTATCTTTTCAACGAAAATTATACAATCAGTAGATCCTGGTAGTCTATACGTAACGTTTTTGCTAGTTATAAGGTAAAATTTGCATAGAAATGTACAAAATTTGCTGGTTTTTATTAATTTTAATAACCGAAACTTTATCTGGTAGTAGTGAAACTGAGCCTTAAGTATATATATATATAAATTTATATATTCATTTATATATTCTTATCTATCGCATTAGGTTTAAGTTCCTGTTTTGATAATTTAAGCTGTGGTAAATAAATAAATAAATAAATAAATATATATATATATATATATATATTTGAGTTGGCACTAATCCATAGTGCCAGGTAACTCGACGCCATCGTCATATTATTGTCTATGATTCTATCTAAAAATAAAATTATTGTTTTACTTTGTTTTATGTAATCTATGTTCTCTTCCATAGATCGGCGTGATCTCGTTTGGTCATCCCCAAGGGTGCCTGGCTGACTTCCCTAATGCCTATGCTCGAGTTACTTCCTTCGTGTCCTGGATTCGCTCTGTGTAATCTCTAAACTTATTCGAAAATAAATATTAAGATATTCAATAAATATTTTTATTTAATTTAACATTCATTCACCACCTACCTTAACTAACTAATACTACTAATATTATGTACTTTTTAACCGACTTCAAAAAAAGAAGGAGGTTCTTAATTCGGTTGTATGTTTTTTTTTTTTTTGTTATGTTTGTCCGCTGATTACTCAAAGACGCCTGGACCGATTTGAGAAATTATTTTTTTGTTTGAAAGGATATACTTGTCATGTGGTCCCATTTTTTTCAAGTCACGTTATGATGATGGGATCTTAGACAAATCGAGAGCAACCCTCAAATTTAAAAGGCCTCTATATTGTTTTTTGTATATTATCTAAAGCTACTCGGATATTTGCATCATTCTTATTATTATTCTTATTATTAAATATAGGCTCCTTGAGGCCGTTTACTGTATTCTTTCAAGTTATACACAGATGAGGAGAGACGTTGAATATTACTTATGTATATTCATAATATGAGGTCATAATTGATGATGGAATCCTAGAGAAATCATAACCCTCAAATTTCAGAGGCTTCTATATTGTTTTTCGTATATTACCTAAAACTACTTGGATATTTGCATTTTAAGTTGCTGAGCTGATGCTGGAAGGTACAACTCCTCAACGGTTAGGAGTACGGAGATAATTCTTTTAATATAGGCACCTTAAATAAGTTTTCCGTCTCAAGTAACCGTCGTCTCCTCATTCGAGAAACATTCTTGCTCGGTCTACCCATCACTTAAAATCGTAAAATAAAATAATTTTAAACAAAAAAAAACCGACTTCAAAAAGTAGGTAAACTAAAAAGCAAAAAATAAATTTACTTCGCACAAAATAATACGTTTTTTTCATTTAGTTATATACTCACACATACGTAGTAACTCCTTGACCAAGATATACCTCTATGTTTGCCATGCACACTAAGTATCTGTTTTGAGCGGGAATCAAACCCGCGAACTCGACGACTTACTCATGAGGCGGGTGTAGCAAGCAATCGCGTATTCTATAAATCGAGTCACACGAATTTTAAATTTCTGTCTATCAAATATCGACCGTATTTACATAGGGGGTAAGGATGCACTAAAATTTCGAAATCACCCGTTTACTTTATAGAATCGCACCACTGGTCGTCAATTTAATACTGTTTTGTTTTTATATTTTAAAACAGACTTAAAATAATCTGCCTCTGCCAATATTTTACTATAAAACATATAATAACAACATGAAATAATAAAGAACATCGAAAAAAGAAATGAAAATATTTTGTAGCGATTAACACTAGTAGCCTAAGAGCCAGTGGCCGCCCGACTTTCAATTATTATATAAAACCCGAACTTTTCCCTGTTAGTGCCTTTAATAGTGGTTAAAACGATCACCAAATATGGAATTTGGATCGTGGTGGCATTAGGACATAATTAAAATAAAATATGTTACGTCATAGTTTAAAACGTAATTTTTGGATATATTGACCTTGGTGATTGTAGAAATCATCTCCCACCTTTAGCAGACAAATTACATGGTTCGCAACAGTAAGCAACATTAAATGATATCTAACAAATTCAAATACTTAAATTTAAATATGAAAAATACTACCTTTTCATATATTTCATGTTCTTCGCTGATGATAGGTACATCTCATCAACTGTTATGAGTACGGTCAGCAACAGAAGTACGTACAGAATAAGAACAATTTTTTATTCAAAATCGTAATTATTTCATGATTGGATGAATCAAAACCAAGGTAATCGATAATAATGTGCATTATCTTATACAATGGATATTTTTTATGTGGAAAATGTGAGTTGTATCGAAGTTTAAAAATCAGCTTCTTTTGTTGCTAACTGTACGAGTACAATTCTTAAAATAAAGTATGCACTTTAAAGCCGTTAGCTGTATTATTTTTCTTCTACTTAGATGAGTCGACGCGATGTTGAAAATTACCTTACACCTATAACCTAATATGTAGGGGTTTTTCGTACCTGTTCTACATATAATACAGCAGCAGACACGCTTAAATAAGAACGTCGAATGGTTAAGCTACTTAGCTAAAAAAAGATAAATAAAATAATATTAAAAAAAACCTTCTTAAAAAAAAAACAAAAAATAATAAATAACGCAAGAGGTCGGTTAGATAGCGTTGCTAGATGTCCCGATTTTGGCGGGACGGTCCCGCTTTTCGGGGATAATTCGACGACTCGGCCGTAGAGAGAAAAAAGGTAAGACTAAACTAGGTACATAACAAAAAGGTAAGACTAAACTAGGTACATAACTAGGGGTGGTTCCCTAGTTATGTACCTAGTTTAGTCTTACCTTTTTTCTCTCTACGGCCGAGTCGTCGAATTATCCCCGAAAAGCGGGACCGTCCCGCCAAAATCTTTATTGTGCAGTATTGTACATTCAGGTAATAATACTATAAATTGTATGTTCATTATAAACTAAGGAGGATGGAGAGGGGGAGGATGTAGTGGTCTAAGATAGTGTGTTACTCCAAAATAAATATCCGAAATAGAGATTACGAATTCGGCTACCACTTCTTAGTTTAAATAAATGATTTTAAAAGTCAGCAACTTCAGCGCTCTCTGGCTCTTGACAACAAAAGCGCTCAGTTGCCACTTATCTCATTATAAAAAAATATGTTAGAGGTTGTTTTTCGTAAAATTATAATTAAATGGATTTGCCTGAATTCTTAAGAAACTGCTTTAGTTTCCAAAACAACTAAAATTTCAAATTGCGTTTTTGTATTTTTGTCCCGCTTTCGACGAAATAACTTTTTTGGGTTCCGTAATATCTACAAGGAACCCTTATAGTTTTGCCATCTCCGTCTGTTGGTCTGTCTGTCCGAGTCATAGCGTTAAAACTATTAGTGCTAGAAAGAAGCTAGAAGCTGAACGTTTGCCTAAAGATATAAACTTGCCACTTCCACCCTTCCAACCTCTTTCACCAGTGTGTATGAGACTACTACTTTTTATTCTATGAATATATTGCTGATTATTAAAGAATTGCAAAAACTGACAACCTTTCATTTTTATGATAACTGTCATAAATTACCCTTTAAAAAAAAGCTCAAATCTGAGCTTGGACCTGCAATGTGTTACTTTGTATTTCGACGATTTGAAAATTCCCATGGATTGTGAAATAGTTTCACTTGAAGGTGAGCTGGGTCGGATTTAGCCGTCATCGTGTAGTTCATATTATGCCGTCAGACCGTTTGGCTGAATTTATTAAGAAATTAACTTTGAGGACGCGTTGCTAGCGTACAAAAAGAAATGAAATCCCACTTAATACTTTTTTAATGTCCGAGACGGAACGGTCGAGCGGCTTGACGATTCGACTCTACGTGTCTACACAAACTCTACACGTCTGTCAAAAAAGAGGTTTAGACTTGCTCTCAAATTATTCTCTATATCTCTATAAAGGTTTTTTGGAGTACTCTTTTTACGAAGACATTCAGAAACATTGAGTTTTCTTAATTGGGAAACTAGCTGTTACCCGTGACATCGATAAATTAACTACAGTTTTACCCGCGTTATACCCTTAGCTACTCTACTCTGCTTCCGTGGTGTTTCTTCCCTCTTTAACCCAACATATTTAATTGCTGCTTCGCTCGTAGCATGATGTACCTATAGTTCCTAAGGTTAACGCGATTAAGCAAGCCAACAAACTTGCGCCCGCGGTTGCTACCAAGTGGTTAATTTCGGGATTAAAGTTTGTTTAGACGTTACAATATAGTAATATCACAGCTATAGTAGGTATCATTTGAATCCGATCAGTAGGTACTTTCGACGTTAAAAGCGGTCAAGATACAGACAAACAGACTTTTTAGGGTTCCGTAGCCAAATGGCAAAAAAACGGAACCCTTATAGATTCGTCATGTCTGTTCATTCTATCAACTCCAATATAATAAAGAATAAAGACAAACATTTATTTAGATGTATAGTGGTACGGAACCCTACGTGCGCGAGTCCGACTCGCACTTGGTCGGTTTTTTTTTACATATTTTGCTTCGGTGTCGATCGTAGAATGCCCTCCTTAACTATTGAGGGTCCAATTCTGTACTTCAAAGATACATGTACTGATTTTTTTTTACTGGAGGCTCCAGTAAAGATATGGGTGTCGAGTTTAAACAAACTTATAGCAATTGCGCCAATTTCAAACGAAACGATTGTCAAATGGGTCATTAATCTAATGGTTTGATACTACCTGTAAAAGTTGAAACTACTAATTACTGCATACGTTTCATGTTATAATCGCTTTGGATCTCAGGCAAGTCAATGACTAATTGGGTGAACCCTAAACTAATCCAAGATAATGTTGAAGTTATCTGTGTGATCTGTCTTTATTACTTATTTACAATCAAATCTAATAAATTTATTATCAAATAATCGAAATGATTAGATTTAAATTTATGCATAAATAAATCAGGATCCAGAAGATGCCTTAGTGTCGTTAGCAAAATGAAACTGTTTGTTGTAGCTTGTTTAGCGTTAGCTGCCTTCGCGGTAGCCGAGGACAACTCATCTTTTGAGACAAGTCCGGTTTACGGCTACCACAGACGTGCCGGCATCCCTCTCGCCGCCGAAATCCAGAGGGCAGAGGCAGCAGAAATCGCCGCACCTGGAAGAATCGTCGGCGGTTCCATCACTGACATCAGTCAAGTGCCGTACCAGGTAATATTGTTGTGTTAATAATGTCACTTCAGTTACTTGTAATTATTTAAACTTTTGATAGCCTTGAGCCCTATCTTTTTCAATTCAATTTATTGGACTTAGTTAGAAGACCTTAGCTCTTAATTCTTCGAGATGTTTTCACTAGCTGTTCTCAAAAACCACTAAAATTAGAAGCCGCGAATTCTGTTTCATAATTATGATTGTATTATAAAGTCATGTTTGGAATGCTATTCGAATTTATTATTTATTCTTCCTCCGTCAATCGTATTCCTTATGTCTGAGGGTCATGACCCTCCCCCCCTTACATTTGACTTAATCACACATATACCTATATATTTTTTATTAAGATTATTTAATGTGTTATAAGATAGAGGTGTGTTAAAGCCAGGTATTATTTGATAAACCAAAAAATCTAGGAATATCGCAAAAACATGGACAATATAATTAAACAATGCCTATGACATTTTTCTACCATATTGAATAATGGTGGATGTCATAATGTGGATGGTGTGTAATTATACTAGACTTTTTGCGTAAATTCGTTCGTCGTGCGAAATAAATCATCTTACGACATATAGAATTCCTAGGCAACTATACATTAAGAATACTGATGATAGGAGTATAAAGAGGCTCTTCCTCATCCATGCTTTAAAAAAATATTTACGATTCTAAGATTAAAACTTCTCTCCCACCTCAGTCTTCTAACCTAGCCGAGTCGTATTTCGACTCAGATCGGATTTAAAAAGTACCTGTTGCATTTTAATTTTATTTAATTTATTATTTTAAAGTCCAAATTTAGCATTAAAGTTTTAAAATATGTTTATCAAAATTTTAAATGAAAGCGACAAAGTTATGAAAGATCGTCGTTTAAGAATCTGTCGTTTTGCGAATCTGCCTGTTATGCAATGCATTGGAGGACAATGTTTATAATATATTTTATATTTAGGCCGGTCTTGTTCTGACTATCAACTGGTTCTGGCAATCAGTATGTGGTGGTTCTCTGATCTCCAACAACCGCGTGATTACCGCTGCCCACTGTCAGCACGACGGTGAAAACACCGCTACCTCCATCACCGTCGTTCTTGGCACCAACACTATCTTCACCGGCGGCGTCCGTATTGTCACCAGAGATGTAACAATGCATCCCCGATGGAACCCCAGAAATGCGGACAGTGACATCGCTGTCATACGTATTTCCTCTGTCACCTTTAGCAGTAAGTACTTTACAGTGTTTTGAATATAGAGCTAAGGAATAGGTAATAGAACTTTCTAAAGATTAACTGTAATCGGTACTAATATAATGTGTACAAAGACCATAATGTCTCTAATCATAGTTTTTTCATTAATTAGACATATTTTTGCCGTCTATTGAGTTTTCGCTTACCTGATTAACTTAGGTGAGTATAATAATGTCTTTAGAGGGTTAAAGATAAAAGAAACTGTAACTTTTTTGTGTTATGCATTTCACTATTATAACAATACTCGTTTATCAAATATTTCTTAAATGTTATATTGTCTTTTGCAGACGTGATCCAGGCAATTAACCTACCCGACGCTCACTTGAACAACAACTTCGTTGGATCCACTGCTCTGGCTTCCGGATGGGGTCGTACTTCTGATGGTTTGTTTTTTGTTCAATCTTAGTTAACTGCAAAACACAAGTTGTATTAATTAATGTAATAATTCAAAGTAGTCAAATGGACGACTAATTGCAACCTTGGATTAATTAAATGATTTTAGCGCGTCACTGGTTTGTTAAACAACGCGGCGGTATGATGCCAGCTTTGGCAATTGTTCATTGATTATTTTAACTAACTAATAGGCATACAGTATGTACCACTGATTTGTGGATTAGGCCGATATTTTTCAAGGCCCGATTTCATTAACCTCGTTTAATCTTCAAGTATATGAGACTTACTAAATTATTTGACCATAGGCTCATCTGGAGGCATAAGCAACACCCAGCGAATCAGCTCTGTCAATCTGCCCATCATTACCAACGCAGAGTGCACTGCCTATTACGGACCCTGGATGCACGCCACCAACATCTGCACCAGTGGTGCTGGCGGTCAGGGCACATGCGGCGGTGACTCCGGTGGTCCTCTCGTAGTCAACGTTAACGGCAATGTCTTGGTAAGTATTGTTTTCTTCAATTCTACAGACTATTCTGTAATGATCATCTAGTTTTACATTAGTCAAGTAGCGATGATTATTTTTCTGTCACACCTATACCTCGTTGAAACCATTGAGGGGTTTCTAAGATATTTAGAGATCAGTTTACGAGATAATTAACTTTTAGCGCAATATTTTGTTTAAGTATTATAATTGTAATATAAGTACAAACTTGAATCGATGAACATGTTTTATTTTATATTTTTTTGCAGGTTGGTGTGACCTCATACGGTTCCACTAGGGGTTGCCAGGCCGGTGAGCCCGCTGCCTTTGCACGAGTTACCTCCTTCGTGTCCTGGATCCGTTCCATCTAACATGTTTTTATTTAAGTAAGAATAAATTATTTTTAAACTTTACGCTCTGGATTTTATTGCAGTACCTGTCTATCTATGGAGGTGATGCTTCTCTAATGGTCTCTATGCTCTAATAAAGATAACGGGCACACTTCATACAAACACGAAAAACTTTTTTCCGTCAGTCACAAACATAATTTCGAATGTTTATGATGATCCTATTTTTATAAGACCGAAATGTCAATATTAGGCATATTAAAATTTCGGTATATTAAAATACAAAAAAGCATAGCAAAGCTAAAATTTGCTTTAAAATATTACAAGTATTATGTTTGTGACTGACGGAAATAAGTTTTATATAATTATATAATTATTCTTATTATACCGAGATTCAAAAGAATTATATGAAGTCCGACTCAATGATCTGTAGAAATTATGCTTCACGACATTACTTATAGTGAAATAATTTTAAACATGCATTATAAACGTGCACACCTCGTGTCAAAGAATACAATGCGGTTGCCCCATAATAAAATAACGTACTATGATTGAGCAGCGATAGCCGAGTGGGTGACCGTAGGACTGCTAAGACAAAGGGCTCGGGTTCGAACCCACGGCACACACCTCTGTCAATAAATCGTTAAGATTCGTCTTTTCGAAGATATATGTGTATTTATCATATAAATTATCGCTCGCTAACGGTGAAGGAAACATCTTGAGGAAACCTGCATGCCTGAGAGTGCCTAATAAGTGCTCGAGGGTGTGTGAAGTCTACCAATCCGCACTTGGCCAGCGTGGTCAGGGGCGTATTTAAAAATTCTGCGCCCTGGGCCAGCAGGGCTCGGCGCCCCTACCTAAGAGACTTGAAAAAAAAATTTTTGTTGTGATTGATTGATTGTTGATTTTGGATGATGACGAATAAAGGAATAAAAAGCGTTAATAAAATTATAACAAATAAACAACATTTATTATAAACACACTGTCATAATCGACAGATTTTGTCGATGCCGCTTCTATATTTAAAATAGCCAAGCTATTTACACGTTCTTCACTCAAACGAGAACGAAGATAATTTTTTATTCGCTTTAGTGCGGAGAATGAGCGCTCCGCACTGCAATTCGTCACCGCCGGACACAAAAAAATACCTAACGCAATTGCAATGTATGGAAAAGCGTCCTCTAAGTTTTTGTCCTTAAAAAATGAGTAAAGTTGCCTTACGCTCATTTTGTTTTTATTTGAATGCAAAAAAAGATTTAAGAGCACGCATTCATCTAAAAGATCTTCTGCTAGATCGATTGGGTACGCATCTAGTAGTTTTCCGCTTCAGTCATAATGCTTAATTGCCCAAAAAATGCAAAGTAGGCGGTTAATACTATCATAGACAGTTTTACGTCTCCTTAACTCGCCTAATAATTGGTCGCAAATTGGATAGAAGGTATTGACCCTGAAATGGTCGCGACCATGTAATACCACTTCTCCCTCGCGGCACTCGTCGTCTCGCTTTTTACGCTTTATTAATCTCTTCTTAAGGTAGTCCTGGGAGCATTTTTTTTTTTGCAGACTCTTCAAAACTGTTAAAAGATTGCCTTTGTTTTTCGACGAAAAGAATTAGTGACTCATAAAGTTGAGAAACGACCTCTACGTCCGAGTCAACTCCTTGAAGAGTTTTGGAAACAATGTTAAATTGTTTTAATAATAATCTCCAAAATTCAGACAATATGGCCGTTTCAAAACGTTTAATAGGCCTGCAGCCTCATTTTTGACTAAGGCCTTTTGGTGGCCAGCGTAGCTTTTAACTGCTTCAAGAGCTGCTAAAATTTCAGTCCAATTCCTATTGAGGCTGGTACAAGCATCGTCCCTTGCTGACCACCGGGTCAGTGACAAAGATTTTACTGTGACATTATCAGCCTTAACCAAAAATGAGTGCAGAATTTTTGCACGCTCGGTTGATGCAGTGAAAAATACGTATATATTTTGGAGAAGCCCAAAAAACTTTGTGGCCTCTAGGCAACATTCAGCGGCTGATGAACCGATCAAATTCAGAGAATGTGCAGCGCAAGGTACGAATGTTGCATACGGACATTTCTGTTTAATTTTTGCTTGTAGGCCATTATACTGACCAGACATGTTACTAGCATTGTCATAGGATTGACCTCTACAATTTTTTATGTCAATATTATGTGAGTCAAAGGTCTCCATGATGGGGAGTAACATGTCTTCTGCTTTGTGGCCAGTGTTAGGCAAAAAGCAAAGAAATGTCTCCACTGGTTCTGCATTATCTCGAACATATCTTAAAATTAAAGATAGCTGATCGATGTGTGTAATATCAGGAGTAGAATCTACACTAAAAGAAAAATATTTAGCTTTTTTAAGTTCTTGTATTATCGTTGATGTAACTTTTGCTGCCATAATTTTAATGATTTTTTCGTAGGTTGCAAAAGACAAATATGTATGAGGTATTGCCTTTCCCAGGATTACCGAAATTTTATATGTTTTGCCAAAAACGGATCAAACTCAGAAATTGCTTCTAGCATCATAAAATTTCCGTTATTTGTGGATCCAAATGTATCTGTCTTGCCACGAAACGAAAGCCCACGCGTAGCTAGGGATTTTACAGCCACAACTACTCGTAGCATCACATTACGGCAGTATTTTTTCTCATCTTTTAACTGCTCATACAATTTGAAATCAATTCTGGCTTCAACTTGTCCGCGGTTTTTCATTTTCAAAACGCAATTTTTGTGGCTCAAACTAGCTTCATGTTTATGAAATCTGTCATGTGAATGTTTCCAATCACTGAAGCCTTGTGCCGAAGCAAGTGGACTTTTTCCGCTATCAAAAAGACGACATGGTCCACAAAATACAGATCCTAGGGACTCGCGCGCTGTAATTCGCCGGTTATGCCTACATTACCTACTCTGTGGACATACCGCTGCTGCTGCCTGCTGCTCGTATCGTCGGCATAAAAATATTCTAGGTAGGTACGTCGCGCAACTTTCCATAGAGAATTAGCGGTATGGGCGCGCTTTTGTTCACGAAGTCACGACGACTGATACTTTTTGTACGTACCTTTTTTTTTTTTTTTTTTTTTTTTTTTTTTTTTTTAACGTGGGGAAATGCATTTACGCATACCACCCCACCCCGGGGAAGGGCAGAGTGGTTATGTGGGACTCGCCCGTGCCTAAAGATGGTAAACGGCACGGGAATACCCACTAAAACCCCACGGTGCTCCCGCACTCGCCTTGATGGGGGGGTCATGGGAATCTGGCACAGCCTTTACGTCCACAACCCCCCCGGCGATGCCCGCCGAAGCAGGCCCCTCATGGCCCCCAAAATGTGGGGGGACCGGCGCCGAGGACCGCGTGCAAAGCCATCGGACATTCCCCATGTCCGACGGCCTGGTCCTCTCGCGGCGAGACAGGTGGTCGGTCCCGCCGCCCACCACGCCGCAGTTCAACGGCTGCGGCCCCGCCGGGACCGCGGAAGGCAGGGAAAGTGGCAACGAAACACCAACAGTCCTCTCCCGCCGCGGCCCCGTAAACCACCCGGTCACGGTGTCAGCTTGCGCCAACACCGCAGCCCGGCTCTCGCCCGCCTAGGCAGGCCCCTCATGGCCCCCAAAATGTGGGGGGACCGGCACCGAGGACCGCGTGCAAAGCCGTCAGACACTTTCGTATCCGACGGCCTGGCCCTCCGCGGTGAGACAGATGTTCGTCCCACCGCCCACCACACCGCAGTACTAACGGCTGCGGCCCCGCCGGGACCGCGGAAGGTAGGGAAAGCGGCAACGAAACACCGACAGTCCTCTCCCGCCGCGGCCCCGCAACTCCTCGGCCGCAGTGCCGACTCACGCCAACACAGGCCCTCCTGTTGCAGAGCCCCCCCATAAGGGCCCTGCAACATGGGCTGCTCCACAAGGGCTTCGCTGCCCAAAGCCCGAAGAGCAGCCCCCCTCTGGGGTCCACTTGGCTTCGCCGTGGTGTGGAGGCACCACGGGTACTAAGCCCCACCGCGACGACAACGCGGGACCCGTTGGTGGGGTTTGTACGTACCTAATACAACTGCTCCGCGTTTTAATGTCTAACAAACTTAAAACCAAATGAGTTGTCAGTTTTGTTAAATGGGTAGGATTTTTTAATTTCTTCACATAGGTAATTAAAAAAAATTTAACGAAAAAAAAATCGAGCGGCGCCTCGCGGCGCCCCTCGATGCCTGGCGCCCTGGGCCATGGCCCACTTGGCCCTAGGGTAAATACGCCCCTGAGCGTGGTGGACTATGGCCTAACCCTTCTTAACATGAGAAGAGGCCCAAGCCCAGCAGTGGGACATGTATTAGATATAGGGCTGCTAATAACTATGATTATTATAATTAGTTTTTCAATCTTATTAGCCTTATGTTACAATAAGGCACCCGAAATAGTCTAGGTAGTAAATGAGACAATGAATCCTATAAACTGAAACCCTGTTATGCCAATTGAACAAGAAAATATCAAATGACCAACCACCAGAACAACTTCACCAATTACTTCAAATTATTGAAACCCGGGCTCGATTGCCTTTCGATAAATAAACGTTGTTTTTATTTCTCAGTGACGATTCAGCCAATTAACTTGCCTGGGTAGCGAACAAAACCTGAATTGTTTCCTCATTTTGTATCCGCCAATCAAATTGACATGACAATATTTGACGACCGGATGGCGGAGTGGGTAGTATACCTGCCTGCGACGCCGAGGTCGCGGGTTCGATTCCCGCTTAAGACAAATCTTTGTGTGCATGAACATGGGGGTTTGTCTTAGTCTGGGTGTTTCTATGTATCATAAGTATGTATTTACAAAAGAAAAGTATATATGTATTTGTATCAGTTATTCTAGTACCCATATTACAAGCTCTGCTTAGTTTGGGACTAGATGGCGTTGTGTGATATTTATTTATTTATTTATTTATTTATTTATTTAATATAATAATATATCATCGCTGTTCGTAATGTGGGTAAATAGAATGTTAGAAGAACATTCAATTCCCGCATCATTCAAAACCCTATCATCAAATAATGGATTTGTCAGCAAAATCGTGGTCGCCGTGCCCCACCGTGTCCAGCCACGCCGCCACACCCAGAAGACAAGCTTTTATAGCACGAGCACGCGTTGTAGGTAGCTAGCGTTCTGTACCTGATTATTCTGTGCCAGTTCCACCAGCGCTTCATGGCTATCCGCTCACACGTAGTATTATTGTCAATATTTCTGTAATAAGATTATGTAAAAAATCGGGGTTGGAGTTGATGTTATTTGGTGATGATGATGATGATGATGACTTCTGTCAGGGCTATGGTACTGTGGGGCTTCGGAGGTCCCATGCCTACGTCTCACCCCTCCGCGCCTACGCGGGCTTAAATTACACTCTAGAGGTATGGCAGAGAAGACTGCATGTAGTCGATTTTATTGGGTTTAATATTTATTTTTTATTTTATATTTGTTTCTGTCTTCATCATCATTGTCGTTGTCATTGTTTTATTTATCTGAGTATGTCAATATTTTGCGCCGATAGATCTATTCATTCTCTGATAACATTTGCTGACAAATTTATCATTCTGCTTGGAAACCTATTAGTTTGCTGATGAATCTATTATTTTGCTTATGATTCTATTATCCTACAGAGAAATCCATTAGTTACCTGACAGATCTATTATTTAGCTGATAAAATATATATTTTGACAAATCTACTAATTTGCTAAATAATAGATCTGTCAGAAAAAAATTGCGGACAGTAAACATGGATGCCTTTTAATTTATTATTGTAATAAATTATCATTATCACAAAATCACAATTGTGTATTGTATGAACATATATCATATTGAACTTTTGTATGTACATAGGTACTTACAATTCAACGCATATTCTGCTCGTCGTGTTGAGAATATTTTGCTGATTCCTATCGTGTTTAAAGTTGTATCAGCATGTTTTTGTTACCTTCGTTAAAAAGCCATACCACCTCGTAAAATAATTTATACCAATAAAAATAACCAACACTCTGACTGAATTGACTCAGAATTGAAAACACTGACCCAAGTTAACACAACACAAGTAAAACCTAATAACAATCCACTTACAGCCACCCAACCGATACTCAGATGTGTCTTAAACAAAATTGCCTCCATTACCAGCAAATTCGATCCAAATAGAGCCCAAAATCATTACGATACAATAGGATATCATTTAGCAAATCACCTCAGCCTCGCAACAAATACATCAACATCGCAAAAACAGCCGAGTGCTCGTGTGGTCGGACCTTTGAAAAATGAATGAAGTTATCAGCCCTGAGAAGAGAATAATTGAGAGTGGGAGCCACAATCGAGATATGATTGATCTAACACCTCACCGCCCTATCAAATCGCTCTTCAAAGGGTAAATCTATATTTAAGTGGGCCGCGAACTACCCACTTGTAATTACATTTTTATGTTGTCGAAGACCCAAGCTTGGTACTAATGTCTCTTACAAATGCGAATATAATAGAGCAGGGTCTGCGGCTTGGTCGGACGGAGATCTCATTCACTCGCCGGGTTTCTTTGTACACGTTCTAGGCGAAATTTATTAGATAAGAGGATATCAAATTCGTTTGTAAGAACCGGTGTTTTGTTAAGTCAATGGGGAATGACGGGAAATGAGGGAAAATATTATTTTGATCCTGAGATGAAAGGCAACGTGTTTACAGATACCCTTTGATTTATTATGTCCGAGATTGCATGGCACGATTCTACGAATACTGTTTTTTTTTCATCAGAATAATCCTTTTGTAACGACGGAAGATGTACTGACGGTTAGTCTGAAAAATGGCTCAAACATTTCAAGAAAATCTTTTCATACATATTGTTATGTTTATATTTATTTAACAACGTACAAATGATGTAACGAATGATTTTGATTGAATTTATCTATATATTTTTAATAAAGTGGTGTTCCATTTTGTTCTAAAAAAAACTACTGAGGTGTCAAGGGACACCCGGATGGAACGAAGTTCGGTAATTCCAAATAACAACAAATCAGGATTCGCACACGAGATTGCAGTAAAGGGTATGCGACCTTAACCACTAAACAAATAAAACAGTCTATTAATAAATTAAATATACGGTAACCAAAAATTTAAACCAAATTAAAAAAAACAAACATTAAGACAATTAAATTATCAAGCGTAGCAAGCGTACACACGATCATTCAGAATCACTTAATCATTCTCTTAAAATAATCGAATGATACTTTTAAAATTATTGTGGAGATTTTATCACAATACTCCTATAGGCTGAATGGCTACATAACAATATTTCCTGTGCCTTACACACTCAATTTCAAAATAATTCTTATCTCGAACTTTCGCGCTATTCGAATATCAAAATATCAAAAGCGAGGTTCATTCAAACACACGCATAGACTAATAATGCCTAGATCAATAAACTGCTTGTATGAATTTAAGTATAAAGTTAGGCTAAAAACAGATTGATTGAAAATTATAATGCGCCGCTTGGCGGACATACAAACTAAATAAAAATATGATAAATACCAGAGACTATACTATTATACTATTACACTGAACTGAAACGGCACAATTAAAGTGGCTTCACATTTCATGCGTGTACTCGGTTTCAAGGAGTAATAGTTCTATGATCACACATAACAAACCTTATCTTTAACATTATTTTTCTGCGATTACCTTGCTTTCTTTTAAATTGTATTCGGAAGTTTACTCGCGATATAATAATATCAGATCTCATTATCAATAATCTCATCACCAATCCCAATGACATTAGATGTGTTCTAATCGGATATTCCATGAAATGTACATAACAAAATTAGTAAACATTCTGTGGTAATATTAAAAAATAATTTGCTTTTGAGTTTAATATAGTTATGACGCGTACACTTGCAAAACACACAATAATAGAGAGATTATAACGCTTATGACTTGGTTAGCACAATAGTAAAGAAAGGTTATAATGCGTACTTGCTAAATTACAAAAGCATTTATTATTGTCTGTATAAAATATCTACTTACCTAAATCCATCAGCAATATCCGGAACTTGTGCAGAAACACTGTCAGGATTCATTATTGTTATTATTTTTAATTATTTATGATTTACAAAACACCTGTATACACTCAACAAAAGGAAGGAATTGTATTTTTTTTTTAAGTTTTAATAATATTTTTTTTAGTTACTTTATTATTAATAGAGAGACAAAACGAAAATATCTCGCTTGCTTTCTCTATGCGAGAGAGAGATATTTAGTACTGTAACACCAATCAATTTCGATAGATGGCGTTGGGATCGAGTTAGATCGCGCTATGGTTTCGTTACAGAGTCCTATATATAAAGGTCCACCGATTTATATTTAGATCCAATTGATGATTAATGTGCACGATACTGGGCCATTAATTCACTGTTATCTGACTAGAACAGCGATCGTGTACGCCTGCGCCCCCTATATTTTTAGAAACTCAACTCTAGTTTTTTTTTTCTTTTTAGTTTTTTTTTAGTTTATTTTACCTTTTTTTTCTATAAGCGAGAGAGAGAGACAGACACAGAAAAATGCGCACGCCGCACGGCGTGCGCATTTTTCTCTGTGTGTCTGATGATGTAGCACCGTAGCTGTAACGTAGTATGTAATTACTACGCCGCTACGAGAATTGCTACGAAAAGTGTCGTTACAACTTTTCGTTCAGATTTTTTCCGTCTAGCCCCCTTTCGCAACGCGCGATAAGGAACTTTGTTCCAATAATGATGAAAAGCTTTATTGATTCCTCAATTGGACACAATGTTTATAAATATTTGCAGTATTTCTCCAAATAACTAATAGATGTGATGAAGATGATAAAATTATAGTGTCCAGTTAGTAGTTGTACATTTATTTCAATTATTTAATATACCTATCCGCCTATGTCGATAAACGCCTCCAAATGTTTCCACTCCTCTGATGTCCTTTGCTATGCTGGGCCATTTTGTCATACTACTTAGTAATTCATCAATATTCATCACTTTGTAACAATAGTACATTTTAATTCTAGCTCCTTTTGACCATTTATCTAAATAACTATAAATAAGTTATTAATGCATTTATAAAACAATTGTTCTTTCAAAGAATCTTATTTTATCAGCAAATTTCTGTTATGCATTTTGACTCTGGTATTTTTTTACTCTGCAATCGGACCATTTAGACATCCTGCCATTTGTACGGCTTAGCCCCTAAACGATTACTTACATAAAAAATATAATTAATATTTATTAAGAATTAAAAGATTCTGCAGCTAGATCTCGGACTATATCTTGTTGCAGTCGTGAATGTCAAAACTAGCTTGATAACCGCAACGCCACAAACGCGACATTGAACTGTTACATCAATAGAATAAACACAACAATATCGCGTCATAAACATGTTGAATTCTTGTACTACACGTTAAACTAAATTAAAAGCTTCCCGTAACTAAAGCCTGGTTAAAGCCTGGGTAAGCAGGTTACAAGTAAACACTGCCTAAGTAGTAGACCATTATTCCTCTTAATCCGACAGTCTGGCATTTGCCAGCAATTTATAGGGTTGCCAGTTGTACTTATTTTTTCTTCGATGCACTTAAGTGGATTTAAATTAGACACGGTCTTTTCTGGGTATAGAGATACAAGTGTTAAAAACGTGTTTGCTTTGGTAGAACTTTTGTCAACATGAGAGCTTTACCATCTCTAAAACTAAGCAATCATTTTTCAAAAATTTGACAACGGGTCTAAATCGTGTAATTGTTATAAAGGTAAATAAATACCTATGCTCGACGTTTCGTTTCATTTACGCGATTTAGACCCGTTGTCTAATTTTTGAAAAATGTTCTCAAATCGCGGTAGTTTAAAAATAACATACTAAGCAATACTGTTTCACTAAGACTAATTTTATCTAATTTCTTTTATTATAGCGCATGTTGTGCTCCTCTATTAATAAGTAGTGAGACACTTAGAATTAAGTTTACAATGTTAACCCTTATTAATGTAACAGTGTACTCATTGTTGAAGAGCCAAATAATAAATAAATAAATAAATAAAGACATCCCAATTTATTATGAAATATATTCCGATTTTTTTTTAACTTTTACATAGGTGTTTAATATTAAAATTTTAACATGTAAGGAGCTACCATTTTATTTGGTTTTGCGTCGCTATCTTTGGATGATCTCACGCGGATGGAGCAGTGCAAGTCCTAGTCTAATATATTTGTGACAAAGAAACAAACAAATCCATCAAATGCATTATAATTAGACTAATTTTATTTTATTGTGAAAGTAACCCTGTGCGAAACCTTACGACGGTGTCTAGTCGCGGTGGCGAACGGCGACACATGGCGATACCCCACCGACACGCATTTGTTTTATTTACATTTCAGTATTACATCTTTCATTTCATTGCACTTTACAACAACTTAACGTCTCTATTGTATTCAGTGCCGTAACTATACCATCGGGGGCCCGTGGCAAATATTTTGGATGGGGCCCTTGTAAACATCGTTACGTTGAAGCCGCTTACTAGTGATTCAGTATTGGAATGCAAACTTTTTCACCTTAGAATGCCAGATTTTTAGGAATAAAAATTAGTCTTTCGCGATTTACTATGTAACTCTGCTGCTTTATATTACCCTTGTCTATTCCAATACTTGCAATTTCCCGGTCAAGAATTTTTTTTTTTTAATTAATGTTTAGTTACTTTCAAGTCGTGGCATCTTGGGCCCGGAGGCCTTCTCAGGCTAAGGGGCCCGTGGCATTTTGCCACCCCTGCCACCCTATAGTTACGCCACTGATTGTATTGCTGAACTGTCTGAAGTTAGAAAAGAAGAAGAAGGAAAATTGGCTTTACTAACTGATCTTATTAAATTGATATTAATATTTATTGCACACTAAAGTAAATACTAACAAAACATTTAATCAAACATTAAATGCTGTCGCGAAACTTAAATTCCCATACAAACATTGAATGAGAGAGTAGAGATAAAACCGTAGATTAAGAGGTTTGTGAAACCAACAAACGTCTTAATCTACGGAAAATCGGGACTAAGACATATACAATAGAGGCCTCAAACATCAATATAATATATATTCAAATTGAATAAATCAAGGAACCTTCAATTCGGAACAGGTTAATATTGTAACACCGACGGGGTCCATAAAACTGAAATTTGAAACATTGCATGATTTTCAACACATGGTGCTAACCTAATAGACACGCTTTTATTATTATTATTATATAGGAGTACATTTCAGTGTTATATTGTCAATTTAATAAGTGTATACATAATTTAAAAGACATCCTCAATGTAAGTATTGGTATGGGTGCGTTAGTACCTCCTGTAGGAGCGTCTGAGACATCCAAACAAAATAATAATCATGTATAATTGTTAATTCATCTATTGAAAGCGCGTTCCTTATTATTTTTAGTTGTTAGAGCTTTTCGATCTTTTAATACTGTTTTGCTGTGAGCACATATATGTGTTATATTAAGACCCAGATCTGAACTGTACAATATCTATTTTTAATGTTACCATGATTTTAATGTGTTTTGTGCGCCTAATAAATAAATAAATAAATATGATTGCACTTTACTTCGTCTTGCTGTTCATCAAAGTGTAGGCGTTGAGGTCCAGTTAACTTATTAGTTTCTCCATTTTCTCTAATCTTATCTTTGATATAACAGAAATATAGTATTGTAAGCCTACAACAAGATAAAACCCTCAGCAAGGCCATTTATTGACATACATAAATACTGCACTGAATTATTGATAAAGTCAAAACGCTTGGCGGTTTTGAAGTAACCTGCTGAACAGCCACCTGTTCGACCAATCGATAATGCTTTCAAATGACCAATGTGACAATAATAATTTTGTATCAATTAGGGTAATATGCCGAGCGTCAATCAGTGATATTATTATGGTAATTTGCTTACTAACGAATGGTCAACGAGGTGTAAAATTACAATTGCACTAATAACTAGAGATGTACTGACTACTTCTTCATCTTACGAGTCAATAGTCAAAGTTTTTATACCACCCCGGCCCCGTAGGTGGCTACATTAATTGCATACTCCGTGGCCTTATTCAGATCGCTCAGGGCGCAATTGTCAGGGCAGTTGGGGCTTTCAAGGAGATGTCATCGTTTGCTGAGGAGCACCATAATCCCCCATTATTACCCATTTTTCCAGGTTATATCTGCAGTGGCCAACCTGAGCTCGCAACCGATTCAAGTATTTCTATATGGGCCACTGCAGACCGGACCCAGGGGGCAGGTGTTCCTGCACGTTTATATAGTTGGGTGGTGGAGGAAACTTTACTGACTACTGACTACTAACAAGTCAATCGCCGACTCGACGCCGCGACGGCCAGTTATGCCGACTAGTTGGTTTTATATATTGTTAATATAAATGCCAATGATTATTAGCATTTGGCACTTGTGCCGCGTTGAAATATACTGCTTGTGGTGATGCGACGAACAACTTTAAATAAAACGCTCTTAAAATGCATTTTTTTTTACCCAAAAATAATGATCGGCCTGACTGAAGAGTCAGCTAAACCCGTAGTCAGGCCTTCTCTACTAATAACGCTAGTGGTTTCGATTACGTGTATATATTATAGGCTTTATGGTCGATTTTTGACATTCCATTAAAATTGTATAATTTACAAGAACATCTATCATCACTTCGTACAGGGTGTAAATGACAACGTGACGAAGCCACTTACCGGTGACTCAGTACCTACATAATTTTTAAACACTAGGTGAAAAAAAATTTTTAAAGATTTTTTGTCGAAAAAAAAGTTTTTTTTCCAACAGATTATTATGGGCCTCTAGCGTTACCTTAGATTAGACTGTCTCAATACATTTGGGTAATCAAGATATCACCAAGTCCACTTTTTTACAATTTTGAGTTAGAATGAATATGAATTTGAATATGAATATGAATGGTCTATTTCAGGTTCTAGTGAAACGTCTCAAGTGCCATTTCGGAAAGCTTGAAAAAAAATAATAGATTCATAAAATCTATATGTTCAAGAAATTACTAAGTCTAGTAGGTACTAAGTCAAATAGGTTCTTTTTATAAATTGCATTTATATGAGAAAGGTATTTTTAGTGCTAGAAAACCTGATATTTTGCATGGAAATGTATGTTAACTACATCCACACTACACACTCATCCACACACACACACAGACACACACACGCACATAAACTTATACACACATACACCTATTCCAAATTACTCATATATAAATATAATGGAATGATAACAAATAGTAATGCCGAAACATCTATTATATTTTTTTTGTTTTAATATACATATGTATAGATATAGATATATATATATGTATACTTCGCATTCAAAAAGAAGAGAAAAAAATAAGATAAATATGTATTGACACATTGCCATCTCAATTGTAAATAATAAAAAATAATAAATAATTGCTATTATCAAGTTGTAAAAATAACAATGGACATCTTTTGTTGTTTTATTATTACCCTTTAAAATTAATAAGAAACTACATTACAGTACCAGAAAGCCTCAGAGTACATAATCTCTATAATCAAAGCAGAAAGCATTATGTATTCTTTGCGTATATTACGCTACACTACGCATTCTTGTTGATGTTTCTAGCAGTGGGTATATCTAAAATACTCAGTACTCAATTTAGTTTTTATGTTGTGAAAATGTGTCTATTTGTATAATATATAATATATTAATATCTATTTGGTGCATAATTTAAGTTGTTTATAGGGTGAGAAAGGCTATTCCACCGTTATACAGTTATCAAGTCGTTAAAATAACAATGGACATCTTTTGTTGTTTTATTATGTGGGTATAAAATACTCAGTACTCAATTTAGTTTTTATGTTGTGAAAATGTGTCTATTTGTATAATAATATAATATAATATCTATTTGGTGCATAATTTAAGTTGTTTATAGGGTGAGAAAGGCTATCCACCGTTATACAGTAATTTTACTTGTACGGGAAATAGTGCGAGTTCAACTTATGACAATTACCTACTTTTGTGACGATATTCATTATTATAAAACAGAAACTAGTTTGCATTTGTTAAGTACGTGTTATAAACAACAGAGCCATATTATTACCTAAATTTTTTTTAAGTGGTAGAGTAAAATCTTGAATAATATTTTTTTTTCGGGTACCTGACTACATGTAAAGTGGTGATGTTTTTTTTTTGTTGCGCATTTCACACTGGGGGGTATCGTTAGATGGGATTCATCATCATCATCATCATCATCAGCCTGTAGCAGTCCACTGCTGTACACAGGGCTTTTACTTTAAAGAAAAATTTTTTGTTCGAGTTTGTTTTTTTTATGGAAGTTTTCCGATGGATTTTTTTCCAATTGTAAAAGATTCCAAAAAAGATTATATAATGGGTGCATTCATTTTTAGAAATAACATAAGTAAAAAAAAAGAATAACAATAAATTATATTTTTTTCGTATGAAATATCAAAAAAAAATCACACGTAGCCTAGGATATTTTTCCATTTTATATTCTATCATAAAATGATGATAGGTGAAATTGTAGACTTGCAAGGTTTTTGGGAAGAACATTTGTGCAATTGTTGTTGTTGCCATTTATTTCCAAAACTACAGATCCAATTTTGATGCGGTTTTTAGTGGTGGAGTCAAGTTTATTTGGTTCTTAGAAAAGTGTTACGATGACAACTCACTTTACTCAGTGCCCAAAACTCTAAAAAAATTGTAATTTTTTACTAGCTTCACTCAAAGAACACGTTGTATAAAACGAAAAATCACTATGACACTTGTTATAAGACTATAATGTGCATCGATATTTTAAGAAAAAATAAACCTGATATTTCTTTTTATTGGTATTTAAGATAATAATGTGATACGTTTTAACATTCGTCTTCTACTCCCGTCATTTACAATTTTTCAATAACAAAACTTAAACAAACTGTACAGAATTCCACACGTATGTAAAGTTTCAAATCAATTGTATTTATACATAGAAAAAAGATATAACTGGGTCAAAGAAAAAATAAAATTTCTTGGATGAATCCAAACAGTTTTGATTTTATAACAAAGTAGTTGAAATGTTGTGAAATTAGGTCAACTATTTCTCCGCCATTAATATCCTAAATAGCCCCGTACCGTACTACACCGCATTTCCATCTCACATGAGAAAGTGGCACCAGACGATGTATACGTACCTATTAATGGCACTAATGTGTGCCCGTTTATTAAACAACGTAAACAATGCCACTATTGTTGTGACGCAACGTCGGAGGTCGCGCTTCGCTGCCCCACAACGCTTCCAGACTACAAATACTCTTAAACAACTTGATTTATATCAAAATATTTATAATTATTTCTCAAATTTAGTTGGTTTCAATATGAATGTCAAACAGTGGCGGTCCATTAGCACAATGTTTGTTTATTATAGCCCTCATAATAATAGCACACAATCACTCACTCTTGACGACTATCAGTAGTTAATGATATATTTATCAGTTGACGTAGAGGTTTATGTCAAAGTCTGCAATAATTATGTAGAGATGTTAGATATAAACCAGTAAACAACCCGCAGCAGCACGCCCGCTAATAAAATGTAAATCCAGTATGAAGGTCACGATCGATGACTTGTGCTGAGTCACAGAATATTTTCTATATCTTACGAAACCATCGTGCCGTCAGCGAAATGGTTACCTCATAACATCTACCTATTATTAGAGAGCGACGTAAGCCGGCATCCATTTACGCCCTAGTAACCAACAAACTGTGGTGCAATACGAACGCGTCCGCAACGAAAATGACAAAATACACCGTTTTCGTGTTTTATTTCATCGCGACTATATTCGCTACAAACAGTTACAAAATTCTCGGTATCTTCCCGTCACTGGATCGAAACAATTATCTGACGTATAGGGGACTTTTTCGGGAATTGGCGAATCGGAACCATGAAGTGACTTTGATTAGCCATTTCCAGTTGCACGATGCACCAGCTTCGTACAAGGACATTCTGCTCAGTGAACCAAATAAACAAGTGTACAAAGGCTTATCTTTCGAATCTGTGATAGTGAATGAAGTGTCGCGAGTGCCGTTCGAAACACTAGTGGCGACTAAAGCCGGCAACGATGACTGCAAGACTCTAATGAACAATCATCAAGTGCTGCATATGATAAGGACGCGGCCTCGGTACGACGTGATACTAGTGGAGTCGTATAACAGTGACTGTGGTTTGGCACTGGCCGCAAATCTGAGTGCACCTTACATTACCTTCAATCCTCAGCCTTTACAACCCTGGCAATATAACAGGCTAGGTATCAATTTCAACTCAGCGCATGTAAGCCAATCTATTCTGCCCTATGGAAAGGAACCTTGGTATTTTGAGAGGTTAAAGAGTTACGTGCTGTATCACATTACAAACTGGGTTTACTATGTAGCGTCACAAGTGACAGACCACGTGTACTTGTATAAGTACTTGGGAGACGATTTGCCGTCATTAGAAAGTATAGCGTTGAACGCGAGCCTCGCGTTTGTAAATACACACCAATCGCTGTACGGCGGTGTTGCCAGGCCTGACAATGTGATTGACATCGGCGGCATTCATGTCCGACCACCGAAAGTTATACCGACGGTGAGTATTTTTATTGATCTCTCTAAATATAGAAACTGAGGTCAGCTATGTTTATTTTGTTTCTAATGACGTAACGATAAGTTGAGAATTATGTTGTCATCTATCTCTTAATCTAGACAAAATGACATCATGCAATACCGAATGTATTATAATGTTCAAATATCTCGAAGCTTCTTAACAAAAACTAAAAAAACTCGATTGAATACGATTGTATATTTATATACCGACCTTGTTTACTGCATTAACATTACCAGGTCAATAAATTCTAGGGAACTGATAACAATAGCAATAGTGCTACGTTAAATGTAATACTCGTTCGTAATACATAGATACAATTAAACCTTAATAGCAGTTTCATTTGCAACATTACAGGAAATAGAGAGATTCATAAACGAGGCGGAACACGGCGTGATATACGTAAACCTGGGCTCCACGTTAAAGGACTCTACACTGCCAAGTGATAAATTAAACGAGCTGTTATCAACCTTCTCGAAATTGCCTCTGAGGGTCCTTTGGAAATGGGACGGCGCCAATCTGCAGCTGCCGAGGAACGTTATGACGATGAGATGGTTTCCACAATACGACATTTTAAGTAAGTGTTTCATGTGTAATGGGTTAAGTGACGTTTAAATAGGTTTATTTCGCTTTGGAGCAGATGGTGTGCAATCATTGTTGTGCTTGTGACTTTAGGTGATCTTTAATTCTTGTCTTTAGTTCACTTGTGTATATATTTTTTCTTCCTTAGACATTGATTGTTATAACATGACTATTGGTGACTCTTATAAATTTTAGTTACTCGCAGCGACCTAATGTTAACTATTTTTATTTGTATTAAGTTTATAGTAAATGAACTTTAGCTAGCGTAGCTCGACTTCAGGCACTTAACCATGAAAAGTAAAAAAATAAATAGTTTCAAACCACCTTTATTTCAATTCAAATAAATCAAATTAAAGTGTCTGTTCTTAATGTTAAAATAACAATATTTTTTCAAGCCTGTATACTTGTTTGCCTTGTTTAGCTTTGCCTAAAATACAGTTTTTAAAATGTTTGTCTGTCGTCTGTCTGTCTACTTGTCTGTCTGTTTGTATCGGACAATCTTCTAAACGGCTGTATTGATTTTAATAAATTTAGATGCAGGTAACTAAATAGAAGGCACGTAACATAGGCTACTTTTATCGATGTGCCTATCACGCAGACGAAAACGAGGGTGAAAGTTAGTTTGTTTGTTTTTACAAAATTACTGATCGAATTTTGATAATTCTTTTTGTGTTTGATAGTCTAATATTCAATTAAGGTTTTTAGATATTTTACATTACGCAAAACTCCACGGAAGTGGAGCAGAAAGTTTAAACGCGGATCAAAGCGCGGCAGCAGCTATTACTTAATACAACGAATTTTACGCAGACTAAGTCGCGTGCAAAACTTAGTTTACAATATTTGTAGGATAGGGTTGTGTATAGCAAAAATTCATCTAGCAATTGTTGTAGAGAGTTCAAGAACCTCAACGATTACACAGAGGGAAATCACCACAGTTAATTAACACTTGACCTAGGGATGAAAACGGAAGGCCGGTACACAAATCGGGCTATTTGATATTATCTTTGCCTGAGAAGGGTCTCGTTGTCGGAAACTGTACCAACATAGTCATGCTCTTAAATATAGTCGTAGTCTTACAGTCGATCATGTAATTTTCCTCTCTAAAAGTTATAAGCCGGTGAAAGTGATGAAAGATGATGAAGGTGATGTGAAGCGGGCCATGAACATTGTTGATATATACACAATTGAAAACAGATGCGTCGCTACGATATTATGCATCTTGTGCCAGTAATTTCAGGGCCTAATTGCATCATTAAACCGAAACACTACTACACTGTAAAATCAATACAATACTATTTGGCAGCAGGTTACAGGAGACACAGATATGCTTCATCCTTCAGGCTCGCTCGCCGTAATACCACAATAATGTATCTTTGTTGTGGTAATACCACCTGGTAATACCAAGAATAATTTGATATGAGTATTAACAAATATTTTTAATAATTTCAGAACACGAAAACGTCAAAGCATTTATCACCCACGCGGGTATCCTGAGCACCGTAGAATCGGTTGACGCCGGAGTACCAATGGTTGCCATCCCGCTATTCGGTGACCAGTACGGCAACGCTGCAGTCCTTCAAGACGCTGGAGTCGCTACTATAGTGTCTTACCAAGACCTGAATAAGCAGTACTTGATGGATGCCATCAATGAAGCTTTAGACCCTGCGTAAGTTATAAAATGATAACCATTGACAAACGATAGCAGATGAGTCGCTACATCTGTAGATTAAATTTTATGGCCCCTGTGTTAAATAATTGAAAACAATAATTTCAAACTTATAAAATATTATACATACAAATATTCCACCAATATCGTCTTACCACAAAATGTTACTTACAAAGCGTAATATTCTATGATTCGTCATTTAGGCACGGCAACTAATTTTATTAATAACTCGTAAGTAGATAAAATTAAACACATAATCTGCTACTTACCTAATTTCTTATCAATATGTACTGTAACTACATAAATAATAATACGCATTTTCACCACCAACATTTTGCGTGAGCGATATCAATTACTTCCTTTAGTGTCACTATTGTATTTTAGTCTCCACATTTGTGGATAAGTGAAAACTTTCTTCTCATCTCTTCTTTCCGATCACTAATAAAAAGGACACAATGACATGGCAGATTCTAGTACAAATTGTTAACGTTTAAATAACTTGAATATTTTAAAAAGTTTTTGAGATAAAAAACCGTCATCATAATACCTTGAATAGTAATTGAAAAAAATATCTAATATAATTTTTTTTCAATTACTTTAAACTATTAAATCGACTTTTTGCATTATTAAATGCTTTTCAAGGTATATTAAAGTCGGTTATTTTTTTTAAATCTTTTTTTATTAATCCCTTTTTAGTGAAGTAGGGTTATTGGGTAAGTCGACCTAGATCCGTTAAGAGGTGGTAGTTCCCATCATTTCTGACTGATCTGACTATGAAACACCCCACCCTAAACCTAACCGTTTTCGAGATATTAGACTTAGAAGGTTTTTTTAAAAAATATCCCGATTTCTTAACTATAGCCTATTTTTTTTGTATCCTATGCCTTTTATTTTTTTTTAATTCTGATTTTTGTGTGCCAGATAAGTTTGTTTATAATTCTCAACCCAAAAAGTGCAAGTATCTGAACCAATGGGATCGTAGTAGACGATTGATACCGTAAAAAAGTAATTAATTTGAAAAAAAAAAATTGTTTCTTTTAGTAATATTTAAAAAAAAATCTATGGCGTTAGTTCTGCAGATGTTTTAAATAATATCTACGTTCCATTAGCTATCCAACAAGGTATCACAAGCTAGGGTCTTATCACAATTCATAGAAAAAAAAATCGATAAAAGGCTCCCAGGTAGTAAAAAAAAACAATGGTACTTAAGATTAAACTTCTCTTTTGGGCCAGGAAACGAAATAAAACAATACAAATAATTATTAAACAACATTTATTTAAATTTATAAATCTTGTTCTACATGGCCGCCTCTGTTTCGCACACACACTCTCATTCGGTGTCTTAGTCCGCTTTTAACTACTACAGTCGTTAAGTCTCTTCGAATTTCGTCAGCAGCCTCAATAATCTTCTGTCTTAATATGTCAATAGTTTCAATTGGATTATTCTCATTGTAGACTAATGTCTTCATGTGTCCCCACACATAAAAATCCATGGGAGTCAGGTCAGGACTTCTTGCTGGCCACGGTATGGGTCCACCTCTTCCGATCCACCTATTAGGATACTCGTTGTCTAGCCATTCCTTGACCCCTCTTCTGTAATGTGCAGGGCAACCGTCGTGTTGGAACTTCATGTTTCTAATTAGATTTAGGGGTAAATCCTCTAATAAATTTGGTAACTCTTCTCTTAGAAAATGTTCGTAAAATTCTCCGTTTAAATTATCAGGTAGAAAGAAGGGCCCAATTAATTTGTTTGCTATGATTCCCATCGAGACATTTAAACTAAATCTTCTTTGTGCGGCTTTTGTCCTCTTCTGGTTAGGATTTTTTTGCGCTTTTGGGGCCCAATAATGAGCGTTGTGGTAATTTGTAATTCCATCTTTATCAAATTTTGATTCATCTGTCCACAAGATTTGTTTTAAAAATGCTGGGTCTTCTAAATCTCCATGAAGCATAAATCTACAAAAGTCTAACCTCCTCACTGGATCTCCCTCTTCGATAACATGTACTGGCGTGTAGTGATAGGGGTAGAGGCCTGCAGTATTCACCGTAAACCACACTTTCCACTGCGAGAGTCCAAGTTCTCGGGCAACAGCATTAGTTGAAGTAGTTGGATCCGCTCTAAACCGTTGAACTATTTGATTATCTTCATCTTCATCATCAACAATGATCCGTGGTCGGCCTAGGTCTGCTCGACGCCTTAAAACAGAGCCAGTCTCTCTGAGTCGCCGGTAAGCGCCGTCAAAGACAGTGACATCCGGTATTCGGCGGCCGGGATAACGTGCAATATATTCGTCACGAGCTCGTGCAGAAACACCATTGCAGTACCCATAACAAAGTAGAATATCCGCGTATTCCTCGTTCGTGAAGGTTGCCATCTTCAACAGTTCCAATTCAGAAGCACAATTCAAAGTCCAGTTAACAAGCACAGTCACAATTTGTAGGAAACAGTCCAGAAATACAAGCCAAGTCGGGTAAGAAATGAAGAGCACTAAATATCGCATCTACTACGGACGAATCACGGAAGCAGACTAAAACGAAACAATAACAACAAATTGGCTGGGATTATTTTATCTCGCTTGCACCTGGTCAGTTTGTCCCGCTCGCACGCACCACAGCTCCGTGGAAGAACAATAGGACCAAAGAACCCAAATTTGTACTGCTACCTGAGAGCCTTTTATCGATTTTTTTTCTATGAATTGTGATAAGACCCTAGCTTGTGATACCTTGTTGGATAGCTAATGGAACGTAGATATTATTTAAAACATCTGCAGAACTAACGCCATAGATTTTTTTTTAAATATTACTAAAAGAAACAATTTTTTTTTTTTCAAATTAATTACTTTTTTACGGTATCAATCGTCTACTACGATCCCATTGGTTCAGATACTTGCACTTTTTGGGTTGAGAATTATAAACAAACTTATCTGGCACACAAAAATCAGAATTAAAAAAAAAATAAAAGGCATAGGATACAAAAAAAATAGGCTATAGTTAAGAAATCGGGATATTTTTTAAAAAAACCTTCTAAGTCCAATATCTCGAAAACGGTTAGGTTTAGGGTGGGGTGTTTCATAGTCAGATCAGTCAGAAATGATGGGAACTACCACCTCTTAACGGATCTAGGTCGACTTACCCAATAACCCTGTATACAATGAATCATTCTCGCTTAAGACGTCTTGTCTAGCAGTTAAAGGGAAGGATACGAAAAACGACGTATTTATGTAGATTATTTTGTTACTTTTAACTTCTTCTTATATGGATATACCTAATTAAGAAGGTAATATTCGACTTCTCGCCTCAGCCCTGTATTACTTTAAAGACTTCCTTTTTGGAAGTTGGTTGGACTTCATTTTTGGAAATAAGTACTTTGCTGTCACCCATATAAATGTTCCATCAATGTTTACGTATAACGATGATAACAAATTTTATTTATTTATTCTATTGTATCAACTTTCAGGAGACAAAACCGTGCTAAGCAAGTGTCAAGAATATGGCATGACCGGACCATGTCACCTCTAGAATCAGCTGTCTACTGGATCGAATACGTTTCAAGATACCAGGGAGCACCCAACCTTCAATCTGGATCTCCTCGTGTACCCCTGTACCAACAGCTTCAGCTTGACGTCCTAGCATTTATAGGACTTGTGGTCTGCGTCATGAGCTACGTACTGTACAAGATCCTGTCTGTTATGTGCTGTTGTTGCTCCCAAAGTGAAGTACAAGCTGAATATATAGAAGAAAGAAAGTCAAAAAGAGTGAAATTCGAATGAAGAGTTCTTGTTTTTTAGTTGGATGAACTTTAAAAAATTATACTATTAAGTTTTATTGTTGTTGAGGCAAGGAGTAAAAGTACTTACGCTTTGTAGGTTTAATACTGTTATTTGTTATTTATCTTTTGTACATTTTGAATTAAACACTATATTAACAATGTTTATGTAGTTGTTTATTGAATAAGTGTATAACTCAAATTACTACGAATTTTCAATAGTTGCGCGAACATGTGCGATAGTTAATTGTAAACTGTAATTTATATTGATTTTTTAAGATCAACTTGAAATTCCACGTAACTTAAATAATAATTTTAAACATACTATTTATTGATCATTTTCAACGTTTTATAAAAAAACGGTGCCTGCGACGCTACGACGTACTGAGGTACCATTTGTATGATTTTAAATAAAATATTTAAGAACTAGTTGTCCAGACTCTTGTCAGTAAAGGTACTACATCGCTAAAGAAGTTTATTATTAAATATTAAACGTGTAGGTTAGTATTTAATATTTAATAATAAAAACAAAAATGTCCCTCGGGAAACTAGGGTTTTTTTTTTAACTAGGGTCTCAGTCTCAGAATAATGTTATTAATCTCTGGTAAGCTGCTTCGACACGATGTCATTTACACCCAGTATATCTCATGTGTCTCTTCTTCTGCTGCCTCTATGATAGACATCACCTCTTGGTTTACGGGCTTAGTTGTCTTTCTCCATCTTATCTCTCTATCGTATTATCTAGTCTAGTCGACTACTCTTAATGACCGTTCCTTCAAATAAATATAAAATGTTTGCATCAAATAAGTACATGATAAAAGATACTCCATATAATTAAATTATCACTACTATAGATACAGCAAACAACAATTTGACCTATGCACTATAAATAAGTATTCATTATGACTTAGTATAAAAATAATAATTTTAGTGGAGATCCCTTTTTTTTTAATAATATTTTTTTGCTTAATTAAGTTTATCATAACGAGGGAAGGCATATTTTTATTGGCATAATAGTAATTTCGCATAATCGTCTTTTAGTATATAATATCTTTAGGCATTACTATAATTTAGCAAAAAGAACTTTCAGAACCGTGGTATCCCTAGGTGGTAGGTAATGTAGGTATAATAGCATAACAAGAAAACACTTTTAAGATATTTAAGCACGTCATAATTTTGAAACTCAAATGAAATGAAATAGGAAAGGGTAACGTTACTAATAGTAATCAGTGGGAAGTTCTGCGAAGAACGTAATTTGCCTAGCAAAATTCATGAATTTTCTGGTAAAAAAAAACCCGTTTAGAATCGTGCTGTAATATCACGTTCGCGTTGTTCAGTCATGATAAGCATAATCAGTATAACCACATCGGTTACGCTATCATGGCTATCAAAATGCTCTGAAAATCATCTAATGGTAATAACGCTGATAAGCTGCCTCTGTAGCTGAGTGTACATTGCCTAAAATCTGTTTACACATATATTCTATAAACTTTGCTATCTATAACCTACTTTTATCCTTATCATCCGTGATCGAATAGTATTTTATCTCTGTTATAAATAAAAAACAAGTGCCGGAATATGCGGCAGTTGTCGAATTATCGCTGAAGAGTACGGTCATTCGACAATCCACCACAATGAACTTAAACAAATTATTCTTGTGTTTTATCGGCTATGCTATTCTGTAAATGTGACTAATTTCCAGTCGCTTTCGAAATCGACTAATAATTTGGCAAGTAACCGGTACATCTCGGATTTAGTACATCCTTACTTCCATACAGATACGGTTGATAACTGCTTGGCAAAAAAAATGACAGCTTGCCAGTTACTATCCTCTAGCAGATTTGACAGCTTTACAGGCAAGTAACGCAATTTCTTATGTCAAAATCGGAAACTGGTCATGGAGCAGTTTCTTAGTAATTTCTTGTACTTTGGCGAGATAAAATAATGATATTTAAAAGGTTTTTTTTTACTTCAGATTAACGTTATACAACAAATCAATAACTGTTTAATACTATGTATGTCATAAAATACTAATTAAATACGTAATGCAATAGAATTTAGGTCATATTATTTTCAGTCATAGATCTCGAGATTTTTCATACGAAAACTTATAAATATGACAAGTAGTAGCACGAATTATGCCAGTCTGGGATATAAAAAAGCACTAAATGAAAATAATGTATCTTCAAAATATTGAAACAATAATATTATGTAGCTAGGTTGTAGGCTTCCTCTTTCTCGCCAAAACTAAACAAATTTTAATGAATTCTGGCACACGGGTAAGTGCTTTTTATCGACGTAGTTCGAATCTAGTTACATACTTTAATAAAAAATGAAAAACCTGATTAATTCCATTTCAAGGATGGTGGAGACCTTTGCCCAACAATGGGACAATACAGGTTATGCACCAGATAATGTACAATTATGGGCAAACTTCTTGAGCATTAGGTGACGTGGTAGGGGAAAGTTTGCGCATCGTACACTTACGAGCAAAATATTGCTATAAATATGATTAGTTACGTCGAGTTTTTAGAATTACCTATTTTATTTATTACAATTACTGTTTATTTCGGGACATTGTATTAGGTATAGACAATTGTATTTGTGTGAGTGCAGTGGCAGGTAATAGCCAAAATATAAACAATAGCCGACATGTGCAACGTTTTGTATGTCGTCATTATGTCGTGCATTGTTTTGTCAAATTTCTCATAACTTAAACAATAGTTAAATTGAAAACAATGCTTGTCGGCATGTTTTGTTGAACTTCTTACGATTTAAAACAATAGTTAACTCGGTTTTTAATATTGGCAAAATCGCCGACAATATTCAGTGATAAAATCCGCTTTTAACTCAACAAATAACAACAACAACTAACGATTTATAACAGAGCACAAAAGTGAGCACTTCACTGCACGCACGTGTATTCGGGAGAGAGCGGAACGAAGACGCGGTGCGCGGGGCAAGGGTCGACTGATCAACCAATCACGCGCAGGTACGCCCCCTGCGCCTCAGCCTCGTAACCAAAGAGACCCAAAATTCGTTTCTGCGCATTCAAGGTCGTTTGCTCAAGATGTTTGCCCCGATTTATAACTGCTTACATTCTGTATTCACGTTTATTAATTTATTTGGAGTTTACTTTTGTAATTTCTTATGTACGTAACGTAGTGTCTATGTTTATGATAATTATGTGAGAGAAATAAGAATATATTAAAGAAAAATCAGAAGTTTTGAAAATTTTATTATTTCACAGAATTTCAGGAACATTTGTTTTCTTCTAATGTTCGCTAGGCTTGCACTGATGAAACTTAAGTCTTAAAAAATATTTAGCTCTGAAATCACCCGCCGCTATCATCTTTATCATAATACTATTATAATATAGGTGTGCTGTATTCGTGTATTGCACCTGAAAGACAAAAAACATTACAACACAAGTGAGAGATATTTATATGTATTTTTTTTTTGTATTTTTAAATACAATAATAATATGTGATTTCATCGTGTCACGGAGGACTATACTCTGTCCATTCCTTTATTTTCTTTTTGACAGATTACATTTAGGGATGCCTTCACACGTTACTGATTCGATTTGAATCTAAGAAGAACTTTCAATCGATTAATTACATCGAAATGGTTTTAGTGCATTATTAATATTATTCGTTTATTAGTAGTTTTTATTAGATGAAATAAATATACAAAATAATAATATAATAGTAATGTCACATACTTAGTCTATGACGGTTTCCTAGTTACCTTTGTTTACATTTTGATATGTCATTCTGAAACTCAGATGAAGGACCTAGGTCCTTCATCTGAGTTCTGAAATATAATTATTCAATAAAAGATGTGTAATATTGATTAGTATTTCAATATTTAATAAATAATATAATATATATATTATAATATAGACAAAATTAAGTATTATTATTATAAAGTCAAATTATTATTTTTCATAATGATCGATTTATTTCATATCACGATTTGATTTATAGTCTGTGGTTGTTTGTTACAATCAGTGAACTTCCCTAAAGAGTGTCGCTTGTCAATAAAGAACATAATTATTGTAGTACATTAATCTGACAAAAAAACGGTAATTCATAGGCGTGATCTGTCAAAAAGAAAATAAAGGAATGGACAGAGTATAAGTAGAAATTATAACGCATACTCACTGTTTATAGTACATAGCAGTAGAAAAGAGTGAAAATCACATTTATATATCGTTTTTATAGTTTTCCTAAAAGACTGTCTTGATCTTAGATATTTGTTTTGTAATAAGGATAACTTTTTTTTTCCATCACATCGCGTTCCATTCTTATTTTATTTAATTTTATGCACTCGTTTTACACTAAAGAGAAAATCTCTCCGAAAATACATCTTACCATAATGACTTATATTGTGTTTGTTATTATAATGTGTACAATTTTCTATTGATATAATCAGTTAAATAATTTAAATTTTATTGTTTGAATTTGTTGCTTTCTTAATTCAGTTTAAAGCTATTTAGATGCTTTTTGTTGTAATGAAACGTTCCAATTTTCTTCAGCCAAAGACATCAGTTGCCACAGAGTAAACATGCATTTTAGTAGGTGTCAACAAGAAGGTTTTATCAATACAAATAAATAATATTGAATTGTCTGTTTTTATTTTAATGTCACAACAACAATATTTTTAATATAATGTTATAGTTATTTGCTCGATACTTATTTATAAAATCAGTTTTAATTTATTTAGCTACCACGCAGACAAATCCGCGAGCGAAAGTCAGTTCGTTTATTTTATTGTTTTATTCTCGCGAACTACTGAATATTGAACTGATATTTGAGATTACGCTAAACGTCACGGGAATGGAGCTGTAAGGTTTAATGCGGGTCAAAGCGTGGGCGTAGCTATTACTAATTTATAATGAATTCCACGCAAACGAGGTGGCAGGCAAAGTAGTTATATAATTAAATATATGGAGGATGTTCAAGTTAAATATTGAAAGCCCAAAAACTTAATTTATGATTTTGTGTTTATACTCTTTATAGCTACATGGCGAAACCTCACGGTAAGTGGCCGCAAATTTTACCTCTAAGGTAATACTATTTTTTTTTTTTTTCTAAGTGGCAGGCAGCAATTTTAAGGCGTCTTTTCACTTTCAAATATATTTTTAAAAATGTAGAAGTTATATTTCACTCTTTACATCAATTCCAAATGTAGTTTAAAAAGTATTATTTTATTGTTAAATAGCTTCTGCCCGTGGTTTCATCCCCGTTAAGTTCAATATTTCTGAGTTATTATATCTTTCAAAATTGAGAAACCTTCCTCATACACTTGCAACCCATAATTTACCCCCTTTGGGAGTTAAATTTCCAAAAAATCTATCCCAAATTCATCTACAAAATTTATTTTATTTACTTTAGCTATAATTATGAACATATTTACAGACAGACAAAAATCCAAAAAATATGTTTCGGCTTCTACTGCTGTTCTAGTCTCCTCTTATTAATTTTTCTTAAATGTCTTTAATGAACAGGCATTTATAATTTCAAATTTTATTATATGTATGGATTAGCTAATAATCATAAAACCATTAAACCTTTTATTACGACTCAAGTTATTTCAACCACAGATAAAACATCATTAACTAATACAGTGCGCGCCACAACTCAGTAAAAAAAACTATAAAACAAAATAATTTTTACTTCTATTAAAACTATAGCACAACAATAAAAGTGGATAAATTTGTATATTCCTCGTCCTATTAAATAAGAAATAATTTAATATCAGTTAATAATTTACAAATTGGTCATTTCCATTTAGTTTTGCCTATTGTCGTAAGCCATTAGTTATTACTAATGGCTTACGAAAAAAATTGAGTGCGTGTTATTACACGCACTCTATTTTTTTGCTATTATGAAATGAGTTTTTAAGCGTAAGTATTAATATCAGGCAAGTAACCAGGAGAGTAATCCGTGGTTTCGTTATGTCAAAAATGCATGTTTTGAGTGAAAGAATTACTAATTAACAGAAACTATTTGTTAAGAAACCAAAATCTCAATAAGCGAATAACCCCACGGTTCCATCCTAAACTTCAGTTGTGTGTTATCTCTCAACATACTAGGAGTGTTCCCGTACCAAGGAAAGAGTCACTTCTTAGCGTTTGAACCATATCTCAAAGAGTTAGCGCAAAGAGGACACAATTTAACAGTTTTATCCTACTTCCCTCAGAAGACACCTATCGAAAACTACCATGATATCAGCTTAAAAAGCGAAACTAAAGTATTGGAAGGCATAATACCTGTACACAGGTCGTATTGGAGTTTAATACAAATAAATTTTTTCTTATCACAAATGGGAAGAGAAAATTGTGAGGATTTACTGGCGGACAAAAACGTACAGAACTTGTGGAAAACAAAAGCGAAATTTGATGTAGTAGTGGTGGAACAATTCAACAGTGACTGTGCCCTGGGTCTGGCTTACAAATTGGGAGCTCCAGTAGTGGGTATGACCTCACATGTCCTGATGCCATGGCACTATAATCGACTTGGCATTCAGTTCCATCCAGCGTACATGTCCATGCAATTTGTGGATGATGGGATAAACGCCACTTTATATCAAAGGGTAGAAAGAACTTTACTGCAAGCCTTTGCAAATATTTTATTTAAATACCGTTGTCAAATACCTAATGAATATGAACTACAAAAATATTTTGATGATATCCCGCCTCTTGAAGAATTAGCCCGAAATGTAAAATTTGTACTGCTGTACACAAACTTTGTAGTCGCTGGTCCTTCTCTTTATCCTCCAAATGTTATTGAAGTAGGAGGGTACCACGTTGCTGCACCAAAGGAACTGCCCAAAGTAAGTAAATTTGTATGTCCTAACCGATTTTAATAATTTTGGTTTTTTAATAATAGCTTACGTTTAAAGACTTTGCTGTTATGACTTTCTTCCGGAAGAATCATTCATATTTACAATCAGCGTTAACACGATTAGCATAGCTATGTGATTACTAAATAAAAAAGATTCCACGCGCAACTCATTTGAATTATAACAATACCTAGACGAAAAAATGCATAACGAAAAATCGAAGTCACTTAGGTGCCAAAACCCGGTAGAGGCTAAAAGGCCAAGCAACTGGTCTAACCAACAGTACTAATCGTATCTCCCCACAATTTTGTAACATTAAATGACCATCATGAGATCATTTCATGTTTTTCACACGATACGAGCTGTTGCTAATACGACAATAGTCATCAGATAAAAAAACGTTATTTTATCATGATTGTAATTGTAACATTCAATAATCAAATCATTTATTATCTATTTTATCGTCATTTTTATTGATAATAGCCCTAAGTGTGTCAAAAAATGTGTTAGGACCAAATTATGCCTATGGTATTATATAAATCCGTTTCGAAGGTTAGAGCGGATTATACTCACCCTGTCGGATATCATTCATAAATCAAACCACAGAATGATCTTGACAAGGAAGATATTTGATAAGGTGGCACTCGAATTCTTCAATCAATGAGATAATGGTATATATATATAACTAGAACAAACAACTTCAGGACTGTACATACTGAACTGTACATACTGTCAGGAGTGTACATACTGAATCTATGTCACACAAAACATTAAGATATTCAATGTACTATTCTCATTTATGTACAATATTACAATAAAACATGAATAACCTCTCATTATAATAATTTATCCCGATTATGTCGAGGGTTACTGAATCGTAAGAAATTACTACTGACTACTGTACTTTGTTATTGTAGTATTTTGTTTTATTCTCACGCTAGCTAACCCGTTTCTAGTTAGTACATCTTCAATATATTGGGTATGGATGTTATGCTGAAATTGCTATATTTTAAGACTACCTCTAGTTATCAGTTACGAAACAATGAGACGTGCTACAGATGATGGGGTAAATCTCAAGTCATCATGAAGCCGAAGGACCAAATATCAATAGTTTAAGGCCCTACCTAGGCAAATAGATGCATATTACAATAAAAAGTAATAAGAGTCATATTTACCTCGTTGGTCTACAGGTGTTGTTTGGGGTTTATACGTCAGGAAATTCTCAATAGCAACACGGAATTAGAATTGTGCCTAGTGGATGGCGATTGGCTCACTTGACGCTCAGGTCCATTGTGATAGGGTCACATGGATCCTATGGTGCATATACATATGAAATTAGGGTGCTTTACACCTCTGCCACACCCTTTTTGGTTATATAGTCGTGATGGTGTGTTATGCTTTGTTAAAAGTAATATTTTGTTTAATTCCAGGATTTTAACAAATTTATTGAAGAGTCCGAACACGGTGTTATTTACATCAGTTTCGGGTCAATGCTACAATCAGCAACATTGCCAAAGGATAAAGTAGAAGCCATCGTTGCAGCCATATCTGAACTGCCTCAGAGAGTGATTTGGAAATGGGGTTTTGATTCTTTGCCTGGGAATCCGAAGAATGTGTTCTTGTCCAAATGGCTGCCACAGAATGACATATTAGGTATGTAGCCACAAATATTGACCTATGCGCCAGTAGGATACTTGTTATGTTAAATATCAATGATAGCTATTTATTCATTTATCAGTGAAAAGCAAATAGACCCTTATTTGATTGAGTACCCAATTTTTTTGATCATAGATGAGATATATGTTTTAGAGTAGTAGTAGATTAGATAAGAGGTATTGCCAATTTGTGCGTCGCCGCATAGGTTTTACTAAATCTAAATATAATCTCTACTAATCTGCTTTTAGTACCATGGTACTAAAAGCAGATTCAAACGTAATTTCCCAGAGTTCTGGAAAAGGATCTCTAGCTCTAATATGTAAATTAAAATCATCAATGCTTGCCTCAAGATCGATCTAGTAATATTATGTTTTATGTCCTCATCGTTATCTTAATCGAAATATGCTTGTCATATGCATTATTCATTCCGTGGGAAGTTAAGCATAAAGACTAGAATACTAATAACGAAGGTCGATGATCTTCTTATAAAAATGTGTTATCTTGATTATATTTGATTATCGTAATTTAAAGACAAAATCTTTGATAAGTCCATAAGTGTCAATGTAAAAGACATATAAATCTAGCAGCCAGGAAGTAACACATTATATTATATCAATTGATAATCACTAGGTAGTCAAATTCCGAATGGCTGCACATACTATAAAATTTATTATAAAAATCATTCGCAGTAGTAAATATAAATAAAGCATCTTAATTTATTCGTTACCATCTACGTTACCGTTACTATTTCGGTATGGTGGTGAAACACATGAAGTTAATCATCAGAGGCTGTAGTTACGATATTAACTTACTTTGGGCTATGCAACCTTTCGCTATATACGTCGTTTAAGATTGTGTTACGTGTTTTAGTTTTCAGTTTGTATAGAACTCAATTACTAATTAAAACAATCTTGACAAATGGAAGGCAACAAACATGCATTTTAGTGTTTTAGATATGATTTGTCTATAAAAGATAGATAAAACCTTAATGACATTTAAGTTAAAGCCATATTAATTATTAATAAATTAATTATATTATCAAAACACGGCGCGCGGGAGCGGGTTAGCTCCACCCGTGGTGCAAATTGAAAACAACTGGCAATATAAACAGAAATAAGAACTTGTATAATAACTTCCGCTTTTGCCGCATCCATGTGCTGCAACGAATATTGAGCAATGATAATATATTCCTTACTTACAATTACAATGGTTACGTTAGAGGATGTTTTTCTTTATTACAAAATGTGTAGTTGCACAACTTTACGATACAAGAATACACAAAGGCAATCTCTGAATATGTGTTACATAAATTTCATTGATAGTAAATAGTCCTCCTAATTGGATAAAATATTTCTTATTGGTTATGAGCACAAGGTAGGTCATCAATAAGAAATATGGTCGAAAATCGCAACAAAAAACTTTCACTAAAGCTACTCCTGCAAGCAAAACATAATCTTTACCAATTTATAAAGAGGAAACTTTTTTTTGTTTGTTTGTACACAAAAATCTTCGAATCTACTGGACCGATCTTTATGGAAATTAATGTAGAGATAATTCAAGACAACAGAAATAATATAGGTTACTTTTTATCGACGTACCACACTGCGGAGCCGTGCGAAGAAGCTAGTATTATTAACATACAGTGTAATATCCAACTGTCTGCGCAAACACAAACGTCTTCTGTATTCCCTTATTTAATTGACATAAAAGACGATATTAGACCGCATACACAAACTAACTTGTTATAATTTTTGTTTCTAGCTCATCCAAAAGTTCTGGCGTTCTATTCTCACTGTGGCATGCTGGGCACTACAGAAGCGATATACCACGGAGTACCCATGATTGGCATGCCAATTTTCGGAGACCAGCCTGGCAATGCTGCTGCAATAGAAGATAGTGGTTTGGGTGTTCAACTTCAGATCCAAGATCTGACTAAGGAGAATTTGCTTGAAAAGATCAAGACTGTATTAGATCCTGAGTAAGTGTTCAAGTCTTTTGCATTATTTTTTCTTACCCATTATGTCACACTGCTGAGCAAAGGTTTCTCCCATACACGACCACAATTTTCTGTTTTGGGCTCTGTCTGTCCAATCCCTCTGAAACGTCCAAATCTTCCCTCCAGCGCTTTCTGGACCTACCGCGACGCCGACGACTATCCTTTGGTATCCACTATGTGGTTATTCGCGCCCATCTTTCTGGGTGGATTCTGGCTGCGTGCCCCGCCCACTCCCATTTAAGTTTGGCAGATTTATTGCCAGCGTCATCTATACCGGTCTTGGAGCGAATTATGGTATTTCGGGTCTTATCAACGACTTTTATGCCTAAGATACTTTACCTTTTGTATTAAGTAATTAAAATTAAAATTGTTGTTGTCTGTCAATCCGAAACGGCAGACAGGTATCGATTTCTTTAGTGTAGATCGATTTTCTGAACTGATCACAATCGCATTCAAACTTCCACATAGGAATTTCTTACGAAATCGAAATCGATTTGCTAACTTCGTCTTGTTTGTGTTGACTTCGTGAAGGAATATTACATTACTTTTATCACGAGCCATGATTGTTTTAATAGTGCAAATCTACATAACATTTCGATTTTTTTGGATTTCTTTTTTGTATATTAGATAAAACGCCTGAAGCAATTACACTATCCCATATCCCAATGACAAGGCCAAATACACACACATTCACTTACTCAAGCACACCCAGTCCCAGAACAAATCATTGTGAATCACACAAAGATTTGTCCCAAGTGGGGAACGAACCCACACAGAGTGACGAGGCAGACATGAATGAACAAGTTCACTGCTAAAGTACAAAACCGATATTGATAATAGATACCAAAATTGTTATATAATAATAGGTACCAAGATGATGTAATCTTTGAGGAGAAACTTTGAGACAGACTGCGGGCAGTCAACTTCAAATTTATCTGGGCTAAATCTTATTTACTTTGATTTCAGATTCAGGCGACACGTGAAGGAATTATCAAGGGTTTGGCACGACCGGCCCCTTTCTGCCATGGATACCGCCATCTACTGGACAGAATTCGCAGCACGAACAAAAAATTTCACATTTCGATCGCCAGCCTCCACTATTCCTATGTATCAGTTTCTGTACTTAGATGTAATTAGTGTGTTATTAGCTATTTTAGTTGGATCCGTTATTGTATTATATTATTCCCTGATTTTCTTGTTATCATTATGTAGAGGTCAGAAATCACAGAAAATTAAAACTAAATAGGTATTATTTAAGGTAATTATTACCTTTGGTTAGTTTATACTGTGTATATTAGAGTATCTCCAAATGTTAGTGAAAATGAGAATTTGTTGTTATTTGAGGAGCTTGTTGGATCGATCTTGCATGTAACCGCGGTCGGCCGTGGAGTGGTGACCATCTTTACCACTACGAGTTTTCCTCCGGGCCTCGGAGAGCACGTTATGCCGTCGGTCTCGGTTGCCATTTGAACATCTATGGCAGTCGTTACGGGTAGTCAGAGGTTAGAAAGTCTGACAACTAGACTAACTAAGATCGTATTACCTCGTAATGGGTTGTGGAGGTCTAATGGCTGTTGTTTCACGTCAAATATGAGCTCAATCCGTTAGACTAGAACTTACGTGTTTTTGCAATCTACATTGTTATCACAAATATATTTACATAAAATAAATGGTAGTGTTTTATTATTGTTATATTTTCAAACAAACAACTTTCCACAAGTTATTGCACATTTAAAATTGTCACGTTTACAATTTTTTAATGATTAAAATACTATACATACTCTAATGAGCCATCATCACTTTGCTCCGGCAACCATTATACTTTATTATAAGAGTAATATGGGTATTTGGTACATAATTTCCTTTCTCCTGAATCTCTTTATCAATTGCCGAAAACTGCATTAAAATCCGTTTCGAAGATTAAAAGATCTAAGCGTAGAGACAGCGGGAGCGACTTTGTTTTATATTAGCTGTAATTTATTTATTAAAAATATTATAATTAGAATAATTTTCTACTAGAGTCCTTCTAAATTCGTCGATATTTATAAACCAATGATTAGATAAGTCTGTCCATTTAATATCGATAACGATTAAGAGCAACCTCCGACTATTTAAACAAAGTATGCTTGAAGTGCATTTCAGTCAATACAGATACGAGCGCGGACGACCACTATCGTGATTATATTCCTCATGATATATCAGTGAAAACAAATAACCATGAAGTTTAAGAAAATATTGTTGTGGCTAATAAGTGTAGTGCTTACGAGCAGTGGTGTACTCTCACTTAACATTCTAGGAGTGTTCCCGTACCCAGGAAAGAGCCACTTCTTCGTATTTGAACCGTATCTAAAAGAATTAGCACGAAGAGGACACAATTTAACGGTCATATCCTACTTTCCTCAACAAAATGCTATTGAAAACTACAATGATATAAGTTTAGCCGGCAAAACGAAAATTTTGGAAGGTGTTTTTCCTGTACAACGATCGTACAAAACCATTTTACAATTAATTTTATTTCTTTATGACACGGGACGAGAAAATTGTAAAGTTATGTTAGCGGACGATTCAGTGCAAAATTTGTGGAAAACCAATGCCAAATTTGATTTGGTGGTGGTGGAACAGTTCAATAGTGATTGTCCTCTGGGCCTCGCTTATAAATTGGGAGCTCCAGTAGTGGGATTAACATCACACATGCTAATGCCGTGGCACTACGAACCCCTCGGAATCCAATACAATCCGTCGTATGTACCGAGCCTTCTTTTAGAAGGGGGTACTAAACCTACTCTATATCAAAGGGTAGAGAGAACCATTATGCACGCTTTTATAACCATTATGTATAAATATGCATGTGTACGACCGAATCAGAATACGCTGCGGCAATATTTCAACGACATACCACCATTAGAAGACTTGGCCCGGGATGTTAAGTTGAGACTTCTGTATACAAATTTCGTGCTAACTGGACCCCGCCTTTTGCCGCCTATTGTCAAAGAAGTAGGTGGATATCATGTGGCGAAACCAAAGGAACTACCTCAGGTACGTAGATATAAATGTTACTCCATAGTGAAACGGTAATTTTATTAGAATGTTGGGTTTGCCACACAATGGCAATTTAATGCACCGCTGATTCTGAGTGAGATATACCTAGTAGACTTAACCATAAGAAGGAATAGGCACCTTAATGAATGCTCTGACATTTTAACCTTGAGTTGTTTATAAACAGTATCTGAGTGAGATATACCTAGTAGACTTAACCATAAGAAGGAATAGGCACCTTAATGAATGCTCTGACATTTTAACCTTGAGTTGTTTATAAACAGTATCTAGAGTGGGAATAACAATCAGCAAATATATTATATAAGTAAACCACTACATACCTAAAACTTTATTCAGGGTGAATCCAACATAGAGAATTTTATACATGGTCAGTATTCATTTACAACAGTTAATTTACTTTAGAACACATACAGTAGGTACTCGTTTTAAATAATGGTAAATGTTTTTTTCTTAACAAGATTAAAGCAGTGAAGTACATAGTGATAACACAAAATAAATGTAAATAAGAATTTACGTCATTAAATTTCATTGATCTCAATAGGCTATCTTCGCCAAAGAAAGTGCAGGTTACTAGCTACTTAACATCAGATAGACTGGAACTGTTTGTTTTTTAAGAAAATGTTAAGATACAAAAACTTTAGCCGAAATATGATAAAATATCTCATTTGCAGGATTTGAAGACGTTCATAGAAGAGTCAAAACACGGAGTTATTTTTATTAGTTTCGGTTCGATGTTAAGACCAGATTTAACTCCTCAAGACAAAGTGGAAGCTATTGTGGCAGCTATATCCAATCTACCACAACGCATCATTTGGAAATGGGATGCCGAACTGCCCGGAAACCCGAAAAACGTATACCTATCAAAATGGTTACCACAAAACGATATATTAGGTAGGTGCATCATAACAACTCACTCTGATAAGTTTGATATTGGTATTTCGTTACGAATTCCCTGCAGGATAGACTTTAATAAGATATCTCGTTACTCGACGCCTGCGGGAGAACCCTTTCACCAAAATGCTATGAGCCGATCTGTTGGACCTTTTGAGGAAAAAGTGTAAGGAATGAGTAAGGATGTATATTCTTTATTTTAATGAACATTTTAGCATTACATAGCATTTATAATATAAAAATATTAATACCCGTTAGGTAAATTTCACAATAGTTAGTAGAGATATTAATATGGTATTATAAGTACCCTTTTTATTTTGGTCTTTAGTAATGAGCCTGATTTTTTTCATTTAATTTTATTTGAATATTAAAATTACTCAACAATGCTCCAATTTACCCGAAAATAAAATAACGACAAGTTTGCGACCGGATATAAATTCATAATTATGTATTTTTATATTTTCTAATAATACTACCGTTTGCAAAAAATAACAAATATCATGTGGGAACGAGACATAATTAAATAATCTAATTAATGCCTACTCATAAATAAACAAATATATATTATACTTTATTAAATTAAATATTATTATCCATGTATACATTTTGATTACTAATTTATGTATCAATACGAATCCCGCTTTTGTATGAATGACATCGTAGATTAAATGTTGAATTAGATCTGTCTGTCTCCTTGCCCATTTGTATCGCTTTTGTACAGAATAGGACAGACTCCCTACACCTTGATTCTTCAAGATTTTTACCTCGTGTCTTCGTTGCTGACTTCCGCTGTTTTCTTTATTCAGCGCATCCAAACGTATTGGCATTTTACTCTCACTCCGGCATGCTGAGCACCACTGAAGCGATATACCACGGGGTGCCAATGATAGCCATGCCAGTCTTCGGAGACCAGCCTGGCAACGCAGCTGCCATAGAAGAAAGCGGGTTGGGCGTTCAGATCCAAATCAAGGACCTGACTACGGAAAGTTTGTCGAAGAAGATTAAAACCGTCCTAGATCCGATGTAAGTAAAATAAATGTAATTTATATTCATTCTATTAATGTGACGGTTTGTGGGTATGTACGAATGTATGGATGGTTATAATCCGTTCACACAACATCATCTCAAAGGAGATTGAAGATATTAGCCGCAGAAATAGTAAGGTATATCGATAGACCTTTTGATAACTCATTGAAAAATTTGTAATAAAATTTTTCTAATTTATTAAACTGTGACAAGATATAATATGAATTGTAGATTTTATTTTAATGACTGCATTATGTATTTATTAGCAGATATTAATTAAATGCGGAACATTTTTATCTGTCTTCAAACAAGCTTGCCTCGTGCCAAGATTATGTTCACTTCCTACGAAATTTACAAATTGTTGTTGATAAATTATGCAAAAACTAATTTGACTTGATTTAATAGTCCGTTGAAAACAAAATTGTGTTATATAGTTCTGCACTTGATTATTTTATAACACCTTATAAAAATATTATTTACACCGATCGACTAACTTTAATTACTAATATATATTAACTATTCGAACTTCGTCCACGTGGATTTCGATATAAAGATCAAAAACTGTCTCGTTGGTCTAGTGGTTAGCGTATACGTCTCTCACCGCGGGTCCGTAACGTAATTTCGGCAGTCATAATATTGGATTCACGGTAAGTCGACGACGGTTACTTGAGACGGAAAACTTATTTAAGATGCCTATATTAAAAGAATTATCCTCGTACTCCTAACCGTTGAGGAGTTGTACCTTCCAGCATCAGCTCAGCAACTTAAAATGCTGACTGCTAGATGCAAATATCCAAGTAGTTTTAGGTAATATACGAAAACATTAAAGAAGCCTTTGAAGTTTGAGGGTTACCTATGATTTCTCTAGGATCCCATCATCAAATCATGACCTCATATTATAAATATACATAAGTAATATTCAACGTCTCGCCTCATCTGGAGCCTATATTTAAAGAATTATCCCCGTACTCCTAACCGTTGAGGAACCTTCCAGCATCAGCTCAGCAACATAAAATTCTTACTACTAGATGCAAATATCCGAGTAGCTTTAGATAATATACAAAAAACAATATAGAAGCCTTTTAAATTTGAGGGTTGCCCTCGATTTCTCTAGGATCCCATCATCAGAACGTGACTAGAAAAAAATGGAACCACATGACAAGTATATTCTTTCAAACAAAATAAGAATTTCTCAAATCGGTCAAGGCGTCTTCGAGTAATCGGCGAACAAACATAAAAAAAAAAAAAAACAACCGAATTGAGAACCTCCACCTTTTTTTGGAAGTCGGTTAAAAAGAAAGTGTTTTTAAGTGATCATTCAATCGTATTGGAATAACTAGGTTACAAATAAAATTTAAATAGGTAATCTCAGAGCATCGGTTAATTTTATTTATTTTATTTATTTATTTTCTTTTAGAGAAGGCTTACAGACTAATTACACAAATATATATATAGTACATATAACTTAGATGAACATATTGCTAATAACAAGCCTCCACAATTAAGTAGCATGAAAAAAAAAAAAACATAAGTAGAACAATATTAGATAATAGTATTAAAAATAACAAAAAGAAAAACAAACAGTTTGAGTGCCGCTATTGTTCGGATGTATCTAAAAAGTACTCATTAGCTAAACGTTTCCTCACTGTGTCAGCACTAGTGCAGAACAAATCAAAGTTTAGGTGTATTGGCAGTTTATTGAAACCTAACGCAGCTCGAATGCAATATGCATTGCGCCTGTAGTTAGTAATGGCAAAAGGAACCTGTAGCAGTGGTCTTTGACGAAAACTGATTTGATTAGTGCGTATATTAAATTTAGATACAAGTTCGGGACAGTCGATAGAATTGTTAAAAATTTTGGATAAGTAACAAATGTCACTAATATTTCGCCTACATTCAAGAGGTAAAAAATGGTACCTTTTGCAGCGATGTTCGTAATCTATCGATCTTTGCTGTGCCTTGAAATCGAGATAACGCATAAATCTCCTTTGGATCCCCTCAATACGCGTTTTATAAACATCGTATTGAGGGTTCCAAACTTCAGAAGCATATTCCAAGTGGCTACGCACAAAGGAGCAGTATAATATTTTTATAGGTTTGAGAGAACGAAAACAATCAGTGGTCCTTATTATAAATCCTAGAGCCTTGGATGCCTTATTCACTATACTCTCGACATGTTTATCAAATATCAGCTTATTGTCCAGTATAATGCCTAAATCTTTAATAGAGCTAACCTGGTTTACTATTTGATTATTAAGGGTATACCTTGTGTTAAGTAAGGATTTCTGACGCGTAAAGCATAGGTGGTAGCATTTAGACACATTAAGCTGTAGCTTGTTAAGAATGCAGTAACTTTGGAATCGATTAAGGTCACATTGTAACTCCTGTGCATCTGATATTGTACGTACGAGCTTATGAATTTTCATATCGTCCGCAAATAATAAAACATAAGAATGCCTAAAGCATGTTTTGATGTCAGCAATGAAAAGTATAAATAGAAGGGGCCCAAGAATTGAACCCTGAGGGACACCGGATGGGACTGAATTCCAACCAGAAGTGTAGCCTTGGAGAACTACAGCCTGTGAACGGTTCTCTATATAAGATGCGAACCACCGATACAGATCGCCGTGGATGCCAGCAGATTGTAACTTGTGCAAAAGCACTCCGTGGTCAATTCGATCAAAACACTTGCTGTAATCGGTGTAGATTACGTCAACTTGCGCTCGTTGTTCCATGCCCTCTGATAAAAAATCATGTGATAGAACTAGGTTGGACGTGGTGGAGCGCTTTTTAAGAAATCCGTGCTGTTCATCCCCCATATAACACTTAACTGCCGCGTAAACGTCTGTGTATACTATTCGCTCGAGTATCTTTGAAAAAAGGCATATGTTAGAAATGGGGCGGTAGTTTTCTATGTCCGTTTTGTCACCTTTCTTAAACACAGGAGTTACCAACGCAGATTTCCATATTTTTGGCACTATTCCTTCAGAGAGTGATCGCTTAAAAAGAATACAAATCGGTGTGGTAATACTATCAGCGCAATTCACAATAAACAAGGGTGGTATCATGTCCGGACCGCCAGATTTAGAAAGATCTAAAGAGTTTAACAACTTTAAAACTCGATGGGGACATATTTCAATTGTACCTATAGACGCCGCAGTATTATCCACGATAGGCGGTGCGCAATGTACATTTGTCCCTGACGTGGAGGCAGAGTCAGACTGTTGAAAGGTGGACTGGAAGTAGCTCGCGAATAAGTTACTTATCTCCTCACCCGTGCTTGCCGATACGTCTCTGTAATGCATTTCGCTAGGGTAAGAGCCTGTGCCCCCTTTGCTCTTCACGTATGACCAAAAAGATTTAGGGTTTTTTATGATGGAGGATTCTATTCTAATTTCATTTATTAATCTCAACAAAATACGATACACAGTTTAATATTGACACATAACAACTTGTAGATCTTTGTTTTTGTTTTGTAGATATTTATCTAAATATTACAGCACGCGGCGTACAAAAACCCAATTTAACATAACATTACAAATTAAAATAAAAGAGAGGGCTAAAAGGGTAAAAGTTACAAATATTTACTGAAAAATACTTTGGTCTGCTACGACACGACAAGTACGAAATTCTTTATTATTAATTTAATTGTGAAAAAAATTCTCATTCTTATAAACAGCTTTTTTAAATAAACAAGGACAGGGTACTATAAAAGTGATTATGCCCAATTCTTTGTAAGTGAATTCAGCTACTTTGCAGCTTATGTGTTGTTTTTTAAAACAATAACGAAAAATTTCATCCATTTTCTCGACATATTGAACAAAATTATCTGGTGTTCGGCGAAATTTTAAACGTGACCACTCGCTTCCACGCGGCACTCGCTACTAGTCGCTACTGACAGCACCGCGACAATCGCTTAGGAGTCTCGTCGATGTGCATGTTAATGTGTGCGTGCCGTTTCGAACGTTTGTAGGTAGTTTCCTTACTGTTTGTACATATTTATACTGTGGTAGTACTTCCTCTAGTATTTTTTTTTAATATTTTCTATGTATTTTTTACGAAAAATGTACTGTAGTGCGATAGATATGACAAAAGCACTTCGCTATTTCTGGCCAAGTAACTAAAATATAAGTCATAACTTGTTCAAATTTTGCACAAACTATCAAAAATTCAATTTTGTAAAAAAAAACACCGAACTTTTAAATCAGCGTATGCACCTTGCTAACATTCTAATATAATGATATAATGTAACACGTGCCTGCAAAGGACGACCACTTCGTTTTCAAACGATTGTCAATCATCTTAAATAAATAATGATATATGAGAGATTAAAAAGGTTAATTATAAATCTTTTTCAAGGTGATCATCAAACAATGTCTTTGAACTTGTTCCGCTTCCTAATACCCGATTGCAATCTATCAGAAAAAAATACACGTGTCAAAGTTGATAATATGAAATTGATTTATATAATCTATGCAATATAGATAACATAGATAAATATAGATAAATCAAAAAACCGTATAACAATTTTATCTGTACCGTATTTTGTGATTTTGTGGATATTAATTATTGTATTTGTGTCATACCTACACAACACAAGTAAAATTAATGAACAGATACCTAACGAGAACGAGAACTAACTACCTTTAAAACAAATTTGTGACACTTTCTGCTACAACCGACTCGCTTAATAAGGTTTCAGTTCATGAACAAGTTAAACATGACCCACAGACCTCTATGGGTCACAGTACCTACCTACCTACATAACCTGGCCCTGAAGAGTGAAGGTTCCCACAAAAATCCAATAACCAGCATTTATGGACAGTGATTTTGTATTATAGCCGTAAATACCACCAGCTCTTTTCATAATGCAATACCCATCGGAGCTGGTACTTGGATTGATTTTAATTCGATTCTAAACAGTTTGATTAAAATTAATATTCTGTAAATGTGACTAATTTCCAGTCGATTTCGAAATCGACTAATAGTTTGGAAAGTAACCGGTACATCTCGGATTTAGTGCATCCTTATTTCCATACCGATACGGTTGATAACTGCTTGGCAAAAAAATTGACAGCTTGCCAGTTACTATCCTCTAGCAGATTTGACAGCTTTACAGGCAAGTAACGCAATTTCTTATGTCAAAATCGGAAACTGGTCATGGAGCAGTTTCTTAGTAATTTCTTGTACTTTGGCGAGATAAAATAATGATATTTAAAAGGTTTTTTTACTTCAGATTAACGTTATACAACAAATCAATAACTGTTTAATATTATGTATGTCATAAAATACTAATTAAATACGTAATGCAATAGTATTTAGGTCATAATATTATTTTCAGTCATAGATCTCGAGATTTTTCATACGAAAACTTATAAAATATGACAAGTAGTAGCACGAATTATGCCAGTCTGGGATATAAAAAGTAGTAAATGAAAATAATGTATCTTCAAAATATTGAAACAATAATATTATGTAGCTAGGTTGTAGGCTTCCTCTTTCTCGCCAAACTAAACAAATTTTAATGAATTCTGGCACACGGGTAAGTGCTTTTTATCGACGTAGTTCAAATCTAGTTACATACTTTAATAAAAAATGTAAAACCTGATTCATTCCATTTCATGGATGGTGGAGACCTTTGCCCAACAATGGGACAATACAGGTTATGCACCAGATAATGTAACTACTTACATTCTGTATTCACCATTATTAATTTATTTGGAGTTTACATTTATAATTTCTTATGTACGTAACGTAGTGTCTATGTTTATGATAATTATGTGAGAGAAATAAGAATATATTAAAGAAAAATCAGAAGTTTTGAAAATTTTATTATTTCACAGAATTTCAGGAACATTTATTTTCTTCTAATGTTCGCTAGACTTGCACTGATGAAACTTAAGTCTTAAAAAATGTTTAGCTCTGAAATCACCCGCCGCTTTCATCTTTATCATAATACTATTATAATATAGGTGTGCTATATTCATGTATTGCACCTGAAAGACAAAAAACATTACAACACAAGTGAGAGATATTTATATGTGATTTCATCGTGTCACGGAGGACTAAGTAGAAATTATAACGCATACTCACTGTTTCTAGTAATAGCAGTAGCAAAGAGTGAAAATCACATTTATACGTGTTTATAGTTGTCTTAAAAGACCGTCTTGATCTTAGATATTTGTTTTGTATTAAGGATAACTTTTTTTTTCCATCACATCGCGTTCCATTCTTATTTTATTTAATTTTATGCACTCGTTTTACACTAAAGAGAAAATCTCTCCGAAAATACATCTTACCATAATGACTTATATTGTGTTTGTTATTATAATGTGTACAATTTTCTTTTGATATAATCAGTTAAATAATTTAAATTTTATTGTTTGAATTTGTTGCTTTCATAATTCAGTTTAAAGCTATTTAAATGCTTTTTGTTGTAATGAAACGTTCCAATTTTCTTCAGCCAAAGAAATTAGTTGCCACAGAGTAAAAATGCATTTTAGTAGGTGTCAACAAGAAGCTTTTATCAATACAAATAAATGAAAATTGAATTGTCTGTTTTTATTTGAATGTCAAAACAACAATATTTTTAGTATAATGTTATAGTTATTTGCACGATACTTATTTATAAAATCAGTTTTAATTTATTTAGCTACCACGCAGACAAAACCGCGACCGAAAGTCAGTTCGTTAATTTTATTTTTTTTTTCTCGCGAACTACTGAATATTGAACTGATATTTGAGATTACGCTAAACGTCACGGGAGTGAAGCTGTAAGGTTTAATGCGGGTCAAAACGTGGGCGTAGCTATTACTAATACAATGAATTCCACGCAAACGAGGTGGCGGGCAAAGTAGTTATATATTATATATTATATATTATGGAGGATGTTCAAGTTAAATATTGAAAGCCCAAAAACTTAATTTATGATTTTGTGTTTATACTCTTTATAGCTACATGGCGAAACCTCACGGTAAGCGACCGCAAATTTTACCTCTGAGGTAATACTAAAAATATTTTTTTTTTCTTCTAAGGCAGCAATTTTAAGGCTTCTTTTCACTGCAAATATATTTTTAAAAATGTAGAAGTTATATTTCACTCTTTACATCAATTTCAAATGTAGTTTCGTCCCCGTTAAGTTCGATATTTCTGAGTTATTATATCTTTCAAAATTGAGAAACCTTCCTCATACACTTGCAACGCCTAATTTACCCCCTTTGGGAGTTAAATTTCCAAAAAATCTATACCAAATTCATCTACAAAATGTATTTTATTTACTTGTAAAGAGCATAATTATGAACATATTTACAGACAGGCAAAAATCCAAAAAATATGTTTCGGCTTCTACTGCTGTTCTAGTCTCTTCTTATTAATTTTTCTTAAATGTCTTTGATGTACAGGCATTTATAATTTCAAATTTTATTATATGTATGGATTAGCTAATAATCATAAAACCATTAAACCTTTTATTACGACTCAGGTATTTCAACCACAGATAAAACATCATTAACTAATAGAGTGCGCGCCACAACTCAGTAAAAAACTGTAAAACAAAATAATTTTTACTTCTATTAAAACTATAACACAACAATAAAAGTGGATAAATTTGTATATTCCTCGTCCTATTAAATAAGAAATAATTTAATATCAGTTAATAATTTACAAATTGGTCATTTCCATTTAGTTTTGCCTATTGTCGTAAGCCATTAGTAATAACACGCACTCTGATTTTTTGCTATTTTGAAATGAGTTTTTAAGCGTAAGTATTAATATCAGGCAAGTAACCAGGAGAGTAATCCGTGGTTTCGTTATGTCAAAAATGCATGTTTTGAGTGAAAGAATTACTAATTGACAGAAACTATTTGTTAAGAAACCAAAATCTCAATAAGCGAATAACCCTACCGGTTATTCAAATCATTGTAATTAGTATAATTTAGTATTTTTTATGATTTATTTTTATATCATTTTTTGTAATGTTTTGACGTGTTCAAGCGCCTCCTGGGGCCTATGAAAATAAATGATTTGAATTTGAATTTGAATTTAAAATTGTATTCTTTCTTTCATATTGTTAAAATAATATTACCCAGAATTATGTGGAAGAGGTGTAAAAAAATCCACACTTCACCTGTTATGTTTAGGTCCCATTTATTAGGGTGAGCCTACGCCATCCATCGAGCACAAATCCAACTTCGTTCAAATTTCCACAAATCAAAAGAGAAGAGAATGAAAGCCTCGCGGTTAGAGGTACATACGCTAGCCAGTGGACCAACGAGACAGTTGCTAAAAAATACACACATCAACACTGTCTAGGGATATTTCGTATTTCTTAAATTTTTTGATAAACTATAAATATTTTGTTCAGAGAAGTATATATGGAATTAAACCTTAGTTAATGCCCAACTTAATTAAATAAATAAAAAACATTTTAGATCTTCAAATATTTTTTTTAAAATAAAATAACAAAGAGACTAAAAATTCTGCTAAGTCTACGAATGAAATTAATGAATAAAATGGATAATTTTATTAAAAAAAAAACAACTTAAAGTGAGACATTTTAACTCTTAATAATCAGTGTTGCCACCCCTCACGTTAATAAGAGTTTGGCATCGGTTATTCATACTGTAAATTAAGGTGTCGATGTCTTGCTGTGGTATGCGTTCCCAGGGTGTACGTTACGCCAGCAAGAAAGTGTCACCTAGAGTGATATGAGTAGAACGTATAATTAGTGCGCAATCTGCTGTAAATGTGCGCCGCATAAAAAATTTGTGCGTCTTGTAGTTTTGAAAAAAAAACGTAAAAACGATTCCTGCTGGAGTAACGTTGTTCTAGCAAGAAAATTCTAGACGAATCATCGGAGATATAAAATACATACATGGGCAGAGAGCTTATATTTGTGCAAATTTGTGCGCCATAAATATAATTTGTGCGTCTTCAGGTTTTCGAGATATTGCGTTTCCCGCTGGAGTAACGTTTTGCGAATTCGTGTATCTCAAAGACCATTATATGTGCGCCTGTAGAATGAACATACACGAATAGCTCTTAATTTGTGCATATTTGTGACATAATTAGATGCCAGATAATATTTATAATTTTCAAGTAATCGCGCTTTATTGAAAACTTAAAAAAATATTGTAGCGCCTAAATGAGAAGACGTATAAACTCGCTAAAAACTGTATTCGTTCCATCTTGACGTTTATAATTACCATAAAAAGTTTCAAAACAGAACCTACAAGCGCTAATGAATAATATTACTAAAAGTCAAAACGACGGCATCATAACTTTGACGCCATCAAACAAGAAACTGGCTCAACCTAAGATGTGTAAATGTAAACCAAAAATTAGTGCATTTATCAAATAATATATAGTAAAAATATCCAGCTTCAACTGTTTCGTATTAAGTAAATATTAAGACTAAACCAAAACAGTTATTCGGCGCAGGCTATCCGACCAAATTCGAATGACTACAAAAAAGCGACGGATTCATACGTATCGATGACCACCTTTATTAAACGTATTACACCTAAACTGTGTTCGTACAGTCACGCTCAAATGTTCGTTGGTAATTATTATTACAATGACCTAATAAAAATATAATATATATTAAATGTACTTTCTGATCATATGAAATCAAAGAGCTTGTTGGTTTAAAAAAATAATTATGGCTCTTAAAGTAATTATGGCATCAAATCACAGATCAAATTTCCTACCTATAAATATTAAAACAAACATTGTTCAATTAAACTAGGTATTTGTACCTTGTATAGTCATTTGGTATTATTTAAAATCACAGATCAGTTTTTCATTTACTTAAATACACAAACAATAAAATCACTTAAAAAGTAGTTGTTGTTTTGGCCGAGATATAATTAAGTTTTGGGTATGATTGTATAGTACGAGAACGTAATAAATACCTAAAGAGCGTTATATTTTGTTATGAGTTTATGTTTCTTAAAAAATAGCCGGATTTGAAAACTTCAACCCAAGTTTCACATATCGGGCTGCTTAGGTTTGGGTTTTCAAATTAGGCTAATTTTTAAGAAACTTAAGCTGATAATAATTTTAACCGGTCTATACTACGTTCGCGTATCATACTATCATATCCAAAACTAAATTATATCTCGGCCAACAAATAGGTAACTACTTTATACTTGAATTTCCCGTTATGATGGTACTGAACCTTTATCACAGAAAATCACAGTTTTTTCGTTTTTCTACTGATATAATAAATGCAAATGGCTAAATTTATTTATGTCTAATCAAAAAAAAAAATCTGAATTTATTTTAATAACTATTTCTACTGCACTGTACTCGGGCACAATACGTTTCAACCAGTTAGCGAGTAAAGTTAAGAAGGTCATCGATACGTATGAATCCGTCGCTTTTTTGTAGTCATTCGAATTTGGTCGGATAACCTGCGCCGAATAACTGTTTTGGTTTAGTCTTAATAATTACTTAATACGAAACAGTTGAAGCTGGATATTTTTACTATATATTATTTGATAAATGCACTAATTTTTGGTTTACATTTACACATCTTAGGTTGAGCCAGTTTCTTGTTTGATGGCGTCAAAGTTATGATGCCGTCGTTTTGACTTTTAGTAATATTATTCATTAGCGCTTGTAGGTTCTGTTTTGAAACTTTTTATGGTAATTATAAACGTCAAGATGGAACGAATACAGTTTTTAGCGAGTTTATACGTCTTCTCATTTAGGCGCTACAATATTTTTTTAAGTTTTCAATAAAGCGCGATTACTTGAAAATTATAAATATTATCTGGCATCTAATTATGTCACAAATATGCACAAATTAAGAGCTATTCGTGTATGTTCATTCTACAGGCGCACATATAATGGTCTTTGAGATACACGAATTCGCAAAACGTTACTCCAGCGGGAAACGCAATATCTCGAAAACCTGAAGACGCACAAATTATATTTATGGCGCACAAATTTGCACAAATATAAGCTCTCTGCCCATGTATGTATTTTATATCTCCGATGATTCGTCTAGAATTTTCTTGCTAGAACAACGTTACTCCAGCAGGAATCGTTTTTACGTTTTTTTTTTTCAAAACTACAAGACGCACAAATTTTTTATGCGGCGCACATTTACAGCAGATTGCGCACTAATTATACGTTCTACTCATATGACTCTAGGTGACACTTTCTTGCTGGCGTAACGTACACGTTCCCAGGTTCATTGCGGAGACCCTAGGCACCAGCCAGAATGTGATATCAAGGCTCTGGTCACGTTATCGTGACACTGGGGAAGTGGCGGATCGGCATGCTGGCAGAATTCGTAAGACCACCCCTAGAGAGGACCGTTTTCTACAAAATACCGCCAGGAGAGAACCTACTCTGACGGCCATGGAAATGGTACAGAGGCTCCAACAGGAGCATCAGCTATTGGTTAGCGACCAAACTGTCAGAAGAAGGCTACATGAGGCTAATCTTCATTCTCGCAGGCCAATTCGTGTTCCTGCTTTGCGACGAGGCAATCGCGGAAGGCGACTATTGTGGGCCCAAGAACACGTGTTATGGGATAATGAACAATGGTCGACAGTTTTACGGATGAGTCTCGGTTTGGATTTCATCCAGATTCGCGAAGAACACGAGTTTGGAGTGTTCCAGGCAGGGAAAGCCGGCTCCAGCATCCACAAGAGGTTCATTCGTACCAAGCAGGAACAATCATGGTATGGGCAGGAATTCGTATAGGCGCGCGAACCGACCTCGTTTTTGTAAGAGGCAACATGAATGCTCAGAAATACTGTGATGAGGTGGTGGAACCTGTTATTATTCCGCATAGGGTGCAAATCGGCCAGCAATTCGTACTCATGCATGATAATGCTCGTCCACACACTGCGAGGCTGGTATCAGCCGCACTTCAAGACAACGACACGTCACGGTAATGAGATGGCCTGCGCAGTCGCCCGATATGAATCCCATCGAACATGCGTGGGACATGTTGCAGCGAAGGGCTATGCACGCCCTCCCTCCAAATCTGGCCACAGTAGAGCAACTTTTCTTGCACCTGCAACGAACCTGGGAACGCATACCACAGCAAGACATCGACACCTTAATTTACAGTATGAATAACCGATGCCAAACTCTTATTAACGTGAGGGGTGGCAACACTGATTATTAAGAGTTAAAATGTCTCACTTTAAGTTGTTTTTTTTAATAAAATTATCCATTTTATTCATTAATTTCATTCGTAGACTTAGCAAAATTTTTAGTCTCTTTGTTATTTTATTTTTAAATTAAATTTTTTTATTTATTTAATTAAGTTGGGCATTAACTGAGTTTTAATTCCATATATACTTCTCTGAACAAAATATTTATAGTTTATCAAAAAATTTAAGAAATACAAAATATCCCTAGACAGTGTTGATGTGTGTATATAATATACTAAAATAGTAGATTATTAACCAAGGGGATAAAGCAGTGTCTTCTTTCGCGGGTGACGATTTAAATCGCGACCGTAGTAGGACCCGAGGTTTACTCCCGAGCGTAGCGAGGGATTTAGGACGAGTCTTGAGTGTAGCGAGGGATTTAAGTTCACCCAAGACTAAGACAGCTTTATCACCGAGGTAAATACTATACTTTTCATACCATTTGTGAAAAAAATAACACAATAATAATATGAGATAAGCATTTATTAAAAATAATGACAATTAAAAGTATAAGTTAACATTGGAAACATTGGTCCAATTACTCCTAGACTAATATTTTTATGTCGGAAAAGCAAAGGCATCAAGCTCATACGGCCTCGTCGGTTTTCGTAATTTAATTTCATAACTGCATAATAAATGCGTATTCCTTTTTCAAAAAGATGTATAATGCTTTATATACAAATTCAATGGTGTAAACACAGATGTAGTTCAGTATAAATTTCGCTAAGTATTCCAAATTTAAATTACATTCTCCCCCTAGAGGTGAATGAAATTCAGTACAATTTTCTTTTCCTGTTTTTAACAGATTAAAAATGACTATTGTTATGTTCGCTTTTTGTGGCATAGAATGTCACTTTTTTGAGCAAGTGGTACAAAAAATCTATACATTGCCTTCATAAATTCTATTTTACTCTATTCCAGGTTCAGAAGTACAGTAAAGGAACTCTCGAAAACATGGCACGACACCCCAATGACTCCTATGGAAAGCGCCGTCTATTGGACTGAATTTGCAGCACGCACCAAGAACTTCACATTCAGATCCCCAGCAGCCACTGTTCCTATGTTCCAATATTTATACCTAGATGTAATTGCTGTATTTGTAATTTTTCTAATAAGTTTAATGGTGGTGGTTAAGAATGTTTTGACATTGTTATTGGGCAGCAAAACAAACAAATCAAAGAAAGTTAAAACTAAATGATTCATGTCGTATTTCTCCTATTTATATAAAGCGATGTTGTGATGTTTAGAATAACAATATACCTATTGTTTAATTTGTTTATTTAAATAAATTTTCATTTACCCTAGAATGTTAATCTCGATACATGTATTTGATAACTTTCAAATTTTCAATGAATAAATCCTCATCACTTATTTTACCAGCTATGTTCTCGTTAAGAATTGTATTCTTCAAAGAAACTACTAGCAGAGCTTGCTTAATGACCACGTTTCGGCGCCTCCCGTAGTATTAGCATTCAGAGGATGCATTGCTGTCTTGACTTTCTGTCTAAGTCTAAGGGCCTGTTTATATGCAAGCGGTACGGCGCGGCCGCGGCGTGCTGTTCAACGGTGACGGTGCGCCGTCAATGTTGAACGGTGCACCCCGGCGCCGTTGGTCAGATGGCAAAACAAAAACCGTAACCGTAGTAACTGAGATTTTAAATATTTTTTAAATTTTTAATTTAATTTTTAAAATTAGCTGTGTTTACATATTTTGGTTTTTTAGATATTTGCGGTTAAATTTTGATTATCAAAACATCTGAATGAACCAAAAATCAATTAGAAGCTAACATATTCATTTTCAAAATCTAACTACTGCAAATAATTCTTTAGATAAGTAGAACTAAATCGATTATTACCGAGCCTGAACGAATATATTAAATCATTCACGCGTTCGACGTTCATCTTTTGGTCCCAACAAGTTATCTATTCACAATAATAATGCGACCGTAATAATATAAAAGAATAAGTTTGACCTTAAATTTACGTGGATATCATTAATATCTATCCAAAGGGCATTTTAATTACGTAAGACACTCGCACAGTCATCTCTCGTCAAACATCCATTCAGTCTCAGTCAGCCGCAGTCAGCCGTTGGAGGCCAGCGAGGACCGGTGACTCTCGCTCGGACCGATTAACTTTCCCATTACTCGAGTGAACATCGCGCGGTCGCCGACCTTGAACTCCAACTATGAAGACCAGTGTACTATCTTTGTCATTTTCGTTACAAATCTTATTAGACTACACTTCAACTATAAATATCTTAGGAATATACCCGTACCAAGGCAAAAGTCACTTTATGGTGTTCCGTGTGTATTTGCTTGAGCTAGCAAAACGAGGACATAATGTCACAGTGATATCCCATTTCCCTGAAAGCAATCCTCCACAAAATTACCATGATATCAGCTTAGCCGGCAGTATTAAACCTATAGAAGGGATCAAGGACTTTGAGAATTCATATACAACGTTGATACTAACCGGTCTTTACCTAGCTACGAGTGGAACGGAAAATTGTGAAGTTATGTTATCAAATAAACAAGTGCAGAATCTACTTAAAGATAAACCTAAGTTCGATGTTGTTGTCGTGGAACAATTCAACAGTGATTGTGCTTTAGGAGTTGCATATAAATTGCAGGCACCAGTAGTCGGAATGATGTCTCACATATTGATGCCGTATCACTACAAGCGATTAGGTATTCCTAACAACCCTGCTTATGTTCCATTTCACTTTCTAGAAGGGGGAACAAAACCTACATTATTTCAAAGAGTAGAAAGGGTTATATTTGACTTTTACTTTAGATCTCTATACTACTTTTTATGTCAGCGAATAGATCAAAACACACTAGCCAAATACTTCGATGATATCCCACCATTAGAAGATTTAGCCGGGGATATGAAGTTCCTTCTGGTGTATCACAACTTTATCTTAACTGGATCAAGACTATTTCCGTCAAATGTCATCGAAGTTGGAGGTTATCACGTTACCGCATCAAAACCATTATCAGGCGTAAGTGCAATTAAAAATGGCGCTCAAATAACATAATTGAACAGAAACAAAGTTCAAGGTCTAATTGGTATGTTTTCTTTTTAGGATCTTAAACAGTTTGTTGATGAAGCAGAACATGGAGTTATTTACATAAGTTTTGGATCAGTAGTAAAAGCATCCACCATGCCAGCCGATAAAGTACAAGACATGTTAGAGGTCATGAAACAACTACCACAGAGATTCGTATGGAAATGGGAGGACCAAACGTTGATGTTCGATAAAAATAAACTGTATACTGCAAGTTGGTTGCCACAAGTGGACATATTAGGTAAATAACAAATTTGGTTCCAATAAAGTATAAGTTCACGTTAAGTTTCTCAATCTCAAACAAAGTAAAGAACAGTCAGAACCACGTTAAACATCTTTCGTAGTAATCAATAAGTAGAAGAAATAAATGAACAGTACCTACATTATTTACGTAAAAAAATCACTGAGGGTGGAATTATTTGCTTAATTCAACCATTCGAATCTAAAGAGAAAAATAATATTCAAAGATTTGGATGTTTCAATTTAAAAAAAAAACGTTGGTTGATACTTAATAACAAAACCGGATTCCAAAGGTTAATAGTTGGCATCACTATCGCTAAATGAAAATTTAAATACACTTGTTTAGACCACTAAAATAATACAGAGGTGTTTACCGTAGCGTGGGTTTGAACCCGAGACCTTCGAATTCGTAGTCTTACCGTCTCCCACTCGTTTATCGCTGCTTTTACTAAATTTGTTTTAACTTATTTTGGTTGTATGATTTCCAGCACATCCAAAAACTCTGGCATTTTTGTCTCACGCTGGAAACGGGGGAACAACAGAAGCAATACACTACGGTGTGCCCATGGTAGCCATGCCCGTGATGGGTGACCAGCCCGCTAATGCAGCAGCTATCGAAGAGAGCGGGCTTGGTGTCCAGCTTCAAATCAGAGACTTAAATAAGGAGAACCTGTTGAATGCTTTCAAAAAAGTATTGGATCCCAAGTTAGTATCTATACATAATAAAAACAATGTAAATTTGCCATGTCTATACATTGAAGATATAATTACATAATACGAGTCGTCTTTATAATAGCAGTAGAATCTAAAACATATTTTTTTAGATTTTTGCTTGTCTGTCTGTGTCACGCAAAAGTAACTGCTAGAGGTCTAACTTAGCAACTGGTAGGTAAATGCTTTTATCTTTGTATTTTATCCTCTATACCTAATTATAAATATAGATTAGGGGGTGTAACTTGATATGAGAGGTTTGTCAATTATAAAGGAAAATGCATGAAATTCTGCACATAGGTTCCCAACACGACATTTATTAATAAGATTTTTGGAGTTTATGCAAATTTAGGATTGAAAGTATTTGAGGGTAGTTCCTCATATTTATAGAAAATCACATGGATATATCGAAATCCTCGCGGACGAAGTCGCGGGCAAAAGCTAGTGCTTTATAAATACAATGGTTAAAACTTTTTTAAGTGAACTGCGTGCCGTATCCAAGCCCAATTGTTGCTATAAAAATTTCGGATGTACAGTCTTACAGTTTGACAAGTACCAGGATATTCAGCATTTTCTTGCTCTTGTCAGAATATTAATACTCGACCGCCTTGTAAAATAAATATATCTATGTCACATGTAAATCATCTCTTTAGTAGCGTTTCACAATAACAACTTTAACATTATTCAAATTATGAAATACGGGTGTTACTCACATAATGTTGGTCTATTTAGTCGACCGCGGTTTCGCCTATACGTCTAGGCATTATAGGCGAAACCGCGGTCGACTAAATAGACCAACATTACGTGAGTAAAACCCGTATTTCATAATTTGAATAATGTTACAAACTCACGTCAGTTTTAATAAAAAAACTTTTACAGTTTTTTGTAACATTATACTGTTATGATATTCCATCTCTGTTTCAGGTTTCGTCAGAGAGTCAAGGAAGTTTCAGCATCATGGCACGACCGGCCCATGTCTCCAATGAACACAGCCATTTTCTGGACGGAGTTTGCAGCAAGACATTCCAATTTTAATTTCAGGACCGCCGCGGCTGATGTCCCGCTTTACCAGCACTTAAACCTAGATGTCGCTATTGTTTTGATAGCAATATGTAGTTTGATATCCATTCCATGCTTTAAAATTATGCAGTTATTATGTTGTAAATCGAAAGAAAATAATAACAAAATTAAAAATACAAGTAAAAAGACAAAAGCGAAACGCGCCTAAAACCTTTTTGTGGTCTGAAAACAATAGTTATTTGTTAAAAAAAGAGCAAAGTTCGTATTTTCTTCGAGTGCTAATCATGAGCCCCGAATAAGTAAAAGATTCGATCAGTGAACAAAACTCAACTTTGCTTCAAGCGAGAGCAAAACTCGAAGCAACATCGAGTTTTGCTTACTTAAATGACTTGAAGCAAAATCGAGATTTGCTTACTGTTTTTATACCACAAAGGACGACTTTTAGAGCTGCTGAGGTAAAAAATATATTATTATTTAATTTTCAATAAATAACAGAAATCATTCATTGTCATCATTTTATTATGCCACACAGAATATTTGTATCATAATACATAGGAGCAATGAGCAAGAATAAAACTACCAAAACATCTTCTAGAAATTAGGCATTCTTCTTTCGCTTTTCCTTCTTTACATTCTTCTTTCTACCAAAGAGGCTTGCAAGTACGAGCAGTACTTTAAATACACTGTAAATCAACAGCACGACAATCGATCCAAAAATGAAGAGAAGATCCAGCATGTAATACTGATAGAAAGGAAGGTCTACTGTGGGGGGTTTCATGTTCACATCTCCTTGGTTTCTGGCTACGTATTCTATCCAGTACGTGGCAGTGTCCATAGCAGACAAAGGCCTATCTCTCCATAGTTGTGATACTTTCTTTGCCTCCTTTTGGTATCTGAAATAAAAAGTATGTTATTTAGATATATTTCTTTAGTTCTGAAGTTATCTTTAGATAATTTAAAATAAATTGTATACCATACCAAAGTCAATAAATCGTTAAGATTCGTCTTATCGAAGATATAATGTGTGTATTTATCATAGAAATTATCGCTCGCTAACGGAGAAGAAAAACATCGTGAGGAAACCTGCATGTCTAAAAGTGCCTAAAATTGCTCGAGGGTGTGTGAAGTCTACCAATCTGCACTTAGCCAGCGTGGTGGACCATGGCCTAACCCTTCTCATCATGAGAAGAGGCCCGTGCCCAGCAGTGGGATATGTAAAATATACAGGGCTGCTTTTATTGTATACCAAAGATATTAATAATAAGAAATATATAATAAAAATAATAATAAAAAGCACATCCAGCATCTTGTACGTATAGTACTAATAGATATAAACTATAAACATCATCATACACAGTTTATTATGTTCGTTTTGTATTGAGAACAAAAAACAACGATATAAAGAACAAACAAATAAGAAACAAAACACTCACTTGTCTAGGAGCACTGTCTGCAGAGCATCACTCAACACTTGTTCATCAAGAGTAGTTATGTCTATCATGACTCCCAAGCCATTCTCTACTGCAGCAGCACCATTGGCGGGCTGATCTCCAAACAGTGGTACACTAACGACGGGCACCCCACAGTGCATAGCCTCGGAGGTACTCAGCATACCGGAGTGGGTTACAAAAGCTGCTACTTTTGGATGACCTAGAAACAATGTTCTAAATAAACATAACATAGCATTACGCCTATTACCTGGAAGGTTGTGACCACGTGACAGAGTTTTGTAAAACCCACATTTCACATGTTATTTTTAGGTCCCGTGTCATGAAGGGTAAGCCTATCGCTATCTACCGGCACAGAATAAATAAGCTACCGGGCATAGTTCGTCGTTTGTCGTCAGAATTATGACATAGGCTATAATATACATTTTCAAAATGGTGCCCGGTTCCAAAAAAAGGGGGTAGGTAGATTATTTTTTTCTTACTGTGGCAATATGGATATCAAATTAAAGATCAAAAAAAAACTTTTTAACAATATACGACTCACATCACAACATAACTGTTTACAGTTTACACAATAATTGTCAAAAAGAGTCCCAAACCTATATAAATCGGGCTAATCAAAGTATAATTTTATAGTGAGAATCTATTCGAGTACCTAATGACATTGCCTGTACTGTTTGTTATTAAAAATAAAAAAATCGGCAATAAAATTAAATTATTATTATAAAAAGTAGAAATAAAATACGTGACTGCTTTAAAATAATAAACTGAAAAGAGAAAAACAAGCATCACCATCTATAAAGAGGAAAGGTTTTGTTGTTTGTTTGTTAATACCTAAAAATCTTCGAATCTATTAAACCGATCTCAACGAAACTTGGTGTGGGATAGTTTAAGACTCCAGGAATGTTATAGGCTAATTATCGACCTACCTATAGAAGTTTTTAATAACTATAGTAGTATTAAAATTAACATTCTGCGTTCATCAACTCTAAGACTAAAAACACTCATGAATAACGACTTACATAGAACAGCTACTTGTGGCATCCATTTTCCTAAAAATACGTTACGGGGTGCTTTCCAGTCCGTAATATCTGTTTTCCAAACAAACTTCATATTACTCTTCTCAATCAGTTTTATTATTTCATCGATGACTTTGCGAGGAAATTTTGATGCTACCGTTCCGAAACTAATATAAACTACTCCGGTATCTGATGTGTCCAAAAACTTTTGTAAAGCCTGGAAAATTACACTATTTATAAGACAGGATAACTTTGTTACATTGATAATTAATTAGCATATTCCTAGCCAAGATTTTAATTCGCAATAAAAGAACAAATATAAAAACAAAATGTAAATTAGGTGAATAAACAAACTAAAGAGCATATTACACCTTCCTAAATATCGGGCCCGATATTTAGTGTCCGATTTAGGACAAGAAATTCAGTCGCCAAAGCGCCTGATTACACGTTTACTGATTTAGGACACTAAATCAGACGCTAAGGACGAGCGACAAGTGACGGACGTGTCGAGTGAAAAGAAGTGTGACGAAATGGCCCCGATAAAATCTAGCAAGCATGAACATTATGAGGGTCTTAGAACTAGAAGACTTCAGAAATTATGTTCGAATGGATTCAAAAGATTTTTTTTTTTTTAATTTATTATAATTTATTATTCAGTGTTATAATTTATAACACTATAAATAATAAATATTTCACAACTTACACACAACGCCATCTAGTCCCAAACTAAGCAGAACTTGTTCTATGGGTACTAGAATAACTGATACTAATACATATTATACTTTTCTTTTGTAAATAAATACTTATTATACATAGAAACACCCAGACTAAGAAAAGCGGGAATCGAACCCGCGACCTCGGCGTCGCAGACAGGTACACTTATACCCACTCCGCCATCCGCTATGATGATAATAATATATTATTAAATCAGAAAAAAAAATATCAGTGCAAAGCAGAGATTAGTCGTAACGTTGCGTTTTCTGGCAACGGGAAGCTCGTATTCTGATTTAAAATTTACAGAATTAATATTCCAACCCTCATCCAAACGTGCGCTCGCGATGGTAGGCGAGCGGCGACTGAGCGTCCTAAATGTGATTACACTCTTCCGATTTAGTATCCTAAATCGATTTAGAACGTCGGAAACCATTCTTGTCCTAAATCGCATCCTAAATCGGATGCTAACTTCCTAAATGCGATTAGACTTTCCTAAATTTAGGAACGACTAAATATCGGGCCCGATATTTAGGAAGGTGTAATAAGCTCTTAAGACTTGTGTCTACTGAGAAATAGTTAAACAATGGGTAGACATAGAGTACATAAATGTGGGTAGATTACATACCTTATCTACATCATGATTATGTTGATTTATATGCATGCCACCTACTTCTATAACATTAGGTCCATATAACCGAGGACCGGTTATAGGAAAATATTGATTCAACATTATTAAAGACATATTTTTGCCCAGTTCCTCCAGCGATGGGATTTCAGGATACACATCATTCACGATTTGTTGATCACTTTTCTGAATCATTTCTCTATAATACAAATTCATGCCGAAATTAATTATGGCGCTCTTTACCCTGCTTAGTAAATTCGGCTTTGTACCAGTTGCAAAAAAGTGGTTCGGTACAAACGCTGGATGGTTAGAAGCTCCTAGCCTTGAATACGTCCATGGCATCAAAATATGAGCGGTCATTCCCACGACGGGTGCATTCAACTTGTGAGCGATTGCCAGACCACAGTCCGACACAAATTGCTCAACTATTACCACATCGTAAGCCTCTAACTTCACCAAGTTTTTTATGTGAGGGTTTGTCATTAGCTTTTTACAATTAGTATTAGCGATGTACTTAAACTCTTGAGCCGTTTCGTATGCCATTCGTATGTCATTGTATACAAGTTTCAGATGCGCTTCCACATTTACATTATGATCGGTATGTTGATTGTCTTGAAGTGATATTTGTCGTAGTTTTGGCAGCTTCTTCAATGGATGGTAGTTAATCACAGTCACTTCATGTTCTCTTGTAATCAATTCTTCTATTATAGCTGAATAGTATATGTGGTGGCTTCGACCGTTATACGGAAATATTGCTAATATTCTGTAAGCTTCACATTTCACAAAGAAACATAATAATAACCAATAGAGCAATTTCATCTTTGTACTGATATACACAACACAACCTGCTCGCAGGACCGTTGAGAAGTAACTGAAGTTTGTTGAGGTAGGTATCAACTTATTTCAGATGTACAATTGTAATTATTTAAATTGTGCTCACATCGTGAACAAATACTTTATTCCGTACGACGTTTTTTTGCTCACATGATTGTAGTTTACCTAATTAAATGGTAGGTATCTAACTACAACTGAAAATCGAAAAAATTATGATACATTGAGGAAGTACGATCTAACTCGGTCACAAAATGCCCAAATTGCCTCTTCTTATAATTTGAGCTTCAAGTTAATCCACATTTCCCTTGAAAAAATCTATACTCCTGATTTTCCAAAGAGTTCTATCACATGAATGCGTACTAAGTGGAAAAATAAGACTAGGCAATAGAAGAACAAAGTAGCAGACACTGACATCTGTCTGTTTTAGAATTGACAGGACCCATAAGCAGCCATGTAAAACACGAAAAAAATATAAATATTTCCACTCATTCCACCAAACATCAATAGCTATCACCGGAAGCTTGCATTCAAAAGAATGGATACAATAGGAAACACAAGTGAAAAGGCCCTCGTACCATAAAATTAAATACAACACATCTGTACTGGTACGTATACACCGTAAAAAGCTAGAAGTTTAATTAAGGGTCAATAAATACATGCATGTATTTATTATAATTATGGTTTATCATATACCAACATGCCCAAAAAGAACTTGCTTATCTTGAAATAAATGTTATAGCGCGCGTTTTAAAACGCGCGCCAAAGTGGCATTCGGTCGCTCGCCGTTCGGAGACCTTCAAAATAGTTTCCCGTCGCGCCGCAGGTTCGGTCGCAGTTCACGGCGCGCCAGTCGCCGAAAAGGCAGTTCGTTCGCCAAAGCTCGCTCTCTTGGCCGACGCCCGCGCACCGATACACACGCGCCAAAGTAATCCTCCGCGTCTCGCTGGCTATACGCCGCCATTTTGTGTGAACTTCTTTTCGTGTCATTTGTTAACATAATATACCTAGTTCCTAGTGACTAATTGTTTTTAATAACTTTATGGGTGTTCTTGTTTTTTTTTTATAATAGACGATCTCTTTTCACGCAAAATTAAAACTTCGTTTGTTTTCTCTCCCTATCACCAACCCAGACAGTTATAATGTCCATTATATTCTAATGACATTTTTACCCACTTTAGGTCACTACCCGCTGCAAATATGGCATGTTGCTGCAAAGCGTGCAAATGTAAGTTCAGAAGCTTTCAGTTTCAGCTCAGAATAATGATTTTAGTAGATACTACTTCCTTCACATTATTATTATTTTTTCCAAGAGTTATTAAATAATTCAAGAAATAAAAAGAGATTTATTGATTTCAGCAAGTAATACTGCAACAAGCTGTTTGGGACGTTGTGATCTACCAAAACACAAATGCTTGTACAAGGACGACGTAAAACCGGGACCTATTCCAAAATGCATGGGATGGCTATACAACGCCAAAGATTCTCCTGAACACCAGGTACAATAATTCAAGTCAAAATTTACACAAATTTGCCTTGTTTATGAGAAAGTACAAACTGCAATATTACGATTGAAAAATATTACTCCAATGGGGCTCGAATAAAAAGTTAGGATACAAGTATTTGAAAAATACGCCATAACAACAGTATGAAGTTAGTCTTAACCTACCCTACTGTAGGGAGAAACTGAGTTTCTCAATAGATGGCGAGCCCCACTGGAATCATTATTTCTCAGCCGTAATATTGTATAATAAATGCATAGCAAAGCTTAAATTGGTTTAAATATTAAAAAGTAAAAATAACCAGCTCAAACAAAATCTTACCTTGGCAGTTGAATAAAAATCTCTCCAGATTGTCAGCAATAGGTATTAAGTGACTTTAAACCTAAACATAATGTTAATTTTAGCTGAGGTGTGGCTGGCGACCCGGGCACATATCCTGTCCTGTGCTCAAGCGGATCGAGGCCCACAACAGCTGCCATAGAGAATGTTCGACTTGCCCATATAGATGTTCACGACCATCCTGTGGAGGGCCATGTCCACGACCAAGCTGCATCAAACCATCATGTATACCTTCATGCGCACCAATCCCGTGTCTACCTTCGCCTTCTTGTCCCAAACCATCAAATCCTTGCCAGCCACTTATTAGAATTGTCAGGCACGCCGGCAACTATGCCATATACACAAAGCCCGATAGTGTCAGCAACGCTCCTTCGGGACCGTACCCTTTAAAGTACGTCCTCAACGTGGATGATGAGGAACCAAATCCAAAAGCTACACCAAAATATAGCGTAGAAGCAAAATTCAATGATTACCATTTCGATTACACAAGTTCCCAGGCTTCCTTTGTTCTCGACTTTTCACCACCTGAACCTAAATGTGCTAGACCTTGCCCTAAGAAAAGCATACCATGCTTTCCAGAATGTTGAAGGAATTGCTTACATTTACACCTTCAAGTGTTTCTACGCAGAACATTGATTTCATTGTTTGGTTGAAATACAGAAACTATCAGATAAAGCAAACGGTATTACGCACCCTTTTATATAAATATCAAAGAGAATATCATTTCTTTCTTTTAAAAGATATTTAATTTACTTGAAATAAACTAGTAGAACTAAAAAATCATCATTAAACACTCATCTCTATCCTAATTACAGAATAAAGTATATTTTCACATAACCTTGTTCGTTTTTTTGGAGATTAATAAAATAAAAACAATCTTGCTAAAAGCACTGTCAGACAACAGTAAACTCAGTAAAGCTGTGTGCCTGCACTAAATACAGCAGAATATAATATATAATACTGGATCCATAGACTAATATATAATACAGGAGATGTTGATTTGATCACGCGCTGGCACGCGCGTCTTCGTGGGTGCAAGTGCGTCCTCGCGCAGTCTCGCCAATAAATAACATTAAAGTGTCTGTTGCCACCTTTGGCGTGATGGAATGGTATTTCAACCTTTGCAATACCATTCCATCACGCCAAAGGTTGGGGATTTGAATTTATTCAAATCCCACTTGTGCCCTAAACATTTTACAACCGTTTCTCAGTATAATTTTCTATTAAACCAAAAGGACTAATTCTGTTATTGTCAGGCGTTCCCCGCTGCAAAATGCAAAACTAGTGGCTGAACGCCGCGCCGGTCTTTTACACGTCATATAAAACTAGTTGTCAAATCTCAGATGTGCGGCAGCGCAGAACAATGCCGCAAGTTTTGGCAGACTTATTTGAATAGATATTTTCTTTAATTTCCTCTCCATATTGATTAAGTGCCCTTTGGCTTAAAATAATCAATTTATTAAAAGTAGGTCAGCTGGAATCATTCCAATTGAAAAAAAATCTACTATGATCTCCTGGCTGTTTTCTATGTACGGACTGAGCATCAGAGAACATAGATGTAGCGGAGCGAGTGATGCTTTGTCTATGCTGAGCATAATGCAAATGGAAATAGGCAATAAAAAGCTGCCAGAATACAGAAATTTTCTATTGCATTAGGAAAATGTCTGACTGTAGTTGCATAGAATTATGAGATGTGATATCACATCGTAAAGAAAATAGTTATTTATGGTAGAAGTGAGAAAAAGTTTACATTTCTGTTGTGAGTGCCAATTTTAAATCTTGAGCTTGCGAAGTAGTCTTGAATTGAATCACGAACTGGAAATTAAATTTTCTCACGCGTTCCATACAAAACTTTTTACCTCTTCCAGTGAGAAAATATTAAGATTTAAATAAACTCGTACTCGATTGCTTAACCTGGAATAATTCCATGAAATACGACAGTAATACCGATTCAGAATGCGTTTTAGGGCCTTTTGTAAGTCGCAACTAATTAAATATGTCGTACACTTTCAAATACTTTTCACGTGTTTTTCTGGTAAAAAGCAAACTTTTGTGTTAGAAGCAAGTTGGAGTTCCACAAAGTTCTTGATCACTGGATTCACTATTATTTTGTTAAAAAGTTCCAATAAACAATTAAACATAAACTGAAAAGAATTTATAGTTGCCCGCGATGACTGACACAGACACAGACTTTTTTTTTAAGAATGTATTCAGAAATTCGTTTCGTAACATTTATTTATACCTCAATTTATACAGTCTAATATTAAGTACCTGATTTTAATTAATTTAATGGCGAATCACGAATATAAAAACATTAAAATACTAAATAAGCGTTTATTCATATAATTTAAAATAATTAAAACTTATCGTTTGTAGTTATTTAATAAAATTGATGTTAATGTTTAGTACTAACCTACATGGTGGCTGTTTTGTTTTTTTTTCAGCGCCTATTCATTGGAAGGATTTTGTTTCGAAATTTGAATCACTTTGCCTCACTAGTGAGTAAAAACGGTTTTTACTCACTGAATTCTGGCAAGCAAACGATCTTTTTCGTGCTGGTGTGGTGAAAATGGTATTAATGCAAGTGAATCTACACTATCTACACAGGTTTTGCAGAGTAATAATAGTACACTATAGATGTCCAACAACACTTTATTTTCTAACGCAGAACAAAATATCTATAACAAATTAAAATAAATACATCACACTATGTATTGAGTAAACTCCTAAATTTAGCTCGGGTTGCCAGACTTCTGAGCTAGTGCCATCATATTTTCATTGGCTAACATTTGGAACTCATGGAATCTTTGTGATACTCGCTGGTTTGTTCGCAGATACTTTTCCATACAATTCAATGTACATTTCTCCTGAAAATTAAAGCAAATATTTTAAAATTGATATTATGATTGTAAACCAAATTATCTGGAAGCCAAATTTAATTTAGATGGGTAAATGAAAATTATAATATTATTAAATGTAAAAATGTAATCCTTTGTTACACTTTTCAATATTTATTAAACACATTTTTTTGTTACACTTAGTACTGGGTATTTCTAATTTCTTTATTTTCTTTAATACGCAAAAATACTAGCATCTTTGCCTGTGGTAGGTCGTTAAATCAGCATACATTGCCTCCTTCCACTATACTCCATACGGGATGTATCTAACATTATTGTAGGCACACAAAAAAATAACATTATTAGTTTTTATAATCTGGTTTTAGGAGCTTATGAAGTATGATGATACTTCAGTTAAAAAGTGAGTAAAATTGTGTACAAACCTCGCCAGCTTTGAGTGTTCTTGAAGTAAAATCATGTATACAGTCGACGAAACAAAGTTCTGACAGCTTATTGTACTGGACCAAGAAGTCTTTGAACTGAAACATATCAAATAGATGAGGTTGTATTATCTATAATCAGCTTTTTTTACTATATATGATTTATTTATGATTATAAAATAATATCATTCGTTACAAATTCTAGCATTTCCTTTAACTCAGGCGCTCATTTTAATAATGTAGATTAATTATTAGGAAAAAGAATATTTTCTTACTGTTTTGATTTGATCAGCTTCGGTAATTTCAGCCATTTCGAATGGTTGTTGAATGAAATTAATGTGATAATTACTGTGCACTTTGTTACTATAATATTTAGTTTATTTATCGACAAACTTTTAAATAAAATAAGAGGAATGATCAATTCAATTCAAAAATTTGAGGTTATTTTAGTTAGGTCTCTCAAAATCAGAGATTGGGCAGTGTTGCTATTACTATTTTGAAGTATTATTTTTTGCTTAGCAGGTGTTTAAATAAATTTTAAAATACAAAACATCATTGCATTATAGCGATTCGGATTTTTAAGAAAATTTACATTTAATTTTATAAATTTTCAGAGTACAATATTTTTAACGCACTTTTTTTGCGTGTTGAGAAACGTAAGTGACGATGCGTTTCGAAAATTTGTCAAAATTGTGACATTTGGCGTTCCTCGCTTAAAGTTAAACACATATTGTGCATTATATTTTGCCTATTTCTTTTACTCACACCGAATAATTATATGTCGTTCTCTATTGTATTTACAAATTGAATCGTCATTGCTAGTATTGCTACTTCTGTCAAACAAATGGTGGCACAAATTTCACACTATCAGTCGGTTTGTAATATAATTTTGGATTAAAAGAAATAAATTGAGTCTTCAGATTCAACAAAATGGAAGAAATCGGAATTGTATTACCCGAAAAGGTAACATATTTTTTAACAACAGACAGTCACATGTAATATGACAAATTTGCTAAAAATATTGTTGTTTTAGGATGACCAAGTCACGGATGCAAAGGGGCTTATTGTGGGACCGCAAACGATCGATGAATTGGAATCTGAAGATTTATACACTAAATATAAGGTAAGTTATCAAATTTTTTGCTGACAACATCTAAAAAGAGTGAACTATCAACTCAGGAGAATATAATTCTACCTCTTGCTTTGTTTATGGCACAAAACTTCTTAAATCCGACCGAAAGCCTTTCTAAAACGTAAGAACCAAATAATATAGTTATAACAGATATGTGTTTTTAACTAGTTGAGTAAACAAAGATTAACTAATTAGTAATATCAACTTTCCATTTAACAATGTTTAGTACAATAACCTCATACGATAAATTACAGAAGCTGCAACGCATGTTAGAATTCCTGGAGGTCCAAGAGGAGTACATAAAGGATGAACAAAGGAACTTGAAGAAGGAATACCTCCATGCCCAGGAGGAAGTGAAGCGTATCCAATCTGTGCCACTTGTCATAGGACAATTTTTGGAGGCTGTTGATCAGAATACTGGAATTGGTATGTCAGATACATATAGGATATATAAGGATGATTGTAATGTATAGCACAGATTCAACGTTAACTAATATGTTGCTAGTTTTGGACATTATTCTTTCTGTAACAAGATTAAAAATTGCAAATATTGGCAGTAAATTTAATAACTACTGTTAAATTTAAATAATGAATTAAGAAGACTGGAGACATCCTGCAGCTTGTGCTGATAAGTAAATGATAGAAACAGTCATAATTTTATTTAATCCATTAATCTGATACTTCTAGAGCCAGTTCTTTAAAGTTAGAGAAACCATTATGTCTAAATCTATAAAAAGATACTCCATTGACTATAATCTGTTCATCTCATGTTTTCAATTATAACAATTAATTTCTTTTACAGTCGGCAGCACAACAGGTTCAAATTACTATGTCCGCATCTTATCAACGATAGACCGGGAGCTGCTGAAACCCTCTGCCTCGGTGGCACTCCACAAACATTCTAATGCACTTGTGGATGTGCTCCCACCTGAAGCTGACAGCTCTATTTCTATGCTGCAAGCTGGTATGTATTGAAAACTTTGCCTTATACATTAATAAACTGCCATTATAATGGCGAAAAAGCCGTAACTGCCATCCAGAAAATAAATTGAAAATCACTTAAGTCTTGGTAATAAAGATTAAATTGCAAATTATTTTTCAAATATAAGTTACACCCTTTTACCATATGACCACAAAATATGTTTCTTAAATTTAAGTGTCCACACTGATACCCACAGTTATAAACAGTAGATCTAATTCAGAACTAAGAAACAGTATAACCACTAATTTTTAAGTTTAAAACTTTCATAGTTATTTTAAATAGTAAAATTATGATCAGGCAGATAACTTTTTTATTTTGATAACTTTTATTTTGATCAATTGAATTTGCTTTAGTATGCACATAAATGCTTATTGTTCAAATACTGTTAATTGTATTAGGGCTTGCCTGTAAAGATAGTGTAAGGATTAAAAATAAATATATATAAAAATAAAAAATATTCAATTAAACAGATGAGAAACCCGACGTACAGTACTCAGACATTGGAGGCATGGACACACAGAAGCAGGAGATCAGAGAAGCAGTAGAGCTCCCTCTCACTCATGTGGAGCTGTACCGACAGATTGGTATTGAACCTCCACGAGGTGTGCTCATGTATGGACCTCCTGGCTGCGGGAAGACTATGTTGGCTAAAGCTGTTGCGCATCATACCACAGGTAAGAATACTCTTTATTATTTGATCATATTACTGTAGCCCAATAAATTCCGATTTGTGATTGATTACTCTACTGACAAAAACCTTCTTGTAACAAAATATTGTTTACTTATCTGTAACTGCTGTTAGTTTTTATTTTATACTAGCTTTTGCCCATGGCTCCGTGTAGTGTCGTTAAAATGTAGCTTGAAAAAATATCATAATTTGGTATAAAGGTAGACAGCACAGGGCGTAGGGCAGGAGCCCTAGCTCCATTCCAAATTGCATTGAAATCGCTATAGCCGTTCAGAAGTGAAAGCGTAATAGACAGACTAAACGCATGTTAACATACCTGTTCTGTGGTATAGGTCTCATGGCTACTTTAAATTATTATGTGTAGAATTCCTAGTGTTCTTACTACCGTATCGACAGAACCTAATCATTTTTATTTATTTCAGCTGCCTTCATTCGCGTGGTGGGTTCAGAGTTCGTACAGAAATACTTGGGTGAAGGGCCTCGCATGGTCAGAGACGTGTTCCGTCTAGCCAAAGAAAACAGCCCTGCTATCATCTTCATTGACGAAATTGACGCTATTGCTACCAAACGGTAAATAATAAACTTCCTTGCATAGAATTACAAAGCCATAAAATATTAGATATTTAAAATACTCTAAAAATTGCTGTAGATGTAATTATATAAGTCAATTATATATATCAGGTCAAGGTATGGCTAGTTAGCCACAGCGCGCGGCATCGCCCGCGTGGTGCATCGATAAAATCATGCCGGAATAATTTAGCCTTCTAATAGAAAAAGATTTTTACAATCTGCTCAGTAATTTTAATTAAATTATAGAAAACAAACAAATTCTCTACTATTAGTAGAAATAACTTATTGCTATTTCCAGATTTGACGCACAAACGGGCGCAGACAGAGAAGTCCAGAGAATCTTGCTGGAGCTGCTCAATCAGATGGATGGCTTTGATCAAACCACTAATGTTAAGGTAATCATTAAGGACTAGATAATTATTTGTATAATGTTTGTGTGTCATTTCAATAAGTTTGTGTTCTATCTGCCAATGGACGAGATTACTAAAAGCTCATCAGATGTCGTGGTGATGACCCAAAATGTATGGAATGAGCATGTTTGTCTATCTGCCAGAACCATTTGCCAGTAAACTTCTACATAGAAAATTATATTTGTAGACTCCTTATTCATAAAGCTATGTTAACTTTTGCAGGTGATAATGGCAACAAATCGTGCTGATACCTTGGATCCTGCTCTCCTCAGACCTGGTCGTCTGGACAGAAAGATTGAATTCCCTCTACCCGACAGGCAAGTATAACATATAAAACATTTATCTAATACATAGCAAATACTTCAGGAAAAAGTCGTCTCTCGCCTTGGTTAATTTTATGTGGGCTGAATGATAATATCGTTGCAATGCAATGTAAACGCGTCCCTTCATATTAAAAGACTTACGAAATCATGTCTCCTGTTCCTGATATTTTAACCAAAACCAGTCCAAAATAAAGAATAATGTAAATGTTCCATAATTAAATATATCAACCTTAAATGTATCATTAGAAAGTTCATTTTTCAATAACAAACCAATTGAAAATGTCTTGAATCGAATTGCAATGGAAAGTTATTTTATTTTAAAGTCTTGTATTGTAAAACATTAACATAACATCATGCCTAAAAAAACATTATAATTATTTTGTTATCTTGGATGCAGGCTTCAGATTTGACCAAGATGGTATTATTGCATCGCTATAGCCAGGCCACAAACAAACAATCTCCTATATAATCAATAACATTACTTTCAGGCGTCAAAAGCGTCTGATTTTCTCAACGATCACGGCCAAGATGAATCTATCAGAAGAGGTGGACCTTGAGGAGTTCGTGGCGCGGCCGGATCGCGTGTCTGGCGCTGACATCAACGCCATCTGCCAGGAGGCCGGCATGCACGCCGTGCGGGAGAATAGGTAAGACATTTTACTTACAAAATGACCGCCCTTTAGCACAGCTGACTACTCTTGCTAAACGATTCGAATAGGACGTAGTTCCTCGTAGAATCGACAAAGACAAAAGAAATTGATGTTTTTAGGTGGATGACCACGCCATAGTCGAATCGTTTATTAAGATTGGCAAGCTGTGCTAGGGAAGCAGCACACGTTTAGTATAGTTCGCACGCCGAATGATGATCCCTATGACGTTTCAACTGACAGTATTAGTTATGCGAAACAATTTCGATAAAATACTGTTTTTTAGGCAAATGTCATGTCATTCAGCCAGGTCATTCAACATAATAAGCAATACTTATTTATATTGAAAAAAAGATTACGCGCATTGATGGAAAACATGAAAAAAATGAAAACACTAGATAAAAAAGTAACAGCTTTATTATATTTTATTTTACTATACTTTAATTTTTATTCAAATTGCATAATTAAAAGAGTTTAGAATTCTTTTTTTTAGAATTCTTGTTAGTTTAATTTTGAAGATCCGCTTGACCCTGTATCAGATTCAGATTGATATAAGTAAAATACAAACTGCAAAGCATTTGTTTAATTTTTCCAACAAATTATCGATATTTTGTTTATCGATGTGTCCCTTCTTAGTCGATAACAGCTTGACGACGTAACTTTTGCAGCACGTACATGTACATTTGCATTGAGTTTTTTTCCATTATTTCCGAACATTACGTAATAATTTCTTAATATTCATTTTTATAATTTACAAATGTACAAAATTATGATTTTTTCGACTTTTTAATGGACCTCTAAAGGATTTGATGTGACAGGACGTCAGTACAATGTTAAGCGCTAACGAACTGTCATAGGGATCATCATTCGGCGTGCGACGTATAGTAACTTGTTTTTAAATCAGAGAATACCAAGTATGAGTGAGCCATGTAAATATTTTGATTTGTAGTAATTCTGTAAAAATAGCTCTGAACATAATGAAACTTATCGCTGTTTCACAAAATGCCTAGAAGTGGAACACCCAGTCTTAGTTTTGTGTTTTAAAGCAAGCGTAAATAGGTATCTCATAGATAAGCGTGCTCCTCTGTAAGACTGCATCATTAATTACAAACAGGTCAAAAGCATGCCTATCCACCATTAAAAAAACAAAGTGCTTTAACAAAGTTAATAATCTAACACCATTTCTTTACAGATATATTGTGCTGCCTAAAGACTTCGAGAAGGGATATAAAAATAACGTCAAGAAAGATGAAAGTGAATATGAATTCTACAAATAGTGTATTAGTACTAATATTACCTTTTTTATTTACTATTGTTTGAAGTGTAATAAAGTAATTGATTAAACAAACTTAATACTTATTTTCAGCAATTTCTTTGTATTTAGTATTTTCCTATTTGAAGAAATCCTTAACATATTGCGCTAACCCAAGAAATTGGGTTAACTTAGATACTAAATCTATTCTTTTAAAATCAATTTTTTTAAATTTTTTACATTAGATAGAAGGCCAGAAGCAATTACGCTATCCAATGGTCCCAATGACAAGGCCAAATACACACATTCACTCACACAAGCACACCCAGTCTCAGAACAAATCTTTGTGAATCACACAAATATTTGTCCCATGTGGGAATCGAACCCATAACACCAGTGCAGTGGAGAGCGGCGAGGCGACCGCTTAAACCACTACACCACACGTGCAGTGCATATATAAAATGCAGTGTCCTTACTGGCTTACTTAGAATCAACGCAAATTTATGGAAGATTATTAACAACAAACAACATGAATTTGCATATTAAGAGGAAAATCTGATTGCTAACTTTTTAATTTATTATCTCTTTATTGCCTCTTTGGATAACTAATGATGTTACTTAATTTGAAAAATGTATGTAAATTATTAAAAATATTCGAATACCCAAAAAACATATCTATCATTTTCAAGTTGAGTAGCTGATGATGGTAGGTACATCTGCTCAGCGGTTAGGAGTACGTGAATAATTATTTTAATATACGTTTAGACCTCTAGCTGTATGCTTTTAAGTTATACTTAGATGAGGCGACGTTAAAAATTACCTTATGCTCATAACCTTATAATATCTAGGGTTTTTCGTACCTGTTCTACATACATACATACAGTCTTAAATGGGAATGTTGAATGGTGAAGCTACTTCACTAAAGAGAGACAAATTAAATTGTTTAAAAAAAAAAAAATATGGCAAAATGTCGGTTACATAGTTCTTGAAGTCGGTGTTAAACATTTTCTTCGTAGTATTTTTTTTTAATTAATATAACGTAGTTTCGAGGTGGTTCCTATATCTTCAGTTAAGGGTCTAAAAAATGGGATCCAGAGTAAATGGAGGTGATTATAGGCTTTTACCTTAATTTTCGTATATTTTCTGAAATAATTTGTCGCAGCAGTCGGCAAATGATGATGTTGAGCTGGGTGCAAGCTACAAACTCTTAACGAAAAGGAGTTTCTTTAAATAAAGAATCATTAGGACCGGTAGCTGTATCCTTTCAAGATGTATTCAGATGAAGAAAACAGAAACAGAAACCCTTTCACGGCTTCCCTTCCAACACGGCAACCAATCGTGATAAAAATTGGTATGACGATAGCAGGCAGGAACACAGGCTAGTTTCATCAACAAGCATGCCTTTAAATAATTAAAAAACAAAGCATAATTTCCAAGTCTATATTCTGTAACAGTTCTTAACAATGTGATTTTACAAATATGAAATAATACAATATATTTGGCATAATACCTTATAAAAAATGACGTGAATGTAAACAATAAATTAGAATAGATTTCACTCCATCAACTGAGACAAGATGACAATCATTGTGATGTGCTTAATATAAACAATGTAACACTGAACATTGTAACAAATAATTAAGTGCAATAACTAGTATATAATTAACAATAAGGGCTAACGTTTTTTGACTCACCAGGTGATGCCACTGTAGAGTAAGATCTGTCAAAGTTTGTTGACAAACATTGATTAATTCCTACCATTGAGTTAATGTTTTATAGAGGCACAATTATTTTTTGAAGTTTTGAAGACAAACATTTTGGAACAAAAATTATTAATAAGTACGGATTTTGTTGTTACTATTTCAAGTGGGACATTGATAGGTGCCTTATGCACAAGTGTATTCTCTGTCGATCGTGAAAAGTTTGTCTTCTGAACGCCCTAACAAACCGTGTCTCTATAGACACTTATAAACTCAACGACCGCATAGCCAACCTGCAAATTGTGACATATGACATTTCGGAGTCCTCACGCTACACAAGCATACCTAGCGGTGAATTCATACGCGATAGCCCTCATTACGCTACGACCGCACTGCGGTTCAAATTCGCGAGAGATTATGTAAAAGTGGAATTAACAACAAGTAATTACATTTAATATGCTATTTATTTCAAAGGATTAATTTATGTATTAGTTCGCCAATAATTATTTAACATTCTAGCTGGCTTTAACTTCATTATCGCCGTATATGGCCTTCAGTCTATACATCTAAATGATTACTGAAAATGTCACTATTATATTTCAAGATAACAAAACGCGTATAAAAACCGCAGTAAGGTTAGCTCTAAAGGCTTTTTAAGGCACTACGAATCCTAATAAGGCGTGGTCAATATCTAAAATTACTCTAATCATGATATTTCTTAACTAGCTGCATATCGTATAGTCAACTAAAGTTATAATTTAATATATTAGGTACATTTCTGTTACGTTGAGTACGATATAGACGTTTTATATAATAAGGGGCGACAAGAAAGGCTCGTGGGCTTTCGAATCACAGTTATTAATAGACCAATTACTATGACTAATTTAGAAAAATAAGTAACATTAATATCATATAATCATTAATAACATGTATACTTAAAATAACACATGGAAAATGTTGTGACTGACATTTGCATTGTGAAATGTAAAACTCATGAATGTGAATGAGACATATCTATAGGCCTTGATTTTCTTTTATTCCTTCACTATCAATGAAATCTGTACAAAAGTATGAGCATTGATTGAGCATCGAGTTGTCGATACAGCGATCGCTTTATTTACCAATATATCGGACAAACCTGCTATACAGTCTCTATCTACTATCGTCACAAGCTACAAACATGTGAATTTTGTATAAACGCCAAATATTTCTGCCCTATTGAAGTATATTATAGTAAGTGAGGGGTGCATGAAAGGAGCCTCCCCGAGTGACGTACACAACGATTCCCTACGTCCGGCGCACCCTGGGCAATTTGCGAGATCACCAAAGCGAATTGGCTAATCCTTTCACCACGATGGCAAGTCAAAATAAAATTTGACTCAGCCATCGACACGACAAAGAAGAAGAAGTGAAGTCAGTGGTAGACAAAACAAGTCAGTTATTTTTAAATTTCTATCATCCCCTTAAACTTAATTGAACATAAATATGACATGGCGTTTTTGCATACAGCTTCGATTCGCTGCTAAACTTGAAAGGGGGCAAACTAACACAAAAACTAGAAGTCATAAAATCATTACACATTATGCATTATGCACGCTGAGAAGAGCGAATATTGCCTGAATTTACAATATCATACGTAAATTATATATTTAAATATGTTTCCTGAGACTATTCGTCATCGTATATTATGTCAAGTACATGCGAACTACGGACTATATAGTATATATACTAGGTCATTCCAGGTACATGCAGTAGAATTTGAACTCTGTAAAAAGGAATGCGACAAAGTGTTAGAAAATGATTCCCAACAGTCGAGATTTGCAGACAATTTGCGATTTATTAAAATAGAGAGCCTGAACTTTATCTACATAGATACAACGGGCGCTTGTCTAATGCCAACTGTTTTTTATTTTTTTGCTAATCACTTCTTTTCCGGAATGTACAGCTGCCGATTGCAAATTTACAAAAAAGCGATTCCTAACTCTAGCCTAAAGAAAAGTGTATAAGTTTAATAAGTACAAGGCATCCATAATACTGATAATAAATCGATTTTTTTAATTTTCTGGCACTTCATGGTAGTAATTTTAATTATAGTTAAAGAAAATACTTTTTACACAAGATTTGTTTTTAAAGACGAACACTAACCTTTTAAAAATACATAAAGACTGTATGTCGAAGAAAATATGCTCTTTTCACAATAATATTTTGATAGAAATATACTAAATGATATTGAATTGACTAATTGGACGGGGCATTAATTTGAAATTGAAAAATTCTTAATTCACAGTCATTATATAATATTTCATGGTACTAGAAGCCCTTTTTAACAGCATTAATATACTTAATAAACTATATTTATAGATATAAAGATACAAAATAGAGTAAAATCGAAGGAATGTGATAAATATCAGTTCAAGAGTATAAATACGTAAGTAGTGGAATGATTCACTGGGACTGCGATGGCTAAGAATATATTTTATAATTTAGTGCTGCACACATTAAATATAAACTTAACAAGTTGCCTTACAACAACTTTGGTATGTCATGTTCGATATCTTTCATCTATAGTCGTTTAACTTAAAAATATCTGTATAAATAACTGCTTAATAGTTTAATATTTGAGAATTGTTCATCATCCGGAGCGCTGCGGACCTGGCGGCATTGATTGATCTGGAATATAAATAATAGTCGTTTAATGTTATTTCGGGAGATTTCTCAAATTATATGATGTTAAGCTTGAACTGGTTCAAACAATCGCATAATTCTCTGCTGGAGTCTACGAAAGAGTAACTAGTTATTTATGGTACAAGTGAGAAAAAGTTTACATTTCTGTTGTGAGTGCCAATTTTAAATCTTGAGCTTGCGAAGTAGTCTTGAATTGAACTGATTCTAATAAAGACTATTACGCAAGCGAAAGATTTTAAGAGGTCACGAACTGAAAATTATTTTTTTCTAACGCGTTACATCACAACTTTTCACCTCTTCCAGTGAGAAAATATTAAGATTTAAATAAACTCATACTCGATTGCTTATTCTTGGATAATTCCATGAAATACGACAGAAATACCGAATTCAGAATGCGTTTTAGGACCTCTTGTAAGTCGCCACTAATTAAATATGTCGTGCGCTTTCAAATACTTTTCACGTGATTTTTCTGGTAAAAAGCAAACTTCTGTGTTAGGAGCAAGTTGTCTCAACTCTTTTGGTTCCAGTAAACATTTAAACATAAACTGAAAAGAATTTATAGTTGCCCGCGGTGACTAAAACAGACAGACATTTTTTTTTAAGAATGCGTTCGGAAATTGGTTCCGTAACGTTTATTTATAGAGTCTAATATTAAGTACTTGATTTTAATATTAATATATTTATTTTGTTAAGAACATGTGTGTACAGTACAAGATATAAGCTTGCATACAGAATAGTAAGATATGGATCCATCTTAACAAATTAATAAAATAAGTTTAGATTTTAGATGCATTATAAGTTAAAAGTTTATATTCTTATATTTATTCAAAATTGGTATCAGTCAAGTTGACGTACTGTTAGGTTCGGCATGGGCTGGGTGGGGGGCGTGGGGGGCGTGGGGGGCGTGCGGCATGAGCGGCACGAGCAGCGCGGGCGGGCCGGCGCGGCGCAGGAAGGGGTGCGCCAGCAGGCGCGCGGCGGAGAGGCGCTGCGCCGGGTCGCGCACCAGCGCGCTGTCCAGCAGCGCCAGCAGGTCCGCCGGGCAGCGCGCCGCGCCGCGCGGCCGGGGCGGCGGCATGTCGCGGATGCGCCGCATCGCCTGCGGACATGGTCAAAACTTATTAAATTACTACATTTCACACAATGTTATAAAAGCCGGTTCGAAGGAACGAGACGAAAGTATATAAAATTAACTAATAAAAAAAATTGGTCCTTCGAACCGGATTTTACGCTAATTTATAATTTATTAAATGCCCCGCGCGGTTTCACCCGCGTCAAAAGTTTTTCTAGCCGGTGCCCGCAAGTTAAAAATATTCACAACGCCATCTATTGAATTTTTGCGTCAACACACTTCTAACTGAAAAACTCTACATTCCCCCTCTTAGGAATAAAATTTAGAAAAACCCGGGTATATATACGAAATTTCGTGATTTTAACTTCAAAAATGACGGACTTCCATACAACCGTTCGTCCCTCATTTTACCTCCTTCAAAATAAATCTAGAAATCCCTTCTTAATGCGCCCCTACGTCATGTAAGAAACCTTCATAGAAAATGTCCATTACTAACCCTAGTTGTTTGGCTCATGTATTGATGAATCAATCAGTCAGACGAACTAAACTAAACTATACAAGTATTAAGGTACTGTACCTGTAATGGAGGTTCATTAAAGAAGGGCGGCTCTCCGTCTACCATTTCTACGAGCATAATGCCGAGTGACCACACGTCCACTTCCGGTCCGTACGGCAATCTAGATATCACTTCTGGGGACATCCAATATGGCGTACCTACTAACGACTTTCGTTTAGGCAGTTCCTGAAAAAAAAATTAAAATAACATTAAAGTAATAGGATACCTCATGAAAAATATTGCGTAGAATTTTATGCGTAAAGATTTATCCAAAGACTTATGTTATTTACCTCCGATACTTGAGCACAAAATCCAAAATCTGATAACTTGACACGGCCATCTGCCGTCATTAGAATTGAGTCCGACTTTATGTCTCGGTGTATAACTCCCTGGCTGTGTAGAAAAGCTAGTGCCTGAAGTTATAACAATAAAAATATTAACCACCTTAAAATATATACACATTTGAAACACACACATAAACATAATAATAAAGCTAATAATAGTTATTTATGGTACAAGTGAAACAAAGTTTATATTTCTGTTGTGTGTGTCAATTTTAAATCTTGAGCTTGCGAAGCAGTCTTTAATTGAATCACGAGCGCAGCGAGTGATTCTAATAAAGCAAGCGAAAGATTTTAAGACGTCACGAACTGGAAATTAAATTTTTCTCACGCGTTACATACAAAACTTTTCACCTCTTCCAGTGAGAAAATATTACGATTTAAATAAACTCGTACTCGATTGCTTAACTTGGGATAATTCCATGAAATACGACAGTAATACCGGATTTAGAATGCATTTTAGAGCCTTTTGTAAGTCGCCACTAATTAAATATGTCGTACGCTTTCAAATACTTTTGACGTGATTTTTCTGGTAAAAAGCAAACTTCTATGTTAGAAGCAAGTTGTCGCAACTTTTTTGGAGTTCCACAAAATTCTTCATCACTGGATTCACTATTTTTTGTTAAAAAGTGCCAGTAAACAGTTAAACATAAACTGAAAAGAATTTATAGTTGGCCACGATGACTGACACAGACACAGGCATTTTTTTTTTAAAAGAATGCGTTCGGAGATTCTTTCCGTAACATTTATGTATAGAGTCTAATATTAAGTACCTGATTTTAATTAATTTAATGGCCAATCACGAATATAAAAACATTAAAATACTAAATAAGCGTGTATTTATATAATTAAAAATAATTAAAACGTATTGTTTGTAGTTATTTAATAAAATTTATGTCAATGTTTATTACTAACCTACATGGTGGCTGCTTTGTTTTTTGATTTTGTTTTGAAATTTGAATTTGCCTCACTAGTGAGTAAAAACGGTTTTTACTCACTGAATTCTGGCAAGCAAACGATCTTTTTCGTGCTGGTGTGGTGAAAATAATTTTATTTGTTTTAAATGTACCAAAACAAGAATAGAGACATTCGAACAATTTATTTTAAATCCACTTGAATCAGGATAATATCTACATGGATGTCACCATTTCATTTTAACTTTTAAATTATAGTGTTGCATGATTATTATTCTATATTGAGACCACGAAAATGCACTTTAATAGTTCAACCCAAGGTAGTTGATTTGCTTTATCTTATCAAGCTAAGTCAAGCTTCGGCAGAATGAAGTTGTGTGCACTGTACCTTCAAGCACTGTTTACAGACAGTAGCAATCTGTTCGGGATCCATCCTGGCCCTCGTCACGATGTCCGTAAGCGCTCCGCCCGCCATGTATTCCATCACCACCCATAACTCGTCCCCGACGAGGTACGATGCATGCATTTCTACTATATTCGGGTGAGGGTAGTCGCGCATTATTACCTGAGGCAAATTAATCCGTTAGATCTTATGGGGTAAGTATTTAAACCATTTATTCACCACACATTATCTTCCAATTAGAAATATTAAAACAGTTCACAGAGAATGTGCGGCAAGGGATCTAGCTCAGTATTTGCTGCGCGCAATGCACACACTTTCAGCTAGTCCCAGCCAGAAAGAACAACACAGTTGATCAACGCTCAAAAGAAAATATAAACAAAGAAATATTGGAACGAAACATACAAGAATAATAAACTAAAAATTAATAAAAAAAAGAACTGAAAAGATAAAAACAAGTATAGCATTATCTACATTAAATTCATTAACAACAAAATTAAATGAAATATGTCAAACTAAATTCTTTATGATGTTGCAGGCGGTGACAAACGAAGTTATATAGTAGCACAGATAATATAATACTAGTACAGATACCCAATCTCATACAAAAAATTGACGCCACCTTAAAAAAATTATTTCTGTGAGCTACTTTAATTCACTTTTTATGCCAATAGATGGCCGTACTTGTGAGTAGTCTCAACCGCGCTACCCTAACGCCATCTAGCTTTTGCAAAAGGTAACATAGGTACATGTCGTCCTTGTGTGCGTAAGAATGTGTCTGTGTGCGTGCCAAAGCTGTCAATGTTTTAGAATTTTAGAATATTATTATCTGCATTTGTGCGTGTCCGTGTCAGTATGTACATTACCATGACGTTTGACCTTCTACAGCGCTATAACACTGCTTCATTCAAAATATCAAACGATTTTTTAATGTTTTGCGATTTAAAATGTAATGTAATAAAATAATGATTACTTTCTATTGCAATTGATTTTGATTTAGACTTATGTTAGTTGTTTCATTTTTAAGGTTATACAATACTATATCATTCACCCAAGAATAAATTCATTTTAATATGATAGAGCTTTTGTTAGCACGCTTGAATGATGCACGTAGCCGTGCTATGCGCTAAACTGGTTCTCAGTTCCTGTCAAACTTGGTAGGTATACCACTAACAAATTGGAGCCTACCTATGCCAAGGATGTTTCAATTCATAGGTTAGGTATAAATAGCCGGGGCTACTCCCGCGAAGCAGTACTGCATTGGGCTGGCGCTTAAGCGGTTACGGCGGAGCGCGGCGACGGCGCGGCGGCGCGGCGCGGCGGAGCGCTGCGGTCTTCCAACCCCTAGCCATAACAGATCGCCGCGCTTAGAACATTCACAGTTCGCGCGCTGTAATAAGTTTCAATTTTGCGTGCAAGACTAGTATTATAATTATTATCTGTGGTGCAAGTGGGTACCTCAGGCGAGGTGTAGGTATAATTTTTACATAAACTTGACTTTCGTTAGGGAGTGAATCTTCTGTTGTTCCCAAGGACGATATAATATCTATTAACTTTGTTACTTATTTTGCCTATAGGTACCTACTTCAAATAATAATTTCAAGTATTTCAACATTAATGTAAAGACAATTTAAACGTCTTAAGTCAATAAAAGAGTTGCAAAGAAAGTAATCTTTATTTATTTCTGGTAAAGTTTGATCGAAAAATCTAAAATCTGTTTATAAAAACGTGCAATCATGTTTGCTTAGCATTGTTCCTACAACTGTCTTCGTTCGCAAAAACGTATTTTTGTAGCAATCTTATTATCGAAATTCTTAGCTAGACTAAGATTGCTTTGAAGGAAGAAGACAAGGGAGGTTTTAGTCATATCACTCAGTACAAAAAACATGTATGTAAATACCCACTAGTGTATCTAGGGGTGCGCTTTGTTTTTCATAAAAAAATTTCTTCATAAAATCGCAATTATTTTCCGAATTTGTTATTAATAACATTTTTCTTTATACTCATTGGCATTCATAATATTGTTTTTCATTCACATCTTTATCCTATTATTTTCTTATATTATAGTTTTTCTTAATGATACCGATCATTCTTTTCAACTCCTAATTATTTTTATTCATACATTTGTTTGTTCTTTTTAATTAATTAATTTCTTCATTTTGAGTGTTACGTTATTTACTCTATTGATATCCATAATGTCAATATAAATATATTAATTATTTATTTATTTAAATTGTAAAAAGATCTGAAAAACATCTCACATAAAATATCCACAAGAGCACACAAACAATCCGAAAACTTCTACCGAAGTGAAGGAAACACGCGCGGCCCGTTTATTTGTAAATAAACATTGCAGAAAAACGTTTTGTTTCTGTTCGAAGTACATCACATGACAATTGATATCTATATTATTTTAGATTATAAAAAAATAAAATACATATATATGATTACTTACATTATTAGAAAAACATGTATTTAATATATAATTTAAAAAGTTCGATGATGATTTTATATCTAACTACTATTGGAAGGCAATCGAAGACTCTGAAACTAAACGCGTCATCGTAAGTGAATGTCCAATAATTTAGCATGCTGAGTGACAAAAGCGTCGAACTCCAATTTGTTTAAAATTAAAACTCAATATACACTCACACACTCATACAATGTTAAAATAAAATTGAAATAAGCGCCATCTATTAGCCACAAATAACCTAACCGCATGAAATTTTTACATTTTGTGCCGTATCCAAGACGGCGTCTTAGGAGTTAAAGACATAGATTTCTTTTTTCTCTCAAATCACTTTGAAATAATTGAAGAATGCTTTTAACGTTTTATATATACGTGCTTTATTTTTTAAAAATCATATTTTGGTCAAAAGTTGAACAATAGCGTTTATAACAATTTATTATTTTTGCATTGCTATACATAACGCCATCTATGGAATTTTTTAAGAAGTAAAATTCTAATGTTCCTAATGATACCCCATGATAGTAGTAACAAAGTATTGTTTGTCCCCCAAATTTAGTTTGACGTACATATTTCAGTCGGGTTTTTTGTTTTTTTAATAATTATTTTTATTTCACTCTTTTTAGTTCTTTTAACCGACATGTTTTTTTATATCTATTAATTTGTAGAAATCAAATCTCTTTGAGATCAATGAGCCTTAATCGTGAGTTAAACTATCAAATGCAAAAACAATTATTCAAATTCGACCGGCAGTTTCCAAGATTAGCGTGAGCGAACATACAAACTAACTTCCACCCACTTCGGGCGCGCGAGCGTGCCGATATATAAATTGGTAAATTGTGTTTAATCAGTAATATAAATGTGATAAGAAGTATATTTTTTTGAAATGGTCTTTTCATGGCCTTTTATTTGATACCCATATTACTATGATGAAAAGAAAATCCATACCTCCCCCCCTGTTTTTTTCATTTGCCGGCGCCATTTTAAAAATTTATATAGCCTATGTCACTATCACTGTTTCGACGAATTCAACGACACCTCATTTGTCAAAATCCGTCTAGCCGTTTGGGCTGTAGGGCGTGCCAAAGAAATAGACATACATACATACATACATATATACATACATACATACATACATACATATATACATACATACATACATTCATACGCTCGAAAAACATAACCCTCCTTCTGATGCAGTCGGGTAAAAATTAACGAAAATTGGTAGATACAAATACAGAGCAAAAGAAAAATTGGATATTATAAATGAATTATTTGATAAATATTAATATTATATCATTTTGTAGCTTACAATAAATATGTAAAAATCTGAAATTGCTTAAGTTGCTGAAAAGACGATATTTTAAGTTTTCAAGTAGCAGTTCTGAATAACTTACAACTTCATTGAAGAGCAGTTCCCGGCGCTGCTGCTTGCGCAGGTTCATCATCTTGACGGCGACGCGGCGCCGCGTGCGCGTGTCCGTGGCGGCGCACACCACGCCCGTGCTGCCCTCGCCGATCTTGCTGAAGCCGGCCAGCGTGGCGCGCGGGTCGCCCTCGCTCACCACGAGGCGCAGCGCGGCGCGGAACTAACCATAGAAATACATATTGGTTGGTTGGTTACTTATTGGCATGTTTTGAAGTGATAATTATATTGATAATTTCGAACCCTGCTTATTGGTTATCTAGGTTTGCTCCCCTAGCTCCAATGCCGTGTATTTATTGTTTATATTTATATTAACAAAATTTAATGATATATTACTTCATAAACCACCTAACCATGACAAATCCACTTAACAGATTTTGCGTCGATGTTGTCAGTCAGCAACAGAAATTTTCAAAGGATGAATTAAAAACTTATAATAATCGATTATAAAAGCATTATTTTATTTTAGGGACGTTTTTAATGTAAAAAATGTGATCCGTATGGAAATGACAAAAAAATTTGGTTCTGACTGTACAAACAGAAGACAATTCATTATTTTTGTCGTTGCTTTCAGGAGTCGTCGTCGTCTTTCCCTTGACCTTCTCGTAAAACTTGTATAATTAAAGTTTCTGAAGGCAAACTTATTAATTAAACAATGATCTATGAGAACTTAATTGTTTAAAGTTGTCACATTACAATAAAATCATTGTATAGAATAGTAGTATAGTGTTTTTTGTTTATTAATTCTTCTTTCTCAGTTAAATCTAATCATCACATGCATCACTTCATTATTTTTAAGTTTAATTTAAGCTTTATTGTACACCAACTATATTTTTTTATTATTATTGTATTTTTTTCTAATGCGGCTAACATATCTCGTATGATTCGAATAGACTATTCACTGAACAGTATTCATTTTATTTCGCTAGTAGTTAGTTCTATTCTTTGCTATAAATAAAATAATCTTCATTAAGAAATGTAACTAGCTCACAATCCCATAGCTGCATATCTCAAGGTGCCTAATCAAAGATACCATTAACACAGATATTGCTATACTACAAACAATGAGTCACATACCTGTTCATGTGTCAGGCGCAGTTCGTGCTTGGAGGCGGCGAGGGGCAGGTGTGGCGCTCCGCTGGCCCGCGATGGGTATGCCTCACCTGAACAAGGTAATGCGTGAATCAGAGGTTAGGTGTAAACTTGTTTAGTGGTATAAACATATCTATACCAGCTATGTTATAGTATTTGAGTTTGTTTTATACCTTAAATGCAGTTTAATACACATATAAACATGCACAGTAGTAGCAGCAGTCTACTTTACTAAAAAAAAGGCAACATGAAGGCATAGCAAGCATTAGACAAAAGAGCAACTACTTACTATTCAGGTTAAAAAAAAAAAACTTTAAACACGAAATCATGTACTGGCTGTACAGCCAGTCAGTACACGCTTTCGTGTTTCTAGATAGCCATTTATTGAAAAATATTAATGTTAAGTGAAAACTAAGAAATAAATAATACATACGTATATTTATGGTTAAATAGCAGATGGACTGACAACCTGGTCAAGACAGCCGGGATTAAATGGATGCTTGTGGCCCAAGACCGTCAGGTGTGGAAAAGTTTGGATGAGACCTTTGCTCAACATAGAGCATCTTTATAGGTTGTGAAAAAAAAAATTGCTATTTTTTAGCACAGATTAAATTTTTCAAATAGCAATTTTCAAGGTTTTTGGAGTTGCCTAAGAAACATGAAGCTAAAGTCTAGCTTGCATGTCATGTTCACATAGATAGAGACTCTGATGAAGCTAGTGTTAGTTTATCTTTAAGACAGTTCCAGTCACATCAGCTGTCAATGACCTATTCATTTCAAATTGCATAATTTCCATTTGTTGGAATGGAATGATAAGTAAACTGATTACTTCAGTTGAAATTGTAATTCCAAATGAGATATTGGAATTGGAAAGTTGACTACTAATAAGACATCATCTATAAAAGGGTATACTTCGCTTTTATCTGTTTTAGTTTGAGTTATTGTTGTTTTATTGAGGTAATGCTATCATATTTATTATCTTTAGAAATGTTAACTTTCCAAATTAAATAAATGCCCAAAAATAATTGTACTTAATAAATAATTATTTGTGAATTACATTTTGGAACTCAATTAAAAAGTACATAGATTAAATTGGACTAAGTTTTATTATCAATTTTTATATTATGTTACTTATATTCATAACATAGCATTTAAATCAAGCATAATATTATACTTTTTACTTGCTCATTGGATACTATCCTGCTCTCAATCTGCTGTTATCAATTTTAGTGTTCCATTTTATACTATAAAATATCTACAGACCAACACAGTTCAGTCAACTTTATTTTTACAGCATTAGTATAATATGTTATGTTTTTAAAATAATAGCAAATAGCAATTAGTAGAAGATTATAAAATGTATAGATAATTCATTTTTTACTTGATCAAAATAAGATGTTTGTTTAAAAGATATATTTCATACTATTGTTTATTAAAAATAGGCTTACAGATAACCAATCAATGGCAATTATACTAATGACTTAATTAATATTAATTATATTAATAAATAAGCACATCATACCCATATTAATAGAGTTTCCATTAAGTCCATGAGATGCTCCATGATTCATAGGCTGAGGAGGATGATTGTGTTGGTAAGGTACATTGGCATTCTGAATATTCTGGTAGGTCATTGGAGTATGATGATTATCATTGATCTCAGGCATGTTTCTCACTGCCTCATGAGGATGCTGATTCCAATCTACAGGTGATTCTGCTATAGGCTTATTTAGTGTGTAGTTACTGTGTTCTCTTCTCAAACTCATATACTGCTGAGGAGCAGGGGGTACAGGAGGTGATTCCTCTGGTACAGAAGGTGGGACATTTGCTTGATTCCTCAAATCTCGTCTAATTCTTGGTGGGCTAGAACTTCTTAATGAGTTTGATCTGGCTACATTTGATGTCTTGGGCAACACTACACCATTCTGTACAGGCAACTGGGGTATACTAGTAGGCAATGGCCTTGCTATTGCAGATACTGAGGTAATTCTGTGCTCGCCTCGGACAATTTTTTTTAAATCTAGGATTTCGGTGGGTGTGATTTCTGATGGGTCTACTAGAGGCAATGGTCTGTTTGTTGACTTTAGAATCTGTAAAAAATATACAAATTATTGATACAATGTTTCTAAATATTTTCTTGACTGGTTTGTTTTTATTCACATATGGTAAAAACGAATCCATAAAAGCCTATCATTTCAAAGTGTACACAGAAATATAAAAGCTTTAAGAAACTCTCTCCACAAGTACATACCTGGTTATTACCAACAAGTGAGGCCCACTGCAAAGGAAGTCCAACAAACTTTCCCTCTCGTTTATCGAAGCCAGTATGTACTCTGTGTTCAAAATTACTTGGAGGCGAAATCAGAGGCTTTTTCTTCTTCTTGGAAAACATTGTATGATGTTAACTGCAATTAACACATAGCATATTACTAGGTTGATTTAAACGCGATGTTTAGCACGCGTTTTATCGCTACTGCACAAACGTTACGAGAACTAATGAAAAAGAAAGCTTACCAATACTTTCTTTGATAACTCTTATCGACATCGACTGTCAATTAGATACGGTCACTTTGTTACGCTTTTGGTGTCCACTAGAACAAAACAAATCACAGTTATATTGAGGATTGTAAGAGCTTTATGTACATTTGAACACAAACTGAATACTAAATCAAGAATCACGAGCGTAATCCGACATTCCTTAGCAGGCATCCATGCTCGACACAGGTACCTATCACAACAAATTAAATTAACTTAATGATATTAAGCACCCCACTTCACAGATATAATTAAAAGGATATATACCTTTTGAAGAATCTTGTCTTACAATAATAACAATCGTAATGAAACGTGAAAACAACGCAATTTTGTCGAAAACGACAGTAACACAACCGTCCACAGTGATCATCAAAATGTACTAGTGATGTGCTTGTGCCTGCCTCAAACAAACCCTCGACTCTCGACAGTAAGCACAATAATGTAATGGTGAGGCATAGACTACATAAAAAAAGGCAGGACGTAATGTCACCTAGAAATGATTGAAGCACCAAAATGGCAGCGGTCTGTTTATGTGTGCGTGTGTAAGGGGTTACCAGACATGAGAAATATTACCCACATTTTTACAATAATTTAAATAAATATTTTAGAGGTTTCATTCTTATATTTTTTTATATTTTGTAGTTTCATACTACCGTGGCCAAAAACCAAACAATATAAACAACTTTATGTTTGAATTTCAAAACAAAGTTGTTTTATATTTCTAGCAGGCGATGCGGGCCTGCAGGTGGAAGTTGTTTGTTTTTATTAAGGAAATATGCACAAAATTCGTTGCTCTGGGCACTCCTTGACGCAAGGCAGTGAAGATGCTTTAGTGCAGCATCCCAGTTTTTGAAAAATATTTTAAAATTACGACTCCTACGGCGCTTGCTGACTCTTAGATGGTGAAGATGCTTTAGTGATATACAGGGTGTCCCAGTTTAGGACGTGAAGCTGAAATCGGATAGTAGGGTAAGTTATGGCAGTTATCAAAAAAATAAAAAACAAAAATTCTTTATTACATAAACTATCAGAAAGTGCTTGAAAACGTCAACAAAATGTACAAACGAAATAAAATATCTAAGTTAAACTAAACCAACAATCACGAAGCTTAGATTCACTTACATGCGATTTTTCAATATTTCAAATAAATATTGGCAAATAAAAAATAAAGAAAAAAATAATAATAATAAACTAAACTAAGAAATAAAAAGTTTTAGATTAAAGTACTGTTATTTATTAATTTAATACTTTATTTAAAACAATATACTATTATTTTACCTTTTTTGGTACGGCAAAGCTGACAATGCCAATAAGTCCACCTTTTGTTTTATATAAATCAATTTCTTCGAAGTGTATACTGCAGACTACACTATATTTTGATGGATACCAACTGTTATCATTTCTGCAGTTTCTAATTATTTTTATCCAATAATTTTTCCATGCGTCGTTTGCAGCAGGAAATCTATAAAACATAGAATAATAATTTATACTAAATGTATTATACTACTAAAAAATATTTACCCAATTTCAGGGTAAATGAAAATATTTATTGACTGTCAACACTGATAGTTTTGGTATATTTTTTTACGAAAACAATATAATTTCGGCAATAAGCTGAATATATTACTTGCTTACCTATGAAAAGTGATCCCCTGGTTTTTTTTTGTCGAGGCGCTATGGTTTCGGCAGCTTTTCACAACACAAGACGGCATTTTTAATTATTTTACTTGAACATCCGAGCAACAGCACAGTCCAAAGCGTAATGGCGGGCGATTGACTTACTATTGTGTCAATGTGTTCTGTGTGTACATACGTGTGACTTACTATGGGTGCTTCAGTAAGTGTTTCAAGAGACTCAGTCCTGCCTTTTTTTATGTAGTCAATGTGGTGAGGTTAAATAATTTTCATTTAATATGGCTTTCATCTCATTGCGGACTGTCAATATTGTTTTGACTTTTTAACAATATTATCAGTAATTAATTATGGTTTTGACAATTTCCCTATATCAAAACAAATTAAACAAAAATAATGCAAATAACTCACAGACCCAAAATAACTTTCATGAGTAAATTTAAGTAAGAATCTAATAAGTCGATTAATATAACTGTGGTGTACTTATCGATGTGATTTCAATCAATTGGGGTCTTAAAATTAGGATCACTCAACACTGTTGTGTTGTCAATAATGTCAAGTCTGTCAAAAAATAAACTTAGGTTTGTTTTGCTCGTTTCGCTCGCATTTATTTCTTGTTTTTGCTTGCGTTTTAATTATTACAGTAAATAAATACAATGAAGGAAAAACGGAAGAAAGAAAAGAAAAAGTCCCACAAATCTAAATCCCGTAAACGTAGATCACCCAGTGTAAGTAAGCCTTTTCATCATTTTTGCGCAGATGAAAGTTTATAATAATTAGTTCATAATCTTATAATTAAAAAAAGGTTCGTGAATATAATACAAATGCTCGTTACCACTTATGGCACACACACACTAGGAACATGTGAATTATCCACAAAAACATATTCTTCCCTAACTAATAAAGTAATTTTATATTTTTCTTATGTTGTGAAATACTTACAACTTGAAATTGATAACAATAATAATCAGAGTATGTTCACTCTGACACAAAGTATAAAATTATATGAAAAATAACATGAAATATTCAAAACAATTTGATTGGCCCGTAAAGTTTGTGTTAAAATACAAAATTAAAATTTTTCAGACATCCAGCAAAAGCAGTTCTCAATCTGATGAATGGGTGGAACAGCAGTCCAAACAAAATGCAAATGCACAGAGGGAAGATTGGATGGCAATGACAGGTATGCTGAAAACATACACAAAAGAAGATATCAGGCCAAAGCGAGAAGAGAAAGATAAAAAACACATTGATTCTTACAACCCAGCTACTAGTGTTAGGGAATTAAATCCGTATTGGAAAGATGGAGGCTCTGGAGTACCACAAACACCAGAAAGTTTCAGAAAATCAAACCCGTTTGTTAAACCTAAAGATGAAGATGATGACTATTACTCAAAATCCAAAAGTTTAAGAAATAATGATTCTGGCCATAGTAGCAGACATTCAAAATCTTTTGTTAGACCTGCTGATGACGATGACTACTATAAATCAAACAAGTCTGTTTCTGATTCACATTCTAGTAAATCATCAAGATCTAGACCTGAAGATGTTAATGACTGTTATACTAAATCAAAGAATTCAAGAGACAGTTCTTCCATATCTAGTAGTAGACAGTCAAAATTCGTTAGACCTAGAGATGATGAGAATGATTATTATAAGTCAAGAGATTCAAAAGCAGACTATCATTCTAGCAGTTCATATGACAAACAGAAAGATAGAAGTTACAATAAAGATTCATACAGGACATCCAGTAATTGGAGGAAACAAAGTGATAGCGACAAGAGAAAGGAAATGGAAACTGAGGTACAAGAAGAACATTCTCTACCTGAATCCACAGATATTCATGTAAGCGAAAAGATTGTGTTACCAATTGAACAACCAAAAGGAGATAAATATTTAAGTGACGAGAAAATGAATAAACTTGGAGCAAAAATTGTTAAAGCTGAAATAATGGGAGATACCAAACTTGTCGCTGAGTTAAAAGCAAAGTTAGAAGCGGCAAGGGAGTATAGAAAACAGAATCCAGATGCAGGCAAGGAGGTGGAGGATGACAGTGTGATGTTGATTGCTACAAGCAGTTCAGGGAATAGCAGACCTCTCATAAAGGGTGAGAAAGGTGATCCAAGAAGTAAAAGTAGTAAAAGAAAGGCAGAAACTCATGTTTCTGGTGAAAGAACAAAGTACTTTGGCAATGATGATAACTATGATTTGAAACAAATGGTAAGTTCATTGAGTATTTTATGTACTAACATATTGACAATAAATAACTTTGTTTATATAGTGAAGAGTGAATTATATTTTTGTATTGGGAGAATAACTCACTCCATTGCATTTTCAACCTAGTGTAGGTTGAAAATGCAATGGAGTGAGTTATTCTCAGAGTAGCTTTGTCCATACATTTATTTATATTATGTTTTGTATTTCAGTTTGAAGAAGAAAAATATGGGAACAACTATAACAATGACGCTGAACTGGCCAAAATTGCATCTAAATCTAAGAATCCAAATGATGATTTGGAGGATATTTTTATGGATGAAATATCTAAAAATAAAAATCCAGTTAAAGATAGTGAAAATGAGAAACAAAGAGCTATCCAGCAACATGTTAAGCTTGCAAAGTCTCTGGAAGGCTGTGAATACTGTGTGGACTCTAAAAATATGTTGAAACACCTCATGGTGAGTGTCGGAAATAGGGTTTACCTAGCCGTACCTGCAAAGAAATCTCTTGTAAAAGACCATTGTATTATAACAACAATTCAGCATTCAACATGTGTCACAGCATTAGATGAAGACGTCTGGGAGGAAATATTGGTAAGCACTTCATTGTTGTGACTCTAGTACCAACTCTATCTGACTAATTTATGATAATTTATCCGTCAAATAGTTATGGTAATTCTAAAGTAAATTGCACCTCTACTGTTCGTCTTTATGTTTCTAATTACCTTGTTAACATATTTTTACAGAACTACAGAAAAGCACTAACTCAATTCTACAATTCCCAAGGTTTGGATGTAGTATTCTTTGAAACAGCCACTAGATTACATAAATACCCTCACATGATCATCAACTGTGTGCCATTACCTCGGGATGTTGGAGACATGGCTGCAATATACTTCAAGAAAGCTCTGTTGGAATGTGAGGCAGAATGGTCCCATAACAAAAAAGTTGTGGACCTGAAAGGCAAGAATATAAGAAAAGGAGTACCTAAAGGATTACCATACTTTTGGATCGATTTTGGAATGGATCCAGGCTTTGCCCATGTTATAGAAGACCAGATACTGTTCCCAAATAATTTTGCCGAGGTATGTATAATAGTTTCTATTTTATCTGAGACAGAGAAGGTTTTGTGAGAATAGCTTACATATAAATAATAATAAAAATAAAAAAGCCTTTATTTTCCAATTGACAGTTACAATTTTGATATCACAGTAATATTGCTATTTGTCGGATATGCTTGCCAACTGGATCCCTGATCGGGTAAAGGCCTCCTCCAGAGAGTGCCACTCTTCTCTGTTTTTTGCCAAGTTCGGCCAACTGCTTGATCCAAAGGTCTCAATCTCGTCCTTCCACCTTGCTTTTGGTCGACCTACCGACCTACCGAATAGCTTACATACATTTTTAAAATAATGATTAACATTAACTTTTGTTTTTACAGGAAATTATTGGTGGCATATTAGACTTAGATCCAAGCTTTTGGAGGAACCCACGCAAGGACTATGGAGATGTACAACGAAAAAAAGTGCTGGACTTCTTAAAGGAATGGAAACCATTTGATCCAACTAAGAGTAAAACATAAATTACCGTATTCAGCTATGGTTATTGGGCAACAACATTTGAAATGGTAATTGGCTACTTTTGGCTTTGAAAAATTATCTCTGTTTAGCCTAAGAATTTTAGCAATCTTATAAGGTAAACCTAGAAATGAGAGATTATAAGCTGGATTTTGGTATATACCTTCATAAAAGCGCTCTTAATGCTGCTTCAATAATCACATAAAATCTTGTGTCATAAGTTATTCAAGCTCAAAGCTTGAAACGGAGATAATTGCAAAAAACTGATTTTTGGCAAATATCAGTTTTTCGCTATTATCTCCGTTTTTGTTGCTCCAACGTATTAATATTTACAAAAAAGTTGTAGAGCACAATATTTGCAATATCATATTATCTCTCATTTCTAGGTGAAATGCTAAAATTCAACTATATTATGCATTACCTGCTTAGTGTGTTGTGATTGAAAAATGGTATTAAAAATAATTTGTAACAGAGGTAACATTAAGAAGACAAACTAGCCAACTCTGCAGAGCTCTATGCACAATATTTTTAACCGTGTTCATAAGTGTACATACAGTTAGTGAGGTTTTAAATAAAACATTTTATTTTTACAAAGTCCTATTATTTATTTTCTTCTTCTTTTAACATATCTTCTATTAATTTCTGCCTTTCTGCAGCTTGTCTCATTTTTGTTAGAACTAATGATTCATAATCTCTGTCTGATATAACTGACGGCCCATCAGATATTGTTTTCTTAGTGGTCAGTACTGGGCGTTCATTGAGCCATTTTAACTCTAATGGATTTTCTGGCAAACCTGAAATGAAACCACATAACAGGTTAGTAATGTGACAAAAATTAATATGGAATAATTATTTTATTTTAGAAAAGTTAGAGAAGATCTGGAAATTATATTTATGGCTACATAGCAGCAAGCGAGGCTATATTATCCTGAAAAAAATAATTACCTTTTTCAAACTCCAAAGCCATATCTGATGCTTCTTTAGTGGAGAATTCAACTAATGCGCTGCCCTTCTTTTTAGGAGACACAATTAAAGCAACAATATCACCATATTTCTTTAAAAATCTTCTGAGAATAGGCTCATCATAGCCACCATTTTTAGGATCAGTTTTGTCAGCTTTCCACTTAATCTTTATTCTATTAAGACTTGAGTCCCACACTGGTTCAGACATTAGGCCCATTGTTTTTTTAATTTCCTCCTTCATTCTTTGTTGTTCTTCTTGTAATAGTCTGCTACCTTCTTTTTGTAATCGTTCAATTTCTGCTGCCAGTTTCTGTTCATCTGTTAGATTACATGCACCTTTGCCAGATTCAGCTTCTCTTTCTCTTCTCTCCAAGTCTTCTTTTAATTTTTGCCTCTTACTGTCCAATTCCTGGTGCCGAAGCTTGGCTGCAGCTTTTGCTCTCAGAACTTTGTCATATGCAGTCCTAGCCGAAGCGTCTGTGAGGATTTCTAAAGCTTGTGATAGTTCATGAAAGGTCTCAGCAGCTTTGGGATCATCAGGGTTTTTATCTGGATGGCATTTTAATGCTTTTTTTCTGTACGCCTTTTTAATCTAAGAACACACAATTTCAATTAATACTAAAGGAGTGTTGTCCTAATCATGTAATTGTGTTAATTAAATATATAAAACGATACACTGCACAATAATATTGTGAAATATTAATGAAAATACGAAATTAATAATGGTTAACTTACCTCAGATTCCGTAGCGGTAATAGAAAGATCCAATATAGCGTACAAATCGACATCCTCAATATTCTTTTTAGCCATTTTAGTAAAACAAGATCAGTCTAAACGGCAATAAAACTAATAATTTAATAAATAACGGAGTGAGTTGTTTCTTCAATTCAGAGATACAAATATAAAATGTCAGCGTGACAATTTTCTTCAGTATTGCCACATTTAAAATTGAAAAATTTACTGGGAAGTCTTAATAATCTCTATGAGAATATAGAAAACATATAGTCGGAATTTTAATTCGATTCCAGATTTGACATTAGCTACTGTCATTTTGTGAAATAATGATACCACATATAATAGTGTAGTGATGAACACAAAAATCGATAAACAATCAGTGTGTGTGCCATCATCCTTCATGATCACATTTTTTTATTTATTTCACACACAATTATAAAAGAAAAGTCTCAGATCGTTAATTAATTGTCAAAACTAAATTATCGGTTCAGAAATATTTAATTTCCTGATATACTTAGTTTACGAGAGTAAAATTATAAACGAGAAGAATCGATCTGGAAATATTCCATTTCCATATCGAATAATTTCGCAACGTCACTATTTAGTACTTGTCATAACGTTGCAACACTGAAATTGTCAAATCTGGAATCGAATTAAAATTCCGACTATAGTTAAGTTTATCCGAAGAAATTAACCATTAAATTTTACACTTTGAAAAGCAAAGATTAGTAACGCCTTCTAATAGAACTGCTCTGAATTATCATGTAAATTCTGCCATGTGTTTACGTCATACCCTTATAAGGGCGTGACGTAAATTTGAACTCCACTGCGGCATAGTTTAACTCAGCGCAGTTTTAGTCGTCAGTAACAAATTTGGAGAAATCAAAATTCATAAAATAATGTAAGAAAGGGAATATAATACAATATTTGTAACTCAACAGTGATATAAAATATCAAGGAGTTATTTATTGTGTTTACTTTCATAGTTTGTGCAACTTTTTAACATATTGAATGCTTCCGGTTTGTGCCACTGAGTTAAAATAATCATAAAAAAAATAATTTATAATCTAAACAAAATTACATAAATTGAAATCTTAAATAAAATCAAAATATAAATTTAAAATTTAACTTTAACAGCAGTGTTACTTGCTTCGTTAGTTTGGTAATAGAGAGGAGACCTCAATGGGGTCATCCTATAAATATTTTAATCTATACTTATATAATTGTTCACCCGACTGATTGATTCATCAACGCAGGGCCTAAACCACTAGGGCTAGGAACTAGAAATTTTCTATGAAGGTTCCTTACATGGCGTAGGCGCGCACTAAGATCGGATTTTTGGCAATTCCATTTTGAAGAGGGTAAAATGAAGGATGAACGGTTGTATGGAAGTCCATCATTTTTGAAGGATTTTGAAGAAATTTCGTATAGCTAAACTTCAATAAAAATTAATGAATTTATGTGCCGTGTATTAGTCATGTGTCCGCTATACCAAAACGTAACTGAAAACGGGTATCATCTCTCTAACGTACCGTATCGGTATTAAAATAGTTCCCAACTGTTATCAATTATTAGTATGAAACTATGAAGTAATTACCGAATCACTGCGTCCCCGCGTCAACGTAGTTTGAAAACCGAACCCACATCATATCTAATAACTAAATAACTGACAACCAAAACCAACTGAATCCACGAAACCGATCAAAACTAACTAACTTATCTATCTCTCTCTTACAAGTGATAATATCGCATGCATAAAAGAAAAGGGGCGAGAGCGGCGCAAACCATTCAAGGTTATTGTTATAAGGGCAACTAACTTGGATACTATAATACCTACCATAACTTAAAACGTTTGTAAACGCTATAGCTAGAATAACTGTAGTAACTGTACCTAAAATACCGGTATACGGCAACGGTTGTCTATACCGGTATTGTATCACCATACCGGTGTAATACCGGTTACCAAAAATATCTAATAACGCCCATGACTACCGTGTATGTATGTGAGGTTTTTCTAAATTTTATTATTAAGTGTCGCAAAAATTCAATAGATGGCGTTGTGAATATTTTTTAACTTACGGGCACCGGCCAGAATAACGCTTGACGCGGGTGAAACCGCGCGCAGCATCTATAGTTCGTAAAATATAGCTTGATCTCTGTGACAGCTGTCAGTAAAATCACGCCTATGAAGTTCTCAATTTAGTAGTATAGACAAACAACACTTGTCAATGTCATACTTTATGGGCGTGCCCAGCTAATTGGTGATGGGCGGTGAATCATCGACTATAAACTATCGATATTTTATTTAAAACTTAGTATAAAATTAATTTTATAATTTAATATTGTTGTATATTTTAATATCATAAAATCATAATATTATTTACATGTTTACGTACTTAATATAAAAATAAATGTGAGTAAATGAAATCCAATTTCTCACCTACTCGTGTAACATTCCTTTCGACAACTTGGGTTTTGGAACGGGAGAAGACACGCCGCCATCTTGTTTATTATAAAATAGTCGTTTAAATTAGTAATCTTTGTAATTAAATTTAAAAAAATATTTATATATCTTACATTGGCATCGAAAAAGAAAAAACATCGATAATTACTATCGTAATTTTTTAATAGCCTGACAACCCTAGGAATGTCAGTTTGACAAATGTCACAGAGATCAAGCTATATTTTACGAACTATAGTGACAAAATATAATAGCCTATGAATGAAAAGAACCAATCGATTCTGCTCGAGATTTACTCTAGAAATTCTATAGTCTATGTATACTGAAGTCTATTAGTCTATTACTGAACATAACCTCTTGAAATGTATGTCAGTCAGCTGTCATTCAATTTGTTATTTATCAATTTTGTCAATTTCTATAATTAGGAAATAATTTGAGAACAAAGTAAAAACCAATATTTAAAATGTTATCGAATTCTATAAGTAAGTTTTGCTCACTAGTATCATATTTATTTACAGTACCTACCATATAATATAAATAAGGCCAAATAGTTGGTTACCAATGTAATTTTTAATATTTTATTTCCAGGGCATCGATCACTCAGGTTATCTTCATTATTATTGCGATTTAATTCTACAGCTGTGGAGTCTGCTGTAGCACCTGCACCTGAAGGTAGTACTTTATAAGTATTTATATATTATACCTCTACTTCTATATATATATGCAAGTTTTTAGTAGAAACTAGTGTTTAAAAACTTGCTATCAATTAAACTGAAGTCTCCTTTTTAACAGACAAATCTTGTAAAGGTACATTATGTACTTATGCCATGGATCTGTTAACAATTACATAATTATTATAGAATATTATTTTATGGTTGAAGATATCTTTATTTCTCATAAGAATTAAATTCACTTACATGAGAAGAACAGTAGGTACAGTGGGCCAACGAGTTAGCTATGCAGGGCAAAAACTTCTAAGTCATAGTAAAGACTTACTACACCAGTTATGGATATGTGAGTTACATATCTAAATAGTGGGTATATTACACTTATTAAATATGTTATTCACCCATGCATATCTATTGCAGTCAGTTTTCACTATGGCATAGAAGTTTTTGCCCTGCATACCTAATTGCTTGGCCCACTGTACATGCAAATATTAGTCGAGGCGGCTACAGTCCAACACTTTCAATGAACATAACACATCAAAACACATAATTACTATATGCCACATTTTCATAATAATATTCTATAATAATTAAAGATACCTTTAAAAACATGTACAGTTGATACATTTGGTATGCATAATCATATGCACCAAATCAATCTAGTAAACAAAAATGAGTGATAACTACCCAATTGCTTCAAGTTTACCAAATCTTCATGTCTCGCTTCCCAACCCCATTAAATGAATAATTCTCAAGGCAAAGAAGATGGTTATTGTTCATGAACAATCATATGTTTATGTGCCGAGATATAGAAGTATAGAGTGACTATAGCATTAATTTAGTTTGTTTTAACAATTTTAATATAAATTATTTAAAACATATTTTCAGAACCAGCGGCCAAAATCAACCCATTGGATAATCCAGACTATTTTCAAGTTCATAACTTATTTACAGTAAAAGATCTATTTGATGCCAGAATTCACTATGGACACAAGGAGGGCTCCCTTAATGATCACATGAGGCCCTACTTATATGGCACCAGACTGGGACACTTAATATTTGATCTTGATATTACTGCAGAGCATTTAAGGAAAGCACTTAATTTTACAGCCCATGTTGCATACAGAGGAGGCATCATTTGTTTCTTCAACAGAAATGCTTTGAATGCCCATTTAGTAGAAAAAACAGCTTTAGAGAGTGGCGAGTATGCTCACACGAGGTTCTGGCGTGGAGGTATCTTTACTAATGCCAACCATCAATTTGGTGCTACAACAAGATTGCCTGATCTGTGTATATTTTTAAACACTCAGAACAATGTCCTTAACCAACATACAGGAGTTAGAGATAGTGCAAAAATGCTAATTCCCACCATTGGTATTGTTGACACAAATTGCAACCCAAACTTGATCACATACCCGGTGCCCGGTAATGATGATACCCCATCTGCTATTGAATTGTATTGCAAGTTATTCAAAGTGGCCATACTCCGAGGTAAGGAAGAGAGAATGAAGTTTTTACAAACAAATAATTAAATTGTTATATAAGTTTAGGACAGTGTAATTAAACTAGTAATTTAAAATTCATTTTATTTTTATTTTATAACTGATTATAAAAATATCACATATTGGCGCATTTAGGTGAATAAAGATATTTAAAAGCTTACTGGATACTCTTGGTGTTACAAAAATATTTTAATTACATTATTATTGTTACACATTCCATATGGAACCTCATTTTTTTATTGTGTACAAATATAAGTATCAGAATAAAATAAACATAACAATCAAGTAACAAAACATATTCTCTGAGGTATTATTAAAATCAGTGACCTGATTTATAGCTAAAAAGCACATCATTATACTAATAAAAATAATAAATGTTTTGTTGATTATAAAGGTTCTATAGACATCAGTTCCAGCAGGTGATGTAGATGCATACATAACAATAAAGTTTTAGCTGTCAAACCACAACTGGCCTATTTAAGACAATAATAACAATTCTTGATGTTCTAATTATTCTTATTTTATTTTGGTATAGTTGATATCTATTTTGAGCATGCCTTAAATCTAAGGTTCATGCATTTTATATTGACTTGTTTTATTGCTAAAATTCAAGGTATATTGGCTAGAGGCTAGTACAAAAAATTACAATAAGAATAGTTAGCCAAGGAGGACTTTTCTCATCATGTGAGGATGAGGATTGTTGTTCTCTTCTCTGCTCTCCCAGCTGCCAGTGATGCATCTGGCGCTGCATAGGTATTGCAATAAAGGTATTCGGTATTTGCCGCAGAAATCTACGAACTTTATATGCTCCACACGATTGTCGAAGAACACACCTGAAAACAACGGAGAAGATAATTATTATAAGAAGCTTATCAAATCAAAATTAGCGCTACCCTAAAGTCATATTTGTTGTCACAGAATCACGACAAACTGAAGACAAAAAAATGCGTCATCTCTCGACAGTATTGTGTTGATCTAAATTCAAACGTACTTGTATGTGACTAAGTGACTTATCACTCATCGCATAGGTGGCGCTAAAACCAAGTAAGGTTCGTCTAGTTAAGGTATATTATGTACGCTGGCACAAAAAGAGTTGAGAAGTTTCGAGTCTAGCAGCATACGAAAAAAAAAATAAAAAATAAAAGCATACGAATCCATAGCTGAATTTGCAAAGCACTTGGGGCGTATACATATTATCAACTTTAATAGTAGATATACAAAAAAAAATGTTTTTGTTAGTGAGTAACTAAAATCTGATTGTCTGTTCAACGTGTTTGATTAGCTTTTGAAGCAACAATGACAAGTTTTATCTTATTATATCGACTGCAGTAATTACTGCTGTGGCAAGTAGAACATTACACTATCGAACTTGATATCATCAGGAGAGAACGTGAATTAAATCATATCTAGTAGTCCTCTCCTGAAATGTATGCTATCCAGCAATTTAGTCTTTTTTTTAAACTACAAAGCTGAGAGTTTATATTTAGATAATCTGATTAATCTGTATCAAATACCTTGTTTCTTCTGTTCTAAGACAATCTTTACATAGAAAATCTCATTCGCATAGAAACGATACCGGATTAAATAGCTGTTTGATAAAAAAATATAATCATTAGATACAGTATCTAAGTTACTGCAGATATAGCTACATCCAATGACGTAAAGATATATATCTCACCACACTAACATGCCACGTGAAGTACGGACAACGGCTGTATGTAATTCGATAATGGCTGTCCAATATGAGAGTTCTTGAGTCGAGAGTTGGCATCCTGGTGATGATGCGGCGACGAATTAGTTTGATTGTCAGACGTAGTATTAGATTATCGTTGATTGTCAGGATGTGACGCCAGACATTTTACTCAGTCATGGAGGTAGACGAGCCGGAGTAAATAATACATGTACAAACACAAGGGTTCCGCGAGAAGTAACGATCCTCCTCCTCACCCATCGAGCCCCTTGGCCCTTTTTTGTGCTTAGCAAGGATGCTTCCACCCCTTCAACATTAGGGCTCCATCCGTTACTAAAGTCGCTTCTCTTAAAATGTATGTGTTAATCTAGGATATTGATTAATATGGAGAAGTCTGCTTTGTCTGTATCTTTTTCTCGCTTATAATATTCCTATGTCATACTCATAATCCTAACTAATATTATAAATCCGAATGGAACTCTGCCTGTTGTCGTGTTACGTGTAGGGGGTTCTAATTTTGATTTGAATTGATTTTATTAACTGGTACCAGAAATACATACTTACAATAAGTCTAAGCTACGCCTAAGTACAATTTGTAGCGTCAGCAGTCGTACGCTACATTACGGTTTTACGCCTAAACGGCAGGCATGATTTTGATGAAATTTGGTATAAAAATAGCTGTAAATGTAGGAAAGAATGTAGGTACGCTACTATATTATTAACTGACGTATGGGAAACCACGGGCATAAATAATTTATGCCCGTGGTAATAGAAGACTAATTATTAGTCTTCTATACTACACTACAAACAATGCAACCCACTGCACGTTTTCCGTTGCAACTTTGTTTATTAAATTACAACAAGTCTGATTTTTTATCAGATTAGATAGGTCGGCTCTAGTGTTATCTAACTCTTCATCACAATAAAGTTTACCTATAAAATATAATCTCTATTTATGGCACAAAGCTTTAGAATAATTATCGGCAACAAAGTTTTGTATAGCTTGTGAGAATCAAAATATAATGACAATGCCTTTATAGTCTCATCCAATGATATTTTTCACAATGTCATTGGTCCTAACCATCACTACAAGGTCTAAATCTTTTACCAACTGCGCAACGCGTGCACAGTTTCATCCGCAGACAAAAAGTATGTGTTTCCATGTCCCGTACTCAAAGGGTAAAAACGGAACCCTATTACTGAGACTTCGCTGTCCGTCTGTCACTAGGCTGTAACTCATGACCCGTGATAGCTAGACAGTTGAAATTTCCACAGAGATGACGTAAGTCTGTTGCTGCTTTAACAACAAATACCTAGAACCGAATAAAATAAACATTTAGGGGCGGGCCAAACAACAAATGTGTTTTTTTGCTCGTTTTAGCTTGATATTGATAATGGTTAAACGCTTTTATATTCACAAAATATCATGTTAATGATTTGCTTAAAAAATATATAATGAAATTAAAATAAAACCAATATTTAAGAGGAGCTTCCATACTACAGATGTTTTCCCCGTTTTTATTATAGATAACGTGCGCGTGTCCTACTTGCACTTAACCGGAAGGATTTTTGTTTAATGCAGCGTTAGGACGTTACACGTATCCTACTTATGATCGATCTTTGGCTTATTATTACGATTGATATTGCTATAAGTAAAATCGAACGCAGATTATTTTACTAAAAGAAGCATTTTTGAAATTTGGTCCTATGATTTTTATCTACTATTTAGTCATATCGTTGGTATATTTTAGTATCTATTCTACAATTTTCTATATTTAAATGAACTTTGACAAAATTCAATATCCCTCCGCCCAATAACCACTTTAAAGATTACAAAGTTTATTTCGCCTCATGAACCTATTTAAATAAGTTAAGTACCTATATCATAATATAATAAAGACTTCCAACTGGAAAATCCAGATAGGTAGAAATAAATAAATAAATATAGATTTTTCCTGTTACTTGATAAAAGCGTGACTGCGTATCAACAATATATAAAGATAAACATGTCTCTAAGATAAAGAAAAGCATAGTATACTATCACGGGCAGACATAGTAGTTACACCGTCCACGTCTTTTTTAACCGACGAAAAAAAACGGAGGAGGTTCTCTAGTCAACGTGTATATTTTTTTTTTCACCAAAATGATTTACATCAGTATTTATAATAATTAATCAAGCACAATAGCGCAGCAGACAGATTAAGTAGATAGATAGATAGAGAAAACTTTATTTGCACATCAAATTTGTAAAAAACATACAAAAAAATAGGTACTTAAAACTATAATGTACAAAGGGCGGCCTTATCGCTTGACGCGATCTCTTCCAGGCAACCTTAGGATGGACATAATAGAATGGATATTTGCGGTAGTTTATTGCATTGGATTTGTTGTTACATTTTTTATTTTTATTTTGCTCAAGGCTTGTCAAGATTAAAGACTAGAATAAAAATAAATCCATAATTAAAATACTAAATAGTACATGAAATATTGGGTGCATAGGCACTTAAATACACACTTTACAATATAAAAATACATACAATACATAAATACATACTATATACAATAAATACATATACATAAAATCATATATTATACATACTTAATATACACTACAAAATAAATTATTATAATGATAAATAATAATAATAATAATAATAATAAATCATTTATTTCAGGCTGCATAGGCCCATAGATATATACCTTAACCTAAAATACATAATTATAAATTCACTTTCTTTGCACTAAGTTTGTGTGCGTTCCTGGGGTATAGTTCCGCGGAAGCGACGGAAAACAACACCCTGCGGCCAAAAGCTTTCATCAAGCACCTGTTCCAGCATACAGGTCGGCACTCGCACCACGAACGCCTTGAAGTTGACGTTGCGGCGCGACTCCAACAGCTGCACTCTTAGCACATGATTCAGCTTCTGGCTGACATATCTCGCGATATCCTCTGCCTCGGTGGTGTAGTGCAGGCGCGAGATAAACACTGGGGTGTTCGGCGCGGCGGCACGTACCCTATGTTTCGGGTCTACAGGTGCCTTGCCATAGCCGTTCTTCGTGTTTCGTGAACGGCGCTTTCTCCTTTGCACCGTCACAAAACCATCCTCTTCAGCCCGAATCGTTGCCTGTGTAGGCGCATGATTAACCGGGGGAGCAGTAGGAGTGCTCGCAATGACCGGTGAGTCATTCGATTGTGTTGTTCGAGCAGTGGCGCGGGGAAGAGCTGCGGGGGCGGGCGCGGGGTTACGTGACGCACGCGCAGCGCATATCGCAGATTCAGCAGGCGGCTTCGGCGACAAAACTGCTGACGCGAAGCTGACGACCGATGCATCGAGGCATGCACCTCGACGCGTGTTTACATTGTTGACACGCGCCGGTGACCCAGTTATTGGCGCATACTTGCGCAATTCTTCACTTCGGAACGCAAGTCTGCGACATTGTTCTGGGATTCATCCAGCCTCTTCTGTACGGCAGCCAAACTTGCCTTCAAAAAGACGATGTCTTTGAGCATGCTTGACACATCGACGTGTTCGTAGGTAACTACAGGTAATTTGTGTAGCTCCTTCGCCACAAACGTTGGCACGTCGTCAGGATCAGTCTCCTTCAGCAGGGTGATGATGTCCTGCAAGCTTTTCTTTGTCCCGTCACGCCGTCGAGACACCATCTGGTCGCTTTTGTTCAGCAACCGGAACAGCAACAGCTTAGCAGCTGCAATGTCATCTTCGCTGAAGCTACTTACACAGATCTGAACGGCGGATACCTCGTCCATCACGTCCAGCCTCTGTTGCAGGAACGCCAGCAGCTCATTTGCCACAAGTGGGTCACTCATGGCAACAAATTTAGCGAGCGTCGGCTTACGCCGCGCTTTACGTTAATAATACGAATTATTATTAAATAGCGTGTTACACGTCCGCCTCGGAGCGCGCGACAAATAACAGTGATGCATTTGTACGGTTAAAAACATTGTTTCATAGAAAAATATTTCGCTGCAATAATGGTCCTAAAGCCGGGTACTAACTGAAGCCGTAATCATTGCATCTAAAGCCGGGTACACATTGGTGCAATGTAACATGTAATGCAACATGCAATGCAAGAATTTGACGTCCACATTGCTGCAATGTATCATGTAATGTAACAGAATTCCCATAGTGTGGACGCCTCGCGCGCACGAACTGCGCCTGGGTCGCGCACGAACAGATTGTTGCAACTCTTGCGCGTAGCGACCCGAGATTTGTCGGTTTTTGGTACGAACACAAAGGGGCGCACAGTATGCGCGGAGCGTCAGTGTGGACAGGTTGTGTGGTGTGTACGGCTAGACGCGCGCGAACATGGAACAAGACGACGCTACTGCGATCCGTTCGCGCGCATCTCGGAAACAGATGTGAGTAGGTACATGCGCGGTTCGTGCGCACGTTGTGCGCGCCCCGCGTCTACACTGATGCAATGCTCGTTTCGTGTTGCATTGCATGTTGCGTTGCAGCAGTCTGTACCCGCCTTAATGAAACAAAAAAAAAAACCGGCCAAGTGCGAGTCGGTTTCGCGCTCTTAGGGTTCCGTACCACTATACATCTAAATAAATGTTTTCTTTATACTTTTTATATTGGATTTGATTGAATGAAAGGTAAAATACGGTTTACGATTTATAACGTATTAAAAAAAAAACTAATAATTAGATCTCGTTCAAACCAATTTTCGGTGGAAGTTTGCAGGGTAATGTACATCATATATTATTTTTACATTTATCATTCCCTTATTTTAGAAGTTACAGGGGCGGAGACACATTTTTCCACTTTGGAAGCGTCTCTCGCGCAAACTATTCAGTTTAGAATAAAAATATATTAGAATCCTCAATATCATTTTTGAAGACCTATCCATAAATACCCCACACGTATGGGTTTGATGAAAAAAAAAAATTGAGTTTCAGTTCTCAGTATGGGGAACCCCAAAAATTTATTGTTTTTTTTTTCTATTTTTGTATGAGAATCTTAATGCGGTACATCGAATACATCTTCCTATCAAGTTTCCACAGTATAGCTCTTATAGTTACGGAAAGTGGCTGTGACATACGGACGGACAGACGGACATACATGACTAATCCATAAGGGTGCCGTTTTTTGCCATTCGGCTACGGAACCCCAAAAAAAAACAGAGTGTATACGTGGTTTGCACTTTGCACGAACTCATTAAGCTCGTGCAAGATGTAATTCACATAATTATAATTATTTGTTAATTTGACATTCTGAAGCACCATTTTTGTCTGATTTTGGTGCAGAGTATAATTTATGCTGATTGGGTTACTGTTTGGGCTCGCCGATAAGTAGCCGGTTTAAAATGAATTGGCTACATAATATGAGGCAAGACATTTATATATCTTGTTGTCTCGTCATTTTCACAATCACTTGGTTGCAATCGGACTGTTTTGCTTAAAGTTCATATAATTATCCGACCGATAAATTATTGAGGAAAATGTTGGGATTTTCCATATAGAATTTTTAGTACTTAAGCGGGACTAACTTTAAAGTACATAGTTTAACTACTTTATTTATCTCGTTCAAAAGTTTATATAACAGGAAAATGCATGCTATAATATAAACATGACATTCATTTTATATTAACTTTTTTATATTCTAAGATTCTAAGTCAGAAATTAGTATTGCATTTGCAATTCCTTGGGAACAACATTGTTATATACGTACTTATGTACTTATTTAATCTTTTGTCCTCCTGACTGACTAGTTCTAGGAAATACGTATTCCAGTATTGTTTAAGTTCTTAACACGCTTATATTAGCTTCACCTGTATGTTTGTTTCTTTGTTTGTTTGTTTGTATGTAACCGACTCCTTTGGACTCGATTTTGACCCACTTTAAACGGACAGATTTCATTCAAATTTTGCACACCTGTCAAAGATCGATGACAATGCAATAATTCGATAAAAAAAATTAAATATATATAAAAAAAAAAAAAAAAAAAAAAAACGCTCTTATAAATAAACCAAACTAAAAAGTAGAAAATAAATAATAGTTTAAAAAAACTAAAAAACACGCTTTTAAAGTTCGCTTCTAACTAAAAAGTGAAAAATAATTCCTAATATAAGCTGAAAAAAGCGTGGGTTGCTCGATAGACGAAACATATGGCACAGAGCGCCCCACGCTTTTTTCAGCTTATATTAAGGCGGGTACAGACTGCTGCAACGCAACATGCAATGCAACACGAAACGAGCATTGCATCAGTGTAGACGCGGGGCGCGCACAACGTGCGCACGAACCGCGCATGTACCTACTCACATCTGTTTCCGAGATGCGCGCGAACGGATCGCTCAGTCTGCAAAAGAACATCCAAGTTCCATGTTCGCGCGCGTCTAGCCGTACACACCACACAACCTGTCCACACTGACGCTCCGCGCATACTGCGCGCCCCTTTGTGTTCGTACCAAAAACCGACAAATCTCGGGTCGCTACGCGCAAGAGTTGCAACAATCTGTTCGTGCGCGACCCAGGCGCAGTTCGTGCGCGCGAGGCGTCCACACTATGGGAATTCTGTTACATTACATGATACATTGCAGCAATGTGGACGTCAAATTCTTGCATTGCATGTTGCATTACATGTTACATTGCACCAATGTGTACCCGGCTTTAGGAATTATTTTTCACTTTTTAGTTAGAAGTACTTTAAAAGCGTGTTTTTTAGTTTTTTTAAACTATTATTTATTTTTTTATTTTATTATATTCTTGGTAAACTGATATAAGATGATTTATTATACACATACACAGTCATTACACATTATAAAGGACTTTAACATTATATTATATACATTGATAAGTTATTATATTGTTATTCTATAAATTATGGATAGGCCATAACCTTTCAATAACTGCTGTTGTGACAATTTATTTTGGAGATATTATTAGATACTATCTATCTGATGCCTGCAGTTTTATCCACGTTAAACGTTACTGTTCTCGGCCATCGCTTGTAGGTATATTGATGATATAATATCAAATTCGTTTTAATTATTAAAATAAATAAATAAATATTATAGCACTAGCTATTACCCGCGACTTCGTCCGCGTGAAATTCGGAATATTTAGGCATAATACAATTTTATTATATGTGTAGCCTTCCTCAACAAACAAGCTACCCAACGCGAAAATATTTTGTTTCAATTTGGGTCTTTCGTTTCTGAGATTAGCACTTTTTATCAAACAAACAAACTCTTTAGCGAGCGAAAATGCATTGGCTATTCCTAAAATTAACCAAACTTCGAAATATGAGCAGGATCGGCAGGAATGCAGTATTTAGCTAAATTGTAGTTCGTTCGGCCAATAGAAAATCATGATGCCTGACTATAAGCCAAATAGACTTCAGTAGCCAAATAGATACAATGTACACTTTTTTTTTAAAGTAGTGTGAAATATGAATATCTTACCTTTGCATTTGGGATTTACACAACATTGAGCTGCACCGAGATATTTCATCAGCGTGACAGGAACTTCACCAAACCGGACTGGAATCGCGTGCAGTTTAATGGTGCGTCCGGCTAGTTCCAGCAAAGATGGCGGCTCCAGAGTCATGTCTCTGACGAACCTCACTACGAGAGGGTTGTCTCGAAGACTCAACTGCAATAAAAGGTAAGACAAATTTCTTTAGATTCCGTCATAGTTTACTGTTTAATTTAATAAAAATGAGATAGACTACGTGCTTATCGGCACGCACACAACAACCCACGTTGATACTACCTACCTAGGAAGAAGATAGGCGAACTATATTTAATTGACTCTTGTCTACATTAAATGTTTGAACCATTTATTTCTAGCATAATATGTAGTCAAAAAGCCATTTATTAACTTCTCCTCAAAAGCGCATGGTACAAATGAACTAAGACAGGTGTGAAGGGACCAGGTGCATTTATATATCTCGTTTCAATTCATTTTATTATTGACCGTTTTTATTTTACGTTTCACTTTTTAGAAAAGATGTTAATAATTAATGTCTGTGTTATATTACTTACCTCTGTCAAACATTTTAGCTTGATTATTTGAGTGGGTAATGTCTTCAACCTGTTCTTGTGAATCAGCAAAGACCGTAGCTGCTTCAAATTAGCAATGCTTGCTGGCAGTTGTTCTATTAGATTGTCGCTCAATACAAGGGCTTGGAGGCCTGTTAACCTGCCCACAGATTCTGGTACTTCTAGGATTTGATTTCCTCCTAATGATAAAATATGCAAGCTGTGAAGAAAAAAATCTAGGTCAGATACAACTACGGAATATGATTATTTCGTCACCTTTTCTTGTGAATTTGTGGGCTTTAAATAAATAGGTGCTTTACTGACTACTGATTAGATATACTAAGAAACAGTTGAAAAAGATATGGGACCGGCAGGATTTGAACCTGCGACCTTACTGCACATCAGGCAGCCGCTTTAGCCATAGATACTGATTAGATGTATATTAATTAATTTAAGTACAATAGAACGAAAAGACAAAGGATCTCGTGGTTAAATCGAAGCCGCGTGGAACCGCGGTCGACCGTGGATGGGTGCTCATCTTAACGTAGGTAACGAGATTTTCTTTGTGCCTCGGCTGGCACGATAAGCTGTCGGTCCTGGCTTCCATTTAAATATCTATGGCAGCCGTTAGGCGCAATCTTAAAATTCTGACAACGAGAAGTCTTACAAAGACACCTCGTAATAATTTTTGCAGGTCTGATGGCTGACGCTCTACGTAAAATACTGATATTTAGCTAAATCCGTGAGACTAGAAGCCAACGCCAATGTAATTGGGAACAGACTCGGCAGATTGAGAAGAAAAAGACAGTATTTATTTGAATCAAAACAATTTTTTATTTGTCATCTTTACAAGAGTTTTATTTTACTTTATTTACTTATTGGTACGGGTGCGGGCATCGGTTTTAATAATAGATACGTATATAAATATATTATGTATATTCGAAAATAAAACTTTATCGATACAACTACCCGCGTCCTAAAAAAGATCTTAGAAAATGCTCTTTCTGGGTGAATATAATAAAATCATAGGTACAGTGGGCCAATGAGTCAGGTATGCAGGGCAAAAACTTCTACGCCATAGTGAAAACTATAGGTACGCATGCAAACAATAGGTATGCATGTGTGAATTACATATTTAATAAGTATAATATTATATGGATATATAAATCACTTATCCATAACTGATGTAGTAAGTATTTACTATGACTTAGAAGTTTTTGCTCTGCATACCTAACTCGTTGGCCCACTGTACATGATTATTTAGTAGAACACATACGTATAAAGCTATATAGATAAATAGTGCTGCTAATAAAGAGATATCTATATCTATTAACCCTATTGTGCCGTCTAGCCACGCAGTTATTGATAACAACCTACTCACACCAAGATGTTTATACATTCAATGTAAACACATATAATATGTTATTCTACTTGCCAGATGTGACGCTATCGTTCAGCTAAATACAGCATGATACAGCGATACCCAGAGGAACCGTGTTGGAATGATAATATAATATAAATAGAATAAAGTGTGGTCTTTGGTCTGATTTTGAACCGAGTGATAACCAAAAGTATGTAGTTAATTCAGAATGACAAGCAAAAATCGCGATATAACGCCAATTCGGACACGGTTGAGCATTTATTATTAAAATAAATTTTGTTACTGGTTACCCGTGTAACTAATTTAAGTAAAACATTCAACGAATACTGCTATATTGGCTATTAATATACGTCATATTAATGATAACGGATAATGAGTGTCTTTATTAGCAAATTATCGGTCTTAAGGCTTTAGTAAAATGCTTATCGACAACTTTTGCCCGCGACTTCATCTATGTAGATCACACAAAACGTACCCACCTCTACTAATCTTATCTATGGCTACTATGCTGATATTAAAATTTGTAGTTAGATTTTATTGTTACGTTGCCGAAATCTAATCATAATCAGTATGTAGTGTTGAATGAGTAGTGTTAAATTAAATAAATACGTTAAACATTTTAAGAATTTAAAATATAGAACGTGAGAATCAACAAAAATGAAAACCTTACCCCTAACAGTCGAATGGATTTGTTCAAAATGTGACTCATTAAAAAAATGTTAAATCATCTATGTATTTCTAGAGTTTGTTGATTTGTCAAGAGTGCTGTGCTATGTGACATTTTAATCTGTGATTTTAATAATCGTCAACGTTGACCCGAACGATTAGACAAAGAGTTTCCATATATTTATTAATTATAATCTTCATTCTACTTAGTCACTATTAGCATGCAACAATATAAAGATAAGCTTAGTTACTGCGTGCTTATTAATAACAATAAATATGTATTGCGATTTACCTGTTGAGCTTCCATATATCCTTTGGTATGTTGACTATGTTATTTCCACCTAAGTAAAGATATCTTAGCGATAATATTTCTAACGCTTGTTCTGGAAAGAAGTTTAATTGATTCCCACTTAGATTGAGTTCCCGCAAAGAACTCTTGCTACTAAATAATGATTTGGGAAGTGATTCATTGGTAAGTTGGTTATGTTTTGCTATCAGCGACGTCAGCGGGCAGTGTTTGAGGATGTCTGGAAGAACCGTCAGCCTGTTGTTGCTCACATCCAATATCTTCAAGTTGCTAAACCTGTTTATTGTTTCAGGCAGGGCCTTTATTCTGTTGTTGTAGAGTAGGAATATCTCGTAATTTTCTGCGCAATTCTTCTCGTCAACAATGCGTTTCAGTTCCAATGATAGGTTGAAAGTTTCCAACATTTGACTCGATAAATCGAGGGTTCTTTGCTCCCTGGTGTCACTATCACAGCTATCCGATGTGTAGCATTCCATGTCGCTGTCTTTGCTAAACTGCCTTGCGGTATGTTGATCTTGTTAACATTTAATCTGGTACAGTGAATAAAAATCACATTTTATGCCAGTATTTTATGCAGCAGGCGGACCGCTCGCCTCCTTCGCGGCGCACGCGTAACTACATGGTCCCTGGCGATAGCGTCTGCGTCGGTCTGTGTGTACAAAGTACTCATTCAACTCGTTTATTACTTGCTCGAACACGTAGTGGAAACGTGTTTTAGTGTACATTACGGGCGCATTAGGAAATCACTGTGATAACTCTATTGTAGTCGCGTAATGTATAAAACCATTCCTTCATCAATCGCAATTGTCATAGTGGACGTGATGTTTCCAATACCATATTAAAATTTAGAGGCCTTTTGCATTGCATAATATCACTCCATGCAGCACGTGGTCACTGGAAGACTGACCCCAAAAATCAACTGGTATTTTGGATTTTAGTGATCGTACTGCAATGGAATGTATAATTAAATAAAACACTTATGAGATCACCTTTATTGTCAGCCTGTCTATCACAAAGGACGACATATCTTACAATTATTATTATTAATTATATTAAATTTATTATTGACAGTAAAAAATTATCAGTCAGAAACCCAAACACGGACGGAATCTTAAAAATGATAATTATACACGTAGTGTAAAGATGTAAGGAATATTAATATCCTATCTACTATCTGTGTTCGCCGAAAAGAAAACATGATCTACATAAGGGTTAAATGGGCTGGGCTGCAGCCCAGAGCCCTCGGGATACAAAGGCCTCTCATTCCATAATCTTCATTAAAAACAGTAGACGATTAAATAAAATCAATTGCCAAAAATGCGTAAAAAATCATAATATAAAAATCAAATTATTAAAACTATGTTTATTGACATACCATTAGGATAGAACGGTTAGGTTCGAGACAAATCATTGTGTGATCCACAAAGATATGTGCTGACTCTGGGTGTGCTTTGTGTGTGTGGAATATATGTTTGTGAATATGCTCGCGACACAAGAGTTATTTTATTACTAATGCAGACTTTTTTTTATAAGAGAAGAAATATTTTTTCGATATTTGGTGAATACGAATATTCGTATTGGTATTCGCAATCACCGCAACACTAACTAGTTATTTTTAATGATAAGATTAAAAACATATTTATAGAAAGCCATCGTACGCAGTTTCAAATAACAGGTTTTTAATATACAGTCTAATATACAATCTACATGTGGATCTGGATATGAAGCCATATTACGCCACTGCTACTAACTAATTAATGGATCATTTTTAAATTTGGGATGCCATATCAATAATAATTCAATATATTTCAGAGAGAATCACATTCAAGAGAGTGCGATACGTCGCGCCTGAGTCGCAGCCAGTCTTGCACTCAGGCGCGACGTATCGCACTCTCTTGATAATGCCTAGACGTATAGGCGAAACCGCGGTCGACTAAATAGACCAACATTACGTGAGTAACACCCGTATTTCATAATTTGAATAATGTTACAAACTCACGTCAGTTTTAATAAAAATAGAATCACATTAACCAGAGCTGAAACAAAATTTAATTTTCCTTAATACGTTTTTGTTTAATAAAGCGATCAAGAAAAAATATGTCAGACTTGGAATCAGTCACACTAATAAGATATTTGTTTTATAGGTGTATCTCAGTTCAGCAATAAAAGGTTGTTTCTCACCTATGACATCACAAGTAACTGATAGATTTTAAGTAATCATCATCATCTAAGTACACGGGAGTAACATTACAAGTTATGCTTTTGACCCCAAATATCAAAAGGATCACAGAATGTGTTAATTGATTGACATTGTCCTTGCTAACAGAAAAGAGGTAGATACTATAGTCGTTAGAAAAGTTAAGAAGAAGTTAGAAAGTGGCTTTCTTTCGCTCTATTAAGTATGAAAACAAATTAGGACCGATTTCACCAAATTTCTTAATGTACGGTTATATTAAACCCGTACTTTTTATCTCCCTCTCTCATTCAATGTTTGTACGGGACAGAGAGATTGAAAACTGTAGTTTAGCGTTAAACTTGTCTACTTGCGTTCGAACACTTTGATCGGTGTAATTACAAGCTAAAAACTAAAAATATTAACTAGAACTTGGTAGTGTTGTGTAAGTATCAATAACATTATTGTCGTGGTCATTTCTCATTTCCACCGTCTTAAAAACCTCACATGAAAAAAAAATCCCGACCACTAATCAAGTCTAGAATAAGTGGTAGTAATAATTGTCACTCTGTCGCATTCATCCCATATACACCAGTCAAAGTAATTAGTGTTGTGTAATTTAATCACAGACTATACCCCCTAATTTAATACTTGGAACAAATTGAACAGCACATTATGCATAATAACTAGGTTTTTATGAATAATTCCTGGATTTATCACTTTCGCTGTAACATACCTACACAGTAAGATCATGTTTGTTATCAGTTTTCCATTCCTTATTTATTAAATAAAATGAAAATAAAACAAAATGTTTTTGAATGGAAGTTACACAGTGATAAATAATATATACTTTTAATATGGGACCATTTAACCTTTACTGCACTTTTTTGGACCCCTTTTAAGCTTTACTGCACTTTTTTGGACACCCATAGCATTTCAGATTGAAATTCCCTCTTTAAATTGTCACTTGAATGTTGTCCTTTGTAGAGTCTGGCTAAGCAAAGTAGTCCCTGGAATTATTTGCGAACTTTTTATATAGCAACTCTGTAGGAACGTCAACGTCAATTTGACAAGGTTGTCGTTCGGTATCTCTGGTTTCAAATTGTAAGCGCTTGTGAAAATTATGATTCTAAATTACGGTTTAAAATGAACAAATTTATCAAAAGTGGTGTACGAAAGATGTTGTTTTGCATGATTGGCAAGTTCAACGAAAAACAACAACAGTGTGATGCCGCGTTTAAACAAAAACAAGATTGTTTACGTGTGGTGGTGAATTTCATAGGTTAGTAGACAATATTATTTTGATACTTTGAACACCTACTTAAACAGTCGTCATAATAAAATTTTGATTTATAATTTACGTATCCTTGCAAATAAGTTACTTACGCTTCTTCGTATTGAATAAAACTAATTATATTTATTCGTACATCGCATCAGTCAACGTATTTATTTTAATAACATCACCTATGTTTTACGTATACTCATAATTAATTTATGATGTATTATGTTGGTAATTTTAAAACGATTAACTTTCTTTAACAGAGAATCTGCAAGATGTCGAAGGAGTTGATGAAATAGTTGGAACTATTGGAAATCTCACTGAATTAGAGCAGAAAGATAGGATAATAAACTAGAATCAGTACTTAGAAGAAATAGCTTCAATGACCGGTAAGTTTTTCTATGCACTGATGTTTTGAAATTATGCAATAAAAAGCCTTTGGATTTTCACGTAAGAATACCAAGAATTAATTACATATTTTGTTTTTCTTCTTTGCAGAAGTGATTGTCAGAACACTAAAGAGAGTAAAAAGGGAAGGTGCAGTAAATGAAGGTGTCTGGAGTACCCCGGGGAAGAAACGCCCACGGAAACCTACTGTGTCTAACCTAGATAACTTTGACATAGATGCTATGCGTAACAAGATAAACGAATTTTATATTGTTAAAAAACAAGTTCCTACTCTGAGGACACTGTTGGTGGAGTTAAAAGAAATTATTGCTTTTAACGGATGCAGAGAAACTCTGCGCCGCTTGTTATTAGCCAATGGCTATGAATTTAAAAAGAATAAAAATGAGCGTTCTGTATTAATAGAACGCTATGACATATCTGCTTGGAGACATCGATTAATAAGAACTATAGCAGGAAAGCGTGCAGAAGGCAAGCCAATCATTTATTTAGATGAGACTTATGTCTATAGAAACTACAAGCCTAAGAAGTCATGGCAAGGTCCTTCAACTAGTGGTGCAATTGAAAATGTTTCGACCGGTAAAAGGTACATTATAGTTCATGCTGGATCAGAGAAAGGCCCAGTACCAAACTCTTTGTTATTGTTTAGTACTAAATCAAAAAATGCTGATTATCACCATGACATGAATGCTGAAAATTTTAATAAATGGCTTAAAGAAAAACTTATACCAAATTTGGAAGAACCAAGTGTAATCATAATGGATAATGCTAGTTACCATTCGGTAATTATAAATAAGGTTCCTAACACACAAACACGTAAAAGTAATATAAGAGAGTGAATATGAGGACTACCACACGAAAGCAGAGCTGTTATGTATTGTAAAACGAAATACGCCTGATCCAATATATGAAGCTGATGAAATTTTAAATCAATGTGGTCATGAGGTGTTGAGACTTCCACCCTACCATTGTGATTTAAATGCGATTGAGCTTGTGTGGAGTTTGGCAAAACGTTAAGTCGCTAGCAAAAATATTGCAGTTACTACAGCTGCATTAGAAGAAATAATTAAAGATTCATTTGAAAACGTAAGTTCACAGGATTGGAAGAAAATTACTGATCATGAAATACATGTTGAAAATAAATATAAAGAACGTGATTAAATAACAGAAGAAAATTTAGAAAGTTTTATTATAAATGTTGGAGACAGCGATACTAGTGACAGTGATGAATCTTTTGGTATTGAAGTGTTAGAATCTAATTTTGATTATCCTTACTAATATTATAAAGGCGAAAGTTTGTAAGTATGGATGTATGGATGGATGTTTGTTACTCTTTCACGCCAAAACTACCGGGTCGATTTCGATGAAATTTTGCACACATGTAGCTTATAGTCTGGATTAACATATAGGCTACTTTTAATTGACATACCACGCGGGCGGAGCCGCGGGCGGAAGCTTGTGATGAATAAAACTAAGATATTATGTATGGAATATTATCGTATTTTATTTCTCTATTTATTTTCGGATTCCACCCATATTCACCTTTTATACCAACAGATCCATCCTAAACCAGATCAATAAATCCTTTAAATCCCGTTACAAACTTGGTACATATCAAAAATTAATACATGTGTAGATAAATTCTGTGTCTTTACTTCCCTAACATAATGTTCTTATACTGTTTATATATATGATATTTTTAATAATGAATTACCAAGTATCAAAGTAGGTTATTCCAATTTTCATAGTATAATTTTAGTGTTGTCATGCATGTATTTTTTAAATTTGCCGCCAATATTCTGGGGCCAGCTTTGGTTAGCCAGACTCTATGCGTTTGTAGCATCGCTAGCTAAAACGCAGGTGACGTGAAATTGAACAAACATTTAAGGAATAACAATACATTCATATTGTTCAGATTCAAATGTTGAGTTAGCCGGTATGGTACTCTCGTAAACGTTACAGATCTACATATCCCACGTTCCACTTTCTTGAACAATTCCAAAGTTCTAAAAAAATGATTTTAGATCGTTTTTATCAAAATTAAAGCAATAGGAACGCGGCGTTAACTACCTGGTACTCTAAAGCCGTGTCTACTGCGAAGTGTACAAAACCCGAGACACGTTAGCCGTTTCTTCTGCAAACCTGGCATGTAGTAAAACCGCCGATTTTGGAACCATATTATTAATTTCTAACGGAAGTGAGCCAAAATATCAAGCATTTTAAATGACTGTTAAAATGTTCTGTTTAGCTAAACACCTCGCGAGAGACACGGCTTTATGGTACCAGGTTGTACCTTCGTTCCTGTTGCTTTAATTTTGATAAATCACAAATGACATTTTTTTATAAACTCTGGAATTATTCACGCAAGTGGAACGCGGGGTATGTAGATCTGTAACGTTTACGAGAGTACCATTCCGGAAAAGTAAATAAATTGAATTACTAAATTTTATACTGTGGTTTGAACCTGTTTTATCGTTGGATTGTTTGAAAGTGCTAATAAAAAGAAACAGATGGCGCTACGAAGCATCCTGACGTCATCTTCGTATGTTCAGTGATCGAAGGCCCGAGTGAATGCCGAATGTAGCCGAACGAGCGAGTACAAGTCTGACTGAACTGAAGAAACTAAAATCTGTCGTACACTTTAGTGATGTAAATTTTGAAAAATTAACAAAATGATATTATAAAACAGTAATAAGACAGTCTTCTTTTGATTTCCATTGTATCTTAGTGATATTGTTTTGACTATACCATCATAAACTTGTATTTCCTTGGCAAAGTGAGTTCAGTGCGAGTGCAAGGGTGGTAACGAGAAATGTGAAGCATCTATGAAGTTCAGGATTCTAAGGCCGTTTATTTTATACCTTTAATAATGAGCGGACGCCCTAGGACCACGTCATTCGCCGAGGGCAGCAAATCCGTTCGAAAGACTTTCGATAATCAGCCACCAAAACCACCTCTCGGAGGCGTAAAAATCAGTAGTAAGTACCTACCACCTAACCATTCTTTTGTCGGCCATCGTGATTTCTTACGCCTGTGACGTATTTCAATACTAACAATTTTAAAAATGGCTGCAAACTGCCACAAATCAACTCCTAACCATGTAATTTACTTTAATTTCTGAGTAAATCAATATCGACAGAGTTTTACGTCTGCAGTTATTCTAAAATGGCCACAAGAGGAGCCTATGCTCTGCCACATATGCCTGGCGTGTGACAGATATATCGTGTCAAAATATCTTTTGGAGGAGAAATGCGTCGTATTCGTATTCACGATTATCTTTCGCAGAATTTGTGATATTGCTAGATTTCATCTTTCCTTTCAAATAGGTTTTGATCTGTCACACAAATGTCGTCCCGTTTATGGAACTTCATATTCAGTAAAAAAAATTACTAATGAGTCTTTGAGGTTACTTGCTATCTATCATGACGTAATAAATTAGGGTTTTTGTGGTAATCTAGTGGCCATTAATTATACAATGAAATTATTGCGACGTTATTATTTCTCGGCTATCCAAAATGTGTAAAATTCTATACTAAAGTGCTCTCCTCATGGCATACATGTAATTGCGCACATATCGAATACTTCAGCTATGGCAGGTAAAGGTATGTCTTTATGTAAAAGTCGTAAAAGTGTCACTTAGAAACATTAGGTGCTTAGATTTGACATATTCAGGGATGCTGTGTAAATTGCTAGAAATATAGAAACCTTCACTACCATTATCTACATATCATTTTAGAATCCTAAAAGTGGTTGCTAAGGGGAAGTTCTTAGATATTACAACTAGTGCTGAGCTAATTGTAAGTAATCTTTTGCCTAAATTATGGTCTATAATAAAAAGCTTTATCTCTCTAATTTAAAAGTAACCTAAATCTCTCATTAGATATCTAGTTTTGTAGGTAATAAACATGTAGGTAATAGTTTTATAGGCGGCTAAACATCTATTGTGAAAAACATTCTATACAGTCAGTAGTGCAGAGTTTAATATGAATTAATTAGCATCACAAATACACTCCAATAAATCAGTGTTTATACATATGAGATGCAATTACATGAAACTAGCTTAGCAAGCCTAGTTTTGTCATTATAAGTGAGATTATAGATTAAATATAGAATGATTGTTGCATTGTCATACATACTTATCAAATCTATAGGTTGTCTCAAGTAAGTCTTCAAATAATGTGGATATAACTTAGTTCTGTATAAAACCAAGAATAGTATTATCTTTTTTTAAGTACCTATTGACCAAAATATGTTAAGATTCAGAGAAAGACCATTCACAATTTGAATCCTAAGTGCTTAGTAGTAATTTTAATACAATATCTGTTTGTGTTAAAATAGTGGCATCTGGTATTAAAGATATATAATAAGCCTTAGTTGTTATTGAAATCTATTGTATGCTTTAGTATAATATTGATGAATTTTGGGATGAGAAATATTCTGATGAAATGTGTTTTCATGCAGGGCTTCCACCAGAGAAAAGTGAAGTAGATGGAATGGCTTAGTTGTCAATTATAAATAAAATGTCAGCGTGTCTCCACCCACACACATAAACACAGACATTATGTATGCATTTTTGACATTAATAAATAGGTATATTTTAACATTCATAGGTGCAAAAATTTCACTATACTATCTTGATATTTATGCCTCTCTAGTTGTAAAAGAGTTATTTACAACCTCTTTGGTTTCCACACACCTTCACACTAGCAAAGACAGCAACTATCATTTAATACTTACATTACATTTATTATCTTATAGTACCTATCTAATAAAAAAACTTTCAAATAATAGTGGTGTTACAATACCTATTTGTATTATTTGTTTTTTTTTTTACAATTTTTATTATGGCCTTCTGAAAGTGACTAATTATGTTTAGATTAAGTTATTGCACAAGTTTAATTTTTGATCAAACATATCTTTTTTGTAAATTAAATAGTTTATTTTGAAGAATAGATACACAGATATGGAAATAACAGTATGGTCATATATTTTATATGAACATAAATTAGGCTAGTCCAGCTGTTGTGCACGGTTGGCGTAGTGGTTAACGCAGTTGCCTCACACTTTTCAGTTGTGCTAGTCTTGTGGATTCAAACCCACATGGTACAAACCTTTGTGTGATCCAGAAAATTGTTCTGACTCTAAGTGTGCTTTGTGAGTGTGTAAAATGTTTGTTTGGGAATGCACCTGCATAAGTCTCTTACATAGTGTTAACACTCATAGCAAGTCTATTTGTACAGAATCAAAAAATATTTTTCTTCTGCAAATTCTACTAAATTCTCCATGTTCTGTTGCTGCTGACCTAAATGGCTTAGCACCACAAAAAGGTGTTTTTCTTTTGTGTTTCAGATTTATCTGCAATCAGTTGAGCGTCCATTATTTTGTAGAGTGCTGCCTCCAGTGAGGATAGCCACTCATATTTATTTAAGCTACGATCTGTTATGTAGCTTAAGTATGTCAGGTCGTTTTAGGCGATTGGAGTAGCCTTGGCGTAGGAGTTGGAGTGCCAATTCATTTGGGTGGTTTGACAAACGCTGTTTGTATTTTTCTGCAGCTGCACAAATTTTTTAAATGTGTAATACATTTCCTGAATCACTGTCTTTGGGAAATACTGGTAATTTTCATTAGTTAATTACTAATGATTTTGTCTTTGTAATGCCATAACATTTTCAGTAAATTGTTAGTTGTTTTGGCTTTAGTAGTGTTCTTAGACATAAATTATTATTATCCCTTTCTAGTGCCCCCAGTAAAAAGGTTTCAATTCATTACAACCTAAATTATTTGTGTGAAGTATCATTAACATCAGAAGTTCTTGTTTAGCATCAGGCAATTGTCTTGTGCATTTTATTTTCGCCCCAAAATAAGAAAAATAAGATTAAGTTAGTCATGTGCTTGGGTAGGTTCAATAGGCTTTGGTCTCTTAACATTGTGTAGTAAATAGTTCTTTATAGTGCCAATAGACAACCAGGCAATCGCCTATTCAAAATTACTTGATTTATATTTTATACTTGTTTATACAGTACTAGCTTCTGTGTGCGGTTCCGCCCGCGTGGTAGGTATGTCGATATAAAGGTAGGTAGGTATGTCGTGTAGCCTGTCCTTCCTTAGTACTTGAACTATCTTCATACCAACTCAAGATTGGTTCAGTAGTTAGCAGTCAAAGCACAACAGATGGACAGAGTTACTTTTTATTAAGAAACCGAATTTTTGCCGAAACCGAAACCGAATATTCGGCTCCGATCTCAGTTTCGGTCAAAAATAAAATCGAAACTTTTGTGACCTACTTAGAAATTTTGTAAAAATGAGCTCCTCTCTTAGGTTTTATTGTGTCTTATAAATTGAAGGAAATTAATTATAAATATCAACCATGTCGAAAGGTTCGGCCGATTTGGCCGACACCAAAACCGAAACTTCGCACGGACACATAGTGATTTGTCTTTGAAAATATTGATTGTACAAATAAGATAATGCCGTGCTAGGGTATATGTATAAGTGGTCCCTGAAAGTAGAGTAATATAAGTAACTATTTACTAATCGTCAACCTTCACAATTTTGAATTATGAAGCTGACAAATACTACAGAATATCTTGCTACTGTGTCTCTTTTAAATCTCATTATGTGAAGATAGTCTTCCACCATCTTAACATTTTAACAAGATTTCCTTTTATGATGTCTTCGGTCGAGGTCGCTATTTGAATATCTTTGGCAGTCATAATGGGTTGTCAGAGTGAGGCCAGAAAGTCTGACAACCAGCCCAACAAAGAGTATCATAATATCACCTCCAGTCAATTCATACTGGGTTGTAGAGGAAGCTAACCCCAATGTATTCTATTCTATTTTTATAAAAAAAAACAAATAAAAAAAAAAAAAAATAAAAAAACTAATTAAAAAAAAGAATATTCTTAACTCGAGCGTATTCTAAATATTATAATTATATACTAATTTTTTTCAAAGAAAAAGGAACCGCCTTCAAAAACTCAAAAGTAAAAAATAAAATATTTGCTAAACTTTGCTTACCTTTATATTAATTTGTTTAAAACAATAAACCCAAATAATTATGTAATACCAATTAATTATATTTTTTGAAGTCGGCGCCAAATTACAAGATTTATTACGAAATTATAATTTTATCATTAAATTACCTACACAATTTAAAGCAACTTTTGCAATAAAACCATTTTTATAAGCGCAATATTTCGTATAGCTATCAAACAAAATTCATAACTCCACATACAAAATACATAAGCGTGACGTCACGCTTGTGTAGCCGTTTGTTTGGAGCGTTTGGGCGAGTCTAATATTAATGTGAATTTAAAATTGAATTATATTAGCAAGTTAACGTGTTAACAAAGTAATTCTTTTAATGATGTTTCTAATACTGAGATTCGTGTTTTAATTATATACGAAAATAAAAATTACTCATCATGCCCATTGGTGAAAGGCTCAGTAGATGATGATTATTTGAAGAAATAGATTCTTGGTATGTGCTAATTTCTGGATCTTTAAGCAATATAGTATACTGTATTAGAAATCAAAAGTTTGGTGTATTTCCTAGTTTAATAACTTACAAGTTCGTCCTACCCTTCTCCGTTCCAATAAACTTTATTCAAATTATTGAAACTGTTTCCACCAATTTTATACAGTAATTAGTCCAGCTGTTCCCAAACAATTTATTACTATAAGAATTTAATTTCGATAATTATTTATTGAAATGAGTTACAGAGTAATAAATTGACTCAATAACTTTAGAATTCTGACATTTGTTACCTTAATTAGTAAATTTTCCTTCCTTTACTCTAAATCAACCTTCAGATAGTGACACCTGCACTTATTGACGTCATAGTAACACCCACTGATGAGCGTTGCTATGACGTTCGCGACTGCAAGTGCAAGTTCTGTCGAACGCAGTATTCCAGTCGCAGGTGAGCTCACCAATTAAAATCATCGCAGCCGTTTGACATTACTACTAAAGATAAAAAAACAAAAAACCCGACTGCTTAAAAAAAAGAACTAAAAAGATAAAAACAAGTATAGCATTATCTACATTAAATTCATTAACAACAAATGAAATATGTCAAACTAAATTCTTTATGATGTTGCAGGCGGGGACAAACAATACTTTGTTACTACTATATAACTTCGTTTGTCACCGTCTGCAACATCATAAAGAATTTAGTTTGACATATTTCATTTGTTGTTAATGAATTTAATGTAGATAATGCTGTAAGTGCTTGTTTTTATCTTTTTAGTTCTTTTTTTTAAGCAGTCGGGTTTTTTGTTTTTTTAATAATTATTTTTTATTTCACTCTTTTTAGTTCTTATAACCGACATGTTTTTATTATATCTATTAATTTGTAGAAATCAAATCTCTTTGAGATCAATGAGCCTTAATCGTGAGTTCAACTATCAAATTCAAAAACAATTATTTAAATTCGACCGGCAGTTTCCAAGATTAGCGTGAGCGAACATACAAACTAACTTCCACCCACTTCGGACGCGCGAGCGTGCCGATATATAAATTGGTAAATTGTGTTTAATCAGTAATATAAATGTGATAAGAAGTATATATTTTTGAAATGGTCTTTTCATGGCCTTTTATTTGATACCCATATTACTATGATGAAAAGAAAATCCATACCTCCCCCCCCTTTTTTTTTCATTTGCCGGCGCCATTTTGAAAATTTATATAGCCTATGTCACTATCACTGTTTTGACGAATTCAACGACACCTCATTTGTCAAAATCCGTCTAGCCGTTTGGGCTGTAGGGCGTGCCAAAGAAATAGACATACATACATACATACATACATACATACATACATACATACATACATACATACATACATACGCTCGAAAAACATAACCCTCCTTCTGACGCAGTCGGGTAAAAAGCAATTATCGTATGTCTCTTAGTAGGTACATACCATGCTTGTATATCGAAAAATTAAACATAAACAAATGCGCTATCATTTCTTCAGTTATGTTTAGGTGCCATGAATAACTAGGGAATCTTATTGTCATCTAGCCTATCTGTTATCTACTATTCTGAACCTCGTTAAAAGAAAACACAAGAAGCAGTCAGTAACTTAATACCCAAAAAGATACCATAAATGGCAAACGAAAGATCTAATTCACTAAAAAGAAAAGTTACTAATATAGTATTATAAATTCACTGCTACAACACGTGATAGCAGCGATGATTAAAATATTCACTAAGCGGGGACCTCCATGGTTAAACACCTAGGTGACCGCGAGTTCTGCATTTTTAATGACATAGCAACACAACCTTGAGTACACGATTCGTGGCTCACTAACGAGATCGCTGTTATACTGCGTTAATAACACGATAGTGTTAACGTACCATTTATTTAGTGCGAACTTAATAATTTAGAAAGGTTACGCGAATTATGGTTGCGTAATTTTACGCACACATAATCACAGTCCGTGCCTTTTGTAATAGGTTGATATTTTCAAATGACCGCTAAAGTAACATCCATAATATTATATGTATTTGCATCTGTTTAATGCGTTTAACGGTAACGAGCATTAGTCAATAGTTGTCAACGGTTATCAGTCGCGTTATCAGACACTGTCGTCGATCTCGCTATCTCGCGGTCGGTATGACCGCACCATCCTGTCACTCGCGGAGGAACCGTGGCAACGTACTCTAGGTTTTCGAGTTGCCTTTCGCTCGGCGGTCAGTCACAGTCGACCGACGTGGTCGCCAGAGCCGGTGCATGTTGCAAAATTACCAATTGGTTCGTTAACCCACTTCCTCGGTGCTGCGCTGCGCCTGCGCCTGCTATCCGGTACGCGAATAATGCCAAAACAATCCATCGTTTCGTTACTAACTTACGTACGTGTCTCAAATATTATTCACTAACGTATACACCGTTATATCATTCGTTTCGTATAGTGCCCATTTGTGAAACATGATGTGATTCGTTTTATATCAAGATAGCTCTGTCGAGAGGTCAATGAGTATGATAATAATCTGTGAAGTATTAGTTGTGCTAGACCTTTTGTTGTGTAAACAACTGTGCAAAAATAATGTTACGTCGTCGAGGGACTTACACGGTCAATGCTGAACCTGATATTCGGAGCAGCAGAGCCAAATCCGCGGAACCCTCATCGTTTGTTTTGAAAAAAACTGGTAGGTAACGTCTTATCACCACAGTTTATATAACCTCGTAAATATTGTATCAATTGAACGCATTACAACCATCAGAATTATATATCTTTCAGACAACTGAGTGACGTTTGGCACTAGATCTTCTGATATGGTGATAAGGAATACCTAACCATAATTCTCATCTTATCTTGGAGAGTAACACTTACGACAGTGAACATTTTCTGTTTGTGCCAGCTTCTGTTAATCTTTCGATATTATCTTTCATTGTTCCATAAACAATACTATCGTCTCGAATAATACGAACAAATCGGTACAGAATGTCGATTATGTACTTTGTATCGGTACATTCTTGCGTACCTTTCTGCCAGACGTCATCGTCACTTTTCCTGTCAGCTACATAAGTACATTACACGAAGTATCTTCGGTCTTCCTCTTTTTCATAGAACGGAGATGTTCTCGGATCTTAATGATTAAAATGCTCCTGTAATATACTTACTCATTTCTTATTTTATTGCTACACTCATCCACATTAGCTTCTCAGCGTACTCATTTACGATGGAATCATCTTCTACGTTATATATTATAAAGCTCTATGCAAAGATACATGCAAGACGACGACCTTAAGATCATAATAAATGCGGTTTAATTAATTACTGAGCCATTTAATTTTGTAATGGTTGATTTAGGTACTTGATGTATTATTTAGGTAAAGCAGAGTGCCGTATCTAACAAATTCATGAAGTTTTTAATACTAATCGTAACTTCACAATAAGTATTTATCGTATCGAGGATAAAGGTCATTGGAGTTAAATTGTCTTGTGTTGATGTGGTACAAAACTGATATCTTTTTACTTCATATTCATGAAGTGTAAGTAAAGCATTAGTTACCGTTGTATTTTGTATAGGACAAATATCTATATATCTAGAAGTTTTTATTGATATTTATTGTATTTATATAATTTGTATCCACTAGAACTGTCTATAAATATAAAATTTTATGATGCGTTTATTGAAGTTATTATACGTCATGATATTTCATGTGTTCTGATAAGATTATTTTGTTTTAGAGACAGTATTATACATTATGCAGCAAGCAATCGTTCCGCATTTCTTGGTAACACGAAAATAATGTACACATACGTTCAAATATGAGAGTCACGCATGCTATGTCCTTTGTGCATATATCGGCGCTCGTTGTTATTACTAGCGCACGCATTACTAACTGACTATCATAATTGCGTACACAATCAAACACTTGCTATTTCCTAATCTTAGGTGCGCAACTAAATGTAGGGTTCGTGTAATTTTAAGAATTACAGAATACACACCGACAACTACAAATCTATAAGAAAATTATAAAATACATGACTAATACTTTTCGCGCAGAGAAACGTTGAAATCGATCATCATTTCATTGCATTTTCATTTTTATTTAATCGACTCTCAAAAAGGAGGTTCTATGTTTGACCCGTATGTGTGTATTTAGCTTTGTATGTTCGCGATTTTCTCGAGGTTCGAGGTTTTCGGTATTATTCGGCTTAAGAAAGGTTTAGTATATAATTTATCAAAATCTGATAAAGATCTTCGGAGACTGGCAATGGAACTCTTCAAAAACGATCCGCTAATGAACCGCGATTTGTGCAATAGTTTGTCTGTTTATTAACCGACTTCATTATGTTAGCGATTTTCTCGGAAACTACTGATCCGATTTGAATGCAGTTTTCGGTATTTTAATCCTTGTGTTTTAAGGAAGGTTTTAGTATATAATTTATCAGAATCTGATGAAGATCTTTGGAGACAGGCAACGGAACTCTTCAAAAACGAATAGCTAATGAACCACGTTTTGTGCAATCGTGTATCTATGTATTGTTTTCACCACTACATAACATAACATCATGCCTGTGTATGCTTTGAAGGGTAAGCAGAGACAGCCTACTTACCTTCCCTTAAAGTACCTACCGAAAGCTCTGCTTAGGTTTGGACGGGGCTTACGTTTCAGCATATTTGTTATTATCGTAGTGATAGCTTATGATCATGAAGATCTCAGAAAGAATTTTTTGATAATATGTAAGGATTTGATAAAAGATCTTAAGTATTGGAGGCGCCGTCGTATTCTTTGGGCTATATTTTGATTGTTTCTATTGTGTTTCATGCGTAATGATGCCTTAGTATTTCTTTCTAACCCCATCGTTAAATCTAAAAAACTAAGACACTAAAAAGCTTGAAATAAAAAAATAAAATAAAAAAACTAATAAAAAAAAATAAAAAAAACTAATTAAAAAAAAAGAATACTAATTTTTTTCAAAGAAAAAGGAACCGCCTTCAAAAACTCAAAAGTAAAAAATAAAATATTCGCTTAACTTTGCTTACCTTTATATTAATTTGTTTAAAACAATAAACCCAAATAATTATGTAATACCAATTAATTATATTTTTTTGAAGTCGGCGCCAAATCACATAATTGCTGATAAGTTTACGAATGCATTCGATAGATGGCGTTGTACATCTTTTCTGAATCGCGATATGGTTTCGTTACGAGCTTAAATATAAATACCGTGCTCTTGCCTCCACTTTTAACGTAATATGCAGTTATGCCTAGTTTAACGTAATAGTTTGTCTGTTTATTGTTTTTACCATAGCATAATATAACATCGTACAACAACATGTATCGCGTACAACTTTATTGTGCCACGAAACATCTGATTTGGATGGCACATTTTATAATTTTAATCAGCAAATCAAATCGATTACTTCAATCGTATACCTAACTAAAAGTATTACTTACAAACCTCAAACGATGAACAATTAAAGTAATCTAATTGATTTTCAGATTGAAATTATAAAATGTGCCAATTGTGTGTCAGTTTTTTATTTTTAAATATTTTTTATTTTTATCAATTATTTTATATTGATTCTCATATAGAAATGTATATTAAGAAAGCAAAGGTGAGCTGATATTATAAGAATCTTTGTGGTATTAGGATTACTAGGCCCAGAGGTTTAATATCTCCGTTACGTACGTATATCAATGACTTATTGATGATCTGTAGTTTATAGCACTTACCATTTTAACAGGCAGACTGTGAGTTCTTTTGCAACATCCATTGTAGAAATAATAAACAATGTGGGTGTAAAAGGTGATATAGTTATATTATGTATATAAGTTTGACCTCTTTGTAGGTGTAAATTTGCGACAACACTATACGTCATATCCATGGCCTGCCTTGGAAATACGCCCAGAATTATCCGACGAGATAAATCACGTAGTTATTATTAGAAACGCCGTGCAATATATTGTTCGAGAGAAAAAGCCTTTCTTACAGTTTACCGTAATAAGCGAATTATTTATTTCGTTTTAATTCACACTATCTCGTATCTTCGTCCAGTTTGAGAACGCTCTACAGTTAAAATCGCTTCATGAATAGCTGTTATCACTATAATTGATATATTTTTAGATTGTCAATACGTTACGTAAGCCTGGTTATCCGAAAGTGGTAAGACAAGATTAAATTTAGGGATCAGTAATGTATTTAAAGAAAATTATGTTGGTTTAGTAAAAGTTTATATTAAAAGCTTCGTATCTATAACATTGAAACAGACAACTCTACCAAAACATCCCAAAATAGATTCAGTTACGGTAATTTTAAGACTTTCCGTGTTAGTACAGAAGCCGAAGAAGTAGTACAGAAAACAAAGTGAATGCGCAGATTTTATGAAACAAAAGATAATTTTAAGAACGACAGGAAGGTCAAGATACGTTAAAACACCAACGTATGTCCGTATGAGTATTTTTGTGTTGCATTTTACACGACTGCTTTTAAACAAAAGTACCGCCTCTCGCTGAAACTGTACATCCGACAACAGGTTCTGGGGAGCACTGCGTATTGCGTAACTTTAAGTACGGCGACGACGATATCTTCAGACGCCCTCGGGCTTAGAGAGTTAGTATTATCTCCTATAATTTCTATACGATCATTTAACAGTTGTTTTGTAAAAACTTTTCTGTTATAATTTAATATAGGACTAATTCAAATAGCACCAATATTTTTTTATTATAGAAACTTACGATTAGATACTATTCACCAGGCCCTTAGTCCATCTTAGTTATAGTCTGATTTTGAATTCGGAAATATTAAAAAATAAAAATAAAAAATAAAAATCCTTAACCGTTTCTGACAAATAACCTGTTAATAAATGCTTTGAGCCTTGGAATTACTACGATTTATTGAAAATAGTATTTTAAATGTTAAATTTTAGATAAATAAAAACTCTATATAAAGTTATTTACACAGTTTCATAGTTATTTATATTTTAAGGACCTTTCAACACTGGTATTGTTGATAACCGAGCAGGCATGTAAGAACGAACAACAAAAGAAAGTAACGCCATCTATATTGCTTTACCGGAATTTGTTTTTACTATATCTCAAGCAGCGTCGTATCTATGGCTGTCCACAACTTTTGGTCCTCATAGAGGGGGCAATTGGCAAGTCAAAAATTAACGCGGGGTAGGGGGGCGGATAAGGGATTATGTGCTTGGCGTTTTACATATTTATTTACAAATACAATAAATATTTCCGACTGTTATTATACAGAATGAATGGTACATAGCGACATCTATTGAAACCACAGCTTCCAGACACCCGTCCATAGGGTAAACGAAACTGGCGCTTAGGGTCAAGAGGCGCCTCCGGCACCTTCTTACGCATGACGGTGGAGGCGCCTCCGTGCTAGTTCTTAGTTACTAAAGAAAAAAAATGTATAAGTTCAGCGCCACCTGACTTCTGTGCGGTGAAAACACTTTGGTGCCGCTTCTTAGCTTTTTTAGATAAAATATTTAAATGGTTCGTCACCATCGGCGCTTTCTGACACTTAGCGACGAAGATGCTTTGGTAGATTTTTTTAACTTTTAAAAGAAAATGTTTAAAAAACTGGCGTCTTTGGCGCTGTTTGTTGCTTTGGTGTAACTTCTTAGTTTTAAAGAAAATACTTAAAAACGGCGCTCCCTGCCTCATGGGTAGGTAGTGAAGACACTTAAGTGCTGAATCGTTGTTTTTTAAGTAAATAATTTAAAAGTCGGCGCTTTCGACGCGCCCACACTCATGGCAGCGAAGACACTTAAATACAGCTTCTTGGTTTTTAGAAGGAAATATATACGATTTCCTAATCCCTAATTTCTACATAGTCTAATGCTTTGGTTCTGATTCTTGGTTTTTGAATATTTTAAAATTATGACGCCTACGGCCTGACTCTTATATGGAGAATATGGTTTAGTGATTATTCTTGTTGAAAATTGAAGCATTAATTTACGCAGGGTTTTTGTAGTAGATTTTACTTGATATTGAATTGCAAGTATCGTGCAACAGCTATACTTTGTCCATTCCTTTATTTTCTTTTTGACAGATCACGCCTAAGAATTACCGTTTTTTTTTGACAGATTAATGTACTACAATAATAATGTACTTTATTGACAAGTGACACTTTTTAGGGAAGTTCACTGTTTGTAACAAACAACCACAGACTATAAATCAAATCGTGAAATGAAATAAATCGATCATTATGAAAAATAATAATTTGATTTTTTTTTGTGTATTGTCTGTATTTTTTATAAAAAAAGAATATAATAATAGTATCATGATTCCATGAATAATTATTTGCAAGAAATTGAGTCGAAATCTTGGAATGACATATCAAAATGTAAACAAAGGTAACTAGGAAACCGTCATAGACTAAGTATGTGACATTATTATTATATTATTATTTTTATATTTATTTCATCTATATAAAAACTAGTAATAAACGAATAATTAATAATGAACTAAAACCATTTCGATGTAATTAATCGATTGAAAGTTCTTCTTAGACAACATCGATTATGATTTCAAATCGAATCAGTAACGTGTGAAGGCATCCCTAAATGTAATCTGTCAAAAAGAAAATAAAGGAATGGACAGAGTATAGTGTGTGTGTCTTGAAACATGGACTATACTCTGTCCATTCCTTTATTTTCTTTTTGACAGATTACATTTAGGGATGCCTTCACACGTTACTGATTCGATTTGAAATCATTATCGATGTTGTCTTAGAAGAACTTTAAATCGATTAATTACATTGAAATGGTTTTAGTTCATTATTAATTATTCGTTTATTAGTAGTTTTTATTAGATGAAATACATATACAAAATAATTATATAATAATAATGTCACATATTTAGTCTATGACGATTTCCTAGTTACCTTTGTTTACATTTTCATTTTTAATTCCAAGATTTCGACTTGATTTCTTGCAAATAATTATTCATGGAATCATTATTATATTCTTTTTTTTTATAAAAATACAGACAATACACAAAAAAAAGACAAATTATTCTTTTTCATAATGATCGATTTATTTCATTTCACGATTTGATTTATAGTCTGTGGTTGTTTGTTACAAACAGTGAACTTCCCTAAAAAGTGCCGCTTGTCAATAAAGTACATTATTATTGTAGTACATTAATCTGACAGAAAAAAACGGTAATTCATAGGCGTGATCTGTCAAAAAGAAAATAAAGGAATGGACAAAGTATAGCTCGGCTACGTTCGGTTTAAACATGGCTGCCACGAAATGTCAAACTCGTATGACAGTCTGCGCGCCTATTTGAAGGTCAACATTCGCGATTGTTGAGATGAATATTCGCATTCGCGAATGTCAGCAGTCGTACATTCGTTACATCACTAATATATTGTTTTACAACAAGTCGGTGTCAAAATTGTACCACATTTGAGACGATTTGCTAATCGTTATGTATTTACATTTAAATGTAATAATGACGTATCATTTAAAAACCCACAAAATTAAATTTAAAACGTGAATTTTCACTTATCAAATATCGCGGCGATAATAATGCAAAATTAAAATGTGGGGCATTTGACACAATAACACATTTCGATTATGTCAATCGATATTATCGCATCTGTGTCGATTATACACGAATTGTTATCAACGTACAGGTAAATGCAATCGCTTCAACGGCATACAGCTTCAAAACTGTCCATAGCTGCTTCTGTATGCTACTACATATTGTGGTGCATTTGCAAACCAGTTTGAATATTGCATCGGAAATAATAATATATTGAAACACAATAAAGTGACTAGCTTATTATAGCTTTAACTTAAATTAATAAAAACAAAAGGTACATCACGCCTAATTTACCCATAAGGTGGAGCAGATAAAATGTGGTGTATAACACTCACATTTCACCTGTTATGTTTAGGTCCCATGTAATAGGGGTAAGCCCTCTTGTTGAACTATGAAATATGCAAAATTTGCCACTTGTTTGCGCACACATTTGCCTTATAATATCGCCTGCAAAGTTGTCTGTCAAAGTTGATATAGGCCTCCGTGACCGTAATTCATTCAGGAGGACATTTATTATTAGAAGCCTGTGTATCTACCGCACCGTTGTCCCCTCAATTATCTAACTTAATTGAATAATCTATGGACAAGGGGCTAAACTTTTATCATTGCCTACTTATATTAGTTGCTCATATATCTTCTGCATTACATTTTTATATGAGTGACTCAACGTCCTGAAAAAATAATAGTTTAAAAAAAACTAAAAAACACGCTTTTAAAGTACTTCTAACTAAAAAGTGAAAAATAATTCCTAATATAAGCTGAAAATGGTAATGAACAAAAAATACTAGTTTTATTGTGAAAAAGCGTGGGGAGCTCTGTGCCATATTCTTCGTCTATCGAGCAACCCATGCTTTTTCACAATAATACTAGTATTTTTTGTTCATTACCATTTTCAGTTTATATTAGGAATTATTTTTCACTTTTTAATTAGAGAAGTACTTTAAAAGCGTGTTTTTTAGTTTTTTTAAACTATTATTTATTTTCTACTTTTTAGTTTGGTTTATTTATAAGAGCGTTTCTTTTTTAATTTTTTTTTTTTTTTTTTATCGAATTATTGCATTGTCATCGATCTTTGACAGGTGTGCAAAATTTTAATGAAATCCGCTTAAAGTGGGTCAAAATCGAGTCTAAAGGAGTCGGTTACATACATACATACATACAGGTGAAGCTAATATAAGCGTGTTAAAAACTTTTGACATACTTACTCTTAATAACAAAGGAATGATTTTACTTCACTCTTTTTAAAATCGACACAGCCCCTCATAAAATGACCTAGAAATGCTATAAAAAGTGATTTTAGTTTGTATCATTTAAATGTTTACCTTGACAATTACACAAATAATAAAATATAGCCTTCATTTGAATAAGGTAAACGACCAGTCGAATACGTTTAATTAAATTCACTGCTGCACGTTCGCTTTATATTAAACAATAAATCTACATACAATTTTTCATAATCGTATACGCTGTTCAAGTGTTAAGAATGCCAAAACCTGCGACACTGCTGTCAAAAGATCAAGTAATCTTCAGTCAGGTTGGACGTACTTACGAGTCCTACGACGCGACGAGCTGAGAGAGAGCTTAGTAACACGAAGGCGCATTTTCTAAGGTGAGCGATGCGTCATAGAGCTGGCACGACCGGTTCCCCCTTTATCTGCGGTTAGTCTCTTGCGACAACGGGGCCTTGGTCGAATTCAGAGACGAAGAGCGTGCGCGTTAAGCGTAGAGAACCGCAAACGTGGTGTCACTTTACAAGAACAATAGAATCTGCAACACACCACATTAAATGCGTATTTAAAATGCCAACGACTTGCCCCTCTTTTAACGCATCATTCTTCTGAATTCTAGATTCGATTTATCATCTTCTGTATTTTTATAGATAGAGATGAAGTCAACGATATTTGTACTCAAGTGGTTTTCATTATGTTGAGAGTAGTCGTAAGTTTCAAACAAAATTTGAATGCTCTGATCGATTCATATTTTAAGTATTTCTGGGTAACAAATCAACTGATAAGAAGACAAATAATGTTTTCTGTATGATTGATAGCTGTTGTACCAATATTTGGGCTAAGGCCATATATTTGTGTGTAAATGATAATGAGGATAATTACAACTTTTCGTTAATATATTGATGATTTAATTATTTTCTTGAATTCAAAATTTAATGATTTGAACGTAGGCTTCACCGATATTCCTTCACCAATTTCTTGACTAGCGTTTCACATAACAAATTAAAACAAGGACATTGCACCCTCCAAATTAAAGGTTTTAATGTGCCATTGCTGCCGTGTGATTTATTTTTATAACAGTTCATTACTCTGAATATAAAGATTGTAACGGTATCTAATGCATTTGGTTCAGCCGTTTAAATGTTATGATGGAATTCAGCAACACACTTGAACAAACACAACGTATTTTGCAGTCGTGCAAGTAACGAATCAATTAATAAATCAACAGACTTAAACATGGAATGGTGACGCGTAGTCTCAAGGCTCTTCACGTGTCGGGAACCCAACAAACTTCGCCGAAAGTTCTAATCCAATTGCGGCGAGTCCATGGCAAGCTATAATTCTATTAGCGTGTATGTATCTATTGGCTGTAATGGTAATTACGATGTAATAACTCACATTTGCCTTCTTATGCGATCGATTATAGCAATAATGATAATGTTTTATACACGTAAGAAAACTTGCATGTACCCGAATGTGCCGCCATAGCTTAAAATTCGCAAATGAAAGATATGGTAATTTAAATATCATTATTCGTTTCACTACGATAAAATTACGTCTCATGCTAACAATTAATTTGTTTTTAAATATATATTTACTATAAATATGGTCCTGAAACGGCTAAACCGTGCAAGTTCAAAAGTTTTGTTTTGTTCTAATATATTATTTAGTTGCACCGACACCTGAGTGAGAGTGATTCATCAAAAGGGATAAACTATTGCCAGGGGTAGACTACAAACACGATTGCAATTTCTACATCTGAAAGATAAAATTATGGGTACATCCTTCAGAGTGAAAGGCTGCAAGATATTATAATTTATTGAGAATATTCTATAGCTGTCTTTCATTGTATTGATCTTAATTCTTTTCTTTTTCTTCTTTTCTTGATTCTTGAAACGAAATAACTGAAATATGTGCTTTTTGCATATTCTTTATTATCATATCCTTTGTACAGGTTTTGTATATGTCGTAGGCCGATCGTTGGTAAAGGCCAATCGTCACGGCCTAGGCGGATCGTCTGAATACAAGACGATTGATCGGCCTACGGCCGATCGTTGTGACGCAATGCGTCTTACGATCCGCCTGCTCGACGTTTAGTCAGATCGTACGATATGGCTCGATATTGCTAGGTGCATCGTCATGTGTTCCGTTTTGTATGAGTGGCCGCCATATTTCTTATTAATGGGCCTTCTCGACGTCATCGAACGATATGCCTAGGCGCATCGTTATGATGTTCTATTTCGTGACGCTAGTGGCGCTGTTGGCACTGAGCTCTGCTGTGTGTATAACAAATGGCTGCCGTAGCTGGAATTGTCCCAGAGTTTTGCGTCTTGTCCAGTGTCCCCGTTATTATACTAATACCGTAATTTACAATATATAATTTACCTACAAACAGTTCTTTTTTCGTCTCTCTGCGTGCAGGACGACGGAGCCCAGCTTCCGGATGGTCTAAAAAAAACAACCTACCTAACCTAATCTATCCGAGTCGGTTTTACAGATATTCGTAATTGTAGATTGGATTAACACTGCATCTTCAACCATAATGGTCACCCTAGAAAACGATCTGCCTAAACGTGGTCGGCCAAATCGTTATACGTTAAGTTTTGAACAATATGCCTGGTTGATACCAGGTCGATCGTCATTCAGACACAAAGCGAATTGTTAGAATACGTCACTGAAGTCATTTGAAACGTAACGATCGCGTATTTCGGCGTATCATTTGCTTTGTTTACTCAGATCCTTTCATGAATTGCACTAGTTCATGATTGTTATTTATGAACACAGTTATTTAAAGCAGAAAATTATTTAAAGTTCGCAGTGAGCGTCGTCACATAATTATCACAGTTTGTATAAAGAGTTAACACGCGCGCATGCGATGGCTTACTGATAGAGTATGAATACAACAGTATACACATCGGTCTATTCATAGGGTCCACGAAATGTAAATGTATTGCTTTCAAATCAATCTCATTTAAGGCAATTGCGTACGTAGGTTCATTTCTTGTTTTTAAAGTTTTATAAAGTTTTATCCTTAATAAAGAATACAGTAAGATGAATGTGTTGTATGTCCATAAATGCTGCAGTTATGATAGTATATTTGACTCTGTTATATATATTAATGAAAGTGACAGCTGTGTTCTTTTTCCAGGTGTAACTTGATAGTGTGTTGTATTTTATGGGTCGAATAAGATCTATCCGGAACCTCAGAAACTGGCTCTTACTCTAGTATAATATAATAATTATTAATAAGTGACGGTGAAAATGATCGATGAGGAACAGATTGCAAATGGGAACTGTGCCTAATAAATAGCCTGCCTGCCCTTAAAAGTAGGCTACCTATTCTCTTAATTAAGTTATATTTTGATGGAACGGTGACCTCAAGTACCTGCTTTTTTTTGTTTGTTTGTTAATAAAAATAAAGACAGTAGCAAGCGATCGCTAAAAATATGACACGTGTAAAGAAATAAATATAATGAGTGTATTTGGACATATTCAGTAGTCACAGTTCCAATTTCACATATTATTATGAATGAGAACTCAAACTACATTGTGTTCAACTTTCTACGTTAGAATGACAGGTATTTTTGAGAAGCGATAATTATTTATTAGTCGCAAAGTTTGAATTAAAACCACATGCTGTTGTTATGAGGGTCGACCTCTTCGGGCGGGGCGGAGGTTTTAGTCCCCGCGCGTCCGCCTGCCAGTCTGACACAAGGCGCGCTCGCGAGCGATCCTCTGCCAAACTGGAGTGTTCCGCAGGGCCGGTATGCTTCGACAACTTAGGAGTTTCCGAGGGCCCTCCCTCGGTGGCTTTGCGCCCTGTCGGAGAAGTAGCCGCGCGCTCCGAGCCTTCTTTACTGCGATTACTTGAAACTGAAAAAAGTGGCCAATTGAGCCGCGCTCGTGATCGTCTCTCTTCTTTTTGTAAAAAGCTACGCCGTACTATCAGTGAGTGTTAACAAAATACAGTCTTGATGTAACTTGACCATGGCCCCCATTGGATAATATTCGTACTCGTTTGTGTTCGTCACATCCAGTTTTGCACTATCGTGATAGATGTACCATGCCATCATTATAATATGTTCACCATCAATGTTCTAATGCTGCTTTTGTGTTTTGCTGCGACTCGCAGGCGACGTGGATACTCCTAAAAAGACCGAGCTGGCTCCGGAAAAGAAGGCTACCTCCTCGCATCGTAAGTTCTAGATTTGGTGCACATTTAGTTTGGCTGTAGTGCCACTAATTCTGTTAGAATTTTCACTTTCATTTAATTTTAAGGTAACGCGAGAATTCTCCATCTGAAATTGCATTTATATCTATTTTCAAGATAAAAGGAATCACGAAAATTAAAGTGCTTTGTATCGTAAGCTTTTTGAGTTTACGAATTAAGTGAAAAAAAAAACTTTAATTTCGAAATTCCTAGGACTTTCTAGATTGGAGGATAATCGTAATAAACCCTAATAAGATAGCATATTATCATCTGTGGTCTGTGTTCCTTTTGTATTTGTCTTTATCGTTGGTGTTGTACTGTTTGTAGATCGTTATGTGGGTTTACGTCTTGGTGTAATTGAATGTAATATGTATGTAATTCAGATTTTACTTATACTAGTCAGATTAGCTATATTTGCTGATTATATGTGTATGTTTGAATAAAAAAAAATACTTATTTCTTTAGCATGTCATAGAGAAAATACAGCTACTTAACAAAACATGAAAAAATATTGATTTGTATGTGAAAATTGAGCACAGCAATTACTGCATTGCATCAAAACCCAGATGGCTTAAAGACTTGCAGTTTAACTATGCAGAATTTTAACAGCTTTGCTAACAATGCTAGTCAGTATGTCGCCGGTGTAAATGAAAAATTACAGTCCAGGAGTTTTATATTAATGGAATTTTGGTCAAGTAAATTTGCATGGAACGTTATCTATAGTATGTAAAGAGTAGTGGGATGGCATTAATATTATTTAGCGCAAATACCCAATGTGAAGGTCGAGGTCACAGCAATTTATTTGACACAGTTTCGTTAGGGATGGTTGCTCATATAATAACTTTATTACTGCAAGTATTAGTCTGTGAAAAGACTGAAAAGATTTAATGGTATTCAACAACACAATAATGTAGAATAGGTACGACCATATCAATTACCAGAACGACGTACCGTACAATTTCTAATAATAAGGAAGGTGTAAAATAAATCTTTTCTTCTTTAAGAGGCGTGTACATTGTATTATTTTCTTCATATTACTTCAGTATTTAACGAACACAATGGGTATAATAAAAGTGAATCTTGTTTGTACCATCCTTGTGTTGCGAACACACTATATCAGCGGTCGGCAACCTGCGGCTCGTGAGTGTCCTCCATGCGGCCCGCAGGCATCATCCTTGTTGCTGCGATTGTTTTGAAAATAAGTCATTATTAATCTGATTAAATTGATTACCTAAAATAAAAAGCAAAGACGCTCCCTTGATGTAACTTATTTTGTGTTTAAAGAACATGAAAAAAAAAAGCGAATTCGTCGCTTCCTTACTTTAGGTGGCTGGCATAAATACTTCAGTGCCACTTCTTTTATTTTTAAGGAAAATGCGCAACAAAGCCTGTGTTTTCGCTTCCTTAAGCCCGGTATACACTTTGTTTAGTGCGAGTGCGAGTGATTAGTGCAGGTGTTTAGTGACAAGGTGTGGACAGCGACTGATTAGTGCGAGTGCTTAGTTGGCTGTGTAGTAAAGTGAATAGAAGCGTGTTCTATTTTTTTGCGAGTGGACTGCGTAGTAGCCACGTCCCGCGCGCCCTCCCTTCCCCTCACTCGCAGCGTGCCTGTCTCTAAGCACGTTTGGACAGGAGTGTTTAGCGTTTAGTGCGTAGCGTCGGGCGCTTGTTGTACAAAATGTCAAAGTGGACCGAAGACGTAACTTATAAATTTGTGCAGGAGTATTTGAAACAAATAAATAAAATAAATATTTCACAACTCACACACAACGCCATCTAGTCCCAAACTAAGCAGAGCTTGTACTATGGGTACTAGAATAACTGATACTATACGTCGCACGCCGAATGATGATCCCTATGACAGTTCGTTAGCGCTTAACATTGTACTGACGTCCTGTCTCATCAAGTCCTTTTGAGGTCCATTAAAAAGTCGAAAAAATCATAATTGTGTACATTTGTAAATTATAAAAATGAATATTAAGAAATTATTACGTAATGTTCGTAAATAATGGAAAAAAAACTCAATGCAAATGTACATGGTACGTGCTGCAAAAGTTACGTCGTCTAACTGTTATCGACAAAGAAGGGACACATCGATAAACAAAATATCGATAATTTGTTGGAAAAATTAAACAAATGCTTTGCAGTTTGTATTTTATTTCTATAATCTGAAATCTGATACAGGGTCAAGCGGATCTTCAAAATCAAACTAAAAAGAATTAAAAAAAAAAGAATTTTAAACTCTTTAAATTATGCAATTTGAATTAAAATTAAAGTATAGTACAATAAAATATAATAAGGCTGTTACTTTTTTATCTAGTGTTTTATGTCCATCAATGCGCGTAATCTTTTTTTCAAAATAAATAAATATTGCTTATTATGTTGAATGACCTGGCTGTATGACATGACATTTGCCTGGAAAACCAGTATTTTATCGAAATTGCTTCGCATAACTAATACAACTGTCAGTTGAAACGTCATAGGGATCATCATTCGGCGTGAGAACTATAAGACATATAGAAAACAAATAAAAAAAATGTAAAAAAAAGAAAAAAAAAAAAAAATGTAATCTTTTGTAAATACATACATATTATACATAGAAACACCCAGACTTAGACAAACCCCCATGTTTATGTACACAAAGATTTGTCTTAAGTGGGAATCGAACCCACGACCCACTCCGCCATCCGGTCGTCCTTTACAACTGTTAAGCCCCTAAGTATAAAATTGCCCGAGATGCGGCCCTTGTAAATATAAGTGAAGCCATGAACATACCAGGGTTTGGCAGTAAAGAAGTTTATTCTAAAATAAGAAACTTAAAGTCTACATGTGCGCAAGAGTCTAAGAAAATTAAACAAGAGTAACTACAAAATCTGGAGCTGGAACAGATGACGTATATATTCCACATAGAAGTGGTTCAAACTATCAGATGACGGCATACTGAATTTAAACAGAGCCACTTGGACAATACTCGCACTACACACCTGCACTCGCACTAATCAAAATTGGACACTACTCGCACTACACACCTGCACTCGCACTAATCACCTGCACTCGCAATGAATTGGACACTACTCGCACTACACACCTGCACTCGCACTAATCACTTGCACTCGCAATGAATTGGACACTACTCGCACTACACACCTGCACTCGCACTAAACACTTGCACTCGCACTAAACAAAGTGTAAACCGGACTTTACTCTTGGCGACAAAGATATATCGGTGCCTTTTTGTTGTGTTTTAAGCAAATGCGTTAAACGTCATAGTATATAATACTTTAGTGCCACTTCTTTTGTTTTGAAAAGGAAATGTGTAAAAATTCTGCTGTCTTCCCTAATTCCTTCCCTTCGAATTCTACGTGGTACATTAAGCTTCTAGTGTAGTGCGGCCCGGCATTTTTTTGTCACAATCTGGCCCTTACCTGCAAGATGGTTGCCGACTGCTGCACTAAATGAAAAGCTTCTTTCCAAAATACATTACATATACAATACATTCAATATTGGTGAAGATAATGTACGAAGGTTTGGTATTTTCATGTTCAAACGTTAGAGTTCGAAATAAAACTGTAACTTAATCAAAATAAAGGCTCAATAGAAGAATCAAGAACAATAATTATTATAGCCCGAATAAAAGATGTCTATTGTGTGTGAAAGGAACACGAGATAAATTAAAGAACAAATTTTAGAAAAATTACAAAAAGTTTCGTTTAAAACTCACAATAATCTTAAATTGTACTTAACTGTCACTGTGTTGTTAGATATTCTTATATTTTTCACTTTCTTAGCTGTTCAAAGTAAAATGTGGAAATGAAAATAATTTATAGGATAATATTTTTTAATTGACAGTTAAAACAGAGTAAAGACCGAGTAGTTCATCTTTATAGAAACCAGCGATAGACATTAACATGAACCACAGTTTGTTATTTTGGGTCAGATGCGGGCATACTTTTTTGTTTTAAATAAGAAGAGTGTGTCCAACTAAAGTTTTAAATTTAACGTTTTTCGATGTATATTTTTTGTTAATATACCGAGTTTTGGTAAACCATAAAAAAAACCTTTACGCTTTTGTGCGTTTTTGGTTGTATATTTTGACCATAAAATATCATAAATAAATGAGTGTATATGCCTACATTCCTATGTTAAACATTTTCTACTAAAAGAAAATTATTATTACTCTAAAGTCAGAGTGGGTTATATACATCAGAGTACTGGGTTATATTTATACTGTGGTTAAAATTTGTAATTCACTGCGTATTTGCCAGTATTTTGTATCAAAGCAAACATGATTATAATCATTACAATGGGAGTAGATTTTTTGCGATACAACTTGTGGTTATAGCAAAAAATTGTATCGAGGCATCTAAAAACTTTATACGAAGCTTTATCGGTGAAATTGGTGGAGTTGCGGAATAGTCGGTATCGCTCAATTATTTTCCGCATTGCTTCCTGCTTGTGGACACGTGAGCGTCTGTCTGCTTGTAAAACGGCGTAACGAACCTTCGTATTTACTTTCTAATGTATATGCTCATGTTTCATATAATTCACACCAACAAGACTCGTTACTGTTGCCACTCTTTTATTAAAATACAACGTTCAAATTGAAAGATTGCACAACGCATGACGCTGCAATGTTAACTTTGATGTGATAAATGATTTTCTGTAGAAGTTACCACTTTGTGACTTTTTAATATGGTAAAGATAGCAACATAAACCGCAAGATGAAATTATGTAATGATGCATTGACACCGGAAGTAAAAACATTCCATCTAGTCCCCGTTTTATTCCACGTCTTCGGGAAATCTAATATGGATCTGGCAATTGTTGATTTGGCTCTTGGATCAATTCTGCTTTAATTTTTTAAGCAATTTAAATGATAGACTTTTTCCAACATAATTATGTCGTTCTAATAACAATCAAGTTATCATATCAACCAATTTTCCACACTTTCTTTTTAATGATTCTTGGTGGTTTTGTAGAAAGAGATACTCACTTATAACTTTACGTTAATTATATGATCAAAACTAGCTTAACATTTTTTTTTGTGGAAAATTAAAATTACTTTAGTTAAATTTCACTGGTTGGTTTGAGTCATGCTAAAATTGTATAATAATAATGATTTCATTAGTTTTTTTATTTATTGACACGTTTATATCAACTAAAAAATAAGTTTAAAAATAGTTTTTAATTTATTAAAGTACCTCTTCTGCTGTTGCGCATTTGCTATGGACTATATTATAATATAAGTTAATGCACTGTAATAATAAACACGATGTACTTAAAATTATCTACTCAAATGAAACTAGAAATACCTCATATAAATTGAAAGCCCGTAGTTAGATAAAAAAGCTGATAAACAAGGGTGGAGTGCCGTTGGGCTTGCGTCAATAAGGGTTGCTATGGGTGTGGCAGTAAGCACATGTTCTAAGTTCAGGGAGGCCATGATTGATATAGCGTACCGTACTCGGGTTATTACCGCTATTAGTAGTGCTTCCCTTACTCAATGTAATTATTCCAAGTATATGAATACCTAACCTTTCATATGTGTTTTCCCCTGTTTGATAGTTAAATCACGGTCCTTATAAATGTTTAATCACTGCAGTTAACTTGCTGACATGTTGGTTACGTATAAGTATCGATCAACGATCTGCCGTAATTGGTACACGCTAACGGCATGGCATAAGTTATTTAAAGTGAGCATTTGTCCGAGACTGGAAGAAGTCTTTTTGACCGATACAGTTGAAATTGACAGTAACGCCTTTATTTTTAAAATAATAAATAATAATTCAGAAATACATGTAGCATGGATGGTAACATGGTATGTAGATACGATTGGGATAGGTCACGGAAATAGATAGTGAGTTTTTTTTTTCAAAATACGTATGCGTGTTATGCATTCGACACGAGCTATTTTCTAAATGTGTCCACAACTGATTCAGACAAAAAAAAATCAAGTAGTAGTGATTAGTAACGACATTTTTATGAGCTTGTGCTAATTTTATGACTTCTCTTTTTTATAAAACGATGTATTGTTGGATCTGCGTATCGATTTTATTACAATGAAATGATGTTTGCTCATCAACCACAGTTATTTGTTCCACTAGAGAGCAAAGTTCGTATTTTCTTCGAATGCTAATGTTAAACCCCGAATAAGCGAAAGATTCCACATAGTATTGATTGAGTGATTCTTGTTTAGCATCTTGAGCGTAGTGAAGGACTCAAAATCACGAGATGATAATACAACTTTTCACCTCAGCAGCTCGAAAAGGCGAAAACCGTGCGCAAAGCTCGAAGCAAAATCGAGTTTTGCTTACTGTTTTCACACAACAAAAAACGTCATTTACAGCTGCAGAGCTGAAAAATATATTGTGCAGGCAGTATTTGAGATTGTTTTTATTTATGGTAGGCTAAGTACCAAATATTATCTATACAATAATATTGAAAGTATTAATATTATTGAAAATGAATTGGGTCAATTTAATTGCTTTTTAACTGATCTCGTAGATCACTAGATTGACTTCGTTAAGACCAAATGAATCAAAACGATTAAATGGATTGAGACGATGTACTCCGATGCGTTCGTTTTCGCCATTTTGTCCATATCAACTATCAAGGAACACCAGCAAACGATGAAGTCCTCGGCTAATTTCCAGCTGATGTAGAGAATCAAACCGAAACACGGTTGCAAACAAGCAAAGCTCATTCGCGTAACTGTTTACACCTGTTTTCGCATTAATATGCCTTCGGTTAATTTGGAACATATCACGGATGACTCAGGCAGTTCGATTTTGGACGTTATTTATACATATATAGCTGATAAAATTAACATGTAGCTGTTATGTTAACCTCTAATCGGCTAATGTGCATCGCGGTCATGCAAATTGTGCTGTTTTTTAACTCTGTCATGTTTATTTGCTCCATTACGTCATAGACGTGACCTCAATTGGTGCTATGATAATCTAGCATTTACGATCGTTTTAACACGATTGATTATGTAGAGACCGTCTTTAAGTACTATCAAACCAATGGTTTCAAGATCCACCTTTATGATAATTTTGACTTAATGGTAATCGATACGAATATAATTAATAATTATATTCGTATCGATTACCATTAAGTCAACTATATATTACAAAGTATATAATATAATTATTAATTATATTATATACTTTGTAATATATATTTGTATCGCCTTTATATTAAGTATTTTCTGCCTTTTGTATAAACAAAAGGCAGAAATTACAGCCCTGTATCAAACGCTCATAAATATAGAGTAATTAACCAGCTAAGCAATCGACCAAGTTTACAATTGGCTTCGTTTTCACAATGACTTCTTTTATTAAAATATAATCTGAGCTCAAAAATACTATTGTCCATATCGTTACAGTGGAATTTATTCTACGAGCCATTCAGTGTCTACTTACCTTTTATTGGGATATTATTTTATATGTTACCAAATATCTGTACAAAACCTCAATACATAGCTACATTTTATTGATAGGTCGAATACCTCGTAGACAAAGGTATGGTGATTTCCGTCAACGTTCCTTTGTTAAAATCTGTCTCCTTTGTGAATAGCGTTTTGTCGGTTGTAGTCGCGTTCAGCCTTACTCTGAAGTGATTCGTCCAACCGTAAATAATCTGGCATGCGTTTAACCCCAAGCCACACGCGCCACTCCTCAAAGCCATAAATACGTACACCTGCTTTGTAAAATACAACACATTTTTAAACTTATCTGTGGACCTGTCAATCAACCTATCTAGATGGCCAGGCTTTTTGTATCAATATTTTTATGAAAATGTAAAATTGTTCAGTTTTCTATAATTTTATATTCAGGCAGAATAATTAAACATTGAGTGTATGAAAAACTCTGTTCGATTTTCAGTAGATGGTTTCTTTGTATTACCACTGACACCATTCAACTGAATCAGCCGTTGTGAAAACCTTAAGATATTGTTTTTGTTTTTAATTCAAACCTGCTGGTAATGACACGATTTAAGTACTAGAAAGAGTTTTTAGTGTATTACCGTAACTTGCCGTGACTCGTAAACATTTTCTTAAAGATCAGACAGTGTTTTTGATACACCTGATACATGCATTATACAAAGCGTAACTTGAATAATATATTAGAAACAACAGTATTTGAAGGTTAGTTCCAAAGTATTTTCAGTATTTGCAATAAGCGTATTCGCTAAAATATATAGAACTAGTCTACTGATATTCTTTTCATTGTCTGATATGTGCAGACACGCTACCTATTTATTACGGTCTGTGAAATGGATTCGTTTACGTCACCACTCAATTGCATTAGAGAGGCCATTCAAACTTCTATGCTAGAGTTTAATTTCAGTATATAGCTTACTTGGTTAACTACTTGGAGAATGTTGATTAACAAGTGATGCTTTGTGAGGTATATTTCCAACCACTAGCTGAATTATTTGATTTCCCTGCTAGAATATGTGTGTTCCCTCATCAGTTTATTACCTTAGCGCCACGCTCCCAGCTGGTCTGAAATTCAATAAATTAGATCAAATTAACAGTTTTATCAACAAGCTTGAGATTATATTTCTAATTTCCCTCAGGATGTTGACTAACTTTGCCCTGTTCCGTTCCCTGGTTAACTTAATTAGCACTTTCCGCAGGACAAGAGCCTTTACTATCTGCACCTGTCTAATTCTTTCATTAAATATTTTAGTTACGTGTTTAGGTGCATGATTTGGTTTTAACTTAAAGTTTGCGGCTGTTTTTATCGCTTATTCTTAAGATAGTATTGCAAGTATTGCAACTCATCTGTTGTCGCTACTTTTCGATAAGGAAAAGAGAGCGTCACATTCTCCTGTCTATTTCTAAAATGTACATTTTCTTCCCTCTTTTGTCTCACCCCTATAATTATAAATATTACCCATTTACTATTTAATATTTAACCTACATATTTTTACAAATGTTATGTGATGATGTTTCAGGCAAGGACGGCTCAAAGGTGACGACTGTGGTAGCGACGCCGGGGCAAGGCCCCGACCGGCCGCAGGAGGTGAGTTATGCGGACATGAAACTCATCGGCAACGGCAGCTTCGGCGTCGTCTACCAAGCCAAACTATGCGACACCGGCGAGCTCATTGCCATCAAAAAGGTGCTCCAGGACAAGAGATTTAAGGTGAGTAATATTTAATTATCTACTTTAAGTACAATAGATAAACGCAAAGCTATATAAAGAGCCAAGACACAAATCTGCGATGCGAATTCGCAATGGTAATTACTACGACGACGACGCAAATAGCTGCGATGACATGCGAATTCGTGCGGCATGGGAACTCCTACAATACTGAGTGCTAATAATGTGCGGTGCGAATCAATACCTCAGAATACAGATAGGAGGAAAAGGATCACTTAGATAAAGTATTCAAAATAATCAGTAAGTTCTTATGATTTCGCGAGTTTCTTTATATCATCAGTTTTTTGTTTTGGCTCTTACTAGCGTGCTTGTGGCAATAAATTATGTCTTACAAGTGTTGGTGCGACAGAAAATGAAGCTTGCTTACTCGTCATGATTCGGTGACAGTGTTTGACATCTTAATAGCGGAAATAGGCTCCCACAATGTTCTACACGAGACAGTTGTCTCGTTTAGAACATTGTATCCGATATGAGGCTGAAATGCTTGCTCCGTCTCGGTGAGAGTATGCAGTACTGTATGCATTTATAATGTAACTAAACGCTTCTAATCGATGCGAATTAACGGAATCATGCATTTATCTACATTATTTACTTTGACGTTTCTATCAGGCTATAATGACCAGTCAGCAACACGCTGATAAACGTATTAAAATCGTGTTCATTTCAGTATCATCGTTATATTAAAACTAAAAACTATTTTAATATATTTTTTTAAAGTAAATACAAAATTAGTTTCATACCACCACTGCACTGGCCGCAATTACCCTGTATGCCATTTGTTGAACGTGAATGAATCACTAATTGGATAAATGAATTATAAGGTCATAGAAACCTTACTTGTTGTCTGGCAAAAACGGCGTGTTGGCTAACTACAATAACAGTAGCAAAGAATCGAGCTGTTTTATTATTGAAGGCTTGTAAAAGATTTAAGATCTAATAATGAGTTTTTATTGTACGAATTAAATTGTGATATTTTAAACTATATCCAATATTGGCAATATTGCGTATAAAGTGCAAAATTTAATTTTGCTAGTTTGGTAACCTCATGGTCAAGGAGATTTGACTCGAGTGGCGCCTGTTTGCTTTCATAACAAAAATATAATAATATAGCTTACCTGTATTTTAAGAAAGAAGTGTAAGTGTAAACATTCATAAATTACCTTATAGGTTTATTTTTATTTAAAACTATTCATCTTAGAGAGCTTATTTATATGCAGTATTATAGGGTAGTAATTACACATAATGTACATTAAAAAAAATACATTTTCAATGTTCAAATAAATCATGATTTTGAAAACCCTCAACTTTTGTTTCTTATTATTATCGTTATTCGCTAAAAATATTTGAATGTATATTATGTAATATTTTGGATGTTTTGCAGAACCGAGAGCTTCAAATAATGCGACGACTGGAACACTGTAATATTGTCAAATTGAAATATTTCTTTTACTCCAGTGGAGAGAAGGTGAGTTTCGTTTACGTCTATATGAGTCTTATATTATTATGTGTCTAATATATTTATTTATAATATAATTAATTAAATATTAAAATAGTTATCGCTCTTGTTCCACACGCCTAGTCCCATAGTAGTAATTTTGTGTAGGACCTTCAGTCCGCAGGGTCTAAATTTTAGAAAGGAGATATCTCATAAAATAATAGGTTTGATGTTCAATAGATGTTTATAATTATTTGGGCTGTTTTGTTTGATGAATTGTCTGATGATAATTCAAGCTTATTCACAGACTTGATTGGTAGACCCAGAGAGATGCTTATGATTAATGTGTTTGACATAAATATAGTTGGCGTGCTTGATTAGTATTGTATCTTAACATGAAATATCTCCTTTAGTTTGTACATCCTCCTTCAATGTTTGAACCTGATATATAATGTGTTTGATTTGACACGTTTATTTTAGTTGGCTTTTATTAAGGGTGTATTATTTGTGTGTTTTATTTGGGGGAAGGCGGCAGTGCCCGCAGCAGTGAGCTCAATGTTAAACGCAATGCAGTCTCTTGATGTCGCAGTACGTTTATGAATCAATTAGATTGTTGCGCTAGTGTGCTAACGCACAAATTAGGCCTACAAACTCAGACTGTGGCTACCGAACAATATTTTTTGGTGTGCGTGCAATTTGCATGTGTGTAAGCAATTGGCTTAGTCAGATACAAAGTATCGTTCGGTATCCTTGGAAGTCCTCAAACAGTTGTGTGCAAACATGATTTACTGAGATCAGAAATCACGTCATGAGCCGTAATCTTTCAGCCATGAGCTTTTACATCTGAAGAGGTCGATGCCCACTATGTTCTTCATATCATCTCATTCTTACCCTAACTGTGTATTGCGTCATCTAAATTGTGTTTATGATTCTAACTGCTGCTTGCTTGATACATTTCGTTTTTGTTACCGACAGCTTCAGTGTTCCATTGCCATGTACGTGGGCTATTTGCACTCGCCTGTGAAAACAGCAACTACTCTTACGCAATATACACGCACACTGAATATGTTGAGAATGTTTCTGTCATTTATCTAGAGAAACCTATCAGATTCAGAGTTTATACTTATTGTTATTGGTTTCGGTCATTTCATTTTCTTCCAAAAAGTCTCTAATTCATATCTTTAACGATCTGTGCCGATTAGAGAAATTTATTAATTCTGACCTTGACTCGCCTTACAAGCTGGAGTGGGTACACTGTACAACGAAACTAAAACAGTCAGTCAAGGTGAAATCCAACTGATATAAAACATTATCCACTTGACCAAGGATTGATGCTATGATATGATAAAGTCAGGCGATGATCACAGAAGTGCTAACGTGCAAAATATATACATAAATCCAACTGTTTTATATTATACATCGAGAATCACTAACCATACATTTCGTGTGTGTAGTTCAAGGTCTTACTTTCAGTGGTAGACTATTCCTTTAACCAAGCGAGAACCTTTGGATTAAAGCCAAATTTTGGTATCTACCTGTGCACCCTGTTATTATCTTAAACTTTCCCAACTGAAGTTTGGAATAGCTTCGGTGCTATTGGATTTAGAGATTTTTTCTTGCACCATTTTTCTTTTGAAATGTATTTGTAAAGTACATAACTATGAATCTTATTTCGTTTTTTTATGTTTTAATATAAATATAATATGTTAAGGCATTTCTATTGATTCGATTTCTCACAGAATCTTAATTATATTTACATATAAGTATAAAATATAACCGAAGCGAAGTAAGCTACTTTTCATATTACTTAAAAAAAAGCATCGCGCTAGGTACATGAAAGATTATGGCCGTGAATTGTGCTTCAAGGTTAATGTAATGTGAATTTCTCTATTACAGAAAGACGAAGTGTACCTGAATCTGGTGCTGGAGTATATACCTGAGACTGTGTATAAAGTGGCACGTCATTACTCCAAAGATGAACAAACCATACCCATTAGTTTTATAAAAGTATGTATGCTACTATATCGAAAATTGTCTTAAAAAAAGCAAAATGTCTAATTTTTTGCTTCTTTTTTCAGCTGTACATGTACCAGTTGTTCCGAAGCCTCGCGTACATACACTCGTTAGGTATCTGCCACCGAGACATAAAGCCACAGAACCTACTGCTCGACCCGAAAACTGGCGTACTCAAACTCTGTGATTTCGGCTCGGCGAAGCACCTCGTTCGCGGCGAGCCGAACGTTTCCTATATCTGCTCGCGATATTACCGCGCTCCAGAACTCATTTTTGGCGCCATAGATTACACCACTAAAATCGGTAAGTGTACAATACATACATATCCAATTACATTAGACCCAACCCCTGCAACATTACATTAGACATTTCCCAAGGGATCCAATGATACGCTGGCCTTCGGCGTTCAGCCAGATTTTATAGATAAAACTTTTTAATTCGCAGTGACTATTTAGCTTTCTATTTACATAACACTCAAGATTTTACTAGTTTTTTATTAGTTATCATGTTGGATTAAATTTGTAAATTTCAGTCGCGTAATATATTGCACAAATTTGCACAATTTATACGGAAATACGATTGTTAAGCATTCTCGTGAGACATGAGTGATACTCATAACATCATTCGATGTTGTGTGTCTTAAAATGAATGATCACAAGTGCAGTCGCGTGATTAGATAGTCTAAACCCTAGTTATCTATGAAAGAGTATTGTCTGACTGATTATACTATCAATATACTAAACACGTAGCAATTTTTATTGTCTTTCACGTCTGCTGTGGCAACAGTATAAGGAATATTGATCTACAAAGAATGACAACACATAGTCATTATGAATGATAACATGACAGTGAAGAATAAAAACACTTTTGTGTGCTTTATAGTAAATGAATACGTATGTTTGCATCGACATGGCCTTGTCTTGCTGTTTATGACTGTTGTCTAGACCAGCTAGTATTCTAAATCCTTTAATACTGAGTTTTATGCTAACTCTCTTACCCACTTAAGTCGAAGCTTGACTATTTCATCATTTTAGTAGTCAGCAGGCAAATCTCAGCTAAACGTAATATATCGCCCACACTCTTAAACCTTTTAAGTGGGCAAATACTAACGCCATTTCTAGTGCATGTATTTTAGAGGCTTTTTCTGTCTACGATATGTCTTCAAATAAAAACCCTGCTTTAGGATAAAATAATATACATTTTTCTTTTGTGACAGATGTGTGGAGCGCTGGTTGCGTAGTAGCAGAATTATTATTGGGTCAGCCTATATTCCCCGGCGACTCAGGCGTCGATCAACTGGTCGAGATCATCAAGGTAACTGTTGTATTTTAATTATTTATGACATACTATATTTATTTAATATTCTGTCGGCGGAAAGATTTATTGATAGTTTAAATGAATGTAATGAAATTAATCGTAGGAATATGTGAAATTATATGGTGTCATTAGATCTACCTAAATACATGAACCTAATAAAATATCATCTTACTATTACGTAAGTAAATTAGCTTGACCAATATTTTTTCCATGCATCTAGATTCTATCTAGATCCATATACAGGTTTGCAGATGTGTCTCGTCGTTCGATATAGAGTGTAGAGACAGATCTGCATTACTATGGTGTAACATAACTGTTTTAGTCCATCAATCGTTTTTTGAAGCTCAGTGCGCTGTCGTTATATTTGCTGAGTACTGAGTTTATTTGTTACTAATGAATCCGTTCTTCCGCAGGTTCTAGGTACACCAACACGAGAACAAATTCGAGAAATGAACCCTAATTATACAGAATTCAAATTCCCACAAATCAAAAGCCACCCATGGGCTAAGGTAAAGTCAAACATTTTTTTACTAATCTAATCACATCGTACATTGACCGCAGACGCGGCACGGTGCCAGTTTTTTGTTAAAATTTGCTTTGTTTTAGTCTATAAACAAAAACTAGATTACAGAACTGTTTTCTGTGTGCAAAGCCCTTTTGTTTTTTTAGTGACAATATTATTCATACTGTTTTACACGAAATAGCATATTTGGCATTATTCCTTAGACTTAAAATGGCCGAAAGCACCACATTGCATTATTTCATCACTTCTTTTTTTGAAATGTCATCTCTCGTGTTTTCTTGCCAACCGAGCCATCAATCATCCCATTATGTTTTAAAGTTTTTTTTCGTCGCAATTTTATTTTCACTGTAGAAAGTGTCAGTGTATAAATAGTCCATACCTTGAACTTAGTTTCTCCCCAGAACTTAAACAAAACAAAATATCATAACAGAAATTAGTGCTCGTGAAAGCAGGCAACTACACGCGGAGTGACGCGAATGAATAAAAAATAAAGTATTAGTCTTGAGATAAACTTACTTTCTATGTCTTAAATGTATTTGGTTCTCGATTATCTGTATTCTTTAGATTGTTTTATTTACGAGAATAACAACTGTGTCACACCACTGGAATAAAAAAAAAAAACTATGAAACTTCGCTTTTTCGTGTCACTCCTCTTAGTAGAATTGCCCTTCCTGCGGTAGTGCGTAGGTCCAAGCTGAAGTAATGATTTGCGCGCGTCATTGCAGTACATGTTGGAGCGTATGGCCACGCCCAAGTGTGCCACTGACCACCAGCGCATCCGAGTAAGATATCGCTCTGCGCGCTATCTAGATGCCTTCATTACATACCATTTAAACATAATACCTAAATCAAATACGCATTTTTCAGTATATTTAGACTCAATTTTTCCAAATTTAGACGACGAAAATGAAGACATTTAGAGTAGATTAATTTGAATTTTCGAAATAGCCTTGGCATGAGTTGATCAGAATGCCACAACAACTAATCGGTTTAAACTGTTTCTTACTGCAATTTGTTTGTTGGTGTTCAGTGTGCATTCGTACTGTGCGACCATAGAAATCTTAATAACAAGGCAATAGAAATGTCAAAGACGCGTGACCTTGTCGCCGCGCATCTGTCAAGTCAAACACAAGTGCGAGTTGAGGAATTGTCGTCTTAATGTCATCGCAAAAAGAATAATTTTGTTTGCAGGAATACAAGCGCATTTGTCTAATCGAACATAAGTGCGAGTTGAGGAATTGTCGTCTTAATGTCATCGCCAAAAAGAATAATTTTGTTTGTAGGAATACAAAAAGTGGTATTTGAAAACCGGCGACATGCGTCCCAGTGTTAAAAGATAGTCGATAGCATTTCTATTGACTAGTTATTAAGATTTCTATGTGTGCGACTCTGTATTCAGTTTGTTTTTTTTTTCTTTTTTGTATTTTAAACGATTACTCTATATCCATGTATTGAAAGTACAAGAACAAACTTGCAGCGTGGCACTTGATCATTATTTCTACTTTTAAAACTAGGTTCAATTAATCACTTCATTGAGAGACCCAATGATTGTTTTCTAACCATTAACATTGTAAATACCGTTACATTTCTTCCACGTGTGTATAACAGGAATTATTATTTCAGCCGCTAACATTTATAACGTTTCATTTCGGGTTTCAAATTCGGTAGTAGTACAGCGTGCTTATAGCAAAAAGTAGACCATTTCATTTCCACTTGATTGTATATTTTACAATTGTAAATATATGTTCACTATCTCAGCCTTCCTGCTCCACATTTTATAATGTTCTAGGATACTCAGATTAATTTTGCTAGTGATACTTCAAGGCCAGATATAAACACAACCTTTTTTCGACCTGAGAGCTAATCAGTGTTGAGAGAAGTTAAGTGATTTTAATAGGATCTTAAAGGGCATCAAGCATGAGCTTAAGTGAGTTTTAAAAATTTGCCCTTGATGAATCACTATAAACGCTCGGAGAGGCCGTGGAGTCCTGGAGCACTGTACGAACCTCGTGTCCGGCAGGTGTTCCGCGCCTGCACGCCGCCCGACGCCATCTCGCTGGTGTCGCGGCTGCTGGAGTACACGCCGGGCGCGCGCCTGTCGCCGCTGCAGGCGTGCGCGCACTCGTTCTTCGACGAGCTGCGCGAGCCGGCGGCGCGCCTGCCCAACGGCCGCGCGCTGCCGCCGCTCTTCAACTTCACGGAGTACGAGCTGGGCATCCAGCCCTCGCTCAACGACTTCCTGGCGCCGCGCGCCGCTGCCGCCGACGGCGCCGCGGAGGCGGGCGTGGACGCCGCCGCCGCCGCCGCGCCCGGCACCGCCTCCGCCGACGCCCGCTCCTAGGCGACGCCGAGAGTGATACTTACTAGTGTTGGCCATCGGGAAAATTACATGCATAATAGGTGTTTCGGCGAGTAATCGTGTGATACTGTAGTGTAATTGTCGATAAAGCTTGAGCTGTCGTAGTCGGTGAGAAGGGTAAATCCGTTGTAGATTCTAAACCGTCGCGATGTGATTACTTTGTACTTTTGTAAGCTCAAATTGTCCCCTTATGTACATACCTTATATGCTGAGTTTGAATGTTTATTTAGTAAACGACAGATAATTACCGTCTGGATAAATTGTTTTGTTTTATTTACATTTTAATATCTCGTCCGTTTCTGTCTCTCGGAAATGAATTTCGCTTGTATTTGTAGCCTTAATGTACTCGGTGTGAGACGTTTTATCATAGAGAGAGGTTAGTCACCTGTTTGTTTCACGAATCACCTATCGAGGGTAGACACGCGATACTTACCTTGCTTGGGCCGTGTAATAATCAGTAGGGAAGACATATTCAGTAGTGTATTTAGAGTATTTATTGTTGGAAAGTATCACTAACTCGAGAAACTCTTACGAAGCGTATACCTAGTGTTATTTCAACGATGAAACTTAGCAAACGGAATATTTGTTGCAACCATAGAGCGCATTGTAAATTTTTATAACTAGCGTAAACTGATCTCTCAAGATAATTTATAATAATGATATGATATCTCAGAATATTTGTATAAACAACTCAGAGGATATAAATTTTAGATGTACTACACATATATATTGTTTTTCGGCAACTTCTATGTTAAACATTTTTTTGCTGTGTATTTTAAACTATCCAATGCTGGATAAATGTAATGTACCTATTTAATAGCACTGTCGGTGTCCTAATTATAACGACATAGTTTTTGGATAATATTGTATTCTATATTCAATCAAATGATATTTCTATTATATGAAATTTGTCATTGAGAACACTATGGTTATTAGTAGTCATTTATGAAACAATGTTTAATAATGGTAAATTTCATTGTCATAGTTTTAAGTATTCTAGTAATTTCATTTTGCACTTCGATTTTGAATACAGTCAAATTAGGGAAGGTTCTAAAACCTATAAGTATAGACTAACAAAATCTTTTCTTCATGGTGTAGAAGTAGCCTAAACGCATAAACTTATTGGTGTAATGTTGATTACCTCTTGCACCACTATTTATAGAGAAACCTGGCATGTTTAAATTAAAGGCAGCTGAAAAGCACAATCTTGCAAAACTAAAGTAAAGATTGAATTTGGACTAACTCGTAGACTCACGTCAGCGTTGCATGACGACGTTTTCGACACCCAGTTACTACTATACTTAAATAATCATTCAGTTTTGATACTGTTACATTCTCAATAAAATAATTTTACATGCTTAGCTGGTAAATGTAACGTTAATTACCCATATTTTTGTAGACACAGACCAGGGCCCGACCATTAAATTAATTAATTATAAAGTATAATTTATGTGTACCAACATGTAACAGGTGGCAGTACTGAAGTCGGTCTTTCGCCCGGACTAGATCAGCGACAGCGTCGAGGCTAGCGAGCTTTTCTATTTCTGCGTGATCTCATCTCGGTGAAAGATCGCCTTCAGCGGTAGTTATACCTGTAATTACTTATAAATTATTGTAATTTAAGGAAGCGCGTCGCGCATCGCTTTGAAATCACATAATAGTGGATGTTAGTTTTTGTCGTTAAGGCTATTAATTTGCTGCAACACCCGTATAATTCGTGTAAATATATTATAATTATTATCTTTATGGTACGACTCTTGAGTGACGCGTGTTGGTGGCGGCGGAGGACGCCTCGCTCGCGGGCGTTGTACCGCACCGGACTCAGTAAGAGACAGTAGATTAGATATTACATGTATTTTATTAAGTCTATCTATCTAATATGAATTTTGTAATCGACGTTGCTTCTTAAGACCTTCTGTGTAAAAAGTTATAAGACATACTAGTGACCTGAATATTTGAAGCGATGTTATTAAAAATCTTTATCCCACTGAATTCTCACTTTCACGATTTGCGTGCACATTTACAACATGAGAATTTCCCGTAAATACATAGTTCGAAATGGAGTTATGACTTATTATATAAATTATTTAAAGTAAAATTTCTTATTACTGTAATAATATTAAATTTAATAGTGAGTGAAATTTGTATTTTGTTTTCATATTTGTTTTACTGAATTTAAATACTTCATAACCCTCATATCGTTGTTAGTTATGAATGAAAATAACATAATTATTAAAAGTAAATAATTAAATGAATAGTAAGCTTGGCTTTTTATTTTATATGTAAATTACAACCCTTTTTTAGTTATTTTCTAGTTTAAATAACTTACTGTGTTTCTAAAAATTGGGTTGGTTGTATTATAATGTAAACATTTCTTAATTATTACAACAAAAAATAAACAGGGCTATGTTTCATTATACTCCCAATTCCTGCCAAGACTTGCTTAGTTAAAATTTAGTATTTGTTGTTTATAAATACTCGGCTGCTATGCAGATAAGATCGAGCGAGGCACGCCACAGTGATCCTGATGAGGCGTCGATATCTCTGAAGAGACTAATATAATTGCGTTTTTCTTATGCTAGGTACTCGCCTAACGAACGTAGGCCAACGATTGCTAATGAATGCTGAAATGTTACCGCTTTGGATTGTCAGCAAGCGTCAACGAACGATCAATGGCGTTCTCAGGCCTTCGTTTGCCAGGTCTGTACCCGGCATAACATCGAGTCGTGTCATCATGAGTAAAGCCGTGTCTCCTGCGAGGTGTTTAGCTGAACAAACCATCTAAACCATTGATATAAATTAATGTCATTGATTTAAACAGCCTTTTTTTATTTAGTCTATGTTAAACAGCTAATGAAAATGCTTGACTTCGACTCTTATTATTACGGATAGTATTATTTTATAAAATACTGATAATCCCGTTGGACTAGAAGCTGACTGAAAAATTTGGAATGTACGAGAAAAACGCGTCTCCACTGAGAGCCAAATGTGACTCAAATTAATTCAAGAACCCCAAATAGGTTTATCGAATATGCCGCAAAAGTCAGTCGTCCAAACGAAACGACGCGACGTGACGTTTGACCAAAAACTATTATTTCGTCCAATGAATGAAATTCTGATCATAGCCCCTGGGCTAGCACGCCTCAGTAGCCGTTACCCAAGTCGGAAAAAGGCATGTGGTGGGTGGGCGTATTAATATTCTTAGAGGCTCCATCTATCCTTTTTGAAATACTGAAATAGTATATTTGTTCAAACTAGAGAGCCTGCATTCTACAGACGTCCTTGGATACAGGTGGGTAAATCTTGCGATCTTTGAAAATCAAATATATGAACTGGCAACATAACACATAAAACGTCAAGTAGAAATTAGGTGACAATTGTCATTACTGTCACAAATTAAACAAAATTTGGTTTCTTGTTGACTTGACGGGAATAAACTGCGACAGTTTATTATAATATAAAAACAATGATAATATCCTTTGCCACTATTTAAATCACTACAATTATAACTAATTGACATGTCTTGATAATAAATATAAATTCAATACGCTATCGATACTTCAAGTTGGTACTTTATAGTTGGAAAGAAGGTGGAGATTGATTATCATTATTAGTGTCTACAAAATTTAATAATGCATGAAGCATATGAAGTGTTTCCCTTGCTTAATGCAAGTGTTCAAATAGAGACTATCGCTGCGTATGGTAAGTACTTTATTTAAAACGTAGTTAGAATATTGTAGGAGGGTATCATATCTGATGAAGAAGTGGCATAAACACGCAATGACTCATTATTCTTGTTATTTCTTACTGAGTCGTGGATAGTAGATAAAGATGTTACAAAGTTCATAGTGCAGAAATACTTTACCATGAGTTACCTTAAAACAACTCATGGATAAGTAGTTCTGCATAATCACTTCCACTTCCTCAATGTATGCAGCTTAAGAATGGGTGGTAAATTTAAAATATATAAGACAGAGATGGTAAGATAATTGGCAACAAAATTTGCATTGTGTAAATAGGTATATCTATACTGACTTAATACTTCTTAACTTATATTGTTTTTATAAGTAAATTTGCTGACAAGCATAGTATGTAAGATAAACATTGGAAATGATAGCAATAGAAAACAATTAATATAACAAGTGCATCCTCAGTTAGAATGGGTAAAATAGAATAGTGGTTTTTAGAGTATCTTTTGGTTACCAAGCTACTGTGGGTATTTATGTTGAATAATATTGGTTGTCCAATAGCATGATGGGATGATGATATTTCCTAAACCATAGTTTGTACCTCCATGCATCTTGCACAGGACCATTAGGAGTGGCATAAGCAAAGGAAGGCTTGTTCTCACTTACAGTGGGTAGACACAAGCTGTAGATAGTAATGATAAACCATGTTACATATTAAGCTGTAAATTTTAATTTTTCAGATAATAATTTGTTATTGGGCACTAGGCAAGGCCATTTGTTAATGTATTCTTTGTCCATGACAAATGGCAATCAAAAATATGAGGTGCAGCTACTTCGCTATTGTAAAAACTTTAGCAAAAGACCTATACAACAAATTGAAGTCATACCAGGTAAGACAAATCATCATGTAGATCTAGTTTTTGGTTTGATCCAACTTTTCATTACCTTCAAAGTAGGTCAATATTGATAGTGATATAATTACTTCATTGCCTATGTTTTTGACTAGTGATGTTTTTATTTACAGTGCTACAACTTTTATTATCTTCTAATTTTTTAAATCGGTCAGCACAGCTGCTTTTCCTGTTCCTTGTTGAAAATCTTAGTAAATACTTGAAGCAGCAAGCGCGAGTCACTGAAAGGCTAATATAATATACGCACACAGTAGACTAATTTTACTAAGACCATAGGTAGACTATTTTATCTTAGAAACACACATATAATTTTTGTTATTTTGGCTGTTACAGAAGACAACTTACTGCTGTGTCTAACTGATAACCTCCTATCTACCTACAACATTAATGGTGTTAATTTTCCTCTGGTGAAGACATTTGAACTAACAAAAGGTGCTACACTGTTTGCATTAGATAATAAGGTAAAGTAACTAGTTAGCGATAAGACGAATTTTGTATTTAAACACCTGCTGATTTGAACCACAGGTCTATCCTAAATTGGACACCAGTCTCTATATTTACATCTTCAGTTCCATGTAAGAGAGAGAAAATAAGATTTTTTATGTTTATTATGATTTAAACTAGTAAGGAGTAGCTCAAGAGTTTTTAAAATCAGTAGCAAATCTGCCAATGGTCTAGTAGTAAGCATATGCGCCTCTGGTTCGATTCCCAGACTGGACAAAGTGTTATTTGTGAACTTTTTCTCAAAAAATTCACAAAAATAGCACAGAGTTGACATTGTGTCTAGTGAATGGCGATAGGCTCACCCGCTATTCCATGGAACCTAAATCACAACAGGTGCAATGTGGGTGTTGTACACATCTGCCACACCCTTCTGGATAAAATAGGCGTGATGTTATGTAAAGTTATTTAGCAAATCTTTAAAAAATATTATTTAGAGGAAAAAAATTATTTGGCGACATTTTAAATGCAAGATGGTGTTGCTTCCGCCTTCGTGCTCGTTGACAAGAGCTCTGCCACTATTACTGGACCAATTTCAAAATTTTCTTCACCATGGTATAATCTAGCATTGTACTACATTATTCCTAAATCACATAGGCTATATCTTAGCTGGTATGCTGAACTTTGATCACAATTATATATTTTTTTTTACATAATTTTTTTTTGTTTTCAGCCTACAACATCAATGAGTGGAGAATCAAAATCGCTAGTCCGCCTGTGTGTAGCCGTCAAAAGAAAACTTCAACTATATCAGGGGATAAATGGAGAATTCAAACAGCATTTATATGACTTCACCCTTCCAGACATACCCAAAGTGTTAGCATGGGGCCAACAGTATCTTTGTGTGGGATTTAAATCTGAATATGTTCTCTATGATGTAAGTATGAAAATGAATACGTTTAAGGATCCACTGAGAACCTCATACATACCAAATCTCCAACAAGGTTGCTTTCCAACACACTAGCTACTACTTCTATTTGTCATGAGCAATAGAATTCGTATTTAAGTCTATTGAAAATTTAATATTATTTATACACATATTGTGAACTTCGCATTATGCATATTAATTTTGAGGATCATCTGTTCAAACAAATCATAATTACATAAATGAATCAATGCAATGCATCGCGTGCGTGGTGTTAGCGTTTGTCATGCTAGTTATGCTCATTCATTTCCATAAGAATTTTTACATGAGTATTTTTTCATAGTTCCTGCACTGGGCGAGCCGGTATCGCGGCGTCCCATTTTAGAATTACATAGCAAGATTTGCATTTAGTCAATTTGATTCTTAATTGATGGTCTATTTGGACAAAATAACATAGCAAATTATTTTGTAAAATATTAGTAAAATAGTTAATATTTTGTCAATTTGGTTCTGGTCTATTTTAACAGAGTTATATTGCAGGACTGTATGTATTGTAGTTCTAATGTTTGTATGCCATACAATATTTATGATTTTCTACACACAACAAATAAAAGACAAGAAAGAATATTTCTATTTCAATTTCTACATAAATAAAGATAGGTAATCCAAATCAATGGCCCGAATAGATCCGAATTATTCCGTATATGCTTTCTTAATTAATTTATTCGAATAATTTTTTTTACAGCTTTCATCAGGCAATCCCAAGGAGTTATTCCCAACCAGCAGTTCAAAGGAGCCAACAATAGCCAATTACTCTGAAACGTCGTTTCTACTTGGCCGTGACCAGTCTTCTGTACTTGTAGAAGAATGCAAAGACACTAAAGATGAAAGTGACGCCAAGAAGAAAGCCAAAGACGTAGAAATTAAAAAAACTATTAAATGGTCCGAAGCGCCTATTGCTGTTGGTAAACATTTTTTTTGTATTTTACAAAAAAACTAAAAAAGTATAGCACTCTAGAACAACACTTAACAATTTGTCTTTTTTAAGCTGTTTTTTAATTATTATAATTGCAAAATATGGTAACAGTAATAATTATTCTAATCTAAATTTACTTCATTAAAATGTTATTGTTATCAAAATACAATCAGAAAGAAAGAATACTAACGGAATTTGCTATGCCTGTAACATTTCGCCATAGACATTTTATGTTTAGTGATGTGATGTGTTGTTACGATGATGTATAGTCAATATTTTGATAGGCAAGGGTATATAGTTAGTAATAATTTTATTTTATATTTTTTTAGTAATAGGTAATTAATTTTAAATATTTCTGTTTTGGAATGGTTAAAACGGAAACTTAGAGTTTATTCTCTGTCTGCCTGTATTCACCAATGACAAAATGTAAAAAATTACAAATGTTTTATTTCTATTATTTGATGTTGAGCGACTGCCATAAAACATAATAAATGAATTAATAACAAAATAAAAATACATTTTACTATACAAAAAAGTAGGTAAACTAAAAAGCAAAAAATAAATGTACTTCGCATAAAATAATACGTTTTTTCATTTAGTTAAATAGAAATTATTAAATAATTATTTTATAATTCTGAAGTCGGTGCCAAGTAAAAACAACCTTTCTTCAATATCAAATTACAGTTCACAAAAAAAAAGGAGGCGTAGTTGTGCTAGTGCGCGGTCGCCCAGTATTGGTACTTACCACAGAAATATAACTAATATTCAGTCAGAAAAAAGTTGTTAGAACGATTGATATTATCTATATACAGAGTTATTAATTGTTTACTTGGCACCAACTTCAGAATTATAAAATAATTATTTAATAATTTCTATTTAACTAAATGAAAAAACGTATTATTTTGTGCGAAGTACATTTATTTTTTGCTTTTTAGTTTACCTACTTTTTGAAGTCGGTTTTTTTTTTATTAAAAATAATTTTATTTTACGATTTTAAGTGATGGGTAGACCGAGCAAGAATGTTTCTCGAACGAGGAGACGACGGTCACTTGAGACGGAAAACTTATTATAATAAACAAGAATTAAATCCTTTCTCCTGACTATTGAGGGTTCCATCATCAGTTCATTTGACACAATAACTAGCAGTAGGAATATCCGTACAGTAGTGAAAGAATTATCCTTTAACTCATAACTATTGAGGAATTGACCTTCCATCATCAGCTCAACCACATAAAATTATTGCGACCAAGCGTAAATCTTGGCCTCGATTAATATAAAATATGAGGGTTGCTCCCGATTTCTCTGGGATCCCATCATCAGATCATGACATGTTAACAATGGGACCACCTTTGAAATCTGCAGTCTGAATATGTGTACAGTAGTGAAAGAATTATCCTTTAACTCCTAACCATTAAAGAGTTGACCTTCCATCATCAGCTCAGGCACATAAAAATACGTAAATACTGGTGTAGCTTTGAAAAACACACTAAAAACATTACATGTGCCTATAAAATTCGAGGGTTGCCCTCGATTTCTCTAAGATCCCATCATCAGATCACGACATGCTGACAATGGGACCCCTTTGGAATCATCTCCTGTCCATCAAAAAAAGAATCATTAAAATCAGTTCATAAACGACGGAGATATCCGTGAACAAACATAAAAAAAGCAACATATATACGAATCGAATTGAGAACCTCCTCCTTTTTAAGAAGTCGGTTAAAAATAAAAATATGTGCTTTATCGATAATATGGAATTGCATGACCCTATTATAGTCACGCGATACTAACATCTGTCATAGGACTCTTCCTTCCTTCCTTTAGTGAACAAGGCATAGGCAGTGCAGGCAAGGAATAAAACAGATTTGATATCAAATGCGGTAGAAACATTTTTGGCAGAGTACAGATTATTATTGCATAAACTTTAACTGAGGATAATAATATCCTCAGTTAAAGTAGCATAAGCAGCGATAGCCGAATGGGAGACTGTAGGACTGTGAAGTCTTAAGGTCTCGGGTTCGAACCCACGACACACACCTCTGTCAATAAATCTAAGATTCGTCTTTTCGAAGATATGTATGTATTTATCACTCGCTAACGGTGAAGGATAAACATCGTGAGGTAACCTGCATGCCTGAGAGTGCCTAAAAAGTACTCGAGGTCAAGTGAAGTCTACCATTTCGTACTTGGCCAGTGTGGTGGACTATGTCCTAACCCTTCTCATCATGAGAAGAGGTCCGTGCCCAGCAGTGTGACATGTATTAGATACAGGGCTGCTATTATTAAGGTGTATAATAATTTATTGTTGTTTGCAGTTTGGGACGAGCCATTTGTATTAGGACTTTTATCAGATCAGGTCATTGTACAGACGGTGGAGCCAAGCTTATTTATACAAACATTGCCTGATCTGAAGCAAGCAAGACTTATGTACAGGTATACCAAAAACCTATTTTATAGAGTGTTCTAGTTGTGTTTATAGTTGTGTTCTTACTGCATAACAAAAAATTTCAAACTTCGCCCTCAAACATTTATTTATATTTATTTTATTTTTTTTTTTATTAAAAAATAATTTGTAATAACTTTACAGCATACATCTCATACATCCCATCTCGCTATTATAAGTAACTTTAAATTAAAAAAAATATATACAGGGTGTATTTTTGAAACGGGGCAGTAAGGGCAAGTACCTTAACCGTTGCAGTTACAGCAAAACGTTCTTAAAAGACCTTCCCTAACTTTTTGGGACATTTTGAACTGCATTCACAGATTTTGTAAAAAACTTACAGTTAGCAAAAAAAATGCAAAAAGTTCAAAAAAAATTTTTTTATGCCAATCGATTCTATTTCATGTGGGGATCAAAAAACTCTATGGGACCATTTTAGCTTTCAGTACTAGAAAAGACAGAAATCGCCAAAAACGTTTCCCATACATTTCGGCAACAGAAACGAATTTCTACGATGGTCTAACTTTTTGTTATGGCCTGGAAGTGGGTAGAATTGACTGTAAAGTAAATAAAAAGAATTTTTACCCTCAAATTTCGAATTTGATTCGAAAAACTGTGTGTTATACTTAGTTTCAGCTGAGAAACTTCGTATGAGTTATTAATTAAGGATTTTCGCTAAAATGTCTTCTAATCGTGAAAATATTGACTTATTAGAAGCGTATTTTGAAAGAACCCTGCAATTCCAGGTTTTTCAAAAGATTTGTAATAACCTTTCTTGTTGGCACATGCCGCAACGGATACTTATTGCGGTACCACACTAATGCAGCTTCCGCATTTCGATTATTGACAAAATACGCTTCTAATAAGTCAATTTTTTCACGATTAGAAGACATTTTAGCGAAAATCCTTAATTAATAACTCATACGAAGTTTCTCAGCTGAAACTAAGTATAACACACAGATTTTCGAATCAAATTCGTAATTTGAGAGTAAAAATTCTTTTTATTTACTTTACAGTCAATTCTACCCACTTCCAGGCCATAACAAAAAGTTAGACCATCGTAGAAATTCGTTTCTGTTGCCGAAATGTATGGGAAACGTTTTTGGCGATTTCTGTCTTTTCTAGTACTGAAAGCTAAAATGGTCCCATAGAGTTTTTTGATCCCCACATGAAATAGAATCGATTGGCATAAAAAATTTTTTTTTGAACTTTTTGCATTTTTTTTGCTAACTGTAAGTTTTTTACAAAATCTGTGAATGCAGTTCAAAATGTCCCAAAAAGTTAGGGAAGGTCTTTTAAGAACGTTTTGCTGTAACTGCAACGGTTAAGGTACTTGCCCTTACTGCCCCGTTTCAAAAATACACCCTGTATATTACAATGAAGGCTATCGTTTTTTGTCTCACCACGTGGCGCAACTGTAGAGGTCTTTCAAAGTTTGTGAAGTTTTTTAAAACAAGCAATTATACCCAAACCAGCAACGAAAATCATCTACAAAGAGGCGCGTGCGCGGTGTTCTTAGCTCCAGGTTTAGGTATAAATAAAATATTATTGATTCATTTTCAATCGACACATATCAATATATTAGTTTTGCTGTTCTTAACTGGTTACAGTAAACCAATTGTTGTTTATTACTAATAAATAAATCATATATTTATATTCGTATTAAGGACATGGTATGTAACATCTAGTAACACTGAACTGAAAAAATGTAATATTTCAGATGTAAACGAGGACTTATATTCGTGTCTTCGGTCGGTCAAGTATGGTGCCTCAGCTCCGTCGACGTCACAAAACAAATACAGCAGCTGCTCAAAGAGAAGCAGTTCCAAATAGCTATAGAGCTGACGGTATGTTAAATAATACTATCCAAACAATCACACAGGTATGACCTAGTGGTTGCCACTCTCCACTGCGCCCCTATTCGATTCCCGCACGAAACTCATCTTTGTTGGACTCGTAAACATTCGTTCCGAATCTTATCATCAGTAGATTTGCGGTACAAAATGTACAAATGTCTAGTTTGTAAGCATATTAAAAGTGCCTGTCTGTCTCTTTTTCAACGGATAATTTTAAACGCGTATTTCTACTAGAAATTGGTAATTGAAGAAATATGACGCAGATAATGTCAGTTTATGCGTCCAAAACGTGATGAATTTATATTTTTTTGTGTGTAATTGAAATACCTCTCGATTTTAGAATCATCATTAAAATAATTACTTTATTAGAGATAATACAATTTTGATTTCATAAACGTTTCAAACAGAGGCATAATGTTACTCCTGCATAATGGTACTTTGAAGTGTGAGCTATGAATTTTGTTTGAAAGCTATACGAAATATTGCGATTATAAAAATGGTTTACTTACGAAAGTTGCTTTAAATTGTGTGGTTTATTCAAAAATGAAATTAATTGTGGACTTCCGTTGTCCTACAAGGAACTCTTATATGTAGCTTCACCATGCCCATCTGCTAGAAAGCTGAAATTTTGCATGAATATGTAAATTACCAATGCCAACAAAGTGGTAAAATAAAATCATGATTAATAGCTTTTTCTGGTAGCACTACATGTTAAGTGGGGATGTTTTTTTTCCTTTTTTGTCTTCCTCGTATTGCAGGTTAGATAGGTCTTTTAAAAACATTGAGTGAACCCCTTTTCAGTCCATAGTTATGTTGTAACGGCTGACACCGGAGCCATACGCGTGACGCGTGACCCTTGACCGGTATTAAAGTGTTTAACTACAAATTCTTGCATTTGGTATCTGTTCACTTATATTTTGATAAGATATCTATAGTTTTTACTATTTCGGGATTAGTCATCGTCATTATTGTTGTGAGGAATGTATTGTCAATAACAATAATAATATGTATGATGCAATGATGTTCAAATATTTGTTTTCCCTAGATCAGCTTACAACAATTTATTATCCTGAAAATAATTAAATAGTGTTGACCATTGTCATGTATATTGGTGTGGTGTGTTGTTTCATATAAAGAGGCCAGAAAACATATTTCTTTCAGGTATTCAAATATAATTATATTATTTAACTAAAACTTACACAAATCTCATAGCAAATTTGAAATAAATAACATGTATATATTTGATTTTAATTTAAATTTAAAGGAAAACTTATAGGTAATATGATTGAATAGAAAGAGTTGTTGTGAAAGTTGTACTTGTAATTGACGAAAGCCAATTACAAGTTTTCACAGATAATGTATTAGGAATACATAAAGAAACTAGACATTTACTTATATGACACATTCTTTAAGGAAAATTGTGACCAATCAATTAATTTCAGTGAAGCAAGTTTGTATTATAATAATTACAAACAACAAGGTATTTGATGAAACGTGCATTAATTACGGTATTTCAGGTCGCATTCTACATTTATCCTTACGAGAAACCTATATGTTAGTGTCTTTTTTGCCGGTCTTTTCTGGCGAATAGAATATACTGTAAGCAAGTTACGTTATCGAGGTATAACATTAATAGTGTTATTCATGGTTGATTGGTACCTTCGTTAATACAAAAGATAAATCAGTTCGTTCATTAGCATGCTATAATTGATAAAAAGAAATAATCAGTGAATTGTTAGACTAGTGAAATGACGTGAACGTGCCATACTTTTTATATTCACAATGTTTAGTACGAAAATAAAGAAACGACAAGCAACTATAATTAAACTGTTGAATGTAAGTAAATATTGTGATTAGGTAATTTTAGTATTTCAGCTCATCATCGCCTGTCATCAATATTTTTCTGGCCTCTTTATCACAAACATATTTAGTTAGACAATGCCATTCACTATAAAGCATCAAAAAAGGAAAGGAACCATAAAGTTATTACTCACAGTAAGTGGTTTTGTGTTCATTTTAGATACACGTCATTTTATTATGCAAGTAACAGATCTTCGTGAAACCAAACAAAGCTCCAGCTTTATAATATGAGTTAAATTTATTTATTTATTTACCACAGCTTAACCTATCTTAACAGGAACTTGAACCTAATGCGATAGATAAGAATATATAAATGAATATAATAAATTTAAATTATTATATAGTACTTAAATATCTAATTAACATTTTACATTACAACTATCATTAAAACCATTCATACATTACAAAATTAAACTATTATCAAATCTATTACTTATCATAACAAAGTATACAATAAGCTGCCCTTGTGAAATCGTCTAATGAACAGTGAAACAAATCAACATGTGCGCCTACCGCATTAAGAGTGCTCGCGATATCGGTAATAAACAGAAGCTGTCTTTGATACGGTTAATTTTTAACTTTGTTAATGTTCCTTTACTACAGAGTTTGTCAGAATGTTCGCCAGAGGACAAGAAGCAGAGAATACATTCCATACAAGTTCTGTACGCCCTCGAGCTATTCGACATGAAACAATACGCTCAATCCATGAAAGAGTTCGTCAAACTGAACACCGATCCCGCGGACGTCATCAAACTGTTCCCGGAACTCGACAGCAAATCGAATGGCGAAAAAGTAGAAGTCAAAAAGCTAAAAGGCAAAGATTTGGAGAATGCTTTAGTGGCGTTGATAGATTATTTGGTGGAGCTGCGGATGAACATTCAGAAGAATTCGGATAAAGCCGGTACCGGTCAAATAGAAACTCCTGGAGGTAGTCACAGGGAAACCCCTGGAGGTAGTCACAGAGACACCCCTGGAGGTAGTCAAAGGGAGACGCCCAGTGCCAGTCAAAGGAATGTCACTCAGCAGTTGGAGTTAATAGATACTACTTTACTGAAATGCTATTTGCAGGTAACCTTTGTATATTTTCGTTAATCGTTTCTTTTTTAAATCAAATTTGATTGCACTTAAATACAACTTAATGGAAGTTAAAGCCAATATCTATGGGTAGATTGTTCCGCGCACCTACGATTTGAAAACTAGTTTTATATAACGTGCATGAGTACGAACGTGTGATGTGTGCATTTGGCGGCGGGCGATACCTGACAGTGACTAGTCCTTTTGGTTTAATTGTCTAAGATTGCACTTGTTTGAATGCATTGCTGCAGATATATTATCATAGATTTGAATTATCCTTTAAAGATTAAAAAAAATACTATATTTATATGAATTGTATTTTAGACAAACGACGCCTTCGTAGCTCCTCTGCTACGGCGAAACAACTGTCGTCTCGAGGAAGCCGAGAAGACTCTGCTTAACCTTGGCAAATACAGCGAGCTGATAATACTGTATCAGACCAAGGGACAACATAAAAAAGCTCTGCAGCTACTGAGGAAACAGTCCATGGAGTCAGATTCCAGTTTAGAGGGTTACAGAGGCACCAAGAATTACTTACAGCAACTAGGTAAGGTCATCTTTATACTAAGAAACAGTTGAAAAAAAATACGAGACCAGCAGGATTTGAACCTGCGACCTTCTGCACACCGGGCAGTCGCTTTAACCAACCAGCTACGGTCACCTCTTGCCAGGAACCTAAATTTCTCAACTGTACGTTACGTCATTTCGTGACGTCTCGTTCATCCATTTGTTCCTATCTTAAGTAGGATACAATTTCAACTGTTTCTGAGTATAATTTGCTAAGCGTAGCTAAATGCTATAAAAATAATCAATTATAAGATCTTCATCTAATGCAAAATGATTTCCACATTTTGACTACTTCGATTCCCAAGTCGGGCAAGAGTATTATTGAGGCCTTTTCCACCAGTAAATTGTCATTAGCAACAGGAGTTATAATCATGCCCGGTGGATGGCGATAGGCTCACATCACAAGGAACCTAAACATAAAAGATATAATGAGGAAATACACCGGCACACCCTTCTACTTATAATAGACGTGGATGTTATGTTATTTACAAGTAAAACCAAATAAGGTTCGTCTAGCTAAAAGCTGGCACAAAAAGAGTTGAGAAATTTCGAGTCCGGCAGCATACGAATCCATAGCTGAATTGGCAAAGCACTTGGGGCGTATACCCAGGGGGTGCAGGTTCGAGTCCTGCTGGATTCTTAATTTTTCAACTTTAATATTTTATAAAATAAAACTATAGTATTTATATCGTTTTGTCCATAATGTTAAAGATATATTCACAATTTCACAGGATGATTGGTAAACTCATTCTAAAATATAAATATTCTCTTATTCATCACCTGGGTGATTCTACTCGGGTATTTCAACTGTCCTGAAAGAAAGTGACTAAGAACCAATATCGATATGGTATCCAGTTATTTACAGCTTGTCAAAAATGTGTAGAAAATAATGGGTGCCACACTGTGCCGTGCGTAAAATAACAAATCAACCAAACAGCTCAACCCAATTTAATAACTTTGAAATCCAGAAGCAATCGTTACGCTTTGTTTTGATAATGTGACATTACTTTGGCAATTATTCAAATTATGAAATACGGGTGTTACTCACGTAATGTTGGTCTATTTAGTCGACCGCGGTTTCACATATACTTTTAAGCATGTCGCACTCTATTGAAAATGCCTTAAAATATAGGTGAAACCGCGCTCGAATAAATAGACCAACATTACGTGAGTAACACCCGTATTTCATAATTTGCTGCTTGCGCTTGCTGTCAGCAAACGAAAAATAGATTTTCTAGATTATTTTGCCAAGCTGTACTTAATTTATAAACTTTATTGCATGATTAAATTGTATGTTACAGGTTCGGAACATGTGAACCTAATATTCGAGTTCTCAGACTGGATACTCCGAGAGCATCCGGAAGAAGGACTCAAAATATTCACAGAAGACTTCGAAATTGTAGAAAAGTTACCCCGTCCGAGAATATTAGACTTTCTACTAAGAGAACATGAAACTTTAGTCATACCATATCTAGAACACGTCATACATTTCTGGAACGATACAAACTCATTATTCCACGATGCTTTAATTAACAGGTATAGAGATAAAATAACAGTAAAAAAACCTAACATTACGGAGGAAGAATTCAAACATACAAAGTCGAAATTGGTTTCATTCTTAGATAAGTCTACGCACTACACCTCTGAACTAGTGCTGTTACATTTTCCAACTGACAGCTTGTTTGAAGAAAGAGCTATTGTTTTAGGGAAGTTGGGAAGACATGAACAGGCGCTTGCTATATATGTATTGATCTTAGGTAAGTTTGTGTGTATAATTGAATCGGTCAATGAAATTCTGTCTAAAAAGACATAATTCCAATTTTTCTAAAATTAAACCTAAACATAAACATAAACATAAACATTTTATTTATTTCTCTCATAAAGGGATGTACAATTCAAACATAAATTATTGGTGATGCCCGAAGCCCAGCCAGCGCTGACACCGCCCAACTTGCAACTTTAGTACCTAGTCATACAATGAGATGAATTAAACAAATAATAATATTTAGGTATCTAATAATTAAACAAGCAGGGCGGCTCAACGCTAGCCTGAACCCGGGCACCACGAGCAAATAACAGCTGAAACTTGTTCCTTTGTGAGAGCTGGAGTCTGTAATAGGTTCAAGACCTGTATGACAGATCTCCAGGCTCCCTCCTTCTTTATCAATTGTGTTTTATACAGCTTCTAATGAACGCATATTTATAAATTTAGGGTACATGCCAAGATAAATGTGTGTTTTCAGTTTGTTGTGTGTTTTCAATTGTCAGTAACATGTTTGCGGTTTTGTAAACTGCTGATGTAGGTCTAATACCACTTAATACGATGATAATGATAGTAAAGTAACATTATTAAACAGTACTAGACAGAAAAGTAGCCCGTAGCTAAAAAGTACTATGCTTTTCCTCAGGTTTTAAACTGTCTCCGGTTCGATCGGTTTAGTTGTTGTAGTAATTGTTACAGATATTTGTAACTATACTATTGTGAATTGTATGCCAGGGTGGTCAAATGGTGGCCTGAAACACAAGCCTCGGCTTAGCTTGACCACCAGTCTCCCACAATAACGAAATAGAATAAAATTTTACTGTACTTGTTTCTTATAGCAAATGACTATCTGTATTTAATTTTTGTTGTGGTGAGTAAATAAATTATTGTTTTTTGTCTATAGTTGCTTAGCCGTAAAAGTGTAACTGACAGACATACAGAGTTACTTTCTCATTAATAATATTAGTCAGAATAATTCGCAGTGTAAATTATTGCAGTTAAACATTTTAAGTTGTTTTTGTCTAGGCGATGTCGAACGCGCAATACGGTACTGCGAAAGTGTATCAGCAATTCCGAATGAAAAAAATCAAGATGTGTACGTGATTCTGATGCGGATCCTCATGAACCCGGAACAGGGCAGCTCTCTCAACGGTCCATTAGCTAATGTGCCGAGACACCCTAAGACGTCCGTAGCGGACTTAGAAACTGCGTTGGATATACTAGAGAAACATGCTGATAAAATATCGCCGTTAAATGTAAGTATTTAGTATGTAATTATGGTTATCGTTTTTTGTCTCAACAGGTGGCGCCACTGTAGAGTGAGGTTTCGTCAAAGATTGTTATTACAATTGATTTACTCCAATAATTGAGTTTATACGTTTTATAGAGGCACATTGCACTTCTTAGGACTTTATAAAGAAAAACGTTTTGGAACGTTGGATTAAGTACTAAGAATTTTTTGTTCCAATTTCAAGTAGGGACATTAGTACGCCCATTGTCTTGCTCTCATACGTGTCTTATGCAAAAGTGCATTCTTACAAAAAGTATGCCTTCAGAATGCGCTAAAGAACGGTGTCTCTATAAACTCAATGAACACGTAGCCAACCCGCAAAATCATTTCGCAACCTCACGCTACGATGGCTATCATTCTCATTGATATGTTTTTGTTTAGTACATACTATACTTAAGAGAGTGTGTTTAGAGATATATATATAATGTTCAATCCCAAAGCATATAAGAAAAACCAGGCCAACGCTACACTGTGTGGTTTAGGCCTTAGATATGGATATAATTGAACCTAAAATTTAAATTGATAAGTTTTTCATTTTTCACAGGCTATATCAGTGTTGCCAGACTCAGTTCCTTTAAGTCGCCTAAAGTACTTCTTAGAAAGTGCTCTCGATGGTCAGCTCACTTTGAAGCGCCGCATGCAGATTCTCAAAGGATTATTGTCTGCTGAACACACGCAGGTTAGTTTGCAACTGTTTCTCTTTATATAAAATCACTGGGTTCGGTTCCGCTTGCGTGGTAAGTCGACAAAAAGTAGCCGATATGTTAAGCTAGGCTATAGGATATCCGTGTGCCAAATTTCATCAGAATCGGCCCGGTAGTTATTGCATGAAAGAGTAACAAACGTCTAGATATCCTTTACAACCTCACAAACTATCGCATTATTAACTTTTTGGTGGCAATAAATGTCAAGCAGCCTTTTTATCCCTGAACAAATATCAATGTTGCAATAAAACTCATTAGGTATCATCCTCATAACTATATGAACATACTAATATTTAAATATCAATGACGTAGACAATAGTAGTGGTGCCCGGTATGAAATTTCGTAAAATAAATAAATAAAAATTCTTTAATGACACAAATAATTCAGCTAGGTACATTTCAGGACGTAGAGGCTTGTTTTTTAATAGTTTTTGTTATTTTATGTAGTGTTTCTTGTTTTTTCTAGTTTAATAGATAGGTTTGGAAAACAAAATCTAGTTTTTGTTTGTTTTGGTAGCTTTTGTGGTTTTTATTAACAAAAAATTCTAATTTCTACCAAGAACAACAAGAACAATATTTAACTGTAAATAAATTTGTCGCGCTTATATAACCTTCTGTTCTCTCTTTACTGTGCCTGAATACAGGCACGTCCTGCTTAAATCGGGCAAAAAACTCGAGTGACGTCATGGCCCATTTTGGCACGAAAATTGATACTGATAGTAACAGATTGCATTTTTTGGCAATTAATTGTTTCATTTTATTGTTTAACAAACCTAAGGTCTATTATAATGCTTTATTTGCAACAAAATCGAAAAAAAAGACTGTTTTTTTGCGTATGTCGTATGCCTACTAAATAAGTTTGAATATACTTTGGTCATGAATGCGATAGAGAATTGACCTATGCGTGCCAATCGTGCTTTTTAATTGTGAAAAACTTTCCTTACCCGACGCCGCGACGCATGCGAATAACATAATCGTATAATGTATTTAAATTTACCATAGATACGCTATATAAAGGAAAATACATATATTTGTGTTAACAAGTTATAAATAGCGCTCTTATCTGTTCGCGTTACCCTGAATATCATTTAACGATGCAGAATAATTTTGAACTAGAGTAGAATCACTCCAAACATTGCAACAATTTTTCCATGTAAAGCCAGCGATGGTGGCCATGTAGGGTTAAATTCGTACTAAGGATAGTAAAAGGAGTTTGTAGAATTAAATTGTATATTTCGATTCCAGGTACAAGAACTGAAGCAATTCCACGAGTCGAAGAGCGTTCAGATCACCGAATACAACGTGTGTAACGTATGCAAAAAACGGTTCGGCCACCAGAGCGCCTTCGTGCGGTACCCTAACGGTGACATTGTACATTACTCCTGTAGATTAGACAAGTAGTTATACTCGTTTTGGGCAGTTAAATATTTGTAGTATAAGGATTCTGCCCCGTTAGCACGACTATTTTGGGTAAAACCAAACGAGCGTAATTTTGTGAGTCGTGAGTTGCGTATTTTTGGTTACTCATTTTACGATCAACTGAATTTTTGCTGAGTTGCCAGACGAACTTAATTTGTATATTCAGTATTGAGCGTTGGCACGGGCTGTTCCTGTCGTCGAGCACGATGCATCCATTAAAAAAAATGTGTATTTACGAAGCATATTCCAAAGACGAGGCCAGAAAAAGAAGCTGGGTAAACCCACTCAATAGTCAGATAGAGAATAGTTAATATGTAGACAGTTCCATACTTTATTTGAAAGTTTGGCCGTTGACCGAAATTCGTCGGCAGACAACTCATTTTGCGTCGTCGTGTGGCACCAACTGCCTTTTTTATGAAACTGAATGCAGCAGAATTTATGCTACCGAAATTCTGTGACTCACGACTCACAAACTTACGCCAGTTTGGTTTTACCCTTACACAGATATTTCGTTTGGAATATAACGTAGTCAACATAGAAATGTTAAAAGACAAAATAGATTGACGTTTCTATGTTGATAAGTACGTCATAGTCAAATTTAAATGTCAACCGTGGCAAGCTGTGCTTAGGGGGCTGGTAAGCTCCATCCGATGAGTTAAAAAGAGTCCGCCAGCCGTCAAGTTTATTTAAAAATTGTTTGGCGACATGATAATATCTATAATGGTAGGCCAAGATGCTATAATATATTTATAGCTCAATGTTATTGAGTAGATTAATGATGTACAGAATATCTTACAGCGATCCCGCAAGAAGGAAAAGCAAAGTATCTTAAGTAATGTAGATAGATTTTTCTGTAAGAGGACTTCAATGTCAATTTTAATATTAATTTTAACTACACTAGCAACTTACTGTTGCACTAAGGCTGACCCCACATTAGGCGCTGCGCTCGCTGCATACGCCCAAGGATCGCGCACACCTAATGTGGGGGACGCCTAAATCTACCATGACTGTGAAAGACATTTAATACTTATGATTTCCGCTACTGATTGATACCATAAGATAAAATAATGGGATGCAGTTTAAATTATTTATTAACAAAATGAAGTCTTCGTTTATTAATAACCTATCTACATTAATTAAGATACTTTTTTATCTTAATCGATAAAAATGAAACAATTACATACAACTTAGTGTACTGTGTCGGTATAACGCGACGTATTCAATTGGTTACATTTCTTATATTACCATGATGTTAATAGATAATATATTAACTATGTCAAATAACTGGCTATGCTTTACGGTTTTAGAATACAAATCTAAAGCTTTAAAAGCTTTACCAAAATACAAATTTCTAAAAAGGTATATTAAAAAAAAAACTATAGTCTATAACTTGTCACTACAATGTTTATTAGTAATGCTAGCTTAACCTTATTGTCACTGGACGCAGCAGCATTTAAAGCTAGCCAGCTAGCTATATTGCTTAAATACGTAATGATTTCTGACTACTACTACTACTTTCGGACTAACTAGAAAACAAAATAAAATTTAATGTCACTCCGTTTCAATACGCTTCAGTTATATTTTTCTTGACCTAAAATATAGTCAGAATTTATACTTCAACAGTCAAAATAGTGTATCTGGATCTTTCTAAATTTCTGAATGGGGAAAAAGCATGACTTTAAGTTTCTTTGTTAAACCATTTTTCGAATAGCTATAAAATTATGAAAGATATTCTTTCTGAAAAAATAGAATTTAAATATGGCGCAGTGTAATGACGTCACATTCAGGTCTCTTTGTCTAATCGGTGGTAATGAACTTTTTAAAGTGCTTATATTTGTCATATGACTGGGCCGATTTTAATATTAATTTCAGTTTTCCATATCTACTACGGTATTCTCATATTTTGTCAACAAATGCGATTAATATAAATCATGCATATTTCCTGGTACACTAAAAAAATATAAGGGATCCGTTATTCATTAGCAACACATTTTTTTGTGAATAAATTACTGATTGGCTGTGAGTTTTACCTATATCTTACTATAACGGTAAGAAAGGTATTATAAAATGTTTTTAATTTATCAAAATATGTAGCTTATGGTTATGGCTTTTAAAATATTTGTTTAAACTGCGCGTTTAAGCTCACTTTTCCCCCAATTTCAACAATGTGTTAAACCAACGATTAACGCTTAGCGAATATTTTCGATCTCTCTGTCCCATTCAAACATTGAATGAGAGAGGGAGAAAGAAAGATTTAGGCCTTGGTTTAACGGATGATTATTAGCGTTAGCCGATGATTAACAAAAAAAATAGGCTTAGTATGTCGTACACATTTTCATAAACTACAAAGTAACACTCGCGTGGACATGAACACACTTGCATTATTGCTCCGTACATTATTAAATACCAGCGTATATTCGCCAAAACTACAACTATATAATATCGTAAAAGTAACATGTAAGTCAGAAAATTATTAGTATTGAAATTAGTTTTCCTTCACACTTAGTACCAATCTTGACATTGCTAGAATGTATTTTTAAAAGCTTAATCAACTATTTAGCCAATTTTGTACAGCTGTGCCGTACTTATTGTAATAAGAATCATTGTACAGATGTGTGAGATAGTGTAATATAAAATGTAAACATTTATCTATATTTTAACATTGTATTAATTTATAGCACATGTATAAAAGATATGTAATGAATTTATTATATAAAATTTTATGTACACTTTTGTATTATTCATTTACACCCAACGTTATCTGATAGGGATAATTTTTAGAAGTCAGAACACTAAAAACGAATGAGATCAGAGCTGTTACTTAAGAAAAAAATTGACTTATTAGAAGCGTATTTTGTCAATAATCGAAATGCGGGAGCTGCATTAGTGTGGTACCGCAATAAGTATCCGTTGCGGTATGTGCCAACAAGAAAGGTTATTACAAATCTTTTGAAAAACCTGGAATTGCAGGGTTCTTTCAAAATACGCTTCTAATAAGTAAATTTTTTCACGATTAGAAGACATTTTAGCGAAAATCCTTAATTAATAACTCACACGAAGTTTCTCAGCTGAAACTAAGTATAACACACAGATTTTCGAATTAAATTTGAAATTTGAGGGTAAAAATTCTTTTTATTTACTTTACAGTCAATTCTACCCACTTCCAGGCCATAACAAAAAGTTAGACCATCGTAGAAATTCGTTTCTGTTGCCGAAATGTATGGGAAACGTTTTTGGCGATTTCTGTCTTTTCTAGTACTGAAAGCTAAAATGGTCCCATAGAGTTTTTTGATCCCCACATGAAATAGAATCGATTGGCATAAAAAAAAAATTTTGAACTTTTTGCATTTTTTTTGCTAACTGTAAGTTTTTTACAAAATCTGTTAATGCAGTTCAAAATGTTCCAAAAAGTTAGGGAAGGTCTTTTAAGAACGTTTTGCTGTAACTGCAACGGTTAAGGTACTTGCCCTTACTGCCCCGTTTCAAAAATACACCCTGTATATGTCTACTGTGGTAATGTTTATTTTAGATACAGAATTACCTGACGGATTTATCCCATTCAGCAGTTGCATGACCCAGGAATTGAACCCGAGTCCTCGAGATCCGAGATTTTTAAATTAAAATAAATTTTCTCTCTAGCTTTCGATTTTTTATACACGGAGCAAGACTGAAATTGGAATAAAAATAAAATAAAACCTTTCGTTTTACCGATGAAAAAATATTTATTCGATAGACATTACATTTATGTTTACAATACATCCCAAATACTTTTACAACAAAGGGGGTTAGTATCTGAAATCTGGCAGCCTTGTTACACATTTATAATATTATAGCCTTCCTATTATAAATCGGTATAAAATGCACGTTTGTTTGTCATAGATTAATATCGTTAAACCGAGCGAGTATCAGTAGCCTTGGACTAGTTAGGAATGTGGACAAACGACAGCTCACCGAGCTTTAATTATTGATTTATTTTAAGCTTGTCATTGGAGAATACAAAATACACAATGTATTTGAATATTCGGGCGTTCAGTGTCGTTTAAACTGACGAATATATTTAGTATTACATAAATAGAGTACTAAATTAGATTGAATGAGGATACCGGTTCGAAAATGAGTAAGCTTGACATATCGGTGACGCATCGCTACGGTATTTTTCTAAAGTGTTGATCATACTGGAAAGTTTCATTAAGAATATTTATTTTCAGATTCTAATATGTAGCGCACGATAGGTTTCGATAAATTAAAAGCGCTATTTGAATAAACTTTTGTACTATTAATTAAAATAACAGAAATCAATTTTATTTTCTGAGCTTTTAAACATTTAAGACATCGTACCTACCTACTTGAACACAGTCAGAAAAAACACGACAGTAGCTGAACAGTTAACATTTTATATTTCCTTACTCCTACAAAATAATTGCGATTTCGAGAAATTAATGACTATTAAAATTTGTTCATGTGTAGCTATTTCTGTTGCTGACTGTACGTTATTAGATACGTACGGTTTCAGCGTTATATCCGTACATGATGCTATTTCCAATTCAAGCATTAGATAGAGTTCAAGGTGAATGGAAAAAAAGTAAAAGTAAACAATTTGTTAGGTTCTTGCTAGTAACAAGAGTAGGTATTATAAATTACCTTTTCTACTTTAAAAAAACCGGCCAAGTGCGTGTCGGGCCACGCGCAGTAGGGTTCCGTAGAAAAATATTTTTAATTTTACTTTTTAACTAAATGGCGTCCTTCAGAAAGGAAATGTTTGTAGTACACGAAACCAGCTAGCACGTATGACGAGATGTATGAATGTTGAGGAAGCGAAAGAAGTATGTAAGGAGCGAAGCACATGGCGTTCCATCGTCTCTGCCTACCCCCGTGGGATAAAGACGTGATTTTATATATGTATTATGTATGTTTATTTATGTTTCAAGAATTTTGAACGAAATATTCTGAGTAACTGCATCTGACATTTCGGACCCCTATTCCTCTTGAACTAATGAAGTGAACTTATCCGCTATAGTTTTCCTTTAAAGTTCATTACATGTACTACCGACACAATTTTTTTCAGATTTTGGGATCCAGTAGTTTAGCATTTAGAGGGGGGGGGACGCCCTACTCGAACAAAAATTTGCTCTTTAAAGTTAATTATCTCGCAAACAAATCTCTAAATCAAAAAACTGTCTTAGCAACAGCTAAACGTTTTTAAAAGGCATATCTAACAATACCCCACACTATGGGGTAGGCGACAAAAAAAAAAACATCCCTACTTTACATGTAGGGGAGCTACCTGAAAAAAAAATATTTTTCCAAATTTTATTCTACGACTTTCTTTGTTTAGTTATAACATACATGTTCATGCAAAATTTCAGTTTTCTAGCACCAACGGTTTCGTCGCTATGCCGTGGACAGACGGACAGACGGACATGGCGAAACTATAAGGGTTCCTTGTAGGTACTACGGAACCCTAAAAATCGATGCTTGCACTAGTAATAACTGTGTTGGGGTGTTTACAAACATACATTTACACTCACAAAGCACACCCGAGTCGGAAAAAATCTTTGCAGATACCAGCAGATCTTTGCACCAGCGCAGTTGATAACGGCATAGCGCCCGCTTGAACCACTACGCTAACCGTGCACTCTAAATCGAATCCTTGAAATTAAAATGAAATGTGACTTCATCCATTAAACCATTTTTATTCAACCAAGGCCTAAACCTTGGTTTTGCAGGCTAATACTGCACTGAAATGACATTGAATTCGAAAGTCAGTAAGGTATTTCTTTCAGCCCCATGGAATGAGAGACAGCGTCATCTAGTCCCAAACTAAGCAGAGCTTGTACTATGGGTACTAGAATCACTCATACTAATACATATATACTTTTCTTTTTTGTAAATACATACTTATTATACATAGAAACACCCAGACTAAGATAAACCCCCATAATATATGTTCATGCACACAAAGATTTGTCTTAAACGGAAATCGAACCCGCGACCTCGGCGTCACAGGCAGGTACACTACCCACTCCGCCCTTCGGTCATCCAATTATTATAAGGTTTTATATTACTTGAGATTTAAGGCAGGTTTTATCCAGGTTTGCCTATGATATCTTATCTTAGGTGTCCCTTAAATTGTAGCGCACGCCCTAAATGGTCCGGCTACGCGCTCCATCTTAAAAGTAAGTATAATTAAGTTCAGTGAGTACCACTGGGAATCAGGCTAAACGGAATACCGCACACATATAATAAATAAAATAAAATAAAATAGACTTTATTTACTGATAAAAGAAAACATAATTATAACACGATTTAAACTTTTCTTCACACTAAAACTTATGTAACTAATCAAACTATATAGTCTCTTATCTCAGTGTGCCTCTTGGCAAAGGCCTCCTCTAACTCTCCAATGAGCTCTATCACTGGTGGCTCTCCTCCAGTATGGTCCCGCTGTGTCACCTTTATTTCATCTGCTCATCTATACTGTTGTCTACCTCTATTCCGTTTTGAGCCTCTAGGATACCAATTCGTAGTTTATTTACACATATAATATGTGTAAATAAATAAATATTTTATACATTATAATTATTATTGTGTCGGCACGCATCGTGAGGAGGTTCCTCTCTCTGGAGCCCTAACCATCGGACGCTTGGTCCCTGCACCTGATGTCGGTGGGACACTGTTTTTCATAAATCATATTTAAAAATATATAAAATAAGTAGAAAGATAAATAAAGAGAAATTGTGTATAAAATATTTTTGCACAAACTGTTGCACAAGTAAGCGTGTAGCTAGGACCTTAAGCTTGTAAGCAAATTCGTAACTGTCTCTACCTCCGTAAGCTACTGAAAAATCTGGATTAAGGAAATCTCGATAAGCAGTTTAGGTAATGTAAACATTATTAAATCAATGTCGATAAGAGTTATATTATCGTCATTAATGTTATGACGCCGAAATGTTATCCTACTACCAAAGATAGACTAATTAGGCGTGTAGGCGCACGTTATCGCGTTATGCGTTTTCAACTTACTGGATAGTTGTACACGTGTGACCTGATTATAATTATATCTTAATTATTTTTATTTTAGAAAAAAATGAGCTCAGATATATATATATATATTCTTATTAGCCTAGATACTGTTAGGGCTTGATTCGTATTAGTAGTGCAATGGATTTGAACCCATTACATCTCAGTTACTAATCCGAAGCCTTGACCATTAGATTGCGGCCTCTTATTCTAACACTGACGTCACATCGAGGTCACTACTATGATTTGAAGGTAGGTACTGAGAAAAGCGTACCTCGAAAAATTGCATATTCATGGGCCAAACTTGGTATGGCTTCTAGTAGGCTCGTACCGGTATCTAATAATTGAAATATAAGAGGTGATGTAATAAATAATGAATGTAATGTGTGAACGCGTGTGATGACGCGGCGTGACGTAACACCGTCGTGCGCGCCGCTGAACGGGTGCGGTTACTCGCGACCCATCATCGCCCGCCTCTGTGGCCCAATGGATAAGGCATCGGCCTCCTAAGCCGAGGATTGTGGGTTCGAGTCCCACCAGAGGTACATGACAACCTTTTTGGAAGAACATTTGTGAGATTATTTCTGATATTTTAACTAAATTGTAGTAGATATCGATGGTATATCAATACGAATATAGAGTAAATGAGTGAGTTAGATAAGAGAAGAAACAAGCTGCCTTTTCATGACTTTTAAGTATCTTATTTTTTATTAAACGATTTTTATTGTTATTTCGAATCAAGTAGGTAAATTATAAATACAGTTTATTCTTCACTTCAGCTGTTGTTTATTTACTAACTAAAACATTTGTTTGACTTAACTTTAAATACATTAGATACATTTAAAAATAAGAAATTTACTGATTTAAATATTGCTCAGGATTTTTAGTATTTAGCAAGAGCTACTAATTTTGTCATTTAAGTAAATAATTTATTTTGTTATCTTATTTTTAAAAATGTACCAATACTTATTTTGCTCGCGTTACAATTTTCGAGGATTGCATATCAGAAGTGGGATAATATAATTTATCTTCGAACATCGTAGGTACTTATAATTATTTAAAATATAATTCGACTAGAAGTATTTTTTGCGTAGTATTTTTTATATCTACTTATACATACGTAGTACATACCACAGAAATGTATCTATCGTTTCATGTCTAACTAGTAACTATGAATTCTATTCTTTAGAAACTTCCTACTGCTTTTGAAAGTATTTCATACGACTCAGCAGCCAGCCGATTATACCGATTTATAAGTGGAAACCAACCCAAAATCATCCACAAAATTCTGTAGATGCGTCACTCACTACACCTTACGATAGTAATTGCAGGACTTAACCTCATCACCAGACCGGAACAGTCCAAAGCACTACTATTCGGCAAGATATATACAAGGGGGTGGTGCTTCTCTCGCAAGCTAGTTCGGAAAAGCTCTACAACCATAAATAGTTACATTTATAGGTCACATTATATGCCAGGTATTATCACCTGTCGTTCCAGGACTTACAACGTCACACCACGTTTGGCTCCACAACATCTGACACAGATAAAACATAACTATATCTCATATTTAATCTGTTCCTACGCTACATGCGTCGATGCGAGCGTTAGTACCTATCTGTTATAAAAGTCCCATATCGCGGGGGAAAGCTGTTAGATATGATAACGATACAATTTTATTGATAAGGAATGTTGAGCCATCGATCAGTCGATACGATCAGTCCCTTCGTGGCTCTTTACGGCTGCACAATCATTTAACAATCAAACAAGCTTTATACGTGCAGCCGGTGAGTATTTAAAAAGTACAAACATCTTTTTGACAGTATTGCCAGTGAAAAGAACATTACTGTGGACGGTTTAGTGTATGATGAGAATGATGGGCGAAGGTGACATGGGTTATGGAGACTATTACAATTATGACAACAGCTGGTCGATCATCCCGCCGGACTATGGTGCTGATGTGGGGTACCAAGTGCGACAGCCGCAGGTCGAGGAGGATTACAGATACAATTCTTATGCGTAAGTATTATTTTTATAAAGGTATATCTCTGGAGCACCCGACGAACTGCTTTAAGTTCTAACAAACAAAAATAAGTAATTTTTACGGATCAACATGTCAATCTTTTTGATATTTCGACTTTTGAAAATGTAGATGTGCCGCTGAATTCAAAGTATTTCTTTCAATCGAGTTGCTTCTTGTTGCAGTATCTTCAGGTGAACCTCACCACGAAATAGCATCGAATGACCACAACTGTTACTGTGGTTATTTGGCTGTAGGATAAAGGTGCTTCTTTTGCGAGCTCGTTCTCAAGAGTATTTCTTGTTTAACCAACTTATAAATTTGCCTAGATTTGTGATATAGAGAATTATTGATAGCTCAGCCAGACTTGAAATTTGTTATAGTCATAGCTAGACATCTAGTCATGTAAGTAACGAAGTGCATTGTGTGACAGCACGCGATCAGACAATGTCGTTGAGAAATGTCTGCGGCAAATTTTACTGAGTGCACTGGAATTTACTACGAGCGGAAAGTACATTATGTGCCTTATACATTTTCTTGCTGTTTACTTTATTGAAACCAATTTTCTATAGGATAGATTATTGTAAAATATATATTTTAAGCCTGTTATTTTGCTTAAATTATTTCTTTTCATATTTATTAAATCATTACATTAATGTAGTGGGCCAAGCAATTAGGTATGCAGGGCAAAAACTTCTACGTCATAGTGAAAACTGACTGCAAAAGATATGCATGCGTGAATGACTTATTTAATAAGTGTAATATACCCACTATTTAGATATATAACTTACTTATCCATAACTAGTGTAGTAAGTATTTACGATGACTTTGAAGTTTTTGCCCTAACTCGATGGCCCACTGTACCTATGTGCTTCAGTTTGTAATTTGTCAAAATTATGTTACCTTTTCTGATATATTTTCATAGCTGCATAGGAATTATGATACAATACAGAAAAATATTTAAACATTGAAACATTATTAAAACATTGCCGTGAATTGTCTATCAATGTAACTTAAATTTTCACGATTTAACAATAATTAAACGCAATCAGTAATGTATAACCTATTCAAGTAAAGCTACCTGCTTGAAGACGCCACTTATCATTTCCGATAAAACGCTATGAATCACGGCTTCTGAATATCATGAGTAACACCATAGAGACATTTAGCCAAAGAATAAGAGTTCAATATTACGAAATTATCATGTCTATAGAAAGGTTTAGTATATTCCACTGGCAGTTGTTACGGTCGAACGGTTTCAGTTCGCGTGTCGCACACTTATACCGTACGATGAATCGGCGCACTGAGTACCATCGAGCTCGTAATCCACCAGCTGCGGGCTCTCCCATGCCTTCGTGGAGCCCTTAATTGGTTTGGAAACCCTCTTCGCAGGCTAGCGTGCTGCCACCCATTTAGGCTCAGTGCGCCTAACCAGATTGCCATAACGAAATATTCGTGAAACCCCGTCGACCTACTCGTGCACAAACTTGGATAAAAGGGCCTCGGAGGCCATAAATTCATTTTAAGTATCATAGGTGCTGACTGACGTGTTGCCAGCAGTCTTTCCTTTCCTTTTCCCGGAACAATGTAGGTCACGAATGCGGTGTGGCACTTCCATGCCTCCCATATGATTTATGTTTATTACTCTAAATGCGAACTTAATACCCTTGAACTCCCATTTCGGTAGCCACATTTCGCAGTTGATAAAGTCGGGCATTATACAAAAGTTGCCGTGTAATTTGTCGTCAGTGCTCGGGTGTAATGGTTGAGCTTTGGTCATGAGGTAGTTTTTTTCACGTGGTGTCGGCGCCGCGTGGTACGAGCGCCGCGACTCCTCAATACGAATTTCTACTTTTATACAAATTACATTTCTATCGTGCTCACTATCAACCCCCATTATTTTATCATTAACCAATGCAAATATAAAACGATTGTCTTTTTATATCCAGTGACTAATTCACTAAGTAATTTGTTGGATTCTATTCTACCTGATAGAACTTGAAAACAACTTTGGTTGTCGTTCTAATAGGTTTTGACATAATATCTTTTGATTCGTATATTTACAGGTTTTACTATTAAGGTAGCTATTATACCACAAATCAGTAGCAAAGATTCAAAATAGCTAAATATCAGCATAATTTATAATTATATCTGACTGCGGTTTATGCAAAAACAAAATACAGAAATCCTTTTAACCAAATGCAAAAGGTTTATTTTTCTTTCCTAGTACCATTTTTACTCGTGATATGTGTTTGTAAAATGACTCAAATGGATTGAATAGTGCCAAAACAACCAACTGGTGCCAATAGCTAGTTGCCGTCCCAACACAAGACAGGAAACTATTTGTCATCGTCTGTTTTTGTGTAAACGTACGTTTTACATGCAAATATTTGTCATTATTTTTTGTTATTTTGATCCCATATTGTAGTATGTTTTTTTACCTATATAAGCAAGTGAATGGTTACTGGAGGACCGGCCGGCATAGTAGTAGCGCATTGTATAATTTCTTTGTTTTTTAAATTGCCCATTCTATGTCCATAAAAATAATTTTGTGACTGATGTCTTTTTTTACTTAAACCAGTAGCTACTTCGTTTTCTTTATCGCTGCCTAATACAGGGAATATAAATTTGATGATTACCAAGTTTATTAGTAGCAATCAACACCCACCTCGCCTCAAGCTTGAACTTGAACAATGATTCATTAACGCCACCCCACCCTACGGATTATGGGTTAGCTTTAAACACCTGGCCGATGCATAATATACTTTGTATTATTAAATAACTAAGGCACATATTGATAACATGCAATAATCAAGGTTTTTACATTTCCAATCATGATCAAAATAAGCAGGTAATGTGCCGGTGATTTTCTAAAACCTTGTTTTGTAGAGTCGCTCTTATTGCTCTCATAGATGTACCTATTAGAATAAAATTGGTCTTTGCATGAGATTAATTTAAATTTGTAAATTATGATAATCATTTATAATTTTGATAATACGTTTAGGAAATTGTGAAAAAAAAACCTCGTGGATACGATATATACTATTGAATGAACAACATATAGAAATTGCTAATACACATGTTGCAGGCGCTTTTTTTTTTGTACCGAAACTATTATTTTGTTTTAGTTTGTTGTGAGACTTTTCATTGATCTACCACTTACGAATATAGCAAATATTGAATTTAACAAAGTACCTGGTAAATTTAAAAGAGATGACATTTTCAAATGGGCTGCTTTTTTATAAATGATCTAATTGAGAATGAACTTTAAAGTTCAATAGAAGTAGTTATAGTGTGGGAGATCACAATGTGTAAGCGTGGCTAGTGGCCCGTGTAACTGAGGGCGATCGCACCTGCCTCGCCCCTTAAATCTGGCCACGCAGCTTACCTCTCTCATGTAGTAAACGTGAAAAATATTACACAGATAAATCAGTCAATCTTTCTACAGTTAAAAACTTTAAACTAAAATTACAAAATATACAGTCTCATGTACTAAATTACAGGCTTCTTGATCATATAATTTACACCCTGTATTTTACGGATGTTTGGTTTTACTTTGCATATGGAAGTTTTCTTACGGACATGGGAAATTAGCATTCATTATTTTTTTTGTCTCTGTAACTCTACTTTTAATGTTTTTTATATGAGTTACCGAATATTTCTGAGATATTTTTACCTTGATTATTGATGCAGTAGGTGTGATAGTTCAAAAATCTTCAAATTCTACATCATTATCTTTTAATCACCGATTTAGACGCTGAACCTATCAAGAATTGTAAATTTTCCCTTTCACTCAAAATATTGTTGGTTGAAAATACACATCACAGGATTTAATGCACTAATTAAAAGTTACATCAACTCTGTGCATTTTATCGTAAGTTTTACTGTCGGTAAATAAATCAATAGTCATATTTTGTTTTTCTTAGCGGCGTAGGTGTTGCGTGGTGACAATTAATTCAGTTAAAGGCTGGCAACTATTCAGAAACAATTTTAGCCGTATTGTTATTTAACAATGTGGGTATTCACAAAGTCGGTTTATTTTGGTACTGACGAAAATATAACTACGTGTAATTTTATTGTTATTTTAAAATGTAGTTATTATATCACTTTGTCTTTCATTGAATTAAAGGGTGTCCGTGAAGGTCCGCAAGAAATTAATATTACGTCTATAATTTTTGGCTTATTAAAAAATATCTTCTTACCACTGGTAGTTGAGTGAGTAAAGAACACCATAAAATTCAATCGGCTTCTAATCCTATTGAATTTTATAAGGGTGGAAAGGAAGATTCTAAAAAATCGCTGGTTACCGCTAATTTTGAATGAATTTAAAACATACATATTTATAGTATGTTCTATTTTTATACTAAAACAATTGAAGATATAATAAATATATATCTATCTATTTCATTTAAAAAGAAAAAATGACTAAACAGCATGCAAGTCTTAAGTAGAAGTTTGTTTTACGACATGCAGGTGTGCAATTGGGGATTAAGTGGTAGATGATAGAACAATAGAGCCTTCTTGTTTACCATTGTTTGCCCGATACTAAGACTTATGGCTAAGTAGTAGGTAGTAACTGTAAGCTCCATTCATTTAATCCCAGGCCGCGGCCGCGCTGACCACATTGCCACTTCACATTATTAATTCTTATGCCGACTTTTTTTATTTTTTTTTATACTGGAAAATGCCTGACGCCTACCACTGATCCGAGCAGAGTTAGTGGTTATGTCCGAGTTGCACGGACTAAAACCCAGTTTGTTCCGTCAACAAGACTTTGCCGGAGTGCCAGGTATCGCTCGCGCATAGACGCTGACACCCATGAGACTCAGCCGCCGTGCAACATGGCCACAGTATAGATATGTAATATTTATAGGTACTGTGACATGGCGGCCCGTCATTTCGGAATGCCTAACCTTCATGCCGCCTTCATGAAAAGCGCGCGCGGAACACATCACACTACCTTCTCTTTTAATCGTAATAATATTTACTTCTAGGAGCAATTTTAAAAAGATGATTAGGTAAATCATAATGTATTTAGCATTTTTGAAGACACAAAAAGGTGCTAACATTTTGCGTGCGAATGCGTAAACCTTAATAAGATTGTACAGGTAAGAAATATGTGAATATTCATAGAATAGGCTTTGATTTGGTAATTCTGCTATGGAGAGGTTTTTCGATTACACAGAAAAATAAAATTTAGTTAACATGCTTGCATGAACCAAAAGCAACTTGACACTCGGTTAATTTTTATCTTATTCGCCGCAATGCTCAATGAAAAAGTATATTCATAACTTTTTCTTTTTCCATTTCCCATGTAACCTGCTTTAAGCATTTTATGGTACGAGTATAGAATAAATTAAGAAACATAACATTATAAAAATAAAATAATATCACGCCTATATTAACCAGAGGGGTGAGGCAAAGATATACATTGTACACCTCTGTGATGTACATACACTATACAACAACCTCACTTCACATTTTATGTTTAGGTCCAATGGGATTGGAGATATCGCCATCCTACGGACAACATACCAATTTCGTGCTGCTACAACACCTACACTTCACTTGTTATGTCACACAAATTATACCGCTTGTCCGAGGCAACGAGCATAATGTTTCTAAAACATTCTCGTTTACTATGTCATGTATCATCAATACAAGCGATGCGCGATGGTAACGATAGATTCAAAATGCATTCTCAATAAGTCAATTAAACATTTGGTTCCCCTGAGTTGTGAGTTGTGCACGCCACTTAGGGGCGCTCCAATATAAATAATTGCTCTTTGTTATTGCTGCTCTTTAATGGGGAAAAATGATGATACACGCTAACTTTTTCTGTTGTGCTTTGTTGTTTGTTGTTTTGTTGTTATTATTGTTTATGAAAATCCGTAATCCATAAAACATTGCGGTCGTCGCTACATGCTATCATTTTTTTTCCGTTTAATTCTACTATAATTTCAAACAATTATTTTTGGGTATCTGTTTTGGAATATTTGTTATATGTTACTTAATAATATTGTCTCACACTAGCGTCAGACATCTGGCAGCACCAGGTATTTTTAAAAACCCCGATTTATCAGGATTCAATAGAAATAGACGCAGGTGTTCAAAAAACCAAGAACTTGAGAAACCTCTTAAACCGGCTCGGGATTAAGCACTATTGACATTTGGAGGATAATCTTTAAAACAATTGCACACCTGCATGTCGTAAAACAAACTTCTTTTGTTTTATGTAGATGTACTTCTGAAGAAGTAATTGGGTCTCCCGATTGAATTTATTTTGATACACACAAAACTAAAAATGTGAATGTTTTATATATATTTTACAAATCAAATCTAGTTAGGTACATATAAGTAAATCTTTATTTTCTGGGAACTTAATGGATGAACATTTAGGCTGTGAAACTGAAAAGAGGGTAATAATGTTATTACGGCTAGTTGGTCAAATGTGGAATTTCTATTGTTAAACATTTTGCGCGGCACATTTAGGTATTGAAACAAAAACTATTTCATAAAAAAAAATGAACCACGTCGAGAATCTGTGGTTTTAATAAAAGTCGCTATGTCACATCCACCATGTGTATAATACATGGTGGATGCTACGTATTTTTAATCAGTCTTTTACTGATGCAGATGGGAATACTGAACACCTACTTAATATTTAATTAATATCAGACTATATCTCACAAGAATGGTTGAGCTCATAAAGAAATGTTTCAAATGGTTTTTGTTGCAAATATGTTCTACAATTTCATATTCAATGTTAACTTCATTGGAGCTATAGAAACCACGAATATCCCTTTTTTACCTGATTACGCAGTACATCTAGATACAGGTACAGTATACATAGATACCGTTTTAAATATTGTTTAACTTTACATGCCATGAGACAACATTTAATTTTCCATCTTCTGTCCATTACCCAATTCATCACGTCTCTACGCAAATTGTCTTTGCAAAAGCCATTGAAAATCCTTTCAATTCCCTTACTAAGTTGAAACATGTGTTGAAGTTTCTATTGATTTCTAAGTGCAGTTAAACAATATAGTTTTATAATGAACTAAGGAAACAATGCTTGTGCCACACGTGCAAGCCAGTAACTGATAAATGTAGCAGTTTCTACCTGTTCGAAGAAGTGGTATTGTCTTCAGAAATTGTAAACGTTAAGTACTTCAACATGTGCAAGAGATTTGCTCCAGTGAGCAAATCTCTACTATTCAGTCAACTGAAATGAGACGTAGGTAAAAGTAACTCAAGCTGTTTTATTCAATGAAGAAGTTAAACGGAATATTTAAAGGTGAATTGTGGTACCGTATCCAGTAATTGTCCGTAATTGCAGAGACAATAAAAGTTTATAAATTCTTAATTAAATTAGTTATCAGGCTTCATCATAGATCGTCTACAATGCATGATTGATTATAAAATTAGTATGTTGTCAGATATTTTACTTTGACCAAAAGTTACATAATATATTGATTCAGCAAAGTACCTATTCATACCTATTCAAGTTCACAATCAATACAAAAACGTAGAGATACAAAAAAACTATGTATGCATTGTTAAAAAATGATTCAAATATAAAGCTAACATGGACTTACACGAGCTTATTAAGCACTCTAAATGAAAATCGTTATCCAGGCCTTTGGAGCGGCGTCCATAACGAACCCGGCCTCAACAATGGGCTTAATGCTCGCACTCATTACAAAAAGCGACATAACATAACGCTGCGTCAAAAGCTCCTCTATTCAAAGTGTATACTCCAGTTTTTTTTGTTGGGAAGGCTTCGGCTGATACCTGATTGGTTGTCGAAAAACCCGCCCAGTCGTCGGCGCGCTGCGATTGGTCGGGGTCAATGGAGCACCCTCGAGGCTAGTCCGGAGCTGAGTAGGCTGTCGAGGTAGAGGGCGGCGCGGGGTGTTCTTCACCCCGAGGACCACTCGAGGGTTGTTTAGTGCAGACGCGGCGTCGCAAGGCGCAGCACGTGTTTTCGCGAGTGTTCCCATAGCCGTCAAGATTATCCCGAAGGCGAGTTCTCCCGGCCGGGAGATGAAGTGCGAGGAGGGTGAGAGCGCGCGGTCTCCGCCACCGCTTCTGCCACCAGCGTCGCTGCTGGCATGGAGCCCCATCTTGCTGCCGCCGTGGGGCCCTGCCTTCTTGCCGGCGCTCTATCCGGCAGCTTTCAGGTCCGCTTTCCCCGGGTGAGATACGGATTCAGTGCTCGTTCATGTGAATCTCTCAAGTGATCTAGTGATGATATTGGTTACGTTAAAAGAATTGGAAAATCATGTTAACAATTTAAGTGTTGATAATGTAGATAATAAAATCAAAATTAAAGATACACTTCTAGAGACTGTAGTACTGTAGAGCCTATGAGACAATCGCAAGATGTAGGATACTTGATTTTTTTTACAAGTGTGTTAGTAATTTATTAGACCAATCGTTGGTAGTTTTGGTTTCAATGAAATTATAAGCACAAGTTGTCATCGAGTAAAACTACTTAACTTTGTAAATCCCATTAGATTATTTTCTTGACGTATTTCATTTACAGAGTAAAGGTTTCTATTTACACTTTCTGAACAAGATAGATGAAGAGCAAAAGAAGCGTGACATACCAAGTGCTAGTTTTTGCACCTCTCAGAGCTCGTTAATAGTGTTGTTTACAACCTGCAGGCTTTGGCCGCCGCCATTCATCCCGTCACGTACGGGGACTTCACAGCCACATGTAATAACGTAAAGGCACTGATTGACACAACCATACCTCAACCATGGTTGAAAACATCCTTTTATCAACGTCACGTATTCTCGAGAGGGGCTCTTTAACAATAATGGAAGAATTGATGGAATTTAGAATGTTTTCTTTTGATTATACCTTCGACGTGCTTGTCGCCTTTTAGTTGACTTTGGTTTGAAGTTGTTCGAGCAGGATATGACACGGACTGGCATCGCTTTACTACTTATTTTATTTGGATTCGGTGAGAGGTACACTTGTAACCGTGAGATTTATGAAGTAGGCTCTTTGTAGGATAGTGTTAGTGTTTGTTATTTCTAATTTAATGTAATTGATACCTCTTGTTTTGTTTATCATTGCTTTCATTCTTGTGATGCAATTAGTTATTTTTTAAACAAACTAATGATTGATGCAATGATTTCGTAAAAAATAAACATATTTTTATTAAATAGAAAATTTTAAAAGTACTTGTTACCATTAAAGTTAAACTCCGAAGTTCATTCAATATTAAAATTTACTGTAAGTAGTAAAAAATAAGTTGGCATTCAGTGCGCGTTTAAGTCTTTTCTTTATACACAAGTTAAGGCATAAGTTACAAGGCTGCTAAAAGCACCATGTTGTTTTTTTTTCTTATTAAAGACTTTAAGATCAACTTTATCTACTTTTAAGATTATTTATAAATGATGAAGGCACTCAATATACTAAACCTCATTTCTTTTTGTCGTAGGTTGCTAGACAGTATAAAGATGCCAGGCCAACGCCCTGGGTTCCAGATTTCGGACATCCTAGGCCTGAACGAGGGCAAAGGCCTAGAGCCTGCACCGACTCAGGGCGCCACCGGTGGCTGCGGGCCATTGGAATTGCCTCCGTACATGCCGCCGCATCATCCTTACACGCATGAACTGCTAAGGCACCACCAGCCTTGGCTGTCCTTGGAACATCATGAAGCACATCCTAGCTGTAAGTACTTTTACAGACATTCGTAATATTTTACCTTTTTGTCCACAATATCTACAAATGCGATTCAAATAGGAATAGATTTTTCGGCCATATTTAATGTTTTCTGAATATAAAATATACGGCATACATTTAGTCATTGAAACAACAGATTGAATGCTCTCAATGCTCAATTTAATAGGAAAACGTGTTTTTTTGAATATGGAAATTAACTCTGACCACGTCTCCAATCTGTGGTTTTGATAATTTTACAGGCGAATGGAACACATTCAATGTATACTATTCACCTGAATATGAACTAAAGTTCCAATCACATCCTTTATAAAGAAATCGTTCGAACGAATGCAACACATTCAATATAACCAAAAAATCTGCTCTCATTTGATTAGCATTAGGGAAATAATAATAAAAAAAAATGTCGTTCAAAATAAATGAACAACTGTTTTCTTAATTATCATTTCCCTACATATCGTGATTCTGTTCTGTTTTAATTCTGTTCTTTTCTGTTTATGCATCAATCGATGGGAATGTTTCTAAAACATTTTTTTTGCCTCAATTTAGGGATGATAACAGGTTTTTTTTTCACAATCAGAATGTTTTATTTGTCAAACATAGGTTACAATAATGGTCTTAACAACAGTTTCAGAGCGCTATGCTTTGTCATCACGACATACAAATTAGGAAATATAAAGAAGTTAATAATTAATAATATAGATTATGCAAGATTATAAAGAAATAAATTAAAATAATTGATTGTACAATGAGCAAGTATATAAAATTAATAAAAAATAAACAAAAAGATAATTGTTGCAAATTATATCATTGCATCATTCTATAATTTTAATATTATCGAACGGTATAATAAGTATGTTTTTCTTTCAGATAAGAGTTATTTACTTAACGTTCATAGTATTAACTTATTTCCCAGCAGTTAATCTTTTGGTTATGCAGATGAATAGATTAATACTTGATTAGTTATTATTAAATTACGCGCGTTTAATAATTTCCACCGTGAGAATATTTGTGTCGGACAGTCACTACAAAAGCTTATCGCTAACAGCAATTGATGTAGTATTTTCTGTTTATTCAACTTTCATGACTGAAGAGTAATTGAGAAGGACTTGATTCAAGTTATTAGCTTTCCACTGTTACCCTGAGTACAGCTATAAACATCGAATGCTTTGATGAGTGCCTTCTCGCTGTTCAAACGGGAATGAGTTCATTAATGTGCTACTTGTTTAAATTATGTACTTTATTGGTGCTTGAATACTTTTTGTAGATACCTACTATGATTTTTCGAACAGTGTTGATAGACTCTTTTCTACAGTTTAATCATCATAATCAATAATCAATTAAAGGTCTTCATCATCTTATCTTTTGTAAGATGTTAGTAGTTACAACTAGATAACTAATTCAAACACAAACCATAACATCACGCCTTTATAACCCAGAGGGTTATGGCGGAGGTGTACCACACCCACATTTACTTGTTATGTTTGCAATATAAATAATAATATTTCCAACTCCGAGCTGCTATTGTAAATTTCCTGACGGAAAGTTCAAAAATAACATTTTGCCCGACTCGGGCATCGAAACCGTGAAAGGAGCACACGCTACCCACTAGAACATCGAGGCAGTAATTCAAAATTACAATAATATCTATTTAAGGATCCAGTCATTCTCTAACTAAAGATGTTAAGTAATCTGTTTAGTAAAACTATATCTGTATGCTTACATAAGCGTTCAAATTATTGATTTAGATACTGAAAACATAAATAATCTTGTGGATTCGTTATCAGAGAACAACAAAGATCACGCCTCTGACAGCTCTTCTCTTTCTGACTCAGTTAAAAGAAACGACAGCTTTATCCGATATTCACCGGGTGATATGTGATAACAGTGATAAGTGAACCTTCGCAACAATGCACCATATATTTGATCGCTCTTTGCGAAACCTTTGGCTTGTGAATTTGATTATTTTAGTGACACTGACCCTCCATCATTTACCTAAAAACATGGAACATTTAAAGCTGAAAAAAAATTCTGTTACCTATGAATAGTAGTCAGTAGGTATTAGGTTAGTAAGGTTACATTTTAATGTCAATTTTCCTTTTTTCTATTGAAACAGTAACTGTATAGAATAAATATTCCAAAATAAAGTTAATTCGTATTAATTAGGTACAATAACTACATCAATATAACTTAAAAATATTACTTTAGAGAGAAACGGGATTCCAGATTGTTATTAACTCATTTAGTTAACATATTCATGTTACAACAGACCGAAAATATTGACTAAGTAGGTCCTCACACTTAACACACTATATTACAATACAAATCAGTTGCATAAAGACCGTTATCAGCAACATTTTATCTCCTAAATTGTCATCTCGTGAAGTATACACAAATAAGTTGACCCACTCGAAATAATGTGTATTCGGTAGTGTTGGAGAGGCAGAGATTATTTTTTGAAATGCTCCTCGATTCGAGTGCCTTCACCCACTAATCTAGTGTTGTCATTAATTATTTTTATCGCTTATCTAACACTTTTGGCACTACACGTACTTGTACATTGAATTGGTTGTAGTAAAACCATTCTGGCGTTGATCGATTGCCTTTTTATTAAGTTTTATTGCTTTTCTAATATGGTGATTGCTGATGTTAAGTTCCCCGCCTTCCGACAGCCGGATTTTTGGTGCGAATGGATTTTGTCTGAAATTACCAGTTAAATACGTACTTATTTTTATACTGTGAAATTACTGTCACTAGCGAATTAGTCGTAGGCCTTCGGTATAGAAACTCATCTATTATTGGATATTATGTTCATGACTTGTAGTTAAGTCACTCGCCTTTTTATTACAGTGCCGTTTGTTACATCGATTGTTGAAAGAAATCACAGTAGTTATTATCAAGAATAATATAGTGGGTATTTTTAATGATAAGGAATAATGTCACTATCGCTTACTAGAAGTTCTTGTTTTTTCAACATTTCAGCCATTTTGCTATCCATGCCAATACAATTGAATCTCCAAATGGATGTCAAACATCAGTTAGTGTGCAAAATAAATAAAATCTCATGAGTCTTAAATGGGGCTGTAGTTCACGCCCTGAGGGTAATTTGGGGTGCTACCAATTGTTTAGCGGAGGGGTGAGGCTGGAACAAATTTGTCACCAATCGAAATGACGGCTCATGCCCGGGAACGCCATGGCAGCTGTGGACTATCAATTACACAATGTTTGCGGTTGTTAGGGATGCTATTTGAACATTATTCGATGACAGTTATAGTCTTTTGTCCAGCCTTTATCTAATAAGGCGTTATTGCATGAAACTGTGACTCATGTTCGGTATTCTAAGTAATTATGTTCGATGAAATACTGACGTAGTTTATATTTATAGACATGATAGTGAAAATACTTACATGCGCGTTATAGTGGCGAGACATATAGTGCAAAGGGCCGAGGAATAGATTCATGTACCTGAATACGGCTATTACTTTATTTTCAACACACTTGCTCATAAAGTGGCTCTATGGTCACCGCAAATAGGCACATAATGACACCCATAATCAAACAGTGAGTAAAAAAATCTATAACTCATTAAAAAGTTATAGATTTTTTTTAAATTTTATTGGTTGAGTTCCTTTGTTCTTAAAAAAGCTTTTTTTTAAAAAAAATAGGTCGTGTTCAATAGAACAAATAAATTAATGTTCCTATTGCTTGCTCATTTCATGCAACTTCTTATTTAAATAGATAATTTTAACTCGTACGTGTTTAATAAATAAAACTTTTACTTATAGATAACTTTTGTTTTCTCTGTAATAAAAGAAAACTTTAAATTCTCCTTTGTTGTACGTGGCAGAATAGTCGCAAACCTATGCGCGGAAAATGAAAAAAAACAAAACCTCATTCCTTTAATCTGTGGCCGATCGCAATGCGCGAGCATAGGAAAACTGATTATTTTTTCCCGCCGCCGCTTTTTCACAACTCGTTTTCACTGTTGAAATTATAGTTATTTATTAATTAAAATGTCTACAAGTACTAGTTACGAAGAAAATTATTTATATTGTACACCGCCCGATATAAGATGTGAAGCCTTAACGTTATGGAAAGTTTACTACCTCAAAACTACAAGGAAAAATGAGTTTTTGTTGTTATTTTATTCACAAGTGTGTTGAAAAACGTCGTATGATACACGTGTGTGCCGTGCTCGGCTCTCTTAAGATTCTCGCCTACGGCTCGGGTCTCAATGGCGCCTCGGCGATGATCACCAATGTTACACACTAGTACCATAATGGACTATTAAAGTCCACTGAGTATGATTTTAATCTATGGCTTGCAACGTTTGCGTCGGCTATTGTATTACTTATTTATGAAATTCTATGAAAATATTAATTGAAAAGCTTTTCTCAATAGCAAAAAAAATGGTTTTAAATTATTATTCAAAATACAAGCAGCAACTTTAAAAAGATTTTCTCAAAGTTTATAGAATTATCTATTAGGCTTTTGCAGAAAATGAACCAAAGTCTGAAAACATTACTTAATCAGCGGTCATGTCACAAATAGAACAGTAAGGAGGCACTAAGCTAGGAGATAAAGAGAATCCGTGACTCGATACTTTTATTAAATTTCCTGATGCGCTTATGGAGGTAAGCAGGACGATGGTTGAACAAAAGGCAGCTGCCGGGGGGTGGGTGTGGCTCACCTCCCCCCTCTACCGTCTGTCCCTGCAAACCTCCCCTCGGCCACCACGCCCAGCCGCACTCCCGCCCGTTTGCATTATCATATCGTGTGAAAAGCTAAACGTTCGAGGGGAGCACCAACAATGTAGTGTTTGTGCCATTTTTTCATTCGCATCTAGTTACAGCCAGGGCTGGGCAAAATACGTGTATTGCTTTAATTGAAATTCAAATTACAAGATACGTCGGGCATGTATTTAAAATACCAAATACAAAATACTTTTACGTCCTGTATTTGAAATACAAATTACAAAATACAGTAGTGTGCTGTTTTTATTTAAAATACAAAATACAAATTACAAAATACACACAGGTAATGTAAATAGTTCTACTAACTAACCCGCACTTGGCCAGTGTGGGGTGGATTATGACCTAACCTTTCTCATATCATATCGAGTACTTTAGATTATCCCAAGTTTTATAAGACTTTCAAAAAGGAGGAGTTTCTATGTTCGACGCGTATATATATATTTTTTTTATGTTTGTCCAGCCAGCGATATCTCCGTCATTTATGAACTTTTTGACAAAAAAATCGCAAATGTATTGGTAATGTCTCCGGTAGCGTTACTCTTCCATAATCAGTCGTAAACTCATGAATTTTCCGATGAAAATTTTTTGCACCCAGGGTCTCAGAATCATGTACTCATCATGTAGTCACTGGTAAGCGGCTTCGTCACCATGTCATTTACACCCGTTGATTTTACCGCCAAATCAATGTCAAATGTCAAATTTTGACGTGTACACGGCTACCGATCAACCTATACTTTGCCAGTATAAGCTGGTCTCGCATTGCACGGGAAGCCTTTACAACGCGAGACCATCTTAAACTGGAATTGTATAGGTTAATGTGTAGCCGCCTGTACAGTACAAGCGCAGTGTTAACAACTCAAGATTGCCTTATTTATACTCTGTCCATTCCTTTATTTTCTTTTTGACAGATTACATTTAGGGATGCCTTCACACGTTACTGATTCGATTTGAAATCATAATCGATGTTGTCTAAGAAGAACTTTCAATCGATTAATTACATCGAAATGGTTTTAGCTCATTATTAATTATTCGTTTATTAGTAGTTTTTATTAGCTGAAATAAATATACAAAATAATAATATAATAGATAATAATGTCACATACTTAGTCTATGACGGTTTCCTAGTTACCTTTGTTTACATTTTGATATGTCATTCCAAGATTTCGACTTAATTTCTTGCAAATAATTATTCATGGAATCTTGATACTATTATTATATTCTTTTTTTATAAAAAATACAGACAATACACAAAAAAAAGTCAAATTATTATTTTTCATAATGATCGATTTATTTCATTTCACGATTTGATTTATAGTCTGTGGTTGTTTGTTACAAACAGTGAACTTCCCTAAAAAGTGTCGCTTGTCAATAAAGTACATTATTATTGTAGTACATTAATCTGACAAAAAAAACGGTAATTCATAGGCGTGATGTGTCAAAAAGAAAATAAAGGAATGGACAAAGTATAACAGTCGCCTTATTGCTTGCGGAAGCTTTCGACCGATATTCTCAGTAGAAAGCACGTTCTGATCATGGTGTATTTCTGAAAATGTATTTTGAGACAATAAGTATTTAAAATACTAAATACTAAATACTCCACTGTCAGGTATTTGAAATACGAATTACAAATTACATTTATGGGAAGTATTTAAAATACAAATACCAAATACGTATTTGTATTTTAATTACGTATTTCAATTACAAGTATTTCAAATACTGCCCAGCCCTGGTTACAGCTAAATAGAGCGGGCGTAACCCTCGCGAGATTAACACAGATTTGTGTGAGTGTTTTGTTTGGCGGTTTTATTGCTACTAGTTTTCGAGTTCGGAATTAATTAGTTCTAGAAACATTCTCACGGTCTTTCAAGATAATTTTTATGGTGTAATTTTAATATTTTCTCAGATCCATTTAACTTTTTGTAATAAAATTGTTGAAATATCTGAACTTATAAGACCTTTCTTTTTTCCTAGGTATCGTTGGTCAGCAAGTGAGTCCAGACAGCACTTCACGTGCTTCGGAGGTATCCTACGCGGGTCCTTCAGCCCCCTCACCTCCGTTAAACGACCCTCGCATCGACCACGACCACGACCTCGATCACGATGAAGAAATCGACCATGAGGACGATCAAGATCATGAACCGACGGCAAACCCGGGCTCTGACCCCAACATGGCCCACAAGAAGCGCAAAAGACGAGTCCTCTTCTCAAAAGCGCAAACCTACGAACTGGAAAGACGATTCCGTCAACAGCGATACCTATCAGCTCCCGAAAGGGAACACTTGGCCAGCTTGATAAGACTGACGCCGACGCAAGTCAAGATATGGTTCCAGAACCACAGGTATAAGACCAAACGCGCAGTGCAGGAGAAAGGAGTGCACGACTTAAACGTTGGTGGAATAAACTCCCCAAGGCGCGTGGCTGTGCCAGTCTTGGTGAAGGATGGAAGGCCGTGCGTCGGCAAGCCCGATGGTCTGCCACCTCTGGGTATGTCGCTGACGCCTTACCATCAGTCTATGCATCACCAGTCATCCGTGACTGGCCACGGTCCTCAAGCTGGCTGGTGGTGAAGCACGTATGGCGATGTAAATGTTTTGTGTGATTTACTAGTCGACTTGTCACAGATGGTTTGCAAAATTAGATTTTGTTTTACCGATCATAATAATAAATAGGTGACATCAAATCCTTCCAGTGATTTATTTGAACTGAATTTAGTCCTCCATGCAGCAGCCCTTCATCTAAATTATTTTTCCATAATTCTTTACAAATGTAAATATTTAATTTTGCAAACCTGTGACAATATTATTATGGACAAAATTTTCGTAGTTTTCGTTATGAAATTGTTAAAAGTATTGTTCAAATCAAATAGCAACTCGAATACTAATTGCGGGACTCTCAAAGTACCAAGATTGGAAATTTGAAGGTATCTGGAGTTCCTACTTATTTGTAATATAGTTATTTCTAATACTTGTAAGGGAAGGAAGTTTCACGACGTCACGAACTTTAATAATACGGCTACACTTATCGGCGAATGTTATCGTGAAGTATTCACCATGACGTTTATTGAATGCGTTTTATCGCGAAGTATTGCGCAATGTTCTGGCTACATACTTAGTGAAACACACGGTATTTCGCCTTATTGCGATGAAGTGCAGCCGTATTATATTTGTAGCGTTCGTGAATAGTGATCAAATGTATTCCATTTTGATTGGAGTTTGTATATTTGTGTAAAAACCTGCGTCACTTTTAGGTAAGTAATATGAGAAATGACCAGATTTTATCAGAATGCAATATCTAGTTGTAAGTTTCAGTATTATCATAGTCGAATATACCTAGTTCATAGTTATTTATGTATATTTCAAATAAAGTTTTATATTAAATACGTACGTAACAGAAACGTTAGATGATTAACAGTGAATGTATATTATGTACATATTTGTGTGATTCGTTACCTTAAAGGAAGCATTCCGACAGATTTACCCACTTAATCATAAAAACTATAAAACCTATTTTAGTTTCATTATCTTTTTGCATTTTTTTAAATTCGGTATTTCGTAATTTAAAAGAAAATGCTACATAAATAATTATTATTTTAACTAAAATTAGGTTTTATCTTTTTATGAATAAGTTTTATAGATATTTAATTGACATTCCATTCCTATAACTTTAATAAATGTGATGTAATAGATGTTAAGTAATATTATTAAAAAGTACCATTGTACCATTCCTGATTACCCCCGTATCCATAATCACACAATTTTAAGATTGTCGCTTTCTTAGGTGACAATATAAGCGAGATTGTAAAAATGTGTTACATATAAATTATTATCAGAATATTAAAATGATTGAAACTACTTCTCTCTTTTATTATACTTTTCCAGCAATAAAAATACTTTTGAAAATACTTTTTGCTTGAGGAGATTTATGCGTCTGCAAAGTTCGAATCTATTTGAGGATATTAAAGTGAACAGACGTCATGAAGGCAGCGATAGCCGAGTGGGAGACCGTAGGACTGCAATGTCAAAGGTCTCGGGTTCGAACCCACGGCACACACCTCTGTCAATAAATCGTTACGATTCGTCTTTTCGAAGATATGTGTGTATTTATCATATCGCTCGCTACGGGTGCAGAAAAACGTCGTGAGGAAACCTGCATACCTGAGAGTGCCAAAAAAGGTGTACGTTACGCCAGCAAGAAAGTGTCACCTAGAGTGATATGAGTAGAACGTATAATTAGTGCGCAATCTGCTGTAAATGTGCGCCGCATAAAAAAATTGTGCGTCTTGTAGTTTTGAAAAAAAAACGTAAAAACGATTCCTGCTGGAGTAACGTTTTTCTAGCAAGAAAATTCTAGACCAATCATCGGAGATATAAAATACATACATGGGCAGAGAGCTTATATTTGTGCAAATTTGTGCGCCATAAATATAATTTGTGCGTCATCAGGTTTTCGAGATATTGCGTTTCCCGCTGGAGTAACGTTTTGCGAATTCGTGTATCTCAAAGACCACTATATGTGCGCCTGTAGAATGAACATACACGAATAGCTCTTAATTTGTGCGTATTTGTGACATAATTAGATGCCAGATAATATTTATAATTTTCAAGTAATCGCGCTTTATTGAAAACTTAAAAAAATATTGTAGCGCCTAAATGAGAAGACGTATAAACTCGCTAAAAACTGTATTCGTTCCATCTTGACGTTTATAATTACCATAAAAAGTTTCAAAACAGAACCTACAAGCGATAATGAATAATATTACTAAAAGTCAAAACGACGGCATCATAACTTTGACGCCATCAAACAAGAAACTGGCTCAACCTAAGATGTGTAAATGTAAACCAAAAATTAGTGCATTTATCAAATAATATATAGTAAAAATATCCAGCTTCAACTGTTTCGTCTTAAGTAAATATTAAGACTAAACCAAAACAGTTATTCGGCGCAGGTTATCCGACCAAATTCGAATGACTACAAAAAAGCGACGGATTCATACGTATCGATGACCACCTTTATTAAACGTATTACACCTAAACTGTGTTCGTACAGTCACGCTCAAATAATCGTTGGGCATTATTATTACAATGACCTAATAAAAATATAATATACCTATATTAAATGTACTTTCTGATCATATGAAATCAAAGAGCTTGTTGGTTTAAAAAAATATTATTTTTATTATCATAATCATGATTCTTAAAGTAATTATGGCATCAAATCACAGATCAAAATTCCTACCTAAAAATATTAAAACAAACATTGTTCAATTAAACTATTTGTACCTTGTATAGTCATTTGGTATTATTTAAAATCACAGATCAGTTTTTCATTTACTTAAATACACAAACAATAAAATCACTTAAAGTGGCTCAGTACCATCATGGCGTGAAATTTAAATATTAAGTAGTTGTTGTTTTGGCCGAGATATAATTAAGTTTTGGGTATGATTGTATAGTACGCGAACGTAATAAATACCTATAGAGCGTTATATTTTGTTATGAGTTTATGTTTCTTAAAAAATAGCCGGATTTGAAAACTTCAACCCAAGTTTCACATATCGGGCTGCTTAGGTTTGGGTTTTCAAATTAGGCTAATTTTTAAGAAACATAAGCTGATAATAATTTTAACCGGTCTATACTACGTTCGCGTATCATACTATCAAATATTATCCAAAACTAAATTATATCTCGGCCAACAAATAGGTAACTACTTTATACTTGAATTTCCCGTTATGATGGTACTGAACCTTTATCACAGAAAATCACAGTTTTTTCGTTTTTCTACTGATATAATAAATGCAAATGGCTAAATTTATTTATGTCTAATCAAAAAAAAAAACTTAATTTATTTTAATAACTATTTCTACTGCACTGTACTCGGGCACAATACGTTTCAACCAGTTAGCGAGTAAAGTTAAGAAGGTCATCGATACGTATGAATCCGTCGCTTTTTTGTAGTCATCCGAATTTGGTCGGATAACCTGCGCCGAATAACTGTTTTGGTTTAGTCTTAATATTTACTTAATACGAAACAGTTGAAGCTGGATATTTTTACTTTATATTATTTGATAAATGCACTAATTTTTGGTTTACATTTACACATCTTAGGTTGAGCCAGTTTCTTGTTTGATGGCGTCAAAGTTATGATGCCGTCGTTTTGACTTTTAGTAATATTATTCATTATCGCTTGTAGGTTCTGTTTTGAAACTTTTTATGGTAATTATAAACGTCAAGATGGAACGAATACAGTTTTTAGCGAGTTTATACGTCTTCTCATTTAGGCGCTACAATATTTTTTTAAGTTTTCAATAAAGCGCGATTACTTGAAAATTATAAATATTATCTGGCATCTAATTATGTCACAAATACGCACAAATTAAGAGCTATTCGTGTATGTTCATTCTACAGGCGCACATATAGTGGTCTTTGAGATACACGAATTCGCAAAACGTTACTCCAGCGGGAAACGCAATATCTCGAAAACCTGATGACGCACAAATTATATTTATGGCGCACAAATTTGCACATATATAAGCTCTCTGCCCATGTATGTATTTTATATCTCCGATGATTGGTCTAGAATTTTCTTGCTAGAAAAACGTTACTCCAGCAGGAATCGTTTTTACGTTTTTTTTTCAAAACTACAAGACGCACAAATTTTTTATGCGGCGCACATTTACAGCAGATTGCGCACTAATTATACGTTCTACTCATATCACTCTAGGTGACACTTTCTTGCTGGCGTAACGTACACCCAAAAAAGTACTCGAGGTCGTGTGAAGTCTACTAATCCGCACCTGGCCAGCGTGGTGGACTATGTCCTAAACCGTAAAACCTATTCTCATCACAAGAAGATGCCCGAGCCTAGCAGTGGGACATGTATTAGATACAGGGCTGCTATTAAAAAGTGAAAAGAATAAATATGAATCCATAAACACTGTAACGCCGATGACACTGTCAGCTGGGAAGTGGCATTCGACAAAGTAGAGGCTGAAATAATCTGAGTTGCACAGTGGTTGGTAACAATTAATTAACATTAAATATAAATAAAACATAATTTGTTCAAAATGTAGAACATGTTAACATTGAAAGAGTAAACGACATTAAGTACATTGGAACCGTCATAAATTAGTTTATCATAATCAAAACCATATTTTCAATTAACAAAACCGTATACAAATGTATCTTATAAAACTGTTGGAAATTTGTGCTAGTAACAGCCATGTGTCAAGCAATACTTCAATATTGTATTCCAGTCTGGCGAGGTGCTGCCCAATATTTTATAATCTTAGAGAGAGCAGAGCAAACTGTTCTCAAAACCATGCTACAAAAATCTTAAAATACGGCATATATATGGTTCAGGTTATATAGGCATTGTGTACCTATTATGATTATGTGGGTGCCAAGAACACCTCCATATGCCTTCCTTTTGGCTTCGCCGTAGTCGGGTAAAAAACAGTAGTAAACGATGATTTAAAATTCCTACTACTGCAGCCAGAGACCTCCTACATTCTCTCTGAACACATCTACAACGCCTTTATTAAGTCATGTAACATTATAAACTGCTAAAGATACCGAGCAAAAAATTAAATAAACAAACTACTAAAAATATTGTAACACTAGATGTTAACAACACTAGGTTGCAAACACATTATACTCTAGTACGCCACAGTCCAGCTATTTATCACACAAACATTCTGTTACAATCTCTCATAAATATTATTTTTTCAGTTGTATAGTACCACAAATAAATATAAAACGAACTAAGCAAAATAACATTACATAATTATGTCAAGACGTGATTATATTCTTATATTATAACAATTTGTATTTAATTTACTAATTTTACTTACAGGTTTGATTTAATTTGTTAAGGAACTAAATATCCGTATAATTTTAACCTCGTACGTAATTTAAAAAAAAAAAATGGTAACTATTTGAAACTGGGGCCCAGGATACAGGCTTGCCTAGTTTTGGACCAATAGAAACGTATTTTTGTTACGAACTTTGGAAATCAAGTTTTAATTTTATGAATATTTGCTAATTGAGTTGTTGCATTTTACTTATTTTGTCATGAATAAAAGAAAAACATAATATCGTGTAACCAACTTACATATTTTATTTACTATGACAGAATCACATTTTTGCTTAACATTCCAAGATTAGACAATAGATGATGGCTCTATATCCTTATTATTATTGCTTTTTAAAAGGAATCAGTTTTATGACAATTTTAAGTTTAACATTTGATTAGTAATACCCCAGGCATGATGTTAATCGATGAGCATCCTGTTTATAGCAATTTAAGCCAAAATGGATTGATTGTAAACAGCCTCAATCAACTCATTAAATAGCTGGTGTGTGGCATTTAAATCTAGTGTCTGGTGTTATTTTTAGACACGTTATATGTAAACTCACATTATGTTTAAAAGGATATTTTTGTAAATCGTTTGATCTTTATACGACGTATGTGGTAAACGGACGTGTAGTCCACCTTATGGGAAGATGGATGGATCTTAAAAATAAATAAGGTCTTCTTTTTCTTCTCGAGTCGATGGCACAATTTTACGTGCGCCCAATACGTGGCCACGTCAATCACACATTCTGTGGTATCATTTGGGTCTTGTACCGAATAGCTATAGGGGCAATTAGGGTACTCTACTAGATGTGGCATAGTTTGTTGAGGAGCACCACAGTCGCACTTTTGTCTAAGTAAAAATAAGGTGTAGCTAACATTATATAATTAAAAGGCATTGCTGTGGCAAACACCACAAAGTGCACACTCTTTTTCTCTACTTTATATTATGTCAAAGCTATAATTTTCTTTCGCAAATAACTACAGATGCGAAAATATTCCACGGAGTGATCGTTCGTGTACCAACATTGTATGTGTGACCGATGATTGTTAGCCGATTCAATATTTACCGGCGTTATCTAATCGACTGCCGACGCGATAGCTTGCGACCCGATTACTGACATACCTGTAGCACCAGTGTTTTCTATTCACCTGTTCTATTTATTCCTACTACTATTGCTATAAATGATATTGGCAACTGAGTCGAGAAGAATGATATTAATGTATTTATTGAAAATAGACAATATTCTCGTAAGTACATTTTTAATTTGCCGAAGCGGAAAATCATTCCGGGAAACCCCATTCTCTTGGACCGCATGCATACATTCATAGTCGGTATGTATTTTTATGTACACTTGTGTATTTATTGTTATACAATTAATTATTTTGCATTAAGTTTCGGCAACGGGTTACACCTGCCGTTTTCTTTTGCATCTCAGTACCCTATAGAGAACATAATTCCCGTTTAAAAATACTCTATGAAGTAACAGTTCTTCTTTAAGCTGTTGATTTCACATTTAAATTTTGTATTGATCAGTTTTGTTATCCTGCGTTCTTAACAGATAAGCGTTAGAGTCTATTCTATTATTTTACCAAAATATAGTATCTACACATATTATAAAATGCGACTCTAATGATTCAATATATATATCTTTGTTAAATGTGCCTTGGAAAAGCAATATTGTCTTTCTCCGGTTTTCGTCAGACATTAGCCAAATCATACATCCTATACAAAAAATATAAAGGAAATCTCATAAAACTTCAATGAGTTCTAAAAACCCTATCACAGGTAAGGTGAACTAACTATTTCAAGGATCACAAAACTTCCTAAATCTACAACTATTAAAGTTTATTCTATTTTTTGTTGATAAAAACATCGATGTGTAGTAACCAAATAATTACTTGCACTTTTTCGAAGTCGGAAAGCGATGTAAACGTTTTCTAAAGCCTGATTATGGATGTGTGAATATCTTCTACTCACAAAGGCGAGAATAAATCCAACGCCTCTATGGCATTGATCGAAAACATTTCAACAAAGCAGTGTCGCCGTTTATTATATAAATAATAACATGGCACAATGGCTGAAGTCGTCGGTAGCTCGACAATGGCCAAACAAACTGAGAATTATTTTCAATAAATTGTCGAAACGCCTTCGATTCTGTCGTGCCCTTTCACAAGGGCCCAATGGAAGCGATTGATTGTTGGTGTAGAGATAAGCCGATTAGTGTAATACACAACATGAAGATATGTGCCCCCAGCCCGGCCGATGACATATTGGCAGTTTGTTTTTCTAAGCGGTCGTATCGTTGAAATTTAAAATAGCTGATTACAATAACAAATATTGAACACTTCTGACATTGAGTGTTCCTACTCCAATCGAGTATTATAAAGGATGGTATATACTTTAGGTACCTACTTACTACATTGCTAAGATTTTCATAAATAAAGTATTCTTATTTACTAATCAGAACAGGGGTTTTAGTCGAACAACATCATTGTGGCCATGACTTACCAAAAAACCTTTTGCAATATTTCATTAGGTACTGACACCAGAGTATAAAATATGCCTTTTCTCCATTCATATGTTATTTGTTAAATAAGCCTAATTCCTTAGCGTTTAACTAATTTAGCATGAGAAGAACTAGTTCTATAATGCTGATTTCACATTAAGAATAATTTCCAATATATATAAATAGGTAACATAGATGCTACATGTGCAGAGGATTCGTGTTACAATTTTACAATTAAAGTCCCATGTTGGGTGCCATTATCCTGGTGATGGAAACCTTAGATAATGACTAGTATGCCAGTGACCTTTATAACTCTCTGTGTACTACTTAAGTACATAATTAAGGAAATTGTAGAATGAAAAAGCCTGATCTAACATAGTTGAATAAAAAATATTATTAGACATAGCAATATCTTGAACTTGTCGCCAGTTATACAATTAAAATAGTTTTATTCGATCTCAATATCATTATTTATGTCATGAGGCCATTAAACATACATTTTGAATCGCAGCACCACTGCCGCCTTAAAAACATCACTGATTTGCATCGATACTTCTAAAAAATATTAGCATTATGATAATATTTTGTATAGAATATTCAGAGAAATTTATTTTATAGCAATATCTCCCCAAACTGGTAGCAGTACTTATCTTTATCCCCATTCATTGGCGCATTTGTAAGCATGATATGACCTAATAAGTGCTTCATATTTATGACTTAGCATGTTATAGCCGCTTGGACTAAACATTACCAAACAAACCACACAATCTAAAACTGTACCCTATTACCTTCGTATAGAATTTAAAATCGCACGTCATTTTTGTATAGCGATGTGCTCGGATTGTTCAGAACTACAGTAGGGTGTATTGATTTTGTGTTCATAATTTAAAAGATTTTCAACCTTGTGTGGTTTGGTTAAAGTTTATTATCGGTGTAGGGATTGTTACGAAACAGCAATATGGGATACAATATTGTCGGTGTAAGCATAATATCGTTATGATGGACGAGCGAGTGCGATGGTGTGGTCAGCGTGCATTCGACTCGAAAGAGATAACATAACATGGAGACGCTACAGCGCACCTGGCACTAGGAACTAACACCTTATTGACATTTTTGATGTGAGAAAACTGTTTATTCTAAAGATTTTAAAAACTTTACAAAGTCAGACACATTAACTTAACGAGAGTTATTAATTAACCTAAGTAATGTAACTCTCACTTACAATCTTTTTAGGTAATCAGCTTGCTCAAAACACCATATCAAGTATGATGCGAAGAATTTAATATAGTAATAAAGAAATAATTTCCAGCCCCGATTACCACTAAGTAGGTAAGTCATTGTTTGAACATTGATTTAAAATTAAATGTAGGCTTTCAATTTAATAATAATGGAAGAATTATTATGTAGATCGTCAAATCAAACCTCTTTATTTATATAGGAATTTAGAGCCAAAGTTGTATCATTTGCACATGATACAGTTCATGCCGTTTGGGTTTTCTCTAATAATGAGTTACACGTTCTTCTGGTGTTTGATTTTACTGTAATGAATATAAACGGGTACCACATATTAATATTAATTTGAATATAAATTTTCACAACAATCTTTGCACGCGCCTTTCCCATTTTACAACTCAAATATAAAATTAATAAACTACTTCTAAATCCAAATTCTCCCCAGTCACGTGTTGGCATGTTACAAAATATCCTAGCTAATCTGATCTGCCAGTAAATCATGTCATCAAATATGTTATAGGTCTGAAGAACATCGTTAGAGCTTAGCCGGCACGCGCGGCGCCCATTCCGCGGCTAACCGTGAGCGCACCCTCGCGACCGCCGCGATTTATTGCCTTTTCTAATAAACACGTTATGTTATTTCTAACGAATATTAATAACCTACTTCCTGGAGCGCCCGATGATTTTCATTTTTGTTATTGCCTGTCGTCGGGTCGTTACCAGTTTTGCACAGATTAACCATGATTTTAGAACCTAGAACAAGATTACAGGTGAAGCTTCTGTTAACGAGCTCTTGGCATCGAGGCAAGAAACACCAGCTTTCACCCTTAGCCTGCCAAATAGAGTCAAACACTATTGTGTTTTTGTTTGGTGGTGAGATAAGGTCCTTAAATTATGAACGCACGAGGCATATCTAATATCGCAGCTCTTAGATGTAGCGTGTGGATATTTGTGTAGTTGCCACTTACCTCTTACGTTCGCTATGTGTATTAAAATAATTGTTGAACCCAATCAAAACACTGCGGCAACTTCTCAATAAAATTATTATCAACAAAACTCAGTGACTTTTACTAGATTTTTCTTACGTCTGTTTTATGAAGCAAGATATGTTTTGTAGCGTAATAATTCTCGTAGTATCCACCATTCGCAAAAATGTTTTAGTTTTCCTATATGTATCGCAAGCCATTTTTCACGTGCCAGCAACAACGCACAGACATAAAGGTTTACGACAGGCCGTCATATTTATGGCTTGGGTATTGTGATATATTTTTTGTTGTGCGCATTAGGTTTTATCTGACTTTCCGCTAAATCAAGTAGCTACTGGCCGGTGTCAGGAAATACCCTCGCATAGATCATCGTGGCGGATGCAAGCGTTTTGGGGTTATGTCTCGTTCCGCAGGGAGCAAAACCATCATTTGTCTTATCGATCCGAGTAATGGACAATTTTCTTATTTCGTTGATATATTAATTTAGTTGGACTGCTGGTTGATTTAGGGTTGTGTGTACAATAAATTGTATTTGGGTCAGCTCAGAATATTGTGGACTTGTGTAATTTGCTTGTTTAAACTTTTTGCTCAATTTCGTACAAAGGCGGCTTTAATGTTAAAAATATTATCTACTAGTAAACCTTGGGTGATGAGAAAAGAAAACAAAGAAAAAGTGTAGTTTTTAACCGACTTCAAAAAAAAAAAGAGGTTCTGTATTCGATCCGTATGTATGTATGTATGTATGTATGTATGTATGTATGTATGTATGTATGTATGTATGTATGTCACCTTTTTATGTTCGCGATTTTCTCGGAAACTACTGATCCGATTTGAATGCAGTTTTCGGTATTTTAATCCTTGTGTTTCAAGGAAGGTTTTAGTATATAATTTATCTGATGAAGATCTTTGGAGACAGGCAACGGAACTCTTCAAAAACGAATAGCTAATGAACCACGTTTTGTGCAATCGTGTATCTATGTATTGTTTTCACCACTACATAACATAACATCATGCCTGTGCTGTGTATGCTTTGAAGGGTAAGCAGAGACAGCCTACTTACCTACCCTTAAAGTACCGAAAGCTCTGCTTAGGTTTGGACGGGGCTTACGTTTCAGCACATTTGTTCTTATCGTAGTGATAACTTATGATCATGAAGATCTCAGAAAGAATTTTTTGATTATTTTGATTGTTTCTATTGTGTTTCATGCGTAATGATGCCTTAGTATTTCTTCCTAACCCCATCGTTAAATCTAAAAAACTAAGACACTAAAAAGCTTGAAATAAAAAAATAAAATAAAAAAAACTAATTAAAAAAAAGAATATTCTTAACTCGAGCGTATTCTAAATATTATAATTATGTACTAATTTTTTTCAAAGAAAAAGGAACCGCCTTCAAAAACTCAAAAGTAAAAAATAAAATATTCGCTAAACTTTGCTTACCTTTATATTAATTGGTTTAAAACAATAAACCCAAATAATTATGTAATACCAATTAATTATATTTTTTTGAAGTCGGCGCCAAATTACACACACAGGTAAGCAAAGTTTAGCGAATATTTTATTTTTTACTTTTGAGTTTTTGAAGGCGGTTCCTTTTTCTTTGAAAAAAATTAGTACATAATTATAATATTTAGAATACGCTCGAGTTAAGAATATTCTTTTTTTTAATTAGTTTTTTTTATTTTTTTTTTTATTGGTTTTTTTATTTTTCTGAGATACGGATCTGTACAGAAGTTTTTATTTATCAAGTCTCATTAACTTATTTGTGATAAAGACATAAATGCTAGAGTAAGTTTTATTTATTTCATCGAATGCTTTATCCCACTGAGAAAACGGTTTAACTTATCCTCATTCTATCACAATGGACCCACATGCTAAAAAAGTTCCCTATCAACATTTGAAAAGCTGTAGATTTTTATACTGTCGTGTCTCGAAAAGTTTTATCTGTCGCATTGTGGCGTTCGCCCTCGACAAAGTAGATGCCTCGATTAAGACGTATCGCGCCCTTTTTTCTGTAAAAAAGGGAAAATGAATAGTGCGGGGCGGAAATATTACATAGTAACGGCATTTCCGCTCAATAAATCGCAGTCCAATCAAAGGAAACTGTTGGCTGTGACGTCATATATCTTTGTAATGCCACACTTTATTTTATTGGGCTTTTTTATCGGCTGTATTGTTGTGTACGTTTATCTTAATTGATAACTCCTATTACTTTTGTACATTTTTGGGTATGGATTGTTGATGAATTCTTATCTTTATAGATAATACTGACAATAATCACTCTTTATTATGTTGCTAATATGTTTTGGATTAAATAAGTAGAGCAATGTTATGATTTATGATTAAACACTTAAAATGATTAGGCAAACAAAAGTGGTGTGTCTTGCGATAAAATGATCCAAACATTTAGCAAAGTAATTCAATTCTTACGGACGTTAGCTAGGTCGATACGGTTAGATTGGTTGTCTAAATGTTGTATCCAAATGTTTGGTTAGATTCTGTCATATGAGCATTATACAAAAAGCTATATTATAAACCAAAGTTGAGTCGCCGAGCAAACATTGGTGGCCTGTTACCTGTCGTTATCTGGTGGGGGAGGCTAAATCAGAAAATCGATACACAGCGGAGCCCGCGTTTAATACACGTCGCCTTTGCGTCCGTTCAATTTAAAAAGTTGCCACTTTTGTCTACTGCCTGGCGGTAAACTGTTTTATTTTATTTTTCTGTTGGTTTTCTCAGTGCCTTTTTGTTTGCTTGTCTATGATTAGATAAGTTGGAAACAGTTTGCCTAAGTTAGTATAATTTCATTTTGGACATGACTGATTGTTATGACTCTATCTCGAATAGAAAACATACTTTCACAGAGTTTTATTCATCATGATTAGGTGAAGTTCATAATTTGTCAAATTGATTTAATACAATCAGCAAATTTAACAAACCTTTTTTTAAAAGTTATGACTTATGACACATATTAATTATTCATATTTAATGAGACTACATACAATAAACACTCAGGTCACGAAGGTACAATACATGACCTTACATACTTTTAGTTCTTATTTCCGTGTCATACATTAATTCAAACTTAATAAATGTTCATAAAAATTAACTATAACCAATCAACTAAGTTTATCATCACCTACCGCAGTCTAACCAGGGAACTTCGCAATAAATTACGTAGACAATCGCAGTCCAACCATCGCAGTTACTTCGCGAAAAGACTAATAATAACAATGCATTAGCCTCATGTCAGCACGAGTCAGGAAATATGGGATTGAGATGTCAATACGAGCCATACGAACTTCCGGACACAATAATAACATCCCCGCTGCTTGTTGTGAAAGAGCTGTCAACCATTAATGAACCACATTTGTTATTGGTTACCAATAAGCATTCAACCAATTGATTTGGACCACGGTTGGCCCAATTTATGTCGTGGCCACCTGAGAGCATCTTCAAACCACACGCGTCGTGGCAAAAAGTAGCCAGCTGTTGACGACTCAATTTGGTCAAATATATTTCCAAAAGCCATCACAGCGTGAAGTTAAAAATACATGATTGAGAGCAATTTTTACTGCGTATTATGTATTGAAATCTAAATTTTAGTTTTATTGTAGAATAGGTTCTACCTACACATTAGACCAATAAAAACATGTCCATACTAAGCCTTACAATTGCCTTCTGACCAATTTTCATAAGAATCAGAAAAATGTTGTAGGTGTAAAAATTCGTACGTCATTCGTCGTGTAGAGAAAATTAATAATCAAGGGCTTTTACATCTAACATAATTAAAACTTACCAACAACTTAAGCATAAACCCATCCTGCTTATCTAGCTCAGAACAAACGCGCCATCGAACGGCGATGTGGCGACCCATCGCGTCGACCACCGCGGCGAGTGACTCAGCACTTCGCTAATGGTCATCGCCTGCTGACATGATTAATTACTCTTATCACATCACGACCTGATGGCTCTATGATGAGAGCTGGTTATGTTATGCCTAAGCTTTGGTAGTACATGTGGATGCGGTATCTGAAATGTAAGAAAGAAAATATAATGTTAAATATTACAATGTTTTAATTTTAGGTGTTAAGATCAATAATGACTATTAAGTCATTATCTTCATAGTTATTCATTAATTATTTTATATTTAAATATAAATAAATAATGAAAGTGCTTATTTTGTGATGAGCAAGATAAATCCGTCAGAAAAACGCGATCAAAATTGAATTTTTGTTCTAGGGTCCTTACAGATTCTTTTACAAAAAATATTTTATAGCCTTCTTGATAGAGATAGCAACAAATGGTTTTCTGCTTCTTAAAGATCTTAATATCAGCATTTCAAATAAAAATATAATCAAATCAACTCATAAGCGCAGAAAGTTGCACTTACTGCATTAAGAAGTTGCGCAGCGGTATAGAACATCATTTTATTACGGTGGGTATACCTACGTACGACAATATCTTCTGTCTGCCTGCTTTATCATAGTCATTATTTCGTCCAACCAGACGAATACAATAGTGCAAGCGTTACATATAGGCAAGACATCGAAAGCTTACAAGAATGATACATACAGTCATCCCTTTAGCCATTACTTTGATAACATTAGAATTGCTTAGTTGTACTTTCGCGAACATGATTAAAACAGTTGTATCATATTGGCGATGGAAATATTACAGTGCATTATCTAGTGCTATATAATAACAAATATGTAGGTAATCACTGCAGCATATTGCATGTTGCATTTTTCATAGTCCGGCTATCATATCTTATCTGTTCGGACTGTGATTGCAAACTGCGTTATATCGGCTTATGGCTAGCGTTAAATGTGATTATTTAACTATTTATTCACGTACCTGAATTATTTCAAAGATACACGTATTATAAGAACATAAATGATGCTATAATAATATTAAACACGCGACAAAATAACTTTTTAGTTTTAAACGATATTTCATATATCCTAATAATATTAATTTTATATCCGTAAATACGTTTTTCGGACCATTCCGAAGAGTTTTCCCATTCACAAAGCATAAAATCATACAAATTGGACAAAGCTACAAACAGATAATAAAAAAATCCCTACCGTTACGGGCTAAGATTCGTTGAAATTATACACACATAATAAGTTATACAAATATAACAGATAGTTTGTAAACAATTTGAACAGCAATTTAAAATGCATTTTGAATTTTTGGGTTAACTGCCAGATAACTTCTCAAAAGTAATCCTTACCTTAGTAGCTCCACGTAGATATTAGGAGTATTTGAAAATAAATATGTTTCAACACCCATCTTACGCTAATGACTGTCCATATATTATAGACTCAGATTAAGCAGGCGTATTATTGTTCAGTGAGGTGCTACTGTCATTTATTACGTGTCAAATACAGGAATGTATAGCCAAACAAACAAAACGTTTAAAGTTTAGATTGACCAGCTGAAAGGAAATTAGATTACCGCGGGGGGTCTCCAATAGTCTCTCCTCAGACAAAAGCAACTCGGACTTCGTAAACGACGGGAGCGACAAAAAGTTTCGAAGGTAAATTATTTAGTCGCAAAGAAAACAACAGTTCATTTAATACTTCTAATGGTATTATTTAGTTTTTGAGGTGATAGTCGCTAAGTATTAGATAGATAGCGCAATAATATGAGTCTGACTAATCAAACACCTCTCTGCTATGCAAATCAAAGTCCGTCGGATTTTAATACGTAAATCATAGCAGTAACACGAGCCGTCAATAGCTTGCAAATTTAGTTCTGTTGATTAGTTGAAACAAGAACATGGCTCGTTTAGGCTTATAGAGGTTAGATTTAGATAGCAGTTGCTTCTTAAAGAACAACAAATAGTATCCATTTTTTTGACTAAAAGCCGACCCCATATTTATTATTTTAGACCAAAAAAGTTCGGCGAATGCCGATTCTTTAGCTTTGATGCAGTTTCTAACGACACGTCACATGGTCGTCTTTAATTATCACCTCGCATTCTATTATTGAACGAATCATCTAAATTACGCTAATCCTTATCCTTTTACGTCTATTTCTTTGAAATTCGGAAGCTGTATTGGAGGGCCTTTTGAGGGCTACGATTCGTAAGTCCAATAATTGGTTCTTTTATTCACGGCGACCGGAAAGACGACCCACGTCAATGTATCGCGCCTTTAAAAGGATTTTCCGTAGCAAAAATGAACTGGGAATATTTATGTGCTACTATAATGGGAGTATTCTCTACTCCAGACAGTGTGTCGCCGTCCGACGACGAAAAAAACGTCGCGAGAGTCCCCGGCTTTTGTACTGTTTTGAAAACGTTGGAGGTCTATGGATTAGTAGATGAAGTGTATGGATATTGTGAAACGTTTTAACAAACATTACTTATTTTAGCACTTGTTGTGGATCCAATATCTACATTAATAGTAAGCCACATACAAAAAAAGTTATATTTTATATGGCGATACTGAGGGCAGTACTCATCGATAACTGAAAACGTTAAATAATATGCAGTCTTTGACCAATTCTTGATCACTGCACGGATTATGTTAAAAGCTCTATAAACTGATTAACATGCCTCTTTGTCTATAATTTGGGGAGACAAATAAAAATAAACTTATAAAGTATACGTTATTCTGTAGGTAGGTATTATGTTCTGGAACATTACCTATTATTACTAGTTATATCAGGATATGTAGATAGGATTCACTAGACATATCGTAGGTGTTGTTGAAGAAGGTGCCGATAAGAAAAAGCGATGCTATCATTAATATGAAGTACTCATTTTTACAATATATAAAGATAAAACAAACAATAATGATAACATTAATTTAATATCAATTTATTTGTATTGTTTGATAACAGTTATCGCAATTATTGGTAATTGGCAATAGGTATGCTTTGATTGCTTGTATTATGCTACTTATTGTAGATAGATACACACATGTATTGATTAAGTACATGTACTGTACTCTCACAGCCTTGTATTGTTGATTCGTTCCAGTTGAACACACTCAACAACAAATATTTAGCCATTTTGCCCAAAATGCGAACTTCAATTGAAATTAAATGGCCATATTACACGTTTGGGGTTTAACAACAAAGGAATTATATTGGTATATAATCTCAAATGACATTTTATTCGGTTAAATGGAGTCCCTTAACATGTTTGTGAGCTTATTCTCCGGAGGCGTTCATTCAAACAGTTTGTTATTTTGAGGAAATTGTAGATCAGAATGTACAGCGTGTTTCACGGTGTCCTATTTGTTTTGAATGTAGTTTTATGCAACGGCGTAGAGCCGTGAAATTGATTTCAATTCGCAATGCAAGAAGCGGAAGGCTCGCCTCCATGATCATCCATTGACAACGGTGGTCATTCATAAAATTTACAACTCGACGTAGTACGAGCACCGACGCAGGTAGACGGGATTTATGAATGAAATCTGGATTTTGTCCTTTCTCTTGTTTTTTTTAACGGTCTGATCGCTGATCATGTTATTTTATGCCAATAGAGGAATAGTTTTTTATATGAACAAGCACTACACCAAAAACTAATTAAAAAAACATACTTAATGTACTGTAGTAGGTATAACACAAAAGACTTAAAATATGCAAGAACTACTAACTACTAACATGTAGAGTTTTAATATTTAATTCTAATTAAAAAGTTGTGATTTCATTTGAAGTCAAACAACAACATCCAAAAGCCATTATTTTGTGTTGTTTCATCATGTCATGTCTTGCTTTTCAAACTATTGCATTGTGGCGATAAGATAACTAACTCTTAACAAATGCATCACATCTGTTGCAATTGTGGTCTCGTCATTTGCGCCTCATCCCAAACACATGGCGCTTTCAAAGCCTCCAAAACAATGAGGAAAAAACAAACAAGTGCTGGAATTGTCACCTCATAAACTATTGTAATAAGTAACTGTCCACTCGTGGGAACCCAGCATCAGCATCGTTCGCATCCGGATTGAGTACCTGACTAACTTTTTGCTATTGTAAAACACTCTTTACTAAATGGGTGTCCATTCAATAGCCAATAGCCAGTGTTTTGATTTTGAGTGTCGGCCTTTTGAAGTCAAGGAATGAATGAGTCCTACGAGTGTCATTTCGTCTGTGAATGACACTTGTGAACTTAAAACAAATGGCCCAACTTTTATAGCAGTTGTTAGCAACTTCATTAGAGTTTATGCGCCTCGTAAACTACATACTTGGAAAGTATCGTTATATTGATTGACTTTCGTTTTTGTTTTAATAACCAGCATTCTCTAGCCTTCGTTCAAATTTGCAGTAAAAAGAACTTTATTCTTAATCTCATAATCGAAGCCTTCGCATATTATTACAAAGGGTTTTCTGAAAATCCATGCCATATACTCAAGAAGTCATGCCATTCCTTTTCCGTACTCACAACGTTGGGTAGTTTTTTTTTAACATTATGTGGTGTAAAATAGAAAGCTAAAGCAAAAAAGCACTGTAAATATTGATGAATAATCATAAGTTACATACAGGTATTAGTAAAGCTTATTAAGTAATGTCTCTTTTTTTCAGAAAAGCGTAGACTAGACAATAATACATTACTGCCTGAGTCAATAAAAATAAAAAGAAAAATCAGCTTAATGATCTTTTTTTATTTACTTGTTGCCTACTTGGTGACTTTATTGAAGCAAGTTAATAAATACACGAAATCTAATTCAAACGGCAGTGTTGCAACTATACCTATTGTACTTATGTAAAAAATATCTACAAATTTCATTAATTTATTTATAAATCACAAATACAACTATAATTACAGGCCATTCCCAATGCGATAGTATCATCATTCAGCCGCTCGTAGTCCACTGCTGGACATAGGCCTCTCCCAATTTGCGCCACAACACCCGGTCCTGCGCCTTCCGCATCCAGTCCAGCGACCTTCTTCAGGTCGTCAGTCCACCTGGCGACACAAAAATAGGAACATAAACCAATACTATTCAAAATACAATTAAACTATAATTATATACAATGTAGTTTAATCTGCCGATATTTTAAAAATAAAATGAGCATTTACTCCGAATGAATCAGCTTCATTGGTGATATTCGCTGATTTATATTTGTGTAATGACTATATCAGTTTTGACCGCAATGGAGGGTTACAATTAGTTTCGTGGAACTTCCGTCCGGAAACGGCCGGTGACGGTGAGCGGTGTGAGCGGTGTTTACTCAGACTCGATACAAAGCTGATGAATGAAGATCGACCACCCATCGAGAAACTAGTCGAGTAGCCAATTACACTCCGGTACTGGTGCTAGAAAGTACGGTTTTGGTAGGGAATGTATCTATTTTCCGTTTGAAAAAGGTGCCTAGACTAAAAAAAACACCAAATAATATTTATAATTAATGAAAATGAATGTCATGAATATGAATCGTTTAAAAAATGTCACGCTTATGAGTCTTAAGTAGATAAGGAAGAAGTGTATTAAGCACTCATATTGCTTGTCGAAATATTTATCTGAAATCAGGACATGAGCTATATTATATGAACGATGTTATTATTCCGTAAATTATTTTTTTATGCCGGATTATAATTAAAGTCTTTGCAATTCCCCTTGATTACTCCATGCTACGATGTTCTACAACGGATGCAATATTTCATGAAAATGTTTTATTCAAATATTTTTTGCACGTACGCTTTAGACAAGACGCTTGCTATTTATGAAATGTTGGCACAAAATATTTTTGTGTAAAACATTATTTGCTTATAATTGACCGTCCAATGACAGGAACCGTTTCTGCGAGAATATTACGTGATTCAATGACGACAGACCGTGCCAACATTTCTTCGGCCTTATTTTATAACATTGATCTACATTCTTGACGGTCAAATTATTTTAACGTAGGTATTCGAGTGATGTGTGCGCTTTTCTGATAAATGATAAAACATTTCGAATTTTCAACTTTCATATTACATGTTCGATAGCCTTGTTGAAACAGTGCTATTACCGAAACAGACATATAAATTAAATTTTACACATGACGCAAATTGTATGTAAGTATATCACTGAATGGAATCATATCAGGAAACAACTACATGAAATTTAAATTACAACAATCAATATAAATATTTTATATAATATTAAAGTTGAAAAATTAAGAATCCAGCAGAACTCGAACCTTAGATGGCGCTAAAACCAACTAAGGTTCGTCTAGCTAAGGCTGGCACAAAAGAGTTGAGAAATTTCGAGTCTGGCAGCATACGAATCCATAGCTGAATTGGCAAAGCACTTGGGGCGATTCCCAGGGGGTGCAGGTTCGAGTCCTGCTGGATTCTTAATTTTTCAACTTTAATATTATATAAAATACAAAAAGGCATAGCAAAGCTAAAATTTGCTTTAAAATATTAGAAATATAAATATTATGTGTAATATACCATACAAAAATTTGTTCAGGATGTCAGAATGTAGTAAACATGCCAATGCAGCAGTCAGCACTTTCGTCTGACCGTACCAGATTTTGGCCGTCCATTTATCACGGCACCTTTAATTCCTGGCCACATTATCCATTGTGGACAAGCGTTATTCTGTAAACTCTCATTATAAGCCACACTTTGTATAAAAATATGTGCTCCACTATAAAGGTAAACATTGATTTTTTTCTAAGGCCTGAGAGAATACATGTTTGGGCCTTCAATGACAGCCGGACAAAGGGACAATGAGAGATGAGTATGAAAAGCGACCGCACAGGCTGGCGATGCGTCCGCGCACACAACGCGTAGTACTCCAAAGTTATTGCAATGACTTGTAATAAAAATGCCCGAAGAGCCCTTGGGAGCTTGGCCAAACAAAAATTATGTGTGGGTACTTTAATTTGTCATATGTGTATTTGTAATTTATTACTGTCAAAAGAACATTTTTCAAGCATCAACAACAAAAACTTCTAGTGATAAAATCAATTTTATTTTCTTTCTAATTCAGTTAATTTTTCATGAGGTAGGCAGATATTAACATTTTTTTTCTTCAATAAATAAATATCTCAGAACATTCACACAACGGCATCTAGTCCCAAACTAAGCAGAGCTTGTACTATAGGTACTAGAATAATTAATATTGATACATATATACTTTTCTTTTGTAAATACATACTTAATATACATAGAAACACCCAGACCAAGACAAACCTTCATGTTCATGCACACAAAGATTTGTCTTGAGCGGAAATCGAACCCGCGACCTCTGCGTAGCAGGCAGTTGCACTACACGCCCTGGGTATGCCCGGGGCGTCGCTACGAGAGTAGGACTGAGTAGAGTCGGGTGCCCGGTCAGTGGTCGGACTGGGCACGGTCGCCGCGGCGAGCCCTGTGGATGTAAGATCGATCCGGGGCTCGCCGACCCACCATCTTTCGGCGACGAGGGCACACCGCGGGGTTTTAGTGGGTATTCTGTGCCGTTTAACATCGTAGGCACGGGAGTCCCACATAGCCACTCTGCCCGTCCCCCCACGGGTGGGGTGGTATGCGTAAATGCATTTCCCCGCGAAAAAAAAAAAAAAAAAAAAAAAAAAGTCAGTTGCACTACCGACTCCGCTATCCGTTCGTCGCCGTATTATAGAAATAAGGCTATTAAATAACGATTGAACAGCAAATAGACGTGTGTTTAACTGTGTAGTGTATAGTACGTAATCAAAAGTTAAGAATAATAATCTTTTAAATAAAGCGGGCTCAATTTCAAGCGTTTAGAACCATCTTCTTCCCTGTAAAGGTGAGCGAGCAGTTAAAGATATTTGTATATAGAAAAAACTAATACATTAATTTGAAGCAAAAGTGACAGCAGATGCACAATCCAAGACAATTAGGACTTAGGAGTTGTCGTTGAAAAACGACGTAATTTATCAAAGAGATTATTCTAGAGATGACAAATATATGCTGTTTGTTCAAATCTGCGGCAAAAGGTCATAGAAAATCACACCCACTCCTGCGCAATGACTTCCACGCCTCCAGAGGGCTCGCTCACCTTTTGCCATTGTCATGATTCAGTGACAAAAGGACAGTGGCCAATATATGTGTCCCTTTGAACTTGTGGTTTTATACCGATGTGTTTGGTTTGTTTTTTCTGAAGAAAGTTCTCGGAATAGCTCTGAATTCTGCAAAGAAAAAATAGTTGTTGAAGGCACGTGTGCTAATCTTAAGATAGTCGTATAAAAAAGTTTTGCGCCATCCGATGTTTTTTTTAACCGACTTATAAAGAAGAGGTTCTGTATTCGACCCGTTTGTATGTATGTGTGCAACTTTGTATTTTCGCTATTATCTCAAAAACCAACTAACTAAAAATTTTTGGTACTTTTGTCTTGTTACAAGGAAAGTTTTAATATACTATTTATTAGGATCTGATGAAGCTCTTCGGAGACAGACAATATAACTCTTCAAAAACAAACAGTTTTGTGCGATCGTTTGTCTGTATATTGTTTTCTTGATTACATATCATAACATCACGCCTGTGTATGCCTTGAAGGGTAAGCAGATGTTTAACGTACATATATTTAGTTCCAGGAAACCTTATCTGATTTCGGTAGGAAATTCTATAATTTCGATTAACAAATCAAATCGAATACTTAAAATCATATTTCTAATAGTATTACTACGCACTAAAAATACAAAAAATTTAAAATATTTTTAAATTATTAAGTAATCTTTCCAAAACTCTAAAGCATACAAATAACGCCATAAATAGTTTTTGATGCCAGTGCTCCTAAATAAAAAAATAAGAAAAATAGATTAGCACCGACTTCATAAACTATTGGGATACAATAATGTTTTCATTATCTTCTAAACATTAAAAATGGCCATATTTATTATCGATGAAATATTGGTTTATTTCTTCCATTTCAAGGTTAGAGCATTTTCAGGTACAAATGGTAAGGCTAGGACTCTGTCCGCCGTCGCTGTATGCATAACAATATGCTCTATTGATTTTTCCGCAACTTCTTCTATAGTGTGTTCCAAAGTAACTGAAACACAGACTTGTCACATATTCTGCGCCATAACTGCCACACCTTCAAAGGGCTCGCTATCCTTCGAGCTACTATTACATACATGTACCTGTATCTAATACACGTCCCACTGCTGGGCTCGGGCCTCTTCTCATGATGAGAAGGGTTAGGCCATAGTCCACCACGCTGGCTAAGTGCGGATTGGTAGACTTCACACACCCTTGAGTACTTTTTAGGCACTCTCAGGCATGCAGGTTTCCTCACGATGTTTTCCTTCACCATTAGCGAGCGATAAATTATATGCCAAATACACACATATCTTCGAAAAGACAAATCTTAACGATTTATTGACCGAGGTGTGTGCCAGGGGTTCGAACCCGAGACCTTTGACTTAGCAGTCCTACGGTCTCCCACTCGGCTATCGCTGCTTCTGAGCTTTTATTGTTGTCTGACAATTTATAGCTCCCTTTTGATTCTGCGGTTTTATATCGATATCTTAAACTAGTATGTTTTTATCAAAAATTCTGTGACAAGAAAAAATAAGCGGCTGAGGAAACGTATCGTTTAAGTAGGATAACTGTAGATAATCGTACGGAACAAAATAAAGTAAAAAAAAAGTCGGGTTTAATTTTTATCACATCATAGAAAGCTTTATTAAGTTTTACCTTAAATAATGTTTTACTTCAGCTTTTTTTACATAAACCAGTTATCTTTCAGTGCATCAACTATCGGGAAAACTTCAGTCAATGACGGTATAACAATGAAAAGAAATCTAATTTATTCAAAAAAACTTTGAATACTCATAAAACCTGAACACCATCCTAATTCCAGCCAAGTTTCCTTACAGTGTAATTTTATTCGCCATGACAAAAGCACTATACTAAAAGCTTTCGAGGATTTACCTTCGTTATGGTGCTTCCGAATTTAGTAGATTTATGCGCCGCCATTGGACTAGAGCGAGACGGAGCTAGGCATGTAGGCACTTACTGTCTAACAAGAACAAAAGACTGTCGCCTCTATTAGCTACCTAACGAATCGCAGGGCGACGATAGTATACGCAAATAATACGGATGCTGAAAGCTAAACCTAATTTTAAACATGATCGTCAAGTCAACAAGTATAGATATCAAAACTGCAACAGTTTTATATATAGCTTTGATTACTATCAGCTTATTGCTCACCTGATTATAGCATGGGAAAATCACTACTTATAGGCCGAATTAAATTTAATGATACTCATAATACAACCTAAATGTAATCAAAGTTGCTTTTCGTTTTACTTACATTTTAGAGTCATCAAAAAGTGGTGTTTTCTCACTGTTTAAATCGCAACCGTCTTTTGATCACACACTAAAATAGTTTTAAGTGCAACAAGAGAGAAAAGTAAGTATTTGCTTTGAGTGCTTATTTAAAGTCACGAATAAGCGATACTCGCTACGCTCATGATTATAGGTTAGAATCTTGAGCGTAGTAGGAGACTCAAAGCACGAGATGTAAATGAGTTTGATCTCATCGCACATACTACTATCCACCTCAGCAGTTAGAACATAATGCTCAGAAATAAAGGACAAAGTGCACAAAAAACTTAACCCTGCATCCTTCACAGTCTTTTCCAATTCCTCTGGGGTCAGTTTAATTTCGTCGTCACTATTTTATTTACTAATTTAGAATATTAAGCAATAAATAAACAAGTCAACGGATACTCATATTCGATAACAACAATAAAGTTTGCTAAATCATGTCAAAATCAAATATGTCAATCCTTTTTAAGCTTTATAATTTTTAATTTATAAATAAATACATCAATTATTTCAGTATTTGTATGTTTTTTCAACAAGTATAATTATAGAGATTTTGGAGCAAATAATATCTAAATAATTATTATAAAAAATTCTAAACGTTGTTTTGACCCTGTGTCCCTACCATAGACAAAATATCGTTCTACCAAAGAGGATAGAATATACTACGAAACACGAATGTAATGATTGAATAATTTTCATTCTCTTTATTTTTACTGTCGAAGTGAAAGAGAAAGATTATAACCATCCAGCATAGTAATATAACCATCGTATTTCACATTTTCGCTAAGCTTGTGTAAGACCCCGCGCACACTGAAATAACTTTCAAATTTCGTAATCATTTTTCCATACGTTTAGAGTTTTGCTCTCTGTTTTCACACAGCACAGAAGGCATTTTCTTGAAAATATAATTAATTAGCATGTTTATATTGTGTAGTATGTATAGATGTGGATATTGAGGACGTATGACATTTGCCAAATAAAAATAAAATGTTTGACTTTGACAAATCTGGTACAGACAACAAAGAATTTAGCACAAACACGTATAACATGAACAATTTAATAGAACGGATACGATACATTATGTTATACAGTTGATATAAACTGAATGTCGTATTTCTTCGACCATGATCTATTTACAGTGTTTCTATGTATTAAAAGTATGTATTTACAAAAGAAAAATATATATGTATTAGTATAAGTTATTCTAGTACCCATAGTACAAGCTCTGCTTAGTTTGGGACTAAATGGTGTTGTGTGTAAGTTGTGAGATATTTATTCATTTAGTGTAGATATATCAGGCCCAAAATTGTATTGCCTTTGTTACGGCTGGGTTTGAAAGTCAGACGATGCTGGTGCCATCAAGTCAAATGCAATTATTCATTGGGTTGTAAGTTTACTAAATATTTCTACAGAAAATTATCCGTGTGTATAGCATATACTGCAAAAGGCAATCTTATGAAGCTCTGAAAATCCGTCTCGAGTAAATTGAAATTGGAGGGAGACAGCAAAGAGCACGGAGGTTGTTTTCAGCATAAGCGCGAACGGGACAAAGATATTGGAAGTGAGAGCTCAATAACGAGCGAGCCAAGGGTTGGCTGTTTCTCTTACAGTCTGATACTCGCTGCGAGGCAATATGTGAAGATTTATGGTCCTATCCCCATGTACCATGTGCGATGCTTAGGAGAAAATCTCATGATGCAATGTATTCCCTTTTGTTGCTGCTGTATACTTACACGCTCAATGATGGCTTTTTAGAAATGGAAGTAAATAATTTTGATGCTTTGAATTTTTATAGGTCGTAGCTAGAGAGGTGTTGGTGTTATACTCTAGTCATACATAAGTCCCCAGACTTAAACTATTTACTCAGTCGTTAGTCGTTATATTGTAATGTAACTATAGTTCTTTTAGTATTTAGTGACATATTAAATAATACGCTATAAATAATAACAATAATAGCAGTCCTGTATCTAATACATGTCCCACTACTGGGCTCAGGCTTATTCTAATGATGAGAAGAGTTAGGCCATATTCCACCACGCTGGCTAAGTGCGGATTGGTAGATTTCACACGATCCTTCTTTTAAGGCACTCTCAGGCATACAGGTTTCCTCACAATGTTTTCCTTCACAGTTAGCGAACGATAATTTATATGATAAATACACGCATACCTTCGAAAAGACGATTCTTAACGATTTATCTACAGAGTCGTGTGCGGTGGGTTCGAACCTGTAAGCAGTCCTACGGTCTCCCACTCATCTTTCGCTGCGACTATATAAAATATTATATAAAAGTAATACTTTTATGTATACTACATATATTATAAACTAGCTGACCCGGCGAACTTCGTACCGCCTTAGCGTAAATTTGATGCACTACTTTATTTTGTATAGCTGACCTATCTTATGTATGCGTACCTATTCAATTTGAACTGGAATCTATAATATCCTCCATATAAAAATGAATACCTATTTCCCTGGTCTCGTCATACCTGAGAAGGACTTTACTAATTTTATGAAATAAAAAACAAAATATATATTTTCACAGCTCGCGGTTATGTCTGTGGTGTCATAGATCACCACAGAGTTTTTTGTTTTAAATTGAATGACGTTGACACTCGTAACGCGCTTTTTTTAAAATATTCAAAATTAAATGTATATTTTTCAATCTTTCTGAGAGATTTTCTTAATATTTTTTTTCGTAAGAACCTTGTAGTGAGTATTAGAAAACTACAAAAAAAAAATCAGCCAAATCGGTCAAGCCGTTTTCATGCTATGTCGTGACAACGGAAAACGGGTTTCATTTTTATATATATATATAGATAATCGACGATAGTAAACGATTCTCATCTAAATAAAGTACTACGAAAATCAATTTGCACTTTGTGTTATTTAAAAGTCACATTGGTATTCGTGGGTTCGTAGAGTTAAAGCTCACAAAGCTGTCACCTGTTGTTTATATTTAACGTTTAACCCACTTCGTAAGTCTGTCACGGCCTTATTGCGATGCCGTCCGATATGCTAATCGCGTTCTAGACGACTAGAGCTCCTACTACGAAATCTATCTGTTACTAAGCAAGATGAAATGAATTTCTTATGCACCTACCTTTGTTCTTGGTATTAAGTCCGCCGTTGTACTATATATTAAGTGCAAGCAGTTTTAAAATAAATAAATGATTTTTTTAGAACGCTTGATGTTTGCACGCAAAATTAAACGTTTCTATAAAATATTGCATATCAAAAGTAGCTCCAAATTATTGCTACATGAAGCATAATATTGTAGACCTCAGATATAGCTACGCATTTTTTACTTTTTTGCAGGTTGGGGACGTTTATGAGATTTTCGTTGACGCAATAGTAAACTGTAAGTATAGCCAAGCCAAGCGTACAGAGCTGAAGCAAGTATGTTATAAATTTGAAACTGCCGAAATCTGTCTAGCCTTTTCACAATTGCATTGGGATCGGCTTCTAATCTGACGAATTTGGCTGACTATTACCATCAGACTTCCACCACCCAGTACCAGGTAATAAGATACTCTTTGTTAGACTAGATGTGAGACTCTTTGGCCGTAACTTCTGCCATAGATGTTCAAATGGCAACCAGGACCGACGACGGCTCAACGTGCTTTTCGAGGCACGGAGGAAAACTTGTTATGTTAAAGATAAAGCTTGGTTAATATTGAAAACTACTACTTTTTGGCGACAGGTCAAAGCAGAGATAGTGATCCTTTTTCCTTCAAGGTCGTTCTAGTAAATAATAAAAGTCGTGAACAGCGTAAGATATGATAAAATCGACCTAGAGAAATGGTAGTAGGTGCGTCGGATGATCTCCTTGCAATATCCGACTCAATCTGTAATCATTAGCGAAGGCGCCCTTCTGTCTCGCTGCTCCCTGATGTGATGTGCGGACTTCGGCAGTTACGTTAAACACAGCTGCTGTTTTATTCACAGTTGGTATACATTTATTAGGAGAGGTAAATAGCTCTTATCTCAGTATTTAAATACCAGTAACGCATACGGTTCTCACACTAGATATATATATTTGAAATTATTTAGAAGGACTGGCAGATCCCAGTTTGTCATCTTTCATACTGTTTGAAATTATGATGTATAATTTTTCTTATCTGTAAAATATTAGTCTATTTAGTCGACCTCCTACACACCTATTTTTTACCTATACATTTAGGCATTTTCAGGAGAGTGCAAAAAGTCGTGCCTGAGTAGCAGCTAGTCTTGCAATACCAGATCCTTATAAGTACATTGAGGTTAACATTAACTGAAGCATACATCATCGTGGTGAATTTGTGACTCTTTAGCGTGCAGTCTATTCTCCAGTTTCACGGTTTGCTCTTTAAATGTTATTAAAAACGGATAGCTTTCTAAGCTATCCGTTATAGCTTTCTAAATAACTTATTTCAATTAAGTTATAATAAATGCTAGTAGATTCATATCGCACCCTCTGGACAAGAGCCACGAGTCCCTCCCACTTAATCTGGGAGTATCGCTAACAAATTTAATATTTACTCGACGTGACTTATCCTTATAAATCGGCAACAATATTAAAACCGCCAGTACATTTGATTGTCGTGTTGGTGCCACCCCTATGCCTTATTGTTTGGTGCAAAAGACAAGTGGTTGCGGGATAATCTACCAGCGAAAGATAGATCAAGAAATCTTTATTTACATACACTTACAAACAGAATTACAGCGATAGAACACCAAATACAAAAAAACGGACTTATCGCTTGACGCAATCTCTTCCAGGCAAACATAAGATGAACAGATATATATGTTATCAGAATCTAATTTCAATACTTAATTCTGACCACAAATTGTGAATAAGCAGAAAAACACACAGTATAATATTTACTTGTGTAGGTCAGGCAAGACACTATAAAAGACATCAACGCGCTGGTGCGCAATTCAAGGTGTGGTAAGTGATATAATATATAGCTAAATATGTGTTTAGGGAATGAGATTGACTGTTATTTACTCTCGGAATGTCCAGTGCTTAATCTGTGAGAAGGAGGATTAACGAGAAATCACTCTATAATATAAGTTTTGAGACTAAACATGGTTATTTTCTTACTAATTATTAGATATAACGGACTATTTACCATGTATATAAGGTCTCTTTGTTCACGATAAAAGAGATTGAACATCTCTGAAATATCGAAATAACTCGCTACAACAAATATACATGGTAAATATCCCGTTATATCTAATAATCGCTCTATACTCGCGCTACATCTTCTGAGTTTCACATAACAGTAAGCGAGGTAAGCACGCCCAAACAACTTCCCCGCTATATCTTATGCTTTACACCGCAGTAAGCGAGGTTTAGCACCCTCGTAGCAGCGAGCCCATGCCGGATTTGTTGTAATCCGCGACTCCATCGCTCTCCGATGCTTTACTCAACTATGTGCTAACTTTATTAAAACGTTACGTTTATTTACGCCCCACGCATTCTGTTTATGTTAGATTTAATGTTTCAATAGTTTTCAATGGCCGGCTTTTTGAATTGTGATAAAATGTACGGATTAGGATTGTAAGTAAATAAAATACAGAAATTATGGCATTTGGTATGTTACATAATGTGTTTTCTATTAGATTTGTAGTTTACTTTTACTTTCTATGTATAAAAAGTTTAAAAAATAAATAAAATTAAACTGTTTATTTCAAGAGTAATTTCAAGATGTTTTCAACATTTTATTACTCTATATAATCTTTGAAAATAAAGATTTTAATAGCTATTCACTATAGCTAACATCCAATGGTTAAATCCCAACTTTTAAATCTACAGCTCCAATTAACACGCCTTTCCATCTATCTCAAGTATGGACATATTTACAAAATGAAAAATGTATATGTATTAGTATTAGTAAGCTTTGCTAAGTAAGTACCACTACTGGTACATTACTATAAATTGATTTATCCTGAGGAAAGGTTTTCTTCATTTTCAAAGTAAGATTGTAGAACCTCAAGTTATCCACATCATAATAACCAGCAATAATCCTTCATTTCAGCTAGACAGTTCATTTCTAATACACTTCCATCCATCATTCAAAAAGGAACTACATTACCTGTAATTAAAATTCACTTTCCTTTACCGCAGCAGGTGTAGACGAAGCAAGGCGAAGATTTAATCAAGTTGGCGGTAATGAAACAGACATTATGAGGTTCTGCGGTGTCACCATTAACCGTTAAATACAATCGTTAAGCGCTTGATACATGCTAAATGAAGGGAATTTATGTCACTTCTTGTATCTTCAGTGGAGAAGGCTTTATCAATTCGATGGTAGGTATGTATGTACTGTATCTAATTGTTATAAAAGATTAGAGTACTATTACTGTAAGAGATGTTCCTTTTTTTTAATGTTTACTTTTTCCATTAATCGTTCTTATTTCAAACTACTTGTTAAACAGTTTATTGAACAGCTACGAATATTTTTTACCTCTTAACTTTTCGTTCCATGTAATTGTTAATTTTCAAAGTCGCCTTATCTGAATATAACTCGAAAGAAAAATTGCTTGGTGGTCGTGGGTCAGTTTTTGAATGACGGAGAAATCGCTGGAAAACAATTAAAAAATATATACGCATCGAATATAGAACCGCCTCATTTTTGGAAGTCGTTTAAAAAGCAAATAGGTGGCAACGGCACATGTTTACCATTCTTATTACGTTCTACTGTAAAATGTCCTCATTTTAAATAAATTTTATATTGTTGAAATTCATTACACGATAATTATTACATGAAATTAATTTATGACATTGAGAAGCTTATATTGTTGTTTTATTCATTCAAAAACAAAACACAAAAACAACTACGGTCCGATGCCTCAAATTAAAACCCCAACTAACTCCAACAGATGTGCCCACAAAATCAGATTAGAGAATTACAAAATCAAACACTAGGTATTCCTCTGGATGACAATGACTGTCTAATTAAGTGTATCAAGGGTGACACCATAAGCTGGTGTGATGGATCCCTTTAATATAGCCATCGCAGCATAGCCTCTGTGACGTAACGCCCTGGGTCGCCAGCCCGGCACGCCTCTAGCAATCTTCATTTGAATATTAGATATATGAACGATCAGTCATTTTGTTAGGAGATCGTGACAGCGTTATAAGGTTGAAACTGGTCTTGTAAGACTTCGTTACATGTCTATCAGACTAAATGAAGACAAGAGAAGATAATTACAAATTTTACCTAGTAATATTGAAGTAAATTTTAGCCTACCTAAGCATTAATTATACAATAAAAACAATACTACCCATGTCCCTTTTTTCCTTCCTAGGAGTAATAATTTCTAGACTTTAGCTAATATACTTAATTCTTCATTTTCTCCCGTCGACTATGAACTATTTTGATTTGTAGAGTTTTTCTTATAGTTTACAGAGCTAATTTACGATGCCCAATATTTACCATTTTCTAGCAATGGTAAATATTATGTATCAATAAACTTATTAATAACATCGGCAGTCGCCATCTGTACAAGTCAACAAATCCGCTTATCCACTACCAGAATAATCAACTTAAAGGACTTAAACCATAAAATTTGTCTACATCGAAAGCCAATATTGCAGCCTTCCGAAATCAGATGCCTGATCAGAATCGCCGTGCATTAAGTAAGATATAACAGCAGGGGTCGACGGGCCAAGGGAGGGTTCCGCAGGATATTGCCTAATCATTCCCTTCACACCCTACTAACTGCCAGTTGTTTTAGCATTCATCGCCTTTATATCGCTCCCCGTATAAAGATTGATTCCCCATTGTAGGGCGCAAATGTGCGCTAAATGCTTAAATTGATCGTTGGTTTTTAATATTGTCTGTTTTGTAATTCAACTGCTGAGATATATTACTATTACCTTAGAGGGTTAAATGGGGTCCAGAGTAATTGTCCTAAGCTTAATTTAACTCAGTCTATACATTTCTACATTTCTTAATATTTTAAATTTTTACCTACGATGCTCTCCGAGTGGCTGAGGACAGATTGAAATGGCGTAAAATCGTGAAATCAAGCCTTATGGAGGGAGGAGGTCACGACCCTCAGACATGAGGAATACGACTGACGGAGGAGGATACATTACTACAAATGTATAAGTGCATTACCACATGGGAATACTACGATAGTATGCTTCCTCCACCCGTAATTTCAGGGATTTATTTCGCCAATTATTTCCACATCATCATTTCAGGAATTTACCCGACTTAAAAGTAAGAAAATAAAAGTATTTTGGGTAACTATGGAATTATCACTAATTCTCAAAATTAATTCAAAATCACGTTTTTTGTCAACCAAAAAAGAGTTTTGGATTAAATATTTTCACGAAGATACATGCATTCCAAGCAATTATACTGTCACGGTTGTTTCACAATTTACATTTTTTTTTCACAGACATGCAAACAAATCCTCTTCAACATTATTTACGTAATTGGTTTGCCAGCTTAATAATGCGTAAAACAATCCCGAAATGAGAAAAGTAGCGATGTGGCAGTGTGCTGCCGCACCGTGGAGCCCGGCCCGCGGGCTTCACGGACTATTAATTCTGACAAAGTGCTGGAGAAAGGGTTGCTCTGAGAACGGTCACAAAAATGTTTTGACATTTTGATGTAAATGTTGTAATGTATGAAAGTAATTAAATATTTCTCGTGAATTAGGTCGTCACTTACAAATAATATGACTTACAATGTCCTTACAAAATATTAATAATTATTCAGGTTCAAATATAGTCATAATTTTCCATTATCCTCCTAGTTCCACTTTCTTAACCATTGAACTGCATATAATATTTTACAATTTACTCACACACTCACTCACACACACATACACACACAAACAAACACACACACACACACACACACACACACACACACACTCTCTCTCTAACATCGTGTCTTTTCAATAGCATAATAGTATTTTTAAATATGTTACATACAGTACTTTGTATAAGGGGTGGGAGCCTGGTAATCTGCGACACAGGTCTACCTACTGCAGAAACCAGTCTCTCACAAAGGAGTTTTGGATCTATATAAGCTGTATTTTTTTAATTATTTTGTTATTGTACTACCCTGAACACCTTTGTGAAAGAGAAATAAACAAATTTTATCTTTATCTTATCTTATTATTATTCCTTCACCATGGTTGCCCACGTGCAGGTAGGTAGATTTCGCACAACATTGAGAGGAATATAATAAACTGTGAGTACACTTAGGTATGCCTTAAAGATATTTATGAATTTAAAAATATATTGAGATGTCCGTGTCTAACTATATCTAACGGGGCGGGCGACGCGCCGCGCCATCCCGCGAGCCCGTTGATTCCAAACCTCTGCGCTACGAACCTTCGTAGTCTATACTCAACATTGAAAAGAATAAACAGTGCCGGCTGACTAAAGCTATCAAGGAATCCATTGGAATCGTTTGAGAATTACAAGAAAAGCGTTTGTGTTATTAATTGCGTGTCGTTCCAATGGTTGGATCTTGTGTGTTTGGAGATAGTTCATCTCATACTTTGCCACGTGTGAATTGTGATTGTGGACGCTCATCTTCACAGACGACCAGTTAACACTTCAGATCGCTATAGATAGACTAACCGAGAACGCTAACCGATCCCTATAGATATCCTGACAACACAAGGCTACTGTTACTGTTGCTTGGCTTTAAGGTCAGATCGAATCATAGGAGGTTCTGACATTGCTGCATATATCCTTCTGATAGTCATTAGTTTCCAGTGTTTCTACATATTTAACCACTATCATTTTCATCCGCTCATAATTTGAATAATATAATTATGTTCAGTATTTTATTGTCACCTATAACGCTAGGTACTTTTACAATATGCGACAGTTAAAAGTTTAATACGTCTCTGACATACAGTAATGGTCAGTAAACAGTGACGTATTGTGCAATGACATTACCAAGCCAAATGACATCGGAAGGAACAACTCTTGTCGAACATCTCCGACCATATATCATCCCTTCAATGAGCTAACTACAATTGAACAACAAGCTATTGAGCGTTCGTCTCATTGTGAGACGTAATTTTATCAAAAATATCGAACATGACAATAGGATGCCGACAAAAGTCGGAACTGCGGATGCGATTCGCGTCGTCTCGTCCGACAAACGCAATTTTTTTACGCAATCGAATGACAAAGCATCGTCGTTTGTCGAAGGGGATGTTTCCACCCACAAGTCAGCGGTACAGCTCATCGCTCATTACAAACAATCGGAAATGACTCTACGGACGTTCGGAACTTTTGAGACACTTGTGAGCTCTTGTAAAAAGCGGTCATTGATGTAGTAAATAATGTGTGGCGTGTACACACAGGTGTGAGAATTCTTTAAGAATTTGATCCTATTATATTTGAGCAGTAATAACAGGATTAATATGAGGCATTTATAAAGTAAACATACCAGCAATAATATCTATAGCGATAAAAATGGGTATTATACAAAAATCTAGCTGCTCTATGGGACAAACTCAAATATATCTGAACCCTTTTTGTTCCAAACAAGGTACTAAATCGTAGCAAAATTTATTGCGAGCCCATTAATTTAGTGGAGGCGTCGACCATTAAGAAAGTTCGACAAAATTGACTCAATGGTTGTAACCGGCCATTACGTGACTTTTACTGTTATCGTATCGTAACGCACCGTGTAATTAGTCCGCAATTTCAACGATCTCATTACTACATCTATTAATCTACCCTACAAAACTATATTCTTTTATTTTACAGCAACGAACGCTGCTTATGTTTGGCTATAAATGACTCATCCATTAACAAACCCAGCAATGTACAATGTAAAATTAGGTGGTGACAAAACACGATTGCCAACCCCAGGCTACATGTCGGGGTCAGCTGACAAAAGAGACAGTTTGGTCATTGTAACAATGCGATGGACATGTCGAGATACAATAAAATTGATTTTGTGCTTGCTATTTAAGTCTATTTTATGAATAGGGGATCGTTTCCGACCTCCCGTTCACTGGTTGCACTTAGAACAAGTAAAACATGACATAAATTCTGGTAAAATCAAAAGAACGAGCATTAATTTAAGTTTTTTAGAATTCACGTCATAATAATAATAACACCCATCAGCTTTCTATAATCTCAGATAAGAAATTGATTTTTAAACAAAATTATTATTTTAATAGGGTTGTCTAAAACTTGCTAAACACAGAAACGTCTGGCATCCAGAATTCTCGATTAATTTTTCCGAATACTAATCGTGCTTTGCTTTACCTCAACGTATAAATAACTAACACTAGTATTTAATGCTGAAAAAGCACGCTGTTCAAAGGGTATCAACCGTAAAATTCTTCATTAAATTGCTAAGAATATACGACCGGATCTTTAGCGTCTATAAAAACACACTATTAGAAAAGTCATTGCACAAAACACAATGGTTTGTCGGTCTCTTGTACAAGAGCTACGCCCTCTTTGACTTACTGACCGGCATACAAAAGGAATTCTCTTCCATTCTCGTCTACTCCCCGGCCGGAGGAAGGAAGTGAATAATCTTTATTCGATTAGTATTGGAGACGGCATTGCACAAAGAATAGTCTTGCTACCGTTGCGTAGCTGCCGAAAAACTAATGACTCGACTATCAATCAGACAATCTGATTAAAAGAATGATTGTGTACGAGCTTTACAATATTTAATGATACGACATACATTTGCGTTCGCTATACAGAAGTTATGGTATAATTAATTGGCAGGAACTTAGGAGAACAGTATAAATGTATACGAGTATTCTAACACGATCCCTTTCCTTGAAATGACAAAAGACAATCACGCTATTTAGGTAGGATAGGTATTTCGCGTACCTGACTTGAGCTTCCATCATTCTTTTTAGAATTCGTTTATCACAGTGCAGCACATCCCCATCTTTTGTTGGTACCCTTATTGCGTTCTTATGCCGGAGCGTAGGCACGTGATGTGATGCACTTCGACCGTTTCTATGAAGATAAACTACTCTTTACTCTGACAGGAGCAACCGTATGCAAGCAAACTGAAACATAATCGAAAGAATAAATATTTTCTTTTTTTGTCTCCTGCAGATCAAATTCAACAAAATCATCCCCAAATGACTGGAAAGAAAGTTTTGAGGCACTAATGAAAGACATAAATGTTAAATATTCAATAAATAATTTCTAATTCAACAATGCATAAACAGGAACAATGCTTTAGTCATTACATTTTCGCTGTGGTATATCGTGACACTGATATGAACGATTAGCCACAGTAATGGCAAAATAGGCCGATTAGAAACGCAGGCTTGCCAACCTGCCATCTTAAACTGAAACTTGAGGCTTTAAATGTCAGTAACACTAAAAGGAGTGCTAATTAGAATCTAATTAGGGTTCATGAGTAATTAGAAATAGCGTTAATTGCAACGGTTTAGTGTTCTCAAAATAGAATTGACCTGCTTCAGATTCAGACAAAAAATAACGAATTAATTTTATAAAATGCACACTTTATTAGCAGAAGTCACATTATTATGATTTTAATATTTTTAATACGTTATCTTGAGGCAATGCTTTTTAAAATAATTGTAACATAAAATCACTCTACAATCATCAACATTAACCATTGAAAAATATCTTAAGCGGTAAGTTAAACAAATACAAGGTACAATTAACGTCGTAGTTTCAGTCAACAAAAGAACCAAAACCCTTTCGAGCAATTAAATTATGCGCATAAGAAAAAGAAAATACAAAATATGGTAATAGTTCTTTTTACATACACAATGGCTCAATTATCCTATCAAAGGTACCGGTTCATAGTTGAATGTACGACGAGGAATTAATTGTCTGGAAGTAACACGCTAAGTAAACCGAACTAAACCAAGAAGTGAAGCCTCGGGTAACTAATAGACAAACCAACTTAATAGATATTTGAGACAACTGCTGTACGGTGTTACATACGTATTTACTTTTATTAACCAACTTGAACAAAAAGAAGGAAGTTCTCAATTTAATTGTATTTTTTTATGTTTGTTATTGCAATACTCGAAGACGTCTGGACTGATCAGGTCACGATCTGATGATGGGATCCTAGAGAAAGCGAAGGCTACCCTCAAAATTTTAAGGCTTCTATATTGTTTTTTGTATATTACCTAAAATTACTCGGATATTTTTATCTAGCAGTCAGCATTTTATGTTGCTGAACTGGTGTTGAAAGGTACTATATTCCTCAGCGGTTAGAAGTATGTCAAAGTCAAAGTCAAAGTCAAAGTCAAAGTTTCTTTATTTGTTGAACATGGTAAAAAATTGATGTATTAACATTAGATAGGTACAGCATGTTCTGTCAATTCTGACAATTATGGGGATAATTCTTTAAATATAGCGAAAAATACCGGGACGATTTGGATGCAACTTTGCACACATAGCTTATAGCCTGGATTAATATTGAGGCTTCTTTTTACACGCTTTATATTAGCTTCACTTGTATGTTTGTTTATTTGTTTGTATGTAACCAACTCCTTTGGACGCTATTTTGACCCACTTTAAACGTTCAGATTTCATTCAAATTTTGCACACCTGTCAAAGACCGATGACAATGCAATAATTGGATAGTTTTTTTTTTATTGAAAAAAAAACCAATATAAATAACCACATAAAATAGCTCTTATAAATAAACCAAAGTAAAAAGTACAAAATAAACAATAGTTTAAAAAAACTGAAAAACACGCTTTATATAGAAAGCCACACTAAAAAATAGAAAATAAATTTTAATTATTTTGAATTAAGAATAGTGTAAAAAAAACTAATAAATATAAATAAAAATAATCAAATTTTTACTTAATATTTCTGGCTTACTTTAATTTTCAGTAGCGTTTATTTGTTTAGTAATGGATCAAATTATCGTATCAAATGTTATTGGTTGTAAGCCACAGATATAGATCTACATAGATAACGCAAGTATCACGATTTGTATTGAAACCAAGCGTGCCGACTTTTTAATACCTTTTGTGACGTCACAGCCGAAATTTAGTGACGGGAAATCCAAACCGATTCAAAGACACCGATGCCGCCGATGCAGTACGATTCAAACGATTCAACTGGAGCCGTCCGCTATGATTTTCTCTAACAAAAGACGCGCGTGGACTGAAGTTAGCGGCGACCAACCTTGACGCTTGGTCGGGGTTCAGACACGCAAAGTTCATGCATTTGCGTTATCTATGTAGATCTATATCTGTGTTGTAAGCACAATGAGGTATTAATTGTTTGGAAATAAATAAACAAGGACGTCATGTCAAAGAATGAAGTGAAGACACTGAAACCTCAAATAGCTATTATTACAGCTAATATACCAACCAGTGTAATTGAAACTGAATTCAAATAATTAGGTAACTTGGGTTTATTTTCAAATCGTAGTAGTTTTTGTTAAGTCCAATGAGGTTGCATTGCAATTAAATAAAACCAATTAAAAAAACTAGTATATAGAGATGATTCGATTGTTCAATTTAAAAATTATTTCGCTACGAAGACGATGTATATTAATAGGTACAGATTCTACTCAAACACGACGTTTATGTTTAGACTGGTTTATAAATATCATGATACTGCAAAGTGTTGTTAAATTAAAGATGAGTGAATCACGGATACATAAGCTTTTTAAAACAAGAGGAAAATCAATATAGAGTTGGCTATCAGTAAGTCCAAGAACTCATAACGCGTTTTCTTAAATAAAATCAATTTTTACAACGCGGTTTTCGACTTCACGGTTTTTCATACATGCTGCGGGCGCGAGCGAAATCCGCGTTGTTAGCTCTTAGCCTGAGACTATGAGAAGTTTGTTCTTTTTTTTTAACAAGATCAGTTATTGCCTTAATCTTGATAATTATTTGTTGAATAATAATTACAATAAATTATGAAAGATCAAATTATATTTTTTTGTTTACTTAGATACTTGTCCATCCTAAGGTTGCCTGTAAGAAATTGCTTTTAGCGATAAGGCCGCCCATTCTTTACAAAATTGTTGTACAATAAAGATTACTCTAATCTAAATGAGAGTTCCTTGATGTTTGAGGTTCATTTTTGCTAAGAGCAATAGCAATAAATTAGTCTTAAAATGACTCAACAGCACTTTCAGGAAGCCTTTCATCCAACAATTGCTAGACAATCAAACGTTTTTATATCTCTTCAACACAAAAGTCAAATAGGATTAGTAAAAAGTGTCATCATTTTTATCGCCTTTGTCATAAAATCCTGGCCTTTTATGTAACACAATGATAATTTGTCATTCGGATAGTTTGAATGAGCACCTGGCCTTCACGCGACCCTAAAACGCTACCCTGAGGTACGCCTATAATGAGATTCGCGACGCACCTACTTTTGTCAATGATTGTTTAATTTATATTATGTGATCTTCAAATGTTATTTAAGTAGTTCTTTAAACATGTGCAGATGTGCGGTGGGCGGGTCGAAGCCTGCAGCTGCTATTCTCCCCTTCTTGCGGTTTATATATTTTGACGCAACAGCGTGTAATGGGATGACATTGAAATGCTACGTGTAGCTATTTACCTGGCCTAGTGCATTATCTGTACTGATTTCTAATCGTTGCACTAAGCTAACTGATAAGTTATGAATATGGAGGTAAATTACCTATTGTGCCGTTTTCTTTGTGCACTAAAGCATCATATACTGTCATCATAATAGTTTTAAGAATTTATTATGTTATCCGAAAATTAAATTCATTTCAATAATTATTGCTTGCATATTCATAAAAACGTATGTAGTATGACGTAATATATTATTTCCATGCCGTTAACAAAATACAGGAATGAAAATGGGCAAGAAAAATTAAAAAATAGCAACCCGGCCGATGGAAGTGCGACAGTGGCGCCAACAACATTCGCGGTTGGCGAATCGACTTCCTGCGTACCGTTTTCCGCTAAAATGGATCGCTTCCGGCGCGTATTTGTCATCTCCCAATCACACAGAACAAAAAGAGTCGACATTGAAATGGATCTATTACATCAGAAAAAAATTGTTGGCACTTTTCCCAAACATTTTTATTACTTTTGTTTTAGTATGTTATGATTTTAACTTGATACTTACTATGTATCAGATAAATATAGTTACATACCGGTAAATACTCTTCTTAATTAAAGTAAATCTAGGCCTTAACTGGGTGATAAGAATATTTTTGATTATACCCATTTTAAACGACTTCAAAAAAGAAGAAGGTTCTCAAGTCGTCTGTATTTTTTTTTTTTTTTATGTTTGTTACCTCATAACTTTCGACTGGGCGAAGCGATTTTAATGATCCTTTTTTTATTTTAAAGCTGGTGCTTTCCGTGTGGTACCATTTCAATTTGGTCTAGTTCTGACAATAGCACCCATAAGAAACCATATAGGTCTAAAATTTGAAATTAAAGTCGGAAAATTATTAGTGTGTATCACTTGACATTTTGAAACTTACCATCAGTTACAAAAATACAATATCTTAACTCTACGACCAATACTACTCATCGATCACTTCCACGGTTTCCCTATTCCAGATTGAATCACGGTGTGGTAATCCGTTTGTTGGTAGCAAACACGGGTAGCTGTAGCCTTCCCCAAGCAGATATTATTTATCTAAGGGCCGCACCCTACCGCGCCGGGGCACGGGGTAGCGACGATGCGAACAGTAACCACTTTAAGGTCAATACTTAATGAGCCTTGTAAGTACATATTACGACAATCAGCGTCTTGAAGCTAGTAAATTTTTTACAAGGATTATTTTAAGTTTGAACTTGTCATAATAATCGAATCATAATCATAGTTTTGGAGTTATTATATTTTTCAAGTTTTACAATATATATAATAATAATACTAAGAAACCGTTGAAAAATTATGGGCTCGGCAGGATTTGAACCTGCGGCCTTCTGCACACCGGGCAGTCGCTTTAACCAACCAGCTACGGTTGCCTCTTGTCAAGACCCTAAATTTCTCAACTGTATGTTCCGTCGTTTAGTGACGTCACATATTAATATTAACCTAACAAAAGATAAGAAAAAAAGAACGCTGTAGGTTGATAGCATTATTTATATTTTTATATTGGAAATAATTTAAGTATGCACATTAAATTTTGATTTTTAGGTACGATGAATATATTATAATAGATATTTAATATTATCTTGTTTTGCATTGTGCATCGTTACGTATGACGAGCACTTAACGCACTATCATTAACTACTATTGTTATCTATAACTTTACACGTTCCTTTTACACGTGTCGTATAAAATACAAGGCGTAAATGACATTCGTGGCAAAGCTTACCAGTGATTCAGTGCATGAATCTGAAACCCTGAGTAAAAATATATTTCACTGAGAAATCACAAGCTTTTTAAGGAAAATTTAATTTTTCGCAATTTTTTCGACTGATTACGTAATAGTATCTCGTCGTTCGTATCGTTACTATCCCAATATATTATTTCTCACTTTGTTCAATTTTCATCTAGAGCTTTAAAATAATGTCCTTAATCACTGAAAAGTGTTTTCGCAAACATATTCTAAATCATTTGCAATATATTTATTTAAAAATGTTTTAGTCTCAAAATCATGTACAGAATCTAGTAAGCGGCTTTGTTACAACGGATCTTTGACCCTGTATAATCTTATGAAATAATTATATTCTTTTAACGTTGAAAAATTCTCATTCTTCTAATAAGTAAAGTGTCTTCTAATAAGTAAAGTGAAAAACGTTTTGTAGGTGTAGCAAGTATTCTTTATGCATAATTATATTTTGGTAGTTCTTCTTCTTCGTCGTGTCGATGGCAGAGTCAAATTTTATTTTGACTTGCTATCGTGGTGAAAAGATTAGTCAATTCGCTTTGGCGAACTCGCAAATTGCCCAGGGTAGGGAATCGTTGTGTACGTCACTCGGGGAGGCTCCTTTCATACACAACCTTGCAAATTGTTCTAATAAGTAACGTGAAAAACATTTTGTAGGTGTATCTAGTATTCTTTGTTTATATTTTGGTAGTCAAAGAAGGTATTTTGAAATAAAAATCTTCTTATGGTACCTAATATTAATCATGATTCGCGCCCCGCTTTTATTTATTTAAACTTTATGCACTAAAATGTACAAAGGCGGACTTAATACTAAAAGTATTCTCTACCAGTCAACCTTTGGGTGATGCAGATGCTTTTGCGTCACGTCATCATTTTCAACGCTATCAGAAGATCACAGCACAAAAGCAGTTATATTATTTACAATGCGGAAGCACTACCTTACAAAGATAAAAGAATAAAGATAGAAGGGCGTTATGCCACAGTGTCACAGGTAATTGTGAGAACTGATTGCGTAATTAGCGCGACAAGTCATAGAGGGCGCGGGAGCGGGCCACCCTCCCTGACGTCACCGTGTGACTTTTTAATTATTTTTGTTTGCTCGATGCGGCTGTTAACTATTGTGTTACGTTGTTTTAAATTAATTGTTATTCTATACTTTTGTTATTCGATTTTTTGAAGATTGACAGACTGCTGTTCTGTCCTAACTATGAATACATCCTATAGATATATAGATTTGCATTATACACGACCGCTAAGTGTCAAGTGTAGTAAATTGTTTCATGTCAATTTAGAGTTTCAAAAATTGCTGCTGCGTTTTTAGGCCTATTGCAAAACCCAAAAAAAGTAAGACAACTTTTTAGTCAAAAATAAATTACGGATTAAATATTTATAGATACGTTACCTCCTTTATTAAAATTATATCAATTTGTAAACACTATTAAATTGCATTCAGTGATGATCCTCGGTAGTTATACTTTATATGAGCCGGTAGTCAATTGTACCATATTGTACTCAACTGAATAGGTAATTGCTTACACTTTGAACCATCTTAGAGGATGACCTGTGAAAGTTATTGTAAAGCAAAATTATGTAAGTGCATCAATTTATTTCAATTTACACGATGGCATTGTTTTGGTGGGTGAGGGCGGCGTTCGCGCGCTTCCGGCGGCGCTTCCGCCACGAGCGCGACGCGTGCCGCGCCATCTTTCGATTGCACCCTAAAACTAATGCTGTGTGTTGCTGTCAACAAAAATACAGCACAAATTAGGGAAACTTTAAAACCATTTCAAACCCTAAAGCTTTAGCAATTAAGAATAATTTAGAGTGTATTTAAGCATGATTCTTTAGACTTTTTTGAATTCACAATAGCGTTTTGATTGTTTTGTCTGTTCCGCTAATGTTGTTTAATAATTATCTGAAACATGTTTCGTGCAATGAATGCATTATTGAGCGTTTGTTGCTTTTAGGATGACTATAATTTGAATTAAAAGTCACGTCGACAACTAAGGGATCATTAACTTATGGTGGGAGCTAGAGATAACGTGTAATTTACCTTTGCAATGGCGTGTTCAATGTTTACTTGAGTTTTTGATTATTATGTTCAATAAAACGGTCAAATCCTAACTTTACTGGTAACTGTTATCAAGAATGAGGTCGAGGGATGCAGTGCCATCAGCTTTAGAACTAAATATTTGTTCCAGGCACTTACACAACAAAAATCTGTCAATATATTATTATAATGTATTATGATGAAAAATTAAAAGTGTATTTTTCTTGTAAATACATAGTAAGAGGTCTGTGCTACAAAAAAAAACTGTGTTGTTTAAAAATCCATAAACATTGAACATGAGAAATAATTGTTCATTAGAGAGACTGTTGCAAGTTAACAGACAGAGATCTGCCTTCTCACGTTATACAATTTAACTCTTCATCTGACTGTACTAAACAACCAGCATATAATAGATTCCGTGCTGTCGTTAAGAATAAAAATTGATAATTGATAATTCACTATGTCCGAGTATTTTATGTCCGAATCGTCATTTAACCGTAAGTACACATTCACACGTATCAAAGTCAAGCAATATTTGACCTATAGCAATTAACCAGTCCATTACCGTAACATATAGAGCAAACAGCGATGTGCCGACGTGAGAATCAAACGTTGTACGCCCTGCCCGCGGGGGCGCTGTGTGTCATCAAACATTTGCAATGCCACTCCCTGTGTGTACTCTCCATCGTGTTTGTTAACCATATCCTTGCTTGTATTTCAGACGATTTTATATCACGACTATTACTTATTATAGTAATACTCTAGACGTAGCGAAAGTCCTCTATTATTGTTCTATTAAGTATTATAGCCCATAGATTTGCGCAAGAATTATAAAAATTAAAGAAAGCCGATATTAGCATAAACAACCAATCAACCCAACAAAATCTGTTGCTTTATAAAATGTGCCAATTATAGATTAAAAACCTTATTAACATGGTAACAAGCGGCATTCATAACCTATATAGTAAAAATAGTTGCATAAGAATTGGCACTAGGTATTCAATCCTTTTCTATTGGTCTCTTATAAGATTTCATATATACGTATCCATTCATTCAATAAGACATGTTATTAATTAAAAAAACAGGTGTATTAATACTTATGGGAATTATTTGATACTAGACGTGCAACCCGTACATGTAATAAATACGTGCATTCCAATTAACTGATCAAAGATTTTGTGTATCCATTTAAGGAAATCACGCAATGGTGTCTATAAATAAAGATATCAGCGTCATACAGTTCTGACAATATTCTATTGCAAAGATCGTGTTGATTGTGCCAATTTCATCTATGCAACTACCGTCATCGGCACAAAAAACTAGATGAATAACCACTGACATCCAGAACAGGTTGTTACTGTGAAATATATGCAAATCATTTGAAGTTACGTACAAACACTTATGTTTTACGATCGGTTTGGAGCTGCAATGCACTAAATTCAGAACATTCTACACTCAACTCTCTACTGCTCAAGTGAAATTGCATTATCTGAACGCATGCTTTTTGACTTATTTTATAGTTTTGTCAACATGCCAACCAATTGAATATTCAAAGCTGCCTTGATTGTATTTTATTGTACAACAAAATAAATCTCTTTGATGTTTATTTTTTGCGAAAGTGCTTGGCCAAGAAATAAATATACTTAGGTGCTTTAATTAATGCATTGCCGGTATAATGCAGTATAAAAGTAAAATATTGAGTCGATTCCAAATTCCAACAAGAATAAAAAATGTGCCAGAAGAAGCATACAATCCACATAAATACTAGCAGACGATGCAACGAGCAACCTTTAAAGTTTAGGAAGATTCCATCCCAGATAAAATCTAATTTAAAATAGTTACCGTCACAAGATTCTTACAAGAATACACCAGACAGCGGTTTCCAATGCTCAGATACTTATAGTAAACCGTATGTTTAGAAAATAGTGCGGCAACTTTTCTGTTTATCGAACAACTTGTGTTAGAGGAAGCGCCTGGAGAATTACGGGCTGAAGTACGGACGCTGGAGGGCATTACGCTAGAAAAGTTTTGTGTAACAATGTTTAATGTTGCCATTTCTATGCGCAAATCTCCCGACCGGAAGTGGAGGAGCGCGCTCGTCGCTCGCGGAGCTTGGACAACTTCGCTATTGTGGCGCCATCTACAACTGTCCGGACTACTGACGTGTTTCCGGCTTCTCTTCAAAAAGTCTTGAGCTGTCAGCTCATGAGGGGATATCTTACATTCTTTGAGAGTCTTTTTATTAATTCCGTTCTCGATGAAAGATTTATTATTCTATTTGGAAATGAAGCTGACATTACGAATGGGGTTTTAGTAACAATAGCTTGTTACGGAATCTAAATCACAGTATTCTTAAAATAAATTGGATCATTTAATGCATTCTATGCAAGAATGTAGGAATGTTAAAATGCTGTCGATACACAAAGGCTCTCACTCTTAGAGACAGCCTTAAGTATAATAGATATTTAAAAAATAATATGACCATAAATATATAAACATTTATCTTCGCTGTTCTGTATACAGTTAAGTCTTAGAGTATTAATACAGCAGACAGATAATAATTACTTGGTAGCGTCAAACACTTGAAATGTTCAGGCCACGGCCACCGAGACGGCGCCGCGTAAACTCCATCTGACCCATTTTACTCACTTGTGATTTAAAATATTATTTTATGATACATCTTTATCAAGGAGATGGTTTTCAAAGACGTATTTGAAATGACGGATTGAATGATATTAATGTCAAATGATTATGATCTGAAATGCTTTACATATCATTCTACAGTACCCGTTGTCCTACTTAAGCATCGTAAGGCGAAAAGTGCTTAGCTAAGCTACACGATTCATACAAAACAGCCGTTGGATGTGTTGTTTTGAAAGCGTTCGTTTCGCGTTCTTTGCACGACATAGGCAACAAAAATGTATTTCACTTTCACGAATTTAAAAAAAGCCTACGATACGCTGAAGTATACTTGTATCTGAGATCGGCTATGTGCAGAAATTAGAGGTGAACTTTGCGGACATAATTATATTGGTTCACATGTGTGTACGCCTAGGGTGTCAACTTTTCTCTCTCCTTTTTCTTGACGTTCTCGATGACCATGCTGCTACGCTTTTGAGCCGTGTAAGGTAACAAAAGACTGAAAGAAAGTCTTCGTTGAACACTGACATCGCCATATCCTCGGTATTTCCTAGTCCGAGAAAATCTCCAACTTAGATCTGTGCGAATGCTGCGGTGAGCCTCCAATTGACCAACTTATAAAACGCTGCAAGTGAAAGTGAATCAGCCACACGCTCTGATAGGGTCCTACAAACATACCGAGGCAAGCCTTAGACGTGAATCAATAATAATTATTTTTAAAAATATTTACTCATATTTTATTTCTTATTTTAATTTGACACTTAAATGTTTCTTAGCATATTATGTTGCCAAGCATACCCTAGTTCTATGAAAATATAGTCAATTAGAGGACTGCACACGCACAGTTAGGAATACAGGATACTGATTACTTCATTACCCAATACTAATCGATATAACCAGTCCTAACTTCATGTTTATGCGTCATCAAATCAGCGCCACTGGGCCCTTACGTCATACACTACACACGAGCCCAAAACACGCATTTACCTACGCCTTCATTTATTCCGTAGTTGTAGAAATTAGTCATTTGTACTTGAAAATGGATAAAATCAGCACCAAGGTATGCAGTGCAAGTGACGACTGAGTCACCTGCATCTAATTACGTAAGACATGTCCAATTACACACACAAGATTTACTTGTATCTTAAAATAAACTAGCAGGTCATTCATTCACGATTATATTATACACATAATATAATTAAACTTCTGCATGCTAAAAATAGATTGAAGTATCTTTCTAGATTGAGAGACAATTAATTTTAACTCTTTATACTGACAGTAAAAGTGCTAAGTGTGCACGTGTGTGCATAGATTTGCCAGATAAATCTATAATATTATTTTTTCACTGATAGTATGCATGATTATTGCATTCATTTGAGATATAAATAAAAACAAGAGCCTAAATTATTTAGGACCACTTAGATCTGACTTGATGAACGAAAACAGAGCGAAATGCAACAATCAGTTTTCGTTTTACCCTTACTAAAACACAATATAGACTATACTTTACTGTACTATAGATTCACAATAGACCTACGGAGGTCGAGGTGAACAGCCAAAGCCTTGTCCCAACAATAATAATACTGTACTAAAACTTTCCCCTTGTCGTCACTATATGCGTAGACATAGAAAAATGACCAAGTAAAACAAACACGATTTTCATTACATGTGTCTTAAAATACACACAGAATAGCAACATACTACACTAGTTTACCATGTCATAATATAGATACAGACACAGATTCGTAATTTCTGCACGTGCGATTCCTAACCTATGATAGACACATCTATCTAGATTTAGGCACTAGTTTTTATTTATATGTCTAGATGCTGAGTTATATCTCTCATTAGCTGCATGTTTGCAAATTTACAGATCTGTAATTAAAAACATTGGCACGCCACATCATTTCAATTAAAAAAGATATCTTCATTAAGACTTTACAGTTTTTCAGACTTGGCGTGGAATAAATTATACGGAAACCGAAACTAATGGACGCATCTGCTATCATACAAAATAAATACGTTATTGAAGTTGAAGCGTAGAAACATGCATACGCTTCATCAGTCTATCTGTAGGCGGCCACTATTCGTAGCAAGGTTAAGCGATATTATATTTCAGCGTAGAACTACCAGTTTAAATAGATCTCTCCTATTTTATACCATCACCTCTCTGTTATCTTATCAAGAACTAGAGCCGAGGGATGGGGTGGGTCTATTAATGTTGGTTGTGTGTACGATCGCCATCGTTGTGTATGCCTGCCCACGCATATCGACACCCGCGTCATGCGGAGACGGGTAAACAGACGGTAAGCGTGATTTTCTAAAAGCTATGGAATAAAAACGAAAGTTACAACATACTCATGATTCATTTTTCTTGTATAAATAAATATTTTAAAAAAATGCCAAGATAAAGCTACGGTTAGAAAAGAACTAAAGTATTTGCGGGAGAATATAGGTTAAAACCCAGTGGAAAATACTGAATCCGACTGCAAAGCTTAACGACACAAATACGTTTAAAACATAACCCTTCTTGTGCAGTCGGGTAAAAAAGCGAAACGTGAAACATATATCCATATAATGCGATATTTGATATCTTATATATAAAATTCTCGTGTCAGAATGTTAGTTACCTTACTCCTTCGAAACGTCTTTACTGATTTTTACCAAATTTTATATGCATATTCAGTAGGTCTGAGAATCGGCTACTATCTATTTTTCATAACCCTAAGTGATAAGGGTTGTTCATCCTTAACATTTTTTTTTTTATTTTTCTATAATGTGGCATTAAAAAATACATACAACATACAACCCTAAATTTTTACAACAATGGCTATAATATATATAAAATATATATTTTAATAGCCATTTTAGTAATTTAATAATTTTTCATACCGCTCGATAACTGATCAATTATCGTCTTTTTTGTAAATGTTTTTTACTCTATTTCGATTAAAATTTCCCTGAGCTTATGGCAAATCTAAATTTTTGGCAAAATAACGTTTGCCGGATCAGCTAGTCATTATATAAGTGTAACATCTTACACGATGGCTTACATCTATTGTTTCCTTGGAGACGATGGAAAGCAAGCTAGCTGGTGACCTGAAACACAAACATCAGCCCGGTTTGGGCACCAGTCTCCCACAATAATGTAAAATACTATTATGGTGTGTCTGTAAAACTTGTAGTATATTTATTTATTTATTTATTTTAAAACTTCTTGCACATAATGAGTACAATGGCGGACTTAATGCCATAGGCATTCTCTACCAGTCAACCGTAAGGTGGTACAGAGATAACAAAGGTAGGTGCTGTAAAAATGTTCCAAATAAAAGAGAAAAGTCTAATCCTAAAACCATACAATACATATTATAATATTAAATCATAAAATTTAATATATATATATATATAAATATATTAATACTATTATTTAAATAAAAATAAAACATGACAGATCAATATTTTAATGACTCTGCAGAAGATTCGGTAAGTAAAAGCAGACGAACCCGGGCTTTGAAGGCATCCCGGGTGGTGGACATCCTGATCTCGAGAGGGAGTGAGTTCCAAAGAAGTATGGACTGAATGTAGAAGGAAGAATGTACTAAGCTTGAAGAGTGAGAGGGACACAAAAGAAGAAGATTGTTAGAAGAGCGTAGATTTTTTGCATGACCAGAGCAAAGATATTGAAAATGAGGTTTATCTTAACTATTCACTCCTATATATATCCGTATTCTATTGAAACTGTGGCAAGATAATAAATATTTTGTCTATTGTCTATTGTCTTCAAGATTACATATCTATAACACGGTTCACAATGAAAAAATCAGCTGTGATTAAAGTTCATCCCCATTCATTGGGCGCTAAATAGACTGAGTGTCTTTTAGTTGGTACTTTGTATCTGAAGTCCTCTAAGTGCGAGGTGAGAATGTGAACATGATACTACAATTTAATAATATGTCTGATGAATGAATGATGAAAAAATGATGATGAAGACACAATACAGCACGTTGGCACGGTTGTTATTGTAGACGTAAATCATGGTAAGTAGTTGTTAGTCCAAGAGCTGATGCCGTTTGATATGCGTGTCAGTAGTGTGGGATTAGGGCAGGAAATAAATCAGACATTGTTATTAAGTACCTAGTGAGTCTAGTAGTAAGCGTATATCTTGGGTTCGATCCCCGGGTCGAGAAAAGTGTTACTTGTGAGATTGCCGGAAATTCACAATAGCAGTACGGAGTTGGAATTGTGCCCGGTGGATGGCGATAGGCTCACCCCTTATCCCATGGGACCTAAACTTGGGAAATGTGGGTGTTGAACAAACCTGCCACACCCTTTTCGGTAATATAGGCGTGATGTTATGTTGTAATTAAGTGTTTATTTTACTACTCTTAAAGTTGAATTATAGCAAAGCACAACTTGAAATCTTACAATTGATCTTCCACCCATCGAAACCGCCATTGTTCATATGCTTACTCTCTTTCACAGATATCAGCTTCACTTCATAAGGATCATAAGTACACTAATCAGCCCACAGAAGGAAAAAATATGTGTGAAATTTTAGCAGAGCTTTATACCCTTGACCGTTGTGGCATTATCTATATCTAGCCAGATATTTTGGACAGCTAATCAAACCTCTTTACTTAATTCCTTCAACTTTTATTCTGAGCATTGAATTTACAAAATTATTTTGCATGACGAACGAAAGGAGAAAATGTTGTAATAAATAATAGTTACTAACTATGGAAAAGTAGAAAATAATTTATGTCTGTGACACCAACTGAGATCAGAAAGATGTGGTTAGCAAAACGAATACTGAGCTATACTAAATGTAAAACTATTAAAATTCGGGTATTTTGAAAATTACTATATTTTATTTTTGCTATATCATCTTATGTAATTTTTATTGACATGAACTTTTACTTGATCAAATATTTTTTATCTGAGCTTTTGTTTATTTTATGAGCTCTCGTTCTATAAGAAGCACGGCTCTTCTCCCATCATCGCTATTCTGAAGCGCACGTGACTTGTTCGCTGCCAAAACCAAACAAACAAATAGAGCTTTCATTGATGGTAAATGAAAGCGTGAGTTTCTATATAACCCCTACTTCCTTGTAAAGTTTACTGGCATACATAAATACATATGCATACCTGCACGTAAGCACACTAGTATCACTTACGCCGTCACTATACAGTATATACTGTATAGTATAGATCTAGAGAGATCTAGAAACTATCTAGTACTACAAATAGTCCAAAATATACGAATAAAAACAGTCCAGTCAAGTTGAATTATCGAATTTGTCGAAGTCATTAACTAAATACGTACAAGCAGAAGTATATATTCAAATTATAAATGTATTCGTATCTGCCTAGGGATTAGACTATTAATTACAGAATCCAAAAATAAAACATCTGCAGACAGGTGTCAAGGTAATCAAATGAAATCGCCGATAAAACGTCACGAAATAAAAATATGCAGTTGAGTAGCCTAAGTATTAGTGAGATATGAGTAAATCATTGTAGTGTACTGCGCACTTGTCTAATCTTTATTAATTAGGTCATAAATGAACCGCGACTGCAGATAATATCTAACCTTAATTCAAATTCAAATTTAATTTATTTTTCAAATTAGGTGCATACAAAATTTCATTTACATAGCAAGACAACCAATGACTTAATATCTAAGATAGTATACACATTACAATTTTATTGTGTGTTGTTAAGTGGATGCCTACACTAGGAAAACCTGTGTTGTAGGTCACCCAACATTTTATTTGACAAGATGGATGTGGACGTGTACATTCCAGAGAAAACAAGAATCATGCTCCATGCTCAAACAAGTAATAGGTATCTAAAATATTTGAATACAAGGAATAAAAAAAAAATTAAATTACATGTATACTAACTAACATTAATTTAGTAACATGTTCAATATCTATAATAATATATAATAAGGAAATAATAATAAAATAATCGGCTCGCTACCAAGTTCATTTCGTAACTTTAAATTACCTTTTTTTTAATGGTGGATAGGCACGCGTTTGACCACAATCTCACCTGATGGTAAGTGATGATGCGGTCTACGGTAAAGCACGCTTACCTATGAGATACCTATTGATTCTTGCTTTGAAGAGATCCAAGTTGTACTCATGCGGCAACACAGACTCGGGCAAGGCGTTCCACTCTTTGGCAGTTCGCATAAGAAATGTAGAAGCGAAACGCTTAGTGCGTAATGGTGGATTATCTAACGTGAAGCGATGCCTGAGTGCCGTTTGTCTGGTAGTCCGATGCTGAAACGGGGACGGAGGGATAAGGTTGTGTAGTAGGTATATTTCAGAAAGGGAATTGTGTCTTAACGAGCTTTGCTTGATATAATAGTTCACATGTTTTCCACTTAAATTTTACTTCAATTGACGTCAACTACATGCCATAAACAAATTTCACATGTGTTATTAGAGTCTGGCTAACCAAAGCTGGCCCCAGAATATTGGCGGCAAATTTAAAAAATACATGCATGACAACACTAAAATTATACTATGAAAATTGGAATAACCTACTTTGATACTTGGTAATTCATTATTAAAAATATCATATATTTAGACAGTATAAGAACATTATGTTAGGGATATAAAGACACAGAATTTATCTACACATGTATTAATTTTTGATATGTACCAGGTTTGTAACGGGATTTAAAGGATTTATTGATCTGGTATAGGATGGATCTGTCCGTATAAAAGGTGAATATGGGTGGAATCCGAAAATAAATAGAGAAATAAAATACGATAATATTCCATACATAATAACTTAGTTTTATTCATCATAATCAAAATCAGATTCTAACACTTTAATGCCAAAAGATTCATCACTGTCACTAGTATCGCTGTCTCCAACATTTATAATAAAACTTTCTAAATTTTCTTCTGTTATTTTATCACGTTCTTTATATTTATTTTCAACATGTATTACATGATCAGTAATTTTCTTCCAATCCTGTGAACTTACGTTTTCAAATGAATCTTTAATTATTTCTTCTAATGCAGCTGTAGTAACTGCAATATTTTTGCTAGCCACTTTACGTTTTGCCAAACTCCACACAAGCTCAATCGCATTTAAATCACAATGGTAGGGTGGAAGTCTCAACACCTCATGACCACATTGATTTAAAATTTCATCAGCTTCATATATTGGATCAGGCGTATTTCGTTTTACAATACATAACAGCTCTGCTTTCGTGTGGTAGTCCTCATATTGAATTCCATTATCACGGAGCCACTCTCTTATATTATTTTTACGTGTTTGTGTGTTAGGAACCTTATTTATAATTACCGAATGGTAACTAGCATTATCCATTATGATTACACTTGGTTCTTCCAAATTTGGTATAAGTTTTTCTTTAAGCCATTTATTAAAATTTTCAGCATTCATATCATGGTGATAATCAGCATTTTTTGATTTAGTACTAAACACTAACAAAGAGTTTGGTACTGGGCCTTTCTCTGATCCAGCATTAACTATAATGTACCTTTTTCCGGTCGAAACATTTTCAATTGCACCACTAGTTGAAGGACCTTGCCATGACTTTTTAGGCTTGTAGTTTCTATGGACATAAGTCTCATCTAAATAAATGATTGGCTTGCCTTCTGCACGTTTTCCTGCTATAGTTCTTAAAAATCGATGTCTCCAAGCAGATATGTCATAGCGTTCTATTAATACAGAACGCTCATTTTTATTCTTTTTAAATTCATAGCCATTGGCTAATAACAAGCGGCGCAGAGTTTCTCTGCATCCGTTAAAAGCAATACTTTCTTTTAACTCCACCAACAGTGTCCTCAGTGTAGGAACTTGATTTTTAACAATATAAAATTCGTTTATCTTGTTACGCATAGCATCTATGTCAAAGTTATCTAGGTTAGACACAGTAGGTTTCCGTGGGCGTTTCTTCCCCGGGGTACTCCAGACACCTTCATTTACTGCACCTTCCCTTTTTACTCTCTTTAGTGTTCTGACACTCACTTCTGCAAAGAAGAAATACAAAATATGTAATTAATTCTTGGTATTCTTACGTAAAAATCCAAAGGCTTTTTATGGCATAATTTCACAACATCATTCAAAGCATAGTAAAAACTTACCGGTCATTAAAGCTATTTCTTTTAAGTACTGATTCTGGTTTATTATCCTATCTTTCTGCTCTAATTCAGTGAGATTTCCAATAGTTCTAACTATTTCATCAACTCCTTCGACATCTTGCAGATTCTCTGTTAAAGAAAGTTAATCGTTTTAAAATTACCAACAAAATACATCATAAATTAATTATGAGTATACGTAAAACATAGGTGATGTTATTAAAATAAATACGTTGACTGATGCAATGTACGAATGAATATAATTAGTTTTATTCAATACGAAGAAGCGTAAATAACTTATTTACAAGGATACGTAAAATTATAAATCAAAATTTTATTATGACGACTGTATAGGTAGGTGTTCAAAGTATCAAAATAATATTGTCTACTAACCTATGAAATTCAACACCACACGTAAACAATCTTGATTTTGTTTAAACGCGGCATCACGCTGTTGTTGTTTTTCGTTGAACTTGCCAATCATGCAAAACAACATCTTTCGTACACCACTTTTAATAGATTTGTTCATTTTAAACCGTAATTTAGAATCACAATTTTCACAAACGCATACAATTTGAAACCAGAGATACCGAACGACAACCTTGTCAAATTGACGTTGACGTTCCTACAGAGTTGCTATATAAAAAGTTCGCAAATAATTCCAGGGACTACTTTGCTTAGCCAGACTCTATAATCTATTACGGTATAAAAGAAGGTTACTAGCAGAGAAATCAAATCTATTAGTAGATTGATGGGCGTTAATGACACATTAATGATGCGATATCTTGTACGTGTTTACGGATTAATCTCCAGCGATTCACATTTTATGACGATAACATTACATCTGACGGTAGTTATGAGCTAAAAGCTCTGTAAACAGTTGTTGTAAAGCAAACAACCAATATTTCTAACCATCGTAGAGATGGGCGGATACAAATCGTATATTTTATTTTTATTATATTTATTAAGAACTAGCTGACCCGGCGAACTTCGTACCGCCTTAGCGTAAATTTGATGCACTACTTTATTTTGTATAGCTGACTTATCTTATGTATGCGTACCTATTCAATTTGAACTGGAATCTATAATATCCTCCATATAAAAATGAATACCTATTTCCCTGGTCTCGTCATACCTGAGAAGGACTTTACTAATTTTATTAAATAAAAAACTAAATATATATTTTCACAGCTCGCGGTTGTCTGTGGTGTCATAGATCACCACAGAGTTTTTTGTTTTAAATTGAATGACGTTGACATTCGTAACGCGCTTTTTTTAAAATATGCAAAATTAAATGTATATTTTTTTATCTTTCTGAGAGATTTTCTTAAAAAAAAAATCCGTAAGAACCTTGTACAGAGTATTAAAAAACTACAAAAAAAAAATCTGCCAAATCAGTCAAGCCGTATTCATGCTATGTCGTGACAACGGAAAACGGGTTTCATTTTTATATTTTTTTTCCGTAAGAACCTTGTACAGAGTATTAGAAAACTACAAAAAAATTATCAGCCAAATCGGTCAAGCCGTTTTCATGCTATGTCGTGACAACGGAAAACGGGTTTCATTTTTAAACGAATTTAATTTAAACGATTTTTAATACGTAAACTTCTAAACTGATTGTAAAACAATCAGTTTAAAGGTTATATTGATAAGTTTATATAATATATTGCTATATTTTAATTTATTATAGGTATATATTTTTTTTGAGTTTATATAGATGTTGAAACAATATACCCCTTAATCAAATGGAAATTTTTCCTCAATAAAAAAATGTGTCACGGTTTTTAGGTAAGAGGGTTTTATAGATTTCGAAAAATCCTCCTTATTTTTATAAAAAGGGGGGAAATGGGGGGTTTTTTTATAGAGATTGGTACTGATAAAGATGCTGCCAATAAAGAAAGAAAAAAAATATTTCAGTAGTGTCAAGTGGGAAATAATTTCCCAATATTTGATTAAGGGATATTGTATCAATAATCCTATATCGATCTTGGTAGAAACTATATATCAAGAATATCACTATATTCGTAAATCGTAAAGCGATTTGCGACGATGCGATACAGTATCGAGTTACAATATTAAAATATCAATATGTTGCAGCGAAGAGATTCAGTACAAGTAGTAAAAGTAGACAAAATAGAGCAAGCGATTTAGGACCGAGATGAACGATTGAACAGGTATATTCAAGATATTTTCAATGTTATATATTCTGAACTTTATTTTATTACATCATAATTATTTGTCTATGGATTTAAAATACGTGTTGATAAAATCTAATTTCAAGGCGGCTCGAGTGAACTGCGAAAATACGCTGTCTTAGTCGCTTGCAGTACGTAAAACAAGTGAGTGCGACTGATACAACAAATAAAATTAAAATATTAATGTACCCAGTATCTTATATAATATTAAATTTGAAAAATAAGAATCCTGCAGGACTCGAACCTGCACCCCCTGGGTATAAGCCCCAAGTGCTTTGCCAATTCAGCTATGGATTCGTATGCTGCTAGACTCGAAATTTCTCAACTCTTTTGTGCCAGCGTCGTAGGTATAAATATATATACCAAACGAACCTTACTTGGTTGGTACGAAAAAAAAGGCATAGCAAAGCTAAAATTTGCTTTAAAATATTACAAGTACCCAGTATCTGTCCCAGTACCTGTGTAAAGCATGAAGGAAAGCACATTTTAACACAAAATGCTATATGTGCAAAGTTATCGATATTGACGTATCTAAATCAAAAACATATTAAATCAGTCGCACAATATACAGATTCATAAAATATATAGTTTCACTAGATTTATTATCGGGTATCAATATATCGTATTGATGCGATATTTAGAAAAAAAAATATTTTCCCATCTCTTATTCTTTGGTATCTGTTTTCATGACTTTTCAATGCGTCAAAGCGGTTCATGAAAAGAATTTAATAAATCGTAGCAAAGCGCTACGATGTCGAAGCAAGATACGACATGTTAACGAATTTTAATATTGATAATAGTTTTTTGATTTAATTAAAATTGTATGTACTTAAATAAGTATGTATTTGGTCCGTTATAATTTGTATTTAGCTAAATTATTCATATTAAAACTGATAGTATAAATAGATAGACTGCTTCGATGGTCTAGTGTTACTCGTGAACTTTCCGTCAGGAAATTCTCAATAGCAGCACGGAGTTAGAATTGTACCCGGTGGCTGGCGATAGGCTCACCCCTAATCCCATCGGACCTAAACATAACAAGTGAAGTGTGGGTGTTGTACACCTCTGCCACAACCTTCTGGGTAATATAGGCGTGATGTTATATTAAAGCTGATAGTAAAGTCGTTTGGCCATACCAGACAATTCACATTTTAATCGAACTTAAGAAAACGTGATAAAATTTGACCTTTTGACGCTATATTGTCTGACCCGAGCTGTCTACCTTAAAACCTGATGAGGAACGCTTAAATGTGGGAACGCCCACAACTAAATATTGCCTTAATATTCTGTACACGTGTTTGTTAGAAAAGCGATCAATTAATATGATTGATATTGTTTATAACCAATGCAACGTAAATGTCTTTAGTGCCAAACATTTATGGTTTTGACATGTGGGTTATTAATTCTTGCTTCCTGAACACTTAACAACACCTATATGAGTTACGTTATGCCTGTATCAATTAATAATTCACACACAACATCCATAGCAACCAAAATGTTGGTCGGCACTACTCGGCATACCTTTTTTTTGATAATAATGTCAAAACAAGTGAAAAAGTTTGAACTTGTGTAAAGATCTAAATTTACGCGTCCGCCTTGTTTAAGCCAAATTATCTCGTCTCACTTGTCCATATTTCACCTCTCCTAAAACCTCTTTTGATTGTTTTGACCATGTCATTTTTGGAATGTAGACAAAAAGTTTAAAAGTATTGAGAATCAGGACAATCAAGTTCATGACCAGTATAGGTTAATTTATAGGTAAATGTATAATGCTTAGGGTACGATAGGACTGCCATACGCTGTGCTTTTCAAAAGTTCCCTAAAATTATACAGAATAAAAAAAAACAGAACATTCAAGTTTAGCCATCATGGAGCTACACAGGTATTATTCATGCAAATCAGTCAGTACTTAATATTCGTTTAATTCAAATCATAACATCTAAATTTGGTTAGACTCCTGAAATAATTTCCTCTATTCCGCATTGCATATATTATTTATTGTTTTGTAAGTTGCAAGTACTAGACAGGCAATAAACTATTTGTTTGAAATAGAAGTATTCGTAAAGTGAAACGGCATCTTTGTATAGTTTTAATAGAATTTAACTTAATCTGATATTCATCTTTGGTATAGACGTGTAGAACAGAACTCTTAAAAGAAATCAAATATAATCCTACCGAAACCAGTTTGTTTACTTTCAGCACTCTCACTCAGAAGCTGAGTTATCTTCTAACTCTGAAGATAGAATGTAAAATCACAGTGTCGAGATCGACGCGGACAAAGTCTACCTAGTTTTGAATATAACTATATATGTAATCAGATGATGATGATATTGGATACAGGATATAAACTAACTGACAGTCTTTCATCGAGTCGTAATTAAATTTGCCATTTAATGAGCTGTTATTTCATTATAAGTGGTACTTAATCAACCAAATTTACAGGAACATAAAACGTATTAATAAAATATTACTGCCTCAACAGTACCACAGTTCTCATCATTCATTTAAATATTTATGGTGTTTCTAGAATTTTCATGGCATCTTGCAATCATTATAATTATTATTACAATCACATAGTTGTATTTTAACTAATATAATAAAACTAAACAGAAGAGTTCGTTTGTTTGAAACATTTGAATTTATTTGATTACAATAAAAGCACGATTTTTAAGAAAGAAATTTTTTAAACTAGCTAGCTAAGCTTAGTTACAGAGCTGCTGAATGGAGAAAACAAATTTCGATTTATCTTGCAAAAACAATCGCTCTCACTAAGGTGTAACTGATGGTGTACCTATCATAAATGTATATTTATATCATAATATATACATAGTTAATTATCTTTTACCATTAACCAATGTAATATTATTATTAGATACCTATTGTTATACACGAGTGAATCCGCACTGGGCAGCTAGTAACATTATTATAATCGTCAGTGATACACAATATCAGTGTCTCCACTTTATTAGCCTCATTTCATGTCCACGGGATTAGGGCTGATGACTGAGCCCGCGAAAGTAATAAAATGAATACCTTATCAAAATATAGGTAAACAGAAGCCAAATGCCAAATTTTTTAGTTACATACTTAAAGTCATCAGTGATCATTCGATTTCTCAGTGATCATTCGATTTCTAGTGAGAACGGTCGCGTCATACTTGTGCTCGGGTAAAACGCTGACGCTGCAAATTCCGTCGCGTGTGGCCGTCACGGTCGTCGCGATGACCCAGTTACCGATAGTGAATCATGAGTGTTTATGTTAATAAACATATCTTTTAGTTATTTATAACTTACCAACTTCCGTCCGTGGCTCCGCCTGCGCGGTAGTTGGTAATAGATAATCATGGCCTCGCCAAACAAAGTCACTTTGAGATTGAGCACCGAATTGGAACATGAATTATTCGGCTGGTATAAGCAAGAGCACGAAGCACGCTTACAACTGGTAGCAGAAACCAAAGACCTTCGTGGTCAAATAGAAATGCTTAAACAACAGTTGCATGTTATTCAGGAGCAAAAGATTGCAAATCCAGTGTTGGAATGCACTAACAGTGAGAAATGTCCTGATAAAGTCGAATATATGACTGATGAGGAAGATCTAGCGCGAGAGACTGAGTGGGTAAGACAAAAAAGCAGGAAAAAAAGGAAACTGAATATTTCACTGTCCCCACAAGCACAAGGAGCTGACACCAGCGTAAAGCTACCAGAAAAACCTAAGGTTAAAAAACCACTCCCACCACCACCTATAGTAGTAGAGAACATTAAGGACTACCAAAAGTTCTACGATATTCTTTCGACGAATGTGACAAAAGACTCCTTCTTAGCCAGAACTCTAAACGGAGACGTCGTTAAAATAAATGCCAGAGATGAAGATTCGTATAGGTCGATCGCCAAATGTATGTCGCAAAACAACTGTCTTTGGCACTCTTACGAAAACAAACAAGACAGGCCGATAAGAGTAATGGCAAAAAACTTGCATTCCTCGTGTCTGCCGGAGAGAATCGTAGAAGATATTGGATCAAAAGGATTCAAAATCCTGGAAGCAGTGAACAAACTAAGTTGGAGGACCAAAACCCCGTTCAACATGTTTATGCTTTCATTCGATAAAGATGAAGATGTTAAGAAAATCTATAGCATTAAGTCTATATTGGGTTGCAAAGTAGACATTCAACCTCTAAAGACATCTACACTTATTCCACAGTGTAAAAGGTGCCAAGCTTACGGCCACACCCAAAAATACTGTTCGAAAGAACCCAGGTGCGTAAAGTGTACAGGTAAACACTTAACGGCTGACTGTCAGAAACTGCCTGATTCTAAACCAAAGTGTGTTCACTGTGGTGAACCACACCCAGCCAACTATAGAGGGTGTTTGGTTGCCAAGGAGCTACAAAACCTCAAAAACAATGCTATTAAGCAGAAAAAAGTTACCCCCACCCCTCAGCCTAAAAGTGCTCCCAAAGATATAGCACGCTATTCACAGCGCACCACCAACAGTATATCCTATGCTGAAATGACAAAAAACCATCATTTACAACGCCAACAACCACAGGTGCAACCCAACCCAGCAAACTCTAATACTGATGATAATATCAAAAAAATTCTCAACCTCCTAACGACTTTCGATGAAAGGTTGAAGAAATTAGAATATAGCTCCAAGGTACCTACTTCAAAATAAAAATGAATAAGCACTTGAAAATCATGGCGTGGAACGCAAATGGACTGCTAAAGCATCGTGACGAGCTCGAAGCGGTTCTACATGTGGAAAACATCGATGTGTGCCTTATATCAGAGTCACACTTCACCAGAGAATCCTATATAAAAGTTAAAGGTTACGAATGCTATCATGCATTGCACCCAGATAACACTGCCAGAGGTGGCAGCTCAGTTATAATAAAAAAGGATCTTAATCACTATTTTCAACATAAGTGTGAAGATAAATACGTACAAACTGTAGCTGTATGCATTCAAACCAAGCGCTATAACCTCACCGTAGCGGCCATATACTTTCCACCAAAATATGCACTAAAAACTGAGCAATACAAAAATGTCTTAAATGATCTCGGTAACACTTTTATACTTGGTGGAGATTTCAATGCTAAGAACACACACTGGGGATCTAGATTGACCACAACAAAAGGAAAAGAACTGTTATGCGCTGTTAGAGAAACAAAGTGTAACGTCATTTCAACAGGGAAACCGACTTACTGGCCCACCGATAACCAAAAAATTCCAGACTTGATAGATTTTTTTATATATAGAAATATCTCATCTGGAGTCTTGCACATCAAGGAAGGTTATGACATGAATTCAGACCACTCCCCCATAATTTTAACACTAAGTGCGAACATAATGCCTAGAGAAAAATACCCCACCTTAGTAAATAAAAATACTGATTGGGATAGCTTCAAGTTGGACTTAGATGATTCTATTGATCTCAAAGTACCACTTAAAACCACACAGCAACTAGATACTGAAATATATGAATTCATGTCTAATATCCAGCGCTGCGCTTGGCAAAACACACCTGAAATTAAAAGAAAACAGGTGAGTCATTCTTATCCCATTGAAATAAGAAATCTCCTCGTCCAAAAACGGGCACAGCGACGAAAGTGGCAGCAAACGAGATATCCGCCAGATAAAACCCTATTGAATAACCTGACAAAAAAACTCAGTAAAGCAATACAGGCATTTAATGACGAAACCACAAGTACCTACCTCAGACAACTAACAAGCTCTAAGGCGACAGATTACTCTCTATGGAAAGCTACAAAACATGTTAATAAACCCATTGTTCATGCTTCTCCCATCAAGCAAATTAATGGACAGTGGGCCTCAAGTAACCAACAAAAAGCATCAAGATTCGCAGATCATCTGGAACAAATTTTTCAACCAAATGATGAAGAAATTGATGAAGATATTTTGTTTGACGAAACATCAGCAGATGAATTAGAAATTAAACTAGTCACGCCAAAAGAGGTTTACTTTGAGATAAAACATCTAGCCCACAAGAAATCACCTGGATATGATCTTATAACGGGTGAAGTGCTTCAAAATCTTCCTCGAAGAGCTATTGTCAAACTAACTACGCTAATCAATGCTACGTTCAGATTAAAACATGTATCAACAATCTGGAAAGTTGCTGAAGTGATAATGATACCCAAGCCAGGGAAACCACCACATGAGGCTGCGTCATACAGACCTATATCGCTTCTACCAATTACCTCAAAACTGCTAGAAAAGCTTCTATTGAGACGATTGAAGCCTCTTATAGAAGAACGAGAATTGATTCCTGACTACCAATTTGGATTCAGAGCTAACCACTCTACAGTTGATCAAATTCATCGTATCACCAATACTATAGAAAAGGCTCTAGAAGAAAAGAAAGTCTGTTCTACAGTTTTCCTGGACGTAGCACAAGCGTTTGACAAAGTGTGGCATGTAGGTTTAACTTTTAAGTTAAGAAAGATGCTTCCAAGACAGTTTGTTGAGTTACTGGAATCATACCTTAAAGAAAGGATGTTTAGAGTAAGACAAGAAGATGCGTATTCGCAACTGACGCCAATAAAAGCTGGAGTACCACAGGGAAGTGTCCTTGGTCCCGTTCTGTACCTACTGTACACCTGTGATATTCCAGAGCTAGAAAACAATATAATTGCCACATTCGCGGATGACACAGCTATCATGGCTACAGGAGTCACTCATGCAGAAGCTGTGGAAAAGGTTCAAGCTGCCGTCAATACCATTGTTTACTGGACAAAGAAGTGGCGTATAAAACTAAATGAATCCAAATCGATACATATAGACTTTACTAACAAAAAGGCCAACTATCAACCGGTATATCTGAATCACCTTATAATACCGTATGCGAACTCAGCCAAGTACCTTGGTATGACACTAGACGCAAAACTTCGCTGGAAGGCTCATGTCAAAAAGAAACGCAGTGAGTTGGAACTTCGCTATAGAAAAATGTACTGGTTGCTGGGTAAATATTCTACGTTGTCGGTGCATAACAAAATACTTATTTATAAACAAGTCCTCATGCCAGTGTGGACTTATGGTATACAGCTCTGGGGCTGTACCAAACCAAGTAACATCCAAATAATCCAAAGGTTCCAGAATAAAGTATTAAGGGGAATTGTGAATGCACCCTGGTACATCAGAAATGAGGATCTCCATCGTGACATGAAGGTGAACCTTGTCGCCAGTGTAATACAACAGTATGCTGAAGCTCATGAACGACGACTTCTTCAACACGTGAATGTCGAGGCCATCCAGCTCCTTGACACCACAGACATAGTTAGAAGACTTAAAAGGACGAAACCTTTTGAGCTAGTTCAGTGAAATTAGTGATTCAAGTGGTTTAGTGCTACCTTAAAAGAACACAAGAACAAAGTGTCATTTTCGATAATAGAGACAATAAGATAGGGGTTAATGGACACATTCTTAGCAAAAATTAATTTAGTAGCTTAGGTCAAAATTAAATTACTCATTAGTCTCTAATGTTATATCTAGACTAGATTGTAATCTTTATGACTTATCTAATTGCTTAGAAACGTCATTAAAAAAAAAAAAAAAAAAAAATTCAAAGTTTTATGGGCAAGTCCATTTTTAAAGTACAAAAACATTTTTTAATAAGTCTATAAGTAAGACAAAGCGTCATCAGTTCATTATATATCTAAGGTCGTGTAACGATCAATTAATCTATTCAGCATCATTGTTTTAATGCAGACAGAATGTAAGCCAGCCATTTAAAGGTACACCCTCTCTAGACGCAAAGTTATATGTAAAAGAGTTTTTACCTTTTGTCTTGCGTCTATCTGCGTTATTGTCTATTCATTAATCATCTATTGTCGATTGAAACTTATTTGAGTGGCAAGTGATAGTACGGCCCCAGTACATAATCCTAATCATAAAATAATGTGTTCTCTTCAATCGTCATACACCCATGTTAAAACATTTTATCTTCTGCTTGCACTGACTATGGTAAGAATATAATTCGGATGCTGTGAAAATAATCGTTAAAAGTAATAAAATAAACTGCAACAAATATAAAACAGCATCTACCGAATTAATCTCAAAATATGACCGTGCCAAAACGTTATGTCATAAGTAATTAAAATGATGAAGAACCTACGTGTGCACCGCGTAAATAAATGTCTCTTAAAAACTCTCTAATGGTTTGTATGCAAATATAACATAATTAAACGTAAACATTAAGTTTATTATTTATTATTCTTATATTAGTTCGGACAAACATAATTTTAACACGAAGATGATGCTCTGTACCTATCTAAAGCTAGTGCCCAAAATTCTCCTACAAATCAAAATGATTTTATTTTCAACAACTTTTGTATATCCAATTTTAATGATTAATTGTGCATAAATCACCCATGAATCTTAACTCTCACTAAACCGCTTCAGCACTATACTCAGATATTTATGATAACTAATTTGGACTTGAACAGACTTTTCTGCCGAAAATAATTCTTAAATTGTTTTTTTGTATTGATATTATATATTTTATTTTATTGTATTTATATGTCTGTAAACTTTGTGTCTGCTGTGTGTTGCTATCGCTCTCGCTTTCACTTGCGCTATCGCTTTCGCTCTCTCTCTCTATTGCTTTCGCTATCGCTCTCACTATCGCTCTCTCTATCACACTCGTTATTGCTCTCGTTATCGTTCTCACTATCTCTCTCGCTCTCACTATCGCTCTCTGTATTGTTGTCTCTATCGCTTTCGTTATTGCTCTCGCTATTGCTCCTGCTATCGCTCCCGCTATCGCTCCCGCTATCGCTCTCGCTCTCTCTGTTGCTTTCACTGTCGCTCTCACTAACGCTCTCGCTATCACTCTCGATATCGCTCTCGCTATCACTCTCGCTATCGCACGCGCTATCGCTCTCCCAATCCCTATTACTTTCGCTATCGCTCTCACTATGGCTCTCTCTATCGCTCTCGTTATTGCTCTCGCTCTCACTATCGCTCTCTCTATTGCTCTCTCTCTCTATCGCTTTCGTTATTGCTCGCTATCGCTCTTACTATTGCCCACGCTTTTGCTGTCGCTGTCACTCTCCCAATCCCTATTACTTTCACTCGCGCTTTTGCTGACGCTCTCGCTGTCGCTGAAGCTCTCGCTCTAATATATACCAAAATAAAATAAGCCAAACGTTACAATAAGAACGCATAGCTTAAAACGGACTAACTTTTAAAACTTCGTGCGATATTCAAATCTGAGTGTCTTGAGAATACCTATACAACGTCGTATCACATGTTTTGTGTAGGGTAGGACCGAAATGGTCCTCCTCCTTTAAAAAAAAAACTGAACAATTTGTGGCTATCGGCTAATTTGCGGCAAAGAAATGATAAAGCATATGGCACATAGGGCACTGATATGTTTTTTATATTATTTAAATTGAATACTAAAATTTATCTGGAAAATTGCCAAGGTTTTTTTTAATAGGTATCTGCTTGTTTTGATTAATCAGAATATTATATTTTATTGAGGAGGAGGTGATAAAGATATACATACACGTCAAATATATCTGCGTTTGAAGGTTGTATACCTACAGCCAGGTCACTCTACTACGGTACTAGCAAATATTTAAAGTACATTTAATAATTTTGCCTCAAATCTCATTTATTTACATTAGTGTTAAAGAAAAATAGAATATTTATAGCATATTGTTAAACTATTGGCACAAAGTTATATCAATTAGTTTGTAACCCGTCCGTATACAAACGTTGGTCAATGGGCCTATGAAAAGCATCATTAGTTTCTGTACGTATTACACTCATTAATTGTCACCTCGAGCTCTCCTTGATCTCTTTGGATCATGCACAGAAAGCTTAATTATTAATTTATTCGTATCTTAGACAGACACAACTACGAAATAACCTATACTTATTACCTATCAGGTATTTGTTATCAAAGCTAAACATTTAGACTTAATTAATAGAAATGACCACCTGCCCTTAACTAATGGCTATTTCTATTCCTTCAGACAGTCTTCTCACTCAATGATCTATATTCTGTATAATAACTATTTCTTTTACCCATAAGACAAGTTGATCAGTAGAATAAAAAACGCCAGTAATAGCACTGTAACTAATTCAATGTATTGTAGAATATAGTAGAATACAATATCTTCTTGAATCCTAAAATCATTTGGATTCGTGGCGGTACACAGTTGTGGCATATTGTTACTCCTTTTATGGTGAGACTTATTTCTAGCTCATTATAGAAGCATTTATCACTATGTTGTCTCAACGTAATGGAAACACTCTAAAATAGTAACAGTATGTTCTCAACGATTTGCATCATTAATATCTTGAATGTTTTGGCTACAATTGTTTGGACCTACCATCATAAATACGTAGGCAGTATTTATAAAACAAACGCTTGTAGAGTTGTGCGTAGGAACACTGACTGACTGTACGGCGCGGCGGCGTAGAGACTACCGAAGACTCCGTGCGCGAACGTACACACTGTCCACTTTCGATTGTACTTTTTATTAGATCAAAATCTCGTCTTATTTTCATTTCTGTCACAATAATGCAATATAATGTCTACGTGAAGTAGGTAAATATTTTATGAACATATTTGTTTGACAGATTTAGGAGACAGAGGTGATTCTAAAGTATTGCATTGTTTTTCTTCTCGAATCATTTAAATCTTTAAGCTTGTTTTGAAGTCTGATAATTTCATATTAACTTACTGACCTTCTTTGGACACACAGCCCGCCAGGACAACCTCGAGAAAACTTATAATGGTTGGCAGCACTGAAGGAAAGAGAAGTAGAGGCAGAGCCCCTACACGATGGACAGATGCCATAAGAGACACCACGGGTGCCAACATCCAGGGGCAATACAGCTAGCCCAAAGCAGAGGAACTTGGAAAGATATATTAAGAGCAGCATTCCAGGTGGTCACAACCCACAGCCATGAGCAACTGACCATAATCACCACCACTATCTGGCTAAACAATTTGAACGCACTATTTGTTAAGCTAAACGGCTTTGACGTCATTTATTATCCAGTGTAGGACAGAGTGTAATAAAACGAAACAAATTAGAACTGGGCAATAACGTGGGACATTATATCGGTATTGTTGTCATCGCCAGAAGTATAGTTTTTATTATGATGTACAGATGGCTCACATACGATGTGGTACAATGTTTTGGTAGATAAATTGCATAATAATGTCACAAAGAACTAAGAGTTGAAATCTATCACGAGAACAATGATAACCTTATAACTTACAACAGGTAGCATTGTCGACTTAATTATTTTGAAATATTGAAACAAAACTATTATTGGCCTAGCTACGAAAAGGCTACGAAATGGTTACGAACTTTAAATTGACGCTTCTGTAAAGAAATGCACTTAACACTTAACACTGAACGCCTACTTCACTGAACAGCTTTATTTAAAAAGTTGAAAATATGTTACGGGAATAAGCAATTTCAGATCCGCACTTATTGCTGCTGTAACATAGAACACATTCGTATAAATGCGAAATACGTATGTCGTGCTAATCACGAGCCACTATGTGAACAGTCTACACTAATACATTATTTGTACCATTAGTCGTATGCCACGTCTGAGGAATGACATCTCGAACGTTTCATTCTAGACATTTTTCGAAGTCCCATCTTTATAAATACGCCACGTTTTAGTCTTGTGGTTGTTCTGACGGTTGATTTAATTTTAAGCCAAATATACTAATAGATATTATTTACAAAGAGATCAATAGGTTGGATTTGTTGCAGACTTCCGTCAGTATTTGGGTTAGGCTTACTTTATGATTATTTTCCAGGTTGTTTTCTATAGAGAAATATTTGGGTTATATAAAAATATAGATAAAAATACATATTCTCACTAAACTGTTTTTTAATCAATTACAAAAAAAAGTCAAAAATTCAATGGAACGTAGTCAAAAATTAATCGATAACCTCTAAATCCGTAGCTAAATGTGGTTGAAAGGCGCAACACACAAATAAGGAAAAATGATGCAAAAAATAAACACTGTAAAAGCTGTGTATCCACCTCATTCCACAGGCTAATTTATTATCATGGTCTTTTCCTTCTAAAAATTTTAAATAACGAATGCCATCAAGAATCCACCTAAGAAAGTGTGGACTAGAGATAACTATAACATTGTAAGAATATCCAAAATTCCGGAGAAAACAAAGGAAACAGAATCCGTGTGCCATCGGAAGTTGTTTTTAAGTCTGATCTTCAGTTGTTTATAGCAATTCTATTATTATCACTTGAAAGCGAGCCAAAATTCGATAAAACGTGATGTTTCAGGGTGATGCACGTGGGAAGTATGACGCCATAGCAGTACACATACCTAAATAAGTAGGGTTACCCAGTGAAAACAAAACTGACGTGTATAACAATAGTAAGGATTTATTAAGTAATAAAAGGTTGTATGTGGGTTCGAGTAAACAATGCAGTTTTCCCCTTAGCTTGCACCAATTTTACTGTTACCTAGTACTGCTGTGGTACAATTTGGTTGATTTAACGTTGATCTCTAGAATATTATAGAATAATATCTCATCTACAAACATTTCAGGATCATTGGAGTAAGCTTACAAAAATAGCTATAAATAATTGATAATTGTGGTAAACCTCCGAAGGCATATACGGGCCCAACGGGTACGTCCGTTTACACCAGACCGGCTAGCATACTAGCCGCTAGATAGCTACATGCTAGCCGGTCTGGTGTACACGGACGTACGCCCGCAATATGTATTGAATGTTTAAGAGACGATTATAAAATAAGTATAAGTGGTAACCATGGTCTCTATTTATAACTTCTTTGTGCTTATTTCCATTTGGAAAAAAGATAAATATTTTATTAACTTATGTATAGCAAAATAACGTTTAAAGAAAGATTCACTTAAGATTATATTTTTGATACAAGAAATTAATGTAGGTACTTTGAGTAATGATTGGTACACATTATTCGAGGTAGCCGCGTACATCATTAGTCTTTCATAGGCCATTTAACAGGACACATCTAGCTTCTAACAAGGTGACTCTATTGTCATTGAAAAAATAAAACCTCAAAAAATAAATCACAACAGCCCTGAAAGACTACAACACGTGAAAATACAAATTCACATTAGTAAAAAATATATTTTCATGTGGCATTTCCATCAGTAAATTGTGAGTAAATGTCTAACAATGATAAATAACCGTTTTATGTAATGGCATCGATATTTTATGTAATGTTATTATGTAAACAGAAAGAATTCGAAACTGTGAGGAGTTTGTTGGCAAGACAATCGAATGGACTTAAGAGGGAATAATTGCTTGGCAATTCTATAATATTATTGAGATTTTATCTATTTTTTTCAATAACTAAAAATATTTTGAATGTACTTATATGTAGCACATGACTTTCTGTATTTTATTATTGTTGTAGTGATATATATAAATAAATTGTCTATTGTGTATCAGTTCAAGGACACGGTGGTGGCCCCGCCAAGACTAGCCAACGAAGCGAAGGGCACTACCTACCTATTTTCGAAATGTTTTGTTATTTAATCTGCTTCCTAAAGAGTACTGCAGACACTTGTATATCTTTTCGTACCTGTATTATAAAGTCTTTTATTTTTCGTAATTATATTTATATTTTTTTCTTTTTTTACAAGTTAGTATTTTCTTCTATTTATACAATAGGAAACGAACCAGGTAAATTCGTAGTCTCTACGATTTCGTAGAGCTACGCTACGAATCTAATACAATATGCGATAAAATGTTTTCATTCTGTTTGATTCCTTATTTTAGTTATATATATTCTTTTAATGAATTCTCCCTTCCCTTTCTTCCCTCAAAAAAAAGTTTTACAGTAAATCGTGAGTCACCTCAAGTGTATTAAGGTGGTAAATGAGATTATTTCATAGATTTTAAAACTTAAAAACTTTTTGATGAAGTCATCATTAAACAAATAATATAATTATTTTAATTTGAACGTTCATAAAAATATGATTACCGTCGTGGTAGTTATTATATATAGCAGTTTTGCTGTGGTAGCAATATCGAGGTTTTAGTAGCGATCCACTGTCTACGAAATATCGTCGGATAAAAATAATGGCACCAAAACTCGAGGTTACCCGTCGGCAATGGCGCCAACCTTGTTATCTTTCCACAAAAATAAAATCTAATAAATTCATAAAACACGTTTCTGTAATAAATCGCTAACGATGTCCAGAGTTTTAGAAACATCCTGTTTTTAGTATGTTTCCATCCAGTTGTGACGCATCTGTGTTTTTACGTAAAAAGGTAAATAAATTGAATTTTAAATCACCTACCAAAATCTCTGAAAGACGTCACAAGTACTAGACTATTTAAGAAAGGTTTGAGGGACCATCTTGGGCTTAAATTTTATTACAATGCACCTTAACGATATAGCATTACCCTAAGATGCCTCGCTTATCGTAAAAAATGTAGCTTGCAACGTTAGTGTTGTGCATGATTTTCTGTGTAATTCTGTTGTATATTTAATTTTTATTTTTATGTTTAACTATTGTTTTGTTGCTATTTATGTGTACAATTTGCCCACCTAAAAGGTAGAATTTGACAGACTGCAATTGTAATGTATAACAACTTTTATAACTCATGTTCATGTAAATAAATGATTCTTATTCTGAATCTAAAATGTCTAAATTGAAAAACCTTTAACGCCCGATTGGCACCTCGCGTTAATTCACACTGATTTAAAAATAGCAGAAGTTATTATTAGTTACTGGTTACCTGATCGTCAGTATTGGCGATTTCAGATGATGTTATTTCAAAGAAATTATAGATTTTTAGCTTGTTCTGAATTTGTTTATAATTAAATGATTTTTAATTTATCTGTATATGCGTTATTAATAATTTAAAAGCCTCTTGTTTTTGTAAATTAAGTTTAATAATAAATATAAATATAATATAAAATTGGTTATGAAATAAATTTTAATAGAATGTTGTAAAGTAAAGGCAGTAGAGTCACAGAGAACGTGCTCGTGAAAAAGCTCGTGATAGTTAGTGTAACCTCATTAAGATAAAATGTTTTTTTGCCATGTTCTGATCTTGATGATTGGTGAGTGCAAACTGCTGCAACTGCTCGATGTGATGATTAATTTTTTTTTCTAAATTTTAGGTCTATCCTTACCAGGAAATAATTCTTAAAAATAACTTTGTGGTTACACATACTACTTAGTTAAATCTAGGCACTAAACGCATAAAATGCTCGTTTTGTATATCAACACACGATCAACAAGCATCCGTATTATCCTACGTCTCATCATTGCTGCAATTCATGTGCCGAACAAGTATTAAGAAGGGTTACGTATTATAATATCTAAAAGTATTCTAACTATTATTGAAATGACTACGATCATAAGACCTACTGTTTAAAAAACCTAAAGGTCATTTCACAGATTTTTATGATAACTAATGGATGAAATCCATAATGGACGATTCACCTACGGTTTATTTAACTATAATTAATTAAGTTAAGGTTGAATTAATTAATGGACTATTCACCTACTGTTGATATATCTGTGGTTAATATTTATATAGGAAATCACAAAAAAACGTTGAATCATAGTTATATATAATTAGATACAAATGAACAACGAACAAATTTAAAGATTTGAAGCAATAGCTTGCAATAATTCCACATGTGAGTATTCCGGGATTTCTTTTAGAATACCTTCAAGTTTTTGTAACTTATGCTCATTCTTGGATTTCCTTTTCTTGTTTGTAAAATAGGTTCAAATAATTATAAAAATTAATAGGTAGGTTAGGTTAGAAACATGAAAGACAACGCACGAGCCGAGCGAGCGAAGCGAGCGTGCCGCGGAGCGGCCGGCGAAGTGCCAGTAAAATCATTATAAGCCGTAACTATCATTATGCCATAACATCATTTCCCACCAAAATTGCTTGTAAGAAAGTTTAAAATAATTATAAAAATTAATAGGTACGTTAGGTTAGAAACATGAAAGACAACGCACGAGCCGAGCGAGCGAAGCGAGCGTGCCGCGGCAGCGGCCGGCGAAGTGCCTGTCTAATCATTGTAAGCTGTAACTATCAAATGCCATAACATCATTTAGGAACAATTTTGAATGTCCCGTCCATGATCCAATATTCACTTTTTGCTAAGTAGGTCATTAAGGCTTTAGTGCTAAACAGCATTACTCTTTTATTTCCGAAAACTTTGCTTTTAATTAAAAATTATTCCCCGTCTCCAGTTGTAACTGCTTCTTCGTTAACTACAAAATCAAATTTTGTTGGTACTTTAATAGTCAACATAGCTTTCTTTTTTTCACGATTAACTATTTGTCTCAGGGCGTCTTTTGATGGTAAATTAATTGAAATGTCAGCACTAGTAGATGCCAAATGATGTTGAAATAATTGACAAGTCTTAGTTATTGGAGAAGCCTTAATTTTAATAGGCGAGTCGTCCATTAGATATTTCATGTGTAGTGGAAATATCTAATATTTTAAAAAATCATTAGGTTAATCGTTCGTTAGTGAGATTAATTTTAGTTTAATCGACATTATGTAAATAAAACAGTACTTGAGTTCACCAATATGTGTTATAAACATATATAAATCAACCGTAGTTATTTCAAAAATAGATAGAATACTTTTAGATATTATAATACGTAACCATTAAGAAGACTATGTAACCCAATGTAATTTTACTGTCTCGACACTGGACTCAACGAATGTATCGACAAATAATCCTGGTATTCTTTAACGTCATGATTAATGAAGCAATTACAATCAATCAGTGGCAGGTTCAAGTCCCAGAAGCAACGCCTGAGCTCGTAAAGTTCATAACAAATGGGTGTTATCTGATAGTAGACCACAAACAAACCTGACTCATATGGTCGGAATGTGAAGTTGATTCACCCACAAATTGTATAATCTCAGGTGGACGCCGTTTCGCTGCTATTTTAGTACTTTCATGGACGTTATATCTGTAGGTGCACAGTACATATACATACAAATGTACTCTATACTAGTGGGTTTTAATCATTTGCCCAGAATATTCTATTTGTGAATAAAATGTTGCATTTACGGACAGCACAACCTGCTTGGTCACTCCACGCTATGTCTACTCACGTAAGCTTATGTCTGTATGCAAACCCACACACTTGAGAAGGTAGATTTGCTCACCAGTTGTAATATCTTGAGTTTCAGGGATACATACTAAACAAACTATAGATAGCTAAAAACTTTGGGATTCCTTTTTAAGAAAAAAGTGTTACTAAAAAGGTTAGGCCAAAGACATTTATGTCTGGTTAAGCCATAATAAACAACATATAATAAGTTATTAAATCATTTTGATTAATAGAATAAAAATAAAGTGGTGGTTACTGAACCATAAGATAAATAAAAACATACCCAAAAAAACAGAAGTAATGATTATTTAACTGAAGCCTTTAGATACATTAGGTAAGATAAGATTCTTAAGATACAAATTAAGAAAAATCGTGTAAACTAAACTTAAACATTTTTTGTCATTTAATAATTAAATAAAGTTTTATTTAACTTGCTAAAAAGCTGATGTTTTTCTGATCTTAAAAATAATATATTACGACATAAAACGAAAACATTACCTTGAATTTTAAGTCTTGACACAAATAGAGTAAAATATAAAATCTTTTACCTAGATAAAAGCGTCACTATTTAAAACCAGACAAAATGTTACATTACAAGATATTTTTTGCCAGAACAATCTAAATTCCGTTTTTAAATTATAACCATTTTGAAGCTTTAGTATTTATTAATTACTTATTTTTATGCACTCCGTATGTCCTTTATAAATTAAATAAATTTTTACATTAGATAGAACGCCAGAAGCAATAACAGTATCCAATTGTCCCAATGACAAGGCCAAATACACACATATACTCACTCAAAAACACACCCGTCTCAGAAGAAATATTTGCGAATTACACAAAGATTTGACCCATGCGGGGATCGAACCCACAACACCATTATATAATAAAGATGATAAAATTATCGTAAGGGAGACCGGAAAATTATTGAACACGTATCTGAGGTTCCGGATAGATCTTATACGACCCATAAAATATAACCTAAACGAATTTTAAAGTAACACAAGTTACACTTAAAAAAAGAACGCAGCTGTCACTTTGATTTATGTGTGTTACATGCTTATCTAACACCTGTGAAATTAGGGCTAAAAGTTATCTTTAAAATGTAAACTCATAGAAAATCTCTGAATTGGTTTTTTTTGTGTAATGAGTTAGTTCCGATTGTTGTTAAAATAAATAACAAGATTAACGATCATCATTGATTGAAATTACCAATAAAACTTCAATAAAAATAAACTAACATTGTTTCGATACCACTTTTTATTATTGTACATACCAAATAATTTTGTACCAATTACGTGTTTTTTTTTCATCAATAAAAAAATTAAGTAACTTAATCATCGTCTATCAAAATTGCATCCGGGAACGATAGGCACATATGTACACACGTGCAAAATAAAATGTTTGTTGAATGCTTTGGGCGGGCGTGGTGTAGGGCGGGCGGGGAGAGCGGGCGGCGGATCGCGGCGCTGGCTGGCTCCCGCGGGCAGTGCTCGCCCGCCCTGGTCCGACACTCGACGTCGGCTCGTCAACGAAACCACACTACTCTTTTAATCACGACCATTATTTAATCGGTAAGACACTGCCCAGTGTTCCAACGCTAAATCTAAGGGTTGTGCCTGAAGTGTACCCCGCGCGGGGAGTTCGCGCACGCTCTTTACTCTCACCCCTAGTGCGTGCTGTCTCGCTCTCTCGTTGCGCAATTATCGCTCCGTCTCGTTCGTTCAATCTGGTTCGTATATCGCGGGTGATCAGCCAAACGGTAACATTCGTTCAGCGACACGTAAGTTCCTTACAAGTTTTTCGCAAGTGCCTTCGATACAGGTGAATAAAAACAAAGTACCCATTATCAATTATTATTTTCAACAAAATAAAATCAACCTAGTGTTCAGTGAAAAGTTTCATAAAGTGACATTTAAAAGTAAAAATGAATAAATGTTCTAGAACCCAATTGATATTGAAATCCATTTAAAAACATCGAAAACTATAGTCCAATTTCAGTTTTGCCAAACAAGTTTTTTTTAATGCGGTTTTCTGTTAATAAGCATACCTATATTCATTTTTCCTGTATGTTTTCTGAAAAGACAAGTATCTATTTAAAAGAGTAAAATCATCCAACAGTGTAGATAATATTTGTAAAATACGTTTTATTAGTAGTATCTAAGTACACGCTTAATAAATAACGACCCAAACAGGCGATTCTTTGTTTTATGTATTGTAATGTTATCAAATAGGCCACTTTTTTACGGCCGACAATCAAACATTTTTTAATCAAATCTTATGTAAACATGTTACCATTTTAGGCAAGCATACAGGCAGATATTTCATACAGTCATAAATCGATTAGTAGAGTAGATGCGTGTGCGCACCTGTGCACCCAGCATACTTAAATACGAGAATGCTGTGAATCCGATCCGCCGGCCGCACGCCTATTTTCGGCCGCACGCATCCCGCGCCAAATTTGCAATCCCGCCAAACGACGCGCCTTCATGTATTTTTGTAACCGTTTCATAATCAACTAGCTTTTTTTTAAAGGCTAATCCAATTTTTAACAGATTTAACCTTCAGTTACTATTTGAATACCAAGGATTTAATAAAGGACTTGATTAATACAACACTAGATACGATAGTACTATGGGTCGAGTATGGGATGGGTATAGCAAAACATGTTTGACATTGGCCTTAGGTCTTGACCTAATTTGTAATAATAACTTGATTGAAAGATTGTTTTTAATCACAGCCAATATCTATTGATGCATTACAAACAAGTTCATCTTATTTTATTTTATAGTAATTTGAATAACTTGTTAAATAGTTATGAAGGAAGAAGATTAAGTTATGAGGAGTTTCACATTACATTACATATTGTCAAATTTGTTTCTTAAAAAAGCAAATATAAACAGTATCATACGGAAGTTCACTTGGAAAATTATCTGTTAGAATAGTTAGATATGTATCATCCATAGTGTTTGACTACTAATTACACCTGTTTAATTATTTTATCTAAAAGGCTTAGCTTTTAAGATCTGACGCTTTTCAATATACAGATTATTTACTACTAGACTAACAGATAAAGTAATATTTAATTTATTCAATACCCAGCGTTGGTGGAAGATCATATTATATTCAGGTTCAGATCAGTTATTCGATTTTTGGACTACGTACAGTTTATCAAAAACTACCACATATTTTTATACAATAACTGATACTGGTGTAGCTTGCTTTTGAAAATAAGTAGTAGTATGGATATGTATTCACAAGCACAGCAAGGTTAATGTAACCATGGTCGTTACATAAAACCTTGAAATCGCGGATAGAGAATCAAAGACAGAGAGAGCGCTCTACTCATTTGTCAGAACACGTAGCCGTCTGCATTCTATCTCTCTCTTTCTTCAGCTGCAGGTGAAATTATATTTTTAAATATCGCTAACCGGCAGCATGATGCAATGTAAATAAAACAAAAATAAATTCTCGTGATATCCACTCGCGTAAAAATTGCAAAAATTTGGCAAGATTCTATTCCGTAGCACTTTTATTCATGGCCAAAGAAAAGTCACGTTTTTGTCGTAAACATTAGAATCACTTCACTTGAATTGAATCTAGAATAACCAGTATTCTAATTGACACTAGTATTTAATTTAATTGCTGGTAATTCGGTGCCAACTAGAAGTCGAAGTAGCCTTTGGCTTACGATTTGCAAAGTTCAGATTTTACTCATCTTCCATTGAGAAGTATTTTCCATGATTCATGGGTTTATATAACATAGTAAAATAGAATACGAAGGAAACAAAGTTGACGTTAAAAGTATAGATTCAGATTCATCACGGGATTCTTTCAATAAGAATCTATTTCCCAAGGAGCCATTCAAAATAAACAAATTCTTTTCTCAAGGCAAACTGTTCCGTTAAAAATAATGTGTAAGAGTGTTATACTTTAAATTGTCTAATAAACTAAGAATGTATTTTCACATAAATCAATATTTCTTTGCGTGCCGGTGCTACGCAGTCGTAGCAAACACATTATCCGTGCAAAGACACTCGTGGCTTCACCAAATATATTCAAATAGGTGAAATACAAAATATTCTATACACTTCATTTGTTCACCTACATTTCTTGTTCAAGCACTAGTTATGTATTTTAATTATTCTACCTTTAGTATTTTCCAATCACGGTTCTGCATTGTTCTTGATATTATTGACGTACCATGAGATAAGCACGCATTCCATTCGGTTATAAAGTGTTTCTTTATCTACACAAACATCTTCCTCAAAGAAAGACTGACGAAAAGCGCTTCTGTTCTATTAAATTTAAACCAATGACGCACGTCAAGAATAAACATAACAAATTTAAACATTTTGAGAATGTATCTGTTATCTCATAGTTTTACGAAAATGTTTGCGAGCTTTTACATAACTAGTCAATATGTCATGTTATCCTGTATTATATCTAGTAGTGTTTGCAATAACAGCTTAGCATTACTGTATTATATCTAGAGAACGATGTGTATCCTCAAAATATAACATTACAAGCAACTTTTGTACAATAAAACCGTAAAATAAATACTTGAAGGATTGACAAAATACAATAAAATTAATAAAATAATAGAACCGTTGTTATTGTTAACAGAACAAAGTCGTTTGAGATAATCCTCTGAAATACATCGAGGTCGCGTCGTAAAACCACTATTCGTCTTAGCATACTTAACACTGGAGCTTACGTAATTAGAAATTGCGGCAGGCCGCTGACTTATCCACAACTCGCAACAAGGTCGGCGCAAACTCGAAAATAGCTGAGCAATGAGTAGAGATTCGTAAAAACGGCTGTTTTCAAGTTTCTCCTCGACACTAGTCAGATTGGCGAGTGGCCAAGTCCACGGATCCACCACGGAGCCAGCCGCCTCCACGGCTATTTGCGGCCACGGTGCTAACTCCCCGCACGTCACTGCTCTATTTACGAGGAACGAGCACACTATTGTACTCAATTATGTCACCTGGATATATTTTTAAAAGAAACATTGCCAAACTCAAGGTTAACGTTTGATATATTCCCAACATATGTTCGAACAAACATTCCGCCAGAAAAATAATCATTTACCTATCCTCAGCAACCACTTACAGATATAATCTTTGTTCCAGACACGAGCACGACATAAACCGCCAAAATGTTTAAAAGTCATTTAGAAATGATTGGCAGAAACGAGACAGCGTCGAAGAAAGCCAGATTTTGGCAATCCTTCGTACGATCTCTAAAAGGTACGATGCACAATATTTATTACAAGCTAATGTTCAAACACTAATCACTTATAAATACCGGACGTGAATTATCATAAAACGTTTTGTCAAAAGGATCGGAAGACATCAGGGCTGAGGAGAGGTACAGGCCTTCACGCCGCAGCGTGTTCCCTGAGCTCTCAAGCACCTACCCCTACAGCAAATCCATCTACGACGACCCCATCGCCGCCGCTGAGAGGATCACCGTCCCCGGCTACCGCTACCTGCCCGTCCACCGTGAGGTCTACGGATACTCCCCACGCCCCATCTATGCCCACAACTACCCTCGCTCCCTTGATTCGTACAGGCCAGGTCAGTACCAACATCTCGTCACAACACACGTACACACACGCTACACTAACCCACTTGCCAATTGACAACCGATATTGACAAATTTATTGACCGCTGCTAAGAGCTTTACTAAACAAAAATAGACGTAATGATAGATCACCTGTGGTGTAGCAATTGGTAGGTAATCTATTGGCAAGTGCATCAGCCACTATGACACTTTAATTTGGCATCAAAGGGATCACCTTTGACCAAGCGTTGCTCTATCTCAGTCAGAGATAGTCGACGAGTGTTTCAAACATACGTCAAGTGATTGGCAGACACCATACCCAGAAGGATCAATCTTTTGTAAATATTCAGATTGACACATATTGCAAAAATAATACTGTATATAATGAGTTAATTCAGTAATGTGCTTATTTACGCTCTTGTTACTAAGTTCTCTATCAAAATGTTTTTATCTCATAGAGCCATTTGAGTAGAGTCATTTGAGTTGTAGATCTATTTGAACATTTTGTTTCAGCGAGAAGGGTGTAGACAAGTCCGGGGCAGTGTATATTGATATCGGGACTCCTAATTTTACATAAAATCGATGTATAGTTGACATTATGAGACATCATATCATGAAAAACGGTCGTCAGCGATAATATCCATTACTATCAAAGAAGCATTCTGTTGTCTATTTTACTATGTAATATAAAGTTTTTATATTATAAATAAATAATTAAAATCAAATCATGATAACGTATAACCTGTCATAAGCTTGGAGATAAAAAAATAGGTGAATCGATCTAACATTACATGGAGTCACATACAATCACAAACTTATTATTCGTTTAATGTATATTTTTGTAATCAAATCAAAGGAATATTTTCGTGTACATATTGTATTGTAACTATGCGCCATACTGTTTTGTTGTCCATATATTTATGTTTTTAGATCATTGTTTCGTCAAATGTATTCGTTCTCATAAATGTTTTATGATAGTATTGTAGATATAGATTTGGAAGCAGTCTTCATCTGTCGCGACTGGCTGGCACTAGATGTTGTTGCTTGTGCAAGTTACAACTTATTTACTAATAATTCGCATGTACCATTTATAGAAATCACCTCTGATACATAACATCACTTCACACTTCTAAAATCCATGAATGTTACATCGACATCACTGTTTATATTGTATTGATCTTCTAGCATTTGTCAGGTGATACACATTTTATTATAACCCCCTAAATTGTATCTTTTGTGTATTAATATGAGCCCACAATGATTTGGTTTGACATTGCCCTCCCGGAAACATGATGAAGAGGTGAGTTCTATGAAAACTACTCGAATTTACTTACTGTGAAGTCCCTTGCCATAGACATTTAAAATAAGCTTTTGCTGTGCAACTACTAATCAACTACTAACTGAATACATAATATAATAATAACATAACGATTTCTGTTATTTCTTCGGAAATACCATGCAGAAATGGCCTTATATTCTATCTTTTCCTCTGCGCACTTTCTTTGTAATCGCAGTTTGACATTAGATTCTGCCAATTTCCTATCAACAGGATACAAAATTGTGTCCCTAGTTTTTTATTTAATTTCTGAATGGTTCTATCGACGAATCTTAGTTTGAGTATTGGTATTATAAAACAGTGACTTTTAGATTTAGATAAACCAAAAAATCTTAATTGAAGATTGTACAGTACAGAAGATTAAGATATACGTGACGACAGACGTGGATAATCTCAATCTGACAGTCACTGGTTTTACTGATTTCTAGTGTGATTTGTCCTCAATGAAATTAATATGTTAGAGACGATTAACGCGTATATTTTTCTTGTAACAGTATATCATGTACCAAGGCGCGTGCGACGAGGCGTTGATCCCTTCGATGCCCACAAGGCGTGGCAGGAACATCTCGACAGGCTGGCCGCCATCGACCGCCTGTACCCCTCTCGCTACGGTCTTTACCTGAAGGACCGTGCCTACCCCATCACCGACCTTAGCACTCCCATCGTCACCCCCTCCCTGCAGCCCAAGAGCCTTAAAGGCATCGAGTATGAGCCCGACAACAAGCCTCACTGGGGAACAGGTAAATTATACTAAAAAATCTTTGCACGAACACTAGACTAAGCTAGGATAAGCGCTGCCGCAGTTTATCTGTACATCTTTTACTTCTACAACTTTTTGTAGTCGTCTTTCGTGTCTGAGATAGACTGATTGTTATTGTAAATAAGTACAGACCAACTCTGGCATCTCAACTGATCCGCGTGAGGTTATGCACGGAATGCCAAATTATGATAATAAATTATCTAGTGAAAGATAACACTTGTAATTGGAATATTCCGGACATAGCTCTTCGCTTGGATGCAGCATTGTAAAAACTTAGTGGGACGCCGGTCACCTGTACGATTCAAACCAATTTGAATCTGATTCGTGTGACATGACGCTGTCCAACATTATAAATTAAGCAATTATAACATTCTTTTATTTACAATATATTTTTTACCAAATGAAATCTATGTTTATACCCATTATACATATTACATACCAAAATATTGTATAAATTGCGATCAAAATTCAAAATTGTATATAACTAAGATTTCTATAGGGGAAATTGGCGAAAAAAACATCTCACGCATATCTTATTGTAATATATAACATCAGAAGTTTAATTTTCATATAGCGTTACGTAAAAAATTGTATTTGTTACTCGTACATACGTAGCCATAATTTTATACTTTCCCATAACTTTTTGAACAGTACAAAGTTTTAAGAACAATTAACTAACACTATACGATAAATTTGTATTAAAACATAAAAGACCAACCCGTGTTTTGATTTCGTAGTTTAGTACCTGTCCGCCATTATCCGCTCTTAATCAAATATATTGATATTTTTTATTAAAACTGTATTGAACATGAAAATTGCCCTCACGCCGATTATACCGAGACTGTTACATATTTTTATTCAGTAGTTATGTATATGATATTACGCAGTGTTGTATTTAAACATCGTAGTAGGAATATGCGCCAGGCTCTAATATTAGCGTCGTTACGAAATTTTCATGAATCAATGTTTGAAATGAATATGTTTGCATGAGCTGCATTGTAAATACAAGCAAAGCAACGTTTGCTCCGGAATGACTACTTACGTTCATGCTGGGCATACAAGAACACAACACTCTACATTAATACTTAGAATTAGGAAGTCGTAGGTCGTCGATCTTTCTGGCTTTTGTACTTTGGTGAACGCGGTAGGGACGGATTGTAATACGACTCCCTAATGTTTATTATTGGAAATGATAATGATTGTAAGACTTGCCATGAAGGAGCGTGGCCGGCGAGGATATCGGATGCGTTCACAAAGGACCCCTTTTTCGCTGAAGCCGAAAAATGGTCAAATTTTGATCGCTCACTCCGAGGGAAGTCCCCGACGCCGGTTAAGCCGAGGATCAGCCCGCCGCGCGACTGCGAAGTTGCGTACGATTCCGACGGTAAGGGCAACAGACCCCACATCCTGTACTCTCTACTACTTCGTCACCACGAGCTCCTCTCTAAGGGCTATTCTTTCTTATATACTAAACAAACTCTTGACGTCCGATGCCCCAGTGTAGCATATATAAATAATTTCTCAGAGCTGTGTGAAACTTAGCATCTGTAGTTAGAGTAACCTATTCGTTTATATAGATCGATTTTAATTTCTATGTGAATAAAAAACCGAGACATCTTTATTCACCAAATATTTGCTATTGTAGATTTATAAATTAACAATGTACAAAACCTGTCCAACGAGTGTATGTGTTCTTTACCATGTAATTACATTTTAGCTAAAAACGCATGTTTAAATCATTGCATTAAGCATCAAAGTGATTAACAAAAATATCATTTAATATTCTAAGTCATTTCAAATGACTTAAATAATTTAAAAAATATATTAACAGTTAATTTAATAGTCCCTTGTGGTATTAAAAAGTGTTGAATCACTTGGATACCACCATAAGGGTGCGCTAAGCTCACCGCTACGAGTTACATATTCTAGTACATAACAAACGTAGCGGCAGTCCGTGATTTTTGTGTACCTGATAATTATTGTATTCAAAATTTATTTTCTTTAGCTTTACTTTATACTTTTTTTACATGCTTTTATTTTTGAATGAAGGGGACTCTTAGGTTACTTTGTGTTGGCGCAGTATCACGCAGCTGTGCTGAAGCTTTGCTTAGCTAACACTGTTTGGGCGGACGATGACGAAGTACGTGGAATGTTAGTCTGTTGTCCCGGCAATAACCGTTCTAGTTGTGGCGTATAGGTGCACCATTGTACAACGCCGGCGGACTGCGAAGACGGCCATGGGCTGACATTTTCAACCCAAGCCCCTCCCTCCCGATCTCGGCGATCACTCGGGACCCCTTCTGGTACGACTGGCCGGAGCTGAAGCCCATCGCGCGATGGGACCGCAGCCCGTCCTACATCCGTGACTCGTACCTGTCGCCAGTCAAACGCACCTTCCTATGGGACAAACATCCGATCAGGCCCTTAGGTTAGTGCCACGCTGTAAATATGCCACCGACCATTCTACAGCTTTATTGGTGTCTCAGCTGTACAAAAGGCCTGCGAACTTTTCATCGACATGGATTGCATCACCATTTATTTAATTGTAACAATACATTAGATGGAGAAGAAACAACGAGTCCCTGAAGACCTGATTGCAATTACAATGACGAGAAGATATATATATACGTCGCAAATAATGTGAAATATTTAATTGATTTATTTTGTAGTTTTGATTAGTAAATGAGCTGTTTTATTAAGTTGTTAATATGCTATCTCTGATTACGGCAGATTTAATGGTGGCAGACCAGTTCACCGTGGACGATTTCAGCAGAACTTTACCGTTCATGCGTAGTCTATAAAATACAGGCAGCAGGTATCTGTTCGAACTTCGTATTCTGAATGAAACCTGTCTTGATCAGCTACGTGTTATTCCCTCTCATTTATGGTAGTCACACTGTTGTTAGACTATAGATGTAGTCCACCGACTTCTATCTATCTCCTTTTCAAATCTATCATTGAAGATGAATCAAAACATTCGTATGTTATCGACCTAAAAGCACTGCACAATCAATGAATTTTATCCCTTCGTTCCTGACTCATGTTGTATGAGATCATGATTATCATATTACATTGCAAACATCATCAGAATATATACCATTTGGTTCATTCATCGTATTATTTATAAGTTTTCGTCATTACACTTACATTTCTTTAGCACATTACCATAGTCACTTTAATTTTCAAGCACGCCAAAGGACACCAGAATGCACCTTGTGTGATTATTTCAAACTGCATATCTACCCACATTTTGTCTTTAATATTATATATTTTTTAATATTTATAAAATGAAGTTATAATTTTAATAGTATAAGTATAAGAACAATAACCTACCGATAACATTTGGAAGTTATAATGCTCTTGATATAAAAAGAAATTTATAATTTCCATAATGTGCAGCGCAGACGGCACACTTTTTGTGCGATCGATTCTGCGGCGCACAAATCGTCTGCATGGCGCGCAAAAAGTCGTTCGCGGATTTTTCATAGACTCAACGCACACGACGCACATCTTCGATCATTCTGTCGGCAGAGCTGTAGGGACGTAGACGCTATGGAAATCGTGCAGAGATCGCGAAGTATTATTTTGTACATGAAGTACAGAAAAATAAGAAGAAATAAAGAATTTTGGGTACATCCTATACTTTCGACAAGATTACTGAAGGGACAGACATACAGACATTTTTCTTTTTAAATATCTATCATGATATTCTGCCTTAGAAGTATCATAAATTGCTGGTCTGTTTTGTATTTCTCGAATTAACTTCAACCTCTGGCGTCTGCGCTGCACCTTAGTTGCACAGACTATCCGTGACGCACTTTTTAGTCTATGAAAATAGAACCTATGCAATTATATGCAGTAACGCACACGACGCGCAAAAAGTTCGGCGCACAAAAAATCCGTGTAATTTGGGCAGACCGCATCGCGCCGCGCCGCGCTGCTCGGCACAAAAAGTGTGTGAAAAAAATAGAACGTTTGCTTCAACGCGTGCTAACGCAGACGGCACACACTTTAGTCGGCAATCTGCATTTGCTAGGGGTGGACGTAACGCACGCGATCTTTTATCATGGCGCCAATACAAAACAGACCAGCAATTTATGATGATAGAGATTTAAAAAGAAAAATGTCTGTATGTCTGTCCCTTCAGTACTCTTGCCGAAAGTATAGGATGTACCCAAAATTTTCTATTCCTTCTTCTTTTTCTGTACTTCATGTACAAAATAATACTTCGCGATCTCTGCACGATTTTCATGGCGTCTACGTCCCTACAGCTCTGCCGACAGAATGATCGAAGATGTGTGTCGTGTGCGTTGAGTCTGTGAAAAATCCGCGACCGACTTTTTGCGCGCCATGAAGACTATTTGTGCGCCGCAGACTCGATCGCACAAAAAGTGTGCCGTCTGCGCTGCACCTAAAGCATGATGAAAATGGTACAATATTAAATTTCATGATATTAGCAGATATCGCCTTGTGTCCCTTTTTCTCGTGTTTTTATGTATATGTACGTAAATCACACGAATTTGTCGATTTCACAATCGCTACATTTAGAGTTTGCCTTGAACGTTCACAATCTGGAATGTAAACATTTTCATTATGTTATACTTACTAATTGTAATTAAAGTTCATCTTTATTTACATAAAATAATTTGGTCCGAACATATTTAATAACGTAGGATTGAAATAATAATATTTAAGTTACAAATATAATATTTAAGTTTTAAAGTTATGTTTTTGGTCTAGTTAATAACTACAATCCAAAATTGCCGAAAAATATTTAGACAGATTTTTAACTAGAAAAGTAAAAACCTATCTATACATTACTGGCAAAAAAAAAGACAAATTATAATTGAGTTATAAATAAATTATATTTAAGTCAGGGCCTGTACGGTATTAATAAAAAGATCCAAAACTATATTTCTAAAAGAATCCATTACTTTACGTACTGTTTTTTTTTCAGCCGCTGCTTTCTAAGGGAGATGAGATCGAGCCCACAATATTATAAGATAATGAACATCATTATAAGTACTTAATTTATATTTTATAAACGTCTGTTATACTCTGACTATGTTAAAACCATTATATATCTATAAATAAATTAAATAAATTACAAATATGTTTAGATCAGTGATCACGCAAGATCTCAAAGACTGCAATAACATAGTCACTGCCATAAATATGAACTTGTTACAAACGTTTTGTTTTTACTACCTTAATATTTTTATTTATTCCATAAATTAAAAAAAACAATAAAATCTTAAAAAGTCACAATTGTTTTTTTTTCCTCTCCACCTATTTTGTATCGAGTAAGTATTTAGATATAAGGTTTTTTAACAGTCATATACCTATGATAGAATATTTTTAAATTTCTTGCGGTAATGGGGATGAAAGAAACCTTTTCTGTAGTGTTGGTTGTTCAGTGATGTTATCAATGCTGCTGAAAAACTATATCCTAAGGTTTCTCCATGAAAAAAATCTATAATGCCATTTCGATCGTCAACGACATTGATGGACGCGTAAAGTGTCTTTACTGTTTTCGCTGTTATAATCGACAAACAGGGTAGGCCTTGACCATCCAAGCTCTTGGTGAAGAGTTTATTTGACGCCCATGATGCCCCTACTCTCAGACCTGGCGAATGAGATGATCCTGTTTTAGGTCCTCGCAATTAACATTTTCACTCTTAATTAGAGCCAAAATCGTAAAGGGTTATAGTGACTTAGTGTAAAGTTAAGTTAGAGCCTCGGCCAGTGCCACTTAGGACTTAGGCGACTCTACTCTACTGGACTCTACTAACGAACGCGTTCGTTGGCCTGTTCCTGTTTAGATTACTTTGCTCGGCTAAACGGACGCCATCGTTCGTTGACGTTCGCTGGCAATCCAAAGCGTAGCGATAACTTTAAAGGATTCGTTAACGTTCTATAAGCCGCACAGTGTACCGTGTAGAACATGCTAGGTGGACAATATTATTTTATGTTATATAAAGATGCTTTTATATAAATAATCAAAGAAAGGTAGTCATATTGAGGCATTATTAATAGTTTTTGGTATGATTTTGTAATACTTTTTTTTATAATTTTTTTTTTTTATAAGAACAGATTTCTTTTTTTAATAATATTCACACAGCATAATTATTTAATGCATACAAGATAAATATTGTATCATGATACCTAAATAAACAAAATTAAAAATAGTAACTTTTATATCCTAATCATCGATTTTCCTGAAGCCAACCTTTTGGCACCAATCTTATTAGAAAAGTTTGATATCTTCAACTTTATTTATTTTTGACTGCTTTCAGTAATGTCACCAAAGTGAAATTTTGAAGAAAGATAGTCATATATACGCGTTTTGTTCATACTTCATGTATTTCAACCACTCTTTGAAAAAGGCTTGAAATAGTGTAAACATGTTCTGAAAAAAAAAGAAAAAATATGTTCTACTGATGTCTGCTGAACAAAATGTGTATTTTTACAAACAATAAAGATATTCCTACGATATATTTAAAAAACTTAACTACTAGGTGAATTGTTGCATATTTAGAACGTTCAAAGTTTTTTTATGAAAAAAATTACGCCAAAATATATACATTATGTTAAAAAAATTCTGAAAATTCATTTTTATAGATTCTGATAAAAACAATATATTAAATAATAGTACTTACACTCAGTATTAATATCCATCACAAAAACTTTCACATTATTACTAGAAGCCACTATGAGATGTGCACGAATGTGTCGCTAAATTACAACTCATTGACCGGAACGGTTGCATTAAACTCATTACCTGACGTTTGGACTCTATAACTCACCAGTTAAGAATTTGACAAACAACCGATTCTCGGCATTTGGAGTTGGGGGGTGTTGTTTGCGTTTTGCAATTAAGATTTCCTGGAAATGATAACATGAATTTTGTCCAACTAGCATGTTCTAGGCGAAATACTATGAGCCGTCCAAAATAGGACCAACAAATTCGTTCGCTGGCCTTCATACGTAACGTGTGTACCCAGCATAAGATATTAATTTACTCTGGTCACCCCACTTGTGAATGTCAAAATTAACTAGTGGTGTGATATGCAGAATTTTAAGAAATCTATGTATTGGTACTAGAGAGCATGCATTTAACTAGAGGGAGATAATTTTAAGTTTTAAATTACGTTATTTCCACTGCGTGAGCAGAGCTGCGCAATCCAGTTAAAATTCACGTCAAAGTTAAGAAATGTATGGGTTTTGTAAATTTTTACCCGGCTTGGGGTAAATTTTCTATGAAATTTTACAGTCCAATTGTTGCAAAAGTATTACCGTACATTTTCGTCATGTTCCATCTTGACATCTAATATCTCTGCGAGCAGCAGTAGATAAAACAAAACAAAAGTTCGGTCGGTCGAGGCCGCTTCCTCTTGTTCGCGTACTACGGAACGATCAGCGGGCAATCAGGGATCTTGTTGCGTTGTTCTTCTGTGGTGTGCGTACGCCCAGCGAAATGTTGTTGAATTTAAAGATTTTAAGTATGCAGATATTTAGTGTATGACGTCGTGTAATTGTGTATGGTAAAAAAAAATTTGTGCATGCAGCCATTGTGGAGAAATTCACCAAAAACTGATTCCGCTGGGCGAACGTTGTCCTGGCGGAACTTTTTTTAATCCATCGACTTTAGAAGAAAAGAGATGTGTCCAAAAATTAGTGTGTATTTGTGTGTAATTGTGTATGTATAAATAAAATTAGTGCATGCATAAACTTCGGAGAAATTCAAGTTTCCGCTGCGCGAACGTTTGGCCATTAGCTAGTTTTCATATAAAGCGCTTACATAGACAGCTGTAGATTTTTACATACGTTGTTTTGAATTTGTTTATATTTGTTTAAAAAACAGATTTAGAAAAAAATTAATGGTTTTAAAGATAAAAATATAAACGTAAAATACTCTTATTAGGTCTTAAACTTCTTTAAATTAAATTCTTAAAGTATGCACTTTGGGGTCTAGATTTTCACGTTTATACAAACCTTGTAAATGTCTGCAACATTTTGCCAAGTATCAATGATGTTCCGTTAGTAATTAAAGAGTTGTAGGGCAATTTACCATGAATAGTTGTAGTTGTTGTTGTGTTTACAAAGCAGTCAAATATCACGACGTTCTAAAGGAATTGCATGGTAAAATGTATGCCAATAATTAGTGTATTCATTCAACTATGCACATGCAAAATTTCATGTCATTAAATTCAGTAATTAAAGAAAAACAATTAAAATACTGACGAAGCATCGAAAACCTACATAACCCGACCAAGTTCGAATGGCTAGAAAAAGCGGCCGTGCAGTATATTTAGGTAACATCCCAAAATTTACAGTATAATACTGGTATTGAACCCGGTATAGGTGATAACACAATTGTTTCGATATAATTTATAGGTCATTTATTTGTGTACACCTAAATCTATTTGACTATGACAGAAAGTAGGTACTATTTACGTAGGTACTTTATTTAAGTATGCGCTTGACACTTGAGATATAATCTTAATATTATTATATTATTTAAGTCAAATAAAATTCATACAGTTAATTTCTATTGAAGATTTCACGGATCAGGATTCTAACTATAGACCCCATAGGAAAATTAAATAATTACCTCATGTAAGTACTACTGTTTATGTAAATATTTATCATATTGTAGCTTATTACACTATTTAACCAATGGACTAGGCATGCACGAGCGTTCCCTTTTGCAACTTTAGTGGATCAAACAATCTAATAACATAAAAAAAATACTTCTAGACTCGATTTTTAATTGATGTTTACCGTTGTACTGGTAGTAACTTATGTATGTGAGCGTGTTCCACCGCACCCCACCAAAATATGCAGAATTATTTTGTTTGAACGCTTAAGGTTAGTCCTCTGGTTAAATAGTCTAAGTATTGTAGTTATAAAATGATCAAAAATATTCTAGTGTGAAAAAATGGACATAAAATAGATACGATTCCTAACGCTTGTGTACGCAACTGTACCATATTAATAAATACTATATTGGAAGATTAAGAACGTTTCTTATACTGGGTGGCGCAAAAGTAGTGGCACTAAAGAAAATACTTTTTTTTTTTTTATATGACATTTTCTGTCATTCTGTTGTTGAAAATTGTGTAGTGAACAAATGTAAAATACACTGAAAATAAACATGGACCGTTTTACTCCCCAAGAACGTGGAATAATTGTGTCAATGTTCTTACGGAATAATTCATCAGTGATAAGAACACAACGTGAATTTCGTCGACGATTTCCCCACCGTCCGGCACCGATTGGTCGCACAATTCGACGCTTTGCCACACGCCTTGAAGCAACTGGCTCAACATTGGATAGACCTAAGTCTGGGAGACCAAAAACAGGCCGTTCAGCTGAAAATATCGATGCTGTGCGCGAAGATGTGGAAGAGTGTCCAGAAACATCAACGAGGCGACGTGCCACGCAATTGGGCATTTCCAGACGGACCCTGCAGCGTATTTTGGTGAAAGACTTAAAGATGTTCCCGTATAAAACTCAAATGACTCATCAGCTGCTGCCTGCTGACCACCGAGCTCGTCTAGATTACTGCCAGCGCGTCATAAACCTCAACCTTGAAGAGGATGATTTTCCTTCAAAATTGGTTATGAGTGACGAAGCGCATTTCCATCTCTCAGGGCATGTCAATAAGCAGAATACTCGGTTCTGGGGCACTGATAATCCGCGCATTATTCAAGAAACACCTCTACACCCACTAAAAGTTACTGTATGGTGTGGCATCTGTGTTGACAGAGTGATCGGACCCTATTTTTTCGAAGACGCTGGAGGCAATGCGATAACTGTCACTGGAGAACGCTACAGAACCATGTTACGTGAGTTTTTGATACCCAGTTTGGACGAATTGGGGCTGGAGCACATCTGGTTTCAACAAGACGGCGCTACGGCACACACAGCGCGCGACACTATGGACTTAGTGAGGGACGCTTTTCCAGACCGAGTTATCTCTCGTTTTGGCGATTTGCCTTGGCCTGCAAGATCACCCGATCTGACCAGTCCAGACTTCTTTCTTTGGGGTTTTTTGAAATCTCGGGTGTATGTGAACAAGCCACAGACTCTCGCAGCTCTAAAAGAAAACATTCGTCAAGAAATAACGAACATATCGCAGGAAGTGTTACGGCAAGTTATGCAAAATGTCATAAATAGGGCTCAAATGTGTATCAACTCTGGAGGTCACCATTTAAAAGACATCATCTTTAAATCCTAATGGTACGAAATTTAATGGCACAAATATACATTTAAAAAAATCTAAATCTAGTTTTCTAATTTAGAAAAAATGTTATAGCTGAACCAAATAGGGTCTTTACTTTTGCGCCACCCAGTATATATGGTACGGCCGCTTTTTTGTAGCCATCCGTACTTGGTCGGGTTATGTAGGTTTTCGATGCTTCGTCAGTATTTTAATTGTTTTTCTTTAATTACTGAATTTAATGACATGAAATTTTGCATGTGCATAGTTGAATGAATACACTAATTATTGGCATACATTTTACCATGCAATTCCTTTAGAACGTCGTGATATTTGACTGCTTTGTAAACACAACAACAACCACAACTATTCATGGTAAATTGCCCTACAACTCTTTAATTACTAACGGAACATCATTGATACTTGGCAACATGTTGCAGACATTTACAAGGTTTGTATAAACGTGAAAATCTAGACCCCAAAGTGCATACTTTAAGAACTAAGACCTAATAAGAGTATTTTACGTTTATATTTTTATCTTTAAAACCATTAATTTTTTTCTAAATCTGTTTTTTAAACAAATATAAACAAATTCAAAACAACGTATGTAAAAATCTACAGCTGTCTATGTAAGCGCTTTATATGAAAACTAGCTAATGGCCAAACGTTCGCGCAGCGGAAACTTGAATTTCTCCGAAGTTTATGCATGCACTAATTTTATTTATACATACACAATTACACACAAATACACACTAATTTTTGGACACATCTCTTTTCTTCTAAAGTAGATGGATTAAAAAAAGTTCCGCCAGGACAACGTTCGCCCAGCGGAATCAGTTTTTGGTGAATTTCTCCACAATGGCTGCATGCACAATTTTTTTTTTACCATACACAATTACACGACGTCATACACTAAATATCTGCATACTTAAAATCTTTAAATTCAACAACATTTCGCTGGGCGTACGCACACTCTTCTGTGGGAACGCTCTTCCGAACTAGTTCGTTCGCGAACGACACAACACTACAAACAAATCAAAGTGTCAACAAAGGAAGACGTTATCGTTAGCGTTTGAAATTCAACTCTTACTGTTTATATTTTGGAAATAGAGATATTGATAAATCAAAATTTTGATAAAATGGGCGAACAGGTCGAAGAACATGTTAGTGATGTGGATATGAACAGTTCTGAAATATCATTTGATAATCTTACTATTTTAAGGGAATTCGGTAACATAGTGAATCTTGTTCGGTAAGTTCCAGAGCTGTTTCTTATAGTTATGAGCTTAATTATCGCGGTTGATCAAGTGTTCATTCATTTTATTGCTTTAATTATTGAAGGAATGAAGACTTTCTCGAAACTGTACCAAAAGCTAAACTCAGGCGCGTGAAATGGATGCCTATGTTCAATTGTTTAAAACAAGGTATTTTGGATGAAATGATTCAAGAACTTAGCTTGATGTGGCAGTACGAAAACATGCCTACTAAAATTGAAATTCTTGAGAAGCAGAAAGAGAAATTCGGCGATATGGAGTTGGATAAACCTTTATGGTAAGTTAACACTAAGTCTAATTGAAAGAATAAATAAGATCCCCGCTGATCTCACAATTGAGGCACCCTCTTCAACAAAGGAGATGCCCAATTTTTGTATGATGTCTGGAATAAGTACATGTGAAACATCATTGGATCGCTATTTTTGAGTTTAATAAAATGAACTATGGTGCCAATTTAAATGTTAGTCCATTTTTGAACTATGTATTCTCAAAACTAGCAACCAGTCCTTATATAACCATTACTGCTTGGCTCCTGTCAGTAACCACCTTGTTTTAAATAACTTTATTTAATAATTAATTTTATTTTTAAAAATAATTATTCATTATATCTAATCACTGATTCCAGAGAATGTGTTCAAACAAACACAATCTAAGACATAATTTCTTTTGTATAGCTCTTAGTTCCACTATCTCCAATAGCTACATGAAATATATTGTTGGATAGGTATTTTTGAGCTGAACAAAAGTTACTGACACTACTTTTTTTATCAAACATTGCAATTTGAGCAATATCTTTGAACGGAATAAAATTTTAAACTTGGTGCCTTAGTTACTTTTGTTCAGCTTAAAAATAGCTGGCAATGCATGTCATGTGCCTATTGGAGATTTTCTACAAATTATTGATTATAATGTTTATCTAAGATTGGCACTAATGTGATTAACTCTTGGGATTTGTAGGTTGAACTTGATGATGTCTGAAATTACTTCTTGCATTTAGATAACTTATTTTCCATTTGTTATGTATATTTTAGAAAAGGTTTCAAGTTATTTAACATTACACCCAACACCGACAACAGTTTCTAGTATTTGAAAATGCATAGCTCAAAATGGGTTAACATTTGGATCTTGTTGTCATATTGACCTTTGTTCAGCAAATCCAAAGATGTAACACATGCACTTATTGGAGGCGGGTACTATTTTGGGGAAGCTCCTCATCTTTTTGCACAAAGTCAATAGATTGTTTTGTCTACTAAACCTTTGCCAATGATGTGCTAAACCTAAGATTTGTAGCAGTTGCTAGCAGGCAGGCTAAGTCACAGTCAGTCTTAAATAATGAGTTTAAACTTCAAAAAGTATACTTATCAGAATCTCTAATTATCAGATTTTGTAAGTGCTGTGAGCAATTGCTAATATTGATATTGAGCATTAGGAATAACTTCCAGAATCCAGATGCCATTAAATTCATCATTAAGAAATCAAATTAGACCCTAAACTCTATAGTATGTTTGAAGGCGACTGTATATTATTGATTGCTATCTAATCCTAACCACTTGTGTGGCTACATTCAAATGGATGTGTTAACAATTTAATTACTTTGCAACATTATTTTTATGTGTTTTAGTGCTTCATTCTATGAAAGATATGAAGGTACTGAGCATTCTTATTATTAATCAGTGTAATGCTTTTTTAATAATATTATTAGAAATTAGTATCTTTTTAAGTAATCTAACATGCCCTACTTTTTTAATTGAAACAAATATTATGATTTTAGGAGACCACAACTAGCAGATGTCAAAGCCCAGTTAAAAGCGAATGATGTGGCTAATTTGAAGAAGCAAAAAGCATTACTCGAGTCATTGGCAAAAGAGTATGAAGCTAGAGTAAACAGACTTAAGAAGATTTTATCAGCCAAGAGAGGTTACTTGAAGGCTCTTCAATTAGATATGCAAAAATATCAAAAGAAAAATGAGGAACTAGTTTCAAATATAAATGATAAGTTAGAAAATCATCACAAGTTGATCAGAACCACGCAGATGGATAAGATTGATGTGGAAGAAATATGCTGGAAAGAGAAGGATACTGATTACAATGAAATAAACTAATGACTATATTATTTGAATAAAATTTATATTTCAGAAAATTGTACACACCTGAGAAAAGTACAACGAAATTTTTACAATAAGTTTATAATTTTAAACTTAATTTGCTTCCGAAACATATCTTTCTCTAAGTGTAGAAGAAAATAGAGAAAATTTAAATTGTTAAGTGACACTGACAATAAATTACAGTTCTAATCTTGCTGCTATCTGTACCAGCTAATTATATTATACAGTTACAGTAGTTTTAAGAATAAGAACAAATATAATAACTTTAATAGCAACAAATCTCTATCAACAATAAAATTTTACAAAGCATCAAGTAGTGATGTAAAAATATGAAATAGATTAATTAAGTCACATTACTTTCTTAGTAGATAAACAAAGTGTTAGTGATAAAAAAATACATTTCTAAATGCAAACCTAAATGAAATAAAATAAAAATAAACTTCTTTAGTTTAAATAGTGATATTTATTATTTGAAAATCATTTGACATACATAGCTAAAAAATAAAATTGTACAATGCAAAACCTGCCATATAATTTTATAATAATATAGTAATAATAATACAGCAATTGCACTATTGTTGCGAGGACTACACTGCTTCTACCACATTTTACAAATGATATCAATTCATTTTGAGACTTAACAAGTAAACTTTGAAACAAAAGCCTCAGCAGGGAGATCATGTCCATTACATCAATTTAGAACACCTACTTAATCTGTAACAATAATACTGAGTGCAACATAACATTAATTTCACTGGGTACTTCACTCCCTAAACACAAGTGATTGCAATGGAGTCCTAGAACAGAGAAAACACTTATTGCTATGACGAGGTGAAGGTTAATATCATGTCTTAGGCCAGCTCCACTAAAGGATAAGGGATAAAATATCTTTCACTCAAATTAATAAAGGGTGAAGTTAAATGGACGAGTGTTTATTTAATTTTGCCTAATTCAATCCAACAAAAAATTTCAAATCAACCAATTATCGTCACTTACTCGAGACCTATATATAATTTACATTTATAGGCACATTAGTTACAGAATAAACCAAGCGAATGTGCTTTCGATCCACTACAACTTAATAAATAGGTAATATGAATTGTTACGACGACGCTTTTGTGTCCAATGCCCCGCATCTTAAGATCACTTGCCACCTCAAACTTTTAAAAATTAACGAAACAATTACAACATCAACATGTTACTATAACACAACAGGGTACAAATATACCGTTAAAAGGCTGCCTTATATCAGGGATCGAAAAAGCAATAGTCACCGAGGCATCGCCGAATAACAAAATGTCAGTTCGATACGCGTTGTCTGTAGAACTAAATTCATAAATTAATATCACTCTCATTAATCATAAAAATTAAAAATAAGAAGGCACAAGCAAATCGATAAATAAATTTTAACAATACGCGACAAATTATTCGGCTATGTCCAATGACCACACTAAACATAATAATTATAATACATGATATAATTAATTATTTGTAGCATTCCTCACTGTGCAGCACACTGGATACCAAACGTCAGTTATTTCTTCTTGGGAGGTGATCGCTGAGGTGTGGCTGGCCTCCCACTGTTGATTCCATTATACTGATACTTTGCTTTCTTCTCAGATGGCTTTAATATCTGTATATTTAAAATGTTAGTCAATCAGAGTTCGGTGCCACTGTACTTGTTATTTTGCGTTCTTCTCAAATGACTTTAATATACATTTAAAATGTTACTCAATCAGGGTTTGACGCCATTGTATTGATATTTTGCTTTCTTCTCAGAGGGCTTTAAGATCTGTATATTTGAAATAATATTTTTTTAATGCTACAATTGGACATACCTGGTGGCAATTCTTAAAATTACCTTACTATTGAAACATACAAGTAATCCGGGAACTTCAAGTACCAGGTCTTGATTATCTTATTGACAATCCAATTTCTCAGATAATATGTTTATCTTGACTTGACTTCACTATATCCAAGATATGCATTGAATTGCTTTTAATAAAATCAAGAAATAAACTCGAAACAAGATAAAATTATTGAAACAAACACAAACAAAAGTAAAATTAAGGGATAAGTAATCAAAGAAATTAAAATAAAATATTTTAAGAAAGGAACAAGGAACATTATTACAAGTGAAATAGTATAGTTTTAAAGACATTACCTGGAAAGAACACATAAGAGTCTCATCAACAGACATCATGCCTCCGGCATTATCAAATTCGCCGCAGTAGTTGGGCGCCGAAAACAATGTAACCAGTTGTCGCTTTGCAAAGAACTCATATCCATCTTCCACTACCTAAAACACAAACAATAAACCACTGTGTAAGTAGTCTGGCAATGTTTCAAAAATAAACGGAGCACATTACTGGTAATATTATTAGAATTAAAACCATTAAACATTCTAAATTGAATACAATGGATTTTAAATCAAGTTCTAACAGATTAATTCAGTTACTAATTAGGACGAATAGTAAAAAAAAAAACAAGATTTGGGCCAGATAATAAATTAGACATAAAATACTTACCTGATGAGCACGACAGATGAGATCCAAATCATGTCTGTTTAGGAATTTACTGACAACATCGGGTCCGAATGTGAATGACACGCCGCGGTCATTTTCGCCCCAGCCTTGTACGTCTTTGTCTGGATCCGACCATAGAAGATCGCAAAGCAGGCCTGAAATGTTAATGAAATAACTTTCATAAAACTGATTTCCAGCAATATACTAAGGCTGTCATTACAACAATCAATCAATGGCACAAGCGTCAACGTTCTTTGATTGTTTAAGTAAAATAAAATCTATCAACTTATCAGTTCTTCCACTGATCAATTGGTAATTCAACCTTAGCCCTAATAAACCAGACCATAATACAAGAAGTACTGCTTTCTGTAATGCTGGATTATATTCATCAGTTATAATTATGTATTTTATAATAAGCATAATATTTTTTTGCAGTTAATCAGCATCTCGCATCCCTATAGCACTGCTTATGATGCAAATCAAATAAGAACAGATTTTTTGGCCATATTGAATATGTTCCATTCCATAAAATACATAATAGAGCTTTACATACAATGCTTTGCTTGCTCATGTATTAATATATTGCTCTGTTTTCCCCTGCATGTTAGCCTACACTTAGACGGAATAATCAATACAAGGTCAGATAACCAACATAAATATTTAACAAAGCTTATACGCCTGAAACAAAACTTAGCATAATATTTCAATAGTTCTGGTATTCAAATTTAAGATTTCTGTGTTATAAGATATTAACTAATAAGTAACAATAACATTTTATTGGGAAACAAACTCTATTTATCACATGTTGCAGATGAATCACCCCATTACTCACACCTTCTATTAATACATGAGTAATGAAGTGAATATTTATTACCACAAGAGATTAAAATCAGCCGCTATTAAAGTTGACCTATTGAATATACTAGAACCAAACATACTTGGAAAAAAAAGTGATGCAGATTTAATTAGGTCAATCCTTCTATATATATTTTAAAAATAACTGTGTAGGTATTATACTAAGAAACAGTTGAAAAAATTAAAGGACTGGCAGGATTTGAACTTGCAACCTTCTGCTCACTGGGCAGCCGCTTTTGCCAACCAGCTACTGTTGACTTTGGCCAGAACCCTAAATGTGTAGGTAATACTAGGTATCCAGATGGCAGTCATTATGCTTTTTGACTATTTTGCAATATGGGTCCACAGATTATAAATTTGGTCCATTTTGTGTGTTACTGAACTAGTAAAATATTACATACCTGTATCAGGGACGTCAGTTGGCCTCATTATCCGCCTGATCTGTTCCATGCCTTGTAGATCTGGAGAGAGCCCACCATGGCAGCAGAAAATTTTCTCATCAATAATAGCAGCTATTGGCAAGCAATTAAAGCAATCCGTGAATGTTTTCCACAGCTTTATATTGTATCGGCGTTTGCACTCGTCATAAAAACCTGTGAGTAAAAATTATTTCTTTTAATTACAAATCATTGATTATAACTGCAGTGCTAATCTTGATAAAGGTAATATGTGGCGCTAGTTCAATCAAGTAAAAAAAAACATGCAGCAAATGTACAGCAAATAACAATATTAACAATCCTGATGTGTGCACAATATGAACAATAAGATACAGAACTTTAAACCTCTCCTAAATGTCTATGATGTGTTAATTAAGAGTTGGTGTCCCTAATGAGAGCTGGGCTGGGTACATAAAGAGAAGTTTCCATGTTTAAAACACAACATTTGATGGAATTGTAAGTAACTAAGGAAATTCCTTAAATAAAACTAACAAATAAGTTTATAAGATATGAAATATTATGTATAGGTTTAAGGCATAAATAAATAAAAGGAAATTCCTTTTGGAATAAAACTTTCATGACAGAAATCTAAATACCACTCCATGAGTTAAATATAACAAGTTTGTCGAAGTAATCACACCCTTGAAGGTTCAACAGGCTTATTGTTGCATGCTGTATGTACATTAACTTTACAGACATATTATTTGAGAACACAATACCTTGCTACTTGCTTGCATCAAGTACTTCAAGGTTTCATTATCTTGTTATAAATAGCAATTGCCAATCAATGTTGTAAAAGGAAAAACAAGTATAATTACCATAAATACGATTAATGCTGGCACACTCGTGATTGCCTCTGAGAAGGAAGAAGTTCTCAGGATACTTTATCTTGTAAGCAAGTAGAAGGCAAATGGTCTCCAGCGATTGCTTGCCGCGGTCAACATAGTCACCCAGGAATAGATAATTAGCTTCTGGTGGAAAGCCTCCATATTCAAACAGACGTAATAAATCTGTGTACTGTCCATGTATATCACCTGAAAAAATGTATATAATGGCTTACTACCTAATATTTATAAAAAAAACTTTTTTAAATTAAATATAAAATATAGCATGAATTCGTTTGAAATCAGTATGAAATACCTGACTCAGATTTAAAGTAAAAGTTTAAAAGATATAAAATCAAATTAACTCACTATTCTAGCTTTCTAATGAAGCCATCTTGGAAACATTAAAAACTGTTAAACTGAGTCATAATAATATGTATAACTACTATTAACTACTGAGCAGATATAACACTAATCAATAAGTAATCCATGTTTTTATTTTAAAACTCCAGTTTAAGATAGTATACCACAAATTTTGAGTGGTGCCTCCAATTCCAGTAGTATTGGCTGTTGGAGGAATATCTCTCGGGACTTGGTACAGAGGCCCCGCACCTCTGACTCTGTCATCTGCACTGTCTTGCCGGGCCTGCATCCTCGAACTGTGACAATATCATTACATGCACTTACTTCAATATCAACATATAGGTTATAGCTTCACCAATATGCAATGTTGCCCAATAAACATAATACAAAAGCACTTTCTGTTATCAACAATACTGAATGCAATGAGAACTAGAGCATCTATCAAAAATACTGGTTATTGTTCTCAATACAGGATCATAACAACTTAAGCAATAATAGATGCATATGAATGAGTAATAAATGATATAACTGCACAGGTCTGTTGGCTTGTGAATATCATACAAAACACACAACTTTATGCAGTGAACATAATTATAGAATCTAAAACATGCTTCTTATGGTATATATTATATAGCCTTAAATAATAATAACAAAAGTATATCAAAATTGGGGATTTTCACATAGAGATGAATACACAAACAAACATGAAGATTTTGAAAAACCTGAATTTTACATCAACATATATATTTATCACAACATCATTTATCATGCCAATATTTTAAGAAAAACAAAAAGTTAAGATAAAGATAAATATAAAAATAGATACTTAATCTAAATATTCAAAATAGTGTGTTAATTATTTAATTAGGAATTAACCAATGATGTCACTCATTTTTGTGCAGTAAGGTCACTGAAATGTTAGTAATTATACAAGACATTCATGGATTCAATGGGTTAGTGGTAGTTAAAAATAAACACCACCATGTGAATAGAGGTCAGTACATCTTTCGGCCTCCTAATACCAATAGCTTTCCTATTGTATAAAGTAGGCTATTTATAGGACCTATGAGGAGTAATAAACCAAACAAATTAAAATCAATTAAATCAAAAATAGAATTTGAATGGAAACAAATTGATCATGGGATTGGTCGCTAAAGGAAGAAAATAAAGAATCTAGCTGAATACTTTGGCAAGAATTCTGGATATAACCATACATTCTCCTGAAAAGATGTCTTTCAATTTCCCTTTTCGCCTTGCTGTTTCCTGTTGCAGTCTGTATACTGCGGTAACCCACCAAAAAGCAGCGTAATAAAGTGAAATAAACATGTTTAAATCATATAAAGTGATACAGAAAGCGAATAAAAGCTCAACAATAGGCCCATGGAAGTGTTCCATGCTATGGAATCTGACATCATTGTTAGTAGTGTGAATATCTATATTGTAGCTAGAATTTAACTATTTACAGTGTATGTTCTATTTCTAAGACGGAAATAGTCATCTGCCAGTCATCTAAAGATCTAACATCAAATGCAGAATCAGATAAGAATTGGGGATAATCGATTTATTTATGAGTTTGACGTTTCTATACCTACATACTCGATGATAATTACGCAACAAGAGCACACTGAGCGTAAATCCAGTAGGTTTCTATATAACTTATGGAGTTAGAGAATCATTATACACTATAGAAAGCGGAATAAATGAATCGTTACCTTCTAAAAGTCTGTGAATTAGACTGTCAACATTGAGTTCGTCAGCCATATTTACTACACGAATAATTTACGTCAAAAAGTCAAATCTTTAGACACCAACCACAAACCACCGCCAATTTACTTGTTTTTGGTTTTTAAGCCCTACGTTTCGTTCCATGCATACTTTTCAAAATTAGTTTTTTTACTTCAAAGAATTATTTTGTTAGAGCAGTTTTTATTTTGCTTTAATTGGTGCCAAAGTGTGCGATGCCTCTGCGAGAAGTAGTGACCCTTCATTCATTCATTCAGGACAACGAAATTTTGGTCTATTCGTCTCCCTATTGGTCTTTATTTTCAATTTTTTTTAACCAATATAATATCATAACCAATAATATCATTGATCATAACAATAATATGCATCCTAATATCCTAATACAAAGTAGTTTAAGTTATATTAGCTGTTTACAGAAAAAATCTCGCTAAAAACAAGTAAGACAACAAAATAAGTAAGATAGAAGTTCATTTTGATGGTGATGATTTACATTTTGGATTAATCTTATATACTAAGCCACTTCTCAATTATTCTGTATACATATTATTGTTTTTCTTCGTTACTTCTTCAATTTACAGTATAAGAATAAGAATAATCTTTATTACAGTCCACAAGTACATAAAAAGATATATCAGTAATAACTACATTAGGCAAAGCCTGTATCGTGGTTATTAACTAATAGCGTCTAGATGCAGAAACTTAAACTAAAGTAACAATTTAGTTGTATTTTTGTGTAAAAGCATCCTTCATTGTTTCCATCACACTGGAAGCTCAAACCTTTGTCTTTTCGACTGGTTTTGAAATACTTGGCCTTATATACTGCTAACTTCTCACTATGTAGTACTAATATATATCTATACTTAATAATATTATAAGGAGGTAAAGTTTGTGTGTTTGTTAAATTGTCAGGGGTAATCTCGGAATCTACTGCACCGATTTTAAAAATTCTTTCACTAATAGAAAGCCACATTATCGCTGAGTGTCATAGGCTATATAAAAAACCGAAAAATTAAAAGGTTTTTACGTGGTAGTCCGTTTTGTAAAGAGAATCGGAGAAAAACTCATCGTTATACGTGAAGGCCACAGCAGCGCGGCAGCGGCGCGCGATGGTTTCGGCTTATTTCGGTTCGCGTTCGTGCTCACTTCGGAAGAAGGAGGCGTGACCTTCCTTTTAGATCTGAGAGGTAGGTACCCGCGCGGCTCTTTACGCAGCGGACGTCCCCAAAATTGAATTTTTCGTAACACACTTTCGACATTCATTAATTTTATTTTAAGTACATTAAAAAAAAAATCTTTTATGTTTATATAGTTTTCATTTAATTTACGTTATAGATAGGCATTAAGTTTGTTTCATGTACCTAGATATTAAATTAGGTTATAGGTATTAAGTTAGTTTCATGTAGATATTAATTTAGGTTATAGGTAGGTATTAAGTTTGTTTTGTGTAGATATTAATTTAGGTTATAGGTAGGTATTAAGTTAGTTTCATGTAGATATTAATTTAGGTTATAGGTAGGTATTAAGTTTGTTTCGTGTAGATATTAATTTATTTCTTACGAACGCTGCCTTAACTATGAAAGATATATATTTTTGAACATTATGCCCAACGAAGTGGGCACGGGTCAGCTAGTATTTTATAGATACAATACAATCAATCAAAATGATCTCTAAGTCAATAAAGTGTAAGTTCATTCATTTGAAATGGGCGCGCGGCGCGGCACCTGTATGTCTGCTGCGTCCTTTAACATAGCCGTCCAGGCGCTCGCACTTAAAGAGAAATGATCTCTAAATCACTATAATTAGGTGTTGTAAAGTTCATTTGAATTTACAGCGCGGCACGCGGCGCCAATGTACACTCCGTCTATAAAGTCGTGACATTAATGTTTGAGGAACTAACATTAATCATGTGTCTGGCAACACCAAACATAAGTAAATCAGCTGTCATCGAGTTTGAGTTGTGGAACAGTTTTCCCTTTGTATTTTTATTGCTTTGGTTAAACTGCAATTAATTAACAAGTAATTACGCAGAAAGGAATAAAAATGAATAAAGTAAATCGGAGTGGCACGCGGGAAGTGATTTTTAAAGTTTTCCAGCGATGTTTCGCGGAGTACCAAGCTGGACGAATTTTGTACGATTTGGATGATATTTATGGGTGAACAGCATCTATGACGGGTATGTAATCGTGTTATTGTTTGTTTTTAATCTGCCCGAAGTTACAAATTTACTGAATTTACGATTTGGAGACCAAAAAAAGGCATTGTTTACATTGCACATTTTTAGGTTAGATTGACATTGTGAGTTGGTCATATTATAGTATGACCATAATTTTTGATACATTATGATGGTACAACAAAATCCATTCAGGTTTTATATCAGTTTAGAATTTGAATTAATTGCTTCATGTCAATAAGTTATTGTTTCCATTCCAGTACAATTTTTTTACTTTTTTTCAGGAAAATCAGTGAGTACAGTTAGGCGGATAGTCAACGAAGGTTTTAAAAATGATGGAAAGTTAAAGGTCTACGCTCAGGAAGCGAAATTTACTGCGTTTGGTGAAAATAAACAAACCTCGCCCCATCTATGCCATTGATGAACTTTTAGGAGAATACGGGCACACAGTGTTACGGCTTCCGCCGTATCACTGTGATTTGAATCCCATTGAGCTCATTTGGGCTAACCTAAAACAAAAAGTAGCAGCACAAAATGTTGGGTCACGCGATGTGAAGCAACTTGCTGAAGACGCCTTCAACAGCATTATACTTGAAAAATGGAAAACTGCTGCCATCACGTGAAGACGTCTGAAAAAGAGTACTACGAGCGAGGACGTCATCTGTATCGAGACATAGACGAGTTGATTATTCGCTTAGGCGATGATAGCAGCAGTTGTGACAGCAGCTGTAAAGATGACAGCGCTGCTGATGAAAGTGGCAACGTAACGTTTCTTAATTTTGAATATTTGGAATCCGATGATGAGTGAGAGTGATCAATCAGTGTTTTTTTTTAACTTTGTGTAATAATTTTATTTTGGTTTAATTAAAAATGCTTATATATTAAAACTTTATGAAGCCCTTACTTTATTTACCTTTGCTTATGAAAAGTTTAACCTACTGTAAATAAAAACAGTAACAAAATATTACTGTTTAATGTGTCTAATTTATTTACTCTTTACTTGAACAAACTGCTAGTATCAAAATCATTTTAGTCACACTATATAGGGTTGCTACATGCAAGTCAGCAGCGCCATCATTTAATGTCACGACTTTATAGACGGTCTGTACTTATTGGTTGCATTTATTACTTAATAAAGCTGACCATTGAATCGAGGTGATGATGGCACTTGCAATTACGTTATCGGTTATTAATTAAAGTTATATGTATATGCTTTCTTAAAATCGGTTACGGTTATCGGTTATCTTACAATTTTGAAATACAAATTAAATCTTGAAATGTGTTATATTTATATTTTATAACTAAAAATCAAACAAAATCGGATAATAGATCAAGACCTTCTCTATAATGCAATAAGCGGATAATGTTTATTTAAATTTAAATCAATATGTGCATTTTAATTAAAGATATTTTTGTTTTGTGTAATATTGAATAGATGTTATAGGGAAAATCAAACATTTAGGTGGTAACTTAACCACTACCTAGGTTTGATTTTATCTTATACTTGTTTATAAAATCCGTATAGTATTTTATATCGTCCCATGTGTAAATTGCCTCCAGCTGGAATATCGACATCGTATAATTGTTGCGAAAAAGGCCTACGTCGTAAACGTCACCCAGCCCAAACCATAGACAATCCTGGAATGAGTGCATAGACAACGATTTTTTGTTTTTTAATTCTATTTTGCGGGCAAAATGTCGCTGTTCTTGATTGTCAAGCTATTTTCTCATCGTAATGTTCCGTTCTGGCGCAGAGTATGTATGAAACGCCGTGGCTTGGCGTGTGCGTTCTATTTTATTTTAGACAAGACTTGACGGCTGTTTAAAAAAACTTCATGGCTCTTTGAACAAGATTGTTATACCATTGCTTAGGGTTTTCGTAAACAACTCGAACAAAACAAGGTGAAAATTCAATGTAGTGGGTGGAAAATCGTTATTGTGTGCTGTGAAAAACTAAGGTATTTCATCGAGGCCGCCTCTGATCAGGAATCCCTTGGTACGCAATGGAAGAAAAGATGGAAAGTGAACATAGCTTCAGTGGGGATAGCAGTAGTTCATCAGAAACATCTAGCGGTAGTTCGGACGGAGATGACGAGGTCTTGGAGCCAGTGCGTATCCTGGGGCAATCTCTAGAGCTTCCCCAGGAACTGTGTGAAGATTACTCTGTGTTCAAAGAGTTCTTCTCAATGAAAACTTGGGATGCTTTGGAAGACAAACATAAAGAGGAACTAAGTAAATATCTCCCCAAATTTACGGAAAATGAAGAAGAAGAGAAGGAAACAACTATTAAAATGCTTTTCAATCATGAACCTTTTCATTTCACATCACCTCTTGGTGATTTTTATAATAATTTGAGACAGGGTAACTATAGGCCAGATATAGCAAAGATGAGAAAGTTTTTAAAGAAAGCCAGAGTTAAACAGCAAAAACACAAGGTATATTTATCATAATTACTTATTACACACAATCAGTTTGAAACTTTAATATGTCTGTCTGACTAATACAGTAATATTAACTTTCAGATAAAATCATACTATGCCAAGTTACTACCAGAAGTTTTGATTTCCCGTGAAAGGTTATTAGCAGCAGCTAAAGTAGCTCCACCAGGTCCTGTGCCTAGGTTACCATTGTTGCCTCCAAAACCTTCATCCAAGAATAATTACAAGCCATTGTATTTACGAGCCAAGCATAGATATTTTGAAGAATTATCAGCTATCAGAAGTGAAGTTGGAGGAGATGAATCTGAGGACGAGAACTATCCAGAAGGCCCACCTGAACAATCAGTGAGAAAACGGAAACAAGTACCTTCTGGACAAGTAATAGTTTTGTTTATATGACTGGGAATGTACTGAAAACATTGTATGCATGTTTTCATATTATATCTTATTTCAGAACTTGGATGGGAATGTGTCTGGTACATTGGGTGGGTCTGATCAATCGAGTTTAACTTCATTGGAATGTTTAAAGAATGTCCTGGCAACTCATCGATCTAGAAGGCAATACAGAGAGGTATTTTTATTTTTAAATTTTTTTAATAGACAATATTCATGATTCTGCTGTTATGTATATTTGTATTTACCATAAGATCTATTAGCTTATGCATAGCATATACTAGGTAGTTCTAGTAGTAATTGTTGTTATATCATAATTCTATTTATATATTTTTTTGTATGTATAATATTATGTCTACTATATATTTATGCTAACATCTATTTTATTATGTTAACAAATTATTTACAGAATCACCCAGAATTAAATATAGCAGGAATAACATTTGATGATATTAAACAAAGAGTAGCTCTTGTAAATGGTGCCAAAAAGCTAATGTTCGGTAGTCAAAAGACTGGCTCTCCTGTACCAAAAATAAAAAGAGGGCCAAAGAAAGAAAACCAGAAACAATGTAAACAGGAAAAAGTGCCTAGAAAAGGTAAAGAGGAATGTGAAACTGTGGAGAATAGACCTTTGTTGCCAAATATTAAGATTAAATGTGAACAGGAAGAGTCGGATTCTGAAAGTTCTTCATTTGTGGATCCTGTGGCTAGTCCTAGATCAGGTAAAAAGGTTGAACTGCCTGAGATAAAGCAAGAAGTTGATGTTAAGTTTTCTAGTAATATTCCTAAGTAAGTATTCATTCATATTCTATTTATTACCTAAAGTTAAATTACACTTTCGTCAGTCACTTGGCCATAATTTAGGCCTCTATTCAAATGTGTTTTAGCTATGTATATATGTCTTCTATATGTATGTAGATTACCCTTTAAAATAGGGAATATTTATTTGGTCAGCTAGCTGTATTTTATGTGAAATATTTAAACACAATCATGTATTTAGAAATTGTCATTGTATGACTACAGTCATTTTTGTTTACTGAATGCATAATGATTTATGTTTGCTAATTTAAAGTAGCTTGTGTATGTGTGGTTTTTTTTCAGTTTAAATTATATTGAACCAAAAATGGATTGTATAATAAAGCAAGAGCCAATAGATAATGTTATACAGATGCAAAACTCCAGGGTGCATCAACCAGTTCCTATTAAATTGGAAGATTTGGATGGAATTGGTAAGTTTATTTATTTAAGCTTATTATAGTTACTTTTACCAAAAATCTAAAAACTGTGTATGAATCAGTAACCAAATCCATTTCACTAGTAATAGTGAGGAATTGCAATAAGAAACATGTTCATATATTTTAACTATTTATAATGTTCAATTAGTATGGAAAAGGTGTTATTTTTAGATTTTTCTTGTAAAAACTTGTGAAATGGATCCTGAATAAACTAAGTTCTCTGTTTTGGTAAAGTAAAAATAAACTTGTTGATTGTTAGTAATGGTAAAGAAAGTTAATGAATTGGAAGACTGCAGAACTAAGATAATAAGTCTCCATATTTCCGGGTGTGTTTTCGGCGAGTTATGTTTTTACAACAGTAATTATTTTTTCGTTTTTTTTGTTAAAAAAAAAATGAAGCCCGCACTAGGAATAATATATCCTGTGTCACAGGGGTGTTCACAAACACAAAGCACATCCGGTTAATGTCTTTATCTCACTTAATTAATCTATCTGAAAACATTCATATTTTTATTATGAATTTGTTAGGTGTAAAATGATTTTATGTTTGTTTGAGAATCATGATTATTATTTTCAATTTATATTATTTTCAGACATGATGGCCCTCCCAGTAGAGCTCGCCGACGATTCAGGCGAGGTGGTTCAGGAAGTAACAACGGAACAACCGCCTGAAATAGAGAAAAGCACAGTGGAGGCTGATTCACTGCTCACAGAGACAACGCACGCATGTTTCTTGTCTTTGGTGCGACAATTGTTCCCGGCGAAGGCGGCTCATCGAGCTAGTAAATCGCAGTTGAGAGCGAGGTGCGCCGCGGTTATGCGGTCGCCCATCGCACCGCTTAACACTTGGTACAACTGTTAGTATAATTTTCTGACTATGATACAAACAATCATATTATGTGATTATTTGAGTGAAAAATATACTGTTTCATACTTTAACTTAGTTAAAATATTTTATTAAATCTTATTATTGGCATTTTATTAAGGCAGAATGTGCGAACACTCTTTTAGCCTTTTAAAATTGTATTAAAAGCAAACTCAATTTGCTCATATTGCATTTAAAAATAATTTTAAGAATACTCCATCTATGTTTATTTTAGTGTCTGACGATTGGTGTGGTGAATTGGACTCTGCATTAGATTTTCTTGCGGGTGAAAGAGGACAGCATCCAGACGACTTTGTACCGTATCTTCAATTTTTACCTGAATCACAGGTATGTTCATTAAAAATCAAACATCCCCATCAACTCCTCCCAATTCTGTATTTGATCAAAAATACTGTTTGCTTGTTATTAAATTAAGGCTGTTATTTCAATTTATGGACATTAAAATTTACGACGATAATATGTGCTGGTAAAGTTACAATAATTTAATTTATGTTCGGTAGATGTATCAATGGATCGGAGCAGGGCGCGATTGTGACGCTATCTTAGGTCGTTTGTGTGAGCGATGGCTAAGAGCTGCTGAACCTCCACCTCCAGCTACCGAACCACCACCTTCCAGGTTTGAGATGCTTTTTATTATTGTTCTAACGATATACTACTGAGTAGAATAAAAAAACAATTTGAAAGTTTCTGTTCTAGTCTAGGCCAATCTCATAGCTATATGAGATTGGCCTTAGCAGCATATTTGAGTGAGGCCGATCATTAAATTCAAATTCAAATTCAAATCAAATATTTCCATAGGCCACAGGACGCGCTTGAACACGTCAAAATATTACAAACAAATGATATAAAAATAAATTATAAGTAAAAGTAAATTATACCAATTACAATGATTTGAATAACCGGGGCTTAGACCAATTTTAATGCAACTGTTTAGAATCAGATTAAAATCAAATTAGATTCGGTAAAAATTAAATGCATTTAAAACAGTTACATTTTGTACTAGCCGTTGCTCGCGACTTTCTCCGCCGTCGTCGTTGATATTTCAATGCTATTTTCTAAATAAAAAAATAGGAACTTACCTAAGTCACTTTCATCCCCAAATTTCTCCCTTTGGGCAGTGTATATACCAATAAAACCTATCCTATTGAATTGTATGAACACAATGTCGTGCAATATCCTTCATAATTGACAAAGTTCGCATTTAAACTTACAACCCCTTATTCAATACGAATGTGACATTTCCAAAAAATCTTTCTTACAGTTCATTTACGTCATGTAAGGTACCTATGTGCTGAATTTCATGTATTTCCTTTAAAATTGACGAACCTTGCATATAAACTTACACCCCCTAATTTACCATAAGTATACCAGTTTTTAAGTCACACCTCCAGTTTCAAAACTATGAAAACCGCATCCAATTCCATGCAGTAGTTTTTGCGTGATGTGAACAGACAAAAATTAAAAAAAAAGTGTTTTGGCTTCTACTGCCGTTATACAGACTTCTCGTACTATTTATTTATCTAATATCTTCAATGTACAGACATGGCTTACAATTTTATTATTTGTATAGATTGTTTGTTGCACTACCGCATGCAGTATATTTCAAAGCAGCACAAGTTATGTAGCACTTCTTAAACAAGATAATTGGCATTCATAGTTTAGCCGACTAGTCGGCAAAATTGGCCGACTATTCGGCAAAATTGGCCGACTATTCGGCACCTCTTTAGTTTTCACCTTTGAACCACTTTAAATTTCATCATTAAACATTTATGCAAATTATATTAGGTATCCAACGTCATGGTCCGTGCGAGTGGCTACGGAGACAGAGTTGATAGAGTTCCGTGCTCAGGAGCGACGGAGGTTTTCGGCGGCTGTCAAACCATTCACATACACACAGCATGGGTAAGTTACACTGCATGCTCCAACTGATATTAAAGACGGCCAGTAGAATTACTGGTGGCTACTTTAGTACAGTTTCATTTATACAATGGACAATCCTATGTGATGACACATGATTCAATAACGTACAGGTGCTAAGCTTCTAAAGAACGAGCAAGATGTTTAACATTTTGGTAGAGTTGACTTAGGCAAAATTAATTACAATTACACATTAATACAATATTTGAGGTAATTCGCTAAAACAGCTAAAAGACAAATTAATCATTTTGATTATTTTTATAGCATTTAGCTATGCTTAGCAAATTATACTAAGAAACAGTTGAAAAAGATATGGGACCGGCATTTAGGGTGCCGGTAAGAGGCGACCGTAGCTGGATGGCTAAGAGCGACTGCCCGGTGTGCAGTAAGGTCGCAGGTTCAAATCCTGCCGGTCCCATATCTTTTTCAACTGATTCTTAGTATAATTTGCTAAGCATAGCTAAATGCTATAAAAATAATCAAAGTTAAAATATCGTACACGTTCATTCGTTACAACATTTGTGCTGAATGTAACTTCGCCATGTTGGTTTGTATCCTACCTAAGATAGGAACAAATGGATGAACGTGACGTCACGAAATGACGTATCATACAGTTGAGAAATTTAGGGTGCCGGTAAGAGGCGACCGTAGCTGGATGGCTAGGAGCGACTGCCCGGTGTGCAGTAAGGTCGCAGGTTCAAATCCTGCCGATCCCATATCTTTTTCAACTGTTTCTTAGTATAAATTAATCATTGTGTTTCTCTGTATAAGTATGTATTTTCTAAAGAAAAGTATATACACAAAGTTAGCAGTTGGCAGTGAGGAATAAATCCGCAAAACAGTACACAACGAAACAACGAGTTAATCCGTTTAGTTAGTCAGTGGGGCAGTAGCGATGTATTAGTATCAATTATACTAGTACCCATAGTTTTGGACTAGATGTGCGTTGTGTGTGGGGCCGTTCAAGTATTACGTAAGCACTATGGGGGGGTGGGGGGGTCTTTGTTTTGCTTATTTTGGATGACATGGGGGGTAGGGGGGTCTAGATGATGATTACGTCATCGGTAGTTATTTACTTTTTTACACGAATGGCAACCCTCACATTGTCTATGCTTGAAAACGAAACGCATTTTTGGGAATTCCCGCACGCATACGTTTAAAAATACATTTTTATCTGAAAAATGTTTACGTAAGCACGGGGGGAGGGGGTAAAAGCTTTGCTTACTTTTGCTGACAAGGGGGATGGGGGGGTAAATAATTGTAATAAATCTGCTTACGTAATATTTGAACGGCCCCTGTACGTTTTTTGATATTTTATTTATTTATAGGTAATAATGGTTAGGTATGTTTTATTCTCCATACTCACAGTACAATAAACTATAATAATATCACTTGTAAACTTAGAACACAAGCTATATTATACTTTCTTTTAATACAAAACAAAAATGTCGCATGCTGCGTGCCCTAGACGAACTGGTAAAAGCCGGTTTTGTTCCGTACGTCACAAAGCCGCTACTGCACACGCGCACAGAAGCGACAAGCTCGTAGTAATGTACTACCAGAACGCGGTTGTATTAAGCTTTCTTCTCATGTGGTAATGGTGAATCGCTTGTCCCGTACAGATATTGTGCAGTGGTGGGTCCGTGCGCGCGGGGCGCGGGGGGTGGAGGCGGCGGCGCCGTGCTGCTCCCCGCGCGCCCGCGCCACGCCGCGCTGCCCGCGCTCGTGAGGGACGCGCTCGCTCGCCTGCCCAACGGAGAAGGCACGAGGCATCATGTGCTCACACTACTCAGGTATCGTATCCATTCACTACTACTGTTCTTTCGTTCCAAATTGTTTTAGTGGAGAAGTTTGCAGTCAAAGGGTTTTTTTGAGCTTACCGTATGAGCGACATCTGGTAAGTAAGTTTGACATTAAGAGTTCTTGACTAATCGGAGCAGAGCGGTCTATTTCATCGTCCGAGCGACGGCTGGTGGCTGAGTTTTCAGTAAACTAAACCATTATTAAACATTCATCTTCTGCCATACCGATACAATACAATACACACTGTATAGTTGTGTTATCTAAATCTATATCTACTAATACGTACGTCATTTTCACAGAATGTCACAATGGATAGCACAATGCAGTGAGCAAACTCTGCTAAGCGCTTTATCTTCAGTACTAGACCGGCTGCTGTCTGCTAAAAGGGATCCTGTTGTCAGATACGACCAAAAAACTGCCATCTGGACATACTTACACAGGCACAGGTAAAATATTTATTTCTTTATGACGGTATAGCAATGCAATGTTATAACGGTACATAGAAAATATATACGCTCAACCCCTACATCTAACTTTTTTTTTACAGGAGTGAAGAAGACTGGCTCAAAATCACAAGCGGTCGCGGTCGAAAAGCCGCTACCATTTCGGTCCCCGCCTTACCTTTAGCAACGCCTCTCCAACCTCCGCCTCTTGTCAAGACCACGCCCTTCTCCGTCATACCCAAGGACCATCACGCGCTACATGGCGTGAGTAACGTACTTTCTGTTGTCCTTTTCTTGCCTGCCTTGTTTTAGGAATTTAAAGCCCACCCTAGGGCAAAGTTCCTAGAGGTCTGAATTGTATACACCTTTATTATGACGTTATAATGAAAATGTACAAAATCGACATAGATAATAATATCATACCGGCAAAAAAAGTTATAAACGTGAAAAGATCACAACAATCAGTTTGTCGTGGTTATCTCAGTTTCTATTGCTCCGACGATTTTAACATCTACTAAGAAATTATAGAACATAACATTTGCGATATATTTTGTGTACAGCATAATTTAATAGGGTGGTGAATGCCGATTATAATTGTCGATTTTTGACACCTTACACGTATTACAACGCCGTAATAAAGGTGTATACAAAAATTCAACTCACTAGCAATTATTCCGCAGTTAAAACCTATAATTACTGTACTTGATTGTATGTGGGGAAAGAAATTAATACAAGTTATCTTCTACAGATGGATCTAGAAGTAGGTAGTGTGGAGGAAGTGGTCGAAAACGCTTCTGATAGCGATGTAGACGTCGACGACAGCGGGGCTGGTTCTTCAATGCCGCATCTATCTTCCGCACAACTACTAATGCAAGCCACGCAAGTTTCTCAAGGGAAAACAATCACTATAACACAGAAACCTAAAGGCAAACTCGTCGCTACACCATCCTCAAAACCGAAAACAGCTGCTCAATCGAAGACTCCCGCGCAACCCAAAGCACCTGCTCAACCGAAACAAACTGGCGCGAAACAGACAGCAAAGCAAGCAGTGCTAATGTCACAGTCAGCTAAGCAAGCGAATATATTAGCCCAAGCAGTGAGGCAAAGCAACGCTCAAGCGAAACAGACTGCAGTAATACAGCAAGCTAAACCTGCGATCATACAATCGCCTAAACAAACTACTCAAGTTGTGAAACCGCCAGTAATTCAACCAGTGAAACAGACAAGTGTTATTTCCCAAGTTAAGCCGAATATCACCAAGCAAGTTTTGAGCGCGAAACAAGTAAATCAACCGACTGTGCAATCTCCTAAACAATCTGTTCCTGCTAAGCAGATAATAGTGAGCCAGGCAGTGAATATATCCGCTCACTTAAGTTCTGCGAGTCAGCTGTCGAAGTCTCTGCCTTCGGTGGTGGCGACGCCGAACAAGTCACCGCTCATCAAGCAGAGACCGTTGCAGAAAGTCGAGATTACGCCGACGCCTTCAATCCAAATTGTAAGTTTCTTATTGTTAAATAATAAATGTAAATAAATCAATGCCAATCCGATATTATGTCACGAAAGCACAGTTCATACACAGCAGCTATATATCTTGATGCATTTCATTACATCTTTGCATAGAAATTGATAGTGGACAACACAATGGCAGCTATGATTTATATTTTTTCATCTTCATATTTTGTCATAGATTATTATACATTATAGCTGCCGTGTGTGAAGCGATTGATGCTATAAAGTATTTGTGCAGTATTATTATTAAAACAGAACAGAAATATTTTTTTATACAGAATTTGAATTACATTCTGTATTTTTTTTAATTGAAAATTCCGTCTTCTACATTGTCATGGTATTAAATAACAATAATCTAATAGTTGTTTTTATTTATTCAAGGTTTCTGCTGCAAGTATTCCAAGTTTGTCGATTACACAACCTCCAGGTTTAGTTCCTAGCTCTATGCCGCCTGCACTCATTCAAAATAAGGTACAAATTCATGTGTTTCTTTCCAAAACAGATAATCTAATGAATACTTGTAATAATATATTTTAAGCAAATTATGGCTTTGTTATCCCTTTGTGTATTTTATACAATATTAAGCACCTGGAGCGTTTACCCAAAAGGTGCAGGTCCGAATCCTGCTGGATTCTTAATTTTTAACCTTAATATTGTATAAAAGGTAATGTAATCTTCGGTTTTTGTGTCAATATGTATAAGAGAGAGACTATAATAATGTCCCAAGTCAGGCTGACATAAACGCAGGCTCATGGGAAGGAAAATAAATTACTGTCAAAAACAAATTAATATGACAATACCTCAATGTTCAATTTTGTTTGCACCAAATTGGATGACTTTTAGATCAGACGTTTTTGAGCGCAGACCCGAGGTCCATTTGATTTTACGTTAATAAGTATTAAGTACATTATAATGTGGTTATAAATTTGGCAGGTAACACCAGGCACTCGGTCCTTGTTAATAAGACCGAATGCAGTTCAAACCACTGTAACGGCTGTAGTCACTACTCCGGCAGCGTCACAGGTGAGTGTCACTTAGCGATTTCACAGATATGTATTTAATTAATTATAAAAAAAAAATCAACCTGGTCAGTAAAAATTTGTAAAGTCCTGTCGAGTAATTTTAAACTACAAGACGATGATAATATATTTAAACGCCGCAAAGGGTTTTTGTTCTCTCATGGTCCTTCGAGCCGGATGAAAGTCTTAGTTCACGATTTGCCCATTAAAAGTTTTACTTTCTTGTGTACTTGATCATTATTTATTTATTGAGGTCCTACCTGGCTGCAATTATTTTACCTACTTATAGTTACGCAGAAATGTCTAATATAGAAAAATAAATTTGCAGGCAACACCGACGACGCGAAGAGGCGTAGTCAGAGTGTTAAGTCCTGCGACGCCCGCCTCAGGAAAATCTCTCATATCACCGCGGGCTTTATTGCAACAAGGTAAAATTATTTTATCTACACCCATGCTATAAATCCTCTATAAACGTTCTTGAAACAGTTAGCTAATTTATTTATTTTTATTTAAGCCTTAAAACCTATACATAATATTTCATATCTTATAAACTTATTTGTTAGTTTTATTAGTATCTATCCTTATTAATAAGTTAGTTTTCTAGTTTCTTCTTTTTTTGTATAGTCCCTTTTCGGGTAAAGGCCTCCTCCAAATTTTGCCACCTTTTCAAAGTTAGCTAATTGCCAACATTAAAACAGCCAGTGTCATAATAACCATTATAACACCCAAACGGGTGTTATAATGTTGTACTGAAATTCATTATGCAACTCCTTTTTTACTCATCGAACAGCCACATTCTCATGGCATCTTTATGAATTTCAAAAAAAGAACATGTCATGCACGCGCGTTTCACTACCACAGCGCCGTAATTTAAATAAAAACTTATTCGAATTTTTGAATTGACGTCGTATCCCGCCATTTTTGTTCAATAATAGTATTGAAAAATACTTTTTAATAATTGTACGATCCAAAATGTAAATAATTATTACAATAAATAATTATATTATTACCTATACATAGTTTTTTTGTATTAGATACTCACTAATTAAACTTTCCATGAATTTACATAGAGTTCTTACAACACTGTACCCTAATACCCTATGGTTTCAGAACATTTATAGAGGATTCATATCATGGGTGTAGATAAAGTCTTGTATGCAACTGTTATAATTAGGTATTAAAACACTCATGTGATACTATTATCACACTCGGCTTCGCCTCGTGTGATAAACCCACACTCGTGTTTTAATACCCCTCATTATAGAACAGTTGCATAAATAACTATTATATTACTTACATAATAAGTCTAAGAATTTGTAACAAATAGCAACTAAATGTGTTTCAACAAATTCTCACAGACAACAATTTATTCTTTTTTGTATCAGGTGCAACTGCATCAGCAAAGAAACGAGCAACAGTGCAAACTACTACGTCTGTCACAACAATAGCACAGGTAAAAATAATATTATGTATTTTTATGCTGACACAAACACGACATGGAAATTATTATAAGTACAAACATAATATTGTTTTTTAGAGTACGGCGGGCGCAACAACAGTCGTGAGCAGTGTACCGACAGCCGTGACGTCATCAATGACGCGGACCGTGCAACTAGCGGGCGGTCGAACAGTTCAGCTAGCTGCCAACCAAACCGTGCATTTACCCGGCGGACAAGCCGTTCAGCTCACGTCGGGACACACCCTACAACTGTCTTCCTTACAATTACCTACGCATAGCGTTCGATTACCTAGCGGACAAACCGTCCAACTAGCATCACCACAATCGGTACAAGCCGTGAGAGTGTCAACCACTGCCGTCAAAAGCCCCAGCCCTCGAACGCAACAATCCACTCCCACAGTCAAAACAATACAAACCAACCAACATTTACAAATACCCGTATCAACTGTGCAGCTAGCTGGACAGACAGTACAAATAGCTGGACAAACAGTCCAGCTAGCCGGACAAAGTGTGCAACTAACTGGACATACTGTGAAGTTGCCAAACGGCCAAAGTGTTCATGTTGCTAGTCAAGGCGTTCTACCTTCGCAGAGTGTTCAGCTACCGAACGGTCAAACTGTTCAGCTTAGTAGTGGGAATATACAGACAGTTCAGTTAGGCGGTTCGAATGTGCAGTTATCCGGACAAAGTGTTCAAATGCCAAGTGGACAAACAGTGCAATTAGGGTCACAGACAGTGCAATTAGGTGGTCAAACTCTGCAGTTGTCGAATGGGCAAACCGTTCAGTTAACTAGTGGGCAAACGTTGCAGTTAGCTAGTGGACAAACTGTACAGCTAACGAATCAATCGCAGAAGTCCTCGGCGCAGGTTGTGAGAGCTCAGACGTCGACGGATAAGGCCACGGCGGGACAACCGATCGTGGCCAAATTGCTGACAAATGCGCAGGTAAGCTCAAACTTAATCGGGCATGTATATTTGTTTGGGGATATCTTATCATGATTGATTCAACTGTCTAGGGAAAGTGCTAATCTGCTTACTATTTCGTACATTCTTCGTTCTTGCGATAAATGCTTGTGATAGTCAATCTTGATTACAGGAAATGGATAACCATTTTTAACACGCTTATATTAGCTTCACCTGTATGTTTGTTTGTTTGTTTGTTTGTTTGTTTGTTTGTATGTAACCGACTCCTTTGGACTCGATTTTGACCCACTTTAAACGGACAGATTTCATTCAAATTTTGCACACCTGTCAAAGATCGATGACAATGCAATAATTCGATAAAAAAAATTAAAAATATATAAAAAAAAAAACGCTCTTATAAATAAACCAAACTAAAAAGTAGAAAATAAATAATAGTTTAAAAAAACTAAAAAACACGCTTTTAAAGTACTTCTAACTAAAAAGTGAAAAATAATTCCTAATATAAGCTGAAAAAAGCGTGGGGCGCTCTGTGCCATATTTTTCGTCTATCGAGCAACCCACGCTTTTTTCAGCTTATATTAGGAATTATTTTTCACTTTTTAGTTAGAAGTACTTTAAAAGCGTGTTTTTTAGTTTTTTTAAACTATTATTTATTTTTAGGGTTGCGTTGCCGAATGGCAAAAAACGGAACCCTTAATGAGTCGTCATGACTGTCCGTCTGTCCGTCAGAATGTCACAGCTACTTTTTTCCGTAACTATATATTTTTTTCATCAAACCCATACGTGTGATCTATAGATAGGTCTTCAATAATGATATAGAGGTTTCTAATATATTTTTTTTCTAAACTGTATAGTTTGCGCGAGGGACGCTTCCAAAGTAGAAAAATTGTAACTTCTAAAATAAGGAAATGATAAATGTAAAAATAATAATAATATAATGATGTACATTACCATGCAAACTTCCACTTAAAATTGGATTGAAAGAGATCTAATAATTAGTTTTTTTAATTCAATCAACTCCAATATAATAAAGAATTAAGAAAAACATTTGTTTAGATGTATAGTGGTTCGACTTGCTCTTGGCCGGTTTTTAAATATCATAGATTCAGCATCGTTACTAAAGTTTTAGTATTTTTTTTGTAGATTTTTATACAGTTACTGTATCACATAAAGTTAAGTCAGAACAGAATGAATAATATCTCAAATCACACTGGAAGTTACATGAAAATTCTAACTCATTCTGAAGCATGTTTAGATTTACTTAAATGGTTGTAAAAACGACTTTGTATATATACTTTTAAATATTATTCAAATTATGAAATACGGGTGTTACTTTTGCACCGCAAGACTGGGAGCGACGTGTCGCACGCTCTTGAAAATACCTAAAAGTATAGATAAAACCGCGGTCGACTAAACAGACCAACATTACGTGAGTAATACCTACCCGTATTTCATAATTTAAACAATGTTGCAAACTCACGTTAGTATTCATATAAATATTTTTAAATATCCTTGTGATTAAATTATTATCCAGATACAGTAACACTGCAGCTATTGATAAGTTTTGGGACATCCCACACAGACAAGCCACTCACTCATATGAATGAAGTCTAAAATATAGTCACCTGTGTTTCAGGGTCAAATGCTATCGCTAGAGGGCATGGTGAGCGGCGTGGGAGCGGGCATGACGTCAGGCGCGGGGCGCACGCTGCAGGTGGCGGGGGTGCGGCCGCGGGGCGGCGTGCGCGTGCTGTCCCCCGCCACACGCCTCGCCCGGCCGCTGCTGCTGACGTCGGCCAAACCGTTGCACAATATTATATTACAGGTTAAAATTTATACTATAATATCTTTTCTTCTCTTATCTTTTCAGCACGAAAAAGATAGTTTGCTTGCCAGAATTCAGTGAGTAAAATGCGTTAAAATTTATACTATAATATCTTTTCACCACACCAGCACGAAAAAGATAGTTTGCTTGCCAGAATTCAGTGAGTAAAATGCGTTTTTACCACTAGTGAGACAAAGTGATTCAAATTTCGAATCACAAAATCCTTCCAATGAATTGGCGCTGAAAAAAAAACAATGGTGGCTCCATGTAGGTTAGTAATAATTTAATAAACATTGACATACATTTTATTAAATAACTTCAAACAATATGTTTTAATTATTTTAAATTATATAAATACATGCTTGTTCAGTATTTTAATGTTTTTATATGCATGGTTAGCCATTAAAATTAGGGTAGTATTTAAACGCAAATCATAAAATATCCTTTTTCTATGCAATTAAATACCGAATTCCCATCAAAATTACTGATTGCACAACAAAATATTCAACTCAAAATATCACTAAACACACTACAATTTATTTTCACAGCGCACAGCAATTTTTCCTAAAGCAAAAGCTTTTTTATCAATGCACAACTAATAATCTTAATGCACATTATACATGTTAACTCTTTTTCTTTTAAATATAGCTTCTATTTTTATAATATTTACAGCAGTTTTTCTAAATCAAACAACATTTTATTAGTCACAGTCATCTTATTATTTTTTAATTATCACATAATGAGATCAGCAAAAAAAATATAAAATTAGATACAAAATTGTAATTTATTAAATTATTAAAGCGGGTCTTGCTTTCGCGGGGCGTCCACGCTTCCTTTTTTGCCCAATAGGCACATTTTTAGCTTCTGCAGGTGGCGCCACGTACTGTCGTCTGTTACGATCTATGATAATAAGAAATTGGTAGGTAGTATAATATTATTTTATTTAGTGGGTGGATTCAAAAAGGGGTCGGAGCATCACACAGATTGATTCAGGCACTCGCCGACCGCTGCCGCGGCACGCTCGCTTCGCTCGCTCGGCTATGTTATGGTCGCAGTTCTAACCTAACCTAACCTACTACTTTACCCATAATTGACCTATGCCATAACTATAGCTTTTATTTTTATATTATTTACTCCAGTGACGAAAAAACGCGCGAAGTTTTTCAGTTAAGTTGTTCTGCTTTTAGAAATAATGCAATGTAAAAGGATTTTTTTGTTATAATAATCATTAAATTTGCCGAGCATGGCGTCTTGAAAATTAAGACAAATATGATGAACAGATTTTGTTGTACTTACTGGTTAATATGCGGCTGGGATAGTTATTTTGCTATGAAATATGGTAAATTTGATGTGCAGTCAGTATTTATGCTATGCATGTAGTATTTTTGTACAAAAATAAATTTAACTGTATTGCATTATGAGGAAAAAAGGAATGTCATATTGATGTGTAATTTCGAATTATCTGCAGTTTGAGTTTTGTTAAACATTTAGTTTATCTGTAGTGAAGTAAGTTATTTGATGTAAAAAAGAATATAAATGATGAGTATGTATTGATAGGCGATTATTTATTTGATATGCAATATAAAATATCCCTTAAAATTAATGAAATATAGGTACTTAATATTAGACTCCATACATGAATGTTAAAAAACGAAGTTACGAACGCATTCTTAAAAAAAAAGTCTGTGTCTGTGTCAGTCATCGCGGGCAACTATAAATTCTTTTCAGTTTATGTTTAATTCAATGTTATTTATTTTTATTATTTATTTTTTAATTGTTTACTGGAACTTTTTAACAAAAAAATAGTGAATCCAGTGATGAAGAACTTTGTGGAACTCCAGAAGAGTTGAGACAACTTGCTCCTAACACAGAAATTATTTATTTTCGGCTGACTGGCGCTGCTGCATCATCTGCTTGCGAGACGAAGTGCAAACTTGTTGAAAACTAAATAAAATTAATCGCGTTAATTCCTGTTTAAATCATATCAATAATAATATTATTAAAACCGACGTGAGGTGAAGACATTATTATTGAGAATACGGGTTACTCACGTTACTTTAGCCGGGATATGCCGACTAGTTTCGAATCTAGTACGTAGATTCATCAACTGGGCTATTATTCGCGCGGAGGCGTCATATCCCGGCTAAAGTAACGTGAGTAACCCGTATTCTAAATAATAACATATCATTTATAAAATAATAAAGTTGAAAAATTAAGAATCCAGCAGGACTCGAACCTGCACCCCCTGGGTATACGCCCCAAGTGCTTTGCCAATTCAGCTATGGATTCGTATGCTGCCGGACTCGAAATTTCTCAACTCTTTTTGTGCCAGCTTTTAGCTAGACGAACCTTATTTGGTTTTAGCGCCATCTATGTGATGTAATAAGTCACTATTCACATCCTGTAAGTTTGAATTAAGATCAATACTGTTACAGTCAAGAGATGACGCATTTTTATCAAATACTTGTAATATTTTAAAGCAAATTTTAGCTTTGCTATGCCTTTTTGTAATTTATAAAATATTAAAGTTGAAAAATTAAGAATCCAGCAGGACTCGAACCTGCACCCCCTGGGTATACGCCCCAAGTGCTTTGCCAATTCAGCTATGGATTCGTATGCTGCCGGACTCGAAATTTCTCAACTCTTTTTGTGCCAGCTTTTAGCTAGACGAACCTTATTTGGTTTTAGCGCCATCTATGTGATGTAATAAGTCACTATTCACATCCTGTAAGTTTGAATTAAGATCAATACTGTTACAGTCAAGAGATGACGCATTTTTATCAAATACTTGTAATATTTTAAAGCAAATTTTAGCTTTGCTATGCCTTTTTGTAATTTATAAAATATTAAAGTTGAAAAATTAAGAATCCAGCAGGACTCGAACCTGCACCCCCTGGGTATACGCCCCAAGTGCTTTGCCAATTCAGCTATGGATTCGTATGCTGCCGGACTCGAAATTTCTCAACTCTTTTTGTGCCAGCTTTTAGCTAGACGAACCTTATTTGGTTTTAGCGCCATCTATGTGATGTAATAAGTCACAAATTTCGAGTCCGGCAGCATACGAATCCATAGCTGAATTGGCAAAGCACTTGGGGCGTATACCCAGGGGGTGCAGGTTCGAGTCCTGCTGGATTCTTAATTTTTCAACTTTAATATTTTATAAATTACAAAAAGGCATAGCAAAGCTAAAATTTGCTTTAAAATATTACAATAACATATCAATAATATGATTTATAATATCTCTAAAGTTGCACTACCCAGTTATTAATTACGTTAGTTAAAAAAGAGGACAACGGTGTTTATTCATGTGCCAGTAATTTAAGGGCATAATCTGACCACCGAACCAAAACACAGTAGTGCATTATTATTAAAAAAAAAAACAAAGTATCACGCCTTTATTATCCAGAAGCGTGTGGGAAAAGTGTAAAACACCCACATTTGACCTGTTATCTGTTTCACCGGTAAGCCTATCGCCATCCACCGGGCTCAATTCCAACTCCTTGCTGCTATTAAGACTTATCAGACGGAATCCTAAATAACAATTGCCCGACCTGGTTAATTAACCCTAGAACTCGCGGTGATAGCGCGGTGCGGGGATACAGAAATTATACCGTAGTCCAACGAGGCATTAGTAAATATAATAATGAATATTAAATAGCATGCTTTACTTCCACAGCAGAGTGACGGCAACACTATTCGGGTGACATCGAGCGGTGTCGCGGGCACGTCGCAAACTTTAGTTTTAGGAAACCTTGGTGAGTATCAGAATCACAACATACTATTATTATTAAATAAAAAGTATAGTTATTTTTTTTATCCCGGATACTAATTTGACAGCAAGAACAGACCTTTTCACCGCCCGACTTTTTATCAGTTAAAGTACCCCAACGCCAGACACTTTGTATCGAACAATAAAAATAGGGATATTCTAGTATACATTTTTCGATGTTCATGTTTCGCTATAATACTATTTATTTGTATAAAAGGTTAAATAGATACACTTTCTAAAAAAAAGTTATTTATGCTAAGACATCATATCCGTTTAGAAATTGAATAAATAAGACATAGGTTTTTGTGTCGGATAAATCCGACTCCGGCAAAATAAGCCCGATTTTTTTGTCGGATAAATACGACTCCGGCGGTTAAAAGATTGACAGCTGGGCATTGTTCTTGCTGTCAAATTAGTATCTGGAGTTAAAAAATGAACTATAGATTATCAGTTTAAATTAACATTGGACCTTTTCTTACCGAAGATTTATTTTTATAGGTGCACAAACAGTAACGACGTCCACTTCGTCATCACCTGTCCTAAAATTACAACAGGTAAATATTTCTTGACGTTTTATTTCTCGAAGATGATGAATTCTTTCACGGAAAAAGTGTTTGTGTGTGTTACTGCCACTTTTGTTCCAATTTTTCGTTATGCAGTTAACGCACACATACATGATTTGACGTTAAGGGTCAGGCGGAGTATGATTTGCCCATACAAACGGAATTCCGCAATAATTTGTGATTCAAGCGTATTTACTAAATACTATTGTGTTATTTCCATTTAGACAGTTTTCATCGTGGTATTTGTTGATAGAAACATTGTAAATAAAATATCTACACGAATCAAAGTTTAAGGGGCTTGAATTTCATGTATTTATAAACGTCACATTTTCAACATATTTGATCTGTATTGTAAGCATTTTAATATGTAATGTTTTTTTAACAAAAACATAGTTTATACTGTCTACTTTGAGATAAACAAATAGGAATAGAAAAAATATTAAGTTTACATTCAGATATTTTTGCACTACTCTGTCTGATTTTGGCAGCTGCTTCAAATGGTAAAAACGCGGTCCTTCTGCCGCACTCTTAAGTAACTTCCTTTTATTATACCAGCTATGTGTAAATACATGACCATCAAAAATCAGTTGGTATCATACATCTTTAATTATTTTAGGTGAATCCAATACAGCAGGTTAAACTCGCGCAAGGGATAAAGATTCAGCAGGTGACTTTTGACAGTTTGCATGTTTGAGCGATCGCTTCTCGCTGACCAACGGCCACACTTTAGTAGTATAGGAACTGCATGAGGATTGAGCAATTGATTGCATGTGTGATGAGCAATATGAGATGAGAGCTGCAGGTGTCGATTATGTTGTTTACTTCAGTAACTATGTATTATATTTCTATTTAAACTGACGTGAGTTTGTAACATTATTCAAATTATGAAATACGGCAGTCGCAGCCAGTCTTGCACTGCGGACTGGCTACGACTCAGGCGCGATGTGTCGTACTCTCTTGAAAATGCCTAAAAGTAAAGGTGAAACCGCGGTCGACTAAATAGACCAACATTACGTGAGTAACACCGTATTTCATGATTTGAATAACTGGTAATTAGTAACACTTATTATCTTCTCAACCGTTCATTGCCAACTGAATTCTTACTTGATTTATAATCATGTCGTCTATATCTGAATGTCTTGAGTATTGAGGTCCTGGACTTTCCTAAATTTCCAATTCCTCGGGCAGTTTCGAAGTCTTTTTAAGACTTTCCGAGTCTAGAAAGTCTTAAGCCGTGTTCAGCGACCCAAAACAAACATTATTACTAAATGCTGACGAAAGTTAACAACGACAAAAAAAATTGATGTCAAAAAGAATTTGTCAGATGTTGGCGTCGCGTGGTACAGGGTTCACGGATTTAGAAAGACGTTTCACCACCCCAACCATAATTGGCAATTATTTTCATGCTCAGATGGTAATATATATATATATATATTACTAGCGGTTAGCGTGTGCGCCTCTCACCGCGAGGTCTCGGGTTCGATTCCCGGGTCGGGCAAAGTGTTTTTTCATTTGTGAACTTGCCGTCAGGAATTTCTCAATAGCAGCACGGAGAATTCAGAAATTGTGCCCGGTGGATGGCGATAGGCTCACCCTCTATCTCATGGGACCTAAACATCGTACACCTCTGCCACACCCTTCTGGGTAATGAAGGCGTGATGTTATGTTATACTATTAGCCGTTTCTGCCATACCTATTATAGCAATCAAAATTAGGTCCATAGTTTTGTCACTGTCCGTGGTGTCTACACTTTCCATATAGACACTTTGTCTATATTTGGCATTACTCAGTCTCCCGCTTTGCTTTGGAGGGAAGTAAAGATACATACTTTCCAACTCCAACTATATACTTCTGATTAAAGTCTTTGCGGGTTCCAAGACAATTTATCTCTCCCTGGGATTGCCCGTGTGTCATGCACGGTGCCTTTCAGTTGATTACCGCTGTAGATCCTAGCGTCACAGGAGTCACAGTGGTAGGCGTGTGGGTGGGATTAGATCCCGTTATACTATTAGGGATGTAGTGAATTCTAATCCAACAACATAATCGACACCATTTCTAGACTGACACGCATTAACAGATATAATTAAGTACTCCACTTATCAAATGTATGCTTTACCCTTAATACAAGCACTTTCTAAACACTTAACAATACTTAAGGACTAGATTGTGAAATGGTGGCAGTAGGTGGTTTGATGATACATTTTATACCGAAGTACAGACAGCTACACATCGAACTATACATTGTAAGTATGAGATGGTTTCGCGTAGGCTTCCAATGCAATGAAAAAGAAAAAAAGAAAAAGAAAAAAAAACATTTATTCTGGCATAATTACAAAACGTCTAAAACTAAAAAAATGCCGGAAATAGTACGCATCGCAGCACAATACCATAGTAAAAATAAATAAGTACGCCAACTCCCGGCGTTTAGGAGCGCACGATACCTAAACTTGCTCGAGGCGTAGGGTTGGCACTTGTCAGATTGATATTTTAAATTACCTGTACAGAAATCATTTTTTTAATTATAAAAAACGTTTTTTTTACAAAACAAAGCATTTATTTATGTCAAGTCAAAGTCAAATCATTTATTTCCATGGGCCCTAAAAGGTGCTTGAACACGTCAAAACAAACATCAACGTTCAAATAAATAAAATTTAAATAAAACTTAAGCTAATTAAATTATAATATTAATTGCAACAAAATGATTTGAATCACCGGAGCTTAGATTGATTTCAATTCAACTTTGAGGTTTGAATTAAAATCAATCCAAGTACCAGCTCCGATGGGTATTGCATCATGAGAAAAGCTGGTGAGAAACTCATGATCACCATCTTTTCAAATAATTCATACAATTTTGTTTGTTTATTGACAATAATTGTTATGTGTAAGTTATACCAACCAAAATACAATGACTAGAAATGGTTATGGAGAGAATAATACTATGAAATTAAATTCTTTGTCAAATAGACCAATATTATATTAATAAAATTATCCGTAGTATATAAGGTTGCAATCTCTTACACTTAAAGCAGAAAGGAAAAGGAGTAAAAACAATGTGTGCATACATACTGGTACTAGAACAGACATAGAAAAATGAAAAAAAATCTAAACTGTAAAATTAAATGCTAATTATTTATGCTACTAATGAAAACAAGCATAAAAAAAATTACAAATTTGTGACAGAAAAATATTTTTATTATTATTATTACTATTAAATAGATTAACACAGTACAAATAAAACAAAAACTCTAACTTAATATCTTATAAGTACATACAGGTTAACATATAGGTTCTCTTCTGAAAACTACATTAAAACCAGCCAAATGAGAGATAATCGCAGACCAACATACATACAGACTATGAGAACTTCCTTTTTAATATCGGTTAAAATAAAAATAATTTAATAACACATCACAAAATTGCGCATCATATTCATAATGTAACATCCATTTTGTGAAATAAATAAACCAAAGAGGCAACGGCACGGCGGCGTTTAACATTATTATTAAGTATTTAGTAGTTATTATCAAATACGTATTTTATTAAAGTTCACCTTTTGTGTTCAGAGGGTACCTTAAAGAACGTTAATTCTGGGTTTGAAATAATGTCGTTTGAACAACCATAAACTGCACAATAATATCTTTTGACTCGCGAAGACATTTTGCAGTGCAGCGCGTAACCGTACCTAATTTTCTAAACAAACACCGACCGCTCACAGTAATGGCACGGCCCGCACTACCGGTCACAGAGTGAGTGGCCTAGCGGCGTAGTGTGCGTGCGTACGTATATGAACCCGGGGCGTGGCAAGCGCTACGCGTACATACAAACGGCGCGATGTACCTTTGTTCGAAGATAACTACGGCTGACAATACTGTAGCGCTAAAAGCACCGCAGCGCTGATGATCCTGATGCGCCCAGTGAGTGAGTAAGGATCAGTGTGACAACAGAATTTTTTTATTACATATTATAATATTTTGTGTCACAAACAAACAAAATATATTTTTAACTACTAAATTAAATAACATGAATAAGAAACAACGACACCTATATAATAAATAATAAAAAAGCATTACATAAATAAGCAAACTCATATTTAAAATTAATAATTATTTTAAATGTAAAACATGGAACGCACCCATACGCTTTTGACATCATAATACATCAATGCGAGACCAGTTTATACTGGAAATGTATAGGTTGATCAGTAGCTATGTGTACTAACTGAATCAGGGCCCTTTGAAGTCTATTTTTCTTATCTATGCCTTGATGATTTACTTTGTTTGCTTTGATTGATAATATTTTTGTCATAAAAATGTTTGCACACGTGTTGTTATAACAATTTATCAAGGTATATCGCTAGGGCTGAAACTACATCGTTTTTTTTCAAATTCTAAAATGGTATTAAGAATGACATAATTTTTCCATCACTTTGTGATATTAATATGAATAACTTTGATGTAAATTAGTTCCCAATGTAAAAAACTGTTCGAAAATAATATGTTGCGCAGTTTAAAATTTTCTTAATCGGCTACACGCTCCATCTTACTTGTTCAAACAGTTGGTTCAAACTTCAAACAGTTGGTCCAAACTCCAAACACTTGGTCTAAACTCTAAACAGTTTTTCTCTCCAAAGAGATCATTAATAAATAAATAATAGTGACTTTCTATTCAAACTCTAAGACTCAACTGATCCCTAAACATTATTTTCTTAAAATAACCACGTTTTTTACCTTATATTGTTCACTAACTTACCATGATGACAATGTTAAAAAAATTGAGTAGGCATTTATTTATTCATAAAATACAGCAGTTTTTACTACGACTTAGCCACAGACAGTGGCGTAACTATAGGGTGGCAGGAGTGGCGAAATGCCACGGGCCCCCGGCCTGAGGAGGCCCCTGGGGCCAAGATGCCACGATATCAAAAGTAACTGAACACAATTTATAAAAAAAAAACGCATTCATCTAAAAATAATAATTATAAAACGCGGGCGAGCTTGCAATGTCCGGGGAATTATCGTTTTTTTTTGCATTCCAGTACTGAATCACTGGTAAGCAGCTTCACGTAACGATTTTTACTAGGACCCCATCCAGTATTTTTGCCACGGGCCCCCGATGGAATAGTTACGCCACTGGCCACAGAATAGATAGCACAGCAACTCACAGCACCGATAAAAAAGAGTATAGTTACTTTAACATTTCCCTTTGCATGCATTCGAAATTTGCACAAGTAAGATGGGGTGTGTAGCCGGCGCTTAGCTTAGCTTTACTAAAACTTGTGCCTAAAATGTTTCAGGCGACGACGAACACCACAACACCGACATCTAGCGGCGTGCGAAGCGTACTAATGGACGGTCAACAGTTAAAGCTCGTAGGGGGGCGCCACGTGCTCGCCAGGATATTGCGACCGGCACATCCGCCTCAGTAAATGTTCAACCTTGTTTGATACTGCCATATCTTTGATAAAAACTCATCATGGGAATTAACTGACTAGAAAAACGAGACTAATTCATTGTTAAAAATAAATATAATTCCAATGAGAAAAGTTATACCACTGACTACTATCTCAATGTCATTCTTAAAGAATGTTTAGATCTAACTTAGTCAATGCTGTCCTAGAGCATTAATTAATAAGTACTATCTACTTACCGAAATTTAATATAACTTTATTTTCCTTATGAAGGTACTGATGTACAAATGCAGTATTTATAATGGACTCAGTTCTAAGATTTTGTAAGTTCAAAATATTTTACAATATTAAAGATATAAAAATAATTTGACTATTTACATTTATTTGTTTATTTATTTGACGAACACGAGATTATCACTAAGTTCTAGAGATTTAAAGCATGTAAAAGAATAGGTATTATGTAAATACATTTTAATTAATTAATAATTAGGTATTAAAGGGGAATAATATACTATAATGGTTATTTTATAGTCTTGTTATGATTGTTTATTTATTATTTGTATATAGAGGACAGGATAGTTTAACAATGACAAGGGATGTCAAGATGTTAACGTGACAATATTGAAGCATTTTCTATTGCAGTTGTTATTAACCTCGCACTCTTTGGGTCGGTTCATAAATTGCGTGATAGGTTTTTGTTTATTTTAATCTATTTCAATAATTGTATGGACTTAATTGAAGATTGGCAAGAGAAAGAGAAAATTCTTTTTTCACAATCACACTGGCTAGAAGAAAAAGATAGACTAACGACTTACGGGCCAATAAAATACATTGAATTTACTTATAACTGGCAAAATAAGGTCAGTGACATTGGCAGACACTGCACTGAATTAGAAATTTATCTTCCATTGATCTGAGCATAGCCAGAATATATCCCATTTTTTTATTACTTGGTTAGTTATACATTTTCTAGCTGAGCCTTCCTGACATCAAGTTCGGTCGTCATCTTAACAATCGAGAAAGGAGAAATAGTTGAGAAGTGTGTATTGGGTTTGTATACGATATTGTACTACTGCCGCAACATACGGCGCTTTTGCCTACAAAACATAGACTGAATAAATAATCCACGCAGGCAATATACTATACCTTGTCCATGCGTTTATTTTCTTTTTGACAGCTAACGCCGATAACCGGTTTTTTTCGAAACGATATATTCTTCAGTAATACCATACTTTATTGACGGGCAACACTTTTTAGTAAAGACTGTGTCATTACAAACAACCACAGACTAAATCAGGTCTTGAAATAAAATAAATCGATTACATTATTTAAAAAAAAATATATAATATGACTTTATTTATGTATTGTGTCTGTAAATTTAATAATATGATTCCAAAATTAATTATTTGCGAGAAATTAAGTCGTTTGAATTTTAATTGAAACGAGTAAAATTATTTCTTAATATTATTTATTACTATGATTAATCAAACTCTGTTTAAAAAAACTTTTAACAAATAATAATGTTTACGTAGCTAACTCTGCGGGTGCCCCTGTTAATTCGTTGTCATAGCAACGACTGCCGCGTTTGGCTTGACTAAAGAAATAGAGATAGCGCCGACGACGAGACAAAATTTACGCCATCCTTTTGGTCAATACGTTTAGTTCTTTCTATTGCCGTTGGCAATGAGTGTTGGTTGTCACTATTATATCCTTCATATGAGGGCTTAACATAGAACTACTATTCATTTTGGTTTCGTACTGATTTAACAGACAACTAGGCGAGTCGTTGGGTAACTTCGATTGCAAACTGAAGACAATTAGAAAGCCAAAGGCTAAAACTGTTCTTTATCACGGTTCTGTTATATAATTAGGTGACCCAAGTTGTTGCCATGCCAGTGTGCTTATTCTGGATAGCCAATATAATAAAAATAAAAACTGGTATCGAGCCTAATGAACGTAATTTATATGCCTGAATTGTTAACATTACACAGTTCCCTAGACATGTTTTTGTAAAAATGTCGCCATGTTTAAAAATATTTTGGTTATTGAAATGTTATGTATTTAATTTGGTCTTATAATTATGTTGTTCTCTTTTGTATATAATGGGTGATCCCTTTAGTTTGTCAGTCAATTGCTCTTTTGAGTAAAACCTGTTTATAGTATCCTAAATGCAATATTAAATGTATATTATAGTTTTAATATAAATCCTAGGTTTGTATTGCACAGTTTTTCACTGTTAGATATCAAAATAAAAATATGTATAAATAAGTATGTATTGTTTAATTGTGAAGGTTGTATACCCATCGTTTGACATCCATAATATGTAATGCGATATATATACCATACTATTTAATTTGGCATGCAGTATGTATATTAGTAAACAAAAGGTTGAAAGAAATACTGTAGTCAGGTGGGAAAACATAATTTATTTTATTACTTATTTACATGGTGTTAGTGTTCTTAGCAAATACAAAATAATCACTGCCAATGCACTCGCAGAATATAACTATTCTAACACAAAAGCTAATTAAAACAAATACTATTGATACATTAGTGTGCGGTCTTATTTTGCATGATTTAAAATATTAGCATGACTTATATGGTTCACATGATAAAATCGGTTATTAATAATATCCAAACTCGATTTAACACCGAGCATTGTACGAACAAGACGATATTTAATAGTAATCGTGTGGTACGTCAATGCTTTTACAATTCCTTCTACAGGGGAACGATATCCAAAGATACTACGGAGGTATCACATTTTAATTTCTAACTAACACCCCTCTCCTCTCACATATGATTGTACAGTCATAGTATATACCTAACACTGAGTTACTGAATACGCGTAAGTGCTTATAATCTGTCAGCACATAGCTACAGACATTTCAAAACAATAGTGCCGTTATAAAATAAAATTCGAAACAGATTACATTTTAAATAATACTACCTATTCTAAAAAAACAATCATATATCAGTCTTATAACTATGTTTTTAAAATTATATAATATTCAATTGAGATGTAAGTTAGGTAGCTGGAATGTTAATAAAGACGTTAAAACACATAGAACATTACATCGAGATTGATATTATGTCATCTTATACTAACGGACTACACAAAATAAATGCGTACGCTTATCTTGTAGAGATATACCACAGGGTTTGTTAATACTGACGAGTCATACAATCGAAACTTTCAGAGATATGATATATATAGCACGAACGCCGGTCGGGAATCGCGTGAGGCTCCACAGTACTGCGATTCGATGGCAACGAGACAGTACTGCGGTTGATAAAGATTATACTGATAGCGTGGACAACATCGACCGACTGTTGATGGTACAACGTATCTACATTTTAATAATTATTGAACAGAACGTTGGAATGCTCCTCAGTTCATAGGTACTACAAGCTCATGAGTACTATCAATATCTAATTATCATGATCGATGGCGAATGACTAGGTATATACCATGTAGATTAAATCGTAACAAAAATACTTTTAGCAACTTGGGCATTTGACACGTACGTACCTAATTTACTTTCAAATATCTAGTGCGTTTACAAAATATACTCACTTATTATATCGTATCTCTGAACATAGAAACCACCTCGGCGTCGCTGGTCGGGGACCCACCGAATCGCACGTTATATACAAACAATAGGCACTGAAACTTTTAAATATGATCGGTGTGTTAGAAGACGAACAGTTCTTCTTGCGATTGAGGAACTACTATTGCGGCTAAATCATTACAAAGTGCGTGAATGCCTGATGTACAATCGAGGTGACGCTTGCAACATTCAACCGACATTTTCAATCTATAAATATTAATTATTTATCTATTAGTCATACACAAACAAGCCAAATTAAGTATTCACCTGTGCACAAACATTACATTTTGCATAACGAAGCAAACGATATACAAACAATAGTTCATAAGTCGAGTCACAATAAGATAGATCATTTTGACAGATGCTGTATCTTGACCTATGAACTGCATTCATGCATGGGTGATTTAACATTATTAGGTAACGCTTGACTGTTAAGCATTTAGCAACTTGCGCTTATCATAATCCAATACACGTATAAATATATATTCTATAAATTATTGAATAAGAAAGTATATTCTTTTGCTCTTAACTCATATAGTATTTGCGGATCTTGTACACGGTGCGGGTAATATACGATCGAATGTAGGGTAGAAATGTCTAGCTTTTCTGCGAACATCACTAATAATTCTTTTTTTACATCTATTAATACATGTAATGTTTTTTTATGTCTAACGCTCGGCTAAGCTATCATCCCATTTTTGTACAACTTACGCAACGCAAGCGTTGAGTAGGTATAGAAGTCCAATGTATTGTCATTACAGTATTTACTGTTGTGACAGACCATGGGTCAAAGTTTTCCATAGATATTTTGCAGTCACTTCAATTTAGAGTTGTTTCTACAATTGGTTAACGTATCCCGCGAATAATAGAGTCTACCGTGTACAAGCCCCTTTATAAATTATTGTGTGTTTTATAATATGTTCGATATGTACCCGAGTTGTACACGAGGCATCCTGATGTCTGCTGAACAAGCTAAAAGCGTGAAGGATGGGCTCACTCGTCGGCGTCTTCAGCGTTCTCGGCCGTCAACAGATTGGTGTTGTCATCAGCTTGAAGATCGGCGGTAAGCTGCTGGAACAAATAGCCTGCGATTATGCATTGCCTGTTAGTTTCTGGGGCGGATCCAGAAGAGAGGTTATGGGGATCATGACAATCCGATGAGCTAAGGCCCATCACAGGGCAAAAATCAACTGTTTTCCTAGTCCCAGCCTTAACTAAAACAGTTGATTTTTTATTCCACACAGCTAGCTCTCAGATCAAACAAAATATTGTAGATACATATATAGATAGATTGACTATCAATCTTAAAATATCTACTGTGTTACCCAATCCCATTAGAAGTAACTGGTCTCTTCCGTAGGAGGCAAACATATTATGAGAAAGGAGCAGTGTTTTGAGTATATAGGCTATTGTAGAACAAAAATAAAGCTTTCCTGTCTGATTATTTTCCCTACTGTAAACCTTATAGCAATATCTATCGTCTATCGGACTGGATATCTCACGCGATCAGTGATGTTTAGACCATTTAAACATTCATTCTTTTATTGGAACGAATAATTACCATAATCTATATACAAATTTTGTTCTATTGTGTAGTTCAATCTTTTATTACGGTTTCGTGATTATGATTGTACGTGTAACTGAAAAAGGTTTGTTACTATTTTGCTCTAAATGACATAGATCTGAATAATTTATATTGTTATCTAATAAAACTTCTAAAACATCTTGCATAAAACATTATCAATGGTTATGTTCAACTATGCAGAGTCAACACTCATCGTAGAATAGGTTTAATTATTTACGAATATTACGTTGCCATTTGATTGATTTTACGTATTTTAACCTATACTACCTATAAGCTTAAGTGATTTATATATGATATGATTACTATCTATAGCATGTCATCAGGCGTATTGTAAAAAATAGGGAGGAAGAAAATCTATATTTATTTTATAATTAATTTAAATGAAAGACTTGTCTGACAAGTCGTATCAGTTCTTCATTAGATTAATTATGTAGTTAAATATTTAGGCTTGCTGTTGAATTTATCAAATACCCTCTCTTGACCAAGAACAGGGTGAAAAGTATGTAACCGTACCCCAATCGGCGCGGAGGCCAAATGCGTGCGCTTGCGCCGGCGCACGGCGAGCGCAAGTAAGAGCACCAGTGCAATCGACGATAGTGCTGCCACCAGTAATGGTAGAAGAAGATTGTCACCCGGAGAGTAGCCCTGCGAACAAACAAACAAGTATTAAACATGATGTATGAAGCAGATAACATAAGTCTAGATCTCATAATAAATGATTTATATTAAGTTTGTTAAGGGAATATGAAGTACCTAAGTATAGAAGCTTTTTGACTTTAGAATCTGTGAAGACTGTATACAAAATTGAATGTCGAAATTTATATATTTTCGCAGCAACAGCTAGTTCGTTGATTTTCATTTAATTATTTATTTTATAACCATTAACAATATTATTACGGGAGGTATCTGATTGCGACATTCTAAGTTAACTTAATTTAACTAATTATGTATCTACTGTTGGAATGGAATGGAAATATTATAACACTATATATAATATAAATTTACTTCTTCCCTGCTAAAATAACGTGAGTAACCCGTATTTTCAATAAATATTTATTACACTCGCCAATTCGAGCTTTATTTTTGCGTTTGTTGTTTAATGACTATTGTCTGATTGATTGATTTTTTTTCAACTTTGCTTTAGTTCTTTGGTGATATATAAAATATACGATATTTACCAAAAGTTTTGGGTCTACCGCTCTTAATGAGTAAGAGAGAGGGGTACGCATATCTACGAGGCGAAATATTGCAGCCTTTGAAACTTACTTTAACCTGCCTGTTCGAAGTCAAGAAAAGATATGGACACTACATTTCTCATCAATTAAATATATGAGATTTAGTATGGTAGAACATCGCAAAAAAAAATTGATTATTGTATTAATGCCCCGATTCTGCAGTGCATCAGGTATGTTTGCACAAAGCCATACAAATGACTTTTTTGCAATATGGCGCAAAAAATCTGCCTCCTTGCTCTGCAGGCTGCGGGCCAGCTCCAATAGCATTCTGCGAATGATTGCTGAGAGGTATGACTCGCCTATTTCGAACCACTGTATGCGTAGATGCATGTCGGTCGCACAGTTGGTCTCGAAATAATTAATGTAAATGTTTTTTTATTTTCCTTTTAAATCAAGTTTGTGTACTAACATAGTTCTAAGTAATTTTTTGTTACTAACACTATATGAATCCAATGTGTTTCGAAATAAAAGATATTTTATTTTATTTTATTTTATTTATTAATCAGCTATAAGAAATCAAAGTCGGATGCTCAGAACTCAGACACAAAATCCGTGTATAGTTATGTTATCTATAGTGCACTTATGTGGTAGTTCTGCAAATTTCGGCGGGCTGCAATATTGTTAATGCCTATTTAACAATCGTATGGCACGCGTCATAGAGGCACAAACTTCAGCAGGTACCTAAGTTTCGTTAACGCAACAATAGGTAAAAAATATATTATCTCTAACCAATATATAGCACTTTGACACACACCTTTTAGGTGACAAGTCTTAAAAGACTGGAAATCATTTCCTTTTGCAAGTGACATTCATGATACTGAAAACACTTTTCTTTCATTACTAGGCCTGAGTTTTCTCCTAGCGGAAATTGTGTCTTATTTATCTTCGAGAAACAGTACTGGTGCAGGAAATTCACATCCTTTGGCAGCATTATTTACTACAGCAAATCTTTTAAAAGTAATGAAATCTTTTATGACTGTTATGCTTCTCGCCATTTTACCCAGTATGAAATATTGCTTCTTTACTCCCCTGAATTTTAGCGTAACGGTATGTTTTGCAGTAAATAATTTCCGATTCAAAGGTTCTTTAGCGATTTCTGACTTTGCGTAATGATATCTTGATAGTTACTTTTTTTCTAAAACTTATTCATACATATTCACTAATATAGATAGAGCTATCCACCGCAGGTCACTTTGTTACTTAAAAGAAAATAGCGTGGGCTACTGGAACATTGTCTTACGGTCGGTCAGGTGCTGATCGTGAAATTGTCTAGGGACTGGGCTTTTCGCTTGCATTATGCGAGCCCTTAGACGTGTCGGAGTAGCTACCTATAGCTGTGCATAGATTTACGTTTTGTATTTACAGAAATTAAATTCACACTTTTTTAAAATTTCTTTCCATCCAATGGTTGCCTGGAAGAAATTGCCAAAAGGCGAAAAGGCCGCCACTTGTATTACCATACCATTACGTGTATTATATCTTATGTTATTATTTTCTATTGTTTTGTGTTTGGTGTACAATAAAGAGTTTTATTATTATTATTATTAAATTACACATTCTTTTGCAGTATTATTTGTAATTGCCTTGTAATGGCTTTTTGTGTATCTATAAACGACTCTAACATAAGTAAACCATGTAACTTACCATAGAAGCCATGAGATTTGTCGTAACATGATACAAAAAACAATATCTCTTGCCATTTACATATCTGAAAGACAATTTGGCGGCTTATAAATTGCGTATCAACGTATGCATATATACATTATACTGTATAATAATATTGAAATTGGCGAGCCGAAGGTCTGTCAATGGACTGGAATTTTGATGAAGGGTTCGAAGTTACAAGGATCGATTGCTTTTCAAAGTTTAATTTATTTGTATAGGATTAAGGCAACTCGTCACGTGGAATATTAGTTTACAATTTAGGGACCTACAACAATACAAGTTTTGGCAAAGTTAGGTATACTGCTCCTCTCTCAAGTTACCTGTAGGTATAACCCTGCCAATAAACCTTTAACTTTTGAAGTTTCGCGTTGCATATTTACTGATACGATTTGAACGGGAATTAACGCTATTAATTTTTACCTTATAACTATATTATAATTCTGTTACATTGTTTTGTCTGTTGGTAAGATCAAGATATTTTTGAAAAACCCATTTGGAACGTACTTTCCAGAGACTGTACACCAAACGAATCGGGCAATTTATTTTTAAATCATGGTTTCCGTTGTTTCTGTTGATTTTCATGCGGTTGGAATTTATTCAACGTGCAAAAGAAATATGTATACATAAAAGTTCTATCTTTTACGTACGTACGGTTTGACCTTAGTTACATTTACCTAACGATTATATAATTTTATAACCTGAGCCTCCTTTCTTATAAACTGCAGAGATTAGCTATAATAACCTTAAGTTTTGTTTAACAATTTAAGTTCTAAACTCTAAACACCAAGAGAAAATAAATTGTTGCAATGAGTTAAATGGAACTAAGTAATGGCAAAAAGCTTTTTTAATTAAGAAAACAAAGTGTAGTAGACATAGCTCTTCGTTTGCGCTGAGCAAAGAATCCACTTCGTTAAATTTATCTATTTTTTTTATCTAGTACGAGACCTAGCAGAGAAGTAATTCTCTTGTTATTTTGGTTAATATTGTGATAATATAACTTGGCAGTGAGGTCCTACTAAAAGTTCTATCGACGTGTAGATAAGAAAGCATTAGCTTTCATTTTTTAAACGATGTAGTAACTTGCATAGTAGGCATAGCATAAATCAGTATGTAGCAACTTGCATAGCAGGCTATGTAGTAAGTGGTTACTATTACAGTTCAGCTTCTATAAGACCTTGTTCACAAGGGTTTTACCATACGGAACTTAAAAAAAAATGCTTTAATAAAAAAATAATTAATAATATGACGCAATAACTTAAGTTGTATTATGTGACGTAAGCTCTTTTGATCAAGAACACAAATGAAGGAGACATTTTAACGTAGTCTGGCTGGCTTGGAGCAAATAATCTTATCCACTTAGCAGTACTGCAATACTTAGGAAGCTTCCATTTTCGTAACGATTTAGATTAGTATGTAGCAACTTGCATAGCAGGCTATGTAGGTAAGAAATTACTATAACAGTTCATAAATCATAGCTACGTCGGAGGGCCAAGATATTGAGCCAGTCATTAGAGCGTCTATTTTCACACCAGTGCCACAACAGTGCACTAGGCTGGTCAAAGTTAAAAGGTAAGGATTTTTTTGTTAGATCATGGACACATGCTTCTATTAGACCTTGTTCACTTGTTACCATACGAAACTTCGAAAAAATGCTCTAATTATACAAAATTAATAAAATGTTGCTATAACTTAGATTGTATTATGTGACGTAAGCTCTTTTAAGCAAGAACGCAAATGAAGGAGATATTTTTAACGTTGTCTGGCTGGCGTGGAGCGAATTATCTTCTTTGTAAAATTTATCTAATCCACTTAGCAGTATTACCGCAATACTTAGGATAGGGTGTTGTTACGGTTATTCACTTTGGCAAAGATACTATACGGTTCTGACTGCCTAATAAAAGTATGTATCTATTTTGTGTATAATTATCTTTAGTTTAATACTGTATCCTTAGTTTACCAGCACATTTATAAATCTATTAAATGTAATGTCGTGGCTGTCTGTAAGTGTTACACCACTAAATCCTTAAATGCTTAATAACTTTCTTTGTTAATTTATTGTGTTAGTAATGTAGACAATAAATAAAATAAAATGCAAATAAAACGAATTTTAGTAAAATCTCAATGATATTGGCAATGACAAGGACAGCCGGAGATATTATTGTTATTTTTAATTCATTATATTAGGCCTATTTATTTATTTAACACAATTCTTTCATATATACTATAAAGAAAGCAAAGAGTTATCAGAATGGTCTTTGACAAGATGAAAAGAAATATGAGTCATTCATGTCTATATTGTCCATATTGTACTACGTATAACGCTTTAGTTTTTTATGAGTAAGACCTGCAGTGTATTCTACTGGTTAGATTAGGCAATATCTTAGTGGCAACCTAATAAACATGGCGTCATTTCTCAAGCAAATCTTACAAAACCAGTAAACCAAGCTACTAAGATGTAGGCAAGGAAAATCTATAGCAAGTTTTAATCTGAATCGCATTACATAAGTTTTGGATTCGCCATCCATTTCATAAATCAAGTAGGTACGTTTCCATATCCGCTTTTATTACGTTACGGGTTGCCCAGCTGTTACCGAAGAAATTGTTACGATTACTTATGTAGCACGCACTGATGTTATGATCGAGGTTAATATATTGTAGAGGTAATCTTTACATAAGAAGTAAATAATATTAAAATACGCACCGTCCATTGGAAGTACGATGACGTGTCCACGAACGGCCACCGAGCGCCGTACCATCCACCGTCACCAGCCTTCGACACCGTCACTTCATCAGAATCAGTTCCAGGAGCCGCGTAATCAGGTTTCAAAGGCGGTAAAGAGAACACTTCGTCGACTTCTAACGACTCCTTAAATTCATCATCGTCATCCACTGACAACAATGTATCCTTCAAACTATTAAAATTATATCTTTCACTGGTCGTGGAGAAATCCGTCGTCACTGGAGTCCTCGTAGTTGTAGGCTTAGTTGTAATAAGTACGTCATCGAACGGTTTCGTGACCGCCACTACAGATTTCTCAGACGAAACATATGATCGAGAGTAATATCTCAATACATTGCGTAGTGTAATTGTTTCAGGGGTGACCGTTGGTCGGATAATAATATCTTTCTCCCACGGTTTTAGGGATAGGTCATGATGGGCGACCCGATCATTGTTGGATGCCGTCCCAATAAGTGGAATGTCATTGCTATCTTCCGTTGGTAGCGGAGGAATAATCGTGGAAGTCGTAGAGCTCTTCCATGAGCGCAATGCTGGCATGATCCACGGAGGTGATGTTAACCGCTCACCAGTCACTGCTAATGGAATTGAAGTTGTGGTCGTAGAAGGCGTCGTCGGGGTAGTGCTGGTTTCCGATTTCTGACTTACAGTTAAAACAACTTCGGGCGACATTTTTAATTCTTTTTTTCTTGATTTCGCCAGTTCCCGAGCTGCAGGCGCCAGTGGTGCTGTAGTGATTGCTTCATGATGGTTCGGCTGATTTCTACGAGCTAGCAGCGCCCCGTTCATAATGTAAAGTGGAACGGAAGCTAGCGCTAGCGCTACAATTACACCAAATATTATCAGCAAAACATATTTCACCGTTGATTTCCTACGCGATCGCCGCACATGAATCGAAGGGCTGTAGTCTCGGCCCTTTCCCTTCAAGCCGCTGTTGTTCAACACTTCCTCCGTTTGCGGGAGGATAGTGTATTGGAGACTATTCTCGCCATGTCGCACTGTCTTGTACATTATGTCGTCGCTACAGAGATATCTATCACAAAAGGAAACACTACTGTTACGTTTCGTATCCTCACTAAATCTTATCACATACTCGTATTTTCACTTTGCTCAGAGGAGTCGGTCCTGCGAACGAGTGTCGGTTTTGCGAGTCATCAACGCAGGGCAGAGTCGGTGCGAGACATCGCGGACACTCTTGCTTTGTGCAGCGTCGTCGGTCGGCGCTGGCAGGAGCCCACGGCGCAGGCGCCACAACATTGAGCGGCTGCGCGCTCCCCTATCGCTCGGCGGCGGCTCGACGACGGCCTCCAGCTTTTGAGGTTATACGACTTAGAAGCCGGCTTCTATTTTACATCAAGCCGCACGACAATAACAATAACATCACAGTCTCTTTACAAAGCTGTCTACCTCGCCTCATTAACGAGTTATTATTTCAGCAGCTTTTAATGGGAATGAATGAGGCAGTCACTAGACAGTATTGTGTGCTGCGTTGCTGGCGAATGAAACGGAAAATTTATTTTGGGTTCACTTTACTAATGTAATCGAAATCCAATACTAGCCCCCTGAGCAATCTAGCGAAGCCTCGCTGAAGTCAATTTGTACAGTGTACGGAATAGTAGGGATGCAGAACCGACTCTTGTTTGCGAACTGAGTTTTCGATCTTGCATATTCGATTACCTAGTGGTCAATGAAATGAATTGTTAATTGAAACTATTTGAAAATTATTAAGTACTTTTGACCGTAGTGTTGTATACTACATGACTACGGCCAGTCATCTAGGGAATCCAAAAAATAGTGTTATGGCCATAGTGAATCGAACACGTGTTTTTAGTGACACGTATACATTAGTCAGTATAGTCTATTCTTTGCACACTGCACATTGAAAATGTTACTCACAATGCCTAGTTGCAGTTCCGTCACCAGTCACTTGCTGTTAATATTTTGCCACTACTTTGACACAGCAAAAATACAAGACTGTTTCTAAAACAACGTTATTGTAAGAGTTACAAGGACTGTTCGATGTTTTTTAAGACAGATAGAATCCGATGTTATCCATTAGGCTCGAGTGCATCTCTGGCAAGAGAAAACTGTGGAAAACAACATCTCTTAAAGTTAAGAGCACTAACTTAGAAGACAAAGAAATCTCAAGAACTTAGCATCTGCTCACATTGTCTGCATTCAAGGACAGAAAACGTCGAAAACCATTTTCCGTGCCTGTTTTTGCGTGGTATTTTATTTCGAAGGATCTGGCCGAAAATGATTATGAGTCAATATTTTTTTTTCGCATTGTGCGTGATTGAGATTTCGCAGCGGTGCCATCCCGTGGTTTTTGTGAGCATTGATCAAATGCAATGACGTATAATTTATCATGTGGATGCGGCCGGGTTTGGCAACGGTTCGCGCCGCTGTTTACTTTTATGTGTTTTGATAATATAATTTGCCGATGACGTCCGTGGGCTTATTCGCTATTTGAGATTTTGGTTTCTTAACAAATAGTTTCTGTCAATTAGTAATTCTTTCACTCAAAACATGCATTTTTGACATAACGAAACCACGGATTACTCTCCTGGTTACTTGCCTGATATTAATACTTACGCTTAAAAACTCTTTTCGAAATAGCAAAAAATCAGAGTGCGTGTTATTAATAATGGCTTACGACAATAGGCAAAACTGAATGGAAATGACCAATTTGTAAATTATCAACTGATATTAAATTATTTCTTATTTAATAGGACGAGGAATATACAAATTTATCCACTTTTATTGTTGTGTTATAGTTTTAATGGAAGTAAAAATTATTTTGTTTTACAGTTTTTTACTGAGTTGTGGCGCGCACTCTATTAGTTAATGATGTTTTATCTGTGGTTGAAATCACTTGTCGTAATAAAAAGTTTAATGGTTTTATTAATAAAAGCTAATCCATAGATATAATAAAATTTAAAATTATAAATGCCTGTCGAACACATTTAAGAAAAATCAATAAGAGGAGACTAGAACAGCAGTAGAAGCCGAAACATATTTTTTGGATTTTGTCTGCCTGTATAATTATGTTAATAATTATGCTCCTTACAAGTAAATAAAATAAATTTTGTAGATGAATTTGGGATAGATTTTTTCGAAATGTAACTCCCAAAGGGGGTAAATTAGGCAGGTTTTTCAATTTTGAAAGATATAATAACTCAGAAATATCGAAATTAACGGGGACGAAGCCACGGGCAGAAGCTATTTAACAATAAAATAATACTTTTTAAACTACATTTGAAATTGATGTAAAGAGTGAAATATGACTTCTACATTTTTAAAAATATATTTTTGCAGAAAAATATAAAATTGCTGACTGCCACTTAAAAAAAAAAAAGAAAAATATTTTTAGTATTAAAACAGAGGTGAAATTTGCGGCCGCTTACCGTGAGGTTTCGCCAGCTATAAAGAGTATAAACACAAAATCATAAAAATTAAGTTTTTGGGCTTTCAATATTTAACTTGAACATCCTAACTACTTTTCCCGCCACCTCGTTTGCGTGGGATTCATTATATTAGTAATAGCTACGCCCACGTTTTGACCCGCATTAAACCTTACAGCTCCACTCCCGTGACGTTTAGCGTAATCTCAAATATCAGTTCAATATTCAGTAGATCGCGAGAATAAAATAATAAAATTAACGAACTGACTTTCGCTCGCGGATTTGTCTGCGTGGTAGCTAAATAAATTAAAACTGGATTTTATAAATAAGTATCGTTCAAATAACTATAAATATTTTGGCATTAAAATAAAAACAGACAATTAAATTTTATTTATTTGTATTGATAAAACCTTCTTGTTGACACCTACTAAAATGCATTTTTACTCTGTGGCAACTAATGTCTTTGACTGAAGAAAATTGGAACGTTTCATTACAACAAAAAGCATATAAATAGCTTTAAACCTCAGAACAATTCCTTCATCAGAGCTTTAAACTGAATAAAGAAAGTAACAAATTCAAACAATAAAACTCAAATTATTTAACTGATTATATCAAAAGAAAATTGTACATATTATAACAACAAACACAATATAAGTCATTATGGTAAGAGGTATTTTCGGAGAGATTTTCTCTTTAGTGTAAAACGAGTGCATAAAATTAAATAAAATAAGAATGGAACGCGATGTGATGGAAAAAAAAGTTATCCTCAATACAAAACAAAATATATCAAAGTTCAAGATAATCTTTTAAGACAACTATAAAAACGATATATAAATGTGATTTTAACCCTTTGCGTCTGCTATGTACTAGAAACAGTGAGTATGCGTTATAATTTCTACTTAGTCCTCCGTGACACGATGAAATTACATAAAATATCTCTCACTTGTGTTGTAATGTTTTTTGTCTTTCAGGTACATTACACGAATATAGCACACCTATATTATAATAGTATTATGATAAAGATGATAGCGGCGGGTGATTTCAGAGCTAAACATTTTTTTAGACTTAAGTTTCATAAGTGCAAGAACAGCGAACATTAGAAGAAATGTTCCTGAAATTCTGTGAAATAATAAAAAATTTCAAAACTTCTGATTTTTCTTTAATATATTCTTATTTCTCTCACATAATTATCATAGACATAGACACTACGTTACGTACATAAGAAATTATAAATGTAAACTCCAAATAAATTAATAATCGTGAATACAGAATGTAAGTAGTTACATTATCTGGTGCATAACCTGTATTGTCCCATTGTTGGGCAAAGGTCTCCACTATACATGAAATGGAATGAATCAGGTTTTCATTTTTTATTAAAGTATGTAACTAGATTTGAACTACGTCGATAAAAAGCACTTACCCGTGTGCCAGAATTCATTAAAATTTGTTTAGTTTGGCGAGAAAGAGGAAGCCTACAACCTAGCTACATAATATTAATGTTTCAATATTTTGAAGATACATTATTTTCATTTAGTGCTTTTTATATCCCAGACTGGCATAATTCGTGCTACTTGTCATATTTATAAGTTTTCGTATGAAAAATTTCGAGATCTATGACTGAAAATAATATGACCTAAATTCTATTGCATTACGTATTTAATTAGTATTTTATGATATACATTAGTATTAAACAGTTATTGATTTGTTGTATAACGTTAATCTGAAGTAAAAAAACCTTTTAAATATCATTATTTTATCTCGCCAAAGTACAAGAAATCACTGAGAAACTGCTCCATGACCAGTTTCCGATTTTGACTTAAGAAATTGCGTTACTTGCCTGTAAAGCTGTCAAATCTGCAAGAGGATAGTAACTGGCAAGCTGTCAATTTTTTTGCCAAGCAGTTATCAACCGTATATGTATGGAAATAAGGATGCACTAAATCCGAGATGAACCGGTTTCAAACGAAATTATTAATTGCTTTCGAAATCGACTGGAAATAAGTCACCTTTACGGAATAGCCATACCGTTCCGTATGTGTTGTATATGTTGTTGTTGTGCCCCAGATGGGTTCATCGTGGTTTTAGAGCTGAAAACAGAACATCTATAGGTGCTGGCAATGTTTGCTATTACCAAATTCCTTTGTGCAGTATGACTTGCATCAAATACACTAAGTTAAAATTTATCATTGCTTGCTTTTATTTTTTATTAGATCAAAATTATTAAGCAGTGCATTGATTGATTGGAGATTTTAATTAGATTGAACCATTAATTACTGAAACCGGCATTAAATCTAATATATACCTAACCAAATTTTCTTCTCTTTGATCTCTTCAGTTTTTTTGACAATATAATGCGCTAATGATTAAATTTCGTCCTCCCAAAGTAACTTATACTTACCCAACTTACCAATGATCATCGGAACATAAACTATTTCGATCAACTAAACTCAACGCCTAAACTAAACGAACACTACATAAATAGCATTTCATCCAAACCCGCTTAACTAGCTCTACAATAAAATTATAGAGCAGAACTAATGTTTACAATAAACTATCGTCATAACTGTACAGCTGATCTAATCAAACCTTTGTTCAAAGCTTTTATTATGTAACATTATTTAAGTGCCTCAGCCAAGCGCCCACCGCCGATTCTAATTAGAGTTTAGAAAAACGTCCACAACGAGTATATTAACATGTTTTTGCGTTCGGTCAAGCGAACACCATACGAATACTAATTCTGTTGACCTTGAACACAATCACGTTTCCTTTCGAAATTGGTTCGTGAATGCTATATTTTTAGAATAAAAAGTAAAAAGAGAACGGCCAGAATAAAAGGGTTGGTCGACGAATCGTCTCGTTTTTGTTAGGCCATCTTTTTATACTTAGAATTTCGTAAGCGTCGGGTTAGATAAAGGTACCCACGTTTATTTCGTGTCTTTTGTTTATTTGACGAAGCTGTCTCCACTATTATTATTTCTAGTCGCCTTTCAAAATTGTTTGAACTATGTAAAATTGTAGACATTCACGCAATCACATTCTGCTAATGTTGTACTACGTATCTGGGGTGTATTTGTCGGTAATCAATCATCAACTCCGCTGCAGTTAAAGATCTCTTTGTATATTTCCCATTTAACTAACATTGGTCAAATTTATAGTCTTTTTGCTGTAGTCTTTATAGCTGCAATATTCAGTTACATATCCCACTTCTGATTTAAAAGTGAACTATGGATTTTAAAGGCTTATGACATTCGGCATCATATTTTAGGTGTAAACATATTATACTGTTTAAACACGTCAATCATGCAGATTTCCTGATTTTGATATCAAAAAACATCAAAGTTATCTATTTTAAAGTCGTTCCTATCAGGGCTAACATTTACTTTGGTCATTTACACACCATATCTATGCCAGATACCGGCACCATTTACTTAGTTACATAACGTGAGCTTATATTATATTGCTATTGCTCCTTATAAAATATATATTTACTTAAGTTAGTATTATTTATTTTTGATCGAGGTGAAATTTTCCTTATTTCCTTGAGCAAGATTATTCACTTAAGTACGAGTTGAGGGTAAAGGACTAGATATTTTTACTGGACATGAGGTTTGGAGAATTGCACATTGAATAAAACATATCTGAGTTACCCTGTCTTTATATTTATATAAAATAATTATAATATGAATAATAACAGCATGTTAGTCCATAATAATTATCAGGTCGTTTTTTTCGGAGGGAACATTAAATGACGACGTGTAAGATGTTAGCTCAAAGTTGAATCAGCATGCAAATTAATATATTTTAATAATTGTGATACGTAAAAATATTTAATATAAATATTAATTGGATTTGTTTTTGCTCTTAAACTATGATTTAACAAAGTTGATGCAGATGCAGAGTTATATATTTTTATAGCGTAACTTTTATTCATGCAACTGTGACTTTGCAGTTTGCAGAAAATATTGTTTGGTACGAGCTTGCTTTGTTAAAATCAAATAATAATAAATAATATCGGCTAACAACTTTACCACTCACGTATGGAGAGATTTTTATGAGAGAGATATTTAAATTATTCTTATATTCTTTCATATGGGTCACCCATTTTGGGCGAATATTCATAAGTGGTCTTTGTGTTCCAGTGTTTGTTATAATATTCTCTGTACTGTATTCAAGCGGATAGTCATCAATTATGTGTTCTTGTTTAGTCTCTACTGTCTCGAGATTGTAGAATGCAGCATCTAGTTACTCTATTCTCTTTCAAGAAGTCTGTATGCTCTCTACTTTTAGAAATATGAATATTGTATGGCTAAATTTCAGTACTTTGCTTCTCTTTAGTTTGTGTAATTTTGATAAGATCTAGCAAATATTTCCACGTATATTATACTTAGAAATTAAGCATATTGAAAAGGATGCTCGCTCGAGCTCACGAATATTATTAATTCGGAGGTTTTGCTGAAAAGTACTGAAAATCTTTCTTTAACTGTAATAAAGCAGCAATAGACATAATTTCAGAATTTAAAAAGAAAAGAGGTAGAGAAAACCAGTTAGCTAGCGAAAGAGCTGATAGCAATATCGATATAATTAGAATTGTATCAATGAATCGATGCGTTCGTACGAGTAGTACGCTGGACTCTACTGGTGTGCATTAGGGCATCGTTTGCTCTAGTACAATGACATCGAGCAAGCTGCTATTTTGGTGAGCTGGAACACAGCCAGCTCAGCGGGGCATCGCGTAAATAAACGTACATGACAAGCGCATGCTGCGCTCTTCGGGCGTATTTCGACAAATTTAGTAATGCCCCTTAGGAAGCTATCGACACGAAATATGGCGTGTTTGGAGCATGCTCTCTAGTTCTACGCGAAGAAAAGTAAGCTAGAAATAGTCAAGCTAGTCTTTGCTAAACAACGTAAACCCTGTCGTATGCCATTTATTTTTGATCAACAATTATACAATATTTCACTGCATAACAATCACAATAACAACCAACTCAACTACATAAAGTTCCTCTGTGAATATTTAAGAACGTAAATAAATTTCAACGTTAATTACAATATTTCACGATACAAGCGCATTTAGAAATAATAATGTAGTTATTTCAAATAACCTACACAACCTTGAGGGTTCAAAGCACATCCTGTCAGCGAGTTTTACGAGGTTTGCCTAAATAAACATTTTTACGAACACGTGTTTGGTCGCTAAATGCTGTTGGTAATGTTGATACGGTGCGAGACTGCGGACGCACGGCGGGCGACCCTGCAGCACCGCCACGCTGCGCCACCAACCTCCTTTGTCATAAAAACGCTATTTATTGCCACACGAATATTGTTCTTTCATCCACTTACAAAACAATTTCGTAGGGAGAAACTATGAGCTACTTTACTACCTGCTGCGCTGTAAACGGCACCAAAAGTTTTTATTACACTTTTTTCGATAACGCTTTCTAAATATTGTTTCGTCTCGATCCCCAAGGACTTAAGATAAGTCCTCTCTCTCCCTTATCTTATCTGAGAAGAGGCTGAGTCTGTGATAATATTTTAAACCCAATCTTGCATAAAAACGTTTTTCATTTGAGGCTGATATTTATCTACGTTCTACGTTAAAGTTTTAATTAGGGAGGGCTTTTTGTGATTAGGTTTTTTGCGTTCGAAGGGTTTGTTTACGGAGCGTGCGTCAACCTGTTCGTCTGTTCTCTGTTCTCGTGGGTCTTGTGTTGCAATAGTGATCGATTGTTTGGCTGGGTGGTGAGTGATGTTTGGTCGTCAGCGTGACGGTAGGGTGCATCGTCCGCTCCTGACCCTGGCTGGCCCAATGCCACGGTATATTCGCCGTATGGCACGGCGTGGCACGGCGCCAAACCCTGGACCCTTCCGCATCGTTAGCAAATCATCATCCTGCGCAAACTGTTGATATGGTTATTTTAGAACCGTTTAGTAATTCCTGAAACTGCTGATTCATTTATAATTGTCGTCATGTATATTTTCTGAAATTACAATGTGTACAGAATATTTTGTAAGGACATACCTTTGATTTTAATGATAGACATAAACCTCAAAAATGTATTATTATCAGGTTAACCAATATTAAGCGGTTTTACTAACTTTGGACAACAGCACTATTCGTTTTGTAAATATGTTATATGGTAAACGTTAGATACATTACAAATTTTGTAACCTCTGAAATAAAATATAGGAATAATAAAACTTAATGTTAAAAGCGTTAGACAACGTAAATAAACTTTTTCAGCTGTACATTTCATGGAAGCACAGAGATTTGGTGACATAATACATTGATATTTACAAATTACTGGTTGAAACATAATAAATATTAATGTAACGTAGCGTATTAACCGGCAACAGCTGTATTGGGGCCAAAGCAATCGCGTGTTTGATTCGCTAAAGCACGCGATCCCGATGCCGCGACAATACTGCTATGATGGAAACAGCAAATTGTTTTGATTGAAAGTATCGAAACAGTCGCCAAAATCGCCAATGCTGAAAGTTACTTGTGTATCTACTAAGACCCTTAACGGGTCCTTATCGACTAGAGAGTGGTGTCCTGTCCACACGTGTGCCCTTAATCAAGTCTCTGCTGTAATTTAATTGGTTCAATTAATTCCAGATACGATTACAGAGCTGCTGGAAAGACAGGGACAGCAACATAAGTGGTGATTCTATAAATACATTTGGGTCGATATAAGCTCTGATAAATATTCTGTGCATATAATATACATTGTCATTTCAATTATTTATGGAATCGACGACAATCTGAAAGGATTAAGAATTAGGTAGGTGATGATGTGGTTTTTATGTGACGGAGAGCCATGAGACATGGCAGAAAGCTCAAGCAAGCTTCTACTGAACTTCAACTTTTGGATTTTAGATATAAATACATTTAAAAACTGCGCCTAGTTGGTTTAGTTAAGTCTAGTGGTGCCGCCCGCGTGGTGAGACTATAAAAAGACCATGTTCTTCTGGAGTTCAGGACCAGTAGCGTAACCAGAGTTATTCGAATGTATAAGTCAGTATTTAGGATATTATTTTGTCTACGGTACTATTTGATCCCAAAGAGTTATCTCACAGTTAACGCTATAACTGTCGCCAGTTAGACGTATGAACGATATTGGCAGGCGAGTTGGCATTGGCATAGGCCCAGGGCGTTCACCTCACGTGTGATATATGGTACTACCGTGAGATTGAAAGTGCAAGTGCATTGTCCGGTCTTGCTACTGACTACTATTGTCATGCAGTTATAGTTATTACATTAATCGTAAGAGCTAGGAGATTGTTGTTGTTAGTTTGAACCTAATAAGCAATCTGTTGGGTCTAGTTCATTCAGGGTCTTCAAAATTTTCTGGGTATTTTTTTACAAAGATTCATGATGACATGATATTTTTCCGAGATAGATTAATGTACAGCTTGTGCCTAATTTGAAGCTGCGTGGACCGATATTGAAGGTTAAGCAATGTTTACCGCGGTCGGCCGTTGATGGGTGATTTTTAAAATAACGATTTTTCGTCCGTGCCTCGGAGAGCACGGTAAGCCGTCGGTCCCAGTTGCCATTTAAACATCTATGGCAGTCGTAACGGGTAGTAAGTGGGCCAGAAAGAATGATAACTCGTCTAACAAAGAGTATCGTATTACCTCGTACTGGGTTGTGGAGGTCTGATGGCAGTCGCTCTACGTACAATACTGAAACTCAACCAAATCCATTACACTAGAAGCTGCCAACAATGTTTTAGGAAAATGCTCGACGAATAATGAATGAACATGATAAAAGTCAAAATTACTTTTATTATATACTTTTAAAATAACATCACGCCTATATTACCCAGAAGGGTTTGGCAGATCATTTATGTTTTGGTCCTATGGGGTAGGGGGTGAGCCTGTCGCCATCCTCCGGGCACAATTTTAACTCTGTGCTGCTATTAAGAATTTCCTGACAGAAAGTTCACAAACACTTAGACCGATCGGGGAATCGAACCCGAGATCCTTTTACAAGTCTATAAACCTGATCTGAATAGGAAAATAAAGCTCTTAGTAACTAGAGTAGACAATGGCTCGTTTATTTCTAACAATTCTAAAAGACTCTACTTTCCTTTAGTTAATCTATTTAGAATCTGTAATGAGCTGAATAAAGAAATATTTTGCAGTAAGGTCACCTCTGGAATCATATTTTTAGCAAGCTTTTTCAACATTTTATGTTTTCTTAACCTGCCGCTTGGGTTGGATCACCTTGCACGAATACAATGGCAAATGTATTTCATCTACCTGTCAGATGAGCAATATTTTTGGGGTTAGGGGTGGGATTTCCAAAACTATTACCTTTAATCCAAATAATTTAAGAGTTGGTAAGTAATTTTAATATAACCCAATATAAATCGATAATATTTTGTAATGTACAAATATATTTTTGAGACTTTTGATTGTCATATGACATGTAACTACATAATTTGCCGTAACATTATGTAAAAATAATATTATAAATGAGAAAGAAAACTATGAGATTAAGCACTATTAAATGAAAAAATTAAAGTAGGTATTTTATAAATAGACTTTCTGAAACAAAATTAAATATACACCTAGATGTCATAATTATCTCTGTTAATGAACATTTCATTAAAGTTAATCTCCGTTAATTAGAAAAAAGCCCCATAGTTTTTGGATATGGGCCAGTGCGTGATGATCGAAATACTCTGCCTTGAACTTGGCGTATTATGGGTGATGACGTCATTCACCTCCAAGGTGCCAGACTTGGAATCATTTCACAGACATCCTGTCATTCCTCTGGACTTCACCTAGAATTCGTTATAGATAATTGACAGTAACAAATATGTAAAGTGACGGATTTTTCCGGAAAGCTCTGACGAATGAGTCGTTTTCTTACCAATTTTAAATATAATTTTGGCTCTACTACTATATTTTGGTCTTTATTGCGTCATTAAACGATTACGCACACATTTGTTAGATATTCTTAATGATCTTCACATTTATATATTCCTAATGAATAAAATAAGTCATCTGTTGAAGCTCTTCCTATATAATAGGTAATTAGAGCAGCGAGATGTCTGACATGAGTAATATTTGCGTAACATTTCAATTTCCGTTTCAAGAAACTGCTGGCATAATTATGAACAAAGTTTCCTGCTAATGTATTAAGGAAAGCAAAACCATTATTACCATTAGCATAATAATAATTTGCATCAAAGGATAAGGAGTTTCAAGTCTCTGAAATTCAAACTGAAATAATATAGTTGGTAGGATGAATTTTGAGGCACGGAACTTCAAGATCAGCTGGTTGACTGCTACTCTGTTACCCAACTCCAGCTATAATGTTAATTCCTCAACGAGCCTTTGTCGGCGAGTTTGCCCGCGTGGAACGAACGCGCTTTGACCTGCGATAATCTACTGCGTCGCTCCCGTAGAGTTTAGGGTAATGTTAGATATCAAAAAACCTCAATTAGTAGTCTGACCATAAACCACAAAAATAATAATTCAAATATACCAGTAGTGCCTGAGATTAGCGCCAACAAACAAACAAACCAATTTTCACCCTCGGTTTTGTATACGTGGTAGGTACATCAATAGAAGCCTATAAATATGTTACGCGCCTAATAGTCAGTAATTGCATCTAAAATTTTACTGAAATTGGTACAGCCGTTTAGAAGATTAGTCGATACAAACGGACAGAGATCTGAATCTTTCAAATATCAATATCGTATATATTCATGTTTTGGTTATACAGAGTTGTTTACAATTTTATGACTATAAATCGACTTAACATTATTTTGTAGCTACTAAGAAACTATAAATTATACCAATAATGTTTATGTTATCAAACGCACAATTTTAATATACACATCGGACACTAATATACCAGTATACCATACAGTCGGCGAGGCTCACTGAACACTTGCTACGAACATTATAATCTAAATGTGCAAGTGCTGGCCATTACGAGGTCGGCATAGATCGTGTTAACTAAACGTTTTTATTATTATAAACGTCACGTAATATACATGGTGTAAGATAAAGCTGCGGTCCATATGTGCGCCTGCGACGTTCCCACGGATCGCTCCCGTCGCACCCCGCACCCCGCAATGTACACCATGTGTTCGCAACCATTGTAATCTGAGCCATCCCCTTAAACACCAGCATCATATTATAACATCGGATGATAGAGACCATGGTAGACTGGTTTAAGTTTTACCTCCCGGGCTTCGTGATGTATGTTCATTGTTCACGCCTAGGGTTTCAGGAGTGACGGTTTGCTAATTGATAGACGAGTAATTGTCTAATGAAATATGAAAGTGAGTGCGCAATGCATCCTGTGTGAAAGTTGGCTTGACAAAAATGCAGCACTTTTTGTGCGAATTAAAATGTTATGCACCAGACGTATCTGGGTGACCAATCTGTTTCACAAAACGCCATGGCATGGTACATTTTAAATCTGTGTATTTACTTGACAGGGGATGAATCATCGGTACACTGAGCTTTCATGTGGCATAAAGGTCTTTTAAAAACTAAAGTTACTAGAACAACACAGCAGAAATTGTTCAGCTTTCTTGACGTTAGTGTACCTTGTTGTTTCTTTTTAAACTGTCGACTATAGCTTAGCTTTTTGTATTCATAACTAAGTATAATTTAAGATCTAAGATTGAAACTTTAACATACGACCAATTGGTACAATTATTATGTGACGGCAGGTTGCAGGTAGGTGACGCCACTTTGAAGCTTATGTCAAAAGATGATTTGATATTACTTAAAAATATTAAACCGAATAACAACCTTGACTGTTGATGTTCTCCTAACCATAGCAGAGACGAGTTACCCTACTTAAAATAACAAACATTTTGTACATTTTAAAAATGGTTTATGAAACAAGTGACGCCTCGTTGATAGATTAGGATCGACGACGTTTTAGTAAGCGACAGTAATCAGATGATAATGGATTGTTGTACGGTACAACACGAGGCATACGTTGTTCATCACAAGCTTATGCTCATGAAGCTTAGTTACCAGATGGGGATATGGGACCCTCTTAATGACATCTTTCGAAATTATGAAGGTTGTGTAATATGGTCGGTACGAAGGTTGCCCTCGTTTGCCTACAGCTTGAAAGAACATGTGGTAGTTTTTCAATTTCCGCGGGATAAATCTTATAGTTTAAAGGTTGAATATTTTTGGGTTTGAATATAATAATTACATTTATTTAAAGCTTGAGTTTTAGTCACTGCTATGCGTTTCGTTGCTACAGAAACTTTTACAGAGATCTAAAGCTACCTTTTAGAAGTCTGAACTTTGTAATAGCTATTGTCTTATTAGAAATGTAGTGTATGTTATATCTTCTATTGTCCAAAGTTACGGATCAGATATGATGTCTTTTTAGGGTTCCGTAGTACCTACAAGGAACCCTTATAGTTTCGCCATGTCCGTCTGTCTGTCCACGGCATAGCGACGAAACCGTTGGTGCTAGAAAACTGAAATTTTGCATAAACATGTATGTTAACTAAACAAAGAAAGTCGTAGAGTAATATTTGGAAAAATATTTTTTTTTCAGGTAGCTCCCCTACATGTAAAGTAGGGATGTTTTTTTTTTTTGTCGCCTACCCCATAGTGTGGGGTATTGTTAGATAGGACTTTTAAAAACGTTTAGGGGTTGCTAAGACAGTTTTTTGATTTAGGGATCCGTTTGCGAGATAATTAACTTTAAAGAGCAAATTTTTGTTCGAGTAGGGCGTCCTCCCCCCTCTAAAAGCTAAACTACTGGATCCTAAAATCTGAAAAAAATTGTGTCGGTATCACATGTAATGAACTTTAAAGGAAAACTATAGCGGATAAGTTCACTTCATTAGTTCAAGAGAAATAGGGGTCCGAAATGTCAGATGCAGTTACTCAGAATATTTCGTTCAAAATTCTTGAAACATAAATAAACATACATAATACATATATAAAATCACGCCTTTATCCCACGGAGGTAGGCAGAGACGATGGAACGCCATGTGCTTCGCTCCTTACATACTTCTTTCGCTTCCTCAACATTCATACATCTCGTCATACGTGCTAGCTGGTTTCGTGTACTACAAACATTTCCTTTCTGAAGGACGCCATTTAGTTAAAAAGTATTTTTCTATGGAACCCTACTGCGCGTGGCCCAACACGCACTTGGCCGGTTTTTTTAAATACAAAAAGTTTTTGAGCCACCTTTTTATAACACAATATCGGCTTAAATGCTTTAAAGTACAGATTCGTTTATCTGATTTCCATAGTCGTCTTGTCAATCGTGAAGACTGCTAGTAGGTTTCCTTCCCTAATCATTGTTAACTGTATTTCCTTCCGTGTGGTACGTTCAAGTACCAAGGTATAAGGACAACCAAGACAATCTCTGATATTGTTGTATGTACCTACCGAGTTGATTCGCCAACGAGAATAATGAGCGATTGTATTCTCGGCGACGAATGAGCACTCAATTAAGGCTCATGACGACTAATTGATTACAGCTGATTGTTGGTACCAATGGATGTCATTGTGTGTCTTTGTTTCGTACAATGTTACTTTGATGGCATGCAGAAAGAGACGGAAAGCAAAAATAAATCAGAGAACTCACAATCTTGAAATTACCGAAGACCTTAATGTAGTGCAGCAGAAAGGAGGTTGAGATTTCTACTTGTCAAAATATTATTTTAAGCTATTGAACTTTGCATTGTATGTGCCTAGATGCCTTCAGTAATTTTTCTTTTCATTTCTATAGATTCAGAATGGTTTCAGGTTATCAACGATAAATCAACGAATAGCTGAGGCATTGTGGTGGTATCTCTCTCAAATGAGCAGAAGGTATTATCGACACTACGTATAAATAAATATAAATATTTCACAACTTCCACACAATGCCATCTAGTCCCAAACTAAGCAGAGCGTGTACTATGGGTACTAGAATAACTGATACTAATACATATATACTTTTCTTTTGTAAAAACATACTTATTATACATAGAAACACCCAGACGAAGACAAACCCCCATGTTCATGCCCACAAAGATTTGTCTCAAGTGGGAATCGAACGCACGACCTCGGCGTCGCAGGCAGGTACACTACCCACTCCGCCATCCGGTCGTCGAATTTGATAAACCCGCGGACATAACGTGATTAAAGTAACTAATCCAAGAATGAGACCAGCGTAAAATTCAGATGGATAGTGTAGGTACAGTGGGTAAGTAAAGTAATTCAGAATAATACAAACAGCTTGGGTTACTGAAGGCTCTGTGCACTAAGCGTGATTAAGGTAGATGAGGGAGGTGGAAGAGGGATTACGTCACATCATTGCGGCTACTTACTGTATCTTTATAGACATAACGAAGTGTTCGAAGGACACATCCACATACCTGTCCAATAAAATCTGACTTGGCCATTGACACGTTACAACAAACTTACTACAATTTGCATATTTGACAATGCTTTTGTAACTTTACGGTATTAATTTGTTCATTATTTACATTTCAGTAGATACAGTACCCAACGAGACAACGAGTTAATCCGTTTAGTTAGTCAATGGGGCAGTAGCGATAGGTACTAGTAGGTACAGTCGGCTCCTTATATATAGTCACAGACAAAATATCCAGATATATCGGAGCGCCCAAAGTGAGCAATGATATCAGTACAACCAAAGTCTTCTAATAATTTAAAGCACCCATCATGCTCAAATACAGGGTGGATGCGACATAGCGACATTTATTGAAACCACAGCTTCTATACATGGCCAGTATGCATTTCCACCGGATAAAAAATTCTCTGGCGAAAAAAAAGATCCACGTCTTCCGAACAAATTGCACGATCGCAATGTTCAAATTGTTCGGAGAACGTGATTTTTTTTTTTCGCCAGAGAATTTTTATCCGGTGGAAATTGATACTTACCATGTCTAGAAGCTGCGGTTTCAATAAATGTCGCTATGTCGCATCCACCCTGTATATCGGAACATTGACACCGTCGAATATATGAGTACATTCAAAGTGTCAAAATCATAGTAACTAACATATCGCCAATGGTTTCTAAGCATACAAAGTATTCAAAAATATGGAGCAATAAATAAAAATGAACTCTATCGCTACAATTATAGGGTATTTTTAATATGGACATGGGCTGATAGGATGATTTCGACCGTAAAAATACTGTTACCTGTCTCTTTCATTTTGTGCGTGACGTCATTGGTATGTGTTTTGTTTATTGTTCATGTCATTGTATGTAATTTTGAATTTTGGGCTGAACTTATCGCTAATAGCCCAGTGTCGATAATTTTTAAAACCAAAAAAAATAATAGTAGGATGAAACCCATTAAAAAAGGAGGAGAATATTATAAAAATTAAAGGAAAAATAATTCATGGGCGATCTGAGGTCAGTAAGGGGAAGAGGGGGGGGGGGGGAAACAGTACATATTAATAGTTTTTTTCGATCTTTGTTTTGCATTTTCTGCGAAGATTTACTACAGTAACATAATATATATATATATATATATATATATATATATATATATATATATTTTTTTTTTTTCACCTCAGAAAGTAGAGATTTCAACGAACAGAAAACATACCAACTTTTTGAAAAAAGCTGATTTTTTGATGGGTGAATTTTCGATTGAAAATTAGGGTGCTTTTTCGATATTAATTCAAAATAAGGTGAAAAAAATAAATATTTCTAATCAAATAAATTACACGCTGTAATTTAAAAATAAAAAAACCAAAAACTTGGTTTAGAGGAGATAGATTTTGTTGTAATGCGGTGCAATCCATGCGTCAGCGGCTTAGTGACATCATTATTGCTGAGGGTGGATATACACGTTTTTGATTCTTTAAGATAAACAATTTTAATAAAATAAAATCTTGTTATTTGTGATTTATTATTTTATCCTGAAATTATATGATTGATACAACATAGTGTGATTGTAGATAGGCAGAGTTGCATATTACTCATGTTAGGGAGACTATGTTTAGGTCTCAACAAAAAATAAAAAAGCCATAAAATCGACAAAAAGTAGGCTGGGATTCGAAACAGTAACTTAAAGAATCACGGCGATCACAATAATGTACTTAGACCAATATACCACACTTGGTGTCAAGCTACATTAAGTAATTATTACATAGGTACTAACTATTGCCCGCGGCAAAATTTGCCTATATGGTAATCCAGGTTATCTGTTTGCAAAATATCATCAAAATCGACTCGGTAATTTTTGCGTGAAACAGTAACAAACAGCCATACGTCCATCTCCATACTCACAAACTTTCACATTTATAATATTAGTAAGGATTAGTTAGTTATCTGTCATGAGTTGCATATTATACCTATTCACAAGAAAAATATTTTTGATACACCTAAAGCGTCAAAAGTAAATAATGTTGGCTTGCGTATTTTTATCAAAAAGAGCATAATTATTAAAAAGAGTTCCTCAAATACATAAATATAGAGTTCATATTTATTTATTGCTCCATGGGAGACAGGTAACAGTATTTTTACGGTCGAAATCATCTATCAGCCCATGTCCATATTAAAAATACCCGATAATTGTAGCGATAGAGTTCATTTTTATTTATTGCTCCATATTTTTGAATACTTTGTATGCTTAGAAACCATTGGCGATGTGTTTGTTACTATGATTTTGACACTTTGAATGCACTCATATATTTGACGGTGTCAATGTTCCGATATATTTGAGCATGATGGGTGCTTTAAATTATTAGAAGACTTTGGTTGTACTGATATCATTGGTCACTTTAGGTGGTCCTATATATCTGGATATTTTGTCTGTGACTATATATTAGGAGCCGACTGTACGTAGGTACGTCTCTTACGTCACAAATTATAATATATTAAAATATCGCTCTTTGCGTCAAGACGAATTAACTTGATGTGAGTTTTCGTGATATAAAATCTATCTATTGATGATGAATGATATGATAAGTGAGCAACTTTCCAATTTATCTGTTTCAGGGCAAGACTATCACACAAGCCAAGTAGTGACAGAAACATCTGGGTAAGAACAACTTTTGCGCACGCCATCCTAAATTTTTGACCGTGACGGCTGTGGTCAAAAATTTAGGATGGCGTGCGCAAAAGTTGTTCTTACCCAGATGTTTCTGTCACTACTTGGCTTGGCTTGTTCGGGTACCTTCAGGAAGAGACAGATGTAACAACACATGTCCATCATTTACACCATCCAGCATTTTTCTCCTGTTATTGGTAGTTTGGTGCAAGTTTAGCTTCAGGTAAAAGTGCCATTTTTTTTTTATGCCCGAAAATTCCCCCTTTGTATTATCGGAATTTGGAATTGAAGCTAGCAGTTGGCAATTTGGCATGTGTACTAATATCACCTATTTAATATAATAGGTGAAATATGAGAATTATGAACCTGGGAAATACAAACGTGGTGTTAAGCTAATCATTCTTTCATTAGTTATTACCTACCTACTTATCATTTGTAAATTACTTAATTAAGCATTCTGTGTTCACTTCGAGAAGGTCATACACTAAGTGTTTAGTTTTATCACAATTAATTGTTAATTTGAATCCTGTGTAATGGCCAGTTTAGTGAACCAAATAAAAAAAAAATAAAAAAAATAGTATTTAAAACTACGACCTTAAGTCAGTAAAATAAAATATGATAATTTTACCTCATTTTATAACACCGAGTGTTAATTTCAGAACGTAAAATTTATGTGCTGAAACCGTGACCTACGCAAAAACTGACTCATATACTTTTTACACATAATGGTAATTATACGTATACATACTAATTATGAGTAATGAGTAGTTAGCAAAAAGTGGCATGAAATAACCGAAGCATGCATCCTTTTAGCCACTTTGGATTTGCAGATGGCTGGTGTGAAATCTCGACGTATTTGTGAGGCTTCGATTGCTATCACCTGCTGCAATATGATACCGGCCAGATTATATCGTGTACCTACTTGAAATCACCAGGAAATTGTCATAAATATTATGATGTAGGTACGGTAGGTAATTGGTTCTGACATCGCTTAGAGATGTTAACAGGTTTGGATATTGTTTGGCACTCCCAAGCAATGTGGTAGGTGGTAGAATTTACATGTTTAATAATTTGTCGACAACTTGTCATTTGCTTTTAGCATTGTAATTAGATGGGTGTGATCTAAATTTAAAGGGTAATGACGAAAGCAGGTTATCTACAATCTATAAATATTATACAATTGTAAATATACCATGTCTGTACGTTGCAAATATTTAAGAAAAATTAATAAGAGTTTTTACTTTGTAACAGCAGTAGAAGCCATAATTTTTTTTTTTAATTTTTATTTGTAGTTGGGATTTTAAGCGGTTTTCACAGTTATGTAGCTGGACTCTAGCTTAAAAGCTGGTATATGTTTTATCTCTGTATTATACCCAAGGAGGTAAATTAGGCAGAGTAAATTTAAACACATGTGAAATTAGTCAATTTTGAAGAAAATTTAACGAAATTCTTCACATAGGTTCCCCACGCGACATACATTAATAATTAGATAGTTTTTTTCGACTAAAAATTCGACTCGTCAAGGTGTTAAATTTGGTGTTGAAAGTGTAAGAGGGAATTTCCTCAATTTTGAATAAAAAACATGGAAATATCGAATTCCACGCGGACGAAGTAGGGAGCAAAAGCAAGTCCAGAAATAAATTTAGTTGATTTACTTAGATAACGTCAGAGTACCTCCTGCTTCAGTGATTTCAGACTCTGTATATTGTCTCAAACTATTCTCAGTATTCAGAGTATCTTAAAAAAAAACCGGCCAAGTGCGAGTCAGACTCGCGCACCGAGGGTTCCGTACAAACCTGTAGGTATATAAGTAAAAGTTATGGTATTTTTATTGCTAAATGAAATCCATAACATAACAATGTGGAAAGCTGACGGTACCTTGTCAATACATATATGAAAACATTATGTATGTTCGGAAAAATCTTCATCTCTTTAAGAAGAGAAGTGATAGACATAATTTTAATACTAGAAATAGGCACAATTCAGCTAGTAAGTTTATGATTATTAAAAAAAAATATACTATGTGATGTAACTAAAAATTTAAGATTTTCGGAATTTTTCCTATATGTGTACTTTATAACGTTGCTTCATGCCAAATTTCAAGATTCCAGGTCGTCTGGAAGTATCCTTTAGGTTTTGATTCCCTTGGGAGTAGTTGCGAGTTTCAAAATATGCGGCTTTAATTGCTGTATCTTTTGATTGCGTTGACGTAGAAGTTTGATTTTGTTACAGCTTAAAGATATTATAGACTTGAGTATTTGATAAGAATTTCAATATAATACCACTACGCGTTCATGAGTAAAGGGGTAATAAGTTTAAAATTATTAAAAATATTTTTATTATATGATGTAACTAAAAATTTATGCTTTTCGCAATTTTTCCTTTATCTGTGTTATAAGACGTTGCTTCGTTCTAAATTTCAAGATTCTGAGTTCACGGGAAGTACCCTGTAGGTTTTGATTCCCTTGCGAGTGTCGAAAATTTGCGGCATAAACGGGAGTATCTTTTGATCGCGTTGACTTAGAAGTTTGATTTTTTCACAGCTCCAAGAGACCATAGACTTGAGTATTTGATATGAATTTCAGCTTGATACCTCCACGCGTTACTGAGAAAAAAGGTCTTGACAGACAGACAGACAGACGGACAACAAAGTGATCCTATAAGGGTTCCGTTTTTACCTTTTGAGGTACGGAACCCTAAAAAACAAGATACTTATGTAGTTTCATTAAGTATGGTACGTCGCGTTGCCAACGTCTTTATCTCTTAACAAATTTTGACAGGTTTATTACTCGGCATGACACGAGAATTCCTAGAAAACTACAAACAATTTCCGCGAACACTTTTCCAAGAAGTGTGTTATTATCTATTTTAGCCGCAGTCTCCACATTGAGTTCATTAATTTCACAAGATATAAACGCGAGGAAAACTTTAGATACTATTACGCTGAACTGATGCAATAAAACTTTGGAAATGTACAAAATTGACGATTATGAATTAGTGTAGCAATAAGTAACAGCTGTTTAATCTCTATAAAATTTAGTTTAATCGTAGCTTATGCAGTATGCATTACTTTGTACATTCTAGACAATAACCAACAAAATTAATTTAAAAGTACCAACATGAAACCACTTTACACATTGTATACTTTAACATCGAAAGTAAATGCACCTAAAATTCAAAACACATCTTGTAGCACTTGAAAGTATTTGGTGTCGAGAAAAAAAGCTCATAGCAAACAAAGAATAATTTGTATGGTTGTGTGGAGTGTGTGTGGGTGCGTCTGCATGTGCATATGCGGTGAAGTGTGACACCTGACCTAGCCCAACCCTGCACTTGTGTGTTTGACTCCCGTCGACTGATTAGTGGTGGGAATATCGACTAATCTCACTTGTCGATGTAGATAGATGGAAAGAATGTACTGTCATTTGTTTAATCGATAATTATGATTTGTACGCTGAGACATTTCACGAGCTAATTGGTATTTTGAAGCAAGTGGATTTGGATCTAATAAAGAAATCAGAGCAACAAACAGTTCTGGCCGTATCATATTAACTACGCAAATGCGTATAAAAAGGAACCTTTTATGATGGAGTATCTGAAAAAACAAGATACTTATGTAGTTTAATTAAGTATTTAGTCTCTGAATATATTGTTTATTATGTACTTAATTATTACCTATTACAAAACCAACGCAAGCTTGCAAAACTACATGATATATTAGCACTTAAAAATTCAAAATGTACAAGATATTCTACTATAAATATATCGATGTAACTCTCACATCACTAAGTTGTTTTGTTTTCAAAGTGAGTGGGGTTGACGGGTGCCACAAAAAATGCATCTTCGCTATGGTGACAACGGAATATTTCCACGACCCCTATAAGAAGTTTAGGACATTTTTGTTATTGAATATCTCACCCTTAAGCACCCGAGCTTGAGGACTACTAATGGCTCGTAAATATGGCCGTGCGGTTCATAATAAATTTACACTTGACAACGTAAATTGGTTTTGGCGTAACGTTTTAATGATATCTTTTGAACGGTAAAACATCCTGTCGCGTCGCATTAATTCAGGTAGTTTGGATTTGTTTTTGTTCATATTCATTATCTAAAAAAAAAAGCTCTGCTGGATATGCTGGTCAGATAATAAGTCTTTTTTCCAGACGCCAGATATTTTTTTTTAACATAAGTACAAGGGCCTGTTAATTATTATTACTCCTGTACTACTGAAACAATATAGTGAGTAGACGCTCCTGTATTGCCCTTTACAAGTAAATGCGGATATTGATTCTCGGGTAAGATAAGATTTATAGAGATAAGGGTTTCTGTTCGTATAGTTGACGCAGGGTTCGTTCTTGCCCCACCAACAGGGTCTCGCGTTGTAGTCGCGGTGGGGCTCAGTAACCGTGGTGCAGCATTGCCACGGTGAAGCCAAGAGGACCCTAGAGGGGGGCTGCTCCTCGGGCTTTGGGTAGCGAAGCCCTTGTGGAGCAGCCCATGTTGCAGGGCCCTTATGGGGGGGCTCTGCAACAGGAGGGCCTGCGGTGTCGGCGTGAGTCGGCACTGCGGCCGAGGAGTTGCGGGGCCGCGGCGGGAGAGGACTGTCGGTGTTCCGTTGCCGCTTTCCCTGCCTTCCGCGGTCCCGGCGGGGCCGCAGCCGTCAGTACTGCGGCGTGGTGGGCGGTGGGACGAACATCTGTCTCACCGCGGAGGGCCAGGCCGTCTGATACGAAAGTGTCTGACGGCTTTGCACGCGGCCCTCGGTGCCGGTCCCCCCACATTTTGGGGGCCATGAGGGGCCTGCCTCGGCGGGCAAGGCCGGGCTGCGGTGTTGGCGCAAGCTGGCACTGTGGCCCGGTGGTTTACGGGGCCGCGGCGGGAGAGGACTGTTGGTGTGTCGTTGCCACTTTCCCTGCCTTCCACGGTCCCGGCGGGGCCGCAGCCGTTAAACTGCGGCGTGGTGGGCGGCGGGACCGACCACCTGTCTCGCCGCGAGAGGACCAGGCCGTCGGACATGGGGAATGTCCGATGGCTTTGCACGCGGTCCTCGCGCTGGTCGGTGGCTTGCGCCAGCCCCCTCTTTGGGGGCCATGAGGGGCCCGCTTCGGCGGGCATCGCCGGGAGGGTCGTGGACGTAAAGGCTGTGCCAGATTCCCATGACCCTCCCATCAAGGCGAGTGCGGGAGCACCGTGGGGTTTTAGTGGGTATTCCCGTGCCGTTTACCATCTTTGGCACGGGCGAGTCCCACATAACCACTCTGCCCTTCCCCGGGGTGGGGTGGTATGCGTAAATGCATTTCCCCACGTAAAAAAAAAAAAAAAAAAAAAAAGGGTTCGTTCTTGACTGGAATTGCTTTAAATTACTAGGCTGAATTAACCATTACTAGTCTAGTGTTTCTGGTAATAAGGTCTTTACAGCGTATTGTAACAAAGACTTGGCATACTTAGTTAGTTTTCGAATGATAGGACGTAATTATGTAAGTACGACATGTACAGTGAGCAAACGAGTTAGCTATGCAGGGCAAAAACTTCTAAGTCATAGTGAAGACTTCTATTCTATTTTATTTTTATAAAAATGGCTCCATATAGTAAAGACTTACTACACCAGTTATAGATAAGTGAGTTACATATCTAAATAGTGGGTATATTACACTTATTACATATGTAATTCACACATACATATCTATTGCAGTCAGTTTGCACTATGGCATAGAAGTTTTTGCCCTGCATACCTAATGTCATGCCCACTGTACACACACACGGCTACACATAAAGCTAGCTAGACTGCTGCGAGACCATCTCACACTAAAAATGTATAGCTTGATTTGTGGCCGTGTGTTCTATATGTAGGTACATTATCAAAAAAGTCCGAATTGTCAGGTGTGTTACTGAATATTTTAACACTTGACGAGCTGGGAAGTCGCCAACTGTCTACCTGTAACAAGATATTCTTAGCTTTGTATTACTTTTTAGTCGGACGACGGAAAGATATTGAATAAGAAAGCTTTTTTATGTTATGTATGTAGTAGTCAGCATTTAAACTATATTTGTACGAAGGAATAAAAATCTAAAGGCTCATCCCTATCACATGAGACTTAATCATAACAGGTGAAATGTGGGTGTTATACGCCTCTGCCATACCGTTCTGAGTTACAAAAGCGTCATGTTTTTAATCTTGTGCTTTAAGATCTACTTAACCCTACCATATTATCAAATACAGCTCCACATAATTACTGTTTGTAAAAAATCTTAACGTTAAATAAACATATACATATAATAATTATCTAAATAAGTAAAGTCCCTAGCCAGTTTTCATTCTTCCTTGTCATATAAGGGTTTCCTTTCCTTTTCCGAGATAGTCTTGTGGGCTACCTCTTTTAACGAACTTAGCTAGATTATATAATTAATGTGTCCTGCCGATTTTGTTATGTTACATCAAGACGTGTCATATTGACTAAATTAAGCCTACAAGAGCTCGAGGTGGATACGTCTTTGAGCAAATTGGTGATCAGTGTTCTTGCCTTACAATAAGTAAACAAAATTTTTCAATATCAATGTTTAGTTTGTTCGGAAACGTGAAAACTTCTTGTTATTAGTTATTTCGTGGACATGAACACTGATCACGTCTAGAGTCTGTGTTTTCAATATGCTCAATGACTCATTTACTCTGTATATTATACCTAAAGTATACAATATACGTATTCAATACATTATTAAGGTTCATGCCCGTTGTATTGTGTCGACTCAATAAATACTTGATTACGTGAAACTGTCTGCGTTGTCTAGCAATGTGACATTTATTAGATTTGTATTGGATGCTTCTCTTTATTGGGAAAACTCTCCATTAATATATTTACTAAGAAAATAAGAAAATATATCGTAGTATACTATGCATACAGTTATGCACTATACAGTTTTTTGATCACTGTCTACCTCACCCATATTCCTAAAAGTAACCAATTCTAAACAAGATCGATTCAGTGTTTTAAATATGAAAACTTTACGAAACCAAAAAAAAAACGTTATTTAACTGTAACCTCGTCTTGATTTTCTAACAACTTTTTTTTACTGCCTTACCCGTCCCCTGCAGCGAGGGTAGCTTGTGGGTTAGTATAAATCATACATGCGAGTGTTTTTGTGCAGCATTTTAAAGTTTTAAATAATGAGGCGATGGGTATTTTTTTAGGAACTGTAGAAATAATGGTGTACAAGATGTTTATCAGCAAAAAAGTGAGCTGATAGAGATCTATGACTGCCCACTGTAGGTACATACTCGAACATATATTATAAAAAAAATAGAAGTCCTGATTCGACTTATCTGCTTTCCGTTGCAACTGTATCCGATGCCAGTGAAAACTGTGAGTATTCGATTCTGAAATCATTTTACCCTCGAGTATTTTTACAACCAAGAATGTAACCACTGAAATCTTAGCTTTGACTCATTAGTAGTGTCTTTTGAAAATATCCATTACCTTCCAACACAATAGAAATCATTTAATATCTCAATCTCTCTCTTTATTAGACAAGTTCAAAACCCAAACAACTTCGTTCCAATGCTAAAATCATCATGCCCAGTATACTTTCCAATTCAGGACAGTCACAGATCGCTTAAGTATAATAGTCGAAATGAGTGAGTACATAAAAATCCTTTAGTGAATGCGTTCACGTAAACCCAAGCGGATCTCTTTGATTAAATTCGTACGTGTTTCGATTCTGACAAAATAATAATGAGCCGTGTTAAGGGGAGGGGTTCTGATGTGAAATGTATGGCGAAAAGATCCCGTCTAGTGACTATTAACAATTTTAATAATCACAAATCAGATGTTGGTTATAAAGATAATGATAAAAGATAAATTTGGATTTTTTACATTAGATAAAACGCCAGAAGCAATTAAACTATCCAATGGTCCCAATGACAAGGCCAAATACACACATTCACTCACTCAAAAGCACACCCAGTCCCAGAACAAATATTTGCGAATTACACAATTGTCCCATGTGGGGATCGAACCCAAAACACCAGTGCAGTGGAGAGCGGCGAGGCGATCGCTTAAACCACTACACCACACGTGCAGACAAAAAAAAAAAAAAATAATAATAATATAGTAAATATGGTTATAAATCTTACAGAAAATTTGATAATAGTGCTTATTTGTTGGCAGTTTATTTTTATAGAAAACCAAATATTATTTAATCAATTATTATCAGTGAATAAATAAACACACATAAATGTTACAAAATTTATGGTTTCTTCTTCTTCTTAGTCGTGTCTATGGCTGAGTAACATTTTATTTTGACTTGCCATCGTGGTGAAAGGATTAGCCAATTCGCTTTGGAGATCTCGCGAATTGCCCAGGGTTCGCCGGACGTAGAGAATCGTTGTGTAAGTCAATCAATAAATTTATGGTGTTTTTACATTATGTGACGTATGCGTTGAACTGTAGCCTAACTGATGGTAATTGCTTTCTGCTAGTTTCTATCGTCCATGAACATTAATAAAACCCGCCAGATGCGTCATCGTCAATTCCTGAAGATTTCGATACTATGTCAAGTGGACCAGTAATCTTAGATTTACCACTATGTGGAAATATTTTACTTAAAGTTTTAAAGAAACCATAATTTGGGCGATAATCGCCTTAACCGTAGGAAAAGTATTTGGCAAGAACATTTATTTCATCATGAGGAAATTGTACCAACAATTTCACATAGGTACACGTAACACATACCTACTGGTTTGGTTAACACGGGGATAACGACCATGTATGTACTTCTAATAGGTGTTATGTCCCAGATATTGTGAATGTGTATACCTCCCAATAGACCCTTGTTTCTCACACTTGTTGTTGAAAAATAAAAGTGCTATTTATTTATTATCAACAGAAAATGCAATAATGTCACTCTACTCTATGTCTGTCCGAATGTTTTAGACTTTCCAACCTCTGATTAGCCGTAACGATAGCCATAGATCTTCAAAAACTAAGAAATGTACATTGTCCTGACATTGCACATACCTACGTTGCTTATATTTTAATAAGATGAGATAATTTAATCAATAATCCAATAATCACAGCCTGCTAATGTAAATGAACTTATAATTTATAATTTACAATCCCTTTGCTGACAAGTGATGAAATCCGCATGCGTGATGATGATTCAACAATACCCATTTTGTTAACTTCCTTATGGCAATAAATAATGTCTCGACTATGGGTATGTTTGCTAAAGCAATCTCGCTTGTCGTGGTAGTTATAGTTGAACTGAATATAATTAGCGTCTTGTCTTCTTGGTGTTATATTCCAGGTTACTTAAATGATTTCTTGTTCAAGAGTTGGTAAACGTCTTTAGGTTAATGTTGGGTAAATTTTCAAGTGACGGGGTTTTAGTTCTTACGATACCCATATTCAGGATATAGGGATTTTGATACTCGAAATATCTATTTCTTCTTCTTTCGAGTTCGACTAATAAGTATAATTATAATACTCAAGTCAAGCTTTATGTTTACTATGTTACTCAGTCCATTAAAACGACTACAGAATTAGATAATTAATAATAAAAACTCGTAGTAGAACTACAAATATGAATAAAATGAACGTTAATTGCAACAGCAGATAATCTTAATCGCGGGTAAAACACTTGAACGTAACCTTTTACAATATAATTACCAGGTGTATGTGCTAAGATGAATCTATTATTATGGTTATTGCCATAACCGGTTATGGTAACGTTTGTATTCCTGCGATATAGAAAAAGGAAAACTTGAATGTTTTTAATGCGATGTAACTAACAATTTAATGAATGGGCGTTTTCCAGATGCTGCTGTAAGAGATTGCAATTTTATATAATATGGACCAATTTATTAATAAGTATCAATTTAATTCTATAGCAATATTTATGTTTATTTTTCTCTTCATAACCATCTTTAGCCATTTTGTTTTGGTTGCTATAACTTACACATAGAATTATTGTCAAAAAACAAACAAATTCTCACCAGCTCTTCTCATGATGCAATATCCATCGGAGCTGGTACTTCAATTGATTTTAATTCAAATTTCTAAGTTGAATTAAAGTCAATCTAAGCTCCAGTGATATAAATTATTTTAATGCAATAAAAAAAGTTTAATTAGTTAATTTTTATTTTTATTTATATATTTTGCATTTTGATGTTTTTTTTACGTGTGCGCTATTCTGGGAATGCGCGAATGATTTGATTTCTGATTTCTGCTGGTAACTGGTGACTACTGTACCTGAACATGCAGATCGCTTGCAGAGGCATTGCAACTGCCGAGGACTACGAAATTATGTCTCATGCACGTCATATTATAATTGTGTCCTTAAACTCGTGCATATACAAGTAAACTGGCGCTCTAGAGTCTGGCTCTGGATCATACATTAATTATATTTGAAAGTTCCATAATTCCAGCTAAAAAGTTAATATATCACTTTATATTTGAGGAAAGAGGTAGTATAACTAGCTTAACATGAGACTGAACCTCTTATCTAGATTGTAAAGTGATAAATGAACTCTACATCCTTACGAATTCTTCTAAGCATAGACAAATAACTCAAAAAGCTCTGGATTCCAAGACAACTTGGTAAGTAAGTTAGGAAGAAGGGCTTTGGTTACTTAGAGGGGAGAGTATTGTGTTTTTTTTTTATTTTTTTATACTACGCCCACAGCGAACGAACGTGTAGTCCACCTGATGGTAAGTGGAGTACAGCCCATGGACATCAACGATCCACAAAAGCAGATTATAGATGCGTCACTGCAGCTGAGGACTACGGTGGTATGCCTCATGTGCCAGTAATTTCAGGGCCTGATCTCACCACCAAACCGGAAGGTTTGGTGGTGACAGTAATGGAAGCACTACTATTTGGCGGCAGGTTAAAGGTGAGACGGTGGTGCTGCCGCGCTCGAGCTCATTCACAAGAGCTCTACCACCAGTTCATATCCACCATCATAACACCATTTTGGCAAGGAAGGTAAAGAGGGAAGACTGCACTTAACATTCTGTATACTAACGTCCAGGGCTATTTAGTTATCTTGTACAATGTAGCAGGTATATACTTGTGCTAATGTGCATGCATTTAGTTTTTAACTTCGACACCTACGCAATCACAGTATGTTTGCTGTATATATATACATATATATGTTAACATAGTGTTACTTTAAGTAAAGCGAAGGTTGCTAAAAGTTCAAAGTTATGTCGCCATCCGACGGTCATTTAACAACTTGATTTTATCTAATATGTGTCGTAATTGAGAACTAGGAATCGCCATTGTAATACTTACTTAACTAGTTTTTCGTGGTTACAGTTGCTGTTTGAGATTGCAACAAAATAGTCAACAAGCCATATTTGTATGCAATGGAAAAATTATAGGTAGTGCCGATGAGAGTATTAAAAAGAACACTTTTTATTTTAAACAAATTGAATGGTTTCAATGTTTTATTTGATTTACAAGGATTTTTTCTTAAAATATCCTTTCCAAACAAATTAAAGTATTTAGTTAGTATATAAGGATTATTTTTACAGGTGGAAATAAACACTGACAACTCTGACCCCGTCTAGAATCTGTAGTTCTTATAAATGCCCCTGTGTCGCATTCACAGAATTTTACAAATAATCGATATTTTCGCAACTACTGCAAACTATAGCAGTCGTAGGTTAGATTTGTAAAAACTCGCCATTTTTATAAAAATCATAAACATAAGTTCGTATGTATCCATCACCCTTTTTTCACCATTGTTACGTTTCGAGGAAGTAAACTCGATGGGTGAGACTTGCATCCAAAAGTGAGTTTCTCGCAATCACACAAAAACTTGGCAAAGTCGTTCAAACATACGGTTGTAATCATTTATTGACGAAACATGAGGCCAGATATGTTGTTGGCCCTTTTAAAATTTTTTATGGTTAACTAATTATTATCAACCGTTCACAAAATACAGATTTTTTAATGATCGACAGTACTGGACCTGAATCAATTGACCCTGTTGTAAAATATGGCAAAAGGATACAAATGATATTAAAATTCTTTCACGCGAATTGATTGCAATGTGACTATGTCCTTTACAAAAATTTGCGTAAAATTATTTTATTTACTTATTTATTTACTTATACACATTATGTACAACATTGTTTTAGACCAAGACGTTATACATAGAAAAAAAAACTTAAATAATATTTGTCAATACATGCACCACGGGTTTGCGCTCAAAAACGTCCGAAGTGAATGGGCTTTAAAACGCCGTCATCCAATTTGGTGCAAAGTAGATTGTACATTATGGGTATTAACATAAAATTCAAATTTGTTTGCGACAGTTATTTATTCTTCTAAGCCTGAACCTACATTTATGTCAACCTTACTTAGGACATTATTTGCGTGAATTTTGTTCGAGTCCCAACGTCCATTTTGTTAAATGTCATAGTTTACTTACATAATTATGACGCTGTAGTTGACCCAATATTAAATGGTTTGCTTCTGATCTGTGAGTGATAATGATACGTCATATCATCGAACAACAGATACCTAGTAAAAAATCTATCTCTTTGAAAGATTTAATGCCATTTGTGCAATGAGCTTTAGAAGAGAATAAAATAAAATAAGAGGGCTTCGTAGTAGGCTAGTACTTGCATAAAAGACGTTGTATAATCGAAGTTAAGTAGATAACGTAATAATCACTATAGTATTATCGCCATCACGCGTAAACCTTACACCCCAGTCTCACAATCTCTTTCACAAAATACAATATATACATATACAATACAATCATTTTATAACGATAATGAGGTCCTAACGCCTAACCAATACGGATTCTTGCCAAATAAAAGTACAACTAAACTTTTATCCCTATTCACTGACAGAATTTACGAACACCTTAATAATAAAGAACATATACTCGTAGTATTCATTGACTACAGCAAAGCTTTCGACACCCTCAGACACAGTTTCTTGATCGAACAACTTGAAGACTGTGGCATAAGAGGGCCGTTACTTGAGTGGTGTCGAAGTTATCTACATAATAGATCCTTTAAAGTAAAAGTTGCGGATGAACTAAGTCCACCAACACACATAAGCGAGGGCACGGCTCAAGGTTCGGTTCTAGGGCCACTACATTTCTTGACCTACGTAAATACTATGTCCAATGTAATCAGCCACGGCGAGGTGTTTCAATTTGCTGACGATACTTGCATCTTAATAGCAGATACAAATATAGAAATAGCATTAAAAAAGCTACAAAGTGATTTTACCATGTTGACTAAATGGTCACATGACTTTGGACTTGTGCTGAATGCATCTAAAACCAAATTAATGTACATCAGCTCAAGTCAAAACAGAAAAATCTGTGATCTCCATCTAGTTGCGCACAATCATAAATGTCTTCATTCTGTTACACCAGACTCTTGTTCATGCAATCCAGTTGAAGTAGTGTCCAAACATACTTACCTGGGTTTAGTAATTGACGATCGACTTAAATGGACTCATCACATTGATGTCGTTTGTGATAAATTACGTGCCATTCTAGCCAAATTTAAATGTATCCGTAATAAAATACCATACCATATATTGCGAAATTTATATATTAGCCTAGCGGAATCAATAGTCTCATATGGGATTAGCAGTTATGGAAGAACATTTTCGAGTCATCTGGATCCAATATACAACCTACAACAGAGAATTTTAAAATGCATAGTGCCCCCAAACATTAGATCAAAGTTTAGTCATAACTATCAGGCATTATTTACTTATTGTAAAATCATGCCTGTGCATTAAACGTTAAAATATTCTTTACTAATAGAAAATTTCCATAATAGCGACTTACAAATAAATATTACTCACTCTAAATTAACACGCAATGTAACTCACCAAAAACTAGTAATACCTAACTTCCAAAACCTATATGGAAAACGCCGCCTGTGTTATATTATACCCTACCTCATAAATAGATTGCCAGAAAACCTCAAAAATGAAATAAAACCCAATAATTTAAAACATAAATTAAAATCTCACTTTATAAAATAAGTACTTTAAAGTTAACAGTTAACATAAAGAAAAAAAAAAAAAAATAACAATTAATTTTAACATAAAATTGTTTTCAACTAAAAATAAAGCAAAACAGTACTTACCTAAAAAACAAACACAACAAAATTAAATCATAATATCATCCCAACTAGTGAACATCCTGTGAATATCAGTAGATGACGACGCGCCGCGCCACAGAGAACGTAAAGAACATTCACACTATTCCACACCAATATATCGATGATACGGATTTTTTTCAATATACCCACTTATGCACACTATAATATTTCGTTTTAGTTAAGTTTTTGCTATTTTGAAGCCTGCATTCAATGGTTGAGTGATTGTAATGTTCCAGCTATGTTGTTAAAAAGTAGGTATTGTGATGTATCTAATGTATAATTGTAGTGTAATGTTTGTGTATATGTACGCTTATCGTCTTGCGATGAATCGGATGTGCGGAAAAATCCCTCGGATTTATGTTGCATTCGTTGTAGTTTTTTAATGTAACTTTGTAATGTTTTTATATAATAAATAAAAAAAAATAATAAAAAGCTTACCCAAACCAATTTAACAGACAATGCAAGTTAATTAAATCAGATAACACGAATTAGTTTCACCATTTTGTGTTTAGTTTGTTTGGCTCTATCGAATAACATGCGAAGTCTTTTGATCGCAATACCCTCACTTATTAGTAAAGTTGGCTGGTATAGCAAATTGTGCAGTTAGACCAAGAGCTAATGACTGAAATCCTATAATTATAATAAAAAGTATGTGCAATAAAAAAATATGGGTATTTATTTAAAACAATACATTGTTTGGCAAAATATGCTACTTAGCTACTAGAAAATGTTGCCTTTGTAGACAGTTTGAACAGTGTACAGCTCTCTAGACAAACGTTAACTTAAACTTACTGCGCTAACTGACGACCGGATGCCGGAGTGGGTAGTGCACCTGCCTACGACGCCGAGGTCGCGGGTTTGATTCCCGCTTAAGACAAATCTTTGTGTGCATGAACATGGAGGTTTGTCTTAGTCGGGGTGTTTCTATGTATAATAAGTATGTATTTACAAAAGAAAAGTAAATATGTATAAGTATCAGTTATTCTAGTACTCACAGTACAAGCTCTGCTTAGTTTGGGACTAAATGACGTTGTGTAAGTTGTGACATATGAAAAAATAAATTTACTATGATTTTAATTGTATAGTAGCCCAAGTAGCCTTAAATACGATCTCGCGCTTTATTAAAATGACTGGCATGGCTTGATTTTACAAAATGACGAAGGTCTGACAGCTACAGGCTCCTAGCCTAGCAGGATTATGGGCGATATCGATTCGCTGAATAATTGAACATGTGGAGCGTGCTCTACTTACGACTAGTAAGTACTTAGAGTTTGTAAACTACTGTAGTAGAGCTGACTTAATTAATATTGGCGATGTAAACTAAGCTGAAGACGGGTTTGTGGAGTGTCTTAATTAAACAAATACTTGCTTCGGCAATTGGCATAATTTTCATATAAGTGATTAGGGCTGTATTCGTGGCTGATGAGTATTGTCTCAGGAATAACCAAACTCATTAAATAAGCTGTGGCATGGCAATTCAATAATATGATGCAAATCTACAATTTTTATAGGCATGACGTAAGATTAGTTTAGGAATCTCTAACATATTATTTGCAACTATAAAACCCCCTAAATATATAGGATACATATACTTTAGCATCGCAACATAGTTCCATTTTCAAAACATCAATTAACATTTTGTTTAAAAAAAAAGCTTACTAGAAAGTCGCCAATACAAATTTCTAGTATTTTGTTAACCCTTTCCAGCTAAGCTAAATTCGCTTGCGTTAGGCGGAAGTTCTAGTGTAATGTCCATGATTCGAACCCACGACCTCTGGATCGTGGAAGAGCGATGCCTTATTCATTGCGCCACGGCCGCTTAATTATAATCCATAAACAATTAAAATTCTATTCAATAAGTGTCTTTAATTAATAAATATAATCCTTTCGTCCTCTGACGTATAGTTTCACAATTTTACGCGCGGTTGATTTTACGATTTACGCCTTGCAATAAATAACTTTAACGTTTATGTAGTAAAGTATACGTAAACACAGAATGATTTTATAATCCATTAAATAGCTCTTAGCAATAAATATAAATAACGATGCAGTTAGAGCTTGTATCATAGAATACATTGACAACAGAAATAAGCTTCATGGTTTAATGCACGCACAAGCAACGCACTCGTTATGGTACGCGCTTAGTATTATTGTATTACATTTAAAAACCAAGTGAAGAATAGTGAAGAGACTTTAATTGTGCCGTTTCGGCTCTATACGACTCGTACATCACATTAAACTATACATCATGGCATTAAAACTTTTGTTTGTGTGCGCGTCGGCTATGCGACGCGTTGTAATTTCCGCGCTCACATCAATCTGTTTATGGCTTCACTTTAGGTATGAAGCTCATGTAGACTATGCTATCGATCTAGGCGCTTTTAATCCATAGATACGAGTTGGAAAACTTTCAGTTTGACTTTATACCGTACACAGACATGCAAACGTCGAGCCAGGGTTTATAAGATGAAGTACATACATAAGCTTAACTTCTGTTGTAGCTCTTGTTTGTACGTTCAGATGACGTACATGATTTCCAAGAGGTGTACAATGCACTTTTATAGTATGCCAGCCGCGTGAGCCGGTGTGAGGCACACCGCAAAAGGGATGTTCCTGCTCCAGGATATTCTATCGACAACATTATTATAATAATATTTATTTACTTCAAAAATACTGTACTGTTTGTTACGGTTCGGCTTCTAAATAAACATATTTTGGTGAAGAAATTATTTCTGCAGTTAGTTGCCCTCCATTTATTATTATATTGCTCCAAGGTGACCTTCTAAGCCCATCAATCTTCAGTCTCGCCATTCTTCCCGTCATCCAATGCCTCCAGTCAAAGCTAAATGTTTGGTACTTGGATGACTGGGCGTTTGGCAAAGACATTGACGCTGCTTTTGACAACCTGAGCCTATTGAAGAATTTTGTTTCAATTTAATTCGTTTTATTAGAATATGTTAGGTACTTGTTTAACGCTAGTTTTTAAGTATTTCATTTTTGGTTAGTTTATTCTGTTTTTTGTACTATTTTCATTTCTTTAAAAGTAAATTAAAATCTTTGTTTTGATTGTTTGTTTAATGAAGTAAATCAATAATTTTTATCTAAGTATTTAGGTAGATATATATTTATTAAGATGTAGACATATTCGTGACTTAAATAAGTATCTCTGTTATACTTGAAAACTTAGTTATCTATAGTCATTGATAAGGAAGATTTGCTTTTTTAAAGTACTACGTTAAAAAGTCATCAGCAAACCTGTTAATGTGTATACGGATTTCACAGCAGATATATTATATAGTTGATTCCAAGTTTGTTTTAAATTGTGTAGCATTGTTTAGAAGATTTACGCATGCTAAGTGTGACGTATGCAAAACACAATGGGAAATAATATATGGGTAATTTCAGAAGAGGGAAATTATTGTTAATGTTTTCACAATCTAAAAATAAGATTCAGTGGCAATGAATATATTACAGCAATGACTCAGTACAACAACCTTTGTTGTTATTCTTTTGTGAAATGCTAAAAATGTAAAAAGTCTTGCATGTTTTGTAAAAGAGGGGTGTACTTGAATTATTTTAAAATCTTTATCTGAAAGCAAACTTTTATGTTCTGGATGCGAAAATCCACTTTTTTAATACAAAGTTTAAAATCAATCATCAATAAATAATTATAGTTTAAGTTAAGTAGTTTTATTACAAAGAGAGATAAAATCAAATTTTTTGGGCTTGTCTCTGGTACATCTTCTACTATAGTACAAATCGATATTTGTTGAATTGTTTCTCAACAAATGTGCCAGTGTCTATTACTCATAATAGTCATAATATATTCAAGCATGCAATACCTATTGTGTAATACATTACATCGATATTTTATCGTTCACGAGCTGCATCGTGACATCCCTATCGACCGCAAGTTGTAAGGCTGGTCACGCACTTCCCTAAACGCGTCCCGTCGCATTGTCCTCCAGACGTTACCAATACATACCTTGTTTTTAAAAACCTATTCAAAAACAACCATAAAATATTTTACATGCATAACCAAGGGCAGTTATCATTATACATGTAGATTTTGTCTGAATGGAGACTTCTGTATTCTTGGGCCGTTTTTTAAAGTTTATTCTTCATGGTATGTTTTGGAAAAAGTTCAAGAGGTTATGAACCTGGTATACAGTGTCTTTTCTTGAGGTAAAGAAACAATGAGAGTGTAAAACTGACACCAATAAAGTTGATTTGTTTTTGGAATCGGATTTAGAGAAGTGAGGTCTTCTTCATAGAAAAGTGCCTTGTATAATCTGGAGGAGAAATGCTCGATATGTACTTACTATGTGTTAAGGATGCGGTTGGCAGGTGCGGAAAAGGAACTAGTGAAAGTACGAAGAGTCTACAGAGATAAGGTTTTGGCGTACAGTTTCCTTTCACAGGGTATTTACACAACACGGATCACATCCTCTCTTTGCCTCGCTTCCTCACAATACTCCAGTTTAAAATATCAAAAATTTAATAATATCTTACTAAAAATGCAATGAGGGATGCGTAGATAGATAGATAGATAGAAAATACTTTATTTGTACATAAATTCACATGAAAAACTTAAGAGATAACAAAATATAACAGAAAAAAAATATGCACAAAGGGCGGCCTTATCGCTTAAAGCAATTTCTTCCAGGCAACCTTAGGAACGTGCGTACTACATACATATGCGTCAAACGAACTAGAAAAAGGACATATTCATAACCTCTTGAACCAGAGAATGGACTATGTTAGGATCCAGCTACAAGCTCCATCTCACTCATATTTTAGAAAATCCCAATTTGCGCAAGTAAATATGGAGCGTGGAGCTAGGGACCTTTCGGGTTGTCAGAGCTCAGAAACTCCGATAACTAGTTTAACAGTATATTTTAGCATAGTATAGTATCACTCTGTGCTCTGCACAGTTTTAGAGGTTAGAAAAGCTATTCTACACTCTACTCTATTCCTTCACTACCCCGTTTCCTCAGAACACAACACATTACTTTAAAGTGAACCACATAAACGTCATATTCCACTGATTCATAACACGCATGCAAGTATAAATGCAATTATGCACAAGTAGGTGGCTAGTTCTTCGCTAAAAGCTTTAAGTGGCCGTTTCCGGAAGATGCTGGTACAACTTGGGTGGGAACTGACTCAGCGTACATTAACTTAAAGTGAAAATAAACTCACTTGTAATATAAATTATTCGCAGCAAATGTCTTTGTATCTCAACATGTCTCGTAGGATAAATATTTTATTGGATTAAGCCGAAGAAGGGTGTAGCCATTGTTTGTCGTTGACTTGGATTTGTATTGGATCTATGTCTTCTAATATCCGGGCCTTGAGCTGTGCTGATTCTTGGAATTAATACAATATATCTGCTAAAGCTGTGCCTAATATATCACACGAGTTTTTTGTGAAGAATTCTTTCTTATCGTATAATTATATATTATGAAAAAGAGTCGATCGAATTGTTATATTAACCCATTTCATTTGAGTGTCTAGAAAATTCATTTTCTGTACTCAATTTCATTATATTCTTAGTTTACAGAAATTTAATTATTTCAAGATAGGTAAGTAATATTCTCTGGAATAGAATGATTTACAAATTTATTGCTTCTAATTCACGCTAAACAGGATACATTTAAATCTCAGTGGAACTTACATTAGGTCATTGATTAAGCATACATGGACAAAATTATGACTTTGAAGGAGTAAAGCCCATAACAGCCATAACTAAAATGCCGCAAGCAACCGTAGGCACGCTTGTGAGACCAGCCTCAAAGGCAATATTTACTACAAAATTAATGGACTCCATCTTTTTATTTAATATTTATGTTCACAAAAGCCCAACGTTAATATTACCGCAAAAAACGGTTAACAATTTGTTCTTCCTCGGGTTTACCAAGTAAAATGTCAAGGCGCTACATTAGTAGTTATTCTATAATTCAGCAGTTATGAGGTCAAAGACCTTAATTAGCCAATATATCACGCGTTAGACGAGATATAGGATACACTTATGAAGTTACAAATACTCAGGAAGGTTAATCGACCTCGCTCATATTGTATCCGTATAGGAAGCTACTGTCTAGTGTCTAGTTCCTGCATTTTATTGTTCTCTGCGAACGAAATTAAGATGATGACAAACATATTTAAATATAAAGAGCAAACAGCTTCGTTGTTTGGACAAATGCAGTGTGTACAGATTTGATGTGCGCACACACGATCAAGCGTTATTTGTATTTGTGAAAAATGTTAGAATATTAATTTTAGATTATATTTTCGTGCAAATGCTGCCTCAATCAATGCCTTTGTTTTAAGCTTAGTATAGAATACGCTTCGTGGCTTGCTGAATTGTTACTTTTAAACTAATTAATACAAGCCATAAAATGTTTCATGCAAATTAATTACCCATTATCTGCGCCTCACCAAAGATTATTTTAGAATTGCTAATGCTCGGATGCACAAAACTCGTTCAAGCAATTCTAGTTAAGCATATATCTATTTTTTCCACAGAAGCCTTAGGCGGTATTCAAACCAGGGAGGGCCTAAAAACTGGTCGTGCGGCTCGCGGCACTCTTTGATAACTCAGAGAATGTGTGCGAGCTCGAAAAGCGCCAGTTCCATTTAGTTAATCAGTTTCGCCGCAGTTTATTTTTATATTGTCTTAAAACTTGTTTATTTACTCAAACAAAGCTTTGGAACCAGGATCTAGAATTCTAGAACAACTGACGCAACTAGTGTTTATTGATCTCTAAAAGACAATTTGGCTCGTACTATGTCCGTGTCTGGTTTTACAAGGTAGTTTATACCTAAAATTATATACTATTTGAGGTATTTTGTAAGTCCGGTTTATCAGATCAAGCGAAATAGCTGGGACGTGCCAAATTTTCGCAAGAAACAAAGAGTGGCCTGTTTCACGTTCCCTCTCAAAGTTAATTGGTGCCGCGGCGGACAAATGCCGACAACTTTGGACATTTATAGAAACAAAACGTGTGTACAACGACTCGCATTATGCGTACAGTATTGGGGTCATTCCATTATCGCGGGTGCAACATTTAGACGCATGTTTTAGTTTCATGTAATTAAATAAAAAACATTTTTAATAAAATTAGTCTATAAAAGACTACATTTTATTATTTTCATTTTATATTAGCTTACAAAGATTATAAAATAATATTTTAAAAGCCAGGAGGAAGGTTCAAATTGCTATCGCGGGTGCAACAAATTTGGCCCAACCTTTCCAGATCAAAGACAATAAACGCATAAATCTGTTAATTGTTATACATTTAATATGTTATGCCTTAATATTTTGTAAGGTGTTTAAGTAACAAAGAACATAAAATAAAAACTCTAAACAAAACAAAGATAAACAATGAATTATTCATGTTTTAATTAATCGCGGGTGCAACATCAAATTATCGCGGGTGCAACCGGTCTAATTTAAGTGAATATAAACATCAATTTAACTTATGTAGGAACAAAATGAAAGATCAAACTATATTTATTACTATTTAGTAAACTTTTGTTGTCGCTTATTATATTATTTCTTTTCAAATATTATTTCTTTTCAAATATTCGCCGAAAATTCTATGAACATATTATTTTCATTCGTCTTTTTCTCCGGCGCTTCTAACTTCGCAATAATATCATCAAATTGCACGTCTGCTATGTCATTAACGATTTCTGTGAAACGTTTGCCATCAATCGTCGTCATAAATTGTACTTTGACATCTCCATCTTCATCCATATCGCTCTGACACAACCCCACATAACGGTATTGAGTAATTTTTTTGCCGGTTTTGCAGAGCAATTGTGCGAGCACATACAAACCAGCGCAAATATCTTTTGGTACTTCAGCTTGGCCACTAGCAGTTTCAGGGCATGCTTCTGGTAATAATTTTAAAGCTCGAAGAGACATTGATGGAGTTTCGTCGTTCGGAATTCAGAAGCAATTTTTTTTACAACTGCCACCGCTTTGGTGGGACTGGCTGGTAGATTACGTTTTACTTTTGCCACAGCCTTCCCTAGTGTACGAGGACTGCTGTATCTATTACATGTTTCTTTAACTTGTTCTTCTTTACGCCGCTTTCTAGTTGCCTGCATTCTTTCTTTGGATCTGATTCTACCCAATATTTTCAAATCTACATCTGTCTCCATTTTCCTTTTCATTACTTCTCTTTGTTTGGAATCACGAGCCTTTTCCCGACAGAGGTGTTCAGCATGAAGCTCAGAGTTTTCTTTTAACATCCACCTATATTTCTGCGAAGCAGTCTCCTTGTGTTGCTCTGTTGTCATTTTAACCGATATTTCTGTAAAACACACAAAATATAATATAAACACACATTAAATATATGTCATTAATCGTATTCAGCATATATTATTATTCAAAGCATACCAAAACAACAAAATATGTAATTAATCACACAAAAAGGTAAGTGACAAAAAAGTTGCACCCGCGATTTAACATCATGATCGCGGGTGCAACCAATTTAAGTTATCGTTTATTTTAATCTAACAATCATTACACTCTTAAAAATGATTAATTTAAGTTAAATTTTGATTTCTTCTTACTTTTGCAAGGATTCAGAATATTAGCTCTTTATTTTGTGTGAAAAAAGTAAACTTTTATATCTTTTGTATCGCGGGTGCAACAAGTTAACAGTGTATTCTAGCAGTCAATAATAATTAATAAATAACAACATTATACTTACATTTTTAGGAACACGAGGATAAATTAATATTGTCACTACACGTTTAGCGCGTAAACATAAGCTCAAACTGCCAACAACAGCTATTTCGCGCCAGTGTTGCTAGGTATGATTTTACAGTTTGTACCAACTCTTCGGATGTTAATATTTTCAAACGCGCCAAAAAAGCAAATATGGAGTGAAAAAAATAAAAAATAAATTGAATATTAAATTTCGACTTTCTTCTTTGCACTAATAACAAAAAAACAACTAATAGCGTTGATTAAAAAATTAATGTCGGGAATCGTCTATAGCGGAATCGCCCATTGGCTAAACTTCAAGACGACGATTTTATTGCCTAAGCTGCGAAATTGAATACATTTTGTCATTGTATTCGCCAACTTAAAGCATATAATATAACTATATAACCATCGTTGCAAGTTAGTATAAAACTGACAGCTGACTTATTTGACTACAAAAATATGCTATCTATTCCTGTGCGGAAATTAAAACGTAAATAGATACATTTAAGCTGTTATAATTTATTTATTGGTATCGCATTGTTCCTTCCTCATTCTACTGCAAAAGCCGTATGGCGCATGGCGTATAGGAACAGAGGTATAGGTTAGTGGTCGAGCCATGCGCCATGTATGCGAGTGTGACACAAAGGAGCCTTGTTCGTGAACCAGTGAAGGCCGCCCAGCTCGCGACAACGAGTTTCCTACATGCACTAGCAATGTACTCGCACTTACGTTTTGAGAAGTTCATGGTTACTTTTATTTTTGTATGAGATAAACTCAGAGACAGAGAAGGTCAAGGGCTTTATTTTTGGCGGATGCTGCGCCCGACTGTTGCCAACGACCTGCTTTTAAGCTTTCAGTTGTTTATCTTTCTCCCGGAGTTTGATGTGATGTATTAATACTACGTTGTTAACATTGTACAAAAACGCTCGTCATTGATAAAAATGTATTTTACGCTTCGAAGATCTAGTTCATTGGGATCAAGGTACATAGCGCTGTAATTACTCATATGCCTGTATTTGACGAAATCGTCTAGTAACAAGATTAACAAGACTAGTTTTCATTGAAAACCGTTCGTGTCCAAATAATTAATGTAAGTAATTGGTTGTCTACATATACATATAAAGTATGTAGCCGAGTTTATCTTCGGCATTTTCCTATGGCAGTCTCGTAGTATGTAGGTATTCAGTTTTTTTTAAGATCGCATAAGGTATTCACCGTAGCGAACGAATTAGCATTTGGTTCGCGATTCGCCGGTCGACTGTCCTTGGAATAAGGATGTGGCAAATGTTCTTATCTGACCGTTTGAACTGTCAGTACTCAGTAGAATTGAAATAAAGACTTCAGTATTAATAATATGTTATTTGCATGTAGTAAGCGTTATTTGTTCCTGTCCATTATTATATAAGTAGGCTCGGCTTTATTCAGCTCGTGATTATTGATTAGATCGTCTACGTGAGATGAGTGAGCCGGCTGTTCACTCATTAGCTTCCACACGACCGCTGACTAACACAATGTACATAGTTTGAATCATGTGTATGCGAATGATATCGTTGAAGTGGAATTGAGTAGTCCAGTACGCAAATTAGGGCTTCGATTCTGCTAAGATGCATAAATTAATTGACTGGCAATAAACTGTACTAGTTTTGTGTCCGTCGGTAGTTTCTGGTTAGATACACATAGTCGTAATACTTTACATATTTTACACTTTACTTTTGCATGACTCTTGTTTATGAATGCAGATGCTTACCGATCCCTATAATCTAACAGATATTGACGTAGAAGTATGAACTTTGGATGGTATGGAGGTAAACAGAGATATATTTAACACAGTATGTTTATGGGGGGGTTATTACAGCGAAAATAATCGACGTCAATCGATGCACTTAAAATTTAAAGAGCCAATAAGGGCTCACTATTGCACTCGATTGACATCGACTTTTGACCCTTTCACCAATGGATCGACGTCGATCTATGGACTATCGTAATAAAACTCTTAGGCGGAATTTGTGACACTAATAATGTACATGATTGTTGAGAATACGGGTAACTACTGTTATTTTAGCCGGAATATGCCGACTAGTTTCGAATCAATTACGTAGATTCATCAACTGGGACATCATTCATCATCTCGCACGTCTCGCACGCGTCGAGTAACTCGTATTCTCAATAATAATGTCTTCACCTCACGTTGGTTTTAATAATATTAGCTATAATAGAGTTTATTTACAGTATCGATAGGTAAGGTGAAGCAGCAGAATCAGGACCCAGAACTACTAAGTTGCAAACAGGTATGAGTGAGTGCTACCGATTCACGGTTTACCATGGTAAGCGTGGCTGAATGCAAATCAACAATATTACAATTTCCTGTTCGATATGATGGTAATTTTTTATGTGTTGTGGTACTTAAAATGTTAGAATTGCTGCCGAGCTGGCTGGCTCTTGACAATCCTGGAATGCCGTTCATTGAATAATAACATTTCAAGTTCATTTGTTTCATAAATTATGTGGACACGTCACGCCTGCTAAAAAAATGAATATGAAATTTTCCTGAGCAATCATGTTTTTCCCTTATATAGACATCACCACAACCACAGCCAATATTATGTCTTTATGGTTAAATTTTGTCAAAATGTTGGTCATTAATTACTCATTAGATTTTAATAATACAAATTAATAAAATTGAAGTGTCTTTTTAATGTCAAAATAACTATGTTTTTATCGGTTATGAAGTTGCGGGCAAAAGCTAGTAACGTAATAAAAACATTACCCATTCAATCCTGAGAATTATTTTTTGGAAATTGCATTTTACGTCATGGAAATAGAAGTGGGACGTTAGTAAATGTGAAAAAAAACTAACATAGTATTATTTACGTAAAAATAAATAAAAACGAATTTAATTCTACTACACACACAGCTAGGATAACTACATATTTATTTATATAATTATGTGTCCTTTCTGTGTAAAGAGGCGGAAGACGGATGTGTACAGACAGAATTCATGAACCGAGCACAGCTTTCTGGCTAGTTCCTGCTTTGTCGTTATTTATTATTTCTTGTAAGCTTCTCTCTTAATTTATTATTGGTTATTTTGCACTCTGTTTCTCGATATTGCAACTTTTGTAAATAATGTTTACGGATGTAGTAGAGCAGACGAGTATTCGAATTAAGAGATACTATTCATATTTATGGAAAATTATAACTACAGCTCTTATAATTAATTATATATAGAGATGAGCTGGAAACGAGTATTGCCGAATACCCGATACCAAATAGTATTCCGTTCAAAACTCTGCCGAACCGGATATTCGGATTTATTAACATGCTATTTCAGTGCATAAATTGGTATATACTGGTATATATTGGTATCTATATATTGGTGGATCACCAAAATGTTCACCGTATTATTGTTGTTACTTGTCACTAACATTATTTTCTATTTGCCTATTTTCAGGGCAATCGGATAACTAGAAGTGGTTGAAAATTAATTGAAAAGTTAAAAAAAAAATAGTTATATACGAAAACCTAGTTATAAATGAAAGCTTGTTATTTAGCCACAGTTTTATATTGTTTTATATTTTATATAGATTGTATTGTTATTTTACTATCCAGACGATGAAAAATTGCTCTAAAAGTAATGTCTAAAATCAATTAAAGATCATTAATTCGTATATTAATATATATTACATTATTTAAAACGCGATCAAAAACTAATTTTAGTTGTAAAGTTATTACTCAGCAAAAAACTGAACATGCCCACTTTTCACCGAGCATTTGGCCGTATAGGAATATTCGGTTCAGGTGTCGAATATGCCAGATACTGAATAACTAAACAAATGTTCGACGCATCTCTACTTATAAATGTAATTTTGTTGATATTCAGCGTAATCAATATAATAGTTGTATGAAATAAAAAGAAAATACATTCAGTTCAAGATAATTTACGTCAAATTATTACAGTTTATTATTTCATCCCTAATGTTATTCTCATTTTAATAATTCTGGTATTTTTTAGCAGTAAAGGCACACTTAACAAAATGCGGATCCACTTTATGGTAGCATAAAATCGTAAGTACTAGTGATAAAATAAAAGCAACAAATAATTGAATCGCCAAGTAAAAGAACAGAAAATACAATACAGAAAATATATATATTTATTCCCTCGTTTACAAAAGATTATTTGAGCTGTACCTGAATCCATATTTTCGGCATAAATGTTGATCAAAAAGTTCAACGCACTGATCAAGTTCGACATAATTGCGTTGCAGGCGTTAACAGAAATATCTGATAAATATTTGTGTACGTCACTGAAGAAGACCTCCTTCGGATAAATTATGACGTGTTTTGCTAACGTTACTGTAATATGGCACACATTTCACGGCTAAACTGCTGAACTAATCATGATAAAAATTGTTATGAAGATAGTTAAAGACATAGGCTATTTTATAGACAAACCTACCTATGACGCAGACGGAGCCGCGCGCAGAAGCTAGCGTCAAAACATGGTATATTATGGTAATCAAACACCTAGTCATGGGGTCAGGCAGGTGACACCTTAAAAATGCTTAAACAGTATCGCTGTACCAGAAGTCAAAGGTTATAATGGATAAAACTATATCACATACGAGCTAAGGTACCTACAAACTTATAACGTGTAGGTTGCTTTAATTTAGTTCTACCCCGAACTAAATAAGGTCCAACCATTAAAGTAGTAGACAGGAGAAATTAAATACCATGGACCTCCAACAGAGCGTAGCCTTTTCTACATGCAAATAAGTAACACCTATCAACTGACAGATTACAAGTGATAAGTTACGTACATCGTGTTCAAAAAATATTAATATGCAAGAGACAAATATAGATACTTATGTTGTGGTCCGTCATTGACTGTACCAACCTATCTAGTTTTTCCGTCGTACGGGCGCTAATGCATTCTAGTGTTGAAACGGCTGACATCTGGCCATAATAACTTCGTAAGAAAACAACAAAACTACAACTGCGCAAACTCGAAACGTTTACTAACGTCGACACATGTGGAGAACAAGATTCTATGTAATTATATGATATAGACACCACAAAAACGATATAAACATCGAGATGATCGAGATATATTTTTGTACCTACAAATATTTAAAGCTGTCAGTCTCGATATATTATTTTGACTTGGCATTATATTATTAGAAGCTTTTTTGGTTATCTAAAAACTTAATTTAATTCAGTCACGTCATTCATTTGTTGTTATGGCGAATGATGGCTTAAATTTGACCTTCGTTATATTGATAAATAACAGTTATCCATATACATATTTAAACCCAGAGCTTATCTTTAGCCATATTAAAAAAAGACCACCGTGATTCCCTATCGTGAATATGATACTGTGCTTTATGGCATATTGACAAATTTATTTGTGTAAGAGTGTAAAAATAAATATCTTTTGAATATGCTTACTTCCAAAAAAAACCGAAAATACAGAAAGGGGAAAATAGTTCCAGATTATACTAATATGTTTCATTCCAACTTCAATGACTCTACCACCTGCCACTTTTAGTTTAACTGACGTGCGTGATTCATGCGTCAGGTTTATTTGTCAACATGCAGTCCAACTTTAGACTTTGGGTATATTGAGTATGCATGAAAATTACTTATTCATTAACTTAACTGTGGGCATGTCCAGCCATACCTAAGTGTTTATTCATTAAGATCACGCACAACTTTATTGACACTCCTTAAACTAAGAAGGTTGAATTCCAGATATTTACGATATATCCATTACTTCGAAACGTTCTCATCGATTAAGTGCCACATAAAACTAATAGTTACAGGTATCGATTAAATAAATAGCAACTAAAGTGTGTTGTTCTGAAAATTCATTGTTTTATACGATGTTATTTGGCAAACAGGCCATGAAAATGTACACTTCTACAGTATATTGTAGATCCGTTGATCTAGATGTAATGAATCATCCTGTGTCAGTAATTTCAAAGTCTGATTGCAAAACAGTAACTAAAGCAATACTTTTTGATGATCGGTTTAACATACATAAGGCGAGACTGCCGCCAGCTAAAGCCAGCTTCAATATGATTGAGACAAGGTTTAGGGAAAGGCAGATTTTAAAGTTCTGTTTTGTTAAACTCTGATGCTATTCCTCTGAAATACTTATAGCTTAGGAGAAAGGTATGTTGGACGTTCCCTACTACAACAAAAATCCAAACATACCTAAGGGTATTAGACATGTATTTATTATTCAAAGTACGGGTTTGCTCATGTTATTTTAGCCGGAGATATGCTGATTAGTTTTGAATCTATTACATAGATTCATCAACAGGGCCATTCATCGAGGAACGTCGCCGTCGCGCGACGTTTCGCACTGAGTAACCCGTATTCTCAATAATAATGTCTTTACCTCACGTCGGTTTTAATAATAGATATCTATTTGTTCACAAAAAAGTTAGTATAGTTGCACAAGAATTGCCACTGTTTCACAATACGTTGAATCAGTCTGTATGTTATTAGTGGGTATCTACATTTTTCTCAACTACAACTAACCCCATATAAGGTGTATATTCACCATATTTCAAAGTTTTATGGTGTTGTAAACCGATATTAATATTTATGTCTATCTTTTTTATAATACTTTATCAACGTCATGAAGTAACTGCAAGTTTGTTCGTTTGGACATTTGTATTTAAATTGAATGAGTAGTAAAATGGTAGCCTCTTCAGAGATTTTTTGACAGATGAAATGTCAAACTTTGTATAGAAAATTCATAGAATTAACTTAAACCTAATTATCCGAAACCTTAGCGGGAACTGGTGAATTTGGCTTTTAATTTTAGACCTTAAAGAATATCAGTTACTTCGGCTATACTTTTACTTAACAAGCGTAGACTTCACTTTCCGCCATGATGTCTGTTAACCATGGATCCACATCACACACATGAAAACTATTCACTATGAGTCATAATGTTCACCCGTGGAATGGAACATGGGATGATTCACGCCAGTTTTATGATAATGTGAAAATGCTAAATATTTTCTGAAAATTTACTCATCTAGCTGGTTCAATCATTAGCTTGAAAACCGTTGAGCTAACTTAAACTTAATTATTTTAAGATACAAGTCAAAAATTAAAAAATATTTACTTACTCTACAAGCTAAAATAATAATATGTTACAAACAAACCCCCAGTAAAGTAGTAGTATAAAACAAGTGTGCAACAAACCGGTCTCCATTTGATGGGGATTTAAATTTTAACTTGTTTTGGTATCGCAAGCACGTCACAGATTGGTATGTGATGACGTCACACCGCATGTAGATGTCCATGTGACGTGTTTCCTAATAGCTCCAGTTTGAGATAATAAGATATAAGTAATTAAGACAGGGTTCTCAATCTGGTTTTAAACGTTCCATAACGCTGATTTGGTGATGCATTTGATTGTCCAAATAAATAAATAAATTTGGATTTTTTACATTCGATAGAACGCCTTAAGCAATAACACCATCCAATGGTCCAAATGATAAAGACACACATTCACGCACACAATCACACCCCATTCTCAGAACAAAACTTTGCGAATCACACAAAGATTTGTCCCATGTGGGGATCGAACTCCACAACACCAGTGCAATGGAGAGCGGCGAGGCAACCGCTTAAATTACTACAGCACACGTGCAGACAATGTGTATAGTATGTATTTGTAATAAATTTGGTTTAAGATTTTCGATGAGTGCCATGTGTGAAAAGACTAAAACAACACGATTTCAAAAACTATCGCTTAATAGTTCCAATTTGAGATAATGAGGTAGTAATTAATGATTATAGATATAAGGCGGAACATCAGCGGCCTCGTCGGGATCGGCGTCTCAGGAAGCTTGTACTTCCGACCGGAAGACGGGGCAGACGGAAGACTTGCGTCACTTCCGACCGGCCTCAGACACCTTATGTGTACCATTGGGACCACGAAACCTATTACAGCCAGCAATTTTCCGCATTCACTTTACAGGTATCGAACCACCGATATCTTTTGTCATTTAATAGTACTAATTAATAATGTATGACACTTTTTTTAAACATTTATTGCTACCTGTTCAGTTTTACGACGGTTGTTATAGTAATAAAAAGCCGGTTACATTCAAGGTTGCGATTCCTGTGTAACTACTAATCAATTTTTTCATGCGAATTCGAGATAAAATATTTTCACTTTTCATTATTTAGTGGACGACTACAAATAAATCGTGGAATAGAATCATAAAAGCTCTGATACTATGTCTGACAGTCATGGCATGATGTCAAGTCACTCCCGATCAGCCGACTGCGCCAATTTATGGAGGCTATTGGCCTAAAAGAGAGTGTATAATGAGGCTACAATCATAATAGACCCACGGAGGTCGACGTGAACACCCAAAGCCTCGTCTCAACAATAATAATGTCTGGTGGTTCGTATGTAGGATAACTAATTAGGTATAATTGTTAGTAGGTTCGCGAAACCTCTGATTCAATTTCCGGGTAGCGGCAAAGTTATTAGGAAATTCTCAATTTATCCAATTCTCACGTTGGGATTTGATAAATGAACACAATACGGTTCTAAGAGAACTCTGTTAATCTTAAAAACCCATTAGGTGTGACGCGAAAATTATTTATTAAAGCCGGATAAGTAACCTGAGCCATTACACAATTATTTATATTCTCGTTTAGTTGACTCCGTTAACTTTTCTGGTGAGGCAAGTGAAATATAAAGCGGTCTAGGCGTTTCAAGGAAAAATACCGTCGGATGCAAATAGTTTGGTAACTAACTTGCGGTTATTAGGTGTCTACTCGAGAACCTGCGCTTTTATGGACACCAACCACCCGTACCAAGGAATTGCTATAAATTTACTATCCATTGAACACTATATTCGTTATGAGCCAAGAATCTTCTTTCGAAATTGTCAATGTATGCTGCAGTAGTGTTTTATCCGAGATGGTAAGAATGAATTGGTGCAATGGTAAGTGACGTGGTATGGGCGGGCATTGCGTGGGCCTGCAAAACGAGTGCGACCGGTCCCCAGGTGTCAGCTCCGTGCACAGGATCGAACTCTGCAATATTCATGCTCCGTATAAGTAAGAGCATCATGCTAAATTTTCTTTACATAATCGTTTAGGACAGTAAGTTAAGCACAAGTATTTTGTCAAATTGCCCACTATTTAGATTTTTTTATTAATAACCGACAGATTCATAAGTATTACAAGTTCCTTGAGTCTCCGTGCTTTGGCAAGTAAGTTCATGTTTGTTAAACTTCAGGTATGCCCTAAAAGGGGTGTAAGTACTAAAATATTTATAAAATTCTAAGTAGCTTTAACTTTCAGCTTTGTAGAAGTCGATATTTGTTCATTAAATAAGTGAACTTAAGTAGATTTAAGTGTTTTTAAATGTCTATACAGAATTAGTATTAAGGTGGATCATGACTCTACGTGTGTGATGAGTGATGGTAGATAATAAATTTGAAAAATTATACTTCCTAAACGGTATAACTCACTGCCTTAATTATGTGAGGACGTAATAATTGTCATCATGGTTTATATTTAGGGAAATCAATACAAACTGGGTTGTAATGTGCGTCATACCCATTCATAAAGAAATATTAAATTGGATGGGCGTTTTCATAAATACATATTGACGTGGTGACGGCGCGGCGGCGGCGGTGCGGCGTCGAGTGTAGAAAGAATTTTCAGGGTTTCCTTCGCAGTTGCAAAGCTTTTAATCTATTGCAGATTTACTTATGATTTGACATGTTTATGACTTAGTAGTAGTATAAACATAGGATAGAGCATATCTGACCGTATAAGTACAATCTAAATTACAATTAGCACCAAATAATTTGCTGATCTCGCAACAATGCGTGAAACAAAACAAAAGGCTTAAATCATAGCTACAAATAAAACAAATACTCTCTACCACAAATAGTTATGAAAAGCCAGCCTTCATCTCAGTGATGGAAAAAAAAAACTTAATGAGAATTTGTATTCTTGATACGCGTCGACACAAGTTAATGTTAATTAGTTGAATAACACATAGGAGTTGTTGATAAAAACTACAAAATACGAAAGCTTATTATAACTAATGAATTCTGAATGTACACAAGAATACATAAAGCCATACATTGCCAATGTAAGATGGTCTCGCATTGTTTGGTCTTATCGTGCATTTGAAGACCAGCTTATACTAGAAATATATAATCCTGATGTGTAGCCGTTTGCATGTGTGACCGATATAATCGCTTATTTGTATACTTATCACGAGAATAAAGGGTCTATCAGAAAGCATTACTTGTTTTAAATTCCATGTTTGAGTGTAGAAACTGTTTTATTTAGCCTTATATTAGAGATTTCTTATTTCTATTACACTTAGCTGCCATTTGGATTTGATTGAAAAATGTAACAAAATTATTACAATGTCCTTCCTCAGAAGAAAGTTATATACTTATATTTTAATTTTTAAATCATAAGATATCGGGGATAATTAGGTACGGTTTAATTTAGCATCGACTTATTGCCGATAACAAATATGTGAATTTGCCACGATCTGTTTGTTAATAATAAAGCTTTTGCCTTATATTTCTAACGTTCTAACATTCTAAATCCAGTCCTGTGTAGCTAACAATCTAAGGGAGTCGCTAAGCTGAGAAGTCAATACGGTTGTTTGCGTAAACATTCACTGCATCAGCTGAGTAACACAGTCTATACCTAGTGACTAGCTACATTTACTTCAAACTGTCTTCGTGAATGCACATATGCCACCCTCGTCTCGTCGGGAACAAATAAGGCTTTGCTCACGTAAGTCTTTTCGTAGGACCAATAAAATTAAGCCTACAAAAAGTTCGCTTACTTTTCATAATTATTTCTGAACGACTTTTCGTTGGACGTACCTATACGGTGCACTATTGAAGTTACCTTCTATTTTTCTTCTACAACATATCGGTTATCATTTCATCGCATGTGGATGGGCACGTGGCATATGGCAGAGTTTAGATAATATAATGGTAGTGTTAGGTTCACGTCAAGCTAATGTGCACAAAAACTTCATTTAAACTACAATCCGATAACGTTCCCAAACGTTTTTGAAACTGACACAGGTCACTTTTATAAGTATAAATTATTCGATGTATTTGATGTTTGGTTTTTCAAATGTCAAAACGGGTCTTATACGTTATGTCAGGGTCGGTATATAACCTTTTTGCACTTCAAACGCGATAAAATATTTAATGGTTTTTGTATTGTGAACCGTCAAAGCTACAAGATTTCATAGTACGACCACAGTTCAGTGTGCATTACCTGTAAAAGCTATGTAATGTTGTGCATTCATGATAATATCTAGCGCAATGAATCTGTAATTTGTCACGCCGCTGTAACCTTTATGTCATATGTTAGACGTGTATATTGTGTAAGAGTAATAGCTGCTTGGATGCTATATGACGAAGCTACGTGTCACTCATAATAATGTCAATTATATCATGGCAACGTCACATAGAGCTTATATAGTTGACATTGGAGGTAGTGCCTAAAATGTAGCACGCAGCATTTTTCAAAGCACATCATATTTTGAAGCTATTCATCTTTAGGTGCCACTTACCATACCTACTCACTACATTAAGTAAAAAGGTAAATAAATTGAATAATAATATGGACTATATGCGTATTTCTTACATAGCTATTAAAAGCATCTTCTACTCTAAAACGAGCATATAAATATATAGGTATATTTTTTCAACTTGTTACAGACCTTATTATTACAGTTGAATTTCATCATTACCATCAACCAGCCCATCTATACTGAATGTTAAGTATAAGTCTTCCGTTATTTCATCTTCTTCAGCCGTGCATTCAGGGGTGCATGAAAGGAGCCTCACCGAGTGACGTACACAACGATTCCCTACGTTTGGCGCACCCTGGGCAATTCGCGAGTACTTAAAAGCGAATTGGCTAATCCTTTCACCACGATGGCAAGTCAAAACCTTGACTACCTTACTGACTCTCCAAAATGCCCTTCCACCTGCACAAGAGAGGCGCTCATGAATGCCGACGAGAGCGCCATAACAGTGGCTACTTATTGAGCCAATAAAATTTGACTCAGCCATCCACACGACAAAGAAGAAATCTTCTTCAGCCAGTTGTTCCGGATCTGTTCAAAATTACACTAGAACTAAAAACTGTCGTAGTTAATTGTAATCTGAATGAAATTTCACCAACTTCAACTATACTTTCTTCAATGTTAGGTATTCGAGTTCTCCAAAGCGAATAGGCTAATCAAAATCAAAATAGAATTTGACTCAGCCATCGACACGAAGAAGAAGAAGAAGAATGTTAGGTATTACATGAAACCAACAAGTCAATAATCACTAGCTAGTTTCTAGGTTTATAGGCCTATTCCTTAGATTGCATAGTTTTCCTTTATGCAGTTTCCTTTGCGTAACCAAAGTTGTTACACGTTTGGGCAGTGCCAATAGAAAGTGGCTATAGTTTGGTCTAAATGCGTTAGTTTCTTGATTTTAATTATGACTTGTTGATTGGTTGTTCACTGTTGTGCAAATTATTAAATTTATTGACCACTATACCAAATTACCACACAATATAGTCTTATGTTTAAAGCATTGAAACTTTTAATTATGAGGTCCTTTAATGTATTTCCTATAAAGACACTTAAGGTAAGACTAAGTAATTATATCTATTACTACTTAATATCTAATACACTTACAGTTTATACAGACAAACCTGGATAAGTGAGAACTGGATAAGTGAGAAAACTCTATAAGTGAGAGTAATAGCCGGGACCCATCATTTTAATCTCCCAAAACCTCTATTAGCGAGAAACAGAAGCCTCTGTAAGAGAGAGTCGCTTTTCCCTCATAGACCTCCGTAAGTGAGACTGCTTCCTATCTATACCTCTATAAGCGACAGTCGAGCTTTATTTACAAATTTAACATGTGCTATTTTATGACATGACTCATTCTAAACTTTCGTGGAACTTCCTACCATTGTTTTTGTAATCTTGTCAATATTGTATCTGTTCTATTTAGTGGAACTAAATAATGTTGTTAATTTATCGCATTCTTTTCAAATTGCCACGACGTGTGCCTGTGTACTGTCCTGTTTGTCGGACTTACTCAGTTTATAGTTATCAATTGCGAAGGAAAGTTCTGTTCTGCATCATGTCAAAACGGAAAATTAAAATTACATAGTACCTACATGAATTTTTGTTTTGTTTTTGTAAGCAATTAAAAATATATATGTACATAATATATGTTGTGCATATCATGCACATAATTTTATCATATTACATATTTACTACATGCGTACTTGCTGTGACTTGTTATTGCTGCGTACCCCTATAAGAGAGAAACGCTAGCCATGTACCTGCATTAGCGAGAAACTCGGGTTAGTGAGAAACCTCTATAAGCGAGAATGAGATTGTGCTCCCTTGAACTCTCGCTTATCCAGGTTTGACTGTATATGGAAATAAGCACCTATGGAACTAAGCAAAAGTGGGAAAATATGAACGATCACCTTTTCTTTATACACATTGCGTATGTAGAGGTACACAGAACATATCTTTCCTGCATCGATCAAGTTCTTTCAAAAAACGACTGGTTTAAAAAAGAACAAATAAGAACCTGCAATAACTTCGCTTTTTCTATACACATAGCGGATTGCGTTGCGAGACGATCCGGATTGCAGAATGTCTGAAGTTTCCTCAAGTAAATGTCATACACCGGTAAATGCCAAGCAAAATAAATAACAAGCAATCTTTCAACTATTTTAAGACACACGTCTTTTCCTAATCAGTAAGCCGACGTTGTTTTGATTCTTTACGTAACGTACGTAAACGTACTATTTATATCCTTATTAAATACTACTAGGGTTAGATTCTTGAGTACTTTCGTCCATATTTTTTTTTTATCTTTTTTTATTACTAAAAGAGAGAACGTAGCTTCTTCCAGCATGATATATTTTAACTGACTTGAAATAAATACGTACCTACATATTGGATTTATTTATGACAATTAGGGCCAGTTTCACCTTTCCAATTACATAAGTTTAATTACCCTCCTTTTTAAATATTAATAAAAAAGGTACTTACTTTTGATGTTTGAGATACACATAATTATTACGTTTTTTATACCAAAATACATTAGGATACTTTTATCGGGTGAAAGAATAAGGACTTATGTTATGAAATGAAACAGAAAACTCTTTCTTTGAATGTACATGTTTCTAATTACTGACTGCCATTAGCAACTTTACTTAGTAACTGTATTATATGGGCTCGTGTCGTCGCGGCGACCAAAAGGATTCTGCCAAAATTTCATATTTATTAAACCAATACATCGTTTCGAAAAATTTAATGACACAAATTTGGTCCAATTTTTACTTGCCAAAAAAATCACTTCAGAAAATTACATTACGACAATAATTGATCTTGTACCAAATTTTGTCGAATAGTTGGTTGCTGTAATAAATTTACGGCAAACAACTCGAGAAAAACATTTAGTCAAATGATTCGTTAGGACAAAAAATATATAGTCAAAGTGTTGGTTGGTGGAAAGAATAGAGTCAAAGTATAGTGAAAATTTGGCTACTTCTTTATAAGTTACATCTATATATGTGTATATCTTAATAGAAAACTTATTATTTGGGCTTATGATATTTTGCATAAGATATGTTTTACAAAATGAAACATTTTACTACATGAAAATTGGTCAAAGTTTGGTTTGCGAAATTAATTATTGTCCAAACATTCACTTACCAAAATTAATGTTTGGGCTTATTTAGCAAGTTTTAATTTGGCAAATGAACTGTGAACAGTTTTTGGGAAGTGACAATTTGCCAAGTTTTTTGGTGAAACAAGGGTAACCTGAATAATATACCTTTAAAGTTGCTATAAAGTACCAAGATATAGCATGTATAAGACAAGATTTTTATAAAGGAAAAATGAAAGTGGAGTGGATTATATCAAATAAAAATTCGCAATAATTGAGGTTGTTTTTTTATTATACCTAGTTTTATATTTTTGGCTGTAGTTTACTTTTTGGTTGTCAGTTTATCTTTGTAATGGGTTCAAAACGGTGAGTAGGTATACGCGTTTGCTGATGCCCCTAATGTTATTATCTAAGTGGCGTATACTATCAGAGTATACTTAATCTGTTCCGCTTCTGATAAAACTCCAGGCAATTGACCCAATTTCATGCTGCAATGTAATTGATAAGAGTGTTACTTTGTTGCTTACGACTGAACAACCGTCAATTGATACTGTTTAGGAAATAAAGTAAAAGAAGGAAATGTTTGTAATTAAGAAATATGTATAGTCAAATTGTTTATTAGAAATTATTTTATGTAAACAAAGTACGGTCATTGTCAATTTAATGTTATTTCAGTCAAAGATGGATGGAAGAGCGCCTATTTGCAGTATTTTTTTAAACGTGGCACGGGGACATCGTGTGAGTAAGGGATGCTTCACTGCTGCTTTTTAACACGCTTATATTAGCTTCACCTGTATGTATGAATGTATGTATGTATGTATGTATGTATGTATGTATGTATGTATGTATGTATGTATGTAACCGACTCCTTTGGACTCGATTTTGACCCACTTTAAACGGACAGATTTCATTCAAAATTTGCACACCTGTCAAAGATCGATGACAATGCAATAATTCAATAAAAAAAATAAAAAAATAAAAAAAACGCTCGTATAAAAATAATTCCTAATATATGCTGAAAAAAGCGTGGGGCGCTCGTGCCATATTTTTCGTCTATCGAGCAACCCACGCTTTTTTCAGCTTATATTAGGAATTATTTTTCACTTTTTAGTTAGAAGTACTTTAAAAGCGTGTTTTTTAGTTTTTTTAAACTGTTATTTATTTTCTAAACAAATAACTTTCTTTTTGTGATGCCGCAACAGTATAAGAATCTACAAAAAAACTTAAACTCTACGCAGTGCCCGCGCACTTTATTTTGAATATTTCTAACAGTGCCCGCTCCGCTTTCAGCAGTGTGGCAGTGTTAAAAGGTCTACTTAGAAACTGTAAATAATAAATATCTTCATATTTATTTTTTTGTTTATCTGAAATTAATTGTTTAAAATTATAAATAAACGTATTAATTCAAGGGCTTCAATAATTAATTTATTAACAGGCTCTTTGTAAGATAAGTTTCTATTTTTATTTATTTCAATTGGTCACACTTTTGGTTCCAAAAAAAAGAACTAGATAGAAATCAGACTATACATTAGATATGACTATCCTTTTTACTGCCTAATAATATAAATTAATTTCAGATATATTAGGACTAATTCATGTTGATTGATTCATCTATTGATTATATTCTTAATAAAAAAGGTTTTCTTAAGTGGATTGTGGTGATTCTCCATTACAATACTTTTTTATTTTACAGCCTACAAGTAAAAACGTACCTATGCCTACCCATAGACAAAGCATCACTCGCTCCGCTCTGTTCTCTGCCTATACCTTGTCCAACGGAACGGTTTATTTTCTTTTTGACATTTCAACATGAGTGATGTTTTTACACGTTACCGATTCAATTTAAAATAATGATCAATTTCATTTAAAAAACTTTACATTGATTAAAATGCAAAGAAATATTTGAAGTTTAATGTTAATTATTCGTTTATAAGGTATTTTAAAGATGAGACTAATGAATCATTGTAGTTAATAATATTTAATAATAATTTCACTTTTTTATTTGAAAGGCCAAGATTTCGACAAAATTTCTCACAAATAATTAATTATGAAGTCTTTATAATACTTTATATTCGTGATCATGTCGATTAAGGCCCCCCCCACATTTGGCGTGCGCGATCCTCGGGCGTGCGAGCTGCAAGGGCGCAGCGTGCGCGCGGCGCGCTCGCGACGCTCTTTTATGTACGTGCAGCTCGCACGCCCGAGGATCGCGCACGCCATTATGTGGGGGACGCCTTAGACGTGATTTTTAGTCTGTGGTTTTTTGTTATGACAATCGGTCATCACTAAAAGGTGTGGTCCGACAGCATTACTGCAAAATATGGTTCCGAAAAAAAATACCGGTATTTCAAAGGCGAGAGCAGTCAAAAAGAAAATAAACGAATGGCCAAAGTATCACATAATATAATACGACCAGTTAAAATATTTCACGTAATAATTAACAAAATATTACTAATTCTTTGACTTTAAGTGCATTTTTGCAATATAATTCTCATTTATATTTAGCAACCCGTATACAGCGAAAGCGATGTCCCGCACAATATACTAAAAATGCATAAATGAAATGCTGTCAGTGAGATAAGGAATAATTATTATACAGGGTGAGTAAATGACATCGTGTCCAGTGATTCAGTACATAATCCTGAGAGGGTGCAAAAAAGGCATATTAGCTCTTGAAATTTAACACGAAATTACAAAATCACAAGTGTGGAAAACAAGCTTGTAAAACACTTTCAATAATAAGATACAAGTAAATTCTTCAAAGAGGAAAAGTTCATGGGAAAATCCTTAAGTTGAATTATATTTATCTCTGCTCGATGTCAGCTTTTACTTATTATTTAACTTTTTTGTTGTAAAAAATAAGAATGAGCAAACGGTAAAATATATTCGTTCGGTTATATCGGTTCGTAAAATAAAGATAAAAATATACTATATTACAGTTTTACACCACCAATAATTTGTTTTCTTACTTTCAATCCAATTATAATATAAATTAAATAAAAGTATACACATGATTTACTGTTTATTGGTTAGGCGGTAAGATTTGACGACAGGTATATTATTTGTAGTTGTTTGAAACACCTTTTGTAGAAGTTAATAGGTTGCAGTTGCCTCTCACACTCAAGTTGACAGTAGCCAATAAGTCAACAATGTATTGTGAAACAACAAAATTGCACTAAAAGTCCAAGAACTAATAACGTTTTGTTATTTACTAACTATTACCAACGCGAAAGACAGGCAGTTGGACACTCCGAAAGCTCCAAAACTTTAGTATGCAAAGCAAGCGCACGTAGGTTCTGCTTATCATCACATTCTCACAGTGCAGCAGTGCTTAAAAAATGTTGCTTGTCCAATGCGTGTTTGCAATACTGGTAAGCAATTGCACCTCAAATAAAACACCAATATGTGTTTACTTATTGCGAAGTTACGCTTTGAGTTGGTAATAGGGGTTAGCTTTCCGCTCACGTACATTGCGGCGATATATCAGTATGAGGCATGGCTACGGTTTGGTAAGGTGATACCACATGTTTTACACGACGATGCTCAAGGTGATGTAATCGCTTGCCTATGCCGTAATAGCTGGTAATAGGGACAATGTCAAGGCCTAATGAATTTCACTTGAAGACACTTGTTTTTTACTGAAATTAATTCATAGCACTGGCTTCATTCATTGGATTAAGTGTGCGCTTTATAATAAACTCTCGTCAGCTCAAGATTACTCCAAAAAAAAAGGATGCGTTTGATATGTTGTTCGTCGAATGCGTTTTTCTAATACGTAAAAAAATTTTGCAATAGGTATGAACAATCACCAATCCAATCATTCTGATCATCAGAATGTTTTAGTAAACACAATTCATGAGATAACTCAGATATACATAAAACTAAGCCATCGATAACCTAGAACAGTAGTAACGAAACTTTTTTGATGACGGAAGTCTTTTTATAAGTAAAATATCTGACTAAAGAGGCTTCACGGAACCTCAGAGAGCTCCGCGGAGCTCTCTTTGTGAACCGCTGCCACAAAGTAAGAAGAAGGAGAGAAAAATCTTAAGTAACTTGGATACAGTCAAATGGTATAGAAATGAAAACAACTATTTATTTAGAAGTAAAGACGCTAATATGTATTTAGCACAATGTTATTATATACATTTACGTCTATGTGCAAACAAATTAATTTTACCGTAAATGGAAACAATGATAACAATATCTACTATAGTTGGTATAATTTATTAGTATCAAGAAAATACATGTAAACGTCATGTTTTAAAGACTTACTGGGTGTTAACAAACGTAAAAGGCTTTGTATAACTTGCTAATCAATGACAAGTGAGTGTCGGAATGTATTTAATATCTTAGTCTTAACAAAGAGGTTAAACAAGGTCAGTAATGTAGACACAAGTCTATAATCATGCATTAATATCTAACTGATACATGTATAATTGAATAGATACATGCCTATGATATCTAGGTTAGCTATGTTATATTTGTTAAAGTAGTACTTTACCTAGGAAACAATAAAAGCAATTTTTTTTAATTTATTTTTGTTCGCCGATTACTCGAAGACGCCAGAATCGGATCCTTAGGAGTAGGAGGATAATTCTTTACATATAGGCACCTTAAGGCTAATCACATTCGTATCCTTACTTGTGCTTGTAGACGATAGATGGGTAGAAGATGTTCCCTGAAAATATCTCTGACAACGCCCATCAAGCAAGATGGCGTTATGGTAAGAAGAAATGCACTACTATTGAACACTAGGATTACCTTATTCATAAGCACTGAGGAAAAACTACCTGACTTAATCATAATGTAGAATCTCATTATTAAGTAATGAATTACGTTTTCCTAGTATTTTATACTACAAAGTTGATATGAATGTGAGGAAAATTCATTCCAGTATTGGTCTGGTCGCGTTTATGGTCTACTAACTTATTGAAACATGTACAGTAAACGCTCAAAACTCCATAGGTTTTGGTCGCCACTGTACATATTATAAGGAAAGGCATTAGTTATGATACTGTCGATTACGTAAATTTCAGCTTTGGGCCAGTTTCAGATAGCTCTTATCCGCCCATAACATATAACCTGACCATATACTCGTATAAAAGTGACACAAGTTAAGAACACAACGTCACTTTCATTTCGATGTATCATATGCAAGTACGTTATACCTACATTGTATGTTTATCTTGCCAAAAAGGTTTTTCCATCAACTCAAACATGAAAGGCATAATTAAAAAAATACAAGTATTATTTGTGACAATCGCCGGATTATCTATGATCCGGACCAATATTGTTCAAAATTAAGGCTGTACTGAATTCAAGCGCTTTATAATTTACAAAACCTTTCTTTATAAATCTACCCCGAACAACATTATTCTTAAGTAGCTCCACGTATATCAAAAATCTATATTAATTACAGTAATTTATCTTCTATACATTTTATGCCATATTATTCTACTTAAACGCATTTACCGCAGTTGTATCTGATCTACGACTTAAACGTTATAAGCCCTATTATGATCAATAGCGCTAATATATTAATAACAACAACTAGTCATTAACTTGAATTATGTGCCTGCCTGTTAGATTGTTGCTTGATAACTTGGTATTAGTTCTACGTCGAAATAGCGTATCAAATACCTACCTACATATTTAATCTAAAACTAACTTAAGCCTGGATCTCAGCCTGCGGTAATCTATAGTTAAAACTGTTCTACTGGGACCCGGTAAGAAACCAAATTAAGTTTACATTTTCGCTTAAGCTTCAAACAACTTTAACTTTTACACTTACGCGTTGCATGATTAAGTAAAATCTAACGGGAATTAACGCGATCATGCATTGTTTACCTTTTAGGCTTGACGTTTCGGCTGACAGATTACACTGGCCATGGTCGCAAGCAAACAACTTGTCACTTAAAACTGAATCGAAATTAGTTTTCTAAAACGGTCATAAGAATACCGAAATAAAATGTATATATGTGAACTCGTTTAACATTATAATTTGATGTATCAGACTTTAGATATCCTATATACCACAGGTATTACTATTGGCCTATGCCGATAGTAATACTTGCGGTAATACTAAGACTGTAGTCTATGGAGACCTAACTAAATGTTAGTCTTTATTAGTTTTTAACACGCTTATATTAGCTTCACCTGTATGTTTGTTTGTTTGTTTGTTTGTTTGTTTGTATGTAACCGACTCCTTTGGACTCGATTTTGACCCACTTTAAACGGACAGATTTAATTCAAACTTTCTACACTTGTAAAGAATCAGCGACAATATAATAATTTCATAAATTTATCTCATTATCCTGATTAGGATCGCCAGGATTAAAAAAAAACTAAAAAACACGCTTTTAAATAACATCAAACTAAAAAGTGAAAAATAAATATAGTTTAAAAAAACTAAAAAAACACGCTTTTAAAGCACATCAAACTAAAAAGTGAAAAATAATTCTTATTATAACCTGAAAATAATAATAAACGAAAAATACTAGTACTATTGTGAAAAAAGCGTGGGGCGCTCTGTGCCATATTTTTCGTCTATCGAGCGACCCACGCTTTTTTCACAATAGCTTTAAAAGCGTGTTTTTTTAGTTTTTTTAAACTATATTTATTTTTTCATAACATCTCTAATTTAAAGACACAGCCATGTTGCAGTTGTGAGTGATATAAGAACTGATTGTGAATAACCTAAAGTATTTATGTACACTCAAGTCTCAAGGCGTCTTTATGGCGGTGGAGCGGTTTTAGGACTCCATTTGAGTCAAAGTGGGGTCATAACCACAAGACATCATGAATGATGATGTGTATGGGACATAAGTCTGGATGAAATACTGTGGAGGACAATGTGAGAATGACTAACTTTGCCCTGCGGCTAGGTTCACTGATGATAAATGATGAGTCGGAACTTACCACAAGAGCAAGCTAGCAAAAACGAAAAGGTCAAATTAGCCAATTAACTGTTCCAATAATAAAATTCGCAACAAAAACAGCACTTGAATCTACACTAGTGAATATGTAAAAACACACAGTTGTTAAACATATTCTACTTCTTCCAACCATGGTATTTTCAATTTTATTCAAGCCACAATTAAGCAAGCAGTAGACAGTCAGATCTTTAAATTGGTTTATCCCATTTTTTGTGGCCAACACAAAAAAAAATATTTTAGAGGGAAATCCAAAAAGGTGCTTTATAGTACTACACCACGCTTCGATGAACTCAAAACGAATTCATGAGTTAAAAATCCTTGGAACATCGATTGTACAAACAATTTTAGCTGAGTGCCTTACCTTAAATGCGTTATAACTAGTTTGGAACGTTATTTCTCGTTATATCTTTAGTGGTTAGCATTTAACACAAGTTTCTCGTTAAGTGCGGCCATTGATATGTTTATTATACGTCGTGTTGTGTTTTTTGCAGACATCTTTGTTTGGGCGAGGCAGACTGTCGGGCGTTACGGTCGAGGAACCAGTTTCTTGGGAATCAGACAAAACCAGTATAGATGGTTCGCGCCGAACCTTTTGAAAGGTCTCTATGTTAGCTTCTTTTTAAGATGAGAGCACTTTTGCGAGAAAATTGCACTGGATCGAGTTGTTTGGGAATTTGAGTTGTTTTACTTAATGTTATGTACTTGTCTTAATGTAAATTATGTTCTATAACGTGTCTTATTTTTTGGTGTGCAATAAAGTGTATTCTATCTATCTATCTATCTACTTACTTACTTACTTTAGTTTTGGTTTAAGAAATATGTCTTTATATAGTTACATGTATCTTGATATCATAATAAAAAAAACACTACACACTTTTAAAAGACATAAATAATTATCAGAGATACTAAGAGTAACTTTTATTCATTACCCTATGACGCTATTCGAAAGACGTCATAAGTGCAAGATTTAGTTTAAACCAGTATTTAAATTCTTTGTCCATATTTTTTACATTGCATTTACTTATTAAAAAATATTCTTGAATATAATACAATAAAATCTACTACAGTTAATAGTCTGACGAAATTCCTTGCACAATATGTAAATACACAGCCAATAAACTCTCACATCTTTTTGTATTTTAAACAGTTTGTGATGAGATAATGAATTATGTGTATGTGTAACTACATAACTCAATGTATATAGACCAACATTGGAACAGCTAAATAAAATAAGACAATATCTGTCTGTGCGTTAGTAAAACAACCATTCGCACATGTGTTTGTCATAAAAAACATGTGTTAGTTCCGCTAATGTTACAATGCCTATATATGGCTATATGACACGAAGAGCTATTAAATAAAGTACAATGACATAAGAGAGGACTGTGATGAAATCATTTATGATGTACTTTAAAGTATTAAATACCATAATTTAGCTGTCATTCTAATAAAAAATAAAAAAACAACAGTTTTAGTTCGGCTTAAAACGGCTACTGATGAAGTTCTTCCGTTGTTTAAAAGTTTCTAAATTTGTAAGTATTTTTATGTGTATGTGTGTATTTTTAAATAGATATTATTCTAAAATTCATATAACAAGAGATGAATCCATACTAGCTACAGAACCAAACAAACATAATTTTCTTGTATACATTCGTCAAGATTCCCGCTTCCATCGAATACAGACAATGAAGCGGGGGTGTAACGTCGTGCGCTTTGTCACAGGACACAAGCTTGACGATTGCAGTGAGATAAGACATTGCGTAGGAAAATGATGTGCAGGACACAGCACACCGTTAACCCTCACTTCTTTAGCAAATACGAAGTATTCGTTCCTGCCAGATTTAAATCAAGAATATGATTAAATTCGAGGTTTTACTTGTAAATTCTAAGATTTACCAACTGTTACTGCTCTATCTATTAAGTTATAAAGGCATCAAATAGACTCAAGCAATTGCCGAATTGGCCCCAATTCAAGAAGATGGGTGGATGACATAAAAAAAACCGCAGGTCCGCTTTGGACCAGAGTTGCACAGGACAGACTAGAGTGACATAAGTTTCAGGAGGCCTTTGCGTCGAATAGATGTGCTGAAGATCAGTAACAGATGATGCGAACAACGTAAAATTTTTATAAGTGTGAAATGTTTTATAATTTACGTCTAAAGATCTTTATTCTCAATAAAAATATAAGTCACTTACTTGAAAACAATGAATTTATATACAATTAAGATTTAAATTCGTCGTTTAGACATTTACGATTTACCCACCTAATGTATTCAAAACATATTAAATACCTAATTAATTAAATATCTTAAATGTGTTGTGTTAGCTTATTTTTTGAATGCATTAAATGAGTGTACATTTTTAACAATTTGTTGTACAGTTGGGCTCCTTCAAAGGTTAGCATAGATTTTCCATAGTTAGTTCTAATTTTACTGGCTCGGCGAGTACTACGTTGGTTAATGTTTTTTATATTTGTAAATGCTATTTACAGTTAATAAAGGTTTAATAATAATAATAACTGCTCTATCAGTAAATTCGTAATTTGTCTTTGAATTTACTTAAAGTCAATGAAACCAATCACGACTCCTTTTGCGTTTAAACGGAAATTAGATTTGCAACTACCGGGCGCAGTCAAGCTGTTAAATAAATTGAAACACGTCCAAAGTTCGCTGAAAAACTATATTAGCTTTAGTTTGATAGGTATACCAAAATATTATGTAAATTAAATGGTTAATTTTAAGTATCAGTAGATTTATGTACATCTATACATACAAATAAATAAATCTAAAGTGTCTGTTTCTTATGTTTAAATATCAATGTTTTTTCAAGCTGGTATAGTTGTTTGCCTGATACTATTGCCTAAAATACAGTTATTATTTTTTTTGTCTGTCTGGCTGTTTGTATCGGTTAATCTTCTTAACAGTTGGTTCGATTTTGATAAAATACAAATACTCTTTTTGAAAAATAATTTATATCGATGTAGATACCTACGACGCAGACCAAACCGCGGGTGAAAATTTGTTAGTTAGCGCTAATCTAGAGAACCACTGGTCGTCTATTGATAATTTTGTGTTTGATAGTCAAACTGTCAATAAAGGTCATTCGATATTTAACATAACGCTAATCTCCACAGGAGAGGAGCTGTAAGGTTGAACATGGTTCAAAGCGCGGAAGCAGCGCCTACTTGATACAACGAATTCCACGCGGACGAAGTCGCGGGCAAATGGTCATTTCAAATAAAACCAGAGGACACGCGGATTGGGAGGCATGCACATTACAAAAAGTATTTATCTTAGAATAGGCTTGCTGTAAGCAGGCAAAAAGCGAGATTACCATAATTATTTCAGTAGTACGAGTACCTAATCTAGTTTTTTTTACTATGGAGAAAGCAACGGAAACGGTTTGTAACAGCTTGGGACATGGATGGCAATTGGCAATCGCTTCACGCAATACTGCACAAGTGGTGAATGGTAACTGCCACCTCATTGCAAACGACTTATGTTAAGCAAGCTTGAAGTCACAGCAGGTTAACTTTTTACTATTTTCAGGTAAACTAGAAGACATGTAGGTAAAGAAACTAACTTAAAAAAATCACGAACAAAGCTACCCATGAACCATTGGTTAGCTAGTTACAGGGTAGATAGCTAACCACTACCAGATGCTTCCTGAGAATGGAGTCTTTTCAATAAAATACCAAATACCTAAGTAGTATAAGTATATCCGCGCTAAGTAAGTATTGACAGTGTTTTTATGGAAAATAAATAACACTAATTTGAAAAAAATGTAATAACATGCACATTAGAAGAAGAATTAGAATTAGAAGAACGCCTATAATTAAAAACAAAAAATTGTGTTGCCAAAATATAAAAAAGTTTTGTCACTCTTCGGCGATTTGAATTTGGTCGAATACACCCCGTTTCTTACCCAATGAGCATTGAAACAATTTTCATTACGAGGGTAAAAGTTAGAAACGCCATTGGAATTTGCTTTTCCATTTCGTAACCTTTTCCTAATCGCTTTCGATTTCGTTGATAGAACGCAATGACCCGTGAGACGCAGTCCTAATTTCTGTTCCGTCCATTGAGTACGTACTTGCCGAGTTGTACGTAGATCTATTGCGGTGCTTAGATATCGTTATTGAAAAGCGAAATGGAATTGAGCAAATCTGGGTCAACATAAGATTGCTGGGTTTTGGTTGTGTTAGTAAGTTAAAGAGCGGAAATCTTATGACGTAATTGCAAATAATAATAATTATCATGCATAATTTACCATCATCACCATCATCACCAACAGCTTTGTCCAATGTCCAAAATCCAAGCTCAAGTCTTATTTAATAAATAAACTAATAGAGTAAATGCATTCACCTAGCTCTTGTAACTTAAATATTTAAGAAGATAAAATATTGTTGTACCTAAGTTAATAATGTAATGTTTTTTACTTGAAATGTAATAATTTGTTAATAGCGTTTACGACTGCTGTACTAGACTGCAGATAAAATTGCGCTGCAGGCAAACCTCTGTGGTTTGTTAGCAGCGCATTAAGATGTAAATTTTTTAAAGATGGCTTTTGTAAATGATAATAAATAAAAAAATTAAAAAATGTAGCCCCATAGTTGGCAGAGCTTGTATTATGAGTACTAGAATAACGGATACTTTTATTTTGTAAACACGAACTTTTTATACATACATAATCATAAATCATCATCAGCATAGAAACGTTCACTGCAGGACATAGGCCTCACACACGTATTGGATTTCATTTTATACATAGTAAAAGTAAATTAATTAGAATAAATACTAATTTCTAAACGCCTTCTTTCAGCGGATTTTTTTTATGATGGATTTAAAACTTAAAATACATTTTTTTTTTAAAGCTTTTATTTAACTGTTGTTAAGTTAACTTTGCCAGGGAATGTGCAATGTTGTTAAGCAACTTTGTTGCCAAAGAGCCTGCAGGTTATCTGATGGTAAGTTGTAACCAACGATTAGGTATAAACTCTAGCAAATTAATATAGATATACTTGTGTTGTATTCTAAACTCCATGTACAAGTAATTTCAGGATCTAATTGGAAGGCGGCGATTTCCTGAAATGTGTACCCTCTTTATTTATTTTTGTGTCTGCTGCCTCGTTTGTCTAGTGACAATTGGTTAGGGAATCGTGTGAGGAATCAAATAGATTCTCGAGCAGAAGTGTTATTTCGGATTTTTCCGTCAGGAGTTCTTAAAGCTGCCTCGATGGTGTAGTGGTTAGCGTATGTGCCTCGAACCACGAGTTCTTGGGCTCGATTACCGAGTCAGGCAAAGTATTATTTGTAAACTTTCTGTCAGGAAATTCACAATAGCGGAGTTAGAATTGTGCCCGGTGGATGGTGATAGGCTCAACATAACAAGTGAAATGTGGGTGTTGCACACCTCTGAGTAATATAGGCGTGATGTTATGTTAAGTTATGAGTTCTTCAATAGCAGTTCAGAGTTAGAATTGTATTCGATAGATGGCTATACCCTCATCCCTTTTCAAATGGAACTCAAACATAACGGACGACGCTGGAACCAGAATGATCTAGGGCACAATAGTATGTTTTTGAGAAAATGAAGGAAATGTGTTACGCGTTATTAGTGGAAATCTATGAGCTTTTTATTATTAATTTTTAGTTATATGTACTTTTAATGAGTTTTAAATAAAAAAATAACAATTTTTATCAGTGAAAGAATTATGATTTTTCTTTGCAATTGTGTAAAAGAACCATTTTATCCAAAAATGTCACTTAGATCACTCTGGTTCCAGCATCGTCGTGAAGAGTGGGTAATATACACCTCTGTCACACCCTTTTGGGTAATAAAATAATAAATGAAAAAATAATAAAAATGAATTTATCTCTCACCATCAACCATAATATATATGTATACATATGAAATTGTAACCTATGTTACAGCGTAGGTTAAGGGGCCTAGTAAGTTGAAGAATATAGGCGTAATGTTTTACTATGGCAAAATTTTTAATCTGTTATGTGTATACAACGATATCTCAAAAAACCTTTTTCATTGTTAAACACATACACGGCTATTTGGTTGTGATTTATTTGAGTCTGCGAACGTCTGTGGGTATAAGTATTTATGCACACTGCATTATGCAACGCGTGTGCAGATGGCTGTTAAATCCTACGCTTAAAGGAGCCGTCTGACCCGGAGCTAAGCGAGCTGAGCGGCCGTAGCTATGGAGACTTTCATAAGTTTACTCACCTTATTGTACCTATTGCGTATATACGTGGCCGCTTAAGATGGTGAAGCTCAGAGTCACACAGCGAGCGATGGGAAGAGCTATGCTTGGTGTTTCCCTGCATGATCGAATCAGAAATAAGGAGATCCGTAGGCGAACTAAAGCTACCGACATTAGCTCACCGGATTGCTGAGCTGTAGTGGCAATGGGTAGGGCACATATCTCGTAGAACAGATGGCCGCTGGGACCGAAAAATGCTTGAGTGGCGGCCACGAACCGGCAGGCGCAGCGTGGGTCGCCCCCCAGCCAGATGGACGAATGATCTGGTTAAATTCACGGGGAGCTGTTGGCTTCAGGCGGCCCAAAACCGCGCGTTGTGGCGGAAATTAGGTGAGGCCTATGTCCAACAGTGGACGTCGTTGGGCTGAAATGATGATGATGATGATAATTATACCTGTTTGCGAATTAGCCAAGTGAATGGAAGAATCTTAGGCATAAATGATGAAATATTGCCAAAAATGTTGTATACGTAATACTTACGTTTAACGGATACGAAGGATTAGTTCCAGCATTGTTTTCAGATAGAAAATTTCTTCAGTGTGGATCTTGCATTCATTAACTACGTAGGCAGAACATCCGTGATGACAAATCCGTGATACAGAACTATCAGATATAGAGTTTATTACTATAAAATTTATTAATAAGATTGAGTTGGGTTTATAACATAGCATCACGCCTATAGGTATCACCTACCCAGAAGGGTTTGACAGAGGTCTTAAAACCCACAATTCAACTGTTATGTATAGGTCCCAACTGATATCGGGTGAGCAAAGAGTTTGGTTTTCTCTAGTGGTGAGTCTTACGCCATCCACCGGGCACAATTCCAACTTCGTGTTGCTATTTAAAAACAAACTGACGGAAAAATAACATAACATCTCGCGTATATTACCCAGAAGAGTGTGGCAGGGGTGTACAACACCCACATTTTACCTGTTATGTCAAGGTCCTATGGAATCGGGGGTGAGCCTATCGCCCTCCACAGGGCATAATTTCAACTCCGTGCTGCTATTGTGAATTTTCTGACGCAAAGTTGGAAAAAAAACACTTTTCCTGACCTGGGCATCGAACCCGAGAACTCGCGGTAAGAGGACTATAACTAGACCATTAAAGGAAAAATAACATTATGTTTATACTTACCTAAAAGAGTTGCAACAACGACACATTAACTCGCGTAGCTTACCTCTCACGTGGACATCCACCTTTATGATCTGTTGCGATCGTGTGGCATGACCGATTTATAGCAGCGGTTCATAGGTGATTGATCCGGCATACAATGTTAGATCATTTTATGTATCTGTTTGAACGTTGCATAAGGAAATAATTGTCCGTGCAACGTCAGCGCTGATCGGTTTGTTGTGAAGTTTATGACTACTAAAGTTTTGATGACGTCAATTTTTATCAGAAGAATAATGTTGGTGAGATGAATGCATCTTTCCTTGTTGTTAGGAAAATACTTGCAGATAAACAGTGTTATTGTTTCATTTTATTTCTTCTTCTTCTTCTTCTTCTTTGCAGTCAGCCTAGTGATTTACATCATAGGCAGAAACACCGTGAAATCGTAACCAGAAATTACTTACTAACTAAAGTAATTATCAACAAGCTAACCTTTGTGATAAGTACATTACAATGTGTCTTAAAAACGTTTGTATCATATATTTATTGCAGAAAAATATAAAATATTTCACAAGAGCTTTACGGCCAATATCTTTGTATTTTTTTACGTCATATAGGTAAATTTTGAGCTGATAATATAACGAGGAAAATCACCACGGTGGGTTACTGAACTTTGTACGTAAGGCGCTTATAAATTAACCAAATAATGGAACTGTGAGTCAGGTTTCGTTATTGGAACTTATTGACGATCTAATTTGCTAAATGCTAAGTATGTTTTATTAATTATATTTATGTTTTCACATTAACTACTTTTAAACTGCTTTACTTTTAGAGTTTGATATTAAATTGCTGGACAATGCTGTGGGTTAGATCAAGATAAGACAATTGATATGACCCAAAAGCCTTTCGTTAATCACTGCGATGTTATCTGACCAACTTTTCTTTTCTTTTCGGCAAGTTCTTACACAATATATATAATACAACTTTTCCTTATGACTTTTAGATTGCATTTGTCTGGGTCTGGGTACAATCAATGCTATTGCGATTCCTAGGTGACAGGGGTTACATAACAGTTAGAATACGACGTTCATAATTCAATTTTCTTTTCTGCCTAAAGAGAAGAAGAATAAATAACCTATGAAATCTAGACCACATTGGACTATTAGAATTACTAATGACGAGCTATCAACTCGTTCGTCTAGCAGTCTAGCTTTATAAATAGACTTTAATGGAGTAATCGTGACGAAAATTATTATAGGCCAGATAATTACGTGATATAATAGGTGAGAACTAGATAATATAGACATAAGGTCCAACAAAAAGCGGGCAGTGTGACCAACAAACGTGCGAACTATCTCACAATCGATTAGGAAATAATATTGATTCTACATTATGACATATTATGCTATCAGAATACGGTTGAAAATTGTTAAAGACGCCCGACTAATGAGTTTTCTTGCGATGCTGCCAAAAAACCTAGCTAGAGTGAAACTACCAATTATGGACACCGATAAATTAGCTCTACAAATAAAATTTTAAATTATTACCATCTGTTTATTATCTACTTATTAACCGACTGCAAGTAAGGGTTATGATCTTTACGCGTATGTTGTATGATTCTTTGTTTGTTAATTATTTATCTATTCAAATCCTCAAACGGCTGGATGGATTTCGACAGTCAAGGTATCGCTAATTAAGCGCTAAAATTGCGTCTTAAGCCCCCGAGTGTTTATTGATACGTATTTTTAACTATAAACTTAATAAAGTCGGGTTTTCTGATTTATGAAAGGGTACTAAATCTATATTTAATCTTGAAAAAAAGCTGTGTTTGATCACCTACCTAGGTGTCACCAACATTTTTTTGACAAGTTAAGATAAAATTACGTGAACCTTTGTTAACAAAATTATATAATAAATAAATTCTATTGAAAAGTAGCATACTTCAAAAAAATATAAAAGTAACTAACAAAATCCCAAGATTAGGCAACATTACCCTTTATAGTTTTTCTTTTATTATAGTTCGTTATTTAACATGACCCGGATATCGATGGCTACTATTGCTTTAAAGAGTCCATCCATCTAGTTATGCAAAAACCTTATAACGAGGAAGTTGCGACGAGCAAAAGTGACTTTTTATCTATTCAAGGATTTGCGTCACGTTAATCATTCATTTTTCCAGTAATTTTATAACTTTGTTAAGTAGACGTTTGACTACTCAAATTAAATAGGTATGAATAATATTATCTTTTTGAAAATCTTTTGACTGTAAAGTTAATATCGTAATCGTAAAATATTGCATTGTATAAGTACTACTTTAATAAATCTATTTTTAATTTTGTGTTAGTTATAAACCGGTGATGTTAAAACTTATAAAATATACAGGCTTGTTTTTTATATGCAAATAAAATAGCTTAAAGCGTTTTGTATGCAATACAAAACGCTAAACTATGCAACGAATCATGTAAAATAGTTAAAATTGAAACAATTATAAATAAAAATAAAAAACCTATATTTTTATGCCTTTATTTTTCAGACGCTGAGAGTGAAGGGATCTCCACAAATCAATAACATGACGGATAACTCTGATATTATGCAGATTGCCTCACGATGTTTTCCTTTACCATCAAACGATACATTGTTTTCAATAAGAAAAAACAATATTAATGATATCCTGTCTATTATATATGTATAGTACATGCTTCATATAATATATCGAATACAAGATTATAACGAACATGTTATTTCAAAAGCGGTTCAATACAGAAAGTGATCAAAAGTTTTACACATAAATGGCAATTAATCTACTAAACAAATTTGCAAATTGTAAAAAATAATAGCTTCAATTACAGGCTTGTTAATTCTAGAGCTAATTGCAGAATATCACGCAACTTGTAGTGGAAAGATTGTTAATCGGTAATGAGGCACTTTTATAAAATTTTACAAGTACAAGTGTTGCACCCCATGCCAATTTTATAGTGATGTTCTATATCCATCAGGAATAGGTGTAATATTATAAATAAAGATATGATGACTAGCCATTTTCCTAGAAAAAAAGTGAATGAAAGCAATCAACTTTAGAATCAACAAAAGCAGCCATATACTGGGTATGCCTAAAATCCTCACCACAACTTACATATTCTCCTGGGAAATTCTGAAAACACACACTACTCAAAACAATATCAGCTAGCAGACACAATAAAAAGCTTGTATTATTGTTGGCTTATCCCATGATTTCATTAGATTCGTGTCGGCTCTACACATCTCATCAATTACTAGACAATGGTACATTTCCTTGACAACATGATAGCTAGTTAATAATGACATTGTGTTGTTCCTCCTAATTATTCGTTGTGTAACACATTATCTCATCGTTAATTGGATCCTGTTATCAAAACTGATTAAAAGATTTAATATATAATTACAGCTTTTTACCGTAGTACTGAGAGTATTCATTAATCATGAGATGAGAAGATTTATGAACTAAGTAATATGTAATTAAATTAGTGTACAATTGTTAACAATCCATCAAATTGTAAACATCAATGAGCGCAAGCGTCTTCATTTGCAGATAGTGTGAGAAAATGTAACGATTGCTCTTAACGGGGATTGTTTGTTTGTTCGATGAAGTACGAGTTCCTAGAAATGATTTTTTAAAGAATTGAAAATAACATAATTATACGAAGTAACCATTTATGCATCGTAGATATAAGTAAATTAATTTAAATAGATAATGGCACGTTAGTGAGTCGCACATTAAAAAAGTTAGGTTCAAATAGCCACGGTATAAAATTATAAAGATTATCTTCCATTCATTTTAAATTCGTTGTAGCTCAGCGTTGGGTATTCCGAGAGCTTATTAAATATTTGTTTTTCTTATTCAGAGATTAACACGGTAACTTTAACTCCTATGTTTTATCTCACGGGTATTTTTCATTCAATCATAATGACTAATGAAAAAAATTGCCGATTTAAATCTTGATGTTACGCCAATTTGCCACGTGGAGGAATCCAAAGGTACTGGAGTCCGGCAGCGGCGCCCACAATCAGAATCTAACCTTGGTTATAAATATACTTCTTTGTTCTCAATAACCAATTTAAATGTTAAAATTGATCATCTACGCTGTACGCGTATTGCGTAGACACTTTGTTTACTAACACAGAATGCGAAATAGCATTTTTTCCTTACATTTCAATCGTTGCCCATTGAAGGCATAAACGGTTTACCGGTTGTATGTCACCTGTCACATATTATAAGATAACGAGTTGAATGGAATGCTCCGTCGTGGAGTAGGTATTCAATTGAATGTAGTCGACAAAGGGCAGTAGTTTGATAAATTCCGCCTCACTTTCTATAAACATGTTCTCTCGAATTTATCAATTGTGTGAGAATTAGTACAGTAATGTTTGGCTTTGGCCGTAGAAGGCAATTTCACGGAACACTCATGTCTGGAATGCAATTATGCGCTCGAGGACACTATAATGAAGCAAGTCTCGGACCTCTGAAGCTGTGCATTCCCTCGGACACAGTACACAAGTTGCGTAGGTATTCCCACTTACTCATTAGGCCAAATTGCGCAAATAAAAGGAAAAGCACAATCCCAAGCATGTGAAACATTTTATGTGGAGACTCTTAGCATGCTCGAGGGAAAAAATATGAGCTGCCAAATGTCCATGCAATGTTAAGATTCAGTACCAAAATAAAGGCATATAACATTTGTAAAGATGTATGTACTTTAGAAAATTTAAACTTACAGTTTCGACTGAACACTAGATTCTGAAATCTCGTTGGTAAACAATTTTCTAATTAAAACTGGTATACAAGTCAACCACCTTGATCCACCACCATTACCACATTAATCTATTAACAGAATGGAACAGAATAAGTTAATAGCATTGATTTCAAGATACTGTTAGAAATACACGGATGTACGGGCAAATACACATAAAAATAACACATTAACCTCATAAAAGGAACTCTTTCTATATTGAAAGGAACGTAACCTTAAAAGGCCAAGTTGCATAAATAAAGGAAAAGCGGTCAGAAACACATAAAAAAGGTTTATTTATAAGTCGAGTGCAGAAAACGGTCGCATTCCGAACAAAGACCACATATTGGGACCACATCCAAAGCTATTTTGGCGGGAGTTTGTTTTGAGCAAACATCCGGCACCCTACACCTTGTTTTATTAAGTGCACAATGTATTAATGCGCTGAAAACCCTTTGTTTTAGCCTCTCGGATTATGCAAGCCGTTTTAATAAAGTGTTATGAGGGCCCAAACGGAGTCGCCCGTCACCTTTTGCTGAAGTTGTGTATGAATATGTAGCTTCAAGTACGTAGTAAACCCAACCCGTTATTGTTGACGAGTCAAAACTTAGGATTAAATGACTAGTCTTTTCATGATGATGTATAAACTGCGGAAGTGCAGCGTTGTTGCTTTTCAAAAGGCAATAATTGCGACCATGAAGCATATTATTAGTTTAGAGTACTATTAAATAGTTGGGCAATGAGATAGGTAAGTGAAATAAAAATAAAACTTTAGATATAACCACGCACATTTAGATCTTTATTGATAACCATGTCTGTTGGTCTTACTTAATCCTTAAATGTTTTTTCTCTAAGTATAAAGATTTTTCATGATATAATATATGGGTTTGATGCATATTTGCAATTTAACATCTTGGTACAGACACAATGTTCTTTAATTACCAGAAATCGAATCAAATCATATTTAACTAGAAAGTTCCTAAATAAATTATACGATGAATTTCAATTAAAGTTGGTTTCTCGGAGATGTAAATTGCACAAAATTGATCATTTACGCGATATTGTAATTCTTCAGATTGGATGAGCCATCGATAACTATTGCATAACAAGCTAGATGGGTAAATTAGTCCTTCGTTCGGATATTAGTTAATTGTTCATTCAAAAGTCTTAATTGCTGGAAGCACTTCATCAAAATCAGACTAAAAAATTAAGACGCCAAATAGAAATATTTTTATTATTTGATTGACTCGGTAGTGACTAGTGACGTATTTGATGTTTAATTACTTATTTTGTCAAAGTAATGACCATATTATTGTAATCACTTGATTTGTGATACGTCTCTATACATATCGTCCCCGTAGAGCGAAAATTAACTAAGCCACACTTTTAGGTAAAATGAGTTATTGATGTCATGCTATTCACTGATTTTTTCCTAATTTTTCTATGCAACCGCCGTTATCCTATCTATTAAAATCACAAAATTAACATGAGTCAAAAGTCATCAAAATCAAATATTTTACAACGTTTATAAGGGAAATATTGACAAAAATATTTTAGTGAATATTACACTAACTACGACTAACAAAAACTACACTTTAAGCTCACTTAGTTAATTTTACTCTTAATTATTTCGGTTAAAACGCGTCTTTATCCAATTCGAAAATTCACTAAGTTATTATAATGAGTAAATAAGCATAACATCAGTTGAGCGAAAACTAACTAAGTCGCTTTAATGACTATAACAATACATATTTGATTATTTTGGCATTGTTTTCCATAGTTACAAAATAATTATTATCATTTAGTGAATTATTACTCTAAATTACATTTACAATTTAATTAATTGAGCCTCACCAAAATTTTTTGATTATTTATAATTTACATCAGTAGGAACAAATGTTTTAAAATTTAGTAATTTATGCGACTTGAGTAGGTAGTTGTTGCTTTGAATGAAGTACCCGCGCCCGCGCCGCGCCGCACTGAACGCCCCGCGCACCACTCGCGAATCATACTTCGTCGTTTTACGAGAACGCACGTGTTTTGGATTTTGTTTTGGTGTATTAAGTAATATTGATAAGTGTGGTTTATAACGATACGATAGGTAATAATCTATTACACACAAAGGAGTATCGGCAAACAGATTAGGGATGTTAATAGATGACTCAATAAAATTATCAGCTTTAATAGATAGATAGATAGAATATTAGACGGATGCTGATTCTTTTAAATGGCAAAATAAATTGTAATAATGCAATATGATTTATGAGCATTTTCAATAATACAGTCAAGCAGTTAACGATACCATTTTATGTAAGATACTATTTATAATGGATCGTGGAAGATATATTTGTAACTTCAGATATAGTGTAAAATTATCTATTTAATTGATTTGATTTAACATGAAAAATATGTAACTGTTCCTTTTGCTTCTAATAATTAACCTTATGAGGTCAGAACGAACCGTAAATAAAACAAAAAATAGAATCAAAACGTGTATTCATTACTAAAAGTTGCAAATTAAAAATAAAACTTAAGTTTCCTTCCAATTAAAAAAATTATAGAAAAATAAAAAACAACCGCTGGTTGAGATGAAGAATAAAAATTTAAATAATTACAAAAGAATATTCTCGTCAAACACTTCGTTCTCCATTTCAGGCCCACCAACTCTGTCAACTTGACAGTACTGGGGATTTGTGTTACCCACCAATCTATATTCCTTGACAGTACTGGGTAACACAAATCCCCAGTACTGTCAAGGAAATTACAATGTATAGTGATACGTGTGCAGGTCAAAACCGCAACCAATTTATAGCGGCATATTTGCTTCATTTGATTCAACGGTCAGATAACTCCTTGGAGGTGTTTGAACAAAAATATTTAGAAAGCGGACATACTTACATGGACAGCGCAATTTAAAAAGAACAGCGCCATTCAGCAGTTTACTCAATGATTGATTGGAAGTCTATAATGATGCGAGCTAGATCTAAGCGGCAGAGGAGTTCAGCACCACCATATAACATTCAAGAACTACATTATCAAGACATGCTTGACGTAAGAGCAATTAATGAGGCTTTCATCAAAAATATAAATAAAGATAAGAACGGCGATAAGGTGATGTGGTTGAAAATTAAATGTCTGAGATTTGACAGGAAGCTTCCTGGTATTATACAGTTTCGGTACTCCCATGAAGGACCTTATTTGGAACTGGATGCTCTGAGGCAAGAAGATTTACCGGTACGTACTAGGAAAAGAAATAAAACTACTCAAGAACTTTATACTAACTCTGATGGAGGTAACAGAGAGATCCTAGTAACACATTTAAAAGAATTCACTATTCCTAAGGTTTATTCAAGTGCCCTTCCCATATCAGAAGCAAAAAAGAAAGACCTCATAAGCCTATGCACTAAAGGTATAATTCCCCATGAGCTGCACTCATGGTATCATTCACTTCCTACAAATAAAACGGCAGTTGACAGAGTTGGTGGGCCTGAAATGGAGAACGAAGTGTTTGACGAGAATATTCTTTTGTAATTATTTAAATTTTTATTCTTCATCTCAACCAGCGGTTGTTTTTTATTTTTCTATAATTTTTTTAATTGGAAGGAAACTTAAGTTTTATTTTTAATTTGCAACTTTTAGTAATGAATACACGTTTTGATTCTATTTTTTGTTTTATTTACGGTTCGTTCTGACCTCATAAGGTTAATTATTAGAAGCAAAAGGAACAGTTACATATTTTTCATGTTAAATCAAATCAATTAAATAGATAATTTTACACTATATCTGAAGTTATAAATACCTAACTGACCTTAATTATTCGATTTCTAGAGCATATTTCAGTAACAATTCACTAAAGACAGTTAAGTTACCCCTTGCATCTTAATTTTTAGGGCAAAAATTAACTAACTTGAATTCAACTAATTTACTAATTATCTAGAGGCGTTATCTCAAACCAGTGAAAACTGATACAAAATAAATTATAAACCCTGTTTAAAATCAGTCAAAACATTTTGATTATGTATCCATTTCAAAAGCTATAATTTTTTCTTTTTTTTTAAACTTTAAACAACTGTATCTCAAAAGTCACCAAGTGTTGGTTAGTTAATTTTCGCTCTACGGGGACGATATAATGTCTGTAATTTTTTTTTGCAAAAACAAAACGTAGCTATATTGGATTGAGTTATAATACAGTTCATTACGATACGACTTGGCATTTTATGGCTCAGATTAATTAAAAGTAAATAGCTTAGATTAAAATGGTAGCCTCTGAATCATCACCATATCTAATTCGTCACCACAAGCAACTGAAACGGATTCTAGTTTTATTCTAGTAGTATAAACTATTGGATGGATGGTATGGATGTTCAAATTAAACAACTATAATCACAATCCCTCAGCCAATTAAGATTAAAAAGTGATTTATTTTTGGACGGTCACTTCCTCTTTAATTTAGAGCAATTAAGTTGGTCCTTACTCCTATTTCTGACCACTTTGTGCTTAATAAGATGAATTTAAACACTATAAAAGAGGTAAGAACGTCCACATCCATCTTGTCAAATAAAATGTTGGGTGACCTACAACACAGGTTTTCCTAGTGTAGGCATCCACTTAACAACACACAATTGTAATGTGTATACTATCTTAGATATTAAGTCATTGGTTGTCTTGCTATGTAAATGAAATTTTGTATGCACCTAATTTGATATAAATTGAATATGAATTTGAATTTGAGAAATTAAATTGCAACACTGTCGGAATATTAGTGAGAAGCAGTTTACACCACGTCTTTGAAGAACTGCATCGCTATTTTTACCAAAATATTGTGAAGCGGTACTCAAAAGACGGACATAAATTCATATATTACTGTGATATAAGTCCGAAGTGCAATATCGTAATGGGTTCTTGATTTGCATGCAGCCAATTGAACTCAAAGTGCTACTGAGACGAAATATTGGACTCTTGAAAACGAATGTATCGTATCGAATATTTTGCTTCACCAAGTTTTGTATATTTTACGGTTAAGCTTGGTTTTAGTTAACATGAAACTAAAGTTATCAGTTTGTTCGGATTGGGGCTTTTGAATTCAATTTGACAATAAAATTGTAAATATTACAGGGAAGTGTACATTTATCTTAACTGATTTAGAAGATTCCGCTGGGCTAGATCAATTTGCTTTTGCAAAAAACTATCCATACAGCGTTTGTCTATAAAGTAGGTGACCATTAAATTACAAGAAATTTAATTTCTTGTTTAAATAACATAATCGCTTATTAATTTGAAACGGGTTTGCTTACGAATGTTAATAGGAACCTGCGTATGTGCATGCAGCGCTTTGTCTACTTATCAAGTATCGGACAACATGACACCCGGTGCCAACCTTGGATTTCATTGCTGAGCTGATAAACGACCACAACACTGCTTATATGTTAATTTATTTTATTACAAGATTAACATATCTACCAGTTTATTTCGTACCATTTATTGCAGGCAGTGTACGTATAATTTAAGTTAATATTTGCTCAGTTAAATATACTCAGGTGCTAGAACTCTCGTAAATATTATGTAGGAAGTTCTTATGTCAATTTCGTCTAGAATATTCCGGGTGAATCAGCCTATTTATATTATAATATAAATGTTTGCTTCCGCTAAAAATGTGGTGAAAAAAAAAACGTGGAAGTAATACCAACCACCAATTTAGAGTACCTATTGGAGGTTTTACGATCGCTACAGCCATAACTTTCAATTTCATATTCAATTTATTTACTAACTATACCACCGAAATCTTGTTACTAAGTTTTGTTTGTTGAATATTATGATCGTGTTTATTATGTGTATATGATTTAAAAATATTTATTTTAGGTTATATGCGTGTGGATTAGAGATGTGTCAAATAGTCAGCGAGTAGTCGTCCAATTTCTATTCGGCGTGACTATAAATGCCAAGTATTTAGGGTTAGAAATGCTACATAACTTGTGCCGCTTTGTAAGATACTACATGTGGTGATGTCACGAACAATATGATATAGAAGTAATATAACTAGATTAACTATATCTTAAATGCATATTATATTTTTTTAAATAAACCTCATCTAATGATCAGCCTAGCCGAATAGTCGGTAACGCGGTCTAGTCAGTCTTTATCTAGTGTGGATGAATAGAAAGAGTTCGGCGAATACCAAATGTCCCTTGTATCACAATAAAAAGGTTTTTCCTCCCATTAAAATTAATTTTCAAATAGCTAGCAAATATCGAGAATGTTCTACTATAGGACGTAGACACCGCACAGAGGACGTACCATGACGTTTAATTGCCATTATTCTGTTCTAACCTTTTGCCAAAACGATAAATTTTTGTACCGCGTTCAAGTGACAAAAAGATCCTGTCCCATTTTACAGAGACCCTCTGCCGCGTATTTTTAAGCAAGATAAAAAACAAGTGTCTATGTTAATTAGTATGAACTAGGATAGCCACCGAAGTTGATTTGCAAATTCGTAAACGCAGTGATTGCAGGTGGACGTTGCCTAATCTTCTTATGTAATTCCTTAGTCACTATTACAAAACATGTGTGAGAAATTCAATTGTGGCAACACTCGTAATTGCAAGTATTTCAAATACTAAAATGTTATAAAATGCATCCTTAATTTGGAACATCCTGAAATATTACTCACTCTCCAACATATCCTTTCTAATTTTTGATCTAAGGTTTCAACATTGGATCCTGTTTAAAATATTTCAAGTAGGTATCGTTTGCGCATGTGACTATTCACTGAGAAAACTAAGGGTCGATTTTTGGGTGAAAAAATATTATTTGGAATGATTTCCCCAGGAAACTGTCAATACCGCACGGAGTTATAACTTTTATCAGGTATTCTCCCTGTTACATGGAACGTTGGTGGTTAACCTCTGCTTAACTCTTGTGGCAAATACAGGCGTGATGCTATGCCGTATTGTAATTAATTTATCATCAGTAAGTTTAATTAATGTAAATCACGCTCATGTTAGTTATATTTAGAAGATATAATGAATATATTATACGTTATTGTTACGGAAATCCAATCCCATTTTTTCTGTTGAACAAAAAATAGCACAATTTAATTTACGCAAGTACCTAATAAATAATGTATGAAGACCTATAAAATCCACTTGAACATACACAATGGTGGCTATTAGCAATGTTTGTAACGCCAGAACCAGGAAGTAAAACAGGTCTAGTTAACGAGGAGGAACTGTGTCGTACTATGACGTTTATCGCCACCCAGTTGCGAACTTGAGTTTTTGTTTGGTAAAATGTCATAACGATTCCTGTTACTGCTTCGATGGCCTAGTGGTTAGCGTATTCGCCTCTCACCGCGAAGTCTCAGGATCGATTCCCGGGTCGGGCAAAGTGTTGTTTGTGATTTTTCCGCCAGGAAAGATGCCTCATACACAGATGAGGCGAGACGTTTAATATAAATTATAAATTATGCATTTTTTGTAATTTAAGTCTGTTTTTGTTTTTGTAAACTTATTAAACTAGAAGATGTAGTATGTTTAAGCATAGCTTTACTTTGTTGCATGTACAAATTGAATTACGAAACCGCTTCGTGAATAGATAGAGTCCTGTACTTACAGCTGATTACCGGTCATAGGTGAGACAGCACATAGGTGAATTGCGATTAATGGCATGTCGAACTGTGACCCGTCGACCGATGAAGTGATTATTTCCTTAGTGGGCATGGACCTTTAGGTAAATATACTCGTTATTATGTTTCTTAATATAACCTTTCGTCTTCCTTTCAGGAAGATTTGTTGTAAACTAAAATATGTATTGTGAAAAAGCAGTGTTTACTAAGATAAACGCTGTAAACAATTTTTTTGTACTAAGAGTGTACATGTAAGCATCTATTGGTTATATTTTTTGAGATATTGCATATTTGCGATAACGAATCAAACATAATATGTATTGTTATACATGAATTAACGGTATTCATATAGGGTTTAATTAATTTCATCTAATGTTACACAATCCATTCATTTACATACGACCATTCGACCTTTTATTAATAAATCATTTATTTACTGCCAAGTCTATTATGTACAACATAATTCTGTACAGTCAGCATCAAAATCTTAAGAAGGCTTTTGAACCATGTCACAATAACGATTAGAAACCAAAGTAACTTATCGCAAAAACGTCTTGAAGTGAAGATATTATAATTATAGGTGATTAAATTAGATTATATTAGAGTAATTATTGGTTATGATGATACATTTTCTTTTCTCTCTTCTTGTTACCTATTGATTTTAGTACTCATTTTACGTATAGGTTTAAGGAATTCTAGGTTTATATAATTTCTAAAAATATCAAATTAGTTGCAATATGTGTGGGCTTGTAATTAGCAAAATGGTCATACACTCTGTTCCAGCCTTCCTAAAATAAATAAAATGAAATAAATTATTGTCAGTTAGATGATATTCCTTTGTTTAAATATTTTAAAATAGTTACACAGGCTTGAAAGATTCCGCATTTAATTGCTGACAATACTTATTGTACCTACATTCCCCTCCAGTTTGAAGCTATGTTAGGAGTGGCGTTAATCAAATAACATTCAATTAATCGGGCCTATTTGATTTGTAATTACATTTCGACAAGGTCTAATATATCGTCTAGTAAGCAATAGTAATAAAGTACACATGGGAACACATCAAGCTTTACAATTCCATTATAACTTGGTCTCGCGTTGTGAGCCTTTTGAGGCTTCCCCTGCGATGCAATACCAGCTTAAACTGGGCAATGTATACATTAATGTGTACCTATGTGTACATACTATTCGTATGTTATAATGTTATTTATATGATATTAACATGGATCAGTTATTTATAATAATTATGTCGATGATTGATTGGTTTTTGAGGTTGAATTTAGGAACATACCCAAAACGAATTAAGTAAATACAGTAATTTGATATTGCTTATTTATGTATACATTTCTATAAAAATACACAAAATGTTGCCTCAGTAGATATAAAATGTTTCATAAGGAAGATTTATCATCAGTTACACAAAAATGTGTCGCCAAAGTCAACTAATTATTTTGCTAATGCTGACGTATCGAAACATAACTCAGCAACCGTGGTTAATTCTTTAGTAACACCCTATTCAAGTTTTAGATTAAAATCTGTGACCTAATTCTTTTTGTCATAAAATTAGCTCTCCATCGAAGAATACGATGATTGCTCGTCTACAAGAAAGACAATTTTGTAATTCGGTCTTGTTTATTTCGGTAAATTTTGCAAGTAATATGCCTCGTGCCAAAAAAATTACAAAATCAAACTAAATACAACAAAAAACAAGTCCATTAAATCCTGGGCCGAACAAAAAATTACTTTGTCAGTTTCCGAGTTTAAGTTAGTTAATAAAAGTTAGACTGTTCACTCAGAAAGAATTGACGCACGAACTCTACATTATTTTTGCAAGCTTTTTATTTAAAGCAGTATAACATCACGCTTGTATATAATGGTAAGGTAGAGGTCTTTAAAACCCACACGTCACCTGTTTTTTATGTCCTTTGAGGAAACACAGTTACAGACTCTCTGCTACTACTAAACATTACAACTTAGACTAAAATAAACTAAATTTTATTAAGTTCAACACGGAAATCAAACCATCACGGTAAACAAACTGAGTACCGATACGCTAACCAAATGTTGTGATCCTGCCGACCAGACTTACTACTGAACATCAGAAAAACTAAAGCTATGATAAATGAGGTCGAGGAAAGCATTTTTCTCTTTACCCTAGTTTAAACATGTTTGAAGGAATGATTTGGAACTTCTTTGTTCAATAGAGTTGATATCGCACCTCTGTAGTAAATTAAAGCATCCGCCAGCAGGCCTTTTTATATTTTTCGCCGAACCTTTTACCAATACACTTGAGTCGGCTACTAGTCTAGCGAATTTTACCTAAAGCAACTGCCATAATTATCATCTTCATAACCCAGTACGTGGCGATACCATACTCTTGTTGTTAGACTAATTGTCCGATGATAGGGCCTCGTTTACGTCTGTCATAGATCTTCAAATGACAACCGGGACCGACAGCTTGACGTGCTCTCCGAAGCTCGGAGGAAAACTCGTTATGTAAGATCGATCCATCGATAGATCCCGTAAAAGTCGGGAAACGGCCTTGAGATGGTCACCCTTTCAACGGCCGACCACGGTAAGCATAGATCAATCAGTCCCCGCGGCTTTGACCTAGCCACGAGCTCCTCAGGATTTTTGTATCGTCAAATAACAGGACACTAAGCGATACGTTTGTACCTCTATGTAATGTAAGTATGTAAGCTGAGTAAGCTCTTGTAAATAAATTATTCTCGAAAAGTGCAGTGACTATGCAATGCAATCTGCCGGTTGATGTGTGAACGTGTCATGTTGTAACCGGGAGCCTAATTCTAGCGAGAGGCATTGCCCAACGGTGGTTGCCAACCAGGAAGTGATGGTTGTCGCAAATGGCCTTGTACGTGTGCTGCTTGTACTATGCAGGCCACTGCCGATTCGATTTAGCTCCTGACTAATCGGTTCACAAACTAGATCGATTGCTATTGTGTGAATTTAAACGGTGTGACATTCTTGATTGAAATTGCAACACAAATCGAATAATTATTATTTGTTATTTTGTGTTAGATGTTTAGCACCTGAAGATAAATTATTAGATAACCCAAATCTCAACATGAATATAACCTGGTTTTTAAAACTGAATGAAAATCTAGGCTGCAACGTTGATCCAGCATTCTAGCGGTATAAATTGCCACCACCTCACCGGGTTCCATATCTGGGTCGGGCAAAAGGGTTATGGGTGTAATTCACTTCTGCCACATACTTCTGCAGGGTAATATAGACCTGACGTTACTTAAGCCTAAGCATAACAGGTGAAATATTGGTTATCACCTCGGCCACGTACTTCTGTGTAATAAATATGTGATGTTAGGTTATGTTATGTTTAAATAATAAAAACAAATAATTTTCTTTACATTTTCCAAAAACTTAATACAGTTTTCACGATATTAGTTCTTTAACATAAATATTTTCAGCACGTGTCTAAAGCGTTCGGAACCCTTTGAATTAATAATGAATATCACAAATAGTGGCAAAATTTTTATATTATTTAAATTAATTTATAGATTGTAATATTATTGCCTTACTCGAATTTGTAGTGGTAGTTAAAGAGCTAAACGATCTCCAAGTTAATTATGTATTAGTGAGGTAAATTTGTCGTCAGTTATAGTTATTGCATTTCACAAAGCCGTTACAGTTCGACTGACAATGGCCTATTCTATACTGAGGCTTTACTTTTGAAGTAAAACACTACTGCAATAATGTGCGTATTCGACATAACACGACACTTTCGGGCGAATCGTCGGTCTCTTGTTTCATTTTTTCTCCCAAACAATATGACTATGACACACGTGTATACATACATTTATTTTGAACACAAATAAATCCGAACTACCCTCGTGATTTGCAAGAACCATTTACCGTCGCAGTAAGAATTATACATCATAGATCTTTTTTCCATGGACGGACCATAACAGCTTGCAAAAATGCCAGGAATATTCTCTATGAAGATCTTGGAAAGTAATGGATTCTAATTTGTCATGTCAACTGCAGTCAAAGCCTCTAAAGGTAGAGAGGTATGGACGATGACAAGACAAGTGTGAATAAATGTTTTTGTTAAGCAACCTATCATTAGAGTTCATTTATCTGGTATTTAGGTGTCACCGCGATGGGTTGAAATTGCTGCGTATTTAGCCTGCACTTATTTTAAAATGGGTCTCTTGATTGTCTACAACAAATAAAAAAGTCTTGCGCTAACCCATTAGGACAGAAATATAAGCCTTTTAGGTCTACGAGTCTTGAATTTTATTTTCGTTTGCGCTTACAAATCGTAGTAAGGCAAAACTGTTTAACAGTGCGCTGACCAAATACTTCTTAAACGTTCGGTGCAACAAAATTTTTGTTCTTAATGTTGTTTTATAAGAGAGAGATCCTTATTCATGAAGATACCGAATAAGACGCCTTGTGTTGCTCTGTTAAAAAAAGAAAAAACATTAAGTAAACATTCAACCTTATTAACTAATTATACATTAATTTTATCATTATTACATTTGACTAAATACGTTGACATTTTGTCAACGTCAAACAAAACAACTTTCTTCTTATACATAAAATAGAAGTATTAAATAATAAAAGGAAAATACATATTTTCTTTACATATTGATAATGGCTAATTTGCGGCAACAATAAGCTTGTGTTCTAAATTAACAGTTAACACACTTTACTCTTGCATTAAATGTTAGTAAAAATCCTTTAAACAAAACATTACTTCATACAGCATTAACTTATAATGAGCTACACAATTTAATTAAGCAATAAAGACGCAAAGTGATCAGTGTAATCACAAACGCACCTACTAGAACACAATAGTGATCAGATAAGATCAAAATCTACGCAATGACTCTAAATAATGAAGTTTGGCAATCGTGCCACACTATAACCACTAGTGATGTCACGAATACCACTATACAAATACAAAAACATTACAAAAAAAAAACGATACAAAATGCAGGCATGCACCAGAGTAAAGACCGAGAAGTTTATCTTCATAGAACGTTCGGAACGCGTCACAAGCCTAAACCTCGAAATAAGAATGCAATAGGACCAACATAGGACGGGGATGCGCTGCTGTGACAAACGAATTCAAAAAAAGAATGATAGAAGCTCAAGTCAGGTACAGACGGCTACACATCCACCTATACATTTTCTGCACATGATGGTCTCGCGTTGTATTCTTTGAAATAACAAAATACAATCAACGAAAAAATATTGGTACAACATATTGATTGAAGTTGCCCAATCCAACTTTCTTGATTTAAAACGGCGCGGCGGTCCATTACATTATTCTAAATTTATACGAATATAATTTTTATATTCGGTAAATACGAATGTTGTTTGTTATATTTGATGGTATTGAGTGAATTTCCTTATTTTTCACATCACTATTACAGTAGTAGCAGTGCCACTATAACTACAAAACGAATGTAACCCGATAGTTCCGAATTTGAAATTTAGAGCAGCAAATCTTTTGCGTCGTTGTTCAATATTTTTCAACTGTAATTTGTAAACGTCCACGTTGATTTTCATATTCAATTTTTCTAACATATCAAGGTATCTCTATTTTTTACGCCAAGGGCATTTATTGCGTATTCTTATGAATTGTTTTGAGGAAATTTAAGGGGTTTTAAATTTGTCATCTCACGTCTTGTTTCCTTGTTCAACAATGTAAAATTTATTTATAAAATTCTGTTGGGCAACGTGTTGTACGTGACAAGCCCTGTCGTAATAAATTTGTCTTTATTTCGCATGTTCTTTAAGAGATCTGCAGTTGTGACGTGAAATATTTTACATCGGAACTGTTCGTGGTTCGGTATATTGGGTCTTCGTACCATACTATTGTTAATGGCATAAACAATTATCTTCAGCGCGGCTACAAAAATAGTTCCTCTTATTTTATCATCTTATCAAACAACGAAACGAATTAAATTTTGTTTCTTTTAATTTAAATATCATAAACAATAAACATTAAAGTTTAAAGCACATGACACGATCATAGTTTGAGGTTACACGTTTAAAAAATATTAACAGATTGAACAGCTGATTATATTACTAAGTCACATTAAGTGTGACATTTAAAAAAACTGGAATCCACACAAAAAATGCACACTCACATACAACCGGTTTTCGAATTAAAATTCAAGTTGATCAATACACAAATCAGTACGACTTTGAAATATAAAACAAAGAATTTGACTCTGGCAATACTCAGCTAAGTTAGCCATTCTTAACTTATTTAGATGAGTTTAACTCCAAATATCAATACTGAAATTTACTAATTATTACATAGTTTACAATCCATATGCCTAATTGTATACACACGTGATGAGACATGTTAAATAAATATATTATGTATATCTTATAATATTGAATTAAATTAGCATCGAAAACCTGCACAGAATAAATGTATAAGTTAGCATTATATATAGGTACATAAGATGGGATTTGGATATAAAATATTTAAAGCATCAGGCACAAGTACATTTAAATAGATTTAATTAGTGCTTGCAATCCACTTCATGATAAATTACAATTAGTTGATCTAGGAGATTTAAAAGGGACTAAGGCTATCACACTTAATTTCAGAGTATTCATTATAATTTTCATTATTGGTTATATTAGTTGTAGCGCAAAAGTCAGTAAAAATTAGAACTTGAGAGTAGCAATGAGACATTATGGTATAGCTTCTAATAATAAACTACTCCTTGATCTGGCAACCCTATAAAGAAAATATTGTGAAAGAGTATCTTAGTGTAACTTCAATGACACACAAAGAGTTAATATTAAAATAATCGGTTTCGAAACCACCAAGAAACCTTCATGGCTACAAAATGCACATTTGTAAACACAAGATTTGAATTTGTTTTTATCGACTGTTTCAAAAACAAAAGATATGTATTTGTGACAACTTGAAGTCTGTAATGAATAAATCAAGTCTTGATTAATTCAGAGGCACCATCAACAAAGTAGATTCATGATCCACCTTAATACTATTTTTGTATAGAGATTGCAAAACACTAAAGTCTAATTTCGCTTGTTCTATCAACAAATGTCAACTTTATCTACTTCGACAACTTCAAAAGAAATATTTGTCAAATGGGTTCCGAATCAACTTTGCTGATAGTACATTATCGAGCCCAAATAATAATAATCAATAACCCAATTATCCACTACAAAGTAATTATTAATTGCATTTTCTGGCTAGATTTTAAAATATGCCTAATTTGCCCATACATAAAAAGAGATTCACACAAATCATCCTAAATTAAAGTTAGGTAGATTTCATGTACTCCAGTTACAAATAACATACTACTGCATACTACATAATTGCTTTAATCCATAACTACCAGAGCCATTTCTCGGTAGTTCCCTACCTCTGTAGGGATCACAGAATATCTTCACTGTTCATTTATCTAATACTAACCCCGCCAAAGTTACTCAACTGTGCACATCCATCAATTTGCTCACCCATCTAACTTCCTCTCCCTCTCAATGATAAATTGCACTTTAAAACTCAAGGAATTTTCTACAAGTGTTAAATAACGTTTACTTTATTATTACTTCCTTAGCCCAACCCACGTCAATTTCAAAACTCGTAATTAGCAAGGTATCGTTATTTTTTATTCATGTGAAACATTTTTATGGGCTTTATAGGTTATTTTTTGCTACAAAACGTGATCTTTATTTATAAATTTGAAACAAAAAAGGGGCTATCATTATAAAAACGTTGCCTCAATTTAATAGGGTTTTTAAAAACACGTATAGATCGATTATGTAATACATTTCAGTCAAGGCAAAATTTATGTTGCATCAGAATATTGTATTAAGTTGTTTAGTCTCTTTATATGTATACGTTACGTATGAATCAGTCAAATAACGTTCTATTGAATCCGATGGTAACATAATGACATTTGAAACCACTATCTCTGACCCATGATGACGAAGCACGAACCAAACTGGTATACCCGAGGATGATACCAAAGGGAAGTTAAGAAAGAACACGAAATATCTGCAATGTCTTAAGAGTAAATGAGATAAGCATATTGCTCATCCCTCCTCTTTTTAAGAGGGAAGTGAGGACGGTGCGGTTGCAACGAAAGTAAAAGTGAACGCTTTTCTGTCTTAGGATTTATATTATGAAACGTCTCTTATTTTAAAACTTCTTATAATATTTTATATTGTGAGTTACACAATTAGGCTTTAATTTAAACAAGCTTCCGCCGGCGGCTCTGCCCGTAGGGTACGTAGATAAGAAGAAATTTAGGTTATAATGCTAAATTTGTTTAGTAGTTCTTGCGAGGAGGAGTTAGAAAACATTCATATGTTCAAACCTATATTCTCGATTTTTTGCATTTATAATAAATTAATAAATAAACCATAAAAACCGGCCAATGTTTTGCCAATAATACTCGTTAGAGGAAAACAAACATATTTTTGTGTAGTTAAGAGTATATAATATCATTGGTATAATCAGTACTTTTATAAGCCAATCGTTGTTGTTACCGGATACACGAAACCGCCATCGGGTCATGTCACAAGTCAAATAATCTGGTGCGAATATACCTACTGATAATATAATGTATTTAAACGATGTATACAGGAAATGATTTTGTACCAAAGCCGGTAGGTATATTAATTAGACCCTTTTAATGAATGTTGTGAAGCCGCAAGGCATCATTTATTAATGAATGATTAATGTCAGTCAATATTTTTGCTCAAGACGTGCTTGCTAGCACGATTTCGATTTAAATTACATATTTTTTTAAGGATTAAAATACTTACTATCTTACTTTGTCCAGACGATCTAATTGAAGCTGTTTGGGGTTTTAAATATGACTCATGAAGACTATTGACTAATACAGAAATAATATCATAATAATATATAATAAAACTGCCTCGATGGTCTTATGGTTAGCATATACGCCTCTCACCGTGAGGTCTCAAGTTCGATTCCCGGGTCGGGCAAAGTTTCAAGATTTGTGAACTTTCTGTGAGGAAATTCACAAAAGCATAAGAGAGGAATTGTGCCCGGTGGATGGCGATAGGCTCACCCTCTATCGCATGGGACCTAAACATAAGAGGCGAAGTGTGAACCCGCTACGCTATCGCTGTTTTTTTGCTTATTACAATCATTGGAGTATCAAAAAATATATATTTTAGGTTATTTTCTAGAACTTTTGTTCTTTACTTTACCTAATTCGTTACTCTCTACGTAACCTAAAGGTACACTGGTAGAAAATGCCTAAGGTATTAAGTCTACCAATGTACACTTTTGTATATACATATATAAATTATTAAAAAAAATAAATAAACATCTTGATATAACTAATTAATTATACCGCATTCAAATTCAAATTATATTATTTATCATCATTTCTGGCTTTTATTTTATTTATTAAACCATAATTCAAGGCACCGACTTCAACTACATAGTTTTTTTTTATAATCATCAAGACATTTAATGACGTCAGATATTCGGATACATACATAGCCTTTAATGCATGTACGCATCAAGTCGTAAATTGATAGCAATTTGCTCTTAAAGATAATCCTTAAAATTTATTAGATGGTTGCCGTCAATCGTATGGCGTAATCACAATCATGATAAATAATAATATTAAAAGATGAAGAAGACCGTCAATTTTTACAAAAACTGCATTTGGTGTGTTTTTTTGTTGTGCAATGTAAATATTGAATATCATAAAGCATTAGAACAATAAACACACTTTTTTTAAATTAATTATACCAATTCGAATTAAATAATAATCTTTAGGACAGGAAAACGTCTGTGGGTCAGCTAGTCTTGTCGCTTATAATAAATAGCGATAGCATAGACGACTATAAGCTCTAGAAATGAAATACAAAAATCTTCGATAAAATATATTTTTTTTGTTTCCCTAGATGAGTTTTTTTCTACGCAAAGTAAGAGGACCAAAGAGGAGTATAAATACAAGTTAATTAAATAATTATTTTAAAAAAAATATCGTCAAAATTAATTTTGCTTATTAATTAAGAATAAAAACCGGTTTCTACAGATAAATTTCCTTCTCATCTTGAGATATTATCTATAAATGAACCTGCACCATTGCCACGTATTTAACCTAATGATATCACATGCAAAATGAAACCAAGACCGCATAACTTACAGGGTGCTATTAGAAACCAGGATTCCCACTCATCCTAACATCCTGTACAAAATATCCTTAGTAATTTCTCTATTTTGCTAGGTATGCCTGCTCTTCGCTCACTTAAGTGGAAAAATACAGTTTTGCAACATCTCATTAGGTAATACACGATTATGTAAACAGCCTGTAATGTAGCATCTTTGCATCATGCTCTATAACCTGTGTGTATTATCCGAGAACCAGTCGCTATAAGGCGCTTAGTTTAGGAATATATTAAATTTTCTCACAGTACATTAGATTCCCCCTCTTTTAAGAGTACCGCCAACTCGCCTTGTTCATAAAAGCTTATATTAAATATAAGCAGATTAATGAACGAATGGAACCATTAATCACAAAATGTATAAACAAAGCATGTGCAAGTATGTAAAAAAGGTTATTTTATAGCTTTCTGTAAGTATTTACAACTAACTTATACATTACTATTGCATCCGACACCGTCCGCCATCCGTCATTGTATCTTTAACTTAAACATTACTATTGCCCGCGACTTCTTCCGCGAATCCGTTATGTTAACTAAGCTGCTGGTGCCTGGACCCCATGGTACCTGCGTTAAATTTGATGATTTTTGAATAACTGTAATTGTTTGTGAAGTACCTGATTTTCCCCCCTTTTTGAAATTTATTTAATTGCTGCTTCGTCCCTATTCTTCGTAGCGAAATGATACTTAGCCTTTATACACGATAGCTAAGCTTTTTATTGTTGCACAAATGGTTTTAATCGGTCCAGTAGTTCCGGCGCTTATCGGGTACAAACAAAGAAACTATCTTTCCTGTTTGTAATTATTGTAGATAACTTTAAGTTATGCTGAGACATAACCAGTACTTCTACGGTTAAAAAAGACATCTCCTGTTTATTTATAAAATAAGCATCCCCTTGAGCAATTTAGGAAGTTCCATCTATAACATTACACAAATCGTAGTGATCAAGAAAATTATATTTTATAGGGGTACAGTTATGGATAATTTTGCACAAACTCATGCAAATATTGCCGTTATTTTCCAAATTATCTGCTACTGCAATAAAACCTCTTTGATACCTACTGATACCTATCGCTTAATTTCAGCAGAACTGCATCAATCCCTAATTTCATAGCCTTTGGGTGATTCGATACGTAGTCTGTCATTACACGAAATCGAGGCGCAGAGCCTAGTATATTCGGTCGTGTGCTCGTGACTTAAAAAACGCATCGGGGAATTCGAGATGACGTCAGCACCGGCCTGACCGGTTCCTGAGCTTATAACAAGGACTGATATTACAAGTTTACGAGACAGGAGCCCACAATTCACTCCCACTTTTGTAACTCCTGTTAACTGCGGACTCGAACTTATTTCGGACGTTCTTCAAACTTTTTATGAGACGACAGAGGTTGCTTAGCTTGTAGTTTCTATAAGTCTAAATACTACTCAATAGTAAGTAGTAAGTACAGCTTCAACAATCTTGCAGATGCAAAGCCACATTAAAGACAGACAATATTTCATTTAATTGACAGCTCACTGATCTTCAGTCACCTAACCACAGCACAAAAGTACAAGCTAGATGTTTACTCTTCCAAGTTCTAAATTTTATTAGTATTACCGCCTACCGCTGCTTACTGTCTTTTTCTAAATAATAATTCTTCTTTTTCAGCACGGCGCGGCATCTGCAAATGAGGTCTATCAATGGAGATAATAGGCTCATCTGATTTCACGAGAACAAGACATTGTGTGAAATACACCTCCGCGTAACCATTCAGGGCAATAAGAAATGATTAAAAAAACATACAGGTACTGCTTCGCATAAAAGCTAATAAAAAAACTTGTGTCTATCTTACACGTCTGTTGCAAAAGATTGCAAAATATCTTAGTCACTGTACAAATACATTGTAAAAATGAAAAATAAATGATTTAAGAAAAAAAAACAATTGAGTGTTAAAAAAAAAACTCGCTTTTGCCGCGTTATTTGTATCAACTGTCAACAAACATTCTGGAGTCGTTATTTGAGTTATAAATATGACGAATAATAAATTTAACTAGTAAATGGTTTCTTGTTGATATTTCGTTCTGTTTGGTACTTTACAGTAAAATTATTTTTTATTTTATTGTAAAGTACCAAAAAAGTTAATTATAATATTAACTTTTTTTAAAGTAAATTGTACACAATGCAATGGTTCTTACTTACACTGATGCCATGTTGAGTGCACGGTTGGCGTAGTGGTTAAAGCGGTTTCCTCGCTGCTTTCAACTGCGCTGGTGTTGTGGGTTCGATCCCCACATGGAACAAATCTTTGTGTGATTCGCAAAGATTTGTTCTGACTCTGGGTGTACTCTGTGTGTATGAAATGTATGTTTGTTAACAACCCCGCGACACAAGAGTTATTCCTAGAGCGGGCGTCGTTTTAAAAAAAAATGTATTTTCAACACGAACAAATTTATTTATTTTTATTACCCCGAATATCGAAGTGTCATATTGCCCTAGCAATAGGACACTTCGGTATAACTCGGTATAATTCAATAGGAGACAAATAAAAGAAAATAAGAACCAAAGTAACCGACATAGCTCGCAAAATAAGCTCGCTGAAGTGGCAGTGGGCTGGTCACGTCTGCCGAAGGACCGACAGCCGCTGGAGCAAACGAGTCCTAGAATGGAGACCGCGACTCGGCAACCGTAAGGTAGGACGCCCCCCTGCCAGGTGGACTGACGACCTGAAAAAGGTCGCTGGAGGGGACTGGATGCAGAAGGCGCAGGACCGGGTGTTGTGGCGCAAATTGAGAGAGGCCTATGTCCAGCAGTGGACTGCGAAAGGCTAAATGATGAAAAGAAAATGGAGGAGACCATTGCCTACAATGGTCTCCTCCATTTTCTTTTATTTGTCTCTCCATATAGCATTTTCATCCCAGCCTTTCAGAAAGGTGTCCAAGTCATCGCGCCAACGTTTTTTTTGACCGGCCTCGGCAGCGTCGGCGGTTCTCCGGAGGCCATTCTATAGCGATTCTTAGCCACCTTTCTAGATAAATCCAACAAACATGCCCAGCCCTGTCCCACTTTAACCTAATATTATACGGAAATATTTTTTATTCACAAGGAGTCAAATGCTGTATCAATTCAAACGAAACTGTTCCTATCTTTTATACATATTTTATGTAAATATTAGTAAAAAACCTTGCATATCAGCATCGTATGTTTGTCGTTTGTGGCTTTAGGCTCAGTAACCCACCGAATCGGTTCAATTCTTATCAGCAGATAACCTCGACCTCTTCCCCTGCTTCTCAATACCGATAACACAAAAAACACACCCGTTATTGCAAAATAACTCTTATACCAAAGATCATAGAGTTTAATATTAATCGGAAGTAATGTTTGGGAATATTGTGCCCCTATCCCGTAGGTATATAACGATATCGACAGTACATAATATGCAGTGCCAAAGAGCATAAAAAATGGACATGATTTATTAATATGAGAAAACCAATGCCGCAAACGATCAAGGCTTCAATAAGTGGGTGGTGTGAGGTGTGACAGTGAAGTATTAAAATATTGTAGAGTTGTGATAGTCGTAACATGAAAATGTGAACGTATAAAACGTATATAACGTCAAAAAGTATTTTTTGACGCATAACTTTTAATTTTTTTTAGTTTTATTCTCTTTCAGTTGTACATAGTTAGGTTATGTCTGTTAAATAAATTTCCTTTTAGTAAATAATAAAAAAAAATGTGAACTTTCGTCAGCCGTTAAGTTAAGATGAACAATGAACGAGTTTATTCAAAGTCAAAGTTATTTATTCGCAAGAAAATTGGTACGACTTAGGTGTTATACCTATACATTTATAAAGGTTGTACACAATTTACCAGATCTGGCATGCAAATATTAGGGTACAGGAACAGGAACAGTAAAATTAAAAAAAAAACAATTACACAATTAAAAAACACAATTAAAATCTAACGTTGAAAAACTCATTAATAGAGTAAAAGCAATGTTGCACCAACCATGGCTTTAAAACCCTTCTCATTTTTACCAGGGGTCCATCCATATTTATTATTCGGTATTTCCATCATTATTTTGGTAGTTCCATCTACCAAAGCCACTCACAAGATTTTACCATTCGAAGCAAGTGCAAAAATCAGACGGTGTATCTCAGTTTGGTGCACGCACGCTTACAATTATCCCCGCGAGACTAAAAAAAATATTGGCGTCTCAAAATTATTTCCAAAGTATCAAACTCCTCCCACATATCCCAATTTTGCCCCATTTCCATCCGCCCAATCCTGTCCTAAGTCCATGAGAGTGTTGTTCAAGATCAACTGTTTCACTACCTTTCCTCTCAAATCCTGCTAAGCCCATGTCAGTCCGGCTTCAGACCAGGCCACAGTACTGTTATCGCACTGTTGAAATTCAATTCTCTTAAACTTCAATTCATGTAGATATTTAATGTTTTTTTACGAAGTACCGTGAATAATACTGTCTTAACGTAAATAACTCAATAGTATTTAGTAATTAGTAAATACGCTTTAATCACAAATGATTGCGAAATTTCATTTGTATGAGAAAATCATACTCTCCCTGGCCCTTGCACCTCGTGCATGAGCCGTGTCTACTACGCTGCGTCCAAAACATGTTGCAAAACGAACAATATTTGAACGATATCATTCAAACCTAACGGAATTGACCGAAACCAAGCGTTTTGATTGGCTAAAATAAACTTTTGTTTAGGTCTCAGGAGATACGGCTTTCATTTTTGTGTCGCATTTTCCAGACCGGAGTCAGTATACATTTCAAATACTTTTTATTAAATTCGTTTTGCTAATAAAAAATGTTGTAGCCTGCCAACTTATTAAGTTAAACGTGCTGAGGTTATCCAAGCGATATTCTTTAACAAGACACTTTATTTTTCTCTTATCTATCATATTACGAATTAACAAGAAACCGTCGATCACTACCTATGATAAACCATTACGTAGTGCTGTAATACTAAACATGTAGGAAGTTTCCGATTTCATTTCCCACTGCGATACAAATCGCACACTCAGCTGAAATAACAGTAAGATAGAGTTTACATACGAGCTTGGAACTTGTCTCTTAGTGATTTTGTACCGATTTTAAAAATGTGAGTTATGTAGCTAGAATTAGACTAGGAATTATAAGTTTCTACTAGCTTTACTAGGCGATGTAATTATGTCAATAGATTACTAAATCGATTTTAAAATGTTTTTGTGAGCTTACTGGCAGATAAGTAAAATATTTATTGACGTTTAGCAGCTGAGGCGTCTTTTTATCCGACTACCTCAAGGAGGGTTATTTTATGAAAATGTACCTATTTGTTCATATTTACACTTAGCTAATGTAAACTAGTCCTTATGCTAGGTTTTTTCGCCGTATTTTTATGTTGCATCTGCATTCTGCAGTTATTAAAGTACATGTTGGCGTGAAATTATATATCTTGATCTCGTCAATATAATATGCATACATCCATGCTAAATAACCGATAGTTTATTGTAATACACCTAATAATAATAATTACGCAAATTACGCGGGCTGTTAATAATATATAGATAGCCGTTATTATAGTAATTTAAAATGGATGGTAATTAGTTAAAATTAAATTATATATTGGAAATAACAGTTTAATATCCCTAGAATAATAATAGAGAACAGTAAAACAGGTAAAAAAAAACATGTGTTTCCATTTCCATCATTGTCTAATGTGGTCTTTGGAGTGATTTTATTTTAACAAACAATAAAGATTCTCATAATTATATGATTCTATGTTAGCAATTATTATATTAAATGAGATCCGTATTAATTTTCTAAACGTTTAATTAACACATAAAGGTAATGTTGATGCTTCCTTTCGAGAAAGATATTATATGTCATATTGTATAGGGCAACATGTCAAAAACGCTGCAAAATCCATATTGCATCCGACAGAAGCTGTGGTTCAATGTTGGTAGAACTCTTATTTACGAACTCCAGCACGAAAACAAGTTGTACCTTCTTTGACTACTGTGATCCGATTTGGTGGTGAGATTTGTCCCTGAAGAAGCATAATATTTGAGTGCTCTGATTGGCGCTTATTAAATCATTTATAATTACGAAATTAAAATTATAATCAACTCTAGTCACTCATTAGTATAAAATTACAAATTATAATTATTTATTATACATAATTCAATCAATCATTAGTACAAATACAAATGTCACAAAGTCCTTCTTGTACATGTTACGTGCTGCCTAAAACAGTGGTTTACAAACAGTCAGTCTAGTCTTTCAGTCTAGTGTTTCAGTCTACCATAAGGTGGACTACACGTCCGTTGAATAGATACATCGATAAAATGAGCGTCGTACTTTTGCAATATAATATGTTAGTGTCATAGAAATATATACTATAGAAATGGCTTGTCCGAACACATTGCCCTTCAAATTTGACATTATGAATAGCAGGATCAGTACGTAACGCCATCTGCATTGAACTACCATGTAAATGACTTTGCATTCACGCGATGTGAACCTTGTAAGGGCGTGATGAAATTTCGTTAGCATTTTTTTTGCCGAAGGTACAATAAAATTGTGATTCTTTCAATAGTGTAAAATATTTATTATTACAAAATTAAAAATACTCCTATTATAGTTATATTATTAAAAGAACAGTACATCACGGGAATTCTAAAAGTAGGTCATATTTTGTTTAAGGAATAAAATAAAATGTTTGTTTCGAGAAATATTTTTTTACTAGCTTCTGGTCGTAGCTCCGCCCACGTGGTATGTTTATAAATGACTAGCTGACCCGGCGAACTTCGTACCGCCTTAGCGTAAATTTGATGCACTACTTTATTTTGTATAAAAAGTAGCCTATATGTTAATCCAAGCTATAAGCTACATGTGTGCAAAATTTAATCAAAATCGATCCGGTAGTTTTTGCGTGAAAGAGTAACAAACATCCATACATCCATTCTTACAAACTTTCACATTTATAATATTAGTAAGGATTTAAGTACAAATGTAATTTGTACTTAAATCATTTGGTGAACATTTTCTATAATCCGTGAAAGGCCAAAAGATCATTGAACTTTTGTTACAAGCTTTTATTTAGTTTTTTCAATTCATCAACTTTAACAAAATTATAGACTATTCTTGACTATTAAAATTAGGTACTTACTTAAAAAAATTAAGTGTTTAGCTACTTTTGTTGCTGACTGTACATATATTATCTCTAGCGTTATAACAAGTTTACGCAATAACAGTACATTGCACAATGATATGACAATTCATAACAAATACTTTTTTAAATTACCAAAAATATTCTCTTGAACGCCCGCGGCATAGTTCAACTAAGCGCAGTTGCGCAGTTCCAAAGTCATGTCACGCGTATATTCACGATTAAGGAATATGGCGTCGGAACGAAAAATTTTAGCAAATAAAATTGATAAAATAATGTAAAGAGGTGGATATAATATGATATTTGTGACTTACCGGTGATATGTAATACCATAATCTTTTTTGTTGTGTCTAATTTGGTAGTTCGTACAACTTTTCAGTGCACAATTAGGCATTTTGTCGTGTTTGACCGCTCACGGAGGCAGCCAACCACAGTCAATTTCACTACGCGCTTTTTGTAGTCTCATTGACTCCAAAAAGGTTCAGTTCATTTATCGCGCGTTAGCCGTGTCCTTACTTTATACGTCAATGGTTAGTGTTCATTATTTTTTGTGGTATTTCGGAGAATAGCAAACTCGTTACCAAAGAAAAGAAACATTTCGCAGAAGATTTCCTTTAAGAGTCAGATATGTATTGGTCATCTACAAAAAGTTTAAAAAAGTAAACATCGCTGTTGGACTTTCACAGATCCTACATGAATCACCTTATACGTTTATCATGATTGTATTGTATGACAATCACAGGAAGATAGTATGGATATTTTCTTTACCGGGAAATACAGCTTAATAGTTGAGTCATTCATAAGTCTAGACATGCAATACATTCATTATTTCATTTGTTGATGGAGAACTTATAGTTTGTAGCACTCTTTTAAATAGTCTTGAATAGATAACATAATTAAAAAACAACATTTAGTTATAAGCAGAATGGAATAAATGGAATTTAGATACTTCACAATTTGATAAAGAATTGAAGAAGTCGGTAATAATTAAAAAAAAAAACGACTTGAATTACAAAAAAATCAATAAAAAGTAAGAAATACTTTAGTAATATTTAACGTTTGCCTCATCTGTGTAAAACTTGATATACTACATTTAAAGAATAAATATAATAATAAATAAATATTTCACAACTTACACACAACGCCATCTAGTCCCAAACTAAGCAGAGCTTGTACTATGGGTACTAGAATAACTGATACTAATAAATATATACTTTTCTTTTGTAAATACATACTTATTATACATAGAAACACCCAGACTAAGACAAACCCCCATGTTCATGCACACAAAGATTTGTCTTAAGTGGGAATCGAACCCGCGACCTCGGCGTCGCAGGCAGTGTACACTACCCACTCCGCCATCCGGTCGTCAAATTATCGCCGTACTCATAACCGTTGAGGAGTTGTACTCTCCAGCATCAGGTTAGCAACATGAAAGGCTGACTGCTAGATGCAAATACCCGAGTAGCTTTAGGTAATATACGAAAAACAATATAGAACCCTTTAAAATTTGAAGGTTGCCCTCGATGTCACTAGGACCCCAGCATCAGACCGTGACCTGATGAAAATTACAAGTATACAACATGACAAGTATACTCTTTCTAACAAAAAATAATTTCTAAAATCGGTCCAGGTCTTTGAGTAGGTATTTGGCGAACAAATATATAAAAAGAAAAAAAAAAGCAATCGAATTGAGAACCTCTTACTTTTTATTGAAGTCGGTTAACAAAATAGATTCAAAACAATTCAGCACTCCTTAATTATGATCAAATACTACTTTTCTTATATATTTTGAATATTTTACCTAAAACACACAGCAAAAACATTAAATGCTGAAATATTTTACCGTATCTATCCCCAAAGTAATCGTTGATCCATGACATGATGAATTTATCATATCATTGACTGCCTACACAAACAGACAGACACCCAAATCTGTTTAATAAACATGACGCGCCTCGTCAAGGACTGAATTGTGAATAACCTCCTTTTTTCGAACAAAATCACTCATGATAATACTGTTCATTTTTCACGCCTGCAGACGCATTTATTATTATTTATGTAGTTAGCTATACCTACCTAACCACGATGTGTTATTCTTATATGTGAATTATTTATTATTCGTCGAGTCGATGGCTGAGTCAAATTTTATTTTGACTTGCCATCGTGGTGAAAGGATTAGCCAATTCGCTTTGGAGAACTTGCGAATTGCCCAGGGTGCGCCGGACGTAGGGACACAGAATAAGAATACAGTAGAGAATCGTTGTGTACGTCACTCGGGGAGGCTCCTTTCATGCTAACTTAGCTTGCATTCACTAAAGTGTTTTGGGTTCTAGGTAATTTTTAATACATATTTAGCATATTAATACACCTACAGAAATTAATTGCTAAAATACTATGTATGAGGTCTGAATGAATAATGTCTTGATGCAGTGTGTCATGTCGCGTGCAGATTTAATAAGTGACTCAATTTGAGTACTCTGGTCTGCAATAAGTGAGTCAGTAAGATCTTTATAATTTCACCGAAATTATTAAACCACACGCAAAAGAGTACCTATATAGGAAAGCAGTAAGAACCAGAAACTATTTAATGACGAATAAGGAAAAGGGAGCAGTCTCTTTTACTTATTCGTCATTCGATAAAGGAACGACGGTATCATCTCCCAGAACTTGTCCACCCAAGAAGATCTTATCGTTCGCCCTGTCTATAAATATGCAATTCAGATGCATGAACATAAATGTGAAGTGCTAATTGCCTAAAAAATAGATGAAAAAATATTCGTAGAATAGAATAGACAATAGGAGTGCTAAAAAGTTATTAGAAAATCCGGTTAAGTGCGAGTTGGACTCGCGCACGAAAGGTTCTGTATCGTTATCTACAAAAACGACAGAAAATCATGTATGTTATTTTATTTTATTTTATGTTATATGGGACTTAAACTACCTTAAATATATATATTTTAAAATTTAATTATGTATTTTTAAAGTAAATTTATTACTCCATATTTAGTGAATATTTCAAGCGTCTACCTGTTACCGTTATCAATATCGAACTGAAACGAGCAAAAAATATAACTTTTGTATAGGAGCCCTCTTAAAATAATTATTATATTCGGTTTTTAGTATTTTTTGTTATAGCGGCAACAGTTGCATTTTCACAGATGATGTAAAATCATCTGTGAAAATTTCAAGTCTCAGTAAAAGGGGTACCATTTTACCCTTAGGGTACGGAACCCTAAAAAAGAGACAACATATCCGATGTTCGTTGACTAGGGACCAGTTTCTCCGATTCCTGGTAAAGTTTAAGATTTGAGTGATATTTAATTCACTGAACTTGCCAATAATTGTCTTTGGATCGGTCAAGTAATTTCCGAATAGGCAAACCAGGGTTAAAATGGGCCTAAACGCGAAATGGTAGCTTGAATAGAATAAAAAATCGTAACTGTGAAGTCATTTATATTCGCAATCAATGCGCAATGATTAGATACTACGCGATGATGCCACTCGTTTCCAATGTAATAAATTATTTGCGATTGCAGTTGCATATCGCAATATTTTCAATGCAGTGATTTGTTCCTCTTAGTTGCAAATTCGTTGCATGCTTGCATCTCTTGCACGCAAGTACGCAATTCATTATTGACAGATTTACTTTTTCTGGAAGTCATTGTTAAATAGAATTTCAGTGTAGATAATTCATTAGATATCCTCGCCTGATTTTGGATCAGAATGAGTGGTCGTGTTGCGAAACAAAAAAAGAATGATCAAAAACGGACCACTCAGTAAAAAAATATGCGTGGTCTAACATTAAAAATAAAAATAAAAATAAAAAAAATAAAAATATTTATGTATACACTGTCTTGAATACTCCTTCTTTTTTTTTGTCGATTAAAAATATCAAATAGATACAATTGTTACTAGGGCTTATTTTTACTACCGTAAGAATAATATCGACTAACTGCTTATCCATGCATTTTACATACCCTTTAGAATTACCGTGAATAAACTGTTGCCAGCAATACAAATATTATAACAACTGTTTAAAATTGAAGGAAAATGCTTCACACGTAAATAACTCCGCAACGATGTTTTCTTTAAAGAAATAAATGGTCTGCTTGTATTTTATACACGAAAACAAATCGTTTTTGGTATGGATTCGCAAGAACAAAGACTATGTTTTATCGGGATTAATATATCTTTTACTAGCTGACCGGCGAACTTCGTACCGCCTTAGCGTAAATTTGATGCAGTACTTTATTTTGTATAGCTGACCTATCTTATGTATGCGTACCTATTCAATTTGAACTGGAATCTATAATATCCCCCATATAAAAATGAATACTTTTTTTTTTTCTTTTTTTTTTTAATTTTTTTTGCCGTAACAACCTTGTACAGAGTATTAGAAAACTACAAAAAAAATATCAGCCAAATCGGTCGAGCCGTTTTCATGCCAAGTCGTGACAACGGAAAACGGGTTTCATTTTTATATATATGATGATGTCTAAGAAGGGGTTTTATGACTGTGGTCACGGAAGAAATGCCACCTGACTATCTTCATCTGCAATTTCCCAACTAGGTAAATTGCTCTTAAGTACATAAACAGCAATATTTTGCCTTCGGTACCAACATAACAGACAATACTAGTGTTTGCTTCAACATTTCTTTAAACAACAGTGAAAACCGGTGTTAAATAGTGTCAATGATATTATTAACAAAACATTTTATTATGCCTCGATGGTCTAGGGGTTAGCGTATGCAACTCTCGCCTCGAAGTGTCGGGTTCGATACCCGGACAAAGTGATATTTGTGAACTTTCCTTCAAAAATTCACAATAGCAGCACGGAGTTGGAATTGGATAGATGGCTAGCGGTGGATAGCAATAGGCTCACTTTCTATCCCATGGGACCTAAACATAACACCCTTCTCGGAAATATAGGCGTGATGTCATGTAAAATGTATGTAGGTTAGTGTTGCCCAGCAAGAGTCTTGCAAGTCTTGCAGTTACCTATAAGGCTATTGCTATTTATTAAAGTTTACTTCAGATCTTAGAAAAACTTATTAAAATAGGAACATTTTGAGCTTGAATTAACATAGCCATAGTAAATACCAACCAGATTAATAAATGTCTTAAGATCAACTGCCATATGGTTATCAACTGAGCTATATGCCGTTTCCCACGGGAGTAACTGTTTCTTAATAAACATTTACGTAATCAGTATAATGTATTCGTTTCCATTCTAAGCATTATGAAAATTATTTTATTCTTTGGATGGAACACCTGTACTCTGAAATTCGAAGATCGTAGTTCGTGTTCGTGGCTTGCAAGACTTGCAAGACTCTTGCTGGGCAACACTAATGTAGGTACACATGTATGTAATGTATTATTCGGTGTGACTCCTATAAACTCAGTTCAGGAAAGATAAAATTCTGCATATTCAGTTTATTAGTAATCTAGAAGAGTACCATAAGCCCAACAATTGTGAATGGTAAACGTGTCGACGACAGGAAACAGTATAAAAGCTTTACCGAGATTATTTTCACTCAAAGTTGCAAGCTAAATATGCTGCGAGTGTTCTGAGAAACTGCGGTGGTCGGTACAGCCGAAGCCCTTTGTTTTTCAACGTGACTTGCGTTTTAGATGCACGCAAATTAACTAAAAATAGACTATTTGTACGTAATACTATAAGTGCAAAAGTTCCACTGTGTGTTTTCGTCTTAAATTCAAATTCAAATTCAAATTCAAATCATTTATTTTCATAGGCCCCAGGAGGCGCTTGAACACGTCAAAATATTACAAACAAATGATATAAAAATAAATTATAAGTAAAACTAAATTATACTAATTACAATGATTTGAATAACCGGGGCTTAGATTAATTTTAATCCAACTGTTTAAAATCAGATTAAAATTAAAATCAAACTAAGTACCAGCTCCGATGGGTATTGCATTATGAGAAGAGCTGGTGAGAAACTCATGTGCACCATCTTTTCAAATGAAATGAATAATATACAATTATATTAATATATAATAATATATAACAATTACAACACATAAAAAGAGCAGTTCATTTCCAAATACTATTATCATTTATGTAGTCTAAAATACAGTAATAAGCTTTTTGAGATAATCTGATTTTTTGATTTTAAGGGGGAAGAATTGCTTAGCTGATTTTCGTACAAAAGTAATATGGGTTAAACTTTAATATTATATAGTATATAATATTGTATACTTTATTCTTATTATTGTTTTACTTAAACATACTTATGTAGTATGTTTAAGTAAAGTTATATCATGTAAAATAATATGTTTATTATGTGTGTTCAGTATATATTTTATTAGTATTATTAATAGTATAAGATTGTGAATTTATTTCAATATTTTTTCCTTATTTATGTACACTTGAATTTGCCCTTTTATGCATCAATTACTCCTGTTTTGCGCTATAAGGTATGCTGGGATAGAACTCAAAATTGTACAATAAAAAGTGTTAAACTAAACTATTGTAGAGGAACAGGGTGTGATGCTCCTCCACCACAAAGGGAGGATCCTCCGACCAGGCTCGGTGGTATTGCCTGGTGGACAGCTGTCCAACAGTAGTGTATTAGAAGTGGTATATATAGTCACTTGCTGTGAACATTTCGATATCGCGATTCAGCACTCGTCGAGATATGTCACGTGATTGGTTATGTGCGGATACCGCCACACTATTATATTTTTTTATCTATAGACAAATCATATCTAAAACACTAAAATACATGCTTGTTGGCGCCCACATTTCAAAATTATTACTTTATTTTTTCAGCTTTTGTGTAGCTTTATTAATGATTAAAACAATTTTGACAAAATTGCCACGACCTAATATTTTAGTGTTTAAGATATAATTTGTCTATAAAAATAGATAAACATTTAATAATATCAACGTTAAATCCATACTTCGTTAGTATGAAAACACGGCGCTCGGTATTCTATCCTTAGATCTCCCGACACCATATGAACGTCAAGCTTGAAGATATGCCATCTTATTTTATCTCATTTGGGCGTTCACTGTGTTTATTCGAGTAAGCAGGGCGTAGCTAATTATTGTCTTGGTTGTAGCTAGTGAACCTTCTGTTCCTCTTTTTTTTGTTGTAATATGAAATGAAATATTTTATTTGCCAAGAATATGGTACATTAAGATGGTACAATAGTATAAAGACTCTAGCATATTCAGCCATTAAACAGCATGCAAATATAATGGTAAGTAATAAAAGTAACAAACTGTAATCTTCTTATTACTAACAATTACTTATATCTAAAACACAACGAAATAACAGCAATTAAATTGAAATAACACTAAATACAAGGACAAATATAATTAATAAAATGAAAATAAAAATATATAAAAAATAACCAACCAAAACCAAAATAAACCATATAATAAAATGAAACTTAAACATAATTTTTAAATTTGTAAGATCGACAGGCATACTTTATAGGCATAGCTTCATAGCTATGTAAACAATATTGATGTTCTATTAAATAATATTAAGAAGAAAACTTTTTTATTTCTATTGGTGCTCCCACATTGCCGTTAGAAAATGTTTAGTAACGTTAGTAAACATTTGTTAGCAAACATTTAATCACAAATGTTAAAAAATGTTTTCATGTTAGAAAATGTTTAGTAACGTTAAGTTAACAAAATATAACAAAACAAATTATAACAAAATAAAACATATGTTTCCTTTTAGCGTTTGGCGCATCCAATTTTTTCTTCTTTTTTAAACAAAAATGAAAGCTATTCTAATGAGCAAATCCTCTCCTATTTTCGTGTAGACGCTCTCAGAACGCAAACCAAACTGCGAGCCAATACCAGATTTTAATGTTATAAATTGTTACTAAACATTAGTAAACATATTCTATTAGTGTAGGAGCACTTATAACATGTAATAGTTCCTAACAAAATGTAACAATTGACAACATTTGTGAGTAAATGTTTTTATGTTAGAAAATGTTTACAAACATTTTCTAACGGCAGTGTGGGAGCACCATATGAATGAAAGCACCACTTCTCTGCGTTTCACAACGTTCCGGCAGTTTGCTAAGTTATTTGAAAAATAAAATAGAAATGACAGCCTAGGCGTCTATGATTTTAATTTAATGCCCTTTACGTTGTCATTTATAACTGCCGTACTATAATTACATGGTTTAACTTTACCAGCAACAGTTAACATTCACCATAAATATCGCTAAAATACAAAATACACAATAGTGAATACAAGTTCCTGAACATAAAACATTCATATTATTAACTATTCCCAAATGAGTAGATATTACAAAAAGCATTAAAACAATCTAGCATATTGTTACTAAACTCATACAAATTAAAATGAATGGGTATGTGTATATAATTGAACTGTTGATGCATTTTAGTGGAAGAGCGACACCCTTGCTTCAAAAATAGCCCTTCTGAAGGGGAAAGGGAGATTGGCAACCCACTAATAACACTTACATGCGGGTACTTGGGAAACTTGCCCAGTTTTTTGTGGTGACCGTTGGCGCGGCGCGGGTATTCATAATTAACATATTGATTTCTCTATGATAAGAGAAGCTTGCGTTGTAAATTATAGCGTGAAATTATAGCTAAGTAGTCCACTTATGATGTAAAATAATGTTTTGCCATAGGTTTTTTACATTTTTAAGTTACTGATTGATAACTCTAGTTATAACGACACCTTTTATAATGGTACCTGTATAATTATATTTAATCGGTTAATTAGATTACATCACTTATTCATTTACTGACAATTATATTGCCAAATGCTACTAGATGATACGAGATAACAAAAGCCCTTAAGCTTCTTATTTGATTATTTGTATAGCATTTAGCTATGCTTAGCTATATATAACTATACTAAGAAACAGTTGAAAAATTATTAGGACTGACAGGCACCCGTTTTAACCACTAAGCTACGGTCTCATCTTGCCAGGACCTTAAATTTCTTACATGACGTTACATATACATAGTTAATAAATGTAGGTTCCTACCAAGATGAGACCGTCGCTTAGTGGTTGAAGCGTCTGCCCGATGCAGATGTCGCAGGTTCGGTTCGATCGCTGGTCCCAAACAAAATAAAATGTAGTGTAGTATACAAAGCCCACTTTTATCTACAAAATATAAAAATTGGGATGATTAATGATACTAATTTTGTCTCATGTTTGTCTGTAATTATAAGCACTATTTGAAAATAACTCGTACAGCGAATAGCAAACGTGTCTAAAGCTCGTTAAAAAAAGCTCTCCCCCAAAATAGCGAGCTTATCACATGTAATGTAGGAGTATTCGGTTCCCACACCATGTGGTAATCAGTTAGCTTCATAAAGGTCCTTAACGATATGTTTCAGTGACGGTTATGCCCCGTGATTATTTGGGGTTGCCCACCCTAAAATGAACCGCATTAAATCGGGAGAGGGAAATTATGCGGGTTCTCTATGAGTGGGCCAACAATATACTTTTTATTAAACAATGAAATTGACACATTCAATTTTGAAAGCTATTTGAATAGTATTAAGGTTCGGAGTTTAACGTGTGGATGGTATATTTTAGCAATCTGCTACTAATGGAGAAATCAAAACAGGGAAGATTGATGTCATGGGAAGTTAACGTGGGATTTTGATAGCTTTTGTTATTACTTTCCTAATTATATTTAAATTAAATTAATAAAAAAGTTTGTTACATGCGATAGCCTTGATGATTCTGCGGGTGTTATTTAGTAAGTTAGATGCCCAGATTGGTAAAAAATATGGTTGTCCTCGTTTTTGGTTTAAAAATTTTTGAAGGTACAGATTCTAAAAGACAAATTCAGCTTCGTAAATAGGCGTTCTTGCTCGAGCCCCAATTGTTCTTCGATATAGAAGCAATGACTAGATCTGTAATCTTTTGTTAATTTATTATAGTGCATTATATCATATTATATTGTTTATTCTGTAGCCATCGAAGGGCACACGCGAGAGCTGGTCATACTAGCTCCCCTGCAAATTAGTCAGTAGCAGTCACCATAGCCGAAATCGACTGGGAAGTAGATAGAGATAGTGCATCATCATATGTCGTTTACAAACAAACAAGCGTGTAAATTGGTCCTCCAGATAGTGAACCATAGGCCTATGAGCTTCCTACGTCAAAACACGAACCGCTTAATCCACACCTACCGTACGTAATCTACGTAATAATAATATGAGCGTTAATGACGTAAATTATATTGCAATCGTTACCTTCGTAATACAACACTTACGCAGTTCGTGTACACGTGGCTTTACATCAAGTTGTACATTTCCATTATAAGATGGTCTAGCGTTGTATAGACTTCGGGTGCAATGCAAGACCAGCTTCTACTGGGGAATGTATAGCTTGTTGTGTAGCCTTGATGGATGGCGACGTAATAATTCGGTTCGTTGTAGATTGCTTCCGTAATGTGTAATTGGTTTACGCGTCTATATTGTGTTGTAATTATTTGTAATAAACCTTCTCAAGTGCACGTGTAGGGTTATCGGACGTTGAGTCCTACCGAATTGGCATTCTTTAGTGTAACAAGCTGAAATTACTGGGATAGGAAGCATTGGGTAATAATTTTGTTTTTAATCTAACAAATTTAATTCAATTCAATTCAGTTCAATCATTTATTTATCAAATTTCTAAGTTATTATTACATTAAAATTATTATCATCACACTCATTAGTATAAAATAAAAATTATAATTATTTATTATATTATACATAATTCAATCAATATGTAATATGTAATTTTCATTATTAAATATTAAGTCACAAAGTCCTACTTGTTCATATTACGTGCTGCCTACAACAGTGGTTTACATACGAGCAGTCTAGTCTCAAATTGAAACCGTATTTTTCTCGAAAACTGGTGGGAATGGATTCTGTTACTGATTATGAACAATCGACTTTCAATCATAGTAATAAAATGTAGTAGATATTGGTTTGAGTGTTGGAGACACGGCTTTTTTACCGTCTCACCCTCTGGTTCCCTCGAATATTCGTGATTTCTGTAATCAAGCAATAACTATTCGATTGCAGCAGTTGTATAAATATTGGAACATAGCGATTAGACAATAGTTTGTACTTATTAAAGGGTTGGTATATAATCGCGGGGGTTATCGCAACGGTTTCTCACCCCTGGCGGGACAAAGGTTAACGTATTCGCTTATCTAGCTCATGCAGCTAACGAACAGGGTTGATCGCTCGGAACGCAATATGTCAAACGGTTTTAGGGTTCAACTAATAATATAATGTCGATGCCTGTCCATCTTTTCGTCGGCATTAAGGGTAGACTCCCGAGCGCCGTTTTCATACTAAAGTTATATGGGTTTTATAATTATTATTAAGATTTTATCTAATTCTATAGGCAAATCATATATCTAAAACACTAAAATGCATTTTGTTTGTGGCCATTATGTCCAAATTGGTTCAATCATTCATTGAGTTACAAACAGAAAAATAATAAATAATAATTTTCAAGAAATTAACGCCAATATATGATTTGTCTATAAAAATAGATAAAATCTTAATACTAATAATTTTATGGAATATAGAAAATAGCCAAACAATTGTTCTTCTTAACATTTTAGTATAGGAACAATGGAAATAAAATTTAGAGCGTAAAAAGTTTACCGACAGTACTGTTAATTGTAAATAAAAATTAAATGTGGTTGTATTTTATGGTTATCATCAGAAATGTTGTACTCGGTACTGCTCAAATTTTCAACCTATGGGTACCGTATCTTATTAATGTGAAACTGAAGTATAACATGGAGTCGGAATAATAATGAAAAAATTAAAACACCAATATAAAAAATGTGCTGCGTATTAATGCTTATAATTTAACGGAACCCTTGGTACGCAACTACTACTTATTACTGGTTAACTACTACTTAACCCTGGCTCAGTTAATTATTTTCTATTTACGAGCTAATAGTAATTATACAATAAATAAAAACAATACCGTTAATAACAAAGAGGTCAGGTATTATTTGTTATTTACTAAAGTTTCTTCACCGAAATTGTTTCACCTTCGTGATCAGCGTCAATAAACAAACAATAAGCTTTAAATAGGTACAACTGTATAAAAGGATACGTAATTAATATAATCTCGATCTACAAATAGTATAAAAACATAAGGATAAGAATCCACAAGTCAATAAAATCCGGTTTGCAAATATCAACCAGTGTACTCATACTGTTAGCAAAACATCAACTTCATTATGCAAATGGCGCTATTTGTGTTTTCGGGAACCTTGATCTTTCGCACCTTCCCTCGCTCGCACCCCTTCGTATAAAGTACGCCACCACTTACAAAAACAGCTCATCACAGAGTGCGTGTTTCAAGTGTCGATTTAAACTTTTTATTATGTTCAAATTTGCGTGTTATGTGGGACACGCGCTATGCACGCGACCCGCATGAGAATACCCATAGGGTGCTCTCTGAGAATTATTTATTATTTGCAAATGACTAATAGCTCGTACCACCAACGTTTTTGCTGCGCCGTAAAACAACTATAAACGTATGTCCCTTCGCGGATTGGTTATAACAACACTTTATTATACCACCAGTCCTCAAGACGAGACATAAAGTGCTGCCAATAACGTGCTATATTACACTTTAAAATTGTCTGCTGTCTCGCAATGACACTTTATTGAAGCCTTCGCGTGTATAATGACATGGACAATATTGTTACTTAGGCCTTTACACGCATACATTGGTCTAAAATTAGATGCAGTACCTACGACATAATAAAGAAGCACTTCTCATGAATCACAAGTCAACGGCCAGATAAAGCGCTGTCTCCGACTGTTTGTGTTGTAATTACGTAGCGCACGATTACATTGTCTTAGCTTGTTAACAGATATGAATTCGATAAATAGTCATTGGTGTTTTATCGTCCGACGACCCCTGGGACTGCTGCCAATCAAACCGACAACTATCGATAACGCAGTGTCGAATACATAAATTGCGAGATGAGGCCCTCATTTATATTTCACTTTATATTCATAAGGTGTTTAACACATGGACACCTTGATTTGCTCTTATTCTTGTACCAGTGAACTGATAAATATTGATCGTTTTGTCGTAAACACGGCCGGGACCAATCCTGTAGGCAGTGCTGGATTAGCCATATAGAAAGAGTAGCAAATGCTACGGGCCCCGCGAATTGGAGAGCCCCACGCTCCTAAGCCTGTCTGACCGTAAAAATAATAATATTTAAATAGTAGCGTAAAATATATTGCTTGTAAGAACAAATTTGTGTATGTTTTGTAAATACAGACTTGCCCATACTGACCGATAGAAATGAGCCAGCTTGTAGAGCATGATTTGCTTAAAGAACTAGATATGGAAAACGTTATATCTAAATTTGCCCACATTAAATAAAAAAAAGTTGTTTTATAATTAATTGTTAATAGTTATGTTTTATTTAATACCATAAACTTTAAAACCTAAAGCAGGCCAAAGGCCCAATAATATATAAAAATTATTGAAAGGCCCCCTGACAGATTTTGCTATAGGCCCCGCGCTGGTTTAATCCGGTACTGCCTGTAGGGGCATGTTTTTGCGCAAGATGCTAGCGGAAAGTTTTTGAATTACAAAACTGGAACGAGTTGTTTCGAAATCAGAACATCAGTCTCCTCGGCGTTAATATTCTTGCTTAACTGTATTTGTCCCGAGTGAAACCGCATCCAGAATCTGAATTTCACAATTTTCCTTGTAGAATGAGAACGCGCTAAATAAATGAGTAGGTACTATCTCTAACATCCGATTCGCAAGAAATCGTCAGTTATTTTATTACGTTTGTTCGTGCATTAACAGTGCGATAATTTGCAGTTATTTTTTGATTTAATTACGTTTGAATCGTAATTTCTGTAATCGTCCATATATGGCCAATGAATATCGGGATTGTATTAATTGTGTGGTAGGTAATCAAATTGTGTTGAGACGTTTGGTTGGGCAACTATTGGTAAAGTCGGCGAGCGATGACCGTCGAAGAGTACATGAGATGAGATTCTCTACGTGATCTCGTTAAGGAAATACAACTTAACTAATCATTTTTCCGCTTAAGCGATCGCATTAATTAAGTACCTGGTGGGAGATTAGGGACACGGCGTGTTCCCGGAGCGAGAGATTGAATGTCGTGCGGCTCTATTTTAACGAGAAACTTACCATACAAATTAGGCTGTCAATATGCTGACATGAAACATACCCACGCTAACGCAATTTATTTTTATCTTCATCGAAGGGGCAAGCTGAATTCAAGTCCTGGCGAGCCCACATCATTTTATATCCTGTTTTTGGAAACCATAAAAATAATTTAGAGGAACTAATTGGTACATTAGCGGAGAATGGGGCTCCCCTTTGGCGGGTCCGGTCTTTGCCAAAAAAGTAATAAGATCCCCTCCTACAGATATTTGTTCGACGATTAGGAGAATGCCTCCCTGATATTCTGATATGATAAAAGCGATAGCAAACGTGAATTAATTTAACAAATATAACAATTTAAATAAATACTAAGTATCTACAGTTTTTAAATAACTAGCTGGCAATCATTAGTACAATCAATAGGTACTCCCTTTTAGTGCTATTAAAATATATTATTTATTATTATTCAATAAAATGTCAAAAAAAACAACATTATTTCCTTCTGATAAACTATGATCAGGCATTTACTATTATCAAACTATGTTTTTAAAGTTTGATCAAGATCTTGATAACTTTGGTGCAAAAATACTAAATTAATCAATTTGTAGGCTAAGCAAGTACTAATAAACAATAGACTAATAACATCATACAGAAACAATTTGTTTTATGAGTACCTTTATACGATTATTAAGTCATTAGGCACAGTCCTTATGTTGTTTAGATTAAATCTAAATTACAATTATTCAACGACATATTCAAGTATTATGCGCAGTTTTCCAAGTATGAGTATTTTATATAATAATATTTTGTTAGGTCAATGACATCGAATTTTTAGCTAGTACCTGCCTATTTTTGTTCATGACACAACACTGTGATTCGTCGTCCGGTTTTTTCTCGATCACTTAAAATTTTTCTTTCCAGTTGATAGCGGCGAGACGACAGCTTACAACTGGAAAGGAAAATTCTTAACCACTACGCCATCCTGTGACAATATTCACTTTTCCGAAAGATCACATTGTGCCTTCTCTTCATGGCACTTGAGTCAACTCAACAATTAAACGTTGGTTTACTTTAAACAGCTGTTTGACTTCCTCATTTCGAAGAGGAAAGTTTCAATTAAACGTGGCGCAAGAGTTTCAGTTAACCACTGAACCAAGAATGAAGAACAAACGGATTTTTTATCTACTTCTTTTCCACAATTGTATTATTTGATCGTATTACTTTAAGGCAGTGAAAATGATATTTTGTGGAATTGTTAGTACCGTAAAGTAAAGTTTTTTTATTACAACAATAGAAACCAATCAGAGTTGTACTCTACCGTCTTTAGCAACGACTCGATCTGAATAAAAACGATTCTTTATAGTTTTTGCGGCGAAATAACAAATGTTTTTCGTTTTAAATCGCGAATGAGTTACAATAACTAGAGACTATGGGCACAGTATAAATATGTACAAATTTGTACATATTTATACTGTGCTATGGGTCTGGACGATTAGTCGGCGCTAGGCCGATCATTAGTTTCGGTAAAATTTAAATGCCGTAAAATAAAATAGGACCGTTACATCTTGATTTCTTTGTCACACAATCACATGCGGTATTTCAAAGCGGCACTAGTGATGTAGCACTTCGTATACTAGATTATTGCCATTTATATTACCGACCAGTCAGCGATTACAAAAGTGGCCGATTAGTCTTCACATCAAAAATAACAGGTTACATATATAATCCAAGATCAAACAATGACTAACTAAATCGCGAGGGAAATAAGTTTCAGTTTTCAGCTATTATACAAAGTAAGTCAAAATAAACGTTTTTCTTTCACGTCCAAATGTATCAAGCATAAAATTTCTGAGCAAGTATGAGCATATGAATGGACGCAAGTTAATTAAATGGCTCACAAAAGATCAAGGTTGCGGGTAGGTAGGAGATAAAAGTTTTTGTCGAGATTCGTGACCAAACTCGAATGATGACAAAAAACTCCGTGTAATTGTAAATAGGCCCAAGAAACGTAAAGTGGCATAGCGACATCGGAAATTATGTAACTAACCAATAATGGTACGAAAGGGTAAGTGGTAATACGCGAAATGCAAAAACTAACGTTCCAGCTAATGAGAGGAAACGTAAACTATCTTACAGTTACGCGATATTTCACGTTACGAGCGAGGTTGTTTGTTGTTAAATGTTAAATGATAAAGCTCGGTGTATTATGTATTGTTAGAGAGTTGTGACATTTTCTAAAAATCAGATGTAAAATATACAGATTCCAGAACAAAGCTGAGGAATAAATTCACCAAATACAATCCACGTTCATTACATCAATTTCAACAGCTCTTAATATTCAAAGCGGTAGCATTTAAATCTTCAATTTTATAGCTACGCTTTAAAAACTGTAACATCCATCTAAATAGGTGCGTCATACACTTAAATGCGTTGTAGCACAGCATTAAGGCACCTAAACACGCCTATACAATGTTTCGAGATACGGAACACTAAGTAAGAATAAAATTACTAAGCGCCCAAGGCCATCGCACATGCGGATATAACTAACTTAATATTCATTCGTTGTGTTGCCAGCCCACGAATGTACTAGTGTAGCATCGGCCGACAATTTGAGTCTTAAAAAAACTAAAGGTGATAGAGCTTCTATGATCGAGCTAAGAGTAGCCGTGAGGAAAAAGAGTAGTCAAAAATCAATTGTCATCCTTTACGGGTGTTCCTTATTACTATACCTGGTGAATGTAATGGTAATGGACTTACCACTAAGGCAATATCAATGATAATGATAATAATGTCTGCACGTGTGGTGTAGTGGTTTAAGCGGTCGCCTCGGCGCTCTCCACTGCACTGGTGTTGTGGGTTCGATCCCCACATGGCACAAATCTTTGTGTGATTCGCAATGATTTGTTCTGAGATTGGGTGTGCTTGCGTTAGTAAATGTGTGTATTTGGCCTTGTCATTGGGACCATTGGGTAGTCTAATTACTTCTCGCGTTCTATCTAATGTAAAAAATCCAAATTTATTTATTTATTTTATTTAAAGCATTAACAATTTTCATCCTACACAGGCAATTAACGAAATCATTAAAAGGCTTGCAGTTTGCTTGAAGGTTCACTTTTCTTTACTGTGACGGTTAATTATATGACCTTCTACATACCTTCCTTTTTCTTGAAATAGTCAATAATAATCGTTGGTGCTTACGCCGAAACTTAACGCTTTTTTTTCAAATTAAACCCAACTCTCAAGTAAATCTGATTGAATATCTACATTTCTGAAGGAAGTAATATAGTTTAAACCCAAATACTTACTAAGAGATTTGACTACCGGGTGGCGAAGTGGGTAGTGCATCGCCTTCGACGCCGAGATCGCGTGTTCGATTCCCGCTTAAGACAAATCCTTGTGTGCATGAACTTGGAGGTTCGTCTCTGTCGGGGAGTTTCTATGTATAATAAGTATTTATTTACAAAATAAAAGTATCTATGCATTAGTATCAGTTATTCTAGTACTTATAGTACAAGCTCTGCTTAGTTTGGGAATAGAGTGCGTTATGTGTATGGTGTGTGATATTTTATTATTTATTTATTTTATAAGAGATTTCAGGAAGAGTCAACGGTTAGAGATTTAAGAAAAGCTATAGGTTCATTATTAAGAAGACGCAGTACCGTCATCGAGCCGGCAAATAGGCGCCACACGTAATAAGCCTGACACAGAAAGGGACCTTATTATGTGATCATTTTGTACACGGAAAACACTTTCAATCTTGTACAGAGACTTGTACAACACAACATTATATCGTTATGCATAATCATATACACGGGAGTGTAAATCTGTCCTTTTGTTTGTTTTACGGGTTGACCGATCTAAAGGGTCTCTGGAGCTCCGTGCTTTCATACTAACTTAATATGGGCTTAACTTTAATATTATTTAGTTTATATCTATTTTCATAGACTAATCGTCATTTTGTATACATTGTTTTATTTATTTATTGAGTTTGATTGATAATATACTAGCTGAAAAAAATTAATAATATTTTTAATAAGTGGGCGCCCACAAACACGCGTTTTAGTGTTTTAGATATAATTTGTCTATAGTAAACATAAACATAAACATTTATTTTATTTCTCTCATAAAGGGATGTACAATTTAAACAAATTATTGGTGATGGCCGAAGCCTAGCCAGCGCTGACACTGCCCCACTTGCAACCGTAGTTCAATAAAATGAGTTAAAAAACTTACTTTTGTATGGAAAACAGCCAATCAATTGTTTCCCATAAAGAAAATTATTAACTGTTAAATGAGCTATCTGAACACATTACATTTGCTGGCAGACGATGAATGTAATATGACAACCATTGATATAGGATCTTTTGCAGACTGATCCCCGGATCTTCATACTGATTACCCCATAACATTTCCTCTCTATTCTCCTCCAGATCTAATAAGAATAACACAGTAAATCAAATTGAAGTTTTTTTTTAATGTCAAAATAATAATGATTTTTTTTGGTTATTTGCACGATACCTATGCCTTAACGGGATATAAACCCACCCACACGCCCACCACTGTGACTCCTGTGACGCCAGGATCTACAGCGGTAACCAACTGAAAAAACCAACCGTGCATGACACACGGGCAATCCCAGGGAGAGTTAATATTGTCTTGGAACCCGCAACGAATTTAATCAGAAGTATATAGTTGGAGTTGGAAAGTATGTATCTTTACTTCCCTCTAAAGCAAAGCGGGAGACTGAGTTATAATGCCAAATATAGACAAAGTGTCTATATGGAAAGAGTGTATAATATAATACCTCTGCCTATGGATATTTTTGTCGGTCTGTCTGACTGTCTTTTTTTAATCTTTGTTTTAACCTTCTAAACGGCTGGACCGATTTTGATAAAAATTTAGGTGCAGGTAATTGATTACAATGCGCGTAGGCACTTTTAATTATTCTTTTTTATTATAATTATGATGTATCTACCTCGTAGATGAAACCACGGGAGAAATATAGTTTGTTTGTTTGATAACGCTAATCTCGGGCACTACTGATTGGATTTTAATAATTATTTTAATCAAGCATTAATAGTCTAACCTTTAAAAAAAGGTTTAAAAATAATTTGCATTACGCTAATCTCCACGGGAGCAAAACAGATAGGTTTATTTATTTATTTATTTATTTATTTATTCATTATATCTTATAAGCTAACAGACAACTCATTTAACTCACCCGTGCGTTAAACTTTTCTGTTTTGCTCCCGTGGAGTTCGTCACAAAGCCCGGGTTCAGCTACTACGTAATACAACGAATTCCACGCGGGAAAAGACGTGGGCAAACTTTTCTCTATTCTAAATTCCCCATACCCCCTTCTTACCTGACACCATATTTCCAATATCTCTGCTCCAACCATGACAGAAACTTACGTTCTTCAAACAATCTTCTCCTCCTCTGTCCCTCTCACACTTCTGGATTTCTCAGCTCCTCTTTCTTTGTCCAGTCTGTCCTTTTATGGAATGTGCTACCTCTTGAAATCAGGATGTCCACAAACCGTTATGCGTTCAAGGTTAAGGTCCGTGATCTGCTATTTGCCGAATTTGCGGAATCATCTCATCATTGTTAGTATTATATGTAATATGTATAAGTATATTGTATATGTATATTAGGTATTTCAATTATGTATATATTGGATATGTTTATGTATGATTTATATTTTCATATATTATATATTTGTTATTTGTGTAATTATATGTATGTGTTAAATACTCATCATTATTTTATTATTTTATTCATCTTTTAATTAAAACTTCCTCTTTTGCACCTACTACCCCACTCTCAGCATCACCCAAAGGTTGACTGGTAGAGAATGCTTATGGCATTAAGTCCGCCTATGTGCGATATTGTACATGAAGTTTTAAAATAAAATAAAAATAAAAATAAAAGCTAGTGTACATATACGGGGTTGATGCGACATAGCGACATTTATTGAAACCACAGCTTCTATACATGGTAAGTATCAATTTCCACCGGATAAAAATTCTCTGGCGAAAAAAAAAAAATCACGTTCTCCGAACAATTTGAACATTGCGATCGTGCAATTTGTTCGGAAGACGTGGATTTTTTTTTTCGCCAGAGAATTTTTTATCCGGTGGAAATGCATACTGCCCATGTATAGAAGCTGTGGTTTCAATAAATGTCGCTATGTCGCATCCACCCTGTATATCTATACCCTATATATATATACGGGTTATTGGGTAAGTCGACCTAGATCCGTTAAGAGGTGGTAGTTCCCATCATTTCTGACTGATCTGACTATGAAACACCCCACCCTAAACCTAACCGTTTTCGAGATATTGGACTTAGAAGGTTTTTTTAAAAAATATCCCGATTTCTTAACTATAGCCTATTTTTTTTGTATCCTATGCCTTTTATTTTTTTTTAATTCTGATTTTTGTGTGCCAGATAAGTTTGTTTATAATTCTCAACCCAAAAAGTGCAAGTATCTGAACCAATGGGATCGTAGTAGACGATTGATACCGTAAAAAAGTAATTAATTTGAAAAAAAAAATTGTTTCTTTTAGTAATATTTAAAAAAAAATCTATGGCGTTAGTTCTGCAGATGTTTTAAATAATATCTACGTTCCATTAGCTATCCAACAAGGTATCACAAGCTAGGGTCTTATCACAATTCATAGAAAAAAAATCGATAAAAGGCTCCCAGGTAGTAAAAAAAAACAATGGTACTTAAGATTAAACTTCTCTTTTGGGCCAGGAAACGAAATAAAACAATACAAATAATTATTAAACAACATTTATTTAAATTTATAAATCTTGTTCTACATGGCCGCCTCTGTTTCGCACACACACTCTCATTCGGTGTCTTAGTCCGCTTTTAACTACTACAGTCGTTAAGTCTCTTCGAATTTCGTCAGCAGCCTCAATAATCTTCTGTCTTAATATGTCAATAGTTTCAATTGGATTATTCTCATTGTAGACTAATGTCTTCATGTGTCCCCACACATAAAAAATTAATTGGGCCCTTCTTTCTACCTGATAATTTAAACGGAGAATTTTACGAACATTTTCTAAGAGAAGAGTTACCAAATTTATTAGAGGATTTACCCCTAAATCTGATTAGAAACATGAAGTTCCAACACGACGGTTGCCCTGCACATTACAGAAGAGGGGTCAGGGAATGGCTAGACAACGAGTATCCTAATAGGTGGATCGGAAGAGGTGGACCCATACCGTGGCCAGCAAGAAGTCCTGACCTGACTCCCATGGATTTTTATGTTCGGGGACACATGAAGACATTAGTCTACAATGAGAATAATCCAATTGAAACTATTGACATATTAAGACAGAAGATTATTGAGGCTGCTGACGAAATTCGAAGAGACTTAACGACTGTAGTAGTTAAAAGCGGACTAAGACACCGAATGAGAGTGTGTGTGCGAAACAGAGGCGGCCATGTAGAACAAGATTTATAAATTTAAATAAATGTTGTTTAATAATTATTTGTATTGTTTTATTTCGTTTCCTGGCCCAAAAGAGAAGTTTAATCTTAAGTACCATTGTTTTTTTTTACTACCTGGGAGCCTTTTATCGATTTTTTTTCTATGAATTGTGATAAGACCCTAGCTTGTGATACCTTGTTGGATAGCTAATGGAACGTAGATATTATTTAAAACATCTGCAGAACTAACGCCATAGATTTTTTTTTAAATATTACTAAAAGAAACAATTTTTTTTTTCAAATTAATTACTTTTTTACGGTATCAATCGTCTACTACGATCCCATTGGTTCAGATACTTGCACTTTTTGGGTTGAGAATTATAAACAAACTTATCTGGCACACAAAAATCAGAATTAAAAAAAAATAAAAGGCATAGGATACAAAAAAAATAGGCTATAGTTAAGAAATCGGGATATTTTTTAAAAAAACCTTCTAAGTCCAATATCTCGAAAACGGTTAGGTTTAGGGTGGGGTGTTTCATAGTCAGATCAGTCAGAAATGATGGGAAATACCACCTCTTAACGGATCTAGGTCGACTTACCCAATAACCCTGTATATACTTATAATATATACAGGTAAAGCCTCACAAAAGCTACTCAACATTCCTACCCCCATTTCGTGCAGTGTGGCGGCAATAAATTAACAGCTCGGCATCGGTACGCCAGACCTAAGCTACCAATTTGCATTTAAAAACAATTTTTACGTAATCTAAACTCATATTGGGTCGAATTAGCCTAATTAAAATGAGTATCATCGCCACTAACTAACTCAAAGATACGTGTTTTTTTCGGGATGCTTGAGGTTACAAACGACAAGCGTATGCTGTACTCTTAACCTCCTGCTAGGTTGTAAGTGATGTAAAGGAACGGGTGTGATATTCCTCCACCACAAAGGGAGGATTCATCCACCAGGCTCGGTGGTATTGCCTAGTAGTGTTTTGGAAGTAGTTTATATGTATATGTACCTGCTTTGAAAGCTTCGCTATCGCGATTCAGCGCTTTGACATTTCTGACTTATTGTGTCATGCGTCACTTGTTGACGTCGTTAATGTCATCCGTCATATATTGTGTGCGGATACCGCCACAAGTGACACTAACATTTTACTAGCATAATCAAGAGGTTTTAGTACTCAAATCAAACCCTTTTCCGCCCGAGCAGATAACACAATTCATAAATTGTCTAGCTTTAGAGACACACTACTTCCACACACAGTTTAAATGCCGAGCAACGGAGTCATTAAAGTAGGTAATACAGATAATTTTTCAATTTTATTAAAACAATTGCACACGAATACTTCCTACGCAAGTGATACCGGCATAAAAATCCACAACTCGGGACGATCAAACCAGCATATTTACTACTAAGTATACTGCATTCCGTAACACATAATTACGTGTCGCGATCGAGAACACAATTGCACACTGACACACAACGCGAAAAAAAACGCATAACTTCACACGATGTTACCAATAGTTAAGAGTTATCGAATGAAGTTCCGCTTGATCAATTAGTGAGGCAATTACTCCTTACTCACGCCATGTATATACCAAAATACTTGTTCTTTTTGTGGGTCCACTAATTTGACTGTTGTAAGCACCTTGGTCACGTCTAACGAAATAAACTGAAGCCATGAACTAAATGAACAACTGAATGACATTTTAACTGATATAAAATAGTAACTGGGCTATGTCCGTTCATAATAATTTCTTAGTGTCATCTAACAGTTTTACAACAATTTCGAAACATTGTTCCGTCTTTTGTTACACATCTTGAAAGTTGAGGCATAACTTGAAATCTAATAAAGCTACCTTTCATTCCATTCCATCCAGTAGAACCAGAGATATGGGCTATAAATAAAGTCGAGTGGAGCTGCGGGCAAAAGCTAGTAACTTACAAAGTTATGATGAATATCGGCCACAAATAACAGTAACTGCCATCGCGAAGCCCCGTTCTATAATTAATAGCGACGCTTCACTTTTCAAAGCTGTAAATGCAAGAACGACTTACAGTTACCAGTTTAAAATAAAGCACTTCCTTAATTAGATAATAATGTAATTAGCAAGTATTAAACGTCTTACATCATGATGATTATCGACCTGTATCTGTCTGCATTGAATGGAGTAATAAATTAAATAATAATTATTATTATCGGCAATAATTAAATGTCGCGTTACGTCATCACAATCAAATAATAAAGTTGGTTTGAGTTTTCTGCACTAAAATTGTAGAGGCTGTGTGGTAAATGTCTTACAACTTCCTATTGTGTGTGTAAGTGTGTAAGTAAGGCAGTGGCGTAGTGTTGAGTTATTATCTAACAGTGAAAGTGCGAGTGTGTGCGGCGAGCGGTGACGTAACACGCCAGTGCGCGGGCGCCGCCGGCCGCGCTCGACTCGACTGCTTCCACTCTCACTGCCTACGATTGATGCTGATTTTCAAGTAAACAACTAGGAAGTTCCAGGTGAACTGGATATTTATTAATTCCGTATTAAGTTTAAAGCCTGCTTTATAAGGAAATGCGTGAAATAACTACCTTTACTTACGGTCGATGATGTTTAGATAAGCGGTGGGCGCGTTGAATTCTTTTGACTGGCACGTTGGCACGGTTATATAATGCTTTGTATTATTTACATAATGCGCTCGATGTTCCAATACCTATTGTATTTTGACTTTAAATACTTTATGGTTATTGTTATGCAGTTGTTGTAATACTCTCGATATCAGTCTCCTTTTAAACAATACCATATTATTTCGTCTCATTCATTAGGTACCGACATTCAGTTTTAAATATATACACATAATGACTAATTTGTAATGAATTCATATTATATATCTCAATGCTTGTCTTTCTTTCGTTGTCTTAATTATTTCAAGTTATATTTATTTCTTTAAACGCTTCTTAAAAAAAATATGGTTGTCACTGTCTCGCGTGATATATGAGTAAGTATAGTAATACGTAAAGCTCTTATTAACAAAATCTCCTTCACCAAACATATTCACCAATATTAATGCATTATTTAAAAGTTCAATCCATAATGCTGAATTTTTTTTTGGTAACAAATTATGCTTTTAATTATTATTAATCACGTTTGTCTATTAAATTTATTTATTTTATCCCTAGTCTTTAAAAATTATTGTAAATTGATTTATGGTTATGAAAATGAATATTGTTGGGACAAGGCTTTGGGTGTCCACGTCGACCTCCGTGGGTCTATAAGAAAATGAAATATATGAAAATTACTAAGCCTACTAAGCCTGTATAAACTAAGCTCTGGCTTTACAGCAAAAAGTACAAGACAGAAATAGCTGGGTCAGCGGAGCGTAGCCATTAAAATTGGGCTGTGCGTGGCGTGGCTCCAGTCCAGTGCGCAGGAGAGTGCCAGTCATCTACCCTAAGACCTTGACGACCGGACCCACTCTTATATAACGGCAGGTAGCTACTGAATCTGGTGGTAGAGCTCTTGTGAATGTGCTCGAGGGCGGCAGCACGGCCGTGTGACCTTTAACCTGCCGCCAATCAGTAGTGCTTCCATTACTGTGTTCCGGTATGGTGGTGAGATCAGGCCCTGAAATTACTGGCACATGAGGCATAACACCGTAGTCCTCAGCTGCAGCGACGCATCTATAATCTGCTTTTGTGGATTGTTGATGTCAATGGGCTGTACTTCACTTACCATCAGGTGGACTACACGTTCGTTCGCAGTGGGGGTCGTATAAAAATAAAAAAAAATCTTAAGTAGGTCCTAATAAACGAGCAACTATTCACTTGCGCTAAACAGCTTTGCATGGATTAAAAAGTAAAAATCTCGCTATATTTTTTCAATTTCTTAATATTAGATCTTAGTTTTCGCTTACCATCAGGCAATTCTCAATAGCAGCACGGAGTTGTAATGGTGGTCGGTCGATGGCGATAGCCTTACCTTCTAGGATATGGGACCTAAACATAACAGGTGAAATGTGGTTGTTATACTTCTCTGCTACACCACACCCTTCTGGGTAATATATTATTATGTTTTTACTAAACAACGTCCACCATCGGTAATCCATTTAAGTAACCACGCCTTTTTGTACCAAACTTTTACAAAATTCTAATTCAAATTCAAATCATTTATTTTCATAGGCCCCAGGAGGCGCTAGAACACGTCAAAACATTACAAAAAATGATATAAAATAAATAATAAATAATACTAAATTATACTAATTACAATGATTTGAATAACCGGGGCTTAGATTAATTTTAATCAAACTGTTTAAATTCAAATTAAAATCAATCCAAGTACCAGCTCCGATGGGTATTTCATTATGAGAAGAGCTGGTGAGAAACTCATGTGCACCATCTTTTAAAATGAAAACTATAACAATAAGTAGGTATACATAATAAAAGTCACATAAGAAGAGCAATTCATTTCCAAATACTATTATCATTTATGTAGTCCGAAATACTGTAGTAAGCTTTTTGACATAATCTAATTTTAACATATTTTTTAAATTTACCTATCGATAATTCTATTGCGTCTAAAGGAAGTTTATTGTAAAAGCGTATACATTGACCTGGAAACGAGTTAGAGATTTTATGGAGCATAGTAGTGGGCACAGCGAGTTTGTTTTTGTTCCATTTAATTTATGGAGATCACTATATTTCTTAAATTTCGTTTGATTTTTGTGAACGTACATTAAATTTTCATAAATGTATTGAGAATGTAACGTCATATGTATCTCTTTAAATTTATTTCTAAGTGTCTCCTTGGGACTCATCATATAGATAGCTCGAATAGCTCGTTTCTGGAGCACAAACATTGAATCTATATCCGCGGCACTACCCCAAAGCAATAAACCATATGACATTATACTGTGAAAATAGCTAAAATAAACTAAACGCGCAGGAAACTTCTGAGCTTCTGGGCGGAGTTAGGCTGGCTATGTTAGCCAGGACTATCCACGCACAATGGACCAAATGAGAGTCTAAGTGCGGAAAAACGAGTCCACTTTCCATTCCATTCTTTTTTTTTTTTTTTTTTTTTTTTTTTTTTTTTCGAGGGGGGAAATCTTCAACAAGATACCTTGCCGCAAGGAAAAGGGTGCGACGAGGGTATGTGAGGTTGCCGGGACTCCGACGACTCACTAAAACCCCCCTCGGTGTCCGGCCTCGATGCGTGTCGAGGGGCTCCGGGATGTCTTACAGAACTCTCCGGTGCCCCTCTGCATATCGCCAATAGCACGTTCCCGGGGCGACTTTCTCGCCCGGTCTGCCCGCGGTTCGCGACGGCACATGACACTGTGTGCCGTCGCCCGTCTCTGAGTCCGTGTGCTGGCCAGCTAGAGCCCTCTCTCTAACCGGCCACGGACCCAGGAGGTCCCCTGCGCAACAGGGGATACCGCAAAACCCCTTACGGGGCAGGCAGCGCAGAGCGGCGATTGCCACCGCCTCGCTGCCGCCCTCTCCGAGCGGGATCGGACCTCTCGCGATCTCGCTCGGCCGCCTCCTTCTGGACCATTACTTCCATTCCATTCTATTCCAACTAAACGCGCAGTGTCGACATCGGTCAGTTAACGAATTGTAATTGTACAATTTGCCATATTAAAGACATCAACGCGTCTAGTAGCCATTTTATATCCACAAATATTTTCTTTTTACCTACCAAGGAGTTACTTCTTTTTCTTCATCTTTTCGTGGCAATGGCATACTATTCATATTGTTTTGGACAAATAGAGGCAACTTCAACCGCATTTTTTGTAGCTTGCATGAGATTTTTGCTGGTACAGGTAAATAAAAATAAGGGGCAGGTTAGCAGGTGTGCCATATTGTTGATGGAGGTGCTTGATTTGATAGTAGTTGTGTTTATATATCCCTACTTGACCAGTCTGGCTAGTGTTACACTGTTACAAGCGCGAGATAGATTTTATCGCATTTTTGTCATATTCTTGTACGAGGAAACCTGACCAAAACATGACAAAATCTATCTCACGCTCGCATGCGAGCTCTACAGGTTTCAATCGTTCAAAACGTTACTGAAAAAGTATTAACAACCATTAAGTGTGTGTAAATTACTCCTTATCTACCTTTGTTAGCAAAAGTATTTAAATAATTATCCTCTTTCAGTAAATTTATTTCTATTTCTTGTAGACTTGAGTAGGTCATTAATTTTGTTTCATTGGCGTTACTATTGAAAAAAGTTTATTATCAGCATTCGTTTATTTAAGGTTTTTAAAACATCGTTTAGATATAGAATTGTTGTATGTCTTTTAAATTTAATTTACCTAACTGTAAAATATATGGTGAATGAAGATTTACACAATTATCTAGTACTTACTCTCCTGTTTATTTAATACTTTGCAGAACAGTGCTGCGGAAGGAACTTCGGTATTATTTAACTATGTCATTTATAATGGTTTTAGTATTCATCTTACCATCGTGTATTTTATTGCATTATTAATGACTAATTAATATACCTAGGCTGCTAGTGTTACGGCTGTCCTTTTGTAGAACTTGTTCTGAAAGCTCCTCAAAGTTTATACATACGACTAAACATCAACTATATGCGACATACATATGAATACTATAATTTGAATACTCAGAAAAAATGCATTAGAGCAATGTGTAAACTTCGACACACCGAGTCATGTAAGCCATATTTTATATAACTTAAGATACTAACATTACCATCCCTTTATATCTATCACAGTGCAATACTAGCTAGGAATAATCTTGATAATTATGTTAAAATGAGATCCAAACGTAATAACGGTAGACTTGTAGAAATAACTCGAAATACTACATTATACAGCAAAAGTATATTCTGCATGGCTCCGAAGATTTACAACGCCATTCCGCAATGTATCAAAAGTATTGAACAATTTAATTTATTTAGGCATAATTTAAAGGCGTTACTTATTGAAAAGGCTTATTATAATTTAATTTATTTAGGCATAATTTAAAGGCGTTACTTATTGAAAAGGCTTATTATAATATTCAAGATTTTTTATGTGATAAGTCTTTTTGAACAATAACTAATTATTATTATTATTTTAAGTATTTAATATTGTTAATGTTTAGATTTAGATTTATGTTATGTTTTATAAGCCTGTTTTAGAGTGTTAGTTTGTATTATTATTATTATTAGTTTTACTTTTAACCAAGTTTTTTTACATTTTACTTTTAAAAATGACACAAAAATTTTGCATGCCTTTAATAGGCAAGATATGGATAGAAACTATGTAATATTTACCTATATACCACCTTTGTTACCCATATTTTGCAAATAAAAATTTTTGATTTTGATTTTGATTTTGATACATTACCAACAGATGATAATCTCGCATTGCAGAGACTTCCCGTGCAATGCAAGACCAACTATACTGGAAATATAGCTTCATGTGTAACCGTGTGTAGATTATTATCATACACAGGTATTTACCTAATAATATCGTCAATATATCTCCGTGTCAACAATCATCTCAGTCCGTTTAACGTAACATCACGCCTACACAAACTAGAAGGGTGTGGCATAGGTGTACAACACCCACATTTCACCCGTAATGTTTAGGTTCCATACGATAAGGGGTAAGCCTATCTCCATCCACCAGGCACAATTCCAACTCCGTGCTGCTATTTTAAATTTCCTGACGAAAAGTTCACAAATAGAACTTTGCCCGGCCCGCGAAATGAACCCAAGACCTCGTGGTGACAGGTGCATACGATAACCACTAGACCATCGAGGCAATTATAATGTCATATTATAAGTCTTAACCGCAGGGTAACAACTAGAAATCTGTCGTGACGTCACAAGCCAGCAGATTATTCAACCTAACATTTGTATAGGATGAGGAATCTTAACAAAAACTACAATTATGTATTGTATAAGTTTTAGAAAAGGCGGTCGTGTGCTCGGCCCACATTGTGCTCGAATCTTATATGAATTAGAATAAGGTACGGATGACTCACTCAAGTAAATTTATTTCGATTGCTGGTATTGGTATTGAAAAATAGTGACCAAACTAACATTATGTATGTATCATTAAATAATAATATCGTATGCTCTACTTGAATGCTTTTTAACACAATGCGAATCACGTAGCAAAATTTAACTAAATCTCGATAAACAAAATGGTGATCCCTTGAGGCTTTTTTTAAAAAAAGGTGTAGGTACTTATTAGTAATTGGTAACTTATAAATTAAAGTTGAAAAAAATTAAAATCCTGTAAGTCTTGCACCCACACTTCTAGGATCTAAGTTTCTGTGCCTGCACTTGAACCAAATTAGCTATGGACACTAGTATTATTGGTTGTAACGTAAACACACATTGTCATCGTGATTGAGTAGCTTTAAGAAATAGCCCATGTTAAAAGTAATGCAAATTCAATACAAATATGAGGAAAGAAAAATACATCTTAATGTTCAAATTTTACTTGCTCATTATATTTGCCGAGGTCATCCGACAAAGAACTAAAGTAACCGACATAGCTCGAAAAATAAGCTCGCTTAAGTGGCAATGGGCTGGTCACGTTTGCCGAAGGACCGACAGCCGTTGGAGCAAACGAGTCCTGGAGTGGAGACCGCGACTCGGCAATCATAAGGTAGGACGCCCCCCTGCCAGGTGGACTGACGACCTGAAGAAGGTCGCTGGAGGGGACAGGATGCGGAAGGCGCAGGACTGGATATTGTGGTGCAAATTGGGAGAGGCCTATGTCCAGCAGTGAATTACGAATGGCTCAATGATGACGATATTTGCCATCTGTACCTATAATACTCTAAGTTTCTAACTTTGACATTTGAAATGTCACAGGCGCAAGCGCTCGCGATGACCTCACTTCGATGTTACATCTTGACATTTAAGCATCTACGTATAAGCACCTTTTATTTGTTTTATATATCATACAGCCAATCTTGAATAACTTACGCAGTAACTTATGCTTAGTGTAGCCACACACACACAATATTACATTATTAATATGGAGCTTATACAAGACAATATTATTGCGTGTGTGTGGCTAGCATTAGAATAAAGGCTAAAGTTTTATGTATGATCAAGAAAATTATGATGTGAGATATTCTATCGTTAGTTATTTATTACAAGTTGTAAACATAGCTTTATTTATGCCTAAAAAGTTGTGTGGTGGCAAACCTGTTGGTTGTATAGATGTCAATTTCTTAGTACATGAATAGAGTTGCAACAAACGAGGAAGTAGGCTAGTTACACTAACTTGCCTAGATATATAATCTGTGGAAAGTACAGTGCTTGATCTATTGTGTTCCGGTTGTAAGCATACTTCTTACGTGAACAAATTAATTATTTTGTGTAAGTATTTCTGAAACTCTAAATTTGAATAAACATGGGAACAGTTGATCAATATATAAATATTAAATGACAAAAATATTATCATACACTACTTCGAGATACTTACATGAAGATATTAATAGGTCTTAAATTCAGTTAAAACAAAAGAAAGTTAATACAAGTAAATGTTGATGACCTTGAAAATCATAAGGCACAAAACCATAACCCACACAAACAGTATTACAATTCAATAGTTATGTCACAAAGTCAAAGTACATCACTAAGGCGCTAAGGTCAAAGTTACGTATATAGTATACGTCAGTCGAGTTTTACCATTTCAATATACCGGAACCACTGGAACACTGGAAAACATGGCACATATTTAAACAGTATCCGATTTTGATTATTTTTATAGCATTTAGCTATGCTTAGCAACTTATACTAAGAAACAGTTGAAAAAGATATGGGACCGGCAGGATTTGAACCTGCGACCTTACTGCACACCGGGCAGTCGCTCTTAGCCATCCAGCTACGGTCGCCTCTTACCGGCACCCTAAATTTCTCAACTGTATGATACGTCATTTCGTGACGTCACGTTCATCCATTTGTTCCTATCTTAGGTAGGATACAGTATCCGATTAATATTATTAAAACCGACGTGAGGTGAGGACATTATTATTGAGAATATGGGTTACTCACGTTACTTTAGCCGGGATATGCCGACTAGTTTCGAATCTAGTACGTAGATTCATCAACTGGGCTATTATTCGCCGCGTGACGTTTCGCACCGAGAGACGTCGCGCGGAGGCGACGACATGCAAATAAAAGCCCAGTTGATGAATCTACGTACTAGATTCGTAACTAGTCGGCATATCCCGGCTAAAGTAACGTGAGTAACCCGTATTCTCAATAATAGTATCCGATTATGCAATATGTTGACATTACCTGTCATGTGTTAGCTCATAAAAGCAAAACTATAAACTGAACAAAGTAAAAACAATAATTACGACTAGTAAAAAGTAGAACACTAATGGTTCTAAGGTCAAGTTACGTAGACAATTACTATGTCACGCTTAGTTACCATTTCAATATACCGGAAGACTGGGAAACACTGAAGACAAGCAAATATCCGATTATGTAATTTATTGTCATGGTGTTAGGTCATAAAAGAAGAAATATATAAACTGAAAAGTAAAAGAAGAAAAATAAGACAAAGAAGTCGATGTAGATCACCAGGCGCAAGTTACTTATGTCAGGCTGTACCGGCAGAACGGAAAACACTAAAATACCGAAGATAAGCAAACCCGATTATGTCAATAACATTACCTGTAATGTGTCAGCTCATAAACTGAACAAGGTAAAAGCCATAATTATGACAATACAAAAGTCGCAATGTAGTAAATGTTTCAAAGTAGATCACCAAAGGCGCTAAGGTTAGGTTACGTATGTCAGGCTGTACCGGAAGGCTGGGCAATACTAAAAGACCGAAGATAAGCAGATCCGATTATGCAATATGTTGTCATGTGTTGTTGACGCAACGTTGTTTTCGTGTCGGTAAGTGTGTCGGCCATTTCGGTCAACCGGTGGCCCACTGCCGAGTGACATAACCGAGCTTCCGCCACCGCTCAGTGAAAGGTAACTTAACTTGCATAAAGTGTTAGGGTTGGCTGTGGTATCGGGCTTAAACATAAAATTGTATTTCATTTTGTTTTATTGTGCTGTATGAAAAGGGAAAGAAGATCTTTGGTAAAAGTATCCTACGATGCACAATAAGGCTTTGTCTTCACACATTATAGCCAGCAAGTGTAACGAAGTAGATTTAAAGTGGTTCCGCTTTTTACTTTGAAGTGACATGACATGTGTACTTTATTGATCTTTAGGAAAAAGATTCCTAAAGAGCAGTTTTCCTGTTCTCTTATCGTTTCTACTCTACCGTTTTAATTTAGATGAAAGCCAAGTTTTGTCAGTTTGTATAATTCTATGTTTGTAAGCAACAAATCATAGGGTAATAATAATTCATAGCTTGGGTAACCGTACCTACTGAGACGCGACTCGGACCAATGATTGAGCTTTTTATACTTAGTATAATAGTCAACAACTCGAACTTATCTTTCGTCAGTTTAAAGACTCGACGCTCAAAAAGTCCGAGAGGAGATCCTAAAGGTTAAGCCTAAAGGATATAACCAACGTTAATCAATACAATAGTTATTTATGGTACAAGTGAGAAAAAGTTTATATTTCTGTTGTGAGTGCCAATTTTAAATCTTGAGCTTGCGAAGTAGTCTTGAATTAAATCACGAGCGTAGCGAGTGATTCTAATAAAGACTACTTCGCAAGTGAGAAATTTAAGAGGTCACGAACTGGAAATTAAATTTTTCTTACGCGTTACATACAAAACTTTTCACCTCTTCCAGTGAGAAAATATTAAGATTTAAATAAACTCGTACTCGATTGCTTAACTTTAGAGAATACCGATTCAGAATGCGTTTTAGCGCCTTCTGAAAGTCGCCACTTATTAAATATGTCGTATGCTTTCAAAAACTTCTCCCGTGATTTTTCTGGTAAAAAGCAAACTTCTGTGTACTAGCTTCTAACTTGCTTCTACTAGCAAGTTGTTTCAACTATTCTGAAGTTCCACAAAGTTCTTTATCACTTGATTCACTTTTTTTTTTGTTAAAAATTGTAGTCAACAATTAAACATAAACTGAAAAGAATTTAAAGTTCCCTGCGATGAATGACACTGACACAGACACACTTTTTTTTTAAGAATACGTTTGGAAGTTTGTTCCTTAACATTTATGTATAGAGTCTAATATTAAATACTTTATTTTTATTAAATTTAATGGTTAATCACGAATATTAAAATACTAAATAAGCGTGTATTAATGTAATTTAAAATAATTAAAACGTATCGTTTGTAGTTTTTTAATAAAATTGATGTCAAACAACACAGCCACCATGTAGGTTATAACCTACATGGTGGCTGTTTTGTTTTTATTAGCGCCTATTCATTGGAAGGATTTAGTGTTTCGAAATTTAAATCACTTTGCCTCACTAGTGAGTAATAAGCGTTATTACTCACTGAATTCTCGCACGCAAACGATCTTTTTCGTGCTGGTATGGTGAAAATAAATATAATTGAAGTGTCTGTTTTTAATGTCAAAATAACAATGTTCCTTCCAGTTGATATAGTTATTTGCACGATACCTATGCCCAAAATACAGTGTTTAAAATTTTTGACTGTCTGTCTGTCGGTTTGTCTGTCTGCCTGTCCGTCTGTATCAGCTAATCTTGTAAACTGCAGGACCGATTTTGATTCAATTCAATTCAATTCAATTTATTTAATTTGTGAAACACCGGTGGATACAGTTGTTATTACAAATAAATAGGTACATTCCCATGTTCCGCCCATACAGGCATACAAAGTTTTCCCTCAAGGGTTCTTAAATTATAATAAAACATTAATCAAATAAAGAGTAAAATCATGCAGTCATAATAATAATGTAAATTCAAAAATAATTGTAGATAATAGTAGTAACATGTCAAGAAGTTTAGAAAATATCCTATTAAAATGTCAATAAATTAGCATAAATGTGAACAAAAATAATGTCAATAAATTAGTTTATTTAATAATATTGATCAACAACAAATAGGAGGAACATAAATATATTGGTATAAGAATAAATTGTATTTAATTAAAATCGATCATTTAAATATTCATTGACAGAATAATAAGCTTTGCCATTCAATAACTGAAAAAGTTTATTTTTAAATTCATTTATAGTCTTGCTTACCTTTATTTGGTCGGACAACTTATTATATACCTTTGGTGCCATCGCATAAACACTTCTGTAAGAAAAGGCAGTTTTATAAAATGTTAGATGCTGAACTGTCTACAAGGCACGTAATATAGACTACTTTTATTGATGTACCTATCACGCAGACGAAAACGCGGCAGAAAGTTAGTTTATTTGTTTTATAGAGCTTATCTCGGGTACTACAGCTTTGATTTTAATAATTATTGTTGTGCTTGATAGTCTCAAAAAGGTTTTAAAATACTTTGCATTACGCTAAACTCCACGGGAGTGGAGCAGTAAGATAGATAGATGGAAAGATAAAAACTTTATTTGTGCATAAGACATAGGAAATACATTTTGTACGAAAGTTTCAATTACAATATATGCACAAAGGGCGGCCTTATCGCTTAACGCGATTTCTTCCAGGCAACCTTTGGATGGACATTAGTGTAAAAGATTTACAGAAGGTAAGATGTACAGTAAGGTTTAACGCGGGTCAAAGCGCGGGAGCAGCTACCACTTAATACACCGAATTCCACGCGGACGAAGTCGCGGCCAAAAGATATACAATTATAAAATCGTTATGGCGATAAAGCGATATAATTTATATTCAAACTAACGGACTGTCTATAAAATATCCAGTCAATTACTGGAAATAAATGGAAAACTCGTTTTCGCATTGTAATGCTGTGTCGCAACGACTAGTCCTTGTGTAGACTAGTTGCGAACCAGACACTTATCGCAGTAAACTGGGCTTGTAATTTGTAACCAGCCTAATATTGTCATTCGAAATCGCAGTAGGTACTAAATGTAACGAAACCAGCAAAACTGCTGCTTGGAATCATTCTTTATACAAGTAATCGAGACAAAACTTCAAACCACACACAGCTTTTTAGTACTATTCATCTATACATACAGAAAATCACGCCTTTATCCAACGGGGGTAGGCAGAGACGATGGATTGCAATGTGCTAATTGTTGTAAATGTTTATTCAAGAAGAGAAAATTTGTGAGTGACACTTATGACAAATACAATTTTAAATATCAAAAACATTATTCTTAATGGCCAGTACAATCACCGATTAGAACCTACAACATCCTCCCCTTAATCGGAAATGTTGCGCTCAATATTATTAATCAACAAAGTGTACATGAACTTATCGAGCTAACTGTACTTTACAGAGTCATATAAAATGTATCATCAGTGTCATAAAAACAACGTAAAAATACTATTCTAGTTAAAAACAAACAAAAAACACAACATATACCTAAGTTACAATACAAACAAGAAAAAATAAATAAATACAGGAATGAAAAAACTTAGGATATAATTAAGCCTATTTCAGCCACGCAACGTTGGTGCTTGCATCGATTCAAGCCCTTAGTTAGAATATCTGCTAACATCATATTGCTTGGCAAATATGACAGCTTAATTTTGTTGCTTTCAACTAGCTCTCGTATGAAATGATATCGGACGTCAATGTGCTTTGTCCGATTGTGATGCACGGGGTTTTGTGCTAACTTCTGCGCACTTTGATTATCATTACAAAGACTTACTATTGAAAACTCACCTGTAATTTCAGCAATTAAGCGCTGTAAGTATACTGCTTCCTTTGAAGCACTTGTCAATGCCATGTATTCGGCTTCTGTTGATGACAAGGCGACTGTAGGCTGTTTTTTACACTCCCACGACACAGGTGCATCCGCTAATTTGAAAATAAAACCAGTGTATGATCTCCTATCGTCACCATTGGCCCAGTCGGCATCAACAAAACCACGTAAAGGCTCTCCAGTCTTTTTAAAAGTAAGACAATAGTCTAACGTACCTTTTAAATACTGTAGGACGCGTTTAGCAGCAGTCCAGTGTACTTGCTTAGGATTCCTATTAAATTGGCTCAAAAAACTTATAGTGAACAATATATCAGGCCTAGTATTAATTGCTAAGAACATTAGACAACCAATCAAATTTTGGTAAGGAACATTTCCCGCTAATTCCGTCTCTGAGTGCCAGTCAATGCTAACATCCATTGGAGTAGACACTGCTTTACACTCCGACATATTAAATCGGTTTAAAGTTTCAACAATGTAGCGTTTTTGATTAACTTTGACGCTGTTATCTCCTACAGAAATATGTTAGCCTAGGCAGTAACTTAATACACCTAAATCTTTTAAGCTAAAATATTTCGCAAGACCGTTTTTCAAGTATGATAACTCGGCATCTTTGTCATAAGCTAATATTACATCATCTACATATATTGCTACTATAGCAATACTATTAGAACTCTTTTTTAAATATATGCAGGGTTCAGACTTCAATCTATTATAGCCCAAATCAGAAAGTACCTCATCAAATCGCTTATTCCATGCTCTGGCAGCTTGCTTGAGACCGTAAAGTGATTTATTTAATCTACACACTTTAGTCTCCTCACCTTCGGCTATAAAACCAGCAGGTTGTGCCATATAAACCTTCTCTTCTAGTTTCCCATACAGAAAAGCTGTATCAATATCTAAATGATGCATTTTTAAATTGTGCTCAGTTGCTATCGCAATTAAAATTCTCAGAGACGAGTAGCGAACAACTGGAGAAAATGTTTCCTCATAATCTATTCCATAACTTTGATGAAAGCCTTTTGCGACTAAACGTGCTTTATATCTATTTATTTTACCTTCAGAATCACGTTTTAACTTGAAGACCCACTTACACGGTATAACTTTTTGACCAGTATTCTCTACTAAAGTCCAAGTACCGTTGGTCATCAAAGATTTGTACTCATCTTCCATCGCAGCTATCCATCTAGCCTTGTCAGGACGTGAGACAGCATCGGAATAAGAAATAGGTTCATCATTTAACTCACCGGAATGCATCACAGAACAGCAAACAGAACAACGATAATTAGTTGAAGGATTTCTATCTCTTAAATTGTACCTCCGAACTGATTCTGTTTCCGCAGGTAATTCCTGATCCTCGACTGGTAAAATATCAGTAACAGGGAGAGGAGTAGGAACTTCAATCTGTAAATTATTATCAGGATTATTACTAGAAGAAGGTTGAGGACTTTGCACCTGTAAATTGTTATCATTAGAAAAGACAATAATATCGTTCTGATGTGAAGATGATTCAGACGATTCATCATTAACTTCAGGATTCGAAAAAGAATTTTCTAAAAATACTACATCCCGCCCTTTAATACATTTTCTAATATTGGTAGGATCTCGAAATCTATAAGATTTGTTGTCATCGCAATAGCCAACGAATATGTACTGTTTTGCTTTCGGATCTAATTTTTGACGATTACAAGACGATACATGTACGTATGCTCGACAACCAAATATACGTAAATGAGAAATGTTTGGTTTTCTATTGTACCAAAGCTCATAGGGTGTGCGATTTTCTAGAGCTCTATGAGGACATCTATTTTTAAGATAAGTGGCAGTACCTATGGCTTCTTGCCAGAAAGCTTTTGGTAGACCACTGTCCTGTAACATACACCTTGCCTTCTCAACTAGAGACCGATTAGTTCTTTCTGCGACTCCATTGGATTCAGGACAATGCGGTACAGTAGTCTGGTGTTTGATACCTTTTGAAGCCAAATACTCCTTAAACTCGCCATTTACATACTCACCCCCGTTATCGGTACGTAAGTTGCGAATTTTATGCGAGGTTACTCTCTCAACATAAGCTTCAAATTCAATGAACTTTTTTCTAACATCCGCCTTAGAGCGTATAAAATAAGAAAAAATCATTCTAGAAAAATCGTCTACGAAAATAAGTAAATATTTGTTATTTTCTAAAGACATAACATCAAAAGGACCACATACATCTGGATGTATAACTTCTAAAATAGAAGTACCTTTTTTGTACTCAATTGTTTTAAAAGGTTTTCTAATTTGTTTACCTTCTATACAAGAAATACAAGGGTTTTTATCAATAGAAATAAAATCAATACCTGTTGCTTTTCCACGACGTAGATGTTCCAAGGCGACACGGCAGAGATGTCCAAGTCTACGATGCCACAAACTAGATGAAGTTGATGCATCATCGGATTTAGACATCATAACGCATTCCGGGCGAATAGGAACATGATCGAGCCTATACAAGCCTCCAATGTTGCGAGTGGCGTGACCTACTGCTTTACCAACTATCTTAACATTATCATAATTGTACATAGAACAACCATTTCTATCAAAAACAAATGTTATACCCTTATCAACCGCCTTACTAACGGATACTAAGTTCGTACTTAATTCCGGGACAAATAGGACTTCTTTAATACTGTTGAGCTTCAATTTTTCATCAGTTTTAAGCAAAACATCTCCAATTCCAGCTGAATTGACCTTTCTATTATTTGCCAGAGTTATATCCTTAACTTCTAACGTAGTGTCGAAATTACTTAGCCACTCTTTATTGCATATCATATGTGTAGAGGCGCCAGAATCAACGTACCAGTCATTATGACTTAACGTACCTCCTACACCAAGTGCTGAGATAAGTGTAGACTCATTTTTACATTTTTGCTGAGAATCCTTGCCTTTCTTATCCTTGTCTTGTTTTCCTCTTCTCTGAGGACAATTTGGACTCTTGTGACCAGGCTCTCTGCACTTATAGCAAATTATAGGCTTCGTTACAGCTTTATACGACTTGACCATTGCAAGTGCTGACTCCTTCGATTCACGTTTAGTGTTCTCGTTTAATAACTTTCGTTTTACTAATTCTGATGTTACTTCGATATTAGAATTCTCCAAAGCCATTACAAGAGGATCAAAATCTGATGTCAAACCTCCAAGTAAAATTGCACCAATAGATAAATCATCAATCTTTCTCCCAATATCTGCTAAATCCTGTGCAGTACTGGTTACAGCATTAATGTATTCTTCTATGGAAGAAAAATTCTGTAACTCATATCTGTACAGTTTACGTTCTAAAGCCAATCTTCTACATATACCTCTATCTTCGTATGCATTAGATAAAGTATCCCATACCTCTTTGGCTGTTCTGCAGGCACGTACATGGGTTATTGCACCACCTTCTAGGGTTAAACACATTTTTGTCATAGCCTTCAGATCACTGTTTTCTCTTTGGCTGACTGGTGTACTATTGTTTTCGTCATAGCCAACAATAGCCGACCACAAATTCTCATGCATTAAGTACATGCGCATCTTAAACTTCCAATTTGGATATCCATCCTTCCCATGTAAACTTTTAATGGTAAGTAAGGAAGCTCCCGAGGAACCCGTACCTGAATTAGACGCATGACCATTATCACCCATCGACATTTTTGTATTTTACCTATTTATACATTTATGCACGACGAATATTTTGTATTTTCATCTATTTATACATGAATACATAAACATTAACTTTATTTTAGGAATTGCCCATAACCATTTGTTGTAAATGTTTATTCAAGAAGAGAAAATTTGTGAGTGACACTTATGACAAATACAATTTTAAATATCAAAAACATTATTCTTAATGGCCAGTACAATCACCGATTAGAACCTACAACACTAATATCCTCACATATTTTTTTTGCTTCCCCAACATTCATATATCTCGTCATACCTGCTCGTTTACTAAATACTTGTTCAATCTGATTGTAAGTGGCAGCTTACAATTCATGCATATCCTCAATCCACAAAATTGTGATTCATGGCTAGATCTGTTGATAATAAACGGCCTAATTTCACCACCAAAGCGGTGACGGTAGTGTTAGCTCCCCTAAGCTCAGCAAGATCTTCTACCTCTGTACCATGGTGTAAAATGTTAACACTAAATCTAATCTCACAATTACATCGGTAAATTGATTTTATTCACGAAAAGCAAGTAATTTTCCGGTGTTTAAAGAAATGTTAAGCAAACTGAGTGAAAAGAAAGCCTATCAATTGATAAGGGAAACTCGGATGGTAAGATTTGTGGGATTTGGCGCCAGTAAATATACATAGGACACGCGTTGGGTTTCAATATTTAGAAAGCCAAGATTAACGAACGTACGTATTGTAAGTACAAACATATTAATATTCTGCTACATGCTTTTGTTTAATCTAATTGTGTAAATACCTCGACTGAGGTAATCAATCAGTTAGCAAAGACTGTCGCATTGCATTACTTTGAAAATTAAAAACCATTTAAAGATGCATGTTAGAAAAGCGATTGACCTATTTGCTACATTATTTGAAATAGCAGTTGTATTTAGGTACACTCTAGACAGGATTCGCAAAACAGAGATAATGCCGAAAGTTTATTTAAAGGAATACAGAAAAAAAATTAAGAGCTTTTTCAGGGATGGATTCGCTTCGCTTTCGATCAAATCAAATCAAATCAAATCAAATCATTTATTTCCATGGGCCCCAAGGGGCGCTTGAACACGTCAAAACAAACATCAAAACACAAAAAATATAAAATTAAAATAAAACTTAGCTAACTAAATTATAATACTTATTGTAATAAAATGATTTGACACCGGAGCTTAGATTGACTTTAATTCAACTTAGAGAATTGAATTAAAATCAATCCAAGTACCAGCTCCGATGGGTATTGCATCATGAGAAGAGCTGGTGAGAAACTCATGTGCACCATCTTTTCAAATAATTCATACAATATTTGTTTGTTTTTTGACAATAATTCTATGTGTAAGTTATAGCAACCAAAACAACATTATAGCTAAATATGGTTATAAAGAGAAATAAACTTAATTAGAGAAATGCAATTTAATTATTATAAATAAATCCATAGTATATAAGGTTGCAATATCTTACACTTCAAGCAGAAAATAAAGGAGTAAAAACAATGTGTGTATACTACTGTATATATAAGGGTTTTAGAACAGGCCTACACATAAAAAACATTTAAAATATACTAATAACAAAAACTATTTACACTACAAAATATAAAAATTAAAAAAAATCTCGCTCTTTCACATATTTATATGTGTATGTTAAAGCAATAAAAGTGCCTATCACTTGTCTGTCCAGTCTCTAATAATGTTGATACCTTGATATTGTTCCCAAAGTAAACGTCAAATAAACTTATTCACATTGACGTGTCTGCTATTAATAGTTAGTTAAGCAGAAGTGGAGACTTGTCTTGGCAATAATTAACGTGTTCGAGCATTGACTTGGGATGGCGGAGGAATACCAAACGCAGGCTGATTGGCAATGAGCTATGGCTCCTGTGACACGCATCTCAATGCTCACTGACAATTTGTCTCACAAGTACGTAGATAAACTTTCAATAGGCACATAACAAAACATAACATCATGCCTATATAACTCAGAAGGGTGTGGCAGAGGTGTACAACACCAACACTTCACCTCTTATGTTTAGGTCCCGAAAGAAGGAAAATTACGAATCCCAGATCAATAAAATTAGTAAAGATTCCCAGTTTGTGCCTCTAATATAGAAGAAGTAGTTGTACTTTCTTTACAATTTTTTTGAAATATTTCACGTAGCCAATCCAAATTCCATATCATATTAATAATCATTTTAACTTTTACTAGATGCACAAACAGGGAAACTCAGCTTTAATGAAAATTTGGCTATAGCCAAATTTTAAGCAATTAGGTATGCAGGGCAAAAATTTCTTGCCATAGTGAAAACTGACTGCAATAGATATGCATGGGTGAATTACATATTTAATGAGTGTAATATACCCACTATTTAGATATGTAATTCACTTATCCATAACTGGTGTCGTAAGTCTTTACTATGACTTAGAAGTTTTTGCCCTGCATAGCTAACTCGTTGGCCCACTGTACCATCAAACGTTCAGATTTATCTGATTGCTAAAAATATAAAATTAAATAGGTGGCAAAAAATATAAAAATAATTAGTAGCAAAAATATATAACTTAATTAGTGGTTAAACTTAACAGGGGTCACGGTCAAGGTACTTCTCGTTAGTTTGAAATCTGTAATTATATCAAACGCTACAATGAATCACCTATCTGTCTAAATGGTGATTACTGCCATATGAACGGACCATGCCGAATTCTAATTCTAAATATCTATATTCTTAGATTAAATAAGCATAGAATAGTGCGGTTAGCCTTAGAACTTAGAATTCCCATGTAGCTTTACGGAGACAAGGTGACATGTGTCCAATCTGATAAGAGACGCTATGTACTTACGTATTAAATTAACAGTTAAGTAAAAAAGAAATATGTGCTAATAATATAATCATATAGAAATTGTATGAAACTTCTGGATCGCATGAAATTAAATAGACAAAATATAACAGCAGTGTAGCCGATCCTTCAGGCTCGATTATAAAATCCCTAAAGATAAGTCTTGACTAGAATTATTTTAGATTGTATCTAATTACGTATGAGTGATATAGTTATGTTGTTCCATGCCAGTCTCTACTTATTAGTTACAAGACTTACAAGCAATGTGGCCAGGCCCTTATTGCTGTCAAATTAGAGCGGACATGTCCTTGTTTGTCCTGTCCAGGCAATGTGGACCGGGCTTTATTTATTGTGTTCAAGTTACTGTTATTTGTTCGCCTGCAATACATTCTGTTGACGGTAGAATTTTGCCGTGGCACTGGTTTTACCACTCAAGACCTGGTTGTATTGCAATCTAACTTGTGTTCGCCCGTGTGGTCGAAATACAATCGAAATTACCAATTTTAGCTCGTAACAATGTATCGTAATCCATGTATATTTGGATCTGTATGTGGTTTATGTGGTTATCCCAGAATCAATGCCAAACCGAGTTATGGTATTGCATTACAAATTGGTCCCCAACGTAACCCGTGACGACCGCGATGCAAAACACATTATGTTCTGTTTTTTATCCTTTTTAATTGGCTCATTTAGTTAGATATAAAGAGTAATAGTCATAAAAAATCATATAGTAGTAAATCTCTTGTACTAGGTAACAAGTAAAGTGTAAGTGATATAATTGTTAGGTGCGAGGCGTGATCCTCTTCCGCGCTCATAACAGCATCATAATCACTCGTAACAATCATAATGTTCGCCAACTACCTGTAATCTGTAATCGGTTACTCAACTACTTCAACGGAGAAACCTTTGAAGAATTATATTAAGCGGCCGTGGCACAATGATTAAGGCATCGGTCTTACGATCGAGAGGTAGTGGGTTCGAATTCTGGCCATTACACCACGAACGTGAACTTCCTCCTAACACAGATGAATTAAGCTTAGTTGGAGGGGGTTTACAAGAAAACTGACACAACAATAGCTTCTTTTGATGTTAAAAGAAAATAATCAACAAATGTCGGCCTTCAGTGCTACTATTCTCTTAGCGGCAAAGGCGCTTCAGTGCTACCTCTTATTATTGTTAAAAAAGTTCGCATATTTTGACATGTTGGAGTTTGGGGAATGCCGTGGCAATTCTACAGTAGTGGTCCACTAGAAAAAAAGTTTGGGAATATTGGCAATAGTTTAGTCATCTTTGACACAATTATTTGTTTGTTTTCCTCTCATTCATATTAATCATCCGCTGTGATTTTCAATATAATGTCTATTTATTTCTGTAATTGAGTAATGAATATTCTGATGTTAATTTATTTACAATTCCTATACCTAATGTGGAATTAATTATTTACTTTTGTTTCCCTGTTGAATGTAACCAGCTTATAATTATGCTTCAAGTTAATTGAATTAGAGCTAAGTGACCAAGGATCAGTTGGTTATTAGGATATTAAAATATCTAAGAGCCTTTTGTTTGTTTCTTAGTTCTTGCATTTCACAAAGGCGTCTCGTCTTCGTCTTCGTCTGATGGTTAGTGTAAAGAGGTTTAAACAGTTTCATACAACGGAAACAAGTTAAAGTACCTAAACATTTATCACCACAAATAAAAGCACGTGGTACATATTGAAAGTGACACAGTACAAAAACAGCTGTATTACAATATATCAGTATTGGACGTTTAATGGAGCTAGATTGGGCGCAATGAAACCAGAGACAAACAATCAGCTCTGTCTGCGATAGAATTTCTTCTCAGAAGTGGTCTAAATTAAAACTTCAACGTAGATAGCACTTTGTTCAAATTAATTTAAACTTGTTATGATGGGAGACATGCCGTCTCTTGACAACCAATAATATTCGCCTCCTCCACTTTTCCGATAGTTAAGATCGATCAGCATCTAAATTTAGGTTAAACAGCTAGACTTGCAACACCTTCCACAGCTCTGCATTCAATAGAATATAGATAATGAGCGTTTATAAAACTCAAAAGAACTAAATTAACCATGAACCTTACCGTCACAACAGTAACTAGTATTAACTGTTTAATGTTAACTGGCTGGATGTGGGAATCTTTCAAACCATTTTGGCTGCACAGACCTCTGTACCGGCTGGGATGGTTTACAGATACCTAAACACAATATTTTAATATTTGTATGTTTTTAGTTATACTATGGGACTGACATAGTCGTTGAACGACTCTAAGTCCCCAAAAAAATTTGAATAAAAAAAAAGTGACTAGTATTAAAAGATATTTGTGTATCTAGTTTAAAAATAGGTACAGGTAAAAACTAGCCACAATTGTGTCTACCTACTTATATAGTCTTATACAGACGGTTTCATATCAAGCTGTACATTACCAGTATATAATGGTCTGTCATTGTAAAGGCTTTTCTAGCAATTCGAGATCAGCTTATACTGGAAAATATAGTTTGACTAGCGACCCGCCCCGGCTTCGCACTGGTACAATGCTGATACTAAATACACTACAGAAAAACTGTGAACGTTGTATATAAAAACACAGCGGCCCGCTCCGGATTCGCACGGGTATATAGCCTATGTCACTCACTGAAAAAATGATTAAAATCGATCCAGTAGTTCGATTTTTTCATTACTGCCCGTGGCCCGCACGCGTTAAATTTGGAGTAAAACAATTCCCCCTTTCTATGCATGTATTATACATATAAACCTTCCTCTTGAATCACTCTATCTATTGGAAAAAACCGCATCAAAATCCGTTGCGTAGTTTTAAAGATTTAAGCGCACATAGGGACAGAAAAGGCGACTTTGTTTTATACTATGTAGTGATATATAGCCGTGTGTACTAGTTTAATCAGGTTATCCACCTGTGACGAGTTTATTTATAATGCACTATTTAAGGGCAATGTATTACTGTCAAGTGCAAGACCGGTATTGATGAGAGCTGTAATTAGCAAAGTAAATTATGAGAGTGTATAAATATACTATATTATTTCGTTACATGAAATAGATGTTTAAAAAGGATTTATTTTCAATTATCGTCCATCCACGCCTCATCGATAGTAAAACCACCCTTTGACAAAACTCAACAAAAATCTAGTAATTTTATACAAATACAGCCATTTTTTTCTTTTTTAGAGAATGACCTATAACTTGATGAAATATTATCAAATTAGAAAATTATAAATTTTAGAGCCGAATTTATTTAATTAGAAACACAGGTTACCCTTAGAAATTAATTTGTTACTTTGACGTTACAGTGACTTGCACTTCAATTATTTTTTTATCAAGATTAGTTTTGGTTTGATAAAAATCTTCCTACGTCCTTTTAATTAAACAGACTTTTTATCTTATCAATCAAAATCAAAACACGTTGCAAGTTGTCATTCACCGCTCGTCATAGACAATAATATTTACCGGAGCGAACAATTGACTCAACGAGCTGAATTATTATACCTACCAACATTATTTATATTAAAATGTTTGATATATCATTCCAGAGGACTTCTGAATGAACAGACACTATAGCAATTGCTATCCAAATTTTGCAATGTTAAAACCACGTTAAAACAGCACAGATTCGATATAATTTTAATTAAGCTACATCCTATTTCACCAGAATCTTTTATTTTACCACATTTTTTTTTATTATAACCACAAAATTTGATTTAACCACAAATTAAATATGAATATTATATTATCTTGGATTCAAAAACTTTTTTTTTGTAAAATAATACTTTATTTAACATACAGGTTGGATCCCAAATAAAACAAAATAATTCAACGATAAGACTGTCATAATAAACTACTAATGAACTAAACACATCAGTAATTTCAATAAACAATATATGCTCCTAAATAAACTGATTAGAATTTACATAAAGCTTTCTATTATAAACAGTGATGATGCTATATTTAAACATTCGAACGCACCTGTATGTTTACAGTCTCCAATCCAAAAATAGCACATGATTACATACATCAGCATAAAAACAATTCACCGTATCTAGAATTCTAGACTACAATAGTGTGTCACTGTTGCACTGGTGCTAACTCGGTAATGCAAAAACTCCTTGATAGGCAATTGAATTCAACGGTTTTGTTTATTGACTATTTACATGTCAGCCGCCGAACAGCTGATCAGTGATGTTAATAAAAACTGAAATACACTTAATAAAGTATTTTTTGCTGGATCGACACTCTCAATGCTAAGAAATTGATAATTCTTGAACACGAGAGACGTTAGCGTAGGCGCTTTTCAAAGCGAGGTCTCGGGTTTGATTCCCGGGTCGAGCAAAGTGTTTGTTGTGAACTTTCAATCAGGAAATTCACAATAGCAGGATGGAGTTGAAAATGTACTAGGTGGATGGCGATAGGCTCACCCTCTTTCTCATTGGACATAAACATAACAGGTAAAGTTTGGATGTTGTCCTCCTCTGCCACACCCTTCTGGGTAATATAGGCGTGATGTTATGTATTTTATGGTGTTTATTATGTAGAAAATACATAATTATTATCGAAGTGTGTCCTATGCATACATCTACTTTGCACTGTTTCGTCAGGTTTTTTTTGACTTTTATTATTTTAAACGTGTGTAATGTCTGCATGGGATGGTCTCACAAGGCCAGGAGTCGCGTGACGTAGACCAGTAGCTCAGCCTGGGGTCAATTGGCTTCTAATTGTGGAGTCGTCGACTGTGTGGACGCTGAGTCGATGCCTCTTTCCTAAATGTGACGTTCTAATGCTTTTACTGTTGAAATTGTAGATTTTTTATACCATTGAGACGGCTAAAGCAGTTAACACGACTAAAGAACCGAAATATATTGGTTGGAATACTTTTGAACTAAATCTCTCGCTTTCTCTGTTTGCATATTTACTTATATTGCTTGCTTGCTATGCTTTGGTTTATTTATTTTCTATCATTATCATTAACTTTAATAAAAAAAACATACAACTCTTTACGAAGTTCCAAAGGTGGAATTGAGTAGCTTAGTTGTTTATTTTTTATCGTTCAATAACCTATACGTTGTATTAATGTAATTTCATCATAATGTTATCTAGCACAGATCATCAAATGTCATGATGTTTGTCTTTAATGTTTACGTCACTAAATTAATCCTATTATTAATAATAAAGTTACTATCAATGATACCAATTATATTGTTATGACGCCACAGACGTCTACCTGGTTTGACCGATTGTACTATCACTGGTTGTTTTATTGTTAATTACAAATTTCTGATACGTCCATTAACCTTTAGGACAAATATTAATATTTAGATTTATATCTTGTGCAAAATAGATGTCGAGACTAAGGTCTATACCAATTAATACATCATATATCATTCATATCGAAAAGACGTCAAAGACGATATAATTATGCTCTTTTTGTTTCCAAAATGTTATCTACAATATTTCGTGAATTAAGCCTTCATTTAAATCCTTGCTTGACTAAAGTAGTAAGTACCGTCTCTGAAAACTTTGCAGGTGGGTTTCATTATTTATAGAAAACTGAATTATAAGAGTAACAATTTTTTTTCTGCATAATGTTATTTATTCAATTAATAATTAAAAATTTAAAAAAGAAAACAAAATTCCTATTAATCTAAAAATAAATGACTACATCTAAAACTATGTACAAACCTAGTCTAAAAGACCGCTACCATTGAGCAACGTTCCCAAAATGCTGGCAGCATTGCAACGTTATATGGCAATGCTCAACTTCAGGCCAAAATAAATACCAGCATTTTGAGAACGTGTGCCTTAAACAGGCGAGCTGAAATCTGTTAAACTTTTCTATGTTACAATGGTTTAATAAATATATGGCCTGTAGTTGAAATTTCGTAATATTACAATTTTATGAAATCCAAATGCCAGTGGGTTGAATAATAGTGCACATTATAACAAGCATTGGTCGTTTGCTATCGGGCACGCAGAGTGGGGTCGACGAGCTGTGATAAGCGCCTATCGAGCGGCCTCGCTTCACGTCTCAACTCACACCCAGGGCTGGCAATTCTAAACAACATAACACTAAAATTGAGTATTATTTTTATATCTTCTTAGCATAGCAAGAATTTTGACGATGGTTACACATTTGAACGATCTTTAGAGAAGAGTTAACGCCGTGTCACTTTTTAACATACTTTTATCTTCCTTTAACCAGCTTCCAGGGCGGTGCTGAATTGGTGCGTAGAACTCAGGTGGTCAACTTTGATGGTGAAATTAGAGATATCCCTATGAGGTCTTTGGACTAAAGGCCAGGAAATACATCCACAAGGTATATTAAGGGGTTCAGTGAAGAAAAACCCAAATTACTGCAGTATCATTTGGTCTTTACTAGACTAGTCGGCACATCTCAAGTGTTAACCAATGGCCTTCAAATTCGCGGTCCGGCTCTTGTGCGTACTTTAGCATTGTATATCCAGAACTCTAAGCCAACTTTAACTAAACAAAAAGCTCGTATAATACAAACCATACTAACGTACTATAATATTATGACGTCATTATTACATGTCGTTAGTATGTAACGTTCACGCCAATCAACTTAATAAATCGTGATATCGATTGGTGCTACCACACAGAACAATCATGCCATGGTTCCTTATTATGTGTGTCCAATAGTAATCTTTTGCAAGTATTGCTATTTATTACCCTCATGTCGGTGATTGAGAACACATTTTAACTTTATTAAGTGAATGAAAAAAACAGAGAGTGGTGAAAATTTAACAAAATAAAAATCGCACTATTTGCTTTTATTATAGTAAATGCCTTGTAAGGTTTCCTTTTCTCGCAGAATACAAGCCTTAATTTTTCATATTATTATGTTAGAATCGCGGACTATTGGATTAGTGGTATTAGAACGTGGCAGCCCTACTCCCACCATATATTTCAATTATTAACTTCAATGATAAAGTGAGATTTTAAATCGAAGTCTTGTTCATTTAAATTGTAGTGAGCAGTGTCCTTAACCATATGATTGCTATGTTTGTAAAATCATGAAGTGACGTGCTTCAGAGACCTTAAAATAACTCGGCATGACATTGCACTCTTAGATTTGATTAGTTACATTGTGCTTGTACTTATGTGTCATTTGGAAGTATTGACAAATAAGTTTTTTTTATTTTAAGTATCTACAATAATATCCAGCTGGCTTAGCACAGCTTCTTGGCAGTCAAATTTTAATGACAAAAGGAGCCTCCCCGAGTGACGTACACAACGATTCCCTACGTCAGGCGCACCCTGGGCAGTTCGCGAGTTTTCCAAAGCGAATTGGCAAATCCTTTCACCACGAGGGCAAGTCAAAATAAAATTTGACTCAGCCATCGACACGACGAAGAAGAATGACAAATCTTGCATTTAGGATAGACTATGACATAAGTTTTTAGCTCCTTTTTATTATTTATTTTTAAACAGTCAGTTCAAGTTGCTTTTTTGTTGCTTGAGATACTTATCATAATTATAATTTGGATTTTTTACATTAAATAGAACGCCAGAAGCAATAACACTATCCAATGGTCCCAATGACTAGGCCAAATACACACATTCACTCACACAAGCACACCCAGTCTCAGAACAAAACTTTGCGAATCACACAAAGATTTGTCCCATGTGGGGATCGAACCCACAACACCAGTACAGTGGAGAGCGGCGTGGCGACCGCTTAAACCACTACGCCACACGTGCAGACAGAAAATATAATATTTTTTGTAAAAAATATGTGGGTCATCCTGATAATTTAAAAAACTGGTACTTATTATAAGTTTTGTATTTAATTTTTGATGAACTTATGCGTTTGATTTAATTAAATGACCACCCAAAAAGCAAATAGGTCCCTTGATATTGCTCAACGGCTTGATAAATGTGTAAACAAAATGGTTGCGCCAGTATCTTTTCAATTATCATTTTTAATTGACATATTATACAAATGCAGCCTACGACTTTGCCTGTGAATTATGGTCTTTAATTTATGTTTATCTTTATATCAATGGTCTACGCCGTAGCCTACATAATTTAATTTCGACGATATTGCGTAGATAATCACACTTTTGTTCGACCCAGACATCGAACTCGAGAATTCGCGGTGAGAACCGCATAAGCTAACCACTAGACTAAAGAGGCAGGTTATTTTTATTGATTTATTTAACACTTTATTGTACACAAAAGATTACAGAAAATTAAACATATTACAGTAAGAGTATACAAAAGGCGAGCTTAACTCAGTGTTTTGTTATGTTCATTGTATGCAACGAAATCCACGCTGATGAAATTTCGGATAACAGCTAGTAAACTATAAGCTTGTTGATTCCTATTTAGTTCTAGGTCTTTCTTAAAGTTGATATTATTAAAACACGATTGGTTTAAAAATAATATCTTAATTATATCATACGTTATAGGTATGCTTATTATATCAATTGTATTAACTTTAAATAACAAATTATGTAGGTACATAATTTAATTAATTCAGAAACCCGTAAAATAAAGTTTAATGTTTACTACCGCGTCACTCAACATCAAATTGTTTATAAAATAGCCTGTAAAAGTTGGTAGACCATAGTATTCGGGTCACAAAACGAAAGTTCCCTTGGCAAACGATTCATAACAGACAATCGAGAGCGCAAGTAATATTCGCACATATAATATTGATAGTCCTCAGCATATGAAAATATTATTACTATTACCAACTTAATAAACATGTAGCAGCCATATTTAGTAGCACATGTCAGTTGAAACATCCGGTAACCCAATAATATGTTTGATTCAACCCGCTAACCTAATATTTTCGAAAGATAACCATTTATATTTTTTGTGAAGTTATTTGCTCAAACATCCAACGCGAATTAATAATTTCGCCATCAATGCGAATTGCTCACGCGAAGCTCGAAATATTTCAATTTGAGGCGTAATTGTAGTTGTTGACGTTACAACAACCCGCAATCAATCAATAGGAACTTTAATAATTGCTATTATGAACGAAAATACAAATAAATAGGCATTAACAATATCCAACGATATGAAACCGAACCACAACCCACTTTAAGTTGATAAGCACAATATTAATTAATGGTGTCGACGATAAACTCAATAGTAATAATAAATGTATCGTTCGAAAGCGAAAATACTCTGTTTGATTTGGACACTTGATAAAACTTGTTTGTAATAAGATGCTTCGGACATTTCCTGGAAAACAGATATGTTCCAATCTCTTAATTTAATGAAATGTACTTGATTGCGCATATTATGCAGAATACAATGTATTTTGTATGAAGGAATAGAAGTAATTAAATTCATAATAAGTATTACTGTGCCGTGACCACACAGCTGTTCATACCTCATGTAGTTTCTATAACTTCCTTCAATCGTTGTACAGAGTCAGATAAGTAATAATGTTAATACCACATTATGCTAATCAAATAAATTGAGTCAGGATTGGATACAGACAAGCGGAACGCGAATAAGCAATACCAGTTTGGATTTATTTGAAACACGCACAAGCCGGTCCACCGGAGTCAGTCGAACGTTGTAAGCGGTAACAAAATGCCGACCAATCTTATGTAATATCCCGCTAGTCGACTATTTCGTTCGCAAAAAAACCAAAACATAAATGGCTGCTCTCATTGTTTCCGTCCACACGGCTGCGATTTATGTGGCAGTTTAAATGGCCAGGCCTACTTCGTCGTACCTAAAAACATAACTTGGCGAATGCACGCTTTGTTCTCGACCCAACTCTGCGGGCGTTACTTTTTTTCCTAGTCCCTTTTGTTCTTAAATTATGTAACTTCGAATCTCTAACGACGAAAAAAAAATCGATGATGAATCGCTGGCTACGTCGTTTTAATGGCGCAGTAATGTGAATATCGATCTCGGTCGACCGACACTTCGGATACGTGAAACCACGCAGCGAATTTGCATTTTCATTTCTTTTTACGTTCAATTCGAGAGAATGGCAAAAGGTTTTAGTGTTCACGTTTATAGGCCAGCATCCCTCGGTCGTAAAGCGGCGCGGGCGCAGAGGGGCGGGGCAGTCGCGTGATCAAACCGGTTTCTGGGGTAACATTGTTCATTATTCAAATTAGTGCGTGCTGTTATAATTCGAAGCGAGTCGCTCCAACCGCGATTAGGTGCTCGAGGCAGTTAGTATCTGGTGCTTAAAGACTTTAAGCACTATTTACTGTGTCACCAGCATCAAGTAATTAAATTCTTAAAGACATTGAGATTTTAGTAATATGGATAGGTAGATATTTTTGTTCATAATCTTATATTAAATGCTTTATTTAGTAACACGTTCACTTCATGATAGCTTGTTCAGACTTGATGTAAACCGGTTATCGTGACAAAAATAAAACAAAGAAATCGAGAAGTTTCCGTGGCTGCGATAAGTTACGATAAACGCTGCAATGATCACGTCATACGAGTGGCAATACTTCCTAGTTGTACAGTCGAAGGGGTATTACTTATAATAAATGGCATGTGTGTATGGCAGGCGACACTCCGTCGGCTGGGCAGCAGAACCGGTCCTAAACTTCCTCGTGATTCGCGTTATTGGAACTATTAGCGACTCGCCCAGTCTTTATGTCTTGTCTGTATCTGAGAGCAACTCACGCTGCAATTTTCGCATTCAATTTGGACCGTTCCCTCAACCAATTTGTCATGCTGAGAAGCAACAGACTGCAAAACGAGTATGAACGTTAAGGAAAACAGGTTACCCTTAAATCAAATAATATACTTTTCAGATACGAGATCTTGATGCCTAATTTAGAAGTGGTTTTCTAGATTTTCGTAAGAAAACGTGCAATTAACTAAACCTGAAATGTGGTATCCTATAATAAAACCAAAAAGAAATTTATTCTCCTGGTAAACAAGAGCATGAACCATGACTGTTATGGCAAGGTTTTCTTGTGACATTAACGTTCAAATTCGAAAGAAAGTAGAGTACAGCTTAAGTATTGTTGAAACATTCAAGTAAGGGTTTAATATCAAAGAAATTGCATAATACATTCGTTTCTTTACACAAACAACGGGGTAAACCAGCGGAAATATGAGTTACATAACAACAAACTGGCTTTAGCGCCGAGGGACACCGTAAAAGTGTAGAAATTACGCTTTTCATTCAGTATAACTAGCACGTAAGAACGTTTAGTTCTTTGAGTCACCTAATAACAGGTAAATGCATCGAATATACAAGGGAGCAGAGTAACTGCTGGATAGGAACGCTGAGTATTTTTCCATTATAATTGCCACGATTAAAGGTGCTTCTGTATAAATATAAAGGAGGATTACGCAATGTCGCTCAAATGAATTCTCACGCGTCGCTGCGGTCTATGGATGGTGGCTGTTTGTCGTGAGATGCTTGCCCAGTAGCTTTACAAACTTGTATGGAGATCAGAGAATATGAAGGAGATTGAGGGAATGAGGACCTCCATCTCATCTTTAACCTGCCTCCAAATAAAGAGGAGACATCATAAATTGTCATAATTGAAATTGGGAGCCGTGCTCGAAATTATATCCACGGAATATTGTTCATCCTAATATAAAAAGTTAAACTCAAAAGTAACTTGAAATTATATTAGAAATATTCGATATTCTTATCGTACATAACGGTAAGATCAGGAGCTCCAACTCCGCGTGTGGCGTCTCGTAGGAAATTTATGCAGGAAGTGTTTTCCGCTCGACAGAACTCAGAATACTCGGAAACTCTTATCCGATATTTTAATGTTTGCAACCACAAAGACTTGCTGTTTACTCACCGATATTTATTAATCACCTATATTTATTTAACCTTGAACTTGTTCATCAGACATTAAATTTGTCCTATCACGTAAACACAGACTAAAGACAGGGTAAATGTGAAAACTGTATGCTGGATCGTAGTAAGTTAAAGATAATTTTATTAATAACTGCAGGCTTGAGAGATAAGAAAACTAATGTCTCAGTAACGTTGTGTATCTAAACCTAAATATAGAACTTAACATCACGTTTATATTACCCAAAAGGGTATGGCTATCCACAGGGCACTTACACTCCATGATGTTATTGAGAATTTTGGATCTCAAATAACAATTTTGGCCGAGTACTCGCGGCCAAAGGCGTATACGCTATGTTTTTATCTCTTTTCGGGCAACTGGCAATTTAACTTGTTAACAATTTAATTGACAATTTAATTGGCAATATACCATATCTTCAATTCGCTAGGCTAAGTATAAGTAGGCTTCCTCATCCCTTGTTTTGTTTACCTACATGCCATATCGATATCTAGACTGTATACATTACTGACTTGTACCCACAGCAAATTACTACGACGCATAAACACATAGTACCTATTGCGTCGAGCCAGTAGATAAAAAGAAGATTATTCAGGAGAGTCTAAGTTTCGATCAGCACGTAAGGGTTCCACAACTGTGTTTCGAATTCCAGTAAGGTTTAAAACTCTATATTATAGGCACAAGGAAATTTCAGTATTCGTAATCAAAATTGTATCAAGAAGCCCTGTTGTAGGTACTTTATAAATATTTTATGTTTCATATCCTACTTCTGATCATCGCTCAATCACTTCAAAAGTCAAGATTCAAATCATTTATTTTTATAGGCCGCTTGAAAAATATAAGTTAAACTAAATTATACTAATTACTATGATTTGGATAACCGGTGCTTAGATTAATTTTGATTAACTTAAAGCTTATTTTCCTAGTTCTTTATTATTTTGTCTTGTATCATTCACTGACATACCATATAGATATGTAGGCTGCATACATTACTTACGTGTTTGTACTACCACAGCAAATTACACTAATCATGTTATTGTAATTAAGGCAGGCGACGCACTGCGAATTTTTAATTGGAACCCGATAGCTTGTTTGTTTTCAAGTTGTTGCTTACTATACCCTATTCCAGCGCTAATTAACTGATGTAAAACAGAAATAAAATTCAATAGGTATACGAAAGCTTTAAAAATGTATACAAACCTGTTATCTTGGATATTTTTCTTGTTTAGCAGTTAATAATATTTAATATGAACTATGAAAATTTCCTTAAAGTATTACATATTGCGGCATTTTTTATATATATTGCCATATTTTACAAAACGTTAGTTAGACAAATACGATGCGATAGCTAACAAATAATATTACAAGGTAGATAGCCATCCTTACTTAGCAGTCCGCCTCAAAAATATAACTACTTACCTTAGATATAACCACTTCCAAGATAACTTAATTAAATTACATAAAACTTAACCCATTCTATAAACATCGTATACTAAGGAAAATTGTGTACATAGTAATAGCTCAATTTCTAGACATAATAGGTATTTACAGCAATTGCGGATGATGAACTAACGACTGTTTAATTGTAGTCATTATGACGCGATCTCGTTACTCTGTGAATTCATTTGTGGTTCAGTCAAGACTTAGTGGATTGTTTACTTCGGTTTCTTACGTGTGTGTGTGACTAAGTGATTTGGTCTAAACACGAGAGGTATCGTTCCCTTTTCCGAGCCCTTTTCCTGATTACATTGGGTTTTCCTTCTAGTCTAACGGATTTAGCTGAATATCATGAAGTTACATAGAGTGAGTGCAATCAGACCTCCATAACCCAGTAGGAGGTGATACGATATTCTTTGTTAGACTAGTTGTCAGACTTTCTGGTCAATGACTACCCGTAACAACTGCCATAGATCTACAAATAACAACCGAGACCGATGGCTTAACGTGCTGACTCCGAGGCAAAAGGTTGCAACATGCTGATGATTATGTATTATTTAAGTATTTAAATATTGTTTGTATTTTTTTACGCAAATGCATGGAAGTATTTCAGTCCTTTGTTTGGAAGTCACATGGCATTAATAATAATGTGCTATAAAGTCCAATGATGCAATGAAAATTATGAAGTAAAAGGAAAATGTCATCGGTGTATTAGGTGTTCTGTAAGTTATAAATATAAATACTTCATATCTAACCACAATGCTAATAAATCAATATTATAAATATACCTATTTAAACAATATATTATTAATAATGGGATATATACGATGAGACACTATCTTGAGGTCATTTTCACTCGACTCGTTAATTGTTCCTAAATATTTTCCTTATATTGTCGAATGTGCTCGACTCATGTCGCAATTTCCGTATGCTGTTCATAATATTATGTATTATAACGCTTCTATCTTCTTCTTCTTCTTCAAAGTAGATAGAAAAGAAGAAGACGCTACTATAATAGATAGATATTGTCAAACCACAGCGGTTCAAATGTTTAAAATCCTCCGTTTCCCAAAAACTAGTGAGGAACTGTCCAGTACTACCAACCAGAACGGGGAACAACGGAAACCTATAAATGCCGCAAAAATAAATAACCAACATTCATTACTTAACTTTTAGTTCACGTGAACCACTTCCGATACGCTGATATAGAGAACCCAATTAGTAGTTCAACTGTACAATATCAACAGTAAGTAAATAATATCCTTGTCGATATCAGCAAAAAAATGGGTTAACGGCTCCTTCATTAACTATTAACTTTGTTGAGGAAAACCACGATCGTGATTAACGCCAGACGCAGTAAATAAAAATAGTTCCTGACTGCATTGAAGTACGCAACTTTGCCATTATTACCTACATTTTAAATAAAAATTTCTGGAGTAATGCATAAAAGCCTGCTTTGCCTCGTTTTGCGGTAAGACTACTTTTAAAACACATTCATAACATCACGCCTATATGAGTCAGAAGGGTATTTCCGAGGTATAAAACACCCACATTTTATCTGTTATGTTTAGGTCCATGGGATATGGGGTGAGCCTATCGCCGTCCACTGGCATCCGTCCACAATTCCAACTCTGTGTTTCAAACCACATTTCGCGTTGGGGACTTTGAACTTTATGTATCAAAATGTATGAAACATCACCAATCACTACCATCATGTTGTGCTACGCTATGATGTTTACATATTACTATTGCATCATGAAGCTTTGTGACGACTGTTATAGATCTTCAAATGACAACCGTGATCGCCTTAACAGACTCTCGGCAGCACATAGGAAAACTGACACAATATGGTATGAAGAGTCGCTCATCTGAGGACATTATTCTATTTTGTCGTGTCGACGGATTTTAGTCAGATTTAGAAACCAAATGTGCGGCCACTATTTTTGCGCTCTTATCCACAGTTATGGGCGCCTCTCTTGTGCAGGTGGAACTGGTAGGGTATATAGGGCAGTTTGTCTAGTAAGTACCACACATCGTTAACAAAATTGATAGAAGCTTGTTAACGATTGACATGTCAAATGAATAGTGGTTACATTAACACATTTGAGGGCATACACGTGATAGCCTCAGGCTACATTATCATTAATGATCGCTGTATAAAAAACGGATTAGTAGTGTTTCCTTGTTCTGTAGTGTGTAATTAATGTGTAGCAACATTTTTATTCATTAGAATTCCTTACTTTACCAGTTGTTATTGTTAGTATGTATTTAGAAGTCAATTATCATGTTTCTTAGTCTAAAGTGGTCTACCAATACAAAACTTGTTAACATTTCTTCCACCAACCAACCGTCCATTTCGAACCAACGATCTTATATCAATCCGAAGAAACGAAATTCAATGAAATGTTGTACCTCTTTAAAAATCTAAACACGAATAAATTACAAATGTATAATATCTACGTCTAATCTATATATATAAAAATGTATTGTTTTGTAATGTTCGTTAGTTTCGCTAAAACTCGAGAACGGCTGAACCTGTTTGGCTAACTTTGGTATTGAATTATTTGTGGAAGTCCAGAGAAGGTTAAAAAGGTGAATAAATATGAAAGTTGTTAAGTATCTATCAGATTATTTTTATATGGATTGATAACATACGGATTCCTTTTTTTGTTTGCTATTAATTTATTATATATACAATTTTTGTTTTTTTATTTATCGATTAAGGCAGTACGAAGTCTGCCGGGTCATCTGGTATAAATTATATATTCTCTGCTTTAAAGCAATAAAAAGCGCTGATGTGCACGATGCAATCGCCTCTTGTTTTGTTTTGCAATTACGTGTACTAACGCACTCCTATCGACTCAAGCAATACGACCATGTAATCGCAATATTCTTTAACAGCCAGTTTACATATCCCTGCACTATTCCCTGCAATTGGTTCCCTATCAGAATAAAACGTGTTTTGTTTAACAGAATAATGGTTGATAGTGTAGGATCCTTAGGTTACCAGAACTTACTATTTTCTTAGAAATATATATAAGGTTATAATCTCGAAATGCTGGCTTATATTTCGGCCAGTGAATTACTATTAGCAAAACAACGCAGTAATGCTGCCAGCATTTTTTTTAGTACGAGGCCTTCTGAGTGACTTATTAAGTTTAGATTAAGTTATTAGGCTAGTTTAATTTAAGCTCCTATATATATATTTTTCTGTAAATAAAGTCTCAGGTAATATGACCCATTTTTTGATAACAAAACAACCACCAACTTGAACAGGCCACATTTTAATACAAGGAGCTTGGGTTCATAAAAAATGTACTTCATTTATACCGTCATGCAGTTTTTATGTTTTTTTTACGAATTAATTCCAATTTTATTGGACTCGTACCGTAATAATACAGATTTTAACTATATATTGCCCAAAAACATAAAAAAATTAAGTACATTTTTACATAAATTTTGAGCAGTATCTGAAATTCGTTATGCCATATTATAATCATCTTATCCCGCACATTTGATTGAACCAAAAAAAAATAGTTCGGTTTGATGGCCTTCAGATCTTGGACTAAACCACAAACAAGAAAATAAAGTGTATTTAAGAATTATTGACGTGTAATGTGTACGTAAGATGAGTGCGTGTATGTTGGAAACTGGTAAGGGCTCTGTATTGTCTTATTGGGAAGTGCATGATAATTTGCCAGGTGTGCGGCAGATAGCGGCCCTTTGCTGCTAGGGTTACCTATATTTATATTCTTGGTGACTCCTGCTTCGAATAAATATTGAAAAAGAATTGAATTCTTGGAAGTCTAAAGTAAAAACCTATCGATTGAAATTCAAAGTCGATACTTAATCCTATGCACGCAGAATATATATTGCCTTATTCTACTACTATAGAATTTTATCAGTCCTTAAAATAGGATAATATCTATACCTAGTAGGTAATTAAGATAATAATGAGAATTTATCTGAGAATAATGCAAAGTGATTAGACACATGGTACCTCCATGTCAACAATTTCTTGGGGACGCTACTCTCTTCTAGCGTCAATGTGGAAAAAGCTGATGGTTCAGGAAAATTACAGTTAAACTTTGATAAAAATTACATGTAAATAACAACAAAGCATTACATCGAATAGTTATATTAGCAGTTGAAAATGGCGCAACACAATCAAGTCGAATGTATGTGTCTAACGGTAGCCCTATTCTACGAGCCTAACCAGTGACCAATCAGGTAACTGCCCCAACTAGATTAATATCGATACAAGGGAATATTCTGCATAGTTGTTTTCTTACGTTTACGCAAATAGCAGACATTAAAATGAAATTACATTTAAGTGGCTGCATGTTTACCTAGTTAGTGAGGTGTATTTTTGCCGTCAGTGCGTCTCGGTCGTCTTATGAAAGGCTTTATATTATAGGGGTGCAGAAAAACATCAAAAGTCTGCATTTGACCCCAAAAAAATGTTGTGTTTTTTCTATCTAATAGATTGTAGAGAACTTGTTTAGCTGGTTCCATTGATTGAGATTTAAGGCTAGGAGACTCAGGACCAGTTTCTGAGGTGCCGAATATCTTATCTGACCCATAAAATATAACCTGACCTAATTTAAAAGTGGCACAAGATACACTTGAAAAAAGAACACAGCTGTCACTTTAATTTATGTGTGTTATATGCTTATCCTGCCAATAAGGTTTATCTATCACCTGTAAAATTAAGGCTCAGTGTGATTTATTCTTGTTTTACAATAGCCTTACCCTGTTGATAACGCCGAAGTGCTGAATGTAACATGATAGTCGCAGGAAGTCCATATACCAAAATTGTAGAGACACAACAATACATTATTAATAAATAATAGTTTAAAAAAACTAAAAAACACGCTTTTAAAGTACTTCTAACTAAAAAGTGAAAAATAATTCCTAATATAAGCTGAAAATGGTAATGAACAAAAAATACTAGTATTATTGTGAAAAAGCGTGGGTTGCTCGATAGACGAAAAATATGGCACAGAGCGCCATTTTTACTTTTTTAGTTAGAAGTACTTTAAAAGCGTGTTTTTTAGTTTTTTTAACTATTATTTATTTTCTACTTTTTAGTTTGGTTTATTTATAAGGGCGTTTTTTTTTTTTTTTTTTTTTATCGAATTATTGCATTGTCATCGATCTTTGACAGGTGTGCAAAATTTAAATGAAATCTGTCCGTTTAAAGTGAGTCAAAATCGAGTCCAAAGGAGTCGGTTACATACATACATACAGGTGAAGCTAATATAAGAGTGTTAAAAAGAAACCACGACAATGTAATAAACATTAGTTATTGTGCATATTTAAACTGATAATGTTATACACGAGTACGATAATACATTCCTATAAGTTATATTAGTAACGCGTAGAATAACGCAATATCGGGTTTCGTACATTTTATCGGTTATAACATGATTTCTTAACGTTTGACACAATCTATTTACAAATAAATGCAAATTATAACCGATTAACTTTCACGTTTCGACACGATATAACTATTATTTCGTACTATCACCAATGAAGCGGACAAAGGTCAATAATTTGGTAAATATTTGAATAAATAATTGACGAAGAACCTAATGTTGAAGATGAAACTTGAAATACCTCATGTTTTCTTTTATAGGACAAATAAATAACAACAAAAAATAACACCTGATTAGTATCATGCATGAGTGAACGACAAAAAACGCATGCTACATAATAATTAAAGAATTGTTTTTTTTTTCAAGGCTGTCTCTAGCAGTTTGGATTCAAATTACTAGAATTCTTATCTAGCTGTCTAGCCAAGCTAAAGTATTGGATACCGGACCTGACAACCAAATCCTCAATTTAGACTACGCCTTGTTGTGAGCGGCTTTATTATTAGCGAATTTTTATCGTCACAGTTTTGTAGCTGGTAGAGATTTTCCTATTTATTATTTTCTTATTAATAATCTGCCACCAAAATTGTCCTTAAATTTTCTGTTCTGGTTTCGTATACAAAATGGTTTATTTAAAACGTATTTCTGATAACTCTCTTCCGTCATATGCCTACCTATTCAAGCGTGAAACGTATGTAAATATTTTGAATACCTCAAACCTGCGGGTGAAATCAATATGGAACCTTGCTTAGCACATAGTTGAATGAAGTCGACGTGGCAACTACATAAACAGGTCGATCCATCGTGCAACTGTAATTGGAAAGAGATATAATTACAATAGTCGGAACATAATTATCTGTACTTGGAATATTATTATCGGGCGAATATTGCTAAAGTTTCCGGTTCAGAGTCAAACCACCCTTTATGTGGCTGTGTCCGGTCTGACTCTGTATATGGCAACTCTATAAGACAGGATTGTAAAGATTTTGATGAGAATAGCAAAGGACAATTTGTTTCGAGACAGAGAGAAGGAGTTATAAAATAGAATTGTATGGTCACTGATGAAAATATAATGGCATTATTAGGTACTAAAAAGTCATCTATCTTTGTGCCTTTCAGATTCTTCATTCTTCTACTATTAACTTTACTTTGGAATTCAGAGGTTATCTCTGAAAGAAAACAGTATAATGCGTTCTATAACTACTTACTATGCACCAACCAATTATCTCTGCACCACCCTAAGGGTCGACTGGTAGAAAATGCCTTCAGCATTAAGTCCGCTCTTGTCACAACTTTTGTGCAAGATGTTTTTTAATAATAAAAAAAAGAACTCTGACGCTCGACAAAATATCACTTTACAATTTGGTTCTGTACCGCTGTTTGCTGTACGTCATTAAATATTATTCAGCTAGAGCATTCACCTATCCGCCAATCAAATTGATAACAACAGTACCCGGATTCAGTCACAGATAACTAATAACTGTTTCGCCTCATTTCATATCTAACAGTTTCTAAAGTTAATTTTAGTTTATACTTAGAGCAACTAAAACATTAATATTTAGCTGGATGAAAGTCTCTCCAAAATGTTATTATAGCACGATAACTTTAATGTTTTTAAAACAATAATATTCATATCTCCAAATGTTATGGCTAGGCCGGACTATCATTTGTTTAGGTAGGCCGATTATCAGTAAAATAAATTTACAAAAAAAAACCACTTCAATCTTTCTTTAATTTTTATCTTTATACGACGTATGTAGCGAACGGCCGTGTAGTCAACCTGATTGTAGTAACTATAGCCAAAGGACATCAACTATCCACAAAAGCAGATGGTAGATGCGCCAATTCATCTTAGGGCTACGATGTTATGTCTCATATGCCAGTAAATTCAAGGCCTGATCTCATCACCAATGCAAGCAATACTATGGCGACAGGTTAAAAGTGAGACGCTGCCCTCGAGCTCGTTCACAAGATCTCCAGTACCAGTTTAAAAAGTTCTACAAAATCATTAAACAAATGGGTTAAAATTTAATAAAATTATTGCACATATATATCGGTGTTGATTTGGAACCTTATCTAACACCAAATGTTAACCAAGCCGGTGTGTGACGAAACGATTACGATTGTTCGCATGCGGCTTATTGCTTCGATCACGTAAAGCCGCCGTTTTTTCGCATACATTCGAGCGTCTGCGTGCAGGCGATGCACGATTTATACACAAAATATAGTACAAAACCGCGGCCATGTTGTAATTCTGTAATTATTACTCAATTGTAGTAACCACGTGAGGCTTATATCACGTTTAATAAGACGATTGTTTGTACAGATTTAGTTTAACCCCCGTGTCCTTTATTGAAGTGATAATTATGTCCTTCATTTCTCGATTTATACAGATTAATGGGGTGCATGAAAGGAGCCTCCCCGAGTGACGTACACAACGATTCCCTACGTCCGGCGCACCCTGGGCAATTCGCGAGTTCTCCAAAGCAAATTGGCTAATCCTTTCACCACGATGGCAAGTCAAAATAAAACTTAACTCAGCCATCGGAACGACGCGACGAAGAAATAGATTAATAAATCATAGCATAAGAGTTGCAGCAATGATTAAAGGCAGGTCTAGTGTAGTTTAGTTTCAAGTACTCTTCGGAAACTGTTATCACAATTTGTCCACTGACTCCACCCCAAAATATCATCTTCTGATATGGCAATGGTAGCATTTGGTTTCCTTTTCTCCATACCCTACCACAAGAACTAAATTATTATCTACTAGCTTCCGCCCGCGGCTTCGCCCGCGTGAAATTAGTTTTTGTCAATCCTGGTCCCTTATGTCTAAGAGACTCTTACAGAGGCCAGCCTCACGCTGTGTACAAAAATATTTTTAAATGATCTAATTTAAAACAGTTTCATGGTTTTATCTTTCAAAATTAAGAAATCCCATACAAACTTTCAACCTCTATTTCAACCCCTTCATCCCTTTTTTTTTTTTTTTTAAAGTAGCCTATGTTCTGTCTCAGGGTCTAAAGATTGTCTGTACCGAATTTCATCAAAATCGGTTGCGAGGTTTAAGCGGGAAAGCGTAACAGACAGACAGACAGAGTTACTTTCGCATTTATGATATTAATAATATTAATATAATATATAATATATAATATATATATAAATATATAAATAATATATAATATATAATATATATATATATATATATATATATATAATATAATATATATATATATAATATATATATATATATATATATATATATATAAATATATAATATATATATATATATATTATATATATTATAGTTGGGATTAAAGTGGCAGTTGAAATCTTGAAATAATTTCCTAAACGATATGAATCATGTAATAAAATAAATTAGAGTGAAGCAATGACATGTCGGAAATATACTTTCCTCGTGTTTGAATTGAGTAACTTTTAAACTATATTTGTTATAATGAAATACATTTTAACATACGCATACGTAATATCTAAGTAAGTAGTTCAATGTTTACACTGAAAGTACGGGCAGTAGTGCATGATAGAATATGGACCATATCTTAAAAGTATGACGCGAGTGCACTTCAATGCGGAGAACATATTTTAAAGGTAGTCGAGGTTTTGTGAATGAGATGAATTTACCATCTCTTTATCTTGCTAATAAAAAGACTCTCAAAGATTAAGTTGCGAATACCACAAAGAAATTTACGCAAAAATCTCTTGTTATACAGACCTCCGAGCCGCTCAAACTTTAGAATAAATAGCTTTATGCCTAGAGTGTTTTGTGAATTTAACAAATTGAATGTTGACAGTCATTTTGATCTCTTTACTACTAGTAAACATTCTGCTAGAACCCATCTAACGAATTACTTTGTTAAAAATGTATAGATTTGTAATTACTAAATTTAATTTTAGATACTGTTGTGTGTATTTTTTTGTAGGCATGTGAAACCTTTTTTTCATTTTTTTTAATATTAAGTTTTAAGGTGTCAGTTGGGTACTCTTTTCTTTTAACAACTATATAGTGATTTAATTTAAAATTTTGTAATGTTACCATTATGTTGCTGACTGTATGTGGAAGCTTGTAATTGGCGTTTGCTGACCTATTTTGTTCAATTATTTGTGTGTGGCTGTTAGCTCCCCTAATAAAATAAAATAAAATAAAATAAAATAAATGATAGAAATCGCAATATTGTGTTCTGCCATTTAGTCTAATAAATTTCCAATGTATGTAAGCATGTACTAATAATCTACTTTGAATTAGGGATAATCTGTCTCTGGCGCCGTACGCTGCCTTTTTGAAAAACCGGCCAAGTGCGAGTCGGACTCGCTCAAGAAGGGTTCCGTACCAAGAAGAAAACGGCAAAATAATCATGTCTGTTGTATGGGAGGCCCCTTTAAATATTTATTTTAATTTATTTTTTTATATTTTTTTGAGAGTAAATATATTATAAAATATTTTGCGACATCTTGTGTAAAAATTTCAACTGCCTAGCTATAACTTAAAAATTCATGATATATTGACAGGTGACAGACGGAGAGTTGCACAGCTAACTTTCATTAATAGGATTCCGTTTTTACCCTTTGGGTACGGAACCCTTAGAAAGACCCACTTTAAAGCACTACGAAGTCTTTTTATTCGGCATCATTGTAAATTATGAGGAAACAGAGAATCGCGCTTCCTGATCTACCAAATACGTCTACAAACTATTGAAAGTATTGCCGGTCTGCGTCGGCTTTCATCTTTTATATTATTAATCCATTATGACTTTATGAATGTGTACGAGAACCCGGTAGTTATGAGGAGGTCACTAGCGTCGCGAGGTAATCGGTTAGCTGCCCTTTAAAACTGTCGATACACCATAAAGGGAAGGGCCAAAGAAGTTCACAAAACATAGAAAGTACAGAAATTAAGCTTTAATCCATCCACGCTCGGGAGACACGCATATATGTGATAAATGTAGGTATATTGTGTGCTCTGTATACGTTTACTGTCCTTCATGAACACAGATTTTTTGAACAAGTTAGAGTGGCGCACTTTTAGCGCAAGTGTACCACATATAGGTTAACCTCTAGCGAAGGTATGAAAGGAGCCTCCCCGAGTGACGTACACAACGATTGCCTACGTCTGGCGCACCCTGGGTAATTCGCGCGTTCTCTAAAGCGAATTAGCTAATCCTTTCACCACGATGGCAAGTCAAAATAAAATTTGACTCTGCCATCGACACGACGAAGAAGAAGAAAAGCGAAGGTATACAAAATTAAGCACATACACGAGCTTTCCTTCTATACTGATTAGTTGAAGGGATGTGTGCTTCAAACAAATAAGGAAGGAGTTGAAGAAACTATGACTTTTAAGCGCGATCAAAATCTTTAAGTTATATAGGAAGTAAGTAGTGTTGGAAATCATGGTGGGGAAGCTGAACTTTGTATTTCACTAGCTTCCACTGCGTGGCATTTCAAAAAGTTGTATACCTATAGCTTCCCCAAGAATCACTTTATCCATTGGTGAAAACCGCATGATAATTCGTTCAGTGCATTTGAGTTCATCCCAAACCAACAGACAGACGCGGCGAATGACTGTGTTTTCTTATATGTAACGATTATGATTATGACGTAGAATCAAGATAACACTTTGTATTGGGTAGATCCAAGATAAACATCTACGGACTTTTCGTTACGTCAATGGTAAATAAATCGATCAAACAAGTTTCTTGTAAGAACCCTTAGAATTTATAAGATTTTATGCATAACTCATTACTTATATGTGTTAGTACGATGTATTAAAGAAGGGACTGCAAATCAGTGTTTTGTTTCAGTAAAAACTGTTTATTTCCAATATTCTGATCAGTGAAAAGTTGTAATTATTTAACTGATATGGAAAAAAAAGAGGAGGTTCTCAATTCGATTGTATTTTTTTTTATGTTTGTTTCTTGATTACTCGAAGACGCCTGGACCGATTTGAAAATTCTTTTGTGTCTAAAAGACTATACTTATCACGTGGTCCTATTTTTATCAGGTCACGATCTGATGATGGTATCTTAGAGAATAGGAGGCAACCCTCAAATTTTAAAGGCTTCTATATCGTTTACCGTAAATAACCCAAATCTACTCGGATATTTGCATTTAGCAGTCAGCATTTCATGTTGCTGAGCTGATGCTGCAAGGTACAATTCAACAGCTAGGAGTAGGGGGATAATTCTTAAAATATAGGCACCTTAATGCCGTTTACTGTATGCTTTCAATTTATACACATATGAGGTGAGACGCTAAATATCACATCCATTAAATACCTATACAAATAATCACATACCGGTGGGTTCATGATTAATTTTACTATATTTTTTTTTTATTCTACGCCCACAGCGAACGAACGTGTAGTCCGGCCCATGGTAAGTGGAGTCCGGCCCATGGACATCAACAATCCACAAAAGCAGATTATAGATGCGTCGCTGCAGCTGAGGACTACAGTGTTATGCCTCATGTGCCAGTAATTTCATGGCCTGATCTCACCACCAAACCGGAACACAGTAATGGAAGCACTACTATTTGGCGGCAGGTTAAAGGTGAGACGGTGGTGCTGCCGCCCTCGAGCTCATTCACACGAGCTCTACCACCAGTAAACTATATTCGCATTTAGCAGAACTGTTATAGTGCATGGTATTATTACTGGTATTATACAATATAGTATTTGATTTATACTTTAGAAAGTATATTATCATTTTATATTATTTTTTGTTTTTTTTTTTTACTTTCTTTACAATTGCACCTACCATGTTAAAGCTCTGCACCACCCTAGGTTGACTGGTAGAGAATGCCTTTGGCATTAAGTCCGCCTCTGTACAAATTGTGCATAAAGTTTTAAATAAATAAATAAATATATGAACCGAACTGCGTTTCTGAGCAAGTTGCAAGCAAAACGAAAAAATACACTATGTTTCATATGGAGTAGGTAATCGAGTGTCAATATACAGATAGCCGTATTCTAAGCAAAAGTTAGATACAAAGTGTACCTAAGAAAACGAAGAGGAAAATCCTTTACTTAACAACATTTTTAGCTCATAAAATACATTTAATGATGAGTAGGCAGGTTAATTAGTTATGTAACAAATGCTCTTTGTTTACTAGTAAATGAGTGATTACCGTGATATCAGACGTGCATGGTTGTGAAAATGCTCGCTCACAACACGCAGACTGACACGTGTTTTTTTGATCTTATCAATGCAGGCATGTCGCTGAATGATATACTATTACAATAACAATTATAGGTATTGTAGGTATGCAATTCATGGAACAGGAGAGTAAGGTGTTCTGTAAGGTTATATTTCACCCCAGAAAGGTGAACATTCGAGCGCGAGAAAGATTTGTCGCGTTTTAGTCTTATTGTTGTATGAAGGAGAAGCGACAAAATTAATCTCATGCTCGTTATGCTAGTCCAACTAGTCGGGCAAGCTTTCAAACCCGAGATAGATTATGTCGCGTTTTTGGCATGTTTTCCCATACAAAAACGTGACTTTATCTATCTCACGCTCGTATGCTTGTCCCCCAGGTTTATGTTTTAATTATACTTCAATAAATGAGGTAGTACCAGACTACCAGATGAACCAACTCATTTGTGTCCTTTTAAACATATTTGTCACAATTTTACTCCAATATATATATATCAAATTCAACAAAGGAAATATATCTAAAGGCTGCACGGTTTACGTCCATTTAATTGTCGAGTATGTCCATAACACTTATTTTCATTGGACCATACCAAAAAATCTTGATATATTACGAGAACACAATGAAGACAAAAGTCTGATTATATCTAGTAACGTCTACAACGTTGACGGAAATATAGCCTCGACGTGAATCGTCAAACAAAAAGCAGTAAGGACCTATCTTACCAAATTTGGTAACAAAACTCCATTTCCTGGATAGTCATCACTTGGTAAATGAGATGTGCTCTTGCAATTTGAATATTTATAGTTGATATTACAAAAAACCTTGCTAGTTAGAGTTAGTGCTCGCATTCGAGTACAAGACTCAATTCAAGTTTTAGAAAGAGTATAAAAATGTATTCGAATACCAAGAATAGCTTGATTATGTTACTAGATGTATGTATGTATGCAACTTTTAAATGTTCGCAATTTCCTCGGAAACTACTGATACGATTTGAATGCAGTTTTCGGTATTTCAATCATTGTGTTTTGAGGTAGGTTTTAGTAAATAATTTTGATAATTATCCTGATGAAAATATGCTGAGTTCGGCTATGGCACTCTTTAAAAAGGAATAGCTAATGAACCGCGTGTTGTGTAATTGCTTGTAAATAACATCATTGATTTCTACTATATTCAAGATAAATATATCCAAAAATTACTGTTTTTTACAACTTTATATTTTTTTTTGCCAAGGCCACCACAAATTCAAATCAAATTCCATATTTCGTGACCGTTTTAACCACGAGGTATAAGAGGCACAAACTATTAATATTATAAAATGACGTAAGTCGAGCAGACACTGGCTTGACTATGACTGAAAGTATTAAGATTTTCACGTAACACACCACTATCTCTAATCATTACCTATTGTTTAATATCATAGGTATAATACTAATAACCCACGGTAGGCACATTCTGTTTACTAATATGTAAGTTTATTGCGCTATTTGTTGTAACATAAAACAATAACACTATCGGGTATCGCTCTGAATTGCACACAGCAATCCTTTGGCGATAAGAGTGCCCGCATGTTACATACAATGTTGTAACGATACATTACGTTTTGTCATGTTTTGGATGCACTGGATTACACACCTAATTAGATATTACTATAGTAAGATACAACACATAGCATGTGAACACGATTTTTTCAAGTACCAGGACTTATTTGAGCCGCAGAAAATTACTGAGCAAAATAATGTGTTTATTTAATACGCCATTGTGTTAATTGCACAAGTAATCGGTTTAAATTAGTGCACGGTTGGCGTAGTGGTTAAAGCGGTCGCCTCGTCGCTTTCAACTGCACACACACACAGGACAAATCTTTGTGTGATTCGCAAAGATTTGTTCTGACTCAGGGTGTGCTTTGTGTGTGTGAAATGTATGTTTGTGAACACCCTGCGACACAGGAGTTATTCCTAGTTCAGGTGTCGTTTTAAAAAAATAAAAAAAACGCCCCGCACAATTGATTCACGTGTAATTTTTTGAATATAGAATCTATAAATGATACATTATAAATACATAACAATATTTTCAGCGTGTACAGAATAGGTATGAAAAACTAAGGAATCTCTTTATTCTAAATATACATTTAGAGGTAATTTTTTTAGCCATTTTGTATTAAGGTATAATAGCTAGTAGAATATTAAATTAGGTAGGTTTTCCCAAGTTCGCTGTTTCTAATTTAATAAACTTGTTTATTGTTTAACTCTAATAGCTAACCCGTAGGTAAGTGAGGAGAATTGTAGGCTTATTCTGGCTTAAGACTCTAACTTGCTTATTGCATTGCTTTGTTTATAGATCCTGTAAAATATAAGCCAATGTGTTCAACAAAACATTATGCAAACAATGACGAATAACACTTATCAATCAGCACGCTTGAATGGCAGACAAATAAATAAACATAACATACTTAATATACCTAGTCCGTATCATTAATTGCATATTATAATGTACGTACTTTGCATTGAATTACAGACATTGCAATTGCAGCTATTAAACTCTTGAATACTTGAGGTCATATTATCATTCGCCGAGCCCTTTCCCAAATATATTGGGGTCAGCTTCTGGACGTTCTTGTATTACGGATTCAGCAGAATATCAGTACTTTAAGTGAAGCGACTATTATCAGACCACAACCAAATATGAGGTGCTACGCTGCTCTTGCTTAGACTAGTTTTCAGACTTCCTGGCCTCGAAAACAATAACGTCTGCCATAGATCTTATAACGGCAACCGGGACCGACAACTTAACGTGCTCTCAGAGGCACGGATTTGTTTTAAAATGGTCATCCATCCGACGGCCGACCGTGGTAAACGATGTTTATCCTGTGTAGATCGATCTGTCCGCACGGCTTCGACTAAGCTGTGCGGACTAAGCAAATACATGATGTCATACATAGTCATTATTATGTTGTTGTTATAAAAATATAGAACAAAACAACCGTAAAAATATGTGATTAAAAAAACCTCAATAACAGTACGATTCGATAACTCGTGGCCGGCATGGAGGAAAACTGATAAAGTATACTCTGTATACGTTATACATAAAAGCTAACGATTTCTATTTTTTGCACGTCATTCTTAGTTTTATTGTGAAACTAGCTTTGTAGATCACTGTGTTGTGAACAAGGATATTTTTTCCATTTTTCATTTTAAAACTTTAAAATAAATAGAAGCGGACTCTCCTAGTGTATTTTAAGTTGTAGAAGAGAAACAGACGATTTCGAGAGTTAGGCTTTTTCAGAGCAAAAAGATTGGGCACGATAGGAAGAATTTACAAAGCTTGAAATATGAGAAGGACTTAAAACCTCAATAATCAGATTGAGAAGAACAGAGGTACCTATTAAAATTGAGGGGCTAAGTATGTAGTGGGTATGGGAGGCATTAGGATAGTATTCAGATAAATAAATAACTTACACACAACGCAATCTAGACCCAAACTAAGCAGAGCTTGTACTATGGGTACTAGAATAACAGCTGATACTAATACATAATATATACTTTTTTTTGGATATACATATATTAGACATAGAAACACCGAAAAATGCTCAAAAAAAATGAAACAATAAAAGAACACCCATTAGATAGTGGGTTGTTGATTTTTGTGATGTACACGCATGCCTGATGTACTTGATCAAATCGTTTCTACGGTTTGTTTGTGATATCCATTTTTTATCATCCTTAAACTCCTCTATATTTTTTGTATAATATGTTATATAATATGTTGTTTGTAACTATAAATTATCCGCATTTATGACGTAGGTTGATGTTGAGGTGTAATTAAGAAAGAACTAGATTTTTTCTATATACACAAAGATCGTAGGCAATTAGTTGAAAGGATACTTAGTTAGATGATATTTATAATTCACTCAGCAAGCTTATCCGCATTATTAGACAATATTATAATATTGCATACTCTTAGCTAACTTTAACTCGTCAAAGTTATTTATAACATAATGAATATTAATAAAGTGTATCCATTTATTTTTAAATTTCACAACTTTTTAGCTAATGTCAATGTTCGTCCGAATTACATAAAATTATAATAATATTTTATTTGATTTAGAGATGATAATGAAATTCTGTAACATAGATATAGTAACAATTATAATATGCGGTTAATTATATGCGTACGTATTAAATATTATTACATCATTGAGTGTGAATTAAGAGGGGACAAGCAATTCGGAACTCAAATAAAAATATGTTTCTTTCTATCGTGATATTTTTGATTGACCCGATCAGGTAAAGCACCTAGATAATTAAGTTTTCGTTGAAATTAATTGAAGTAATAACTAGGTTATTTTAACTTATATGACTATTTGGATTATATAGCAGCCATCCACTAACAAAACTTGTCGGATGGCTACACAGAACAAGTTAAACAATCTCGAACATTCGCATAGCAATAAAAAATCAACACATCAATTGTAACGAGATTTTATGAAGGCAGTGCTAAATCAATAATATTGGGCTTCGACCACACTCAAACATATTTGTTTGGGTATTTGGCACCGTCCTCTTAGATATTTGTGATCAATCGCTATGTTTAAAGTAGTCATAATTTAAAAGTCAGTTTCTCTTTTAAATATATAATTTATTTTTTTATTTCGTCTGACCTTGACCGCTTGAATCACATTTTAAAGTGGGTTTCTTCGTTAAGTAGTATTACATAGATGTTGTATAATAACCTGTTCGACATAGTGACTTCAAATTCCATTTGAGTGTTTAGGTATAATACTTGAGGATTGTCGCGTTGCGTCGCGTCGGTCCTCTGTCCGGCGCCAAAGTGGTGCAAGCGCAGTACCTTGCTGCATCCTAATAAGATCACGTAAGTAGACATACCTCTGAGTAGATCACTAAAGCTCAGCCTCTTGTAATGCAATAATTATCAACAGATCCATTGCGGTCATCAGCTATCAGCATTAGCACGTGAAGTTGGATCTGATAGCGAGTTAGGTCTTCTTAGTCAATCAGTAGTTAAGGCCAGTTTACTGCCTCGCTCAGTCAGTACATGACATATTTCTATACTAGCCATTCATATAACATTGCAGAGCAGACAGTAGTTCACTTCTAGTCTGCTCTAGACAGATTACTCGAGTCCTGTCTACTCATTCATGTGCCTTCTCAGTCAGTTATTTATATCTGTAAGACCGTAATGTACATACCATATTTGAGCAAATAAATATTTCATTTCATTTCATTGAAGACAATATTCAGGACGTACTTAGCTTTTATCTTATTTTATTTTTGTTTTTAGGAAGGCTTACAGTCTAATAACAAAATGTGACTATTACAATACATAAATTTGAAAAGATTGCTTTTGAAAAGCCTCTACAGTTAAATAAACATTTGGTCTTGCCTACAAGAAAAATAATTACAATGAAGGCTAAGAAAAATTAAATTAATTAAGTGCCATAGCCAAATAGACGTGGTATATTATAGTTTTCATGTTTTGGATAAGACGACAAAGATTCACAAGGCTTAACTATACTTTTAGTACCAACTGCGAATGAAAAATATTGGATTTGTAGACATAAATGACAATGTCACCTTTATTCGTTATCGGCACATAAACCAATAGTTATGTTGAATTTATCGGCATGCGTGGCAAACTAAAGTCATTGATAATTTTAAGTACACAAAGACAACTTTGTATGTTGACATGGGCATACAATGCACATAAATGCGGACATAAAGCCTAAGGTCTTTGGAAGGTAAAGGTAATTTAGAAATGTTTATTTCAGTGCGTATCTATTCAGTTATGTTATGTATTAAGTATGACTATTTAGTGTTTCAGCAAAATTAAAAATGTCGGCATGGCACAGGGCAGTGCACACAAATTTTCTTGACTATTGTAATATATATAACTGGGTACCACATGACGTTCAACGGCGACGAGGAAGGTCTAAACGGAGATGGCGGGAAGACTTGGATGCATTTCAGAACGATTAGCTAGAGTTAGCAAATAACAGAAAGACTTGAAAGTCAAGAGGCCTTTGCCCAGCAGTGGGATACACCCGTCGGCTAGAAAAAAAAGAAAAATAAATTGTAATATATCCACATTTTATGATTTTAACGTAGAAATTAATAACACAATAAAAAGTCTACCTAACTTTTAGTCTGTGCCCTATAATAATAAATATCTACTGCACCAACACTTCTCACTTTTCAGTTATGACGAGAATGTATACCTTCATGGTCATAAACATTATTATGAATTAATAGATACTTTTACATTTTTGGGAATAGCCTTCATCCTTGTAAACAAAATAAAAGTTGTTTTTGTTCGCAAGGAACATGCCCACCTATTGTTTAAAATCTTGTTCCCTTGTTTATGTAAAATTTTTACGAAAGTTGTTTCTGGGTCAAAAGAGCTTGTATTGTTTGAAGGCATATGCCGGGCCTGTTTTATGGGGATTGTAAGTTTTGTTATAAAAGGTAAAGGAAATTATTGTTTAACTATTCAGGGACGTCTTAAGCTTTTTAGTTTCTACCTCCTAGGTTCTTTTCTTTCAGTGAATAACTGTACCATTGATAGACCAAGGGTTCTTTTGTTTTAGGTAGACTTTTTACATCTTCACGATTTAGAATGCTCTTGCGAGGCGTATTAATAATAATTACTGGTGAGACAGCCAATATGGCCGTTACGACCATATTTTATTTCTGTCTCAAACGCCGATACATCTCCATTAATGGTTTCCTTACTTCGTTACTTCGGTTACTTATTTCTTGCAAGTCTTCTCAAGCTACACTTAATAAATTCGCGTTTGTGGAGGAAGATATGTTATAATCAGTAAAAACGTTGTATTTTTGGAAGATAAATCGATTATAAAATGCTGTTTAAGAAAGGAGTTTTTTTTATTCAAGTAAGTAGCTCGTGTTTAGAATAAAATTTAATGTATAATTTCAGTGGGTCACCAGTAGTAATAAAATTACTAACAAACATATACAGCGGATATAATACGAAATGAATAAAATCGACCTTTCAAAGAATTATTGCATTATAAATATAATTTAATATCAAAGTGCAACACAAAATTAAAATTACTGTCCATTTCCATTACATTGATTTCTAAAATAAATGAGGGGATTGTGTCATTTATCAATTCCAATGTCCAGTATCAAATAATAACAGAGTGCTGATTCACTAATTATACATGTATGTATATGTAATATGTATATACACAATAATAGATGTATATAATTATATGCTTTGGAAACAAACACCTATCACTGGCGGTGTTTACACACAATGTGTGAGCTGCATACCACTTCGTTAATTTTACATTCGGTCACGCTAAAAATTAACACGGTATACACGACATGCCTTGTATATTTTTCAAAAATTTTTGATTAATTATGTTCTACATTATTCGTGTTCTAGATATTCGTTGACATAATTTTTAACGTATATTAAAAAAACCGGCTAAGTGCGAGTCCGAGGGTTTCGTACCATTAAATATCTTTGAATGCGTAAAAAAAATCTTGTCAGTGAGATACAGCCTGGTGACAGTCTGGCAGTTGGAAAATGAAGTCATAGTAACTAATAGGGTCCCGTTTTTACGAAACCCTAAAATATGAAATAAAATAGGTATATAATGATTCTAAAATCCGTCCATTATCATCTATCAACTAAAAAATAACATTATTGCCACTAATCAGTAAAAATGAAAAGGTGAGTTAGTTCCCTAGCCTTCTTTACTGTGCTGAAATTTCAGGCTGCCGCAGCTCTTGGTTTCCTTCACTACGGCCTTATTTAAAAAACTTTAGCGTACCTAATATTTTACCGATTAAAATACAAATACATTTTATAAGTTGACCAAACGACGAAATCGCAAAGCAGTACACAGCCAATGTATTGTATTTCCAAGCGCCATAAGTTTAGGAGTAAGCACTACGTGCTCGTCATTTGACACTGACCCATTCTGCGCTGAGGCGTTCAAACAACGTCTAGCACCGGGTTCCGTGAATAAATTATAAATTTTTCACACACCATTATATAATACCAGTTATAGGTATTCCTTTCGACAACAATTTCGTTCAAGGCCACAGACAAATACCGTAAAAGATTTAGCAGAGCTTGATTTTTGATAGTGTGTAGACATGCTAAACCAAAAAGGGATTTAATAATATAAAAAACTCCGTAATATTATTACCTTCATAATTTTTAAAACACGAATCCAGGTTATATAAATGTATACATTACAGCCGAAATGTAGGTGTAATACACCTTTGCTGTACCCTTCTGTGTGAGGGTAATAAAGCGTGATGTTAACATACAAAGCTTTATCATACCTTGGAACTAAAACATAGTGGAAACGGTACTGCATATATCTACTTGGCGACTTTTTTATAGAGACCCCTAAATTCAGCGCTTCGGTTTATATTTCAGGTCGTATTTCAAAATAGTTCTCACGACTCGACGGTGATGTTCATAAGGCGTGCAGCTTACTCAGCCAATTTTATAGCTAAGCTAGAGAAATATTACTTTTATATAACCGACAAGCTTATGAAGCAAGTAAAGTTATCCACCTGATAAGTACTTTTAGTTGCAACATACCATTAACATATAAAAAATGTGATATTTACTTACGGTGCAAGTAATTTCAAAGTCTTACTTATCCATAAATTCGGACAACTCCTATTAAATAGTTGATTCAATTATTGCAATGTTTTCCCTTTCCATTCTTTGACCATCCCCGGGAACTATTTCTCCTTACACCAACATTTCTACGCAAACTATGTAACATCATAACAATATTATTATTACACATAGTTCTTGGAATAAGCTAGAATAAGCTATTATTTGAGAGGAATAAATGAATTTATTAAAATGTAACAGGAAGTTGGGTCGCCGGTCACATAATAATGGCGATTAAATAACTCTCGTTAGTAAGGAGCTGCATATACTTCCTCTGATAAGCTTGGCTTGCTTTAGTCACTCATTATAATAACCGTTTCCTTTTTAATTTTATAAGAAGGGAATTTTAAGAAGGCAACTGTTATGAAATAACAATCATGCATTAATTATATTTTTATGGCCAAGTTTTATGTCATTCATTATTCGTAGATGCTATCTCTATATTTTTACTGTACTGACAAAAAAAAACCAATCTGATTCTTTAGGTCTTGGACTTAGTCTAGGACTCGAACCTGCACCCCCTGGGTATACGCCCCAAGTGCTTTGCCAATTCATCTAAGGTATAATTATATATATACCTACGACGCTGGCACAAAAGAGTTGAGAAATTTCGAGTCTAGCAGCATACGAATCTGTAGCTGAATTGGCAAAGCACTTGGGGCGTATACCCAGGGGGTGCAAGTTCGAGTCCTGCTGTATTCTTAATTTATCAACTTTAATATTATATAAAATACAAAAAGGCATAGCAAAGCTAAAATTTGCTTTAAAATATTAAAAGTGAATATCGTTCAAGTTTTATAAATAGGAAAATTATACCAACTTGGTAACCTACCACCGTCTCCTGCTACCTGCTTATTATATTACCCGCGTTCTGATGCATCCACATTTCGAGCTCCTTCCTTTAAATACCAGGCTTGAAATTATTATATCAAGCTCATTATTGCAATATAGAATCAACAATGTATTCTCCATGGCCGCGAGGCTTGATTCCGATTCCGTGAGCTTGGTGTGTGCAACATAGCGCATAACACTAAAACCGTCAAACGGGTTTGCAACCAACGAATGCGATAATAAAAAGTTGTTCAAGACGCGGACGCGTCTGGTAAGAGGGTGGCTACGGTACTAAGAATAAGCGAGCTAAGTTTAATAATATTTATAAGTTTTATAACGCAGCAAGATTGCCGGGTATAGCTGTCAATTTTATTTTATTGTAGAAAATTTTACGTTTTCATACAAAATTTACCGACCGACAATTTTGCTAGACTAGACTACAGTATACAAACCTTTATGTTTTTGAAGGTACTGTAATATTTAATTTTTAATATTCAAAATCCCATTTACGCGATACTAAACTTGTGTTGTAATACAAAATGTAATTTTTATAAAGTTTATCGTTATCGTTTTAACGAAAAGTATAAGAAAATTAATTATTAGTAATTATTATGAATATTTTGTTATCAAAAGCATGTAAGATTTGCCTTGCATTACAACATTTTCATTGTTGCTATTCAATGGACATTAGACTAATTTCATCTCTTTCTTTTGGTTTCATTGATGTATTATCAAAACGCTTGTTCTATTTGACAGCTATATTTTAAATTATTAGACATAAAAAAAAAGTTGATATATTATTTTTAACAGACTAAAAAATTTAGTGCAGTACAATGCTATGTCATCAAAAAAGGTTTCTAAAGTAAGATCTTAATAAATATATAATTGTTAAACAATAAGTAAAGTAAAGTAATACTCCGCTCATGACTATGGTCGCAGCTTGGTCGGTTGACTGGCAGACATCTCGATTGGTGGAACCAGCTCTAAAATCGCAAGTTTTTGTTCAGAGCTTCTACCACTCATATTTACTAAGTCCTATCTACGCATTTACTTCCATAGTAAAACGCATTTTATATTGATACTTGCGCAATGTAGGTATTTGATGCACTTCTCCATTAGGTACCTATTCTAATCGGATTAAGAATGCCAATAATCGAGTAAAATCCAGTATTATGAAGTGCTACAAAAATATACTGCATGTGGCGTTGCAACGAACAAAACGAATCTAATGATCGACCTCGGTCACTAGTCGGCTGCATACGTATTCGGTCCATCTCTAGTAGGTACCTGAATAATTATTTTGAATAAACAATAGCAAATCGTTCCAGTGATTAAATGTTTCAGCTAAATAGAATTATTTCAGATGTTATTTCAATTTAAATTTTTAAATATTACGTATATTTTTATACGATAATTTTTTAATGATACTATTTCCATACTGTCGATTATCGACTAAACGTTCCCTATCTACTAGACTAACTTGTAGGTACCTAGTGAATTAGTTCAAACTTAAATCAATTATATTAATTTAGCTTACTGCCGTGACTCCTGCAAGCCTAACTTGTTGTAAATCGACCGATTTTTGAACATTATTACATCATTATTATTATTTTACATCATTCAATTTAAACGGCAGTGAGCCGAAATGAAGCAGTTTGATTGGGTTCACAAATGTTTTGTTCAGGTAAACAGGTCGCAGGATACACGGCTTTAGTGTCACTTCATAGAATAATATTACGTAGCCAAATAAAAGTAAAAAAATAAGAGATGAAGTTTTTGTCAGACCGCGTTGTGCTTTTATTGGGCCATGATGGTTATGCCGGCCGGCCGCCGCCGCCGCCGGAGCAACAACAAAACATACAGCCGAATATTACCGAACATACCCGAATGGAAAACGAATCTCGTTCGAAAACGTGATCGCGCTGTTTGATTTGAAAACAAAATCCACCCGCCCGCTGCCGGCGTTTCACGGGCGAAGGCGAACTAACAACAAGCTCAGTGCGCGAGCAAGCGTGATACGGAATGTACGTGTGGTGCGTCTTGCGCGGACGTTAACTCTGCGATTTATTTTTTTATCTTGCGATTTATACGGCCAGAATAAAAAGGATTTTGGAGTATATAGTCGATAAACTAAAAAGAGTTTATACTAGTAAAGTTAACTTCGAACCAGTTCGCGCAGAATATTGACCAAAATTGTGAATTTCCGTATAGACGCGAAAAAAGTGAATCAAACATTTCGAAACAAAGGACTGTTTTGTACATTTTCGCAACGATTGCGAAATTGTGTTCAAAAATAAACTGATCTGGCTCATTTGTGGAAGGCGTATTAAAAAAAAAAACAACCGCCCTTGGCCAACTAGTTCGGCACAATCTGTGGTCACCGAACGACAAAACAAAAACGTAACGATTTTCCTAGATTATTACAGGAACTACATTTATATAGGCTTTTATAAAATTTTCGTTAAAATATCGTGAACTTTTCATCAGCTAACCTAAAATTTACAGTGAGTTCGTCGACCTTAAAATTCGTGCTTCAGTGGATCAGTTAGTTTGCAGATTTTTGATACGAAAAATACCTAAAAGCAGTAAAACCTGGATTGAGTGTCGAGTTGTTTTGCATAATGTCTACCGCCATAATGCATCAGTCTGCGCTGTACGACTTTGGTGAACTGTTGTTAAAGGTAAGTTTAATAAATTATTAATTTTATATTTATGCACAATCTCCTTATTTAGTAAAGTTTCGGTTGTAATTTTATTGAAATGAACTAGGTATGTAATAATTATGTTTTTGTCACCACAATCATTGACTTGTCAAAAGACGAGTTGTGGACACAAATTTAACTACTTATTTACCCATAACCTACATTTTCCATATCTTGGATTCGTGCTAATTAAGTATAATATCTACCCACAAATCTACCTACCCCAAAATGCTACTTAAAAAATAATCGTTTGAACAAAACAATCCGTATCATTTTGTAAAATAACTATCAGGCTGCGACTGAACACGTTTTAGTAGATAAAAACATGAAGTTCAATACCGCCTTTGGTAATTTGAACTGAATTGCAGCTGATCGCTTGAAAACATACATAACCAGTCTGTATATTTTCTGCCCACCTTGTTAACTTATTGCTAGGTAGGCAGACAAAAGAGAAGTTCCTAGTGTTCCTACCTAAATAGGTACGAATCAAATGGGTTACTTTATTTTTCTGAGCTATAAAGTCAACCAGTTTATTATTTCTTAAAACTGTCTATAAAGTTACACAACAAAGTTTTGAATTTTGTGAAACTTAACTGTGTTACTTGTAAATAACACTCTGTTGGTCATATAAATCAACTTTTTGGATGTATAGAATTTACTAATACCAAAGTAACTAGGTATTAATGTTTATGTTCTCACACCGATAATATTTAACAAATACCTAACCTCCAAAGAAATGAAACATTTTTTTTAATTTTTAATTTTAAACGGACTTCATAGAACCCATAAAAGGAGCAATTTAAGTAGGTATCCGGGGCGCTTTTTTAGCAGATAATTCAGGAGTTGTGTAGAAAAATTGTTAGCGGTAAAATGATCAGCTAGTAAAGTCAATTGCCCGCCTAAGTCAATGTTCTTACCAGCGTAATTACACGATACGGAAAATAAGTAAAACCAGTTGCTGTGACTTGCGTGCGCCTGCATGAAGTTGCTACTAAAGTTGCAAGACGACGGCTTATTCTCGAAATCGATAAAGTGAACTTGATCGACCATACTTACGAGTAATTTAAGACTCGCTTGGATGACTTGGTATAGTTGGTATTCTTGTATTAATTTAGAGCTTTAGTAATTGGAAAATAACTTATCATTACTAATCGTTTGAAATAACTTAATGAATACTAAATTGTTAAGAAAGATCTTAACGTATAACCGTAGAGTGCCGTAGGTACAAGTCGCTATTATACACTTGAAAGTCATCAAATAACTTACAAACTTACTTTCATTTATTTAAAGACATAGTGTGTAAAGTATATAGGTAATTAAATAACCAGGAACCCTCACATTAACCGAATAGGACATGAATACTGGGCTTAGAACGGGCAGTTTCCTAAGAAAAGTAAAAGTAACTCCTACCGCGTAATATAAAGTTACATTTGATTACCGCACCAACACTGGTAGTTAGAAGTTCGTAATAACTTATACGTCCTCTAACTACTATAGTTATTTTCGAAGTCTATAAAATGTTACAAACTTCCTTTTTAGTTTACTAAAAATGTACCTATAATGGATGAAGAAATTTTCAGATACTCATTGTGACAATAGCATTGACAGTGTAGTAATTATTTTATTAAGCAAATTTCTACTTATTTATTGTTGTAGGTACCTGGGTAGGAATGTTATTTATTATATAGTCTAGTCGAGTCTGGAGATAAAACAATTCATTGCTAGCGTGAGTAAGTACTTACCTACCTATTAATTTAAAGTTAACGACATGTATTCTATTTATTCATCGACGTATTTATTATTTTCTTTGATATTTACTTAATAAATAATTTTGTTGAAACCAAGATAATACAATTTTAACTTTAAAAAACTTTTTGCTTTGGACTACGCAAACTATACACGGAAATATGACGTAGGTATGTATCTGAAAATGACGTTTCCTACACATATTTACTTACTTCCATAATTATATTTGTAAATTAAGTTTACCAAGAATTTTATCTTAATAGACGGGCCTATCGAGTAAGCTCGAATTAATGCTCGATCCTTTTTAAATCTCGGCGGGGTGGGTTACGGACAAGTGGCCTGGAATATAATCGCCGTTTCTATGAAACGTAACTAAAGCAGTCCCGATAAAGATCAAAATCGACTAACGAAGCCCGTTTTGGAAGCTATTTGTAATGACGAAGAAAAACCGGTCCTATTGATTACCCTGTATGGATGTAAATGGCTTGCTCCCCTGCCATGCTACCTGCTCCGAGTTTTTGTGGTCTTTTACTTCGCGTAAAAGACACTTGTTGCTTGGGGATATTCTGTTTTGTGTTGGGTTGTATAGACTGGTAATACAGGCCACGTGAAAGATATAATGTAAAACTTTGTTATGTACATCTTTAGGTATTAAATACCAATTGGAACGCTGCGGACATTTTATAAGCTTTTTACATATAGCACAGCAATAAAGAGGATGAGCATAATTTTGTTCTGTCCATCATGATTCTAGAAATAGCAAACAAGCTTAGTAGGTTGACAAAGTAAACATAAGTAGGTATAGATAATATGTACAGATAATTTGGAAAACCAGTAAATAGCAGCTGACCATGTGATTGTGTATTTTTTGTTTACTACCGTTCACATGTGTTGTCAACAATAGTATTTTGCGACACAATAATTTGCTCGCAATCACAAAATCTTTGGAAGCAGTGGGAATTTTGAAAGGTGTATCTTTTTTTCTTCTGCTTTTATAGATTCATCCAAAAAAATCTTTTTAAACCGTTGAATACACCTACAACCGTCTACCTGCCATCTATTTACAAATACAACCGCTGCCTTTTTTTATACCACTTCGAACTGCAGATAAAGAGCTTTTTGTTCCGAGCCTCCCCTTTGTCCCAAAACTATTGGTGGTAAGACCCTGATAATATTTTATGGAGGGAGGATATTTTGAGTCTGCCTGGACTTTGTTTACAACTGACGGCGGTATAAGTAGGTACGTGGGATATTCGGTTGTAAAATTCATAAGGCAGGTACCTATCTGTTATACTGATCAAAGACTTGATACCTATGTTTTGAACACAACGTGGTATTTTTTTTAGTCATTCAGTCAGTAAGTAATTTATAGAATAGTTATTGATCGTACAGTTTTCCAGAGATCATTTATTAGAAGTATATTGTGTTTTTAAATTTGAACTCTTTGCCTCACTTGTAATTAAATACGATTTTTATTCACTGATATCGGCCATACAAACAAGCCTTTCATGCTGGAGTGGTAAAAATATATATCTTTTGATGATACTAATTCACAGTTTCTGTGTTATTTTTTTCTTATTTACTTTTTACAGCTTATAACAACACCGAAACAATGCGCCCCTGTTTCCTTGTAGTTTTCACTGAAAGTACGTTGCTAATAGATCTGACTAAGTTTTTAAAGTAAATTGGCAAAAAATTTACACTTGTTGCAGAAACTCAAAAAAACCGACTGAATAGTTATGAGATAAGTAATTTTTGCATCAAGTTTATTTGTTTGACGTTTATTGGTGATATGATGCTGATGACACAGTTGTGATGATGAGTGACTATTTTACGAGATAGGAACCCAACTATTTTGCTAGTTGTTAGTTGGTCAGTAAGGCGTGTTATCACGTGGGGCGTTCGAGCGTGAGTTTGTGCCACGCTTGCACGCAATTCTCCGATATCGTTAGCCACACATCACGTACCTATTACCTATCACTTCTATGCAACCTTTTGTTTGTAATATCATGAAAAAAAATATTATTGAAACATCAGTTACGCACTTGTAACGACCACATGTACGCTTAATATTGTCTTGATTTATTATATCTATTTACTTATTTAAATCATGTTCGTAACTAAGTTTGTCTAGTTTTCCTACCTGCATACATAAAACTATAACAATTGATAAGGTATTGGCTATAGTAATCTAGATAAAGCACGCCCTATTTACTTCCCTCTAAGGTAGAGATTCAAAAAAATACTTTGCTATTTAAATGTGCCATGTTAATAAGTCGATAGGTTGTACTCGTCACGCGACACGATTGGCTATCCACGTGTGCTGATAAAGATTGATTGTACACCAAGTTGCCGTGTAACCAAAATGTTATTTGACGTCATATGAAAGCCTTCGTAACAATAGTTAGTTTAGTTGTTCCTTCAGCAAAGTAAAACTTATACGTTAGTTGTAGGAAGTAAGTAATTTTAAACAATTATTTGTGGTCAATTTTACGTATTTAATGTTTATAAAAGTAATGTATACCTACCCTCTCCAGTCCTGAATATTATTAAATAAATATTTATCTAATAAACAAAGTCCGTGTTGATGAAAGATATAATTGCTATGTAGGAATACCGTTTCTTTTTGCTCAAGGATTTCTTGAACTAGCCGCCAAGTTACTTTTCAATAATTTCACGCGCAAACTTGAAGTTTCAGTCAAATGTTTAGTCTTGCATTAGGCTGTCTGTAGACAATTTCTGCATAATTATATGCAAGTAAATAGAAGCTTTCCATGCTTTTCGCAATCTAAACTCGAAAGGTTTCTCAAACAGCCGGTTTTAACCTCAAAGTCGACACCTCCGCTGTTTCCCAACATCTAGCCGTTGCAGAAATCTTTGAGTGCAGCGCAAACAATAAGTGTCGATCGTGGGAGCTCAGTAGTGCTAGCACAGCGATCTTTCGTATACAATATGTAACTTAAGAACATTTCCTCGCATGCTCTATTGGCGAAATGCGATGCCAAGCGGGGGCTGAGTTGTGCTGTGTTCGTATCGCATTAAAGTACTTGATAACTTGATATGACCTGTATCCATCTAACTTATACCTAGAATGTATCTTAACAACATTTTTCTCACCTAAATACAGTCGTCGGCTCGCCGTTTGAGTATGAAAAAATACGAGGTTATCGAAACCAGTTTGCACTATCCGACTATTAATGCTTGTAACCTGTTTAGCTCTAAATGATAATTATGTTATTTAATCGCGTAATTTTTTTACCAATTTTATACTAACAATATGAATTTTATTTTGACACTAGTTTCCAAAGACCATTTTAATTAGTAACGCTGCTAAACTGCTACTCAAATTTAAATATAAGATATAAGTTATTCTCAAGTAATTAGCGCGTGCCCCCTTACGTGCGTCGCGTTGTGGAGATTATTGGGAATATGTTAGGGCAAGACTACAAGACGCGATCTGCGTAGGCCAGGTCCAACGGCCGCACTCGTAACCGCCAGAGAACTATTTTTAGCTCGACTCCTTTCTCCGACGACTGGGGCCCGGACGTGAGTCAACCCTTTGTTCCCCCGAAGCGCAACGGCCTCAGCTGAGGACGCTTCGCCAGTTTGCTTCACCACACGCCCCTCTGATGTGGTCAACATTTGTCAAGGTGTCGCTTTCCAAACATGCCTCAATATTGTTTAGACTTTTAATATGTGGCTCACCTTCAACGCTTCGTTGCTCAATGTGGAGATGCCATTATATGCCGAGGCTCGTATACCTATAAACACTAGACTCTAATTCTAGGGTCGGCGGACTAAAGCACATAAGTCAAAATTTTCGGTTTATTTTTTATTACATCATCAGTGTTCATTTTATTCAACACGCAGTCTGACTAAAGCACATAAGTCTATCTGAACTCGTTCATGGCGTATTCAAGTGGCGGACCGTATCAACCTTACCCAATTCAAATATAGGTCGACGCACAAAAAAACATAACTTGACTTATGTTATAAGGAACACTCTTAAGTGAGAAGTTTTTTGAGCTAAGTGGTCTGACTTATGTTATGAAGAACATCAAATGTGACATTTGTTTATAGATTGTGGGTACTTAAACATTATTTATGGTGTACACAAAAATTGGAACGGTATGTTAAGCTACCAATGGCATCAATTGTTACCGTTTTGTTGAACAGGCAGTTTGTATATTTAATTTGTTGAAATGAATACTCAGAGAAGCAAGAAGTTGGTTGAAATGGCGTTATCAGCTTACCAAGAAGGCGATGCAGGGATATTTTCATATATTTTTAAATCTCGAAATGCAAATTATGTATAGCACAGACATTATAAATGAATTACGTATTGTTTTATCCTTTTTTTAGAAAAAGTGCAACAACCATCGATTGCGAATACAGACAACATAGTAGACGATCCTACACCGTCGACCTCAACAGGGCATGTCAGTAGTGATGATTCCGTGCAAGATCCATCATTTGTAGTACCAAGAATTCCATCTTCTTCTTCTGCCAGAATAGACATTCTCATGTCAGTTGTATGTTTAGCTGGGCATTGCAAAAACATCGATCAATTAAAATAATAGACCATAAGTTTATGATTCCTGGCCACAGCCACTTAGAAGTTGATACAAATCATGGCATTATAGAAAAGAAGAAGAAGAAAACTGAATTACAGATATTTCACCTCCATGATTTGATCCAGTTGATTCGATCTAGCAGTAAAAAGTTTAAGGTTGTAGAAATGAAAAGCACAGATTTGTATGACTTTTCATCCATGCTGAAAAGTGCTTTAGATTTAAGAAATAAAGATTCTGACGGACGGCAGTTTAAATGGCTGGATAAAAGGTGGCTACGATATGAACAAGAATTTGGAATTCTTTCCTATAAAGATACGTTAGATACAGATTTACCTTTTTCGTCTTTAACTACAAAAGAAGAGGTGCCCATTCTTTATTTAAAGAAATATCAACGCGACTGGTTCTTCTTCTTCGTCGTGTCGATGGCTGAGTCAAATTTTATTTTGACTTGCCATCGTGCTGAAAGGATTAGCCAATTCGCTTTGGAGAACTCGTGAATTGCCCAGGGTGCGCCGGACGTAGGGGATTGTTGTGTACGTCACACGGGGAGGCTCCTTTCATGCACCCCGACTGGTTGATACGACACGTTGCCGAAATGCTAGTTTTTATTTTGGACAGCGAATTAGCATTGGCATCCAGCGTGGCAATGCTGCTAGCATTTTGGGAACGTTGCCCACTGGCTGCGATTTGTTAGATGAGGTAAGGTAGTCTTTTATCGCTAGTTTTTAAGTAGTTTATTTTAGGTTAGTTAATTTCGTTATTTTTTTGGTTTGTGTTTTCGTTGGTTGTAAATAAATTATCTCCATATGGAACTAGTCATTACAATTTGATGGATTTTAGACAGAAAGAAGAGGTTCTAATGTTCCTGATAATATTCCCATAATATCTATTCAGCCATTGCCTATATCTATAGAGAAAAAAAAGATTTAATTTCGATGCTGTCCTTAATTCGAGATATTTTCCATCAATTTTATATACCTAAGTTTACCTACTATGGAAACTGTACAAAATACTGACCCAGATATTATAGAATCCGAAAAAGAACAAGAATTTTAAGTGACACCAACTAGTCAATAAGTTTACATTATGTTTTTGATTGTATTAATTTTTTTTTTTACTTTTATTTATATTTTAATTAATGAACTTTTACACATAAGTCATACTACCAAAGTGTTTCTCATAACTTAAGTCATCTAAATATAAAACTATTACGTTCCCACCAAATTGTTGTTTTTTAATAGTAAGGCATTGCTATTCACTTTAACAGTTAATAAAAACATTTAATAATTTCTAAATCTATGATTTTATAAACAGTTTTTTTTAGTTCCTGTAAAGTTACGATTTTTGACTTATGTGCTTTAGTCTGCCGACCCTAGAATTAGACGTTAAGATTAGACGTTTCGTACTCCAGGCTCTCAGACGTTGCGACAATCGCCTTGCTGCCCACACACGGGTGAATTCGAATGGAATACTAAACTTGTTTGTAGGCATGGCTTCGTATTGTTCTATAAACTTTGTTATATTGTTAAGTCTTAGGTCTCAACATTTTTCACATTTGGTAACCTGGTTCTAAACATGATGAATGTATTCTGTGAATTTCACTTTTAAATTGCCTTCTCTTTAGTCCCTTTGAAATTCGCAGTCTGTTAACTACCAAGGACACTAAACATTAAAAGTTCTTAAGATAAGTAACTTAATTAAATAATAGTTACTTATTTAGTTCTAAGACTGACCTTATGACAATAGTATCAAAGAAATCCGTTACTGTTCACGACTTCATGTTGCCATAATCTTGGGAATATCATTATAAAATCCCCTTTGTAACCAATTGTTTAGACAAGGAAAAGTGAATGCTTCTACTTGATAATACTTCACACGACACATCTATTCAATTTGTTAGACGGAACAATACGTGTAAGATATTTAAGTTGCAAAGAACAATCAACACGGAAGCAATGATGAAGTTGGAACCCGAATAAATTAGGCAGTTAGGTTTAACTATGTTAAACTTCTGGTAAGCCTAGCTTACCGGTAGACGGCAGGTTTAGATTAACTCTGTTAAATAGGCCGTGTTTGGAAACGATTGTTTTGTAACTAAGTCATTTCACAGAGCAAGGTAAACAATCATATAAAGAGGTCACACATACAATTAACATCAAAACGATTAAGTTTTGAGTATGTACTTTTTCAAACCTGTTTATTCACAATGCAGACTGATGAGTCTACGAATGATAACTTACATCTATTGAATATTGGAACTCTTAGTGTATGTTTTAATAGGTTTATCCTTATAGTACTGGGTTAAATGAACGTTGCTGTATTAGGTAGGCACATGTCAGCAAGACGATTGCTGTGTAAATAGTCTCGTTAGATTCGCGGCGCATCGCTAATTGTTTCGGCAGAGCAAATACGAGGGTTCATTGACGGACAAACGACATTGTCGAGTCTGCCCACGGCCATCGCTGTTTCTTTAATACTTAGTTAAAATTTAAATTACGTATGTTTTGTGCCGCCTTGAACTCAGAAATAAATTGTTATCAGAAAAAAAAATAGGTATTCTCTGCGCAACAAGACTGACTAAGTAAAAAAGTTTGTTGTGTGCTGCAACGCTCGATTAAAGTCCGAGCAAAAAACATTACTAAAGCTGAACAACTACTCGTATTGCCAAAATGTTTTGAAATGTGAGAATAGCTTAGATGTAACTGATGTCATGTTCAAGTAAATAATAATGACACGATGACAGAACAAAGCCATAAGAGATATTTGTTCATACTACAATGTTCTCTACATATAACCTATACGTGGTGTGTTGTACAAGGTCGTTAAAGAAAAAGAGATTATTTACTCTTCAGACCCACAGTACATCAGTAGTGTTGTATCTAGCCAAACTGATTGAAATAAATTCGCAAACCTAACAGTTTTATTTTTAGTATCTAGAAATAATAATGTTTTCGTATTAGGTTACTGTAATAATTTAACTATCCTACCATACAGAAGCACGATCTGAAAATACGATAAAAAATGTTACGCATTGTATTACCTACTTATAAATAACCGAGTTACTTTTCAACGAAAAATATGATTAGTAGATAAGTATTTAAAAACCAGGACATGATGTCTGACCGGTTTACGGATTTACTAATCCATTCTTTGTTAATAATAATTTGCATTGCTACAAAACCACTAAAATAATTCGAATGGATACCGCGTATTGTATGAATAATAACATGCTAAAATATGTTTTTTATCAGCTGTGGTAAGCCACTCCAATTATTCAACTAATCTGACAAGATTTGCTCTAGGTAACGCTTTTGTAAATGGGTAAGATAGAGATTCACCATGGGTCTACCCTTAATCGCTGTCAAATAAATAGTAAACTTATGTCTCTGTAAGATCCTTTTACCTGAATTGCAATATCGTTAGGTAAATCATTAATAACACTGGCGTCTATTTATGGAATAGATGCAACATTAACATAGGTCAAAACGATAGAACTGACCTTACCTTCATTTTTGATGTGACCTTTGTTGATCAACGTTGCTCAGATGTTAATGTATAATTATTAATTTAATGTCAAGTAAATCTTATTAAATTTATATTTCAAACTAGCTGTATGTATATATTTATTTATTATACCCAATAAGAAACTTGAGACCAATGTCGTCATTAAGATTTAAATATGAGTTAAGTGACTCGTTCCCACAATATTCCAGTCCAGACAGACAAAGAATATACGTAAGTAACGAGTGAGTAAGCAAATAACTAGTTACTGTACATGTAGATAATGCATTATCTAAGGTCTTATGTTGGAGTGCAGTGCATAAACAAAGGGGTACTGTACTCTATCTTATCACGGCGACTGATAAGCGGAAACATTATTAGTTTTGTTGTGAGACACAGTGGCTATGTTAAGCGTTTAAACGACTTCACGACTAATTAATTTCCCTTTCACTTGACGACCTAAATGATCAAATTAAAGACGATTGTTGCGTTATCGATGCTATTACTTGATATATTACGCTATTGTTCTTTTGGCCTAGTTGATAACTATATTGGTAGTAAAATATCATTGTCTATCTGTTTTCTTAAACAAACTGGACAGACGGCGATAACTCAAATCGGTTTAACAATGGTTGGTTTTGATAAATGATACGTAAATTGAAAATATACTAAAACTAAGTATTGGTCTATAACCCCGCTGCTTAATACTGTTTATTATTAAGTCACATTGGTGTAACAATTGCCAAACCTATAATGCAGAACCCAATAAGCCATACCTGAGCACCGCTCAACTTGTAAGATTAAAATCGGGTCTTATAAACGCACTATACTATGCGAATCAAACCGGAATAGATCTTTCGGTCATATTGAATATTATGTTCCATTCGTCTGAATATGAACAAAATTTTCGATCACATGCTTGTTGCTTTTGAAAAAAATTGATTTTAATAGGGCGAAAGGAACAATATACCATTTAATATTATGGAAAAAGCTGTTCTTATTTATTTCGAGTTGTACTGGTCTACGAAGAATCGTTTCATGCTGATAGTGTACAGAAGGTTGAACTGCACTTTTGGCATACATTCGCCAGCTCAGTTGCGTCACACCGCAGAGCGCGCGTGGAATCGAGCACACTGCGTAACACTTACCATTACCAACGGCCAACCTCTCGCTGTACCCACCAGCCCACCTACTTCTTGCTTGACGATTCACCGCTTTACATAATTGCTCGTAAAGAACACATTTAACTTATGCAATACCAAAACATTTTAATATTCTGTTCTGCTTAAGAGGGTCATAGTTTCTGGGCCACTGTTCTATGAACAAATTATATTTATTTATGTAATTAGGTTGTAATTCTATGTATATAAAACTAAAATTATAATTTATCTCTTATAGAATTAGACTAATAGTGTTAGCAACTAGAATTGATATGTTAATTTTTATGATGACTCTTGCGATTGTTATTGTATATTATGTATTTGATACTATATTTTGATATAAGTACCTTATTTTTTTTTACGTTTCCTTACTACTCAATTTATGCTATGGCCGACTTAATGCCTATGGACAACCTTTAGAAGATACAGACATGATAGACTAACACAGAAATGATTAAGGAACACACGAAAACCTAACGCCTTTTGATAGACTTCATGTTAAACCACATTAAGCATTACTACCACAGTATAGCTCTCTAAGTGGCCTCAATTCTATTAGCAAACATTATAAGTAGGGTGTACTCGATAGCTCGATGCCGAGCAAATAAAAAGTGCAAGTTGTCGCAAGCGATTACATCATAAGCGAAGCTCGCCTCCGGAGGATGCAATATGGCATATCGCTGCAGCGCTGACTGCAACCAACTGGAGCTACATTCTCCCAGCCGTTAACTTTCTTTTCTTGTTTCGTAATAACACGGGCGAGTGGAGAGGAGCTGTCGCGGTACAGCGCCGCACTGGCGTCAGTTACTGCCGATACCGCCACCACTGCAGCCTGCAGATTTATACTTGCACGGATTGCCGCATTGCGAATCTATTCCACTTTTACTGCCATTACACCACGCTATTTTACGCTGTAAAGAAACTAGTTCTAGTCATGTTTGAGAAGTTCACTCATTAAAATATAATAGAGGTCATCATGTATTGTCATCTAATAGACCTTTACGGTTTGTTAGCATTAACTGCCAGATGGCGGAAACAAAAGTGCTAAATTGGAGGTCTTTGCTTCAATTCTGATGCCAAGAAATATTTACCTGACTTGCTGTGTATTTAAAACCAGGTGTTGGCAAAGCCATCGAGACACTGTCGTAGAAGCCATTAAAAATTACCTTCCACCCAGTTATTGGGTCATTTATACATTGACTAACTTAACTGTTCACTAGTGTAACTAACTTAGTGTGGATGTGGACAACCCTAATTGTCATACATCGAGCATGTTTCGCGCGATTGCAGTTTGCATAAGAGCGTTGCACAAATGCGGAGTTAGTACCTACCACAATGTGATTATTATCCGCGCGTGCCGCGATATCTTATGCGCTCTGTGGCAGGAAGGGGACTTTCCAACTCTTTCACTTTTTATGGTACCATGTCCACGACCTACCTGAACGATTATTTGCAATGCACCTAATCAAACATCAATCATCACCTAACAAAAAATTTACTTCACTTTAAACTTTATATTATTCATTGGTCCTTGAATTAGAATTAAACATTAGCTGTGCAATTAGGTTGCTATCAGACGACCTCGTATAAATGTTGGATGCGTCACCAATCCAATATACATACATATTGTTCCAACTAATATAATATGTGTCCGGGTTCCACTGCCCCTACTTTGCTAAATGTTTAGTCATCCAAACAATCAATTTGAATATGACCGACGATTATTTCTTTTCTAATTAGTAGAACATTTGCCTATAGGTACAATACACATGTCAGTAAGGCTTTGGCCTTACCTCAGACATTTATTTACGTTGATAAAGAACTACAAAGTGATTGTAGTAGTGGCGAGTAATTTACGGAGGCAATAAATAGCACTGTATCCGCTATCGTGTACTCTACAGATAAGTGACGGATAAAGATTGTTTGCAATATTATATCCATTCATAAAGGGCGATTATTACTTGAACCCACCCTTGGACTGAGGACATAGTTTAGACCGCCAAATAACTGATGGCACTGTTTATAATGTGACAGGTACGAAACGTATCTGCTGAAATAAGGTCATGCTAACTCGGAGAAAGTACAAAAACTTACCAACAGTGCACTGCTAAATCAGCAGTGTTTGCATTACTGGGTTTTTACCACTGAGGGAGCAATGCCAAAACATCCTCATTCCTCCGGAGTTACTACACGCCGTGATTCCACCTACGCCTACGCTTCTAAAGTCTTTTCATACTATCGTGGCATTCAAAAATAACTTTAGGACGCCCAAGTTGGTCGGCCCAACGATAATTCGAAGAAATAAGGTCGCCTAAAACTATAGCAAACACTCACAACCAAGTGTATCTATCATAAAAAGTCACTACGGCCTAAGGCTTTCAAGGACTTAAATTGTCCGTTCCGTAGTCTCCATTGAACCACACACATATCACCATGTGTCAAACGCTGCAATACTCATTACGTTGTAAGTCACGTCACACACATAATTGCCGTGCAACATTTCGTAACAGTTGAAGAGCCACCACCCGCAGACCAAGCTGTTCGGGTTGCGAAAATGTGCTTCTATGAGACAAATGAATCGTAACATACAATTTAATATGGTATAGTTACGTTGTGTAAATTGCTCTATTGTTCCTCTATTTTCTGAGAAATTGGAAAATGTTTCTAATCGTTCAACCTTCCAAGACAAATGAACAGATTTTCCTGAAAAAAGATCCAGGTAATTAGTTTGGTGCAGGAATGGAATACCTTTGTGTGCAAACTAACAATGTAGGATCAAGTCAAAGCATAGGCCCACAATACGTCTGTTGTAAAACGATTTCTTTATTTCTTTAATTCTCCTTAGCTTTGCTAGAAAGGGTTCGCCACCGTTTCTTGCTAAGCAGTGAGATAGTACTGGAATAGCCCAATTTGAGAAATAAATCTGCATTTTCTTTATATCCTTTCCTGTTTTTTAAGGAAATGGGTTTAGCTACGCTAAGCTTAAACCAGAACATAGAAAGCATAGTCGAATCCGCCAAACAATTGCGAATCTACATTTAGGTGAAACTGACACCCACATAATTAGAGCACGTTTCGGCGCACACGCATCTACTTTGAGAGCACAAGTCAATGTTTACATCGGCAAGCAATCACGTACTTCAGCTTAGCGATAGTTGCCGTTTATAGATAGTGTGTCAATATTGAAAGGAAAGTGGCGCGCGTCGGTAGGTCAGTGTCGGACCACTCGCTTTTACGTAACCTGTGTCATAACTCTCATAAGGCACATCCATCGTGCCAATTCTGATTCTGACTTAATCAAAGCTTAATTCGTTTAATCGGAATATAGTGAAGTTAAAACGTCATTAATTGCATAAATGGTACAGACTAAGCAATCTATTGCGGCAATGTATGACTTACTGCAATCGGTTTTTATTATAATACTCTAACGGGGCTGCGTTTTAGAAATATTTCATAAAAGTATGTCTTTCTATATTAAAGTTTCTGACTTTGACTTATTTATATTTAACACTAATTGTTAACTTATGGACAAAAATATTAATGGCTTCGCCAGATTCCAAGTGTCAGTAAGCACCAAAAAATCTATTTTTTTTATTTGCTCTTAAACTTAAATAATAGGTTTGTAGTTGTAGTGTCTTTAAGTAATTAAGCAGTCAAATCATTCTCGACATCGTCCAGTTTATCAGAAAAAAATGTTAATACGTTCTGCGGACGCTGCACACACTGACTTTAGATGAAGTTACTAAAATATTGATTGAACATCCTCTGAATTGAAAGTGCCGCAGTTGTGCAAGTGACCACAGCATCTCGTAACTCCGTCGAACTTGCATAATGCAGAGATACGGGAATCTCAAATGTTGTGATTGCAACATGCAGCAGGGTTCATAGGTCAGTTTTCTCTTAGCGGAAGCGAATATAAAATGTCCCGGCAACGTCGGATACTTGCCTGTTGTCATCACCAATGGCGTTGAACTTGGCAAGGTCTCTCTGCCACTTCACTTCCTGTTTCGTGCACGAACCGAAACATCGTCTATTTAAGCTTCGTGCACACTTAAATATTTATAATCATAATCAAAATTATAAATATTTGAATTGACTTTTGATTTATTTTTCAATTACCGCGGGCGGCTTCCCAACTTTCTTGATGACGGAACCCTAAATGCTGGGGAGGGTTTGCGCGTTGGGAACCGCTGACCTAAGTCATATTAGCTCAATGTTAACTTCTTAGACACAATTTGTCTATACCTCACTTATAACGAACGTGATGAAAATTAAACGAAAACTTGACCATGTTAGCTATTATCCACACGTAAATAATAATTAGACCAGCAAAGCAAACGTTAACAAACTATTTTTTCTAATTCAAGAATATATATTCATATTTTAAAGCAAATTTTAGCTTTGCTATGCCTTTTCATGAATATAATCTACTGAACTACCCAGAATATCATACCTCTTCGTGCAATAACCTGTTTAGAGTTAACTTGTTACCTTTTATAAACTAGTCTTTAAACAAGTATTGATATATGACTACCTCAATCAAGCTTAAAGTTGATCGTGCAAATATTTCAAAAGAAAACCAATATCGCGTGTGTACTATGCTCAAAGATCTCAACTATAGGTACGCATGACTTAACCCTCGTTCCAATAGCTGGTACAAAAAAGCTCTACAAAACCTAATTACGTAATCGTTATTCGTTACTAAGAGAGCTTAAAGATAGATACATACGATTGATAGAAGTTGTGTGCTGTATAATATGTAAAAAGCCTCCACTACACTGCTCTCGAAGTTATCTGAAGAGATGGAGGGGGACTTAATATCGCTTTGGGCGCCAATCACCAATCTGTTCTTCGTCTCGTGATAGTATTCATAACTTAGTTTGTCGGTACGATGCTTCTTCGCGAGTGGTTTTGTGTGTGATTGGTGACTTAAAAAAATATTTACCACTGTTTTGTAGTGATAGTGTTTTGTTCTGGCTTACTCTGTTACGGTTATTTAAAAAGGTAACACCTCTAAAATTACAAACCAACTTACTCAAACGTTAGTTGCTGATACACAGATTTTAATTTCAACTCGTTAGAACTTCTTTATATCTCGATAATTTCCTCGATTTAGTTGAGAGTGTACGGGGGCATTTACTTCCATATGAGTTACAAGCTCAAACCTATTGCATTGTGGGCCGTGGTACGTCGCTTCTCATGCGTGACTATCAATCATACACTAATAGTAATTGATTGTTATTCAACGTTTTATTCATTTGAAGTTGAACCACTCTTTATTAAGCTACGATTAACCAAAGATAAGGTTATATTTAAGAATATCACAACGGCCTATTCAAATATATAAATTTTTAATAGTACTGCCTAATCATCTTTGACACAAACCTTATTTCTTGACCTTAAATAAATTTAAATTTAAAAGTAAATGCAAAAAAATATTGTCGTTATATCAATTTCGTCGTACTCTAAGCTGCTAATAGTTTTTGTTAAAAAAATCTCGTTAGGGGGCGATCTGGTTTTTAGATCAGACACGCATTTATTTTAATTATATACACTTACTCAAATCTATAATTAATTATCGTTCATTACACATAATTATGTGCTTCTTAAAAACTAGTGCGCTACACCCAGTTTTTGTATATTTTAGTAGGAATGTATTATTCATAGGGCATAAGTTAAGTAGTGCAGTGAGCGTGATGTTTTAAATAACAGGTTTAGCACGAACAGGTGGAGCCTGCCCTAACTGCATTCTGTGCAACAATACTGTGCATTATCAAATCGGAGCTCTCTGCATCGGTGCACAGAGCGTAGTGCGTGCTCAAGGGCCCGTGAAAAGCGCGCCACTACCAGCACTAATAACCTGCTTCCAAATATAACAGATACTTATCATTGTATAAATTACTATCATCCAGATAAAAATAATATTAAATTTTCAACTTCAAATACCCTAGTTATTTATCTAAGGACTCTTATCTTTATCGTCATTATTTTGGCAAATACATAACGTTCGAACGTGCTAAAGTTATTTATTTCTGCACATTGCACTTGGTTTTCCCCACTCCTTTTTAGGGTTCCGTACCTCAAAAGGTAAAAACGGAACCCTTATAGGATCACTTTGTTGTCCGTCTGTCTGTCTGTCTGTCTGTCTGTCTGTCTGTCTGTCTGTCTGTCTGTCAAGACCTTTTTTCTCAGGAACGCGTGGAGGTATCAAGCTGAAATTCATATCAAATACTCAAGTCTATGGTCTCTTGGAGCTGTGAAAAAATCAAACTTCTAAGTCAACGCGATCAAAAGATACTCCCGTTTATGCCGCAAATTTTCGACACTCGCAAGGGAATCAAAACCTACAGGGTACTTCCCGTGAACTCAGAATCTTGAAATTTGGTACGAAGCAACGTCTTATAACACAGATAAAGGAAAAATTGCGAAAAGCATAAATTTTTAGTTACATCATTTAATAAAAATATTTTTAATAATTTTAAACTTATTACCCCTTTACTCATGAACGCGTAGTGGTATTATATTGAAATTCTTAACAAATACTCAAGTCTATAATATCTTTAAGCTGTAACAAAATCAAACTTCTACGTCAACGCAATCAAAAGATACAGCAATTAAAGCCGCATATTTTGAAACTCGCAACTACTCGCAAGGGAATCAAAACCTAAAGGATACTTCCAGACGACCTGGAATCTTGAAATTTGGCATGAAGCAACGTTATAAAGTACACATATAGGAAAAATTCCGAAAATCTTAAATTTTTAGTTACATCACATAGTATATTTTTTTTAATAATCATAAACTTACTAGCTGACCCAGCAAACGTTGTTCAGCGATTAAAAAAAAAAACAGATGTTGGCCGATTCTCAGACCTACCCGATATGCACACAAAATTTCATGCAAATCGGTTCAGCCGTTTCGGAGGAGTTTGGAAACAAACACCGCAACACGAGAATTTTATATATTAGACTTGCTGACCCAGCAAACGTTGTTATGCGATTAACAAAAAAAAATAAAAAAATAGATTTTGGCCGATTCTCAGACCTATCCGATATGCACACAAAATTTCATGCAAATTGGTTCAGCCATTTCGGAGGAGTTTGGAAACAAACACCGCGACACGAGAATTTTGCTTATACCATAACTTTTACTTATATACCTACAGGTTTGTACGGAACCCTCGGTGCGCGAGTCTGACTCGCACTTGGCCGGTTTTTTATTTTTTATAACATTAATGCAATCGGCGAGTATGTTAGCATGTGCCAATAAAAGACAATATAAATCTGAGGTATGAAGCTAAATTTCAATTCTCATACACAATTTAGTTCCGCAGTTGAGACAGCGATGTCCGTCAGTCAGCCAATTAGAACACAACAATTTTTATAGCTATCATTCATTGTGTAGCCATTGTGGAGTGGACTCATTACTGGCACAAAAATGCGATCACTAATTTAGTGCCCCACAATACGCCTTTATGAAGTTTCATCTTTAAATTATAAACACTACAATATCCCGCCTATCTCCAGTATGAGATGCGCATGTTACTGCGTTACTGGATGTTTTATTTAACCATTTATTTTTGTCCCTAGTGGCGATACTTAGCGTCTACTGCTTCCACTGAATCTCAACTCGCTATAGAGATAACCCAATAGATGTAGCTACCTATTTCATTTACTTATATGTCTGTCCTCTAACCAATTTCCGCAAAGGATCATAGCGGATATTGGTATCATTCCGAAGATGCATTAATTAATACCTATTACAATACAAAATATAACAAGTTGCGTGAAAAAATTGATGATGCAAAAACTTCCATTAAAACTAGCTTATTGTTGTGTTGATTGTTCAATGGTTTCGTAACACAAGTTATACCACAGCACGTAGATAGGTGAAGCCATCACCGTGACAAATGGGGTGGTCTTTGCCATGACGTGAAAAGACATGCTCCGATGCGCGGCACCATGGAAAACGGCTACGATAACGAATATGAGTTTCACGTCATTTTAACTGACTTTCCACTATCGGTTATGCCAACGCATTACGTAAAATATCTTATCTAAGCTCGGTGATTTATTCTGTAGATCATTTTACACCCTTAAACTTGGATGAAACTGTAGTTTAAATTTGTCATCTAGGCTTTAGCTTCAAGATATAAATATTAAAACTTCTAATTAGCGACAAAGTTTCATAACCTATTAATAAATACTGTACGGTAGTTCTGATACTTCTTTACAAAACTGTTGCTATAGATATTGTGACGCAAATTGATAACTTATCCAAAAACTAGAACAATCGGTTCATTAAGTTATCTAAGTTCACCCGGCGGCTGTTATCACAGCTTCGAGTGCTTATTTTATGACAGTTTGTTCAACTTTTGTTACGATTCGCTGTGTATTTATTTACAGTTTGTTTTCGCTTAAAATAATATTTATGTCACTTAATAACGAAGTTGTTTCAGAATAATACTGTCTAGCTTACGTTGTAATTATTTTAATTATATTTATCTTAGCAGTTGATCATAGTTGTAAATTATGAATGTCTGGTGATATTCATATTAAATAGTGAGTGCACGCAATGTAAACGCAGCTCGAGGCCACCAGGCGCTGGCCGGGCGGAGGCGTTGCGAGCGCATCGATGCACTACGCTGACCCGCATGCGCCTCCAACGAAAGTGAAACTAGATGTAATCGCCCGCTTGTTCTCTATTTTTTGTTTGTAATAGAACCGCTTGCTGCTTGCCAGCATAGCCGACACATCTATCTGTTCATCTGGGTTGGTTTGGTTCGTGCTTTGAATTGAACAAGATCCTATCCAAGTAACCACATCTCCTCGCTTCACTGCATTATCCTTTTTATTATTCTCTAAGGATAGAACGTGATAGAACCTTTTAGAATGATGCGCTGAGTGACGCATCGTCCAGTTTTTCTGACTAATCGAAACCATTGGTGCGTAGCGCAGTTCTAAAATGTATTTTTAAAGAGCTTTTTTTTCACACACCATTCTTTCTGACATTTGCTTTTTACACAAGTTTACTAACCGAAATGGTGAACACAAGGACACTCATATTTTTTATTAGTTAGTCGTGGTGAGCATATTTGAAACACGTAGATCCACACAGCGTAGCGCATTATAGCAGCCGCGAGATGGCCCTGGTCCTTTGATCAATAAAGTGGTTAAACTTGTTAGTAGGTCGATGGCATGCTAATTTCAACCACAGACCCATCGTCTTTGTCCTATAAGCTTCATGTAAACAACCGATGAGCAAAACCTGCAAAACATTTCCTCAATTCTTTCATTGATGACTGCAACGCCGCCATCTTGAATTAAAGCCATAAATAAATTGATTTAAACGCGCATTGAAATGTATTGTGTTCCGAGCCGTATGATTTAACACCCACAACTATCGAGAAATATAATTCGCTTATGTTTTCCTTGAATAACAAGGTCTTTGCGGCACACAATACAGCCCTGGCTCTGGTATGAAAGAAGGCTGCAAAGTGCCTTTTCCCGCGTTTATTGTTCAGTTTGAGAATTCTGGGACTGCAAACTAATATAATCTATCTGGGGAATTAACTCTCTGTATACATAGACAAAATTGGAAATATCTCGTCTACTTGGTCTTCTAAAATTAATAGGGGACGGTGGGAAAAGCAACTTGTGACCTTCTTTCACATCCTGGCAAATTAAAATGTCAAATAATTAAAACACAGACATCAATAATTCTGCGCTAGCAAAAAAGGCAAGAAGCCAGGCGCGTTATGAGCGGATGTTGCACATCTGTTGTTGGAGACATAATAACAAGTAATTAGCAGAGGAAGACGTCCAGTGGAGGCGGGCATGTTCGCACTGGTTCGCACAATGTGTCTTGCACGTTGGACCGCTTCCGTTCCCCCGCAGCCCACACAAGACATCCCTCACACCTCTTACCCCTAAATTAACTCAATTATTCTGCGTCACTTGATCATTAATAGCGTGCTTCAAAATAAATTGAAATTGTTAGCACATTAGACAGTTATTTTTGTGCGTCAATTGATATATTTAATGAAGGCCATTTCTTGTGCTCTAACTTAAATAAGAATAAGTTTTGTAGCACATAAAACAGATGCGTAAATTAACATTTTAAAACAAACTACATTTAAATGCTTTACTTATTCAAACAATAAAACAGAAGGTATCGCCTCACATTTAAAGACGTTAACATAAAAATGGTATTAATTAAAGTAATTTTATTTTAAACGAGTAGTGTGGTGGAGCGCTGTTGATGAGCCCATTCGCTTGCTCCTCCTGTGAAGGTCAGCCGCTCACACACCTACTTACCTTACCACGACCGAGCCGGGCCTCGATTGTATTAAAACTTGCCTTATTATTGCGACATTAATATAATAAACTTATTTATTTTTAATTATGTCTAATTGCTAATTATGCCAAAATGTAAAAATAAAATTATCTGAATATGACGTTTTATTATGAAGCTATAGTTCGTAAACAATTCGCCGTTCGCATATAACCTCTGTGTTATTTTATAATACAGTTTATTTTGCTGTTAATCAACTTCATCTGCTCATGACAGCATGAGCAAATAAAGTAAGATAAATTGCTTGTAGTAGTAGTACTGGTCTATTAACTAGGAAATATTGTTAAGGGTAAGTTTCTACAGTTCTAGATAAGTCTGGTAGCGGCATTATTTTTTGACACATGAAATGTAAATTTTATAGAATTTACCCGCACTTAACAATCCGAAACCTTATCGGGAACTGGTGAAATGGGGCAGGTAGTATAACAATATAACTAAATATTATTGCAATAATGTAGTAGGCACAAAAACTTAAGCTTTCTGTTCGTAAAACCACATTTCTAACATATTGATATTTAGATTTTAATCTTATGAATAGCTATTAGCATAGTTTTATTATTCTATTGCCACCTAGGATTATAAAATTTGAATCGTTAGGTCTATAATTCCGCAACGCAAGTGGGAGTAGCGGCTGCGTAGCCAATGTGGCTAATCCACTATTTCAGTCAATTGTGAAAACATTACCCAACGACGGTTACTGGTGTGGCACGTACCTGCCTACTAAACTGCTAATACTTGCAGAAACCAAACTAAGTACTGTCTAACCGCCATTGCGTAGAAATAACCTTCGATTTCTCCTATTTTTGACAATGTAATATTTGTTCGTCAAAACCTATCTCGAAGACCACGTTGTCATTTACGCAAATCGAACCATAATGACAATATTAGGCAATTTCACACTTACTTGAAGGTGGTCAACTGTGGTCAGTGTGGTCACTTACATAACTAACCTATATTTCGGCTTCGGTTATTCGTATTCAAATCGAATTGTTCTCTCCGAACCACTAGCTTAGCTACAAAATGCATTGTAATCAGCATTTTCATCATGTGAAGAAAAAGCTCAATGCATCTGGCGCCAGAAATACAATAAAGCCATTTTTCATTATTTTCATCAAACTAGCAGCAAATCTTTATTGACTTATATGGTAAAATGGTCTCCAATAAGGTACTGACCTTGTTTCCACAAAACAAGTCTCCTAACTATCTTGCTGCGAAGATACCATTCTAAATTAACTGATATTTAGGAGTCATCTTCACAGGTAACTCCAAAACGTATTCCTCTAGCATTTACGTATGTTTACATGATACGTATTAACATTACGAAACAGCGTCATAATTATGTAAAGAGAATGTCTCGTCACAGTTGGAGACCAAGGCTTCGTTTATTAACAAAGCTACAGAAGATACAACGTTAATGTAATCTGAATTGTCCTCGGCAAGCCCGTGTATAGAAACACAGCAATTTTGGGTGATTATGTCAGTTGTTCCGAAGAATGCGTCGGCGTAACAGCTTGTTCGACGTGTATTGTTTTGTGGAGTATACGTAACGCACGTGGGCACTTGGATCTGCAGCGGAGAAAGTGGCACAGCCGGCGGCAAGGCCGTCTCGACGCCTCTCGACCTTCACCGTTGCACTTCCGTATACATTCACTCAAAATATAACCACGTAATATGAAAGAAGTTTATTATAACCAGCTATGTTCTATTTTTTGGGATACCTCTCCTCAAGTTGTTTCTTAGTTCTCGGATTGTTCAAACTGCATCACGACATGATTAAGCATAATATGCTGTGTAATATAAAATTATTATCATGGGCGATTGAAAGGTCGTCGACAAGCCCTTATCCGTTAATAGATTTGCGTAAACGGCAACGTTTCACAAGTCTTTAATTACAAATGAAATCGAATAACCAAGAACGCGACGATTAAATATCACGTAATAATAATTACTCGTCTTTCTAACAGCTTTCGACCTCTATGCGTTGATTAGACATTCCTTTTAGAATATCAAATGTAAATGATTCTCCAAAAAATGTTATAACATTCTACTGTTTAAAAGAGGACATGGATGTTGGAGGCTTTTCGAATATAGGTCGAGAGAATCTAACATTCATCACGATGATTAAATCGATTGCTAAACACAGGTCGCGTGACAGTCTCGATGTGTGATTGCAACATCAGCATTCGCGTGCATCACGCTGTACTACCGTACCGTAGATCCGCACAACTTAATGTCTCACTGTAATCATTTTTTTCATGTCTGTTTGCAACAATTTGTTTATGTTGCCATTTAGCTTTACGCCCCTTCACGTAAAGTCTGATCCATATTTATAAAGACAACAATAAGTAGGTGTGTACCTCAGACAGTAAAATAATTTTATTATTCATAACAAGAATTCTACATTTTGACAGTCACCTCAATGACTAATATACTAATAATACATATTCTTTATGTAAATACATGTAGTTATTGTGCAATGTGCACAAAGCCAATGAATCCTATGTAATGATGGGTTCTGCAAAAGTAATTTAACTCTCGTTGACTGACATACATTGAAGATGAATGATGATTCAGCTACGAAACCTGCGTAGTGTTGTTAAACCACGCTAGCGTTGCCTCGATCTTTTATTATTGATCGGAGTCCGGATCTTGATGTAGAGTGGAGAATCAACACGCAAGCCACGACTCGCCAAACGAGTTATAAATAATTAATTAATATTTGGTTGGCAAACTCTTTGTAGCTTCAAGGTCGCGGCAGATGATCTTTAATATTAGTAAATTCGCTAGCTATTTCTGAATTTCTAGCGCATTTAATGGCTTTAGTGTAAATTATTGCAAGCTTTTTGTTTTAACTTAATAGCTTTTTGTTCTACTTGAGGAACGTTGTATTGCCTTATTACACTTTTATCTACAATATTATATTACCCATTGTTTTTGTTTGCATGTCAAAGTTGTCAATTAGAGTATTATTATGATCTCTTTTATGCCATAAGTATAATGTCTGTTACTTTATGTTGCTTCATTAGAGCCGCAGGGTGAAGTTGTGCAATCTAATTAATGTTTGTTTCATCTCATTTTCGATTGGCACAAATATTGCAACAAAAAAGTTTTATTTTTATCATTCATCAAGTTCAATCATGGTAATTTAAAATCATTTGTATCTATTATCATAAACGATCAACAATGTTAATGTCAACATCTACAAATTTATATTCCTGTCTTTCTAGTCATAATAATTCGTTATGAATATGTAAACTGGTGTATTTTAATCGAGCATTCGATTCACAAGGCAAACTTGGTACTAATCTGATTATATTTAATCGATGTGAATATTTTAAAACCATGCATCTATTTGTTATTAATTTATTTGAATTATTGAAATATGTTGCAGCGGTTACCCACTGCGTTATTATGATATTAGTGGAATTTTGTAATGCCAGTTTAGATACATATTCCGAAGCCAACATGAACGGATTGTAAAGTCACTTGCATTTAAGGGTGATCTATTCTCGTCCCTTTACTTACTTCAAAGTACATTAAAAAAACATTTTAAATTTACATTTCTGTGTGGGGGTACTTGGGCGTACTTGGGTTAAACTCTGTATATAAAGGTAGATCATGGCATAATCAAGTAATAACATATTAACAGAAGTTACTCTATAATATTAAAATATTTGTTGCCTTTTTTAAATATTTATTTAAAGTTTCTGACATAAAAGGTAACATTGGTTCTACATACATATTTGACGATCGCAGTCAAACCTCACAGTAGTAAAAAAGAGATAATTGTTAATTTTTGCTAGTAGTGCGGCCTTGTGGAGTAGTTCATTGTCTTGCTTCACCTAATCTCACGCCTAATTAACTGCTGGACGTGTGTAGCAATGTTTGAGTCGTTATAGAAGAATGCAATCGCTAAACACTGCTTACAACTTATTAAGTTAATTTGTGGGCAATGAACATTGCTGTTTCTTTCGAGTGTAGCTTGTGCCTCTTTTAAATTCGGTCAGGTTTTATTTTATGGGTCGAATAAGATCTATACGGAAACTCAGAAACTGATCCTTAGTATCAAGAGTAAACAGAACTTAAACTTATAATGAAAATCATTCTAAAGGCTAAAAAATTAAACCATCAATAGATGGTGACTTGTGTGAGCGGTCACAAACGTAGGTAAAAATTAACAGATTTAATTTTAAAAGAGGTACAGATGAAACAATAATATTTTGACAACGAAATTGTGTTTCTTATAGGTTGAGAGATATTATTGATGACCTTCACTGATGATGACTAATATTTTGTAGTTTACTGTACATGTTCGAGTAGCTTGGTAATATTTAATTTTCATAATTATGTTGATTCAATACTTTTAACTAGATACGTCCTTATTTCGTAATCAATTTCGGCTAAGATCTCTTGATGGCACTTAAAAGTAATAAGTGTGTTGCGCCCACGTCTTGCCCACATGTAACATCCATATAACAATTATTAAATCCAATTAAAGTACTTAACAACAAGTACTTCTTAGGAATTGCCGTGTTCCTTGTTTTTTTCAAGGGTTTTATTCAAGCAAATTACAGATACCTCTTCTTTACAATGTAATATTGACAATAAGCTGGATCTGTATTTTCCAATGCAGCTGAACAGCAAGTATTTTTACATAGCACCAATGTAAACAGTAACGCGACACGCCTGCAGAATTAATGTCCCCAATTCAATTGATGTGTTTCATTAGCACAAGTGGCCCCGATTGTTTCGTTCATCGAGACCGGCCATTCGTCGCAAAACCAGGCGCCACGATTTTACAATCATGATATATAAGACAGTAATCTCACTCGATACTCGATAAAGCGTATTTAACAGACGTCACCTACGAGTAGTAAGGCCGAAACGAGTATAATATTGCTTTTATTATTTAAACTAGCTGCCCCGCGCGGCTTCGCCCTCGATAAAATTTTGCCCTCGAAAATATTTTAAAAGTATCCTATGTCCTTCTCCCGGTTCTAAGCTACCTCCCCACCAATTTTCAGCCAAATCGGTTCAGCCGTTCTTGAGTTATAAATGGTGTAACTAACACGACTTTTTTTTTATATATATAGAAGATATAGAAGTTTACAGATCTCATAGAGAGCCAAGACCTTTGACAGAGTTAAACGACCGTGCGAGATGTCTTTGTTTTAAGTGTGACTACTATCTTTAATCTTATACTGTGGTACTCCTATGAGACATGTGATGATGAATACATGTTGTAATAAGGAAGTGGGAGCAAAGAGCCACGGAATTATTTCAACAGATAAATAATAGTTAAAACAGCTTAATATTTAATTCACTTGTACTTTAATTGAACGACATTTTTGCTCGGAAGGCGGTCTCATATTATACGGGCATAGATGAATGATGACAAAAACTACATACTAACTCTAGCTTGTTTTAACATTATGCTTGGTTTAAAAGAGAGTGCAATATATAACTACATAATATCAAACAGGCTTATCCTTGCAAATCCACTAAGAGACTTAAAGATGCTTATGAAGTGAAGTGCACTCACTTGATGCAATTTAACCTCACAGCCAATATGGCGACATGGCTCGCTGTCGACCAGTCAAGATTGAGAGGGGGCCAGTGACTGGCTTATGCGAGGACGCGTAATAAAGATGCTTTACTCATCATTTATCTTACTGAACGCATGCTTGTTATATCTACTAAATAAAGTTTATTTCACAGATTTTTATATCCTGACTTATCTTGAGAATTGAGTGGGTACACTTTATACTCAGCAAAACCCTATGATTCACGAAATGACCTGTAATCTGGTACCAAATGTCCGTGCTAACACTACTCTGTCACTGGAAATACCAGATAAACCTTTTCTTTACAATAAAGATAACAACAATCGCTGCAGCAGTAATACACGTTGTGAGCTCGTAACTGCCATCCATCATCCATGTCACAAAAACATGCAGTTTTCTTTGTATATTTAAATTAAAATCCATTCAATAGATACAATCTCGCTAATTAGGAATCTCTTTCGGTCAATAAGATTGTGTTGCTAAGTTCGTGATCCGCGCAAGACCTTCGCGCGCTGCCGGGTTCAATTAGAGATCACCCAGTTGCGTTAGAAACGAAGTCTCCCATTACCGCCGCGGGTCGTGACACCGCACGTCTAAACCTGGTGGCGTAATATCACTATTGTCAGTCATTTTCACATGCAACTAACTAAGCGGTTAATTGCGCGGAATGAACATAAAGGTGGATACTTATTCAGTACTGGTAACTAGGAGCGGAAAATGTGGGTATTATCGCGCTGTATCGCTACGTGTGAAGGACATTTGCGAACAAATACATTGTTACCATCGAATTTTCACTGTATGTACTCGATTCACAATGTTGACTTTAAATCTATCTGATACACACTAATATGGTATGAGATTTTATTGGTAAGAAAGACATGACAAAACAAAACATAATATTTGGATAATATTAGTCCCCAATGTTTTGCGAGGTATGAGAGAGAAAGTTGCAAGGAATGAAATGAAATAGGTAGTCAAAAAAAGTATTATCAGAATAATTCTAGTAAATATCTATGTTGTTTTAAACTGTTATTATTCAAGGAACTTAATATAGGAGCCCAATATACTATCGTGTAATGTAACAGCAACATTGCATAACTGATTTATTAGATGCTTGCATAAGACGATAGCTAAATAACCATGAAGTGTAGTCAGTTGCAATAAAAACATCGTAAAATGCTAGTAAAGCTGTAATTGCTGTATTGCTCTAGTAATTATTTTCAATTATAAGGAACACTTCGCTTTGGCACAATACGAGAAGCATGCTTATTATCATCATTAGTTTTACTGCTGATGCTGGTGGTAGTGCTTTTGGTAAGAAGTGCTTCTTACCAAAAGCATCGTCTAATCCTTAACCTCCCTCCAAATATTACTTTTTAGTATATCTAGTGTGGTAAAAAACGCGATCAATTTATCTCGCGCTCGTAAGATAGCCCTACAGGTTTGTTAGCGATATAATTCCTAAATTACGGCCACAGGATCTGTATTTGTTTGTTAATAACCATGGGTTGAACTTGCCACTTACCACTAGGTTGACTACAAGCTCATTTGCCCTATAACGTAGCTATAAAAATATAATCAAGAAAGTTATACTATACCGTCCGAGTAAGTTTTCCGGGTGACTAGCGGAGTACGTTTTACTTTCTTATAGGAAGTGCTACTATCGCTTTCAATGGAGACCGGTTGGGCTTTACTCGCTAGATATATTGGGGCTGTATAACATACGTTTATATTCTAAACAGATAATCTCACTATGCATTGAGTTAATCCCATACTGCTAAGCCTACCAATATTGTACATGCGAAGGTTTAGAAGGAGGTATATTATGGTATGGAAGGATGGACAGGTGTTTGTTGTCTTTAAGACAAAACTACTTAGCTGATTTTGATTAAATATGGTATAGCATATTTTCATATTATCTTTTATCTTATTACTAGCTGCCCCGCGCGGCTTCGCCCTCGATAAAATTTTGCCCTCGAAAATATTTTAAAAGTATCCTATGTCCTTCCCCCGGTTCTAAGCTACCTCCCCACCAATTTTCAGCCAAATCGGTTCAGCCGTTCTTGAGTTATAAATGGTGTAACTAACACGACTTTCTTTTATATATATAAGATTGCTTATAGTTTTAACTCTGATTTACAAAAAGGATAGTTATCGATGTGCGACGCGGTTGAGACTAAAAAATTAATACCACTTCTTCATTGGAAGCTACATTCATTACTATTAAACATTGGTATTTAAAAGTTTTTGTGATCGGGGCTTAGTCATACTTCAGAATAACTTTAAATTGCGTATGTTTAAATCATTGTTTTTTATCTTGAAACGTACATTATCTGCATTAAGCATTTCGATCTCTCATGCAAATGGCGAACTCTTTTTGAACTACCCTCAATAAAACAATTTTTCATAAATATTTTTATTTAATTGTTATTGTCTTTTAAATTAATTCAGTAGTTACCTGATGTTCTGGTTTTAATGTATCTTTTCTTTGTTTTCAGGTGAGCTCCGAAATCCAGTTCGATGAAATGACAGTCATCGTAAGTCGACAAATTACACTACATTTTTATAAAAATGTTGCCAAGTACTGGCCAAATTTTTGGAGGCTCTCGTATCCTCTATTCTATTTCAATTATGTATTATATTCTTTTTAAGTTAAGCCTTAGTACCGATTGCCCTGACGTAGCTAGTCATTATATTGTATCTACCAAGGTACTAACTAGTCTTCTACCTTCGATCTTGTTTTGATAGGTTATGGTCTCGGGATATGATAGAACACTTTTAATATTGAAACAAATTTTAGCTTGCACCACCCCAGAAAACCGGTTTACCGTGACATGTTTGATCAAGACCTTGGCTTTGTCTAAGAATACAGAATCCGTTAAATCAAGAAACTAGATGTTTAGGTTATGCAGCTTTTCGGTTCAGATGTCCAGGGACTGGGTACATAATATCTAGTAATTCAATTTGATTAAAGTGTCAATTTAAACAAAAACTTATTAGACATTAATCAAATTGAATTTTAATCGTTTTAAGCCCGCTGCCATGGATTTGTATGTTGTGGTTATGGTAGCGAGGTTTCCATTGGTCGGTTGTTGCGAAAGCGGAGTAACAGAGCATCTTGAGTTACGTCCAATAAATTACTTGCCTAAAATTGCATTAAATAGTATCATAATAATATGAAGTTTACTAATCTTATCTAGTTCATTCGTGTACCAACGTGTACCTAGTAAGTTTTTAACATTTCAATAAAAGCTATTATTTAATAGAATACAGACAATTTTTTGTTACTTAGAAATCTCAAAAGACATACTAAATTATATTGTTTGACGCCAGTACACCATTATTATCTTCCGTTCGCATATTTAATTAGATCATCGAGACAATGGACGGCGTAGAGACGCGTCGCATTTTAATGTCTGATGGCTTTCTAAGATCATTTAAATTATTATAGACCAGTCTCGCCCACAGCCATACTTCTCAAACTTTACTCACAATGTGACTCAAAAAGGGCTGAATACGTATTAGTCACAGAAAATGATTTTCTTTCGTAATATTTCTACGTGAGTCATACATGTCGAACAATTTGCGGGGAAAGTATAACCCGGTAGCGTGACGCAACAATAAAAATTACACAGACAAAGGAATTGTTGCAGCTAGACAAGACATTGACGTAAGGGCCAGTTTGTCACTAATGACCGCTACACAATGATCCGTTGTCATGACGCTCAAGATAACACGTTACCGTCCATAAGTGGTGGTAAACATAGCCACTAATATCACTAATGTTATTCAGTACCACGCGGTCACGTCCACATCCTATTCGATTTTAAGCTTACGACTCTAGAAATCACAAGTGATCATGGCGATGGCAAAGAAAAACACTGTTGTATGCAAACGAATCTACCTGTTGTTTTGCAAATCAACCCTGATGCAGCGCTGTCTTGTTGCATCTATAAATAAGGAGGTGCTAAAAGCGGCCCGACCGGGGGACGTGCTTCCTCCGCTTTGAGCGGCCGGGGGGTAAACATAGTCGAGTTGAACGAAGCCCTTTGTTGACATTTGCTTTACGGTTCCACCTCGAGTCGCGAGCTTTATGGCGCGCGCGCAATAAACAGAGCACTCGAGCGACGCCAGAGTAAGGTTACTAGAATGGCTCCAGTTTAAGGGAGAAAATAGAACTTGGGGAATTATATATTAGAGGAAGTAAGTCATGGGAAAATCTAAACAGTTGAAGACTAAACCTAGAACTTTTCGATTTGATTTAATTGCATACATTGTACAACAATCCTCTGGCCTCAAGTATGTAAGGAGTGTACACAAAATTTAAGTGCAATGGATAAGGCATCGGTCTTACGATCGAGAGGTCGTGGGTTCGAATCCTAGCCATTACACCACGGACGTGAACTTCCTCCTAACACAAGCGAATTAAGCTTAGCTGGAGGGGGTTAACAAGAATACTAGTGGAATATTCGGTTATTTATTATGTTGATGACGATAACTTTACTGAATATTGGTGACAACTTAAATATTCGTGCCGAAAATACATAAAATTATCATGTTTTCTATAACGATATTAACATCAATATCTATCAATTTGACACCAACACAGAATGTTCGACTAGTGCATATAAAAGGCCATTTTAAATAAAAACCTATTGTACTTAAACATCCTAGAAAATTCCATTATAAGGCAATTTGATAAATTCTCGTAACTCGCGTTGAACTACGTGATTTCCTTTTCGCTATGTTAATGGTTACTTCAAACACATTTCCATTGTTTCGCCTAATATAATAAAGCAGACAATCGTTTGGTGTTAGTAATATAAATAACGAGTTGACATGATGGTATTTATACCATAGGTGGAGCGGAGCTCATGTATTGCAATCACGAAGTTCGCTTATCTGCATGCGAGTAGTATACCACGCGTCCGGTCTTACTCATCTGACAGTCGCTAACTATGTGAATTGTTGGATACGTTTGCTTGCCTTGTTCATATTAAAAGATGTATGTTTGTTGTGCTTTAATTATTATGAAGCTTACGTTACAGCAAATCGTGTTCAGGAATTAAATTTAGAGACGGATAGACCACCCTCCCAGGGTGGTCTAATTAAGCTTCTTTAGCTTTAAGACATTGGAAATATCTTCTTTTTCTTACGAAATATAGCACACTTACCACCCGCCCTGGTTTCGCTCCGGGTATTATGTAGTACTAAACTGCATGTTTTGTACATAGGTATAAACTTTGATTATGAATCTTCTATCGATAAAAAAAAACTGCATCAAAATCCGTAGCATGGTTTTAAAGATCTAAGCATACAAGGGGAGACACAGTGGAAGGATAGTGTTTTCTTTTATGAAAAAATAAAAACTGCCTTTGACACAATTATAAAAATAATAAACAGATAATTTATGCCCTCTTGATAAAGTCCAGTTTATTAATAAAAAAGATGCGACACAGTTATCTCTTTATTTTAAATTATAATTATATGACTATATAATAGTAAGTAACCGTTTGAAACGGTTGGGCAATGTGGGAGAGCATTGAATCGAGTTATTTATTGCGTCGCTATTTTAATATGTTTCATAATGTTCATTACAAGCTGCTAGTCTAATTGTGGTAAAACGTACACTATCCATAAGCGTCCCAGATACGCTAAGTAACTACGCAGTGTCCAGTGTGAATCATAGCGTAATTCAACCATTGTTCACTACTTCGCATGCACACAAAGAGCTTATTTCAATATTTCCGTCATTTTTGTGAAATCTCTATCCCACAAATTATTTTAACAACACCAAAGTGTCACAAATCGGTCACAGTCGCAGTATCGTCAACTGAAATAAATATAATATGTGTGAAACCAAGGGGCAACGTCAAGCACTGAAAGGTTAATGACTACTCTGGTCATTATTGGGAGATTGTTGTTAGGTCTCGGAGAGGGGACCACAACTTCTCAACTGCGATCGTTTTCGCGCAATCATTCAATAAACGTGATGGGATCAATCGCCAAGACCCTCGTTTGACTCCTCAGAGAAATGAACCAATTCTAGTTCAGAACACTTACTTTAAAGCGTTATCTTCATACATTCGAGGACTTTTAAATTAACACCAGACGGTACTTTAATACCAACTTTTTGTTCCCTGTTGTCGAAAGCATTTTGTCTGCCCGAGAGTTTTAAATCGTTAAAAGTTCATTTAAATATAGAACGCATTTGATTAGAACCAATTAACGTTCAATTAAGCAGTTCTCTTGTTTGAGTTATATCGTCGTATCAATTGTCGCGAGCCACTCTGTCTTAATGATTCGAATTCATGCTCGTTACATTTACAGAACATAGGTCAAATTACGTACAACTCAACAGCAACAACAAAATAACAAAAAATAACCTCATTCACAATGCATATTATTATGATGATAGCAATTAAGGTTAAGACTGTTAGGACCTTGTTAATTCGAAGTCATAGGTTAAGGTTTGCTATTGACTGTTGCGATGTGCATTTGATAATGTTTTCCGTTACAAAGCCAGTCATTTGAATTGTAAAGTTTGAACTGGTTGGATTTGTTTGGATACAAGTAACCCAAATTCGCGTTCTTTGTTGTGAATACCGTTGCCCCCATAGGTTATCTGGAAAGAGAATATATTTAGCGAGACCTTCGAGTTTGAAGCATCGACAGGAGGTGTAAATTTTAGTGATTGCCAACGTCAATACGCAAGCGCTCGTCGAACAGTATGCTTGGAGTTCGATAACCTGAACAACCACAGATTTTTCTTGGTAAATCGTAGAGACGTAGAGCAATATTAATCAGTATGCGTTCAAATAAATAAAACAATTCTAGATTTCTTAAAGAAGATGTAATTGTTTTAGTGTTCTTTATAAAACAAGGTCGTTACACACTAGTAATAATGTAATACAGCATTAATTATAAGAATACTTCACTTACCTACTTGCTTTGTTGTAATGTTGCTAAAGCTATTAAAATAGAAATTATTTAAAGTACTAATAGGGAATTTATGAGTCAATTAATGTCATATTATTGCCGTATTTAATAAAGATGTCAATCCGACAGTTTTGACACTTTTTGACAAATATGTCTAAGGCGGGGTCGTCAAGCAGAACAGTAAGAAATTCATATCCTTAATTTTAAGTTTGTCAAAATCGTCATCTTTATTAAATTGCTCTTCGCAGGCCGCGGTTCCATGTTATACTATCTACTTTTTCACGCTTCATTTTGATGAACATGTAAACCATGCCTTGTTGTTTGTACCACCAGCATCCCAACCATTTGTTATCCATAAATAAATAAATAGTTCGCATCACGTCATATAGAAATCTACCACCAAACATTTTATTTTTATTTGTGGAAAGTCATTGCCCTCGCTACTGTAGGTATACATCTGAATGTTTAACACTAATGTTTATTCTTTCAATATTTTGCGACTGTAAAATGGAATGCTTATGTCACCGTTTAGCAACAACATATTTTTCATTATCTGCTTTGTGTCCGTAAGATCGACGTTTGTCTTTAGAACGCAGTACTTCAAATGTTCTGCTAGCAGATCCAAAAATAGTCAATAGACAAAATATTATGCAATATGCAATAATAAGAAACCCAAACATTTGACTCGAGCCAAGAAGTCGGCATGTTTCACATGTTCGTCACGTGTTGATATCCTCGCTTGCTAACCCAAACTGTACACATGACAAAATCAGGCGCGACCTGCTGTGCTGTCCCCTTATGCACCTTCCGTCATGTTTCTACACCATCTTTACCAAAGTTCGTGTTTACCAAACAAATACACGTTACTATGTTGTGGATTAGTTTGTTGCCCTAAAATGTAAACCATTTACGTTTATTGTACGTCTGAAGTAAATTGAGGTAATACATGATTCATTAAGGTAAAATAATAATTATCTGTAGTATACAAAGATGTTTAATCTTCATTTTGTGGATCTTGAAATAAGTGATTACGCACATCTGTAAAGTATTCAGCTATAGTGTAGCTGAATAACTCAAAAAATGGACACATAATTGCTGTTTAAATAAAGACAGATTACACTTGCACACATTGTAAATAAAAAAAATATTATATCTCGAAAACTAGAACTGTTACAAAAAAACCAAAATCAGTTACAGGAAAATTAAAAGAAGGCATATTTTGTACAGCAGTGTTATCGAAGCCTGCTTCATTTGTATTGGGCATTGCCTCTATCAGCGTCTTTAACCCGCGGTAGCTACGCGTGAACCTTGGTGTTCAGTTCGTAGGCCGTGCTGTCTGTTTGCCCTAAGCTCGAACGCAACAACCGCGGCCGTTTGAAATCGACAGTGATTACAATTTTCCCTGGAGCTCGGTTGCGCGTTGCGCGAGCGCAACGTCCGATGGAAAGCAGCGTTTAACCAATGTTCCGCTCTGATAACTCTCTAATTACGCCTCGACCGTTTTCCGTCGACACTTGCCCGCCACCAACCTAACCCCTGGCTTTTCACTGCTACATTTCACCCGCAATTGTACTGCCACGCTCATTTGTCTGCTTCACTTTCGCTCAGACACTCATATTGTCTTGATATACAGAAATATATTAGGAACTATCAATTCCTTCCATCTTTGTGAGTTCGTGACAGTTTTGGAATAGAGCATTATCTCTCTTTGTTATTTTGAACCTTTCATTTTACCATGTGTCGAAGACATAGGGCTGCTAGACTAGATTTTTCTGAATTTTGTTTGTGCCTGATATACCTGCAATGGCTGCAACGAAATGGATATTTTTAGCACCTTGCCATATTAGCCATTTTGTTTATTAACAAAATGGCTATTTATTTTAAGGTATTATTTTCTATATGCAAATATACATGTGGTGCAGGCCAACTGGTGCCACATCCCTCCTGTCCAACGTTTTTTCGGTATACTAAAGCAATATAATTTAGGGATTTCGGCTTCAAATAAGACATCGTCATCGTCATACGCCCAATTACATTGGATTTAGCTGTATATCTATATTTCGCGTAGAGTAACTGACCTCTACAACCCAGTACGAGCCTACGAGGGGATACGTAACACTTCTTAATCCTGTGTCAGCGATTACGCGTAAAAACTGACTTGTTTCACTCTTTTCTGTTATCCGCCTAATATGAAATATGAAAGCTTGCGAGGAAGTGTGGATGGATATCTTATTGAGATTTACAGACTTTCTGGCCTCTGACTACCCGTATCGACTGCCTTAGATCTTCATCGTTCGTGCTATTGTAAGTGTGGTCAACCAGTGTACGGCCGAACAAGGAATGCAATGCATTACCTGTAGATTGAACGGTCCGCGCAGGTTTTACTTTTCCCTGAGCTCCTACTAGGACAATACTCTATTATGAAACAATCTCTCATGAAGGACGTATAGTGGCTACCTTAAGAGCTGTCGGTTATTGTCCAAATACCAAACAATAGGTGCTCATACACCACTAAAAGCATTCGTGTGTAATTGTTTACCTACTGTTTGCTTATAAACGCAAGACTTAACTACTAGTATAGACTTTGTCGACAGGAGCCATTATTAATATGAGACATATCGACTCACTGCTAGTACTTCTAGCTACTTACTCACTTTTAGATGTGTTGACTAAGACGAAGACTCAATAAAATGATTAATAGAGGTTTATAGGTCTAACAAAGAGCGTAGGAACATATTCATTTACACCCTGTATTATTATAATGATTTGTCTGTTGTATTCCAAAACACAAGTGTTTGCGTGTTTACGATCCTCGGACGATGTGGAGGCGAATAGAATATACAATGACGTGTCATTCACATCGATTGAGGCCGCATACAAGATACGGCGTATCATACATTATGTATAGAGCTCGTGTTCCGCGTCGAGCTCTGATCCGATCCGACCTTCACGCTGATCTCGTCTCACAACAACGCCAAAACGCATATTGGCTGACGGGGCATGACGGTTGTCTCTTCTGACACTCTTGTCGTCACCTGCAATTTACATCACTCAACCGCATACCTACTTAGGTTTACACGATGTTAGACGCTGTAGAAAGACATTCTTATACCTAGATCATGAATCTGAGTACTGTTATCTAACACGACACGCGCCGACCGTTGCACCTCTCGTCGTGAAGTGCCGTCAAATAGCTCGGCGACAATTATTCCTCAAAGTGGCGACGCGACAGCGATGCCTGAACAATAGTGCACAATCACCGCGATTGTGCCGCCGCCCCGTGTCAACCGCCTCTCGCGTGAACATCAGCATTGTTATGGTGATGCCCGTAACTTCAGGTTCGACGCTCCGTAAAAACAAAAGATACTAGCAACATTTGCATCTCTAAACGTATACGACTGGAACATAGATGGGATTTGGGAAATTTACTGAAATAAATTATTCATGATAGGTAGGATAATAGGGTACAGGACGACCGGTCGTCGTTAAAAACTCAACATTAAAATTCAACTCACCCTGCGGCTTTAAAAGCACCATTTTGAAGACGGTTAATTGGTAGTATTAACCATTTTAATATGGAACCCATTTGTGAAAAGGAGATGAATCCGAGCAGGTAGACGACGAAACCAGCCCACGGGGTAGTTATTTTTTTTTGTTAACATGAGCAGGTACCTGACCCTTCTAGGCAGATTGTGTACATTTTTTCTACTACTCAAACAGATTTACAACAAAGCCTTGAAAAGCCGTCCCTTTCGCCGGATCGTACTTAAGTTTATGGTATTTTCCCTTAAATTCGGTTAGGTGAGCAAAGTTGACCATATACTATGATATAATTCCTTATGTTGTAGTTGTAATTCTATAGCTCTTATGATAGAATGAGAATTCTGACAGTATATATATTATATGTAGTAGCAGATGAAATCCCATATTTTAGGACTTAGCCATACTTTCCATAGCTGTGTAATGGTTCCTTGTACTAATGTTCCTTTTTGTTATTTTTCAGAACCAATCTCGACCAGCGCAGACAATGAACGGCGCACTCAGCACCGCTCTAGGCCCTGTGGGTGCCGGCGGGGTCACCGGCGGTGTCAACTGGGAACAGCATCCGGTGCTGGCTCGCGCCGCTTCTGTGCCTGCACACCGCGCCCTCGTCGGACTACTAGACCGTCTCGGCCACCGGCGGCTCGAGCGCACCACCAGCGAACCAGCGCCCCCACCACCCGCCACCAGCAGATACAAGACCGAACTGTGCAGGCCGTTCGAGGAAGCTGGTGTTTGCAAATACGGCGACAAGTGCCAGTTCGCGCACGGATATCGCGAGCTGCGCAACCTCCAGCGCCACCCCAAGTACAAGACAGAGCTGTGCCGCACATTCCACTCTGTGGGTTTCTGTCCATATGGTCCGCGCTGCCACTTCGTGCACAATGCGGAGGAAGCACGACGTCGTGAACCTACATCACCAGGTGGTTCCTTGGCGTCACTCTCATCCGGTGGTTCCATGACTTCGTACATGAGTGACGGATCCCGCTCGCCACGCTCGCCGCACTCGCCGGTGGCACCACAGTCTCCGCTGGCACCCCACTCGCCCCCTGCAATGTCACCGCCCGCGCACGCCACGGCCTTCGCGTTCCGCCGCACGCAGTCTCCTGAACCAGAAGAAGAACGACTGCCCGTATTCAACCGTCTAGCGTCCGCGTTCGGCGACCTTGTCATTGTCTAGGGCCGAGCGTTCCCCTAGTCCTAAGTTAACTTATACCGAACATAGCTTAAGGATCGTCCGTCACCTTAGTGCCTACTCGACGTCTTCCAGCCGGCGCCCGAGCGACGTCCGCTCGTAGCGCTTCGCGCACACGTACACCCGCTCAACGAATGATCTCCAGTTTGTCGATGCTATTTAGCTACTTCGCCTTGTAATTTATAAAGTTAACGAAACGAAGAAGTGTTTACTGGCGTCTCGAAAGTTTGCGGTGTGAAGTATAGTGGTTTTGTACCTACCTTTTTAGTTATCGGCACGCACTTGTAAATGGCACCTTATAATATTAGATATTTATTGTGTAGCTCGCGGAAGTCTTCCCGATGATCCTCCGCCGAGCGGTGGTCTCTGTAAAGTTAGCTTATAGAACATTTTATTTATTTCATACTGCCTATCCGCGCTCGGTACTGTACCGCGAGAAGGCGCTCGTGATCTATTTTTAAGGGTTTAAGATAATAATTTATTATTTATTTTGAGTCTCTTTAACTGTAATAATTATTTTATTTGTAGCTAGCAGCTGCGATGCCGCACCGCATACGGACGAGGCCCACGTCGACGGGACGTGGCTCGTTATTAAACCCAAATCGACTGATTCTGTACCTGAACACAAAGACCCGCTTTTAATTACCATTACTGATAAACATGCATCGTACAGGATCAGTCGATCACTCACTCGGCAGCTCGTCGGGCTGGTGGAGCGAACCATTAATTCTCTCATAATCTCGAATATTGCAAAAGCGACCTCGCAAGCAAAAACCGAAAGTGCTCATTTGTGGCGGCGGCGTGCAGCGCGATAATCGCAGGCTAGCCGACACCGCTAGCGATCTCATCCGCGGCCCATCTGAGAACTATCGCATGCACGACCCCGCTCTTAGTCTGCGAACCATTTTTTCTTTTTGCCTCGTGCGGGGAGGATGAGCTTGCCCGAAACCGGTTACAAGTTTTGGTGGTTATTTTTTTAGTGGTCGCGCCGCTCTCGGCGGGTCTAGCGTTGCCAGATACCCCTTTTTTGCAGGGCGTTCTAATTGAAACAGTGATTTCATAAGTATTGAGCCTAGGCGAGATAACAAAAGCAATAAGTCAGATAATCAGCCCTGTGATCCAAGCTACCATCAAAATTAGGTCATATGACTATTCCTTACCAAAATTAATGTCGTCTTCCAAAATAACAACATTTATATCTATAGAAAGCAAATGGCTTCTCAACTCCTAAGATAGTCCTATGTTCCAATTTTCTTACCATCAATCCTGGGTTTGTGACGTGGGATCTGGCAACGCTACTCGGCGGGCCTTCTCTCATGGAGCGTCTCGTCTTCCTCGCCAAAACACTCGCCCGCCGATCTGCCGAGCTCTAGTACATCGTACTCCGTATCCGTACCGTACCGATAAACCTATATAAAGATATGACACAATAATATATGAAACATGTTTATACAATTGTTGAGGCGAGCGGTCGCCGCGCGGGGCGCGGGCGTCGCGACAACCGCGCGCCCGCGCACCGCCTAAACGTGTGCCTTTTACTTTATAAACGAGATAAATCGATTTATTTAATTTTTAGTTGATCGAGAATTCGAGATAGATTATTGTTTATTTATTGTCTCCTTTTGAATATTATATTCAATTTGGCACAGTTATTACTTTAGTCCTACTTTGACAGAGCTAAGTGATTAGTTTTCCAAGTAGCATAGTTTTCTTTTGAATTTAAAGTGTGATATTTTATAATATTTATATAAAACAAAGTTTAAACTTTTAATTAAGGGACCAATGTAAGTGATTAGGAGAAATTCTGAACCATCGTTCGCTAACGAGTATATTCTTACCAAGAGACTGTATCCTCGCGCCACTATTGATGATATTTTTGTTACTAATTGTCAGATCTAGAGTTATTATATTACAATAAAAAAAACATTTGACCAACACTGGTTTTGTGTTTAATTGTCAGCTTTATAGAACCGAGATGGTATTTTTTGTTTTTCAATTTTTTTATTATTTTAGTTCCAGTTTTTCTCCCTTTCTTTGCGAGTCGTTGCATGGTGACCACAAAATAATAATTTTGTACCTAATATTAAGGAATTTTTAGTTTTAAGCGTTCATAAAGATCACGATTATTATTTATTATCAGTTCATTACAAATTATAAACCATTAAACTGATTTATTTAATTGCTTTTGTATTTAAACCGACATTTAAGTTGTACGATTTCTTGTAACTTAATGTTAGTAATATATCATGAGTCATATAATATAACAGGTTAGCTTAGTACCTACGACACTTGTAATTAAGTATTTAATTTTTAAATTTAATTCCAATTGTAAGTTAATCTTCCAAAAAATGACTACGTATTCTATTCTCTTATGGACAAACAAATTAAGTATAAAGCTTAATTATGACATTTTTCTTGTAAGTTTCCTTATTTCCATCTGCATTTTTATTGAATTATAGTCAAAATAATGTTTATTTCTGTTTTTATTTTTATTTACTTCCCGTGATATCCTTTTCCCTTTAATTTTCCTTCTTTTATTATTATTATAATTTACATGAGCTTAATTTTCTGCACCTTTTGAATTGCAATAATCCAATAAGACTGTTTTAAATAATTCTAAATCTAGATCAAGAAATTTTTTACTTTAAGATTCCTGATCAATTGCTTAGTACAATCATGATTTAGGAATATGAATGAAACTCTGATGAAGGAATACTATGGATATGCTGTAAAAAAATGTTAAATGAAAAGTCTAAATCTGAGCTAATAAGGATAGTGTCATCTTTGTCTAGCATATGTTATTAAAGAGAGATAACTATATGATTATCTGTTCTTCTTAGTTGCAATTTCGTCTGTCATTTTATTTGCGTGGTCGATCCGCCATTTTAGTCTGCCGTCGTTGACTGCTATAATTGGACAATTGGTTTGCATGTAGTGTTGTAATCAAACATCTTATCGATATTTTTTTATAATACTCTTATAAATGTATTTTGTTGTGCACAGATTATCTGAAAACGAAAATAGAAAAAGAATTTGGTTGGAAGCCATAGGACAAGAAAATTTAAGAACAAATGTTTTAGAGAAGATATTGGTTTGGACATTTTAATGAAAGTGCATTTAACAAAACTCTTGAAATCGTAAGACTTAGAAAGAAAGAAAGAAAGAAAGAAACGTTTATTTGCCTTGACATGATACAGTGCCATGTCTGTTTCAAAGAGTAAGTACCTATTTTATTTTATTTTATTTTAATTTTAGTTTTATTTTAATTTTATATTTTTTGTGTTTTGATGTTTGTTTTGACGTGTTCAAGCGCCCCTTGGTGCCCATGGAAATAAATGATTTGATTTGATTTGATTTGATTTGACTATCTAGTATATTTTGTAATTCAAAACAAATACATAATGCTTAACAATCCACGCAGCATTACCCTGTCATTATCAAGTCATCCGAGAGCTAATACACAAGGCATTGGGTCCCATTCAACAGATATTTATTGATTACATCCAGTTAAGTTTTTCTCTACTTCGTAAACATAAATACTAACGAAAATATCGCATCGAAAGTGCAAACCCGGATATGTCTAGCAATACTCAATAGGTATCAATAATAATTATTTTCGATATGACTTGACGCAGGTTTCAGCATAGAAACGTCAACAGAAAATTGAGTTACTCTGTTGGCAACTTAGTCACAGTCTTCGGGGGCTGGTTTATGAATTTCAATTTCTAGGGAAAAGTATGATAAAATAATTGGTGTACGTTACGCCAGCAAGAAAGAGTCACCTAGAGTGATATGAGTAGAACGTATAATTAGTGCGCAATCTGCTGTAAATGTGCGCCGCATAAAAAATTTGTGCGTCTTGTAGTTTTGAAAAAAAAACGTAAAAACGATTCCTGCTGGAGTAACGTTGTTCTAGCAAGAAAATTCTAGACGAATCATCGGAGATATAAAATACATACATGGGCAGAGAGCTTATATTTGTGCAAATTTGTGCGCCATAAATATAATTTGTGCGTCTTCAGGTTTTCGAGATATTGCGTTTCCCGCTGGAGTAACGTTTTGCGAATTCGTGTATCTCAAAGACCATTATATGTGCGCCTGTAGAATGAACATACACGAAAAGCTCTTAATTTGTGCATATTTGTGACATAATTAGATGCCAGATAATATTTATAATTTTCAAGTAATCGCGCTTTGTTGAAAACTTAAAAAAATATTGTAGCGCCTAAATGAGAAGACTTATAAACTCGCTAAAAACTGTATTCGTTCCATCTTGACGTTTATAATTACCATAAAAAGTTTCAAAACAGAACCTACAAGCGCTAATGAATAATATTACTAAAAGTCAAAACGACGGCATCATAACTTTGACGCCATCAAACAAGAAACTGGCTCAACCTAAGATGTGTAAATGTAAACCAAAAATTAGTGCATTTATCAAATAATATAATAGTAAAAATATCCAGCTTCAACTGTTTCGTATTAAGTAAATATTAAGACTAAACCAAAACAGTTATTCGGCGCAGGTTATCCGACCAAATTCGAATGACTACAAAAAAGCGACGGATTCATACGTATCGATGACCACCTTTATTAAACGTATTACACCTAAACTGTGTTCGTACAGTCACGCTCAAATGTTCGTTGGGAATTATTATTACAATGACCTAATAAAAATATAATATATATTAAATGTACTTTCTGATCATATGAAATCAAAGAGCTTGTTGGTTTAAAAAAATATTATTTTTATTATCATAATCATGATTCTTAAAGTAATTATGGCATCAAATCACAGATCAAATTTCCTACCTATAAATATTAAAACAAACATTGTTCAATTAAACTATTTGTACCTTGTATAGTCATTTGGCATTATTTAAAATCACAGATCAGTTTTTCATTTACTTAAATACACAAACAATAAAATCACTTAAAGTGGCTCAGTACCATCATGGCGTGAAATTTAAATATTAAGTAGTTGTTGTTTTGGCCGAGATATAATTAATTAAGTTTTGGGTATGATTGTATAGTACGCGAACGTAATAAATACCTATAGAGCGTTATATTTTGTTATGAGTTTATGTTTCTTAAAAAATAGCCGGATTTGAAAACTTCAACCCAAGTTTCACATATCGGGCTGCTTAGGTTTGGGTTTTCAAATTAGGCTAATTTTTAAGAAACATAAGCTGATAATAATTTTAACCGGTCTATACTACGTTCGCGTATGATACTATCATATCCAAAACTAAATTATATCTCGGCCAACAAATAGGTAACTACTTTATACTTGAATTTCCCGTTAGCGAGTAAAGTTAAGAAGGTCATCGATACGTATGAATCCGTCGCTTTTTTGTAGTCATTCGAATTTGGTCGGATAACCTGCGCCGAATAACTGTTTTGGTTTAGTCTTAATATTTACTTAATACGAAACAGTTGAAGCTGGATATTTTTACTATATATTATTTGATAAATGCACTAATTTTTGGTTTACATTTACACATTTTAGGTTGAGCCAGTTTCTTGTTTGATGGCGTCAAAGTTATGATGCCGTCGTTTTGACTTTTAGTAATATTATTCATTAGCGCTTGTAGGTTCTGTTTTGAAACTTTTTATGGTAATTATAAACGTCAAGATGGAACGAATACAGTTTTTAGCGAGTTTATAAGTCTTCTCATTTAGGCGCTACAATATTTTTTTAAGTTTTCAATAAAGCGCGATTACTTGAAAATTATAAATATTATCTGGCATCTAATTATGTCACAAATATGCACAAATTAAGAGCTATTCGTGTATGTTCATTCTACAGGCGCACATATAATGGTCTTTGAGATACACGAATTCGCAAAACGTTACTCCAGCGGGAAACGCAATATCTCGAAAACCTGAAGACGCACAAATTATATTTATGGCGCACAAATTTGCACAAATATAAGCTCTCTGCCCATGTATGTATTTTATATCTCCGATGATTCGTCTAGAATTTTCTTGCTAGAACAACGTTACTCCAGCAGGAATCGTTTTTACGTTTTTTTTTCAAAACTACAAGACGCACAATTTTTTTATGCGGCGCACATTTACAGCAGATTGCGCACTAATTATACGTTCTACTCATATCACTCTAGGTGACACTTTCTTGCTGGCGTAACGTACACAAATAATTGCACTAAATTACGAGAATCGCGTGTGTAAGTATTGCTTAAAACTTGACACTGGATGCGACAAAAAAGCTGCGTTAGTATAATAATTGAATAAGTAAGTTAATCATGACGGTTCAGAATAAAATTGAATAAATAAAATAATACACAAAGGAAATGTTACTTTACATTTCTCATCTAGGCTAGACAAATTTCTTCAAACAGCGCTCCCAGTGGCTACGCACAGAACTAATACTATTTAACTTCAATACACCGATTACCTACTAAAATTAGATCTTTCTCAAGACATTATTCGTCGGACAATATTTTACAGCGCCTCCAGCAGCTATATGATGAACTAAATATATAATTGGGTCTGAAATTATCTGCGCATACGCTACGCGCGCCGTGCAGACCAGGTGCGGGATTGTAGTCTGGTGTCTATGTAAAAAATAATTTATAGCAAACCTCTGTTCAAAGAATCGCCATCTAATGTAGGTGCTATACAATACTACGCACCAGTGCCCTGCGATATTATTACTCCAGTAATTCCCAGTTGTTACAGGCAGATATGTATTACAATACCGATTTTACCTCTATAAGCTTAGGTTCCGTGTGGCTAGGGATGAACCTATCGCTATTTACCTACCGGATACCTCTCTCAGACGTCATGGCTCAAGCTGCTACGGTCTTCTTTGCGTGTCAATGGAAAACAAATGGATAATATATACGAGATAGCTGCTACGGTCACGGAGTATGATTAGTAGGTAAGTACCTATCCTCGACAGAACACTTGCGAATAAATAGTAAATCAGCTGAGTTGCACTGCTGTGCATTATGTCGTCATTTGAAGAACATCAGCATCTATTCTGGAATCTGAGATCAAGCATAATGAATGTTGCTTCATGATCATACGTTTCCCCGTGTATCCCTCGATAGTTAGTAATATTCACCCACTTAAGGTAGGTAATTTAGTAAAATTCAAACCTTTCTTAAGTTTGAATTTTACTAAATTACCAACCTACCTACATTTTAATATTTTATAGGTAAATTAAGAGAATTCTGTATCAATTGTCAGTCGTTAGATCGCTAAATAAGACTTTTAGTAGGTAGATCTATAAGACACCGTAGTGGCGTTGGTTAAGTGAGAGATGCTGAAATTAGTGATAGGTACAGCATACAAGAGTTATGTATGATGTACCTACCTATGTAATATTGTAATCCTTTCCTGTAGCAAGGCATCTTTTCTTTGCCAATTTCGTAATTATTCTCCAAGCGTACCTAATCAATTAAATATCTACCTACTCCATGTACCATAGAAAAAAGGCAACAAAAGTTACAAGATAAAAATAAGACAAGACTTCGGTCTACGCCACTATCGATAGTTTTTTATATCATGTTGTAAACAATGTTTTATTTGCGGGTGCTCCAAAGTTCACCTAAAGTTTCAACTCCGATAATTGGAAATCCGAAAATGTTCTTCCTAACATTTTTCATCCTAACAATTACAATTCCTAACTACTCTGTCACTAATGTTCATAATTCGAAGCATTCAACTTTCTAATGTCGGTAGCAATAAACATCTATTGTACTTTTATTAGTTTTCCTATATTTTTTCAGCATAACCATCTTTTACACTATTATTCAAAGTCATAATCTTTACTGTCTTAATCTTTAGCTTTTATTTTGTGTAATCTGATTGTTACACAAAATAAAAGCTATAGTTATAGCATAGGTCAATTATGGGTAAAGTAGTAGGTTAGGTTAGGTTAGAACTGCGACCATAACACAGCACGAGCCGAGCGAGCGAAGCGAGCGTGCCGCGGCAGCGCTCGGCGAGTGCTAGAATCAATCTGTTTTTAAAATAGGTGTAGTACTATTTTTACAAATTTGCAACAGTTCTTAAATAGGTGCTCACTATGAAATATGTTAGTGAACATATTTTGGTGCACATTCAGTATATTTGGTGGAACAAAGGCAAAATTAGTTAAATTATATGGGAATAAATTGAAGCACTTCTAAATACCATCCATTATGTTTAGGGATAAAAGCGTTCTGATAAAAAAAAGTAGGAGTTTAAATGTATTTACATTAATGATATTAGTAATATAACAATTTTCGGAAACATGAGTGTTATGAACAACACCGGTAGCACAACAAATAGTATGAATAAAAACTTTAGGATGAAAAATTTTAGGAAGAGTGATCATTCGGATTACAAATCGTTAGGAAGAACAATTTCGGGAAAAGAACTTTAGGTGAGCCAATATGGACCCTATATTTGCGTCTTTTGTTATACACCACGAGCACAGAGCTAAGATTAACGTTGTAGATCCCTGCGAGCACGTGATTATTAAATACGAACCAGTTTATTTTTTCTCGATCTGGCGTTAAGCGATCGTTACATATTCCAGCTGAATTATCGAAAATGATATAAAGAAACAGCACGAACAAGTTTTGAGAACCTCAACAGTGGCCCATTTCATGGTAAGTAAATTGATCCCTGTTTTAAACGTACCCGGCCGCGTCGGGTTCGAAGCTGAGTCGGCGACTCTGGTAACTCAATACGAAGATAAGGCCTGGCCTTGACAGAACTGTATATAATATAACTACCGATTACAATTCTAAATGTTAAAAACCACCCTACATTTACGACATACGGTTCAATTTCGTATTAATATTTTCATAAACGCAAAATGAAGTTGTTAGTAATGTATAACGGATGTTATACCTAATCTGGAGCTCGACGGACAAAATAATGAACAAGCTTGCAAGTGCAGAGGTCGTAAGGTCAGTCTTAATTAGGTAGCTAGCTCAATAATGTTTTAGCCTTATGTTTATACTTATACAAAGTTCATACAATTTGCTTTGTTGAAAGCAAGTTCATTTAGGACGATAACACCACGTGGCTGAAATGTGATGTTTAAAGGTTACATTTGTTTATGAAAGCAATAAAATAGCTGCCAAATGTTTAACAAAAAGTTCAGGTTAACCTTTTGTTCTCTATTATTCTTTGTATAAAAGATACGGAAACTAAATACAAATATGAGATTTAGATACCTACACAATAAACAAATGTATCGAATCAAAATACATACTTAACAAAAAAATTTTTTTTTTTTTATAAATACTTAAGATAAATCTGTAAGTATACAAGGTGTTAGGTCGATGAATTATGAACGTACTTTTTTAGTAGTAACACTAATGGTGGTTTTGGATTGTAATTATTTACACATGGACTGTGTCATAGAAGTCTGCTGAAGCTCAATAACTGATAGGCCCATTTAACCAAGGCTAGCGAATCAAATACTGAGGTACCTACCTACCTATCAGTGCCGGCCCGAGTCCAAATTTTAGCATCAACATTTTCTTAATAAGCGGCTCCTATACGTCTTCGCCGCTAACAGTCAGGGAGCGCCACCTTTGTTTAAAGCAAAGCTTCGAAACCTTTTTTGGGCTCTTAAGTTATTATAAGAAATCTACCCTATATAATAGCATGGGGTATCATTAGGAACATTGGATTTTTACTTCTTAAAAATTTCCATAGATGGCGTTATGTGTAGCAATGCAAAAATTATAAATTGTTATAAACGCTATTGTTCAACTTTTGACCAAAATATGATTTTTAAAAAATAAAGCACGTATATATAAAACGTTAAAAGCATTCTTCAATTATTTCAAAGTGATTTGAGAGAAAAAAGAAATCAATGTCTTTAACTCTTCAGTCGCCGTCTTGGATACGGCACAAAATGTAAAAATTTCATGCGGTTAGGTTATTTGTGGCTAATAGATGGCGCTTATTTGAATTTTATTTTAAGATTGTATGAGTGTGTGAGTGTATATTGAGTTATAAACAAATTAGAGTTCGACGCTTTTGTCACTCAACATGTTAATTCAATGGACATTCACATAAGATGACGCGTTTAGTTTCTGAGGCTACGATTGCCTTCCAATAATAGTTATATATAAAATCATCATCGAACTTTTTAAATTATATATTAAATACATGTTTTTCTAATAATGTAAGTAATCAAATGTATTTTATTTTTTTATTAATCTAAAATAATAGATAATAGATATCAATTGTCATGTGATGTACTTCGAACAGAAACAAAATGTTTTTCTGCAATGTTACTCAATGTTTATTTACAAAGGAACAGGCGCGTGATTCCTTCACTTCGGTAGAAGTTTTCGGATTGTTTGTGTGCTCTTGTGGATATTTTATGCGAGATGTTTTTCAGATCTTTTTACAATTAAATAAATAAATAATTAATATATTTATATTGACATTATGGATATCAATAAAGTAAATAACGTAACACTCAAATGAAGAAATTCATAAAAAAAAGAACAAACAAATGTATAAATAAAAATAATTAGGAGTTGAAAAGAATGATCGGTATCATTAAGAAAAACTATAATATAAGAAAATAATAGGATAAAAGATGTGAATGAAAAACAATATTATTAATGCCTATGAGTATGAAGAAAAATGTTATTAATTTGTTATTAATAACATTTTTCTTCGGAAAATAATTGCGATTTTATGAAGATTTTTTTTTAATGATAAACAAAGCGCACCCCTAGATACACTAGTGGGTATTTACATACATGTTTTTTGTATTGAGTGATATGACTAAAACCTCCCTTGTCTTCTTCCTTCAAAGCAATCTTAGTCTAGCTAAAATTTCGATAATAAGATTGCTACAAAAATACGTTTTTGCGAACGAAGACAGTTGTAGGAACAATGCTAAGCAAACATGATTGCACGTTTTTATAAACAGATTTTAGATTTTTCGATCAAACTTTAGCAGAAATAAATAAAGATTTTCTTTTGCAACTTTTTTTTGACTTAAGACGTTTTATTTGAAGTAGGTATAGGCAAAATAAGTAACAACGTTAAGTAGGTATTATATTATTATCGTCCTTGGGAACAACAGAAGATTCACTCCCAAACGTAAGTCAAGTAAATGTAAAAATTATACCTACACCTCGCCTGAGGTACCCACGACCACGTGCACGCAAAATTGAATCTTATAACAGCGCGCGAACTGTGAATGTTCTATAGTCGCTTCTATCCAGATAGATTAGTAAAGAATAAAAGTCATTGATCCGACTTCTACCAAAAAGTCAATAACATTACGATAGCGATCGGCGGTCATTAAAAACTGTCGCTAATTACTGCATCGATCGAGTTTCATAATACTGGTTAATCAAACACCTCTTATCGCAAGGTATTAAGTAAGAAATACGTAAATTATAGGGCATAATTTGTGGTATTTTTTTCATGTTCAAAAATACATATTAAAACAATGAAATAATAATATGTAATTGCTATTGTTTACGTAATTCAAAAATAAATAATTTATAAATATTATAAATTATATAAATTGTATAAGTTTTCAACTTATGTATCAATCAAAGAACATGCCATCATTACATTTATTTATTTAGCTGTAACTAATTTTCATAGAAGTAAACAATTAATTATAAAATAACCGAATTTTTTAATTTCTTAACAAAAAATAAGATTTTCCGCCGCATACTCGGCGCTGAGTGTGACGTCAGAGTGAGTCAGGGGTGCTCAATCCAATAGAGCTCGTATGATGGGCGGACACTAAAAGTCACGTTGCTCGACACAATACCTACTGCATTTAAATTAAATGATTTTAAAACATTATTTAATGATGCCTTCAATCAGGTAACGCCTGAATAACAAAAAAAAACCGACTTCAAAAAGTAGGTTAACTAAAAAGCAAAAAATAAATTTACTTCGCACAAAATAATACGTTTTTTCATATAATTAAATAGAAATTATTAAATAATTATTTTATAATTCTGAAGTCGGTGCCAAGTAAAAACAACCTTTCTACAATATCAAATTACAGTTCACACAAAAAGGGAGGCGTAGTTGTTCTAGTGCGCGGTCGCCCAGTATTGGTACTTACCACAGAAATATAACTAATATTCAGTTAGAAAAATGTTGTTAGAACGATTGATATTATCTATACAGAGTTATTAATTGTTTACTTGGCACCGACTTCAGAATTATAAAATAATTATTTAATAATTTCTATTTAATTATATGAAAAAACGTATTATTTTGTGCGAAGTAAATTTATTTTTTGCTTTTTAGTTAACCTACTTTTTGAAGTCGGTTTTTTTTTGTTAAAAATTATTTTATTTTACGATTTTAAGTGATGGGTACACCGAGCAAGAATGTTTCTCGAATGAGGAGACGATGGTTACTTGAGACGGAAAACTTATTTATAATAAACAAGAATTAAATCCTTTCTCCTGACTATTGAGGGTCACGACCTTCCATCATCAGCTCATTTTACACAATAACTAGCAGCAGGAATATGCGTACAGTAGTGAAAGAATTATCCTTTAACTCCTAACTATTGAGGAGTTGACCTTCCATCATCAGCTCAACCACATAAAATTGTTGCGACCAAGCGTAAATCTTGGCCTCGATTAATAAAATATGAGGGTTGCCCCCGATTTCTCTGGGGTCCCATCATCAGATCATGACATGCTGACAATGGGACCACCTTTGAAATATCTCCGTTCCAACAGCTCACTTGAAATCATAACTAGCAGTCTGAATATGTGTACAGTAGTGAAAGAATTATCCTTTAACTCCTAACCATTGAGGAGTTGACCTTCCATCATCAGCTCATCCACATAAAAATACGTAAATACTAGTGTAGCTTTGAAAAACACACTAAAAACATTACATGTGCGTATAAAATTCGAGGGTTGCCCTCGATTTCTCTGAGATTCCATCATCAGATCACGTCATGCTGACTATGGTACCCCTTTGGAATCATCTCCTGTCCAACAAAAAAAGAATCATCAAAATCAGTTCATAAACGACGGAGATATCCGTGAACAAACATAAAAAAAAAAAAAACAAGTAACATATATACGAATCGAATTGAGAACCTCCTCCTTTTTTAGAAGTCGGTTAAAAATGGCAAAATTGTGTCGAGCACGTCAAAAAAGAAGCAGCCGTGATTAGAGGTCTTGACCATCAAATAGACAAAACAGCCAATCGCTTTATTATACATGTAACAGACACTTCAGAAAGTTAAAGTTCCTCGAGTGGCACAGACATAGATTCTGAATTCTCTATTTAAAAAAAAAAACTATTTATAACTATGTGCCTGTACCCGTTTGAAATAAATGAGTTGAATTTGATTTAAAAGTTTTATTGAGTACTAACATTCCGAAATAAATACGACTAAATAAAAAAGGTTCAAGGTTTTGAACAAATGGTTTGTGACTCACGCCAAGTGAGCGCGACAAGGACGCCCTTTACCGCGATACCTTTGTTTTGCTCGTTTTAGCGACACTTCCCTTATATTTTTTAGTTTAGTCTAAATCAAAATCAATTGCAATAGAAAGTAATCATTATTACATTTCATTAAAAAACTTTAAATTTTAAAACTTTAAAATATCGTTTGATATTTTGAATGCAGCAGTGTTATAGCGTTGTAGAAGGTCAAACGTAATGGTAATGTACATACTGACTGACACGCACACATGCAGATAATAATATATTGACAGCTTTGGCACGCACACAGACACATTCTCACGCACACAAGGACGTCATGTACCTGATGTTACCTTTTGCAAAAGCTAGATGGCGTTGAGGTAGCGCGGTTGAGACTACTCACAAGTACGGCCATCTATTGGCATAAAAAATGAATTAAAATAGCCCCCAGAATAATATTTTTTAGGGTGGCGTCAATTTTTTGTATGAGATTGGGTATCTGTACTAGTATTATATTATCTGTGATAATAGTAAAATTTGCCAATTTCTCTGTCTATCTGCTATATTTACTATTGTTCTCTCTCTTTTTACAGTTTTAACTTATTTTGTTTCAAAGTTATTAACCGACTTCAAAAAAAAAAAGAGGTTCTGTATTCGATCCGTATGTATGTATGTATGTATGTATGTATGTATGTATGTATGTATGTCACCTTTTTATGTTCGCGATTTTCTCGGAAACTACTGATCCGATTTGAATGCAGTTTTCGGTATTTTAATCCTTGTGTTTCAAGGAAGGTTTTAGTATATAATTTATCAGAATCTGATGAAGATCTTTGGAGACAGGCAACGGAACTCTTCAAAAACGAATAGCTAATGAACCACGTTTTGTGCAATCGTGTATCTATGTATTGTTTTCACCACTACATAACATAACATCATGCCTGTGTATGCTTTGAAGGGTAAGCAGAGACAGCCTACTTACCTACCCTTAAAGTACCGAAAGCTCTGCTTAGGTTTGGACGGGGCTTACGTTTCAGCACATTTGTTATTATCGTAGTGATAACTTATGATCATGAAGATCTCAGAAAGAATTTTTTGATTATTTTGATTGTTTCTATTGTGTTTCATGCGTAATGATGCCTTAGTATTTCTTTCTAACCCCATCGTTAAATCTAAAAAACTAAGACACTAAAAAGCTTGAAATAAAAAAATAAAATAAAAAAAACAAATAAAAAAAAATAAAATAAAAAAAACTAATTAAAAAAAAGAATATTCTTAACTCGAGCGTATTCTAAATATTATAATTATGTACTAATTTTTTTCAAAGAAAAAGGAACCGCCTTCAAAAACTCAAAAGTAAAAAATAAAATATTCGCTAAACTTTGCTTACCTTTATATTAATTTGTTTAAAACAATAAACCCTAATAATTATGTAATACCAATTAATTATATTTTTTTGAAGTCGGCGCCAAATTACAAAATCAAATACCAATTAAAACCGTATTTACCGAATTAATTGTTGAAAAAATCACAAAATCAAATACCAATTAAAACCGTATTTACTGAATTAATTGTTGAAAAATCATAAAATCAAATAACAATTAAAACCGTATTTACCGAAATAATTGTTGAAAAAATCACAAAATCAAATACCAATTGAATTGGTATTTGATTTTGTAATTTGGCGCCGACTTCAAAAAAATATAATTAATTGGTATTACATAATTATTAGGGTTTATTGTTTTAAACAAATTAATATAAAGGTAAGCAAAGTTTAGCGAATATTTTATTTTTTACTTTTGAGTTTTTGAAGGCGGTTCCTTTTTCTTTGAAAAAAATTAGTACATAATTATAATATTTAGAATACGCTCGAGTTAAGAATATTCTTTTTTTTAATTAGTTTTTTTTATTTTATTTTTTTTTTGACATACACATTTCATGTAGAGTCGAGTGTCTGCCATAGAGTTTTAAATTAAAGCAGTAGCTAATATCTAGAAGTATTTAATTCAAGAATGTTGAATGTACTGGTTGTCAGTTGCCACCTACTCAGTGTTATCTAAACCCAACAGTAACCTTCATTGCCCTCTTTTACAGCTAGCATTTCGAAATGATAAACCACAACTTTATATCCAAAAATGTTAAAGTGTATCTTATCAGACCTTACTAATCGCTCTTATCAGTTCAGTTGAATAAATCAACTTATCTGTCTAAGCTTGCTGTGGAAGATGAGCTTATGGCTTTTAAAAGTTAAAAGGATCTAAATATTTTTAGAAGTAGTAGTAAGTAGATGTTGTATTATCACTATTCCCAGTCAACGTCTAAATGTATCAATTTGTATTAATTTACCTCGTACAAGGAAAGAAAAAAAGTAACTACGTTTAAATAGTTAGCCTTAGGAATTTCAAAGTTAACACGAATGATGAGAAGAGTCACTCATTTATCATTCATTACTCATTTATGTACATTAAAGAGCAAATGAAAGCTAAATGAGTTCACCGGCGAGAATAGCTCTTGAAGGAAAATAAGCGTGATCTCAACATTGGGATAGGTCAGCATTAGAAGTTCGTTAGTCCTACTCTTACATAATGGTATGTTTCTTTCATATTTGTACTGTGATAAAATAGAACATTAGATAAAATAACACGTTGTCAAATGGCGGCGCCTAAAAATATTTTTTATGTTTGGTTAGATAGGCCGTAGTAGTAGGCACTCTTTCATATTCTATTCTGTGTCGTAGCCGCGTATCTATCTGCTTAGTAGCCGGAAAAGCTACCGATGAAGCCATTCCACCACTGACGTCAACCTACTCGGCGATCGAGTAGGTTTACGTCAGTGTTAAAATAGCAAGGTAAGGTGTCAACCATACTAAGACTAAAATTACCATGTAATTAGAAATTTAAATAATCTTTTTTATTAAACAAAATAATTCGATAAATTTAGAATATCTGTAGAATTCATGGTATTTAAAAACTGCAGAAAAGTTATTACTTACATAGATATAAATAAATCACTTTTCCTAAAGTCAAGCGAAGTTAACAAAGTACTATACTTAATTGTAAATGTAAGTTTATATGCTACTATTTTCCTCCGACCCGAACATAGTCTCAGTAAACCCGAGCCATTTATCAGGACATTATCGTGTCTTAGAAAATACTTAACTTTATGTTGGTTCAGCGATAATAATAATTGCTGTTGGATGTGAGACGTCCATTATCTAATATTTGTACAAACGCTGATTAGATAAACGCAGAGATGTATAAATAGTTTGTCAGTTTTGTCACTAAAACGATTCAATTGGTGACAATTGAGAAGGCGTTGCTTTGTTGACATCGCGAACAATCTACGGCCAACGTCATTAATAAATGTACTGTAATGTTTGTGTGCATGGATACTATACCTACTGTTTCAAATCGAAGACTAAAGCTGTTAATAACTCATTTCACTGAACCTGCGACTGCCTGACTCTGCTGTGCAATTTATTGTACGGTACCACTTGGATAGCACTTGGTAGTTCCATTCAAAGGTTGAAAGCCTAAAAAGATTGCTTCACGTGTCCCGAAGTAAAAACTGGGTCATGTAGTTAGTTTTCGAGTAAAAAATCATGGTTGTGTATCACATACCACCACCTGAGATATATGTACTCAGGAACTTTACCAACATATTTTTAAACACATGCCTTAACTCCTCAGCTAAAATATTTGATGTGATATGATGGAGTAACGTAGATGGATCAGGCTTAATCCTCTCCTTCTGTAAATTCTGTGTTCTTTAGTGAAAGTTCCCTAAGTTAAGTTGAACTGTACAGAGGCTCCTCTTTTAAGCAATAGCACCTACATATAAACAAATTGTTGCTTTATTGTCTTAATGTTATGCAAAGAAGCGCACTTTGATCTTGTTATTGCCTGTCAAGCAGCTACCTACATAATATATTGGAGGGCTTCGAAGAGATTACATTACCAGAAGTATAAGGTTGCCAATTCGTCATACTAAAAATCTGGGAGATGATGATATTATTATAAGTTTACGATAACATGTTGAATTGTTGACTATTATACAAGTTTAAATAATGAGGCATAAACGGTATTAAACTGTTAGACTGAGAGAATAATGTATGCTAACAGCAACTAGAAACCTATTTATGTTGGAGTATAATTAGAGAGAGATATATAAATTATGATAAATTAAGTTAACTAGGTTAAACCAATTAAATAATGTTAAATCCCATTTTCTTCTTGCGATCGATATTTTCAGATTTTTATTATGCATGTTCTTCTTCTTTAATTTTCGTTCTCAATGCGTTTATCTGTATGTATTCTAGAGGTTTATTACAGGATTTTAGTGATGTTTATTTAGTTGTATGTTTAATGTTATTTGTAGATTAAAATTATACAATAGTTAGTGTTTCCATATTTTTGCAAGAGTCAACTGCGTGTTATGTAAATAAAACACTAATAAAAACATTGTTTGCCTGTACACTCTTTTACGGAGACAGATAAATGTGAAATGAGACTTAACATCGTACGCATCACGTCCGCTTCCTGACCTGTTAATGCCTCGCACTGTTTAAAAAGTCACGTCTTCAAGGGTAGCCGTAAAAAAGGAAATCACAGAATTTGCATTTCGTACGTTCCGTGTTTATTTTAGGGATTAACAGAAGGGCAAACGGACACGATAAGGAATTTTGAACGTTCAATGTTCTAAAGTATACAAGCTTTGGAGTGAAGGCGTGATAACCTGAGTAAATTGTCCCGAACCGCGATAAGCCTTCACCTCGATTTTCTATCGTTATTTGACTTGTATTCGAACTTGAAGTTAGAGTGATATCGCTAGTCGGTTTTTGAATTATTACATAAGGCTAGTTTCTGAGGGTTCGGATATATCCGACCCGTAAAATATAACCTAACCGAATTTAATAGTGACACAAGTGACACTTGAAAAAAGAACACAACTGTCACTATCATTGATGTGTGTTGTATGCTGATCCTGCCAATAAGATTTATCTAACATCTGTGATATTGGGGATTCTTAAAATTTCTATTTGTAAATTGTATAATGATAAACTTAAACTTTGATCACTTGTTAACATTCGAATTAGAACATTATTAGATAGTTTTCTCCATTATTTATGTTGTTTATATATGAAACTTGAAGTTAGTTAGTTAGTTAGTTTTAGTTAGTTAGTTTTGTTACATACACAAAGGCGTACATAGACGACTGCGAACGAAAGCGTACTTAATAAGGGTGATACATTATAACATATTAACTGCCCTTCTGATCCTTAAAATATTACTGCTTTTCTATACAAAGAACATAAAAAACCTCATATCATGTAAATACATATAGGTAACTTAGCAAAAAATATCTCGGCAATGTATTCAGTAGAATTTATTTGTTAGTCTAGGAATGCTGTAGGTCTAAGGCAGCAACAGTGCGTGAGATTAGTTACGGTTCATATTCTATTACAATAGGTGTTAGCTCGGCTATAGGCATAGCACGACAAGTGACCTGCTACCGGGTGAACGCAATATAAATTTTACTGCTCGATGCTTGTACTGGCGAGTACAAAGGTGTTGTGATAAGTTTAATAAATAAAAATAAATAAATTATATTGCACGGTTGGCGGAGTGTTTAAAACGGTGGTCTCGCTGGGTTCGATCCCTACACGGGACAAATCTTTGTGTGATCCGCAAAGATTTGTTCTGACTCTGGGTGTGCTTTGTGTGTGAGTGAGAAATGTATGTTTGTGAATACCCCTGCGGCACAGAACGCGTCGATTTTTTTTTTAGGTTATGTGACATATTGGGTGTTTATGGCTATATTTTGGATTGCACATCAGTTTTAAAAATAAAATAATTTAATCTTCTTCTTCGTCGTGTCGATGGCTGAGTCAAATTTTATTTTGACTTGCCATCGTGGTGAAAGGATTAGCCAATTCGCTTTGGAGAACTCGCGAATTGCCCAGGATGCGCCGGACGTAGGGAATCGTTGTGTACATCACTCGGGGAGGCTCCTTTCATGCACCCCAATAATTTAATGAGCACATGAGACGCAACGCAGTATGGTAATCATTCAATTTAAAGTACATGTAGTTAAATAGTACACATTCTGTTTTCGTTTGGTAATTAATTCAACTGTTCAAGTTACGTTATACATTAAACACATCTTCGATTTTCAAATGGCGCGCGCTGGCGTGTAAAATTGTTTTTAAAAAAATCACCAATCAGTGATTCGTCACGTTGTCATTTACACCCCGTACTTTAGGTGGACTGCAACATCGTCTATAGAACTTTAGCAGGTCTGTATAACAGGGTTAGTTAAAAAAAGATCTATGACCGTGTTTGATTACGTTTACCTTCTGCTGGTTTCGAGAAACAAGGAGTAATTATATATAAATAATAATTACGTTAAAATAGTCACTAAAGTTAACTTTAAGCAGTTTATTAAGTTTCTGCTATCGTTATCAGCACTATTAGTGGTGACCCTGGTTATAGGTCGCCCGGAATTGACCGGATGCGAGCGTAACGCTGACGTCACAGAGCTTATCATTGCAAAAAATATTCGGTTAATTAAGCATTTCCTACAATTACTCCATTTCTGATAATTTTGTAGATAAGGCATTATTTGGCAATTATTATGCCCCTTGTGGTAAATGACTTAATTTTTATCTAAACTTGTATTTAATATTTTATTTGATACATGCTCACACCATATTAACTATTCAGAACGGACTGTAATACTTATGAAATAAGAACCACGGTAGAATTAATACGTATTGTATTTTGTACTGCAATTCGTGTCATCATAGTCATCATCCACAGCCTTCTTTATCCCACTGCTGGGTATAGGCCTCTCTCTTACTACGCCATTTGCCCCGGTCCTCAGCTAATTCTTGTTATGCATGTAGTAAAACTGTGGCACCTTTTGTAAATACAAATTACAAGTATTCTTGTTAACCTCCTCCAGCTAAGCTTAATTCGCTTGTGTAAAGAGGAAGCTCACGTCCGTGGTGTTGTAGCCAGGATTGGAACGCACGACCTCTCAATCATAGGACCGATGCCTTATCCATTGCGCCACGGCCGCTTTAAATTGAAGAATTGACGTAAAATAAGAAAATTTTAAAAACCTTATGTCTCTAAAAGAGTTAAGTCGTTTGTCAAATAATAACGCACGTTTGTTAAATATTTTGTTGTTGATAGTACAGGAGCAGTACGGTTGGCATGCATCGAGACAAAGGCTCGTAAAGATACGACGTATCGCTCGCTTTACGTAACTCAGGCAACTCAGGCACTCACCTCGGTAGGGCTGCTAACCATACAAAGAAACCCGTTAGTGGTATTAAAAATATTTAAAAAAAAACCCGACTTCAAACTACAAAAATGTACTATAAGGTTAGAAATACTTACGTTATATTCAACGTCTTGCCTCATCTGTGTATAACTTGAAAGAATACAGTAAACGGCTTCAAGGTGCCTATATTTAAAGAATTATCCCCGTACTTCTAACCGTTGTGGAGTTGTACCTTCCAGCATCAGCTCAACAACATGCAATACTGACTGCTAGATGTAAACATCCGAGAAGCTTTAGGTTATATACGAAAAACAATATAGAGCCCATTTAAAATTTGAGGGTTGATTGAGAGGATACCAGATTTTTCTAGGATCCCATCATCAGATCGTGAGCTGATGAAAATGGGACCACATGACAAGTATACACTTACACTCGTAACAAATATAAAAAAAAGTTTTAAAAGAAATAACAATTTAATTGAGAACTTCCGCCTTCTTTTTGAAGTCGGTTAAAAAAATGTGGAAACACATGAACCCGACCAAAATTGTAAGTAAAACAAGAGGCTCATAACCTTAACCTTATTCCTCTGCTGCTTTAATTTATTTTTTTTAAACGCACTGAAGACGTGGTCTCACGTGGTATATATAAAAAAAATCAATGAAGAAAAGCTTGCAGTTAAAAGATAGATAAAAAAACTGATTGTCCAACTTTTCATTAAAAGCAAGGGCAACCCTATATACAGGAGCTCCTTACCACTCACACTTACTGCACAAACATTAAAATTTGCTGTTTAATATCCTTAACTTTTAATTTATTAAAGGGTTTCGTTAAACTCATGAATTCTTGAAGAATTAAAAGCTCTGTTCGTACAGTTTGCTCTTTACCGTGTTGAAAGTTTTGACCCTGTAATAATGCAAAGTGGAATTACTTTACTTGGTGTGTTTCGCATTTGATCTGATTAAATATGTGTAATAATTAATAATTATTAACGGTTCGATCTCCGCTCAAGACAAATCTTTGTGTGCATAAACATGGAGGTTTTTCTTGGTCTGGGTGTTTCTATGAATAATAAGCATGTATTTATAGAATAAAAAGTATATATGTATTAATATCAGTTTTTCTGGTATTACAAACTCTGCTTAATTTGGGACTAGATGACGTTGTGTGAACGTTGTGTGATATTTATATTATTAATAATTATTTATGTGTAAGTTGGCAATCTAACATTGTAAAATGGTTTAGAAGGAGTCCACTGCCTTAGCTTCTACTACAGGCCTGGTATTTTTTTTTCTAGTATTTATTGCAATACCGGCTATTTAAGCTCAAAGAATGCAACAAGTTAGTACAGTGGGCCAAGCAATTAGGTATGCAGGGCAAAAACTTCTATGCTATAGTGCAAAATGACTGCAATAGAGATATGCATGTGTGAATTACATTTTTTTTTTTATTCTACGCCCACAGCGAACGAACGTGTAGTCCACCTGATGGTAAGTGGAGTACAGCCCATGGACATCAACAATCCACAAAAGCAGATTATAGATGCGTCGCTGCAGCTGAGGACTACGGTGTTATGCCTCATGTGCCAGTAATTTCATGGCCTGATCTCACCACCAAACCGGAACACAGTAATGGAAGCACTACTATTTGGCGGCAGGTTAAAGGTGAGACGGTGGAGCTGCCGCCCTCGAGCTCATTCAAAGAGCTCTACCACCAGTAGATATTTAATAAGTGTCATATGCCCACTATTTGGATATGTAACTCACTTACTTATCCATAACTGGTGTAGTAAGTATTTACTATGACTTAGAGTTTTTGTCCTGCAAGCTAACTCGTTGGCCTACTGTACATAGGTTATAACGAGTTAGTGACCAGGAACGCGAGATTAATTCTAGTAAATAAGGAAAATGAGAATTCATTGACTCACGATGTAAATAACGCAGTCTCAATGAATACAAATTGCTGTTTAGTTACATCGCCTTTTCCGAAGTTACGTATACAATAATATATCTACATAATCGTTCAGAAGTAGGTGATTTATTGAGCGTGTTATGGTGTAGAGTATTTACCTCAGTAAACGTTTGCTAACTTTAAATAAGACATTCTTTGCCATATAATACTATAGCAAGTTTTCTCGAATGCCTTTCTTCAGCTACTTTGTTGTGTGAAATGTTATATGAAAAGATGTAGGATAGTGGGTACTTTAGAATTGTATCTATGCATCAGAAAATCCCAAGCAGTTTGCAGTAAATTACGAGTATAAGTTTTAAATGTCAATGGAGTTAACAGGTAAATTAATTTCTTAGCTATTTTACTTTAAAACAAAATACCATAACACAGAGAAAGATATTTTTTTTTTTTTGTATTTTTATAGAACTCAATGTTAGGATTATTTATACTGGGTAATATCATAATCAATTTATTAATTTTAACCATTCGTAGATAACCATTTATGCAGCAAAGCGGTATATAAATTTTATTGTGTCATTGAAACTATATTCACTACCCAAGCAGCAAAATTATCCCATAGTGCAGATGTTATAGGCCTCCAGCACTTATAATATTCTCTTAACGGTTCTAGTAATTACTGCCACGCTTGTAATAGCAAGCATGAAGATAGGTGGGCCTTATAGTGTATCTGGTTTTGTACATCAACTTATAAATACTTATAGGTCGAAATTAAGGGTGCAATATAAGCTTGGGTGACCTATACAAGTATCGCGAGGGTGTATATGCACTCAAGAGTAGATGCACTGGTAAGCTATACTTATAACCGATAACAAGACGACATTATAGAACTACTATAAGTAAAGTACGCCAATTAGAGTGATAAACAGAACTAAACATACTGAATACTATTTGGATTTATTACTTGGTTTTATAAGGGTTTATAAATTCACTTTACAGAACAATTATAAGTAAAATGGAGTGGTTTTATAGTGGTATAAACTAATATTGTTATAATCTTAACACGATTATAAAGGTTTAATATAATATACTTAGTATCCAAAACTATATCCGTGGTGTCCTGTACAAGAATACATTGGAATAAAATGGTCTTCCAAATACTGTTATAGTCTCAGTACGGACATTTGCATTTTGTTGTGTCGTATTTTTTGCCAACGTATTAAATTTTCTTTCAAAAATGAATCTATATAAATGGAAACGGATGAAAAGAAGTGATTATTATAAACGAAAGGTTTCGAAAACCTATAAACAAATTATACAGGTATCGGGATGTAGCTTTGTATCTGGCGAAGAACGAATCGTAAACATAGGAGAAGGTTCCGTACAAAATAGTGACTGGAAATTTTAGACAAAATAATTCTGCACAGAACAACGCTTTATTTTTATTTATTTTTTAATAAAAAAAGCTTACTAGTAATTTGCAAATACAAATTACTAGTATTCTTGTTAACCCCCTCCAGCTAAGCTTAATTCACTTGTGTTAGGAGGAAGTTCACGTCCGTGGTGTAATGGCCAGGATTCGAACCCACGACCTCTCGATCGTAAGACCGATGCCTTATCCATTGCGCCACGGCCGCTTTATTGCGAAAAGTGATTTAAATTTAGTCTTTAAAGATTGTATTAGTGAGGAATCTCTTCGATATTCTAACTTAATGTTAAAATCTTCTCTAACAATCACACGGTGCATTCATTATCAATATCATAATATCACTTTATGATATTTATGACATACCTAGTGTATTTATGTACAAATATCGATAGGTGTATTTCATTTCTATATACCGTATAAATCAATGACTTATAGGTATAGGTTAAGAGAAATCATATTCTATAAACTAATGTCAAAAAGCGATCGACGTCCAGAAACATTACCATTTTCAATGCTTACTTCTAAACAAAAGCATAAAAATAAGATATAGATAGGTAGGTACTTAATAGCAATATAAAATAACCGTCCTGTTATAGAAATATTTATGGAACTCTAATTCCAAACAATATGGCCAAGCAATGGTTCTGATATTTACCATTATTGAACAAAGTACGCCTATAACGGTTTTTTAATGTATTTAGGAAAACCAACTTTGTCAAAATGGCGACTTTTCGTTATATGTCTTACTGAAACCAACATTATTTTAAAATTGAACTTAATAAAAACGCAAATTTCAAGGGGCGTGTAAAAATTTTGATTTAAAACTTATTATACTTCACCGAAAATATACGTGCGCCATGCAAATTCAAACACATTAGTACATCTTGACTTATTGTTAACTACAGTCTACTTATACTATTAATATTCTAGATAATATTTATAAGAAATGGATAAATCAATTAGCTTTATCAATTTTAATCTTTACAAATGTGTGCAGCAACATTCACCAATTCACAACACGTTGTTTGAGCTTGTAAGAGATTCATTGTGTACGTTATTGTCGTATTTGGTTCCATTAAGCGCTGATAGTTAGCTTCGCGGCCGCAAATAGTTTTTCGTAGTCCAACTATGAGGTCGTTATTGGTCTAAGTGGTGTTCACCAAAACTTCTATAGATTTTTAATTAGGTAAAATAGTCCTATAAATTGGGCCCTTTTCCGTGGTTATAATTGCTTACTATTCCGTTATAGTCCTAATGAAATAGTGGTTCCAGGACAATTACTAGACCACATTTTGCTGCTTGGGTACTTTAGCCTGTAACAGATAACGGCTCTCGCATTTTTACATACCCAAAAGAAACAATCCAATGATAGAGAGAGATTCCTTGAAATATGTATCAATTGGAGAACATAGAAACAAAATAGCATCGACTCATATTGACATGGTGAACAGAAACTGTAATGGTTAAATAGAAAATTTTACACAAATACTAAATCTTCGATAGATAAGTACTACAAGCAGAATTCTGTCTGACGTTTGTAAAGGTATAAATGGTGGGTAATTAGAAGAGACAATCAATACAAATAAAAAAAAATTAAGTGTTTACGATACTTACCTATGGCTAAAATTCAGTTTTAAATTGTTTGTCTGTCTGTCTGTATCGGCTAAACGGGCCAATTTTGGTAAAATTTTAGCTACATTGATGTACATTGTATACCACGCAGACGAAACCGCAGGATTAAGATAGTTTGTTTATTTCATATCGCTCGGGAACTTCTGATTGGATTTCAATATATGTTTTTGAGCTAGAATGCCCAACAATGAAAAAGTTTTTAAAATACTTTTCAATACGCTAAACTCCAGGGGAGCGGGGCAGTAAGGTTTAACGCTTAAGCTTTTACTTTCATTACACAAAAGTTTATAAAGTAAAATATGCTTGTATCTATACATACAATGTCTACCAGTTAAGAGGACAGGCAGGCAAAACTTTATAGACGACATTCATCTACTTCTTAGAATGTTCCCATTTAATTTGTCAATAATTTTGATTTATGTAAGCATCCTTATTAGGAAGCTCATGACCTCGGCATGCGAGTAGTTTTAAGAACTTTATGACACTCAAAAGATGACTTTGTGATGTAATTATATGAAGAGGGAGAGGTGCGTCGATGAACTAATCGGAAAGGTCAAAATATCGTAGGTGAGACGAATATTATGAATAGTACTGAGTACAAATACTATTTTTACGAATACGAATACCATTGTAGTAATTTAGCGGTACAGTGATAACAATGTGTTCATCAACAAGTGTTGCTTACCAAAATATATCATTAAACTACCAAACGAACTAGCAACGATACATATTGCGAGATAAAATAGATGACAAGGGATTTTTTTTAAATAATTGATTTAAATTTTACTATTTTAAAGACAAGCCACATAATATTTTGACTAAGGTCACAGAATAGATGGCAACTAAGATATAAATTTTGTTGCAGTTTGTAGGGAATATATTAACATATTGAGTTAAAAGCTAGGCTCTACATGAGATCTGACAATGTTTTTTGTGGAATACAATGAATCCAAAAAATACTTAAACGAATATGCCGTATTCGTATTCTTAGCAATGGTATATACTCAATATTAATGATGCAACTACTTTTGAGTATAAACCATTGCTAACTTGAATATAAATCACAGTGTGTGGGAAGACTTACTTAGCGATAACCAGTGACTTTACAACATCGTATTGTATGATGATGTCACGCGATTCGTAGTGCTAGATTTAACACCCAATTGCAATTTTAATATCAAATAATTAAGTTATCAGGTGGTCAGGCACCCTAAAAGGTGGAACAATAAACTCTTTCGATACAAGGTTTGCTCTATTGATACCATCTGTGGCTACAGTTGGTGCTATTTTACTGAAATTGCCTTTCTGACCTTGTGGTGACAGCATGAAATAGTAAGAATAGAACCTTTTCTTCAATTTAGCAATGAAAACACCTGTCCGTATAACACACATTACGGTGTAACTTTTGTGTGTGAAAGTACATCATCTGTGCCGTAATGTACCAAGGCTGTAAAAGTACCCAGTTGCGTGATTCCTTAAGCACAACACTGAGGCATAGGTCTTCAGCTAGCCCTTAATTGCGAAGGCGATTAGGCAGATATCAATGTAATATAACTTTAATACACCCGCACCTTGATAGTTGTGTGTACAGAAATTTATTAGTGATTTGTCTGATAGAACGTCATTACCAGGCACCACGGAGTGCATCGTCTCTTCAAAACACCCATGTGTCTGACTGTCGAACTGTAATGGTTTGACTGAAACCAATAAGACCATTAATATCAAACAACGTATTCTTTTACTTAAAGGATGGATGTCAACAAGGTGACTCTCTCGGATCTGTAATATTTAGCCTCGCCATACAGTCATTTATATTGTTATTAAAATAAATAAATAAAAAGAACTATTTAATGCAAAAAAAGACTTATTTTTTTATTGAATGGCGATGAGATTACCTAGGTTGCGCCGTAGATGATCGGACGAGAAAAGTTAGTCTGTTTTTATTTATTAAAGTTTGTTAGCAGTTTTTAGGAGTAAGTAAGAGTGTACAGATGTAAAAATTAAAACTAGAAGCTAACTGATCTGTTGTTATTTTCTAGATTTTTCAACATGTTTTACTTTTAATTTGTGAGATGAGTTTCTGCGTCTTTTTAATTTTGTCAATTCTTCCAGCTAAAGAGCTAAGCTAAAATAGCTGCGAAGGGCAGTGTGATAAGCGAAATATTGAAAACTAATTCTGGATACGATAAAATGAATTAAATATGGCCTCTCCCTGATATTCAATGAAAATTTCTTCGCTTTCCAAACATTCTAATCTCTACTATTTGTTTACACGTTTACACAGTGACGTTTCCTCAAATTATCGCATTTCGGATCAATTAATACCGCCATAATGTTAGTCAGGACGATAAAAAAGATAAAAAAGCGTTTCAAATACGATAGTAAGTAACCGATAAATGTTTTTTATTTGCTGACAAAAAGGTCGGTAGTCGTTTTTCGAATCAAGGAATTATTCATGAATGTTCTTAAAATACATACGTAATGTTGAGTAACATTTTGTAAGTGCCTTTATGTCTTGTATATAATGTAATCGTGACGCAATCATAAATTCGCGGTTTTGCCAGGTCTTTTTATAAAATGGTCATTGGTGGTTAAGAATTTAATATAGTAAACTGTATTATATTTAAGTTGAAGAATGAATCGGAGAGATAAAATTAGGAATGCTGAGTCCCTACCCGAAATGCTTTAATATTTTAGTTAGCGTAGACATTCTCGACATAATTTTAATATTCTCTCGATGACTGTCTTGATGGTCGCAGTAGCAAACGGTTATTTGTGAACTTTCTGTCAGGCAATTCACAATAGCAGCACGGAGTTGGAATTGAGCCCGGTCGATGGCGATTAGCTCACCCTTTATCCCATGGGACCTAAACATAATAGGTGAAATGTACCTCACCTCTGCCACATCCTTCAGGGTAATATAGGCGTGATGTTATGTTATGTTACTCTCTATAAATACATACTGTTTTAGAGCAGACAGTGTTTTAGACAGTTTTTACACAAGACTTTTATTCTTAGATAAGAACTGCGCTCATAAAACAGTAATTACTTGCCAGCCTACAGATTACAGTCCACGTTAGATTAAGTTGCAACTATAGCTTATGAACATCTATCGAAGATTGCAGTACATATACATTGCTGTTTCATTGGAGGCTAGGATAGCAATTATTTCGTTTTGTTTTGTGTGTGACAAATAATTTATTTTTCTTTTGATCTTCCAGAGCACCAGGGATCTATATATTTTTCAGGTTCGCCAAATCCTTATACAAGGCGGCCTATTTAAAGATCTAGGACGTCAGAAAAAATTCAGGACCACTATAAAGATAAATAAAGATAAAGATAAATTTGGATTTTTTTACATTATATAGAACGCCAGAAGCAATAACACTATCCAATAGTCCCAATGACATGGTCAAATACACACATTCACTCGCTTAAGCACACCCAGCCTCAGAAATTTTTTTTGCAAATCACACAAAGATTTGTCCCATGTGGGGATCGAAGCCACAACACCAGTGCAGTGGAGAGCGGCGAGGCGACCGCTTAAACCACTACACCACACGTGCAGACGTTATACCTCCTCATAGCTACTCGACAACAAACACTGCAGTATGTCATAGTGCCAAAGTGCTTTAATTATAGACAGGTCATAAGTTGCGTTGGAAAACATCATCGTGTTAGATCACTGCAGTTGAGAAATAGTAAAAGAGCAGTTTCTGTACCGACTGCAGCGGTAATTAAGATTTGCCGGTAATTATAGATATGTTTTTATTTTGGAGAAATGATTATAAAATTAAATTTTATCACTTTTACCGATAGTTATTAATAATTCACACCTGTTGTTGCTTAAGTAGTTAATCCAGCCAAACCAATCAACTAATTGTTCTGTTAAGCACTGTTAATTGGTGACCATGGATATGCAACTCTGTTATGGTCTAGTGGTTAGTGTATGCGCCTCTTACCGCAAGGTCTCAGGTTCGATGCCTTCAAATATAGGTAAGCTAAAAGGTTATTCGATATAGGTAAGCCAGAAGGTTATTTTTACGTTCAACTTGGCCCATTTAACAATTTTTACAATTACAACATTTAACAATTACAACTTTCAATTTAAATATTCTTTGCAAACCATTGGTTTTGAAACAAAAAAAAAATCTTCAATGGATCAAACAAAGTCTTCCACTGAATAATATTAAACTACGCCATATAATTGTGAAAGAGATTTCAATTACATGTATGTCACTATATTTTTCTAATTGGCTATAATAATTGGCCTGTTATTATAGTTTAGTTTCCTGGCCTATGGATAACTGACCATCGGTACCTTATAATTCGATTTACCTATATGTCGATTTACCTGACGTCAAAAACCTCACGTTCCTTTGCAGCCGGTATCGAAACATTACCTTAACCTGAGAGGCACCCGCTTACACGAACATTTACGTAGATTACGCGATAAGTGGAAAACACATTAATACCTACGTCTGCTCAAACCGACGGCAACATTACGAATGCACGACAAAAAAAGGAAAAGGCACTAAGTAATCTAATCGTCTTACGATGTTTCTTGACCGGCGCGATGCCTGGTGTAGAGATGATGCAAGTGATCCAACCAAATCAAATGTTACAAGCGATTTTGGACTATGAGCAAAAGAGTTGATGAAACTTTAACTACTCATTTATATTTTTTAAGTAATAACGCAAACGTCGAAGCTATAATGTAACGGTGAATGTGATAAATGTGAAAATTATCAATAATTACCAATAATTATTATTTTTCGAAACCACGGCACACACATCTCGTCTAACCCACGGCACACACCTCTCGTCTAACCCATGGGACACACCTCTCGTCTTTTCAAAGATATGTGTGTATTTATCATATAAATTATCGCTCGCTAACGATGAAGGAAAACATCGTGAGGAAACCTTCATGCCTGAGAGTGCCTAATAAGTGCTCGAGGGTGTGTGAAGTCTACCAATCCGCACTTGGCCAGCGTGGTGGATTATGGCCTAACCCTTCTCATCATGAGAAGAGGCCCGAGCTCAGCAGTGGGATATGTATTAAATACAGGGCTGCTATATTATTTTTCGAAAAGTGATTATAAATTTGAAACTTTTACATTTTGAAATTTATTACTTTTACCTGTAGTCATTAATAATCCACACCTGTCGTTGCTGAAGTAGTTAATCCAGCCCAATCAATAAAACCAATCAACTAGTTGTTCTGTTAAGCACTGTTAATAGGTGACCATGGTTATGCAACCACTTTTACCTCGCGTTTTGGTAATTATGAATAAGTACCGGTAATTATTAAAAAGTAAGACATTTTCAACGTAACACATACAAAGACATACATATATAATGAAACCGTGCCTTAATCCAATGGGGGTAGAGAGAGACTTTGGAGCGCCATGTGCTCGTAGTACGTCGAAGATAAAAAAATAAATAATTTACACCTAATAATATCATCATGTTATTTTGGCTCTTAGGAGAGTTCGCTGCCGATAAAATTACAATTATATTATATATAAATTAGATACTAAGAAAAGCAGGCAATATAATAGTATATTTTCGATTTGCAATTTTGGAGTAGAAAAGCTTTTGTTAAAAAATGGACTGCAGATGCCATTTACCGCATTCGTCGCTGATTCACTTTAAAACACATTCATGCGTCAAGAATTTTATTAGTTTCACTTTTTTTAATATCAAAGGGTATCAACAACTTAACTACATAATTTAATTAAGCACATTTATGGCAAAACTTTCTTTTCGCAGTTGGCCAAAACCACAAAGACTTGGCAACTAACAGGTGCTTCAAGGAATCGAACGTCCATTGAAATTTCGCACTTCATAACATTTTGGACGGTCAGCACAAAAAATAGAGCAAATTATAAAATATTTTGCCAAAAAAAAACTGAGTTCATTTACAATAATTTTAGCTTTCAAATAAAAAAGAATCATAAAAATTGCTTCACGTAGTTGAAAGCTATGACGTAACAAACTTTAAAAAAAAAACAGACGAATTGAGAACCGTGTCCTTTTTTGAAATCGGTGAATTATGTATGCCAATTAATTATAATTAACTAGCATACGTATTTTTATAATTTCGACAGACGATTAGATTAGAGCCTTTAGCTCTTTCTTTTTCTCTGTTGCCATCGGTTTGAGCATATTTTGCTAATTTTTTCTGCTGAACAATAATAATTAGTTACCATAGATTTTGAAGAAGCTATATAGACTAGGGTAGAAGCCTTTAAAAATGATAAAAAGTGAGAAAATAATAGAAGGATGAAACCCAATAGAAAAGGAGGAGAATGAAATAGTAAACAATACATAGCAGTGTTATAATTTGTGCTATTTTATACGATTATTTTATATACGCATAAGGAAATTAAAAAAAAATACAAGGTTGACGCGGATAGGATAATTTTTCTCAGTTTTTTAAGCATTTTTTTTATTAATGGCGCAATGGCAATGGACACTATATCGTATGAGTTCGATTATTAGATAGGTTAATCGCCTTTAATATGAACAGAACCTAAATGCTATTATGTGTTAATCATATCAGAATGTTAGCAGTAATATAATAAGGTATTATTCAATACATTCTGATAATCTTAGATGTACAATGTTGGTGGTAGGTATCTCTAATTTCGGACTTTAATTAGGTCATGATTATTAATAATGGCGGCTTTAGATAATGATGATACTCTATTATCTTTAGTGGGTAGGTACGTGTAATTATATACTATTGTATTTTTTCAGTATCGAATTAATAATAGATCGATTTTCATTGATTTTAAAATATTTATTGTGATGATCGTGAATATTTAGTTGTAACATTATTAAAAAAAAATTACTTCTGTAAAGCAAATTATACAATAGTCAGCAATAACTTGAAAAATTGGATTCCGCTGGGACCCAAATCCATAACCGAACAGGTTAAGGCGCTGTGTGTTAGAACCAAGAAATGTGAGTTTTAGTCTCACTGAAATCAAAATTTTACAACTGTAATATTACTGTAAAATAAATAAATGTTTATAAGCTAATATTTTCTTAAAAAATACAAGTAATTATATTTAAGCACATTAGAAAAATGGTTATCATTCGTTCACAACTATTAAATAATCATATTTGAATTGAAACTAATTTAAAACAATTTTGAAACATAACTAATAAGAGTCAGTGAGTCTATCCTTGGTTATGACACGGTAATGGGTTTTAAATATTAGATGTTAGATATAATATTATACAACATTGTACGACATGTAAATAATTAAAATGAATATAAATGACTATACACATTCAAATAAATAGTTGATTTACGACAGCCCTTGACACGAAGTCTTGAACTAATCATCTTCGTTGTAAATAAAGCAATAATACTACTACGTTATGTACAAATGGCTACGCATCGAGCTATACATTACCAGTATAAGATAAATAAAAAAAGATAAAGATAAATATGGATTTTTTACATTAGATAGAACGCCAGAAGCAATTACACTATGCAATGGTCACAATGACAAGTCCAAATACACATTACACAAGCACACCCAGTCTTAGAACAATTTTTTTTTTTTTTTTTTATTTTAAAACTTAATGTACAATATCGCACATAGGCGGACTTAATGCCATTGCGAATCACACAAAGATTTGTCCTATGTGGGGATCGAACCCACAACACCAGTGCAGTGCAGAGCGGCGAGGCGACCGCTTAAACCACTACACCACACGTGCAGACAAGAAGGTATTTATTGCATTGGCATTGTATTGGCTTCCCGTGCAATGTGGGACCAGCTTATACTGCAAATGTATAGTTTGATGCGAAGCTGTGTGTACCAGTCATAGGCCAATGACTCGCAAGTACTCGCAACACAAAGATCATTGATGATCGAATCTTTGTTTACTAATCTAGCGTTTGACAGATTACCTACACGTGGAGTCGTCCATGGTTATATAACAAAAAATATATTTATGCAGAAGGTAATAGTATAGTATTACTATAATAATTATGCGGCCTCTCGCCCTCTTTCGGATTCTTTTCTCAGGCAAAAGTGTTGTTTGGATTTTTTTCATCCTTACGAGTACCACGGAGTTAGGATTGTGCCCAGTGGATGGCGATAGGCCTCTCCTATCACATATAACCTAAACTTAACAGGTAAAACGTTGGTGTTACACACTTCTGACACACCATTCTTATATATCATTTAGCCTCTCGTAGTCCACTGCTGGACATAGGTCTCTCTTAATGTGCACCACAACACCTGCGCCTTCCGCATCCAGTCCCCTCCAGCGACCTTCTATAGGTCATCAGTCCACCTGGCACCTGGCAGGGGGGCGTCCTACCTTACGGTTGCCGAGTCGCGGTCTCTAATCCAGGACTCGTTTGCTCCAACGGCTGTCGGTCCTTCGGGAAACGTGACCAGCCTATTGCCACTTCAGCGAGCTAATTTTGCGAGCTATGTCGGTTACTTTAATTCTTTGTCGGCTTTTTTCTTAATATAAGTGTGATGTTATTCCATCCAGCCAGGAATGAGAATAAAATCTTCTAATCTTTCATAACTTTTGTACTAAGTCACTGTTTATTTTTTCTGCTATCGCTACTGGGCCCTTCAACACAAATTGTCCCTGACGCAATGTATAGCAAATTGATCACAGCTGCTACATATAGATACATGACCAAAATTAATGAAACATACACACTTATTATTTTTCCTGTTAGTGTGATTGCCTTTCTTAAATATACGAAGAAAACAATTTTATTAAGTAGTTATCGCGATTTATATGTATATTTGCAGCGATAGCCGAGTGGGAGATCGTAGGACTGCTAAGTCAAAGGTCTCGGGTTCGAACCCACGGCTCACTCTGTCAATAAATTGTTAAGATTCGTCTTTTCGAAGATATGTGTGTATTTATCATATAAATTATCGGTGAAGGAAAACATCGTGAGGAAACCTGCATGCTTGAGAGTGCCTAAAACGTACTCAAGGCTGTATGAAGTCAACCAATCTGCACTTGGCCAGCGTGGTGGACTATGGCTTAACCCTTCTCATCATGAGAAGAGACCCGAGCCCAGCAGTGCGACATGTATTAGATACGGGCTGTTATTATATTATGTATATTTATAACACTTGTTTGTTTCTGTGGAATTGAATACACAGATGGACTCACACAATAGGTTAGGTATATAGGTATGCTTGTTTTTTGCGTTTAATTGATTGTTTACAATAAGTATATAATCGTAGAAATACCACTTGTGTTTGTTATAAATGAAGCAATGTTAAAATATGCCACCTTCGCTCCTTACTAATATTAAGGTACATAATTAAATTAATTAATACTGCCTCGATCTAGTGGTTAGCGTATGCGCCTCTAACCTCGAGGTCTCGAGTTCGATTCTCGAGTCGGAATAAGTGTTATTTGTAAACTTTCTGTCAGGAAATTCACAATAGCAGCACAGAGTTGGAATTGTGTTCGGTGGATGGCGATAGGCTCACCCCCTAAACATAACAGGTGAAATGTGGGTGTAGTACACCTCTGCCACACCCTTCTAGGCATAATGGCTTGATGTTATATTATGAAAAAAATACACATTTACTAAAATAATAGCAGTAAAATCATCACTCAATAACAATATGAATAAAAGATTATTGTATTCTAAATCTGATCCTTTTAAAAAGCATTTATTATATTAGTTATCTTTTCGCACCATCTCAAAATTGAAATGATATCATAATTGTTTTAATTAATGTGAATTTGTTTTATCTCAAAATGATATTAATCATGACCAAAATGCACTTAAGTCGGTTATCGGCATCATACTGTATGTTTAGTTTATTGTATTAAACCCAGGCTTATGAGGCAGAATACATTTCATATTTAAATTGAAGAAAATAAAGTATTTACTAAAACAACATATTTATTTATCGGATCAGTGCGTCAAAGCTCAGAATAAAGTGCACATCAAGTCAACTGTGAAAATAAAGTCATAGACACTAAAATTGGCGAAGAATTTGAAATTTAATATCCCTAACCGTATTTGTATTCGCGAATATCGGCGGCAGATATTCGAATCCGGTCTCGTATTCGCGAATTCTTTAAAAAAACAATCGAATTGAGAACCTCCTTTTTTTGAAATCGGATAAAAACAGAGATGGTCAGAGAATTGCCTTGCATGCATCGTGTAAATGGGCCTTTAAACAGTGGCGCTTCTCCCTTGGAAAGAAATTTTGGGCACATTTTACACCTTACACATTTTTTTTGTGGGCAATAAAGTAAGAATTTTATTGAAACCACAGATGTGACCACGGCACTTTCGATTATGTGTAGGTATTCTGAGTTCCTTGACTTTTATTAAAATTACTCAATATAGACAGAAATAATATAACATTACATTTACCTAACAGCTGTTGCGGCTAGCTAGTTTAAATTTCGTTTAACTGCGTACTTAGAAAAGTCCAACCACAATATTATATTTATAGGAATTGGTATATTTTTAAACCATAGAGGTAGAATGAATTGCAAAAAAAAATAGGTTTTATATTGCCTATAGGGAAATCTAATTTACAATAATACACGGTCCGAAGTTCTAAGCACGTCATGATCTATTGTGTCGATTGTATATTTATAACCTTTAAAATGATTGCAAACTTTTCACAAAACAAGGCAAAGCATAGAATTTTAACGTGCCCACTGAAAATACTTGGAAAAAAGCAGTGAATAATGTTTTTTAGTTATTATAATTCCATTTTCTAAACTTACGAAACTTGGCACACATATTTATAAGTCACAAAGACAATAATATTAATTACTTAAATAGGAGCATATCCAAAAAATCTTCCTACTATTATTGAATTCCATTAAAACAGGACCTTCTTCATCAGCACCATAAAACCTCATTTCCCACCATTATAGCATTATCCATAAAAGTTAAACTTGTCCATTGAGTGGTACCGGCAGACAAAAGTTAATGCCGCATTATGTGCCTCGAGTATTAATGAGAATTAAAGGCTGTTAAGCGTCATTAAAAGCAATTTAATTTCTTCACTACGGCTATATCAGTCCGAACGAATGAAAGTTGATCCAATAAACAATGCAGTTATTGCTTACTGAGTATACAGGATGAATTAAAGTCAGTTTAGGACAGGATTATCATTATCTGCTTTTTTAGATGTGGTAATCAGCTTAAAGATTCAAGGTCAGGACTCCACAGAAATTATGCGTTTACTACAAACTAGCAGTAGTCATTCACTGCATGAAGCCCACGAACTGTTCTGAGTCAAGTAAGTCGATCACTTATAGAAATATAAATATTCTTTATTTGTAAATGTAGATAGATATTATTTTACAATAGGTGTTATAATAAATTATGTTCGCAACATTTTACCAAAAAGGTATACAAAACATGTTTTAACTAAACATACAAAATAATATCTAGCGAACGTACAAAAATATTGTGAACTCCCGTGGGATGATTCTAGAAACTGATGGTTTCGAAAAAAATGTGCATTCTTATTTCTATATAATACGCTCGATATTTAATTGACAAAAATTCAAATTTCGTGTGATTCCATTTACATACGCATATCGAAGTATAAAGAATATTTACACTAGAAAATTGCGAATGTATTTATATTTATTTGTATTTGACAAATCATATTGCGCTCGTTGCATTTGCAGAATTGCATCGATAGCGGTATTGCACAGGAGCTGTATACAGGATGTGGGCCACACCCTATATAAATCTCTACCACTCTTCCTTGTGGGTAGGTACGGACTACGGTGTATTCATTATTACTTTGTTGATATGTCCTAAGTAAGTATGTTTAATATTTTATGTTAAAGGGTATGTAATGTATGTTAGTCTAGTATGTGTATTATTTTGATTTATTGTACAATAAAGTAATTATTCTTACTTTTATATTATGCACTTACCAATTAAATCCTAAGGGTCGGCTGGTAGAAAATGCCTTCGGCATTAAGTCCGCCTTTGTCACAAATTTTGTGCAAGAAGTTTTAAAATAAAAAATAAAATAAATGAAAATATAAATTGGAGCTGTTTTGGTGACCAGTCAGTCTCTGCAGCGCCTGAAGTGACTTTGTTCCTAAAGAGCCGACTCATCTCTGCCCTCTGAGTCATTTCATTTCATTGTGTTGACTTCTTAGTCGTAATACTACGTCGCTATAAGCATGACTTTATTATTCTTTCACTTTTATTTCCGTCGTAAAGTCAGTTATGAAACTAATTAGTGATATAAAATGTATTATGTTGTCCCGTAATGTTAATTGTAGGTTATGATGGCTCTTAAAAGGTTTTACTATCCTCGCTCAATAGACTGGCATAGTGAGGTAATGATTGCCGACTTTGCCATGGATTTGATTATCGGGTTGAAATGGGGTATATTTTTATGATTCCTTGATTATTTTTTAAAGACTACGAGAAATTTTCATATATATATTACTAATATTCTTGTTAACCAACTCTAAATAAGCTACTTGCTTGTGTAGGAAGGGTTAGGGGGTTACTTTTGCCATTGGAAAAATCCGTTGTAAGTACGGTCTGCATGGTGTTCTTCTGCCATACGTTGTAATGTAAGTGTAGTCGGTGCCTAACCCTTCTTATCATGAGCCCAGCAGTGAGACAGGGCTATTTGAAACAGGGCTGCTATTATAATAATTATATAAGCGCATATTTGACGACCGGATGGCGGAGTGCGTAGTGTACCTGCCTGTGAAGCCGAGGTCGTGGGTTCGATTCCCACTTAAGACAAATCTTTGTGTGCATGAATATGGGGGTTTGTCTTAGTCTGGGTGTTTCTATGTATAATATGTATGTATTTACAAAAGAAAAGTATATATGTATTAGTATCAGTTATTCTAGTACCCATAGTACAAGCTCTGCTTAGTTTGGGACTAGATGGCGTTGTGTGTAAGTTGTGAAATATGTATTTATTTATTTTATATATTTTATTCATGCCTCCTCAAAGTTCAAAGAATTCATCAATGATGCAACACTCACGTAGTAAACTGAACAATAACTTAGCAACATGAGTTATTATCTTAGTATAAAATTATTATTCAGTATACGTATATACGGATCCACATCAACCTATATAAGTCCAGTATAAGCTGCTCTCATATAGCACGGGCAGCCTTTACTATACGAGACCATTTCGCATTTAGCTAAATGGCCTATTATAGCAATCAAATTTAGCCCCATAGTTTTGTCACTGTCCGTGGTGTCTTACTCTTTCCATATAGACACTTTGTCTATATTTGGCATTACTCAGTCTCCCGCTTTGCTTTGGAGGGAAGTAAAGATACATACTTTCCAACTCCAACTATATACTTCTGATTAAATTCGTTGCGGGTTCCAAGACAATTTTAACTCTTCCTGGGATTGCCCGCGTGTCATGCACGGTGCCTTTCAGTTACCGCTGTAGATCCTGGCGTCACAGGAGTCACAGTGGTGGGCGTGTGGGTGGGAGACCATCTTAAACTGGAAATGTTTAACTTGACGTTTAGCCATACGTAGACTCATATGAGTACACAATTTTTATATTTCCATCGTGTCATGACATGAGTTAAGCATTATTCTTTTTCTTGGAAATATATTCTAGATTTATGTTCTATGGTTAACAGTTAATTTATGTATAATAACGCTTTTGCGGTTATGAGTAGAATTTTAAATAGATAGTAAAAATATTATTGAAGTCGGGTGTTTGTATTCAATGGTAGATATAATGCTCTCCTTTTTTGGATGTTATAATAATTATAATAGCAGCCCGGTATCTAGTACATGTCTCATTCTTGGGCTCAGGCCTCTTCTCATGATGAGAAGGGTTGGATCATAGTGTGCCAAGTGCGGATTGGTAGATTTCACACGACCTCGACTACTTTTTAGGCACTCTCAGGCATGCAGGTTTCCTCACGATGTTTTCCTTCACCGTTAGCGAGCGATAATTTATATGATAAATACATACGTATCTTCGAAAAGACGAATCGAATTGAAATCGAGGTGTGTGTCGTGGGTTCGAACCCGAGACCTTTGACTACGCAGTCCTACGGTCTCCAACTCAGCTAATAGCTAGCTGCACTAAAAAGCCTTTCGTTTTGTGTTTTTCACTATTTTGACGGTGGGTGATGATACGTTGTTACGTATACTAATTTAGAAAATCAATAAAATATCTTTCATTTCAGAACCGCCTTTTATACATTTACATTTACTTGTATACAGTTTTTTTATTCAAATCACTTGTCAATTCATCGGATTGCATCTGGCAAGGACATGCAATATAAATTAAAACAGTGCTAACTACTTAGTAATCCTTACTAATATTATAAAGGCGAAAGTTTGTAAGTATGGATGTATGGATGTTTGTTACTCTTTCACGCCAAAACTACCGGGTCGATTTCGATGAAATTTTGCACACATGTAGCTTATAGTCTGGATTAACATATAGGCTACTTTTAATTGACATACCACGCGGGCGGAGCCGCGGGCGGAAGCTAAACATAATAAAAGGTGCAAAATAACAGTACATCAGAATCTTACCTTTAACTTACATTTCCGGAAGATAAAAATTATACAATAAGTTATGTACATAAATATCATGCATGATTGATAAGCGTTGCTTTTCTATTACTTGATAATATAATATTTTTCAACATTTTACTTAAGTTGTTAAGCAAAAAGGATCTCTTATTGATTTCAAATCATCAATTTGTTGTTAATTAATTGCTTCATGGTAATAACACTAATAACTAAAGCACTTCAACATCCTGAGATGATGCAAATTTGCAATATTTATTTTTACTAATTGAGTCAGCGTCATAATTTGTTCTTTTCATAGTTTCCTTAGGCCTTATCTTACGTCAATAATTACGTTCAAATGAATCATAATGCTAAACTTAACATAGTAATAATATTATAATAATATTTCCTGCTCCCGTCATTTCAGGATCTAACTAACCTCATCACAGTCATTACAAAACTAAAACAAAATAACAAATTGCTGCCACGATCCGTCCACTTGAACCAGGATGGATCTTGGTAGCCACGCAAAATTTCCTATAAATAATGTAAATATAAGAAATAATATACCAAAAACTAGCAGCTCGTACTTGGTCAGTGTTGTAGACTTCTTCTTTGCGTGTCAATGGAAAAACACATGGAAATGCATGCAATTTAAATTTTGTTTGACCAAAACTATGCCACAAGAACGGCATCATCGGTGGCGCTCCACAGGTCGTCTATGGTACAGGTGGTAGGACATAAGGGGCATGTAAGAAGGTGAGCCATCGTTTGGGCACTTTGGGGACTGGCACCGCATTCGCAATCGGCGAAGTCTGCATAACCCCACCTCGCCAAGTGTTGTAGACTATAGCCTAACTCTTCTTATCATGAGCAGTGCCGTAGAGAGGGCTCTGTCGTCGATGCCCAAGCAAGGGTATTGATTGTATAACAGGCTATTTACGGCATTGATCATAATAAAAGGGCCCGAGCTCAGCAGTGTGACATGTAGGTATTAAAATTAATATAGGACTGCAGGACTGCCACGCTAGCATACAAAAATATGACAAAACGATAAAAATTCTATCTCACGCTCGCTTTGCCCCCCGTTATTATAAATATCATCGTAAGCTGTAATGTAATAATACGTATTATAATCAGTGGTGTGACATTTTATCATCACACCAGTAACCCACATTACACTTATCAGATATTTACGCTAAAACAATGTTCATGTGTCATTTACTATTTTATTATTATTTGTACTTCGATTACATTAATATACAATCAACAATATCTGAGCCCATTTTAGTTCAGTTCCTATTATATAATCTCTTTGCCTTGCAACTTTGAAACTCACAACTCTAAAGGAACGCAGAGACCGTGGAGATCTAATTGAAACATATAAAATACTGAGTGGACATTATGATCTCCAAGATTTTGATAAACTCTTTACCCGAAATGACAATACACATCTTAGAGGTCACCACCTCAAGCTCCGAACTGTTCCATCAAAGAATAATCCACACAAGCATTTCCTTAGCAACCGAGTGGTGAGAGTGTGGAACAAGTTGCCCGACGACGTGATAACAGCTCAAAATGTAAACCAATTCAATTAACAAAAAAAAAACCGACTTCAAAAAGTAGGTAAACTAAAAAGCAAAAAATAAATTTACTTCGCACAAAATAATACGTTTTTTCATTTAGTTAAATAGAAATTATTAAATATTTATTTTATAATTCTGAAGTCGGTGCCAAGTAAAAACAACCTTTCTACAATATCAAATTACAGTTCACACTAAAAGGGAGGCGTAGTTGTGCTAGTGCGCGGTCGCCCAGTATTGGTACTTACCACAGAAATATAACTAATATTCAGTTAGAAAAATGTTGTTAGAACGATTGATATTATCTATACAGAGTTATTAATTGTTTACTTGGCACCGACTTCAGAATTATAAAATAAATATTTAATAATTTCTATTTAACTAAATGAAAAAACGTATTATTTTGTGCGAAGTAAATTTATTTTTTGCTTTTTAGTTTACCTACTTTTTGAAGTCGGTTTTTTTTTTTGTTAAAAATTATTTTATTTTACGATTTTGAGTGATGGGTAGACCGAGCAAAAATGTTTCTCGAATGAGGAGACGACGGTTGCTTGAGACGGAAAACTTATTAATAATAGACAAGAATTAAATCCTTTCGCCTGACTATTGAGGGTCACGACCTTCCATCATCAGCTCATTTGACACAATAACTAGCAGCAGGAATACGCGTATTGTAGTGAAATAATTATCCTTTAACTCCTAACTATTGAGGAGTTGACCTTCCATCATCAGCTTAACCACATAAAATTATTGCGATCAAGCGTAAATCCTAGCCTCGATTAATAAAATATGAGGGTTGCCCCTGATTTCTCTGGGATCCCATCATCAGATCATGACATGCTGACAATGGGACCACCTTTGAAATATCTCCGTTCCAACAGCTCACTTGACATCATAACTAGCAGTCTGAATATGTGTACAGTAGTGAAAGAATTATCCTTTAACTCCTAACCATTGAGGAGTTGACCTTCCATCATCAGCTCATCCACATAAAAATATGTAAATACTGGTGCAGCTTTGAAAAACACACTAAAAACATTACATGTGCCTATAAAATTCGAGGGTTGCCCTCGATTTCTCTGAGATCCCATCATCAGATCACGACATGCTGTCGATGGGACCCTTTTGGAATCATCTTCTGTCCAACAAAAAAAGAATCATCAAAATCAGTTTATAAACGACGGAGATATCCGTGAACAAACATAAAAAAAAAAAAAAACAACATATATATGTCGGAGGAAGCTATGAGTCTCGGGTTGATTGTTTGCATGAATAATGCACAGTATTATTTGTTTAAATTTGATTTGTTTTCAAAATTCTTAATTTAATGTAATTCGATTTATAACATTTTTCTATTACTTAAATATGTTACTTAACTAATAAAAGTTATGAATATTGTAATTGAAGTTATGACCAATCAGAGCAGAGCACGCGCCTCGAGTGGGGTCGAGGCGCCATCTTTACTTTATTGAGGTGGACAGTATTTTGCGGAACATTTGAATGTTAACAACTGATCGAGTTGGATCGTTGATGGTGTAATATTATAAAAGATAAAGTGAGATCGGTGCCTTGAACCCGCTGCTCGATCTTAACGGTTAATTCGTCTTTTAATATTATTGTAAAGTGTTAGAATATTGTTTAACCGTAATTAAAATAGTTTGAAACTGTGATCGTCGTGTTTTGTGCTCGCATTTTACCCAAATGACGCCCACTAGACCCGAAATGCCTGCCGACGAGAACTATGCTTCTCCGACATCAGAAGTGGGATCGGTGCAGGCACAAAACGTGAGCGAACGGACAACGGCGAATGACGGATGGCGCGCGTTATTCGAAGCGCAACAAACCAGCATGCGGCTTCTTGTGGAGGCGCTTACCAACCCACCGAATAGTGAGGATAAGTGCATCACGCTGCCCAAATTTCACCCGGAAGAAGCAGACACTGACGCCCGGGCGTGGTTGTCAACGGCGGACATCTGCTTGTCGGAGCGTGATATACAGGGAAGTAAATTAATTCTTATACTTGGTAAGGCCCTTAAAGGCTCTGCTGCAAAGTGGTTTTCTCAAATAGTTTTTCCTAATATGAAATGGGTAGAATTTAAGGAGATTTTTCTTTCTCGTTTCGATACATTAGAAACATGTGCAGCAACGATATTAAAGATGCTTACTGGTAAACCACAAGAAGGCGAATGTCTTGCTGCATATGCAAGCCGTTTATTTACGTTACTCATGTCACGATGGAATAGTTTAGGCCAAGAAGAAATGGTGGTGTCATTAATACTTGCGCACATGGGGCAAATTGAGCCAAGGTTACAGCGAAACATTTTTTCTGAAGAAATTACTTCTCGCTGTAAAATGCAGCGTGAACTAATGGCTTTTTCTTATCGCAAACGGAGTTACCAAGAGGTAACAAAGGCCGTTGCAGGCACTTCACAAGATGCTAAACGTCCTAGATTAAGTTCTGTTTCAACAAAATGTTATTCTTGTGGAAAACTTGGTCATAAATCATTTGAATGTTTCAGTCGATTGCAAGATAAGCAGCAAGCAACTACGAGCACTGAGCGCCCCAACACGGCCGTCGCTACACGAACCCCTGTGACGTGCTACCGGTGTGGTGTTGAGGGCCACGTGGCATCCCGATGCTCAAAATCAGGACCAGTTGCCAGCGCACATCCAGCCGCCGCACCCAGCGTTGTAAAGCGAGTGGACGTGTGTGGCATGAAACCTGTCACCGGAATAATTTCGCAATTTGGTGAGCAGTTCTCATTTTGTTTTGATTCCGGTGCTGATTGTTCGTTAATTAAAGAAAGCGTCTCTCGTAGGCTTGTTGGTGCATTGCAGCATGCAATCGTTACTTTAACTGGTGTAGGAAAGTCTAGTGTATTGTGTGACTCACAAGTTTTATCTAGGGTTGCTCTTAGTGGTCACGATGTACAAATTTTATTTCACATTATACCTGACGAATACCTAAATAACGATATCTTGATTGGACGCGATTTGTTGGAATTGGGGTTGTCAGTACATATATCAAGTGATACACTTACCATAATTGAGAAACCTTCCCTAGTTAATATTTGCAGCGTTGGTAACTCAGTGACTAATTTTAATGGTGTGGATACCAATATACCTGATCACCTTAAACCACAATTAATTGAACTTCTGACCCGTTTTAAGAATTCATTTGTCGAAGGCACGCCTACCAGTAGAGTAAAGACAGGTGAATTAGATATTAATTTAATAGATCCTAGCAAAATTGTGCAACGGCGTCCTTATCATTTGAGCCCTGAAGAGCGAGTAATAGTACGCGATAAGTGTAGTGAACTTTTATCTGCTGGAGTTATTAGACCAAGCAAATCGCCCTTTTCTAGCCCAATACTCTTAGTGAAGAAGCGCGATGGTACTGACCGAATGTGCGTTGATTACCGAGAGTTAAACTCTAATACAGTGCCCGACCGGTACCCTTTACCTTTAATCGGTGATCAAGTTCAAAGATTATCAGGTGCGCGATTTTATACTTGTCTAGACATGGCTAGTGGATTTTATCAAGTTCCTATAAATGTAGAGTCGAATTCGATTGAGAAAACCGCATTTATTACTCCGGATGCTCATTATGAATTTACTGCCATGCCGTTTGGTCTACGAAATGCCCCCTCGGTGTATCAGAGAGCAATAAATACGGCTCTAGGAGACCTAGCGCACTCCTACGCCATCGTTTACATGGATGATCTAGTTATACCCGCGTTTAATGTAGAGCAAGGACTGGAACGATTACACGCAGTATTAAAAACTCTTAGCGAAGCTGGATTATCGTTCAATATGAAAAAATGTGCCTTTTTAAAGACCCGGGTTCAATTTTTGGGGTATGAAATATCAGAGGGTGAAGTCAGGCCAAATCCCCGTAAAATAACTGCGTTAACCAGTTCTTTACCACCACAAACCATTACTCAGCTCAGACAATTTTTGGGTTTAGCGTCCTACTTTAGGCAGTTTATTCATAATTTTTCGCTTAGGATGGCACCACTCTATCGACTATTAGCTAAAAATAATTCTAAAATAATTTGGGCCACAGAATACGAAACAATTAGACAAGACATAATATCGGTATTGACTTCATCCCCGGTATTGATACTTTTCGACCCAGAATTACCCATAGAGCTGCATACGGACGCAAGTAGCGAAGGTTACGGCGCGATTCTTTTTCAAAAAGTTGGTACAAAATTGCACCCAGTAGAGTATTATAGTAAACGCACTACGCATTCAGAGTCTCGATACCACTCTTACGAGTTAGAGACGCTAGCGGTTGTTAACTCGGTTAAGCATTTTCGCCATTATTTGTATGGCCGAACTTTCACAGTCGTTACTGACTGCAATTCTTTGAAAGCCTCAAGATCTAAAGTAGACTTAACCCCTAGGGTACACCGGTGGTGGGCCTTCCTCCAGGCTTTTGATTTTGACATACAGTACAGGGAGGGTAAGAGAATGGCCCACGTTGACTTTTTCTCGAGGAATCACTTACCTGAGGCGAACGGAACCGCCGTTAGTGATACTCACAGTTTTGTTAGAGATAATTATGTAGGAGAAAAACGTGTCAATATAACTGAGTTATCTTCTAATTGGTTACAAGTGGAACAGCGAAGAGACCCTGAGTACAATGAAATTATCAGTAAACTCGAAAGCGATGACCTAGACTTGGAGAGTTGTCGAATCTATGAATTGCGATCTAACGTACTTTACAGAAAAATTCAAAGAAATAATCGCAATATTTGGCTACCAATTGTACCTAGGGCTTTTCGTTGGTCGATTATAAATCATATCCATGAATCGATTCTTCATTTGGGATGGGATAAGACTTTAGAAAAGGCATATCAACATTATTGGTTTCCCAATATGTCTAAATACGTCCGAAAGTTTGTTGAAAATTGCATTACATGTCGAGTAGCTAAATCGCGAAGTGGTAAACAACAGATAGAGTTACATCCTATACCGAAAATTAACATTCCGTGGCACACAATCCACATCGATGCCACAGGTAAACTCAGTGGCAAAAATGACCAAAAGGAATACGTTTTCGTACTCGTTGACGCCTTTACCAAATATGTGTTACTCAGGCACTCCACAAGAATTAATACTGATAGTGCGATCAGCGCTCTTAAAGCATCTATATCCCTTTTTGGATCTCCCGTGCGTATTATCGCAGATCAGGGGAGATGTTTTGCGAACAAAGAATTTAGAGATTTTTGTACCAGTCACAATGTTCAACTTCATCTTATAGCGACCGGCTCTTGTCGTGCTAATGGCCAAGTAGAGCGTATAATGAGTACACTCAAAAACATGTTAACTGTCGTAGAAACTAGCCCAAGTAGGTCTTGGCAAGATGCCTTAGATGACGTCCAACTTTCCATAAATAGCACAATTCATAGAATTACTAAAGCAAGTCCGCTAGAATTGTTAATAGGTAGAGTAGCTAGACCCTTAAGTTTGTCGACTGTAGATGATCAAGAAATTGAGGTAGATATAGAAGAGATTAGAGAACAAGCTGATAGGTTAATGAAGAGTAACGCACATCTCGATAAAGCACGGTTTGATAAAAGTAAGGCTAAAGTCACATCATTTTCTGTAGGAGATTACGTTTTAATCGAAAATCATGAGCGGAATCAAACAAAATTGGATCCTAAATATAAAGGACCATATGAGGTCATTGAAATACTAGACGGTGACAGGTATCATCTCAAGAGTTTGAGTTGTAATCGTACATACAAGTATGCGAGAGACCGCTTACGTCCACTCCCCCAATCTTATGTTCCAACCGAGCTGGATCCATGTTTATCAGATGACAAAAGTGATGGTAAGATTTGGTACTACAAAAATTATTTCGTTTAAAATGATTGGCTGTTAAGGCTTCATTAAGCTTTCTCGTAGGCGAGGTGGCCACTAAAAGGCGAGGTGGCCAATAAAAGGCGAGGTGGCCACGAAAAGGCGAGGTGGCCAATAAAAGGTGGGTGGCCACGAAAAAGCGAGGTGGCCACTAAAAGGCGAGGTGGCCGATGAAAAGTAAAATCATTAGAATAAGAGGAAGTCGTTTAATACGAGTGATGCGATACACGGCGTGGTGGCTGTTTCGATAGTTCGATACTACTGACTGTCTTGATTTAGTAGGTGTGTGAAGTCTATTAGAATTCGTATTCAATAACGAATGACTTGGTACTATTTTATTGTAAGGAAACCTATTTTATGAAAATAAAAAAAAAATTGAGCCAAGATAAAATGTACACGAAATGTTGGTCAGGAGTGGCCGAACTATTAATTGATCTTTTCTTTTTCTTTTTTTTACAGATAACGATGATACGCGGCCTTCAGCATCACACGAGGGCGTGTAATACGTCAGGACGGCCGTGTCGGAGGAAGCTATGAGTCTCGGGTTGATTGTTTGCATGAATAATGCACAGTATTATTTGTTTAAATTTGATTTGTTTTCAAAATTCTTAATTTAATGTAATTCGATTTATAACATTTTTCTATTACTTAAATATGTTACTTAACTAATAAAAGTTATGAATATTGTAATTGAAGTTATGACCAATCAGAGCAGAGCACGCGCCTCGAGTGGGGTCGAGGCGCCATCTTTACTTTATTGAGGTGGACAGTATTTTGCGGAACATTTGAATGTTAACAACTGATCGAGTTGGATCGTTGATGGTGTAATATTATAAAAGATAAAGTGAGATCGGTGCCTTGAACCCGCTGCTCGGTCTTAACGGTTAATTCGTCTTTTAATATTATTGTAAAGTGTTAGAATATTGTTTAACCGTAATTAAAATAGTTTGAAACTGTGATCGTCGTGTTTTGTGCTCGCATTTTACCCAAATGACGCCCACTAGACCCGAAATGCCTGCCGACGAGAACTATGCTTCTCCGACATATACGAATCGAATTGAGAACCTCCTCCTTTTTTAGAAGTCGGTTAAAAATAGACTTGACAAACATAAAGAAAACCAAGCTAAGATCAACTGGATACAGGCAATCATCAGTTGATTCAACTGCCTGCCTGTAAATAAATAATAATAATAATAATAATAATTTATAATTTATAATTACTTTTATAATTTATATTTAAACATATAAAAAATGAGAAAAAGGATTAAATGAGTGAATAATAATAATAATCTTCTTTATTATTAAATAAGTAAGTATTATGGCTAGTGATGGTATTTTATACTTGTTAAGCGTAGTCTTGGCTCTCATAAGTTCAAGTTGAAGTTATGTTTTTCGCAATTCTGCTAACTTTAAAACAACAGCTTAAAAAATAGCCATAATAATGGTCGTAGTATGATGAAACTTTTGCATACCTAAATAGGTTTTAGTAAGTACTTATAAATTTAGATGTGCTGATATATATATGCGGCCGTGGCGCAATGGATAAGGCATCGGTCTTACGATCGTGAGGTCGTGGGTTCGAAGCCTGGTCATTACACCACGGACGTAAAACTTCTTCTTAACACAACTGACTGCTCCAATTTATGGAGGCTATTGGCCTAAAGGAGAGTGTATAATGAGGCTACAATCACAATAGACCCACGGAGGTCGACGTGAACACCCAAAGCCTCGTCCCAACAATACTAATAACACAAGCGAAATAGGCTTAGCTGGAGGGTGTTAACAAGAATACTAGTAGTTTGTATCTGCAAATTACTAGAAAAGTATTTAAAAAAAAAATTATAAGCAAGTCAGTAGACCGAGAGTATACATACCCATTTTAGTCATGTCAGACAGATAATCGCACTAAGTACTAAAGCTTGCACTTGAAGATAAATGCTATATTTTAAATGTATAGCGATAGCTAATCCCACACCCACTGACACAGTTATTGTTATCTGTCTAACAATAACCAAGTTTTTATTGTTTCCTGTATTGAAATTTTAAAAATCAAGCGGCTCAATATAATCAAAGTCAAGCGGTTTCTGAAAGCCCGATTTAAATATAGAAGCTTTGAATACGGCCTAAATGTGTCTAATTTAGTTTGAATTGTGTTGGTCTTACCTAATAATCGGATTATCACTAGGATTTTCCGAAAATGTTGGACAAGGGTCGTCCCTTACGGAACACTTCAATGTATCCCAAAAATACGGGATGTCCCGTGAAAAACGGGATGGTTGGCAATAGTATGTAACTAAGTATGTTTTCATCCAAGTATTCATTGGGAACTGTAAGTCATTTTTGATTTGGAAGTTCATGAAGGACACGTTAAGTAATTTTAAGACCTTTTTGTAGATTGAAGATTTTCATGCCTGCACAGTATGTACCTAACCAAACAATTCATTCACCTACATTTTCTCGTAACTTTAAAGTAAATTGAAAAGTGCAAAACACAAACAAAAGTAATTAGGTATTTAGTATTTAAATTACAATAGGGGAGACCCATAAGCCTGTAGTGTCGCAATTCACACATGTTATGTTTAAAGTGACGTGTTCTGTTTCCTTTGTTCATCTGTGCATGCGAGCAGACTGACTGTATGATGATAAGTCACGTTTATAGACTTCAATTTCCTAAAATGTAATAAATTGGAATATGACTATGAATGAATATAAATATGTTAAATAAAGCAGCAGCTGTTGGGAGTGTCTTTTGTACGTTTTTCCAAAAGACTACAGCGTGGAGTTGTTCAAAAGTGTAAATAAATAATAATGATTTAATAGGGTGGTGCAAGTGACATTCTGCTACGCAGCTACGGTAACTGCCAAGTGTTATATTTGTCACCTCAGGTACTGTAAAAAATTCAAAGACGATACAATCATAATGTCAAGAAGGATTAATCACCTCTCCGTGCTTCAAATCCATTTTTTTTGGCATATAGCTCCCAATACTGTTAGAATTATAGATTACAAAATGCATCTAGTAGTAGGTAACATAATATATTTGGCCCACGATGCTTAAATTCACCCTCACATAACAAATAAGTAAATTATAAATGCTATAATACTTTGTGTATGATTTTCATATAACTTTGTAATGTTCTCACGGATAAAGATGTAACATGAAAGCGAGAACGATAACTGATAAAAGTAAAATGATGACGTCACACTATCACTTCCTACAGTTCCGCCTTTGCAATGTAATACACGCAACTACATATCGGTTTGTAATCGATGCAAATTACAAGTGCATCGTGTAATTGCTGCAACACGATGTTTATGTAATATTATGAAATTGAAATTATTATCATTATTATATCGTTTATTAGTTACATTATTGTTAGGTCATAATTATGTTAATTAGTTAATTGCTTGTAACTAATGTGTACGTGGCGATAGCTTGGAATGATAGGAAGGCATGATATTTGACCCGTTATCTATGCATATTATATAAATCGTTAGATAGGAAGTTCAAACGTTCAACTGAAAGGAAAATACATAATTAATATGTTATCTTATCAGTGTAGTAAAATGTTTAGTGGCACTCCTTATTACCTATACCTAATTAATATTTGTATAATGTCAAGGGATTGGAACCATGCAAAGTGATTTTAAGATATTTTGGAACGAAGTTCCTTATCGCGCGTTGCGAAAGGGGGCTAGACGGAAAAAATTAGAACGAAAAGTTGTAACGACACATTTCGTAGCAATTCTCGTAGCGGCGTAGTAATTACATGCTACGCGTTACAGCTACAGTGCTACATCATCAGACACACAGAGAAAAATACGCAATTTTTCTGTGTCTGTCTCTCTCTCTCTCGCTTATAGAAGAAAAAAAGATAAAATAAACTAAAAAAATAAAACGATCGCTGTTCTAGTCAGATAACAGAGAATTAATGGCCCGGTATCGTGCACATTAATCCACAATTGGATCTGCAGAACTGACTTAAATTATAAATCGGTGGACCTTAATCTATAGGACTTTGTAACGGAACCATAGCGCGATCTAACTCGATCCCAACGCCATCTATCGAGCGGCTTCGAAATTGATTGGTGTTACAGTACTAAATATTTTCGTTTTGTCTCTCTATTAATAATAAAGTAACTAAAAAAATATATTATTATAACTTAAAAAAAATTATACAGTTCCTTCCTTTTGTTGAGTGTATACAGGTGTTTTGAACATAATAAATAATAAAAAATAATAACAACTTCGTTCCATCCGGGTGTCCCTTGACACCTCAGTAGTTTTTCGTACAACTTTTTTTTATATATCCCAAACCGACCTTGGTTCACGTCCGATATTAGGTGATGGTTCTTACCTATGTAAGCGCACACAAACGCACACACATGGAAACTTTCTGCATTTATGAAATTACGGCATTCAGCCGCTCACGAGCTCTTTAAAAGGGAACAATTGCTTGGCCGTTTTCCATACAAAAGTAATAAGGTTTTAACTTTAATATCTGTTTGTATCTGTTTTTATAGACAACTCATATTTAAAACACTAAAATGCTTTACGAAATATTAGCTATCACGGGATATTTTCCATTTATTTTGTTAAATATCCCGGGATATCTAATATTTCGTAACAAATTGACCATATTTAGGCTCAAATCTTATATTAAAATACATGTTTGTTGGCGCTAAATAAACATTATTATTAAATAGTATAGTTTGTATGTTAAATTGTTTATTGTAAAAAGTTTGTTCAATTAATGAATAAATCAATTTAACAAAATTGCCTTGAACAAACATGCATTTAAGTGTTTTAGATATGATGTGTCAATAAAAATAGACAAAAACTTAATAATAATAAAGTTAAACTCATTATGTTAGTATGAAAACATGGCGCTCGGGAGTCAATCTTGTCATACTTGCAGAGTTGTCTGGTATTTAAAGACGTCAAATTTTATAGTGAAACCTTATATTTAACATGACCATAGGCACCGCTTCACGGTAGACATTCCACTAATACGCACTAAGCGTTTCGCCTCTAAATTTCTTATGCGAACTGCCAAAGAATGGAACGCCTTGCCCGAGTCTGTGTTTCCGCATGAGTACATTCTGGATCTCTTCAAAGCAAGAGTTAATAGGTATCTCATAGGTAAGCGTGCTCCACCGTAGACTGCATCATCACTTACCATCAGGTGAGATCGTGGTCAAACGCGTGCCTATCCACCATAAAAAAAAATTAAAAAAAAATTAAGAAAATGAAGCCTTCACCGGATCAGATAAGTTTGTTGGCCAAATGCCTAAAGACCCATGTCAGACGTGGCCCAACACGAAATGCCGGGATGACATAATAAAAATGTGAATGTTTGCGCGGCGCAAACACACCAACATTAGGAAGAGGTATGCAGTGTTTAAATACACCCAGCACCTGTGTCACTTCATTTCTTTATGTCAACAACATGCCCTTTGATTAGAGCAAATAATTGTATATTGTAGTGGGTGGTAGACTGGTAGCCCGCATTTTCTTTTTGTTATTCAGTAACTGAGTACTACAAAAGAAGTAACGTCACAGCTGTTTTGTAATATACAGAGAAAACTATATTGCAGTTGCCTAGTGGTAATTTACTTTATCTGCATTAAATAAAATGATGGCATTAATCTGGTTAGGCTGCGGTACACTTTCGTTGGAGTTCGTTGTAAATAGTTACATAACTTCACGCCCATATTACCTGAAGGGTATGGCAGAGGTGTACAACACACATACCTCACCTGTTATGTTTAGGTCCCATGGGAGAGCCTATCGCCATTCACCAGGCATAATTCCAATTCCGTGCTGCTATTGAGAATTTCCTGACGAAAAAATCAGAAATAATACTTTTGCCCGACCCGGGATTAGAACTCGAGACCTCGCGATGAGAGGCGCATACTCTAACCACAAGACCAATAAGCGACCAAAAGAGTTATCCACTTAAAATTACTTACAACACCCATAAAATAAATTTATAGACTGCACTAATCATAATAAATGTTTCGCATTCCTAACAAGTAGGTATGTAATAAATTTAAACGCTAACAGCAGGCCGTGAAGTTTTAGTAGGAAAAATTAAAGCTCGCTTTAAGCCAATGCTTCGGACCCTATTTATGTTTTGAAGCCATACAAGTGTTACGAATTTATAAAAATATATAAGCGTTATTTCAATTTGTTAAAATTAGCCGGAATTACACGCTTAGCAGATTCAGAAACCATTCCAAATTTAACCGGCGCCAATGTACCGGTTTTGCATAAAAAGGTGCTAAAAGCGTTAGCTATATTACCAAAATCGGATACCTGTCCCGACTTCAACTGGTTATGTTTTTTTTCTTTTTTGTACCAAAAAGTATCAAATTCTCGTTTCATCGTTCATCGGTCTAACAAATGCAGTAGCGACGTGTTCAGGTAGGCATGAATAAAATAAGGACAATACGGATATTTGTTCAAGTGGTAGCCATCTGTTGTACACTTGCGTATTGACTTAGTTATGAATTATGTGCCGCAAGTGCCACAACATTGTAAGAGCCCGGGTACACGAGACAGATAACGTTGCTTAGTCGGGTGGTATGACACAGGGCAAATAACGTTGTTGCTCAGAAATCTTCGTTTGTTAAATTAACAATTTTCCAAAAAAAAATATGTCAATGTAAATAATCTGTGTTTATCTTGAAGGAAACGGCCTTAAGGTGCCTATATTTAAAGAATTTTCAATGTACTCCTAAACTTTGAGGAATTGTACCTCTCAACATCAGCTAAACAACAAGAAATGCTGACTGCTTGAGTAATATACTAAAAAACAATATAGAAGCCTTTAAAATTGAAGGTTGACCTCGTTTTTTCTTGGATTCCATGATCAGATCGTAACCTGATGAAAATGGGACCACATGACAAGTATACTCTTTCAGACAAAAAAAGAAAAGGTCCAGGCGTCTTCAAGTAATAGGTAAACATATTATTTTAATTAAAACAATATTCATTGCATCATTAAAATCAACTAACTACCAACCATCTAACATTTTTTACAGTTATCCACTAAAATTATTTTCAAAGGAAAGTTATATGCAAATTACTTTTAATTGTGATCGCGATCTCTTAATATAAAATGATTTAAATTAAATTCAAGCTCATTTATTTGATAAGATATGACGTTGCGATATCGCATAGGCTGACAACAGATACAATTTTTGGTTATCTCGATTCACGTTGGTCCAGACAAAATACACTGTAATATTGAGTCAAGGGCAAATGGAAAAGTTGTGTCGATTACAGTGTTTTCGTTTTTGCTATCGTTTGGTATGAGGAAATGTGATAAGAACATTTTACACGCATAATATGCAATATTAATGATAAGCGCATCTCATGTGTGAAAAAAGTGCTCAATTTAAATTAAATATTGATTTATCCTTGGAACGGAAAAGGCAGACCAAAGAAAAGATTTGTGGATTTCGTGAAATAAGATTTAAAAGAGAATGAAGTGAGTCAAACTCTTGCTATAGAAAAGTGGCCGAGGCACAATGGAAAAAGCAAAACGAAACTAAGATCTAGAGGTCGTAAGTTCGACTTCATGGGCGTGAAATTGCCTCCTAACATAAGCGAATTAAGCTAAGCTGGGAGGGTAAAAAGAATACTAGTAACTTCTATTTGCAAATTACTACCTAATAAAATTATATAAAATAATAACATTGACCCCAAATAAAATAGAATACTATTTTATTTTATAAAATTTTATTTATTTTTTATTATTACTTTTTATTTATTTTTATTTAGGTTCAATGTTATTTAGTGCAGAAGGAAATTATCCCTTTATTATGTCAAATATTAAATAGTTATTGTGCAACAAGACTGCAAAGCACGTATTTGTTGCAAGTGTTAATTTTAGGTCCCCAATAAGCAAAAGATTCCAAAGTAGAATCACAGGCATGTAGCGAGTTATTCTAAGCATCTTGAACGTAGTGAGGGTCTCAAAAGCACGAGACGTAAATAACTTTGATCTCGTGTCGCACATACCACTTTTCCCCTCAGCCGTTAAAAATGGTACCCATAGTGCAAATTCCGCTTAGTTTGGGACAAGATGAGGTGTTGTGAAAGTTGTGACATTTTTTAATGCAAGCAGTGAGCAAAACTCATCTTTGCTTCGAGCGAGAGCAAAACTCGAAGCAAAATAGAGTTTTGCTCACAGTTTTCCATACAACAAAGAACGAATTTTCGAGCTGTTGAGGGTAAAAATATTATGTTCTAATAATACCTTAAAATATGGTTATGCACAAGCTCTACACTTATAATAATCTAGGGTTTTCTTTGCTTGCTTAGTCAGAGGTCGAACAGGTGACCTATTAAATAAAACGTCATATTAATTATTACGCTATTTCTGTTTCCTTATTGTTTACTGTTGCGTAAGTAAAAAGGAAAAACCGTGAGAAAATTACTTATATGATAAATTTAACTTTTCGTCTTTAATATAATTAAGAATATAAGGGTACCCAAATGTGGTAATTAAAGCTCAAGCTTTCACTCTAAATTTAAACATGAAGTCAAGCACCTAATAAGAAAAAAAATTTTGGGGCGAGGCTTTCTGAGCTCTTTCTTCCTCTCTCCTACTTTTGCCGTGCCCGTCACTCCGTCAGGATCCATAATTGACACTGTATCTATTTATAAGACCATTTTAGCATTGTGGAGTGCAATAAAGACTTGAATACTTGAATATAAGAGAGCACCAAAAATATTTTCATAATCATGTTTTTCAACGGTATGTTTAAATTGCCGCACACAATAGGCAATGAAGTCGGCAATCGTGTGTGCGCGGACTAATTTCAGTTTGAAAAATACACTTTGCGATTATTGTAGGTGAATTTAATGTCGTTCCTGCTATTGTATATTGCGTATGCGTTCGATAAACTTTGTTTATAGCTAAATGAGCGATACAGCGAGCGTTGACCTAGCTCTGAAATGGAGAACAGAATTTTGTGTTGAGATTGTGCGTAGATTATGACATGCGTGCGCGCAACAATTATGCGATCGCATTTCGATATACTGTGAAGATTACTCACAGCATATTTGTACTATCACCTAGGAAGTGGAGACTATATAGGTGTAAATAAACTTAACATAATATATACTAAGAAACAGTTGAAAAAGCTATGAGACCGGCAGGATTTGAACTTGCGATCTTCTGCACACCGGGCAGTATCCTACTTAATATATGAAGAACTGGATGAACGTAACGTCACGAAATGACGTAACATACAGTTGAGAAATTTAGGGTCCTGGCAAAAGGCGACCGTAGCTGGTTGGTAAAGCGACTGCCTAGTGTGCAGAAGGTCGTAGGTTCAAATCCTGCCGGTCTCATATCTCTTTCAACTGTTTCTTAGTATAATTTGCTAAGCATAGCTAAATGCTATAAAAAAATCAATAACATAACATAGCATCACACCTATAAATAAATATAAATATCTCACCACTTACACACAACGTCATCTAGTCCCAAACTAAGCAGAGCTTGTACTATGGGTACTAGAATAACTGATACTAATACATAGAAACACCCAGACTAAGACACACCATCATGTTCATGCACACAAAGATTTGTCTTAAGCGGGAATCGAAACCCGCGATTTCGGCGTCGAAGGGAGGTACGTAACCAACTCCGCCATCAGGTCGTCTATATAACCCAGAAGGGTATGGCAGAGGTGTACAACACCCACACTTCACCTGTTATGTATAGGTCCAAATCGAATATAAATAAAAGCTAAGCTTATTCGAAATGCCAGTTCATTCGTAAAGTAATAAGCCTTAGATAATATTGTCCTATTATTAAACTTGGAGTGTCGTACGTTATATATTAGATATCTAATCCATGTAATCACATAATGATTTCTATTTCAGGCATATCGCGAAACAGTCATGGAAAAGTTTACTCGAAGTGATCACACACACTGTTACTATGTTAAGGTTTCATTCGTTTCGAATAAGTTCCTAATAGCCTATTTGAAACCAACTAGGACTGATTAAAAAAAAAAAAAAAATAATAATAATTAATTTAACTTAATTTATTATTGAACTTATTTAAACTGTCAGGAACTGGGAAAAGTGATCCTAAATGAAATTTCTGTTTACAATTTCAAGATTAAAACTTGAACTATTATTATTTATTGTGTTTCTATAATAGGTATGTATTTATAAAATAAAATTATATATGTATTAGTATCAGTTATTCTAGTACCCATAATACAAGCTCTGCTTAGTTTGGCACTATATGGCGTTGATTGTAAGTTGTGAGATGTGTATTTATTTATTATTAAAGGGCAATAATATATTCGTTCATTATTTTGAAACCATAGAAAAATACGTGACCACTTTATCATTAGACTTAATTTTCTCATCTAATAAAGAAACCGTGGCAACTTTAAAAAAAAATAGACAACGGGTCTAAATCGCGTAATTATTATATAGGTAAACAAGCTGACCCGACAGAAGTTCATATTGTCAAAAGCGCTAAGGTTACTAAAATGGCTATTAAAATTAGGGGTTGGTGATAAAAGGGTAAAAATTTAGGGTTGTATGTATTTTTTAATGCCACATTATAAAAAAATAAAAACATTTTTTTTGTCTAAAAATTTAAAAAAAAATGTAAAGGGTAACAACCCTTATCACTTAGCGGTATGCTAAATAGATAGTAGCTGATTCTCACACTTACTGAATATGCATAATATAAAATTTGGTAAAAATCAGTAAAGCCGTTTCGGAGGAGTAAGGTAACTAACATTGAGACACGATAATTGTATATATGTATAAGATAAACCTTTAGATTTAGACCCGTTGTCTATTTTTTTTAAATGTTCTCAAATAGCGAAAGTTTCAAAACATACAGTGGAAACTTGTGTGTGAGATTCATGCATAACTTAGTTCGCATGAGTCAGCGTGAATTCTCAGAAAATGCGAGGACATTGGATTGTATAAGTACATACAATGAAGCAATTGTTTTGAATACGTTCATTAATAAAATTGCAGGCTAGAAATTCCCAATGTCATAGCAATTTTGATTCGGTTATTCCTTTTTCACGGTACATTACCGGAAAAGTTATTTATATAAATGTACTTTTTGATTCACTCGGCGACTGTTTGTCTGATAGCGTGGTTTATCTCAAAGATTATTTTATTTAGACGTTAGACAAAAATAAATAACAAGAAAAATACTATGGTGCTTGTAAATATAATGTCACTTGAATTACCTCCTATACGATCAGGATGCGACATCAGGAAAAAAAACTGACGACAAAACAAAATTCGTTTGCCGACCAACTTGAATGATTTCAGTTAATGTCTTTTAAACTTTCGCGATTTGTTCACATAATTATATATTGTAGACACGTGTCTTAGTTAAATATTTTTAAAGGTAGGTATTGGAAAAAATAAAAAAAAATTGTGACGACCATGTGAGGGTAGTGGACAAAACCCTCGCTTCTCGGAGACGACGCTGAGCACCAGTAGCTCGTGACACTCGTGAAACTATCGAGCAAAAAATTTATTTACGACCTTAGTTATTCTAAATGTTAATTTTTTTCGTAAGTTGTTTTTTAATTACCACGTCTAGAATCTGTGGTTTCAAATAATGTCGATATGTCGTATCCACCCTGTACCTATTTGTGTGTACGTGACTGAAGTTAGGTATAGCAGGGTTAAACCCTACTAATATCCTGACTAGGACCCTTATATCTTAATATCAGTCTATCTTTTTGTTAAGATTTAACGGCTCAGCTACTTTATGGAAATTGATTAAGCAAAATAAAAAAGTAAAAATGTTTCTAAGATCCACACATCCTGAAACTACCACGCTTTCTCTTTTTTAAATCTGTCCATCCAAAGGTTGCCTGGCAGAAATTGCGTCAAGCAATAAGGCTGCCCTTTGCATATTGTTCTTGTCTTTCAATAGTTGTCTTTAGTTTGTAATGAAATGGTATGCAAATAAAGTTTTATCTATCTATCTATCTGTAAAAAGTGGTATGAAGATAGTTCAAGAGTTGAAGAAGAACATTAGTCTAAAGATAATCACTTTTTGTTTATAAAATCAAAAAAGCGTTTATTGGTAATGGACCAATGGAAAATTCAGGATTCAAAATGCTATGTCTTAAAGGTTTTAGCTCTCAGTTAATTCAATGACCAAGCCTTCCAAAAACTCTACTTTTTTTATCCCTAGAGGCCTAGAGGCCTAGATATTCAAACCGACTCAGAACTTAGGATTAGTATGACAATTTATAACTCTTTCTGGTTTACGATGGTGTTATTATGTAAAGGTAACTATCGATTTCAAATTAGTTTCATTTGATTAAGAGAAATTTAATTTTAATGTGATTTTATTTAAAATGCGAAAAGTCGCTTATATTTCGGCTCGCGACTTAGTATCGCAATACAACGCGGTAATGCTGCCAGCATTTTGGGTACGAGGCCTTCTGACAGTGACTTATTAAGTTTAGATTTAGTTATTAGACTATTTTAATTTAAGATTCAATATGTATATTTATGTAAATATAGGTCTCTCTCTCTGGGGTCGGTCCCTCATGTCTGAGGATCGTGGTCAGCATTAGGGTTGCATTTGGAGCGGATAATCTGCCTCCACCGGTTCCTGTCCAGCGCATCTCTTACGACCGTGTGGAATTCGGTTGACGACGAGTCTTTAATTTGATCGGTCCATCTTGTTGGTGAACGGCCGCGCGATCTTTTGCCTTCGGTGTTGCCGACGACAATCAATTTTTCTAAATTCTCGCCGCCTCTGCGCATTGTGTGACCAAAATAAGACAGAATAATGCGTTGATGGCATATGGTGGACAAACGAGTTTTATTTTGTAGCTGGGCCAGGATCGATGCATTGGTGCGTTTGGTAGTCCAAGGTATTCTTAACATTTGCGTCCAGCACCACATTTCGAATGCATCAATCCTTTGCCTTTCTCGGGTCAAAATTGTCCACGTTTCAACTCCATACAGGAAGATAGGGAAAACCAACGCTCGTACCAATCTGATTTTGGTTTTGATACCAATTCCTCTTTTCTTCGAGATGTTATTCAAACGAGTCATTGCATCTTTTGCCATCCCGATTCGCCGTTTTATCTCGGGGACTGAGCTGCCATCATTGCAGATTTGGGAGCCCAGGTACATGTAGTGGTCGACAATATTAATGCCAGGAATATAGGTAAAAAATGCGAAATACATAGATTATTATATGAGTAACTTTCATCCATATGCTACTTTTACAAAAAAATATAAATAGTTATAAAACAGTGTAATCGCCGCGTGTTGGGACACGCAGCCTCTTATCACTTATCACTGTTATCAGTCACAACAGGTAATGAGATGATAAGCGCAATCAGTCATACGAGTCTCATAATTTGTAAGCAGATTGTGTGGATGTAAATAACAGAGTTATTCTTAAGAACACGTTCTTCTTCTTCGTCGTATCGATGGCTGAGTCAAATTTTATTTTGCCTTGCCATCGTGGTGAAAGGATTAGCCAATTCGCTATGGAGAACTCGCGAATTGCCCAGGGTGCGCCGGACGTAGGGAATCGTTGTGTACGTCATTCGGGGAGGCTCCTTTCATGCACCCCAACACGTTGATACAATGTTTTTGGATGTTTGGCTGGTTCATAACTATACCATAACACGTTTTACTATTACGTTGTTTTAACTATAAGAGCAAAATTATTTATAACATAACATAACATCACGCCTATATTACCTAGAAGGGTGTTGCAGAGGTGTACAACACCCACATTTCACCTGTTATGTTTAGGTCCTATGGGATAGGATAGGAGGTAAGCCTATCGCCATCCACCTGGCACAATTCTAACTCCTTGCTGCTATTTTGAATTTCCTGACGGTAAGTTCACAAATAACATTTTGTCCGACCCGGGAATCGAACCCGAGACTTTGCAGTGAGAGGCGCATACAGTAACCACTAGACCATCGAGACAGTTAGTTTATTTTTAATTTTAATTTATTTATAAGTAGAAAATATTATAAAATGTGCCAATACTTAAATACCGAAATAATATAATATTCTTTGTTATGACATGACGCATATAAGCATATTGTTTAAAATTTACCATAATAACAATAACTGATTTATTCCGCCCGACTTCTTTCATTTATCTACGACAATTTTCCAATATGAATTTTCAATGTTCAACACTCATACGTGCGGTCATTCACCCAGACAACATGTCTTAGATTAGGTACAATAGATTACTTTTTTTCTTTTTTTTTTATACTACGCCCACAGCGAACGAACGTGTAGTCCACCTAATGGTAAGTCGAGTACAGCCCATGGACATCAACAATCCACAAAAGCAGATTATAGATGCGTCGCTGCAGCTGAGGACTACGGTGTTATGCCTCATGTGCCAGTAATTTCAAGGCCTGATCTCACCACCAAACCGAAACACAGTAATGGACGCACTACTATTTGGCGGCAAGTTAAAGGTGAGACGGTGGTGCTGCCGAACTCGAGCTCATTCACAAGAGCTCTACCACCAGTAATACTACTTGCACCGAGCAGTGGATGTTTCTGGCTTACACCATAATTATGAATAGATTTAATTAAGCAGGTAACGCGGTGGACAGTTGGGGACCCTTGGATTAGGGCATTTTGTCTCCAAAAGCAATATTTTAGCATTTACACGTGGATATTTGGCGGTAGTGGCGCCGACGTTCATCTAAAAATTTACTTATTATCTTTCTCTCAAAATTAATTACATATTTATATATCAATTATCTTATAACATCATAACATAACATCACGCCTATATTACCAAGAAGGGTATATCAGAGCTGTACAGCACTCACATTTCACCTGTTTTTTTTTTAGCAATGCCGCCCGCACTAGAATTAACTCCTGTCTCGCGGGGGTGTTCACAAACATACATTTCACACACACAAAGCATACCCAGAGTCAGAATAAATCTTTGCGGATCACTCAAAGATTTGTCCCGTGTGGGGATCGAACCCACAACACCAGCGCCGTTGAAAGCGGCACTCATGCTTAGATCCCATGGGATAAGGGGTTTAGTTTAGTTTTCCTGGGCGGTATCCGCACTTAGTCCACCTATAGGACGGTCGTACGTGAGAGATTACCCGTTTACTCCAGCCAGCCTATATCGGTCCAGAAGGAAAGAAGCCTCCGAGGACTGCTGCAGGCTTCCGGAAGCGATGTTGGTGACTGAAGAATTTGTGCCCGTTGGTCGGCCACGCTGCTACATTCCATGATGACATGCCGTGGCGTTTCTTCTGCCTTCATGCATCCTCTGCATAGGGGGCTGTCTGTTATTCCTATCGTGTGTAGGTGTTTGTTAAGTAGACAGTGTCCGGTCAAGATTCCAATGACCTTGCGGAGCCTGTCTCTATTCAGTATGGGATAAGGGGTATCGCTACAAATAACTCATTGCCCCACCCTGGAATCGATGCCGAGACCTCGCGGTGAGAAGCTATGCGCTTCACTAACCACTAGACCATCGAGAACGATTGTAAATGGCATCGCATCGCAGTACGTGTTTTTGGTGACGTGACGCCAGGCAGAAAAATACTCGAGCTATGTAAACAAGTGATTGCACCCCAGACATTCGATTGGCTATCTATGTTGTTCACAACAAGTACTGCGAAATATTTGCATGATAATACGCCTATGTAGGTACATACATATTATTGAATCATATTTATGCTATTGGATGACTTCGCTAGAAGAAGAACCTATAGAATTCTTGTGAACGGGCTCGAGGAAGAAAAGACCATCTTTTTATGCTTAACATCAGCAGCATTTCATGCTTAGCATCAGTTCTGAAATAACGGACGCAAGTGGCCGACTAGTCTAGTTTGTAAACGACTAGTAGGCGAAGGCGATCATTAGATTAATTTATATAAATATAAATGCATTTAAAATCATTATATTTTGTAAAATTTTAAAGCACTTCGTAAACTAGATTATTAGTATTTATAGTAAAGCCGATTAGTCGGCATATCTCTAGTGCTAACCTATCTATGCTTTTTTAATGAAACCGTATACATCAGGTGTGTTTAAAGATCATTAAGGAACTTTCAGTTTTGATTGTGTTTCCACACACTCCAATAAGCAAATGTGTTTGGGGAAGCAGATACTTTATGCAGACAAGCTGCTAACTACCTACATGGAATTGAAAAGTTTTTCTCTTTCTACATAACATTATAACCTAACATCACGCCTATATTACCCAAAAGGGTGAGGCAGAGGTGTACAACATCCATATTTCACCTGTTATGTTTAGATCCCATCGCATAGGGAGTGAGCCTATCGCCATCCACCGGTCACAATTTCAACCCCGTGCTGCTATTGTGAATTTCTTGACGGAAAGTTTTGAAATAACACTTTGCTCGACCCGGGATCGAACGCGAAACCTCGCGGTGAGAGGTGCATACGCTAACAACTGGACCATAGAGGCAGATGTCTACCACACTTTATCATTTTATTATATCTGTACCTGTAAGTTAGTGTAAGTACACCTATTGTCACACTTATTAGTGCAATATCTTTGAATGATGTCATTTATATTATTAATAATTATGATAAATACATAATAACGTTGCTTCTACGTATTTTACAAACGTATGTTTTTCGCAATACAGTAATAATAATTACAGAATTGGTTCAATAATATGTATATTTTGTCAGTAGCGTTGCAAAGAATATCAATAATTAAATAAATTTTATCATAAAAATCTAAAATTTAAATGGCATACGTATAAAACGTTACTTAAGGCAGATTTGTCCATTCTTGGCAGTCCGGTATAAAGGATTTGAGTCTTTTACTATGTACCGGCTCCTCTTTATTCTCTGGTATCGGGTACAGTTTCAGTTCAGGGCTCATGCAAGTGCTGAGAACTTTATCGTCAACGACTTCTTCAACCCTGCGATTAATGTTATTCGTTTCTAGGCATCGAGATATAGGAACATTATCCTAGACTAATTATTATTTTAGTGCTGGCTGCTCTGATTTCCGATAACAAAAAAAAAGCAAAGCGCGTGCCTACATATCGGCACAGTCATCACCAGCCAGTGCGTTTCAGGTGCGTTTGTTTGTAATATTGTTCAATTAGTGACGATTGAAGAGAAAAGAAGAAAGGAATATCGTATATAGAACATGTTTTTTTTTCTTTTTGAAGCACGCTTTCATTTAATTTTATCGTGGTGAGATTGTGCTATATCGATTCAAACCAAATATTATCGTTTACCGGGTGAGGAAGTCTTTAACCAAATCCTGCTCAAATCATGTTAAATATAACTTGGAAGCTGTCACTATTTTATTACATTTATAGTTTTTTACCTCGGTTTACTTAAGAGCCCTATTACAAAAAAATGCGTATGTGCAAGGTTTTCGCCGTCGTAATTGTATACTTTTTGCTGTTTATTACTTAAAAAAATTACATTATAAAGATAGCCCATTTCTTCGTCTTAAACATTAATACAACAGATATTATTTTTTTAATTTAATTATGCAGTAATCATCATTCTGCTGATGTATGATTCAGTAAAAGAGGGGAACAGACCTTGTTTGAGAGCTCTAATTTGTAAAAACTGGCTAACACTGCCCATCAAAATATTATTTTTTGTATTGAATGTATCCTCTACTAACATCATTATAAAATATATTTTTAATATTGACCTTTTATGAGTATAAAAAAAGGTCTGGAATTGATACAAGTTTTAATCAAAATTACCTCAAAACAAGTCAGAATATCTCTGGTATTTCGTATTATTTCAATATAAAGTTTTTACTAAAATAATATTTCACTTTTGCTTTATCCTATAAATTTTTTGTTTTATTTAAAATTGCTATAGTTATTTTGTAATAAATCAAATAAAAGTAGTACTTATTTGACTGCGCCGGGGCGATGCAATCAGATGCGCACGAGCGCTTGTCGAGGTCGGACCTATGTCAGTTTATTTCGTGCGCTAGTGTGCGTAACTAGGCAAGTAAACGCTACGTCAGTGTGTGTGCGTGTGAGCATCTCATAGTAGGATCGCGATTTCTTGATCATTGTGAGTATAATATTATTTTGGTATTGTGTGTTGTAGTAGCACAATTATTTTACTTCTTTTGTATTATACAGATAATTGCGTTTTATTGTAGTTGTGCTACAGTCAATATGGGTAAATGTAAATACCAATGCTTAAGGAAACGTAAAAGGCATAACATCGAAAACCTGAGCAAAGCTAGAGAAGCAAGGTATGTATTTAATTTCTTTTTCGTCGTTATTTAATTGGTCGTGTTTGTTATGAATTGTTAGAAGGTTCTAATGAAAAAAAAAATAGAAAGGACATCCGCTCCCCTCAATACCTACTTTGTCGGCGTGTTCGAGAAAGTTCTTATGAAAGAAAAATAAGAAATTTGCTCATATTTCCCATTTCTATTAAAACATACTTATACGGGGTGGATGCGACATAGCGACATTTATTGAAACCACAGCTTCTATACATGGTAAGTATCAATTTCCACCGGATAAAAATTCTCTGGCGAAAAAAAAAAATCACGTTCTCCGAACAATTTGAACATTGCGATCGTGCAATTTGTTCGGAAGACGTGAATTTTTTTTTTCGCCAGAGAATTTTTTATCCGATGGAAATGCATACTGGCCATGTATAGAAGCTGTGGTTTCAATAAATGTCGCTATGTCGCATCCACCCTGTAAATTCATAATTTATATTTTTTTATAGAAATAATAAAAAACAGAATCTGGAAAACTTTGAAGCTTCAACATCTAGCAACATCAATGAAACTAAGGACATGGTAAAATAATGAACTTTTCTTAATATGAAATACTTCGTATTGAAAATTTAATTTATTTCATGCTTTTTTTAATTTTTTAGACTTTTGACAGTGAATACGCAGACTTCGACACTAATGATAATTCAATAATTGAAGAAACAGATATAGAATATCTGTTAACTGTAACGCTGACAAGGTATATATATTATACATTGTATACCAAATAGTTTGTTAAAACTTAGGCAATCCCCATAAGTGATCTTTGTTTTACGCTACACAATGTACTTATATCTTTTTTCTAGGTAATGCTTCGTTTGGGAAAATTATTTAATATTATGTTTTTTTTTTTTAATTTTTTAGAGTGTTGACAATGAAAATCCAGGCTTCGAGACTAATGATAGTTTAATCATTGAAGAAATAGATAAAGAAGAAATATCTGTTAACCGTAATGATGAAAAGGTATGTACGCTAACTAGTTGCTTAAGACTTAGGAAATCCCTATTATAACTAATCTTTGTCTTACGCTACACAATTTACTTATATCTCTTTGATGGGTAATGCTAATGCTTTATTTTGCCTTGTTCACAGGATAATATAGATATTCAAGGAAGACGCTTAATTGATTTTCGTTTCTTCATGAATCAGTTGGTTGCAATTGATGCGCATAGCGAAAAATTGTCATCAAGTCACTATAGTAAACGACACTAATCGACATATTATAATGTATGTATTTATTTTTGTGGATCACACCTACTTTAGCATAATGTTCATATTTACTTTATATTAAGTTTCATAATGTTATCAAAAATATACGAAATAAAATAATTTTAATGTGTTTCAATTGACTAAATGTTGTAAAACTGATATACCTGTTATTGATAAGGAGCCAATTCTGCAAACTACTAAACTGGTAAACTGAAAAAATACTTTTTATTCTAACAACAAAGCATACTTTACGATTCGTTTACCGTGGAAGTGCCATAGGAAATCATACTACAGCGGATCAAGATTATTTAGTCACTGTTCACGCAACATGTGCATCGAGTGTCGTAACTTGCCGCGCGGTCGCAGAAAAACACCTAATTTGGCGCAACGTAAAAATGTAATAGGGCTCTTAACAACACTTGAAATTTATCGTGACGTGGTGAGTAAAATAACTTATAAATGAACTGCAGTAGATTTTAATGACAACCTTTTTATTGGGTTAAGGGCTTCAAACAACAAATAGAGAAATAATTCTAATTAAATACATTTATTTTAAGACAAATCGGGACAAAGACAAGCTATTAATAAAACATAGACCAAGGTATACTACAAATAGGTTGCACCTTTAACATTTGACCGGATGGCGGAGTGGGTAGTGTACCTGTCTGCGACGCCGAGGTCGTGGGTTTGATTCCCACTTAAGACATATCTTTGTGTGCATGAACATGGGGGTTTGTCTTAGTCTGGATGTTTTTATGTATAATAAGTATGTATTTACAAAAGAAAAGTATATTATTATGTATTAGTATCAGTTATTCTAGTACCCATAGTACAAGCTCTGCTTAGTTTGGGACTAGATGGCGTTGTGTGTGAGTTGTGAAATATATTTATATTTATATTTATTTTTCTTTTTCAACACTTTTATTCCAGTTGTCGTAAAGAATGAAACAAAACAGTTTCCAATATGACTTGTAAACTCAATTTCAATTAGCCTTATGCTGTACAGTCAGAGATAAAAGTAGATGAAATATTCAAACTACCTTCGGTTGATGAACTACTCATGCTTAAGTGAGGTGTAGCGAAATGACAGCGTCAAACTTTCCCAGCCGGCCTTTGTTTTAAAAAGTGGGGAAGTGTAGTTAAAATCGTTTGTTGTTTGCGCAATCTCTCGCCAGTGGCTCCCAGAAGATACAGTTTGTATTGGCCACACCTCGGTAACCACGTCGGCTCGTGGGCTAAACCTGGCTGAGGGGGCAGTCACCCCCTGCACTAAACTAAAGTCTGTTTCGGTAATGAAGGCAAACCAACGCTGATAAGCATCAGGTTTTGGTGGATTTAGCGATTCAGCAAGGCATTTGTGGAAGGCCTAAGGCGACGATAGGGGACGAAAGTTATCGTTGGCTAGACACTGCATCTAACTCTCCTCCGATCGTAGCAGTTCTCTGTTCCATCGGTTACAGGTGAGTTTAGACGAGAGGGTGCATTTGTGTTTGCGCGTACACTCATGCACCTAAATATATCCTGCGCATATGACTAGGCTATACTATACAAGGATTCCGAGATAAAGTCCTGTGGCGACGGGTGGAGGTAGAGGGGTCTGGTTGGTAAAGATGCTTATTGGATTGTGTCTGATGCCCGCACACAGGCGATTGAGGGAGAGTGGTCGCTCTAACACTGAAACCGGGGTAACAGTGTGGTTCGGCAGCACCTTCAGTGACAAAGCAGCTCTATTCAGAGAAGCACTGCTTTCCTCGCATAGCCGGGGAGGGGGCTAGAAAAGGTGCCCCAAACAAATGCTTACCCCAGCATACTGGGTGGTAGCTACCGCGGCTGCCTGTGCATCCTAAACATCGCGGTCGAAAGTTACAGAATATAAAAAACAAAACCATAACCAAGGATATGACATTTGGGACGTGGAATGTGCGTACCCTTTTAGACAGACCATCAAATCAATGCCCAGAGCGCAAGACAGCTATCGTAGCTCGTGAACTCAGACGCTATAAAGTGGATATAGCTGCGTTGACTGAAACTCATCTTGCTGATACAGGTGAGTTGACTGAACATGGTGGCGGTTATACCTTCTATTGGATTGGTACACCAGCTTCAGAACCCCGAAGATCAGGGGTAGGATTCGCCATAAATAAACGTATAGTTTGTAAATTGGTAGAACATCCCGTTGGAATATCAGACCGAGTTATATCTCTACGGCTACACTTGGCAAATAACAAGTTTTTAAATCTAATAAGCGCCTACTCGCCAACCCTGGACAAAAGCGATGAAATAAAAGATAAATTTTATGAAGAGCTCTCACAAGCTATGACCAAGATACCAAAAACAGAGAAAATCATACTACTGGGTGACTTTAACGCTCGCGTTGGCCGCGATTTTGAAGCATGGCCACAGGTATTAGGACGACATGGTGTTGGTAAAATGAATAGTAACGGACAACTACTTCTTGGTTTTTGCGCCCAATTTGATCTGGCAATTACCAACACCATGTTCCGGTTACCAGCAAAATATAAGGCCACGTGGATGCACCCGCGATCAAAACACTGGCATTTAATTGACTATGTGATCACCCGCCAAGAAGATATCTCACTGTTTCATCTAACTCGAGTGATGCGCGGGGCAAATTGCTGGTCAGATCATAGACTCGTAATATCAAGAGTCCAACTGCGACTCAAACCATGTCACCGATCTCCTAAATGTGCACCTAACTGTATTGATCTTCGAAAGCTGCAATCAAATGAAAAACAGGCCGAATACAGAGCTGCTGTAAGTGCTACTATAGCAATTGATTACCCAGCAGCTGCAACTCTGAATGAAAAATGGAACGGTTTGTCAACTCAAATTCTTGATGTGGCCACAAACATCTTGGGATTGAAAAGAAACACTAATGCTGACTGGTTTGATGATAATGACAACATGATCGCAGAGGCACTGGCAAAACATCGAGCTCTCCTTCGTAAGGAAAAGCAGAAAACTAATTCTGTTAACATCAAAGATAGCAGTAATGAAATAAGAAAACTCACTCGCATAGCTAAAGACGCATGGTGGCAAAAAAAAGTACAATATGTCCAGTGGTTGTGCGACACAAACCAATTTGGTGATTTTTTTAATGAAGTCCGTAAAATTACAGGTAGTCCCCGACGAGCTAATGTGCCTATAAGATCGGTGGATGGAAATCTTCTAGTTAAAAAAGAAGATATTATTAATAGATGGGCACAACATTACAACAATCTGTTAAACGTTAACCACTCTGTTGATATGGATTTCTTATCATCTCTTCCAGAATGTCCACAAGCTAATGGACTTGACGACCCCCCCACTCTTGATGAGGTGCTGGCCGCTATTAAAACCCAAAAAAATAAAAAGGCTATTGGAGTTGATAGTATGCCGGGTGAACTACTTAAGTATGGCGAAGAAGAACTCCACATTAGGATTTGGGAACTCTTTACTGCTATGTGGGAAAATGAGACAGTTCCCCCAGATTTCAAAATATCACGTATCTGTACTTTATATAAGAACAAAGGTGATCGAGCGGACTGTAACTCGTACCGGGGCATCTCGTTGCTGTCAGTTCCAGGCAAAACCCTAGCCAGAGTGATTCTGAATCGTCTTTTGGTATTATCCGAGACCATCTTGCCTGAAACCCAATTTGGCTTTCGTCCTAATAGAGGCACATGTAAAGCCATATTCTGTTTACGACAACTACAGGAGAAAAGCAGGGAGCAAGGGAGACCTCTTTTCTTGTGTTTTGTCGACCTGGAAAAAGCCTTTGACAGTGTCCCTCTTGATGCCTTATGGATAATTTTAAAAAAACTGGGGTGTACGGATAAATTTTTAAGGATGTTGAGGCTCTTTCACGACGAAATGACGTGCTGTGTCACTGTAAAGGGTGAGCAGTCCTAATATTTTCCTGTCACCTGTGGTGTTAAGCAGGGATGTGTTTTGGCTCCCACGCTTTTTGCCCTGTATTTTTTTGTTGTCGTGAGAGAGGCTCAGCGTCACAATGACGAAGGCATAAGAATACGATTTCGTTCGGATGGTGGTCTCTTTAATTTGTCCAGGCTAAAAGCTCAGACCAAGGTTTCTTACGATCAAATTACGGACCTTATGTATGCTGATGATTTATGCTTTGTAGCTGAAACTGCTGAGGGACTCCAAAGACTTATAACCGGTCTGAACGAATCGTGCAGTAGATTTGGTCTTAAAATTAATTTAAATAAAACTGAAGTGATGTCGATGGATGCTCAACACCAAATTCCAGTAAACCTCCAACTTCAGGGTAACATATTGAATCAGGTGGAGAAATTTAAATATCTGGGTAGCACTATAACAGCAAGTGGTGATCTTGACTCCGAAATTAACAGCAGGCTCGGTGCTGCTATGGCAGCTTTTGGTAGACTTCGCGACAGAGTTTTTCGCTCCCATGATATAAAACTTGGAACCAAGATTAGGGTGTACATTGCCATTATTCTGCCCAACATTTTATATTCCAGCGAGACATGGTGTTTGTATCGAAGACACATACGCGTTCTTTACAGGTTCCATCTAAAATGTCTACGAGACATTATGAACATAAAATGGTCAGATCGTGTTCGGAACACCGAGGTTCTTCGGCGAGCAAATGTCAGTGGCATAGAAGCCTACTTGATGCGCTGTCAATTGCGTTGGTGTGGACATCTCTCCAGAATGCCTGAAGAGAGGAAAGCAAAACGTGTGTTCTTTTCTGAACTGGAACATGGTAAGCGAAAACGCGGTGGCCAGTTTCTTCGCTTCAAGGATGTTCAGAAGAGACATATGAAGAAATGCCAGATAGATTCTTCTCATTGGGAGACTGATGCTGCCAATCGTCCTGAATGGCGACGTGTTGTGCAGAATAATGTGCATGTGTTTGAAGAAGCAAGAAGGTGTGAGCTAGATACTAAACGAGACCAACTGAAAGCACGACCACCTTCGAATATAACGTTCAATTATGTCAATGGTGCTCTAACGTGTCCGCAGTGTTCACGTGTGTTTACCGCAAAAATAGGGTACATTAGTCATCTAAGAGCAAAACATCCAAGCTCGTAAAAATGAAAATCCCACAATAGCAAAGTCGCCGTAGCCGAAATCGGCTAGGATTCCTATTATTATATCACTCATTTAATCTTTTTCTCATTTTTTATATGTTTAAATATAAATTATAAAAGTAAAGTACATTTAAAAATATAAAAGTATAAAATTTTACATTTTTAAATATAAGTACTAAAAAATATTTAAAAATATAAAAAAAATAGTACCCCACCGGCATCGGGTACAGGGACCAAACTACCGATGGTTAGGGCTCCATAGAGAGGAACCTCCTCACAATGCGTGCCGTGTCCAGTAGTACCGCCTTCTGCATCAGACCCTTGATCCAGCCACCCAACGCGAGTCTCTTTAGGTGTTTGTCGAGACTCTTTGCTATCAGTCCGTTTACGGATACGACTATCGGTACAATAATAGCCGAGTCCACCTCCCACATGTCGACAATCTCATGAGCCAAGTCCAAATATTTTATTTGTTTGTCCTTTTCGGCCTTCACGAGATTCTCGTCATGCGGGATGGTGATATCGACAATTATTGCAAGGCGTTCAGATCGGTCCACCACCACAATATCAGGTCTATTAGCTATAATAGTTCTGTCTGTGATGATGGATCGATCCCAGTATAAAATGACATGGCCATTTTCAAGAACTGGCTCAGGTACATACCTGTAGTACGGCACCTCAGTATCTACAAGTCTGTATTTCAGGGCAAGTTGTTGATGGATAATCCTGGCTACAAGGTTATGCCTGTGCAAGTACTCGCCGTTAGCAAGACGAGAACAACCAGAGATAATATGTCTGAGGGACTCGCCTGGACGGTGGCACGCACGGCAAATATCCACCGTACCGTCCCTCATAGTCATTCGTCTTGATAACTTCATCTGCAATCGCACAGACAAAACCCTCGGTTTCTCCAAAAAGGTCACCGAACCGTAGCCAGGCCACGGATGGTAACAAGTCTACATCGGAACCATGTAAGGCCCGGTAGAACCTGCCGTGGAGTTCCTTACCCTGCCATACAGCCCTACGATCGTCAGTACTAAGTACCTCAGGCCTGCGCCAGCTCTCTTTTGCTAAGGAGAGTGGGGTAAGTCCCTTGTCTACCGCGACCACATCTCGATGCATCCCCTCACCCATACGAAGAAAATATTCTCTGAGATTGTTCACCTCGCGGTTATGTAAAGTTTTGGCGTTTAAAAAACCACGGCCTCCACATTTCCGCGGGATGTACAATCTCATCACAGATGAGCGCGGGTGGTGCATTCGAAATGCAGTCAACTGTAGGCGGACTTTTCTATCCAGGGCATCAAGTTCGGTTTGAGACCACTTGAGTATGCCAAAGGAGTACAACAACAGAGGCATGACCCAACCATTAAAGGCACGCACCTTATTGCTACCCGATAAAAGACTGTTAAGAACTTTTTTCAGGCGGCCAAAGAAACACGCCTGCAATGATTGTTTCATGCCATCTTCATTGATGCCCAAAGCCTGTGACATACCCAAGTATTTATAGGTGTTGGTTACGAGAAGTGACCTTAAGTGAATAGAGTCCGAAAGTTGGATACCTTCGGACTCCTCCATCCGTCCTCGCTTTACCTGCATAACCGCACATTTATCGACACCAAATTCCATTCCAATAGAGCTGCTAAAAGATTCAGTTCTATTATTATTATTATTATTATGCTTAAGTACCCTAGAGTTATAGGAACAGATCAATCGAAACCTCAGTTTAAAGAATATTTTTATAAATTTTAATACCTACAAAATGATTGTGCGTTCAGTTCAGTTTCAAGTTATTATCATTCGCTTTAGGAGTTGGCAGAACATATCATCACGCCTATACTATACAGACAGGTGTGGCAGAGGTGTACCTACACCACCCACACTTCACCTGTTATGTTTTAGGTCCCATGGGATAAGGGGTGACCATATCGCCATCCTCCTGGCGCAATTGCAACACCCTGTTGCTTTTGTGAATTTCCTCACGGAAAGTCCACACTTTTACCAACCGGGGAATCGAATCGCGATGATTATGTGAATGAAATATTTAGTGAAATGAAGATATTTTGAAACCTATTTATAACTGAAAAATAAATTAAACTACTAATAATAATACATCTTAGTAGCAACACGGAATATCGTCATTCAGATTAGTACTTCTGGTGAAAAGATTTATTACCGTACTTCCTTCAAATGACACCGTGTAATTCAGATTAACAACTTTTGCCACCGTCTGTACGTTTGTGTGTATGTGCGTAGACTCATTCGCCACGGAGAGTATGCCTACCGTAGCGTAGTGTGCATGACCGATAGGCCGGTCATTGACCCCTCTTATCACAACATACGTGAGACTTGCAGCACATTTACTGATACATTTTCTACCAGCACTTGGCAGGCAGTAGGAATTACGCGAATATTAACTTCATTTTGATTTTTTTAACCGACTTCAAAAAAAGGAGGAGGTTCTCAATTCGATTCGTATATATTATAGTAGGGAAAATATTTATAAATTCCAGGACTGTATAAATAAAGTTATAGTAGGGAAAATATTTATAAATTCCAGGACTGTATAAATGCCCTCAGTTTTGATGAAGCCTTAAATTGTGAGAACCCTAATACTGCATTTAATGAATTCTTTGAACTTTTTAGTTTGTTTTATAACCTGTGCTTTCCAAAAATACTAATAAAAGTATCCGCCAATATCAGACCAAAATGGATTACAAAGGGTATTAGGAGATGTTGTAAACGTAAAAGGCAGCTTTATGGGAATATAGAAGAAGTCACAATCCAAGTAGCAGAGCACGTTACAAGGCCCTGTCATCAAGACTTAACAAAATAACCAAATTGACACAAAAATCTCAAAACATTCACTACATAAATAGGGCCCCAAACAAGTGCAAAGCTACATGGAATATTATAAATAATAATAAATTAAATACTTTTTCAGAACAAATCCAAAGTATATGCGTGCAAGGTAATAACATAACTGACCCAAAACAAATAGCAAGTGAATTTAATAACTTTTACACAAATCAAATAAACAATCTAACTTCTGAGCCTATTGCTCCTATTCCGAGGTATCATAAAACTCTCTTTGTACTTCCGACAATACCAAGCGACATAAATAGAATTATAACAAATTTAAAAAATACCGAAAGCACTGGGTATGATGAAATATCAACAAAAATTGTAAAAACGGTGTCAGAGAAATTGTCTTTTATTCTTAGCCATTTAATAAATTTATCAATCTTAAACGGTGTTTTTCCAGAAAAATTAAAATTTACCATTATCAAACCTCTATTTAAAAAGAATGACAAACATGATATTGCATGTTACCGCCCGATAGCTTTGGTACCCGTTTTCTCAAAAATATTTGAAAAGGTGATTTATGATAGCATATACGGTTTCTTTGAGGTCAATAAGCTATTCTCTCCTGAGCAATATGGCTTTAGAAAAAATCAAGGCATTAATATGGCCGTTTATAATTTACTCAGTACAGTCAACAAAAACATTGATAAGAAGAATTTTTCATGTGCACTGTTTATGGATCTAACGAAAGCTTTTGATCACGTTGATTTTAAAATTTTGCTGGATAAGTTAGATGCCTATGGTGTTCGCGGCAATATACTAGATCTTATAAAATCTTACCTTAGTGATAGATTTCAATCCACGCAGTTAACAAAAATATGCCCTATTGAGAAAAAGGTAATCAACTACTCATCACAATACAATCAAGTTTTCTTTGGAGTCCCTCAGGGCAGTGTGTTGGGACCATTACTATTTATTATTTACTTGAATGATTTGCCAAAATCAATACACCATCAATCTATATTGTTCGCTGATGATAGCACAGTTATATTTACTGGAACAAATGCTTCACAATTAGAGCAAGACATAAACAACACTCTGAGCATTATCATCGAGTGGTTGACATTGAATAATTTAAAAAATAATTTTGCAAAAACTAATTTCATGACATTTCGAAATCGGGTAAACAAATTAAATAATATGAACATTAATTATTCGGGAAACAAAATTGAAGAAGTTGAGGAAACTAAATTTTTAGGTATAAACATTGACTGTAAACTTACATGGGCTCCACATATAAACTCAGTAATTTCTAGACTTAACCAGTTTTCATATGCACTGTTTAACTTAAATAAAACGGTCGATACATCAACAGTCATAACAGCATACCACGGTCATGTAACATCTCTTCTTAGGTACGGGGTTATGTTCTGGGGCAATTCCACGGATAAGGAAGCGGTATTCAAGTCACAAAAGCGATGTATAAGAGCAATTTTTAAACTGCAGCCAATTGACAGTTGTAAACCTTTTTTCATACAATTTAGCTTGTTAACACTCCCATGTATCTATATACTCGAAGTAGTGTTATTCACAAGGAGTAATATCAATATGTTTGATAAGCTGCATAGTCGAAGGCACAAGTTAAAAATATGTTTTCCAGCAAATAAAACTGCTTTACTAAATAATAGTCTGTTCTGTATGATCCCACGCCTCTATAACCATTTGCCAAATGCTATTTTAGAAATTACAAAATTTCATGTATTTAAGAATACTGTCAAGAGGTTGCTTGTGGCGAAATGTTACTACTCAGTCAAAGAATACCTAGCTGATAAATTAATATAGAATAAAATTTTATTATCTTTGATTTAATTGTTATTGCATTTAATTGATTGTTATTATTATTATTATATTATACTTTACTTCTCAATTTTTATACTTGACATGACTTTAATTATGATTTTGTGACATTTTCTTGAATGTAGTGATTGTATTTCAATGTTTTTTTTAAATTATCAATATTATTTTGCATGCTGACAGGCTGATTATGGTGATACTCATCTATCATGTAACAACATTGTAAAACCCATATTCGCAAATAAATAAATTGAATTGAATTGAATTGAATATATATGTTGCTTTTTTATGTTTGTTCACGGATAGCTTCGTCGTTTATGAACTGATTTTGATGATTCTTTTTTTGTTGGAAAGGAGATGATTCCAAGGGGGTCCCATTGTCAGCATGTCGTGATCTGATGATGGGATCTTAGAGAAATCGAGGGCAACCCTTGTATTTTATAGGCATTAAAATAATTATTTAATAATTTCAATTGAACTAAATGAAAAAACGTATTATTTTGTGCGAAGTAAATTTATTTTTTGCTTTTTAGTTTACCTACTTTTTGAAGTCGGTTTTTTTTTTGTTAAAATTATTTTTGCCACCGTCTGTACGTTTGTGTGTATGTGCGTAGACTCATTCGCCACGGAGAGTATGCCTACCGTAGCGTAGTGTGCATGACCGATAGGCCGGTCATTGACCCCTCTTATCACAACATACGTGAGACTTGCAGCACATTTACTGATACATTTTCTACCAGCACTTGGCAGGCAGTAGGAATTACGCGAATATTAACTTCATTTTGATTTTTTTAACCGACTTCAAAAAAAGGAGGAGGTTCTCAATTCGATTCGTATATATTATAGTAGGGAAAATATTTATAAATTCCAGGACTGTATAAATAAAGTTATAGTAGGGAAAATATTTATAAATTCCAGGACTGTATAAATGCCCTCAGTTTTGATGAAGCCTTAAATTGTGAGAACCCTAATACTGCATTTAATGAATTCTTTGAACTTTTTAGTTTGTTTTATAACCTGTGCTTTCCAAAAATACTAATAAAAGTATCCGCCAATATCAGACCAAAATGGATTACAAAGGGTATTAGGAGATGTTGTAAACGTAAAAGGCAGCTTTTATGGGAATATAGAAGAAGTCACAATCCAAGTAGCAGAGCACGTTACAAGGCCCTGTCATCAAGACTTAACAAAATAACCAAATTGACACAAAAATCTCAAAACATTCACTACATAAATAGGGCCCCAAACAAGTGCAAAGCTACATGGAATATTATAAATAATAATAAATTAAATACTTTTTCAGAACAAATCCAAAGTATATGCGTGCAAGGTAATAACATAACTGACCCAAAACAAATAGCAAGTGAATTTAATAACTTTTACACAAATCAAATAAACAATCTAACTTCTGAGCCTATTGCTCCTATTCCGAGGTATCATAAAACTCTCTTTGTACTTCCGACAATACCAAGCGACATAAATAGAATTATAACAAATTTAAAAAATACCGAAAGCACTGGGTATGATGAAATATCAACAAAAATTGTAAAAACGGTGTCAGAGAAATTGTCTTTTATTCTTAGCCATTTAATAAATTTATCAATCTTAAACGGTGTTTTTCCCGAAAAATTAAAATTTACCATTATCAAACCTCTATTTAAAAAGAATGACAAACATGATATTGCATGTTACCGCCCGATAGCTTTGGTACCCGTTTTCTCAAAAATATTTGAAAAGGTGATTTATGATAGCATATACGGTTTCTTTGAGGTCAATAAGCTATTCTCTCCTGAGCAATATGGCTTTAGAAAAAATCAAGGCATTAATATGGCCGTTTATAATTTACTCAGTACAGTCAACAAAAACATTGATAAGAAGAATTTTTCATGTGCACTGTTTATGGATCTAACGAAAGCTTTTGATCACGTTGATTTTAAAATTTTGCTGGATAAGTTAGATGCCTATGGTGTTCGCGGCAATATACTAGATCTTATAAAATCTTACCTTAGTGATAGATTTCAATCCACGCAGTTAACAAAAATATGCCCTATTGAGAAAAAGGTAATCAACTACTCATCACAATACAATCAAGTTTTCTTTGGAGTCCCTCAGGGCAGTGTGTTGGGACCATTACTATTTATTATTTACTTGAATGATTTGCCAAAATCAATACACCATCAATCTATATTGTTCGCTGATGATAGCACAGTTATATTTACTGGAACAAATGCTTCACAATTAGAGCAAGACATAAACAACACTCTGAGCATTATCATCGAGTGGTTGACATTGAATAATTTAAAAAATAATTTTGCAAAAACTAATTTCATGACATTTCGGAATCGGGTAAACAAATTAAATAATATGAACATTAATTATTCGGGAAACAAAATTGAAGAAGTTGAGGAAACTAAATTTTTAGGTATAAACATTGACTGTAAACTTACATGGGCTCCACATATAAACTCAGTAATTTCTAGACTTAACCAGTTTTCATATGCACTGTTTAACTTAAATAAAACGGTCGATACATCAACAGTCATAACAGCATACCACGGTCATGTAACATCTCTTCTTAGGTACGGGGTTATGTTCTGGGGCAATTCCACGGATAAGGAAGCGGTATTCAAGTCACAAAAGCGATGTATAAGAGCAATTTTTAAACTGCAGCCAATTGACAGTTGTAAACCTTTTTTCATACAATTTAGCTTGTTAACACTCCCATGTATCTATATACTCGAAGTAGTGTTATTCACAAGGAGTAATATCAATATGTTTGATAAGCTGCATAGTCGAAGGCACAAGTTAAAAATATGTTTTCCAGCAAATAAAACTGCTTTACTAAATAATAGTCTGTTCTGTATGATCCCACGCCTCTATAACCATTTGCCAAATGCTATTTTAGAAATTACAAAATTTCATGTATTTAAGAATACTGTCAAGAGGTTGCTTGTGGCGAAATGTTACTACTCAGTCAAAGAATACCTAGCTGATAAATTAATATAGAATAAAATTTTATTATCTTTGATTTAATTGTTATTGCATTTAATTGATTGTTATTATTATTATTATATTATACTTTACTTCTCAATTTTTATACTTGACATGACTTTAATTATGATTTTGTGACATTTTCTTGAATGTAGTGATTGTATTTCAATGTTTTTTTTAAATTATCAATATTATTTTGCATGCTGACAGGCTGATTATGGTGATACTCATCTATCATGTAACAACATTGTAAAACCCATATTCGCAAATAAATAAATTGAATTGAATTGAATTGAATATATATGTTGCTTTTTTATGTTTGTTCACGGATAGCTTCGTCGTTTATGAACTGATTTTGATGATTCTTTTTTTGTTGGAAAGGAGATGATTCCAAGGGGGTCCCATTGTCAGCATGTCGTGATCTGATGATGGGATCTTAGAGAAATCGAGGGCAACCCTTGTATTTTATAGGCATTAAAATAATTATTTAATAATTTCAATTGAACTAAATGAAAAAACGTATTATTTTGTGCGAAGTAAATTTATTTTTTGCTTTTTAGTTTACCTACTTTTTGAAGTCGGTTTTTTTTTTGTTAAAATTATTTTTTTAAAACAACGCCCGTACTAGGAATATCTCCTGTGTCGCGGGGGTGTTCACAAACATATATTTCACACACACAACTAGGTATAATAACATGATTTACTTATATAGGTACTAAAGTAAAGTCGCCTCTGCCACGATCTAGTGGTTAGCATCACGGAGTTGGAATTGTGCCCGGTGGATGGCGATAGGCTAACGCCCTATCCCATGGGACCTAAACAGAAAAGATGAAGTGTGGGTGTTGTACATCTCTGCCACACCCTTCTTAGTAATATAGGCGTGCCAAAGTGACCTTACTACAGAGTCTCGCAGGACAAATTTAATGATAGGAAGCTCGTAATCCTATATACAACGGTTCCAATTTTTAAAAAAAATTGGTAGATAGCAAATTCTCCGTCTAGATTTCCATGTGAGAAATAATATTCGTTACGTTTGTGCTCAGTCGTGTTTCCTATCTAAAAATGGGTAGGTTTATTTTGTTATTCCTTCAGTAAAAAAAGTACTTCAAGGTCTTTCAGTCTGTTCTTAAAGGCGTAAAGAATACAGCTATTTTCTGGAACATATTTTTTCTTATACTTTATAACATTCCTATGGTAAGAATAGGATTTGGTGAATATAATAAATCACCATTTCTGACAAAACAATGCATTTTGAATTGTAGGTAGGTATACTCTATGAATAAAATACTTACTACATATGTTTATCAAACGCCAATCTCTTCCAGGAAATGAAAATATAGATTTAGTGAATTATGTTTGCATTTTCCCTAACAGAATTAGATTTTCACAGAAAAATGTAATAAAAAAAATACATTTTCATATCTATCTACACCCACTTGAAAAATTATCAACAGCCGCCTTCGAGGTTAAAGTATTGAGCTCATAAAATCAACACCCTATATACCTAAATACCTCAACAGTGGCATTACTATGTGGCTGTTTGATCAAGTGTCGGGTATCTACACAGTGGTCTGTGTTACAATCAAGGAGCCTTTGTGGTACCCTGGCAACCCCACCGGATGCCAAACAAGGGCCTAGAATGTGTGCATGTCTTAACATGTCGTCTGGTTCTAGCCCTTGTTTGGTTTTGTACTTCCAGAGATTATCGTGATCGATCATTCAGTTTTAGAGATCATGATTAACCTTTCATCATGCTGGGAAAAAGTGGAAATGAGGTATACGTATACCGAGGTAGGGTAAGGAGTGGTAAGAAGGCCCGCCTCCCCGCATGCCCTTTTTTGACTGCTGGTGTGGATGAACAGTAGTTCAAGGAACGGTGCATCCTGAGAGATGGTGTTCCCCCGAGGTTATCCCGTGAAAACCATATCTCGTTGCGAATAGGGTAGGTAGAGACTGATCGGTGCCATGAATAGGTACAGGATGGCATCGGTCAACCCACCCCACGCCCCGAGCGTTACTCTGTGCCCCGAGGTCGTCTTGCTTGCGGGCATACCTACACAAGTCGCTGATTCGTATTCACGGTTTTACTTAGCTGCTTGAACTAACTCGAGGCTTGCTGCCGTGGTTTAGGAGCTTACCATCATTTTTTGCGAGTTATTACCGTCTTAGTTACCCGCTCGTCCCGCTTCCAGACTAGAGATCACCTATTGTACTTCCTCGGCGCCGTGTGTATGTCCGCTGCAGGATGAGAAGTCGCTAGTCCTGTCCTCACCAGAATCTTTTGAAGTTGGCACACGTCTTTATGTAAAGGAAAAGATTTTAAAGTTTTCGATATCATATAAGCCATGGGATCTGAACAAATGTGAAATATCGGTGTTCATCTGGTTATACGAAGCTGCCAATATTATAGTCTGGTAAACACAAGCGTGAATCAGCGTGATGTTATGCTATACGTATTCATTATAATACTAGTAACGCCATCTATTAATAATAAGTGAAACTATTATAATAAGTGTTGCCGTAAGCAACGACAACACTCATCGTAACAATGCTGCCAAATTGAAACATTACAGATATTTCGTCGTAAAAATAGGAGATTAAGATTAATTTTATTATTATCAATGAAGTAACTTAAAAATATATATGTTCATTGTAATTTCCATTCAATAAGTATAAAGAATGAAAGTGAAATGAAACGCTCTAATCAAACTTGACATATTTGCCACTAATGTCAACTTTTAAGAACGAAAATCAAAATGTTCGCGGCTGGTTGGCTATGTGAGTTGACTTGACATCAAATTAAATTCAAGTTTTATCAATTCAAGGTCAGGATATTTCAATTCTATTTTAATCAGTCGGCTTCGACCCCTGCTCGATTAACGGCCGCTCACCACTTGCCTGATAACTTCACTTAGCTGTTACGAAACGATAACCATGGCCTCTTCAATGCTGAAGTTACTCAAAGCCGAAGTAAGTCATGTTTCATTGAATCTAATCCATATTTATTTATTTTTATTTTCAACAGTATCTCACAGCTCACGTTGTGCGCAATCACGTTTGCGCCTTATAAATATTTAATATGAGAGAAGTGGTGTAGTTGGTGTGGCTTGCCGACCGATAGCAATAACACAATTTGCCCCATAAATAAATTGTCGTGTATTTACACGACAATTTATTTGGTTTTATTGGTCAAACTTCATTAGTAATCATGTAATTATTTATATACTTTATACTTACGTTTGATAATTATTTTCATATAGCTAATATTTACTTCTGTGTATGTTAATACTATATTATAATTTTAAGTCAAATTAATAGATAAGAATCAATTATATTTTCAACAGTTAAATGTTAATAATATATTGTGTTTTAAATAATCTATATCATTAACTTGTTTCTATTGAAACCATGTGCTGCTCATTAGACATGAATATTGGTATCAACTATAAATGATTAGTTGTTTATTGGTATTGAGAATGCCATCATAACATCATTGCCGTCATTTGGTTAAATTGAATCATTAAAAAAGGTAAACAAATAATGTGATTGAAACTACACATAAATATCATGTTAGAGATTATTAAAAATCTGTTCCTACAGTACTTTTTTGATTGCATCAAAAGTGCCATTTCATTGCATTTGTTTCAAACCTACTTTGTTGCATTAGAATATTTAAATACATAAACATGCTATGAGTATATTATCATTTACCATGCCTATATTACCCAGAAGTGGCAAGAAGTGAGGAAGATGCTTACAACAACCACACTTCACCTTTATGTTCAGGTCTCAAAGGACAGAGCCTATCGCCATCCACCGGGTACAATTCCAACTCTGTGCTGCTATTGTGAATTTCCTGACCGAGAGTTCAATAACACTTTGCCTAACCTGGAAATTGAACTGAGACCTTGCAATGAGCTACCACTACACCATTGAGGAAGCTGCTTCAATGGTCTAGAATATTGAATAGTTTTCATACTTTTTGAGTGACAGTACACTGTAGTTTAGTGTACCACAGACAAACAAAGGGGATTTATTCATTCATATAATTTGGTATTTAAACGGGCTACATAATTTATAACTGATATTGATGGGAGAGGCTAACGCGCAGTAGCATGTTGTTTTGTCACATATCGTTTATTTATGATAATAGATACACTGTTTATGTAGTCATGTTCCATATTGTGACTGAATAATCTGTAAGTGATCTGTGTAGATTTGTTTGCCTGAGATTGAGTATGGGGTAGCAATGGTTGTTCACCTTGGAATATCAAACAGGTTCCTGGCATCTGGACTGGTTTTATACATAGCTATTGTTGATGGAATGCCCTGTAGGATAATGGGCAGTAAGTTTGGGCATTTTATATTCATGACTTGACTTTGCCTGCAACTTTGTCTGCGTGGAATTTGTTCTATTAAGTAGTTGCTGCTTTGACCCGCGTTCAAGTTTACTGCTCCGCTCCCGTGGAGTTTAGCGTAATGAAAAATATCTAAAACCTTTATTGAAAGCTTGACTATGAAACACAAAAATAATTATTAAAATTCGAACAGATTCTTGAGATTAGTGCTATCAAAACAAACAAACTAACTTGAGCACATGGTTTCGTCTGCTAGTAGGTACATCAATAAGAAGTAGCCTATGTTAAACGCCTTATTATTTTTTTTAGTTTCTATGCATCTAGCCATTTAGAAGATTAGCCAATACAAACAGACAAAAAAAAATTTAAAACTGCATTTAGGCAATGGTATAGTGAAAACAAATATTCCAGCTTGAAAAAACATAGTTATATTGATATTCAAAACAGACACGTAAATTTTATTTATTTATATTGATTTAGCATGTGTAGAAACTTAGGCAGGGCCTTTGAAAAAACAATTATTTAATTAATAATTTAAATGAAGGTTGTAAAACTGTGTTTTTAATAAATGAATCAAAATTTATAACTATAGAAGTTTTAAACCAAAGAACTAAGAACACTACGAACTTAAAGCAAACTATTGTTAGTTTATTGAATATAATAATATTGTTTGTTACCTTATCATTAGGTTATCACTTAATTAAGTTATTTAAAAAATATGTCATCTGATCTTGTTGCTTGATTTTGTAATATAATTAAATATTGTAGAACTGAACATTTTAACAGATTTAAAAGACTTAGCAGATTCTAAGAGTTAATTAAACCTTTCTTTTTGGCATAACCATTCTTTTTCTTTGTGTATAAGATATATTTTAAAAGGTGATGGTGATGAAAAACAAACACCTTCAGACTGAAGGTTTCAGTAAAAATCTAAAACTGGTCACTAGGAATAAACTGACTTAGTTTTGACCAATCAGAAAAAGTCTCCTTTACCTGTCTTCTAGTATAGGGGTCTACTAAATACTAATAATAATTTTAATTTTTGTGCTCCAGAAACGAGCTATTCGAGCTATCTATATGATGAGTCCCAAGGAGACACTAAGAAATAAATTTAAAGAGATAAATATTATGACGTTACATTCTCAATACATTTATGAAAATTTATTGTACGTCCACAAGAATCAATCAAAATTTAAGAAAAATAGTGATCTCCATAAATTAAATCTAAGGAACAAAAACAAACTGGCTGTGCCCACTACTAGGCTCCATAAAATCTCTAACTCGTTTCCAGGTCAATGTATACGCTTCTACAATAAACTTCCATTAGACGCAGAAGAATTATCGATAGGTAACTTTTAGAAATATATTAAAATCAGATTATCTCAAAAAGCTTATTACTGTATTTTAGACTACATAAATGATAATAGTATTTGGAAATGAACTGCTCTTTTTATGTGACTTTTAATATGTATGATATGATGATTATATTTCATTCATTTCATTTGAAAAGATGGTGCACATGAGTTTCTCACCAGCTCTTCTCATAATGCAATACTCATCGGAGCTGGTACTTAGTTTGATTTTAATCTGATTCTAAACCGTTGGATTAAAATTAATCTAAGCCCCGGTTATTCAAATCATTGTAATTAGTATAATTTTGTTTTACTTATAATTTATTTTTATATCATTTGTTTGTAATATTTTGACGTGTTCAAGCGCCTCCTGGCGCCTATGAAAATAAATGATTTGAATTTGAATTTGAATTCATTCTGCAGTCACAGCACATCCTGAAAAGGGGTTACAGCAGTGCTGCTCCCACCACAAAACTGTACATTGATGGACAACATGTGGAGTCTAAAACCAACAACTGGATCGACCTCACCAACCCAGCAACCAATGAAGTTATTGGAAGGTATTTTAACTGTTTATTACCACAAACTAAATTTTAATTTAGATGAATCTTTAAGATTATAGGCAAGTTACACTAACTAGTATAGTAGATCACAATCGTGTTCACATAATATGACTTGAAATGAAATAAAGTTTAAACACACCTTACTATATCTTTAGTTATGTAAATAATCAAAACACTAAAGGTAATTCTTAGACATACCAATAATCAGTATTCAACCTATTGTGCTGCCCTACTCTTGAAGTCTAGGGTGCATATTCTATTTTACCGCATTATATTAATTTATGATCGTATCTTCTTTATTAATTTTACTGTCATATTATATTTAAACCTTTTACAATACTAGACATAATTATGGAAAATTATTGATCCTTTGCATAATCTACAATTTCAGTTACATCATTACATGTAAGTATTGTATAATAATAAATTATAAAACAATGACACACCCTAATCAAAGTTTCTCAGTTGTTATCACAATCTGACCTTAAATACGTTGATTACTGATAAAAGTGAAGCTACCTTGCGTTATTTGGTTATTTGCCTTCGCGGGCAAACTTCTTATCGCAGACATTATATAATGATTTATATCAAAAGGCAGCTCAAACTGCATTTTGATGATTATAACTAACGTAAAGATTAAATGATCATGCTATTATTACTTATACTCCATACTGGAGAGGGTAGACTGTCCAGTTGTGCGTCACTGGAACAGCGTTCATGTTAACGATAAAATAATATTATTCAATGTTAAATAAAAATGGAAATAATTACATATATATTAAAATGAAAATAATTACTAACATAGATCATAAGATAATTTTCACTAACAAGCTCTGGATGTAAATCTGAAATAAAATTATAAATAAATAAAAAAATAAATTATATCTAGGTTGATTTCGACTGGCAAACGGGCTAAAAAAAAAACATACTTCTAATTTAAATCTTTTAGTTGAATACGTAATTTTGCTTTCTGTTCGTTTTATCCGCTTAAACTACAACATAATTTGATAATATTTTTGCACATGTTGTTCAAGGTTGTTTAAAGTGTACACAATTCAGTCTACATTATTATTTGCATAGATCTACATATATTTGTGAACTACAATAGGCATTTATATAACTTTGTACTTGTCGTTTCAGAGTTCCAGAAGCCACAAAAGAGGAATTGAATTCAGCATTGGAGTCTGCAAAGAAAGCTTACACGTCATGGAGCCAGAGCACCATCATGACCAGGCAACAACTGCTGTTCAAGTAAGTCTATCTCTCTTTTGGCTTTTATTTATGTTGAATAAAATAAAATAAATAAATAAATATTACACAACAGGCACACAACGCCATCTAGTCCCATACTAAACAGAGCTTGTACTATGCGTACTAGAATAATATACTATGATACTAATACATATTTACTTTTTTTTTTTGTAAATACTTACTTATTATACATATAAACACACAGACCAAGACAAACCTATATGCTCACACATGCTGCCACAAAGATTTGTCTTGAGTGGCAGTCGAACCCGCGATCCAGGTCCAATTTCTCAATTAAATTTTAGCAACTCATTTTCAACTATGATTTCATCCAAAATAAGAAACTTTAATGTTTGGCTATAATAAACTTTAATTATAATGTATTAAAGATTACTTTCCATTGCAACTCCAGAGCCGTTTTAAATTGGCTGTGTATTGAGTAAAAGTATTGCTTTACGGTGATATTGTTAAAGTTAAAATGATTTGTTATGAAATATTTTTAAATTCTTTGCTTATTTTGGACGAGGTCATTATGTACTGTGATACTGTATATACACTGTCATATGTACTGTGTATGATAAAATCTATAAAAATTATAAATACCTACAACAAAAAATCAGTTCGTAATGTGAAAAAGTTGGGTTATTGATAGTCTCTATAATGCATCATACATTTCATTTTATAATTAATTGATGTTTTGACTGGTTAGTTTTTGTGAATACTTTGACAAAACGAAGAAAATCTGATGAAAATAAAGCACTAACGCCACAGTAACTCTTGAGAGAAAAACTTTAATTTGTGATCTGCCACAAGCAGCTACTAGGACCATTATTATTATTATCATGTAGAAACTTATTCATATTACGTTTCCCATTTAAAGATTCGCTCGTTTGTTGAGAGAAAACAGCAGCAAGATGGCCGCCAAGATCACAGAAGAGCAGGGCAAAACCATTGCTGATGCCGAGGGGGATGTCCTTCGTGGAATTCGTAAGTATTTACCTTTCTTTAAAATATTCTTTAGCACCATAGACCTAACTCAATATGCCGCGAGAGTATGTACTTCGTAGTAGTTGAACGGACTTCTGTTATATATCTTGATTCAGCTATGTGTTTAGTACTAGCATTTGGGATGGCTTATTTCGAGCATTATAAAGTAACTTTATACACCTGGTCTATTTGTTATGCAGGTCAATCAAGGTTTAATCTAGTATAATGATGGTTATTTAAGAAAAATATTATGGAATTATGTTGTAGTGTTTAAGAAGTAAATCGAACAGCAAGCATAATTACGAACTTCAACTAAAAGAGATAAATTAGAAATATGATCTCTTTTTTTATGATAGAGATTTATTTATTTATTTATTTTGGGAAACAAACAGCTTTTAAAACAATCAATTAAATAACTTATAAAATGAGGAATGACGATGAGATGAGGAAGAAGAACACCATACTTATGTCAATAGTGTTTGGACGATTACATATTAGGTTCGAGAATTTCATAAGTATCTATTCCCGTACCCTAAAAATAATATATTATTTGTTACACAGTAAGAAGACACAGTTTCTTTTTATTTTGGTTCATATTATTATGTGGTTTTTCAGTAATTTGGCCGTTTTGAACGTCACGTTAAGTCACGCCCATATTTTTACTTTTAAAATAGTATAAAAAAAAAAAGTCAGATATAGCTTCTTATCTTGTTAACACATTATCTTTTATACATGGGGTGGTTGGAAAGTAGGCATGGCCATAATCTCATACATTCATTTTTATCTGTTTTGTTACAGTTATCGCAATCAGAGCTGGAATAATAAAAACAAGATTCGTAATGATTAAATATGAATTAATGGACTTAGTATATTTACCTACAATGAAGAGTTTATCTAACATCAGCCAAAGGTTGAAACATATTTAAAAAAAATACTACAATTATTTGCTGTAAATATATTTAGTATCTAGCCTCTGTAGTCAGTGCATTAATTGGAAAGGTGGTTACTACAGTCCTTAAATGTCAACAAAAGGTTGCAAATATGGTGGTAAGGCTCTTATGAATGAGCTTTGGGGTGAAATCACCACCGTCTAACCTTTAACCTGTGTCGCCGAGGAATCACTGGTTTTAGAAACAAACAAATTGTATCCGGAGCAGCACATAATTCACCTTTTTTCAAAACCGGTGATTCCTTGGTGCTTGCCGTAGAACTTAGAAGTATGAGAACTCTGGGACAATGCGTAAACGTCTTATCATAATTATCACTTTACATATTAGTGTTAGAAGCGCGTAGTTATTTAAATCTAACGAAATAACATCAAGTTATGTATTACGTTTTCGAGATAACAACATAAATAAGATAACCTTGAACATGACCGTTGTTTCCGTTATTATTACATATAATCTACAAATAAACCGCCGAACCTTTTGCCTATTACATCGAGTTCGCAGTCTTAATCTTAACGGATTTAGCTGAATATTAGTATTTTACGTGGAGCGACTGCCTCCGCCACCTCTCCACAACCCAGTACTAGTACGAGTACGATACTCTCTGTTATACTAGTTGTCAGACGTTCTGGCTTCTGACTACCCGTAACAACTGCCATAGATCTTCAAGTGAAACCGGGACCGACGGCTTAGCGTGCTTTCCGAGGCATGGATGAAAACGCGTAGTGTTAAGATCCACAGCCGACCGCAGTAAGCATTGCTTAACCTGCTAGATCAATCGATCCGCGTGGCTTCGCCTTAGCCACGAGCTCTTCCTCTTATATTATATCGGTAATAACAGTTTTGCAAATCATCATTTTATGAAACTATTATTTTATTATTGATAATACAGGCGGCATATCCCGGCTAAAATAACGTGAGTAAACGTTATTTTAGCCGGGATATACCGACTAGTTTCGAAAGAATGTAGATTCATCAACTGAGCATTTAATCGCGTGTTGTCGCCTCTGCGCGACGTCTCGCACTGGGTAACGTGAGTAACCCGTATTCTCAATAATAATGTCTTCACCTCACGTCGGTTTTAATGAAACTATTTTCTGGTCTTGTATTTGTTACGAATTTTAATAAGACTAATGCGTACGTGTGATAGATATCGTCGCTTTTTGTATAGTGGGAATCCTAACATACACGTGAATAAAACTATTACACAGCTAGCTAGCCCTACAGGATCATAAAATACAGTTAGAACGAGACGAACCGTCCCCGTTTGAGCGATGGAAAAATTAAACGGTTAAGGTCCACTACTACAAAAACATCAATACTGTTATTAAAAAACATAGCTCTATCCTTCCAGAGTCGGTGGAACACTGCTGCAGCATCACAACCCTGCAGCTGGGCGACAGCATCCAGAACATTGCCAAGGATATGGACACACACTGCTACAAGGTCCCACTCGGCGTTGTTGGTGGTATGTATCAGTAATATAGATTACTAGCTTCAACCAGCGGCTCTGCTCGCGTGGTATATCAAAAATAGAGCCTGTGTTTAACACAAATTTTGACCCTTCATCTTCGAATCGAATATCTATACCCACAAACTTCCGCATTTATAATATTAGTAAGAATTTTGAAAGCACAAGATTTTTTTACGATGTATGCATTGAACGGCTCACTCATTGGATGGTGAGTGGTAACATGGACATCCACAACCCACAGACAAATTCAGATTCAAGATACTTTTCCAATTCTGAGAACTGTAATTGTGTAATCTTATATATATAAAAGAAAGTCGTGTTAGTTACACCATTTATAACTCAAGAACGGCTGAACCGATTTGGCTGAAAATTGGTGGGGAGGTAGCTTAGAACCGGGAAAAGGACATAGGATACTTTTAAAATATTTTCGAGGGCAAAATTTTATCGAGGGCGAAGCCGCGCGGGGCAGCTAGTTGTGTATAAAATAGTTGTAAGTGAATCTTGCGGGCCTTTTCCCAATTACATTGGGTTTAGCTTCTAGTCTAACGGATTTCGCTGAATATCAGTATTTTACACGGAGTGGCTGTCATCAGATCTCCACAACTTAGTAAGAGGTGATACGATACTCTTTGATAGACTAATTGTCATACTTTCTGGCTACTGACTACCCGTAACGACTGCCATAGATCTTCAAATGGCAACCAGGACCGATGTCTTTACGTGCTCTCCGAGCCACGGAGTAAAACTTGGTATCATGAGATGGTTACCAAGCCACGGCCGACCGTGGTAAGAATTACTTAATCTGCAAGATCAAACGGTCCGCGACTTCAACTTAGCCATGAGCTTCTGATAAACTTGTTGTAATTAATGGAGACAACGTGGAGACAACATTATTTCATAGGTGATAAATAATTAAAAAAAGTAATAATAAATAAATAAATATTTCACAATACACAAAGCCAACTAGTCCCAAACTAAACAGAGCTTGTACTATGGGTACTAGAATAACTAATACTAATACATATATACTTTTCTTTTTTTGTAAATACATAATTATTATACATAGTAACACCCAGACTAAGACAAACCCCCATGTTCATGCACACAAAGATTTGTCTTAAGTGGGAATCGAACCCACGACCTAGGCGTCGCAGGCAGGTGCACTACCCACTCCGCCATCCGGTCGTCAAAGTGATCTGAAATATTATTATATTCCCCACGTTGCGAATCTTCTACGATGTTGATATTGTAATACATCAAGATTATGTTTCAAAATTCGTCTTATGCTTATCTGTACAAATATAAATACATAATAGTCATCGCGGCTTTTGATAAAAAATTGTACTAAATTTATCTTGTTCACATGCGAACTGTGCTTGTTTTACTTTCAATTTTATTAGAAAACAAAAATTACTTGCACAGGATGCCCAATATGGTAGTAGCAGGTTTGGCCATGAAGCTACAAGGCTACAACGTCATTTAAAAACAAACCTTTTTATAATATTGCATCGGACCCGAGTCAGATATACTACTATTACTGTAATACTAAATAAACAAACGTACAGTTTGTCAAAAAAGAGAAGACAATAACGAGGACGACACTATACCGTTCGTATGGCAACCAAATGACTAATCAACCATGATTGGTTGATTAGTTAATTAATAATTAACGAATTGTTCGAAATCGTGAACCAATGGTAGAGCTTCTTATAGATGAAACAATATTTTAAAGATAAAGAAAATTTTATTCACACAAAATAGAGTTACAATGGTTCTTAAAATATATAATGTACCGTTCGTCTATTTTGCCAGTCTATGGACATGCGAACATTTTAACATACATAATAAGTTAATTGAGTTACAATTATAAGATTAACATTGGAGTTACTATGGCTACCTTCCTACTCCATTCCATTATTATCATAATAATCAACTTTGTGGTATTATATTATAGCGTTGACGAGATCCGTAGGCGATCGAAGGTTACCGACATAGCTTAGCGAGTCGCTAAGCTGAAGTGGCAGTGGGCCGGACACGTAGCTCGAAGGCCAAATGGTCGTTGGAACAAAAAAGTCCTAAAGTGGCGGCCACGAACTGGCAAACGCAGCGTAGGACGCCCCCCGCTAGATGGACGGACGATCTGGTCAAGTTCGCGGGGAGTCGTTAGTTTCGTTGGTTTCAGTCGGCCAAAAACCGCGCGCTGTGGTAATCGATTGGTGAGGCCTATGTCCTGCAGTGGACGTCTCTGGGCTGATGATGATGGTGATTGAAATTTGAGCTCAATCGAACTTTTGATCGAACGTGAAAGAACTAACTACGTTGACAACTTAGACAAAGTTGTTAGCAGACATTTTTTTTGTGTCTAGAATATTCTGGCAAGCTGTAGTTTAACATACTATAAATAAATGTATCGCCAGGTGTCTCCGCGTTCAACTTCCCCGTGATGATTCCCCTGTGGATGTTCCCGCCTGCAATCGCGACCGGCAACACCTGCATCATCAAGCCTTCGGAACAGGACCCTGGCGCGACCCTCATGGCGATGGACCTGCTGGCTGAAGCCGGAGCTCCCCCTGGCCTTGTCAACGTAAGTTATGTTTATTAGATTACCAGCTTCCGCGGCATCGTCCACTTTGTATAAAAAGTGCGATATAGCGATATTTTTTCTTATCAAAAATTTTAACAAGTGGCGGTTAATAGTGACCATGTATGAAAGCTGTGGTTTCAATAAATGTCGCTATGCATCTAGACTATGTCCTTCTTGAGGGCTTCAACTACATAATATCCATTCCAATTTCACCCAAGATTGGTTCTGTGATACAGCCGTGAAAACGTAACATGTGTTCTGTGTGTGCATAAGTACAAAAATGACATACTCTTGTGTATTTTATTAAATTTCATTTTATTTAATAAACAAGCAGTGATAGTCGAGTCCGGAGACCGTAGGATTGCTAAGTTAAAGTTCTCGGGTTCAAACCCACGGCACACACCTCTGTCAATTGTTCGTTTAGATTTGTGTTTTCGAAGATACGTGTGTATTTGTCATATTAATTATCGCTCGTTAACCGTGAAGGAAATCATCGTGATAAAACCTGCATGTCTGATAGTGCCTAAAAAGTGCTCTAGGATAATATGAAGTCTACCAATCCGCACTTGGCCAGCGTGGTAGACTATAAACTAACCCTTCTCATCATGAGAAGAGGCCCGAGCCCAGCAGTGGGACTTGTATTAGATACAGGGCTGCTATTATTAATAAGCACACTAGCTGTAGAGCCCAACAAACTATGTACATATTATAATAATGTACAGGTAAATCGCATAGTTATTACAAAAATCACATGCACGCATTACATTTAAACAATTTCGCTTTTGGAGACTACAAATATTATTTTAATTATTTTTCTATTTAAAATAACAATTTTAATGTATTTAAAAGAAAGAAGAAAGAAAGAAAACAAATTTATTCTGACAAAAAATGCATCACAAAATAAAACAATAAAAACTTTAATATTAAACAAATTATTGCCAGAAGTGGACACCATCTCAGCTAAATGCTGCAGAGCAACAAAGCCCTGCAGCGCTGATTTTCAGATGGCGCCAGAGAGAGTACGGACGATATCACATAAAAATAATAATAATAATAATAATTAATTAAAAACTTGAGTACACAATATAAACATCAATTAACAAAAAAAAAAAGGTTAGATCTAAAATTAAATTTAAAAGATCAAAAAAAAAGAAACTAGAATAAAACCTAACGAAACAAAACATAAAATAAAACACTAAAAATTAAAATAAAAAATTAAAACATAATTACCAGTAAACGGAACGCAACCAAATAGCGCGAAACGAAAGGCATCAAAATAAAAGTGTAATCGCCAATCATAGCGCTACAATTATCATTTGGACCAATGCTCAAAAGATAGAGAGCGCTACGATTGGCGGGCACAACGTTGGCATAAACACAGTACATCAACATAATTTACATACAGAATACAGATTAATAGACAAGGAAAACAAAAACAAAAGAGAAATTCTGAGAAACACGCTAAATTATTATAAAAAATGCTCTTTCAATTATTATTTACTTTTATTAATTAAAATTATTTGTCAAGATGTGTCCTGTATGATGCAATCACCTATAGGCTGACCGTTTAACTGAGTGCTCGCCTGCGCAGTACAGGGGCGCGGGGGTATGACGACAAAGGGGACTGAGACAGGTGCGGGCGGTGGGGGAAACGAAATGAACAATTACAAAAATTTGCCCATCGCCCGCACCTGTCTCAGCCCCCTTTGTCGTCATACCCCCGCGCCTGTACCGCGCAGGCGAGGACTAAATTAAACGGTCAGCTTATAGTAATACTTTAAAACCCCGTGTTCTAAACCTAGGTATTCATAAATCGACTACTTCTGAGATAAATACTAACATATCTCGGAATAATTCTCGATTGCGTCACACGTCTGATAAGGGCAATTATAAGATTCTGTTTTATTTGTCTTTTACGAAACACGTGTTTTACGATGTAATTATGATATTATTATTGTAATATAAGTAAATCATTGCAATTAATCTAAGGCGTATAAATACTCACTCTTGTTGTTGTCTACATGATTTTATTCTTCTTCTTCTTCTTCGTCGTGTTGAAGGCTGTTATATATGTGTGCGTACTTGTAGATGTGTGCGTGCGGGCCGCGACGCGTGCCTGCGTGCGGTACCCCACCCCCCTGTAATCCTTAATTCGAATAAACAGTGTGCAACGACCCGCCGGCTGTTTCAGTTGTCTCCTTCCCACATACTTAACAGTGGCGACGAGAAATAAAAATGGCGCAGTCTTTCTTCGGAATTCTATCAACTTTCGATCATAACGTGAACGACTGGAAAACCTATCTAGGCCGTATAGGACAGTGGTTTATCGCAAATGGCATCGACAAAAATAACGATGTGGCGGGAACAAGGAGACGTGCGATCTTACTCAGTGCATTCAGCGACGGTACCTACAAGTTAGCAGCGGATTTGGCGCTGCCCAAGGACGTTCAGGAGGTACCGTACGAAGATTTAGTGGCGCTATTGGATAACCATTTCACCCCGAAACGGTGTGGTTTTAGTGAGCGTCATAAATTCTACATAGCTATGCAACAGGCGGGCGAGACATACACTCAATGGGCGGCTAGGCTTCGTGGGCTCACAGCACATTGTGGGTTTTGCAATGTAGAAGAAACATTGCGAGACCAATTTCTAATGGGCATGGAAGCAGGTCCGGAACGTGAGAAACTGTTCACACGGGATTTAGGAACCTTGACCTTGGCGAAGGCGGTCGAGTTAGCAGAAAGCATCAGGAGCGCGCGCGCCGGCGCTGTCGCTGCCGCGCGCACCGCGGCTACCGTTTCCTCCGCAGACCAGGCGCACGTGTTCAAGATCTCAAAGGGACAAAATAATGTTAAACCTAATAGTGACGGAAAAGAAAAGTGTACAGTGTGTGGTCGTACTAACCACAAGCCGTCTCAATGTCGGTTCGCGAAGTACAAATGTAACAAATGCAACGAAATAGGTCATTTACGTAGAATGTGTAATAATAATAAAATTAACTATGTGTTATCGGGGGATGTGAGCGAGGACGATGATGGTAAGTCGCTTTTTAAAATTTGTTCGGCCCGGGGGGAACCTATGACAGAAACGGTTACTATAAACGGTAAAGCTTTACAATTTCAAATAGATAGCGGATCAGGTGTGACTGTAGTATCTGAGTGTACGTATAGAAAATTATTTTTTAACACGCCATTGCAAACGTGCCATAAAACATTTTATAGTTATACGGGAAACAAAATGGAGTGCGTAGGATTCGTGCGGCTGCCCATAACATACCTACAGCGTACACAGACACTCGATGTATTTATTTATCATACGTCACGGCGGCCCACCATTGCTAGGCAGAGATTTTATATCTGCATTTAATCTAAAGTTAACTCCCATTAATTTCCTTAATGAAGGCCAAAGTATAATAGAGCAGTTGCAATTACGGTTCCCGGATGCGTTTTCGGAAAGACTCGGTGCTTTCAAAAATTATAAAGTGAAGTTAAAGCTAAAAGACGATGCAGTTCCCATATTTTTTAAAGCGCGGCCCATTGCATTTGCGTTACGCGACAAAGTTGATAAAGAGATAGAACGGCTATTGAACTTGGGGGTGTTAAAACCGGTGCAACATTCAGACTATGCGTCACCCATTGTGCCTGTTCTCAAAAGAGATGGAGCAGTTAGATTATGTGCGGATTATTCGGTTACCATCAATAAACAATTAGTAATAGAACAGTATCCTTTACCAACTGTTCACGAATTATTTTCGAAATTACACGGAGGACAGCGGTTCTCAAAGATTGATTTGTCTAGTGCATACACCCAATTTTTACTCACTGAGGAATCTCAAAACATGACCTGTATTAACACACATCGAGGATTATTTAAATACACACGTCTGGTATTCGGGTTGTCAAGTGTGCCGTCAATTTTTCAGCGTGCGATGGAAACAGTATTGTCCGGATTAGACGGAGTATTAATTTTATTGGACGATGTTTTGATCACTCAAAAAACAGACGCCCTACACCTTCAACAATTACACATAGTTCTAAAGAGGCTACAGGATGCGGGGCTGACCGTACGCAAGGATAAATGTGAGTTTTTTAAAGACGAAATTAAATATTTAGGTTACGTAATTAACAAGAACGGACTGAAAAAAGATCCATTAAAAGTAAAAGCAATTAGGGATGCTCCCCCTTCTAATGTAAACACCCTTCAGTCGTTTTTAGGATTAGTTAATTACTATAGAAATTTCGTACCACGAGCATCTAGCATACTCAGTCCTTTGTACGATTTATTAAAAAAAGGAGTTAAATGGTATTGGAATGAAAGTCACGATAAAGCGTTCAAGGAAATAAAAAAATGTCTAACTTCCGAACAGACTTTAGCTCACTTTAATTCTAATTCAAAATTAATATTGACTGTAGATGCTTCCCCGTATGGGCTCGGTGCAATTTTATCGCAAATATGTAGTGATGGTATAGAACGACCAATATCATTTGCGTCCCGCACCCTGAATTCAGCTGAAAAGCATTACTCGCAAATACAAAAGGAAGCAACGGCAATTATATTTGGAGTGAAGCGTTTTCACCAGTATTTATACGGAAAATCAGTTCCATTTCTATTACGCACTGACCATAAACCGCTAATTTCAATTTTTGGACCACATAAGGGCATACCCGAGATATCAGCAAATAGATTACAAAGATACGCAATATTTTTAAGTGCATACAATTACACGATCGAGTACGTTCGAAGTGCGGATAACAGCGCGGATTATTTGTCACGAGCGAGTTTAGGTAATGAACACGACGGGACAGGGACGGGGGGTGAAAAGGATTCACTCGCCGTACGCGCACACATTGATCGCGCGACTTACGTTCACTTTGTAGTAGATGGCAGCATGCCGGTGACTCTGGATGAATTGCGTAAACAAACGGCCAGCGATGGAATCTTAGCGAGAGTGGTGAGTTACGTTCATAATGGCTGGCCTAGACAACTAATATCGGACTTAGACATTAAACCTTACTATTTGTGTAGAACACAATTATCATACGATAACGGTTGTCTTATGAGAGGCCATAAGGTAGTTATACCGGAAACGTTACGCACTAAAGTTTTACGTGAATTACATAGGTCACATCTAGGAATTGTAAAAAGTAAGGCAGAGGCTCGGTCTCGTTTCTGGTTCCCGAATATAGATGCAGCGTTGGAGGCCATGATTAACTCGTGTGAGATTTGTCAACAGCTGCGACCGACGCCGCCGAGAGCGCCGCTTGCTCCGTGGCCGTATCCGCCGGTACCATTTTATAGGGTGCACATAGATTTCTTGGGGCCTCTGAACAACCAAACGTTTCTGGTAGTTGTAGATGCCTATACCAAATGGGTAGAAGTGTATGATGTTAGCATGGCTACAACTTCCGTAAGCGTAATAGAGAAACTTTACGATTTTATGTCAAAGTATGGCTTACCACATACAATTGTCAGCGACAATGGGACCGCGTTTACGTCGTTTGAATTTAAGAATTTTTGTGCTATAAATGGTATTGAACATTTAACGTCACCAGCCTACAATGCAGCCAGTAATGGACAAGCTGAGAGCTTCGTAAAAATAGTTAAAAGAGGCATTAAGTCTAGCGCTATCTCTGCACTCAATAAAAATGATGGTAAATTAAAATTATTAAAATATCTGTTTGACTATAGGAATTCCGTACACTCTGTCACAGGGTTCTCACCGGCTGAGCTGGTTTTTGGGCGCAAACTAAGATCACGCCTAGATTTATTTACATTTCCGCCGGTCTCTCTCACATCTCCCACTAATGAGGTCCAACGTAAACAGTGCTCGCAGATTAAATCGTATGGTGGGAGCAATAAAGAAACATATAGTCCGGGCGAAGTGGTAATGTTTAAGAAATTTGTGAACAATGTTAAATTTCGGTGGTACAAAGGCACCATAATAAAACGACTCGGTAAAGTGTTATACTTAATTAAGGACAAAAACTCTTCCTTGGTAGTGAAGAAACACAAAAATCACATAATAAAGTATAAAGGTGTTTCACAATGTAGTGAGGACCTTGACGACGTTTCGATAAATGGTGAATCAGTGTCTTTGACCCCTGACCCTCAATTACAGCCGGGCGGGGAGGAAGAAATGGAGGAGGACGTGCACTCATCGCCTCTACCGCCAACGTCAAGGTGCCCCTCTCGACCATTACGAGACATACCTAGAGTGGACTATAAGCAATATTGCTAACACTACAAATCTTTTATTGTTCTATTTGTGTCAAATAGGGGAGGATTGTTATATATGTGTGCGTACTTGTAGATGTGTGCGTGCGGGCCGCGACGCGTGCCTGCGTGCGGTACCCCACCCCCCTGTAATCCTTAATTCGAATAAACAGTGTGCAACGACCCGCCGGCTGTTTCAGTTGTCTCCTTCCCACATACTTAACAAAGGCTAAGTCAAATTTTATTTTGACTTGTCATCGTGGTGAAAGGATTAGCCAATTCGTTTTGGAAAACTCGCGAATTGCCCAGGGTGCGCCGGACGTACGGCATCGTTGTGTACGTCACTCATGATTTTATTTATAACATAAAATCACGCCTATATTACCCAGAAGAGTGTGACAGTGGTGTACAACACCCACATTTCACCTATATGTGTAGGTCCCATTGGATAGGGGGTGAGACTATCGCCATCCACCGAGCACAATCCCTATTCCGTACTGCTATTGTGAACTTCGTGACGGTTCATAAATAACACTTTGCCCGTCCCGGGATTCGAACCCCAGACCTCGTGGTGATTGGCTCATACACTAACCACTAGACCATCGAGGCATGGTATTTATCTATTTTAATATAAGCAATAACTGCACGTTTCACCAACGGATACATTTTCATACAAGCAAAAAAGTAACCTAACGAAATATAAAAGTGACATCACAAACAAACTGTGCGTGCTGGGGTTTTGAAGCCAAGGCTTGCTGGATGGATCTGTCTGGATGCGTCAAGCTTCGCTGGATGCGCAGTCTATGTCTGAACTTTCGTACGTACTTTAATGCTGTTTTCAATCGAAGCCTTGTTTTATTTGATGCCGTACTTTAGCTAGTATAACAATAGCAGCCCTGTATCTAATACATGTCCCTCTGTTGGGCTCGGGCCTCTTCTCATGGTGAGAAGAGTTAAGTATCGTCCACCACGCTGGCCAAGTGTGGATTGGTAGACTTAACACACCCTGGAGCGCTTTTTAGGCACTCTCAGGCATGCAGGTTTTCTCACAGTGTTTTTCTTCACCGTTAGCGAGCGATAATTTATATAAAAGTCACAGTGTCACATATAGTTTGTCTTGGTCGGGGTGTTTATATGTATAATAAGTATTTTATGTATTTACAAAAAAAGTATAGGTATATGTATTAGTATCAGTTATTCTAATTCCCATAGTACAAGCTATGCTTAGTTTGGGACTAGATGGCATTGTGTGTATGTTGTGTGATATTTATTTATATCCTCGAATAGACAAGTCTTAACGATTTATATTTGTCTGCACGTGTGGTGTAGTGGTTTGAGCGGTCGCCTCGCCCGCCGCTCTCCACTGCACTGGTTTGTGGGTACGATCCCCACATGGGATAAATCTTTGTGTGAAAGATTTGTTATGAGACTGGGTGTGCTTGTGTGAGTGAATGTGTGTATTTGGCCTTGTCATTAGGACCATGTAATTGCTTCTGGCGTTCTATCTAATGTAAAAAAAAAGAACTTAAAATTAAATTATTGACAGAGGTGTGTGCCGTGGGTTTGAACCCGAGACCTTTAACTTCGCAGTCCTACGGTCTACCACTCGGCTATCGCTGCTCATTCTCTAGCTATTATGAACTACACACTCCCTCAACGCGTAAACGGTAAGTAATATTTACTTTGTTATAGGTGATCCACGGCACCCACGACGCTGTGAACTTCCTGTGCGATGAACCTGACATCAAGGCGGTGTCGTTTGTCGGAGGAGATGCTGCTGGCAAACACATCTATTCCAGGGCTTCTGCTGCCGGTGCGTATAAAGCTTACCTCCTAAAACCAAAAAAGTCTACTTCTATCACCTCATTTTGAGTAGACAAAAAAACTAAGATTCATTCGTCCCTTTAAATACTTAAGCTTACAAACCTTATCGAATACAACAGCCAAAAATGTCTGCTGATCAAACCACCATTATTCAGCGACAAATAAATTGAAAATATTTTTTTTATGCACTGTTAATTTAACCCTTACCTTAAAGTACTTGAAATCCTGAGGAGTATAATAAATTAAAGGGGCGTGACAATCAGAGTTTAGTAACAGGATTATATAACCGTTGAATTGGGTACAGAGATGCCGACTGCAATTTCTACCGACTTCCCTACAATAGGCATGATGACTAATTTTTATTTTCGTATGTAATTGAAACACCTCTTGATATAAGAAACATCATTACAAGAATTACTTTGACCTAACATAAACTTCCTGAGATAATACAATTTCAAATTCACATTAATAATAGACTCGCCCAAACGCTCCAAACAAAAGGCTACTCAAGCGTGACGTCACGCTTGAGTATTTTGTATGTGAAGTTATGAATTTTGTTTGATAGCTATACGAAATATTGCGTTTATAAAAATGGTTTTATTACAAATATTGCTATAAATTGTGTGGGAATAATTTCGTATTTTAAAAATGAACTCGTCGATGAAAATTTGAATGATCATAAAATGAGCTAGATTTATAGTATGTAACAAAAAATTATTTCAATTGGTTTATGTTTACCTATAGTTTGATAAGGTATCCTATATTTTACTATCTATAGATCATTCACCATGCCTATTTTGTTATAATATATAAACTAAGAGCATAAACCGTCACTTGTGTCGTTTGATAATTTCTCTTTCATTTAATACCCTACTTTAGCTTAACTGCCTCGTTGGTCTAGCGTATGCGTCCTTCACTGCGAGGTTTGGGGTTCGATTCCCAGGTTGGGCAAAGTGTTATTTGAGAACTTGGAGCATGGAGTTGGAACTGTGCTCGGTAGATGGCGATAGGCTTACTCCCTATCCCATGGGACCTAAATATAACATGTGAAATCTTCTGGGTAATATTTGTGGCGTTATGCTATGTTAAGTTTAGCTTGTAGTCCGAACAATCTTGATAATATTGATTTCGTAAATGAGCAGGAAAGCGAGTCCAAAGCAACATGGGCGCGAAGAACCACGGAGTGATAATGCCGGACGCCAACAAGGAGCACACGCTCAACCAGCTGGCGGGCGCGGCCTTCGGCGCCGCCGGCCAGCGGTGCATGGCGCTCAGCACTGCCGTCTTTGTGGGTGAGGAGCACTACACTTCACTGTTATACACATATGGCCATAGAAAACTTTGTTACAATGGAGTTGGTTATCAGAAATGGTTGAGTGGAGCTGCTTATAATCATTTACCGAAAGCATTGCTAGGAATTAAGAATTTTTATACATTAAAACAATGTCAAATCATTTCTATTACAAAGGGCTTACCATGGAAAAATATTTAAATGATAGAATGATGCAATGATATTCTTATTTAACATTTTTTTTTTAATTCATATTATATTGTTGCTCAATGTACTTACAATCAATTATTTTATTTGATTACTTTATAATCTTGCTTAATCTATAAATTATAAACTTCTTTATATTCCTAATTTGTATGTCGTAATGACAAAGCATAGCGCTCTGAAACTGTTGTTAAGACCATTATTGTAACCTATGTTTGACAAATAAAACATTCTGATTCTGATTCTAATATTATCTATATTATTATCGCTCTCCACTGCACTGGTTTTGTGGGTTCGATCCCCACATAGGACAAATCTTTGTGTGATTCGCAATGGTTTGTTCTGAGACTGGGTGTGCCTGAGTGAGTGAATGTGTGTATTTGGCCTTGTCATTGGGACCATTGGATAGTGTATATACGGCGTTCTATCTAATGTAAAAAATCCTAATTTATATTTATTTATCTTTATCTATGGACAAAACTTGTGGTCCATAGATATTTCCGAATAAAAATGGATGTACAGTGGGCCAACGAGTTAAGTATGCAGGGCAAGAACTTCTATGTCATAGTAAAGACTTACAATACTTGTTATGGATAAGTTATTTACATATGTAAATAGTGGATATATTACACTTATTAAATATATATTTCACACGCATATTATTATCTATTGTAATCGCTTTGCACTATGAAGCATAAGTTTTTGCCCTGCATACCTAACTCGTTGGCCCTCTGTACATCTCGCTATACATGGTACAATCAGTCAAACTTTAGCATGCTCATTTTAGAAATGCTATTTACAGTACAACATATCGTACAACAATGGTACCAAGCTATTGCGATGCAGCTCTTGGTAGATTTTACACATAAATTTCTAGGTTGTCTGGTGACCACCGATTGAATTATCGGAAAAGTATCTGCATGCTCACTTTTTTAAATATTCCTGTGAAGCATATCGCTCCTTTAGTATTATAGAGACCTAATACAAACAGTAACGTTTTAGAAAAGAGATTTGTACCACGATAGCTTTATTCGCTAGTTGCCGAAATCTTCACGTTTTGTAATAGGTAAGAAACGTTATATGACGCGCTACGAGATCTTTGGTACGCAATTATCACCATAAGCAGGGCATGCCTAAACTTTTCTGATAGTATAGTGGGCCAATGAGTTAGGTATGCAGGGAAAACTTCTAAGTCACAGTAAAGACTTACTACACCAGTCATGGATAAGTGAGTTACACATCTAAATAGTAGGTATACTACACTTTTTAAATATCACACATGCATAACTATTGCAGTCAGTTTTCACGATGGCGTAGAAGTTTTTGCCCTGCATACCAAATTGCTTGGCCCACTGTACATATAGTTTAATTATTACTATTCTTGGTTTGTACTTATTTCTATGCTAAAAAGCATGTTCACTTAATAATATTTCTTCTCTAACAGGTGAAGCCAAGGAATGGATTCCTGATCTGGTAGCCCGCGCTCAAGGTCTTAAAGTGAACGCTGGTCACGTGCCTGCCACTGATGTAGGACCTGTCATCTCCGTCAATGCTAAGAACAGGATCCTCAAGCTGGTTGAGTCTGGTGAGTTAAATGTTATCTGTGGCTTTTAAGTTATGACCATGAAGGCATAGGTGAAATGGATTCCTCACTTCGGAGAATAGATTGAGTTCGATATCTACCATATGTATCGCTATCACGCTCACTAAAGTCACACCGTCTCTTTCCAAGTAACCTATTAAGTAACTCAGAATGTGAGCTTGACCAGAGTGAGCGTGAATACATCAATAATTAGAACTTTAAGTTAGGTATTCGAAGAGTAGACTATATATTTTATCTATATCTTGAATAAGTAAAATTTTACAGGAATAAACGTGATCATCCATTATTTACCTTTTAGGCTTGACGTTTCGGCAGACAGATGTGCTTGCGACCACGGCCAGTGTAATCTGTCTGCCGAAAGGTGAAGCCTGAAAGGTAAATAAAGCAAGATCACATTTATTCCCGTAAGGTTTTATTCAATCATGCAACGCGTAAGTTAAAAGTTAATATACCTTGAATACCTTCATTGTTATGACAAAGCAGATGACAGATATAAGAATAAGAATACGTTTATTTGTCTTTAAAATACATAACGATTTTCAGTTGAATCCTTATATAATAGGGTAACCTAACTTAAATCACTCAAGTGATAATCGATGAGATAGTATAACAGGTGAGATAGTTGTAGTACATATTATGTCATTAGTAGGTTGCAAGAAAGAGAACAACTACCAACAATCATATTGATTGTTGTTCTCATTATCTCCTCCATAATGATAAAAAAAAGAAAAGAAAAGATTGACCTTAACTATATTACTAGAAAGTTCATATTTAAATAACAGCCACGATTCAAAACGTCGCTTATTCGCAACCAATGTTAATAAGAAGTAATCATTGTTTCATTTCTGTTATGGTTTTTTTATAGCAATATAAGAATTATTTTATTACCAAGAAATGTTTTCATATTAGTTTATTAACTTATAGTTTTCATTTCCAGGTGCTAATTAATAAATGTAAGGGCCAGTTTCACCAGTTGCGGACAAGTCCCTGATAGGCTAATCGCAACTTTATTGACAGTTACGATGTCAAATTTGTATGAAAATTTATAAAGTTAACCAGCACTTAACCATCTGAAACCTTATTAGCCTCCGGCGAAATTAGGTCAAAAGAATCGTACTTTTTAAAAAAACTACTGAGGTGTCAAGGGACACCCGAATGGAACGAAGTTCGGTAATTCCAAATAACAACAAATCAGGATTCGCATCCGAGATTGCAGTAAAAGGTATGCGACCTTAACCACTAAACAAATAAAACAGTCTATTTATAAACTAAATACGGTAACAAAAATTTAAACCAAATTAAAATAAAAACAAACATTAAGACAATTAAATTATCAAGCGTACACAAGATCATTCAGAATCACTTTAATCATTCTCTTAAAATAATCGAATGATACTTTTAAAATCATTGTGGAGATATTATCACAATACTCCTATAGGCTGAATAGCTACATAACAATATTTCCTGTGCCTTACACACTCAATTTCAAAATAATTCTTATCTTCGAACTTTCGCGCTATTCGAATTTCAAAATATCAAAAGCGAGGTTCATTCAAACACACGCATAGACTTATAATGCCTAGATAAATAAACTGCTTGTATGAATTTAAGTATAAAGTAAGGCTAAAAACAAATTTATTGAAAATTATAATGCACCGCTTGGCGGACAGACAAACTAAACGAAAATCTGATAAATACCAGAGAGTTACACTGAACTGAAACGGCACAATTAAAGTGGCTTTACATTTCATGCGTGTACTCGGTTTCTAGTAGTAATAGTTCTATGACCACACATAACAAACCTTATCTTTAACATTATTTTTCTGCGATTATCTTGCTTTCTTTTAAATTGTATTCGCAAGTTTACTCGCGATATAATAATATCAGATCTCATTATCAATAATCTCATCACCAATCCCAATGACATAATTAGATGTGTTCTAATCGTATATTCCATATAATCGTACATTTCGTACATAACAAAATTAGTAAACATTCTGTGGTAATATTAAAAAATAATTTGCTTTTGAATTTAATATAGTTATGACGCGTACACTTGCTAAACACACAATAATGAAGAGATTATAACGCAAATGACTTGGTTAGCACAATAGTAAAGAAAGGTTATAATGTGTACTTGCTAAAATACAAAAGCATTTATTATCGTGTGTATAAAATCTCTAATTACCTAAATCCATCAGCAATATCCAGAACTTGTGCAGAAACACTGTCAGGATTCATTATTGTAACTATTTTTAATAATTTATTATGTCCAAAACACCTGTATAACTCAACAAAAGGCGGCAATTGTATTTTTTTTTTTAAGTTATGATAATATTTTTTTTTAGTTACTTTATTATTCATAGAGCGACAAAATGAAAATATTTCGTGCGCATTTTTTTTTTTTAGTAACTTAATTCTAGTAATTTTTTCTTTATAGTTTTTTTTTTTTAATTTAATTTATCCCTTTTTACTATAAGCGAGAAAGAGAGACGGACACAGAAAAATGCGCACCCGTGCGGCGTGCGCATTTTTCTGTTTTGTCTGATGATGCAGCACCGTAGCTGTAACGTAGCATGTAATTACTACGCTGCTACGAGAATTGCTACGAAAAGTGTCGTTACAACTTTTCGTTCCTTTTTTTTCCGCCTAGCCCCCTTTCGCAACGCGCAATAAGGAACTTCGTTCCAAAAAAATAAAAATATAATACTACAAATATAATACTAATATATCATAATTACATAACTGAAACATCACGTTAATTCTACCCAAAAGGGTTGGACAAAGCAGTGTAACCTCAACATTTCATAAATAATCATGTTTGTTTCATTTGATGGGCCCATCGCCATTTTTGGGGAAAATATCAGATTCCGTGATGCTACTGAGAATTTCACTTTTGCCGAACCCGGGATCGAACACGAAACCTCACTGTGAGCGGTTGCTTACACAACCGCAAAACCAACCAGGCAATTAACATTTGTTGGGAAAAAGAGAATCAGAGTAGAGTAATAATATGCTGGGCTTGGGCCTCTTCTCATGATGAGAAGGGTTAGGCCTTAGTCTACCACGCCGGCCAAATGCGGATTGGTAGACGTCACACGACCTCGAGTAGTATTTAGGCACTCTAAGGCATGTAGTTTTCCTTCACCGTGAGCGAGCGATAATTTATATGATAAATATACACATATCTTCGAAACGACGAATTTCGAAGAGTAAAATAAAAATCTTTAGTTTCTACTTAGGGCGTTATTAACTTATAACACCGAGATTAACTGACGTTGATCAATGAATTTGACGTTAAAAGACCCAATAAGAGCGCACTATTGCGCTCGTCCGACATCCGTTGACGTCGATCGATTTCGGTGTGATAGTACCCTTAGTGTGTATTGTGTAACTGAATGATTGATGAGAAATAGTGTGATAAGAGGTTGTTGTCGTATCAGGTAGGTAGGATATAGAAAACAGCTTAAAGTTTCCATCATATAGAAGTAGATAGAATAGAATGATAAGACAAAGGAATTGCTAATTGAGAGTTAAATCGCCTTCCATGGTCATTGTGCCTTGCAAAAAATGAATAAATTCAATCATAAGAAAACAAGACTTCTATGACAATCTAAGTTATAGGTTTTGTTACATTTTTCGCTATTAAAGACATCATATCTTTAAATGTTATTATGGTATTTATATCGAAATAATGAAAAAAAAAGAAGATTAGCGAAAAAGACGTAGTTAAAGTGTTTTACACCAGTCCACCGATCGTCGATCGCTGGCAGAATGTCACAAGAGTTGACGTCATTGCAACATGTTTAAGAACATGTGTACATCTATAAGATTACTATAGAAAATGCGTCTTCTTATTACCGTTTTAACATCCTTTTATCAGAATGCAATAAGAATGTACAAACACCATTATCTTATTGTTATATCGCAAGATCTGTAAAAAATAATTGCTAAATAAAATGCACTTTTTACATTTATCTATATAGGAAAGTATAGATCTGCATAAACAACATTACGCCTATATTATGTTATCTTATGGTCCCTTGGGATAGGGATTGAGCCTATCGCCATCCACCGGGTACAATCCAATTCCGTAGTGCAATTGAAAATTTCTCGACGGAAAATCCCACATAACATTCTTGCCCGACCCGGGCATCGTACCCTAGACAAAAAAATACCCCACGCTTTTTTTAAATAATTTTATTTTTCTTATTTACACTATCATTTATATTTATTAGATTTTTTTACACTATTCTGAATTCAAAATTATTAAAATTTATTTTCTATTTTTAGTTTGGTTTATTTATAAGAGCGTTTTCTTTTCAATTAAAAACAACGATTTATTGCATTGTCTACGGTCTTTGACTTATGTGAAAAATTTTAATGAAATCTGAACCTTTAAAGTGGGTCCATATAGCGTCCAAAGGAGTCGGTTACATACAAACATACAAACAATCAAACAAACAAAAATACAAGTGAAGCTAATATAAAGCGTGTAAAAATAATCTGACACGTTATAAAAACAATTTTAAAACATGATTCTTGTTTTCCTTAGGTGTGAAGGAGGGCGCGAAACTGGTTCTCGACGGCCGCGCTGTCAAGGTACCTGGTTTCGAAAAGGGCAACTTTGTAGGCCCAACCATCCTCACCGACGTCACACCCAACATGGAATGCTACAGGGAGGAAATCTTCGGACCTGTTCTTGTCTGCTTATTCGTCGATACTTTAGACCAGGCCATACAAATGATCAACGCCAACCCCTACGGCAACGGAACAGCTATCTTCACAACAAACGGAGCCACAGCCAGAAAGTTCTCCAACGAAATAGATGTTGGACAAATCGGAGTCAATGTACCTATCCCAGTACCTCTGTCTATGTTCTCGTTCTCAGGGTCCCGTGGTAGCTTCTTAGGCACCAACCACTTCTGCGGCAAGCAAGGAATCGACTTCTTTACCGAACTGAAAACCGTTGTATCTTTCTGGAGACAGAGTGATGTATCCCACACGAAAGCTGCAGTATCTATGCCCACGCAACAGTAAAATTATTACAAAAAATATTTATTCCTATATTTTTAGGGTGTAAGTGTAAAAAGCATTTATTTTTGTATTCAAGCCATAACTATCAATCGTCTTCCAGTTTGTATAATCTGTTATTTTTATTATATAAAAATTAATCATTAAGATTATAAACAAAAAATAAATTAAAATCTATTTATCAAAACTTACGCATTTTTATTTCTATCTCGTATACAAAACGTAATTTAAAAAGCGCATTGTCATGTATGCGCTTGCGCAGCCTAAGCACATCTAATTGTTACTGCGACCCTAAGTTCATACTGGTCCATACTACCTGCTGTCTTTGTCAATATTTAATTCTTAACAGAACAACCATAAGGACGATTTTCGTAATGCACTTCGTCACACCAATAAGCGTCTTCGCCTTTTACAAACAGATAACTCTTAACACGATACAAATAAGGACGACTTTAGAACTTGTTTTGCATGTAAACCAACATTCCTTTGTCCGATATAACGATCATAATAGTATGAAATCATTTGCAAGGCAGGCGTCATTCGCGCAATACTTGAAGGCAGTATGTTGTGTAAATAATCTATTGTTTGACCGACATACATTACATAGTGTATAGTGACGCTATCCTGTGACATCATAGAATTAGCTGTAAACAGTTTCCTTAATTTCTTATTAGTTTTAGTTCAGCATTAGAGTTTGAATAGAAAACACGTGAAAGATGTTTGCTGTTGTATTTTTTGTGATATACGCTTTTGTGAGTGACTGTACGGGGTTGACGCCGCAATGCAGGAACGAAAGGGGAGAACCTGTAGATTGGTACGTATGTAATTATTTAATTTTATTAGGACAAAATATTTCATAAAACTGGTTAGTTTTGTTTATTAAATCAAATGTAAACGCTGTTATCTCTTAGCCGCAACAGGAATAATTGTGGTTAAAATATTGCCTGTTTTTTTATCATTTCATTATTTTTATAGTTTTTGTTTTATTTGTTTTCAATCTAATTAACTGTATAGTAAAAATAGCTAATAAAATAAAGATTTCAAAAAGCTTAAAATTCTTTTGTTGTTGTTCATTTCAAAAGTATCACTGTTGTGTTCTTCCTTGCTAAATAACGCGTAATTATAAATTTATATTATTATACTATAGTGAACAATAAACAGTTTGAAGACCTATAAGTTAATAACTGATTGACGATTGAACACAAACATACACTTTAGTGACGCCATTGTATTTCATTTATTTTCACTTTAGCGCAGTAAATGGCAAAATAAATATAAATTAAAATACTGGAACGGTACACCGGTGGTGTTACCAATTTTTATTAAATTGTATAATTGAACAATATTGGTAATATTTTATTTTAGGATAAACCCGCAGTAGAAATACATAGAAATATTCTATATTTGTAAATGTAGGTATCATTTTACAATAGGTTTTATAATAAATAATGTTCGCTACATTTTACCAAAAAGGTATACAAATCATGTTTAGCTAAACATACAATGGGACAACTAATATTGATTGTCTTTTCATTGCAGGTTCTATGTATACAAGCTGCCCCGTGAGAAGAATCACTTGAACCCTTTAATTAGAAAGGGGGTTGCGTATATGCACTTAACCCCTGCTAAGCTAAGGGGGGGATGGATCATGTCAGATATAGCCATTAGCGACCCCAGGTCCATGGTTGGAAGGACCTTAGCGCCGCTGTACCAAGTAAATAATTTAGTTGTTGATAGCCAAATGAATGTGAAGATTTGGGATTTTATATTAGGTCAATTGAAGATGTTCATTTAATTAGTTACAAGACTAAATCACAAAAGTTAGTTAAGAACCTCGTGGATATAATATCATCCTATACTATGTTGGAACTTCTCCACATTTCGTTGGAATAATACCCACAGGAACTTGACGTATTTTCACTTTAAAAAAATACTTTGATCCAAACTTCTGTTTAGTAAGAGAAGTTTACCGCCGTTTTTTATTAATTTTGCTCTAAACTTAGGGTATGTAAAGATGTATTTATTCAATCCTTCATCATAAAGATTTCCTGAATATTTTTTTAAGCATGAATATGGTATTTTCAGGATAAGAACATAGTTTCTGTCCTCTACAACGATCAACCGCCTGCGGGAGAGCATCAGCCGGACATCCTGCAGTCTGTTGCAGACATGTACTCCAAAAGTAAAAGAGGTATAATTAAATGTTTAATAGCAAAAAAATAGTATATTAAAATCAGCATGTAGTCCGCACGACGTTAGGCAGTTACCCAGTAGCGTACCGTGCCTTGGCGGGGCCCCGTATAAAAAAATATTTGGGGTCCTTTTGAAGGTTAAAGATTTCTCACAAAAGAAAAAAAGACGTTTACAAAAAAATAAAAGAAATATTTGTTCATCAAGATTATAATATCTATCACTTTTACCATATTTTTTACAAACAATTCAAATTAAATATACACTCCTTTCTATTTTTCGGCAAACTGATTTATTAAATCATTTATATGATGATAACTTTAGTTTTTCTAAAGTTTCTGCCTCTATTACAATACTAAGAGGTCTGACAGGCGTTCATGTCCCATCGAAGTTCTTGGGTAATTTTTTACTTTCTTACTTACGCACTTTGGGGACCTTCGTAGGCCGGGGGCCCCGTATAATTGATACGGCAGATACGGCGATAGCTTCGCCCCTGCAGTAACCATAGGCAAGTATATAGATAATACCAACCACAGCATGATAAGTACCTACATAGATACATAATAATGATGTTATTAATTTATCATTAGGTACTGTTTGTGGTTTTAGTTCCCATATGAAATAAATGGGTGACCTATTCTGTTTGTGTTTAGACGTTGGTCTCCCATAGATAGATGTCATTGATTGTTTATGTAACAGAACCATAATATTTGCATAAGAATTTAGCGCAATGCTATATTAGGATAGCCAAGATGAACTCTGGGCTCTATTTTTTTAATAACATCTTTGGATTTTGTTATGCTCGTAATATTAATGATATGTTTGATAGTGTGCATTGCCTAACATATACAAGTGTTTACTTACTTATGAAAAACCTGCACATAATGACTAAGGCTGTTAAGGGCCAGTAAAACCAATAATAAAGTTTTTTAAATTACTAAAACACCCGCGCAATTTTACCCGCGTAAAACGTTAAATTCTACTCAGCGCCCGCAAGTGAAAAATATGCACAACGCCATCTCCTGTTTTTTTTCGTAAACTGACTTCTAACTTAAACTTCTAAATTCACCTTCTTGTGTATACAATTTTGTAAAACCTCGGTACAGAAATTAATTGTTTGTGTTTGTTTTTAAACTTTTTATTGTACCATAAAACAATGCATAACACACAATACAATAAAGGCGAGCTTAACTCAAATTTGAGTTCTCATCCAGCAAACCTTAGTAATTATATTAATTTATTTTTATTCAAATGAAATAGGTATTAATTATTCAAATTGATTTATACGAAATTCCGTGCTTAGGCTTATCGGGCACTGGTAAAATTGGCTCAATGTAGACACGATTTTTGCCTGCTCACGTTATATGAAATGATTTCTCCACAGGTCAAATGAAGCAGGCAGGGGTAAAGAAATACAAGAAGTTCAAGCTAGGGGACAAGTACTACGACGACTACGATTTGGCTGAGATGTGTAAGATGCACTCCAAGTTTATGAAGAACAGAGTGGAGAGCGGGCACACTAAGGGCGTTATCTTGGGAGACAAGTTCACTTCGCTGTGGCTGGTCCATTCCGTGCCTCGGTTCCCGCCGGTACCTGAATGTAAGTTGAGAGTTCTTTCTAATTATCACTCACTTACTTTTGAACCAAATTATGTCGATGAAAACAGAAATGGAGATTGTAGAATGTCGACACCAACTACACTGTCTATACCGACTTCAAAAAGGTTTTGTCAGTATTTCATTTTAGGTCGTTTTATCGACATTAGGTTCCGCAGCCAGGAGAGTGCTTATAAGGGTTCAAACCGCGCCTCAAAAATCTTGCAAATGTTTCTACATTTTGTAAAAATTCCAACTTATTTTCTTTCAAAAAATATTCGCCTTATCCCTCGCCGCCTACTGAATTTATATGCTCTTTTAATTCACTTACACCTTTAATACAATCTGCCCATATTTTCTACGGTCTAACTAATTTCTACTTTAATTGGTACATGGATTGATTTTAATCTGATTCTAAACAGTTGTATTAAAATAAATCTAAGCCCAGGTTATTCCAATCATTGTAATTACCATGATTTAGTTTTACTTATAATTTTTTTTTATGTCATTTGTTTGTAATATTTTGACGTGTTCAAGTTCAAATGTTCCTTGGGCCTATGAAAATAAATGATTTGAATTTGAATTTGAAATTATTATATTTATATTTTCAGTCATGTCAGGCGGCGTGAACATCTCTGGCTACGACTACCCAATAACCGGCATGAAATACGGCCAATCGTTCCTTTGCGTGTCAGTGCAGACCTCTACGTTGAACCAGATAGCCACGCAGTTAAAGTACAATGAACCTCTGATAGTGTACCACCATGTGCCCCAAGAGTTTGAGAGTGAGCTGCCGAATTTGGTGGATGTTATTCGGAATAAGACAATTGATACTTCACCTTGGTAAGTTTAGTTTTGGTATCATAATGATAAGACTATAGTTCATTTTTTAATATCGCATACTAATTTGACAGCAAGAACAATAGATTAATGACAGCTGGCATTGTTCTTGCTGCCAAATTAGCCTCTAGGATTGAAAAAATAACTATAGTACTTAAAATCAAAAATATTGAAATATAGTGTTAAAAATTACGATTATAAAATAGACTGTCTTGGCCCCGGTTCAGCAAAAATGTACGTATTGTGCCCGATAGATAGTGATAGGCCTATTCCCTATCATGATATGGTAGCTAAAAACACACTCAGCAGTTAGTACAGCTGGGTAGGCAGGTACAAACCTCTCAAATCCAGAAATACAATGAACCTCTGATAGTGTATCACCATGTGCCCCAGGAGTTTGAGAGTGAGCTACCGAATCTGGTGGATGTGATTCGGAATAAGACAATTGATACTTCACCTTGGTAAGTTGAGTTTTGGTATCTTAATGATAAGTTAGTACTTTAAGGGCCAGTGTCTGTGGTTCTGTATAGTACCGAATTTTTAAGTGATACAAGTTACACTTGAAAAATTAACACAGCTGTCACTTTCATTTGTGTGTGTTTAATGCTTATCCTGCCAATAAAGTATATCTAACACTAGTGAAATTGCGGCTCAATTAAAGTTGAGAAAAAATATTACTATCATAAAATAGACCGTTTCGTTGGTCAGGCTGTTTTGTTGGTCAGCGTATGTGAGCTCTCTTTTCATCTCATCAACAATTTTTATGTTTTTTATTTTTATTTTTGGCCTATGACCTAAATAGCAATCTGAAACCTTACTAATCTTTGCCTATATTTTGTGGAGAGGTAATAGAAAATACTGCGTTTCAGATGTTCGTTAACAAAAGCTTTAAGACCTTCGACCGCTCAATATCACATAAACAATAAAGATAGTCAATAAAATTGGTCATCGATTACTCATAATAATATAACAGGCCTCATGAGTAATCATAACAATTATGTTTCAAAATATCTATTACTGCGAAAAAAGAATATGGAGTAAGTCTTTAACAATAAAAAATACTGATGTTAGGAATTTCTATCATTTTGGTCAGTTTTATCAGTTCCTCATAAAGTTTCAGATATTATATTGGCAGAAGTGGCAGTTAACTCTATAAACTATACGAACAAATTTGAAATTTCAACCACCATATAATAACGAATTGGCTACCGGGAACTAGTGCGGCTGACTTTTTAAAATTAGTGTTAGTAAACAGTATCAAATTATATGACTGAAGTAATGTTTGAAATCAAATGTTTACAAAATAACTGCAATAAAACCTAACATAGTTGTTGTGACATTTTATCACTATTCATACAGGATATTGGTTTCCTATGAATGAAAGTGGGAAAATTATTAGTTCGTATCGTACTTATCTGCATTTCATTGATGAAACCATAATTATGATAAATTATGTATTATATTGTGTGCCCAGATGGTTATTTACCTTTTTGCTAATTATTTAGCACAGTTCAGTACTTCCCGTAACCTGCGCAATTATTTTTGTCGTCACCACGTCCGTCCGTCTTTTGTGAGGATTGAGTTAGGGTCAAAACGAATAAACGCGTTGCGGCGTCTAAAGCAAAAATCGGCAGTCTCGATTTTTGCACCCTATCGATGGAGTGAATTTTAACAATACATAACGCGTTTATACGTTCAAAAGAGTGAGTCAGAGCTTTATAACACCCACATTATACAAATCTTTAGGTCCCATATCTTCTTTGCGTGTCAATGGGAAAACACATGGAAATGCATGATATTTCAATTTTGTTTGACCAAAACTTTGCCACAAGAACTTCATTATCGGTGGCGCTCCACAGGTCGTCTATGGTACAGGTGGTTGGACATAAGGGGCATGTAAGAAGGTGAGCCATCGTTTGGGGACTGGAACCGTCCAGGTCCCATATGATAAAGGGGTATATCTGTATGTCATATATTATATCGAAAACAACTCCAAACGCCGAGTTGTTACAAAAAAAGTACTGCCAGAAAAGACCACATAAATATCACTTGCCCGACCCGCGAATTCAACCTGCTACCTCACCGTGAGGAGTCGCAAACACAACAAGGAGGCAACAGTGTACAGTCACTACCTTGCTAAAACAATCCTTTCTCCATTTCAGGTACCACATCGAAAGCTTCGAGACGCTGGTGGGTCGCAAGTTCCTCTCGTTTGCGAAGAGCGCCATGTTCAACGATGACTTGTACAGTGGGCTCGTGGCTGAAGTATTGCAGTCTGATCTGCTGGTGGAGTCCTGGACGAATGGCCCCGGGACCCTGGATTCAGAGTGCACCAGGAATTTCCAGTGAGTATTTGGTGTATCTAAAATCAAGGGATGGGAAATTTCGCGATGTACTTAAGTACGAACACGTATTGGCTGAAGCGGACCATGAGGTAACCAGCTCTTTATGGTGAAAATTAAAACTGCAATATTATGTGGCGAAGCATATCGTGGGACTGCGAAGTCAAACTCGCGATCAAACCCACGGCACACACCTCTGTCAATAAATCGTTAAGATTCATCTTTTCGAAGATATGTGTGTATTTGTCATATAAATTGTCGCTTGCTAACGGTAAGAGCAAAAATTGTGAGGAAACCTGCATGCCTGAGTGTGCCTAAAAAGTGCTAAAGGGTGTGTGAAGTCTACCAATCCGCACTTAGCCAGCGTGGTGGACTAGTGCAGCAGTGGGACATGTATTAGATACAGGGCTGCTTTTATTATTATATATGGTGGATTATTTTATTATTCATATACTTATTATCTTACCTGGACGTTCTCATAAACGCTTGACTAATATTTGTGTTATTTTTTGACTGTGTATTTATTATGTTATATTATTGTCTCACTTAATTGTTTACTAAAATAACAGCAGTCGGTAAATTAGGCAGGCGCACTAGGCACTGCTGTCAAAATGTAGATCAGAAAAAATATTGTTGGTAAAACTGGTTTTATTATTGAAAATACGCGTTACTCACGTTATTTTAGCCGGGATATGCCGACTAGTTTCGAATCTATTAAGTAGATTCATCAATTGGGTGATTAACCGCGTTTCGTTGCCGTCGCGCGACGTCTAGCGACGGCGACGAAACTAAATAGATTCGAAACTATTCGGCATATCCCGGCTAAAACGTGCGTAACCCGTATTCTCAATGTCGTCACCTCACGTCTGTTTAAATGAAACTGGTTTTTTGACAATAACTGTATTACGAATCAAGCATTTTATTTATCCTATAACTCTTTTCCTTCCAGAGTTCGAAACATCGAGCGTCTGAAGTTCCCGATCGCGAAGATGTCGTTCACTTCTCACAACGACCACTCCAAGTGGGCGGTGGCCGTCGCTCACAAGATGCACAACAGTCAAGATACGAAGGTCGCTGACTACTGGGTCTGCGTTGGAGATATTAATCGAGCGGTATGTTTTTTTCACAGTTTATCACTTCTCTGCTTGTGCAAAATGTGCACGTTCAGAATTATGATTTATTTAATGTATATGTAATATGTCCGTGTATATTGGATAAGCATATTGCCATCCAATGGGGCCTATTTCGGCATTCGTGCTTCTATTTAGAAATTTCAATTTTTTTTTGGATAAAATTTCAAATATAATAATCCATATAACACAATATAGCTATATAACACAATATAGACAAAAGAAACATTTAACTAGAAAACTATATATAGTTTTCATATTCAGTTCAAGCGCCCCTTGAGGCCCATGGAAATAAATGATTTGATTTGATTTGATATGCAAAGTCAACAGTCGTATAGTTTTGAGACTAAACATGGTCATTTTCTTAAGAAATATATTTCGCGGGGTATCTTTTGTTATTTCGATTATTTAGATTGCAAGTTCCTGAAATATCTATCCGCTAGAATATTCTAATCACCTAGACTGATGACGTAGTCATACTTTGTTTTATAATACCTATATGTAAAAAGCCAGTGGACAGCGCCTTAGAAATGGATGATCAATGGCCGTAGACGAAAGGTATATCAAAATTAATTATAATAAAAATGTTTTTATTCATCTCCAAAAATTATAACATGTTTTATTCAGTATACAGTTGACAAGAAGAATGACAATAAAATTCGTAATTTGTGGGAAAACTGAAGTCGTAACTACATTGTACTATAGATCTCCATAATATTACTTAATTTGTCAACGTCGTGTGAGGAGCGTAATGTGTGTTGTGTGAATGAGTTAACGTGGATAGGTTTGTGTTGTGTGCGTGTGTGTGTCTACAATCTTTACAAAATATTTATTTACAGCGAGCTATATCGATAAAAACTAGCCTGTAATGTAAATGCCAGACATCAAGCTTACTATTGTATGCAAATTTTCATCGAAATCTAGTTATTGCGCGAAAGAGTAACACACATCCACACACAAAAAACAAACACCACACAGAAACACATACACACACAAATACACGCGCGCGCACAAGCTTTTTAAATATAAGCATTTTAAATATAAGTATGAATTATTGTTTCAGTTACCACAAGAGTCTCGCGGCGGCGGTACAGTGTGCACCTCAGGTCCCATTCTGTGGGGGAACTTCGCCCATCTCATTGAATCTGTGCAGACGTGTAATTAACACTAAAAAGTAATAAGTTGTAATACCATTGTTTGTTGCCATTCCATTTTCAACCGTAACGCTATCTTTATAACATAGTTTTCGATTTAAACTTAACTTCTCTGTAAAAACTCTAATGAATGGAATAAATAACACACGTTGGTTCCGTATATTTGTATTATATTATGTTACCTCTTTACGATTAAAGATTATTTTAGGTTTAAAGATTCGCTGTAATGTAATTTTGTTATAAAAACAATGTATCATAAATAAAAACAATAACTGATTAACATTTTCAGCATTTAAGTAGAATTTCATATCCCATTGGATACATTAAATTTCGTATCTATCATTAGTCATTGTGTCACCTTTCTAACAAATTCAAAACCAAATGCTTGATAAGATTTGGTAAGTTAAATAAGTAGAGGATGGTATTAGAACGTACTTAATTATATGATAGGGTTATAATTATTGTATTATAACATTACCGACTAATCGGCCAAGCCGATTAATATGCATATAAGACCGTATTATTTCGTGTTGTTGGTCGCACCACGACATGCAGTATAATTCATCGCGGCACAAGCTATTTAGCACTTCTTATACTTTATTATTGACATTTATAGCAAAGCCGACTACTCGGACATCTCTAATAATTTATGTAATTCGGTTATTCTATTAATGTTAGTATTTTTAATAAATAGGTAAAATTGACATTATAGTTTTAGTACAAAAGTGTGAGTGATTGTAGCCTGTGATTATAATAGTAAAATAATGTTTATTATTAACATTGACTCAAAAGATTATGGCTAAATGTGCGCTCAAAAGTATTCGTGCCAAAAATATCATAATTTATTGTATAATTTTCATAATATTTAGTAGTTTTAGTTGTGTCTTAGTATTAATATGTCAACGTTAATTGGTACATGGATGAAGAAGTCTTTTTGTATTAATAACATCATTGTTTTTTTCAATAAAACACTATTTTATAAATAATTTAGCATTTTATTTGCCAAATATTCCTTTACCCGTATTATAGAATAGCTAAGATAACTCTGTACTGTTCTCATCCACTCTAAAATTAATTCTGTCTGCCTGAAGCCGTGACTCCTGCGACCCAAACATGTTGCAAAACGAACGATATTTGAACGATAACATTCAATTCTAATGGAAGTGAGCTGAAATCAAGCGTTTTGATTGGCTGTTAAGATTTTTTGTTCTAGTGCTTCGGTCGCGGGATACCCAAGGCGGCACAAATTTACATTGCCTATTACTGAAAATATAAATCAATGCTATTGCTTGCGAACGGTAAAAATAGAGTCCAAGCATCTGTTTATTTATACAATAATATGCTAATGTGAAATTTCACCGGCTGAAATCAAAGCTGAACAAACTTTTTGATCGTTCTGTTTTATTCTGTTTTATTCAATCATTGAGTGACAGAGAGATAAAAAACCGGGTTCAGCGTTGAGCGCGGTTAATTATGTTGTGTGAAATTGGGGTAATTCGGTCGAGTTTTTACTTTGCTATCTTTTGAAGTTGTTATTTGTAATAGTTCTTATAATAGTGTATAGTGGGTAAGAATTAGTTTTTGGGCAGATTAATGATGAAGAAACTTTTTGGAGTTTCTCTTTCCTCTTTCTCTCTGCAACGCGCCTCAGAAGAACGAATCATATTCTGAGGCAACGCGCACTGAATGACACTTAAGTTTTTGGCATACGTCAAATTTTTGTCCGCGAATTTTTATTTTGTTTATTATTTTTTATTTTAAGTCGTTTCATAACTTTGTTAGAGTTATTAGATGAGCATGGCAATTTTAGGTGGTCGCCTGAAAATCATTAGTTGTATTTAGACTTAATTTATAGACCCCTCCGCGCGTTCCAGTAGTATGTCGTACATTTTTGCAACATTTTTTTTAATAGTCTTTGTTCAAGGCAATTGTAATAGTTATAAAGGAGAAACCAAGAGCCTACATTGCCGAAACAACCAGAATGAACCTGTTGACTGGTAATTACAAAATGTAGCGAGCGAACGTGTATTCCGCCTGATGGTGGTAACTGCAGCCCATGGACATCAACAATCCGCAAGAGTAGATTGTTGTTACGTCGCTTCATCTGAGGACTACGGTGTGCCAGTAATTTTAAGGCCTGATGTCACCAAACCAGAACAGCTGTGCAAGCACTTCTAATTAGCGGCAGGTTAAAGGTGAGACGATGGAGCTGCCGCCCTCGAGCTCATTCACAAGAGCTTTACCAACATATCTGCAACCTTTTGTTCATATTTGAGGACTGAAGTTACCATCTTCCCAATAGACACTGACTACATAAGTACTACCCGTTCGTGAAAACTTAAATATTGCGCTCGCAGCCTGCTTCGATGTTGAACAGCGCTCGATCCTTCACTTGCCGCATACGGTTATTAATCACTTAATCATTCAGGAAAATAATTCAATATTTAATTAGACTCGATCTGTAATCACAAAATAATATGAGGGGTAGATAATATAATTGTTTTTATATAATTATCGTAACTGGAACGAAACAACGATGAATCAAATTTCAGGTGGTACGTTTACAAGCCGCCAGCCTCCACTGGTCCATACTTCGAAGGGGGAATGAATTTTTCATTCGTCACCTCAGGTGCTGTAGGACGATGGCGAGCTTCACGCACTCTCATCAATTCTAATTCGATGCTAGAACTTACCTTGGTTCCTGTTTATAAGTTAAGTTATATTTATACTTCTTCTTGCAAAATCATAGATCTGAAGAGTAAAATTGCTCTGGTAGCTGGTGCCTGCTGCTTCGTTCATATGAAATAGTAATTAAAATAGATTATTTACACATAAAATATAAAATAATATAAATATAAATATCTCACAACTTACACACAACGCCATTTAGTCCCAAACTAAGCAGAGCTTGTATTATGGGTACTAGAATAACTGATACTAATACATTATATACTTTTCTTTTGTAAATACATACTTATTATACATAGAAACACCCAGACTAAGACAAACCCCCATGTTCATGCTCACAAAGATTGTCTTAAGCGGGAATCGAACCGAATAATCACGCCTACATTACCAAGAAAGGTATGGCAGAGGTGTGTTACATCCTCATTTCATCAGTTATGTTTAGGCAGATCCCATGTGATTGGGGTGAGCCTATCGCCATCCACCGGGCACAATGCCAACTCCGTGCTGCTATCCAGAATTTCTCTACGAAAAATCCCAAATGACACTTGGCCGACCCGGGTATTGAACCCAAAACCTTGTGGTGAGAGATTGCATACGCTAACCACAGATACTCGTTTCTCTAGTTACTAGTTAGTAGATAGAGATAGAGTCTGACCGGTTAATGACGATAAGCTCACCGGCTCATTGCATGGGACCTAAACATGATATACGTGTGTATATACTGTACGTCCGGCGCACCCTGGGCAATTGGGGTGCATGAAAGGAGCCTCCCCGAGTGACGTACACAACGATTCCGTACGTCCGGCGCACCCTGGGCAATTCGCGAGTTCTTTAGAACGAATTGGCTAATCCTTTCACCACGATGGCAAGTCAAATAAAGTTTGACTCAGCCATCGATACGACTAAGAAGAAGAATGATAATGTGAAATCTAGTGAATGGCACACCTCGTGATGTGTATAAACCTGATTGTATTATCTGATTTTATTCAGGCCCTGAGACAGCTAAGACGAAAGAAAAAAAATAAAGAACGAAAGCAAACTCAAAACGATTTAGCTATCGTGTCTTACGGAGAGCCAGTATCTGAAGAGATCCTGGACGAAGTTATCTATAGTGAGAAGTCTACCGCATATGGAATTATGTTTGCCAATAGTAGGGGCGGGGTTTGGATCGGTCACACTGTCTCAGGATTTCCTGATCTAGACGGTTAGTAAAATGGCTATAACATATATTATTTATATTTCTAAAAAATGCTGATTATGAAATTACCGATAAATAGGAAATAATAGTAAAACTAAAAATAGCAAAGATCGAGACAATAAAATGGTCCCGTTTCATTAACCGAATGGTTTGCAAGATCAGGATATCAGTGTTCTAAGTACATACAATGTATAATTTTTTTTAGGCGATCGTGCGGCGATCCCTATAGCAGAGTACCCATTTGGTCACATGCTGATGTGTCTGACTTTCGACTTGGACACTTTAAATGAGCTCGCTAATGTTGTAAGATATGCTAGACCCTACATCCTAAAGTTGATTATACCAGATAATCTGAAAACTGCATTAAGGAACTGGTTGCACATGGCGAAGCACACTGAATTGGAAGAAGAAATTGAGTAAGTGAGAAAGCCTTTCATGGAAACTTATAGCTTCATTGTTCTTCATTAGAGCTGGTTCATGCTTATCAATTGTCATCTAAGTGCTCTGTAGGTCATAGAATAATCTTTGTTAGAAATGGATATTAGCCTTGCTGTGCTGTTAAGGAGCCGAATAGATCAGATCGAATTGAAAAAACCCAAATAATTAACATACCATTAGGATTGTTCCTCGCAGACTATACCGGTCGCATTTAAATTAGTTCCTTGAAACATCGTATTTTCGTCAGTGGGTATACTGTGGGTATACCAAAATCACAAATCCTGTCCATAATGTCTTTCGCCATCTTATTTCTAGTGTTACTATGTCTCAATTCAAGTTTATTTGCAGAACAGATGCATACATATGGGAATTCATGACACGAGATAAAACGCTTCGCGGTATAATGGTGGCCCGCACTCCGGAAGACGAAACATGTCTTTTCAAGAGATTCGCCATGTTGCGTGGCATTACGCTTGATATCTACAGCAGTGCGTATTATAAGGAACCAAGAACATGCAAAGAATTTTACAGGTTCTTATTTATTTTATCTTTAAACGGGGCCAGATATACCTTAGGACTTCTTGGTTTAGTTACAGGGTACAATTAAAGTCCAAGCGGGTGGGCGATTTGCCTCCCACAAGTGTCATTATCATGCGACTTTCTGACCAAAAGGATGACGAAAAGACAAAATTTTCCACATCCTTTTGGTCACCTGTTAAACGCCCGGCCGCTTGCACTGGGATTGTACCCTTTAAGAGCCCAAAGCTTTACATGAATGCAATTTCTTCTTACCAAGTGCTGTTAGCCCATAGAAAAAGAAAACAATGTGCAGAGATAGGGTTCTATTATTGCGTTGCATCACGTGGTTTCGACTGTCAGATATCACTTCGTGGAAAATTATGAGCATACCGAGGTTTAGCTAACAGCTTCAACTTCAAAATATACTATACAGTATACCTGTCATAACAGCCAAACTTCTATCTTTCTCGCTGTGTAAGTATACATGGCTTCCTATGCCTACTAGGTCTCTCAAATAACCGTCAAAAAATTATCCACCTCCACAAAAATCTGCAACATATTATGAAAATTACAGTTATTTTCTTCCATTATTATCATTGCAGTTTACGCTACATCGATTCAGTATCGTTGAAATTTACCGACGACCAAACTGAGCCAGCTTATTACATCAACAAAGACAATGACAAGACGAGTTTCGCCGTCAACACTGGCGCTCTTTGGCAGAGATTTGGTGTTCTGAAGCTGGACCATTGGACGTGCGTCGGTAATATGGATCGCCAACGATCGGTCTACGCGAAAGGCGGAATGATCACTTGCGTCAACCATTATTATATTTGGTTAACCTTTGACAGTTTTAAATTTATACCGCCAGCGGCTTGTCCATTGATGCGTGGTATTGATTATATAAAGTTTGAAAGATAAATGGTGAGAGAGAGATTTCGAGTCCGGCAGCATACGAATCCATAGCTGAATTGGCAAATTTGAATTTTCAACTTTAATGTTTTATAAAATAAATGGTGAGCTTACTTTTATTGTTTCATTTATTAACATAGTCTGGTAGGGGCAAGATCTTTAAAGACCCGAGATCCATGTATATAATATATCAATGTTAAAGACTATGATACGCAATGCAAGTCTTTTTATTTGCATCATGTATAAGTTAACTGGCTTCCGCTCGTAATAAAAAGTAAACTATATAAATCTCCAGGTCTTCAACTATCTCCATACTAAATGTCATCAAAATTGGGTCAGTCGCTTAGGCGTAAAAGCGTTACAGACATGACAGAGTTTCTTTCGGATGTGTGATATTATAGAATAGTTTATAGAAATATTTAAATATTTTGATCAAAACATAAATTAAGAACTTTAGTAATAGTACGAGAGCCCACGACCAAACCCATGTCTCATAGCAATACGGCAAAAACCCTATAAAATCGTTAGATTGTATGGTTCTGTACCCGACTAGGTGTGTAGTAACGGTCGAAAGTGTAGCAACTGCGTGGGAGGCCATTTCTGCTGTGTCAAAAAAAAAAGACAGTCGGTATTATAGCAATACGTCTGATAGTGAAAATGTACATAGATTTTATAATTTTATTAGGAAAAGGTTTGTTTTCAGACATTTTGCGCGTAGCATATAGCCTGAGCGCATTTTTGAAAATGTCAACAAATTTAGCCGACATGTATCATAGCAATACGGATAATTTTTTTTTTCAACTTTTCGTATTGCTGCCATGATTACCAAAAACCTGTTTTCAGACACTTTAAGTGTAGCATATACTCCCAAAAACGAAAATAACGTTTCGGAGTCGCCTGGCCGACGCCTCTGTTAAATGTTTTTTTAATCTCCTTTGTCTATTATATGTACTTTGACAGATGACAGATGTCATTACTTATTTCTTTTGTAAAAGTTACTCAAGTGTGCTTTAAATAAAACCAAAACTATCAAATCAATCAGTATTTAATTTCAACAGCCTCAGCGCTTGTTACGCTCCTGCCCCCTCTTACTATTATACAGCTCACTCGCCAGCTGCTCCAAACGTTGGAACGACGCTCACATAGTTGTAGTAGTAGTTAGTAGTTTTTTTTCAACTTCATCCCAGTTTCCTTTTTTGCGATTTATTTCAGTCCTTCAACTTCAATGTTACGGTTTCGGGTAAATTCTTTGTTAATTATCATCTAATAAATTCAGGGTCGCTACGTATTCATTGGTTTGTAACAGAAAATTCAAGATGCCTCAATACGATTATTAAATTATATCTGAGTATCGAAAAGTTGTCTGATAGAGAAGGTGCTACACTTAATTTGTCTGATATAAATTTTTTGCACATGTGGACAACTTATTTTATCATGTCCAACAATTTTCAGACATATTGCTATGATACCGATCGGTAAAATTTGTTAACATTTTCAAAACGGTCTCAAAATTTAATACGTTCACATTTTCGTCTGAAAATTGTTTTGTTCGCATCAAATAACCAAAATTTACTAATAAAAAAGATTTTCAGACGTATTGCTATGAGACATTTTTTTTGTCTCATTTTTAATTTTTTTAAGTGATTTTACGGGTTTGCGCTACACCACTAACGTCTGAAAAATATGTTTCCGGTATCTCAGAACTATCATTCAACTACAGTCTGCAAATCAGACATATTGCTATGATGCAGTTCGGTAAAATTCTTTGACAATTTTGAAAATTCGGTCAGATCAAACGCTACGCGGAAAATGTCTGATATTGGTATTTTCGAGTTCAGAATAATCGTATCTATCGATTTGATGCGGTTTTGGCCGTATTGCTATGAGACAAAAATTTTGGTCGTGGGCTCTCGTACTATAAGCGTGCTGGTATTTCTAAGGATTTAAAGCCGCGTACAAAACCTAGTAAAAATATTTTATAATCACTATAAAAATCCAATTTAGTCTAGTTCAATAAAATGACTCATTTCGCAATACTGTTCTACAGATTACGGTGGAGTTATGTATTTATATGTACTCTACATTGTTCTAGTATTTGTTCAAGTGAATTCGAAAAGCAATAAGAGACTTATATCAGAATTGGATTTGATAAATATACATTGCAGAGACAATCACGATGCTCCAGTCGATTGGTAATGTAATAAGATATTACTATTAACCATTTATTTATTCTTCAAGCTAGAGCATAGGTTTATTAGCTCATATAGAATAGTGAAATAGCTCATGGGTCAATTTCAACAAGTGGTGTTTTTTGTACCTTATCGGTGAACTTTTTTATTTATAGCTTTTTTGGATATTTTTTAGATTTATTGTAATCTATATGATACTAAATGTCCCCAATTTTACGCACATGATCGTATCATTTAAGACTGAAGAGAAATTTGAGTTTGAATTTGGGTTGTCACCGATACGATAAGCTGACCACCGATTAGTTTTCTGTACACCGATATGAAATGCTTGAGCACCGAAAAGGTGTGCTTATCCACCGATATGGTAAATCTGACCACCTTTGCACCATTGTTTCGTCAATAACTTTGTTATATTCCAGTTACATCAGAGTTTTATACCTTATTTTATGAAAATTTTTATGTTTTTAGGGTTCCTTACCCTAAGGAAATGGAACCCTTTTACGGAGACTTCGCTGTCCGTCCGTCCGTCCGAACGTCCGTCTGTCTCCAGGATGTATCTCAAGAACCGTGATAGCGAGGACGTTGAAATTTTTACAGATGATGTATAATTATTGCCGCTATAACAACAAATACTTAAAGCTAAATAAAATAAATATTTAAGATCGAGAGTACCGAACACAATGTGTCAAAAGTTCAATTGTGCGATGCTTTTACCATCGATGCTTTATAGATGCAATAGTATATCGGTCTTCAAAATTTACTGTTTGTCCCTAATTTGATTATAAAATGTCTTTTTTTTTAATACTATGTTTAATGTAGACAATATTTTGCATCTATTTTAAATTTGCGTATATTTTTGCGACAGGCGTTCTGGCTATGAAAATTACGCAATCTACTTTAACTATGCCCACACCACGATCGGTCTAGAAAATTTGAATTTTTCTGGGTACAAACAAACAAAGGTATTTAACATCGTACAATTTCACTATCGACACAGTGCGTTCGGTATTGTAAAAATCGCAACTTTCGAAAACTCATATTTTCTATACCTAACGAAATTACTGATATCAATAAAATGTTTTAGAAGCAAAATAAATGACACAGGGTCCACCGATGTGATGAACCGACCCACCGACTCGATAAAATGATCCACCGATACGATTAAGAAATCCACCGATGTTTTAAAACTGTTAATACACAAAAAAATAATACACTGAGCAGATAAATTATACACCGATAATGTTTTTTCACCGATCAGGTGGAAAATTGTCGTATCGGTGGGTAAAATGACCACCGATTCCACCGATAACGGTACAGCGACGAGATAAATTGCACACTTTTTTTAAAATTTCTAATGAACTATAATAACTAGGACAAATTGAACTACAGCCAATAAAGCTAATTCAGTTACTTTCTCTGTATGGATCAAACAAATATAAAATAACAACATATTACAATATAAAAAATCATTCTCCGATAAGATAAAATATTTGTCGCCTAGCAATTTTCATGGTGTACTTACGTTTTTTGCGGGCAAATGCAGCGATGTAGAAAGCGTCCGTCTTCACTGCGCATTAGGGCAGTACTAACATGAAATAATAATCAGGGAGGGGACACTGTCGGACTTGCCTATGTAAAGTTATGTCTAAATTACTTTTTGGCACCGAAAAGCCAAGAATTTCTGGGACAAGTACGTTTGTGCCTCTCATTAATAAATATGGTTAGTTAAATAATAGAATATGCTATTTATCAATGATGAAACTAATATCCTACGAAATAGGGTAGGTTGTAACCTTAATTTACTAATATTCATTAACTTATAAGCCATTTTGTTTGTAAAAAAAGTACTGGGACAGCACCGACAAGCGAAAATTTGGACTTTAGGATTTTTTTTCTACCCTTAAATTTCATCCTAGCCCATTAATATTTTTGCCCCCACCCTATATTTACCTATATAATACTATAAAAATCAATTAAATACAATATTCTTCTTTTCAAATACGAATTTCAACGAGGACAGAAAAAAAAGTCGTTTGGGAAATCGACCCTCATATAGAATAGTGAAATATAGGATATCTGATCAAAATAAAGGTAAACATAAACCGAATGCAAGATTTTTTTACATATACTATTAATCTAACTCATTTTATGATCATTCATAGTTTCATAGGCTAGTCCATTTTTGAAGTACGAAATTATTAGAAATATATAATATTTATAATATTGGTTGACAACTAAAGGTGGTATATTTACAAGCCGCCGGCATCCACTGGCCCGTACTTGGAATCTGGCGGCAACTTTACATTCATCACATCAAGAACATCAGGACGACTGCAGCCCTCGCGACATTTCATCAATTCTAATTCGATGATACAGTTTACTCTAGCTCCTCTGTATACGGTGAGATATGAAATGTCTATATAATCATTATGAAACTATAATAAAATTAATTGTATACTTACTTGCGTGTAACTGCCCTGTTGCTCTAGTCAGGTCTAGAGGCTATAGTGTATGCGGCCTATGTTGCCTACATAACAGCGTTCATATAACATTAGGGCTACATTACCCAGAAGGGTGTGGTGAAGGTTTTTAATACACTTCACCTGTTATGATTACGTCTCACGTGGTAAGGGGTGTGCCTATCGCCATCCACCGGCACAATTTCAACTCATTGTTTTGCTATTGAGAATTTTCCGAAGGAAATATTCCTAGTAACACTTGTCCGATTCGGAAATCGAACCCGAGAACTCCGGTGAGACGTCGCATGCGATAACTTCTAGACTAACGAGGCAGTTGGTCTAGTGGTTGTTTTGCGAACAAATATTATTTATATATATCTATACGCAGAAAATCTCTAGAGACCATCTAGCTGTAATGTCATATGGAGAACCAACAGCAGAAGTAAGCTCTGATTATATTCTACAAAGGAAAATATCTACAGCGTATGGAATCATGTTTGCGAACAGTATGGGCGGTGTATGGATCGGTCATTCTGTACCCGGCTTTCCAGATTTAAGCAGTAAGTATATCATGTTATTTTAATAAAATAGTATTATACTTCACTACAGCGCTAGACTCGATGCAGTCCAGATAGTTCGCCGGCAATTCCAAAAAATGAATATATTATTATATGTCCTAATAGTATTTTGACATTCTTAGACATATCTTTTTGAACGACTATAATAGCGCTTGAAGGGGATAACCTCGACTGCTTTGACTCTAGTATCTCGTTACGTTCGGATGTTCGGATAAACAAACTGACACTTAAGAAGTTCAATTCAATTCAATTCAGTTACTATTTTCAGACGGGATGGCCATGTTTCCTGATGAAGAATATCCCTACGGCCACATGTTGATGTGTCTCACCCTGGATCTGGATAGCTTGAACCAACTGGCTTCTGTAGTCAAATACACTGAACCGAATATTGTAGAGTTTTCACTACCGGCGTCCCGTAACCATTTGTTAAAGAACTGGTCGTTTATGGAAACGGATCCAGAGCTGAACGATGAAACGGGGTAAGAGCAGGAAACCCATAATAATTTAAAATTTTAACTACTAGAACTCAACAATCATTCCTTAAAAAAACTCCATTAATTATTGTAGTGAAATTGAAAACGATTTTAGGCAATGGAGAGAAGTAAGAAATAATTTAAAAAATGTTATTCAAACAACGAAAAAAATGTCCTATTATTTCCGTGGGTAATATTGTATAGAAAATTTAGCAATAAAACATTTAACAAGAAACTGTTAAATGAAATATTTAATTTATAGCCAAAGAAATATAATCAACATTTTTTTTCATTTTAGACCAGAACCAAACATGTGGAGTTTCCTAACCAGAGACAAGACCCTACGAGGCATCATGCTGGCTCGTACTCCTGAAGACACGAGCTCTCTTTACGAGACCTTCGCAAAGACGCATGGCATAATCCTCGATGTCTACAGCAATACTGTTAAAGAACACTGTGTTAGTGGGGAAATTTACAGGTTTTTATCAGCAATAGATTTACATGTTTCGTAAAATGATACTTACAAGGCAAATCAGTTTTAGCCATTTTTTTTGTCGCGGGGAAATACCCAGCCCGTGGGGGAGCGGGCAGGGTGGTTATGTGGGACTCCCCGTGCCTACGAATGTCAAATGGCACGAGTATACCCACCGAACCCGAATCAGTTTTTGTCTACCCCAGCCAAACTTAAATTGCTGCAATATGAATACTGCTAATTACTTCTTATACCTAGGCCGCTGGTACCATTGACTGAGGCCTAGCCTATAATTATGGTATATTATTAAATCTGGCACTGGCATTGTAGCTTGTTTTGTTACAAGTTTGGTATAAAAACAATTATGTTCACCGGAGATTAAGACTTTATAAATTTTATGATAATGAAATAGTTGGTAAATCTTTGTTTTCCATGGTTTTAATCAGTATATTCTCATAATTAAAAAGTCTACACCATGAACCACCCAGGATAATAGCATAAAAATGTGTAATTTAACTTTTTACCTGTCTTGCAGTTTACGGCACATCGATTCGATTTCCTTGAAGTTCCCGGAACAAAAAGTTTACTACATTGATATCAGCAAGGACAAGATGAGTTTTGCAGTGAGTACAGCAGCAGTGTGGCAGAAGAAAGGGTTGGCTAAAGACCAGTATTGGACTTGTATTGGTACCTATGGGGTTCCACCAGGAAGAGTTCACAAAGGTGGAATGATCGCTTGCTTTTTCCATTATAATATCTGGTTGACCTTCGATAATCTTAAAGTGAAGGAGCCAGAATGTTAAATTAGAATCTCCAAAGCTTTTTACACTTAGAGCCATTAAGATGTTTAAGATGGTCGTATAGCTTACATTAGCTGTCTAAGGCGTTGTCCTACGTTAGCGACGGTAACGTGATAACTGCGATGTTAAGCGATGAGATTCATACAAAACAAGCGATGAACGCCAAATGTAAGCTGTCCAAACAAAGCTTTAATTATAAATCGCGTTTCGTAGCATACATAGCATTTGTCGCGATACAGTGCTGACGTAGGACAACGGGAAAGTTAAGTACACTATGCACACGACATGACACAATAATCGATATCATGCATTCATTTGGACCTATTTTTTGCCAGATAGTCTTCTAGTTGGCTTGTTTAATTAATAAAAATAAACTCATATTTGTATTTATAGATAAAATGTTTATTATACAAGTACAAACATTATTTACATGTTATGATTCATATCGCTTAAACACACAAGTGACGACATTTTAACAGACAACTCAGAAAGTTCGTACAAACACTAAACTAAATGAAACCTTATACACCTGGCTTCACTGGATCTATTATTACAGTGTGTTACAGTTTCTGCTCTCGATTGAGACACAAAAGTTTCCTAATTGGCACCACGTGAGCTTGGAAATATTTATGTACAATTCCCAATAAATATAAAACAATCTTTACAATATTAGAATACTCAGCTGCTTCCTAAAGCAAAGATTTTCAATCACCGTGTAGATAAGGCACTATCCCAAAAATCCAATGGAATATTACTTCTAGAAAATCGTATAAAGCACCACAAAGCGCTCTCCGTTCAACCTCCCATACTTTCGATATATCTGGGATAAACGGGTCGATAAACTTAACTTACGATTATATAATAGACATATAAATGAGTATACATTGCTAAATCAGCCCGAACGGCAAACGAAATTTAATTTAAAATTAAAACTGACTCGATTTAAGCATTAAAATAAGAAAATTAGTTGCCAATATGACAGATTTGGACCCTTCACCTGAGTAGTGACAGTGTGAAAAAGTTACTCATCAGTAAATTGATCTCATTAACTATGAATGAAGAGAATTATGCTCCTTCCAAATGTGGTTGTTAAACTGATTGAGGATCAGCCAATGTAAAACTGTGAAACAATGGTTAAGCATACGTTCACACTATTTCAGAAGACATCATCAGTTGTATGTGACAATGTGACGTGTATTGGCAGTGTATAAAGAGAGTATCTTTCGCTCAATGCACTACTCTTAACGAAGGCATTCTGGTGAACCAGGAGTCGTGTTTGACTTTCAAGTAGTAGGCGTCTCTTGGGGACGGGGTTGTGAGGGCATCTTCGAGGACCTTCAGAGCGTTGGTGGGAAGAACTTTAGCGCTGTATTCAGCTGCTTCGCCAGGCATTGTCACTGCGCAGCTCGCCGTGGCCGCACTCACTTCCGAACTTGGTGTGTCGGGACGACTGAAAGACAGGCATAAACAATTAAATCAATTACCAACATTTAGGTAGGTAATAAGCAGCGATAGCCGAGTGGGAGACCGTAGGACTGCAAAGTTAAAGGTCTCGGGTTCGAACCCACGTGCACCCAGTGGCACACACCACTGTTAATAAATCGTTAAGATTCTTATTTTCGAAGATATGTGTGTATTAATCATATAAATTGTCGCTTGCTAACGGTGAAGGAAAACATCGTGAGGAAACCTGTAAGCCTGAGAGTGCCTAAAAAGTGCTCGAGGGAGTGTGAAGTCTACCAATCCGCACTTGGCCAGCGTGGTGTACTATGGCCTAACCCTCTCATCATGAGAAAGGGGCCCGAGCCCAGCAGTGGGACATGTATTAGATACAAGGCTGCTATTAATAGGTAAGGTAGGTTAAACAGGTAGAAAGTAACCGTTCTTTATTCTTCGCCGTAAGCAAAAGTGTATAACGAATTTGCGTGGGAAAGGTTCTACGTAATTCGTAGAGGCTCGTCGCCTACAGTCTACAGCAATTCATCAATCGTAAATTCATTAATCACGGTAGTGTAACTTTTTAATAGCTTTCGATAAATATGCAACAGTAGGTAGCACTATCTTAATAATATCATTGAGAATATTCATACGAAGGAAGCAAAAATAGATTGTCCGAGGACAATAGAAAAAGACAAAAGACATTAGCAATTTTTTTTGGATTTTAATTATTCAGTCAAAAGTACACTTCCGATGTTACTTTATTTTACTAATTAGGTACTGGCTGAACTTCCTACCTAGCAAAATAAATCATTTGTTCTTCTTCTTCGTCGTGTCGATGGCTGAGTCAAATTTTATTGGACCAATAAGTGACCACTGTTATGGCGCTCTCGTCGGCGTTCATGAGCGCATCTCTTGTGCAGGTGATAGGGCATTTTAGACAGTCAGTAAGGTGTTCAAGGTTTTGACTTGCCATCGTGGTGAAAGGATTAGCCAATTCGCTTTTAAGAAATCGCGAATTGCCCAGGGTGCGCCGGCTCCTTTCATGCACCCCCAATCATTTGTTAAGAATAATACATTACATATTTGATTTCGCATCTCAATTTACTGACTTAATACCAGGAAGCTTTACCTAGCGGGCTGACTTGGCGTCTGCAGCAGCACCGGCGGCGCGTATATCTCACTGGCAGCAAGGTCCGGCGCATGAAGCAGCATGACATGCAGTCTTTTGGCCTTGAGCCCAGTTCGCAAAGCCCTGGCTGCCCCCCACACCCCCCATCTAGCAGCCGCAGCACCTGCACTCAGCTCACCGGAGTCACCCGCCTCTGGCCGCGACAGACTCTCACAAGCTGTGTCTGAAGTTAAGCCTGAAAGTCATCAACAATCAATAAAGTCATCAACAATCAATTAACAATCAATCTGTAAGAGATTGCCTTAGCTGCGATAAGACCGCCATTTGTACTATATATCTTCTTTTTTCTGTATTTTTATTTTTCCATGGTGTGCAATAAAGCTTTTATTATTATTATTCCTCTTTATTTATTTTTAACCTTATTTTATATATTTTTAAATATGATTTATAAAAAATACAAAAAACATTTAAAAATATAAAAAACAGTGTCCCACCGACATCAGGTGCAGGGACCAAGCTGCCGATGGTTAGGGCTCCAGAGAGAGGCACCTCCTCACGATGCCTGCCGTGTACAAAAGGACCGCCTTTTGCATCTGGCCCTTGGTCCAGCCGCCTAACGCGAGCCTCTTAAGATGTTGGTCGAGGCTCTTTGCTATCAGTCCATTGACTGATATGACTATCGTTATTATTATTATTAAGGATCAAACTGACAAATGTTAACTATTTTTATTTACTATCCTAAATACATTTTTAAGTAACATTTTGTTTTCTTACAATTCTGTTAAAATAGACCACCTAAGTACTAAGTTCCAAAAATTCACACATGTTTGAACTCCGTGTAAATACTAAAAATGTTAAGTAGAACTCTATTCGTCATAAATTATAACTTTTGTGACGTGATAATTAAATCATATTAATAAGTTAAGCCCATATCTTTATTTACAGAGAAATATATACATATAGTATCTTAAATTAAATTAGCCTAATAACTTAATCTAAACTTAATAAGTCACTTTCAGAAGGAAAATAATAATAATATAATATAACAATATATAATAATAATATAAAATAATCATATTAATTAAATTTCATATTTATATCGCTTCAAATGTTTTCAATTTATGGAATTTATTTAGGTACGACAAAAAAATAAATTGCATCAAGGTTCCATGGCATTCCCAATTTGCGGGTAATATTACTTAAAATAATTACGTACCAATATAAAATAGCCTGCCAGCATTCGGGTGATCAGCGGCGGCTGCAGCGAGAAGCGGTGAGAAGGTCCGGGCGACTCTCAAGGCTCCGAGCACGTTGCCTCGTAGGGCCGCTTCCCAGCATGAGGAACCTCCGCGTCCACTGCTGCCGGCTGTGTTGATTACTGCCCAGATACCTGCACACATTTATTGATTGATTGATTGATTTATTTAATTATACACACTGTAGGGACACAATGCAGCTTTATATTCAAGCGCACTTAAATACGACACGCTAGTTCCGGCAGTCGACATATTATCGTGCCATATAGGTCGTTAGCTATATTTATAATAAGTTCTCGGCATTGTATCTATTAGTTCTAAGTTGCGTATACAATAAAGTGAGTTTAATAACTTCATGTGTTTCAATTAACCATCTACTCCTAATTAGTGACAATCATAAATAGATCCTAAACACACAAAAAATACATCTATCATTTCAGGTTTCTTAACCTAATGCGATAGAGCACTTAAAAGACATGAGAAATTTGAAAGTATTTGCTGTGGTTTACCGTTATGTTTTGGCTGAAACATTTGTTGTGATATCCAATTTTACTTGGTGATGAAAAATAAAAGGATAACATGGTATAGTCAAGACTCGAGCTCATAAACAAATTTTCGGTTTTGAACCTTATTTTAAAAACTACAAGGTTCAAAACTGCCAACATGTTAATAAAGTCGAAGAAGAACCTTGTCTTAAATATTTTTTCGGATAAGGGATCTCAGGCAGCTCTGCAGTATCAGGAGTGGTCAGGAATTGGAGTCTTTATCGCACATAATGCAGGTCGGTAGTCACTGTACTTGTTGTAACCTTAGCTATTAGGATATTTAATTTCATATCAAACAGTGACTATTATTTTATATTGTAATTTTTAGTAGCCGTAAATTATGGTATTAACTTACCAATACCACCATGAGACGAGCCGACATCTGGTCCTGGCCTTTTGCATAACTTTAACGCCGTATTTTATAATCGTCAAGTAAAAGAAACTCACCAGATAAAATTATAACTTAAACGAACATAAAAATGGCACAATTCAAACATAAAATCGAAAACAGCTGGCACTTCAATTTGTTTGTTTTATTTTATCCATCCATTTACTTGACGATTGTATAAAACAGGTCCTCATAATTATATTGAGTGCTCAGTTGCTTATCAGTAAGTAGTGAGTAACTTGGTAAAAATAGTCTCCATATTTGATAAGGATCTGTGAACAGCGCCACCTACGTTGGCGTGTGTAATAAACTCATCTGTCAAGTAGCGTGTCACGTATCAAGTTTCGCATGGGACCTTGAAACGTGAGTAGATTCGGAAAATTCCAAGAGATGGCGTTGCTGTATACCGGTGCGACTGTAGATTGCGTCATTTTGTGGTTGTAGTACAATTTTTACTTTACTGGGCTAATTTCAACTGTTTGATACAAATCTAAATAGTAAATAAATAATTTATTATTGTATCTATTCAAATAGAAAAAGATATTGAAGCACCATTTTACACTCCCTTATCAAGCACTGCTGGTGTAGTGGTATCATGCAAGATTCCCATTCTTGCGACCCGGGTTCGATTCCCGGGCAGTGCATAAGTTTTTGCCAACTTATATAATATGCCAGATTATTACTACCAGTATTTTGTGACATATTATGAATTTTCCATAGTAATTCAGTGATATTTTGCACACGTGTTTCATTAATTTCACAAAGAGTTTCTTTACAAAACATTTTTTTAAATCTTGATTTAATTTGGTTATAAATATATATTATAAAAGAGTTGGTGAATAACTTACCATGTTCTCCAGCCGGCAGATGTTGCGCGGTGGTTCTAGCAGCTTCTTCCAGGAGATCTTCTCTGGCCACATCCAACTCGAGGGTGACAAGCCTAGGCTGGGGCTGGTCTTCGGGCGTAGTTGCTATATGGGATTGCAGCCAGGAGTCGGCTAACCGAGCGCCCAGGCCGCCTGATCGACAGCCTGCAATCACTCGCCAGCCACGACTGCTAAGGTAGGTAGCTATCTGTTGAAGATGACAAAAGAGAAAAATGTATCTTACCTAGATCAATTTTCAAAGAAGAAATTGTATTTAATTTTTTTTACGCATGTAACCCTGAAAGGCGCCGGCGAATCGTTTTATCTCTTTTAATACTTGTGGCGTCACCTAAATGGCTCTAGCCACTTTAATCTTAAACTATGGGGGGTTAGTTTGTTTCAATATATTTTTCAATATTCAATATAATTAAATAAATAAATAAATGAATAAATAAATGAATAAATAAATGAATAAATAAATGAATAAATAAATGAATAAATAAATGAATAAATAAATATACGGCTGCCTCAAGATGCAGCTTCATTTACTTACTTGTAACCCAAGCGCCGTGTCCACGGAAGTGACCAGCACGGTCTTCGCGCTGTCCACGGGTAGGACCTCAGCTACCCTGACCTTCCTTAGCAGGTACAGCAGAAGGGCCCCCACTATGGAGCATAGCGCCGCGAACTGCAGCCCGAGAGATAGCCAGGTGAGCGCATCCATTGCTGGTTAGCAGGCAAACATTATTCAAGACGTGATCTGAAACAAGAAATGTAAACATCAGAGACAATTTGCACGAAGAAAGATGACGTATCACGAATCATTTCATTATTTCACTAATAATTTGGTGTAGGTTTTATGATTGTAGAAACGTGCAATGGCCACAAAAAGGCTGTGCACGTTAATTACGGCAATTATTTACAGATATTTCTCTGCCGGCAATAAAATATGAACATTTAATATCAATTGTTTAACCATTTCACGTCGCAGTTCGTCCAATTACAATATTAATTACATCCTTTCGGTGCGCGGAGCTGGCTGGGATAATTAATTATTTTAAATTTTATTTATAGGCAGTAATTTTATGACTTTAAAAGTTTTTAAGTAAAAATTTATGCGTAAAAGTACCTAACTATAATTATTTATGTACACAACACAGAATATTGGCAATTACGGTCACAAACTGGTAGCCAACCAACTTGCTAGCTAGGCAATAAATACAATGATTAGAAATTAAAACAAACAATTTACGAAACATGGCAATTGTGGGTACTAGAATCTCTGATAAACTGGTAATGACAAAAGACTTGTCGATTACGATTGATGTTGATTGTGATTGCATCATATTAATGTGTCAAAATTTGTACCAAAAATTAACATTAGGATCACATAAGAGGGCAGTGAAACACTTCCACTTCCCCAACATTCCAATGTAGCTACCACAACATCAAATTTAAATTGACCATCCACAGAAATACTTGACCAACACTGGCCACGGGCCATTACCAACGTAAAGCGCGTAACTGATTGTCCTCACGGTGGCAAATGATTCAATGAAATAATCTGGGTTATGAAATTGATTAAACCGTGGCATTCTATCATAATAAATATAAGTATATTGTTGTACCGAGGTATGAGGTATGCAAGATATTTGACCTGGTTAGAGGTACCTACAGTAGGCAGGTGCAGTGATGACCTGAAGATAAGATGGTATATGGGATAAGAAAGTCGATCGAACTTGGCAAAGATGTAGTATTTTATTGTGCTAAACACGAAGAAATACTTTCATTATACCTATTACATAGGTAAGCGTATAGATTTGCTGAAGGAGGTTTATTTTTAAGCGTGTGTATGGTACGAGTATGTCTATTTTTGGATAAGGAGTTTAGTCTAATGTTCGAACAGAATGATTAAATGAAAGTTGGTCTCCCATTTTACCCGACTGCGTCAGAAGGAGGGTTATGTTTTTCATGCGTCTGTATATGTATGTTATTTTCTTTTGGCCCGCCCCACAGCCCAAACGGTTGGACGAATTTTGACAACTGAGGTGTCGAATTTATCAAAATAGTGGTAGTGACATGCATGATACTATTATCAAAGCCGCTTTTATGTCGTTTCGTAAGTGGTGTCTAACAAATTAATAAGCTGTTAAATCGTAACTTACCATAATTAATTAATATATAACTGAATTACCACTTGTTTGTCACATAATAGAATTGTTTTATATTGAGAAATGCAGATGATATTTGTCGGAATAGTAAGAAAAGCTCTGTTTGATGTCTGGTCTCATGAGAACCTGTCCTAAAATAAAGCAGTTGAGCAATAAAATAGATAGATCTTAGACACCGTGGGAAACTAAGCGTGCTTTTACCAACGGAGGTGCTAAAGATAACTGTTACAATGTCATTGTCAATGCGTGATCGCATTAAGTAATAGCACTTATTTTAATCGAACAATGGCTTAAGTAAGAGCTGACATGCAATCCGTTACTTCTATTGAAGATAAACTGTCGATTCAGAAAGTTGCATGGCAGTAAAAATAAAAACGTATGTGGAACATTTTGGAAGGTGGATATTGATATTTATGTATATCCATCGATTGCTTTATAATGTGGAGTTATCGATGTTACGGAAAACAAATAAGATAAAGATTATTTTTATTAAAACTGACGTGAGTTTGTAACATTATTCAAATTATGAAATACGGGTGTTACCAGTGCAAGACTGGCTGCGACTCAGGCGCGACGTATCGCACTCTCTTGATAATGCCTAGACGTATAGGTGAAACCGCGGTCGACTAAATAGACCAACATTACGTGAGTAACACCCGTATTTCATAATTTGAATAATGATATTATAGCTTGGAATTATGAGGTGAATGACTTCCTTAGAAAATGGTAAGACTAAAAAGGACGTCCTCTAAAAATAGTTCACAATGTAAAACATAAAGTAAACGTATACATGATACATAGAATCACGCCTTTATCCCATGGGGTGGATAGGCAGAGGTGATGGATCGCCCTGTGCGCTCTTTACGAATGTCCAATATGTATAAAATTGAATTTTATTAGCCTGTTATCCAAATCTAGAGCATTCTTTGTCCACTTGAATATCGTTGACACATAGTATGCTTAGTTGCAGCTTACTCACACTGGATCTTCTAAAATTTTCATGACTGATATAATATCGCGAATTATTCGACTTCGAGATTTAGGAACTCAATGGCTCGCTCAACAAATATTTTATTTAATTTATAGCAATTAAAAAATGCGACGGATTTGTTTGTAAGTAATAAATGCTGATGATGATATTTGTTTATTTGTTGGATTTCCGTTACCTGAACGTCATACTATATGATATGTGTAAACTTACACAAGTATTTCTTGTGACAATATTGACAATGCAGCCTTGAAGACGTTATCACTTACACCTTTAAAAGGAAACAAGAGGTTTGCCAAGGAATCCATCATTGTTTCTAACATAATGGTGCTATTAATTCTCATAAACAATGACATGTTAGCATATTCACAATATTGGCATTCTCTACTGGGGTAGGGAGGTCAAAGTAGAATGAAGGTAATAATGACTGGGTATTCTTGTGAAAATAATCCTAAAATTATTTTTGTGTGACAGAAGGGTTTGGATTTCGCGATCTTTTTGATTTTTATAAATAATGGCGTTGCTAGTGACGTTCGCTAGTATTTTTGACATTACAGTAAACATTTTAGCTACAAAACCACATTAAAAAGATGCTGTGTACCGGCAAAGCCAATAACAATTTACGGAACCGGAAATCCGAGTCACGATGGCCAATTTATTTTCGACTTGCAAACCACAAGAGCACATGTCTAAAAGTGTCTAAACATCTCTCCAACCACATAAACATGTCGTTTTAAAGCCGCAAGTTATACGAGTAGAGATCGAATCACTTTTTAATATCGATTGGTATAAAACAGTGGCTCACAACTGTTGGTCTATAGACCACTGGTGGTCAATAGGAGGTATATGGTCCGCGGATTACAAACTATTTTTAGGTTCGTTTGCGATAACATGGCCATGCATCAAGAGTGGCGAAAATGGTTTTTATCACACAAATATCGATAAAACTAAGCTATTTAGTGGTGGTCAATAACATCAGAGATGTGAATGTGTTGCTATTAAAGAAAAGGTTGGAAGCCACTGGTATAAAACGACAACTATCAATGAACCAACCATTATTGATCAGCGCTCGGTTTCTCTTGTAATAGAGACTGCTATTAGATGAAAGTCCTTTCCCCCTCGATTGCCCTGTTCCGCATGAGACAACAAATTATCCAATAAAACGTAACTAGCAATTGGAATGATTAAATAATGATGACTTGGGTTGTTTTTTGAATGTTTGTTCTTGCCTGAGGCACAAGGAATATTTATGTCACGAAATAATTTGACCAATTATATTATATACAAAGTTATCAGCGATCTTTGTACTTAATAAAACTGCATAATAAACACTACTTCATTGTATTTATTTCTTGGTATTTGATGTGGCCAGACCTGGAAGAAGTCCAACAAGATTCACCTTCGTACCTTCTGTGTGGCCGCTGACAGTGTTGCAGAACCCATTTGATTGTTTTTGTGTATCAAGGAAGGATTGGCATGCGGCAGACGGGTCCAGTTCGATCCCGATTTAACAGAGCTGGTATTTGAGTGACACAGGTACTTTTATTTTGAATTTATGGTGTGTCAAGTCCGAGTAGTCATGTGAGAATAAATTAAAAGTAAAACCCAAATTAATTTCCCATTTTAAGCCTGCTGAGTGCTTGGTTTCTTATTATGATCGGCGTTGTTTTATTTTTTTTAGAAATATTAAATTGGTGGTCTGAGAGATGACGGTCAGGGTTTACCATATCCTCGGGCCCGGCACTATATAAAGAGGATATATGGCAAGTTAGCTGTTTAAGTACCTAATTTTAACTTTAAGACTTAATCCAACATCCATCACAGTGACCTAGTAACTCGTCTTCTACTTTTCGATATAAATAATACAAAAAAAATATATGACTCTCTGAAGCACTGTTTAAGTCTTCCATGGAACAGCTGTGCCGGCATATAGGACTAAAGTAAAGTCCTGTGGGTGAGAAATAGACTATTCGGTGGTCTGTAGAGTAAAACCCAATTTCTCGAGTTTATATCTGCATCAGTCCATTCAACTCAGTACTTAATCGGTGTAAGCTGTAGTGGCAGTAACTCATTAATTTTCTTTTATTATTGTATGACATGATTATGTCTGTAATTATTTTTCCAATCACTTACAAGTAACCAGTGCTTTTGTTTTATTCAATTTGCTTCTGTTTTAATGACTAGGCAGTTAGTGTCAATTGCTAACGATTACTAATTACAAAAAAGCTGTGAAGTCACGAATGTAATATGTAAGCAGTTAAAGAAGATGGTTATCATTACGCTATATGATACAATATAGTGTGAGACAGACGGACGGACAAAAACGTGGGACTCATTGTGTATTGTTTTTACTTCAAGATCAGGGTCGGATGTTACGTGTGCGGTGTGTGTGATCTTTGAATTTTCTTCTGCTTCGTCGTGTCGATGGCTGAGTCAAATTTTATTTTGACTTGCCATCGTGGTGAAAGGATTAGCCAATTCGCTTTGAAGAACTCGCGAATTGCCCAGGGTGCGCCAGACGCGGGGAATCGTTGTGTACGTCACTCGGGGAGGCTGCTTTCATGCACCCCTAATCATCACTTTATACGTGTCAATTGAATTGTCCCTTCTGCATAAAATATAGAACTTTAAAATGATAATGTGTGTCTTACACACGAGTGAATGTTTTTATGAGTATTTTATTATCTTTCACAACACGGTTATTCTGTGAGCTTTAAGATAACATAACATCACGCCTGTATTACCCAAAAGGGTGTGGCAGAGGTATACAATACCCATACTTCACCTGTTATGTTAAGGACCCATGGGATAGGGGTTGAGCCAATCTCCATCCACCGGGCACAATTACAACTTCGTGCTGCTATTACCTCGCGGTGAGAGGCGCATACGGTAACCACTGGACCATCGAGGCAATATGTAAGCTTTATACTAAGCATTTTTCATTTTTATTCATTGAGACATGATATCGGATTGAGACACATGATTCATGATTGAATACTACCTTATCTTGCTGACATAGTTATTCCTTTGGAGTAAGTATGAAGTCATTCGGCTCCAGTACATAGCAGCTGCATGCACCGCTCAAAATAAGGAGACTTGTATATTTTACGATCTGGCCAACTACCCAATTATGGGGAACGAATAAAAGGAAAGTAAACCATAAACATTGCATTCTATGGTACCTAATTAATTACACATGTCGAGATTTAATCGATGTTATATAACTACAAATACTTTTTGAGTAAAAAGAGTTATTTCTTGATACATAAAACTTTATGTATCTAGAAATAACTCTTTTTTTAGATTGACTATCCAAATTCATTATATAAGAAACTACATTTTTCACGAAAAAAATATATACATTTTGGATCTTAGTCTTATCATAATAACGTAATCTAAATTTAATAAGTCACTGTTAGTATTAAGTAAGTAATACATTGTCATAATTATGTAAGAGTAAGAGATATTGATGCTACGATTATACTGAAATTACTTAGTTTTAATTATCTAAATGGTGTTTACAACATTATATGATTTTCTGTCCTGTAGCAAGTCTGTTAGAAACAACAACATAAATATGCAAATTTTCCGGTTAATATAATGAGGATTAAACTGCATCAGCTGCAAATGACCTAACTCGTTTCGTAAGTCATTTAAATCAGTAAATATGACCACAATAAAATCACTATAAAATTAAACAGGCATAAATGCAGGGTTCTTTATGTTCTAACCTGAATAATGCATTAAATATACACGATATCATCTTAGTGTACCCACACACTGTCCGAAAACACGCAACTGAAAATAATGTGAAAATATTGTAATGTGCTTTACGCATTAAAGATACACGATTCATCTTAGTGTAGGTACCCGCACATAGTCGGCAAATACGCAACTGAAAAATTGAGAAAATATTGTAGTGTGACTATAAGGAAGTTTAGTGTCAGTATAATACAGCAAACAACATATGATAGAAAATAATATGACTAAGCCACAATAACAAAAAAAAAAGAATATTTTCAACGGCAATTAATCCGAAAACTGAATGTGACCACAGCCGGTATGAACTAGCCAAAGTCTCTAGCAAAAAGGAAAGCCAATTCAAATTTAAACCTTTTTTAATTAAAATAACTTGTGCAAATAAGAATTATTACACTAAATCTTAACAAGTCGTGTTTGAGCGCCAAACACTGCGTTAAATCGGCAGATGTGTCGCTTCCTTTAAGAATACCGGCTTTAACCGACTGTAAAGCGAAGAGCAAGTCCTCGCAATGCAGTGCTAAAATTAGCTTATCCTGTGTCTGTCGCGATATGCATCCATCTGATCTCGAGTTGTGCCTTTTGCAATAACACTACAACATTTATATCAGCTTTCTCAGAATCGAGCATTGGTGCAATTCAGTATAGGATTGTTATTTTAGAAATACGAATTATTATTTAGGTCTGCGTGTGTACACACCGCTACACATTAAGCTAATCATTTTCTAGTACAAGCTGGTCGAGCTTTGTATAGATTGCCCGTGCAATAATAATAATAATAATAAATAATTTATTTCAGGCTGCATAGGTCCATAGATATATACCTTAACCTAAAAATACATAATTATAAATTCACTTCCTTTGCACTAAGTCTTTGTGCGTTCCTGGGGTATAGTTCCGCGGAAGCTACGGAAAACAACTACCTGCGGCCAAAAACTTTCATCAAACACCTGTTCCATTATACTGGTCGGCACTCGCACCACGAACGCCTTGAAGTTGACGTTGTGGCGCGACTCCAACAGCTGCACTCTTAGCACATGATTCAGCTTCTGGCTGACATATCTCGCGATATCCTCTGCCTCGGTGGTGTAGTGCAGGCGCGAGATAAACACCGGAGTATTCGGTGCGGCGGCACGTGCCCTATGTTTCGGGTCTACAGGTGCCCGAAACATGGGTCTGCTTATTCTGAATATGGCAATGTATGGCTAGATGTGTCGCCGTGTGTACATAACTACCTACATATTTCGTATCACGTAAACTGAAAATTGTAATTGTAGGCAAATAATTAAACTCTTTGCTACACCAAGGGATTGCGCTTTGTTAAAATAAACTATTAACTTAACGGGAGAGCAATACCCTTAGAATTGGAAGACATTTTATTTGTAAGAGAAAAATATTGTTTTATATGCATTGCTTTAACTTTGATTACAAAGAATCTACCATTGCTCAAATAAAGCTACGCATGTCTAGGTGTTAAGCTTAAGACACAAACAATGACGTACATTGTGTTTCTATAAGTCAATGTTTGTGTCTTAAGTCACGTTCTGTTGAAATATGTTGATGCTCAGAGGTTATTCACTTTCACAGTTCTTACATATCACTACCTTATTAACTATGGTTACCTACAGCTGCAGGTAAATAATGGTAGTAATTAATGGATCTTTAAGAATATACTTCCGAGCGCCGTGTTTTCATACTAACCTAATATGTGTTTACTTTATTATTAAATTTTATCTATTTTTATACATAAATGATATCTAAAACACTAAAATGCATGTTTGCTAACGCCGGTTTTTTTTTTAATTATTATTTTAATTTTTCAGTTTGTATGTAACTCATTAATGATTTAAACAAGTTCGAATCCTGCAGGATTCTCAATTTTTCAACATTAATATAATACAAAATATATTGATTTACCCAAACATTGACACATTCGCCGTTTTCCGACATGGGCAGGCAGAATCCACATAACCCCATCTATTTCTGTATTGAAATGATAATTCTTTCCTTCCTCTATTAAATTTATTTTTCTTTCATTTCAAGTAGGTATATACAACACATCAATCACGAATACTTTTTTTACTCTTTCATATTTTCACAGTGCAATTAATTACCATTTAAGGTAAGAATGCGTGTGTTTAAACTATACATGCATCGGTATACGGAAAAACTAATTTTGCTATACATACTTCTTAAGTTTTTAATTGCAGTAATCAATTTCAATATTGAAACCATTAATTAGGGGTTATTCTGATAAGCAACAATAAAAAAATATAAAATAAACATTAAATAGAGTATATATTGAAGTAACATTAGATTAAAATTTTAACAACCAATTCGACCGCATTTTTCTGAAGGTAAGGATTCACAAAATAAATCCGAAATTAGCCGCAAAATGGTATGATTACACGGCCGATTATAGGGACACAAAGTTACTGTTTGATCTTTTGAACATAAAATATAATTTAAGCAATTACTATTTTTTTATTCGACGTGCATGTTTTGGGCTACCCAAAACATAACTCGACATTTTCTAAATAAAACTCTTGACGGTCATGTCGCATATCTCTTATACGTACATCTACGATTGGCAGTCTGTTAACGTTAGTAGTGTGTAGTTCAATAAAAGTGGACTGGTCAATGTCACTTCCTTCAGTGCAAACATTACTTCCAGGTAAGACTTCGTAGAAGAACGGAGTAGAATTTGTGGGACGCGGTCCAATCACAACATCATTCCAAGTTAGTAGTTGAATAGACGATGGCTCTTTACTTGAAGAGTATGGGACAGAATCATGACAATGATACTTCAGCTTTTGTCTCACTGATGATGATCTTCTTTGCAGCCACACTAGCTGTTCATGTGTCACTTGATATATATTCCTTAGATCCACTCCCCTTTGACTCAACCAAAATGACATATTCCTATAAGTCTTATCAACCAGATGATGCATTTTATCAATACGGCCTTCTCTTAGGCAGGTTTCTTTCGTTTCGTTATCGCAAAACACTTTAAAAGCTTGCTTTGGTGGTCCTAGATAATATATTCTACTCTCACTTATAGTAACAAATTTGCACGGGTCTTCAAAAGGTTTTTCCAATGTTCCTGTTGGCACTTGAACTTCAGATTCAATTGTCTTATCTATATGTGAAGTAAGCTCACAGCCACATATACCGGGCAGTCCTGGTAGGCCCGGTAGTCCTAGAAAGCCATCAGGTCCTAGGTAACCTGGTGATCCAATTTCTCCAGGTGAACCTTGCTCTCCAGGGGGTCCATTTGCACCCCAATCAGCTTTTGTACCCGGTGGTCCCATAGGACCAGCTCTACCTGGCAAGCCAGAAAGTCCAATATCACCTGGTTCACCTTTCAGTCCAGGTTTAGCAAACATTTCATCGTGAAGAGTCACTTTGCAACTTCTGTGTTTTAAACATGTTTCACTTTTATCATAATCCAACACATCTGGTGTTCCTTTGCAAAATGGTAATACGAGTATGACAACACAAATTATAAATAATATAAAGTCCATCATGGAGCTCCTTTCGGTGTCAAGTGAACCATAATATGTAAACGTTCGAGGTAAAGATTGACTGTTTTCCTCTTTGGTTAACCCTATTTTTAGTATACATATTAAACACATTCACGGATAAAACTTATTTATCCTGGAAGTTACAGGAATTTTAATTAAGTTATACGGGTTAAGTTAAGTTATAAGAAAATGACTATACAGGGTGGATGCGACATAGCGACATTTATTGAAACCACAGCTTCTATACATGGCCAGTATGCATTTCCACCGGATAAAAAAATCTCTGGCGAAAAAAAAAATCCACGTCTTCCGAACAAATTGCACGATCGCAATGTTCAAATTGTTCGGAGAACGTGATTTTTTTTTTTTCGCCAGAGAATTTTTATCCGGTGGAAATTGATACTTACCATGTATAAAAGCTGTGGTTTCAATAAATGTCGCTATGTCGCATCCACCCTGTATAGTCATTTTCTTATTAATTATAATATGGGCATTCACCAACATCTGAATCCACTACCTGAGGATCACGACCTTATCCTTTGGGCTTTGGGATACAGTTGATTTAAAGTAATTATTATTTATAATAATTGGAATTGTAATCCAATGTTTATTAATAGATGTGATGAGAATGTTTGAACTCGATCGCATATATTGATTGCTTGAATCAACTGAAGATTGCTATGGATCGAATGGTGTCAATTATTAATGTTAGAAACGAATTTTTAGTTAAAGCCCTACTTTTCGTTCGAAATTCAGTTATTTACAAAAAAGTCACCATGATCATAATTTTGCAATCATTGCAGGGCCGAGTACGTTCTGGTACATCAAAAGCATAGTAAATCACAGTAAGTGTAGTCAATTAGCTGTTACACGTCCGCGGACATGTAAGCGCTGGCCAAGCGTTGCGGCCCGTTTCGATAGACGCGTTACCGTTGCCTAACAATTGGCGATGAGGTTTAAATTAGAGGAGCTAGCGAATAAAGTTGAAACATTAATCAATACATGAGAGAAACATTAAGCATTAGTCGTGTGAAAGACCGAAGACCTGTCAAGTCGAAGGACTCAGTTTTGAGACAACGGCACACACATCTGACAATAAATTGTTAAGATTCAGGGCTTTGAAGATATGAATATTTGTAACCGACTTCCAAAAAAGGAGGAGGTTCTCAATTCGGTTGTATTTTTTTTTTATGTTTGTTCGCCGATTACTCGAAGACGCCTGGACCGATTTGAGAAATTCTTTTTTTGTTTGAAAGGATATACTTGTCATGAGGTTCCATTTTTTTCAAGTCACGTTCTGATGATGGGATCCTAGAGAAATCGAGGGCAACCCTCAAATTTAAAAGGCTTCTATATTGTTTTTGTATATTATCTAAAGTTACTCGGATATTTGCATCTAGCAGTCAGCATTTTATGTTGCTGAGCTGATGCTGGAAGGTTCCTCAACGGTTACGAGTACGGGGATAATTCTTTAAATATAGGCACCTTAAATATGTATAAAAATATGTATATAATATAAATATACCCACACCATGTCGTTTCTTAATTTTGTATTTAAGTTTTAAATTGTTTTCTCATGTAAGCGACGATTGTCTTTTTGAGAAATAAAGTGTTTTAAACCGAAATAAGTTTTCCGTCTCAAGTAACCGTCGTCTCCTCATTCGAGAAACATTCTTGCTCGGTCTACCCATCACTTAAAATCGTAAAATAAAATAATTTTAACAAAAAAAAAACCTACTTCAAAAAGTAGGTAAACTAAAAAGCAAAAAATAAATTTACTTCGCACAAAATAATACGTTTTTTTCATTTAGTTAAATACAAGTAGGTGCCAAGTAAACAATAACTCTGTATAGATAATATCAATCTTTCTAACAACTATTTTCTGACTGAATATTAGTTATATTTCTGTGGTAAGTAAGTACTAATACTGGGCGACCGCGCACTAGCACAACTACGCCTCCCTTTATTGTGTGTACTGTAATTTGATATTGTAGAAAGGTTGTTATATCTTTTACTTGGCACCGACTTCAGAATTATAAAATAATTATTTAATAATTTCTATTTAACTAAATGAAAAAACGTATTATTTTTTGCTTTTTAGTTTACCTACTTTTTGAAGTCGGTTTTTTTTTTATTATGAATATTATCGCTTGCTAACGATGATAAAAAAGGAACCTCCATACCTATCGTCTACCAATCCGCACTTAGCCAGTGTGGTACAATAGGGCCTAAATCTTCTCATTTGGCAATGTTATGCGGTCATGCGGATAAATTGACAGCCTCATCGACACCTACATAAGATATATTCCAGTTTCAAATCGAAACAGCAAGCAATTGGTGCAATCTCGCTTGAGCATTAATCAACATGACGTGTGCATCCACGTCCAGAATATAAAAAGCACTGCATGTCAGTAAAGTCTTGTTGCAGTAGGCATAGGGTACAAACCGCTGTCGCCAAAGATCATAAATTGTACCACATCTAGTCACCGTTTAAGTCTTCTTAACAGATATTAATATTCCACAGCGTAATTCCTGCGCCCATACCTCAGTATATGATACTTTAGATACATATTTGAATTGTCGCATGCTGTAACTGCATTGCTGTATACCCCAGGAGTTCTTCACGAAAGGAAGAGCACTAGAGAAATGTTTTTTACCCAGCTACAAAATACAAGAATCGATAAACGCTATCGCTAAACGCTGTCGCTATCATCTGTGTCTTTTACATCTAGCACCCTTGACAGATATTAATATTCCACAGAGTAATGGCAGCGCAGCGCCCACACCTCGGTATACGATAGGATTCATCATTGAAGTGTATCATGTCGTAATGCATTGTTGAATACCTCCAGAGGATTATTTTGGAACTAGTGCGCCTTGCTATTAAATATGGTAGGTAATAAAGGTCACGTTTCAAAAATGGCGGACTAATTACGAAACGATAAGTTGTCACTTGATTTTTAATTGGTTTGATATTAATTGATTTGATGCAAGTGGTTGTAATTAAGTTATTTAATGTATAACTGGTTCTAATATAAGAATTTAACTGTAAACTTATGATAAAAGAAATGTGTACGGCACCACACGATACAATAAATCTACAAATCTATACCAATATATAAAGAGGAAAGATTTGTTTGTTTGTACCGATCTTAATGAAAAAAAATATAGTTTAAGAATCCAGAAATAATAAAGGCTAGAATCTAGTATGAAATAATAAATCTTAATTATTATATAAAAATTACTCTTTCACTTTTTCTTAACTTTATAACAATAGTAAAATATTTGATTAAATTAATCAAATTTTAAAATTTAGATTAAATTATCAATCATTTAACGGAAATATCTGATTTATTTTCATTAATTATTTTCGATTTCCGAACGAAACTAACATATAAAAAATATACTGCCTCAAATGAACAAATAAATAGATTAAGATGGTGGGCATATTAATTTGATTACTTGTTAGTTATATTAAACAATATGTTTAATACAGTTTTATTTTGCAAAAAGAAATAAGTTACTGATTCTAGTGATCAAGATATCTCTGGAACGGCAAAAGTGTGTGGTGTTTGAATTTCCTAATATAATTTAAATATTGTCTAACCGGGCGATGCGAAAATCAATATATTTAATTTTCTAAAGTCGTTTACGTTATCTTTGTGGTTTTTAATCATTCGCGTAGCTCAGTAGTCTACAATTAAATTTCTAGATTACGTCGCAAGCTCATGATTAAAAACTACACTCAAACGAAATATCAAACTTTCCTCACTAGTAACATAAATAACTATGTTTTAAATCCTAATTGCACACCTCTACCCACGAGAATCCAAAATGGATTATCGATATGAAGTAATTCCTTTAGTCTATTCATTAAATCATCGATTATTGGCCGTAATAGAATTTAATCGATATTATTAAGTCGACTTTGATTTATGCTGTATTGATTTATCTGATATTCGCATCTGGCATTTGTATTAGCTATATAAACTTGGATTAAACTTAGCTGTAGGATATTGAAGACATGCGGTTAGTTTTTTGTTAGTGTAAGATGTCGTTCTTTTACGGCTGAAAAGTATAACACAAAGTTAATATTACATCTGGGTATGGTTATAATTGTTATAAAGATCGTAATGTTAAAATATATTAGGTAAACATAACGTAACGGAACGTCGAAAGAGCTTTGTTCTTTTTTAACACGCTTATATTAGCTTCACCTGTATGTATGTAGGTATGTATGTATGTAACCGACTTCCTTGGACTCGATTTTGACCCACTTTAAACGGACAGATTTCATTAAAATTTTGCACACCTGTCAAAGATCGATGACAATGCAATAAATCGAAAAAAAAAAAAAACAAAAAAGCGTGGGTTGCTCGATAGACGAAAAATATAGCACAGAGCGCCCCACGCTTTTTCACAATAATACTAGTTTTTTTTGTTCATTACCATTTTCAGCTTATAATAGGAATTATTTTTCACTTTTTAGTTAGAAGTACTTTAAAAGCGTGTTTTTTAGTTTTTAAAACTATATTTTTATGTAAATTGAAGGCAAAAATTGAGAACTAATATTTTTTTCGTACCACTTGCTCAAAAAAGTGACATTCTATGCCACAAGAAGCGAACATAACAGCTAACAGCTACGCTCGGGAGTAAACCTTGTGTCCTTCGTTACGCTCACGATTTATATCGTCACCCGCGAAAGAAGACACTGCTTAACCCCTTGGTTAATTATCTACTATTTAACATCCATCAGAAAAAAGAAGCTTAGTTTTAGTTAATTAGGTTTAGTTGTCTATTTTATTTGAAACGTCAGCGTCTCTCCATCCACACGTATAAATACAGAAATTGTATATCCATAGGTGCAAAATTTTGATGCTTTCTTGATATTTATGTTGTAAAAGAGTTATTTACAGCCTCTTTGAAATGTATGATTTTATGATACAGAGAATGTGGCTTCAGTGTATCTCGTTAGTGAATATCATAAGCAGTTACCTAATATTTGAACACTGAGTGCACGCGTAACAAACTCTCAATTGTTTAGTTTCACTTTTGGCTACAATTTGTACAAAACACACAAAAATGAGCCGAGCGCATCGTCGCGTCGTTGAGTAATGGTACTTAAAATGTTACCGGCACTTTGTTGCTGGAATTTGTTTGGATGTTGCTGTGGAATGGAAAATCATAAGCCTCTATCATTTGTAAATGCGTAGCTATATAGTAGTTACTGTAGTTAGTTTACAAGTTGTCAAGAGTTTTTTTGGTTTGACCTTTTTTGGTGACAGAAAAAGGCCTTTGGGGTCAACCAGTTTTGAATATATTCGATTAATGATCACTGGCAATTTTATTATTAAATATGATGATGATTGATTACATTATTTTTATTTTTTATATTTTATTACAATAAGTTATTAATTTTATAATTATTTTGAAATGTCGATAATATTGTTATCTGAAATTGAATATAATAAAATCCTAATTTATTACCTATAATGCATGTTTGAATGTTCGCATGCCCACAGACTGGCAAAATAGATGGACTGTATATTATATATTTTAAGAACTATTGTAACTCTATTTTGTGTGAATAAAATGATCTTTATCTTTATCTTTATCTAATAACACTTTTAATATTACTTCCTCAATGGTCTTGTGTTACTGTATGCGCCTATCACCCCCGGGTTCGAGTCTCGGGTCGGACAAAGTGTTTTTTGTGAACTATCCGTTAGGAAATTCACAATATCATTGGTGTTGGAAGTGTGCCCGGTGGATAGCGATAGGCTCACACCCTATCCCATGGGTGGTGGATATGTGTAAAACATGTTTCGAATTTCAGGTTTACATTGAAAACCTGAAACTCGAAACATGTTTAACCAATATCATTGGCAATGTAATATTTCGGTTACGCTTGGTAAATACACCGGTTTATCAAAAATCTGAAGCACAAAAACCATGTTGTAATTAACGAGTCCAACACCGACAGTCATTAAATCTATGGTAGAGATGTTCTTTATATTTTTTTATAACAATATATTGCTTAAACGTTTTGTTGCTGCTATTTGTTTGGATGTTGCTGTGTAATCGTAAATGTGGTTATAGTTTAATCATTCAAAAACTAATTAATTATTACTTACTTATTTGATTTAAACATATATTATTATTTTTTTTGTTATATTAATTTTGTATTTTTAAATTTGTAAACAGCTTTTATTTATTTATATAATTATGGTGTATCCTTTCTTTTTCCTTTTTAAATTCAACGGACATTAATTATAGTTAAATTTATTTTTACTAGTTTTGAGCGTACGGCACTCGTGGGCTGCAGCTGAAAATATCAGCGTTAGGTGACTGTAGTTCATTGCAGTCATTTAGCATTATGCTGAGCTGCTGGCCTTTTGGTACAGACTGTATAACTGTATTTCCTGTATTGTTTATTTTATGTTTTGTGCCAATAAAAATTTTCTTTCTTCTTTCTTTAAATCATAATCGTAATCGTTGTAAAACGAACGAAGGGATAGAAAAAAAAAACAGTGTATATGGGTAAAGTTTGGTAGAGCTTTTAGAAACGAGGCAGTCGTACTATGTGATAGCGATCACACCACTATCTAGCTATTTACAGTATTGTATTAGCAAATCCCTACTTATATTATAAATGCGAAAGTAACTCCGTATGTATGTTACGCTTTCACACCTAAACTACTGAACGGATACTAAGACACAGTTGAAAAAGATATGGGACCGGCAGGATTTGAACCTGCGACCTACTGCACACCGGACAGTCGCTTTAGCTATCCAGCTACGGTCGCCTCTTGCCAGAACCCTAAATTTCTCAAGTGTATGTGACGTCTTTCGTGACGTCACGTTCATCCATTTGTTCCTTTCTTAAGTAAAGTGCTAAGCATAGCTAAATGCTATAAAAATAATCAATTAGAAGGATACTTAACGGATCTTTATGAAAATTGGCATGTAGATTGTTCAAAATTTGAGAAAGAACATAAGCTACTTTTTACGGACATACCATGCGGGCAGATCTGCGCGCAGCAGCTAGTTAAATAAAATATTGTTTGGATCAAAATATTTTTTTCTGAGTTGTTTCTGAAATGACAGAGCAGTTCAGTTGCATAACGCAGTTTTTCAATGTAGTAACGCATTTACAAACTTTGACACTTGTAATGGGGTCGCAACTCGAAATATGTTTTACCAATATCATTGGCAAAGTAATATTTCAGTAACACTTGGTAAATACACCGGTTTATCAAAAATCTGGACCAAAAAACCATGTTGTAACGGGACCCAAAAAAAAATATCTTTATTATTAATCGACATACATGCAGCGTCATTTTACCCGCTCATAAGTTGTGGAGGCAATTATTCTAATTAACTAAAGTGTGAGTAAACACGATCACTAACCGTGACTTCCTAAGAATAACCAGTAGCAATTACGTCTAAATTAAATGTAAATACTAATAAAAGTGAAATTAATTCGAAAGCATACGAATTCGTTCGGATAAGTGGGTGTTACTTCATTATCGCTATAATTTTATGCAATTCTTGGAACCTGACTTGAGTAATAGCTCTTTTTTAAATTAATTAGGCTTTTTTTCGATAAAAACTTTTTTTTCTCTTTCTTTCTTATTGCAATCTATCAGTCCATCAGATATTCAACAATACGTTTGGTATTGATATCAGGTTTGTACGGAAACTGTCCAGTGACAGCTCCGTTTATTCTTGCAGTCTTTTTAGATTAGGTCTTGAGGAATCTTTCTCTTTAATCTTCTGCTGGCTGTTCGGGTGTTCATTAAATCCACTGCTAGCTTGTTTGGATGATTTAAAATTAGGTCTCGGTACGCTTTGGTCTTTCAGAAATTTCTTCCGTTACGGGTTTAATGCGGATAAAAACTTGGGTAATGAAAGTTTTGAAACTTAAAATCGTATAGTCTTATTAAAGTTAATAAATAAATCGACTCTTAGTAGCCTAGTTCCTGCAAACCACAATGATCATAAATCCAAAAAAAAGGCAAATAGGTGATCTAATTGGATCATCAGGGTGGTAGACGATGATGGCTGTGATACAGTTGATTGCTGTACTCATAGATATTTGATAGAAGACTAGTAGGTACAGATATCAACGGCGACCTCTTAATTAAGTCTTAATAAATTGTATTTATCTAAATTTCGACAAGCACTTTGTTTTAAGAGAATCTGTAAAAACATTGTTGTGAAAATAAACTTATTATTATTATTATAATGCCAAATATAGAAAAAAATATATTTCGCCACCATATTATTTTTAACATATATAACTGTCTCGATGGATGGAAAAGCGTATGCGCCTCTCACCACAAGGTTTCGGGTTCGATTCCGGGTCGGGTAAAGTGTTATTTGTCTGGAAGTTCACAATAGCAGCACGGAATTACAATTGTGCCCGGTGGATGGCGATAGGCTCACCTCCTATCCCATGGGACCTAAACATAACAGGTGACATGTGCGTGTTGTACATCCCTGCCATACCCTTCTGGGCAATTTAGGCGTGATGTTATGTTATGTATGTGAGGGTTTTATAGACATCAAAGAGTTGATGTCTATAAAACCCTCTTTCTAAACAACCATCCTTTCCTTAAAAAGACAATCTAAGCATTGTTCCTCATAGATTTTGTTATAAATGTTCTAAAATCATTTTATTCTATATAAAAAGTACACATTTCCATCTTAATTAATAAAGATATCTAGAACACCACACAAAATATTTATTCTGAAAATTAAGAAGAGAAGGTAGCAACTGAAATTTTCAATTCGTATTTTTTATTTATTAATATTGCAAAACTGGATCACACTACAGTTATATTACATGCCTATAATTACATATGTTTGTAGGCAGGTACGTTACATATCTGTTTCCCTAACAACAATTAATATTCATACATCAGGCCTTGGTCCGAATGAAGTATGAACATCCTCACTTACAGCAATAAATTGCAATAGAAAAATGCTAGATGTTTATCTCACAGTTATTTCAATTATGAACAATCTCTGAAATCCATTGTTTTCGTAATCCAGTAAGAGATACCATCGCTTTGTACGGAGGCTATCTATAAATTACTTTTTAATTACATAAGTAGGAAAATGATATTGTATAGACAGAGGACATGAAATATTGTAGTCATCCGAAGTTAGAGATTGTTAACGTGTGGTTATTTTGTAAGAATAGTACTTAAATGGTCATATTAAGTTTTTAATGCCAATGAAAATCCCTGTATGTAAATGTATTTATGCAATCGTAATTTTAAAATTGAAGAGTATGTAGTCTAACTCATAATTATTGTGTTTTGGCAGTGTTTACTTTAAATTTTTAAAAAGATGCATCATAGTTGGTTTAAAAGTACCTACTGATTACGAATATTTACACACCAAATTTTGACACGTAAATCGGCAGACCGGAAAGGCTAGCATAACGAGCGCGATATAGATTTTGTATGCGTTTTTGTCATATATTTAAGTAGTAACATGACATAAATGCAACAAAATCTATCGCGCGCTCGTTATGGACACTATTGCATTTTTTTCTCACTATGAATCAACAACGTTTTCTTACACGTATAATATTCCGAGCTATAGTTTTCGCTGAATCACCTGCTTGTTTTAATAACAACTGAACACTGTTAAGAGATTCTATAGATTGTTTTTCAACAAGGCTTCATATTCAATGTACTAAGAAACATTCCTATCATTTTATGACAGTGTAGCTGTCAGCTATTTAACGTTGGTAAAAGTATCTTTGCGTCCAATTTCGTTAGAAATATCTTAATATTAAATTAAAACTAAAAAAAATAAATAAAACTAACTAAATTAGAACGCATGTATAGGTTAGGTAGATACCCAATTATTTCGAAGTAAATTATATTTCGTTTTTGCTGTAGTCTACTTAACAGATATTTCGAAATTTTAGCTATTTATAATTATAGAATATTTCTCCTTCGTATTAACGCACTATCATTAATCAATAATCTGTAATGTGTAATGAAATGACACAATTGAACTTCTTGATCACGAAAATAGTTTTACAATTTATCAGATAGATTAAAAAAAGAAAAATTCTAAATGTTTGTATTTTTGGCGGTACATGAGTACCTAAATGATTAACCAAATAATAATCTAAGTAGTCCCTCTCCAAACTTCAGTAAAAGTGCTCTGTATTCTAACAACACTTACAAAAACTTGCCCGTACACTCCACTAACATTTCGAAAGAGACAATTTCTCTCACAAGCCAATACATCAATTGGACAAAGAACATGCTTTAATATCCGGAGACAAAGTGAGGCTATTGTTTGTGGCCGTTCGTCCATTTGTAGGCTATAGGCTGAGGCTAGGAGTGGCCGCGGGTCGTAGAAAGTTGAAAGTGAAGGATTCGCGCTTTTTGAATGGACAATGCGTTGTCGCGGCGTCACTTTTATTCAATTTACGTGATGGTACATATATTTTAGTGAATATGCATTCTATTATGTTCCGAAACGTTGGACATTTACAAAATATTGATACGTTACTTAATTACAACATTATCTTTGCCTGGATGAATGGTAATTATACCATCAGATCGTAAAACAGTTTTCTTGCTCTCATATAAAAGACTAAAGCAAGCGTTACAGACTATTTATAGTTAGTTAGTGCGTAAGGCGGTGCTCCCTGCCTTGGGTTGTCTTTTCCTGGGATTTCTAGGTCTATGGTCTTGATCATAACCAACAAGATCGATTGCCTCTATATTTATAAACCAACTCAAAACTTAAGTTACGTCACGCGACCGCACTCGTTTCGTCGACCACAAAAATAAACAAGACATAATGAGCTCGACCAATACGTTATATTGAGTGACGTAACTGCTGCTTTCTCCACAGCCTTGGATGGAATTGATGACACACTGCGTTAGAAAGTTATACCAAAATACGTGCTGCAAGTCAAGAAAGGTAGGTGTAGGTAGGTGCAAGGTAAGGTGTGTAGGTAGAATCAGGTTGAAACTAATATGAAGTCAACAACACCTCAACGTGTTTACGTGTATGGACTTAGTGCAATAAAATTGACCATCTTTTGGTTTGAAAATGTCCAAATGAAGCAGTTTCGTGTTTTTTTAAATAATTAAGTAGGTAAGTAAAATAAATCTAGGTATATCTTTATTGCAACTCAATAAACTTACTTCTTTCTTAAAGGTTTCTTTCTTTCTTAAGAAATTGAGTCTTCTATCAATTTTAGGGCTATTTGAGCGGTAACAAAAAGAGTTGGATATTTGGTTTACTGTATGACTTTTATTTTCTTTTAACATAGAAGCGGGCAAGCCTTAGTTACTATTTAATGAGAATAGGTCGGAATCTCAATTGACATTTACCAGATACGATAAGCCAAAAGTTTTAATCAAGTGTATTACCGAGAATGTATATAAATACAAGTAGCACACAAAAATTCAATTCCACATAGCAAAAAGCAGCAAAATAACAAACGTGACAGCGACACCGTGACTAAAGCCGTGTCCGTCCTTCCTGGTAGAGAGTGAGGAGCATCGACCTGCCTGCCGACCTGATGACATGATCGTCAAGGAGGTAATGGACCGTGTTTGTGTACTTGGGTTAAAATCTGTGTGTGATTTTTCATCTACTTGTGTGGCTCACTGTGCGCATTAGGAAACTGTGAGTGCGAACAGCTGAGTGTAAAATATAATAAAATGTATATTTTACAATTATATTATTAATCAAAATTACTTTAACTTCGCGCGTCGTTGGTCGGCTACAACAGCGGTAGACCGACGCAGTAAAGATTTTTCTGAGAGACATCGCGGTGAGAGGCATGTACGCTAACTACATAATGCCTGGAAGCAGTTGTCTTGTGAGACATCTCAACTGACAATAATGACAAAAATGAACGTCGATACAGGCAGATAGAGATAGACGAGACAGATAGAGATAGACGAGACAGATAGAGAACCATAGAGCGATTAAAGCGCTTGAGGGGGGAAGAATAGACTTTGTCGACTTTACCGTCAACCAATATAAAAAATGTAGATGTGGACGAGCTAGTAATTTAAGACGCCAACATCACCACTAAACCGGAACACCTTTTCCACTTCTCACCTGCCCGTGAGGTGGTGTTTACTTTCCACTTTCTTTAAAATAATTAGAACCTAGTTGTTATTATTGAATTATTCGAAAAACTTACGTAAATTTAAACCTTATTGCAGAGGCGATTTATACCGATGACAATATGGAACTTACCTGAAAAGAGAAAAATAAAATCAAATAATATGAATTGATCACAATTTGTTTTAGTCCGTTTTTAAAACTAATTAGAAGAAGTTGATGTTTTACCATTCTTTATAAGGAACTAACTACAACATAAAATCTTGTAAACATCGTATTTATTTTATAGTACCGTTTACCAATCCCAAAAGAAAATATGCCAAAATTACAATTTGTTTACATTGTCAGTAGCCTCAAATGGAGAGTCATTGAGAACATGCACAACATTTTTGAGAAAACATTTATTCAACACAAATCCTTGAATCGGAGGCTGTATTTACATACCCCTGATAGCAGTCATTGACATACCACTCCCATCTTCGAATGACATTTAAAATAAAGTCAGTGATTTCATCAGCACTGCAATGCATGCAAATCTGTTTAACACATTATCACCACAAAATATAAATGCTCTATTTGTAGTGATATTAATACAACAGAAAAGTAACTGTGACACAAGTGCATGGTAATATTTTTTATACGTTGGACGCAAATATCCGTAAACTTCCGTACTCACATACAGTTTTGTTCGATTGAATTAAATCTTCGAGATCGTACACACATTATGTGCAAAGGAATTTTCTTCTGTTTTCTATCGTGCCTCGCGGTCCACACCTAAAGACTGACCCCACAGCGCGCTGGTTGCACACACGTAACACGGCGTCGTGTGTTGCTACCGTGTGATGTGAGTGCAGCAAGCGCGCCCCAAGCCCAACGATCACGCACGCCTAATGTAGGGGGCGACTAAGTAAATGTTAGTGGTGTTAGTGGTGTGGTTAAACATTCTAACAAAACATGTGTGAGTACTAAGTATAAAACATAGAATACGCATTACCTAAGTTTTTTAATGCCAAATAAACCTATGAATCTCGTCTAATAAAATAGAAATAAACAGTTTTAGTACTAGCAATGTTTTAACAATCAACTTCAATCGGTTTCAACATGAGGCTTGGACGTAAATATTTGTAAATTCTGTTGACACATTTGACACCGATAAGTGTCGGTGTCAAATGTGTCAATAATCTTAATCAAATTGCAAAGTTGTGCTGTAAATTACATTTTACACCGAGATGTATGTATACCAAAATACCATATTAATAAGCAAAGAAATGAAAAAAAAATCGTGCAAATGTGAAAGAATTATCATACTTACCTATCGAATTGATTTGCCCCTTTTTGAAAGTCGGTTAAAAAGGACAAAACCTAATTGGCAGTGCTTGTGAGCTGTGTCACTTTATATTCGGTCAGTTTATATTTTATAAGACATATAAGAGCTATCCGCAACATCTGAAATTTGCCCTAAGTATATACCAAAGGTTATTAATAAAGCAATTAAGGAAGTCGCTTCGAAACATGTAGCTACCATATAGACCAAAACTTCAAAGATTTTTTTTTACAAAACCAAACATCCTCTTTGATGAGCATGTCTACGAACTTTACGACTCACCTTTTATAGATCCATAAAATCAAAGAAGTTATTAAGACGCTACTGGATGCAAGATCTGGTCATAGCAGTAGAAGTTTAAAACAGATGCAATAATTCTGTTATGGTCAAACAAGATATTGAAAGAGAAATAACTACGGCAGTATTTACATAAGTCACCTAAGTTATCAGTAAGAAGTCGGTTAAAAAGATGACGCTGTGCGCTTATTCAGAACGCATCAATTTCTAATTATGAATTTGAGAAGTATAACTATAATTATAGTGTTACATTTGTGGTATTGCGGCAATTAAATTTTAACTGTATTCCCAAAAGTGGTTTTATTATTCAATGGAAGTTTGGTATTAAATTGGTAAGTAGTATAATTAATTTAGTAAGCGAAATGGAACATCTTACGTCGCCATTTTATATAAAATGATATAACAGATGCAATTACTTTTCAACATTTTTTATTTGTTTTTATAATCTTTAAGTATTTGGAAACACAGTATAGTATGCTACACCTTTTCGTGCTTATTGTTATAACCTGATTATTTAGTAATTTAGGCTTTTCGAACCATAATGTAGGTCTTATTTTTATAGATGTTGTGTAATTTGGTGCTGTAATTTTAAAATCAAATTTTGGAGAAGACGTAACGTTATTTCATTATGTCTACACATTTAACAATGATCTCATTTCGATTCGATTTTTATGTCATTATGTAATTCTGTTATGCTTTTATTAAAATTAAGTAATAAAATGGGTTATCGGTTATGAAAAATGATGCTTGCTCTGGCAGAAAGTTCAGTAGGTAGCTTACTAATCCGAAACAATTCATTCTCAAGTCAAATAAGTTCCGTTCGTAGCCTTTTATCCTTTATTACTTAGCTTTTAATTTACAATACACTCTTACATAATGTCTGTGGTAAATTATGTCAGTTTCTATGCCCATAAGAATTTGCTCCTTGAATAAAATAGGATTCTCCATCCACACGCTCGTAAACTCACCACATCACGGTAAACGCACTTTACGCGTCGTGCAAAAAGAAAAGCGTCTCTAAGTACCGTGTAAACATCACGTGTACCATTAACGATTCACTTGACTTATCATCTACAGGTGTAGACTAAAGAAAATGGTACTTTTGGATATTTCTAGTCACGATTACGTGGTGAGTTTTCTCGGATTTGTTACCTTATGGTAACCTATTTCAAAATGCGTTTAACGTGTGCAACTAGACACAGACAGACAGACATTCTGAAATACTTAAAGATTGAGGAAAAATCCTGTAGAAAATCTTCAAAAATCTGGGACCGATCGCACTTAAGAAAATTACTGTTATTAAGTAAAGCTAAGTTTAGTTTAAGGGAAGTGTTTTACAGAGATTTTTCAGGCATGATTCTTCAGTATTCTTCCCAACTTCCCACAAGAATCACGCCCTAATAAAATAGAGTCTCCATTACTCCCTCATAAAGGCTGACCGCACTTAACGCACCTCGTGTGAAAAGAAAATCGGTGTTCACTTATCAGCTTTAAGTACCGTGTAAACATCATGTGTATGGTACCGACTCGGTTGACTTGCCATCACTAGTCACTACATAGTATAAAACAAAGTCGCCTTTTCTGTCCCTATGTGCGCTTAAATCTTTAAAACTAAGCAACGGATTTTGATGCGGTTTTTTCCAATAGATAGAGTGATTCAAGAGGACGGTTTTTATGTATAATACATGCATAGAAAGGGGGAATTGTTTTACTCCAAATTTAACGCGTGCGGGCCACGGGCAGTAATGAATAAATCAAACTACTGGATCGATTTTAATCATTTTTTCAGTGAGTTACATAGGCTATATATTATACATATACCCGTGCGAATCCGGAGCGGGCCGCTGTGTTTTTATATACAACGTTCACAGTTTTTCTGTAGTGTATTTAGTATCAGCATTGTACCCGTGCGAAGCCGGGGCGGGTCGCTAGTGTAGAATAAATGGTAGATGGTATAAAGCTAACCTTTAACTGGTGGCCACACGGCAACACGTCAAGTTATACATTTAAAGTTTAAGCAGGTCTCGCATCGTACGGGACGCCTAAACAATGCGAGAAGACCATCTTATATTAGAAATGTAATAATAATAATAATCTTTATTGTACACCACTAGACCAATCAAATTGGAAACGTACAGTGGGCCAAGCAATTAGGTATGCAGGGCAAAATCTTCTACGCCATAGTAAAAACTGACTGCAATAGATATGCATGTGTGAATTACATACAGGGTGGATGCGACATAGCGACATTTATTGAAACCACAGCTTCTATACATGGCCAGTATGCATTTCCACCGGATAAAAAATTCTCTGGCGAAAAAAAAAAATCACGTTCTCCGAACAATTTGAACATTGCGATCGTGCAATTTGTTCGGAAGACGTGGATTTTTTTTTTCGCCAGAGAATTTTTTATCCGGTGGAAATGCATACTGGCCATGTATAGAAGCTGTGGTTTAAATAAATGTCGCTATGTCGCATCCACCCTGTATGTAATAAGTGTAATATACCCACTATTTAGATATGTAACTTACTTATCTATAACTGGTGTAGTACGTCTTTACTATGACTTAAAAGTTTTTGCCCTGCATAGCTAACTCGTTGGCCCACTGTACATACAATATGTTGCACAATCGGCGGTCTTATTGCTTAAGCAATCTCTTCCAGACACCTGGATGTATCGCTTTATGTGTAGCCGTGTACATTGTATACAAATGAATAGTACTATAAGTATTTTTTTGTATTGTATGGTCTGCAATTAATAGTGCTATGGGATATTTCTAATGTGATCCGAGTCAGTTTTGCATGATTGATACTTACAGTGTATAACTAATGTAGGACGGTGAGAAATATTGTGGAATGATTTGAGCTGCTATGTTTTGATATAACTATTAATATAAAATAAATACTAACGTACAATTATGTTTTTCTTGATTTATTAATGTAAGTCGAAGCAATATTGAATTAAAAGTTCAACGCCCTATAGTATTTGTTGTATTAAACCACAGCCTGACCATTATTATGCAATACATTTTAGTATCTAGCTTCTTCGTCGTGTCGATGGCTGAGTCAAATTTTATTTGGACTTGCCATCGTGGTGAAAGGATTAGCCAATTCGCTTTTAAGAACTCGCGAATTGCCCAGGGTGCGCCGAACGTAGGGAATCGTTGTGTATGTCACTCGGGGAGGCTCCTTTCATGCACCCCAATCTAGCTGTAGGTATAAGTTTTAACATAATATAACCTCACACTTATATTACCTAGAAGGGGAGGCAGAGGAGTACAACACCCACCCTTCACCTGTTATGTTTTAGGTCCTATAGGACAGGGAGTGAGCCTATCGATCTATCAGTTACATGTTTAACGGTTATTACAACTTAGCCGAAGGCGTTATATAATTGGTTAATAACAGTTTAGTTAAACGCTTGTTCACATAGCCTTTGAAACTGTTTCAAGTTCTTAAATAAATATTCAATATCAATACTACGCGTACATTTATCATTTCGTGAATTTGAAATTGGAATTTAATTTATCATGATAACTGAGATTCAAAATAGAGAGTAAAAATTACTGAATGTGTTTGCCTAAATAAGAGAGGAATATTTAAATATATCTAAAGAATCAACAAGTTGTAGAGAAATGTAGTCTAGAACTGGGGTTCAGTAAATTACTTATTTCATGTTTAATCCATTATATTAAATCTCATGGTCAGGTTAGTATCACCGCGCCGAAAAAATATTTTTTTTATTCGAATTACACTATCTAGCGAACGTACCTACTCGTAGTCTACCTGATGGAAAGTGGAAATAAAAGACCATGGACATCAACATATTGCAGAATATGTAAGGTTTTATTATACGTATTGTTAGCGTTTTCCTGGCAACACTATCATACATGTCATTCATACAACCGGTCGTCGAACGATATCTGTCAAAAATCAAACTTTTGAAAGCCAGGCCAACGGTAACGGTTGGCAGTCCTTGTTGAACTGTTGAACGAGTAAGATCTCCTAAAAGTGGACCGTGGTTAAAGTGATAATTTTATATCAGGAATATTAATACAAAGTGGTAGGTTGTGCGTGTATTGAATTGGATTATAACTGGAAACAACAAGAATTATTTTAAAACTATTGTCAACCGTATAAAATTAGATGTGTTGAAAAAGAAATAAATGTTTTTTTCTTTAATAGAAGTGTTGAGACTAATTTAAAACCCCTAAATTCTGAAAGGTGGTCAATATAGATAATAGGCGATCGCAAAAGAACACGCTAAGTACTATAGCAATATTCGATGACTTTATCATGGAGGTACGCACGGTAAAAAGAATCCTACCTAACCTACTACTGTATTATAGTAGCGTGCTATCTCCCCGTTACTATAAGATTATAAGTATAAAACTAATAGTTATTTGAAACGCATTCTCGTACCACTTGAGATAGTTGCGATGCGATCTGCGCTGAAAGCGTGAACGATATAACGATCTAATAAAATATGTTCTTTATAATAACTTTCAAGTATGCTATGTTTTTGTACGAGGCACAATTAAAAACGGAAGTCTACTTTACTAGGTTTTTTTATACGACTTACGTAGCGTACGTACGTGTGGTCCACCTGAAGGTAGGTCGTTACTATATCCCATGGACATCAACAATCCATAAAGGCATTGGAGAACCGTAGCTTCTTCTATGGAGAGAGAGGAGGTGTTTCAGTACACTTCAGGCCCTGATACAGGGGCCCTACTATTTGGCGGCTAGTTAAATTTTGAGTCTCGAGCTCCTTCACAAGAGATTTACTACCAGCAAAACTGTTGTGATAATGTACGAAAAGAAACTGTATTTTGCTTTTGTCCAACCAAATCAGCGTTATATTTTTAAATTCGGCATTATCAAATATCAAATCTCTCGTATCCAAATTAAATTAAATTTTACATAAATTAAGTGTAAAGCAATGTCGAAATACTTGATAGTAATACCAACAACATTACAAACCTTAGCTTTTTAACATTGACGTGTACCCACAAAACAGGTTTCTTAAAGTCATAAGGTCTCATGTGGAATCTTCGACATTCTTGGATTGCCGTAATCATTTTGACATTTAAATGGTATTTGTCTGCCATGCGTGACTGCCACCGGCATCGAGCATTTATGCAAATAGGTTTCAATGTATAATATAATATAATGTACAAAGAGCTAGTAGTTTTAGAGCTTTTATGAATGAGTTCGATGGCGCAGGCACCACCGTTCATTCTTAAGCTTGCTCTTAAGTAACAACTTGCCTGGTTTGGTGGTGAAAACAGTTAGATTCTCAAATTACTGACACAGAAGGTATTCGTGCGATCGGTTTTTTTTTGTAAAAGTTTGTATGAGTTTGATCGTAGTGGCCACACCACGTTGTAGTGCTTTAGCTATCTATAATAAAACTTTGATTGTAAAAAGGAGAGTGGTAGATTAAACACGTCTGTCTGAGCATGCTTATCGTATATTTTCTGTTAATAGATAAGTATAATGCATGCATGCCTGCCTTTTATTGATTACTATTGATAAATCATATCTCTACAATTAGATAGAGATTACGCATTTCTAAATCTAAATCACCAAATTTCGTTCTGAAACATTCAGTGCGCCCTATTTCATAAAAAATACACTTTTTGGCTTCCAAATACTCAGCAATTCGTATTTTGAATGCCATATTTGACATATTTGACAAATTGTCAAAAAAAAAACCTTTATCAAATAGGGACTAGGCTGTACGGTACATAATCTATGAATATAATTATAATACAAAATCTTATAATAGTGCCTAAGTAGATGACGTTAGATGCGGGATTGTACACACAATCCCGTCATCACTTTTCTATTATTATTTTATACCTAACGCACATTTTAATCTTTCAAAAACCGTACACTAAAATGCCAAGCCTCCAGCTACGATCATTATTCCCGTTGCTCCAACACCCACATAGCCGTTTATTCGCGAGTTAAATGTGAATACATGTAAGTATGTATGAATGTATGGTGTTCGTGAGCAAACACTTAGCTCGTTTGTTAGCTGGTACATGCCACTCCCATACATTCCTACACAGACGGTCGGTCGACACACTATACATACCTACTTATTTATATTTTTTAAGATCCCACCAAGAAACGTTTTTTATCTCGATTATGGCAATTAATACTGCCTTGCCCATCAGTACTACTTAGGCGGATTGCCATTTTACCGTAGATTAGGTACGACGTATTCAACAACAACATAGGCAGCATTTCTATGTTGACTGTCTGGAACTGCAGAATTGAATAATGTCACACGCTTCTACAGATTTATTCATAATACACAATAATAATTCATAATACAATACACAAGCCGTTTTTTGATATTAACACAATATGAGTTAGTGCCGCTTAAGATTAAAAATACTTAAACCAAAAAAAATGCATAATTAACATTATCGTTCGCTGTTTAGCCTTGCTTTATTTTCAGACTTGTGATACACGGAAATTTCCTAAAGCTAGCTGTTTAACAAGTTTATATTTCTGTTTGAATTCGTCATTAGGAAACATGAATAATAATAAAACAAGAACATATAGGCAACATAACAAAATGTTGAATAAACTTTGTCATATTTTTGAAATTGCTTTTATTTAAAAGCTTACTAGTAAATAATTTGCATATAAAAATTACTAGAATTCTTGTTATCCCCCTTCAGCTAAGCTTAATTCGCTTGTGTTAGGAGGAAGTTCACGCCCGTGGTGTAAAGGCCAGGATTCGAACCCACGACCTCTCGATCGTAAGAGGTATCGGGCCTATCTATTGCGCGACGGTCGCTTAATTGAAAACCATACAGCGAGATACTTAGGTTAGAACTTGAATCTCGGTCGGCACCTAATAGATACAGCAAAACGTATGGGAGCTAAATAATGTCCACCTATTGTATGTCAAATCTAAATTGAAAATCGTTGCTAATGACTGCACTTACACATAAAAAGTACCATGTCTTTAAATGAACTGTTTAATGGCCTGAAACTGGGTCATACAACTCATACACATACATTCAAGTCACACATATATTATGCCTGATTATGTACTTGAACTTTATATGGTAAAAATATTCTGGTACTATGCGTTTGATAGAGTTAGATCGTTCGGCATAAGGCTTCGTTATGACATCAAGGTTTATGCCCGAGGGTGTGGTTGTAATTAAATTTGTTATACTGATAATGCTTTACGTTGTGTAATATTAATAATAATGTACTATTCAGTAATAAGTGAGCAGATACGAAATGATTTAAAGTAATAAATGTAATTATTAATTTTACAAATGGGCAAATGAAGACTTATTTAATTTAGTCTTAACCAGATCTCGGACATGTTTCAAAGATTGGCAAAGCAGCTTTAATTATCATATTAATGAGATTATCGAACCAATTTAAAATTTATTATATATCTTATTGCATGAAATAATTCGAGTGTATGTTATTAAAGTCACTGAATTTATGTCTCAACATAGCAATTACGTATATCATGAAAAGTAAAGAGACTGATATAGAAAACCAGTATGAAAAGACTGGTTTAGATTGACTTAAGGTGTGTTCTGACCAATGAAGTCAGTGTCTGTGAATAAAAAACATATTAATTAAGGTCGGTTTGATGTAATAAATATTTATATTACGAGGCTATATCAGTTCTTTCGAAATTACTATGTTTAGAACTACCTTGTTCCTTGTTGTATACCAAAATGAAATAATATTCAAGATTGATTTTATTTCATTTCTTCCGTGGTGTATTCGAATTTATTACGCGCGGAGCAGGGAGCGTGGTTGAACCGTCATCGGTAGAATCTAGTGCTTAGCGTATTTGCCGCTCGGGTACGATTCCCGGTTCGGGCAAAGTTGTTATTTGTGTACTTTTCATCAGGAAATTCTCAATAGTTGCACAGAGTTGGAATTGTGCCTGGTGAATGGCGATAGGGACCCATGGGACTTAAACATAACAGGAGAAATGTGGATTATGTATACCTCTGTCACACCCTTCTGGGTAATAAAAGCGTGATGGATATAATATGTATGTACTTGCATATATTATACAATAAGAAGCTGAATCTATCTATGAAAAGAGTATGACAGTATAAGTATTCGAATTCAAAGTCAGTTTTAAACTCTGTAATGTTCTGAAATTATGAAATTATCACCAATCAGAACACAGAACTTGACTATTTGGCGGTTCCCTATTGGTTGCGATTCCTACCTCGATGTTGTTCAGTCCACTTTTTAATAAATACGATACTGCCATGATATTTATGTATGTCATATCTAAGGTCAAATACCACCAGTAACACTTTATTTTAAAATGCTAATATGTAATCGTGAGCCTCCCACCTTGAAGAATTAATAACAGTAAGAGAACGTGTTTAATAATACGATGTACCAATTATAAAATACCAAGCAATTTACACTACAATTATGATAAAAAGTAATGATAATTTCATACCTTTCAAATGCGTGTGAGGAATATTTCAAGTATGTCAATACTGCAGTAATTCAATCAAACTTTATTTATGAAGATTGCGGTTTAATTGACGGTCGCGGCTATTTAATTTATCTAATTGACTAACTGTTTTGTGTGACGCGTGTGTAATTATTATATTATACCAACTTATTTTATCAGGCACAAGCGTGCGTATGAAATATACTTATGCACATATTACACGTGTAAGACACGCAACACATCACTGACTGAAGCATTTTAGCAGACGCATTTACTCATATTACTTTACTATGTTTTTAGCTAAAGTTTTAAAATTGTGTAACCTTTTTTTACCTTATTAATTTTGACTATGAAATAATCTTAAAAATATAATATATTGCTATCAAACTACTAAATCAAGCTTATTCTCATACTTATCAAGTCGTCACAGGTACCTACTCATAATAAATAATATGTTAAATGGCTATTCAAATCAAAATCAAAATCAAATCAAAATCTTTTATTTGTTAAAATGTGGTTTTCACAGGTGTTAGGTTAACATTAAATTTAGCACTGCACATTTGCTATCTTACTTGTATAGCATACAAATATAAAATATAAAATAAAACTTAATAAAACTTATAAACTAAGAATAATAATTAAAAAATTAAACTTAAAAAAAAATATATCAATCATTTCTTAAATCATTTGCTATTAATTATTTACACAACACAACATTATATTTTACAGCTTAAATATTCATTTACAGTATAAAAACATTTTTCATAAATCTAAATAATTGGTTTCTAAATTTATGTGTTGGTAAATTACGGACATCTTGAAATTGGTCCAAATTCCAATTTTACAATAATGTTATTATCATCCTCTCTCCTATTTTGCTATGCCCGACGGGGTCCACAATGACTCAGATTAATGTTAAACCTAAGAATACTTTTTGGAATGCAATAAAGTTTTGAATTTGAATTTGAATTATACATAATATAATTCTTCTTTTGAAAATTTTCAGAATTTAACATTCGCAGTAAAATATCGAATTTTCCACAAGTTATTTCAACTAGTACCGGTATTTGCTTCAAAACATATTGCTACGCTCTCAAAGCTTGCCAAAGACCTTCCAAGCCGATTACTCGGCGTACGATGCCAACAAATCGTTTTAGATTTATGTAAATATTACATAAACTTGAAATAACTTTCTCACGGTTAGTTTTCCTACGTTTCCTAGCCGACAAGCCCGACAACAATATTGTATCTATAAGAAAATCACCTAAGGCGGAGATGAGTCCGTACACGAGAGATCTGAGATAATAAGCCGTAAAGAAAATGTAGCGGGATATATTATTATTAGTACATAAAAAATACCGTTGGTTATGGACAACTTTTTAAGCAATATTTATCTGCCTACGTAGATATAAATCAAATCGAATCAATTCTAAAACAAGTATCGATTAAATTAGCATGTTTTGATTCTGAAATTTGAGAGGTAATGGTTTTCAGAAATAAGATTGTGTTAATCATTCTATCAGAATATAGGAACTTTAGGGTAATATAGAATCACAATCTTTAGCTTTGGAAACTCTGCAAAGCCGCCTTAAATCTTTCAACATTTAAAAACTAATCGCTTGGCTTCATGTAATAACGTATCATACAATTAAGAGATTTCGAGTCCTGGCTAAAGGTAACCGTAGCTTAGCGGCTGTCCGGTGAGGTCGAAGGTTATTCAACTGTTTCTTAGTATATTTTAATACTATTTCAACTTCTTATCACGATATACCACTGACGTGACCCGTTATAGAATTATAACTTATAAATCATGGAACAGTAAAACAGTTACAGTAATGGTGTAGTATCACATAATTAGAGATTCCATCGGCGGCGTAGCCATGATACCCGTAAGACATTGTTACATGTTATTATAAATGTGGAGCCAAGGTCTTCTTTGATGGCATCGCGGCAACACCTTGTATTACTTCACTCTTGACACCATGAAGGTATGTTTATGTTTTACATTAGCTATGTATCTGCTGCCTTTGCATCGTTGCTCTAGTAGTTAGCGGATGCGGTCTCTTAACACAAGGTCTCGGGTTCGATTCCTGGTCGGATAAAACTGTTATTTGGGATTTTTCTGTCTGGCAGTTCAATAGCAGCACGGAGTTGGAGATAGGCCTGAGCCTATAGCCATCAACAAGCCTACTGCATAGGCTATAGAGGCTGACTTCTAGGCTGGCCTATCACATATGACTTAAAAGTAACCCATTGGATAGGGGGTAAGGCTTACCCCCTATCCAATGGGTTACATTTATCACCATCGCCATCCATCGGGCCCAATTCCATCTCTGCGCTGCACAAATAACGGTTTGCCCGACCAGAGAATCGAACCCGGAACCTTTCTGTGAGATACGGTAGCCACTAGACCATCGAAGCAAACAGTACAATCCTAACTATTTTCTGGTACAATGTATCTTGTTTTTTGCCACTGTATTGTTTGGTCACAATAACTTTTTAAGGCTTAATTACATGTTGTAAAGTTTGATTATTGACATTTGTACAGGTGAGAACATTTTTGAGGATAATTGTCTGCAAGTGCCAGTTTTTGCTTCATGCGTACTGGATAATTATTATCAGCAGCGTTGTTATGTATGAAATAGTGAAAATTATAACTGATTCTAACTCTTGTTTTTGTCATGTATGTATTGCATCGTTATATTTATACCAATTTGTGCCTTTGCACTGGCAAGTACAATAAATGAATATTTTGTATTGAGTTAAAGGAATTATTGAGCACTATTTTGGACAGATATGATTTATTTCTCCCAAAAAATGTAGAGTAAAACGTCTGATTCATATTTACCCAATTGAAAAACAGTATTTAAAATGTCGGTTCGATCCAAAAGTAACATTTATTTAATCATATTGACATTTCGACAATAAAAAACACTACAATAAATTCAATTTAAGAATTTAAATGTACCATGAATCACGTAATCCAATTACCGACTCTTTACGAGCTGTTTATAACCTCATTACAATAAATTTTAGTGCAATTTCTTCAACAATATTGTACATAATGTCCCTATAATAAATTGTTTCATTATAAAGTGTCGCTGAACAACATTTACCGTCAACATTGTTACAGTCTTGTCACGCATAGCCTGTACACATGGCTACTGATTAACCTATACATCCAATATAAGCTGGTCTCGCATATTGTACAGGATTCCTACACAACGCGATACTGGAAACGTATAGGTTGATGTGTTGCTTTCTGTACATCACCATACAATTTGTGCTTGGAAAATTAAATTACTAACCGGTTTCAAGCCATATTGCTAACCTAAACTTCCTGTTTTTAGTTGTGATAAAGGCTAATTTTGTGTGGCAATATTATGATTGAATAAAGTAAGATATACGATGTGATGGCGTGTTTTGTTTATTATAGCTGTGAGCTATCTTTTGCCTCTCGGCAATGTCAATACTTGTAATGTAAGTTCGTGTTTTGTGTGTATATTGCCTAGATTAAACACGAATTTAACGGCAAATGTACCGTAGTATTTTATTATTTGCTTGTCTAAAAGTATAATACAAAGCATTATGGAAAGTGTTTGCTTAAAAGAAAAGTGAGAGGTGTAGTTATTCTGACCTAGTGTGATGTCGTAGCTCCTAATTAAAGGAACCGATCTTAAACCACTTCTTTTTAAGCAAAAATCTGTTTAATTTGCAAAGTTTTAATTGTTAATATTTGAAGTGTGTTGTACAAGCCGTTCTATATGTTAATAATTAATCACACTAAAATTGCCAAAAGTTTAATAACTTGCATTGTTGTGGGTAAGTAAGGTTAGTTATTTTAGTTTGTTATTACTTAGTATATATTAAGTATATAGATGTAAATGCGTTGTTAACATTTAAACTAAATAGCCAAAATATAATTTTCTTAACGGCTAGCTTTAAAAACATTTTAACTAAACTATTTTAACAAACACAAAGAAAACTTTAAACCAGCGACTCGAGCAGCTGACCGTTAAAATAAACGCCCAAACCAGTTATTTGGAAACGAGTCGTAAAACAAAATGCCAATACACACTCGTAAATCATGATACATTCCAGTGTTACAAAACGGTCGTAGGTTCGACTCCGGTCCCGGTAATTGGGACTATTGGTACACTCGGATGAATTGACAGCTTGTGTAACGTGAACTGTCATTTCATTCGCGTAATTACGAAAATTGCACGCTTTTTTCACGTCAAGTTGCTGAATCCGCGTTTTAACAGGAATTTATGTTCCTGTGACAGTTGGTCATTGCGTTTTGATTTTTCATTAGTGTTATTTCGTTTCTGAAATTTGAGCGTACAACATTGAGATTTAATGTGTGGTTATTTTTAATGTAAAGATTCTTATGTTAAGTATACGTGTAAACTAAAAAAGAAAAAAACGACGTCCGCACTAGGAATAACTTCTGTGTTGCGGGGTGTTCACCAAGATACATTTCAAACACAGCCAGAGTCAAAACAAATCATTGCGAAATCACACAAAGATTTGTCGTATGTGAGGATCGAACCCACAACACCAGCGCAGTTGAAAGCGGCGAGGCGACCACTACGCCAACCGTGCACTCAAGTAGGTATATGTGTAAACCAGGTGATGTTCAGGAAATTATAATAAAGGTACAGGCCTCCTCTTCTTCGTTTACGTTGGGCATAATTTTCAACCTTCCAAAATGTAACATAATCTAGTCAGTTTTAAAAGAAAAATATAAAAGAAAATAAGAACCCAAAATTTACAAGGTACAAAGATTGGCATGCCAGTACTCTTCATCCTAATCAAACACGCGTGTTACTTTCTCTAGTTAAATATTTTACATTGACACATTCCTATCAGACATTTCACACCCGAAAACTATCCGTATAGTTGAGCACAAAAGGTTGAAGATTGTTTGAGTGAATTACTGAATCGTTGTAGAAGTAGGTTCGGTTGAAGTGGGTCAATTGTTTTTGACGGACGCTCAGTGTTTACAAACAAATGGTTTACACAACTCCATTATACTACACAATAGCATATCTCTACAATGAGTTGTAAGTACGTCCTATACAATGTGGTTTCAAGCTGATTATCGTTGGTTGAAGAAAGTCAATAGGAATCTGTAAACCAACCAACAGGGCCTGGAACTCTAGAAGTTCTAGTTCTGCGTGAAACAACAAGCTTAACAATCAATATATTATTTTCTTACCTCCTGAAGCGGTGAGCAAATCTGTGGTATTATTTTTGTTGGGACGAGGCTTTGGGTGTTCACGTCGACCTCCGTGGGTCTAATGTGATTATAGCCTAATTATAGACTCTCCTTTAGGCCAATACCCTCCAATAGCCTCAATAATAATAAAACTGTGATAAGCTTCGCGATTGTGTGTATTTATCATATAAATTATCGCTAGCTAACGGTGAAGGAAAACATCGTGAGGAAACCCACATGTCGCTGAGAGTGCCCAATAAGTACTCGAGGGTGTGTGAAGTCTACCAATCCGCACTTGACCAGCGTGGTGGACTATGGCCTAACCCTTCTCATCATGAGAAGAGACCCGAGCCCAGCAGTGGGACTTGTATTCAATACAGGGCTGCTATTATTATTATTATTGTTTTAAGTTTCTATGATATATTTTTACTGTATTTAACTTTAAATTATTTTGTTTTAGATATGAAATAAATCATATTGATTTGCATTTCTTTTCATTATTTAATCGCTAAACAGCAATATCTTAGAATCTCACTGGATAATGTAAGCAGAAGTCGTTTAGAAAGGAATACCTAATCGGTATCTTGAGGATCAATGATCAGTGGCACTTTATAAGCAGCTTCTCAGCTAAGTAAACATTTTTGCAATTTAAATTGTGCATACCTATGCAAAGTCTAGAAAGTTTTTATCCAATGTATGTAGCGAACAGGATTGTGTTCCTCCCGATAGTAAATGGCTAAAACAGTCCATAAGTCCACTTAAGTTTGCACATGTATCTACATTACTAGCAGATGTAATATACAAATATGCCGTAATATAAATTTTCAATATATTCATATATTGTAGTCCTATAATTTCAACACTAGAAACTGTACGTGTACTGAAATATAGTAACAAAGGTGCTGCTTGCTTTAATATTGTTTACAAAAGCCTTATCACCAGTTTATTTTATTTAAGATAAGTAAACATTACTGCCTCGATGGCATAGTAAAAATAGATAAGTATGTTATCTTCGAACAAAGGTACATCGCGCCGTTTGTATGTACGCGTAGCGCTTGCCACGCCCTGGGTTCATGTACGTACGCACGCACACTACGCCGCTCGGCCACTCACTCGGTCACCGGTAGTGCGGGCCGTGTCATTACTGTGAGCGGTCGGTGTTTGTTTAATAAATTGGGTACGGTTACGCGCTGCACTGCAAAATGTCTTCGCGAGTCAAAAGATATTATTGTGAAGTTTATGGTTGTTCAAACTTGTTGCTATAACTTACACATAACAATTATTGTCAATAAACAAACAAAATTGTATGAATTATTTGAAAAGATGGTGAACATGAGTTTCTCACCAGCTCTTCTCATGATGCAATACCCATCGGAGCTGGTACTTGGATTGATTTTAATTCAAACCTCAAAGTTGAATTGAAATCAATCTAAGCTCCGGTGATTCAAATCATTTTGTTGCAATTAATACTATAATTTAATTAGCTTAAGTTTTATTTTTATTTTATTTATTAGAACGTTGATGTTTGTTTTGCCGTGTTCAAGCGCCCTTTGGGGCCCATCGAAATAAATGATTTGACTTTGACTTGACATAAATAAATGCTTTGTTTTGTAAAAATAACGACTTTTTATAATTAAAAAAATAATTTCAGTACAGGTAATTTAAAATATCAATCTGACAAGTGACAACCCTGCGCCTCGAGAAAGTTTAGGTATCGTGCGCTCCTAAACGCCGGGAGTTGGCCTACTTATCTATTTTTACTATGTCGATGGTCTAGTCATCTAGTGGTTAGCGTAACCGCGTCTCACCGCGTGGTGTCGGGTTCGATAACCAGGTCGGGCAAAGTTGTTATTTGTGAACTTTCCGTCAGGAAATTCACAATAGCAGCCCTGAGTTGGAATTGCGCCTGGTGGATGGGATCTAAACTTAACAGGTGAAATGTGGGTTTTGTTCACCTCTGCCACACCCTTCAGGGTAATATAGGCATGATGTTATGTTATGTTATGTAAACATTACTTGCAATATAACTTCTTCTAATCATGAAAAGCTAATAAGTATTGACATTCCCGCATCGTACATTGTAATGGACACGAATAAATGCATTGTTATTCTAAGTACCGCGAGGCCGACGTCATGCCTCGTATCTGAAGGTCGTAGATAATTAGTTATCATTTCATAAGTGCAAGGGAAATTCATTTGATCGCTTTGAAAAGTACAGCCTTTTAAAGCATTTGAAAGCTATTTAACTGTTGGCTGAGTTGAATTATTTGACAGAAAAACTGTATTGCTAAAATATGTTTTTACTAAAAAGATGATTCAGTTCGTGATGATTATAACAATGTGAAAATATTTAATTAAACCAGTTACTGAAAGTCTCTTACGTGTAAGGCTAATTAATTATGCTCATGACTTTAAGTAAACATTTTTTTTGTTTTTTTAGCTTTTTATATATTTACATTTTACCTGTATACAAAATGACAGTTATCAAGCCACATTATAATAATTATTTTGTTTTTATCAAAAACTAGCTACTCCGCGCAGCTCCGCCCGCGTGGTACGTCGTCATAAACTAGCCTATATTAATGAACTTGAAATCACCTCACCAATTTTCATTAAGATCGATCTAGTAGTTTTAGAGATTGTTGGATACAAACAAACAAAAAAAAATTTTACTTTATATATTGGTATAGATAAATAAAAAGTGTTCAAACTCCATATTATTAAGTGAAAACCGCAGCAGATGTCGATAATAATGGTCGTTTATAAACCATTGCACAGCAGCAGCTGTTCCATCGTTAAATATTATAATGTATTGGCTGCAACTTCTGTTAGAGTACGTGATTTATTATAGAGATAAAGCTATTAATCAAATCTGTTATTTCTTAGTTCATTATTAAGTAGGTTAAAGACGTATTTTAAATATCTTTCGAATGTAGACTAGTTTCATCAGTGTCCGTGGCTGAAATTTTCGTATGAATTTTTGTAGTTGTTTAGTTTTTTTCCAGGAAAAGTTTCACCGTCTAACCTTAGACCTACCGTCAAAATAAATACTACCTCCCTTGTGTTTTCACTACTGTATTTCAGTTTGTCGATGAAAAGATGAATTATGATCATGTGTGTGTTAACTTTTGCAGTCTTGGTGGTTATAGAAGTTGACCACCTTCTTAAAACCGATAAAACCATATTTTGAGGTGTTTTATTGATAAATTAGTTAAAAAAATATATAAATCAAAGTATTCACCTAACCGCCACAACTTAGCCCAATTAGAATTAAAATAAAAGAAAAAAAGGCAATTTTTTTCGTATACTTTTCTTTTTTTTTACGTCTAGATCCCTCAATTGAAATAAATATGCAATTATTTTCTTTCAAATATGATATATTCAAAAATTACGACTGAAAAAGTTAAAGAACTGTAGGTACCATTTACCTTCAGCTACTTTAATAAGTCGTATGATAAAAAATGTTAGCTCCGAATTTAGTATCTTCACCTCCAACAAAAAAAAACATTAAGACACTTAACAGGTTGTCAGTAAAATTTCATAACAAAAATCAACATGCCGTACTAATTTATTAGCTGTAACAGTAATACAATTAACAAGAACAAATGTGCTATTATTTCATTACCGCGATGAGATGTGCTTCCTGCTACTGATTGCACATGTAACCTACTTTTCTTTTGTAGAGTGTGCCGTACGTGTGGTCGATATCATATGACTTAAATCGTCGGTGTAATTTTCTAGGAAGTTAGTGGATAGTAAATAAAATGATGACCAACTTATTCGTTACGTAACATTTCCGGCAAATGGTTTAGGCAAGCTAAAAATCTATTGTAATATTACGTGGGACTGATTTACGCCACCTTCTTAATGTGTTATAGGTAAATATAAAGATGCACATTAATTATAATAAATACAAAAAAAATGTAATAAAACAGACATCAAATTATAGCTTGTGCGATAAAACCGAAGAGTCATTAAAAAGACAGTCCAAAGAGATTGGAGATATTTATGACTAAGAGAGAAAAGAGGTTATTATAACTTCTAGAAAAAAATCCGTGGCGGGATTCTGTAAGGGAAACTGTCAGTTGCGCCAATTTTAGTGCATCTTGCCTGCATATAAATACGTTCGATATTTGAATGACAGAAATTTAAATTTCGTTTGATTCCATTTATAAAATATCTATGCCGAGCCTGGAGCTAACTAGTAAATTACTACATAAAAATTATATCGGTTTTTTTTTTTTTACATTAGAACTCGAGAAACAATTACACTATCCAATGGTCCCAATGGCAATGCCAAATACACACATTCACTCACACAAGCACACCTAGTCTCAGAACAATCGTTGCAAATCACTCAAAGATTTGTCCCATGTGGTGATCGAACCCACAACACGAGTATAGTGGAGAGCGGCAAGGCGACCGCTCAAACCACTACACGACACGTTCATACTACTACTACAGTCTGAAACCGAACTTAACCGAAGTTATCATTGTTTTTGTTTAAAACAAAGGCGGTCTTACTACTTCTCTTTACCTACTACGATTGCGTAATCACATCGCTTGAGTAATTAGATTACAATCGCATCCGCAGAAGTAATGCGTTTATTATAGAACTAATTTATTTTATTCCTCCACACTATTTTTAGACTTTAATTAAGAGAAATACTCGGAATGATTTAGATGGAAACTTGTTAGAAAACTTGATGTGTTGATAGGATTGTTGTGGTATAAGTAATTGCTTCCTGAGGACCTGGTACTAATGAGAGGAAAGTGGGATAATTAGTGATCTGGGGAACATAACTAATTGATGGTATGCGACTGGTATACATTCGGCAATGTATACCAGTCGCATTTTTATTTTCCTACATTGTTCATTTTTTTTTTGTTTTTAACTCTTTTTCTTGTAGGCAAGACCAAATGTCTGTTTATTTGTGGAGGCTTTTCAAAAGCAATCTTTTCTTAAATTTATGTACTGTAATATTCACATTTTGTTATTAGACTGTAAGCTTTCCTAAAAACAATGAAAAAAAAAAATGTAAATTAAATAGAGCTTCTCTCTGTCTTAGTTGTGCAGAAGTTTCAGGTTGAAAATATTCTTGACTCGCTAGGGAATAAATTGTTCCAAAGCTTGGATATTATTTTATAAATGCCTCTGTCTACTTTTTTGTGACGTAACTGGCGTTATATTAACATCGATTCTTGTACGAACGCACAGTCTCCTAGTCAAACAAAAATAACTCCAGTAAAATGATTATCATAATCAAAGACCAAACAAGAACCGTATTAAAATTATTTATAATTGTGCGTTCTACCGACTTCTACCACATTAATTAATAATTTGGCGGTATTTGAAGTAGTCACAAAGGGACCGCCACAACTAATTTACAAGTAACGATTGTTCAAACACTTCACGAAATATGTAGGTACGTACTTACCTACTATACCTACCATAGTATCGGCCATTGTTCAACCTCGCTACAGTCGCTACTCAAGCCAAGCCCCGAGTTATTATTATTACCAAATGTGAGTAGTAGGTATACAGCAGTGAGATAATTGAACGAAATAATACACCTTTGTCGGGGTTTCACAACGAATGAGACATGCAACTGTTTTGCGCGTGGTAATCTGAAGTTTTAGGTTTGATATACATTAACTTTATGTTTAAAGTTTTGATGGTAATGTTTACGCTTCGAACCCAAAAGTTAGAGAAAGCGGATGTTTTGTAAACATGGTGTTTAATGCGTTGGGATAAATGTTATTAAAGCCGTATAGTTTCAGTTTAGACGTGATTAAATGATTACCAATACCGTTTTGTTGGTGTATGTCATTTGCTAGTAAATTGTAAACTGTCTTCTTTGAGTTTATACGAATTGAGAAGTAAGTTGATGAAAGATATGTGCAATAAAAGTTACTATAGTGTTGAAGAATTTTTAAATGACACTATATAATAGCAGTTCTTCCATGGTTATTTATAGTTATACTTGATTGTATTTTGTAATATTTAGTAGATAAGCTTAATAATTTTATATTTTATTTTTTCTTATTTTAAATTGTTCTGTGTTGGATCTTTAATTATTAATATATATATAGGTAGATATTATGTTTAATTTGAACGTCAGAATTAACAGAACATGATGTACTTCACTTATATTAATACATCTGTTTTTTACCATGTTCAACAAATAAACCAACTTTGACTTTACAACATACACACATACATAGATAACATTACGCCAATATTGCCCAGAAGGGTGTGGAGGTGTACAACACCCACACTTCACCTGTTATGTTTAGGTCTGATGGGCATAATTCCGTGCTGCTTTTGGAAAGTTTACAAATAACACTTTGCCCGACCCAAAAATCGAACCAGAGACCTCGCGGTGAGAAGCGCATACCTTAACCACTAGACCATCGAGGCAGTTCTTTTTATTTACAAATTAGTCATATTTTAAGATACTTGGCTAGCAGATGATACCTTTCTTTCGAATTATTGTAAAAATCTTTAGATTTATAGCAAAAAACTTGATTCCAGAACAAGCCTTCAATATTCTAGCCTTCTACTTAAAAACTATAATGTCATGTGCTTAAAATCCAGACGTTTGTTCCTAGAAATGATGCTTCTTTATGATATTTGTGGTAATAGGCATAACTGCACTGAGTTAACTAGTAGTTTAAGCTACATTGTTCCTAGAACTGTTATATGGCGACAAGTGCGCTTACGACGCTTGTGTCAAAATTATAACGATACTTTTACAGAATTAGATATATTTGTCATGCGCGCTAACGTATTTAGAACTACATTAATACAAAATATCAAGCAAATTAAGGAATAACTGGAGGTAATCGCATTCTTTGCCTATTGTTTGCATTTCTTTTCTTCTTATTATTTAATTTTAAGTTGCAAAAATGTCACCAATTTTTCACTTATATTTTGTGGATTACGTTGTGAGTGCACATTTAATCACTGTTTAATTTGTCAAATTTTTGAATTTACTCTTAATGTTGTAACTGTTTGTTTATCCCTAATAAATAAAATAAAATAAAATAATGATGAAGGATTGCTGGTATGTCATAGGTGAGTATGACAAATACCTCGTAAATACCATAAGGTAATTTAAATCACTATAAGTGGGCAGGTCTTCGAACAAAGATCTGCACTTAACTCTAAGTAAATAAGCTTGTGAATAGAGGTCAATGTTGCTCCAATGCAAATAACAATGCAAGATCAAACAATAGAATTTGACCCTTTGTAATCGTTATTTTAGTGTGGGCCAGTTCAGTAGTTTGTTTACTTCATCCTACTGTAATGGTCAACAAACAAGTATAAAACAAACACATACCCATTGTCAGCCCATCTCTTCTTAATACTTCTAAACATGTGGTTTCATTGAATGTTTGCCAATGCGTACAATTTAAATTCGTTCAATGCCACCTGGAAGGCTCGAAGTCTCTCAACCGCCTTTGGACACAAGTTGGTCGCTGCAGGTAGAATCTAGCCAAATGGGGAACCACAAACACCAATGGCTCCTCGTGCACGTGGATTACCCATTCAAAACATGGCTCACCTGCTTTCGTGCCCGTTGTCTCCCTCTACATGTGCCCGTGAAGACCAAATGCAAGCCTACCTACAAGTTGTTACCTACAGGGCAAAAACAAAATAAATAAAAAAATAGAAAGCGTAATGCCATTGACATGTAAAGAGAAGATTCTATGTTTCGCTATGTCGCATCCACCCAGTAGATATCTTCCTGTTTTGAAATGGCCATCCTTTACACATCATATTCTAATAATTATTCCGCTCTTACGTCCCCTAAATAAATATGAACCACAGTATAAATATGAACATATTTATACTGTGCCTAAAGGTTATATTGTTTTGACTAGAGAGCAGGCATTGAACTAGAGAGAACTTTGAGTTTTAAATACATTATTCTCACTGCGCGTTCCAAGTAAAATTCACGTCTAAGTATTTTACCCGGCCCGGGGAAAATTGTCTATAAAATTTGACTTTCCTATTGTTGCAAAAGTATAACTGTCAATTTTCTTCATTTCATCACATCTTCTAACTCTCTTCAACGTATTTTCTTGGCAGGTTATGCATTAGGTATTGCATTAGATTAGTAAGAACAAAAACTCTAATAAGGAAGGCGCCGTACATAAAAAAACTCGAATGAAAACTACTTAGTAATATAAGATTGACAAGTAAATATCTACAAATCGTTCAACCTCTCTGGAGCGTAACTGCGAAGTCAAGGCCTCGTTGCTGATGAGATCATGCCAGACTTCGTTAATACCTAATCGATTACGTTATCCAATGTTTGTTGAATCGAGATACTAGATCCGAAATGATAATAGAATAACAAGGTGTTTGCTGAATAGCAGGTGAATTCTGTTAGTTCGGAGTAAGACTAATTCGGAGGTGAATACGATGCCAAGACCAAAAGATAACGTTTCAATGAGAAGTTATACCTACCTACCTACATTAGTTTCAGAAAAAAATCGATATAACATAATAAAACATCACGCCTATATTACCCAGAGGGGTGTGACAGAGGTGTACAACAGGTGTGTGTTATGTTACGGTCCCATGGTATGGGGTGAGTCTATCGCCAACCACCGGGCACATTTCCAACTCCGTTGTTACTGTTGTGAATTTTCTTGACGGAAAGTTCACAAATAACACTTTGCCTGACCCGGGAGTCGAACCCGAGACCTTGCGGTGATAGGCGTATGCACTAGACTCGAAATCTATCGGAATTCTTTATACACTTATCTACTTACTAAGTAAGTGCTGACACTACGTTTTAACAATGCTTTAAAAAAATGGTTTTTAAAGGCTACTAAGGTACACAGGTAAACATTTGAAATTTGCACAAACTGTAAGAGTACCTAAGCGTGACAATCTTTTTGTGCAAGTTAAATTACTTTATTACTACTAGTGCTTAGGTAGCTGACGTTACTATGCATCTCTTTTATTCGACAACATGTTTTTCAGCAACGACCGTTGTCGTGTCCATCGACTATTATATTATTCAGTTGCTGCATATTTTCAGCGAATATGTACATCACAAACGAGACATCTTCACTCATTATTCATTTAATTATGTACCAACAAATAAATCGTTTGTAATGTGCACTTGTCACTATAAAAAATGTACAGTGATTAATATGTCACTCTCTCTGCCTGAATACGGCTTAATTACGCATTTGAATGATGTATGAAAGGTTTGCATGGCATGACGTGACTTTAGTGCGTATGTCTGTCAATTGATTGATATAACATCACGGTTGTATCTTCCAGAAAGGAATGACAGAGGTGTTAAAATTATTGTCATGGCAGCTGTCGATCGAATTGGTCAAGTGTGTGTCGGAACGCATACGTTCACGGTTTCGTACCAAATATTGCTTACAGACCCTAAACATAAACAAGAGGTGTTCGCTATTGTCTTATGATTTCATTTACTTTAAACCTAAACATACAAAATTATATATATAAATAAATAAAACAAAAAAATGCACTTAAAAAAATACTAAAAAAATTGCGATTATCTCTTGAATATGTAAACTTAGAAACTTAAGTTCTTAACAGCTTAAAGAAACCGTTGATCTACGTATTTGATATTAATTTCAACTTTGTAGCTTTACGCGTTTTGTAGTAAAATGGTTGTGACAGATGGATAAACGAGTGATCTTTCGTTTTTTTTCCTTTTGAGGTACAAAACCCTAAAAATTTGATTTAGTCATTGAATGTGAGTCATAAAGTTGTTGATTCTTATAAATTAAACCCATTGCCGCAAACTGTTTTCAAACATGGAAAAAAGGAAGTGTCCACGCTGATAACTAGTTGTTGTTAATCATAACATTGTTCTCTAAATAAAAAGGTACATGTAAATTAGTAATAAAATATTTTAGGTTTCACGCAGTATACTTACGTTAGGCTGGACCCTATTCTGGAGTTGACAAAAATGGATGAAACAAAAAGTTGAACTTACCTGTAAAAAAATAAATATAAAATAAATATTTACAGTTAACAAGAATTATAGCGAGTTGAGGTGTTATAATAAAGTTTCATCTCGAACGAAGTTCTGAGGACATTTATAATCAACACGTACAGCTGACGACTTATTGATTATATTTTTTAGAAATATATCCTATAACCATACATTATATTTTATTCGACAATGCATTCTGTTTTTTTTTAAATAATATTCTGCTACTACGGTATTGCACATTTTTTTCTTCAAGTAGTACGGAAACTGTTTAAAACACAATGCATGCGTATAAGTTGTAGATAATTATAATTATATGGCAGGAAATTATATGGTTCCTACCTTATTTACTCAAGGCTGATGATATCTATTATGTATGTAGGTGATAATTTCGTTATAATTACTTTGTGTCCATTCACAAAACTCAATTAAACAAACACATTACTGAAAAAGTTTATACATATTATGTCGTTGCTTAGGATTATAAAAATAAACAGAAATATAGGACCAATTACAATGTGCCGTAATACATACGTACATCCAAATAATGCTTACACGAGTAAGTCATAAATCGTTTAAAAACATGTATGAGAAAGATTATTCATAATCATTAATATGACGTCACCACTTTCTTTAAGCGATCAACGTCCTTGCACACATAATAGCGCATTCAGTACACACATTATTACGCATAACATAACTAAATGATTAAGTAAGCTGCCTCGGAAAGGGAAAGAGGAAGAGCTATATAAATAACTTCTTAGTAAATCGGTTATTTAACGTGCCCCTCAGGTCTTTATACGGCTCTATTCATTCAATTCACGTATCATCCTCGCTAGAGTGGACACTGAGCTTTATTAAGATTAAATATATGGCTCTTGATAGTGTTGCCAATCGATAAGCCTATCGAGTGTGGCCGATATAAAAGTTATCGATTTCAAAATAAAACTAACCATAATTCCGCATCGCAAGCTCTAAATACTATACTATACAACTTCATAGACTTAATAGGTGAGTTCAGTAAAACTATGAAAATCGTCCGAAGATACAGGCCTGTCTTTGAACGCTTAATATTATGTATTAGTGTGTATTCGATACGTTTACATTAGCTAAAAGATTGTGAAAATCTTAGTACATTCATAAAACTTGAGTAATTAATTATGTTTGTGAACTTATTTATAATACAACATTTTCTAAGATTTATTTTTAGTGGCATACTCAGGACTAAAATAAAATCACTTCTGAGTTTTGTCCTTTGCCTTTTTACGGCTCTATTCACGGCGGTCACGTACTTACTAAGTAGCCACTGGAAGTTATATAGAAGAAGATAATGCTTCAAAGCTTTCAAGGCATTTAAAGGTAAGATGAAGAGGTACCTTGACATAAAAACTTCTATGTTATTCGATAAGCTCCTCAGCTCTACCGCTCTATTCATAAGGTCACGTAGAGCAAACTTCCTAGAGTAGCCATTAGGATTTTATACACTGTGCAAAGATTTAACTCTATTATACTTCACAGAAGACTCTTTATGGTATCATTCAGCCATCTTACATTTTAAAGATTTAGGGTCAGTTTCTGAGGTTCCGGCTAGATCTTATCCGACCAATACAATATAATCTGACCAAATTTAAAAGTGACACAAGTTACACTTGAAAAAACAACACAGCAGTAACATTCATTTTTACACTTTATTGTACACCAGATAAAATATTTAAAACTTAAAAACTAAATTATTTATGTGTGTGATATGCTAATCCTGCCAATAATTCTTATCTAACACCTGTAGCATTGGGGATAACTCTTAATGTCGGACTCCTTTGAAGATATTGCAATTATTAGTTTTTTGTTTTTTGCCGTTGTTGACTTGTATAAATGCGTTTTCTTTACATCACTCTTACTCATACAGTAAACTATTAGAATAGAATTATAGTGTTTATAATTATATAGTTCTTAAATTCAGTACAGCAGCGGTTCGCGTACTGCTACTCAATATTTACTGATTACTATTGTAGTCACGGAATCTCAGGTTGAGCAACAACTAAGCCCACTTAAATCTAGAGGATCCACCGAAAAGATGATTCATCGGTAAAGTATTTAGGCGCCCATCTGCCATAAAAAGCAGGCACTACATTCAAACTTGAACAGAACAAGCGAGATTGGAAAGTGAAATATATCTGCGAAATACGAAAATTCGTATAAACATCTGTTTACTATGAAAACAAATAATGTTTCCCAATTTATTCAACTGATTTATTGGCAAATCGACAATTTTGCCAATATCATAAACATTATAATCTTTGGTTGTGATATTACACTGTTAGTAACCAACTATTATGTTACCAAATTATTATGTCAGTGTTTACGCCAACTGCTGTAAAAAGTAATAGACTTATTGTGCAAAAACGCGCAACTCAATTTTATTACATTATGATGGCTTATAATTTCTTTTTAACAAGCTTGCCGTAAAGTTGAAGTAATCGATATTGTAAAACTTTAGCGATATCTACGTTTATACGCGTAATTATTGAATACCTTAATTAATCAGCTTTTATAACGTTGCAACGTAGGCTCATGGTAAATGGTTGTAGTTTAAGATAGAAAGTATTAATTTATATCTTGAACTACTACCATTTAACATGAGCCTATAATATTAGCAATTACCAAAAGTATAACTAGATAACTTTTTAGGGTAAAAATTAAGCGTATACAAATTCACAAAAAATGCGTCTCTAATTTGCTTAAAGAGGCCGGTGTACGGACAGCGTTTTACTATTTGAAGCAAGTGCAAAATCAGACGGGGTAATGCTAGTAGTTAATCTCTGTTTAGCGCACGTAAGCTTACGCAATAAATCCCTTTGGGCATTTTGAAAGTAAGTAAATTAGGCGTAAACTGATCATGGGGCAAGCATACGAGCGCAAGATAGATTTAGTCACGTTTTTATAACAGAAACATGACAAAAACGTGACATAATCTAGCTTGCGCTCGTAAACCAGTGTAATGAGGGCTGTCGCGTACGAATTCGCCGCTAAAGGTGCTTGTGTAACGTGCGTGAGGTCTGCGAAATATCAAATGTCACTATTTACGGGCGAGGCACAGTTATTTAGGGTGTTTCTAAGACAAACTGTTTACGAGCGACAGAAAAGGTACTAGAGCATAAGGCACGTATGAGAGCTATAGAGACAGACATATTTCACTTAAAATTTGAACATAAAATCCGTACTTCTTAATAATTTTTGCATCAAAATGTTTAATTCAAACTTTTTGCGGGAGATGCAGACATCGCCCGCAAAAAGTGACATTTGACATTTCGGTGACTGATGGACGGAGAGTTGGGATAAATCAATGTCTGTCACGTGTCAACAAACTGACAGACCTTACTCTACACTAGCGCCACGTGGTGAGACAAAAAACGATAGGCCTCATTAGATAGCATGATAAAATAATTTACTAACTCGCAGTATCGGAAATGACAGCACTTACTGACTCTTTGTTTGGCTGGAATGCGTAAGTCTTTCCTTATAAGTAATAGTATAAGTTACACTCCTATTCAACTATTCCATATGGGTAAAGGAAATCGTTCCAACACTATATTTAGACGCGTTTTTCCATTGAAGAGCGGAGATATATTGGAGGTTTTAATTAGGTATGATTTTAAACAGGTTGGAAATTACCTTGAGATTTGTCTGACAAAAGTTATCACGTTATGTATGTACTTACACATGCATCATGTGTATGTATGAAAAGCATGTTGAATTTATTTAGCAAAAAGATTATGCAAGGAGGAGAAGATTACGTTATGTGATCGTTCTTCAGACAGCGACGTAAGTTTATTTTTTGTGTTTCCTATTAAATACCAAAAAATAATCATATAACTATTTAATTTATTAGATTAAATCGAAACACAAGGCAGCGTGTACGGCCAAATTTCAAGAAACAAGATTTTTTAAAGCCTAATATAAGCAGTATTTGGTTTTTATTTTCGCTAAAATTTAATATGTTTATTAAGTTAATGTGTTAAAATTCTCTTTAATATAATCTTAAAAGACATGTACGAATCAGGACACAATGTTATAAAGTACAATATCTTTAACATAACAATAAAAATATCATAACAAACCTCATGTTTAGATTTATTTACCCTTTCTAATCTTTTTTATGTAGATAAATGTCATTAATTTTTGTAGACCTTTTCGTTTATGTAATAAAATGTCACTTTCACTGCTTAGAGCGAGTAAAAACCATACGCTAAGTGAAAATTAAGTTATTTATGTAATTGACTTGGCGTGCCTAACAAGCTTAAGCTTCAACTAATGTTTGTGCCATTATTTTGATTAGTAAGTTGTAATTTAAATTATTATAGTTACATAACTTATCAGAATTACTAGAGTAGGTATTATGAAATGGTTATCTAAATGAATAATTTTAGACCATGTTATGTTATGTATGTAAGTATGTTTCATGTTCGCGAATGTGGAAGGAATATTTATTTTAAAACTTCGATGTACGATTGCGGTAATCACACTACAGAAATATAATCGACGTCTATCGATGTGTTATACGGGGTGGATGCGACTTAGCGACATTTATTGAAACCACAGCTTTTATACATGGTAAGTATCAATTTCCACCGGATAAAAATTCTCTGGCGAAAAAAAAAAATCACATTCTTCGAACAATTTGAACATTGAGATCGTGCAATTTGTTCGGAAGACGTGGATTTTTTTTTCCGCCAGAGAATTTTTTATCCGGTGGAAATACATACTGGCCATGTATAGAAGCTGTGGTTTCAATAAATGTCGCTATGTCACATCCACCCTGTATAACACCCTTAGATGTCAAAAGTTTATTCTTTGGTACCGATTTTATGGTTTTATGTATATTTTTACGTAAAAAAATATTAACTCAAATATTATTTTGCATAAAATAAAAGGATATATTATTATCACCTACTTCCTAAAATAAAAATGGTATTATTCAATCAAAAAAACAAAAACAATCACATAACAAAGCCTTTCTTAATAACCCTGACATTGACTATTTTGATATTAATTGTCTATTTTTAATTGAAATAACAGCTATTATTACTAATATGGCATGCAAGGTAAAGACCTTGACAGTTAAAACGCAATCGATAGCGATTCTGTAAGGAAATTAACGTGACACGCTAGCGAGCACGTAAAAGTGCTGATTTGATAAAATGGTCGGCTGTTAGACATGCATTGGATAATTTGTCTATTTAATGTAGTGATTGCGACAATTTTTAGTTTCCTAACTTATGGCAGGTACAGAGCATGAAACCAAAAATAAAGCGAAAAAGACAATACGGCATTTTCAAGAAACTGACTAATTCAGTTAAATATGGAAAAAATTGAAGATAATATCATGAATAAAGATAATATAAAGAAGATAAAAGGTTGTAGGCACTGAAAGGTATTTTTTTTAACATGTCTTTCGGTTCGTTAAAACGAACCACTATTTCCAACACTTCAAAGAATCACAATTTCTAAGATAGCTTGAGAAACAGTAATTCTTTGAAGTGCGTTTTATTTATTGCTTTTATTTAAGTCTGTCGTTTGATTGTTAAAAAAACTGTGCTTACAGGCGTATCTACCAGTGGACAAAAGTTAGTAACAAATATGGCAGTACAAATGCATTTCCTCGAGTCTTTCCGTAACGAAGTTATTTTAATTAATTCGTAACTATTTGTGGTAAAAACCTTTGATTGAGTTGTTGATAAAGGCCGGCCATTTTGTAAATTAAAAGTGAATGTTGCGTTTCGACTAAATGGTTTGATTAATGTATAAGTTATTTGTTCTGTTCCGTTGGGGTGCATGAAAGGAGCCTCCCCGAGTGACGTACACAACGATTCCCTACGTCCGACGCACCCTGGGCAATTCGCGAGTTCTTCAAGGCGAATTGGCTAATTCTTTCACCACGATGGCAAGTCAAATTAAAATTTGACTCAGCTTTCGACACGACGAAGAAGAAGATTTGTTCCGAAACTACCAGAAAAGTAAACTTATACATATTCAACATCTTTGGTTTAATTGTCCGTATTCACATACGATTGTAGTCGATAGTTTTATTCCAAGACGAATAAAATTTTAAGAGTAGGTACCTAAATGAATAAAAATTTCTTCGCGCTGAATGAGTGAACGATCTTCACAGCTTTTTGTTTTACTCGATCGGACCATGCAACTCAATTTGCGATTATGTCTGAAGAAGCGCAAATTCAGTAGTTTGATATTCGTAGCTAAACTTCATAAATACAAAATTTTGTTTAGTTTATTGTCCTGGTCCTATAGGTATTTAAATATAAATTTATTAACATTATTATAGAGTAATTCAGTTTAATGCAGCTTTAGACTTGTCTGAATGGAAATTTGCAAATTTTCGGTAGCACCATGTTAAACATTTAAAAGAACCTTTCAGTAGTCTAATTAGCCTCAAAGTGTCCGCAGTTCTCACAGAGCTCAGCATTTAAATTCACTGAATCTCTAGCAAGCGCTGCAGTATACGGGACAGTTATTTAATACAATCTTGGAAGTTGGAAATGTTCAAAATTAAGTTCTAAAGATATATCCTAGAGCTTTTAACTTTCAAACTAAGATTTCAATTCTTTGAAACCGTTTAATACCAATTAGGTACTGAATGTACCTACTCATTTAATCTGATTTTGTACGCTAGAAGATAGTTGTAACCGATAACATTAAGTTAACTGTGTATTACGTACGCTTACCTAATAAAGTTGTACCTATCCGAGCGTATACCCTCGTCCCTCGCTATACTTAATGAAATTAATTATACAGGAGTTTGATACTATCTTAATTGTGTTGTGTAGTACTTCGGATCACCACCAAAAGAGCCGTATCAGCATTATTTCACAATCATGTTAATTTCACTCATTATAATTCTAGTTAACCGATGTTCTGATAACACTAATGATGTTGTTTGTGAAATTAATGCTTTATTATGTGCGTTTAATATCGAATTAAGTACCCCATTCTTTTGGTATGGTAGAAATTATACTTATTTAATTAATTTTATTGATGAAAGGCGAGATACATAGTCCTTTTTATGAAATGTGTATAGCAAATGAACTAGTGACATGATCTAACTATGACGTCATAAATATTGCTACAACTATTACTACTAAGGGTACATTCCCGAGCGCCATGTTTTCATACTAACGTAATATAGGTTTAACTTTAATATTATTAAATTTTTATCCATTTTTATAGACAAATCATATCTTAAACACTAAAATGCATGTATATGCCATTTTTAAAATTGATTTAATCATTAATTGAGTTCCATACAAACTGAAAAATTAAAATATGAATAAGAAAAATGGCCGCCAACAAACCTGCATTTTTGTGTTTTAGATATGACATGTCTATAATTAATAGATAAAAACTTAATAATATTATAGTTACTTTTGTAGAGAAAACATCCAAGCAATTGTTAAATTTCCCTTAAGGTAGCTAATTTTGACAGTTAGCTATTAAGTTTAAGTGGACTGTATTGTAAAAGAAAGAACCAGTCCAGACCAATGAACAGATATTTCAAATTTACGTTCTTAAAACTTTGGAGGTGTTAGAATTATTATGAACAGGCTTTGGTTAATAATATTAGATTAAAATGTTTATCAGACCTCTGCGCTGTTAGTTTCGGCCCCACGCATGCCTTCCAAAGTACCGGGACTCCATAGTCCCGAATTATTACAAATAATAATTTCAGGCTGCATAGGCCCATAGATGAATACCTTAACCTAAAAACGGTGGTTAATGCGGCAAGATGAAAGTCAGGAAGCATTTTGAATATATGTACCTATACCATTTTAATAGCAATCGTAATGTAGACATTAGACGTAATTACGGATATAGGACAAAGACAGGCATCAATGCTTTTACTGGCTTTCATTTTACTGACTGATTGCTAGTAATCATTGGCTGGCCTCGAGGCTGTTACATAATAGATAGGCACTGTATGCCGATAAATAGAGGAACCTCCTCTATTATGGAAGGAGAAAGTGCGTTTTATTGTGAGAGAGAAGGAACAACATTTTATTTGATGATGGGTTTGATTTACCAAAAGGGTTGTTTGGGATGTTGTTAAGTATTTCATGCTTGATTTATTATACCGATAATATTTGTATTAGATTTATTTTAATGTCGAGTGTGAGAGTAACACAATAATTCTTTAATTCAATAATACGTTAAACATTTTGAATAAGGCAGAAAATATTTGGGTAATATTAATAAATAAGTTTTGATTTTTACATTATATAGAACGTCAGAAGCAATTACACTATCCAATGGTCTCAATGACAAGGCCAAATACACACACTCACAAGCACACCCAGTCTCAGAACAAGTCTTTGCGAATCACACAAAGATTTGTCCCATGTGGGGATCGAACCCACAACACCAGTGCCATTGCCACCAGTTATTGTCATTGCTTATGCCGAATGCGATGTTATGGCTTTACCATAACGTCTTATTTGCTACCCAAATTATCTGCTATCTCAAATGATACCCAGTTTTGAAAGTTGGCCAAAACAAAAAATGTTCCAATTTTAAAATGCGTTTGAATGGCAAAAAGGTGACAGCACGGCCCCAATTTCTTACCACCCAAATACGTCCACGTACATCATACAATCCAAGTCAATAAACTTCTTTAGTCATATCCAACGTGACGGTAATGCACCGTCCATCGTACACCACCAATTACGATAATCATGAGGCAGTATAATAACATACGAGTATTCCGCAATCACCTGCGGTTGTTGCTCAGCAAATCATTAGATTATACACGCGATTTGTTTGCTATCTTGAAGAACGGTCTTATACACGAAAGTAGTCCATATTTGTTGAACGAGTGATTATATTATTGAACTGAAGCAAAACCGTTAGCCTTATAGCATAGGTTTAACTTGCATCTGCCTGCGATTTGGCCCATGTGGTAGTTTGATTTTAATCTACAAAAAACACTAAACAATACCATACAATCCTACAAACTGACGCAATGATTAGAATTTACTTGTCAAGAAAATAATCTAGATATAATATTTGTTTTCTTGTGGGTAAACAGGGTGGATGGGACTTATCAATATTTATTGCAACCACAGTTTTTAGACGAGGTCTGGATAGGAAAACAACACATTTTCCCAACAAATATAGCATTGAGATCATTTAATTTGTTCGGTAAACGTTTATTTTTCTCCTGTAGGTAAAGACAATTATCCGATGGGAATGAACACTGATCATGTTAAGAAATGGGTACAATAAATATTAAACATAAGTAGCTAAGTATTAAGTATGAAAGTAACTAATTGTACAAGTGGAAAAGTTAAATTCGATTTTCACAGAATTTCTTGATGCTTTGTTTGCATGCAGTTGTTTAGTAACAGAATAGGAAAGTAATTTCGTAACTAACAACATGCAAAATTGCACAGCAAGGTGCTGTTATGAATTGTTAGAATATTTTTTTACAAAACTCATTATTCTAGCGACGCATCATTGAAAAAGTTAACGTAGCTGAGAACGCTTGTTTCAACAGAGTATTTTAATAAATCAAAACGTGAATACTTATATCATCATCTCTGGTATTACTAAATAACTGCTGCTTAGAAATATTTACGATCGATCAAATCTGTTTTGACGTTTCAGTTGCCAGTCTCATTATAATATTACATAATGTTGAAAGCTCCATTTCCAAGCATGAACTCAAGACACAAAAACGGAATTCAGGTTTACTGTTTCTTTTATATTTTTGGAAAAATAACGCCGTTTAGTTAATAATTTTGTAGCCCGTATAAGATCAGATCATTTGGTGATTCGATGGACGTCCTATCCATCGAATCACAAGGTTTTATTAAAAAAGTTAATTTAATGATCATAATAGACATAACAGTGATTTCAGTAACGTTAGATGTGAGTAGCTAAAAGTTATCCAAATGTAACGCTGAACCGCTTAAGCTGTGTTTTAACTAGATCAATGCCAAATCAATTGAATAAATAAAACTAATCAATGAACCCAACGAGATCGATCGTGTTAATTCTCGAATTCAAGTCTTCATAATAGTTATATATTCAATCAGCAAATCTGTTTACTGAGTGACGTGCTTAGCTTATATTCAACGCAAATAGTGGCCTCGTTGCTTAAATACCGACTACTCTCAGAAGGGAGCAGCTGTGTACTACGGTACTACATATTGGTAGAATTGACAACCGAGCATATATTATTATATAGTATTTATACATATTATATTGATCACATCTAAAAGTTTAATAAGCTGTGTGTCCGTTGACCGAAACTAACTCAAAAATTGACAGTAAAATTCTTACGGTAGTTCACCATATACAGTTGATTTTGTTGGTTTGCCGAAACGTTTGGTTGGATTCTGTCACAACGGTCACGCACGGTCATACTATATTTTCTTAGTCCTTTTAATGCAAAAGCTTGTGAGCTTGAATGTATGTTACTTATTCAAACAAAAACTATTGGTTGAATTTTAATGAAATTTGGCACATACTTTTATCAAAGTAACACACAGGCGGATTTGCGGGGAAGCTAGTAGATATCAGATTCTAACGATCAGTATCTTTACTAAATGAATTGCTTATATTATACTCAATTCAATACTGGCCTCCTTACCTACATACCGATTACTCTCGGGATTACATTACTATTGTGTGATAGAGAACTACCAAGTACCTACACGAGCCATCGCCTCGGCACGTCTCCATCGCAATAACCTCACGTTCACCGACTCACACCCACTTCACTACCGAGACCTTTCCGCTTTCTTGCGATTAACGCTTTTTAAATCAGCTAGTAAAACTATCGACGGAGTTATGCTTGCAGTTTTTAAGTTGCTAGCTGTTCTTAAAGTCAAATATCCTCAAATAATCAGATTTTGCGGCTAGTATAACTTGATACTGATATTGATAATTCTTTTTAATTTGTCCAATTTTTAAAATTAAATTTGTATGATCAATTTAAGGTTTCTGCACAAAATGGAAACACACCTTACCTAAACGTAATACATACAAGAGGTTCTTTCCCTCGGCAAAACGGGATATTTACTCGAAATTAGCATTTAGTTTTGCTTCACACTTTTCTTGGTTTTTGGCTGTATTACCATAAACATCTGCAGAAATACGTGGAATTGGGCCAGACATATCATTGCAGGCACATCTGTTTTTGGTATAAAGACCGGTTGTCGCTTAAAGGTCTGCCTGAGCCCTACTTATGTGTCATTAAAATATGTTTGCTTTTGTTTCTTTTTATGCGATGTATGTACTTAGCAAATCAGTGAAGTGAAGTAAATAAAGAATCTATCTACTATCCTCCATATGCTAGGTTTCTAGGACTAATCTCACCACCACCACTTCAGAACATAGCAGTGCAAGTATATAATATAATTTGGTTGCAAATCACATGTGAAGTGGTGGTGCTTTTGCTTCCTACTTACCTACTCTTTCACAAAAACCTTAACATCCACCAGTTTGTAAAAAAGGTACAAATAAATGCAAAAGGTGTTTCTACAGAAAATACGATGGTGTAAACTTACCATGTACCGTTATGAAACAAGGAAATTCTTGTTGAAAGTCTCGATAGTAAACCCGGTGGCTATACTTATATCACTAGAATTTATAATTATATAAATATATTTTGAAGTTTATTAGTAATTTGCAGATACAAATTGAGTGGATCGATTTTTAATAATATGTATGTAAAAGTATTTACATTTTATTAATGTAATGTGATTGTTACTGTGTAATTTTGGTTTGTCCTAGAATAAGTAGAGAGTGTTTTGAGATTTTAGTAAAATGAGTAAAAAAATACATGATGAATCATTCAGATACTTTGCGTAGCATCCATTACATTACATTTACATAACACACCTAGCTTTGTTCAACCTTGACAGAAAATCCTATAGATAACTTGTAATTTTATTTACATGTTCTTTTAAGGCAAAAAGCATGCGCGGTTTTAAACAAAAAGATTATCTGGCCTTGGCACTTATCGGCCAAGTGATCTCTTTCGCACGCCTGCACGAAGGCATCTTTAGTTCATTCACATTTTCAACAAACGTGCTTTTGTTATGAACTTTTGACCTACACCGGTACGTTGACACTCAAATTATTAAGTACTATTTAGTTTACTACACATTGTGTTGAAAATCTCAAAGCTTTTTATAATTTGAATGAATAAAATAAGTAACTTAACTACATTAAGAAAAATCCCTACGTCCGGCGCACCCTGGGCAATTCGCGAGTTCTTCAGAGTGAATTGGCTAATCCTTTCACCACGATGGCAAGTCAAAATAAAATTTGACTTAGCCCTCGACACGACAAGGAAGAAGAAGTAAGAAAAAAAACCAGTTTAGAGGAAGTCGCAATTTGCAACATGCAACAATTTTAAACTTACTGGCCTGCTAAATTATTACTAAAATAGTGATTGTTGTTCTAAATAATACCAATAATAACCAACTTCCTTCTAAGATCATAATTTTCGTATTATCTTTAGTGGAACATGTTGTAATGAGGGAGTATAACCTCGGTGGTAAAAGTAAGAGCCCTGGCTTTATAATAGCATATTTACTACCGTTATTCAGTTAACAACAAAAATAATGAGTTAATAAATCACCTTGAAAAGTTTCTAATGGTTTTTGAGTTGGCGTAGCGGTATTCGATATTCATGATGGTGATAACTTACATATTATACAAACAATAAAACCGATACACAAATAGTAAATGTCTATAACAGAACACCACTAAACCGCCATTTGGGACGATCAAACAATCAAATACCTCCTTCGAATCCGGCACACGTGCAAGTCAACGACACCGACCGCGACCGTACAAACACAATACAAGGATTTAAACCTCGTTTTATCTACTAGAGAAATCGAAGTGCCACAGGTAGATATCGACTAAGTACTTACTTAGCACCGACTTACGTGTGCTTATTGTCAACCGATGCACGACAAATAGCCGGACAGCCACATTTGACACGCGGTTTACCGGATCAGCGCAAGTTACAAGCGTATTTACGAAGTAGAAAAGTTGTGATAGAATATATTCTTTGTACGTGTCATTATCAATAGCAGTATCAAGAAGTCTATAAAGATGACTGTTATTTTTAAGTAACTCATAGATATTGCAAGTTGTAATTTACAATGTCATATACTTTTGTTCTGATCGAGTCATGAGCTTCACGATACTTAAATAGTAATTAATAGTGATCGTATTTTGACCACTAATTTATTTTAGTCATTTCATGACGCCAAATAGATATTTAGAAAGTTTTTTAATTACTAATAATTTTGATAGAGAAATTGTTGTTAACAAGCTTGCAATATTCATTTAACAAGCTGTTTTAAAGCGAAATATGATTAATTTTGAATACAACATCTGCACTTATAACTTTTTGTGACTTAAGAAATACTATAGCATTAAATATTCATTAAAAACCTATTATAGATACAAAAACTATATAATGGATTCCGTAGACCAAACCAGCCGGAGGCCACACGAAGTTGTAAAGATAAAGAAACAATCGTACAAATAATTCTTTTGAGATTACATTTAAATTGCCTATGTCTATATAAATTTTAATGTCTATATCACTGATGTAATTGTTTGATGATAGATTATAAACATTAAAAGTCAAAACTGTAAATTAAAAAAAAATAATATTTATGGGTGATGAATACTCAAAGGAAGGCGTATTTGTTTGAGTCACAAAACTGAAACTTGGAATAAATACAAAACTTAAACGCTCCAAACTTGTACGTTTTCAACACTTCCTGGCATTACTTAAACGGTGTCGCAGTTGTCTAAATACAAGGTACGTGACACAGCTGGAGATATCGACAGACAGTCAGTGGATACAGAGGAGGATGGTACTGAAATACAAGCTATTAAATTGCCATACCACAATAAGATGCGATTGCAAAGCTCAAACACACTTAGCAAGTGTAAACGCACACTTGCTAGGTGTGTTTGAGCTTTGCATAATAAATATTTGAGCTTAGTGCAATCTGTCACTAGATTAATGAAAATGACAAATGCGCCAAATTTAAATTACTTTATTTATTTTATTTTATTTTATTTTAAAATTTTAGGAAAACTTACAGCTATAATGATAAAATAGAAAGAGATAATATGAAAATGAAGGCCAATTAAAAGTTTTCACAGATAATAAAGATAATAAAGTAGAAATACATCAAGACAATTACATATAGATACAACAATTATTAAAAGCAAGAAATAGACACAAAAAGTTAAGAGTGGAAGAAAAATTTACATAAGTTTTTTTTTAATTGACTTTTACTATTGGCAAACAAATCTAAATCTAAATCGTTATCTAAATCTTTATCTTTATCAACACTCCGGCATGCCGCATTGAACGTACGGCTAGCTCGAATCATAAATGAGTTTTGCCTGTATGTTGTATTGACAGTTGGTGTGTGAAGTAAGTGTGATCTACGTAAGAAAGCAGATGGCACACGCAGAGAGAGAAGAGAAGACTCCCGAGCGCCGTGTTTTCATACTAACGTAATATGGGTCTAACTTTAATATAAGTAATAAGTTTTTATCTATTTTTAATGACAAAGCATTTTTAAAACACTAAATTGCATGCAGTGCAAAGTTAAACCTATATTACTTTTGTATGGAAAACAGCCGTCCAATTGTTTCTCCAGTGTCACAGGTGTAGATATCGAAAAACAGTCTGTGGATACAGACGAGGATGGTATTAAAATGCAATCTATTAAATTGCCCACGTTACGTTGCGGTTACGATCGAGGATTTACACTTGTTAAGTGTGTTTTAACGTCGAAAAGTCGAAACTATGTGCAGTGTGCACATTGTTTTGAATTTAGTACAAAAATAATTTTAAATTGGATGTCACGTCACGACAAACTAAATTCAATGCTTTGTGAAAGTTTATTTACTTATTAAACAAAAACCAGCGTTTAATTTTCATTTTGGCAACCTATGATGTATTTTTTTTTTAATTTAGAGTAAATGATGATAACAGTGGCGCTTCGAGTAGTTTACCCATATCTTGCGAATCAGCAAGATATGGGTTGAATGAATGCAAGTAATTTTACATCCGAACGAAGCAAGCTTAATGAAAGCGGCTACTGCGTTACAAAATCACCAGGTTTTTAAGTAAACTAAACACCAGAGTGCAAGCCTACAAAATACTTTTTCAAGTACAAGACTTACACATTTATGTTTCTAAGCCACAAACTTAAATGAGCATGACTTTTAAATTGCTGCAACTTTCAGCGGAATGTCTGCTAAGCTTAAGCCAAGTGCTAACTTTTATTGTCAGTGGTTTGAATTCCACTAGTTTTTTAGCACAAAAAACTATTTGAAAGCGCTCCCAATTGAAACCAAGACTGCATTCTTTTCATCTATTATTTTCCCTTTTTACTGCGACTAGGAATAGTAGATTAGTCATAATTGAAAGTGTTGAAACCGAAAAATAACATTCAAAATATCTGGCGAGGCAGATTATAAATAAAATAATAGTATAGTCAGACTAAAATAATATATTTAAAGGCTTAAAAATTCAAGATAAAAAAACCACAATATTATACTCGTAAGTAACATAGAATTTTAATGAAATGTTGTAGATCATACAACTTATAAATTTCTCAAAACTTTATTTATAAGCAAATACGGTCAACTTTCGCCACATAATTAATTTTTGTTTACTTTTGCTTGCTATGTTTGGGTAAAAGTGCAAAATTATCTATGCACGTTGATAGATTTGCTACAGATAGCAATTCTTGCCGCTTGCTTTACGTAAAGAGTATTTAGCAACCTTTATGGTGTCGGTAATAACCACCTTGATAATTTTCATCGTATCATTCATATCTGTAGACATTTTTCGTCAGCTGTCTCATAAAAAATAAGGTAATCTACCTTATCATAATGACAGACAAATATCTCTTCATAATGACCCAAACAAAATGCTTTTAAACAATAGAGAAAAGACATGAGGAGAAAACTTGAAGAATTGATTCTTTCTAGTCATTCTTTCATTCAATATTAAGATCTTTGTTCCAATTTTAAAAATAAACTTTGAAACCACTATGACAAAAGTTGTGTTAATAACAACTAAAAATTGTGTAAAAATTACTTAAAATATTTTTTGGAAAGTCACTCATTCTTTAGTAAGTCACCGAATCTTTGATAAAGCCTACTTTTAACTGTGCAGTTTTATCAACAGCAATTTAACTGTGGAGGTTTATTAATAGAATCTTGTTCTGCAGGTCATATGTGTTACATTTTCATTTGTTATTTATTTAATTCAGCTTTCCTAAAACAATAAAATAAATCCAGCTGGCATCTTAGCGTGCTAAAGTAAACTAGATAAACAGATTCCTTGAAAATCCCAGTAACCATTCCAAATAAATAGGTCTGGGTTGCTTTAAGTATATTTTGCTATCATCTCATCACTCTTCGTTAGTCAATTTATTGGTATTATAAGCAAAATTTGTTGTTTTAACATTTACATCGGTAGATTTAACATCATTCGTTTATGCAATTTTGAATTCTAATACTGAGGTATAACATTCAAAACGTGATGTTGGAAGTAAATGGCACATTGTATGTATTGTGTAACTGAGGTGTAATATGCCGCGATTTTGGATATATAACTAAATTTGCTGGTAATTTAACAACCGTTGTTTTATCTATGCGTGTATTTCCAAGTTAACCGGTCCCTTGTGTATTTTTAATGGTGGGCCAAACTTTATCTGTGATTTATTTTCAACAGTAGTTTTGATGTTGTATGGTGAAAATGATAATTTTAGATTTAGATTAATTTTGTTTTAAAATCGACTACCGCACTAGGAATAACTCCTGTGTCGCGGGTATATTCACAAACATACATTTCACACACACAAAGCACAGAATCAGAACAATTTTTTCCCGATCACACAAAGATTTGTCCCGTGTGGGGATCAAACCCACAACACCAGCGCAGTTGAAAGCGGCGATACGACCGATTTAACCACTACGCCAATCGTGCACTCGAGGCAGATGATTAATTAAAATAATTGATAACAATTCTTAGGGTACATATTGTACTATACCTTCCTACTATTGCAAGTTATATAATTACTTTAAATAAATACTTTTTAAAAGTCACTCCAATAGCGATTACACATGGTAGAGCTATTTACAATTCATACTATTATAAAACTAGCATTTTGTTATCTGTCTGAACCAGCTTCTTCTTCTTCTTCTTCTTCTTTCTTCTTTTTGAAGAAGAAGAAGAAGAAGAAGCATTTTGTTATCTGTCTGAACCAGCTGAAATTATGATAGCATCTAATAGGAATCTGAAATAAATTGATGTAACATGATGAGGTCAATGACTCGTGGAAGAGTGACTCAAGGCATTGTTCGTAGTTTTTATCGATCTCAAGCACCGTTGCTTTTGGAGATATGCTTAATTAACATTACAATTACATCTAATAGTTTTAACAAACAAACATTGGGTTGCATGAAAGGAGCCTCCCCGAGTGACGTACACAACGATTACCTACGTCCAGCGCACCCTGGGCAATTCGCGAGTTCTGCAAAGCGAATTGGCTAATCCTTTCACCACGATGGCAAGTCAAAATAAAATTTGACTCAGCCATCGACACGACGAAGAAGAAGAAGAACAAACAAACATTTAAAATTACCTATGATATCATTAAATGTCTAGCTTAGAAACCCTTATAGTTAAAGGATTTTACGTACTAGTAGTATTTAACAAACTATCGAAATAGTCTAAAAACTGCCTTGATGATCTAGTGGTAAGCCATTGCACCTTTCACCGTGAGTTATCGGGTTCGATTCTCTGGTCGGAAAGGTTTTATTTGTGAACTTTTCGCCTGAGAATTTGCTATAGCAGCATGGGTTTGGAATTGTGCCCGGTGAATGACGATAGGATCACCTATCCGATGGGACCAAACATTACAGGTGAAGTGTGGGTTTTGAACACCTCTGCCACACCCTTCTGGGTAATATTAGTGTGATGTTATGTGAAATAGTCTTCTTCTTTAGTCTATTTCATTCTTCTTCAAAAAAGGAGGAGGTTTTTAATTCGATTGTATTTTTATTTCTTACACACTATGCGAAACAAAAATTTGCAGTGCAAAAGATAATTTCAAGCTAATTAGTAAAATTAGACCTATAATTTCAATAGACATTTTACGTATTACACGGACTAATTTGTCTTTAGAGAATCATCAATCTTCCAATCATGTTTTTTTTAAAAAAAACGACGCCCGCACTAGGAATAACTCCTGTGTCGCGGGGGTGGTCACAAACATACGTTTCACATACACAGAGCACACGAGTCAGAATAAATCTTTGCGGATCACACAAAGATTTGACCCATGTGGGGATCGAACCCACAACACCAGCGTAGTTGAAAGCGGCGAGGCGACCGCTTTAACCACCACGCCAACCGTGCACTCACAGTGTTTGATAGTATTTTAACGAGTCAAGATGTGACCTTTAGCTAACCCTTCATGAAGATCATACATAAGAATAAGATTATATCAGTTACTCTTAACCATCACTTTCCATTTTTAATAAGCCTAGCTGATAGTCGTTTATCTACATCTAAAACTGCATTAAGAAACATAATTGCATCCCGTTCATTCTTTATCTTGAATGATTGTATCATATTTCCTGTCCCTCTCGCACTCAATGCTCATAACGCCGATGTAATCCGTTAGTTCCTGTGTTTTCAACTCATATACAACTTTAACCTCGCTTACACGCTAACACGCTTAGGTTATGCTAATGAACACATCTTAAAAAACAAATAAGTGTATATATATATATAATATGCGTAAATAATTATACTTTTAGTACAAACGTTTGGAACGGAAAATGCCATGTAGGTATCATCCTATTTTATTGCAATATAGTAGCGTAACTAAATCAGTAGGAAAATCGGTCAAACAAGAAATAAATAAATCTGTTCATTCAGGCATTTTCAGCAGCCTAAAATCACGTTTCGAATATAAATCTGGGAACCAGCTTTATCTCGATGTCATTGGCACCGTGTATACCTAACTCTTTTTGCATTAATACCTGCAAAACACCTAGAAGAAATCTTAGAGATGCTGCTAGTCAATAAATCGTGTTAATAAAGACATTAAGAGATGCTGCCATGCTTACACCGAGATAAATTACTACAATATTAGCCATCTGACTTTAAATTGTCTATTCACACGTATGAACACGCAATCATCTTTTGTAAGTAAAATCATAGTTTTAACGCTATTTTAGAAACAACAGTACATTCAGAAAAAAAATGTGAAAACTGTTCGATTGTAGTAGAATAATATAGATTTCAGTCACACAAGGAGCTAATCGGTGCTAAATGTAACACTTTAACTTAACATACTTACAAAAGCTACGTAGAATATCACGATTTGTATGTAAGTGGCAAATAGAACACGCTATTATAAGCCCTATTGTTTAAAGAATTGCATTGAAAATCGAGAAAAAGCGTGGAAATAGCGTAATCAGAAACGACCTGAATCCATCCGCTTTGGTATCAGGTTTGTGCTACATGTAATAAGGGTCAAGATACATTGATTGGTATTCAACGATTTGTTCATACATACAGTGCATAACATAGGAGTTTCCTTTCACTACGTTGATGTGAAAGGCTGCAAACCTTATTTTTTTCTCGCTATCTCTAAACTCGTATAAAATCAACGATACAATATGTCATGCATAGTGTTGCCAGGTCAAAATTGCCAAATATCGGGACAGACTTTGAAGCACAAATCGGGACAGGTACCATGTGGTATAAAAATGACATAGCCATATTTAGTCTACTACTATAATTAAACAACTAATTAATAATTAATAATAGTTAAACTAAAAGGAGGGTAAGGAAGCACGAAGCACGCACTTTGTTTAAAACACTAAAGCAATGGCACCGAGGTGTCTTTTCAGTCAAGAGAACGAAGTGCGACGACCGCCGAATTCTCTACAAATTTTCTTTAAAAAAACGACAGAAGTAACTTTGCCGTGAAGAATACGGAGCGCCGACCTTTTTATGCATTTAGAGACATTTTAGCGTCTCAGAGTAAGGGTTTGGCGACACCATAAGGACCGTGTTAGTCGAGACATTTGGAGTCCCGACCAAGGGTAAATCGGGACGTTCTGCACAAATCGGGACACCTAGCAACGTTAGTCATGCATGACCTTAACTGAAAACTTACCAGTAATTTGAAATACCACCAAACACACTCTTTCATAAGCGGTAGTAATGTTAAAAACTTCACGATTACGACTCAATTACACTGAGAATTAAGTGTAAAACCAAACTACGCTTAATCAAAACTACTAAGCATATTTTCAACTTAAGTGTGTAACGTGCCGCGTCCACGAAATAAATGCTGCTTAATTTTTCAGTGAAGGTGAAACAAGCTTCCGTGAAAATTATTCGCAATTTTTTAAGTAAATTTCATGAAAAATATTCGTGCGACTGGCTTAATCTATTAACACGTAAAGAAAAGTATGATTGAACAATCTGTTCATGATGTATCGCATATATTCACGCTTTTAGCGTTCCGCATTACTTCACGTGAAAACATGCACCGGATTGGCATACCTGTGTACAAACTGGTAGATAATTTATATTTTAATTGTAACGAATATTTACGAGTATGTGCGGTTTTATGCATCGTATATGTTTTAATTTATTCATTTATTTTATTGGCAATTAAAAAGTACTTATATCGACAAGCGTGCATCAATGATTAAGGCAAAGGAAACAAAAATCAAGAAGTTATCTCAATCTCTTATTCATTCAAATCTTTTAATGGTATCTGCGTCTAAAAGTGTTGTGACATCGTGTATAGATTTATTATGATTTTAATGTTAGGAGGACATAGCGTGATGAAAATACTACCGCACTTGCAATAGTAACTTTTCTAGGGTAATAAACGACCAACGAATAATAGACCAACTCCTATCAGAGACATATCAGATAGAAATCTAGTCGATATAACTTCATTGCAATAAAAAATCGAACAGTCCTCTTACTTTTGTCAGCCAAAAAAGGTGCTCTTCGAAACGATCTGCGCGTCAGACATTTTCTTATTAGAATCACTTAGTTCAACAAAAAGGAAATCACGCTTATGGTGAATAACGGTGTATTAAAATGTAGGCCGAAGATTAGCTGGCATTCATTAGACAGGTGATTTACAGACGGATTCACACATGACCGTTCAGCTCGATTACTTGCGTATATGGTCAGTGAAACCGTTTTGATGGCAGTTAATGTACAAAACAGAGGGCACACATGTCACTCTATGAAGCTAATCTTGGATATGTGTAATGGGTTTCTAGAATCACAGTAGTCTACTCTATTTATTTCAATGTCAATGTTCTGCGTCAAAAGGAAATTTAAGAGAATGTAAAATTACTGTTCTACCAACTACATAGGTATTTGTCACAATCATAATATCTGTGTCTACTAACTGACTTAGTAACTGGTTCAGCTTTATGTCCATGTCACATCTATCATAATTCAAAATTATGGGGTCTCCTGATCTTCATCGACAAACAACTGTTGATTTGTTATAGGTAACTTTACACCACAGATTTATTAACTACTTTATATAGCTCGCCGATGAAAATAAGATATCACTTACCGCCATGCCACTTATGATCGAAATATTCGTATCAGTTTCAAGGTAACTTTACTTAAAGAGGCCCAAGACCGAGGGTAATAACCTCACCTTGATCCCATAGAAAATATGAATAACATAACGTCAACTGTAGGTAGAACCTTAATCTAGCACATGCTTTTAATGAAAGAGGATGTATGGATAGAGATTTTCTTAAATGATTTGAACTGGCGGATTATGAAGCAGGAAATTATGGTTTCTTTGTAGCCAGGCTATAATAATATGTAGTAAAATAACTTAATAATGGCAGCCATGTATCTAATACATGTCCCACTGCTGGGCTCGGGCCTCTTCTCATGATAAGAAGGGTTAAGCCATAGTCCACCACGTTGGCCAAGTGCGGATTGGTAGACATTACACGACCTCAAGTACTTTTTAGGCACTCCCGGGCATACAGGCTTTGCTCATGATGTTTTCCTTCACCGTTAGCGAGCGATAATTTATATGACAAATACACACATATCTTCGAAAAGACAATATTATTGACAGAGGTGACTGCCGTGGTTGCGAGCCCGAGACCTTCGACTTAGCAGTCCTACGGTCTCCCACTCGGCTATCGCTGCTACGCTATTAAAATAACTTGCTAATCCGTAAAGCTTACCTTACCATAAACTTAGATAGAACTACCGATAAACAGTATTTACAGTTTGCATACAGATAGCTACCAGCTACTTCATCTAAATTTGAATGTACTAACAGAAAATGCAAATATAATGCACTTATTCATAAATATGCATTCGGAAAACAATTCTCCTATGTCTGATCTTTTATTAATGATAATGGAAATAGCCGTGTTTATTTCCATGCTCATCCGGTAATAAATCGATACGACTCACGCAATATGTGACAACTTTCTTGTTGAAAATGGAAAAGCTGATTAAAATTCTTTAATATTAAATAGATGAAATCGGATGTGATGGCAGTAGAAAGGCAAGTTTTGCCTGCCTATATCTGGTTGACATTGACTCATGGCTATAATGATATATGTAACACGATATGTTAGTGACGATGATAGTGGTATTTTGTCTATCTACCTATAACCTCGTCAGGATACTATATAAATTGTTTTTAGATATTAGACTGACTTGAAGACGATGAAAAACAAGTTTTTTATGTACATAATATATAGATACCCCAAGTTTATAAGTGAACTGATCATATTGTGCATAAATATCATAGTATACACTTATATTATGTTTAGTCATTGCATTACTAATCAAAAGCTCGGACACTAATCAACTATTACATAAGTTAGATGACACGTAATGAAATCTTTGTTTACGTATAGAAAGCTGACCGGTGCGATGGGGAATTATGTTGATCGGCATGCATATTCCCTAAATGGATTCACACGCAATTTGAATTTTTGGAAGGACTGGTGCAGCGATGATCGCTCTTAATGTGGCGAAATAGAATATAATAGTGCTAGCTCAGTCAGCTTTTAGTAAGCCACAAAACTCTCCTTCTAAGAATAGTACGAATAAACTGCATTTTCTTCTAATAGGCATGTCTAGTAAAAATTAAAATTTTATACAATATTGTAACTCTCAATTACAACATTAAATAAAAACAAAAGCGCCTACCTTGACAAACGGGACTTTTAATAAAATAATATTGAATATAAAGTTTTTATAATTTATAAACAATTTAACACCGTTAACTGCGAGACGTTGCAGCGATGTTGCATAAAATCGTCAAATCACGCCTGTAATATATCGATTATAGCGGCATGATGTAATCGATTCATCAGGTATTAAATTGTATAAAGAGGAGAGTTTCTGTTGAGGAGACTGGTGAATAGGTATTCAACTATTGATCGAAATTTGATTGGGGATATCACTGTACGTTAAATAATTATAGTAACTCAATTGTGTTAGTGTATTTTATCTTATCAAAATATATTTTTTAAGTAAAAGAGTTTTAAAAGATATCCGAGCTTTTTACTAGGTCTATTACGTATGATGTTTCAAAGATAAAACTCTCGATAAATATTTATGATAATTCTTAGTAATCACTTTTAAAAACTAATAAAATATAAATTTTAGAATGAACGAAAGGTAGCTCAAAAAGCTTTACTTTATTTGAAGTGAAGGTTATGCCTCGGGTAAATCAACGTTAAATCAGTCTTTCACTTCATTACATAATGCGCGAAACGCGCCATACATCGCCAAAAAATACAACCCGCGGCAGTTAAAAGTCAAATGTCACAACACGAAATTAAAAACTTTTTGTGATGTTTTTAACCAACAAAAAATGGCCGTCTTTAATTTTATTTAAATAATTGTGTGGAAATATACTGGCATTATATAATTATTTACTTATTTAGTGTTTTATCGATACCTAGTCTCGTTTTGATGACATTGCCGAGGACAATATAAATGTGATATTATGATGATATTAGAAACAATCTAAAAATAACTTTAAGTCGTCAAAATATAGCTTTTTTCATTATGTTTTATTTGGTATAGTCTCAGGGTTTAGTACGATTTTTAATCTTTAAATAAGTATCCATTTTTTTATTAAATTGATACCAATTCGATTTTGGGCTACTTGTGCTGTTTTCAATTTGTTATTATATAATATACAATTTTTATTATTAATATTGATTATATTATAATATTGAGAAGAATTCTTCCTTGTTTTGAATGTTTTGTATTCAGTACTCATTCAGTTCAGGGCAAAAATATTTGAGGTAATTAATTAGTATAACAAATAGTTCGTGAGTGACCATGTTCCACCATAATGTGATGCACAAGGGTACTGGACAAAGAACAAGCAAAGCAACTTGAAAGAAACTGGATGTCCTAGAATGATGTCATGATCGGAAAATAGAAAATATGTGATCTTTAGTGATGTACTCGTAAATCAATTTTTATCCATATTTGAATAAAATACGGGTCATACTTACCAATAATTATTGTACAGAATAACCGATGAAGTAATTAAGTAGCATACCAAACCACTGATAACTAAATTGTCCAAATACCTTAACTAAAACTTGAACTAAAAATTGGTGTTATCAATACTTTAATTGAATAACTAATAAACTATCTATGATTTTATTAAATTAAGTATCTTAACTTTATAAGCGTCTGTTCTGGAATTTTAAAATATCTTTTGCCTCAGAATTAATATTCAGCATTATAACTTTACCGAATACAAATATTCGTCATTGTAACAGCACTAGTATTAAATTTATTCTTAGCCTTTGAATACACGTTTAAAAGATGTATGATGATACTATGATAATATCATCACTAGAAATAATTATTACCTAACACTGTATAGCAACGATCTATTATTATTAAAGAAACAAAAGGAAGATGTGTCGGCATTTTTATAATGTTGATATCTTGTTTCGTCTATGTTGCTTATTGGTATAAGTAGTACTTTTCAAAACATTTTAGTGGAAAACAGGTTACTGTATAAGTTTTGTTAGTTACTCGCCCTATGGCTCTTTGCATCGGTAAGTTTTTTTTTTCCCCAGCTAAGCTTAATTCGCTTGTGTTAGGAGGAAGTTCACGTCCGTGGTGTAATGGCCAGGATTCGAACCCACGACTTCTCGATCGTAAGACCGATGCCTTATCCATTGCACCACGGCCGCTTATAAGTTGGTTTTCTCTCGTGAAGTTACCACAAGTGACAATGGCGTTAAATGCCGAAAAAAGTTACAAGTTTCAGCTAGTAAGAAATCTATTAAAATTTATAGTGACTACCAAGAAGATTTCTGATTGATTATTTTTACAGCATTTAGCTAACCTAACCTAACCAATTATACTTAGAAATAGTTGAAAAATTTATGGGGACGTGCGTATAAATATGTATGCTACTTAAGATAGGAACAAATGGATGACCGTGACATCACGAATGACGTAACATACAGTTGGTAAATTTAGGGTCCAGGCAAGAGCCGACCGAAGCTGGTTGGTTAAAGCAGTTGCCCGGTGTGCAGAAGGTCACAGGTTCAAATCCTGCCAGTACCATATTTTTTTTAACACCAAGAAGATATTCCCATTTCGCATTCGCTTACACAAATATTTCTATGTCTGTCTTTCTCTCCGAACTGGTTTCTATGAAAATTGATATGAAGGTATTTCAAAACCCTAGGGACCCCAATAATAATAATAATAATAAAAACATTTATTTCAATCACATTTAAGATCATACAAGAAAATATGATAAAACATTATAATACAGGCATTATTACATTAGGTTAAATAGTTATATGAATTAAATTAAAATAATATAAATAGAATTGATAAAATTAAATTGAAATTGCGTAAAAGGTAATAAAATTAGAGTCATCACATCAAATAATAAAAACAAAATTAAAATTATAAAATCAATTTACAAAATTTGAATATATAAAATTTATAATATAAAATTTAGAATATAAAATTACAAATAAAATTTTTAATAACATCATAATATCTGATTAACTTAAAATAATAAAAAATAATAAATCAATAACAAGCCTGCCTCTGAGTCATCTGTTTGTTTGTCAGTACATTAACCATATAACAATGATTAATGTACTGGCAATCAAATCTGTTTGCAAATACGCTCAGGATGGAGTTGGAGGTGGACCGGAGCCTGCGCCCCAGAGATGCGCACCGCTTCCGCATCGTCGTGTAGAAACAGTCGACACGGGCGTCGGCAAACATCCCTGAAGCGCTACAGCGCCGGGGCAACCCCAACAACACCCTGAACGCATTATTATACTGGACTCGGAGAGCATCGTACTGCTTCTGGGTATATGACACCCACAGGCTGGCTGTGTACAGGGACGTACAAAACGCTCTAAAAAGAGTTATTTTGACGGTCCCCGAGCAACGAGCAAACCTGCGGGCGATCATATTAGCCCTTACAGACAATGCCCTCCGTTCCCTTTCTATATCAGCATCATCCTTTAGGTCCGAGGTCACGATATGCCCGAGATATTTAAATTGTTGGACTCTTCTTAGATTTACACCATTCAGTCTAATAGGTGGAACATAATCCGGGCAGCTCCGACCCCTGGCGTGAAGGACCATGCACTCGCTCTTTTTTGCATTATAGAGCAACCCGTGATTTAACGCATAGCGCTCGCATATACGCAACAACCGGGATAAACCACACACCGAAGCGCTCAAAATGGCCATATCGTCTGCAAAACTGATGTTATTTACACAAATACCGTCAATATGACAGCCGACCCGAGTGCTGCTGAGCTCCTCAATTAGTGCATTGACATACAGGTTGAAGAGTTTCGGCGAGGTCAGCCCTCCCTGTCTCACCCCACACTCCATCCTATACGGCTCAGACAGAGCACTCGACCACCGAACGACGTTCACCTGGTTAAGATACCAGTATTTGAATATTTCTAACAATTCGGGCGGTATGGATATATTAGTTAATTTTAGCCATAGTATGTCATAACTAACCAGGTCGAACGCCCTCGAAAGGTCGAGAAAGCATGCATAAACCGGTGTACTCCTATTGGTGTAGTACTTGACAGTCTGCTTCAAACACAGGATAGCCGACTCAGCTGACAGTCCCGGTTTAAAACCAAATTGGTTGTCATGAGTGCTCAAATACCGGTCAAGCTGTGTATTAAGCAAACTGTCAAGAACCTTAGCCAATACTGTGGCTAGTGAGATGGGCCTGTAGTTGCCCGTGTCGCTTAAGTCACCGGTTTTATTTTTAACAATTGGTACCACCACGGTCCGCATCATCTCAGCTGGTAAGTAAGAATGTCCCATACAAAATGTATAAAACATGGCAAGAGCTCTGGGCAGGTGAACGCTAGCATATTTTAGATGCTCAATACTCAAACTGTCATGGCCCGGCGATTTTCCACGCGACATTAATTTAATAACCCCTCGAACATCCTTAGCTGTAAATCTGGTATTTATCTCCTGCCCATGTGATCCTCCAACACTAAGTGATCGTGGTGGTCCCAATGGTGATTTCACCATAAAGTGATCCTTAAAAAGGTTTGCAATACATAGCGGTTCGCTCACACCATTGACGCTCACGGGTAAGCCCGGCTTATTATTTAACCTACTAGTAGTTTTCCAAAAGCCGCGGAAATCATTTTTCGAATGGTGAGAAGCGAGGATATCCATCTGTATCTGCTCCCTATTATTTTGGCACCACTTCAGGCGTGATTTGAAGATTCTACGACTCTCCCTCATCTCCTCCCAAACACGACCTGAACCCGGTTTACCCCACTGTACCCACCCCAATAAACAACAAAAAATATTTTATTTATATTATTAAAAAAACTAAAAAACACGCTTTTAAAGTACTTCTTACTAAAAAGTGAAGTGCTTTAAGAGCGTGTTTTTTAGTTTTTTTAATTATTAATTCGTATTCTTTGTAAGTATGTATAAGGACAATATTCCTAATGAGTAACCAAGAATAGGTCAGTTAATTGATATGCTGTCTTCATTACTAAGTACAGGTATTGTTCTACTCGTGAGTACTAATCGTGACACACCAGGTCCTACGCCCTAATATGGAGATCAAATTTCGTAGAATAATACATTATTTATATACACGAATGTTTGCGAGTGTAACTATTAGTGGTGAAATTCAGACGATCGATATGGTAAGAGTTTTGTACATTAATATTAGAACATAACTTTGTGAATTTAAATTCCAATTATTGATCTACCGATGTGAACATACTTAATTCTAACTTTTTTTTTCTGCGAAAGAACTAAAAACTTTATTTACAGAGAAGTATACATATAGGGTCTTAAATTAAATTAGCCTAATAACTTTATCTAAACTTAATAAGTCACTGTCAGAAGGCCTCGTTCCCAAAATGCTGGCAGCATTACCGCGTTGTATTGCGATACTTAGTCGCTGGCCGAAATATAATCCAGCATTTCGAGAACGTTCGTTAATCGTTCTCGAAATGCTGGATTATACTTCTAACTTAAATATTTAACTTCACTTGGCATGAATAGAAATCTTGCCAAGTCTAGTAGTAAGCCTACCTTTCACCACGAGATCTCGGTTCAATTCCCGGCTTGGCAAAAGTTCTATTTGGAATTCGTCAGGAAATTCTTAATAGCAACACGGAGTTGGAATTGTGCTCGGTGGATCACATAACGGGTGAAAGGTTGGTGTTATTCACCTCAACCACACCCTTCTGAGTTACATAGGCGTGATGTTATGTTACGTTAATCCATGTTATAGTGCTCTACCGATGCTAACTCTGCTCCAACTTGCAAATTATTAGTAATGAAAAAGAGTACAAGTAATTCGGAATGCCGCAACTTTTGTCTGCACGTGTGGTGTAGTGGTTTAAGCGGTCGCCTCGCCGCTCTCCACTGCACTGGTGTTGTGGGTTCGATCCCCACATGGGACAAATCTTTGTGTAATTCGCAAAGATTTGTTCTGAGACTGGGTGTGCTTATGTGAGTGAATGTGTGTATTTGGCCTTGTCATTGGGACCATTGGATAGTGTAATCTGGCGTTTTATCTAATGTAAAAAATCCAAATTTATCTTTATTGAGAATATTTAAGCTAGGGACACATTTTTATCGTGTAGTTAATAAGAATAATATCTAAGTTATTTTCTTATTGTCAGAGTTGTCCCAGCTGGATTTATGACTCATTTCCAGAGACCATTAGGATTTTGACTGCAGTTAACTACTCGTATCAAATAATTAACAAAATTACTACAATTTAGACCAGTTTTTTACGAGAATGCACATTTAGATAATGTCTTCGTTAGCACTCAATATATCAAGCTAACTGTTTAACTATATGTGTCTGCTTAGATACATCATTTTGATTTGTCTTTGGTTGGACAATAATTGTAAGTCTTTTTCAACATGAGGGATTTAAATTTCATTTACTAAATATATTTCACCTCTTCAACACACTGCATAATAATAATAATAGCAGCCCTGTAGCTAATACATGTCCTACTGCTTGGCTAGGGCCTCTTACCATGATGAAAACGGTTAGGCCATAGTCCACCACGCTGGCCACGTGCGGATTGGTAGACTTCACACACCGTCGAGCACTTTTTAGGCACTCTCAGGCATGTAGGTTCCCTCCTCATGTTTTCCTATACCGTTAGCGAGCCATAATTTATATGATAAATTAAAAAACACACATATCTTCGAAAATGGGTGGGTTCGATTTCCACTTAAGACAAATCTTTGTGTGCATGAACATGGGGGTTTGTCTTAGTCTGGGTGTTTCTATGTATAAGAAGTATGTATAAAAAAAAAAAAAGTATATATGTATTAGTATCAGTTATTCTAGTAACCATAGTACAAGTTCTGCTTAGTTTGGGACTAGATGGCTTTGTGTGTGAGTTGTGGAATATTTATTATTATTATTATTATAAAAGACGATTTTTAACGACTTATTGACAGAGGTGTGTGCCTTGGGTTCGAACCCCAGAACTTTGACTTCGTAGTTCTACGATCTCCCACTCGGCTATCGCTGCTGTACTGCAAAGGAACTGTATAGAATAGGTTGTTTCACATGTCATTTGTGTTTTCGCACTTAACCGCATCTAGGACGATTGGCATCCGGAGACTCGCGTGAAATCGACTCGGCAATTCGATTCCGATGTAAATCGTTCGAGCATTCAAGAGAAAATTTCTAACCGACATGTTTGAATTAATCTTTACGATCTTTAAAATTACGAGCGAAATCATCGATTTCAAAAAGAATCTAAAAACGGTATGAGATGAAATGGTTATGGTTATGAATATAGCATATATATTGTTTTAATTTTAGCGCTATATCACATGGCTTTGATGGGATTGCTTTCATAACATCACGCCTATATTACCCCGAAGGGCACGGCATATCACCCACACTTCACCTGTTATCTTTAGGTGCTATATGACGAGCATATCATCACACCCATATCACCTAGAAGCATGTGGCAGAGGTGAGTAACACCAAAAGTTTGGGTTTCATGGCAAGGGGTGAGCCTATAGCCTGTTTGATTTATGATGTCTTTATCATTACATTGTTGGTGATAGGATAAAGATTCTAGGTCAATAATTTAGCAAGCATATCTTTATAGTTATGTTAAGAGATCTGAAGGAAACTGCATGCCGGCTTTTTTTAATTAAGATGCTATTTCTTATGTTGTGAAAATATTGCAGAATGTAAACAGTAAACATATAGTATATCCGTTGTCATGAAAATATGTTATTATGATGCTCTATTCTGCAGTTGATTGTGGCTGCAGTATTGTCGATGTAACACGGCCGGGAAATACTAGATATTTTTGAAAAAAGGGAAATTTAAAAGTTTGTGTTTGCTCTGCCTACCTAATCGCGCTACTTATAAAACGATATATAGTAGCGATTCATCTCATATATCAAGGAATATACTGTATCAATCGTGCATATGACAAAATTGTTGTAGATTTTTGGTTAAGATTTGTCATACACAAGAACAATATAAATCTTCGCAAATCGGCTTGCTCAGATTAACGATATTTGTAGCGTAACGTGTGTAGCAGGCATTATGTTTTGTAAAAGTATAAGGAATAACCGTTCTATTAATAGTTTATTTAACAAAAAATATAATTATATATTGATTTAACAAGAAGTGAAAAAAACAACAGCTAGCAAAAAACTTGCTGCACTACAACCATAATGTAACGATAAAAGTTACAGTTTGTGTTGTAGCTAACTAAACTCTAATATTAAATACATGTCATTAACTAAAATAATTTCAGTTTCAGCGAATTCAGTTTCTAAAATGATCGACAGGAGCAAATTGCGGATGCGTGCGAACTAAATATCCTGTAAACCTAATTACGTACAATCCGTTTGGAAATCTGAACACCCGGTTATTAAATATAACGCTGTAATTTATCCAATTATCCTACGTAATGAATATGTATCGGTTAGTACTTACACAATAAACAATCCAATGGGTCCGATGTATCGGAGATTTGAATCCAATTTGTTGGCTGATGAACAGGCCGATTTAAATCCAATTAGTGTAAAATCACAACACTGGCCACTTAAAAAAATGAAATCAACAGAATTTCAAATTTGAATTTAGAATTCCACCGTATATTCCGAGAGCGCGTATCCGCGTTTGTTTAACGCGAGGGCGTCCACACTTGCGTGAGTCTACTTTCGAACTGAGACGGTTCGAGGCACGGCTGAGACTTCGGGCGGTTGTCTGCCGAGGAATGCCGCACTGCAAGTCGACTATTTTTCTTTACATGGTAGATAAACTTGATGCCAATATAAAATACTGATTTGCCTCCAGCTATATCATTACATCTGTCGAGGTACAATGGTCACGACGACCTTATTAATGACTATGCAAGACAAGTACATAAAAGTATTATGGTAGGTTGATGATTACATAGACCTCATTCAAGTCTATTATTTTGGAACCACCGTTATTTGAAGGTATTAATAACACAAATAATACAAAGGATGATAATAACTCAAGCCCACATGAAGTCGTAAACACTTTTGAATATGTAGAGTCAGTCCTGAAGGATGACGAATTTAACTTAACCGTTAGTTGTTTCGATAGAACAAGAAAATAATTGACATGTGGACTAAATAAAAGCCCAAGTTCTCGTCTGGTATGAATTCTACATCTAATATACCTAGTTGTCCGACTGGCTTATTAACGCAGGCCTTAGAATTTTAAAATTTTACACTAAAGGATTTTTGGAAATTCCATCCCTAAGGGGATAAGATTAGGGTTGAACGGTTTTTTAGAACTCCATTATTTTTCAAATTTGAAGCACGAAATTAAATAATTATACAAAATTTTCAATAAAAATAAATTAACTCCTAAAAAAAGTTTTTCCTAAAAGATATTCTCAAGAGTTTAATTTAGAGTTTTAGAGTTTGATAGGCAGTTTATATCAAAGCGCAATAGATGGCGCCTTGGGAAAAGAGCAAAACATTTCTCACGGTTAAATAAAACCGCGGCGATCAACAATATCCACGCTAATAAATATTTATCTAGATTTAGATTTTTTATATTGAACCCAACCACGGATAAAATTGTCAACCTGCACGGTGTCCCTACATAGAAAGTTAGCGGGCTCTTGTCCTGTCGTACAGGACTGGCGAGGTCCGGCATGATGCAGTACCGGTCACACGGCATAAGTAGGTGCATCTAGAAGTAGCAGTTCAATTTACTCAGGATTTAAGGTCTAGTGGTTAGCGTATGCGCCTCTTAACGCGAGGTCTCGGGTTCGATTCCCGAGTTGGGCAAAGTGTTGTATGGCGATAGGCTCACCCCCTATCCCATGGGACCTAAACATAACAGGTGATATGTGGGTGTGGTTTCTACACTTTAAGCCTTAAAAAAAATGTAGTTAGCCCTTTTTATGATTTTTGTATACATAAACACTTGCTTGATAAATGTTTTTAAATGCTTGCGTTTGCGCTATTAACATTATAAAAATAACAGAGGAAAAAAATCAAAAGGGTAAATTAATGGGAACATTTTGTAAACGATTTTAACCTTGCAAAGGTGTTTCAATAACTGAATAAAACATGTCTCCTAAGAACTAATTCTGCCTTCTGTACCGGCCAAATCTGGGCATTACTTCAACTCCAGAGTTGTATTTTGGGCATCGGTCTTACGATCGAGAGTAAACGGACGTGAACCATCTAACACAAGCTTTACTGGAGGGGGCTAACAAGAAAACTATAAAATTTGCTTAAGCAAATTACTAGAAACCTTTAAAAAAAACCAAGCTTTTTCTTTGAGCACATTCAAAAAAGCTCTATCTTCATAGATATCTAGCGGGTTCATTTCCCGTACAAACAGGATTGCACCGGTATGCGGCAGTACCGGTCACCAGTTGTTATAAGTAGTCATCTAGCCCCCGGGTTCATTATCCCCTGGTTGTCACAATGTTAGTTACCTTACTCCTCCGAAACGACTTTACTGATTTTTACCAAATTTTATATGCATATTCAGTAGGTCTGAAAATCGGCTACTATCTATATATATTTCATACCCCTAAGTGATGAGGGTTGTTCACCCTTAACATTTTTTTTTTAATTTTTGGGACAAAATAATTTTATTTTATTTTTTTATAATGTGGCATTAAAAAATACATACAACACAAACATTTTACCCTATATATATATATATATTAAATGCCATTTTAGTAACCATAGCGCTTTTCACAATATAAACTTTTTGAATGTACCTTAATCGGGTTTGACATAACATTGACATAATGCGTGCTGCAAATATGGTCACAGAGAATGTATGCATAGTTAAGACAGGACAACGTCTGTCGGGACAGCTTGTATATTTGTATAATTTAAAGCAAATCATAGCTTTTCTATGCCTTTTTGTATTTAAAAAAATATTAAGGTTGAAATGTGTGATGAGTGATAAGTCACTTAGTCACACCTGGGGCGTTTACCCGAGGGGTGCAGGTTCGAATCCTGCTGGATTCTCAATTAATCAATCTTAATGTTATATTGTCACTAACTACTACAAATTGTTATAATAAATTATGTCGGCTATTAGAGGTGGGTAATTGCCGAGAATATTTGATAAAGCTGCCTTTTTATGTAAATAAATTTTGACTGTTATTAAGTCGTGATATTGGGTAATTTTGCAACATTTATAAATCAATACATGATAAGTAATGTACAAAGAGCCTAACTAGTAATAAAATGTATTATAGATCGGGTCAACTTATATCAGCGATTACACAATAGCTTAGCTTACCTATAGCACGTTTATTTTTTATTAGCAATCTTAACAAAACCCAAGACAATAATATGGTTATTTTACTTATAGATTTGACAAAAAATGCAAAATAAAAAAAATAAACACAACCTTTCAAGCAGTTATAAATTGATATTCTTCATCCATACATTTAAAGCGGCCTTGGCGCAATGGATAAGGCATCGGTCTTACGATCGAGAGGTCGTGGGTTCGAATCCTGGCCATTACACCACGTACGTGAACTTCCTCCTAACACAAGCGAATTAAGCTTAGCTGGAGGGGGTTAACAAGAATTTTAAGTTAAAAAAGAAGTAAGACACTTAAATACCTATACCTTAAACACTTATGTACCCACCAACCCAATAAAGTATAGAATAATCTTCTAATATACAAACCATAAACAGAAATAATATGTCTTCTACCCACTCCTCGTTTCTTTAGCTATTCTACGAGATGGGCGGATGGGTATTAATGATGGTCTCCTTATAGCAGAGTCAATGCCAAACAAATTCACGAGCAATTAATCACGTCAAAAACAAAATAATTACTGCGTGGTGCTATGGAAACTGCTTAGAAGGATGCTTTTTTTTATTAACTATACAAAAAAATGGTATTCATCTTCCTTGCACAGAAAGCCGATCTTTGATCAATTTATTGCTCTCCATGAAATGAATGCAGTGCAAGCAATCTTTCTTTTGGCAAGGTGCTTAATACTTAAGTAACCAGAGTGTATGAAAAACCTATGAAAGACTTAATAATAATCAGTTAAGTAATTAACTCTTTTACAAAACGACACGTATAAAAGATATATTTAAAAGATACATGCTGTACAAACGAAAACGTGTTAAAATGACTCTTCTATTACTTAAAATTAGGTAACACATAGCATAACTATCGTCACTGTTCGTCAAACATTACCCGAATCCAATTTGATTTTACTACCTAGAAGCTGGAAGGGTGTGGCAATGGAGTATAAGGGTATTGTTACAGCCCAATAGATCGAAGACGATCGATTCATTTGACGTCTAAAGAGCCAGTAAGAGAGCAACACTGCGCTCCATCGCTGTCGATCGGTGATTTGGTTGGCTGAAAGAGAACTCAAGCACTGAGTTAAGCTCTTGTATACTATTACTGTAATATGTCTATTTCTTTGTAATATTTTGTGTACAATAAAGTATTAAATAAATAAATAATAAATAAAAGTTGATCGGTCACGGTGTAATAACACCCTAACACTCACAATTCACCTGTTTGCGCAACACTGCGCTCGATCGACATCGATCGAAGTCGATCGGGCTCGGTGTTATAACACCCTAACACCCACAATTCACCAGTTATGTTGAGGTCCTATGTACTAGGGGCCAATAAGAGGGGTGCCCATCCATAATTCCAGACTTCATGCAGCTATTGAGAATTTCCAATAGCAAAGTCCCAAGAATAGTTTTTGGACCCGGAGGGGCTCGAACTGAAAACCTCACGTCGAGAGGTCGCCAGTAAAAAACCAGCGAGGCAGTAGTATATTTCTTTAGAAAGGTTTATTTCAGTTGTTATGTAATTCTTTAGCTGTAAATGGTTAATGCATTGTTGACGTAATATTTGTTGAAGAGAAACACCTAACATTTTGTGGGGTGAACGACCGCAGTGATTAGCTGTGTGCGGTCGACTGTATGAACGTAGTATGCAGTGCGCATAATAGTAAAGTGTTTAATTGCTTGAAACTTGCTGTGTAAGCTTGGCGCCAATATGGGTGGTCTGAATATACACGAAAATGAGCCAGTAGATAATTAAAAGGTACTTAGCGATGCAATATCCGGGAATGGTCGCTTTATGCTGACGTTTGTTACCATAGTACCCATCATATATGTTATAACCATGTTAGCGGAAACTAACTTAAGCCGAAATTTAAATGGGATCGAAACCGAACAAGCAAAATATTCCTAACCCATCTGCTTAAACCACGTGGGAGATAAAAGCGTGAAGTTAGCAACAAACAACATCAACACTACGGTTGGAGGTGACTACATGCATGAGTTCATCATGGAATTTATTGTTTAGTGTATTCTTACGACTTTGTTTGCACTAATTCTGGCTCAAAACATCGTAAAAAGAGAAGTAAAACTTTTTACTGAATAAAAAAACATCAAGATATGGTTAATATGAACAGGGAAGAATAGAAATAAATGATTTGTTACTGTTACTACTGAAGTACGATCCGTGTTTTTTACTCTTGATTGGCAAACAAGGTAAATATATATATATATATATATATGTATTCATTATTGCGTTCCATAAGTTGTAATCTTAGGGGGTACTCAGTAGGGCATAGAAATACATGTATATCCACCGTAACCTATTTGACACCAAGAGTATTATTTTGTTGTTTGCTTGAAGACCCTTAAAAGTCCTTTGAAAAAAAGCCATGGCTATTAAAATCAGGTTAAGAATAAATATCTTGAAAAAAATTATTCGTTGAATTTGCAGTAAAAACATAAAATTTCAATAAAACGTACAAAAGGAACGAAAGTTGCTAGAACGAAGGTTTCTACGAAACTTGAAAAGGATGTTATAACCACCACCTAACAATTCTTAATAATACGAGTCAATTACCTTTCCACTCGACCGGTACAATTTACTTAAAAACTGATTGCCTAATTGATAAAAAAGTATGAAAATCCGTTTCAGTTGAACGGAATTTACCCAATCTAGCTCCCACCCGCATCGCCGCCTACGTGGTACCTAAATAAAAGTTTCAGCTAACTTCATACCAATTATAATTAAAATCAGTCCTTTCAATTGTGAAGAAGGAACAAAAATACACACAAACGTTTGCCTTCGTTATACATATAAGAAAAATCACGATGTTTAGTGCTAACCGGTAAACAAGTATCCGATAATATTTTTGTATCGTAATACTAATTATCCGTTGAGTAATACTAATTTGTGGTTACTGATATTTTGATTGGTGCAGTTACGTTATTATTACGTTTTAAATAATTGTTATAATTTGTGCTTCAATTTACTTCATCCTTTTACATCGGTGTTGCACATTCCATTCAAAAGGAAAAGTTATATAACTCTATATTAAGAGTATTTTTAATAAAGGTAATTAAGGTTCGCCTAGCATAAAGATAAAGATAAATAAAGATAAATTTGGATTTTTTACATTAGATAGAACGCCAGAAGCAATTACACTATCCAATGGTACCAATGTGACGGTCAGGTACGCTGGGAGAGAGGTTGGAAGACCCACATCGCAGGGATGTGTACAGGGGTCCATTGGTGGCCCTCTGCTGTGGAACCTGATCCTAGATCCACTCCTTAGGGACTTAAACGGCTTAGGAGTCTACGCACAAGCCTTTGCAGACGACGTCGTCCTCATTTTTGATGGGGAAAGAGCTGCCGACATTGAGAGACGTGCCAATGCCGCCCTCGAGCATGTGAGGGCGTGGGGGGTACGAAATAAGCTGAAATTCGCACCGCACAAAACCTGTGCGATGGAAATCACGCGGAAGCTAAAGTTCGACTCCCCGCGCCTAAGCATGGGCGGGGTAGACATTGGCATGTCTGACAGTGTCAAACTTCTCGGGTTGACGATAGACAATAAATTGACCTTCAATATGCACGTTACAAATGCCTGTAAGAGGGCAATAGGTATCTACAAGCAGTTGGCTAGGGCAGCTAGAGTCACCTGGGGTCTTCACCCCGAGGTAGTTAGGGCAATCTATACCGCGGCGGTAGAGCCGATAATAATGTATGCCGCAAGCGCGTGGGCTCCAACCGCTAATAAGTTAGGAATTAGAAAGCGACTTAATTCAGTGCAAAGGGGCTTCGCACTAAAACTGTGCCGAGCATACCGGACGGTCTCCCTGGACTCAGCACTGGTGCTGGCTGGGTTGCTCCCTCTTGACCTGCGTATCAGGGAAGTAGCTTCCCTATACGAGGCCAAGAAGGGGGTTGAACAGTCAGTACTGGGAGACAGGGAGATCGAACGGATGACCCCGGCAACGGAGCTGCCACACCCAGCACAACGTAAGAACTTAGAATTTGAACTCCTAGCAGACCAAGAGCAATATGACCAAGTAGAGAATCTAGAGATACTAATCTTCACTGACGGCAGCAAGCTTGAGGGCAAGGTTGGAGCGGCGTTAGCACTTTGGAGTGGTGGCGCTGAGACCAAAACCCTCAAGCTTGCCTTGCCGTCATATTCAACCGTTTACCAGGCCGAACTCTTGGCGCTGAACCGGGCTTCGGTGGAAATAGTAAAACATAGGGCAACAACATTTGGTATCTTCTGCGACTCCAGGGCGGCACTCCAGACCGTAGCCAACTCGGACTCTCCACACCCACTTGCTGTTGATTTCCGGAAAAACGTGGCTATAAGCAACTTAGGAAACAAAATAATTAAATTATTTTGGATCAAAGCACATGTGGGTCTGGAGGGTAACGAGAGGGCGGACGTGCTCGCGAAGGAGGCCGCTCTGGGGTTGAAGAGGATACCGGATTACGACCGGTATCCGGTCTCATCCGTCAAGCGTCTGATTCGCAATCGGACGATTGACGAATGGGACGTAAGATACCGGTCTGGTACAACAGCTGCTGTAACAAAATTGTTTTTTCCCAGTGCTGCAGATGCGTACAGTATAGTGCGCAAGATGTCGACCACACCCGAATCGACGCAGCTAATGACGGGGCACGGTGGGTTCTCCGCATACTTGAACAGGTTCAAGTGTAAGGAGGACCCATCGTGCATCTGTGAACCTGGGGTCGATGAGACTGTGGTCCATATCATTACTGCATGCCCAGTTTTTAGTAGAGAACGCCTGGATGTGGAGTACCAATTAGATATAAAGATAGTCCCCGAAAACCTCCATTCTATTATTGCTGGTAAAAAGAGAAGTGTATTCTTAGACTACTGTTTTAAAATTATAAACATAGTTAGAAAAAGAAACAGTAATAAGTAAATTATGGTTTACATATATTATGAAATATATAGTATAAGCATAAATATAAAATGAGAAGATAAAATGTTAGTTAAAAAGCAGTAGTAATAAAATTGTATAGAATAGGAAAATAGAATTAAGAATGTTAAAAACCCTGTATTAGAATAAGAAGATGTATTAGAATAAGAAGATGTACTAGAATAAGAAAATGTATTAGAATAAGATTAAACATAAGAAAAGAATGTAAAAAGAAAGATTATAAAACCCCGCATCATATTATTTACCCCGTGTTATGTTATAAAATAAATAAAGATAAGAATTAGATTAGAAATCCAAAAATTGGATAGATAGATGGGCGTCCCACCCATAAAAAGAAAGAAAGATGATGGATAAGAGAAAGATACAGTATGAGGAATGAAAGTGCGAGAGGCATACCTGCGAGAACTGGTATGAATGAGAAATTAAACTAGACTAGGTGAACAAGGGCCACGCTTTAGGCTTGGGTTCAGTAGAGAAAAAAAAAAAAAAAAAAAAAAAAAAAAAAAAAAAAAAAAATGGTACCAATGACAAGGCCAAATACACACATTCACTCACTCAAGCACACCCAGTCTCAGAACAAATATTTGCGAATTACACAAAGATATGGGAAATGTCGAATCTAGCAGCATACGAATCCATGTCTGAATTGGCAAAGCACCTGGGGCGTTTACCCAGGCGATGCAGGTACAATTCCTGCCGGATTCTTTATTTTTCAACCTTAATTTTGTAAAAAATACAAAAAGGCATAGCAAAGCTAAAATTAACTTTGAAAATTGCAAGTATTATTGCCGTGTCTAAAAGCCGTGTCTCCTGCTACCCAAATACTTGACAAAACGAACAATATCATTAAATATAAATCGATTTCATTGGTTATCAAAAAAATATTTGTCAGAAGTTTTGGGAGAGAGCGAACCACAACAACTTAGCACTGAATTGATTAATTTATAATAAAAATAATTTTGAGGTGCGACTAATAATATCTACCTTTAATCACACGGTAAGAAAACGTAATAATGTCAAATATTCTTTCTTGTAAACAATCAAAACTAGTCTTAAATTATTCATAAATTACATAAATAAATCAACTCCTGAAAACTGCTGATATAATATTGACCGGAAGCGTAGTGAATTACGTTTAAGTGATTTACACGGCACGCGACGTATACCGTGAAATATGGTGGAATGGAGGATTAATACACGAACACTTTATTATTTATGTTTTACTAAGGAAACTTTTGATATTAATGGGCATATCACAGGCGATACGTGAAATAAATCGGGACATTCGTCATTTTCTTTCAGGGAAATTCTAATTGGCAATGATTGATATATACGGCATTAATTGGTGCATTTTATAACCAGAATTATTTGGTGTCCGCTGAAGTACGAGTATACACGAGCATTAGTTTCACAACTTTATGTTACAGATAAAAATGTAGTTTTAATTTCTGCATGTTAATATATTTATGATTCTCATTTTTCCCGTACTAGGTACTTATGTATAAGTTAAGATTACCTGACATATTGTCAAAAACAAACAAAATTGTGCATAATTATGGGTTATTCACCAGCTCTTCTCAATGATGCGATACCAATCTAAGCTGGTACTTAGATTTATTTTAGTTTGAACCTAAATAACCTAAACCTAAATTCATATCTACATATTAATTTGAATAATAACATTTTAATTTGTTTTATTTGCTCTGCAACTATAATGTTTGTTGACGTGTTCAAGCGCTCCTTGGGGTTTATGAAAATACGACTTTGAGATATTTACGAAGAAAGTCGTGTATCATTGCAGCATAGGTAAGTAAATTATAAGTATTTTTAACAAATTAATAGTAAAGACACGTAGCAAGCAGCAGTACATTAGAATCGCGCCTAATACAGTTAAAACCACAAACAGCACTAACTGCGGTTTCTCTGCTATCTGCAATGTTTCTACCAGCCACCAACGCCGCTGCCATACTAATAAGGAAGCTAATACAAATTGCTGTGTTACAACAAAAAGATAAGTACTTAGTTATATTACTATCTGTTGTATAATACCTTCCTTGTTATCTCTTGGGGGGGTTAAACTTCTCTGTACGGGTTAAACTCGTATTTTCAAGCTCTTGTTAACAGTGCGTGTCTTGCAAAACTATTTCAGAGAAAGTTTTCAGCCATTTTTACTTTAAACAATTATTTATATATTTTATAATCAATTAATACTATTGCAAAAATTGTTTGCATTCTTTAATAATATCTATTTATAAATGCAGAATTGTATTAGTGTTTGTCTGATAATTTACTGAACTATTTTCAAGCAATTTTTAGACCTATATTGTGTGCTAAAAAGTTATATGTATTAATAAATAATGATGTTTCTGGTAGCATATATATTTCCATCTACAAATAAATATTGCAGTGTATGTGTATGTCAACATTATTTAATCCGTTAAAATGAACACCAGACACTTGCAATTACAGCCTTTCACACATAAACCTGTATGTTATGTTAACATAGAACTGGCTTGCGACTACGCTATAAATGCTCATTTACGTATTTACATAATTTTACTTATCTGAAGAAAGCTCATATATAATATTATATGCAGACTTGCACTTAGACTTTTTACCTCAGAAGTTCAAATAAGGCTTTCTTTGCTATGTGAAAACAGTGAGCAAAACTCTATTTTGCTTTAAGCGTGAGGAAAAATTACTTTGATATTTGAAAGTAATTGATGTCATTTTGGTGTGCGCTGCGTCTAACACAAGCTTAGCGAAAATGTGAAATACATTGGTTCTATTATCTCTATCTCTTTTACTTCGGTAGTAAAAAGATGAAATAGATAATTATTCAATCATTACATTCGGGTTTCGTAGTTGATTCCATTATTTTTGGTAGAACCTTTGGAAGAACGATTGTCTATGGCAGACCCCAACAGTGCCCAACACAGATTCAAAAGAACGATCAAAAACTCTTATAGGTATTATTTGCTAAAAAAATCAACAAATTTTTGATCATCATACAAATAAATATTTGCTGGATTTATTTATGAATTAAAAACCAACCTAAAAAAGGTTGACATATTTGAGTTCGAAATGATTTCTATATTTAAGAATCTTAATCGTTGTTATCAAATATCCGAACGAACAACCAGAACTTTTTTATTGTATGTAAACGTAACATTTTTTATTTATTGCTTAATATAGCGACAAAATTACTATAGAATCTTTCAGAAGAAAATACGAGCTTTGCTGTTTTGTTGCAAACAACTAATTCAGACTGGATTTTTTTTTTAATTTATTAACATTTACAAAAGCCATCTTAAAAAAAATAACATCTTAATGCGTTGCTAAAAAAACACAGAGGTTTGCCTGCAGCGCAATAAAGTTAAAAGTACTGTTTTTTGAAAGAAGCGGGTTTCAGGTCTTGTCAGTGATTTCAGATTTAAAAAATTTACAGATTGGCAGCAGAAATTAGGTTGCAACAGTAGTCAAAAATAATTTAAGAGTAGGGTCATTCAAACAACTAGATTAAAAATATTTCATAAGAGAAAAATAATTGCATGATAATAACAAGATTGCAATGTCGGCCACGGTTAACGTGAAACAGGTGCGTTCAATGTCACATTATTACGTGTGTGAGGCAATTAAGTGCCGAAAACTCGACCACATTCATGTAATGGATGCTTTAATTCATGCGATTGTACACCCACATTCAATGTGAAGTTAAGTAGAGGGATAAATTAAATGATGAAGTGCTTCGTTGGTCCAGCGGTATAATTTGAGTATCGCTTGTGTGGTCTCGGGTTTGATTGCCTTGTCGGGAAAAAGTGTTATTTGGGACCCTTCCGTCAAAAAAATCTTAATAGCAGCACGGGAGTGTGCCATGTGGATGGCGATAGGCTCACCCATAGGGGGTTGGACCTAAACAATACAGGTGAAATGTGGTTTTTGTACACCTCTGCCACACCCTTGCTGCCACAATCTTTGTTATGTTACGATGTTTGTTATTTTTATTGCGGTGTGGCGGTTGACCCAACGACTACGGTATATACCACGTTTCTGTCGACATAAATTTATCATGCTATCCCCTATCCCATGAAACCTAAACATAACAGGTGAAATGTGGGTGATGTACACCTCTACTACACCCTTCTGGGTAATATAAGCGTGATGTTATGATATGTTGTAATCTATTCAATGAAGGGTCTATTTCTACATAAAGTATCTGTAATAATGAAACTTTATTACAAGTAGGTCAGTAAAGTAGCTTACGATTAACTCGTCACTTATCCCCCGGGGACTATGCTATACATAACTCCCCTTGGGAAAGAAATTATGTATACCGCAACACGTTAGGGTATACTAATGATTACTCTTGATTGAAATAGTAGGGTTGAATGTTTAACTTGTTTATAAAGGTATTAACAATTTAGTTGAAACCCTTTTTATAATAATATTTATACAATCATTTGAATAAAAATTAAAAAAAAAAACAATGAAGAACAATTTTGGCAGCGTAAGGTTCTGTATAGTTTCGAAAAAAATATTTTAGCCAAAATTGAACTTCGCTAAATAGTTATGCCAAGTGAAGTAGTATGCCAAATGCCTATTATGCGAAATAAAAATATGCGTAGCATGTTATGCTAAAATTAATTATGCTTAATAATATTATTTTTTTTTTTTTTTTTGTTGTAATATATCACAAATATCTTATTTTATTACAATCTAGCCCATAAAGGCTAATGAGTAATTATATTTTAACCTAAATTAATATGTAAACATAAATCTAAGAGGCGTCCAATAACACTGCTTAGTTTTTATTAAGGCGAAGACACTTTGTTCATGTTGTCTTTTGAACTATCACTGTTTTTGTTTGTATTTTTTTCACTTAATCACTAACACTAACTAACTCATATGGTTTTGTCCGTTTAAGTCTTTTCACTATGTCCGTATTGTGGTAATAATATAATGCAAAAAAGGGATCCCGACATAGTAGCCCTCATAACATCAAACCTCTTTGACTTATCGAATTCGAGTTAAACCAGTTTTCTGCAAACCCACTAAATGTTCACCTTTATGCAACACCACCTGGTTAATACGATAACCACAAACACCTGACATGTAATTACTAACTGATTCATATAACTCAGTCCGCAGTAGAGTTAGCATTACCAGCGTGAGAGAAATTTTGTCGCGTTTTTGTCATGTTTCACTATACAAAAACATAACACACACCCGGTCCGGTGGACAACCGGATGGCGGAGTGGGTAGTGTACCTGCCTGCGACGCCGAGGTCGCGGGTTTGTCTTAGTCTGGGTGTTTCTATGTATAATAAGTATGTATTTACGAAAGAAAAGTTAAAAGACTCTCTACCATCTGCCTCAAGCGTGTCTTAGAGTACTTCGGACACATTGCCAGAAAGGATGGAGATAACTTCGAAAAACTGGTGGTCACTGGCAAAGTGGAAGGAAAAAGAGCGCGGGGCCGTAGCCCGATGCGTTGGTCCAAATACGCACCACTCTCGACTCCACTGTCTACGATGCTCTCCAAGTGGGTGAGGACAGATTGTAATGAAGTAAAATCGTAAAACCAAGCCTTATGGGTGGAGGAGGTCACGACCCTCAGACATGAGGAATACGACTGACGGAGGGACAAAAGAAAAGTATGTGTATTAGTATCAGTTATTCTAGTACCCATAGTACAAGCTTTGCTTAGATTGGAACTAGATGACGTTGTGTGTAAGTTGTAAGATATTTATTTATTTATAACCGCGTCATAATCATCTCGCGCTCGTTTTGCTAGCTCTAGCTCCGCTAGTTATTATTTGAACAACATATGATTGATTACACCACACGCATAACATGAGTCACACACTGAGATAAATCACTGTATTCACGTGCTATAACTGATATTATTATTTACTTAAGATAGGAACAAATGGATGAACATGGCGTCACGAAATTACGTTACATACAGTTGAAAAATTTAGGGTCCTGGCAAGAGGCAACCGTAGCTGGTTGGTTAAAGCGACTGCCCGGTGTGCAGTAAGGTCGCAAGTTCAAATCCTACCGGTCCCATATCTTTTTCTACTGTTTCTTAGTATAATTTGCTAAGCATAGCTAAATGCTATAAAAATCAATAAGAAGTTAAAATATACTCGGTTCGTTGTACGCCTGTAGTTAACAAATATTAACACGCTTATATTAGCTTCACCTGTATGTATGTATGTATGTATATGTATGTATGTAACCGATTCATTTGGACTCGATTTTGACTCACTTTAAACGGACAGATTTCATTAAAATTTTGCACACCTGTCAAAGATCGATAACAATGCAATAATTCGATAAAAAAAATAAAAATATTAAAATAAATGCTCTTATAAATAAACCAAACTAAAAAGTAGAAAATAAATAATAGTTTAAAAAAACTAAAAAACACGCTTTTAAAGTACTTCTAACTAAAAAGTGAAAAATAATTCCTAATATGTATAAGCTGAAAAAAGCGTGAGGCGCTCTGTGCCATATTTTTCGACTATCGAGCAACCCACGCTTTTTGCAGCTTATATTAGGAATTATTTTTCACTTTTTAATTAAAAGTACTTTAAAAGCGTGTTTTTTAGTTTTTTTTTATTTGTCTACCTCTCTCCTCTCTCTCTCAGTTATAAATTGTAACTAGCTCATAAACATTCATATGCGATAAATGATGTAGAAGTATGTCAACCACAATCTGAGTTATGCCTGCAGCCATTCACCGCTATTTGGCGGTAAATCAAAAGAAATAAGTCAGAAAAATTTTAGCACATTAAAAAAAATGCTCACATGTTAATATGTTCTGTGGTACCTTACAAAGACATTTAATTTTTCAAGCACGTGAAAGTAAGATGCACATAGTTAAATATTATAGAAACTAGTTATGAAATAATGAGAGAATATTTACTTTATGTTTATTATAAAAAATAAAATAAAATAACTTTTATTTCAGACCAAGTAAGATCCATAGTGGGTTAGTAAACAATAATCTTAAATGTATGTTAGTAACAAACGTGGGTATTTATTTCATAACAAGCTTATTCTGGGAGATACATCTCCTTTATATAAGCTTGCGTTTGACTATTTTGAGACATATTGACGAGTTCCACGTATACTTACTAGTGTAAATTTCGAGGTAGACCGCTTAAGAGGCAAAATTTACCGGGCCAGGCTTAGCCTAAATGTTTGAACGTGACAAAGAAATCAAAAAGCGAGGCCAGGGTTAAACACGGTAAAATAAGTCCTGAAGCGGTCCATCTCAAAATGTGTGTGTTGGTAGATATTAACGTTACAAAATTTTTGTGAAGCATTAATTTAAATGGCACAGTTTAATTATAAAAGTTGTTAAACCAAATTAGTTCTGTTGTGAACCTGACTCTTAAATCTAACAAGGTTGGTACTAAGCATATCAATTTGAGTGTCAAACTTATTATATTCAATCCTATTTATTTTTTCTCTAAATTATCGAATAGACTTTTTTAAATTGTTATTATTTTATCTTGTAATGAATTCAATTTGTAAATAAAGTTATCATAAATTTATGTTCGTGTAATTTTATTTATGTTAATTTTTATGCATGTGTTTTATTAGTATTAATATTAATATTAGCATTTATTAATATGATATTGCCATACCGAACTTTGTCTTTGCAATATTACTTCAATTAGATACACATTGTCGAATATTGCAATTTGTTCCAGTATCATTGTTTTATGTTATTTTGTTTTTTTTAATCTTGTACCCTTTTCAAATGTAACACATTTTTATTATTATTAACTTTCATCAAATTCAATTGCATGTTAGTTAGTTAAAACAGTTAATATAATTATAATGTTATCGCAGAATAAACTGTAAGTGCTGTACACACCTTAAAGTGACAAGTTCACCTAGCATATGAATGCATAAGATTATCTTCCTGAAATGTACATGTGAATTATTGTTGTTGGACTGCCATAAATATATAAATGAAAATAAATAAAATGAATAAAAAATAAAATATAGTCTACTGAGTCTTGGTATTGGAGGCTTATTAGATAAAATAATTATAATAATACTAGGTAATAAAGTAGCTACATTAACTACATTCATAAGAACTGTAGTGAATAGAATTACGACAGAAATGGACAAAAAACCTCACATTACCGTTAATTTAATGTGTCCACCGATAATATCCCGATTATCACCGCGTACGCAACTTACGTTGAGTAAAATGTAGCCATAAATACGTAACATAGAGAGGCGTAATATGTCGCAACTTTTTGTATCTATACATATAATAAAATTGTCAATTTGCCATGTCTGTACATTGAAGATATCTAAGAAAAATTTAAACGAAGGATTTTTAAACAGCAGTAGAAACCAAAACATATTTTTTTTAGTTTTTTTTGTGTCTCTCTGTATGTTCGTATGCGCATCACGCATAAACTACTGAATGGAATGTGGTTTTCACATTTGTGTTGCTGGAGGTCTAACTTAGAACTGTTATATATTTTATCCGTTAAAAAATTGGGGGCAAAACGCACGGAATTACGCACATAGGTTTCTTACATGACGTTAATTAACAATATGATAGACTTTTTGGAAATTTACACTCCCCAAGGCAATAATTTTGTGGTTGAAAGTGTATGTAGAAAGTTTCTTAATTTTAAAGGAGATATCGAATTCCACGCGCTGGTAACAGCTAGTAGAATATATAATAATTTATTTTGACTTCAGCCATCCACTATACTTATACACAGCTGTAGATGAAAGCGTGACGTATAACTTTTCCCTTGTACTTTTCCCTGACGCTACTGTATAAATATTAAGAAATTTTAAATTATATAATTTAAACATCTTGTTTACTGGTGGCATTATAATTATTCTAAGCTATTCAAAAATTAAAATACTACTCAATAAATAAAACGTTTATGATGCCGGCTGAAATATGGCTGGCCGGTAAAAACCAAATCATATTGCTACACAAAAAATGCGCAAATTGAATCAATGGAACGCCGAAAAAAAACAATTTATCACTATTTGAAGTATAAACTGATGGCGGTTAGATTAGCGGATTTGATCTGTCGAACGATATGAAATATGACGGCCGGCATTCCAATTTAGCTCCCGTTATACCGGTGGCTTCAGCGAACATGCAAATTGCCCGCCGATAATGCGCCAAATGAAGCATGAATCGTGGTGTTTGGCCCAAGTTACGAAAGATTATATAATTCGAGTTTAATGTTATTCATTGTTTATTTATTTGGAGTACCAATAAACCTAGACCAAGACGCTTAATGTTGCACTATTGTTGAGTAAATTAATTGCGTCAACTAACCGTGATGAAGCTTTTTTTTTCAAATTTATATACTCACTAAAATAACCTTAAAATAAAATACAGAGTGCATGCAATGTACAGTCACGACCAAAAGTCCATAGGCAATCTCAAAAGGCAATAGTTTGAAGTGTAGTTTGACTTACGACCTACTATTTCCAAGAAATAGACACATGTTGTTTACAAATAATTGTAGTTCATAATTTCACTTACTTTGAATGAGTCAAGGTGGCCGAGCGGTTAAGGCGTGCAGTTAAATGCGTTTAGCTATAAGCCGTGAGATCTAATCTCGCTAAGTTCTTTCAATACTTTTTGAAGTTTAGGGTATCAATAATTATATTTTTGTTATTAGAACATCCTTTCTGTCCTTATTGTCATGATGAATCATTTTAGTAACATTCATATTATTGGTGGGTTACAATAAAAAATCTTATGAACGGTTACAAGGGCACTTCTATTATATTATTAATTTAGGTAGGAATGTGACGTCACAATTATCTTAAAAGTTTATTAATTGTATAAATAAATATAACGAATAAACATTTTTATCATCATTCAGCGTGACTTTTTTTATTTCTACCTTACAACAATAAAAATAAAAATAAAAAAAATACGTAAATAGTTAAATAATAATAACATATTTAACTTATTAGTTATGATATTAATCAAAAATCTTATAAACGGTTACAAGGGAACTTTTTTTTTATTTAGGTAGGAATGTGACGTCACAATGCTCTTAAAAGTTTATTAATTGTATAAATAAATAAAACGAATAAACATTTTTATTATCATTCAGCGTGACTTTTTTTATTTCTACCTTACAACAATGAAAATAAAAATAAAAAAATACGTAAATAGTTAAATAATAATAACATATTTAACTTATTAGTCATATTAATATGTAACTATTTATGTATTGTATGTAACTATTTAAGCATGAAAACCTAACAAGTTTGTGCTTAAAATATTACAAATATTATTATGATTTCGTAAAAACAAAATACAACCACAAATCAACTAAGCTTCAAACTCAGATTTAGTTGATCGTGATCCCAATGCTTACCCGATAGCCCGATACAGCTACCTGCTCATGATAGATAGATGCGAATTGTAAGAACAGGTCGCCACTGTGACGCGTTTAGTACGAATGCGACAACATTTCATTAGTGTGGGTTATCTTATAAACTGCTATACACGCACGCGACTTCATTAGTGTGTGTACTGGCTGTATCGGGCTCGTACAGTTCAAAGCAATGTAATCCTTAGCGTGCCTATGGACTTCTGAGCGTTTACTGTACATACTTATATAATTATAACTAAGCTTGTTATTACAATATTAGTCCGTACCCTCTGAACTAGTTTTTACTGTTTATTTTTTAATTTAATTAGGCACCAGCGATTTTTAATGTATGAAGAAAGGATACGGTGGCATCACAGTTTAAAGTATTGAAATATTTATAAATGGCTCGTTTTCTATTTATTTTAGATAAATTAGGTAGGTTATCTATCATTTTAGCAAGTGTTTTATTTAGAAACTGTTCGAGAAAAGCGAGAATAGATAAGAAAATAATGGCATAAATGACACGATTACATGGCGTTTGGACTGAGCGCGTAGATGTCTTTAAGAGCAAGCTTAATGTTAATAGGAAGGAGCAAGTTTAATAGGAATAGTTTTTGAAATGTGATAAAATGGATAAAGCTTTCTTTAAAATAATATGTAATAATAAATACTAGTATCTCAAATGAAAAGACACACATCAAATAATGAAAATTAGTTTTTGTGTATTAATAATCCTAGATAATTATATAAACTATAAAAATATTAATTCAGTATCCAGAACAAGAAAAATGTTAATAGGATATTTGGTAAGTTAATTAATTTCGTCCACGCTACCTCTCACATCTTGCATCATTAGCGATTCCGACAAGAACAAAGCATGGGCGTGCGCAAGCGCAACATTGTTGGCTTTCCAAACTAATGTTCCTGCAGTTTTTACCGTCCGATACCGGCGAAAGGCGAATGTACCACTTTTTTATAACAATAACAAATGGCATGAAGTGTTGTAACATTTAACATGGTCGTTAATTTCATGCCCCTTGTAGATGATTTGTAGAGATTTATAAATCGAAAATACAGATTTTTTATTTGTGTCTAAAATCAAAATGTTCAATTAAATTGTTTTATTTAGATCTACTTTAAATAAACTAACATAATTAGAACAAAAAACTAGGAATTTAAAAACCAATAAAATATTATACTTCTTAATATACCATAACAGAAGAAATCGCGTTAAGCGATAATGCCGCCCTTTGTGCATATATTGTAATTGAAACTTTCGTACAAAATGTGTTTCCTATGTCTTATGCACAAATAAAGTTTTTTATCTATCTATTACTTACTCGCTCTAATAAACATTTAAGTATCTTTTTAGTAAGTATCTGCTGAAACAGTGAGTGTTTACATTAATAACACAACTGCAACAAAAAATTGACGACCGGATGGTGGAATGGGTAGTGTAACTGCTAGCGACGCCGAGGTCGCGGGTTCGATTCTCGCTTAAGACAAATCTTTGTGTGCATGAACATGGGGGTTTGTCTTAGTCTGGGTGTTTCTATGTATAATAAGTATGTATTTACAAAAGAAAAGTATATGTATCAGTACCAGTTATTCTAGTACCCATAGTACAAGCTCTGCTTAGTTTGGGACTAGATGGCGTTATGTGTAAGTTGTGAGATATTTATTTATTTAACTGTACAAAATCAGATCAGCTATACCAGACAGATAATATGGCATCGCTGATTTAATTATTACTATATCTATATTTAATGTTTGTAGTTAAATGTTACTTATTGCAAAGCTTGTCAAACTTGATTATAGATATTTAGTGCCGATTTAAATAAACACACTAAACCTCGTTTTCGAAAACTATCCCGTTCCAAATTTTGATGCGAGTGAGATAGATAGAAAAACCGCATATAACATAGTTCAACATGAGCAGTCAAACCGACCCTTAGTCTTTACACCCCTCATCATTTAGCCGCTCGTAGACCACTGCTGGACATAGGCCTCTCCCAATTTGTGCCACAACACCCGGTCCTGCGCCTGCCGCCTTCCCTCCAGCGACCTTCTTCAGGTCGTCAGTCCCCTAAAATTTAAAATGTATGCTTTGTGTATTATAATGTAACATCATTAGTTTTCATTTCAGCAACTTGACATGCTGAACGATACCACAATGCAAACTGAAACAGGCATAAAATAGAATTACGATTTAATCATGTATTCCATTACATTATTTCGCATTACTTACATGCCTGCAGCGATAAATGCGAATTCATATGCATTCAATGCGGATTCATTAAATTTGTGGCAATTACTTGAAATTATACAGTCAAATTAGAATTACATTTTAGAATTCTACTTAAATAAATATCTCACAACTTACGCACTACGCCATCTAGTCCCAAACTAAGCAGAGCTTGTACTACTAGAATAACTGATACTAATACATATATACTTTTCTTTTAAAATACATACTTATTATACATAGAAACACCCAGACTAAGACAAAACCCCATGTTCATGTACACAAAGATTTGTCTTAAGCGGGAATTGAAAATAGAGTTTCCTTATTTAAATAATATATTATTAGCGAAATATTCACGCTAAGCATAACTTTACCGAGGCTTAGGTGTAACACATTTCTACGTACCGCCACGTATAATTAGTAAAACAATACAAGATAAATTTTGTTATTGTTATTTCCTATTAATAAATAACGGAGAAATGTGAATATGAATTTTATTAAATGAATCGTTTTTCTCAACAAGTGGCGACTGAATTACAATTTGTACGGATCAGCTGCCTTCTGACCACAATAGTCCAATAATACACCCATACAAATTTATACATGTAAATTGTTTATCATACGAAATATTGGGGTGCATGAAAGGAGCCTCCCCGAGTGACGTACACAACGATTCCCTACGTCCGGCGCACCCTGGGCAATTCGTGAGTTCTCCAAAGCGAATTGGCTAATCCTTTCACCACGATGGCAAGTCTAAATAAAATTTGACTTAACTACGACACGACGAAGAAGAAGAAGATACGAAATATTGCTTCATTTATTGTTTTATTTTCATAACAATTGCACTTTGAGGTTCATCTGACGGTAATCGGCGGCCACTGATTTTTTTACTGCCATAAAAATGAGCGTTTGCCAAAAAATATCCTAAATTAAGCGGAACAATGTAGTCAGAAGAAAGAAGAGACAGACTTCATATTCGCAAAGGAAGCATTTAATATAATATTCTTGTTTTCAGGTGTTAAGGGTCAGGCGAAGCATGGTTTTCTCATGCAAACGAAATTCTGCAATAATTTGTTATTCAAGCGTATTTACTAAATACTATTGTACTGCTGACTTTGAAACAGTATTGATCTTTGTATTACTTAGTTAAAAAAAAATCTGAAAATATCTACATGAAGTGCAGATTAAGAAAAATTAATTTCACATATTTTTACAGCGTTAACGTCAGATTTTCATCATATCTGTCTGTATGATAAACCTTTATATCTGTTATGATTTATAAATATAAAAATAGCATATATTGCCTAGTTCGGGTTTCACAAAAAGAAATGGAAAAAATATTAAGTTTTCATTCTTATATTTTGGAAGCCAAGAAAAAAATTGCGTTTACATTTAAACGACCAGTAGTGCTATCTCGCGGGGATAAATGTAAGCGCGTGTGCGCCAGACAGAGGACACGATGCCGCCGCCGCGCCGCGCGCCGTCAGATTTTTGCACTTGCTTCGAAAAATAAAAACGCGGTCCGACCGCCGGACTTTTAAGACACATCTGCAATGTTTTTGTAGACACTACTTTCCATTGTTTTATGTATCCAGCTACACACGTCATGTTCATGTCAGTTGTAGTGTTTTTGTGCTTTAGACTGTTAATACCGGCTTGCGATATAGGTACCGCTAGTAGATATAGTGTGGGATTCAGTTGTGGTTGTAGTAGTGAAAATTTCAGTAGATAGTATGGTTTAGACCGTAGGTGTGACTTAGTAAGAAAACATCTATTAGTAGTACCAACAGGGTATCTGTGTTTTTGCTCTCGTTTTACTTCAAACAGGAATATGACTGGCAAACAAAGTTGCTCCGTAACATCTTTTCTTCAGTTTCATAACACGCGTATGAGCTACTAATTTGTAGCAGTATCTTGCACAACAAACAGAACACTATTAGTGCGTTTTACTGCTTACACACGCTCGAGCCAACCAGTTTACGAACTGTAGCGTATTATACGCATGCAGATGGTCATAAAACATAACGACTTGCTATTTGGGTGACCTTTGAATGAACTACAAGATGTTATACCAAGTTAACAGTATTTAGCTCATACAATAATTAGATGTATTTGAATGCATACACGTTTGGTCAAATTTAGCTTTTAATTTTTACATTTAAATTTGCAATTCTTAGTATATAACATGTATTATTATGTACCTAGATATCTTTTAGAACTAAACGTAGCTAATGAGGCAATATTTCCTCGGTTGTTTTCCATACAATACATTTTTCGCATTTCAAGTTTTATTCTCTTTAACAGTAATGTAAATCTTATATATAAAATTCTCGTGTCACAATGTTAGTTACCTTACTTCTCCGAAACGGCTTTACTGATTTTTACCAAATTGTATATGCATATTCAGTAGGTCTGAGAATCGGCTACTATCTATTTTTCATACCCCTAAGTGATAAGGATTTTGACACTTAATTTTTTTAACTTTTTACAAAAAAAAATTGTTTTTATTTTTCTATAATGTGGCATTAAAAAATACATACATACAACCCTAATTGTGTTCCCTTTTATCACCAACCCCTATTTTTTAACCGACTTCAAAAAAAGGAGGAGGTTCTCAATTCGGTTGTATTTTTTTTTTTATGTTTGTTCGCCGATTACTCGAAGACGCCTGGACCGATTTGAGGAATTCTTTTTTCGTTTGAAAGGATATACTTGTCATGTGGTCCCATTTTTTTTCAAATCACGTTCTGATGATGGGATCTTAGAGAAATCGAAGGCAACCGTCAAATTTAAAAGGCTTCTATATTGTTTTTATATATTATCTAAAGCTACTCGGATATTTGCATCTAGTAGTCAGCATTTTATGTTGCTGAGCTGATGCTGGAAGGTACAACTCCTCAACGGTTAGGAGTACGGGGATAATTCTTTAAATATAGGCTCCTTGAGGCCGTTTACTGTATTATTTCAAGTTATACACAGATGAGGCGAGACGTTGAATAGGTATTACTTATGTATATTCATAATATGAGGTCATGATTTGATGATGAGATCCTAGAGAAATCATGGGTAACCCTCAAATTTCAAAGGCTTCTATAATGTTTTTCGAATATTACCTAAAACTACTTGGATATTTGCATTTTAAGTTGCGAAGGTACAACTCCTCAACGGTTAGGAGTACGGGAACCGTCGTCTCCTCATTCGAGAAACATTCTTGCTTGGTCTACCCATCACTTAAAATCGTAAAATAAAATAATTTTAAACAAAAAAAAAACCGACTTCAAAAAGTAGGTAAACTAAAAAGCCAAAAATAAATTTACTTCGCACAAAATAATACGTTTTTTCATTGAGTTAAATAGAAATTATTAAATAATTATTTTATAATTCTGAAGTCGGTGCCAAGTAAACAATAACTCTGTATAGATAATATCAATCTTTGTAACAACTATTTTCTGACTGAATATAGTTCTTAATTATCCGATTTACTTGGCACCGACTTCAAAATTATAAAATAATTAATTAATAATTTCTATTTAACTCAATGAAAAAACGTATTATTTTGTGCGAAGTAAATTTATTTTTGGCTTTTTAGTTTACCTACTTTTTTAAGTCGGTTTTTTTTTTAATAGCCAATTTAGTAACCTTAGTGCTTTTGACAATATGAACTTTTTGAATGTACCTTTATGGGGTTTAACATAACATTGACATAATGCGTGCTGCAAATATCGTCACAGAAAATGTATAAGACATGACAACGTCTGTCGGGTCAGCTTCATCATTTAGCCTCTCGTAGTCCACTGCTGGACATAGGCCTCTTTCGGGTCGGCTTGTCATATCTAAAATACAAAAATGCATGTTTGTTGACCCCTATTTTTAAATAAGATTTGCCTATCAAAATAGATAAAAACTTAATTATATTTAAGTTAAACCCATATTACGTTAATATGAAAACGCGGCGCTCGGGAGACTACTCTTAACATTACTGATAAAGGGGGTACAACTTAAATTGCAAAATCTACAGACAACAGCTATCGTCATAGCCTATTGGTTTCTTCAATTAACTGCTGTTAAAGCGATTTATTTGTAAATATCTTGTTGCATTATATCAGGCACTCCGTAGCCGTGCTTACTTATCTTCCACTTCCATCTTGCCCACAAAAGCTCTTTCATAGCTATTACAATGGCATTTTTCTATATTTTATGTTTAATTAGCAATCGTGATCGTCAAACGTAAATCATGTATCTCACAAGAGTTTTCCTTACTTAATAGACCGCGATTGATGGTTGCCTGATAAATGGCTACGGGCTCGCCCCTTATTACGTTATGATTGAGACTAAGCACTCATCTTTGATTCTTTGAACGTATTTTCGCTTTTTCTTCTCCAAAGTTTTTGTGATAAATGAAGGAAGTAATGAAGAATAATAGGTGTCTAATACATTTATATAAAATAAATAACCTACTGTTTATTTATTCTTCGACTAAATACGATTGCAAAAGAAAATTGAAGGTTTAGCACATGTCTCTAGATTATACAACACTGAGAAATTTATCTGTGTCCTTGCATATTGAATTAATTATTTCCTATCCTATTAACATTACTATTTATTTTTTCTAAATATTTCTGTGTGTTGTGACTCCCACTGAGTTATCTAATTATGCAACGCCTGAAAAGGGCTACTAAGTTATCAAGATCTGTATTCTAATATTTAAGACCTAACTGTACACTTAGTAAGCAAATAAATACTTTTGACTTTTGAAAAAAAAAAACAAACATCTTCTACTTGTTCATACATGCATTTACACTATCTTTCCCTTTTTGAAAAAAAAAACACAAAGTCATGCGATCGTGCCACCAACACACGCTTTTCACATACACAAACAACCACGCCAAACACACTCTCATACACAAACACCTACACAAGTACTAACCCTGACATTACCACTATTACCAATTTTTGTAAACCATTGAGGAATTATTCGCAAATCTTGCGCCGGGGGATAGGATTTTGATTTAAATGTTTATGTGCTGTATTGTATTTCGCACCTTCGGTAGAACAAGGGCATAATTGCAGTTTTTGCTATTTTACAGGAGAGCTATTTTAAGATATTTATTGCATTCAGTGAGGTCTTGCTCTGTTAATATTGCTCGAAAGTTTTTCTTCTTTGCATGATATAAACTATATACTATATCCTTTTTAGGCGTATAGTTAACAAGAATTAAGAACTTTTAGTTTTTTTTCAATTAATTTTAATTTTAAGGAAGGGATACATTTGTGCCCTTGTTCTACCAAAATGTATATTATTTTGTAATTAGGACTAAATTTGAGCTTTAATTTAGGATGATTTTCGAATAAAAATACCTTGTTTTTCCGTATAAACTTTTTATTTTCTTATAAAGTAAAAAAAATGTAGTAACTTTCACGAAATATAATACTTAAACTATCATTATAGTCTTACTAATCAGTCGTCAATAATCTCACGTTTGTGTCTCTTTGGAATCACAATGAAAATAGAATTATAGAAGATAACAAAAATAACAGTGACATTATTTTTAACAAGATTCACTGTTATGCAAATGAAATTCTTTAGAATCACACTTCAAAAAATATTAATTAAAAAATATAAAAATATCTTTATAACAATTATTTTTTTCTTACTAACGAATCAGTTCTAGCTCTCTCTCCTTTTCTTAAAAAAGGTTGTTAAAATATTGTTCATAGAACTTAGGAACTATATTTGAGGATATCAATTGACGAATGTCTTCTTTTTTTCTGTGAGGGATTGGTAACTTTTCCTTATAGAGCTGGTTTAGTGTGACATCTTTCACACTTTTTTTATTACCGATACGACCTGTTCGAATTCTCGCTGCTGTCCAATCGTCGGTTTTGTAGCTGCACTTAAATTGGTATATCTCTGAATCTTTCATAAATTTGATCGCTTTCGTATCCAATATTTTAAAAGTATTTCCTTCAACATCCTTGTTTAAATTCAAATTAATATCTTCAGATAACAGCTTCATATCAATGAAAGAATCAAAATTCATTTCTTTAACGGTAAATTGAACACCCCTTTTCTTAGCATTTTTAATAAGACTGATGTATTCTGCTGGAGTGTATATAGGTCCAGCCTTTTTAGCTCGCTTAACGTTTTTTTCTATTACAGAATGGACGGCATCAGCTTTATTCTGGGTATGACCCCTAATAAGGAATTTGTGTGTTATTGACTTTATAGGCAATGTGTTGACTGCATAATAATACATTCCAAAAACGAATCTGAAACAAGTAGAAATAATTATTTACATTATAAGTACATTACCTACCTATATTGTTCAGTATGAATTATAACAACAATCACTCCTATTTATCTAAATCTACTGTAAATTAATTGTATTATAAAAGGCAACAAACTTACTTATTTTTTTGCTGCCCGAAGCAATTATCCGAATAAAATATTATGTCTTTATCTGGTTGTTTGTTAGAAAGATCCTCCAAAAACTTGTAAAGGCATGTTCCTATTTCATTGGCGCCGCGTTTGCCAAGACCCTCGTGCCAGAAAAAGCAAATTGTGGTATCGTCTTTTATATTGGATACCTAAAACAAAATATACATTAGGTACATTCGAACATAAATTGATTAATTTTAACACTATAATTAACTAATTAGAAAATGAGTCCTCACCGTAAAATTGTAACAATTTAACTTGGACTTATAAAAGAAAGCTGATGACTGGCCAATTGGACAAGGTAAGACTGCCTGTAGATCGAAAATGGCAACTATATTATTAGAATCACTATTTTTGCATTGTTCTGTGTCGTGTTTTAGTTCTAATCTGCTTAAACTTTTCTCTTCTAGGTGTTTTTTGTATTTTTCCATCAGTGGTTCCTTATCGTTAGAGTTTTTGTACGCCTCACATTCATCGCACTGATCTTTTCGGGGAATAAACAAACCAAGATTGAAATCAGTATTAAAAATTCGATAGTAGGCATCATAATTTGCAAATTCCTTTCCAGCGGTTTCTTGAATCTTTTTGTAATCACGATGAAGCTCCGCTATAGTTAAACTTCCATCTATATATTCCCTGGTTGTATTAGCCCTTAAGTAGTGACTTTCTGTTCTAGGAATGGAATTTATATGATTTCGGACCGATTTCACGACTTCATCGCTTAAATTACAATGGTTATTATGCTTTCCGCGATTATCGGCAGGACTCATTATAAACAAGGCTTGATCAGATATTTTGTCAATTACATTCCGCAATGTTTTTTCACCAATACATAAAGTATTCAGCAAAAAAGTCTTACAAATCCTGATTTCCTCACCATTTATCAGAAAATGATAGGTTGAGTTCGGTTTCCTCGGTGGTTTAAATGTGTTATTTGCTGTGATCTTGATTCTTCGGGTTGTAGGATTTTGTTTTTTAATACATGATGCAAGAAAATCTTTTTGCCTTTGGTGTGTTCCCAATTCCCAGTAGGATTTAAAAATCACACTCCTCGTTTCAAAAGAAACTTTAGTAGAACAAGACAGACGACACGAGGTTTTGCATGGAGGGCGCATGGATTTCGCTGGTGCGATCTTGCCTCTTTTGGTCGTGTATTCTTGGCCACTATTTTTTAAACGTTTTGAAACAGCTTCTTTCCATTGCTGTGTATTTTTTTGTCGCTTTCTTGACTGCTTTTTATTAATTACTTGCTCAGTGTGATCTTCACTCGTATCCACAAGGGGTCCTGGGTCGTTATAAACTTCAACACTTTCCGTATTACCATCAGCCTCATCAATATTACCCCTATTATCAGTGTCAGAAGAACTCGACGAACTAGATGAGCTGCTGCTGTTGGAACTAGACGAGCTACTGCTGGAACTTGAAGAACTGGACGAGGTGCTACGTTTGGGAGATCTAGTTTTAAATATACTCTTATGTTTCACAGTTCGTGGCGGTTTATAATCTGATCCTTCAGATGGTGAAAAATCTCCACTCTTTGAGGAGTTAAGCTCACTTGCAACCTCTAAAAAGGTGATGAAAGAATAATATATCTCAGTTACTTTACACATGAAATAATCCAGATATTTGTATAGCAGTTTTATTATCTTACCTGTAGTATTTACCGCAGGAGAAATTTCTGTTCCAAAATTGTTATTTTCCATTTTTTCAACATCAGAATTCTCGAAATCTAGAAGAGGTGACGGTAATGATTCAATAGGTGTATCCGTTGTTTCTGAAATGATGCCTTCCATTGATTTAACAGGACCCTGGTTTTTTATATTCATATCTATCCATGTTTCAACCATGTTATTAGCTGTAAAAAAATATATATTTATATAAAAAACTTAAGTAACATACCAATATGAATTAAGAAATAGCAACAATATACTTACACATTGACGAGTTTTCGATTGAATTTGCTGCTCTGTTAGAGCCCACATCTCCTTCGCGACAAGATCTATTAGAATTTGTGTCAGTTTCTTTGATTTGCAAATTATTTTCGTCATTAAGCATCATTAAAATTTTTTTACTACGAGATCCCATTTTAAATTCTGAAAATTTTATTAAAATTTAAATCATACAAAGAAACTATTCATATCACAATTCACAAATAATGCATACCTACTAGTCGTAAATACATAAAAATACCAATACTAATAAATAAACAGAAAATTTATCACAAAATTTGTATTAAAAAATAATACAAATTTATTTCATTAACTTAAATAACAAACATTAATATTAAATCAAGTCAATTTGGAATGACAAAAACGTAATTGTCATTAAGTCTAGCAAAATAGCATTGCAATTGGAATGACAAAAACACATTTACTTTTAAGACCAAGGAATAAAACAAATCTTGAACGGACAAGGGCATAACTGTCTGAACGACTTTGTCCTTCCAATTTTAAAATTATAAATTAGGCATAAGTGTAATAGATGTGGCATTGTCGCTCCAGAAACCAAAAAATTAAAAGGGCATATTTACCTTTACGACGTTAGCGGTCCAAGTGACGACTGCCTCTCTCCCCGCCGACGGCGCAACTGACCAATGAGACTATGTCCAGCCAAGAGAGCAGTAAAAAGGCACCAATAAGACAAAGTCACTATTTTCGCCTAGCGGATTTTTAAAGGAATTAAATGACTGTCTTTGTTCCTCCAGTTCAAATAGCATTTTTAAGGCATTTCTGTATACTTAACTCATTTTTGCAATTTTTGACAATTGTGCCCTTGTTCTACCGAAGGTGCGATTTGTGTCTCAATGTATTTGTATTTGTGTCTCAATGTATTTGTATTTGCGTCTCAATTTTATGTGATGTCTAATTGTATTTAAATGTAGTGTTATGTGTTTAAATAATGTATACGGATTTTAAATTATCTGAAATAAATATAATTATATTCATTCATTCATTCATTCATAGGCCTGGTGACCATGAATACGAAAACAATAGATTTTATCTAGTTTGCGCACCAGTCTCCCCACAATAATCTGTAAATTGGATGTAAGTTAACCCATGTACAACAACAACGATTTTTGTAAATTTCTAGTGTACAGGCTATTTTGTTACCTAGTTGCGACTATAACTTATGGCATTTTATTGTGAACAGGTGTTTTGTTAAGTTGATTCTGTTCATCGACTTTCGATGCTGTCTGTACGAAAATAATTATTTTGGTGAGTAATAAATACTTATTTTTATTTTATTTATTTGAATGATTATAATTGTAAGCTGTGTCTTTACAGATAATAAGCAGACTAACGATTACATACGACGTCAGCTGTATGTAACCATGATTTATTGCTATTATTGAAGCATACGGTTAAAGAACTGCACTAGAGCATATCTAATATACACTTTATAGCAATCAAAATGGAGCAGAACAATTCATTACAACCGTATAATATGAAGTCGTTAGGTGATGTAAACTTTATTTAGAAAAATAACTTGAAAAAAAAAAGGTTTTTTAACTGTCTCGTTGGTCTTTTGGCAGGTGTATGCGGCCTCTCACCGCGAGGTCTCGGGTTTGACGTCCGGATCAGGCAAAAGTGTTATTTGGAGTTGGAATTGTGCCCGGTAGATGGCGGTAGGTTCATCCTCTATCACATTGGACTAAATCATAACAGATTTGTTGATTTTAAAACATTTCATCTTATGAATGCAGTATGTTATTACTGTATTTTTTTTTATTGACTGTCATATAATTTATTAGAATCATAAAGTATGTTTGCTGGAGTTTCATGTTTTAGTTAACTACGAACTAATTTTACAAATCTTATGACGAAAAGGGCTTAGCCCCTTTACAAAAAAATTACAAAAAATCGGAAATCTTGAAGATGTTGTTTTCAGACCGATGCAACTATTTCAAGGCAATATTCTTGCCATCTCTGTCTTTTTAATCGCGATAAAGAAAGCAAGTATAAGAATCGCCTTGCAAAACTAGAATTGAGTAAATGGGTCTTAAAAACAAATTGTTTTGTGCCTGAATCGAATTTGTTAGCTTTAAAGCAAAACAAGTCATAAAACGCAAGTGTAGTTGTTTTGGCTACGAGCCCGTACACTCCTCAATGTTCACCCCTCAGATTAAAATTGCATATTCACCCCTTTTTGGAGAGCCTTTACACCCCTTTTGAAGGGGTGTATCAAGACAAAATTAATTTAATATTTTTTGACGAGCCCGTTCACCCCTTACGTATAATCTATATTATTTGAATTATTTTACAAATGAAAAAGTACCGTTAGACAAAAAATGCTAAGAAATTTAAAAATAAATCTAATGTCTACCCGTGCCAATCCGGGACGGGCCGCTAGTATATATATATTTATTATGTTTATTCAATATCTACAGTAAATTATTTTATCATACCAAACCATTTAATCAATGTTAAAATGTAATAATTTTTAATGTTACTTAATATAAATTCTAAATCGCTCTTAAAAAAGTTAGCATTTAAAAAAATTGTTCTTTAATAACAATAACAGTTAGATTAAAAGTCTTTTAAATAAAATAATTATTATCTATTTCTATTAAAAAATCACAGTTTTAATACAGTAACAAAGTACTACAACTTAAAATATGAAATTGTTTTTATGAATGAAATGAAATGAAATGAAATACGTTTATTTGTCTGAATATGGGTATACAGAGATCATGTTAACATTATGCGTGCGAGCCATATTCTGCCATTAATTGGCGTACAAATTTTTAATTTATAATTTAATGGTTATGTACATGCTGTCATAGTTTCTTATCTTCTAAAAAATCCTTAATACTATAGTAACATTTTTCTAATAATAAACTAAATAACTTTTGCTTAAAAATAAAGATACTTTCAATTTCCTTAAAATTATTAGGTAACTTATTATAAACATGTATCGCCATGCAGTATACATTTTTGCTGAAGACATTAACCCTCTGCTTGGGTATTAATAGTTTGTGAGTGTGTCTACCTGGCCTGCTCACAGCATCATTATGTTTACAGAAAAGATGTAGATTTTTACGAACAAAAATGCAAATTTCATAAATGTATAGACTAGGTAATGGTAGGATATTATATTTTTTAAAATATTCCTTACAGCTATCTGTTTGTTGTATTCCAATTAATGCTCGTAGGCACTTTTTTTGCACAAGGAATGCTTTATCTGCTTCCACAGAATTACCCCATATGATGAGAGCATATCGTAGTTTGGATGACACATAACCGTGGTAAGCACTAAGAGCAGACCTTACGGAAGATACTTGTTTAAGACGATATAGAGCGAAAACAAATCTATCTAATCCCGAACAAAGTTTTTCTATATGCAATTTCCAATTACAGTGTTTGTCGATAATAACGCCTAGAAACTTTGTTGCATCTATCTCTTCAACTATGCTATCTTTGTATTTTATATCTAATTTTATAGGTTTGCTATTGTAAGTCTGAAATTGAATCATTTTTGTTTTGTTCATATTAACACTTAGGTAGTTGCTATCCAACCAATTAATGATATTATTCAATGCCATATTTATTTTCTGCTCTAGATCTTTTTTATTTTTATCTTCGATAATAAGAGTAGTGTCATCAGCATATAGTACACATTTGTGTATAGTCACATTAGGTAAATCATTAATATATAATTAATATATAATAGGAACATGATTATATATCTAAACATAAGTTTTATTTAAACAATCACAGTTCAATATAACAACCACAGTTTGATTAATAATAAGTCTTGTAAATATTACTATTGTTTTACAGTTACAAAGTACGCTAAACATAAAATTTTAGATAACATTAAAAAAAGTTTTATTACACAGTCACAGTTTGATTTTCAAAGTCTTAGTATTCGTCTTATGAATATAATATTATCTATTTGTATTTATAAAATCACAGTTGTTTCATTGGTAACACTTGTTTGTAAATAATATTAGTACTAACTAGAAAATAAAAAAATAGTCGAAAAACAATCAACAAAAGTAATTATGCACAATTTAGGCTAAATCTAATTATACTAACTTTAAAAATAGGGATTCGGTAAAATAAAAAAGAAATAACAGATCTAATCACAGAACAAATCACATCTATGTTATTGAAAAATCACATTTATTTACATTCATGTACCCACTTAATAATAGTATAGGAGTAAAAACCATCAACAAAAATACTACGTATATTCACATAATTTTTCCAAGCAGTGACCCAGGGTAATAGAGCCGGTTGCAAATTGTTGCAGTATAAAATTAATTCTTTCATCTCTTTCTTTGGTATATTTTCTAATATTTATAATTTCGCTTAGTTTTGACTCTTTACTGACAGAACTCAGTGGAACTTTCATAGACTTCCACATAAAACCACAAATAGTTTAGAAGGGTGGCATTCCAAAATTAATAGGTATTTGGAGAGCAAGAGAAGACCCAACATATTGATTTTTTTAGACACCCTCAGTAAAGAGTCAAAACTAAGTGAAATTAGAAATAAAAAAGTAAATGATGGTGAAAACATTAATAATATTAGAAAATATACCAAAGAAAGAGATTAAAGAATTAATTTTATACTGCAACAATTTGCAACCGGCTCTATTACCCTGGGTCACTGCTTGGAAAAATTATGTGAATATACGTAATATTTTTGTTGATGGTTTTTATTCCCATACTATTATTAAGTACATGAATGTAAATATGTAAATGTGATTTTTCAATAACATGGATGTGATTTGTTCTGTGATTAGATCTGTTATTTCTTTTTTATTTTAACGAATCCCTATTTTAAAGTTAGTATAATTAGATTTAGCCTAAATTGTGCATAATTACTTTTGTTGATTGTTTTTCGACTATTTTTTTTATTTTCTAGTTAGTACTAATATTATTTACAAACAAGTGTTACCAATGAAACAACTGTGATTTTATAAATACAAATAGATAATATTATATTCATAAGACAAATACTAAGACTTTGAAAATCAAACTGTGACTGTGTAATAAAACTTTTTTTAATGTTATCTAAAATTTAATGTTTAGCGTACTTTGTTACTGTAAAATAATAGTAATATTTACAAGACTTATTATTAATCAAACTGTGATTGTTATATTGAACTGTGATTGTTTAAATAAAACTTATGTTTAGATAAAAACAATTTCATATTTTAAGTTGTAGTACTTTGTTACTGTATTAAAACTGTGATTTTTTTATAGAAATAGATATTAATTATTTTATTTAAAAGACTTTTAATCTAACTGTTATTGTTATTAAAGAACTATTTTTTTAAATGCTAACAATGGTTATTTTAGAATATTTATTAGCGTAACTAATTCGTTAAATAAAACTTTTTCCGTGTACTGTTTGTTTTATTTATTTTATAATACCATTGTTCTGCTGACTGTACTTTGAATGTATCTGCATTAAGGGGTGAACGGGTACTGCTCTTTTTTCAAGGAGTGTACGGGCACTTATTCCTAATTAGGGGTGAACATTGAGGAGTGTACGGGCTCGTAGCCGTTGTTTTTACAGTGTTTACAAAAAAAAAAACAAAAAAGCGCGAGTGAGTTTTTTGAAGTGCTACTTATATTTCTTTTGAATACCGCATGTAGGTTATATGGTGAATTGATTTTTAATGCTGAGAGTTATAAAAATAAAATTGGTTTCTAATTATTGCACTGCAGATAGGCGCAAGTGAAACGAAACGCTCGCTCGTCCGGAACCAATCGTCTAATAGGCAAACGTTGCGGCCATTTTAGCTTCAAAGCAATATTTTTTATTTCTTTAGCGCCATTGCAAGGTACTGTTTTTTCTTTAATATTTTGATGAAAATATTCATTTAATGAAGTCTAATATATAGAATAGTACGTTTTTATCTCAAAATATTCTTATAAAATATATTTAATAAAAATTATTTCTGTTGACCCGTATTAAAGAAAACTTAATCAGTGCGTAGAATTGTAAGATTCACAGCTGATATCTTTGCCTATTTCCATGCGCATTATTTACTTATATATCCTGTTAAATATATAAACTTATACTCATCGAGTTCGACCACTTCAAACCACCTTTACCAAATTGTCTTATTCAAGTGAGCGTAATTTGCAGGGCATTCAAAGATTTCGAAGAATCACGAAAAGAAACATCGTCAGAAAGAGATCGCTCCAGGCCATAAGGACAATAATTGTGTCACTTAAGTCTTACGTGCATCGTTATCCTGTATTTGATTTGCGTCTCTTATGAACAAAAACGTCATTTTCTTTTTTGTTAAAATGCTTGGAGTTTAACATGGTTTAACGATCTGGCTTTTCACGAAGCTTCGCCTACGGGCTGAATATTCAACGCGGTTTTTTTTGCGACTTTTTGACAACGCCGATTTTTCAACTTTGTTGTTGGAAGTGTTTTGCACAGAGCCAGTTTAACTTGTGATTTCAATGTGTTCTTTCTGTATATGCTTGTTGTTGTTCAGGTACAGTTAGCAATGTAAATAGCTACAAACAAAATTTAAAAGTCACTTAGTACTGAAAATCTTAATTTTCTTATCATTAGATAAACCGATAATATGCATTATTTTATAAAAATAATATTATTATTGCAAAATATGTTAGTTGTATAGAAGTTTGACAAATTTAAAGTGTCCAGCTGCTTTTGTTACTGCCTGTTAGTGATTTTATTTAAATCTTCTTATTCGCAAAACAATCCGAGAAAATAGATTCAATAATAAGCCGCCGTAAAACCAAACTTTATACAACCCATTCTCGCGTGATCGAGTCACATACATCCATCGACTTCTAACAGCTATGCAAGTCTTAGTAAAACCTAGTTTAATATACGAGTGTAGATTAGAAACGACACACGGCTTGATTAAGTGCTGTTGTCGCATGCTATACGAACGAAGTATGTAAATACCATATTTTGTCTTCTGCAGCTAACGGGTGTGTAGTCCACTAGATGATGTCTGACAATCCATGAGCCACCAAATATTCTGGAGTAAAATATGGAGTCCACGGTTATCATACCTTCAATAATTTTAAGACCTAATCTCACTACTTAACAGGAATTCGGTGGAGCAAAAGCTATTTGACAGTAGATAGAGAAACGGTGGTGCCTCCTTGAGTTTGTTCACAAATGCACCACCATTATTAATGCGTCTCTAGATTACAAACGGCATACTCGGCTGGCTTGATTGAGTGCTGTCGCATACTTATGGAATGAGACTGCATACAACAATACGTTTTTAGAAACGGTGTGTAGTTCACCTTATGGTAAGTGACAATTACGGCCCGTGAACGATATAATATTCTAGACGCAACAATTAAAGGTACTGATAGCGCGCGAGTTGAATGCAGAGCTTAGGAATGCGGTAGTGCTGTGACCTAATTATAATTATTGATGACCACAGTGAGTAATGAATGTCGATAAATTTAAACAATGTTATAAGTTTAATTTTATTTTTTACACTAGGTTAACATGATGAAAAAAAAACAATATCACACGTTTTTAATAATCATTTCACAAAACGAAATAAAAAAAAAATCTGATTCAGAAATGGCAGATATGGTTGAATCGGTGTCACTATCCTCGCCGTCGCTGACCTCAACGACGAATCGATCTATGGTATCTTCAATTAATCCATCTCTATGCCAATAATTTTCTTCTAAAATTATGACGTGATCATCGAAGCCACACCAATCTTCCTCTGTAACCTGAGAAACCGCCAGCTCCGTAACTTCTTTTAATCTTTTTACGTTTTTTTGTAACGAACTTGATGGACTCGGATCAGTCATTATTATGATCATTATATTATATTATTATCTTACTATTTAATTTTAAATTTTAACTGTATTATTATTATTATTTTATGACTATTTTAAGGTGTATGTTTTTGTTTTAATCTGATTGTAATTTTATATGGACTATAGTATGTCTGAAATAAATAAATGAATTGAATTATTAAAATAAAAAAATAACACGGGAATTTCAGTATTAACACAATAACACGGCAAACGTACGATAGTCGACAAGGATGTCACATCACTACACTGCAGGCGCGTGAGGTGGGGCGTGCGGATAGCGCGGGGAGATGCTCCCGCTCTTTACCTCAGACCCCGACTGCATTCAACTCGCGCGCTATCTGTAGACTCTCGAGCGCAGTGTTTTCGTACTTACGTAAAATGGGTGTATATGGGTAAAAAACACTAAAATGCATGTTTGTTGGTCCCTTTTTTTCAAAATTTAATTTTAATATTTCAGTTCGTATATAACTTAATTAATGATTAAAACAATTTTGACAAAATGGCCACGAACAAACATGCAGACACAGACAAGATATGATTAATTAATAGTAATAGATAAAAACGTTATAATATAAAAGTTAAACCCATAATACATTAGTATGGAAAACAGCCAAGCAATTTTTTTTTGCCAGGTCTTATCTCACCACTAAACCACAATACAGTGGTGCAAGCACTATTTGAAGGCAGGTTAAAAGAAAGACTATAGTGCTTCAGCCCTAGAGCTCGTTCAAAAGAGCTTAACCATCTTATGATAAAAATACTATACTATGCCACGATAAAGGTAGGTACTAGTCTAGATTAGAAATGGCATACTCGGCTGGCTTGATTAAGTGCTGTCGCATGCTATGTGGAGTGAGACTGCAGTAGTGCACTCAACGATACTTTAACATTACGGTGAAAAGCATTCAAGTAATTTAACTAGCGGACTTGATTTAATTATACGATCACTGACATAAGAGAGTTCGGAATTTCATAGTTTCATACCGTTTTTAGTACCTATGTTTAGGTTAGATTAGGTTGTAGATAGGGTTACAATCGATTGTTTTGTTATGCCGATATTTGGTTTACCTAATGTCTAAATGTTTCGATTATTTACTTTAAGAGAATTTGAATCTGTATCGAGATCGAATTAGACTACTTTTCAACTAGTTTTTTGAAGAGGTTCCTGGTCAATATTTTATTTTCTACAATTCTCAGTGAGTTGTTAATAATAGCCTCATTTACTTTGTTTCTGGCTCTTATTAACGCATTTTTCTCAGGTATTTTCAACAGAGTGCTGTAGTTAAAATTTTCATTGAATTTTTATTGAGCATGGCGGAAAACTATCAAATAAAATCTATATAGAATCATTGTATTTTAGAAAATAGACTTAATTTTGGATCGATCAAATGTAGACCTGAATAGTGGGTAGCCCAAAATTAAAAGAAATATAATGTCCATGTAAGTAACATAATTTTAACGTAACATTATATTACTTATCTAATCCATAGTTATCTAAGTAGCATTCCGTGATTGTATTTATATTGTTATTCCATTCTTTTTAACTTACGGCCTTTTCAGAACGTTAGAAATAGTGCTCATTCTTTTACTGTAGCTACTAGTGATACATGTTATAATTTAATTATCCAAAGAATAATGTAAGACAAAAAATATTATTATGTGTAAATATTTACCTGAATAAAAAAACCGCTTTTCAAGTAGCTTTTAAAGAGAATATAATACAACTGAGAAGTAGTTTAAATTTTTGTTTTTTAATTTGTTCTGGCGGATAATTTATTCTAATTGTATTGTTTCTTTTGTTTTATGACTTTTTTATTTTTTTGGTATCTAATTGTAAATTATTTCTGTTGATGCATTAATTAAACCAATGTAATTCGTAATGTACCGTTTTGAATAATAAATAAATAACTATAAAGGTTAATAAATATCAGATCTCACTTGCTACATAATTATTTAAACCATCGAAGGAGGAAGAAGAAGGATGTTTTTCGATTGAGTACGTGAAAAAAGTTTGTCGCGTCCGTTAATCATAAGTTTAACCCGTCGCGTCGTAGAAAAAGAAGATTGGTAAAATCGGTGTTTTCTAGGCAGCTGTTAGAAAAAAAAAATGTTATATTACATTAGTAAAGTTTTAGACAGCGGCTACCAAACTAGGTTTTCCTGTTTCTTGGTTAGCCAGAGTTGCTATTTTTAATAATTTTGTATATATGGATTTTGATGCGGTTTTTTATAACTTACTTCCAATTTAGACGTCAATATTGGCATCAGAAGCGGTCGTGAAATTCTCCTCACTATATTTTACGCTCTACCCAATTCAAAAAGAAATGATTCAAAAATGTTTCCGTATTAGAATTCATTTATATAAATGTTTTACGTAATAAATATTACGTAGAAAATCTTTTAATACGAAGTGGCCAGCATTTTATCGGTTCATTTCAGAAACGCATCGAAACATTTCAGTATTTAAATAATGTCAATTGGGTTTTTGTAATTTAAATTGTTATTGGTTAAATAAAATATACTGGTTCGTATTTAATAGCTCTTTTTAAGTTTGATTTCAGTCAAATAAATATTTATGTTATTCTTAAAATTTGCAATACTGTTATTGATGAGGTGATTCGAAATAAAAGTAGAAGAAGTTCTCTCTCTCTGTACATATAATACTGACTTTTAATAATCAGTATTTTGGTGTATGATATGTTCAACAAACAGACCCAATGAGTATAATTTCAGGGAACAAATTTATTTAGTAACGACAAGATTTTAATCACCCGATGCTGAAAAATTGGTGCCTAAAACTAAAAAAAATAATGCCTTCGAAGAATAATTAAACGCACACCTCTGTGTCACCAACCTCACGAGACCGCAAAAGGCTTGCACAGTGGAACGACCTATAGTCCTTAATGACCAAACTCACAATCACTTCTATATTAGCACTGCACACTGGCTTCATGCCAATGAACGCTTTTGTGGCAATTCAAGGTATTTTGGCAATTTCTAGAAAGTTTAGATTGCCGATGTGGTAAATTTGGGTTAATATATAAAAGGAATTTATTATTCATTTCAACATTAGCAGTGGTATTCGTAAAGATTTTTGTGTTTATGTAATTAATAGATTTGTTTAATATATTAAGACAATGATAGTGTTAATGATGGTGGCTCTTTAGCTTTTTCACCTAAATATGTCAACAAATACTGACATAATGAATTGGATATGGAAGAAGCTACCTATGTTTTTTTTTGTGAATTCTACATTCAGGTGTTTATATAAATCAAGAGTATTAATAAAACTACCCATCGAATATGATTGTAATATGCATTCTATAGTATTCGAATGAAAAATATTACCGCATCCCTTTTACGGACCACTAAACTTACTTAGTTGCATATTTGTTATTTTACTTTTACCACCCCATAAAATAAAACATCCCTATTCTTACAAAGCTGCCACCCAAATACTCTTCATAAACGCATTGTGTTTCAAACAAAACCCTTGACTTGGTACATTTTTTATGTTAACAGCAATTTTACGTCAATATGGTGGTTTAAGGAAACCGACGCCGGGCTTTTATCACTTTGAGAACATAAAACACACTGTGAGCCATATAACTCTAGTATGTAGGTTGGATCCAGTTGATGTTACGCTATCGCAAGTAACATTTTTTTTTTATACTACGTCCACAGCGAACGAACGTGTAGTCCGCCTGATGGTAAGTGGAGTGCAGCCCATGGACATCAACAATCCACAAAAGCAGATTATAGATGCGTCGCTGCAGCTGAGGACTACAGTGTTATGCCTCATGTGCCAGTAATTTCAGGGCCTGATCTCACCACCAAACCGGAACACAGTAATGGAAGCTCTACTATTTGGCGGCAGGTTAAAGGTGAGACGGTGGTGCTGCCCACAACATACATCGATTTCATATTATCAACGAGATGGATTTTGTTAAATAATATTTGTATTTGTATTTATTTATTCGCATGAAATGTGGTACATACAGATGTTACAATAAAATTAGGTTAGCGTCACATTTCACCAAAATTGGTGTGCAAATCTTAATTGAATGTTAGTATACATAGTTTTGACATGCAAGTAGTTAAATTTTATAAGCAACAATCATAATTAGATTTAATGCAAAGAAATATTATTAATAATAGGTCAACACATAATTATAAAATGTATGTCAAATTTATAATATTCATAATCAATAATGGTATAATATACAATGTCCATAAAATGACTAGTACTAATATGGTAATGGAACACCGAGGTTGTAAAATGTATGGTTGTTTTAGTGTGGGTGCTATTTTTATTTTAAAGTTTTGAAATAAAATAGTTATAGTTAAAGCTAAAATGATCAATTATTCACATAATTTTAAATAATATTATATTTTTATACGATATTTAGATTGAAAGATTAAGAATCCAGCAGAATTTGATCTTGCATACCCCGAATAACGTCCCAGGTGCTTTGCTAATACAAATACTTAATATGTATTGTATAAAATACTAAAAGGCATAGCAAAGCTATAATTTACTTTAAAATATTACAAGTATGTTAAAACTTACTAATAATACTTATAAATTAAAATTTGCGCCTGAGTCGCAGCCAGTCTTGCACTCGAGTGCAAGACTGGCTGCGACTCAGGCGCGACGTATCGCACTCTCTTGATAATGCCTAGACATATAGGCGAAACCGCGGTCGACTAAATAGACCAACATTACGTGAGTAACACCCGTATTTCATAATTTTAATAATGTTACAAACTCACGTCAGTTTTAATAAAAATAATACTTATAAAGTTTTATATAGACATTGTTTTATTAATTCTTAACTTAGACACTATAATTACTGTCTGTATTCTAAGCTGCTTATTAGAGATGTGCAGATTAGTCGGTTTTACTATAAATTCCAATAATCTAAGAAGTGCTACATTACTTATGACGCAAAGATTAGACTGACCTGTAACTAAAAGTTACCAATAAATAAATGTATTAGTGTAATTGTATTGTATAGTATTGTTATACAAAATATGTACATAGAACGGCCTTGCTGACTAGTCGGTATCGCTGACTTGTCGGTCAAACCCTTAGTCTCGAATCTCTACTTTATCTGTTTATCTGCAAAAAGTAATATTAATTTGCATCTTCTAGAATAGGAAAGTGTGAATTCATTTGTATTACCTACCTTATATTTATTTAAATATTTATTTATTTATTGGAAGACCAACAGCAGTAACAATTAATATTAATAAAAATATTATTATTTAATAATATCTGAAATTAGTCCTACAGCACAGTACCTACGAGAAATCAACTGTACCTGTACGAGCTCTTGATCATTGTTATAGATTTATAACCCCTTTATTGCCAAATACTCATGTTCATTTGACGAAATTAAGACAGTTCAGTGACATTTGAACAATAAGGCCACGTGAATTACCATATTGTAGCATAGAATTGCTTCAATAAATCAATCATGTTAATACACCAGCTGGTGGCCTTAAATCGATGGTAAAACACTTGCATGCATAACAATATACAGTATTCAATTTTCATAAGAATAACCCGCCGTTGTGGAACACCAACCATGGTCGTAAAAAATGGTTGTTTTATTGTGTTCAATTTTTATTTCAATGTGGTGAAGGAAAATATCGAGCATGCCCGAGTGGAGTGAAATGAAATAAAATCGTTGTTTTTTTTGCACGACAGACTTTTTAAACTGTGTAAGGGTTAACGGAGTTTTCTTAATATTATTATTTTGTTTTGTAATTACGACAGGTGTATGTTATATTATTTTTATTTCAATAATTTATCATTATCCATTTTATTAACCTTTTGTGTTAACACAAATGTTACTCATAATCTTACACTACAATTTGACATCACGAAACTTCAAAAACGTCCGAAAATAAAAAGTTAGTGAAAAATTTCGATATAATCGCAAATTCGTAATGTTAATTTTAAATTTTACTATCTATTATTCTAATAATAAATAATATTATTACCAAAAAATACTTTATAAGTTATTTGTGTTAAATTAAGGATAAAATAAAATACTATTTTAGAGTAAAGTATTTTAGATGGGAACAAGTAGGAGATGACTTTCTCTAGTTTATTCCCGTAAACACTTAACCCCTTTTATAGTAGAGAGACCCGTGCCCTCCATATGCAGTGACTATAATTTGTTGATAGCAATGGTGGGTTTAGGGGTCAAACGTCAAGCTTTTATCACTGTGGTCACATAAAACTCCATAAGTGTTCGGCACCTATTAGCAAGAATGTGCATTGTGTGCTGAATGTGGAATTTCCTAAACAAAAATAAACTAGACGTTGTCGCCATTTTTTATGAATGGTTAAAAACCGTGTACTTTTATTTTATATTATTATCTAATCATTACTGCAACTTCTACGATTAGACGATAGTTTGATTGTTTTAGTTCGGTGACTGGAGAGGTTTCCTCTATGAACCTTGCTAAAAAGAGCTTTTTATTAGGAGTTCAATCAAACATTTCGGTTTATAGTTATTTTTAACAATATAGTTAACAATAAAACTTTTATTAGTTTCATCAAGGTTAAAGTCTACAACAGTTCCTACGCCGTATTTGGTAACATTTAAAGCATTTAATTATTCAATCAAGGAGTGAGAATTCAAACGACGAAATAAATTGGTAAATTCCTTACTTAATTCTTAAAATAAGAGTTCATGTAATTACCCCAAATCCCAAACGCGATATTTTTGGAACATTGAGCACATTAAAAGTACATTGTTTGAGCGGGCAACCGATTAAATGCCTATTGAAATAATACGCCGGGTATGCCGGTTACATAAACCCTTCGGTACAACAAAGCGAGCCGTGTAATGTACCCACACGATACTATATAAACATGAATATTGATATTAAACTGTTTGTATATTATTCTGACCTTGTCAACGCGATCTAGCGGCTGTAAGCGGTACTGCAAAGTAACACACAACGCTTGCGACTCACATTCGTAGTATGTAGTGTGAGCAATTCTGATATAAAACCTTCTAATATTTTTTTGTTTAGTTAATTTAATGCAACAGCTTATTTTCTATAAATAAAGTTACCAAACTATTTTTTATTCCATTGTTTCAAGGGAAAAATAAAGATTTTAGCACTGCGTTTACTGTCGGTGCTTACAATTATGTTCGACGCGCCGCCGCTAGATGCTCCACTGTGCGGCTATGTAGTGAGATTCAATATGGCGGCGCCATTCGCCTCTGGAACAGGGCGGGGAGAACAGTCGCCGAATCGACACTACATTATCTACGCGTATTTTTGTCGAAACCGTCGGCTTCGTGAATTGAACGCGAGTGGTATTGCAAAATAATCTAGTGTTTCTGTGTTCAGTTATTCTGTTTGTGTTATTATAAGTGTGTAGTGGTGATTTTGTGGTGAAAAACGTGAAAGGACTTTAGGGTAACAATGTCTAGCAGTTGACATGTTTATCTGTGTCGTGTGTGAAGATTTTCCCTTCGCGTGAGGAGGTGCGGTGCGCGAGTGTGCGCGCTAGCGCGCCTGTGTGCGTGCCGCGGCCGTGGATACGCGAGGATCCAATGATGGATTGCATTTCCATAGATGTATAGGTAAAAATCACCCGTAAATTTTTGTTCCCATTTATGTGCGCGCTGTCCCACTGTGCAGTTTGCGTTGAACCAAATGCTTGTCGTTGCTTTGTTTTAAACGTAGCTCTTTGTAGTAAGTAGCGCATGTATTTCGGTGTAAGGATGTATCCTTGAATCGATAGGGATAACGTGCTTAGACCGCAACAAAACCACGAGCTTTCCGGTTTCTAGTTTCCTTATCTCATTGAATGAGGTTGGTCAGACCTTGAGTGATACTTGTCTTACGAAATGTTTTCCTCCGAGGTTCATTGTGTAACGTCGAACATCATTTACAGATTTGTGTTCCACATTATTTGTTTAACATCATTTAATTTTATATTATGATAAAAGTTGCTTAATAAGTTTTCTAATTGGTTTCCCATTCAAAGTACAAAGTTATCATTACACAAGAAAGTGAAATCACACACAAATTACAAATAGAGAGAGCTTTTTTATCAAAAGCGATTCACACTCACGCACAAAGTCTTGCTTGTACAACATTGAATTTTAATTCATTACATTCATGCAGAGTCGCGCGAGAATATGGTTCCCCTCGCTCTGTTCGCTGCCTCTGGTTATCAGCTTACAAAATGTCTGATGCTGTCTTACTCTGACGAACAGCTAATACCGGCGTCCGTCTCTTTTCAGCGCGTATTGCGCGTTTTTCTTCTTTTGCCGCGTCATATGCCAGTGTCGAAGCATAAGCGTAGTTTGGATTGTTTCAAAAGTGTAGTCGATTGAATGCATTTCGTATGCGACGCTTTGATTCGACAGTACTTAATTGTAGGGCTGCCGGTTTGGCCTAATTGATTTGAGTTCCTTTGTTTAGGCGGTCGGGTAGGTTATTAATAAGAGGGTATCTCCGTTAAGGGTAACCGCGCAGGCCAACCGCGCAGTTAGACGTTTGGAGCCCGCCCGCGTCGCACGTGGTTTCCCGTCCACGATTTGCCGCGAACCTTTTGTCCTGTTCAGTGTTTAATGCCGTGGAAAATGGGATTTTAGCATTGACGGACCACCTGGTAATAACTTTATTTAAAACCTCCATTAGAGTTATATTGTCCAAAAACCAATTATCTGGCTAGAATCCTTTTTTTTTTTTTTTTTTTTTTTAAAACGACACCCGCACTAGGAATAACTCCTGTGTCGCGGGGGTGTTCACAAACATATACATTTCACACACACAGAGCACACCCAGAGTCAGAACAAATCTTTGCGATATGTTCTCAAAGGGTTTTTATAAAATTAGATTAAATCTCTCGTACATAAATTATTGTATGATAATATTGGTAATGTAATTAATTTTGATCGAATACAAAGAAGTTTGGGCTACAATATAATTAAATAGAGTGAATCTGAATGGTGGTATGTGAGGGTGAACAAGGCAGTGCGAATGTATAAAGGTTCGTGATATTCATGAACTGACTCGTTATGCAAAGCGAAATGCCGAATTATGTAAATAATAACAATAATGCCTGCTTAAACTTTATTACATCTTTCAGTAAATGTCTTCTATATGTTAGTACAAGCGGGCTTTATGAACTTTTCCATTTAACGATATAGAACAGTCGTAATAATCTGAATCAAGAGATACATTAATGCTAATAAATGGCCCTTTTGAATTAATCATTTGATTACTTTTAGCCATTTTTACGACTTGGACGTGACCCGCTGTATTAAATCCAGCTCTAAATCTTTTTACGTCGTAAATTCTTCTTATTGATCATGTAAATTGTCTTAGAGGCTTATTATTATGGGGTTATTTAAGTTATAAATGAATGACCTGCTCATATATTTGTATTTGACCGCTTTCTGATTGCGAGAACAAAAATCAAATAAGCCCTTCAGAAGGGTAATATTTGCGTTCAAATATCGACGAACAAAAACATCTTGAATATTTAATATGTCATCTTCGAGGACAAAGGCTTTTACTTGGTCTACTCCTATTACGTAATATTTATAACATTACATTTCGCAAGTGTTCTACCGAAAACATTCATACGAAGCATATTCAAATCAATTGAGTACACGCGAAATCAGATATCCAATTTATTCTCGCATCGAGTTGGAGAGACGTGTGTTTTTTCGAATCAATTTTTCAATCACTAACATTCATTGAATTTTTTCTCTCCAAATCTCAAAGGGCACACCAAAAATGTTTAAATATTGAAACACATTTTACAAAAACAAGCTCTATTTGGCCTGTACGGTTTTTTTTCAAACGCTACTCCCTATTGGCTTGTTTATCGAGAAATATTGTTATTTAGCTATTTTTAACAATATTTAAACGATATAACGTTATAGATAACGTATATTTAAAACGATGCCTAGACAAATATTATTATTTTGTAACAAATTTTATCTGTTGCATGATGATTTGTTATTGCACTAAAGACAAATAAAAACAAAGAAGTTTAGGTAATTAAAAATGTAGCAGTCGTTTTTTTTTTGTTATTTGTATTTTAAATTTTGCAACCCATTTATTAGTCGTTTAATCCTGCTTATAGGCATAAATCTAGGCAACCTGAGTGGCTAGCTAAAGCTTCTTTTTCTCTTAACAACCGATGTTAATGTATTGTTGCCTAATACTTTTCAGCAGATTTCAGTAACGAGCACCCATCCCTCAATTGCTTCGGGTACTATTATCTTCGACTTTTTTGTAATAAAACCCTTTCTCTAGACTACTCTTGAGTCATTCTGTCTATTGATTAGACAGAGAACCACATCAATATCGTCAGCGTAAAATGTTTGCTGAATCAAGTAAATTATCATCATAAACACTTCATGACCACAAATTATAACACTGTTTTCCTTGCAAATATTGTTCCATAATTGAGCACAGTTTTCCGTATCTTCATCTTTGCCTATACTAAAAAACTTAATAAATATTCATATGATTTGCATAGCTAATTCATCGCTCAAGTCACGTCGCGCAATGGCGCCGATGCCTTAAGAAAGTACCTTTCCCTTCTTGAACTTATATGAAAGTGGCAACACTGTTTAAGCTAACTGCCTGTCAAGTTAAACGTGGTAATAATTAAGAAAACAAAATAATTATACAGTATAACAAAAATAAAACAATATTACAATAATACTTTAGAGAAAAATCGGTAGATATTTTACACGAAAAGTATTTTTAATACGCTTATATTAGCTTCACCTGTATGTATGTATGTACAAAACATACTAGTATTATTGTGAAAAAGCGTGGGTTTCTCAATAGACGAAAAATATGGCACAGAGCGCCCCTAGCTTTTTTACAATAATACTAGTATTTTTTGTTCATTACCATTTCAGCTTATATTAGGAATTATTTTTCACTTTTTAGTTAGAAGTACTTTAGAAGCGTGTTTTTTAGTTTTTTTAACTATTATTTATTAGTTTGAAACTCAACCGTGCGACTTTTAGTTCTGATAAAGAATGGAACGCCTGGCCGGAGTCTGTGTTGCCGCATGATTAAAATCTGGGTCTCTTCAAAGCAAGGGTTAAAAGGTATCTGATAGGTAAGCGTGCTTTACCGTAGACCGCATCATCACTTACCATCAGGTAAGATCGTGATCAAGAGCGTGCTAATCCACAACTTAATACAATGTATATTCGTACCATAATTGATGCCTTCTTGTGTCTCAAATGCTATTTTTTTACGTATTGAGGGTCAGAAAGCACATGTAGAGTAACTTATCTTAGAAAACACATCAAAATGACAACAACAATGACAATGTTGTCGGTTTGTTTATGAAAGATTTCGGTTCAATAGATAGGAATTGTTTGCCCGACTGTGATTTGACAGTATCGGCACTGAATTCGACATGTATGATTGACCAATATTTAGGCACCGAACCGTCAGTATTTTTATACGTATAGAAATAAACTACTACGGACCAAAGTCGACTGTTATATGTTATGAGAGCTGTCTTAGTTAATTTAGAACATTTACTCAACCCGCTGGGGAAATATAATTAAGGGACTTATCTATGTTTCGATCTAACTAGCGTAAAAGTTTCCTTGTTTATGGTGTGTTTCCGACGATTTATATCGCAGTCTGATCGAATTCTATTCCCTTTCCTTGACATATTTGATAACCAATTTTCACTTACTTGATAAATTATTCTGCCTCTCCCGCGGCGTTTTGACCCATATGTCATTTCGCATTCCAAATATCTGAAGCATAGAATTAGCTTAAGTTAATTGAGAAACTTTGATAAATGCAATTTGCGTAAGATCTAAGAGTTATAAAAACCACATTTATAAAAACTACCGCAATAGTTTAATTATGTAAGTAGTAGAATAAACTCTTTCAAGTTATAACCTAAACTACTTAAAAGTAGTGGATAGCAAGAGTTCATGCTTCTTTCTAATAAAGTTACTTTCAAATCCAATGTCGCGACTTTGTTTTTATTTTCCCAACAAAGCTTTTAAGCTTGTGGACAGAAAGTTGTGCTCGACAGCTGTCTATATTTTTTTAAAAGCTTTACGGGAAACGATATTTTCAGTTGTTAGTTTGAACCTGGGTTTCTATCACGTTGAGACCTGTACTGATGCCTGTGTGATGTCACAATGTAAGAATAACTTTGCGATCGCCGAAAACAGATCGACATTTCAGTCTTTCTTTATATTAATCACAATGTTACATGCCCACACTATACCCGTTTAATAGCTTTCATTAATTATTGGTTATATTAGAAAATAATTAAATTTTATAGAAACGTTTTTCAAAAACAAATAGGTAACTTACTATCAATATTTTTTCAAATTGTTTTTTGAAATTTTCTAAAAATTGGTTTCTTGTGTCCACAAAACTCAATTTCATTCATCTGTTAATTGCCTTTCCGCATAACAAGCAATAAAGTAACTATCGATTGAGACGGTCAATTCTTTTGCAAGATCGTCAATTAATAAAAATACATTATTATTTATTATCAATTTATTACCAGTTTGAATACCTGCCCGTTCCCACGAGTTAGCTGGTTATCATACGCTCTCAAAGAATGATAACTTCTAAGTGCTTCTCAACAAATAATTTACGTTTACATACATTAATAAATAATTTCATTTTGATATAGAATGAATCCCTATCACATGAACAATGTGACAGGGTAAAGTTATATGCGTGATCTTATATTCTGCATGTCTTTTTCTTGTTCTCTTTGCAGACCTCGTACTAATGGTAATGTTCAAAGACTTAATTACCACTGTTTCGCTAAATAAAGCACTATGGCATGTTAATCGCCCATGAAGAACACCTATCTTCAGTAATAAAGTTAATATTTATATATTACATTACAATATATATTATATTGGACGACCGGATGGCGGAGTGGGTAGTGCACCTGCCTGCGACGCCAAAGTCACGGGTTCGATTCCCGCTCAAGACAAATCTTTGTGTGCATGAACATGGAGGTTTGCCTTGGTCTGGGTGTTTCTATGTATAATAAGTATTTATTTACAAAAGAAACGTATATATGTATTAGCATCAGTTATTCTAGTAACCATAGTACAAGCTCTGCTTAGTTTGGGACTAGATGGCGTTGTGTGTATGTAGTGTGATATTTATTTATTTTATTTATTATTTATTTATTTAATACATAATACTAGGTACTTATAGGTTGGTATCAACTAAGTAATCGGACGTAGAATAAAAAAGAATTGCGTATACATATAAAAAATATGCTAATCTATAAATGTATGTAAGCACACATGCACACCCATAAAAAAACTACGGAAACGATTGTGATATTAATATTTTTCGCGTTAATATTTATGCGCGCATATATTATTAAGTGTGGAACAAAAAGGCAGCAATATATAAAACAGGGCGGTCAACAAGACCCGGGGGCAAAAACTAGCATAATTGAATTACTGAGTATTAATTAACTCATAATTATGACTTAAACTTGCCATTATATCGTGTTTTAATCTGTACTACTGTTGTAATGTCATAAGATTAATCACTGTAGTTCGTACTTACTCTTGTTGGTTTTAATTCTTCTTATAAGTCAGTGTAAATAAGATTTTGTTCAGATTCAAAACATGGCTCACCTGCTTTCGTGCCCGTTGTCTCCTTCTACATGTGCCCGTGAAGACCTAATGCAAGCCACAAGCAAGGGAATAGAAGGTGCTACCTACTGGGCAAAAATAAAAAATGAGAAACCATAATGCCCTTGACTCGTAAGAAGAAGTTCAGATGTAAAAAAAACAGATCAATATTGGTAGAAGACAATTTTTTGTGTGATTTGGAAATATTTGTTCTGAGTCTGAGTCCGGCGTTCTATTAATTGTTAACAACCCAAATTTTGAAAGTCCGAAGGATGAACTTCAACGGAATAACTCTGAATACACTACAAACATTTAATTAATATTGCCCAACTAATTTTGTACTGGCAAAGAAAATAAAAGCAGTGATAATTTGAGCGCTGTGTTGCCGCCATTACTTCGTCAGAATAGCTTTTGAAAAATAAAAAAACTAAAGTAAGACGGCACATTGTTTGTGCTGTATAATTTAACTTAAATAAACAACAACCTAAGCGCTGTGGTTATCAAAACATCGTAACAGCTAATTTGTGAATAGGTAATGACCATTTGTATAAAAAATATTGTAAAATTTAACTTAACTTTACGGTCCCTGATTTAATGAGTGAAAAGTATGCGAAGACTAAGCTTTAGAAAAATATTTAAAGTACATAATATATTTTGTTTCCTGACTAACTTCAAATGTACTGCAAAGAAAAAAAGAGGCTATAATTTGAGACCTGTGCAGCCGCAATTACTTCCTCAAAATAGCTTTAAACTAAAACTTATAAATGTTTACGTTCTATAATTTAACTGCAGTAAACAACGCAGTGTTGTTATCAAAACATCGTAACAGCTTAAGCTGTAAATAAGTAACGGCCATTTGTAGGATAATAAATTAAATATTCAACGTAATTTTGCTGTCCCTGATTAAATGAATGAAAAATACAGGAGGACAAAGCTTTAGAATCATATTTTAAACATACTGTTTCCTAACTCTAAGTTGAAATGTACTGCTTAAATATTGTGGGCTATTTGAGCACGGATTTTCTGTACAGCCCCAAGTTTCTACATATTGTAAAGTTTGAAGCCTTTCATGCTTTAGTTTTTCGGCGCAAAGTGCTCTAAAAGTCGTCTAAAGTTGAACGCAAATGACCCGACGGTATTTTAAGTATGTAACTATAAGTATGTTCCGTGTTGCATTCTGTGCCACAAACTAAAATTGTTTTAAATGAATATCTGTTGTTTTTTATTTGACTTCCAAGGCCACCAATCTTTCAAAATATATATCTTTAAAAATTTTGAAATATGAGATAGAAAATAATTTTCTAATTATTATTATTATTGTGAGCCTATAGTGTCCCACTGCAGGGCAAAGGCCTCCCCTCCCTTTTTCCATTTATATCTGTCTGTGGTTAGTACTGTCCAGTCAATCTGCCATGAATCCAATTCATCCCGTCATCTCCTTCTGGGTCTGCCACGTTGTCGTTTATCATTGTTTGAGTTCCATTGTATAAAAATATTACTTAATGAAATAGTGTTTTTTTTTTCATCAATATTACGGGACCAATACTTCTTAACATAATCGGGCATTTAAATTCTCATACTGAAAGTCAATCGTCCTTTAGACTAATATTAAATTTAAAGAAAAGATATCATCGCTCGGTCTATAATAAAATTCGTCGAAGACTAGGGATTAGAGAAGAAGGATTTAACTGATTCCACCTCTATTAATCTCTTCAAAAACTAATTAACTTTTAACTCCTTGTTAAGTCCTTCCTCAAAGCTTCTTGAATTCAAACACAATTATTTGTTCAGTAAGATAATGGTTATGAAACTACGTTATATAATGATTTACGGTGACAAATTCCAAAAATAAAAAAGTCGATGTTAATAAATAAAATACAAAAGGTATATAGTAGTTGATTAAATTTTCAGCATGAAACTCTTAACCTAAAATAAATTAATTTGCATCATTTACAATCAATAACCGCAAATTTAGTGTAACATTTATTAATAGTGTCGCAACTCACGAAATGGAGTAATGAATTATGAATACAAATAGACGAAGTTAATTAATTCCCAGCTTTAATAATTAATTTTATGTTGATTTATTCATACTACGTGGACGGCTACATCTGGCGAGCAGTGACTTATTATTTTTATTGTGCACGACCTTATTCGCGCAAATTTTAGCTAGAACTATTTTATACATACGCAATGTTGAAGAGATGGCTTTTTTTTTGCTAGAAGGGTTCTGGTTGCCTTGACTTTTGCTATGTATTGTAAAATTCGCCTCAAATGTGTGAATCGTTTACGGTGGTGCTATTCTGTAAGGAAAACATGAAAGTGCAGTGCAACCTTATCCTATAATAAATACGGTTGATATTTAATTCTCAGTAATTTTAAATTTCGTGTGATTCCATTTATGGAATACGCACGCGGTATTAGGTCATTAAGAATCAAACTATAACTGCTCCAGCATACACAGCGCCGAATACCCCAATCCTAGATCTAACCTTTGTTATCCATTACATACTAGTCTTCAATCTAGTACCTATATTTATTAATCTCTGCATCACTCTAGGTCGACTGTCAGCCAATGCCTCAGGCATTAAGTCCACGTTGTACATACTATAGTGATGAAATAAAATAAAATAAAGTATGGGTGTGACAAATCCCTGTGGTGTAAAGGTATATATATACAATACGACAAGGCATTACCGTCTGCCTTAAAATGTTGAATAAGACTTTTGTTATAAATAATATCTTATGTCTATCTATGGTCTTATCCATTTACTATTTAAAACACAAAGTTACACGTTGTTTTTGCAAGTTTTGTCATTAAATACCTAGAACTAGGCGTATTGTAGTATTACTTACATACTTGTAATGCATGCTTAACTGCAGTCCTGTTCATGTTGTATTGATTGCATACACAGTTTGCTCTGAATAATTGTGTACCACTTAATCGGATTTGGATTGACGATACTAACATTGAAGTCAACACGAAGACAAAAACAAATTCAATCACAGGTAACAAAGCGAATTGAAGCTACTTTTTACTCAGAAGATTTCCTGAGCAGCTACATAGTATATAGGTATTCGTAAGAAGCTGTTAATTAACTTATGACACAGTATAGACACATGATAAACAATATTTGCATGAATCACATATGAATACGTAACATCTTGTGAAGGATGTAGTGCCAATTAACAAGTTCATTATAACGATATGGATATACAAAAGTTTTTAACATTAGAGATATTGGTACTTTTAAACAAATATGCGTTTAGCTTAACGCATGTTTTGAAATGTACTTTTACTTGTATGTAACGAAATAAATATTTTTAATTTAAACACATAGGTTTCATCGATATAACATTGAGCTTAAAAATCTATTAGTGAAACACACATACGAGAGCAGTGGTAACGTTAGTCCATTACAATAGATTTCGAGTAAACTGCTCTCTTGGTGTGCATCAATTTATCTAAGGAATTCGAATTGCGACGATCTCGTTCCAGGCTTTCAGCTTGGAGTTGATTCCTAGAACTAGTACGATCCCGCACTACACATACGGCTGTTAACCTGATTGAACGATGAGCTCTTGTATAGAATTGACTTTAGTTGTAGGCGCAAAATTACTTGTACAGTTGAGCAACCATAAATGAAGAGTCATTTAAAATGTGTGCGGGTGTATGTTTGTTTATACTTTATTTCATAATCGGAATGGACATTTGACGTATTCTCCAAATCACGAAGTAGTCTCGATGATTTACGAATGATCACCCACGCCTGAGTCAACAGCTAAAAACGTAGCTTAACTTAAAGATTAAACTTAGCCACGAGATCTATTATTTTCTTTTAAATACTTTATTTATAAAGCTTCTAATCCACGCTTAAACGATGAGGATTATCCTTGAGACAAGCAAGATCGGGCGTCAATCTAAATCTGGTACTTAACTTGATCTGGGAAGCTCAAAGCGTCTAAAATTAATTATGCGGACACTTATCATTGATTAGATGGTAGCGCTGCTTAGTTATCGATCGATGATTGATTGATAATCAATGGACTTGGATATAGGTAGGTTATATAATATTGTTGGGCGATACATACAGGAACACTGGCGTACTTACAGAGGCTTAGGTAAATTTAATCTCAGTCTTTAGAATAATTAAATGAAAGATCTTCTTTGTTCTTTGTTTTTTTTTTTAGTTGGCCAATGTTTTAATTTAAATGATTTACTGCTTTTAGTTACAATTTTACAATGCACCTAATGATTTCCGATGTAAGTAGGCGACACAATGTTTAGAAATAATGTTCTTATAAATACCGAAGTGTGTATCAGTTAAATCTCAAATTCCTAGTGCGGGCGTCGATAAAAAAAAGAATTAATTAAAAAATAGGCAAACTTCAGTCCTCAGTCTTAAATACAATCGTCGGTTAAAAAGGAAAGAGGTTCTCAATTCGATTGTATTTTCTTTTATTTTTTTTTACATTATTGTTTGCCGATTGACTTGAAGACATTGAATATACCACGGAATAGGAATATACCTAACTTGAGTATTTCTTACCTTTTTGCGCATTTTTATAATACAACAAAAATACGACTTAAATTACATTTAAGTCGAGTTATAAGAACTCATTTGGCTTCTTTAATAGAACTTAAAAGCTGAAAAAAAACGTTGCATAGGGACATAAATCACTAATTGTTTATTATACGAATTCAATATTAGTGAACTCTAACATAAGCCTAAAGATTATTTTAATCATTTGCCACTCAAATAAAATCGCTATAACAATGATTTTCAAAGAAAAGGTCGCTTTATCTGCTTGGTATAGCATTAAATCTTCTTTATCCCTTGACATATAGCGGTCGGCCGCATTACTGATTACTACGATGTATTATTTAGGATGTCAGACGAGAGTATACGGTAAATTTCATTTTATTAACAGTGGTTGTATAAACAAGATTGACCATTTCATGGTAAATAGAAACTGTAAACCATGATAATGTAGGAATCGTGAAACTAAACTATACAGTTACTAACACGTAATAATATATGCGGTAACCTTAGATTAATGTGAACGCTAGTTAGTGTATGCCGTGTATTGACCTAATATCTGACCAAACAAACGATATTTTAACATCATTTAAATTATTTAGCCTCTCGTAGTCCACTGCTGGACATTGCTAGGCCTCTCTCAATTAGCGCCACGAGTCAAGTTAGAGCAAACGATTCCTGGAATGGAGACCGCGACTCGGTAACCGTAACGTAGGACGCCCCCCTGCCAGGTGGACTGACGACCTGAAGAAGGTCGCTGGAGGGAACTGGATGCGGAAGGCGCAGGACCGGGTGCTGTGGCACAAATTGAGAGATATTTGAACGATATTATTCAATTCTGGCAGAAATCGAGCGATTTGATTGACTGTCAAAATTATTCTGTCAGGTGTTTGGGTCCCAGAGAACAGAGCTTTTCTAAAGTATACTAAGCTGAAGTCAGACATGTTTATAGTACAACTACTAACAAATAAAATAATTTTAGCCATCAAACTTGTAGGAACTTTTGCGCACGCGACTGAACGATTTTTATTGGTGCTTAATATACGAACTTAGAGTGGTAATCTAATAAAATTACTACTTTCACTGTATTTATATCCTATACATAACAAAATTAAACTAACTATAAAAATAAATAGTCAAGAGACCGCTGCAGTATTCACAAAATTCGCTACGTAAAAGTTGAAACAGTCTAAATTCACACACATTATATTTTGATTTCACTAAAATAACCTCTGTTTGCTGCAACAACATTATAAGCCATGAATTAAAACCACGCTTACATTAATTAAATAAGTCTTTCAAAGAGATAAACCTCTGTATTAAGCATTAAAAATGTACAATCAGTTGTTAAAGTAACTATATTATACTGTAAGAGGTTGTCGAAATCCAGTGAGATCCACTGCATTGCGGCTGCATAATCAGGTCAACCTGTACATAGATACGTACAAAATGAATTTATACCGGCAAGGCTTCTTACATAAAAGACAAACAAGATTTAAGCCGAACATAAAATGGTTGCACTGAGAAAATGACTGAGCAATCCAATTTTTAAATTTAGTTTTTCGGACAGTTTTTGGCTACATCCGGCATGATAAAAAAAATGTTTTACGGATAATTATCTATTGTTTTTTTACATACCTGATCGGCTTGTTCATAATAACATTGTACAAATGTTGCATAAACTTGTATCGATACTTTTGTGTGATATGACGCCAATACTTAAAGATCAATATCGCCACTCAAATTAACTGTACTTGCCTCGAAACGTCCACAATCAATAAAAAAAACTTTTTTGTAGTTAAAAATTGTGTGTGTCCAGTTTAAGTAAAAAACAATGTGAAAAACTTATCCCTTGTTAGTTTGGCTCTCATTTTATTAAATGAAATTAAAACAAGTCAGTTGACTAGCAGAAGAGGTTATTTAATTAACTTTAATGAAAACTCGTAGCTTTTAAATAAATCTTTTTTCATATAATTTGCAGGCTTTTTACAATGCAAACAGTTTTATTCAATTTGAAATGATAATTACGCTGCAGGGCAAAGTAAAATGAAATGAGAGACAACCACAATTAGGGTGCAGAATAACTTTTTAATATACACTTTCTGACTTGAGTCTAATTAAATAAAAGCTGAGCGATCGCTAAAGTGATTAATATTCATAGCCAGGTCTTCCTGGGATTTATTTTCTACATTTTTTACTCCGTAATGCTAGTTAGAAAGTATTATCCAAAGTTATCCTTTTAGCTTGCTGTACACTTTAAAAAAAATCTTAAGCGTCCGAGGTAAGTTGGGGATTACTTTATTGCAACGATTAAACGGTAATTACGGTTTATATTAAGTTATATTTCAATAAGCTTGACGTTTAAATTTGTGATGGGCGGAATCCGTCTTGAAACTTGAGAACATAATTACATGATTTATTGTCGGTGCCAACGACAATCTAAAAGTGTAAGTAATTGTCTCTCATCGCCGCGATAAATGAATAACTACTTTGATATTCTGACTTAATTTATCAATTAATTTAAATATAATTATGATTAACAGTATGTTAATCATATACTATGATGTATTATTACTTAATAACAAAGAAGACATGACTAACGTCTGTTGGCAAAATAAATATATTAATTACATGGTATTCACGAAAATTGTTGTGGTATCAAATAAAGAAGTTCTCTTCATTTTCTCCTTATCTCATGACTTATCACGAACTCAAACCTCATTTTTAGCGGGGCAGTATTCTGATAAGGCGGTAGTCAACTTCCCCTAACCGGATCGCAAATGTTCTCAGCCATGAAAGCATCAGATAACATTACCCAGTTTTTATCCGATGCAAAACTGCTGTTGATAATTCGCCATGATTGATAATAACTGCCATTGTGGTATATTTTAATCAGTTATGAAGGCATCAAGTAGCAAAGTAGGTAGTTAAATTAGCATAGCTACTAGGAGGCAGGGTAACTACTGTTTATGCCGTACAATGTTGCAGTACTTGAGAAATATGTAACACTACTTGTATCACCAATATTACATGAATATATGGCATATTATTAAGAACTAGTTTATGCTCGCCACTTCGTCCGCATGGAATTTGTTGTATAACGTTAAACCTTACTGTACTACTCCCATGGAGTTTGGCGTAATATTTTATATCTAAAAACCATTATTGAGAGTTAGACTATGAAACAAAAAAAAAATTGGCATTTTGTTTTGGGGCAATTGCAAAGAAAAAGAAAGGGTGTTTAAGGCTCAGAAAAAATGTATACGAGCCATGTGTAGATTAAAACAAACAGATAGCTGTAAGCCTTTTTTTATAGATCTCGGTATTTTAACCCTACCATGTTTATATATGTACGAGGTTATATTATTTGTAAGGATGAACATGAACTTATTTGTTAATTACCACAGTAAACGGCAAAATCATAAGATCAGCTGCCAAAAGCACAATACAACATTGTTTACCAATACTATTTTCTGTATGGCACCTCGCATCTATAACAAAATGCCAAAAACATTTTTAGATATAAGTCCAATAGCAAACTTGAAATCTAAGTTAAAACAATTTTTTATTAGTAAGGCATACTATAGTGTCCAAGAATATTTGAATGACGGAAGTGTGTATTGCTAAATAGTGAGAAGTCTCAATGATTGTATCTATGTATAAGTAATATTTGGGTTGATGTTTGTAATTTTATGCCTGTATTAATTGCTCATCTCGATTATAAGCTATGTTTAACTGTTTAATGACTAATTTTACTATAACGCATTGTGTTAGCTAGTAGTCACAAAGTTTCTTTATATTATTTAAATTTGTTGTATAATTAAGATTAAATATTGCATACCTTAAGGTGAAGTATGGTTAACCTCGCCATTTTTTAAGACCAATATTTATGTACCCATATTTGCAATAAATATTTGATTTGATTTGATTTGATTTGATTTGAACTATTCAAATCCATCCAGTAGTTCTTCTGTGGCGGTATCATCTGCATGGTACGAACATCAATAAAAAGTAGTCTATGTTACGCGCCTTTTAGTCAGTTCTGCATCTAAAATTATATCGAAATCATTTTGGCCATTTAGAATATTAGCTTACTAACAGACAGACTAAAATTTAAAAAAATACGTCTGGCACACGGGGACTGCCGCGGCAAAGCTATTGCATAGCATTTTTTATCAACTTATGCAATTATAATAAAATTATTTATTTATTATATTTATGCAGTATTTTTTTCCTTTGTTTTTTTTCTTTGATATTAATTCAAGTGACACTTTTTGAGCGAGGTGACCGTAAAAGTTCTGCTATTCATCGATAGATGGCAAAACTAAAAAGTAACACCGCTGAGCCGGTCAGAGTGGGGGGTGTTAGGTTATTTTCGTTACGGAATTTCTGGATTCTATGCAATAGCTTAAAGCTGTATTTTAGGCATAGATATCATGTAAATAAATAAAAAATGTTATTTTGATATTAAAAACAGACACTTCAATTTAATTTATTTGTATTGATGGTAAAAGTTTGGTAAATCTACTTGCTGTGTTATACTTTGAATGTAACGAACGGATTTACAGTTCATCTAATTGTTAATGATACTAGTACCTATGAACCGCCACAAAATATCGTAAATGTATTTAAGCTATGTCATCGGAGGATTACGATATATCGGCTCCGGTACTGTGGCTTCGGTGTCAGTAATTTCAGGGTCCAATCTCCGCTCCAATCTCCAATCAACCAGAACGCCACGCTCGCGCCCGTGTATACACTATTTGCACAGTGCTCTTTGACACTGTACAGTCGAGTTCATTAATATTTTGAAAGTTTTGATTTGTTCTATCTCTACAATAATGTTTATAACTATTATACTTTAGACAACGAAACGAGATAATTTTCATTATTTACAATTATAAACCCAATTCACAGGCCATAAAGTTTAATTTCTATTGCAATTGAGATTGTTTAGGACATTTTCAACAGTTTTTATTATACGAAAATCAACTTAAAAAACAAAGCAATAGAATTTATATTCGTGTGATTTGTAATAACATATATTTATCTTGTTTCATAGGCTTTAGTATACCTAGTAACGTATTGATGAACTTGCCTGGGACTGATGCTACATAACATCACGCCTATGTTACCCAGAAGGATGTGGAAAAGGTGTGTAACAACCACATTTACCCTGTCAAGTTTTAGGGGGGTTAGCTTATCGCCATTCATCGGGCAGAAATCGAACCCCGTGCTGCTATTTAAAAATTGATGACCGGATGGCGGAGTGGGTAGTGTACCTGCCTGCGATGCCGAGGTCGTGGGTTCGATTCTCACTTAAGTCAAATCTTTGTGTGCATGAACATGGGGGTTTGTCTTAGTCTGGGTGTTTCTATGTATAATAAGTATGTATTTACAAAAGAAAAGTATATATGTACCTATTAGTATCAGTTATTCTAGTACCCATAGTACAAGCTCAGCTTAGTGTGGGACGAGATGGCGTTGTGTGTGAGTTGTGGAATATTTATTTATTTATTTTATAAAATTCCCTGACGCAAAAATCCCAAATAATTTGCCCGACCCATCGAACACGAAACCTCACGGTGAGAGACGCATGCACTATATAACCACTAGACCAACGATGCAGTTTATAATAACTTTATAGAATATATTTGAGGAACTATTGTGACAGCCATATATGAGATTATTATTGTGCAAAGTATCTACATACAACAAATTATTACATAATTTCATTAAAGACTTACCTCTTTCAACAGCGCTCGTTTCCTTCTAAATGCCAAATTAAATTAATAAATCCCGTGAATTTGTGAGTCAACTCACACCATGTTCACACTTGAAACGTACGCACTTAGCTACGTACCATACGCATTGAGAATAACAGTAACTTTACTTGTTTATATTCTGCACAACTGTGTTCTAAAATTACAGGCGCAGGCGGCAAAATGTCCTATGTGGATTACATAGGACATTATACCTTCTTTGGTAATATAATCCCACTTACACGCCCAGCACTGTGACTCCTGTCACGCCAGGATCAACAGCGGTAACCAACTTAAAGGCACCGTGCATGACACACGGGCAATCCCAGGGAGAGTTAAAATTGTCTTGCAACCCGCAACGAATTTAATCAGAAGTATATAGTTGGAGTTGGAAAGTATGTATCTTTACTTCCCTCCAAAGCAAAGCGGGAGACTGAGTAATGTCAAATATAGACAAAGTGTCTATATGGAAAGAGTGTAGACACCACGGACAGAACAAAACTATGGGGCCTAATCAGTACAGAGTTTGAATTGTGCCCGGTGTATGGCGATAGGCTCACCCCCTATTCCATGAGACCTAAACATAACAGGTGAAATTTGGGTGTTTTACACTTCTGCCATACAATTCTAGGTAATATAGGCGTGATGTTTTGTTATTTTATTAAAATAATATTTTATTTATAAAAATCACATAGTAATAATATAAAGACTGCCTACCGGGTGCGATCTTCGCATCAGGTAAGGCTGTTCTTTAGAATTTTAATATGAATATTTTTAATTGCAGCTCGGTTTTTAGACCTTTGAATTACATGGGACCTAAACATAACAGGGGAAATTAAGGTGCTATACACCTCTGCTAAACATTGCCGGGTACTATAAGCGCTATTAGCTATAAAGGTAGAAGCTATTTTAAATTCAAAGGTAGATGTTATCTGTGCTTCACCCAGAAAAACTCGGTCAGCCATGATTGCCTCTCGAAAATTTGACTGTTTCGGGGATAATAACTGGTGCATCGGTTTTAAATTAAAATGAGTATTTTATGTGTTCGGTGTGAAGTTAGAAATAAGCACGTTATCTGAAGATAATCTAATTATTCTTAAGCACTATTAGTGAGATACAAAACTAAGATCTTCGTAGAAACTTAAAATAAATCCTATAATAGGTACGGAAAGATACAACTTTTTATGGTATATCACGTTTACCTACGAGATATCCTTTTCTATTAAACAAGCAATAATAGACAAGATGCAACTGTCTTATTTATGTGAAATTTATGATTAAAAAATTTTAAATAACAATGTTGTTATTTTATGAATAATTGCGAAATAAAAATACATAAAACGGAACGTATTTTCATCCACCAACGACTAGTGATGTATCATCTGCTGATATCAATGTCAGACACATAGCAATCAGCTAGAAAGTAGCTAATTTTATACATTTTATGGTTAAATAATGAAATGATGGAAGTTAATTAACTAAAATCAGGGTAGGAACCTACCTAAGGGTAGTGTCGATATGGTATAAATTTATTTCATTACCAATACCAATTTTGAAGACCTGAGCTGATCATGGAACCAAAAGATACCCAGAGGTTCTCTATTTCTGGTTTACATAAACTCCATAGTGTTTGGGCTCTTCAGCTTTGTCTCAGTAAGCAAAAGAGATGTTCAGGGTCTGATCTTGGATTTCGGCAGTAACCCTGGGGCTCTCCAATACTGGTTCACATAGACCCATCGAGTTAAGCTTATTAGATTTGTCTCACTGAGCTCTTGCTTATCTAAGTAATGGTCAAGGGATAAAGTTGGTCGCTCAAAATATACCCAGAGCCTCTTCGCTGCGGCTCACATAGACCCTTGAAGTCTTAGCTCGTTACATTTGTCTTATTAAATATAATTATTTTTCTACCCTCGCGTGATTTTCAAGGCAAATTTATTAATCAATTTGGATTTTGTACGTTAGATAGAACGCCAAAAGCAATCATACTGTCCAATGGTCCCAATGAAATGGTCGAATACACAATTGCTAGGTACCGTTTAAAACATATATGGACTTATGTTATTGCTACATAAAAAAACCGAACGAGGCTCAAACTCTGTTATCTCTCTTGTCTCTATTAAATGCAATAACTTTTATAATTTCTACTTGTTCGAAGCTTCGTAAAACAATTCCGCAGGATTCCTTGTTCTGTCATTACACATTTCCGTCGCGAACCTTCACCATGTTAGTTCTTAGCCTGTAACAAATTAGTAGGTACTAAAACTGTTGGCCAACTTACCATCTACACTTCCACTGCTTTATTACTCACTGTTGGTGCATGTGGCTTTACTCGAAAACACATTTTAGCAAAAGAGCTCTTCCCTTCTTCCAAGATTAGAAATTAATTTTAATGTTTAGTGATAAGAAACTGTAATAATAGAAATCGTCCCTTAGCTAAAACAACACCGCATAAGTATTTTTTAAAAACTTTACAGGAGACGAAATAAACTAAAATCAGTGGATTTTTTCTGTTGTTATTTAATGAAATTGTATTACGGCATCTAAACTACATCATGTGACCAATGGTGAGACGCGTAATGAGCAGCTCTATCCAATAGAATTAAAATGTGACACGCGCCAATTTTCGACTTGAGCGGTGTTGTAAGAAGCTAAGGGACGAAATAAAAAAAAAATGCTTTTCATTGCAATTACTTTGAACTCTAGACGTTTTATGTTGTCTTTTTAATAATTAAAATAATTACTTACTTTGAACTTTGTCAAAGTTATGTCTTATTTTGGACGAAATGTAAGAGTATTTTTTGAGTTTCTCTTATATTTCAGGCGCTTAATTAAATCAATACCAACAAAGTGAACCTGCAAACCATACTAAATATTTCTATATTCAGTATAATGAAGTACCCTAATGGTAATGCTCAGAAAATCATGCATCTGCTTAGCCTTGTGTGCCTTTGTGTATAGTCAATAATGTAACTTAACAGTAGTCTATCGGGTTTTCTCTCAAAAACCTTTTGCATTCGCTTTGACCACTCGTATTTATGTTCAGATTGAAACTCGTACCATCGTTCAAGTGCACTACTAACTACTTCAGCTCACCAAGTTTTTAACATGTGCAGCAATGGCACCTTGCTTTTTTTAACCGACTTCAAAAAAAGGAGGAGGTTCTCAATTCGGTTGTATTTTTTTTTTTACCGACTTCAAAAAAAGGAGGAGGTTCTCAATTCGGTTGGATTTTTTTTTTTTTTTTTTTTTATGTTTGTTCACCGATTACTCGAAGACGCCTGGACCAATTTAAGAAATTATTTTTTTATTTGAAAGGATATACTTGTCAAGTGGTCCCATTTTTTTCAAGTCACGTTGTGATGATGGGATCTTAGAGAAATCGAGGGCAACCCTCAAATTTAAAAGGCTTCTATATTGTTTTTTGTATATTATCTAAAGATACTCGGATATTTGCATCTAGTAGTCAGCATTTTATGTTGCTGAGCTGATGCTGGAAGGTACAACTCCTCAACGGTTAGGAGTACGGGGATAATTATTTAAATATAGGCTCCTTGAGGCCGTTTACTGTATTATTTCAAGTTATACACAGATGAGGCGAGACGTTGAATATTACTTATGTATATTTATAATATGAGGTCATGATTTGATGATGGGATCCTAGAGAAATCATAGGTAACTCTCAAATTTCAAAGGCTTCTATATTGTTTTTCGTATATTACCTAAAACTACTTGGATATTTGCATTTTAAGTTGCTGAGCTGATGCTGGAAGGTACAACTCCTCAACGGTTAGGAGTACGGGGATTATTATTAATAAGTTTTCCGTCTCAAGTAACCGTTGTCTCCTCATTCGAGAAACATTCTGGTCTACCCATCACTTAAAATCGTAAAATAAAATATTTTTTACAAAAAAAAACCGACTTCAAAAAGTAGGTAAACTAAAAAGCAAAAAATAAATTTACTTCGCACAAAATAATACGTTTTTTCATTTAGTTAAATAGAAATTATTAAATAATTAGTTTATAATTCTGAAGTCGGTGCCAAGTAACATTAACTCTGTATAAATAATATCAATCTTTCTAACAACTATTTTCTGACTGAATATTAGTTCTTAATTATCCGATTTACTTGGCACCAACTTCAGAATTATAAATTAATTATTTAATAATTTCTATTTAACTTAATGAAAAAACGTATTATTTTGTGCGAAGTAAATTTATTTTTTGCTTTTTAGTTTACCTACTTTTTGAAGTCGGTTTTTTTTTTTATTTATTTCGCAACCTATAAAGACGCTTAATGTTGAGCAAAGGTCTCCTCCAAACATTGCAAACATCAATTTAATCCCGGCTGTATTGACCAGGTCGTCGCTTTTGATTTTGGCCCGTGCTTTGCTGTAAGAAAAGTATCAAAATATTAGCAATATTCTGATACTGAAACTTTACTTACCACCGACCTACCGACTTAGCCCATCATGGTACGATGTTACTCTTCTTCCGCAAAGGGGAAAAAACGCGAGAAAATCTACACTTACTTCCGCAAAAATCCCTCCTGCCTTAGAAACGTTGTGGGTGGGTCTACTGCTTTAACTCATGTAATTAGTTCCCTGTCGTGGTTTTTCTCATGACATTGTGACATTGTCATAAATTTTATTGGGCTCGAGATTCCACACGCCTGGCATATTGATAAAAAACTGTTCTAAATATAATGTTATTCTATCTATAGTAGGTACATGGTAAAATTGGCGAAAATCTTCAGTACTTTAGATCTATGTAAATATGTATTCCGCTTAAGATAACTTTACTCAATATTCATCGATAGCTATTACTTTTGTTATTTATCTCTGTTGAATAAGATATTACTCTAGATTTTTACAATGCTTATATTGGCAAAGAAAAATCAAACCAAGTAGTCAAACGTGATAATAATATCGGGCATGAATGAATGGTAAAAATGAATATATGGATATTCAAGAAACGTATAAGGAAACGTATCTATAGTCATTTCCGTTGCCTTGGGCTTGAGCATTTGAAATTAATATTTATGAGGATCATAATAGGTATGAAATAAATAATTGTATTGTATTTGCGTGTGATTTATTACGTTGATAAACATTACACAGAATTAAACAATAATGTTTTGTTTGCGCCAAAGTTTCAGGAATAAATTTAGAATATTAGTTACTGTTTAATTATGTGTCATAACTACGTTAATTGTTATGGTAATATTTGGGCAGTTTGTAAAGCTATTATGATTAATAAATTAATTTAACAAAATATTATACTAATGTTCATTTTCAATTTAACACAATCAAAAGCGCCTCTAATAATGTAGTATCAATCACTCCTTTGTGCTTCAATTTTGATACGTTTTAGATAATCTTTTATAATAAGTATGTAGCTGAAATAAAATAAGATGGATGGATGGTTAGACGAACAGTTCCAAATATAAATACTTCACATAGTCAGTAAATACCTACACTAAAACTGAAGTGCTGTTTATATTAATATCTGAGTAAATGGCATCTCGTATAGAAAACCGACGAGGTGCACGAGCGTGTTTCAAACAAAAGGCGATTACTCGTAGGGCTGGCACGAACAACCTTAAAATATTTAATAACATGATTCAGTCGTAGTACCGTCTTGTATTCATTTATCGGAATGAAAAGTGACAACATTATGATACTATTTAAGACTAGTTATTTATACTAAGTTTTACGTAATACATCGATGCCTTACTGAAATTGTAAAACATTTTTCAAAAATTAGACAACGGGTCTGAATCGCGTAATTATTAGATATAAAGGTTAATAAATACCTATGCTCGAATGATCGAAAAATTGTGATGACCAAGTGAGGGTAGTGGACAATATCCGCGCTTCACGGAGACGACGCTGAGCTTCACCAGTCGGCTCGTGACCAATAATGGTGCAAGTCATTCGAAACGTCGAGCATAGGTAATTATCAGGGCTCGGAATTAGGTAGAGTTTTTCATGTACTTACACTGATTTCATACAGCGAAAGAATAAAGTGGATATGCCTCAAATCCCGAGGTTAATTTTAAAGAGCAGAAAAAAATCCCATGATTTTTTAAATAAAAAGTTATTTACTTTTTTACACAATTTAAACTGCACGCGCGACTAAATATTTTAATTCTCACAAAATTTATACAGTAATGTCGGAAGCGAACACTTCAAATCTTACTGTTAATGAATCGGACAAGGAAAATGATTCTGATGGGCCGTTTGAATAAGCAAAACCTCACGAGTCTAGGCTAGAAGCAAAAGTATTTGCTCGTATTTATAAAAAAGGCGAAATATGCGTATGAGAATTTACTACAGACTTTCAACAATTTGTATTGTGAATTAATGTAAACTAATAAAAAAAAATATGTTAATTATCTTTGTTTTATTTATTCGTAATATTGTTGGCCACACGGGATTGTCCATTAGAAATCCCGGGAAGGTCCATATTAATATCAACATTTCGATGCAAGTACATAAAAAACTCTACCTAATTCCGAGCCCTGGTAATTATTTACCTTTATAATAATTACGCCATTCAGACCAGTTGTCTAATTTTTGAAAAATGTTCTCAAATCGCGAAAGTTTAAAAACATATATATTATTGTAACAACATAACATAACATCACGCCCAGAAGGGTGCGGCAGAGGTGTGCAACACCCACATCGTACCTGTTATGCTCTAGGTCCCATGGGATAGGAGTGAGCCTATCAACATCCACCGGGCACAATTCCAACTCCGTGCTGCTATTCAGAATTTCTTAACGGAAAGTTCACAGATAACACTTTGCACGACCCGGGAATCGAACCCGAGCCCTCGTGGTGAGGGGCATATACGCTAACCACTAGACCATAGAGGCAGTCAAATTTGTAAAAACTGACAAATAACGAGAATTAACTCAGCTATTGATAAAGTAGAACTTAAATGAATGAAATCGAGGAAAAAACAACCATCTCTACAGTAGTTGGTCGCCATATTATCCAGTAGGTTTGTGCTACTGTGTTCCAGATGGTTGGTAGGTAAATATATTATAAGTGATATGTCACTATTATTAGTTAATACTTCATGGCTATTTTTCAGGTTTCGCTCGCATTGAACCCTCTTTAATCCTAACGGTTGCTTTTATTAGACTCAAAACTACAATTAAACTGCGATATTTTGTACATGTCTCAATCAAGTTATCCAATAACCGCATCACATCAAACTTAACTATTTTTCTAAACTAACCAAAAACCGATTGCTTCGTACGATGTCGTCGGTTTTCAGTAACCAAAATACTCAGTTACAGGACATCGGAATAGTTGGATTAAACGATGGTCGGTGAATGGCTGCCAGCGTACGTGCCCCCAAGCTAATGCATCGGGAATTGACGCGTGGTATAACATCTGCAGTGTATATGGAACACTGGCTGTTTCTATTTATTTACAAAATGTACAAAGTTTTGTTAAGACATAAAATAACTAACTAAATGGATGAACAACAGTGTACAGAAGGACAAAGACAACTGGCCTGTATGAAAGTTCCATTTTCAGTCTGAAAAAGTGAAATCCTAGTAGGTATTATCTAATCTTATCAACACATTCTCGAAATGCTGGCTTATATCTCGGCCAGCCACTTAGTACCGCAATACAACGCGGTAATGCTGCCAGCATTTTGGGTACAAAGCCTTCTGACAGTGACTTATTAAGTTTAGATTAAGTTATTAGACTAATTTTAAAATTAAAAAAAATCCTATATGTATATTTTTCTGTAAATAAATATATTTTTATCTTATCCAAGAAACATTGATATCTTACCATGGCAAACGTATTTATTCAAATTGTGTACTAATTCATCAAACATTATCTTAACGACACATTAATCGTTGGAAGTAGTTGCTAAAACATTAATATTTTAACGACACCTATCTTTGATTTAGTTTTTAACAAAGTATACGGCAATGATATCTATTATTATAATTAAATGTAGCTAAATAAGTATACAGCCAGACAGACAGACAAAAAATCTAATAAAATATGTTTTGGCTTCTAGTGTATATTATTATAACAACACCTCGTATATTTTTCTTTAATATCTTCAATGTACGGACATGGCAAATTAGAAGCATCTGCAATCATCAAAGATGTAACCTGCTGTTCACCTATTTGTTAGCTTTCATTCTGAAACGATAACTCATGTTACGGCAAAGTTACAATCTATTGAATATTTCAAGCTATTACTTATCAGCAACACAATTAATCGCCTTTTAATCGAAAAAAATATTTTTCTCCAATTCAAATTTTAACGAATGAGGCAAGATTTGATTTTTCTTTTTTGTTTGTAAAATTTAACTCAAAAACATCTGATTTCTTTCTTCAACATTAGATCGCCAGATTATGCCTGATTATCATAGGATATCATGGTCATATATTGTATAAACGCACAATTCGGGCGTAGCCGCACGCGAATACTATCATTAATACAGATTAAGTGGCAACCCTCTCCATTGGCGTTGAGAATCTTGTTATTTATACGCGCCGATCGCTATTGAATGTTGTCCACGTCTGTTTATGCTAATAGCCACGCTACAATACACAATAGTCATTATTTTATTTTTATGTCACCTGCATGCTGTTACATAAAGGTACGTAAGAACTACACGCAATTTATTGTAGAGTACTCTTCATACAGAGTGGAAGGGACCTCAAACATTTATTTAAACCATAGATTCTAGACGTGGTAATTAACACCTGTTTAAAAAAAATAAGAAACAAAAAAAAATATTTGTATGAGGCAAGTAAACTGCTAATAAAAATTAAAATATTTACGCGGCAAAACAGCCATCGTGACTTCTACTATTTATTCAAAAATAATTCAATCCTTGCATAAATATAATAATAAAATATCATCAGAACGAGAAAATTCAATTCAATTTAAAGCTAAAAAGAAGAAAATTAGCTCACCGTACAAATCGGTCGTACGTTCTTTGCACTTTAACATCCATCGGTTCCTTAGAGACTAACTATAAATTCTCTTTTAAAAGAGAACTAGAAATATGTGTTTAACATTTTAAATTCTCATGAAATAATTCTACTAAGCTAAATATGTTGGTACGAGAAACGGATTGAAACCACAATAGTTCAACACCTACATTTTGCTCTGCAATGCTTATTTTTACTGGACTTCATAACAAATATCATGTTAAAGTCATATCGTACCCCTTCGCTTATTGGAAAAGTTATGAGCTGAATAAAAATGCGTGGTTACTATCCTAAAATAAATGTATCCTGAATTTAGAGCTGAATACTAAATTTTAACATTACATTCCATTCTTAAAGGGAATCTTTAATTATTACCTGTTCTTAAAATATTGTAATATTTCAGTTAACCAAATCAAATTTAACACAGTGCTCATTCATCTCTGTGGTTTGATATTGGGTTAATTAACCACATCTTACATTGAATTTTGTTATAAAACTGTTGAGTATTAGATAAAAAACGGTAACTAATCAAATTTTACTTTCATAAAATAGTACCTATTAAAAAACTTACAAGGACACTACGTTATTCCAAAATGTGCTTACTAATTTATCCGAGATATTCCTAAATTCGTCTTTAAAGAACACTTGTCTTGTTCAAGGGTACTTTTAATACGTACTTTAGAATACTTTTAAAGAATTAATCTTAATTTGTATGAAACCAAAAGTTGGCAAATTCATAGTTCATTTGCTTCGAATAAAACGTTTTAAGATAAAATCTTTTAAGATCCTTTACCCACATTAAGCAGATTTCGTTTAAAGTTTCACACTTTCAGGGTTCAGTCAGTATTAAACTACGAAGATATAAAAAAATCATTGTAGAGGATTTTTGATTTTCATCAAAATTTACCTTATTTTTATCCGGTACATAATTTTTGCTGAATTAGTCTTTTTAATAAAAAGTACTGTGTTTATTTTGACAACATTATACTTTAAAAAGTTAATTTAACTCTACTTCCGATCGAACATTTAAAAAAAATATAGCAGTCTTTTTAACACTATCTACTTATTGATTCGAAACAAACATGAGTATAATGTTAGTTAGGAATAGCTTTATCATAGTCGAGTCAAAACAGGTGTTTGCTTTGAAATTGTAAACTGTTTGCGTGGTCGCGGGTATTCTCACTAATATTTCAATAACGAGCGAGCTGTGAGTAATAGCTTGTTCAATGCCTACAAGCCTTACGACTATTTAATCACAACACTATTCAACATCAGGGTTACTGACCCCTACTAATCAATACAGTAACAAAAAATAGCTAGAAATACAAAGAACTCTAAAAGATAAGGCTCGAAACACTTAACAGCGTTTTATTTCTTTCAAAACAACAAATTGTAAGTAAATAGTAAGGAGTCTACAACATTGTGCTTTAAAAAGTGTTATCGTTGAGTCTGTTTGAGTCACGCGAGACCCACTTTTACACGAACCGCCTTGCAGTCGCACCTCCCACAGACACCGCAATGTCTGCAAAACTGTAATAACAAGCGACAATGTAACATACATCCTAAGAAATTGGACAACACACGACAACAATCTCGTTTCGTCTAGCCCACTTACTTTAAAGAACACCTTTAAAGGATTCTCTGAAGAAAACCGTGAAAAAATAAACATTGTTTGTTGTACGATTTTGATATCGTGTACAAGCTTGTTCACTATAAATCCCACATTGAAGACTTCTTCTATCATCACTTAAGAATTTCATCGTATCATAATATTTTAACGTTAACTCAAATGGAATCGGCTTTATTTTGATCTCCTTTGAAAAGTCTCGGACTTCAATTTTATTTGAATCTATTTTGCTAGCTTCAAAATAAATAATGTTATGCTTAATAGGCAATACTTATTAATAGATAAATTAGCACTGACTATGTATTATAAAGAGAGGTAGTAATATTAGGTTTTCAGGATGGTAGAGAAAACAGTTTAATAGAACTTCAAGGCATGTTGGTTAGTTTTGTCCCTCAATACTGTATACGTCGACGATTTTCGTTTCACAGCGCGATAAATAACTCTCATGCCACAGTTAAACCGATACTGACATTACAGGCCAAATAATTCGGTTACTGAGTCACCGAGCTGTACGCTCGTTTATCGAAGCTACAAGTTACAACCCTGGTGTCGGAGTTCGACCATTGTAGTTTAAATATTATCGGTGAGACGATCGATCCGACCTGCTATTGGACGGATAGCCGGAACATTCCAGCTTCTATTTGCTTTGTTTGTTTGTTGTGTAATCTGAAGCGTGCCGGCGAAATTTGTGGACGCCGCGATTGATGTATGCGATACAACTTTGACTTTCAAGTTTGTGTTTTGGATTGCGTTTCGAACTACGTATTAGAAAAGTTGAAAAAGTTTAGTCAGTACATTTGAGCAGTGGCTGCTGTTTTATTGTCTTTTGAACTTAGACGCTTGATATTAAAAAGTTATTTAGTTGGTACTTATTAACAGAAAAAGCTTATTAGATTTTATTGTCATTTATTGTCCTTGTAATATCCTGTTTTTAGTGTACTTAACTAATAAGGTTTTTTATTAAAGTATTGCCCTTCAAATAGCTAAAATTTGAGTAACGAAAAGTGATTTTTTTGACCATCAACTTTTCCTTTTTATGTAACATAATAGCACAAACTTTGAAAGAAAACGTTGTTTAAAGTTAAATTTGTTATCCTTCGCGAAAACACCGAGAAACAAGACCTATTTACGAAACAACAACGGCGGGAACAGCAAGACAAGAGAAAGGGCACATTAATCATTATCTAACTCAAGTACGTGGTCTGACAATGCTCTCTGTATTTACTTACGCAAATTGAGCGGTCTCTGATTAATATCTCACTAGATAATCTCGAAACAGGCGCAAGTTTGATCTACGACTTAACTTTTCCAATGACACCTCGTAAATTCTCTACAGAACCTTGCGAATTTAACTTAAAAGACTTTACCGTCATGAATAAAACGTGTCGAGGGTACTATTAAGTTTCCCAGTTAACTTCTCATTATGCAAGAGTGGGCCAGCATGAATTTTATATGCAACGCCACTCCATATTTTAATCCCTCAATATTTTCTGCTTGTAACTTTAAAATGCAGAGATGATTTAATTTGAATATGTTTTCAGGTGGTTCTTGAAATGAGTCAAAGGCTTAAATACTGGGATATTTTAATTGAAGTGAAGCACGGAAAGCTAAGTTTTCTTGCAAAGTTTGTGTGCTTATTATTCTCTGTGAAAAAATAAAAGTTAAGAGACGAAAGACGATTATTTTTGTAGTACTAAAAACTTATTCGTTATGAACGATAATAGAATAATACAGCTAAATTTTGATTACAAAAGTTTGTCAGTTTTAGAATTGGTCAAAGTTAGAAAAAATAAAATAGCAGCCACTGCTCAAATTTTCTGACTAAACTATCCCAACTGTTCTAATACGAAGTTCGAAACGCAATCCAAAACATAAACTTGAAAGTCTAAGTTGTATCGCATACATCAATCGCGGCGTCCACAAATTTCGCCGCACGCTTCAGATTACACAACAAACAAACAAAACAAATAGAAGCTGGAATGTTCCGGCTATCCGTCCAATAGCAGGTCGGATCGATCGTCTCACCGATAATATTTAAACTACAATGGTCGAACTCCGACACCAGGGTTATAACTTGTAGCTTCGATAAACGAGCGCACAGCTCGGTGACTTAGTAACCGAATTATTTGGCCTGTAATGTCAGTATCGGTTCAACTGTGGCATAGGAGTTATTTAACGCGCTGTAAAATGAACATCGTCGACGTTTACAGTATTTGGGACAAAGCTAACGAACATGCCCAGAAGTTGTACTAAACCGTTTTCTCTACCATCCTGAAAACCTTATATTACTACCCCTCTTTATAGTACATAATCAGTGCTTACTTAGAACTTGTAGCTTCGATAAATGAGCTTACAGCTAGGTGGCTCAAGAACCAAATCATTTAGGGCTATAATGTCAGTATGATTTGAACTGCGAAATGGCATACTAATTAGAGATCAACATTTCCTGAAATTCTAGTAAAATATCGTTCTCCACCACCCTTATATTAATTATTCTATATCGTCGTAAAAAGTCAAATGCAACATAGTCTTAACTGTAAATAAATAATTATATGTAGCCACAATAATAGTCTATTTTACATTACAAGTTAGCGCGGCATATTTAAATTGACGTTAGCGACATTTCAAAGAAGAGCAAATAAAACCGATTCCCTTTGCTGGGAAGTTAGATTATTACTTTAAAGGTGTTCTTAAAAGTAAGTATGCTAGACGAGTCGAGTTTGTTATCGTGTGTTGTCCAATTTCTTTGCTTATATGTACTTTACAACATTGTCGCCTGTTATTACAGTTTTGCAGACATTGCGGTATCTGTGGGGAGGTGCTGCAAGGCGGTTCGTGTAAAAGTGGGTCTCGCGTGACTCAAACAGACTCAACGGTAACACTTTTTAAAGCACAATGCTGTAGACTCCTTACTATTTACTTACAATTCGTTGTTTTGGAAGAAATAAAACGCTGTTAAGTGTTTTGAGCCTTATCTTTTGGAGTTCTTAGTATTTCTAACTGTTTCTGTTACTGTGTTGATTAGTAGGGGTCAGTAACCCTATTGTTTAATAGTGGTGTGAATGAATAGTGGTTAGGCTTGTAGGCGTTGAACAAGCTATTACTCACCGCTCGCTCGTTATTGAAATGTTAAAGAGACCACCCGCGACCACGCAAACAGTTTACAATTTCATAGCAAACACTCGTTATGATCCTCCAATGAAAAAGCCGTAGCAATATTTATCCATTTCTTGTAAATACGAATTAATAATAATTATTTTGTAATAGGTTAAGGCTATGATCACATAAACATATATGTATTTATAAATGTTTACTTTAAACCCATTCCATAAAATTTACCCTCTTGGGGAGTGGAATTTACAAAAAAAAAAACTTGAAATTAATTTACAGATTAACGTGCAATTTTCCTTAAAAAAATACTATTATTTCATATAACCTTTAACCCTTAATTTTACAATACATTTACGTCATGTAAGGAACCAATATTTAAAATTTCATACCATTGTCTGCTTAATTGACGAAGCGCCCATATAAACATACATCCTTTAATTTACCCTCTCACGGGTAAAATTTAAAGATGAAACATATACCAGTTTTTATGTTAGACCACCAGCTACAGAACTATGAAAGCCGTACTCAATATCTTGCTGTAATTTTTGCTTTATGCGCGTATGAACATAAATACAGACGAACAGAGAACCAGACAAAAATTACAAAAAATATGTTTGGCTTCTACTGCTGTTATAAAGACCCTTCATATATATTTTTTATTAAATATCTATTTTAAATATTCAATTCAATGTACCTACAGACATGGCTACTTTAAAATTGTAATTATGTATAGAAGAAGATGTTCTTCGGTACGTTTAGTAGAGAGTCTATTCTACAAAATAATTACTTATCCAATCAAATTTGGCAGTCACCTGAAAACACACAGGGAACTAGTAGAAACTTGGAAACTAATCTTGTAAAGCTGTGCACTAACTCCCGGCAAATCTCTTGTTTGTCACTTCGGGACCACTCGGACTCGTTACTTCGACTGAATTTATCGCCACTTTATTCTACGCTGAGTCAGTTCCAGTCAATTCATGCGCTGTTCAGATCGATTAACTGACGACAACTCGTTTTATTGTTAAGAAAACGGTACAAACGTCCAATGGCGGCGCATACATCGTTAATATCATTCTCTCCCGCCACGTTGAAATGTCAACCGAGCGTAATATTATAAATGTCTCAATAACTCAACTCGCTGACAGATCGCTCGGGCTATCATTAAGGCATAAGTAAATTATTTCATTCGTTAAACAGTCGACAAACAGCCGAGTTTCCTCGACGAATTCACAGTCCCCGGGCTCCCAATCAAAAGTCTGCAACAGTACTTAGGGACTTTGCATTAGGAATGAGTGCCGCGAAATGCGTCTGTGGAGAGGAGATTCTAACTTGTTATTAATTTGTCTGTCACTGTGATGGTGCGGAGCAACTGTCTACGTAGTACGTGGGAACACCGCCTTATGAGGAATGCGGTGTTTCACAATGAAAGTGCGACGTAATAATAATATTATAATATTATTATCAGAAATAATATTATTATAATGATAATATTATTATCAGGAATCAAAGCAAATTTTAATGTTAGATGACTATTTTACGATTACCGGAGGCAAAATTCTGTAAGGTAAACTGTCGGTTGCGTCAATTATATGCATCCTTACCTGTATATAAATACTTCTGTATTTGATTGACAGACATTCAAATGCCGTGTTTTTCTGTTTGTGGAATACCCATGCGGATATACAGATATTATGTCTGAACTACGAACTAAGTAAATATAACTTATCTTAAATATTTTCAGAGTAATATGGATTTAGGAGACATAATACTACCACATTTTCAAGATAAGCATAACCTTGTTCTTAACTCGCGAAGTGAATTGTAATCTACGTCATCAAAACATCAAACGTGCGGCTTATACAAGTTACAAATAAAAGTGCTAATGTTGCCATTACGTATACAAAAACAGTAAATACAATATCCAGTGCAAGCTATCTCTTAATGCCCTAAAACATTTTTCATTTGTTTTCGTTCTGTCCGTCACCACCGAGCTGCACTTTTCATAATTGCTCTGTTTTATGACTACTTCACCAACTACACAAAAAAGAGCGTTCCAATGAGAGGGTAACATTCCAACAGAAACAAAACATAGCTACAAATATATGACAATTGTTTGAAACAACATGGTATTCAACATTTGGCTGCAACTATTGAAATATTTGCAGTCGTGAATTTTGTAAACTTGCATGAAATTTACACAGGTGTTTTGCAAAATTTCTAGCTGAATAAAAATGTACGGATAGCTCGTTCAAATAACTTGAAACTTTTATATTAATACTAACTGTTTTCTATTTGTTTCTTAAAAGTTATTGTATTCACACTGGAAATACCGACAAATATAAAAACAAAAATGTTTTTTTATATTTATTATTTAATCTTTATTCCGTGTTCTGTAATACAATTTAATTAAATCACATAGGTATACAGTGAGACCATGAAAACATTATCAGTTGCTAACCAATAAAGATAACGTCAACCTTATCTGCGCACGCCCAGTTAACCTAAAAACGTAAAACTATCTACACAAACATTACTTTTTAATTAAACAAACATAAACACCTATCATTCAAAAATAAATTCTAGGCGTCAGAATTTATGGCACTATAACGACGGCATAAAAAGTTTCATTAAGACGGGAGATTATTTTTATCCTCTAATAGACTGATAGACTCGTCGATCTCGTATCTACAAAGAAACACGTGTTGAGAACAACGCGGTGTTAGGGTTACCAACTGCTTGCATAATGGGAGATACGAATTCATTTGCCTAGCCCTAAATATAAAATCCGTACACCGAATTATATTGAGCTAATGAAACATAGTTAGGAAACAGTTTTATAATACACAAGTCACAAAAAATCTTATCTCCTGTCAATTAAACTGATAGCAAAACACAAGCTAGTTTACGGATTTTGGGTAATGCACACTTCCATTTTCTGATATTGCCGCACAATTTTCTTGTTTTGTGTTAAGTTTTTAGTTAAGACTTGAATATAAAAGGTCAAACTTTATTCTTTACAACTAAAAGATTGAATACCTTACCTACACGAAACATTTCCTAAAAATTCTACAAAATGTCGAGCACCGTTCAAAAATTCACTTGTGTTGAATATCGTCACTAAACCCTGAATTCCTGAAAAAGCTTCCGCCGCATGCCAACAACTTTCAAAGAGCGGTTTGTGTCCTGTGAAACTCAAACGTGTGGCAACCCTACCCCAGACTAAAAATACCGTGATAACTGTCGGTCTTGGTCACACGACAAACTATCAAAGAATTAATGCACATAAACAGTACAGTCCCGCCCATTACGATACACATACGAGGTTACTTTCAGTTTTGTTGTTTAATCACTTACGTCTGGTGTAGGAAGGAAATATTGCGTAACTTCTGCTTAATGGCCTACTCAGTACCTACATGTACTCTATCTAATGGAGCGTTGCATGTACCTTTAAATTTTCAATACCTAGTGAAGAGTAAACAAGTTAAGTAGATAGTGTAACTTAAAATACTAAACAAACTAAACGTTCTAATATCCCCTCAACAGATTGATTTTTTGAAACAATTCGTAAAAAAACTTAATTTTTATGCCTCTTTTTTTAAAGTCATGAAGCAAATAAGCTTATAATTTATTAATTAACTATAACAATCCGTGGACAAGATAAACTAATACTAAGAACAATCGAAAATATTTTTGGTCCTATAAGTGTGATTAAGTAAAATCTAACGGTTGCTTGCGACCACGGCCAGTGTAATCTGTATGCTGAAACGTCAAGCCTAAAAGGTGAATAATGCATGATCGCGTTAATTCCTGTTAGATATTACTTAATCATGCAACGCGTAAGTTTAAAAGTTAATAAGCGTGATTTGAACCCGCGTCTATAGGATTACCAGTTTACCGTTCAGCCATCCAAACCGCGCTGCAAATCCTTACTGGTTTTAGTATTAGATTGCTAAGCAAGGTTAAATGCTATATAGAATCAATTAGAAATATACGAACCAAGTGATGCTCCCTGTAACAGAAAAGACAGGTTCTACTCTTTTTATCAAACCAAAATAGCATGGTATTACTTATTCTCGAGAGCGTTGTAAAACACAAATATCTTGAATAGTTCTACAGTCTATTAACCAGTAGGAAGAACGTATTGATTGGCTGGAACTACGTAATTACTCATATTATGTAATTACGAGGAAATTCTTTGCCTTGTATGACTAAGACAAATGATTCGACATGCGTTAACGATCGCCGTAAGTGTTAACATAATTAAAACACTCCTTCGTATTTAATAATATGCTTCGAAATATTTTATTTGAGGGGAACTACATGTTTGTATACCCTATTATTTATATCAATCGTTAGTTTTTTTAACCTGAGGCATATTTAAGGTAAATGGTGGTAAATTGATGGGGTAATTGGAGAAAATCTATAAGTAATTTAGCAGTCGGACTAATACCGTGTTAACTGGCCAACTAAATCTGTTGCGATATTACAGCTAATTAGCTGTAATATCGCCAAATACAAGCGCAGATGGTTTATGGACAAAGTATGATTTTATAGCTCATCGAAAATCTACTTCTAGGCATATACATAACGAGTACTTATGAAAATAGTTCATAAGTGAGACCTCTCATAAAGGCCCATGCCGCGGTCGAGTAGAAAAAAAGTCAAACCGCAACCCTTGTGGGCCTGACTTTTTTTTTACTGCGCCGCAGAATAAAACCTGCTCTGTTGCTAGATACAGTATACATTCTCGAGATAAATTGTGGCACCCTATCACTCCTAAAATATTTTGTCCTAAATGATCTATGGAAACCTGTCATAAGATAAAAAAATATTTTATGTTGCTTGTAACTTAAGAGTTTTATTTCTTACAAAATCAAAATTGGTGCAATAAAAAAATACGATACAAAACTCATCTCAGTAATAGAAAAAAATTGTCACGCCTGTATATTGAATAAACAAAAAATAGTAAGAGTCGTTTTTATAACAACAGTGGAAACCAAAACATATTTTTTTAGAATATTTGACTATCTGTCTGTTTACGCGCATCACACAAAAACCACTACATGGATTTGGATGCAGTTTTCACAGTTATTTAGCTGGTGGTGTAATTAAAAAACTATGTTTGTATTTTATCTCTAAGGGGGGTCAATTAGACGGTGTAGGTTTATTTATTTATTTTGGGCAACAAACAGCTTTTAAAACAATCAATGAAATAACTTATATAAAAATAACGTAAGCCAAATGAAGTTTCCGCTTATGTGTATGGCTAAGTTCGAAACTTACATATTAACAAAAAAAATAAGTAACATGATCTTATAACAATTCACAATACAACGGTACAATAACAATTAATAAGTCGATAGGATATAATAAAATAAAATAAAAACGTTTATTTTAATTTTAATTAACGTTTATATGGTAGCTTCGTCAAATTTAAATGAAAATACACTTAATTCTGCAAGTAGGTTCCTTGCATGACGTAAATTAAGATTAACTATTGTTTTTGGAAATTTTACACCCCAAGGAGTTTAATTTTGGGTTTATAACCCCTTGTTTGAGAAAAGTGCTACAAATTTGTAGGAATTTGCATGGAAATATCGAATAAATAATACGATACAATTATGCTCAATCGGTTGTACTAATATTTATAGTGTGTATTGTGTCTACAATTCTAAATTACTACTATACAGAGATCAACATACCTTTGAATAGCGAAGCTCGTGCCATTGTGCAGCACACAATTTATAGTGCTGGCACTTCTATTAGGAAGGATTAAAGGTAAAGCGATGATGTCCACTCTCTGATAAATACAAGCGTTGAAAGCCTGTAGAATTAAATTTGCGTAGGTTTAGACTTCGGAAGATGTAATGCAATATATTATGTAAAATAAAGATAGATCATAAAAATATAAAATAAATAAAATAACGCTAATATTTAATAGTTAGTCAGAAGCAAAAACTATTTAAGATGGAACTCCTAAATTTAAAAAACTTTAAAATAATTTCCATTTGACATTGAGCTTTGCTATTTACCGTTCCAATATAAAATTATAAAACCAACGCTTTCAAAGAGAGCTCTGCAATAAAATATTATCAATTAAATTCAAAACACGTTTATTTTACTGCAAACCGGTTATGAGTTTCAGGTTTTATTGTCGCTAAAATGTTAAAAGGAGTTTTCAATAAAACATTTTCTGATACAGTTCTCTGTAAATGGCGATAATATTGAAATTGTAATTTAATAACGAGGAGATACGCTATCGCCCTTTGAAGTTGTGTTTGGGATGGGGAGATGGCTTAAAGGCGATATCGATGAGTTCAGAGATTGCCGAGCTTTGATTGCGTGTTTAAATATCACGTTTGATTTGAAAATATTGCGGCGAACATATTAAGTCATTGTTATGACAGGATATTGGGATACATATAATGATTTCATAACTTGACATTACCTTTTGACGGTTAATCAATCATAAGCTCCCGTAGTTTTGCTCTGGTTGAGTGCACGGTTAGCGTAGTGGTTAAAGCGGTCGCATCGCTGTTTTCAAATCTTTGTGGGATCCGCAAAGATTCGTTCTGACTCTAGGTGTACTCTGTGTGTGTAAAATGTATGTTTGCGAACACCCCCGCGACACAGGAGTAATTCATAGAGCGAGCATTGATTTAAAAAAGTTAATGTTTAGCTCCTGTTGAAGCGTAATGTTAAACAGCAATAATAATAAAACAAAGTAAAATAAATTAATCTACCAGTTCAGAAATAATCGCATTCAAACAATATCAATAATTATTACGATCATCTATAGATATTAATATGATCGATGTCTAGTAACATAATATCGATATAACCAATGTTTCTCGACTATTTTACTCAATCGATAAGTATAAATGAATCGGGATTATAATCGGACAACAATCTGTCATCGTAATCTGTCTATAACCTTGTGATATAGATGTGTCAATAGTAAATACCTTCGTTTTGCGTAATTACGCTGTTAATTAAAAGCTGATGAATAATAGAGTTGGCAGGCAATTTGTAATTAGCTGTGAGTTGTGCTGCTCACGACTTCATCCGCGTAGATTTCGATATTACCATGCTTATTTCCTACAAAATTGAGGCACTTCTCTCCTACACTTTCACCCCAAATTGACTGCGTTGGGGATAATAATTTTCTAAAAATCTTACTTATGATTATTTCGCGTCGCGTAAGGAACTTATTCGTGTTGCTCACTCAATTAGTTGCAGTAGTTTTTGCGTGATGTTCGTACGAACATACAGACAGACAACAGGTGTTATAAAGACTTCAATGTATTCTGACCAAAATATACTCTTATTATTTTGTTAATTTAACTTTTAATGTATATATCTGCCACGACCAACAGTTACAGATTATAAAGTATAAATATCTGGTAAGTAATCTAAATAACTATCAAGTATTTAGATAACTACTAAGCGAGTAAAATTGCCCTAACATTATCATCATATTATTCCAAAAATGATAAGATCAGTCACGACAAACCGCTACAACTGATAAATAAATCTTACTTTGTAATTGCGTAGCTCTGCATTTCATTCATTTGCATATTTCATTGTGAAACGTACATTAAAATTTTATGGAATGGCGCATGTCAAAAGCCGGCAAGCCAGAAGGCTTTGTCGAAATTCACGACAATACTAACTGAAATGTACCGTGAAAACAATGTATCGTTGACTTTTGTGATCCAGAGATTGTCCTAAACGAGCGCTCATAATCTCTTTCTATCGTTAAGGTGAGAGTTTTCTAAACAATGTGTTTTATTAGCATTTTATCTACAAAGGACAGACGCTAAAATCTAAAATTGAATTGTGTATTTTTTTATTCCAGTTAGACTAAATAGGTCAAGTCAATAACATTTAAGTATGTCCAACCGCAACCTTGTAAGCATTTTATTTGATTAACCTATATAGGTATATTTAAATTTAAAACTTTTTACTTTATTCTGATGATTTAAATATGTTTCAATGAACCCAGTATTGTATTTAGGAATTAACATCGAATTTATACACGATAAAAGGATGGTTTCCAAAATATAAGTTACTAGCTGACCCGGCGAACTTCGTACCGCCTTAGCGTAAATTTGATGCACTACTTTATTTTGTATAGCTGACCTATCTTATGTATGCGTACCTATTCAATTTGAACTGGAATCTATAATATCCCCCATATAAAAATGAATACTTTTTTTTTTTTTTTTTTTAATTTTTTTTTTCCGTAACAACCTTGTACAGAGTATTAGAAAACTACAAAAAAAAATATCAGCCAAATCGGTCAAGCCGTTTTCATGCCAAGTCGTGACAACGGAAAACGGGTTTCATTTTTATATATATAGATACAGCAAAGAACTACCTTGATCGTTCCCAGGACAGCTTACACCCTAATTATCACAATATAACACGAGTATAGTTCACTAAATGTTACAATTTATACGAGCAATCTCGAAAAGTTGCTCGCGTGCCGGCAGCGGATCTCAACGGTTATATTTAACTTCACGTTTTGATGACATTTGTCAAAAGAAAAATGGCTTCGAGTAGAGATGGGACACGTGCGTCAATAGATCGGTTTGTGTTTCACCTTCAATCTATGACCTAACACCTCCCATTGGGCAAGTAATTGCTGTCTACATATAAAAAAATGTTAATACCTAAATTAAAAAAAAAACACCCAATAAATGCGTAAGAACAATAGGCGACGTTAGGTTTATTGATAACGATACAAGCCCTTTTAGTAGTATTATAATAATAACCTATTTCTTCATCGAGTCGATCCTAATTCACTTGGTATTTGTTGATGATCACGCGCGAGCAGAACTACTAGTATCACCATATTGTCAGAGCTTTTCACTGATCTGGCCGATGATGTGTGGAAACGTCGCCTCTCGCCTTAAAATAAATACAGTTTTGCTAACTTTAAGAACAATATTTTAACCATTTCAAATACTGTTTCAGTTCAAAGAGCTTTTCGAGATAAATCTTAATTTAGCGGAAGTCAGTTGTGGGACCAAGAACCAAGAACACAGGATAGTCAGCCGAGTGGAACAGTACTTGTTACAACTTTGTTGAAAATAATACGATTTCTTGAGAGCAATACAGACATTAAATATATCTATAGTTTTCAGTTTTTTTCTAAAAGACGATGCATTGTTTTGCCAAATGCAAAGTTTAATTTTAAATTGATTCAAAAACTTCTTTGGCGTATTACTACTTGTACTTATTATTCTGTGGTATTACTGCCAACTACTCAATGCACATTACATAAGCTAAATTTGGCTCGTATGATAAACCTAATAACATTGTTTCTTTACATAGTAAACTCGAGCGAAATCTTGTATTTACTATTGGTGCACAACCAAAACCCTACAGTATACATAGCGAAGCCTGGGGCTGTTCTTTTGACGTTTGCCATCAGGTGGATTACAAGCATCGAGCATGTAATCCACCTACATACTTCTTATAAAAGTCTATTGAGAAATAAATAATGATCATCTAAACATACTTAAACATACATGCATATTTCACGAAGTCGCGAGGTATACAAAGTGATTTATGAGATAACTTCTCTCTAAGTTTTAATATCTACTTGTAGGTAAGTTGTAAGGCCTTATGCAACTTATTACTTTTACATTTTAACCTTTAGGATAACAAAGGTGGGTTAAAACTATAACTTACAAGTAGATAAGTTATTGCCGTAACTTAGATAAAGTTTTATGATGCGAGGAAAAGCGCAATGCGTGTTTCTAAGGATACTTGAAGGTATTAGGGCGTGTTATAGAAGGCAATGGCTTTGATTTGGATTCATTTCACCTGCAGGTTTATCAGATAAAATGATAATCAAGTTGTAATTCTCTTAATGCATAAATAAGTATGCTCGTATTATCTTATCAGACTGTAGATAACCAATACGCGAGTCATCTTATGGTAAATGGCCACTTGCAACTTATTTCTAAAGACTATAGATAAAATATACATTTTATGTGTAATTAGTACTAATGGTTTACAATATTATGGATATAAAAATCAACTACGGAAGTCAAATTATGCTACTTGCCATTCGTTCTTAATGTCCGGAATAACGGAGCGCCAAGCCAAGCTTTTCCTAAGCCGCATTTCAATTACATTGGCACTTGACATCGCCATTTAGGCTGAGATCTATAGAGCTGACTGAGATTTAGCTCAGACTTAACTCTAATAAATTTTTGCTTTGGTCTTTTTGTCACTTAGGCAGAGTCTAAGCTAAATCTGTACGCTCTGGACCTACAGGGTGTCCCACGGACATGTCACATAGAGGGGTAAGTGTCTGGTATGGTAAGACTTTATTTTACTTTAAAAAACAAACGAACATCTGTTATAACAACAAAAACAAAGAAGTAATAAGTACACTTACTTAAGAATGAAGGCAAAGTGGAAATACCGAAATAAACTGGACGCTTTCCAAAATATTGCCGTCAAGTGGCAACAGACTGTACGAATTGGAAAGGAAGTATTGTCAACACAAAGAATAAGAATACTCATTTAGTATGATAAGTCGTTTGGAAATTGTATTGTTGTAGAAATAAAACATGTAGTTGCTAAGGGGCAAATTCTCAGCTTGCTGATAAGTCCATGATAAGCCCTGTAAGAAACAAATCTGCCCTGTAAATTTCAAATTCGTTTTCACAGGTCTCAAATTGAACTATTCAGCTGATAAAGTCGATCGTAACTTATCTTACGATTCAGGTTCTGTCGAATAGGCACGTTATCGGCTGATAACGTGCCTATTCGACAGAATCTCTCGTATAAGAACGTCACTTATTACGTCAGTTTCAAATAGACTCACGAAATCTTTGTTTATTATTCAGTGTTTTTTTTTTGCATTAAATTATTATGCAAAAAAAACAAATGAGTACTCACAACTATGTTGTAATCATTTTAAAGGAACAAATTTATGTGACTATTTCGAAGGCAACAAGTACGTTTTATGAGAAAATTATAATGCTCTCACGGTTTTCATAATGTAGGCTTCTTAATTTTTATCTATGTTATAGCCTTTCACTTGGCTTATTAAGGCTTAAAAAATATATATATTAAGATTATAATGTAATAAAATCATATTTGAGTACATAACAAAATAAATGTTTCTTATTCAAAATAAAATAGAATTATACTAGCGATCAATTGCATCGTTGTATCGGAACGTACAAGCGACGTTGCCGTTCTGTGTATTATTGACAGGCCGGTAAATTAGATAAATGGACTAAACTAAACGCTAAAAAGTTATCAGCAACCCTTATCTGCTCATTAGTGTTAGACAGTTAATAGCTAAATGCGAGTTTATCATAAACTGCAGAAACCCTAAGATTGTTAGTAAACTAAAAAAAGATTGCATAATCAAATTGTAGAATGTCAATTCTCAATAGGCAGTCTTCCTATGACACACTTCTGAGGCCACACTTTTACAACAGTAACAGTATAAGAAAGACTGTCAATAATGATGGCGGTTCTAAACTACCTTCCACGGCATTAGGACGGTCATTTGCTGACTTAAGAGTCCGGCGGACGGACCGCGTTTTTACCATTTGAAACAAATGCAAAAACCAGACGGGGTAGTCCTATCTTTGTTGACGCAGGCGCGTTTACATTTATCCCCGTGAGATAGCACTACTGGTAATAATGTAAACGCAACTAAATTGTATCTTGGCTTCCAAAATATATTAATGTAAACTTTATATTTTGCCCACTTCTTTAGGGTAATCTCACACTAAACAATATAAAACACGATTCTGTTTTTTTTTTGTCATGTGAAACTGAATTTAGAGCTTCTTATTTAATAAATAATAGACTAAGGTTCCTTTTCCACGTTTTAAAATGCTTTTTACTTTCTTTTTCAGGTACTTACAATGTGAATTCTGTGGTATTCTGGGTCTTCCACAAACCGAGTGTGTATGATTATTTTACTTTTCTTTTATCCATAACAACCATAATATAAATACAGTCGACCATACAGTGAAAGTGTGAGAAGCACTTTTCGAATTTTTTACATCATTATCTAATTGATCTATTTTGAACTAGATTCGATTGGAGTAGGTACATTTGGGATTTTTAGGAAAATTGCACCAATTTTCCGTTAGGTGCTAATACGATATTGTTCCTTATGCGAACTGCCAAAGAACGGAACGTCTTGCCCGAGTCAGTGTTGCCGCATTAGTCCAATCTAGGTCTCTTCAAAGCAAGAGTTAATAGGTACCTCATAGGTAAGCGTGCTCCACCGTAGACCACATCATCACTTAACATCAGGTGAGATCGTGATTTGTGGTCAAACGAGTGCCAGCATAAAAAACGTTGCACAGATACACTTCACAATTTCACATGAATATTTTAAAAAGTGAGCAAGCTTTTCTGATGGGACCTATTTTTTTTCGTTCTTAAATATTAAGATAATATAGAAAAACGCGTGTTTACTATACAGAGAATCTCTATAAACTTTTCTAGAAGTAAAATATTTATAACAGTAATTAGGAGAAAATGGATCGGCAAAAGACAATAAATTTCGTATGCGTTATGCTGAAGAGTAGAACTAGAAGATGTGGTTTATTTTGTTCGCTTGCTCATCTTCAGAAGATGTGAAAAAAGTTGAAAAAGAAACTACATACTCCAATTAAATATGTTGAGGCAGAGATTTTGCAAACGAACTCGGCAAGTTGTATTCTAAAACGATTGTCCTAAATATTCAACTTGTTTATTATTACTATGTTCCGATGTGACGGTGAAGTTAGACCATAAAATTACCGAAACATTAAAAATCCTTTGGTCCATAAACGATTAAGTACCCAAGCAATAAAACATGACCTTTAAAGAAGCTGATACAAAAATAATAAATGAGCATGAATGAACAAAAATATAAAAACGAAACATGTGACCGGCGCCACAGACTCAATAAACCAGAGAATACATGAATATGTATATAGGTAATAACCTTGGTGCCTTTACATTTATTTAACAAGGTCATGGTTTATTTTACTTGAATTTCTGAAAGACTCTTTAGAGATTTACATTTACATTATTGTTCACTTAGCGCTCTCTCTTTCTATTCAGCTTTAACCTTAAAAGTGTTACTTGTCTCTGGTGCCGCTTTGTTTTGCCCGCGACTTCTTTCGCGTGGAAATCATTGTATTAAGTAGTAGCTGCGCATTTAGCCATACTGCTCCGCTACCTTGGAGATTAGCTTAATGCAAAATACCTAAAAACCTTTATTGAAAGTTAGACTATCAAACAAGAATGATCAAAATTCGACCAGTAGTTCTCGAGATTCTGGCGTGTGGAAGAAGTAACAAATATTTAAACCTTGGCATTATAATATTAAAATCTTACTAAAACGTGCACTAAGCGCTTGTTACTTATAAATAAGCCAGAGAGTACTTGACTTACATACCTTTGATCCTTTACATTTACAAGGTCATAGTATGTGTTACATTTACATCACTAAAAGACTTCAGCTCGATTCATGCACCATTGATTTTGTGACGTCACAGAACATTGTTTTGCCCTCGAGATACATTTCACAAAATATATTCTTTATTGAATTCTAATGCTTGCTGCTCCGTAAATATGGTTCATTATTGCATGGCTTTAATTCTTGATCACAAACTCAGGTGACAAGTAAAATCGTCACTTTATGGTACATTTTTATTTATTTTATGAATATGTACTGGGTTTATTAAAACAATATTGATTATTGTTTTAGAATTATAAAGGAGCTATCTAGGGTTAAAAAAAAATCATATTACTCCCGCCGAAAATCACGTAATAGTTGTTCAGTTTGATGGTAAAATTTAGGTTTTTTTTTTTAATTTCCTTTCATCATTATAGTTATCAAGTATCTTGCTGTATCTTTTTTATGTATAAAATGGTATTTATTGTGTTAAAAGCTGAAAGGTATATTTTGCCCCACCGCGATGTTTCGATTGACTTATTCCGATCGTTGCCAACAGCTGTATATTGTAAGTACTTGTTAAGTATTTTCTACCATTAGTTATGCAATCGCTCGGATACTTTCTCTTACTTCCTCAGACAGAAAATTGGAAAATTTTCTAGATTTCCCTACAGTATTCGCACTGTAGGTATATTAATATGAGAAGGTTAGTGCAGATTTTTTGTTAAGACCGTTTCATATTTTGCCAGAACACTGGATCCTTACCACGGAATTCCAGCGCTGGTTTGGAATTTATAACATAATTAAGACATTTATGACATAAGAACGAAAACAATGCCGATCTAGCTCTAAAATTCCGTGATACAACAGTTATTTTCTTTAAGTTCATTCTTCGTTCTGGATGCAGCTGCTGGATCAATGTAAATCAGTCTTCTTAAATAATAACCTAAGTTCTGTGCCCTAACTTCTTTCCTCTTTTATGGTAACCAAGTAATTTTCACTCCACTGTTTTATTTAATTACATTTTATTGGATAAACACACAGGACAAAAAACTATGGCTTATTTAGGTACCATATATACACAGTTGTCAGTCACGGTTGACGGCATTTCGTCGTCGGCGTCGTGTTGTATAAGAAAGTACATAGAATCATAATTATACTTGTTGAGATAAATATCTAAAACTTAGCCCCAATTTCACAGGTGTTAGGTAAACCTTATTGGCAGGATAAGATACACATAAATCTTACGAAACGCACCTTTGTTTCTCTGCACCACCCTAAGTTGACCATTAGAGAATAGGTACTACTAGGCATTTAGTCCGCCTGTGTGTTTTTGCACACAACATGGTACCATGTTGTGTGCAAAAAGTAAAAAAAAATAAAACAAAGTGACAGCTGTGATATTTTTTAAAGTGGAACTTGTGTCACTTTTAATTTTTCAATATTTTTTGATTTAAATATCAGCTTATCACTTCGGCTAATCCAATGATAAAGTAATATTTGCAACCAGCACCATCTGGTACTGTTAATCCGTTTATGTTCAAATGAAACGCAATTAATTTTAAAGATTATCAATAGACTTCCTCTCGAGCAAATTAGAAATAAAATAAACAACTTATGTCTGCACGTGTGGTGTAGTGGTTTAAGCGGTCGCCTCGCCGCTCTCCACTGCACTGGTGTTGTGGGTTCGATCCCCACATGGGACAAATCTTTGTGTGATTCGCAAAGATTTGTTCTGAGACTGGGTGTGCTTGTGTGAGTGGATGTATGTATTTGGCCTTGTCATTGGGACCATTGGATAGTGTAATTGCTTCTGGCGTTCTATCTAATGTAAAAAAAACAAAATCCAAATCCAAATCCAAATCTAATCGTCACCGTCGTAATAATATTTTTTTATTATTTTATAAACGCCGTTATACAATTCAATTATTATAATATTGTTCTGAGTTTTTAGATTTTGATAATTTTGAGATTATTCGATGATATATTGTTATTCTGTATTATAATCAGGAAATGTAGCTAGATGTATATGTACCTAATGATACAAATACCTCCACGGTTAGCCAGGAAATAATATACCTGGTATGTATAAGCCTGTATATAACCTTAACAAGTTTAAATAAAAACTTTTAAACAATAAAAACTGATATACGTATAAGGCAGTTATTTAATAGTTTTCCTGTTAACTTTAGCAGTAAAGTGCACGTAGTTATTTACGGTTGATTCACCTCCTAAAAATACTGGAAAATACGAGAAAATTGCACTGTTAGATATTGACGCTTTATTCGATTTGCTTGTAAGAACATCGGTCGGGAGCGGAAATTGAGCTTAATATTATTGCTTAATAATGCTTTTTACATAAACTGCCTCGTTGCCTAGTGGCCAGCGTATGCGCCTCTCACCACGACGTCTCGAGTTCGATGCCCGGGTCAGGCAAAAATATTATTTGTGAATTTTCCGTCAGAATGTTCTCATTAGCAGCACGGAGTTGGAATTGTGCCCGGTGGATGGCGATAGGCTGACCCTCTATCCCATGGGACCTAAACATAACAGGTGAAATGTGTATGTTGTACACCTTTGGGTAATATAGGCGTGGTGTTATGTTATGTAAGTTATAAAATAAGTTATATAGTTGTTGCTAATTGCTATATGGTTATAAAAGCATTTTAAAACACTTTTTGCATATAACTGCCCGTGACTTAAGCCGTATCTTCTGCGACCCTAACACGTTAGGTCGAAAAACATTTATGACAGCCAATAAAATTTGTCTATTTCTGTGAACTGCCGTTAGAATTGAATGATATTGTTTAAATTTCGATCACTTGTTTGGGTCGCACGAGACACGATTTTATTCTTATCGTTTGCAGTATGCTTTTCTGCACTATTTATTATGAATACCTAATATTATTTTATAATACAAATCGTTACGATACGTATTTCAAATAAGAAAATTCTCTAAGCTTTTCTACAAATTTTCGTGAGCACCACCGCAATGTACTTGGCTTCTAGTAGGTATGTCTATATAGACAACGAGATGCCCTACAAAATTTATTGTATTTCACCAGGTCAAGTACGTAGGTGCTCGTAACCAGCGAGCATGTATCCAAGATGTATGAATGTTATACACGACATAAGAATACGACATACGACTGTTCGTAAGGACTTCGAATACATTATGTTCTAGAAAAAGGATGATCCGAATTTGTTTTAACTTGTTTTGGCCTTAATGATGAAAAGTAGTAATGTTGTGTATCGATACTTATAATTATTATTAGGTTGTTGAGGATCCAATTATGAACATTCAAGATATTTTTTTTTTTTTTTAATCGAGGGCGTTCTACTTATAATACTGAACGGATTCTAATGAAACTTGGCAACGCTATTATCCATACAATGTTTTAACATCTTAGCTAACTTTTATTCAGAAAAAACGACGCGGGCTGAAGCGCGGGCGAAAGTTAGTTTGTTTCTTTGAATACGCTAAGCCTTTTTTGTTGGATAGCCCATTTATTGATAAAGGTTATTTATTATGAAACATAACGCTACCGTCAATAGGAGCGGAGAAGAAAGGAAATAATTATGTCGCAAAAACGGGCGCCCGCGCCGTAAGCCTATAACGCGGGTAAAAACGTGAGGAGCAACTAAAATAAAATAACACAAGCTCACGCCAATGTATTTTCCAGAGGGGTGTGGCAGACAACATTTCAACTGTTATGTGTAGGCATCAGGTGGTAGAGGGTTAGCCTATCGCAATGCAGTGGCCACAATTCCATCTCTGCGCTGCCATTTGATTTGATCACACTTTTGCTCGACCCTGAGACCTTGCGCTGAGAGGCATACACTACCCTTTCTTTTTTTTTTTCGAGGGGGAAATCTTCAAGAAGATACCTCGCCGCATGAAAAGGATGCGATGAGGTTATGTGAGGTTGTCGGGACTCCGACGACTCACTAAAACCCCCCCTGTGTCCGGCCTCGATGCGTGTCGAAGGGCCCCGGGATGTCTGATGAGAACTCGCCGGTGCCCCTCTGCATTATTGCCATAGCACGTCCCCGGAGCATCTCGCCCGCCCCGTATGCTCGTGGTTCGCGACGGCACATGACACTGTGTACCGTCGCCCGTCTCTGGATCCGTATACTGGCCAGCTAGAGGCATACACTACTTTATACCAACTAGACCAACGAGGCGGTTGTTTTTTTCGCATTGTTTTTGTTTTTGCAATTCGCTGGTAACAGCTTGGATTATAATAAAGCTGAAAAGTTTGATTGTAATTTTTTTGGTTGGTCCGAAATCAAAAATTGATGTTTTGTTGTATAGTCCATTTATTGTAGAACGCTGTAGGTTACGCTGCGACTAAAAGGGGCGGAGATGCAATGAATTTTGTTGCAAAAAAGAAGAAAATACATCATGGGAGCTGATTAGTAAGGTATAACGCGTGTAAAACCGTTGTTAATATAATGAATTATACGTGGATCAAGTTGCAGACAACAGCTAGTCAGTCATATAAGTTATACCTAAAATTAGCTAAAGATTATGAAAACTTTTTGTTGCCTCAAATTTCTCAATACCTTCAGGTAGCAAAGGTTAAATTATTCAAAGGTTGTTTGTTATTAGAAAGATGACCCAGATGCGATAACTTGTATTGTTATTGTAAAATATACAAAGTGTATGTATGATACAACATTGTTATAACAATGTCACTGCAGAATCAATGAGTTAAGCAAGGCCTTTGTTAATACACGTGTGTAGGGGAAACACGGCTAAAATGTATAAAAGGTAAAAAAACCCTATGATTTCTATAACTAATAAGGACTTTTCGAGCAGGCGTTTTATCAAAAATGTATAGTAATTTATATACCTGAATAGGGTTGCAGGTCGCCAAACCAAATAGCCGGACAAACCAGACAGTTTAGCCGGACTGTTGGGAAAAAAGCCGGACACTCTACATTTTTGAGGACTTTGTGTCTTCCTTACATGGCAAATGTTTATAGTTATTTGATTTTTTTTTTTTATTCTACGCCCACAGCGAACGAACGTGTAGTCCACCTGATGGTAAGTGGAGTACAGCCCATAGACATCAACAATCCACAAAAGCAGATTATAGATGCGTCGCTGCAGCTGAGGACTACGGTGTTATGCCTCATGTGCCAGTAATTTCATGGCATGATCTTACCACCAAACCGGAACACAGTAATGGAAGCACTACTATTTGGCGGCAGGTTAAAGGTGAGACGGTGTGGTTCTGCCGCCCTCGAGCTCATTCACAAGAGCTCTACCACCATTAGCCCCAGTACCACCATTTATTATTCAACGTATTCCAACATATATTATAATCTGTTGCGTTCCTTTAACCATTGCCAAGGAAAAAAATAATTAAACGATTGCGTTTTGTCCTGGGATCGCAAAGTAATAGTAGGAATTTTGAAAAGCAATTTTGATGATAAAGCCTAATGAGTCAGAAAACGTTTGTTTTGGCCGGAGACATAATCAAAAAGCCTAACCATGTCCGGCTTTATCCGGACGCCTGGTATATCTGAAGATAAGGAAACATAATAATATAATAAAAAAAACTAGTTTAACAATATTTACGTTTATTAAGTTGAAATGCTTATTATGAGGCTATGGACTATTTTCCAGCACTCTTGAAATGCGTCTCCAATACTTGGAACACACATCAATAACAAAGTATTCTTAGCTAGGAACAAAACCGCTGTTCTAAATTAAATAAAGTTTAATTTAATTTAGAATACCTACCTTAAAAAGGTCCGTTATTGAGTTAATTGCGGTCATAATATCAAGTATGATATAACATAATAACACAACATAGGACCCGGGTTTCCCCTATTTAGCTATGCATTGTATTTCTTAGAATAGGTGTTGTGACGACTTCCGGTAGATGTTCACAGCTATTTATTAATCAATACTTATATAATCTTTAACATAATCGATGTAGGTACGTATAATTGAAGGTTATTTAATAATGCTAATCTATCTTATCTTCTATCTTATATACTTATATGATATTGAGTGCACGGTTGGCGTGGTTGTTAAAGCGATCGCCTCGCCGCTTTCAACTGCGCTGGTGTTGTGGGTTCGATCCCCACATGGGACAAATCTTTGTGTGATTCGCTAAGATTTGTTCTGACTCTGGGTGTGCTCTGTGTATGTGAAATGTATGTTTGTGAACACCCCCGCGACACAGGAGTTATTCCTAGTGCGGGCGTCGTATTTAAAAAAAAAAAAAATATATAATTGTTCGCCCGACTGACTGATTCATCAACGCAGAGCATAAACTACTGAGGCTAGATACTTGAAATATTGCATGAAGATTACTTACATGAGGTAGGGGCGCACTAAGATGGGATTTATGGAAATTCTACCCCGAAGGGTGTAAAATAAGAGTTAAAAGGTTGTGAAGAAGTGAAGTTAGAAGCATGAAATTTAGTATAGTTGAACTTGAATAAAATAAATGAATCTCTGTATCGGGGGTTTCCTAAATTTCCTAAAGAAGGTAAATTTAAGGGTGTACTTGTAGTAACATAACACAAAAATTTCGAAAGATGGCGCTGTGTATATTTTCTAACTCACGCTACAAAACGAGCACAGAGTAGAGTCGACGTTTGACACGGGTAAAAAGCCGCGATATTTTTTTATTTAGTGTTACTTATTTAGTGTTACTAAAAATAAAACCCCAAATTAAGAATTAAAAGGATATAATAAGTTTATAAATATTTAAATTGAAAAAGCTATTTTTACTATAAATTCACAGACACATTCAATTACTCATAGTTGCTAATTAGATTACGAGTTAAATATTTAAGACTTTTCCATTAATTGATTACGTCACAATTTTCTTAACTTGAATCGAGTATAGAAGTAGGTTCTATATCGAATGAGCGAGGTCAGGTTCTTAATTGCGGCCTTCCGATTGGTGGCCCACACCCAATTCATTGAAGCATTACGGTCTTCATTGCCCACTTAAAACGCCATGCGTCTTGTTATAAGAACTATTACAATCAAAATTTATTATATTAGTGTTATACATTTGCGATTTTAATTTTATTTTTTTTTATTTATTATAGCTTTAGTAATCGCTTTCAATCACTTTTGGTAGCACATGCCTATCCAGCAAGTTTAAAATAAATAATTATAAAGATACGTAATTTCTTGAGATAGCTTGACATCTATTCACCCTATTTTTTTTAAACTGGGCAATGCCTGACGCATACCATCGACCCGGGTAGAGTCGCTGGTTATGTCCGAGTTGCACGGACTAAAACCCAGTGTGTTCCGCTAACGTGATATGACCGGGGTGCCAGGTATCGCTCGAGCATGGACGCTAGCACTGACAACTATTCACCCTACTATACAATAAAATGATTAAAAACTAATAACATATTAATGAACTCGACAGTATATAATATTTATAAATAGCATCTATAACATTTTAAAGTAATAATTATTATGCATATCGTGAAAGTTGGTTGCGTTTAGTTTAATTAAATGGTCAATCAATATCCTCAGCCAACAATGACACTACTTAAATGCCTTAACTGCCCTGACAATTGCTCTCTGAGCGATCTGAATAAGACTACGGAGAATGCAATTAATGTAGCCACCTACTGGGCCGGGGTGGTATAAAAATTTGACCATTGACTCGTAAGAAGAAGAATAAGAATGGTCAATTATTATTACAAAAGCTTTCATACAAACCTTTAGTTTAACTACACTAACACGGCATAATCGGCTGTTTAAAAATCAAACAGTTACTTTTTGCTTAATCTACATTAGCTTTAAAATATTAAAGTTACTTTTTATTGAACTACAAATGGTGGGCTATAGAACCCTATCCTATAATTGCAACACAAAGACATTAGCGCGTCGCTGATAAAAACGCTTTATGTCATTGACGCGACGAATATCATCAAAAACACACATAATGAACATTTTTTATTAGAAAAGAGATCATCACCTTTCAAGCATCTCTTGTTTTAAAATTATGATAACTGTATGTATTAATCTATCACTATACGAAACATTGTAGGTTTATATCGAAGAATGGATACAAAAATGCATGTAAGAATATTTTTATTGGTACGTATTGACAAAAGATCGTAGAAAACACGAGTAGGTCACACTATCATCCCGGAACGAAGTACAGAGCCCGAAATAACCTTCTTATTAACACGGGGCTTGACGGGGCGCTGTTTCACGTGGAGTAGTTTCATAATTTTTATTTTATAATTTTTAGGCCATGTGTAAGTACCTAGTAGTTATAAAAATGTACTTTTGTACAATAAATACAGGCCCAAATGAATATTTTAATTTTTTATTTGTAAATTTTATAATAAATTAAATTTATTTTATATAAATCAAACAAGTGGAGCCGCGAGTGAAAGCTAGTAAGTTAAATATTATATTGTAATTATATTAATTTAATTATTAGATTGAGATGTTGCTTGAGGGTGAAATTAGTTTCTATCCTTGTTTTCATCCGCAATATACGACAACATAAAAACCTAATATATTCCAGAACACGCTTTTAACAAGATTAAAATAATGTTTTCAATTGTTCTAGATAAAGTTTGCCTAGCATACCTTCATAAATATTGCCATTTAAGTAGCCTCTAAACCTCAAAGGCCAAGATTCACAGCCATCTCAAAGTTCCCATAACAAAGATTAAGTAGGGTTGCCGCTAGTTTCATAGTTCAGGGTCCCGTAAGCCCGTAGCTCTGCGTAGATTATGTTGTGGTTGTGCTTACCTCTATGCTAAAATATTGGGTGGCGTGTTGTGGCATATGGTGAAGCGTTTGGTGTTTAACGTTATTAGACGTACGGCTTTGTAAGTGCTTGAGTGAATGTGGACGTTTAAAAGAATTTGAATGAAGGATTACATTGGCCGCTTAATCCATCACAAGGTTTGATAAACACATGTAAGAAAAGGAGGAAGAAAATCGCCCGTACACACAGTCTATAACAATCGGTTTATATTTCATTTATAGGCAGAGATTTTCCTTCGTACCTCCCGCAGAGTAAATTAAATCATCAATCTCATTTTTTATTTATTTATACCGATAAAAAACATAAGATTTAACTTTATTATTGTATAATGGTAATGATTTTTTCATAGCTAAAACAATGAGAAATAAAAAAGGACTATGTTAAGCACGTTTATTGCAGCGTTTTTCTGAAAGAATAATTATAAAACGGTTTCGTTCATGGTTCGTACATCCCTGGCGTAGTTGATGGATGCGATCTCACGCTTAGTCCGTGAAATATTACGTGGTATATTCAAAAGCAAAGCAGGTTTTCGCAAGTTTACTAGTGTTGAAGCTCTTTAAGCTAATGTGAATTGCTTCAGGATGTTATAGGTTTTAGCTTTATTCCTACATTATTTTAGGGTTTTAGGATTTTCGGATTGTTAGAAAAAATATGTTTTTGTTTTCTGAATTTTACGGATTTAAGTAAGTACGGGTTTCACTTACTTTATTAAAATCAGTTTTTAGTTATATTTAAATTTTACGTAAAAATAAGTTTTATGTTTAAAATATATCTACAAGGTAAGGGTTATTCTTTAGTTCATCTATTGTAATAAAACAGTTTTTTTTAACACGCTTATATTAGCTTCACCTGTATGTATGTATGTATGTTTGTATGTATGTATGTATGTATGTATGTATGTAACCGACTCCTTTGGACTCGATTTTGACCCACTTTAAACGGACAGATTTAATTAAAATTTTGCACACCTGTCAAAGATCGATGACAATGCAATAATTCGATAAAAAAAATTAAAAATATTAAAAAATAATAAAAAAAAAATAAAAAAAAATAAAAAACGCTCTTAGAAATAAACCAAACTAAAAAGTAGAAAATAAATAATAGTTTAAAAAAACTAAAAAACACGCTTTTAAAGTACTTCTAACTAAAAAGTGAAAAATAATTCCTAATATAAGCTGAAAAAAGCGTGGGGCGCTCTGTGCCATATTTTTCGTCTATCGAGCAACCCTACTAGGAATTATTTTTCACTTTTTAGTTAGAAGTACTTTAAAAGCGTGTTTTTTAGTTTTTTTTAACCTATTATTTATTACTGACGTGTTTACAAACTGAAAGTTCCTATGTTTAATACAAAGTATCTTAAGGTTTTATTTAAAAAATAAAGAGAAAAGCGGAACAAAAAGATCCTTGCTTCTAACAGCAACATAAACACATTCGATCATCTTCGACATTATCGTGCGTGGACACTCATCCAACGTTTGCAATATGATAGTTTAACCATCGTATAAATATGTTTGACAAAGTGCCATGAAACACAGTTCCACATCATTGCCGACCTAACTTCCTTTCCAAAAGCTTAGATTTACGTAGTAGAGTGTAATTTAAGCAATTGTAAAATGTAAGAACTTTTTGTAATATTTTTGAGTTATGAACGAAAAAAAATCTTTGCTCTACACAGTCCTTAAAAGAGTTTTTTTTTTCAAGGTAGGTAAGTCTGACCCAAGTCATACGCTCTAAAGATTTCAGCCTTAGACCATAACAGTTTATTGCGATTTCAATGCATGATTTCATAAAAAAATATATAATTTTGTTAGTGGCAAATTAAATAATCCTACCTATTATATTGTATCATTTAAGCCCTTTGCTACACCTTTTTCAATGCTAAATGTGAGCTTATTCAGTCGTTTCTCATAATACATTTGCAACATGATAGTTTGACAAAGTGCCACAAAACACAGTCCGACATGATTGCCGACTTCGCCACAACTTTGAGTTTATTTTGAGTTGACTTTGATCGCTCAGCATTACGGAAGGACGATATACAAAGGAGAAGTTTTCCTTCCTTTGTGGTTGTAGATAAGAAAAACCGCCACTGTGATACTTGAGAACTGTTTATCAACTTTTAAATTATGGAAGACTTAACTTTGCTTACGAACTTAGATTAAATCTGCTTTATCTTGCGAAGTGTGACTGTAGCAATTGTGAATACAAATAACTTTTTCAAAATATTTTATTATTAAAAAAATTGTTTAAGAAGTGACCTGGGGTTGACTATTTTGTACCATTGTGGTGAAAGGATTGGTCGCCTGGGTTAACAGGTCTAGGTGTCCAGGGTGCGCCGGACGTTGAGAAAATGAACACTTTCTGCAACTGCATTTAATGAAATAGTTAGTCAGTTTGTCTTTCTATTTAGTGTCAGCTATTATTGTATGTGTTTATATTCTTAACTTTGCATGCATTAATGGATCTTACAAAATCTAGCGAAAATCAAAAATAAGATGCAATCAGCATATTCATAGTGTTGCAGCATAACTTCTATCACGCCATACCAATATGATATAGCTGGCAAAAGAAGAAGGCAAAACCGGAAACCCCACAATTTTAGAACATCCTTAGTTCACGTCTGCATCAAATATCATATATTTTGTGCAAGAAATCGCAGAGCGTGTGGTCGACACATAATTCAAACGCCATTTGATTAATATATCCGCCATTTCCGACTGTCCGACACCTGCGTCTCCCTACAAGGAAACTATTGAGTTCACACAAGGCGACGACATCCTATAGAACAAGGGCAGTTTTAAAAATAGTAATAATCCCCGCTACCTTCTACTTTTCAAAATTCATCAGTAAAATTATTTATTCCATTAAATAAAATGATTGAATGGTGATAAATGTGCTCTAAAAACAACAATGCTATGTGCGGATACATTTTTCCTTGGCTTTTCTATGATGAATGAACAGGCGCATAAGGCGTCAAAACAATTCAGATTTTATTTTTCCATAGGTAAAATATTAAGTTTTATTAAAATTGGTAAAAGAAAAGGGAATTGTGAATTCGTATGATTACGAACGCTAACCATTGGTTTAAGATGAACAAGTATGTATACAGGGTTATTGTATTTATATTATTATAATTAATTATTATTATTATTATAATTATATACATAGATACAGGGTTATTTTCGAGAAATTACCTAACTTGTGGTATTTTTTTGAAAATAACCCTGTATACTTGTTCATCATAAATCAAAGCTTTCGTTTCGCTAAAGAGACAGTTCTCGGAACAGCCGCAAAAAATGGCAACACAAAAACCATTTTGACTTTTAAATGGCCACAATATTATGAATGGCTCTGACGAATTTATGTATTTCAGTTCCACTTTTTGATGATTCCATTACAAAATAATAATGTGATTGTAATTCAGTTGAATTAATTAATTTGTTAAATGATTTGTGTCCGTCAAAGCTTAAAAGCTCTTAGCATAATTATGTTCGATGATTGCAAACAATAACAGATTGGAGTAATTATAAATAATTACGATAGGTATCAATTGAAAAGACTGATAATTGTAATTGTTTTTTATAAGCATGGTTGCGCTTTAGGCCTTTGGTCGACAGATTTAATATAAGCTGTATTATAGTATAGTCCTCGCAAATTAGCAATGGGATGAAACCTTGTCGCAGTTCATTAGTATTATGACCTACGTCCGCTCTATCGCGGATCCATTCTTACATGCGCTCTTATTGGCCTTTATACCGTCATAAAGCGTCAAAAAAGTGTATTGAGACAAGGTTCCATCCTATTACTTATTTTTCATGAACTGCGATATTATTTATCGCTATTGCCTGATTATAATCATATTCATATAGTTTATTTGCATGCCAAAGTGTTGTTAGGTAGTAAACTTAAACTAATAAGATATTTGTGGACCAAGTTATGATACAGCAAATACAGTCAATATTAATTTTAAAAAAATCACGATTCAACTATTATATTTTTTCTTATACTACGCCCACAGCGAACGATCGTGTAGTTCACCTGATGGTAAGTGGAGTACAGCCCATGGACATCAACAATCCACAAAAGCAGATTGTAGATGCGTCGCTGCAGTTGAGGATTACGGTGTTATGCCTCATGTGCCTGTAATTTCAGGGTCTGATCTCACTACCAAACCGGAACACAGTACCTAATGCAAGCACTACTATTTGGCGGCAGGTTAAAGGTGAAACGGTGGTGCTGCCGCCCTCGAGCTCATTCACAAGAGCTCTACCACCAGTGAATAGTTAAATATAGAAATAAATGAAACCTATACACTAATCAGGTAAAAGCTTGTGTGATTCATACTAAATACAAATAAATATTTATGATTTGACACACACACTCATTTGTACCTCAAAAAAAAAGTGAATACATTAAAATATTCTATCTATTAACACAGTTAGCCAACAATTATAGGGGAACATCGCTTACAAAGATGACATATACCGATGTTCATAGTCGAAATGAAACTAATTGTGTTTTATTAGTTCGGAGGGATGGTTCTCCAGGGACGCCATAAACATCTGCTGTTTATTCGACAATGGACCCGTTTAATCTTTTATTTGTCATGTAATAATAAATATCGACTTTTGATTTTACTACCAAGTAATTTAGGATTTAATTCTGTGAATGAGCCTGAGTCAGACATCAAGAAATAGTGCTTGCATTACTGTTCTGTCCTCTTATTACGATTGATGTTAATTGTAATTGATTGAGAGAGAAATTTTTGACACATAATATCGGAGTTTCGCTTGTAACATAGCCCCCTTTGTGGCCTTTTGAAAGTTATCAATGACCATCAGGTGGACTTGTCAGCTTAGTAAGTTGTTAAAAGTAGCCGTTAGATTTCATTTTTAAATTTTACCTAAGCTATATATTTGCACATTTTAACCAAATAACCAAAAATTAACTTGTAGTATTATTTTAGTATTATTGTACCAAATACTATCGCAAACCGCGATAAGGTTCACGCAAACGAGTTATTTATACACTTTCCTCTTCACAGAGCTTGTAGTTTGAAAAGTTTTTATTCAGTTTTATCCGACTCGGTTTTGTGTAGTCAAATCTTTCCAGTTGAATTTGACCCGATTCCCGGAATTTGATTGAACTGAATTCGTATACACGTGTATGTCAGATGGCAGTGTAATATTGTTGGGATATAGAGCAGATAGAAATGAAATATGGCTGCAAAATAAAACACCTACGCGCACAAGAGTAGATATTTTAAATTTAGGTATTTGATTTGTTAATAAAAATACTGTATTCATTTTTTACACGACAATCATTTGCAGGTCGTTGCTTTATTTTGGTCTTTCTTAACTTAAACTTTTAGTTCAGCAAGCAGCAAAAACATATAATCTCTCGATATAATCTGTCTAGCACTACTGACTTGAGTTGTAAATAAAAAGTAACTAGTTTTTAAGTAACAACTACACAAGCGACAGAAAACCTATTCTATTAGATATACCTAGTTCTTAAGCTCGATTCTGATTATTTTTGGTGACAAAACCCAGTAACTATTTCCATAAAAACTTATAAGTGCCCTAACATAATAATGTAGAATATTGCGGATACCTACTGTGTATCTAAAGCGGACACAACACGATCCAATATTGTTGATCGTACAAGAGTAATATCTGTACGGCTCGGTAGAACATGTTGTGGACCGCCCCACTATTACCCCTATAGCATACGCGGTATGGGACTGCTACTAATTGCGGAACAAATTTATACGTTATAGTAGAATATTTTGCGATTGGTTTTTATCTGACAGACTAAATTTATTGAATAATGTGGTACGTTTTAATGTTCATTACTGGTAATGTAGCTAGTTAGAACACTAGTGAGAAACTTAAGCTATGAATAGCGTTAACATTTGGACTGTAGAATATATAGATACTGCAGACACAACACGATCCAATATTGGTGAAAGTACAAGAGCAATTAACTGTTTGGCTCGGTAGAACATGTTTGTGGACCCGCGACTGCAACTGCGACTGATACGTCGCGGTCGCGATTGGCAATTAGAATATTGGTTAGAGTAATCATATTAAGGGCAGCTTTCGGGAAACTCCGTAATGTCTTCTCGTCGAATATACCCCAGTGTCTGAAATCTAAAGTCTTCGATCAATATGTGTTGCCAGTGATGACCTATGGATCTGAGACGTGGCCACTTAAGATGGTGACCTTAAGGAAGCTCAGTCACACAGCGAGCGATGGAAAGAGCTATGCTTGGTGTTTCCCTGCGTGATCGAATCAGAAATGAGGAGATCCGCAGGCGAACTAAATTAACCGACATAGCTCACCGAATCGCAAAGCTGAAGTGGCAATGGGCAGGGCACATAGCTCGTAGAACAGATGGCCGTTGGGGCCGAAAAGTTCTTGAGTGGCGGCCACGAACTGGCAGGCGCAGCGTGGGTCGCCCTCCAGCCAGATGGACAGATGATCTGGTGAAGATCGCGGGGAGCCGTTGGCTTCAGGCGGCCCAAAACCGCGCGTTGTGGCGGCAGTTAGGTGAGGCCTATGTCCAACAGTGGACGTCTTTGGGCTGATGATGAATCATATTAAACAAATGCATCTAGTTTTATGTTATTTTACGACATTTGCGATATTTTGATCACTTTGTTTAGGTTTGATTAACGTGTGGCTTACTCTAAAATACGGATTTTCATAAATACACTAGCAACTTGTCTAAACTTACTGTATTGTAAAACACGGCGTCTTCAGAGTCAGCTTGACAGCAAAATTAAAATACACATTTTTATATTCAGTTTAATAAATTAATTTCCATTATTGTCAGTCCGAACAAAAACACATTTTCACAACTGCAAAGCTTATCACTGTATTATTGTTGAGAGACACAAGTTGACCTAAATATTCACTCAGCGCACAATCCAACAGTATGTTATTGTAACTTGATTTTTCCGTGTTTCTAGGAAAAAATAGAAACAAAATATAGTGAAAAATTTAAGCGATAGCAACTTCAAACGCGTTTCGTAAATGGATACGTAATAGGGCTAGTGGTCAAACAAAGATAACACGTGGAAATAGGTTAGTAGGTGAATCAAGTCCTTTGTTTCTACATGTAAACTAGGGATGTGTTGACGTTATTGTACAGGTGCAAATACCCGTGTGCGATCTACGGTGGGATGGGATTACTGAGCGACGGGAATTGCTAATACATGATAGCTAAATAGACAATTGTGGATACGGTCAGAAACGTACTTGTCTTATTGTCTGTTCGTATGTAGGTACAGTGGGGCAAGCAATTTGAGTGCACAGTTAGCCTATTGGTTAAAGCGGTCGCCTTGCCGCTATTAACTGCGCTGTTTTTTAATAGCAATTTTTGTTTAATAGCACTAATCTCGATAACTACTGGTCGAATTTTTATAACTCTTTTCGCATGTGATATTCTAACTCTCAATAAAGATCTTCTGATATTTATCGTTACGATCAACTCCATGAGAGCGGAGCAGTAAGGTTGAATGCGGGTCAAAGCGCAGATTCAGCTAGTACTCTTAATACAACGAATTCCAAGCAAACAAAGTCGCGCGCAGAAGCTTGTTGTAACTGAAACCGGTACGCTGTTTATAAGATAAAGATGTTGGAAAGATAAAACGCTCTTATTTAGTTTACTTCTTCTTCTTCTTTCGTATCGATGGCTGTAGTCATATTCTCATGGTGTTGACTTGTCATCGTGGTAAAAGGATTCGCCAGTCTGCTTGGTGGCAATTTGCAGACTGCCCAGGGTGCGCCGGACGTAGGGGTCGATTGCGTACATCGCTCGTTAGTTTGTAACTATTTTTAGTTTACTGAAAGTTTAATACTCATTTTGATTTCAGGCCAAAATTACTTAAGAATTAAGAGTATACTTGTTTTTTTAACGGCCGCTTTGGTCTAGCTATACGGCTTACTGGCACGAGGTCTCAGTTTCGATCCCCGGGCCGGGCAAAAGTGATAATCGGCATTTTTCCGTCAGAAAAACCACAATAGCAGCACCGTGGAATCGTGCCGGTTGATGGCGATAGGCTCACGTGAATTGTGTGGTTTTTAACAGCGTGTCTCTACTAAATATATTTATCTTTAGTTGATTTAAATTGACGCAAATGACCAACTAAGATTATAAGCTAAGCCCTGGGCAATCCAATAGAAAAAGCAAAATTAAAATACGCTTAGTATGGTTGTAATGCAACATACTAATAATATATTTAGAAAAATATATTCATCATTACAAATAACCAGATTAAAATTTAACAGTTGGTATAGATTTTGTTGCAAGTTTCTAAATACATTGGTAATTTAGTTTAATTACCATAAATACCTACAATAACATAATATTGTCTAACTTCTCTAATGACCTAATGGCGCCATTATCTAATTGCATATTATCAAAACAGGTAATTAACGGTATCATATCCTATTGCTATGTTATCATAACCCAAATTATGATAATTATCATAATCAACATTATGTCACATAGGTAGATAATGCCTTATAATCTGATCTTTATATAATTAATTTGATTGAAGCCTATTATTAATGTGTCGTAACCTTAAACAGTAGCTCACTGTTTAAGGTTACGACACATTAATAATAGGCTTATAGTGGATTCTCATAATACTATATCGTGATGAAGGCGCTTACTTCTGATTCAGTGTGTGACATCGTAAAAACGATCTTGGAAAAATGTTACACATCATAAGGAAATTGCAATTTTATGAGAACAAACTTGCGAAAATATTTTTTTTTCATTAAGAATATGAATTAGAAGATTTAGGTAAGATTTTTTTTTAATTGGAAAATGCCACGAATAGGAATAAATTTCATTTGAAAATCTCAAAGTTGGGTCTAAGTTAACTTTAACCAGTCGGAAATTATTATTTTTTCTGGAAAATATATTGAATCGGCCGTGGCGCAATGGATAAGGCATCGGTCTTACGATCGAGAGGTCGAGGGTTCGAATCCTGGCCATTACACCACGGACGTGAACTTCCTCCTAACACAAGCGAAATAAGCTATATATAATAGCTGGAGGGACTATATATAATATATATTAACAAAAATACTAGTAATTTGTAATTGCAAATTACTAGTAAGCTTTTTTAAAAAAAAAAAATCCAGTGAAAAGTTTTGCACCCAGGGTCTCAGAATCATGTCTGAATCTCTGGTAAGCAGATTCGTTACGATGTCATTTACATCCTTTATACTCAAATTCCAATTCTTAATTCATTATATCAATCTGACACATCATAATTATTAATGTTTCATAATCTGACAATCAGAATGTGTAAGGAGTATGATTTATTGTTTATGCAATGCCGGGCTTCCGAATTATGAAATAAGAATTGGAATTTAAATATGTGTAAACCCCCTCTAATGGTATATAATAATATGTAGCAATAGAACCTATGTAGTTCTTGTAACAGTAAATTCACAATTATTTACTTAGATTTACTTTGTCACAATTATAAATAATTGTTTGCATAGCTAAGGATTAAGGTATTGTACCTTCGATGCCACTAATTTGATGACCTAATTTCACGGCAAAACAAATCCACACAAAACTCAATAATTATTATTTTTGGGTCAGAAGTATGAAAGGTAAAACGGTGGCACTTTCATCAAGCTCATTCACACAAGTTATACTCTGATATATCAACAGGTTTAATATCTTTGACTCAATTAAAATAAACACTTATCAATACAAATAAATACAATTGAAGTGTCTGTTTTTAATGTCAAAATAACAATGTTTTTGTTAGTTATAAATAAATAAAATAAATAAATAAATAAATATTTCACAACTCACACACAACGCCATCTAGTCCCAAACTAAGCAGAGCTTGTAATATGGGTACTAGAATAACTGATACTATACATATATACTTTTTTTTTGTAAATACATACATATTATACATAGAAACACCCAGACTAAGACAAACCCCCATGTTCATGCACACAAAGATTTGTCTTAAGTGGGAATCGAACCCACGACCTCGGCGTCGCAGGCAGGTACACTACCCACTCCGCCATCCGGTCGTCAAATTGTTATTTGCACGATACCTATACCTAAAATACAGTTTTTAATTTTTTTGTCTGTCTGTCTGTTTGTATCGGGTTATCTTCTAAACGGCTAAACCGATTTTGATCAAATTTAATATGCAGGTAACTGACTACAAGGCGCGTAACATAGGCTACTTTATATTGATATACCTACCACGTAGACGAAACCGCGGGTGAAAGTTAGTTTATTTGTTTCTTAGCGCTAATCTCGGAAACTAATAGATCTAATTTTAATTATTATATTTGTGTTTGATAGTTTAACTATTTATTTATTTATTTAACACTTTATTGTACACAAAAGACTACAGAAAAATAAACATATTACAATAAGAGTATAACTACAAAAGGCGAGTTTAACTCAGTGCTTGAGTTCTCTTTCAGCAAACCTCGAGCATTAGAGGAGACGATATGGTGCTATAGAGGGCAAGATAAGTGTACAACTTAAGTAGAAAATACAAAAGATAAATACTATAACTATTCATTAAGGTTTGTTGATATTTAACATTACTTTTAACTATATGGATTCGAGACATTAAGGTTAAACGCGGGTCTAACTACAACTTAATATAACAAATTCCACGCGGACTTAGTTGCAGGTAAAAGCTGGTACTTAATAAATATTAACTTTTCGATATTTATGAAGTAATTTACTCGTGCTCCGTTTACTATTCAAATTGTAGCATACAACCTCTAATTACATACATTCTCCGCAAGTTCTTTACTTAGGCATTTATTGCTGCAACTTTAATTACGAATACCTAACCTTTATAATCATACGGTTTGTAATAACTCTATTCGATTTATGTATTTGCTATTCAGAATTAGTATTTTACTTCTGACCGCGACTCCGCCCGCGTGTTAAAAGGGAAAAATTGGTTGGCTGTTTTCCATACAAAAATATAATATTATTAAGTTATGTTCTATTTTTGTAGAGAAACCACATCTAAAATACTAAAATGCATGTTTGTACTAACTCATTTTTTCAATATTATGATTTAAAGTTTTCAGTTTTTATGTAACTCAATTAATCAATAAAACAATTTTGACAATATGCTCACTAACAGACATGCATTTTAGTGTTTTAGTGCTTGAAATAGAAATAGAAATAGAAATATTATTTATTTGTAAATGTAGGTATTATTTTACAAAAGATCTTATAATAAATTATGTTCGCTACATTTTACCAAAAACTTTTTAGCTTTAGATATGATTTGTGTAACTTGAACCTAATAATCAAGTTTAAGCCATATTACGTTACTATGAAAACAGGGCGGCTCGGGAGTCTACCCTTCATGACGATTAAAAGTAGCCAACATTAATTCTAGGGTCTTTAACTTTTTCCCATCAATTTTCATCAAGATTAGTCCATTGTATTGAGAGGCTGGAGCACGATATTCTCGAATTTTACGAAGGCTACATCATCATTTCGGGGTCACCACTGTAGAGGTCCTTATTTCTCTACTTGGGAAGTGGAATTAAAGATATATTTGCACTGACTGTTTATTACACTTTCTACAAATGTTCCTTATCGATTAATATTCACTTACATAACCTTAATTCTAATATGAATCTAAGTACACGACCTGTCGTACCAAGGAACGCGGACCGACTGGTTACATGCTCCTGTTGCTGACGCATGCAGTGCCGCTACACAAACAATCCTCTTTATAATATTCGTTTGACCAGTAAAGTAAACTGTTTATTAGCGTTTGAATAATGGGAGAGCTTTCGTAGTAACTAATTTATTGTAACTACGAAAGCTTCAGGTACAATTTGCCGCATAAAATGCTTTTGAATGTTAAACGGAAACTTATCATGCTTTGTCTTGAAGAGCTTTAAATTGAATATCACACAATAGTCATTTATAAACATCAAATTATTAATTGTGATAACTTTTTGTGTACGCTCAACATAACATTTTTTTTAATAATTTTCTATAATTTTTAATGTAATTTTATAAACTTACAATATCTATTTATTTCACAGGTACATATCCTCACCAACATCGTGGAAGTAACGTAAGCATTATAAGTTTTAACAAACTCATTTGATCTATATTTCCTGACCTTAAAATTATGTTTTGAGTTGAGATTAGCGGAGATATTATGCCGGTTGCAACCTTAGAAATAACAGTATTTAAATAAAAATCTAAGTAGATATTAAGGATTTAATTATTATATTGCATGTTACCAGTAGACATGGATTAATAACGCCTAAATCGCGATTGTTTTCATACAATAGCTTTGTGTTAAGGGTCAGGCGGAGTATGATTTTCTCATACGAAATAGAATTTCACAATTATTCCTATCAACAGAGATATCGCTACTCCGTCTGATTTTTTGCACTCGAATGATATAAACGCGGTGCGTCCGGCGGACTCTTAAGCGAAACAAAAAAGAGATTGATGTTTGCGTGGCCGACATGTGCTCAAACAACAAACGAGACGTTATGAGCCGAAAAAACAATTTCACGTGTGTACTCGGTTTCTAGGTGTAATAACTCTAGGCATTTTACTTTTTATCCAATACAACACTAACTAACCACAGACACAAATACAAAAGACAGTTATTATATAAAAAGCTTAACCAATTAAATGCATTAACTCAATCGCTTCCAACAATAAGTTCAAACTATATCGAAATAATCGATTGTACATTTCTATCAACACAATAAGGTTTCTTTCCCGCACGTGTCATCCATTGAATAATATAGCATTGGCATGTGTACAATAGTGTACAAACAATGAATGCGTGGAATTATTGATGATTGTTTGAAGCCAACAGGATAGTAAGCGGGAAGCGGATGTACAGGTAGTAATAATTATATTTTGACGTTTATCAATGGCGTTGGTGCACCGGGCAAAGTGTTATTTGTGAAGTTTCTATCACGACAATCACGATAGCAACACGGAGTCGTAATTGTTCCCGGTGGTTGGCCATAGGCTCACCCCCTATCCCAATAAAATGTCGGTACTGTACACCTCTGCCACACCCTTGTGGGTAACATAGGCGTGATGTTATGTTATCATCGTAAGATATTTTTACAGAGCTGATAGCATCCATAAAATTAGTTCTAATTCTACATTACTACAGTATAATTAGTGTGCTAAATAAACGTAAATCATTTCCGGCTGAAGGGTCGACATTATGTTAACAGTCAGCCTTTCGCCATAATTTAAATTCACACATTAATTAATCAACTGGCATCAACAAAACAAGCAATAGGGTACACCGAGGCGAATCGGATCAATTTTTGTTTGAGGATTCAAAATTCATACTAAAATGTAATTTATATAACTTTTATTGATAAAATGGTAATCAGTAACAATCCAGCTACACACTAAACATTTTATAACTTAAATTGTGCTTAAATTCTTCGAAATAATAAAAGAAAACATAAAAGGCAGAAATATCCGATTCACCCCAATTCTCGGGGCGAATGGGATCATCCATAAAATAACTTAAATAAAGTTTTCTTAAGACTTATAATCTTTGGAATCATTAATAAAATTTAAATAATATGTAATATGATGAATCTTAATTACTAGCACATAAATCACATATATATAAGGACCTTTTTTCCCTCACGGGCATGGCACTGAATCCAATCCTCTGGTTGGTGGATGAATGAACTGTTCTGAGCAGTAAATACAATGCTAATTAATCTCTCTGTTTTACAGACGAATCTTTGGCTTTTTTTCCAGGCGTACCCTAATTTTTTTCTTTACATTTTCTTTATCTTCAGTCTTCTTCTTTTTTTCCACATTTTTTTTGTTTGTCATAAGTTCATTCTTAGCATCTTTCTCTAGAAGATTAATCTTACTCTGAGGTGATGTCAAAGTCTTAAGGACACCTCTGGAAAAAGAGACTCTTCTTTGTAAACTCATGTAAATCATAAATCTCAGCAGCTCGACGTAAGGTTAACTTTTTAACCTCTTTTACTTTATTTGCAGCTTTCCTCGTTTTTTCTTGAGACCATTCTCCTGCATTGGTCTTTTTTTTTGTACGTGCGAACCATCTATGAAGAAATAAAATGCATAATTAACATTAAATATAAAATAAAATTTTATGAAAAAGTGATCCGATTCACCCTCGATGACCCGATCCGAATAACCCCATGTTAAAGACTTTTGAAATAAATATTTTCTACATTAACCTATAACATTGTGCTTTAAAACTAAAATGTTTTCTAAAATAGTCCCCCTCTCAATCAATATAAAGCAAATAATTCAACATTTTGACACAAATCCTTTGAATTACATAAATAAATAATAAGTACGTACCTTAGATGAGCGCCACAATTCTACCACACACAAAAACTAACTCACTGGTGAGACGCGCCGGCACTGATGTACTAGTCGAAACAAAACATTGCCATTAGCGGGAGTTGCGGGAAGGGTGCGGGTCGTAAGACCCCAGACGCATTCGTTCCTTTTTATTGCGTTATTTAAAATATTTACAAATCTCTTATTTTGATCCGATTCACCCATTGATCCGATTCGCCTCGGTGTACCCTACGTTTAATTTAAACCGAATCAAAAGCTTTGAGCTTTTCTCATAACTGAGGCAAGCCGCGATGATCCAAATAATTCAGAGTTATATTTAGTCGTAATAATTTTTATGCTGTAGAATACAGATCGTTTTGATCGCTTAAGATTACAAATATAAGTTAATAATGATATTAGTTTCACAAAGATGTCGCCTTTTCTGACGAAAAAATTATATTATTTAGGAACAAAGTAGAAAGTAGCAATAATAATTCATACCCAAACTCCTAACTTAACTCTTATCATTAGACATTTGTTACACAAATTTATAGGGATTAAAAACGTTAAAATAACATAAATTAGCGTTTTTATTAACGCTATCACATCGGTTTTAACTTCCAATTATCATCTCTATGCAGACGATCTGCAACTTTATCGTCATTTCAAAGCTGGAGAATTGACCGAAGCCATCACTGCCATTAACATTGACCTTGTAAAAGTTCATGAATGGTCTAAATCTTTTGGCCTCATAGTGAACCCCGTTAAATCGCAAGCCCTGATCATTGGTGGACGGTACATGCTGAATACAATAGATCACCAGTCTCTCCATCCAGTTCTCTATGACTCTGTCCCTATAGCATTTTCTAAATGTGCTAAGGACCTAGGTGTAATCATTGACTCGAACCTGTCGTGGGACTCTCACATTGCGGAGGTGAGCAGGAAGGTTTTTTGTTCTTTTCAGTCTCTCAAACGTCTTCAAAAATTCCTACCATTACACACAAAAGTTACTCTTGCACAAACCCTTTTACTTCCAATTCTAGACTATGCTGATGTCTGTTTCCTTGACGCTAGGGAAGAACATTTGAATAAACTTGAACGGCTGCAGAACTTAGGTATCCGTTTTATATTCGGTCTCCGCAAATATGACCATGTCACCGAGTTTCGTCAGCGGTTGAAGTGGCTACCTATTCGTCTGCGCCGTGATAGCCATATTCTCTCCCTTCTCTACTCTATACTTCATAATCCCAATGCACCTCCATACCTGCGTGAACGCTTTGGGTACTTAGTTCCTCGTGATAAACCTGGACGGTCTTCTTCTTCTCTTTTACTTCGCACTCCTCTTCACTTTTCCAGTTGTTACGATGGTTCTTTTACCATAAACGCTGTTCGATTGTGGAATCGCCTGCCTCACTCTATTAAAGATAGTCCTTCATTAGACGTCTTCAAAAGAAGAATAAAAGAGCACTTTCACTCTCAATTGTAATATTATATGTATGTTTATGTATTTATCTATATATATATATATATATATATATATATATATATATATTAGGTATATTGTATTAAATATTTATGTATGTTATTTTATTTAATAGTATGTACCGTCTATGTAGGTTTGTATTATTGTATACATATAGTATACACTCCGTTTAGAATAGGCATATATGTATGTAGTCATAGGTAGTTTATTTTCTGCTTTATAATTTTCACCTTATTGTACATTTTCCATTACCCTCCAGTATCTCTTTCCTCTATCACTTTAAGGTTTGCTGGAAGAAAACCCATTTTAGTGGTTAAGCTCGCCTTTGTACATTGATTTAAAATTGTACCAAATGTTTTTGTATTGTGTATCTTTTATTTTTTGTACAATAAAGAATTAAGAATTAAGAATTAGCTAAACAATTAAACTTTTCAACAAATAAAATACATCATTTCCGGCCAAAAGTTCGGGTCGGTTCTCTACCCTGCTATAATTTAAATTAACACATTAATTTATCAACTGGCATCAGTAAAACAAGCAATACATTTAATTTATTCCAGATCAAAAGCTTTAAGCCTCTGGTTACTCAGTCAAGCCACAAATGTATTCGCAGAATATCGATACAAAATAATTGAAAGGTTGTATTCGCTTTTCATATTTACAGATTTTTGATCGCTTATGATGGAAAGACATCGGTTTCCGGACCCCTGAATGATGTTAGATCCCTTTCATCAAACAACTTTTTATATAGATGTGAGTTACTCTTTCCGGCGCTCAATAACGATCATCTTTCGTCAATTGAGGATTGGAATTGGCATATAAGTTATCCTATGGTGAATATAACTGCTTTTATATTGAAGCAACATCGTAAAACGTTGTTTCAGTTCAATCTTGATTCTTTGTTGCGTATCGTTATCACACCAAAGTATAAAAACAATTCTGAAAGATAAAAATAAATAACATTTTAGTAATAAATATTGTCTTTATTAAAAATCAGCCAAAGTTGGTCAATAATATTTGCGTTTGTCGTTCACCGCGTGTCGCGCCGGGTTGGCAATTCGTCGCGTCATATCGGAATCCATACGATGGGGAAAGCCCCTATTTTCCTGAACACCGCTGCAATGTAGCACGGTTATTACCGCCGCGCCCGCGTAAATGAAGCTTCATAAACAAGGCATTCATAAAACAACCGCACAATAAACAGGCCACGTCCAGAGATTATCATCCCATAATTCAGATCATGAGCATTTCCAATTGCGGCTACATTATTTCAGTGGTATAGCATAATCTACCGCATATCTAATGTTATTATTGTTAGATTTCAATTATTACTACCTATTTGTTAAACGCTGGAATAATTTCGTAGTTAATCAGTAATTGCATAATTAGATGTGTTAATATCGGTTTCCGCAAATAAACTAATTTTGGGAACGTTAAATGCTGAAGGGCTTAATGTCAGTTAATATTTGCGTATTGTTTAGAAATGAATTTAATATTAGGTGTTATTACTATTTTGATTTGTTATTCGCGTTTAGTTTAGCCATTTGTTTAGCATTTACCTGATATTGTTTAATTTTCAAATTCATGCATTAATTATCCAAATAAAATTATGTAGTTGGTTTTACTGTCCGACACCTCTGAATGGCTTAACTATTTCTATATTATCAACTTTTCAAACGAATATGAGATAGTAAAAAATAAAAGAATGTATATTCGTTTAAAAAATTGTTAAAATATAATATTGTAAAATTTTAATTAATGTTACCACACAAAGCGACATAAAAAAAAATGCATCGTAACCCGAACCTTTTAAATAATGATTTTTTTTACTTTGACGAAGCCGGTATTATATTTTTTATATTATGCGCCAGAAACTTTCATACATATTCAATTGCAGCCTCTATACAGTTGTAATTGTAATTACACATTCAATTTAATAGTCAAACAAATGTAATCCCGGCGTGTATAATAAAAAAAAATCACAAACCTCACACTTAACCCCCTTTTTAAATTTTAATTGTTACTTGTAATGATTAATGTAATAATAAACCGTCCCTTTATGAGGTTATGAAGTCTTTATTACTCGACACGAAGTATTCACACGAAGCTAATAAAATAAAGAGTTTATTGTTTCACACTGTTCATTTACTGAAAATTACTTACAAGATTTTATCTTTATGCTTTGGAGTGACCGTTTGTAGGGATAGTTACTAAGAACTGGCAATGAGTTAATTATACTAGTGTTACTGTTGATATTTTTAAAGCATTGGCAATAGAGGTAATAATAATTTCGTGTGTTGTATTAGGGATATCGTATTAAAGCGTAAAACCCCGTTCAATAGTCCGAGCGACATGTTTGCGTTCCGTTTACTATTTTATTTAATTTTATTTTTTTTTTATATTTAGATCCCTCGTTTTATTTTTTGTTTTTCATTGATAGGTATATGTATGTTCTTTAGATAAAGTTTTTTTTTTAATTTGATTGCGTCCGTACTCTCTCTGGCTCTATCAGAAAACTAGCGCTGCAGGGCTTGTTGCTCTGCAGCATATGGCTGAGATGGTGTTCATTTCTGACAAAATTATTGTTCAGGATCGTAAGGTTTATTTTTATTTTCTGTTATTAATATTATTATTTTGTCAGAATAAATATGTTTCTTTCTTTCTATACTGTCTTTCAAAACAAAGAGTGCAGCTTTTTTGCACCAAAAATATCGTCTAACTTAACTAGAAACATTTATTTAATGAAGTTGACGTGCGCAATCACAAATATTACGTAATACAAGACATATAACATACCTATGAATGTTTCGTGTAATCTGTAAAAGATTTGTCTTGTAGATTTACGATAAGCATATAATTATGGCCATGAGTGCATACATTTATTTTGATTTACTGACAAGACGCTACCAGATTATATTAATAGTGATTTACATATACTTTATCCACCTGCAATTTTAAGTTGTAATTTTTTTAATGATTTTGAATAAAAAATGCTTTGGACTTATTTATAAATAGATATCTTAGTATATAAATAATAAACGTTAATAAGTTAACATTATGTTCAAATAGGTTTATCATGTACTGGCAAAAATGGCTGTAATAGCATTAATGCCTATAGGTTTCATTATGAGTTTATAAAGGAAATATCACATTTAGTCCGGTATCGTGTCGATCGGCACGCGGCGCGGGCGCAAGCCAATCGTGTTCACTCGCTGTGTCAATTAATAAACCAAATAATGTAGACCAGCACGTGCCTTTAGATCAGTAACTCTATGGGGAATGCCTTGCTGATCTCCCTTGATCTTTACTTGCTAGAGCTTTTGTGAACAAAGTCTGGAAAGAAAACACAAAAAGTTACGAAGAGTTAGTAGCGATGTATGCAGGGTTTCCAGATTGTCAACCTTATAGCCGGACAGACCAGCTAATTTGATCGGACATTTGGGTAAAAAAGCCGGTCACCCTACATAATGGAGGATTTTGTCTCTTCCTTACTCTTGAAAAAAAATATTTACCTTTTGCGTTATGTCCTGGGATCACAAAGGAATACTGACAAAAACATAGTAATTCTGAAAAGCAATCTTGACCTTAAAGTCTAACAAAAGACGAAATACGTTATCTTCTTCTTTTCGTGTCAGTGACTATTGTAGTTCTGTTTAATATTTCCAGCTTATACAGCTTTAGACCAATAGGATGCTACTAGGACGCCCTTTTGGTTGGCCTGCATAAGGTCTTTTAGGGTACAAGGGGTAGGAAGTAATGGGCAGGACAACAGATGGGCCATACTTTGGGTGGGCGATCCACATTCGCAACTAGTGTTGGATGTGTCTGTGAATCCCCACTTGGCCAGGTTGTCTTTGCAGCGACCTACCTGGGTCCGTAGACGGTTTAGGGACTTCCAGATCGGCCACTGCAATTCATTGCCTGGTGGCAGATGTTCGGCCGGGTCTAGAAAATTGGGTGGTGCGGGCAGCCTAGCCTTCCATATTTCGCTTCTAGATTCAGCGGGGTTTAGGTCCGTTGAGGTCGTCTGTCTCAGGAAACTTTTGCGGCTTTTGAGGCGGACTGGAGGTAAAGAATGGTCGTGGAGCGGATGACGACTGTCATTTTCTTGCTTCCATTTTTCTATGGAGCATGAAATTATACGGCGAGCAAACGGTGGTGCTATTCCCGCTAACGGGTAAACCATGCAAAGGGGCGTGGGTTTAAGGCAACCGGTTATAATCCTGCAGGAATCGTTCAACGCCACGTCCACCTCTTTGGCATGGGCGGAGCGATGCCACACTGGGCACGCAAACTCTCCCGCGGAAAAACAAAGCGCAAGACCTGTCGTCCTTAGAACGTGTGGCGATGCGCCCCAGGCCGTACTAGTTAGTCGTCGTAAGATGTTGTTACGGGCACTAACTTTCTGTTTGGTGTTTTGGCAGTGGGCTCGGTACGTGAGGGATCTATCCAATGTTACCCCTAAGTAGCGTGGGTGTGAGGAGTGTTCTACATTTACACCTCGCCACGATATATTGAGAGTTCGGGTGGCATGATGGTTCCTGAGGTGGTAAACACAAGACTGGGTTTTGGACGGGTTCGGTCTTAGGGCGTTTTGGTCGTAATATTTACCCAATATCTCTAAGCCTAAAGTCAAGTTGATTTCGGCTTCCTCAAAATCTTTGGTCTGTGTGGCAAGTGCAAGGTCATCTGCGTAAATGAAAAAATACGTTATCTAAAAACCTAACTATGTCCGGCTATATCCGGGCGCCTGGCAACGCTAGCTGCTTGTGTTACTATGCTCCGTAAATCTGTGCCAACCTCACCAAAAACGTCTTAAACTTAAATATAAGGCATCCCAACACATTGAATGAGAGAGAAAGAGAGAGACAAAGAGATACGAGTTAAGTAAAATCGTAGATTAAGAATTATATTGAAATTGGGGCTTACTGAGACAGGAGGTATATTGTCCTTTGATGTAGCGGACTAGGTCATAGAAGAAACGCTGGTGCTTCCGTCCACGAGCTTGTACACTAAAACTACTAAGTCTAGCATCATCAAAACAATTTCATTTGTACTTCCTTTACTTTTGACAACACTGCAGTCTCACTTTCTCATTCTTTCCTAATTTCACATGACACCTAAGTTGTTTTAGTTATAAACATGGCAATAACATCAAAAAATTCACATGACGAAATTTCTCAAGGCAATAAGCGCTTTTATATCGCAGGTCAATGATCTTGCAAATCCTTTATGTTGATAGTATTTAAGTTAATTGAATTCGTTGATCTAAAGAGCGTGGGTGTCGCTTGCCGCGTCATGTAAGTATGTAAACCACATGAGTAGATAGTATGCAGAGGCTAAGCTTAATACAACCGCGCTCTGATAGGTACACTACTACAAGCTTGTCGTGTCTGTGTGCGTGTCGACTAGTGGCTTTGCGGTGTATTACGGCTCGGCTAGTGGACTATCGTAGGGCTCGCAGCATGTGCCGTTTTTGTTTTGTTTTAGAAGAGAGTATAATAGCCGTGTTTACTAGCTGTTACCCGCGACTTTGTGCGCGTGGCATTCGATATTTCCTTCTAACCTTCCTATTGCCTACAAAATTGACACTTTCTCATACACTTCAACCCTAAATTCATACACTTTTATACCCCCGATGTTATTACTAATTATATCATGTAAGATTATTGTTAATTATCTCTGTACCTTTGTACAGAATTTCATGCATTTTCCTTTAAAATTGACGAACTAAACATACAAATAGACAGACAAACAAAAACTCTTAAAAAATTAAGACCCTCGTATATAAACAAACCCAACCATTTTTTTGTTTGTATTATTACGTAATTGTAATTTATTCTTCTATGTCAACCCTACCAAAATAGGTAAACATTCTGCGCACTCTTTAGAAGCTTAGCATCAGTACGTTATATAATCATGTGGTGTAAATTACCAAAAAGCAAGTCGTATACCTGAGGTATAAATATATTATAGTTATAGTTTTACAAAATAAATACACGCACATTTGCATGTCCCAGCAGTAAAATAAGATACTGTACTTGATGTCGAAGTGATACGTACGATTATGGGCTTAGAATAGGTATTACAAAATAAACTCAATGTTATTAAAACGCTGACAGAGGTTATATTTCTTTGTACAAAGTATTCAGGTATTATATAGCAAACAACCGTTCATCTAACTAAATGAATCACTGTCATTTAGATAAGTATATTTTACTATAAACACATCTGAAATATATCATAGGTACTAGTATTATATTATCTGTGGTATAACTTAACTTCTTTTCGCGTGGGTACCTACATAGCTTGAGCGCGACTTACTTCAAAGTGATTTGGTAAGTGCAGACGAGATACATCGAAAAATGTGTTAAGTACACATACTACATCAAAACTTTTACAAGAATGAAGCGACAAGCGAAGTATAGTATAGTACAAACACATGCCGACGCACTCATTTAAAATTCACGTTGTAAATCGTGTGTTGAGTTGGCACATTGTCAAAATGGCGGAACAATTACGTTGTCAAGTCCATAAGGATTACACGACGTCACGGCATGTTTCATGTCACCAGACAAGTTGGCTCGTCATTTGACGTCAGATCCGGCTCTGTCACTTTTAGGCTTACCGTATACAAACCTGAATCTTTAAGAATATTAAACAAGTTAAGTGCGAACCCTTCTCGCCAAAGATCAACTACAACCTTTTTAAAATTGAACAATATTTTTTGTATTAGTTTAGTCGAATTTTATTTTTCTTATAGTATCATTTTAAAAAAATATGTCTCTAGATGATTAGGTATTTAACAAATCTTCTTATCTTGAAGAAAGGTACAAAATAATGAAACGCATACGTATGTGAGCTCGACGTTTTACTTTATTCTAACGAAGATTGACAAAGTTAGTCGAGAAAACAATGGAAGCGAGAGCTGGCAGGGCGAGCCGAGAATCGCTGAATAAAAAAGAATGGCTAATAAAGTGATGATGCCGGATGTTGTTTGTGGATAAACGTCAATTTTTTGTGAATAAGCTCGAGGCTGTTGTTTTACTGTTTGTTTTATTAAACATGCCGTCTTGTCGATGCTGTTTAGATATAAGATATATTTTATTTAACATGTCGTATTTGAAGCGATTTAAGGATCGGAAATCGATTGTTTCAGAAAAGCGATAAACGAGTCAAATATAAAGGAATTATTTTTATTGAAATAAAAACTACCTGTATAGATCGTTAAATTACGACAAAAATCTACTTTAATAAGACCTACACATGCCCGACGAAATATAGATTTAGATGTCAGACCGAGGTACTGATATTCATTGGAGAGACCTACATTTTGATGAAGTATGTGTACTTACGTCTTTTTAGACATTACATGTGCACTTAGTAGATCAGTTTAAAGTAAGTCGCGCTACGCTCGATCTTGATAAGTCCCGCGCGAAGTAGAAATTAAGATCCCTGGTGCTAGATACGCTAAATGCGTTCAACGTTTATTTAAAACTATGGAGTGAAATTACCTATTTTTTACCTGAGTTTCAGCAGGACTAGTGCATTTTTAAATACTTTATTTATTTTTTTTGAGAGCAAAAGAAAACTTAGATTTAAGCTGGAAGGAATTTAGTGCTACGTTTTAATAGCAAGGTTCTTAACAAAAATGTATTACTGAATAATCTTTATCTGATTTAATTGTGAAATAAAAACAAATCTGCAATTGCCCAACACGCAAGACTAATCATTCTCTTTTGAGGAGTCCTGACCTTGTAGGTCAAGTCTCTCCTCGCATGTTTAATGTAAGCTAAGTACATTAAACATGCCTTAATGTACCTAGCGTAAGCCTTGAAGACGAATATATTATCACTATGTAATAGTAGGTATTAAACAAAAGAATTCAAATCATAAAAAATCATAATCTTATTTGTAAATAAAATAAATAATACGAGTATAATTGTGAATTGATCCTTTCATGCGCAAGAAAAATATCACGATGTTCTTAATATTATTCGCAATAATCGTCACTGCCGACAGCGAGCTTATTTTTAGAGCTTTATTTATTGTCATAAGAATCGATGAGGTGGCAGCAATTAATAAATTTATTCATAAAAATATGTCACTGCTTATGCCGTTTGACTTTTGTCTTTTGACTCAATTAGGGAAAATTAAATAGGACTGGTACAAAAAACAATTTATCCCATGTAGATTATTTTATTCATCTTAACTTCTTATATAAATATACTTAAGTAATAATATTAACTTGCCTCGTCTTTGTATAACTTGAAATTATACAGTAAACGGTCTTAAAGTTTTTAAAGAATTAGCCTCGTACTCCTAACCGTTGAGGTGTTGTACCTCCCAGCATCAGCTCATCAACAATTAAATAACTGCCGAAAATATATAAAAACTTTGTAAGAACCTATAAAATTTGAGGGTTATTCTCTGTCTAATAAAACAATATTTTTAAAATCGGTTCACAAATGGCGGATAACGGCTTGGCAATCATAAAAAAATATATACGTGTCATTTATGTGTTGCTCTTGAAATGTGAACGTCGCAGACACCTATTATTTATTTTGTAGGTGGAGTAGAGCTTTTGTATGCAAGTTGAGGTGGTGCACTCTTAACTTGAACCTTACAATGAAACCTTAATAAATGAGTGAAAATGTTTCGTTAATATGTATTTCGTTTAACTTTTTAACGTCTACTAAGTCACATAACAAATCGTTGTTATATAGACAACATAATAAATATGATCATTGAACAATCTTCAACGTTCAAAATAATAGTATCAATATTTTCTTCTTATTGCGTCCGTAGCTATTAAATTGAATAGGTACACAAGTGAATGTTTTGGAGAAACATGAAAAATAAAACTACAGACAAGTAAAAGTACATGAACTCGAGGTTAATGTCGTTTGAAATTTTTAATTTCATTATTTCAATAAAAAGCTTACTAAAATATACTTTTGAAAGCATCTGTTCTTTGTACACTCAAAGCTTTTACGGCGATGTGAATATTCGCAAAAGTTTGTTAAAGAATTTAAATTGTGAGTTATACCTATGTTTGTACTAGCATCTTTTTGAGCTAAACTTTTTATTTATGAGAGGAGAAAGACAAGAAGTTTACTACCAAAGTTTATCTTTTAGTCTTTGGATTGGTTATCAAGTAAAAGTTTGAAAGAAAATAACTGTGTTCGGGTAAAATGGGCCTCGTACGCTCCTTGGATATTAAGTTATTTATTAGGAACTTTACCTTTGGTTCAAAATAAAATATTTTAATAAAAAATCTTTTGTGTTGGCAGTTTTATATATGCTGAAGCTTGCTTTAATTAGCATTATATTTTTAATGTAAATGTAAATTAAACCATTATTTTTACAAAAATCTGAGAAAAAGCAAATAAAGAATAAAATAATCCCGAGTACGTCATGAGTAAATCTCGGCAGAAACCTTGTAAAATTGCCGTCTGAACTCTCCGGATATATTGGCTGAGCAAAAAGCAATTGGCGTAAAAGTGATTCTGTTTCGGGGAACCTATCAATTGATTTCATTTTCGTAGGCCTTTACAATAGACGGTAATCGGAATTTGGCCGAACACCGGCAGTGGGCCCTAAATCCCTTTAACAAATCATACAGACCCATAAAACGGTGCGGTTGTTTTTCCGCCCTTCTTTTCCTCATTATTCATTAATTTGCTTTGCTAACCACATGTTTTCTGCAGGAAAATAAGCTTGTTTTCCTTTATGTGTAGATAATTAGACTTCATTTATGTTGTGATTTCTCGATTTTGAGGGTGTTATCAAGATTAAAAGATTTATAAATAAGCCGACCACATATTATAGTTTAGGTCTAATGCATGAGATAATGCCCTTAAATGTAAAATGATCTCTTTTAAAACACGTGACACATTGATTTTTAAAACAGTTATCTAAAAAAGCAATTTTCACGTGATCTTCACTTAAGACCGTAAGACGTTAAAAACCATTTATAAAGGAGCTCAAGAACGTCATAATAATATAAGTATCTAATGTGGGCTACTGCCTATTTAGCAACAGAGGTTTTAACTAAGCGGTAGGTTTTAATTACAATAGAGATGAGATCCTAGGGACAAAGACAAAGGACAATGAAACTGTATACATACAGTATACACATGATAGTAGCTTTGCTCACTAGTGTGAAGCATATTATCTATAATTTCTGGGATTTCATGTAATACATCTATCTAACACTTATGAGATGTTCGGATACAATAACGTCACAAATGCACTTGCAACGTTATTTGATGTAAATGAAGTCTATAATTAATAATTAATATCTCACAATTTACACACCACGCCATCTAGTCCCAAACTAAACAGAGTACTTGTACTATGGGTACTAGAATAACTGATACTAATACATACATACTTTTTTTGCTAAATACATACTTGTTATACATAGAAACACCCAGACTAAGACAAACCGCCATGTTCATGCACACAAAGATTTGTCTTAAGTGGGAATAAACCCGCGACTTCGGCGTCGCAGGCAGGTACACTATCCTCTCCGCCATCCGGTCGTCAATAGTCTTTATCGTCTGAATTCGCTTTGGTACTTTAGTGTTGACTGCAGTTACCACTTTGGTCATAAATCTCGAGTCTGAGCAAACATAGTAAGTAGTGAGAATGTGAACGTGACGTTTACGTTTTGGTTACGGAAGGAAGTGCTATCATCGTACAGTATGTTTACTTAGTGCTGATGTGTAAAACTGCAACTAACATGTCTAGACATGTTAGTTGCAAATGGGAACATATTACAGTAACTTTAGAGTGTTTCTTTTTGTAAAGCATAAGCATGAGCAGAGATATATTTTTATTATATGTGTAAACAGCACGATATTGATCCTTTCAATAGTAGTGTGTCAAAAGTGCGAAGGTGTTTGAGCCTTGACTTTTTTAAGGGTGCAGTGGAGGCGTGATTGGTCAGTATATGGTAACATTAGTGTGTGGTAAGTGTTTATATAGGTACTTACAAATTTAGCTTTAGATTTATTTTGTTATGATTTTTTTACTGTTTACGTTAGTTTTTATTCTGTTTTATATAAGTGAAGACTTGTAATTGGCTGCCAGATTTCTGTACTACTACATACAATACTGTAAATTTAGCTGTAAGTCTTCCGTATATCTTAAATAAATAAATTATAGAATCGTGCAAGATTGGCTACGACTCGGGCGCGACGTGTCGCACTCTCTTGAAAATGCCTAAAAGTATCGGTGAAACCGCGGTCGACTAAATAGACCAATATTACGTGAGTAACACCCGTATTTCATAATTTGAATAATAACAGAGATATTGGTTTGATGAAATCTCTCTGCGGTCGGTAGCTCATGGCTGAGGGTCGTGGTCATCAGTGGACGTAAGGTTTGCACTTGGTTTCAATAATCTGCCTCCACCGGCGTCTGTTCATCGCGTCTCTGAGGACCGAGCTAAACTTAGCTGTTGATGGCCTCGCACTTGGTCGCTGCATCTAGTTGGGGATCGTCCCCGGGCTCGTTTACCCTCCGTATTCCCCACCACGATCAGCTTTTTAAGGCTCTCATCACCCCTTCTAATTATGTGGCTGAAGTAAGACAGTATGCGCGGCTGACAAAGACGTGTCTGGACACGAAGCTGCGAAAGGATTGATGCATTCGTGCGCATAACAGTCCAGGTTATCCTCAGCATGCGCCTACAGCACTGATGAAAAAAAGTAACAGATTATATTTAGCAAAACATGTAGTCCAACTGATTGTAACTACAGCCCATAAACATCAATAATAATCTACAAATGCTGATTGTAGACACGTCGATACACCTAAAGACGTACGTCGTACAACAGTATCGGAATACAGCAACACGCAGTGCGTGGTGATGAATGTATATTATGATGGCATGTTAAAGGTGAAATTATTGTTTCGTACTATGAGCCTCAATACCAGCTCTATCGCACTAGCAAAGTTATTTGATACTAACTTTTGCCCGCGACTTCGCATGGAATACGTTGTATTAAGAAGTAACTGCTCCCGCGCTTTTAGTTTAGTGTTAAATATCTATAGTCTCCACCTTCCACTAGTGCCATCTAACTATCGGCAGAATAGCTTTGTCCGGAGAGCTAGTAAGACCCTTAATGATGCAAGCTAATTACATGATGTTGATATATTTAATGCAAACCTGGAGTCGATGAGACAGGTGCTAAGCCGTTATTTCTTTTTTCAATATCAAGGTGTGTAGTGATATTGAGCAATTGATTTGTATAAGGCTCTGTAATGATTTGTTGTAGTACATTCGCAGTTCTTAATTTTATAATATATTGTTACTTATTCGTGAGGACCTGTAATTGGCTGAATGTTGCATAATATTTTTATTAATATTAATTGTTACTGCTGTTGGTCTTCCAATAAATAAATAAATAAATAAATAGACATTTATTGATGGTTGCACTTTCAAACACAAAACGAAAAAGAATTATTAAGATTCGACCAGTAATTTTCGCGATTAGCGCATTTTATGCGCATTATGCGAACAAACTAACTTTCTCCCGCGGTTTCTTCTATCTATAAAAAGCTACGTCTATATATAAAAAGGAGCAAGTCTATGAAGACGCTTAAGCCCAATTTCACTAAACTTTTAATCCTAGGTTAACGCTAATTCCGTATTCGATATCTCTCTCTCTCACACACTAAGCCACAATTTCCCCATACTTCTTAAACTGCATCTTTCTTGAACCCAAATTTTGATATCGCTCTTTTATTCACTGTTTGAACAAGACAGCACAGATTGTAAGCTCTAACTAAGCGTTAAACGACGGTTTAACATTTTAGTGCAATCGACATTTAATGTTTAGATGAGACAGAGAGATCAAATCGTTCGTTCAGCGTAAAACATCGGTTCAACACGTTGGTGAAAGTTGGCGTTAGGTGTTGAACCGCATCGTATGACTGCAGTTACGAGCTAGCTCATAAATCTACAGTCAGAAATGTAGTTACTACGTTTGGTCTACGGAAGGAACTGCCACCATCGTGCAGTATGTTAACTAGTGCTCGTAGAGAACATGTTCGTTTCAACGGCAATTTGTAGGAAGGAGAATAGGAACAGTCAAGTTCATTAATATGTTAGCAGAATTAACCATATTTTGGAGGAAGTACCGTCCACAACTGCCACTATATTAATGAATTCGACTGTTCCTTTTGTTTCCAAAGCAAATGTAGGATATTTGTCTGATTAAATAATTGACCGTTTGAAAAATATGTTTAGTTGTGAAAAGACCTATTTATATGGCTATCTAAAGATCCTTTCTAATATTCTACATATTTATGCATAGTATTTCTAATTCTTTTTTAACTTAACTTGGTATGTATCCAAAATATATGTACACATATTTGATTGAGTAGGTGTGTGCGTTTCTGGTACACAGTTAATTGACAAATTACATTCGGCGTAATCCACATCGCTGTCAGCCGGATATCACATCTTGTTCAATTACAATCGGAATACCTTGATCCAACTACAACTACAAATACAATTCAATCCAATACAATAAATAACACTACAACAGTTAGTAAAGCTAACCAACACTATTGCATTAGCGATATATGCCACTCGCATTTAGATAGTTAATTTATTCATGATCTGTATGAATTTGTTATTTGATGGATGAAACAAAATCGTAAATTTTATACAAAAAATGAAATAATACATTCATTCCTTTCACAAACGTTTTACAGAACACACAGACACACACACACACACATTAACAGGGTTACGCATTATTCGTGTAGGTAAGTAATACTTGCTTGCGAAAATTTAATTTATTTGTAATACAAAGAAAAATAGTAAAACAGCTACTAAAAAAGATACCTAAATAAAACAAAAGACCGAACCCATCTTAGTTTCAGAACAAGCTAATTTGGAACACAAACCTAAGTACCCATAAAGCTTTTCTTGCCTCTCGAGAGGCCTCAAAATAACAAATTAAAATAAATGAGAATATCAAAAACTAACCTTATACTTCAATTGCAGCTGCGAATAAGCACTAGCTCATTTAGGTCTGAAGACCTAATTAAGATGAAATCATAACAAATTTTGAACAACAAACAACCAAAAGCAAAATATCATGCTCGACTTTCAACAACTTCGCCACTTGTAAGGATGTAACGTCTTACGAGATGATTTTATATAAGTTTCAATAACATTCAAGACGCTTTATTCTGATGTTGAAAAAATAGTTTAGCTACAGGTTTACGAACTGTTTTGAATAAGTAACAACTTCAAAAAAGTCATTATTTTCTAGGGTAGTTTGTAGTTTGCACGAAATATTCCAAATAAATGCATTTTGATACGCCCTCCTCGAACAAAAATTTTCTTAGCAACCCTCAATGTTTTTTAAAGACCTATCAAACGATACATGAGGCAGACAACAAAAAAAAATCATCCCCACATACAATGTAGGGGAGTTTTAGAGCATACCTATGGTTATTTATGCAAACTGTGTGTGGGAATTTACCTTCAGATAATTGGGTGAATTATGGTCACACGACGAATTCATTGGTGAATTAATAATTCTTCAAAGTTTTAAATTTGCACGTAAATTATAAAACATTTTTTTTAATACAGCTATAATGTAAAGACGTCGATTTTGGTGACAAATACTGCTTTATAGTCATATTATAGATCTTCTAAACTTACCTTATCATGTAATATAAATAAAAAAATTGTCATTACCTGTAAATTTACGCGATAAAAATGACTAGACTTTTACAGTACTTGCTATATTCTACACATTTCAGAGCAAAACCAACCTGTAAAAACCTTGGATTTCTATCCAATTTTGAGGCGCTTTCCTAAGGCACAAAAAAACTGCAGCTTTTCGGTGTGTTTTTTATTTTCCTATTTTGTTATTCACTGTTATGAATAGTGTTAGCGTTGACTCCAAATATTTTCCTTTAAAATCGTATAGTGTTTTGTATGCGACCGCATTTTGTTGACAAATTTTAATTCCATTTTTAAGTAACGAATGGCTTTGTTAGTGGAGGAAAACTAGTACATTACAAAGCGTAATAGCGCTGTAAGATATTCGTAGAAAAATTGCGAGTACAAAACATTTATGCCTATTATAAGAGATATGTCAACTATATAGTAGTCAATTGCGCTGACTAATCGCCTTTAATATAAATGCCAATAATCTAGAAGAAGAAGTGCTGCTTGTGCCGCGTTAAAATACTGGATGTGTTGGTGCGCAGAACATCACAAAATGAAACGGTCTTTAAATGTATTTAATTAACCGAAACTAAGGATCGGCCTCGTCAACCAGTGGGTAACGCTGACTAATCGGCCAAAGACATTGTCGGCTTATCCCTACTTATTGTTTAAGAAAATGTAGCTAAAAGCTGAAAGCTCCAATAGAGCTTGAATCTACCCGAACATTTCAATGATAGACTTGTTACCCGTTGATATTCAAAATAAGTTTCAAATGCAGAAAGAGTAAGTAAGAATACAAATTGTAGCAATTAAGTAGTTAACTGAAGCAATCGTTCATCTCTCTACAGAATATCAATGCTAGCAGTTTACTCTATCTATTAATTATCTATTTACTTGTCCGTTCTCAGCGTTTCCTTTTTAAAAACGTTCTTTAAACGTTAGAGTCTATGAATACTTGTGATGAACTAGGTTGATCATTGATCACGCCTATATAACCTAGATTGGCAGAGCTGTACAGTATAACACCTGTGGGTGAAGTGTGCTTCACCTGCTATGTTTAGGTTGTGAGACTAATGTAACGTAAATCAAGTTTTTGTGTAAATTTTATATTGTGACATTTTTGATTTTGCCCGCTTAAGACAAATCTTTGTGTGCATGAACATGGAGGTTTATCTTAGTCTGGGTGTTTCAATGTATAACAAGTATGTATTTACAAAAAAAAAGTATATATGTATTAGTAGCAGTTATTCCAGTACCCATATTACAAGCTCTGCTTAGTTTGGGACTAGATGGCGTTGTGAGTAAGTTGTGAGATATTTATTTTATTTATTTATTTAAATACATATTTCAAGTTGGGTCATATTCTCTGTTACTTAGCAATAATAAAATTGACTCTTAAATATTTTTCAGCTTGCAATAGCCCTTTTAAAAATCATCAATCGTTCATAACATAAGTGTTTACAGAAGCGATAACCAATCTATATCCGATGTTCCACAGATAATAAAGCCAGGAGTCATACAAAGCGTCTCGCATTGTAAACACGAGTCGTAAATCAGATAACCGACGGATTGATATAAAACAAGCGTCACCCACTACGAAGGGTAACTGAGTCGAGGCTAGAGATGTGATGAATATGGCAGATTCGAATACTTATGCGAATACCTTATGGGGTACTCGGAATTTGATAACATAATATTCAGACAATACAGGGTGTACAATTAATTCTAGTTGATTCATTTTATCATTAGTTAAAATAACGACAACCGCACTAGGAATAACTCTTGTGTCGCGGGGGTGTTCACAAAAACATACATTTGACACACACAAGGTATTTTTTTACACTCCTTTTACTGTTCTTTACGTGGTACCGCAACATTATACAATTATATTTTTTTGAGTTGGTACCATCACACTAATCTATTCCATGTCTAATAAATAAAGGATTTAAAGAGATTCAAAACATTTAATGATTTATTAAAAAAAAAAAATTTTGGTTTAATAATGGACCGCATAGCATTTATAGCGCTTTTAGTTACTCTGTAATAATAACCTGAACTCTTGGCGACTTTTTTTCACTAGCTGTTCATTTTACCAACGGAGCCGCGGCTGACTTTAACTAAAATTCATTTTTTTTTTTTTTTATTTATTTGATTCAGGCATCATGGCCCATATTAAATACACTAATTCAATATTTAAATAAAATATAAGTACTAAACATATCTTAATTATAACATAACTATTATTTTTGCAACTCCCTTAATCATACCACCAAGATTCGCTTGAGAGGCTCGTCATCGATAACTGTTACTGGCTCATGGTAACAAGTACTTGAATACTGCTAGGATCAGCATTCTAATACAAGAAAGTAATTCGATTCCAAGATTGGATTAGTAGGTAATTGCTTTTATTTACCAATTTGCAAACGAGTATTCGAATACCGAAAACGGTTAATTGAGCACTTCTCTAGTCACTTCGTTTAGGGGCACCGGACGAGAGGATGTGACGTCATTTCTGGCGCGAAATCACCCCATCGAGGGTGACGTCACTGTCCGGCTGTTTGTTGTGACGTATGTTTGATGACAAACAAAAAGAGGGGAATGGAGTTGATCCATTTGTTTGATATCGTCCCTTGCTCATTTAGGTTGGGTAAGTACCTGTGAGGGGTACTGTAACTAAAAGATAATAATAGGTACAACGTTTGTTATTGAGCTCGATAGACTTAGTAACTGCTATTTAAATAATTATAATACTTTTACTAATACTCAAATCTTTTGCAAGTTTCCCGTAACGTATTAGGTTAGGTTTGTAACCTATTTTAGTATCTACATCAATTGACACAACAAAGATGAATTTACCTTTTATAAGATAATCGTCCATACATTTTATTAACAGAACAATTTTCTGTAGAGTTGAAGGCGCAGGAAGAAATTAACTAGGTATGTTAAACAAGCTGACAATAATGTTAAAACTATCTTGACAGTTAAATGAGTGATTTGTCTCAAGTTAAATACATTTGTCATATTCAAGAATGTTTCAATTATGTGCCTTAATTGTTATCGTTGATGAATTAATTAGTAGTTGAATAATTAACAAAGTAGTAAGTAGATACGACCAAAACTAAGTCACCGTTTTATTATTCTTGATTTTTGAGGTTAAAAGGAAAAGGCGCAAAAACGTGCCGATAAATTGTTTGCTCCTCGGTGGCGTAAAAATAACACTTTTTGCGTGTGTTTTACGTTTTGGTAGGACAACATTATATTTTTAAGAGTAAGTAGGTGAACGACTCTTCGAATATTTAATCTAGCCATCCGAAAGCGTAGCGTATGTTTGAAATAAAATAACTAGCTAATAATATATAGAGTTTGTAATTACACGAACTATTTCGCGGTAATTTTGACCCTTTCACAACTTTCGAGCTATGAAAGAGTGAAAATTCTTTTTAACCTACATTAGTGAGGATTTAAATTTCCTTTATTACCAATCGATATTAAAAGTATGTGTGTAAATTCAGCATTTATAATCAAGGTTTGATGGTGGGCGCAATTTTCAATTTCTACCTACTCGAAATCTGAATTCAATAATAATTTACTCGAAGCACTCTTCATCCATGGAAATACCTTAGAAAACTGAGCATTTTTTAGCATCATTCATTTACCATTCATTAGAGCATGCATAAGTATATAGGTACCTAACCTAAGACGTGATTAACGTCGTTACGTATTACCAAATGTGACAATGTGAGCTTATGTAGAGAAGAATTTACAAAAATCATGAAGCATCACATTTTCCGAAATTACATAACGCTCTTCAGTGCCGAGTACGTTTATTCATATCTTTCACCCCAATAGAAAGTAAGTACCTATCCTATAAACGTACCTTGTTTGAGCGTTCAATTTTAATAAAAAATTGATGACTGGTGCCGCCTCAATGTGAGTGTGACCGGCGAAAGTAAACAACAGGGCGATGTGTTTGAAGTCTATGGCACAAAAACGTTGGGTATTGGCTTTTAATAAATTAGTTGAGGGTGCCGAGTTTTACAGCCGCATTCCAAAACGATAAATTTTAATAGGTTATTGATAAAATCACAACTTTTTAACCTATCACTGACAATAACCCTTGTGTTGTTTTTTTACATAGACAGAAAATACTTATTTATTTTTAATTTTTAATAAAATTCTATTAGGACACGGTTGCACCTTTGTTAAAGGACTTATATTTATGTAGTCTAATGAAATAACCAATACTTATTAGCCTAGCTAGCGTATTAGACAGCCATTAAGCCTTGTTACTTAATCAATATATCAATACAAATAAAAAACTTCATGGAAGCGGGGCAGTAACGTATAACGCGGGTCAAAGCGCGGGAGCAGCTACTACTTAATATAACGAAATCCACGCGGACGACGTCGCGGGAAAAAGCTAGTTTTTTTTTAACACGCTTATATTAGCTTCACCTGTATGTTTGTTTGTTTGTTTGTTTGTATGTAACCGACTCCTTTGGACTCGATTTTGACCCACTTTAAACGGACAGATTTAATTCAAACTTTCTACACTTGTAAAGAATCAGCGATAATATAATAATTTCATAAATTTATCTCATTATCCTGATTAGGATCGCCAGGATTAAAAAAAAACTAAAAAACACGCTTTTAAATAACATCAAACTAAAAAGTGAAAAATAAATATAGTTTAAAAAAACTAAAAAAACACGCTTTTAAAGCACATCAAACTAAAAAGTGAAAAATAATTCTTATTATAACCTGAAAATAATAATAAACGAAAAATACTAGTACTATTGTGAAAAAAAGCGTGGGTCGCTCGATAGACGAAAAATATGGCACAGAGCGCCCCACGCTTTTTTTCACAATAGTACTAGTATTTTTCGTTTATTATTATTTTCAGGTTATAATAAGAATTATTTTTCACTTTTTAGTTTGATGCGCTTTAAAAGCGTGTTTTTTTAGTTTTTTTAAACTATATTTATTTTTAAGTGACCTCTGCACTAGTAATAACTCCTGTGTCGCGGGGGTGTTCACAAACATACATTTCACATACACAGAGCACACCCAGAGTCAGACAGATCTTTGCGAATCACACAAAGATTTGTATACAAAATCAGCCTCTTCGAGTGCCCTGGTGTATGAACTGTAATTTAAGTAGACAATTAGTGGTTACTGCTCACAGACTCAGATCAGGACACATCCCATGTAAAAAGTTTGCATTCCTGATGAAGAAAACTGATTCAGCTGACTGTGAGGAATGTGGCGTTACTGAAGATCTACATCACTTGCTGATGGAATGTGTCCGATTTGACTCTTCTAGAGATAATTTAATAAGAGCGTTGAATTTGAACAAAGTTTATATTGGTGCATATCATGAAATGTTATCACAACATAATGACGTTAATTCAATGGCTTTGTTTAAGTTCATGACCAGTATAGGTTAATGTAGGTAAATGTGTAATGCTTAGGGTACGATGGGATTGACATACGCTGTGCGTTTAAAAGTCCCTAAAATTATATAGAATTAAAAAAAAAAACTTAGATTTATCCCATGTGGGGATCGAACCCGAAAGTTGTAAATAAAATACATCTTACAACAAAATTAAAAAATATCTGAAACCATAACGTAAGTAAGTAGATGTCAATGGCGCTAAGCTATCAAATAATACTGTTATTGATGCACTTGAATAATGCCGGCGCAGAAACGTGTCTTGAACTGTGGGCGTTTATGGCAGGTTATTGCTTTCGGAGCCAATAATAATAATGTATGGCTGTACTTCATGTCAAAGGGTTGGTTTATTACCCTTGTAGCTTTTATGGGCCACTGTTTAGAGGAAATTCGCAGGGATGGGCAAAACGGATTATAATTAGGTAGCGATTAATAACGAAATACATAAGATTACAAACTTGATTAATATAATAAATCAAACATAGGAATAAACCACACACGCATATTTAATAATATCCTGTACTACATAATATACCTATTTATTGAGTACTCTTAAATCGTATTTAATGGGATACAAATAAATCGTATTTAATGGGATACAAATTTACACGTGTGATAAATACATAATGAGCTTTCATTTGCCATGGAGAACAATTACACCCACTGTCACTTTTCCCTTTATTAAGAGCCTAAATTTGAGAGGTTTTCTTTACTTTAAATGTGATTTCAATGCCAAACAGATGTCCAGAGGCTCTTTTGAGAAGGTACACTTATAATAATAAAGATATTTTTTTGAAGATATCAATTCGTAGTTCATTATAGCTTAAAATATATCTATCAAAGCAATTTTGTCAACATTACCAATACCAACAATGTCACAATCATTACGTTTTAAAAGTACCAATAAAAATCCCGAATTCCCGACCAAAACCTCCAAACACTTCCAATATCTACTTACCAAATATGGCAGAACCGGCGCAACCCTGATCGCTGCTCTAGCTCGATGGCACATAAAAGCTAACAATGTACACCTTAATTAAAATTTCCTGCCAACTAATTGTATATTAAGTTAATCGGATAATGGCGGGGAACAGGCGTTTTACCAGATAATTGCCTGCCGTGGGGTTCCGCAGTTATTCTGCGCTCGGAAATTGTATCACGTACCTCTGTGGACTTGGATATGCCAATAAAATGTAGGTAATCTGCAGCTTTCAATTAGTCTTTAATATTAATTAAGTACAAATCTATGGAGAGGTATGACTGATAGCTATAAAACTCGTAAGCAATACGAAACATAGATAGAATCTAATAAATATAAGATAAAATCTAATTTACTTTTATTTTCGTGTTTTCTATAATAGCTTTATACAAAGAAACGTCAATCACAATCAAATAATCAGCTGCAGCGTCGGTATTAGCAAGCTTAAATTCAAACAACTACTTACTTGTATACTTAGCCAGAAGTACATTATATTTTATGAGCTAATAAAATACATTACGACAAAGTTCTCGCTAAGCTTCAGTCGGCGATAAACAAACCACACAATGCAGTGTTTTTAATCAGACAGAATCAAAGCTTAGTGAGCGACAGAACCAACAACTTTTGATTATTTCAATTGTCAAATGTTTATTCGAGAGGCCCTTTACATACTTGGGCGACTTCTTAAATTACAGAACCAGTCTTTGACGGCCTCTACGTTAAGTGTTAGCTACTTAACTCTACGACTTATTTATTTTTAAATTACTTAATTAAAATGATGTCATTTTACACTATTCCCTCGAATACCATTCAATTCGTGTTTCTAACATGAATGTGAATGGAGAAATTCCCTAAAGAGCTGTATTCATATCTAGTGGGTCCTCCACGCGTCCTTATTCTAACAAAAGAGAGAAAAATTGTCAAGAGACGAGCTTCGAGTTCAAAGAGAAAATGAATGGCGGACCGTATAATAAACTGTGATAAAAGACTCTTCGTGTGCGTGCTTGCTTGACGCATCGTGTAATTTTGACACTTGATTTCTTCATTCATAACTCGTAATTCTTTCTTCGGCGACACCTCGCTGCTTTCTGATTAAATGCAACAACCATCTCAATTGCTTTTACGTGTCAAATAATTATTATTAATCCATTGAAATATCCGTTCGATCGTCAAATTTGTTGCTACCCTATACGTAACAAAATAATCATATTGACTCGTAAACTTAATTACAAAGGTAAACATCAGTTAATGACGACAATTATTGTAATAGTAATTGGTGTAATTGAATATTTGTTGGTAGTTTCAGTAACGTGTCGTAATATTAGGTAATGGTAGGGTAGGAGTAATGACTTTCGGCTACAACTTATAATGTAGCAATTGCTATATAATTGAGGTTATTATATTGTGTACAAGACAGATCTGATAAGAAGTCTCGTAAAATGTTGTAAGTAGATGAAAATGGCTCTTGTGTTCGATGCAATTAAAATATAATTTGTACACAGAAAAAACGAATATCTGCGTGTGTAATCCTCAAGATGTTTTTGCTTTTATTTTTCTTGTAGCGCGTAGTATGAAAGAATACACCTGCCTTTAACAACATGGAATGTCTATTGCTCTATTAGGTTTTTGTACCAATAATGAACCCGAAGCATATGATAGATGTGCTACCAAGTGGATTGAAATAATGTTAATTTTGTTATATAGACGCAATAATGTCGCATAAATTGATATCATTAGGTCATATCAAATAAATATTGTCTTAGTGGATATAAACAAACAAGTCGCATTTTTTGAGACTAACCATGGTTATTTTCTTACTAAATATTAGATATCACGGGATCGGGGTAGACATCGGGCATCCCATTGTTCGCGATAAGTTTTATAGTGAACAATATATTGCAACATCTCTGAAATATCGAAATAACTCGCTACAACAAATATACATGGTCAATATACTGTGATATTTATTATCTAGTGAATCGCAATTGTATTGTAGCTGTCAGTCACAGTTATAGGTTTATTTTTATCTCCGTTTATTATATTTCATGAATTAATAAATAGTAAATGAATATTTTACTTTCATAGTCGTAATTGAGCTCAATCAATTTGCTTCATTTAAAACATCCATTATGTTTAATATCTACATACTGGTGAATCTCATGATATAATTTTAAAGGTTTTAAATTGCAGCTCATTTTTCTGCTAATTTAAATTTTTCATTGGCAGAAGTAAGAAGATAAATTAATAAATAATTGAAATATTTATTATTTTGATTCCTAATATGACAATAAATGTAATAAGGCGTCAAGTTAATTTTACACTCTGAATCTATTTGTAGTTTTAATCTATTAATATTAAAATAAGATACAAAAATAATGTAAATTAATCACTCCATAACTCGGTTAATGAGCTTTTCTATTCATATACAAACAATCATATTAAAAGAACAATCTGAGTCGCCAACACCAACATTTATCGCGCGCAAACAAGCAAAAAAAACTAATCCGATTGACCGACTCAATTAAACCTATTGAAAGCAGCTCGATTGAAATTATCGCGGAGTTTTTGTTCGTTGCCGTTTTAGTTCGCAAACAAAAGCTTTGAAGAGTTTGAGGTCGGTACTGAGAGAGCAATGGACGATTTCATTAACGCTCGGTCTTTGATCGGCAGTCATTTGCGCTAATTAAATAGCTGTAACCACTTACTCAGTGTTCCCGTTCGTATTAACTAGTTACGAGTTCCCTTCCGTCGTTTTAGTGCCGATATTCTGTGGAAACATGTGATGTGGTTTTGAGCTGCTGACATTATAAAGTTTGTTTCATGTAAAGCTCTTTGTTTGGTTAGTGATATTATAACTAAAACTATTTACTTGAAATTTGTGTTGTAGAAATGTTTTGGCTAAGAAATAAACCTTTGACGATACTTTAAAAGGGATGATTTGTTGTAGGAAATTGTTATGTGTATATTATTTGAATAAGTTTTTAGTACTTATCCCCTCAACATTATTTACACTTGTAAGGATATCAGCTAACCCCTAAACATACAAACCTAATCCAAAACGTATTTGCTCGTTCGATTCGAATCCATACAATATTAGATACCTCTATAACTCAATCACCAAGCAACCCCAATAGAAATTTAATATACCACATAATAAACCTTATTTGACAGGTTACATGAAATATCTCGTCTCCATTATAGCCGCGCTAGCTGAATAAACTATGCTTAATGTCACCAGTTGCCAGGGCCTATCAAAATTACAGTAAATTGACGTTCAAGTGGCGTAAAAATGAATTTAAGGCGTTTCGGATGTAAGGACGCTGGTTCAGGACCGATCGATACCCCTCCCCGTCCCTCTGCTCGCGTAACCCACCCCCCGATAACAACCAAGGCTTCTCCTATAAGCATCAGACATTTTTTTGTATAAAGAATCTGTGTTTGTGACTAACTAACGCGTGGTGGGTCGGTATAAGTAGGCTTTGTCACTCGGAAAGAGTCTATTTACTGGATTTGTGAATCCAAATATTTCCTCCTACAAACAAACATTTTACCTCTTTATAATATTAGTATGGAATCTGATCTGTTTGTAAAATATGAGCTTAAAGATTGTTGTTTTGAATCTGGCAAATTCCATGAAGTATTGGAATACCATCGTGTTATTTACGGCTGCGAGTATTGAAAATATTTGTGGTAAGCTAATTGCGTTGTAAATACTTGAAGAGATTGAATAAGCGATAGAGAAACGAATAAAATTATCATTTAGGGTTACAGCTTTTAGCACTCATGAGAATTAGAGCACAGATAGCTGTGCCTAAATGCACCGTTGGTTTAGCGGTTAGCATATGCGACCTTTAACTGTGAGACGCCAGATTCGATTCCCAGACCGCAAGTGTTATTAAGGATTTTTCTGCCAGGCAATTCTAAGTAGTAGCACGGAGTATGGTATAGGTGTATGTGAAATTTAATAATAATTACACCACTGCTAACATAGGCAAGATGCTACGTATTAAAATTTAATTTAGTGTAGAGCTTTTACTTGAGCTCGTGGAAATCAGTGGAACAAATAGCTTTGCTTTATTTCCGTGGCAGTTCATTAGTATATAATACAGCAATTAGAACCGCTGAAGGTATAATACCCCAGTCATCTGGTACAGCAAAGGATCTGCTGGCCTTTGTTGCAAAATCTTTTAACACTTATTATTAGGTAAATTACAAGTTTGTTTACTATAAATATCGTATAAAACCTCTTTGAATATATGGTGTAATATTATCATTTAAGTATCTTTATCTTGTTCTTTTTGTATAGTAAAACTAAAGTAAAAGATTAAGTAAACATCTATTACATAACCTAAATAAAATTACACTTTGAATGAATATTACTTACCACTTTTTTGGTTATCTGTGACACCTATCTACTTCAGAAACCAAACTCTATATTATTATGTATATCAGACTAATGTAAATAAACAAATATTTTATTATTATTTATTATTTTATAGACGAAAAATCTTAAGACAATATTTGAAAAGGGTCGTTTAAAAGAAATATAAGTTTGATAACGTATTTTTTTATTTCCTTATTTATATTTTAATCTCAGAGATTAAAATATAAAATCTCAGAGATTAAAATATAAAATCTCAGAGATTAAAATATAAAATCTCAGAGATTAAAATACGTTATCAAACTTATATATTTTTTAAATTCAGCTTCTTTATTTATATAACGGCTTTCATATCCTACTTTTCATATACCTTTTAAAATAGGTAATAATAAAACGATCAAAGCAAAAAGCAAATTCAGCCAAGTATATCGACGAAAAAGGGCCATTATACTACTATTGAGACTACGAATCGAATAAATTGGCTAAGTCAAGAGACAGCAATAGACTAGACTAGACTAGTCGAGTAAATTAACGCCCACACAAAAGGAAGAAAATCCTCCTTTAAATATTTTCTCGTGCCGCATTCGTTTGGAAATCAAAGAACAGAGCAAGAGCTCCTTCGCGCTTCCAAGAATAAATTAATGGAAAATACTTGGAAAATTGGAAACTATATTTTATGTAGATCCTTCTTACTACTGAAAAACTGAATAATAGATTACGATAGTACTTTGCGAAGGATACCGATATCTTTTGTGAAGATATTTCATAAGATTAAATGTAAATTGTTTTATTTATGTTTACTATATTTACTGTTTTAATATAATAAGTCAAGATAGCGTGCAAGTTTTAGTTTTTGCTTAAGTTTTGCTCTATAGTTTTTTAACCTATTGTAATAGACAAGCACATATACCTACTCAAAATCATGCAAACTAAATAAATTTAAACACTTACTCCAAATATTTTCAAGATCTCTTTATTTTATATACTACTACTACTAAGCTCTAGAAGCTTAGTAGTAGTAGTTTTATTTTAAAATAAAGTATTTGGTAAATCTAAATAAATATTACTTACGAGAAATAAGTTGGAACTTTTCCATAACTTTCTTTCTTCTAGCAAGTATTTTAAAGAAGAAAAGTTAAACAAACAACTGAACTTTACTTCCTAGCAATAAAAACAAAACCAAACACTTAAAACTAAAACAAGTCACAAGACTGAGGTTGACTATAAATATGCTCCGAGACCGCGAGCATTGGCTTGTTATGTAATGTTTACAGATCCGAATATAACACAATTTTGAGGACTGAACCGAGTTGACAGTGACGAGAAACAATTCGAAATTTGAATATAATTCGTAAAAATGACACATTATAGGCCAATGGGGGTTTGTCGTAGTCTGGGAAGTGAGACTTGGCTTAATAATAAGAAGTATTGCTCTATAGTAACTCTATAATTAAGCTCTATAGTAGCAGCGATAGCCGAGTGGGAGACCGTAGGACTGCGAAGTCAAAGGTCTCAGGTTTGAGCCCACGGCACACACCTCTGTCAATAAATCGTTTTGGTGAATTCTCTTTTGATGAATCGTTTTTTGAATTTTTCATATCAATTATCGCTCGCTAACGGTGAAGAAAAAAATCGTAAGGAAACCTGCATGCCTGAGAGTGCCTACAAAGTACTCGAGGATGTGTGAAGTCTACCAATCCGCACTTGGCCAGCGTGGTGGACTATGGCCTAACCGTTCTCATCATGAGAAGAGGCCCGAGCCCAGCAGTGGGACATGTATAAGATACTGCTATTATTTATTATATTGCTATATAGAGGATACGATACTTTATCGATATATCTTTATTACATCGCAGATTAATACGTCTGTTAATTTATGATGACGGCAGGTTTCAAATTGATGGATTACTCTGTATTATATATAGCGTAACAGGTGTTCTGTTAATATTTAAGCTTGATTAGTGCATGGGTAAGTGGCGGGTTGCCAGATACTGGATATTATCTATAAGGTCAGGTTGGTGAGGACCTGCAGGTTTTTTAGTCCTGGATACTAGTGACTTTGTGGAAAGAAAATATTAATGTTATTATAAAATTATCTTATTCATCAAGACTTGCTATTCACTCAGCTACTTTTATGAGTTCGTGTGAAGTTGAGGTTTGGGATTAAAAAATCTGTGTGCTTATTTCCTAAACAAACTTATATACTGTATTATAAATCCTCTATGGACTAATGTTGTCATAATGGTATGGCCTATCTGAAAGTAGACCCTTAGCAGTGTCGTTAAAATAGTTGTCTCAAACACATTATGTTTGTACCTTAAATGACTTGTTATTATTAATTTGTTTAACTTAAGAGTGAGTATAAGTACTTTAAACAGTAGAAAAACGAATAGCATGAATCAATCGCTTACTTGCCGCTCTTTATGAGAAAGAGTAAATAAAAATATTTAAAAACGAAAACCTCCAGATTTAATAAATCATTTTACATTAACCCGAAACCAATGACATGTAAAAATATCGTCGTTTTTCATGAATATCGATACAAAAAGGAGTTAATAAACAAAGCTGGGTTTCCGATAACTTTAAATATGTCAGTTTTTCCGTTAAAAGCGTCCAATGGCGACCAAGCGCTGAAACCCTCGCCGGAAAATGTACAAAGTTAAATAAACGCGTAGTAATCCGAAAAACGGTTAAAACTATTTTCATTTCGAGGTGTAACATGTGTATAAACAGGGCGCATGTTGACAATAGTACTTTTTCATGTTTAAAGAGGATTATTTAATGTTTACAGTACCTACTTTGTAACAATATTTAGAACTTACGATTCTATGTATATTTTCCTCCTCCGTGGGAGCACGAAACAAGTAAGGTTGTTGATGGTAAAAGTTTGCGTCTTGTCAAACTTTTGGGTTAATCAAAGTTGCTTAGCTTTTACGAATTAATAACAGTATTAAAACAAATTTATTTGTCAGCTTTTTACTTCATTTAATTCATAGTATTAACCTTGAATCGGGCAATAATAACTTAACTTCTTATTAATTATTTTTATAGCATTTAGCTATGCTTAGCAAAACGTCACGAAATGACGTTACACACAGTTGAAAAATTTTGGGTCCTGGCGATAGCCGATCGTAGCTGGTTGGTTAAAGCGGCTGCCCGGGGTGTGCAGAAGGTCGCACACCGTTCAAATCCTGCCGATCCATAATTTTGTCAACTGTATCTTAGAATAATAACTTAAGTTTACTATATTGTTTAAATTTTGCACAAATATGTATAACACATATCTATAGTTATGCTGTTTTTCCTTCTTCATAAAAACAAGAGTGTTTTACTTCTATTTTTCCGAGGCAAAGGTCACAAGCTAGCAGCAGATTGCATAATAACATTGATCTCGGATGTACTGCCGTTGCCATGCTACTGTGACCTGTGACATTTACGAATAAACACCAGAGCCACGCAGTAACAGCGGCACTAATTTGGTTAAAAGGGCTCGCTAAAATTGATGGCATTTTAGACTATAAAGTTTGTTTTCCGTGGCAAACGTTTGAAGAAAAATGAAGCTTAAGCAAGGAATAAATGTATACTAGGAATCGGAATAATGCGGTTTTGCTGCTTTTATTACTGCTGTTTCTATTAATTACTGCTACGAAAAATCCAATATAAATACCATAATATTCATAACTGATTGTGCGCTTCATTTTGTGCGGACGATTTTCATAATTTTATAATAGTTTAAAAAAAGTTATTGTGTATTTATCTGTTTAATATTGATTTAGGCTATGTATCTGGAATGCCGAGATTATGTATTGCAATGCAATGCCTTACATTGCCATCGAAGTGCTCGCATCCTATCCTCAATTTAAAGTAGATTTCAATGCACCTGCAGGAAGTTAGCAAAAAAACAATAATTATACAATCAAGTGTTATAATAAGAAAACCATTTATTTTCACTACTCAGTCTATTCTATTATTTACTGTATTCAGAATAGACAGTTACACAGGCTTTTACAAGAAATAATAAAATTAACGGTACATTCCGAACATCACGTCTGCGAACTTTTAACTAGAAAATACAAGTACAATATGCCTTAAGAAAAGCGGAAAATTATATTAGAATAGAGACGGCTTCTTGTGGCCGAGAATTTTCTCATTTTCCTTATTGTAAACAACAAGTCCTTATTATGACGGCTTACGTTACAAAAGAAATGTTTTAAAAATACTTGTGTTGTTATGTTACTTTGTTGTTTACGGGTTTGATGGGAGGAATTGTTATTCTATAATTTTCTGAAACAAGATTTTGATATAATAGGTTTTTCATATAACACACTTAATAAAATTGATTTCTGAGTCAGGCAGAATACCGTTTCACTGCTGAGCCATGTTACTCGGTTAACTTAATTATGGTCTATTAAAATAGGCTCTCTTCTGGAAAATTTTGTAGGTAAAGGTAAATGATAATATCATAAGTTAAAATAATATAATATATGCTAGAATAGATAATGATCTATAATTTTATCAAACTGATTTTTTATTACCGTAACTTCGTCATCTTAGTTGGTTTCTCAAGTTAATATTTGACTTTATACCTACGAAAAGATAGCGTTATTCTACTTCATAAACCAATAACTTGGAAATAAATGTGGCTCTGAAGTTTAGATTTATTAGGCACCTAATATTATCTGTTAAAACAAGGAAAACAAGAAGCTGTTTGCTGATATTAAGTTTTTGATAATATGAGATATTTGCTGGCTAAGTAATAAGTTAACTCCGTGACCTATTTTGCTAAATCTAGTTTTATAAAGTTAGAAAGCTTTTTGATGAAAATCTGTTAGGCAATACTTAAAGCATACCATACCTTAATTCTTTTTTATTGCCTCTGAATAAATTGCTTAACTGAGTACTCTTGAGTAGTGTGTTATTTCCTTCTTGAAGTAAAGTCTGTCATCAATTTCTTTTTGTAAAGAAATCTTTTCGTACTTTGTAAGGAATGTAAGGAGAAAGAAACATTCCTATATATTTTTTATCTTATAAGTTTACCAACCAAAAATAAAGAATGCAATTTTTAAGTTATGTTTGCAAAATCATGGCTTCTGTTTTAATCAAAAAAAAAAATATTATTAAATTCTTCCAGGCCCTGTACTTCAAAAGCACATAACAAGACTGTGTTATGTGCTTTTTGAAGTACAGGGCCCACCGCGCCCGGTGTATAATAAAAAGGTCGTCTGTAAGAGCCCTCAAGTAGCGTCAGTCTAGAGATCCTTCAGGGTCCCGCCCTGACTTTTTCAACAGTGACAATTCACTATCTATAATTGAGATTAATATCTCATCTTTCATCCTCCAAGAGATTCTATCTATCCAATTATATGAACTTAATAGTTCGAAAACTTGCTAAGTACTTGGTCAGTTGTGTCTTGGCGAAGTTCAGCCACATTGAGAGAACTATTAATCCGTTAGATTAAGCTGTTACTGCTTTATTTTTGTTTTTGTGATAATCAAGTACGGTGTAGGATTTTGCGAGGAAATTGACAAGACGAAAAAGTGTGGCTGAGTCAAATAAGAATGTGGGGTCCCATCCAAAATGAACATTAAAAAGGCAACTTCTAAGTATAGAACTATTCAATACTGTAATTATTTTCGTCATTATTAGGTTTAGGTAGACCTTTGTTAATTTTATTTAACAAAAGTTTATAATGATGCGAGGTGGTAACTTTATGAGAATCACCTTTTATTCCATAAATTACACTTATCACTTTAACACGTGTTAACTGTTAACACGTGTTACTTCTTGTTGTACTTATATTATACTAAACACACTTATCACTTTTAAACGTCCTTACTTTTTGACATCCATGCAGCGAATGATCCTCGCCCCCGCACTATACCTTCCTAACTTCCTTTACCGCGATTTTACTACAGTGATCTCATTGGCTAGCTTAATGGCGCGTGACCAATGAGAACACATAAGTCAAATTAAATACTTTTTAAATTACAAACTAATTAAAATAACAAACGACAATTTGCAATAGTTTTCATAAATAATACTTAATGCACTTATCACTTTAACACGTGTTAACTGTTAACACGTGTTAGGTACTTCTTGTAGTACATATATTATACTAAACACACTTATCACTTTTAAACGTCCTTACTTTTTGACATCCAGGCAGCGAATGATCCTCGCCCCCTCACTATACCTTCCTGACTCACTTTACCGCAATTTTACTACTGTGATCTCATTGTCTAGCTTAATGGCGCGCGACCAATGAGAACACAGAAGTTAAATTAAATACTTTTTTACATTACAAACTAATTAAAATAACAAACGACAATTTGCAATAGTTTTTAGAAATTATAAGCTGTGTAGTGCAGTGATAAAGTTAGAATTATAACAATAAGTACCTGACTTACATAGGCACTATTTAGGTTAGCACATTATTTATAAAAACATAACACTTCTTTTTTGATAACAATATTTTAAAAGGTGTATTTACATATTTGAATTATGAGCTATTGTCAAATGTGAGAAATGAATATTGCGATTAGGGAAACTGATCTTGAGAATTATTTACTTTGAGTTGCGTAGGTGGTAGGTACTTTTATGGATGTGTTAACATAATTAACTACTACATATATATGAGGAATTTTATAGGAATCCAAAAAAATAAATAGTAGGTAAGTGTAGTAAAAAAAAAGAATATTGGTACTAATATAGCGGCAATTACAATGAAGACGTTTTCTACCACTATAAAAATACAATATTATTGAGATATTTTTTAAGAATCATTAGTTTTCATATACCTTTAGACGTGTATTAACTCTGTAAACAAACATTTTTTTTTTCAAAACAGGCAATTCCGCCTGACATGGTTGATTTTTATTACGTCAGTTGATATTCGTAAGTACCAACATAAAAAAAATATATTTAAGAACACATTAAAGTACAACCATCAGAAAATATGTAGCCGCTCAAAACTTTTATTGAAATAGTTCGCCCCGCCACCGCACCGGGGCGCTTTCGCTTAAAGCATTTGACCCCAATTGACATTAGCCTTTTATGACTTTCTGTTTAGTGTTCCAAATGCTTTTATTTACCTCGAGTTGTACACAATTATTTCAATGCTTAGAAGTAAGCGAAATAATATTATGCTTTAATCATACTTTACAACATAATCTTTGCTTTAAATCATACAAATACATAAATGTGACCGTTATTTTTGAAATCGAATCTTCAATTAATATGTTATAGTTAGTGTCATTTCTATACCTTAACTGCCACTTTTAATGCACACGGGAGAACGGGTATAAACCATTCCAAAATCCTGTTCTGGTCAAATGATCTCGCAGACTAAAGCTAACACCTTCTGGCTTTTATTGACGACATCGAACAACATAATCTATCTTTTTTTCTTTTCTTTTTCTGTTAGCACAAGGCGGTCCCTTATCTTTGTAGTATCAGCTAATGACGGCACGTGCTCTCAGGTATAAAATTCGGTTGATTTGGTCCTTTTTTTCAACACAAAAAGACGTTAAAACCGTGTAGACTTGGGGTTATTTATGAGGATGCGTGCACGCATGTTATTAGAGCAGATGTTTGCTTTGGCAGGAATTTATATTTTGCTTTTAGCACGATAAACGATTGCATAATTTGGTTTTGGATTAATTTTGTGTTGTTTTAATTTCAATTAATTTATCTATTTATATTAATTTATTTTTTAATGTAATGTATAACCTAAACTGAGATTTAATTATATACAACTAAAAAAAAAATGTGTCAATTTATGAACAAGATATACCTTAAAATGCATTGGAGCTGTTGTTTGCTACTTTAAAGCCTTAATTTGATTAACATTATATTCAGTCGTTATCATGGTTTATAACAACTCATTGATTATTTTTTGCTCCATTTCACACTACTGCCTACGATTCCGTTACTCCAAAGAAACCCAAGTGGAACAATAACGGCCATCTGTCGTGGGGCAAATCATACAACAAAAGGTTTTTTGCTTCACTAACGACGGCTGCAAGATTTGATAGTTAAAAACGGGTTGCAGCCGGCATGCGGTCAATTACACTTTAATTTTATTTCGGCTTCACGTTTCTTTCATTAATAAAACATTTCAAATAACCCAATTTTATCTCTTTGTTACAGAATGTGATTACAAGAATCACCTCATCGATGACGGTAATTTTCATCTGACCAAAGCGGACAATGCGGTCACCGACTTCCAAACCCTTACCTAAGAAAGGGAACCTAAACAAAGCTTCTCTCAAAACTTCATCTGTAAAACAAGCAGCCAAAAAAGCCGTAACCTCTAAAAAAGTGAAAAAATTGGTACGAAAAAATTTAGTAAAAGCTACTAAAAAAAATAATTCCAAAGATAATTCGACGATTTCTAAAAAAGAAGATGATAGTTCATCTAGTGATAAGAGTGACTCCTCGTCATCTGAGGGTTCCAAGCTGTGGATGCCTAAAGCATCGACTTCGCGAAGTGACTCGCCAGCAAAAAAGCCCAAGCCCAAGAAAGATCCAAAAGAGAAGAAGGACGCGACTAAAAATACTGTTGAACCCAATGTAAAGATATTGGCAGCAAAAAAGACTCCAAAAGTACCCAAAAAAGTCAAATCTTTAAAATCAAGGTTCAAAAAAGGTGGAAATGATATTAAGTACAAAATTAATAAAGACGTAGTTAAGAAGACTACACCAAAATTTTCAAAAGCTAAAACAGTTATTAAAAAAGGCAACGTTAATGTTGATAAGAAGAAAAGCGCTGTTCAAGCGAAAGATGATAAAAAGCCATCGGAAAAAGAAAGCAAGGATAACGAAATCAAAAACACCAAGGATAATTCTAGCACTGCCGAACAAATTAAATCAGTCAAAGAGAAAGACAATGAAAACACAAATACTGATGAAATAAGTAATGAAAAAAATGAAACAACAATTGTTACCGAAGGCAACTCTCTTTCTTGTAAGATACCTCCCAAGACATCCCAACCAGAGACCCCAAAAGCAGAAACTGAAAGACCACCAAAGTTTTTCACTTCTACTAGGTCCCCGCGAATGGTGGATATTGACGTCAAATGCTGCAAAAACTCAAAAGGGAATTTAAGTGTTTCAGAAAGATTTTTATCAATGAAATGTGAACCCAAAACTGAAGAAAACACTAAAGATAAAAATGCTTCTAATACCCTAGTTACTCAAGGCCCTGAAATCGACGTATATACTTTCTCTGAAAAAGTTGATTCACCAAAAAGCATTCTTTCTGACTTTCGTAGTCCCACTAACAAAAACGTTGGCAGGGTTCGACCCATAGCTAGAGTTAAAGGTACAATAATTGATAAAAAGACAGAATCAGAGAAAAAGAAATATTCACCACATAGGCCTATAGAAGAAGTTGTCAAACAGTTAAAAGCTAACAAACGCTCTGAAGAAATAAATGCAAGCCAAACTAAAAATGTTTCTTCTGAAACTAATGTACAGTCAAATAAAGGACGTGAAGAAATAGAAGAGGAGAAGCCTAAACCCATTGTAAGCAAATCTTATAAAATGGTAGCTCGAAAATCTAGTATAACTGGCAAACCTTTCAGTCCGCAGTTTCTTGATCAAGACCAACCATCACCCAGCAAAAGTGTTGAAAAATCGCCAAAATCAACCCCTCCTGCAAAAAAATCTTCTGCAAAAATGAAGAAGCAGGTAAAGAAAGGCAGTCTATCTGATCAAGAGCTTGATGATTCAAAATTTGCCCTGAATACTAAAAGCTTCAACTATACTTCATCTGAAGAAAGTGTGAGCGAATCTAATGATGATAATGACACCAAAGAGTCTTCCGAATCCGATACGCCAAAAACTAAGAAAACTAAAAACAAAAAATATAAACGCATTACAGATAGTGCTAAGAAAACTTCTTCTAAAGAACTAAAAGAATTATCAAAAGACTCCCTCATCGATCTCAAAGACAGTACACTGCTGGGTAATGAGAAACCGAGTAAAAGGCGTCTAAAACTTTTGTCAATGTGGTCTGGACCTAAAAAACATCGCATGGCATCTCTCAATGCTATTGCAAAAGTGCATTGTTTGTATGAAAACGAGAGTCGAACTCATATGGAGTTAGGATTAATGAAAACAGTAGACAGACAAATTTTACCCAGTACTTCTAAAGCTTCATCCCCTAAAAAGAAAGAACCTAAGCCCAAGGAATTCGAAAGAGAAAGTACCTCAGAATCCGAATACGAGGCCAAAATGGAAAGGAAAGATGAGAGCTCAGAGAGTTCTGATGATACTCCACCTCAGAGATCGTTACGAGGAGTCCCTGGTATCAGAAGCGCTGGCAAATATTGGGATCCAAAGTCTTGTACTTCTTCAAGCGAGGACAGTGAAATGGACACTAAAAAGAAAACCCTACCTATAGAGAAAAAGAAGGTAACACCGAAAGCTTCCTCTAGTAAGTCAGCCAATAAGTCAGATTCTGACAAACCGCCAGCCAAAATGAAAAAGACGGTTGGTGTACCTGTTAAGAAAAAACGTAACAGGAATGAAGTAGTTATGGACTTAAAAGATATGGTTGTACAAAAACGTATGGCAAGTTTAAACGCTACCGCCATTCTTGCAGCTAGTTACGAGAAGCGCTCGCCAAAATCTAGTAAAGATGAAACTACCACCGACTCCGGTAGCGATGAATCCTTTTCTCAGAAGCCAAAAAACGTGCAAAGTTCCGGCTTTAAGTCGGAATTAAAAAGTGAATGCGTACCAAAAAAAGAAATTGAGGATACTCCATCACCTGACTCGAAGCAAAAGGTTGATGTTATCGTTAATCAGGATACTGATTTAACCATCACTGGTGTTTATGCTACTCATCATCAAGGGTTCTGCACGGTTGCAGGGATGCAATACCGCATCTCGTCAACAAGCCACACACAGACCACAGCTACGGCTAATTGTGACAAGGTAAGACCGTTCTTGAGTGAGTTATTGTAATTATGCATATTAAAATATTTTATTTAATAATTTAACATTTAATGCTAGTCTTATCGCCGCTAAACGGAGTCCATTCCATCTGACTACTACTTGCAGAAATGTGTCCCTTTCAATGACCGATCTTGAGCTTTTCAGTATCTCGCTGACATCGAAAATCAATTTTGGCTTACACATTAAATAAAAAGCTTAGCTAGCTACAAATAAGCTGGTCGTCCTCAACAAGGTAAGGCAGTACTTTACAGCAAGGCAGCTGCTCGACCTCTACCCAACACAAGTCCGGTCGTGTGTGGAATATTGTTCACATCTGTGTGATAGTTCAGCAAAATACTAGCTCGAGGCGCTCGAGTCAGTTGAAAGGAGGGCTAATAAAATGATCAATGACGACACTGATAAGCACTCGACCTCAAAGTCTGGAACAATGTCGTAATTTTGCCAGCCTATCGGTCTTTGTCAGGATATATTTCTTAAAGTGTGCCGAGGAATTGCATTACCTTATTCCTCCGTCCCCATTTCACCATCGGACTACCAGGCAAACGGCACACCGGCATCGCTTCATGGTAGATATGCCACAAATACGCACGAAGCGTTTCGCTTTTACATTACTTATGCCAACTGCCAAATAGTGGAACGCCCTGCCTAAGTTTGTTTCCGCATGAGTACAATTTGGGTGTCTTTAAAGCAAGAGTAAATAAAGCGTGCTCACCCTTAGACCGCATCATATCTTAGCATCAGGTGAGATGATGGTCCAACGCGTGCCTATCCGCCATAAAATAATATTTAACTCGTATTAATTTATTTCAACCACATATGTTTTCAAAAAACTATGTTGGAAATACGACTACCAAATAAATCTCATTTAGATACTTGTTGATTTAATTTTGGGGTTATAGATTTCCCCTTTCATATCTTCAGAAGCTAGCCATTTGAAGCGATTATCATCCAAATCTAATGAAGTCTGCTCACCCGCAGGCGCTTTAGTTCTCATTTATACGCGGTAATAAAGCAAGTTTGTTGATCTTGAGGTTAAAGTTGAACACGCCTTCGGACTTCATTCACACACTTTCCTTTATCGCTCAACCTTTACAAACTTAGTAGTAAAAAAGAGGCCTTTTGTATTAGTAGTAAACGGTGTTTTAGAATTATCAATAGGGACTTGAACTGTTCACGTGTGAAAGAAGTTACCATCGTGTTACCCTTGACGAAGATAATATCGTCTGATGCGTTAAACCTTGTGAATGTTGTGTTAAACTCTTAAAAGCGTTAGAGAGATCCAAATAGTTAAGCAATTATACAAAGATTTATGTTAGATGCGCAGGTATTCAGTGACACTACATAATATTGACTTAAAGGTTCCAGTATACATTACATAATAATAGCAGCCTTGTATCTAATACATGTCCTACTGCTGGGCTCGGGCCTCTTCTCATGATGAGAAGGGATAGGTTACTCCACCACACTGGCCAAGTGCGGATTGGTAGACTTCACACAACCTCGAGCACTTTTTAAGTACTCTCAGGCATGCTGGTTTCCTCACGATGTTTTTCTTCACCGTTGGCGAGCGACAATTTATATGATAAATACACACATATCTTCGAAAAGACGAATCTTAACGATTTACTGACAGAGGTGTGTGCCGTGGGTTCGAACTCGAGACCTTTGACTTTGCAGTCTTACGGTCTCCCACTCGGCTATCGCTGCTCTGCATACATTACATGGTGACATTAAACCTGGGACGTGGCAGGATCAAGATATCTATCACTGTTTATGTTCTCTGAGTGCCATTCCGTCCGTCGATTTTTCGTTGAATGATATCAAGAATTTGTATCCCGCCACGTTTATCTCTCAGTCTCTTTCTGTACGCCAACGTTCAACAACTTAAGAATACAATATACTAGGCACAGCTCTACAGACTTTATTGGTTTTACAGGAGGGATGTTCTCGAGATGAAGCCGCCCGCTATACTCCATTGACGGCTTTGTCATCAATGCAGCCGCCTGCTGAACAAGGCCATTCTCATCCTCATCCAGGTAAATACAATCTAAATTATACTCACAAATTATGTTAATTTTTCACTATTCACAAAATATGATAGATGTGTCGCTAAATTTGTACACACTACACACTATTAAGAATAATTTCACTATTGAGTACGTAAATATTTATTTTTGTCAATAAAAAGAGATTTGATTACAAAAAATATTAAAACACCCGCGTCCCGGAAGGCTTATTCATATTAATACAATGTTTGAAGTAATTCACCTAAAATAGGACGCTTTTGCCCGACCACTGCTAATTATCGAACAGAAACATTATTAGTGCAACCGCTACTATTTGGCGGCACGTTAAAAGGGAGATGGAAGTGCTATCTTTTTCTAGCTTTTTCTGACAAAAATATCGCACCTGTAACTGTAATTTAAATAAGTCTTAATTGTACCTACAAATAATTACATATTGATTCACAAAGATCAGAAAGAGTCGTATTACCCTTTGAGGATAAAAGGGCAGGTAAGGCATTTGTCGGGTCGGTAGCTCACCCTTTATTAAGTTCAGATTGATGTATTAATTGTATTTACTTCGGTTGGGTCCTCACCGAATGACTTCCTGGATCCGAATATCAAAGAAAGAGAAATACGCAATGGGTTTTATGTTTAGAATTAAATTTGGTATGTCGTTTATCCAATTTGTTCATACCATACCATAATGAAAGAAACGTATTTAACTGCAACGGAACGGAGAAGGTGTATGTTTTCACTCTTAACTTACTTTAATATAATAAATAAAATATAATTGAGTTACATACAAACCAAAAACTTCAATTAATAATTTTGAAAAATGGGCGCCAACAAACATGCAATTAGTGTTTTAGATAGATATGATTTGTCTATAATAATAGAAAAAAAAACTTAATAATATTGGAGTTTAACCCATATTACTTTTGTATGGAAAACAGCCAAGCACTTGTTACCCCTAAAAGGTTGTGCGTTTGTGTGTGTGCAAACGAATGTTGCCATTTATCTCTGAAGTTTATTTATCGTGCCAACATGGCAAATCTAAAACTGCATGTCAATGCTCAAAACGTTCTAGAACGTTTTGAATGATAAAAATGCAGTTTTTATATTTTTTAGAACTTCAAATTGTATTTATTAGTGGGATAACAAAAAACAAATTATAAGGGTTAAACTGAATACACACACTAAAACTTAACTGACAAATATTAAACATATTTTACCTCAACAGTTTCCTAAAAGTAAAAAACTACCCAAGCATAAACTTTTTATACTCTGGGTCAATCAAATGTAAGTGCTTAAACCGTGAAAAAATAACAGACTGCCCGATTTAAACGATAAAAGACAAAATATTTTACTATCATGAAAAACAAACAACTTTACGTATTAGAGCTTCTAATCGTGATCAACCTTTTTGGAATAAATTCTATGCCCAATAACTCCAATTAAACGCGCATAATGGTCCTTTAGATAACGTTAATATACTCGTAAGAATTTACTGTATTGCCATATAGCTTTCAAAGAAATCCAATAATAAGGATAGAGCATTAGCCGTATTTCACCACAATCGCTTCAGATATCTTTACTGATATTTTCAAATCAGACAAATTAATTCTTTGGATACAAATATTATATTTTGGCAAAATTTGCGAGATTTCTCTTGAAGGCAATATACGAATTTATTAGCATTAGAGACTGATTTCATATTGATATAATTTGGCAACAATCTTCAGAAGTCTCGAAAAATGTTGCTTACATTTTATTTGAATATTTGATTCAGTATTTTTCCATCATAACAGCTGCTCGTGGTCTTTGCAGGCTGTAGCTAATTTACTATTTTCATAAACGATTTCTGTCGTTCTTAATACTATCGTCCTTTTTTCTTTTGTAACCTCATAAATGGTTGTTAGTAGAAGCAACCGCTTAAAGTTTTAATTGCGAGACCCTTTAAAACCCAGGTTGAAGGTGCTCTAATTTTATGTCTAAAACGTTTCAACGGGTGCGCTTTTGCGTTTATCGACGATTTCCTTTTGAATTGGATCTGGTTTATTTTTCTTTTATTCACTTGCCGCTCATTAATTTTATATGACCTATTTATCATTAAATAAATATAATATATCTTGAGTTTTTTTATATATATTTTAACATTGTACAGATACAATTCAAAGCCTTTTTTGGTAAATTGCATTTATTACTATCGTTAAAATTAATTGATCACGCACCCAATTAACTTGAAAGGTATTCCGTAGCTTAATCCCTTAATATTTTATCTTCACCCAGGTTTTCTGCGATTTAGTTAACAACCCTTTAAAATATTTTAATTTAACGTTTACGATATATCTAAGTTATAGCGGTGTAGACGTATTTATTCAAATCTTTTTTTTGTCGATAGATCACGGGGAACATGTTTATTATATTTTATATTCTAACATACTTCTTCTAGTTTACGATCTTGTAAAATAAAAATAGTTGCGTATGTCATATTTCAAATTCTCATGAGAAAAGTAGGCATGCTTGAACAAGCAAATATCTTGATTCCAGTATGTCCATCGTCGTGACCGGTTGCCTCATATCGACATTAATAGGTCAATGTTTTTAGACGAGCAGCGACCTCGAGCCGGCGCGGCGCGGCGGCGGCGCAAGCGCATAATGTGTCCGCTCGCTGCGTCGCGTTTCACACCGAGTTCAACTTTTTTTATTCACGTTACGTTTTGTTTTGCCACCGCTGTTCATGTTGTGCTTATTAATTCTTGTATCATGTCAGTTTCTTCCGTTTTCGTGTTCAAAATTTATTTCGACATTGTTTTTGAGTTCAGTTAAGCCAAGGCTTAGTATTATTTCACATGCCTTCTAAATTATTACCATGACCTATAATTTAGAAGTAGGAACCAGTACCTAAATGTTATTAACGTTATGTCATATCTGCATTCACTGTCCTTGCTTACTTGAAAGTTCACACGTTTATGTTCATATTTTACATTGGAATGAGATAAATCTGATTCGTCTTTATTGCAGAAACGCTGAACACATCTTTGGCCTTAGTCCTCTTGCTTATTTGTGTTATTAGTTTCATCTTTATTCCTTTAACTTAATGATACGGTCAGTGATAAACTGAATAGATTGAAGATAGGTCTTCTGCAAGGTTGCGATATTAATTTCATTTAACAAAAAAGCCAAAGTAAATAGAGAGCCTTGTAGGAAGTGCAACCAAAGGTGCAACAATTGCTTTCATAGACACGTACACGTTAACAAAAAATAACATAAACTGTAGCTGCACTCTTTTCTAAACATGTTATAAGCATACTTGAAGTTGTGCACAACTAAAATAGGTATAACACGACCAGTTTGGCTCCCAGCCAAGCCTGCAGATGTCGAAGCAGAATCTTGGCCCAAGCTCTTCCGACTGAATATTATAATACTTATTAACATAATATCTTATGTTTTAGTCTCATTTTCCCACTAATGTCTCCTGTGATCCCCAGATGCGACTGTATCTGTTTGTTTTCTTCAATTTTCATTCCACTTGATATGACTTAATAAAGCCCTTGAAGTATTACTCGAATATATTTATTCGGTAAAGAGGATTATTCTAATTATTGCATTTGTATGATTGAAGAGCGTTTCGCATAAATATGAGTAATAAATTCTATTGTATTTCAGCTCTTGTTAACCTTTTGAAGTCGTACACATAAATATATCTATTGGATTTCAAATTGACTTTGCTTTGAGTTAGATAAAGCTAGAGGGGTTTGAATATAGGTACATTTTATTAGGGTAGATTTAAATAAACAGTAAAACCATTAATTAAACTGTCATTTTTCTTTAAAGAATTCAGTCACTATTTTATTAAAACTGACGTGAATTTATAACATTATTCTTAACTTTTAGGCATTTCCAGGAGTCTCAGTATAAATAGACTAACATTACGTGAGTAACATCCGTATTTCATCATTTGAATTCAGTCTCTGATAAGCAGAATAAACCAAAGAACTTGTAACTACTTAGTGATATACAATCATCAACATCCTCGCCTCAAAAACCTAACGAGAGAAATTCTCACTTTACAAGACGTGAAGGCTTCGTTAGGAATCCGCATTAAGAAACGCAGCGTCAAATAAAACCACGTTTGAAATAAACATCTTACTTAGAAAGCTTTCATAAATAGATTCCATTCATAATACCGACTCAAATATTGTCAAACAGATTTTGTATTTGTCACCGCAAAATAAACTTTAATCCTTCTGTGTGAGGCTATAGTCAAAATAAAACTACTGCGGGTTTATACTACTCTCTTTAAGTCGACACATATGTATAAGGCAAATAAATGAAACTTTTACTCTACGATACAGCAGTAAAACGCAAGTAATAATCTTAAGTTTTCTGAATTATTAGACAGCTTTGCTAACCTATGTCAGCACTTATAGAGCCACCAGACGTGTTATTAGAACCAACAAAGTTAGCTTCATTTATATGCTTTGTTTCCGATCGTTCTTATTTCTTGAAAATCGTAAGCTAATCTTTTTCACGCCTAAAGAAAAATAAGCTTTTAAAGAATAAATGTACAATTCATCTCCATGATGATCAGACATACTCTAGTTGTTTGCAGTGATGTCTCGGCAGTCGCCGCTGCAGCCAATCGATTTTCTGATCGGACAAAGTGTTATTGGATGTTCTGTCCGGCAATTCAATAGCAGCGCCGATTCTGAAACTTTACCTCCTATATTACTTACTATGTTAACCTCTCAGACTGTATAAACGCATGGTATAATGCACAAATTGGCTACATTTTGTCATATTGGCAATACAAACGAGATTTAATATTACATTAAGTTGCTATTCGTAATTGGCAGTGGTCCGGCATGGCACGGCGCCAGTTATCGCAGTATTTCGCAGATATTAAATAGCTACCACTTATCTAAGCGCCCGCTCACCGACCAGACTCCAAATCAGCACTATCTCAACTGTTTGATATTGGGATATTTTATATTGCATATCAAATAAATAATCGCCTATCAATACATACTCATCATTTATATTCTTTTTTACATCAAATAACTTACTTCACTACAGATAAACTAAATGTTTAACAAAACTCAAACTGCAGATAATTCGAAATTACACATCAATATGACATTCCTTTTTTCCTCATAATGCAATACAGTTAAATTTATTTTTGTACAAAAATACTACATGCATAGCATAAATACTGACTGCACATCAAATTTACCATATTTCATAGCAAAATAACTATCCCAGTCGCATATTAACCAGTAAGTACAACAAAATCTGTTCATCATATTTGTCTTAATTATTAAGAAGCCATGCTCGGCAAATCTAATGATGATTATAACAAAAATTTTACATTGCATTATTTCTAAAAGCAGAACAACCTAACTGAAAAACTTCGCGCGTTTTTTCGTCACTGGAGTAAATAATATAAAAATAAAAGCTATAGTTATGGCATAGGTCAATTATGGGTAAAGTAGTAGGTTAGGTTAGGTTAGAACTGCGACCATAACATAGCGCGAGCCGAGCGAGCGAAGCGAGCGTGCCGCGGCAGCGGTCGGCGAGTGCTAGAATCAATCTGTGTGATACTCCGACCCCTTTTTGAATCCACCCACTAAATAAAATAATATTATACTACTTACCAATTTCTTATTATCATAGATCGTAACAGACGACAGTACGTGGCGCCACCTGCAGAAGCTAAAAATGTGCCTATTGGGCAAAAAAGGAAGTGTGGACGCCCCGCGAAAGCAAGACCCGCTTTAATAATTCAATAAATTACAATTTTGTATCTAATTTTATATTTTTTTTGCTGATCTCATTATGTGATAATTAATAAATAATAAGATGACTGTGAATAATAAAATGTTGTTTGATTTAGAAAAACTGCTGTAAATATTATAAAAATAGAAGCTATATTTAAAAGAAAAAGAGTTAACATGTATAATGTGCATTAAGATTATTAGTTGTGCATTAATAAAAAAGGTTTTGCTTTAGGAAAAATTGCTGTGCGCTGTGAAAATAAATTGTAGTGTGTTTAGTAATATTTTTGAGTTGAATATTTTGTTGTGCAAGCAGTAATTTTGATGGGAATTCGGTATTTAATTGCATAGAAAAAGGATATTTTATGATTTGCGTTTAAATACTACCCTTTGATATTCAATTTAATTTCGTTCCCAGATAAATCCAAATTGAATAGCGTCATACGTGTGTGAAATTTTCGAGTACTTTAACACACTCCTTTGTATTTGACCGAATTAGTTATTAAATTCACGTAGTCGCAAAAAACGAACATCCTGTTTTTTGCAGGAATAATGACCGAGAGGCCCGGCGGACATAAACTGCTATAAAAAGCGTAGAGCGCAAAGTAAACTGCAAAATTCCACCAATATAAAACAATTCAAAGTCACACCGCGAAGGTCGTCCGAATTGAGAAAAGTTTGCTCAGATTGAGGTTTAAATTACAGGCCACGTTGAATTTATTTAATTTTCATCTCGGGATAATTCGAATTTGAGAGCAGAGCATTTAATTTTCATAGCTTAGCGGAATCCCATTTCGTTGAAACCCGATTAGTGTCTAAGCGGCCGTGGCCTATTTGTTATCTCAATGAGAAAAACCATTTGGGCTTGGAAGTAAAGAAGGAACAACAAATAGCAAAGTATAGAATTGGAGTTGTGCGAGTTAATCGTGGAAGCCGAACGCTAATCGCTGCGCATTCGCCCGGACTCACTTTTTTGTCCTGTTTGCTTTCAGGATAAATGTATGACAACTCCCGAGATATGTTCCTAGCTTTGAAGTACATTTATATCTGTCTTTCCTTGTTTATGTCAAGTCTTGTAATACGTATTATATTCGCGTCGGGCAAGAAAAAGTATTTGAAATTTCCAAGGAAGTTTTAAATTCTAAGAACGAAGAGCGCTCGGTATCCGCTAGGTAAATAAGATTTGATATATACGGCTCTACTCTAGGTTTCTTGGAATCTTTGTTTTGTTTCTTCAACAGTTCTCGGTGCTTATTGATAGCTGTACAAATTTAATCAAAAACTTATTTCATTTTAATATAGTTAGATTAGGCTCTCGCCTTAATTCACGCAATGGACGTTGATCTTAGACCTTGAGATAAAGCTCCATCGTAATCTGCATTTAATTTAATTTAAATAGAAAAAAAAAATTCTTCCTCGATAGTCCAGTTGTTAGCGTATGCGCGTACCGCGAGGTTTCGGGTTCGATTCCCGGGTCGGGCAAAGTGATATTTGTAAACTTTTCGTTAGGAAATTTACAATAGCAGAACGGAGACGAAATTTTGTCCGGTAGATGGCGGTAGGCTCATCCCTATTCCATGGGACCTAAACATAACAGGTGAATAGGCGTGTTGTTATGTTATGTATGTTATGATTCTTATTACTGCTTAGGAGATATTGCTACTATTAACTTTTTAGTTTCACATCAACTATGGTCGGTATATGAGGAATAAAGTAACCATTATTTTTATAGACTCGCGCCATATTCGATAGCTAAACCATAGACAATCGCCTTTATAATACCAATTTCAATCATTTTTTGTATATTTCAGACCCTAACATGGCACCGTTGTGTCCAGTGGCCGAGCTGGGTGGCTTGTCCCGTCGTCCCGGCTGTTCCAGCGCCTTCTCTGCACCATCGACTGCTACTCATCACGAACCAGGTCAGTAGAATAATATGCAACCCAAAGTTTGCTTAACTACCAGATTACGTTAGAGTATGATTTCGAAAAAAAGTTTGTGACTCACCGACCGATGTAAAAAAGGAATGAGCACAGAATCCATTCTTCTTTGCAATAATTTGCCAATCGAAACCAGTAGGCCGCTCCCACGTGGGTTTCCCGACTTGGGGTCCACTTAGCTTCGCCGTGGGTGACCATGCCACGGCTTTGACGGCTTCTAAGCCCCGCCACGACGACAACGCAAGACACCCGGTTGGTGGGGTACTGACCCTGGGCTGAAGTTACTACCCGTCCTCAAAATAAATCCCATTTAAATCCAAAAAGCTTTTCGTTGATGTTATTTAAATAAATATCGACAATAATTGTATCTTTGTATAAACGATGCGATGCGCGATGTAGGGATCCATTACGTAGGTACCAGTTCCGTAAATTTTAGCTGATTTAAACTGATTTCTAAACGGTAACGTCATTGGGTCCCACGGTTCTTCAAAGGAACTTCAAAGCTTTATGGCATGAAGAGTTCGCGATTTGATTTTAAACTTAGTATATTAAATTTGGAGTGTATCGTTTCTTTACTGTAAAGGTTTTTATCATATCTGAAACATTCCCAGTATCAGAAACTTTTTCATCTATCACCGATCAGTATTTACAAATAGTCTTAATTGCTTTTTATTTGCTAGGCGCTACTACGCTTCACAAAAAAATCACAGATATCTCGTCGGTTTGCACTTTTAAAATAAAACTTGTAAACGGCAACTGCGGCAAGCGATTGAAGCCGATTTAGTTCCTGGAAACGTCTGCAGTTCATGTATTATTGCAATTCGCTACGAATTCACGCGGGTTTTACCAATGAGGACGTGGCTACGTGTAGCTTTACTTAATTGGCCACGAAAATTCAATTCCACTTCAGTATACCTGGAAATGTTCTGTTATTAGGTTATTACACTCGTATAACAATATGTATGAATAAGAAACCGTTGCTAAATGCAACGTTTAGTAAATCTTTGGGTTTGCTACCTTTGCCGGGGTTCGTATTGTTGGGTAACCACCCTTACTAATGCGAAGGTAACTGTTTGTCTGTTTCGCTTCCATATATATAACTTGACTGATCTTGATGTAAATTTGAAAGGAACAACTTTCTTAGAAAGGATGTCATTGCTAGTGTCTTTCTTTACGGGTAATCACAAACCGAAAGTTTAATAGCCATATTAGGTCTATGTTCAGTTATATTTATGGGATAGCCTAGAAAAGTAATACATTTACGAGTAGACTATTTTTAATTAAGTTGCTATCACATATACACAAAAGTTTAATAAAGTTAATCTTCCAATAATGATGACAGGTAATCCCATATTTCAGAAATCTGAAATCTGCGCAACCATGAATCAAATCATTTAAGTCGTAAAGGTTTGATAAATTCTCGTACGACAAATTTAATGGTCTACGAGAAACTGGTTTCCATTTAATACTTGTCTTGGACATTAATTTATTGCCAACTTGAATGAGCTTTCGCTCATCTGAGTAGTTAATAAATGGTAGATCTGAATTAAATAAATCTCTTTCATTAATATTTGATATTTAATTTAATCTGAGGCCAATCTTTTTTTAATTAATCAATTATGAACGTTAAAAGGTCAAGCTCATAAATGTTTTTATTTTATTTACGTGTTCGGATTGACTTGGTATCGAAATGTTTTTAATTTGCAATATTAACATGTTGCATATTATTGTTTTACCCGTCTCTGATCAGCTACAACGTAGACTTAACATGAGCACTATGAATAGGTCTATTTATTTAATATCAGCTCAATGCCTTATTTAACTTACAGAAAAAATGCTATATTTTTAAAGCGAGGATTTCCGACTAGTGGTTTGCAAAATGGAAGCGGTAAATGCCGCATAACGTTAAATTTTCATAAGTTATTGATATAAATTCATGGAGTCGCCGCCGCCCGCCGCATGACCTCTATCTGTCAATGGCTGATTTTGCTTTTTTATGAAGCTGAAACAAACAACAAGAGCTATAATTGTATCTAATATTTTTTGTTGCAAAAACGGATGGAAAATACCACGGGATCGAAATTGTAAGATTAAATGAAACGAATTCCACGCGGACAAAGTTGCGGGTAATTGTAAACAAGATGATGTTGACCAACGTCATGAAATATGTCCATAGAAGTGGCTGTAGTACTTCTTCTTCTTCTTCGTCGTGTCGATGGCTGAGTCAAATTTTTTTTTGACTTACCATCGTGGTAAAAGGATTAGCCAATTCGCTTTGGAGAACTCGCGAATTGCCCAGGGTGCGCCGGACGTAGGAAATCGTTGTGTACGTCACTCGGGAAGGCTCCTTTCATGAACCCCATGCTTTAGTACTAATCAGTTTACATCAAACTAGGTATAACTTTTCATCAAGATCGTTCCAGTCGTTTAGCCTTGAAAGCATATCAAAACAGACAAGCCATTACGTCCGCATTTATAATATTACGAAAGATGTCCATCATTATCATTCGCAAGCTTTTGTTAACTGACTGAAGGTTATAAACCTCTTTCGTTTACACCCGCCATCCCTGTTTTATGCCGTGAGCCTCCCCTCGAGGTTTACAATGTCATTGACCCGACTGAAAACGACCCATTTTGCTAAAAATATAGCGCACCATAAATCCATTTTCTGAAGAGGCTTTTGAATAATTTTGTGGTGGTTGAGCTTTTTTGAATGAGGTGGCAAGTACTACGATCTTATACAATATATTATATTTATGTATCAGTATTATTTACTTTCTGTCTTACAATTTAGTTTCTAATACCGAATTTATGGTCGGTTTGCTAAGTGAATAATTGCAACTCTTCTTCTTCTTCGTCGTGTCGATGGCTGAGTCAAATTTTATTCTGACTTACCATCGTGGTGAAAGGATTAGCCAATTCGCTTTGGAAACTGCGCGAATTGCCCAGGGTGCGCCGGACGTAGGGAATCATTGTCTATGTCACTCGGGGAAGCTCTTTTCATGCACCCCATAATTGCAATAAAAAAGATTATTAAGTTTCTACGTAGGCGGAATATATTTGAACCAAAACATCAAAAGAGCCCGATGCCGTTCTGATTCGTTATTTGAGTTAAAAGTTTGAATTATTACTAAGTAATAATTCACCTGCATCAAACTTTGTTAAAACCCAACACTTAACAAAATATCCCTAGTACCTAATATCATATTTTACTATTAATTTTAAACATTAGTTGTACTACAAACTCGAAAATAACTAAAAGCTGAAGCTAGCTCCCTAAATGAACTGAGCTGGCTAATTTCACTACTATAGCTGGAATATTCTCAAAGAAAATAAATAAAGCTACTCTCATTTTTAATGAGTGCAATAGAATTGTGGCATTGCAGTCGTAAAATATCCAAGGGTCAAGTCAAGAATTAACTACAACAAAAATATGTGCAGTGCAGATGGTCCATTCAGTAATCATTTTTTTTCAAGTCTTAGCGCAACATTTAGGGCAGCTTTGAGCGTAACAAATGAGTTAAAATACAGAGCATCAATTCTGAAGAACTTTTGTCAATATTTTGAAACAAAGTTGCTTTGCTAAAATGGTGTGCAGACACCATATATATATTTTTTTTACATCTTACACACAACGCCATCTCTAGTCCCAAACTAAGCAGTACTTGTACTATGGGTACTAGAATAACTTCTTCGTCGTCGTGTCGATGGCTGAGTCAAATTTTATTGGCCCAATAAGTGGCCACTGTTATGGCACTCTCGTCGGCGTTCATGAGCGCCTCTCTTGTGCAGGTGGTAGGGCATTTTGGACAGTCAGTAAGGTGGTCAAGGTTTTGACTTGCCATCGTCGTGAAAGGATTAGCCAATTCGCTTTTAAGAACTCGCGAATTGCCCAGGGTGCGCCGGACGTAGGGAATTGTTGTGTACGTCACTCGGGGAGGCTCCTTTCATGCACCCCACTAGAATAACTGATACTAATACATAGAAACACCCAGACTAAGACAAACCCCCATGTTCATGCACACAAAGATTTGTCTTAAGCGGGAATCGAACCCGCGACCTCGGCGTCATAGGCAGGTACACTACCCACTCCGCCATTCGTTCGTCAGACATTATCTCCATTCCATGAGTTGTTCAAGCTTATATGATTAATAATAGTGAAATAATAATATTAATATTTCAATAAATAATATTAATTAATATAAATATTAATATTTGTGTATAGCTGACAGTAAGTGACCTGACGTTCTACACACATCTCATTGCAAAAAACAAGCATAGCACATAGTACTAATTAAAACAAACGACACGTCACGTGTGAGCTTTCTGCACGTCTACAATTTGTGCAACAGTGATGGATGGCCCTCCTGATATGTATGCTAGAGACGTTTAATTAATAAATAGGCGGCATACCTTATAAGGGTTATGATACATATTTATTAACCCTGTTACTATAGGGTTCAGCCCTAATAGCTTGATTAATATTAATATACGGTAAAAACTAGTGAAGCTATTGCATGTTCGCAACTTCTTACCTAGCTCGGTTACTTTGTATTGCATTTTCCGATAGAGTATTGACTTGGGCACTCCTCAACGGTTTTTTGTACTGTGGTAAAGAAAGAAAGACGAGAAAAGAAAAAAATATTTATTCTGCCATAATTGCAAAACGTCTGAAACTAAAAAAAAATAAATATGAAGATAAATAAACTATACTTTTATTACCACCATAAGAATAGGACGTAGATCCTGGTATTATACTTTCACCCGTAACAATAATATTTACAACCCAAAAATACAACACTTAGAATCTTGATTATTTCTAAGATGAATTTGCAATATTTGCATACAAATTAAAAGGCTTGGTGTAAAAAAAGTATAATGATTTTTGAATAAACAGTATATCAAAGAAATGCTTAATTAAATAAAAGTAATAAAACCTTTTTATGTTAAGAATAAAGATGATGAACACTCGCTACAAGTAGGTACGAATATTGCAAGCTACCCGCAAAAAATACATCAGAACTACTCAAACAAATGTATAAAATCTAATTATTAATAAAATTACAAAAGCGTATAACGAAAACAATACAATCATAATGAACAGCGCAAACATTATTCGTAAGTCAAACAGAATGCAATAATCCTGGCAGAGCCAACTAACAACTACGCCTAATTAAATTGACTAGCTACCATTAAAATACACGCAGTTGACGTCAAAAGGTAAAGTAGCAGACTCGACTAGAGATGTACCGAGGACTGGTTTCTGGTATTCAGATATTGTAGTCTTCGTTGTCGAGTCATTTCCTTATTACTAGAGACCGGATAATATGCATTTGCATATTTGCATATGCATTTGCATATTTAAGCGATTTTCAAGGCTAATAGCATATTTTTACTAATATCTAGTGATGATGCATATTATTGCTATAATTTACAGTAGGTAGGTATTTTTCGAGCGTAGCGCACTCGGCAGCCGCGCGTATTTTGTTTTGGTAGGTACTCAAAAAATGAAAGAGACAAATGATCGCGCCGCCGCGCGCTCGCCTACCGCGCTACTCCCACCTATTATGCATGTCATTATTACTTTGATTGTTGACACGCTCGTGCTCGGATAATTCACCTGCAGTTAAAAGTTTTTGTGTGTGTACAATGCCTCCCGAAAAAAAAAGTGTGTCTTCGTGGATAGTTTTCTATAAATGTATGCTGATTTTTTAATAAAAAATATAAAACTTAATAGTTTTTTTATTTTATCAAATAACAATAAATTAAAAAGATACATACATAATAAAGTAAAACATAAATAAGACAAGTATTTACTAACAAAATACTTAAATCTAAAGGAATAATATTTACAAAACAAAAAAAACTCATTTAATGTTGCATATTCTGTCAGTTTTCGTGCATATTTTAGGCATTTTTCATGCATATTTGCATGCATATTTCAAGCTTTTTAAGTTGCATATTATCCGGTCTCTACTTATTACATTGGAGTAACTTTTTTTTCCCTTCATTTTTAAAAAAAACCACGTTATCTCTTGGTATAACTCCTGTACACAAATCACACCCAGAGTCTGAACAATTTTTTGCGGATCACTCAAAGATTTGTCGATGTTGATGTGGGGATCGCACCCACAACACCAGCGCAGTTGAAAGCGGCGAGGCGACGGCTTAACTACTACGCCAACCGTGCACTCACTGATGTAGCTGATTTGATGAAAATCAGCTGTTAGAATCACATGTGTGTATTTATATTCGTTCCTCGTCAATAGTCGTATAGTCATACAACAATATACTCTTTATTAGATATTTTTTATAATTTCTTCTCTCCTTTATTACCGTAATTAGATAAATAAATAAATAATAAATATCCCACAACTCACACACAACGCCATCTAGTCCCAAACTAAGCAGAGCTTGTACTATGAGTACTAGAATAACTGATACTAATACATATTATTATATACTTTTCTTTTGTAAATACATACTTATTATACATAGAAACACCCAGACTAAGACAAACCCCCATGTTCATGCACACAAAGATTTGTCTTAAGTGGGAATCGAACCCACGACCTCGGCGTCGCAGTCAGGTACACTACCCACTCCGCCATCCGGTCGTCAATAGATATAGATAGATATATTGATATTATGGAAAACTGTAAAAGCACGAAGGAAAGCTCGTTAGTTTATTCATTTGAATTCATTAATCCGTAGACTGGATGCATTAAATTTAACTGAACATGTACAATGATTATTGTATTCTGGGATTATTATATTTACTGATATTCAAGTAGCAAGTACCACATAAGATATTCGAGTCTGCCTAACTCAATACATCTCTAGTCTCGACATTTCCTGGCTCGAAGCTCGCAGTCCGCCATAATTCTCGTCGGGAAGTCTTTCACCCACCGACACTCGGTTAAGTAATTAATTCTTTTGCCTTCTGTTTGAATAAATCACTTGGACTAACTTCAACGTTATAGTCGACTTTTGCGTTTCGAATTTTAACTTTAATAATTTACTTAATAGTTCGCTGACACAGTTCGTATCTAGCTGTTACAAAATTCAACACCTTGTTCTACTGTTTGTTCGGAATTTAAAAGTTCGCTGTATTTAGTATGGTTAAACCTACTGTAAATAAAAATGTTACAAGTGACTTTGTTGGAGTTCGTGTGTTCGTTCCCTATTCCTTTGATTTTTTAACCGCCATTTCCTACCAAGCATTTATTTGACAAGATTATTATTTATTTGTTTTTATTTTTTATTTATTTAACTTTTGCACAAATAAAAGTACAGAGGCGGACTTAATACCTAGTGGCATTCTCTTACAGTCAACCTCGGGTGATGCAGAGAAACGTAAGGGGAGGTGCAATACGAGAAATGGAACTGGATATCTTATTATTTTTGCCTGCGTTGTTAGTCTAGTAGCTAAGTTAGGTTTATCACCGTGAGGTGTCAAGTTCGACTCCATTGAAGTGTTTTGTCAGGCTTTTTTTAGTAGAAGCACGTGGCGTCCGGGATTGTTCCCGGTGGGTGATAATGGGCCTGTTACAAGGGATCATACGGGACTTAAGGGACTTCTTCCAAACCCTTCTGGGCATCACCTGCGTTCAGTCATATTATTCTAATAGAATTAAATAAATAAATATCTTACAACTTACACACAACGCCATCTAGTCCTAGTAGAATAATTGAAACTAATACATATATATACTTTTCTTTTGTAAATACATACTTATTATACAAAGAAACACCCCGACTACGTCTAGGTGTTATCAATTTATGATTATGTAGTAATTTAATTTTTTTTTTTTCTGTTGTCACACTGCTTGCTACTTGTGGGGGTCTCCATTGTTGTATATAATTATGTTGAAGAGAGATGAGAGAAACGATAGGTCACTATTCTAAATGTTTTATATTAACTGGTACCAGAGTAAATAATATATAATAAACTTATTGACTACATTATTCTTACTTAATTACGACCTATCTCTAGCGATACGGGAAGGCGACTGGCGAACCGGGCGACTAAACTTAAGTATCCAGTGTATCCACCTAAATACATATATGCGCCGGTTGCCCTGTGTCCCTACACTACTCATTCTCTGGGCGCATCAGAATTATCAGCGCTGCGGTGCTTTTTGGCGCTGCAGTATTGTGCTGAGATGCGTACCATTTCTGGCTTTAAGAATGTTTTTTTTAAATTATTTAGTTTTAGACGTTATATTAGGTATTTTGTTTGCCAGAATAAATGATTTTTCTTTCTTTCTTTCTTCTTTCTTTCTAATACACGGTTGACTAATTTTTAAAGCGACAATAAAAAGCTCCAATAAATTTTTCAATTCAAATATCAATCTCACAGTTGAAACAGCACACATTTTTCAGGAACAGATGTCGAAATGTTTTGTTAAAATAAAATATTTGAACATCAAAATGTTTTAGTTTGAATCGGCTATATCAGTAACTCGTACAAATGCCGATTTTATTATCCACAAGCTTCACTTTGTTTTATCGTTGTATTTATTGTAAAGAATATTCTTCATAAACTAACAAAATTAATAAAACGCTTTGTATTTTACATATGGCTGAGACAAGTAAAGAGATTTTTGTGACCGAGCTTGAGGAAGAAGTTTCTGTCTCACATAGTACTGTTTTTACTAATATTAGCGTTTCGGTTTTATCAAGACTTAACATGCTTTTATGCATATGTTTGGATTTTCAGTAACTATATCGCGTATCATCCGCTTGCTATCTACCTGTCTTATATCTGATTACAATTTTGTCTTACTTTAACCTCGAATCCGAAATGCTTCCATAGTTACGAATTAGGAGCATAAGTTTCTAATCTAGTAAATATTTCACATGGATCTGATGCTACACGATTACTTGATTATATACTTATATATACGTATTAAGTCATTGCTGTAGTACCTATTATGATATTATTGAAGATAAGAAAGTTTATTATTTATATCCGATGAGAAAAGACCATTTTCATCATTTATAATCCTACTGATAATGTAATTTTACTATAGGCTCGGGCAATATGATATTACAATCATTACTATCAAATATTTTTCTTGTACGAATCTTCCACGTTGCGCAAGACGATGAATGTTTGATTTAGTTTCTAAACACTTACTTCTTTTACGATCACTATAAAACGCACATGCGAGTATTTTAGATACGTATCAAATCTACTTATTACTTCATACGACAGCAAAATAAACACAGTTCAAAGGCTGAACAGTCTTTTAGATTTCGTTTATACGCTTTCAAGAGATACAAGCAATATCCATCAAGCAAATAAAATAATAACAAGAGGGTACGCGGGGCGCGGGGAAAATGGCGCGGCGCGGCGCACACTGCACGGAATCCCCGCTTAGTTTAGTTCCACTACCGTGCTGAGCTCCTATTTGCAATAAACACGTCCCGTGTGGTCCCACAACTAGGAACAAGTTTCACAGACTTGTTTGCACTTCGAAATGTTAAAACTGGGACTTTAGTTCGTAAACGGCTTGAATTTCTTTAGTCTCTCGTGAACTCTGAATTAGCTACGGTTGAGATCTTTAAGAAATGGTTTTCCTATTTAAAACAACATGAAAAAGTACTAGTCAACAACCGAACAAATGCCGAGAAATAGAAAGTGAAAAATATTTTTAAACGTCTTGTAAGTTAAAAGCTATTTTAAAAGTTTTAACGCTCGTTTTCAGCTCAAGAACCAAACATTATTAAAGAAACGTTTGGTTTCCAAGTTGGCTTAAGTTATTCAGAACAAGTCAGTATAAATCGATAGATTATATCCAGTCTCATAATTTGATTTTGGACGTAATGTTTAGAAAGTATAAGCATGATCCGACGGGGCTGCCTGTTCAAGCAAAGCAGCAGTGAAAATTCCCGCACCGTCTAAGCAATCATTTCAGCAGTTAAACAACCGAAAAGCTCGGATATGCATAGCGATGTTTTGTCTAAAAATAAAATGAAGTGCGAACGAGACTCGAATAAAAATGTGTCGGCGGCCAGGAGAGGCTTATTACGAAGGCAATATTCTGCGACGCGTCCGGAATTTATATTTATGCGCTAAACATCAGCACCCCATAATTTTGTGTCACGTAAATTAGAGCCGTCGTAAACTACTTAACATTCTTTATCGACTAATTATATCAACCGAATAAACAAGTATTAAATAAAACCGGGAAAGCGGTTAGCGTTACGCTTTAATGAGTTCGGGGTTTCATCACAAAACACCCCCGGAGTATTGATATAAACAATTTGCTGTATCAATAATTCTCAGAAACGGGCAAATACCAGATGAATTTTATCATAAGCCGGCTTAAGGCGGGTATTATATCGGGTTAAAGGATTTTTATTTATTTTTTGCATAGAAATAATCGTTACGCTTCCGAGCTTTTGTTATAACCGTAATCGTTTAACATCATAAATATGATTTGACTCAAGCGGTTTGATGACAAACATGTAAATGAATTGTGCTTATATGCTTTGGTTAACGCCAAAATGAATTGTGAAAAGTCAATTTATTTTGTAAACTGCTTCTGTGAAACAATGTCGATTTTTCGATGCTATTTTTCGTTAAAAATGTTATTTGTAGTCGGATAACACGCTTTATGGAGTTGCCGCGCTATTGCGAGGCGTTTGCTGCCCGCGGCTTGCCACGCTCTAACATAAATATTTGATATGAAGCAGGCACAAGCCACAACTTTACTTTATCGTGAACCGCGCTGTTGCTTTATGCCCTCCAATGCAGTAATCATGCTGTTTACATAACTTATTAGACGACGGTTGTGGTTATCCACACATGATTAATACGCCTATGAATGGCATAATCTCAGTTAATGTAAAACGTAAGTGATAAGCGGTCCAATACAGTGGGGTAATGAGGACAAAACTGGCTATTATCGTTATCCTATATACATTGAGGCGGCCCGCTCCCTACGACCAGAGGATCCAGTGACCCTTGACCTAGTCAGGAAGGGTAGCCTCCCTTCGAACCCCAGCCTTTTCACCCCCAATACCCCAACTACTGTTTCATAAACAAAATCTGGGCATTTCGTTAAATTAGGGTGTATAAGCTTTCAACTTTTTACGTCGGAGTGCAAAGAGCGCTTAAATAATACTAACAAATTGTAGAGCTCGGTCGCATCCGAGATTAAAATGTTAAATAAGTTTAAATCAGGCTAGAGCATAAGCTATGGATATTCTGAATTATTTCGTTAGCTTTTTGCTGTTGTAAACATACACAACAGCAAAAAGCTGAAAAAATTCTTGAATGTACCTATATCGGATCAACACTTACAGCACGAAAATAAATGGACGCAAAATATAAATTAAAGTTAATGTGGAATTCCCATACTTGTACGCGTAATAGTGCGTCTTAAATCATCACAACAAAATAAAAGACAACAAAAAATGGAGTCGTGCTCGACCACAAAAACTCACTAACCGTATTACGGTAGTAAAAAACGACTTCCTATCCAAACTGTTACACGCGAGCTAACAAGATGGCTAATCTTAATCAGATTACGCTTTCAGCGATACAAATTCGAACGGTGTGAAATAATGGGGCCAGTTCTGATTAATGCGCCACTAAACTAGTTTGGGTCTCGAATCTCGATACCCCTCTTTTTGATAAGCCACAAGATAAATTGACCAAGACGGCTAAAAATATAATACTGATCCAAATGATTAATCTTATTATTTCATTAACCATATTTTTTTATTTTTCGGAATCGTTATTTTGTTTATTCTGTATTCTGTAGCAATGTTGAGTAATAAAAAAGCGCCGTACACAAAACCAATCAAATACAATTTAAGCGCATACATTTAGATACCCCAGTCACTGTAATGACCTTTCCACACTGAAGCATCCATCTATATCTTGAAAATTTCGTAAAGCGAATTTCAAAAGGAATCGCTTAAAAATCCAATATAAAACCGGCAGCAGTAGCAATCATTCACAAATACCGTATCGCGCCAGCCACGCCCAATTAGCCTCTCTGTTGCAAAGCACTGCAAACTGTATTGACATATTGTGTCTGTAAAAGTCTGTTACAAATAAACGAATAAATAAAACAGTACTGTCGTCATTCCTTTCTATCATTCATTGTTAGAAAGAGACAAAGTTAGAGATCGAAAACCGGTAGTAGTAAAGCCTTTACGAAGACAAATTATTGAGGAAACGTCGTCGTTCAGAAATATACCATAAGATGCCAGACGCTTATACAACTGTTCCTGGTGGAGGATTATTGGATGGAATTACGGGTTAGCACTCATTCGAGTCGCTTTCGTGATGATCTCTCGAGTAATAGAAAAGGTTTGTTTCTGTCGTGATAATGTGGTTACTCTAGTCATTTAATGATTGGGTTGACAAGACCTCAGGCGTTTAGGTTGATTACTTATTGATATATTATTTTGTCGCTATTTGCCATATAATTGGTTTTTAATTTTTCATGTTTTATCTAATTATATTGTGTTCATGATCATACGGTAACTGTCAAAACTGCCATAAACAAATATTCAATTGAGCTGTCTACACAATCACGCGTTGAATTTATTCACAAATAGCGTATCCAGCCATGTCCAATTAGCCTTTCCATTGTCAGCACCAAAAACTGTATTGACATGCCTGTAAGCTATAAATATGATTAACAGCCCTAAATTAAACGTGTCTTTCAAAGAAATGTTCACTTAAAAAAACTATATTCAGGTATAATAATTCAGATAGTTTCTTCTATAGGTACCATTTACGTTGTAAGCTTAGATGGAATGTAACTCGTTATTTATGTTTGAATAGTGATGAAATCCTTACTTTTGTGCACTTGACATAATTTGCCAGTAGGTCTAAGGAAGTAAATTCAAAGATAATAAGTACGGTATGATAAGATTTAGATTCGATTTAGTTCACAATCAACTACAACTACAAACAAGACAGAGTTCCCGTTATGTCAACAAAATTCCTCGGACAGAGGTCATGAAACAAACAAGGATACTTATATAAGTACTTACTGGAAGCCATTTGAAAGTACTTCCTTTGTTATTTAAATTAATAACGGGTCCGAGTAATTTTAAATAAGATAATATCAATCTCCATTGTGATTGCCGCCACTTTAAGCAGATATTTATATATTAAAGATCCATCGAGAGTGATCCGTCAATGAAAGAGTAAAGAGCTCATAGAAACTTTATACGTCAATGAAAGAGCTGTAAGATTTTCGAAATATTCACAGGTTCTCTCCCAAAGATATTTATTAATATGCTCGCCATGTGCAAATACATTGCACAAGGCGAGCTTAAATATAATCATATTTTTCAGATATTTTGGATAATTCAGATTTTCTCTTCTATATATTTATTATATTTTATAGGCCGTAATGCTTGAAATTTTAATTCTGAACCCAATAACATTTTTTAACCGTTTCACACCGAGTATCAATAAATAGAACAACAAACGAATTTACAACACGCATTTATTTAACTAAAAAATTTAACTGGAAACTGAATTCACCAATCCAAAATATTTTTGATTCATAGGTATTTCTGTATTGACATGGCGCCCGCACGATGAATGAAAAATATTGTGCCAGCCCTGAACCAATTTAACTGACGCTATGATCGGACAACTGGCACTCGATGACACGTGATGACAGAATGGAATCCCTTACAATGTTATCAATTAAGAATAACAATATAGTAGAAACCTTGCACAATCGTTACGTAGGGATATGATATATACAAATTTTGAGACTAAACATGGTCCTTTTTTAATGAAATATTAGATATCACGGATTATTTATACAACAAAATACATGGTAAAAATTCCGTGACATCTAATACATATAACTATTATTAAATTATTTGAAACACGTTTAAAACGTATGAATGTGTATAGGTTTTGTGTAAGACACGAACAATACCATTGTTGTTATTTCAAACGTGGAAATTACTCGTACCTTTAATATTTTAATTATTTCGACAAACATTGATAAAATTCATTAAAACAAGTACACAGTCTTAGCGAGCTCTTCCAGCATCCTTAAGTCCTGGTACTCGCTCTTTTCTTAGTTAATTGGGCTCCATTATTTATTTTCCTGCCTTGTTTTCGTCTCTTCACTGCGAACGACAAAATGAAATGGTTTTTTGGGGTCTCTTATTTCATTGTTAGTGGGCATTATCACTGTGCACCTTGTATAATGTGTTTGCTAAAAAAACAAGACGGTTTGTTTACCTTATTGTATTCTAATGTTTTGGTTTGTTTATTTTTCGGGCTTACTATTTGCTCATAATCGGTTCTGAGAATATCATAGCTATGAAATTGACTTGATCTTTAACATTTAAGGAAATTTATTCTAGAAGCTTAAGGTGAATCGACTCAAAAGATAAGTACTACTGCTTCACCTCTTTGCCGCTAAATTGTAGTGCATTAGGGATCACAGGATTCAGGAAGTTGGCAAGTTAAGATCCTATATTTACCAGCTCAGGTAGCATTTTATGCCTCTATAACCATCGATAGCCTTCGGGTTGTAGCGGGCTACCAATTTGGAACTTGACGCGAATAGTTCTGGGTAGCCTTTGCCACATACCATTAGTTAAACAGTAAGTTTATTTACATCTTAATATGGAAGAAAAAAATATAAGTTTCACAACACAACTTTAATAGACCAAAGCCGTATGAAGTCGCAGAAACATCAAATGAAAATAAAATTAAAACACTCCGCGGCGCGGAAGACCCTTACAAAAGTGAAACTAAGAAACACTCTATTGTTTATATTTTAGCATAAAGCTATAATTAACTCGTTGGCCGACCAACAAATAAACTAAAACTTGGAAAGGCAGCGAAGCCTTTATTAATTATTTTCAGCGAACGTGCAAAATTTGCGACTGAAATGCGAATAATTATGAATACAGCCCTGAATACAGTGGATATTCATGAGAATCCCTGAGAACGCATTTATGAACGGAATGAAAACTATCTCTGAATTACGTTTCAAAAGCTTTTCCATTGTACGATGGTGCAACCTTTTGCGAACTTACGAGTTTCGTGAGTGAACGTGAGCTAGAGGACTTTGTGTGGAAATGTACTGACTTGTAATAAATAACATACACGTGTCGTATTTTTGTGGTGTATGCGACAGTTGTTTGTAGAACTTTTGGTAATAAGGTGGAAGCAGACTGCATCATCTGTGCGAAATTTTAAATGTGCTGTCTTTAAATATTATACTGGACTTTTACATTGGACTCTATTAAAAATAATGTTAAATATTAATTTATCATGACTTAAATAAACTAACCCTAAAATAAACTGCTTAAAAACTAGCGTTAAAGAACCTAACCTAATCTACCAAACCGCAGCCAGTAGACAACGTGCTAGAAATACCCATTCTCATAATAATCGGCCCAGTAGATTCGAAAATGTTTGGGTACAAACAAATAAAAAAATCTTACCTCTTTATAAATTGGTTTAGATTACTAACAACGGGTAAGGAAAATGGAATCTCTTTTGATTTGCTTCTTACCTATCAATATCTAAAATTCCTAATGATATAATGTGGATTATTATTAAGGATTAAAAAAAATATCACCTACATTCCATGTTTTTTTAAAGTATAAGTGTTAATTTGCTTCTAGAGTCAATGTCTAAGTTAAACAACTACCATATAATAAGCCTTCATTAACACAAAACGTAACATCACCCCTATATTACCCAGAAGGGTGTAGCAGAGGTGTACAACACTCACACTTCGCTTATTATGTTTAGGTCCCATGGGAATAGGGGATAAGTCTATCGCTATCCAACACACAATTCCAACTCCGTGCTGCGTTGTAAATTTCCTCACGGAAAGTTCACAAATAACACGCCTGACCCGGGCATCGAACTAGAGACTTCGCGGTGAGAGGCGAATATGCTAACCACTAGATCATCAAGGAAGTCAATAATAACAGTTATGTACCTGTAGTTTGCAACCACAACACTTCATTCCATTTGTTTTATTTTACACATTGTTTAGGATGGATAGTCTGTACGATGCGTTGTACAGTTATTTTTGCATGTCGTAAAGCTGAAACCTGTTACCATAAATTGGCACCGATGTCTGGTGAGGGAATTGATTCAGAGGCTGTAGTAGTAAAAATGTACGAACAGTCGTAGTGACGTATTATTTCCTGTCACGGTAAAACTATAAGAGAGAAAGTATAGAGCTCTATTCTATAACTGGCAGTTTGAATTAGCAAGATAACACGTTAATATTAAAGTTTTATTTAATAGACTCAGTAACATAAGTTTTAAAGAACAAACGTAAGCTGCTTACATTAATACTAAATTACCTAATTTACACTAAATCGTTACTACTTAATTATTATCTTCTAAGTACATATTACCGTATTAAATTATATTGTTGTAAACATAATGTAGTAGTAAAGTTAGGTTTGATAACATTGACAAAGCATTCTGATATTACCATTTTGTTTCATTCCATTTAATCCATTAACAAGTCTTCATCTAGACATTGCACAGACATCTGGCGCGACATAACTGCGCTAATTAAATATGATGCGACATATTTTATAAAAAAAAAAGGACAAATAGCACAAGAAACCTCGTGCGTTCGGTCACGTAGTCCATCCACTATTTGTTGTTTTCGTCACTTACATCCGTTCCGCATTTTGTTTGTGGTGCAGACATAATTATACTCTAGAAATAATTTGCATTAGGCCCGTTTGAGTAGTTGATTTGGATTTTCCATAATGATAAGTGCAACCGACGCGACGTACGCACTGACGGTCGGTCGGATGCACCACGTTAGGCGGACTTTATGCCTGATGGCATTTGCTTACAGTTAAGCTAAGGTGGTGCAGAGATAAGCATAGGTAGGTGCAGTTCAGACAGAGAGAGAGGGAAGAGAAAAGTTTAAAAGTGTAAAAAGATTAAAGTTGAAAAAAAATTAAGAACCCGCACCGCAGGACTCGAACCTGCACCCCCTGGGCATACGCCCAAGTGCTTTGCTTGGATTTTTAATTTTACAACTATAATATATTCTATATATATAAAAATTAAACCCGTTTTCAATTAAACCCGTTTTCCGTTGTCACGACATAGCATGAAAACGGCTTGACCGATTTGGCTGATTTTTTTTTTTGTAGTTTTCTAATACTCTGTACAAGGTTCTTATCTATCTATATATATAAAAATGAAACCCGTTTACCGTTGTCACGACATAGCATGAAAACGGCTTGACCGATTTGGCTGTTTTTTTTTTTGTAGTTTTCTAATACTCTGCACAAGGTTCTTATGGAAAAAAAACAAAATAAATTAAATATATATTAATAAATTTTCTGTAAAAATATAAGTGAAATTATTGAACCCTACGGAATAAACACTATTATGAAAATATATATTTTGTTTTTTATTTAATAAAATAGGTATTCATTTTTATATGGAGGATATTATAGATTCCAGTTCAAATTGAATAGGTACGCATACATAAGATAGGTCAGCTATACAAAATAGAGTAGTGCATCAAATTTACGCTAAGGCGGTACGAAGTTCGCCGGGTCAGCTAGTATTATATAAAATACAAAAGGCAAAGCAAAGCTGAAATTTGCTTTAAAACACACATAATAAACTGTCACACTGATAATAAAATTATTATCTAATCATTATCAATCAATCAATTAATCTGTTATTATAAAAGGTATTAGTATAAGTATAATAGGTTTAGATAAATACTAATTGCAGGAATCTTGTTCTTAGTTGAATAATCGTCCTTATATCCTTAAGGTAATTTACCAAATTTAAGTTATCTCAATCCAAAAACATATTATTTATTGTGTTTGTTACCTGCAATAACAACCTCAAAAGCAATTTAAGTCTTTCTGTATAACTAGTAATTAACATTTCCCTCCCTGTTGATATTAATAACTTCAAGCTGGACTACAAGCTCGTTCCCTTAGTGATAAAAAATAATCACACATCCAATTAGCAAAAAGCACTCAAACCAAAATATACAGTGTGCAACGATACACGAAATCGATGCAGAAGATGTTTATCGTACGATATATCTCATGAATAAGTTAAATTGCGTACATTTTCATAATTTCTCTCCACTTGGTTATCACATCGACATGGGATTAGTTACCGCACTGCTTGTTTTCTCACATCTGCTTAAACATTGCACAAAGGCAAGTTCTCGGTTGGCTTACAGTTTGCGGCGAACCAGTTGCCGTGTTTAAGCTGTTTATATGTCTTGATAATGCGTCGTGTTCGCGATCTAACGTAAACAATCAAACAAGCATAGTCTTCTAGGAAAATGTATTCATAACTACGGAAATCAGAAGCATTTTGCATTTATAATTTATTTTTATAAGATATTTACTAAATATTGTTAGTTTAAAAAAACTAGGTAGATAAAGAGTACCTACTTGAACAGACGGTATAAACCAGTTTGCTGGCTATGAGTTATTTATTTAAGCATAGTTTAAGCAGCATAATTTAGAAAACAGTTTCACCATTGAAACAACTGCCATAAAATCCTTGCATCGCACTAGGATTCGATCGACAACAATCTGTAACAGCAAACAAAATTTACATTTGGTGCTTACGTAAACGTTTAGGACGATCGATGCTGCAAGCTATTTGCTGCATGCATTATTAATCTGCAGTTCACTCGTTGTCTCAACTCTTCCTTTATTTAAAAGAGAATCGTCACGTGTGACTTACCTACAGATATAAAGCGCTTTTTTATTTTTGGATAAATTTCGGCTATAGTTTTCGACTCAGTTTGGTGCAAACAATTTATTAACTTTTAAATACGCTTCGAAAAGTCGACTTGGACAAAATCTTGACCAACTAGTAGATCTCAAGTTGTTTTATAGATCCCGATGTAATACATTTGGCGCTAGTTAGCCGGCAAATTTTACAACACATATTTTCAGTCTAAGTTGTCATTTTCTTAGGCTGAGCAACTTCACTAAACGATTCAGTTTGATTATTCATGTTTAAGTAACCCAATTTGTCTTAAGAATACAAGTCGATTGCTACCGATTATATCGTTACCTGTCGATATCTAGCTTCTATTCGATTAGCCGTTAGTAGGAGTAACATTTCAATATGTCTTTGATACTGGCATTTAGCATAATTTTATTCACACTATCAAGTTTGAAATCAACTAACTAACTTTACTATATCTTGGCGCAGTTTTAATTCTGATTATATTTTATACCATATTTTGTATACGACAGTTAAGTTACAGTAATACTGACATTGTTTATGAAGTTAGAACTACTGTCTTGATGGTCTAGTGGTTAGCGTATGCGTCTCATACCGTGAGGTCTAAGGTTCGATTCCCGGGTCGAGCAAAGTGTTATTTGTGTTTTGGAGTTAGACTTGTGCCCGGTGGATGGCGATAGGCTCACCCCCTACCCCATGGGACCTTAACATAGCAGGTGAAGTGTGGGTGTCTTACTTTAACTTAGCGATTTAAACTCTAGTTAGGAAATTAAAAGTTTGCCTAGGGATTGCTTATTTAATATCACTTTAACAGCTACCCTGTTTACATTAGTTTGATTGTAAAATTTATAATTATAATGCTGTATAAACTTGACATTTTGGAGATAGTTTTAGAACTTTACAAGAGAACTTTTAGAACGAAATTTTAGTCGTAATTGTCAAAGGTGCTAAACTAAAAACCTTGATACTCCAGACAAATGTAGGTATATCTGTAATCTGTGAAGTGGTAAATGACTACGAAAGCACATACATTGTTATTCACTCAGAGCACAATATATTTTTCAATACTATTTTATATACGTAGAAAAATCAGGTAAAAGTGCACATGCAATTCACAAAGGCTTGTTTGAAAAACTATTAACAACTAAAATCTGTTTTTAAACGCCGCCTCCGCGAAAGCGAATCGATATTTTTAATAAATACACCCTTTACCGCGGCTATCCAATAAACCAATATTGAGTACACGTGGCCAATTTACTTTTATAAATAAATCGCAAGCAGCGGCTGGCCCGACAATTTACGCCGAGACCGTCCAGCTTTATTATTTCACCACTTCATATTTCGGTGTTTATTAATGATTTTGTAATTGGTGGCTGTCGTTTACACTCGCATTTACGTGGTCATTACTTCACAAAAATGTGGGTTGACACAACTCAATGATACCGCAACGCCCCATTGCCAATTTTTTAATGCCGCATTTTCATCGCAAATGCCAGTTTTCATAGCTCCGATTGTGAAACATTGATAAGTTATTTCAGTGTTTATTCGTATCAATCCAATCAGCTTTATTCTTCTTCTTCTTCTTCTTCATCGTGTCGATGGCTGAGTCAAATTTTAATTTTGACTTGCCATCGTGGTGAAAGGATTAGCCAATTCGCTTTGGAGAAGTCGCGAATTGCCCAGGGTGCGCCGGACGTAGGGAATCGTTATGTATACATACGTCACTCGGGAAGGCTCCTTTCATGCACCCTCAGCTTTATGAGAATGTATTTGAATTATACTTAGTTAATTTTATATTTATTTCGTCTAGGTATATTTTTAATTTAATGAGTATAATTATTAACGAACTAGTAGTCATAAAACACGAAATCGTTTGTGCTTCAATTTTACAGATGTGAGTGACAGCTATGTTCTTTTTTCAAGTGTAACTTGTGTCACTTTTAAATTCGGTTAGGTGATGTTTTATGGTTTGGATAGAATCTATGCGGAACCTAAGACCCTGGCCAGTTCCTAATTGATGTGTGTTATATACATATCGGGCCAATAAGGTTTATCAAAAACTGTGAAATTGGGGCTAAGTCTTTTAAGTTGCGATCGTCAGTGAGTCGTCCATTTTCGCTTTATCATCTCACCACTTCATATTTTGGGACTTATAAGTATCTAGTAATTAGTGTATGTCCTTTACACTCGCATTCACAAAAAATGTAGAGCATTCGTTCCCAAAAATGTGGGTTGTCACAACCCAACAATACCGCAACGCCATTGACAATTTTTGATTGTTCCGAAGTACCTACAAGGAAACCTTTAGTGCTAGAAAGCTAAAATTTTCCATGAATATGTAAATTAACTACGCCAAGACAGTGGTAAAAGAAAATTTAAACATATTATTTTTTTTGGTGTCTCCCCTTCATGTAAACCAGAGATGTTTATTTTCTCTCTCGTCTATCCTATAGTGTGCGGTATTATATAGGTCTATTAAAAAAAGTAGGGATTTCAAGGACTTTTTTTTAAATTTAGAGATCCATTTGCGAAATAACTAACTTTAAAAAGCACATTTTTGATCGAGTAGGGCGTCCTTCCCCTCTAAAAGCTAAACCATTACCTCCAAAAGTATAAAAGAACTTTTAAGGCAAACTGTAGCAACTATATTAGTTCAAGAGAAATAAAAATAAGTGTAATGTAAGTAAAATGTAGTTAATTATATAATACAAAAATCTTTGAAAATATTGAGTTGTTTGAAGTTGTTACTTGTTTATTACAGATATTAAACCCCTTTTAAGTACATAATATGTTGTAACGACTATCCACGACACCCTATTGCGCGTGGCCCGACATGCACTTGGCCGGCTTTTTTAAATATAAATATTTCATCGCAATTGCTTTTCATTCCTCTGATTGTATAACGAGTCTTTTGTTTTTGGCTTTGATTCGTATCAAAATGCTTTTTGAACGGTGCATTAAATACATATTCTGATATAACTATGCTTTAGATTTAATTAAAATGCAAGTGACATTTATAGATTTATCGCATTTTTTATTTTACATTTAATTCCACTTTCAATGGTCCAAATGAACGTTATCAATTATTCTACATTTCAACATAACTAAAACATCAATGGTTTTGAATTATTAAATGCACGATTTATTTTATTTTGTATACTAGTAAATACAATTTTCAGTTTTACTACGTTCTATCATTATTTATGTTTAACAATTAAACTACATGTTACTTGCTTATCTACGACTCATTTGTGTTGCAAATTGTCAGTATTCCTGTAAGCAGTGCCAGTGGAATAAACGCTTAATATATTTATGGTGCGAATTCACGTCAGCACTGCAATGTACACAAGGACTCTGTTAATATTGACTATTTTAGCTAACTAAACTTTTCAAACAATTATTTACCCAGCTCATTTTCAATTTAATTTTAACTGAAAACTGAATGTGAAATGAAATTGTCATACGAAGTTATTTAATAAAATACAAAGGCAAAGCATTGACAAGCTGTTAAACTAAACCGTCTTAGGCAACATAGGCAATGTAACTACCACGTTGACGAAACCGCGGATGAAAGTTAGTTTGTTTGTTTGTTAGCGCGAATCTCAGGCATCATTGATTTGATTTTATTAATTATTTTTTGTGTTTGATAGTCCAACTATCAGCCAAGGTGTTGATTTTTAACATCACGCTAAATTCCACGGGAGCAAAGCAGTATGTTCACCTACCAATTATCTCTGCACCACCCTAAGGTACTGGTAGACAATACCTTTGGCATTAGTCCGCCTTTGTCACAAATTTTGTGCAAGAAGTTTTTAAATAAATAAATAGCACGGGAGCAGCTACTACTTCATATAACGGATTCCACGCGGATGAAGTCCCGGGCAAAAGCTAGTGCCTAATACAACCTGAAAGACTCTTTACAGCACTTAGCTCGTTTATGCAGTAACTATGTGTTTGCATGAAGTCTCGATAGAGCGTGAAACTTTTGAGTTTCAACATCAGTTTAACTTATTGAAAGGCCTGTCTAATTCCCTTTTAATTGCTTTAATCGTAGTGGAGCAGCAATATCAGTCATTAACGCGTTGGTAATTAATTAATTGAGCAGTTTATCAATCAGTGGTAATAAGTAAACACAAGCAACTTGAAATAATGCGAGTTTTCATAGTACGAATCGAATCTGACAGCTTTTGCTGGTCTCAAAATAATTTCGCTTAGTCCATATCAATTTGCGATATTCCGTGAAAGACTAATATGCTACTCAATAAGTAAATATCTTATTAAATTAAAAGCTTTTAATAAAGTGTTGCATAAAATAATTTTACACAACAACGCACCAAAGTGAATTGCGATAATGTTCTCGGCATAGTGCCAAAAAGACGTAAATTAATATCCATATAAAGTTGCCACTCACTATAGCAATGATATTTTAATTTTTGAATCGTTTCATACGTTATATGTGTAAAATTCCAGTCTTTTTATAATAAAGCATATGTTTAATTAAATCTTTTCAGTAAAACACCGCTGAAATCTCTTAAATTAATTTAATATAATGAGAGAATTATATGAAGTATCTAAGTAATTAAGTATACTCGCTTAGCTCTGTGAATCTGTTTTAATTCAATATGTATGTTCAACATTCTGATTCTGGTTCCAACATATTCGTTAGAGCGATAAATTAGCATGAAATTTGCCGCCGCGCTTTTTGCTTGTCATATTGTCTTGTAATTTCTTTTTATACTGATACTCATTTTTAATCTTTCTTATTTAACAGATGTTTTCAATTTAAATAAAATCAGACCACATTCGGTAAAAAGAGTATAACTTTACAATCACCATCATTATGCTTGTATGGTGATTTTTCGTCTTAAGTTTAATGTGCTGCAAAGCATTTTACAACATGCCTCATCAAAATTTATTAGTTTAAAGCATACACTGTTGAGAAATTTAGGTTCCTGGCAAGAGGCGACCGTAGCTGGTTGTTTAAAGCGGCTGCCCAGTGTGCAGAAGGCAGCAGGTTCAAATCCTGCCGGCCCCATAATTTTTCAACTGTTTCTGAGTATACCACATTCAGTATTATTTTCAAGCACCACAAATACCTTTCAATTTGAAATACTGGACTCATTCTTACCTCTATTTACATAATACAAAGGCCACCTCTACAAAATATCAGTAACATAATGTTATCATAAATCGGCGGCTTCTGTATACACAAATTGAATCACAGGCATCGTTACAAAAAGGTATAACCGTATATCATGCAACGACAACGGGATCCTGAATTATGGTTTAAGTTTTACGAGAGGCCGGGCCTAAACAAACATCATTGATATTTGGGTCACTCTTTCCGCTTTATGGACCTTCATGGACACAACCTTTATACCTATGAATTCAATTAGGTTTTACGAATTAATGGTCAGTTTTATTTGAAGGATTGTACGTGGCATAATAGGTCAACGGTAAATATTAGAAACGGGGCCTATAAGCCTTCATTTGTTAGGCATTCATTTTGTAATTTAAAGACCCACACGTTATCTTTTGAAATTAATATTTTTTTATACTGTTGATTTAGGTATTTGATATTACATTACTTGTCCAGTTATTGTGTTATGCATAATTTTTCATTTATGCCGCCAAATCATTCTCACGTACTGAAAGTTAATTTTTGTAACTTTTTCTGTCAAGTGATCTCAACACAATTTATTTAAATAAAGATGATGTAGATTAGCTATGCATATAACATCTGTATTTAAATAAATTCTTAAAAATAATACCTAAATATTTAACTTCCTAAATTAAATAAAGTAAACAAGCATCATCACACTGAATCAGTGCCCTTGGCGTATTCTAAATAGTATATGATATTTGTAAACCTGCCACTTGACCAGTGAAGTAGACAATGAACCCTCTTCATTCTGAAGGGACATCTCCAGAGGGACAAGAAAACTCACACGGATTGCCTTCCTGCCAAAATGTTGAAGAAAAACCCTTTGATAACATGTAAACGAGATCATCAAATCGATTGATGGAACACGGGATTTTTTTAACAACTTTGATTACCAGAATCAATTAAAAAAAGACATCAGTATCACTTTTAACAGCTGCCAATCATGTAGAAGGCCAGTTATCATTTTTCCAAAACAGGTTTGACAAACTGTCACTCTATCATATAAAACGTGTCATGAATATTCCAATTCAAACGCTCTAAATAATTTATCGGCAACAAACTATATTTGTTTACCTGCAGCATTTATCGTCGCAACAAAAAACATTTACACAATGCTTATAGATAACATCGGAAACAAAAATAGATAGAAAAGTACAGGCATTTTTCAATTAAGCGTTTTTACTTTGATCGGTACAATCGTTTTGCCATTCGGAAATAAAACCGAATATTGCCGTAACCATCGGATCCATGGCTCAATCCAATAGTTAAAGCGATGCTCTTTATTAAACAACCATTTATTTTATGGAAATTTTCACTTCCAGTTCGTTAACTCGGATTCGTATAAGATTTATTTAAATAGAATATTTTATTCATTTTCAGGTAAGCTCGCTCAAATCTATCGGTGAACGCGATTGTCGACCCGCAGGTAACTATGTGCATGTTTATCCAAATACAGTTTTATTTCAAATGTAAGTCTACACATTTATTAGCTTCACTTTTCAATCTCTATTTGCGTTGAAGACACCTGCATCATAATACCATCAACAAAATAACTAAAAGGAATTATCAGTACACTTTCCTTCAACAAGAGCTACTTGAGGCAGCATTTTTAACCGACTTCATCACCACAATGTTAATCATAATAACCTCCTTATTTGCTTATCGATATAAGTCTCGGACAAACGTGTACCTAAACACCACTTAACCATCGCTTAACGAGGACAATAGGCCCTCTTGACCGCGGTGAGCCTTAAATAAGGACTCTCCGATTTTATCACACGTCCACGCAAATTATCTCTATTGTCGCCACAGAACACAAAAAGTACAGAAAGTAAGCTTTTATACAAACTGCTCTCGTCCTATGTACACTTACGATGTGTTTCCAAGAGACATCAGCATGGGGTCCTTCGAAAAAGAAAGCTATAGGTTTTTACAAGTCAGCAACGCTTCATCGTGTTGCAGGTTTTCAGATGGTGATTTAAACCAAACTAATAAAATAATAGTTTAAAAAAACTAAAAAACACACTTTTAAAGTACTTCTAACTAAAAAGTGAAAAATAATTCCTAATATAAGCTGAAAATGGTAATAAAACAAAAAAGCGATCTACCGAGCAACCCCTTAAAAAGCACAGAGCGCCACGCTTTTTCACAATAATACCAGTATTTCTGATGCCCAATCCCTATACTTTTTTGTCACCTTAGTAGTTGGTTACAGGTATATTACAAATATTACTACATGTCACTTATTAACAATCTCCTCTTTGAGAGTAGGCTGCCCACTCCACCCGATTTTCTGGACCCGGCCGAACATCTGCCACCTGGAAACGAATTGCAGTGGCCGATCTGGAACTCACTTAACCGTCTTCGGACCCAGGTTGGTCGCTGCAAGGACAACCTGGCCAAGTGGGGGATTCACAAATACATCCAACATTAGTTGCGAATGTGGATCGCCCACCCAAAATATGGCCCATTTGTTGTCCTGCCCACATCTTCCCACCATTTGTACCATAAAAGACCTTATGCAGGCCAACCAAAAAGGCGTCACAGTCGCATCCTATTGGTCTAAAACCATATAGTCATTGATACAATAAGAAGAAGAAGAGTCGGTACATAAACCAAGTACTGAACAAAGCTGAACTTCTGCACTGCTCTGTACCATGCTCAATGTCTCGTAAAAGATCCACTACACTTATATTAGGGTAATATCAGTGATCTCGCTCATGCGAAACGACCTTCAGCATTGAAGACATCATCTCAAGTAGATTGTGAAGAAGTGATCCCGTTTATCCTTCTTAATATAAGATATTACTGTATCCTTTTAAAACTCGCGAATTGCAAGATGTCTTACCGATCTTTATTTTATATTTCAGCTCTGTGCCTTCGGCTTGACCTTTCGGAGATTACCTACCTTACCTAGAGTACACACATACTTGTTACTTACTATCTTTCGTCTCTGTGTGAGCTGTTGGCCGGGGTCATTGACACCGCGCGGGCGCGCGGGGCGACGGCGGCAAGTGCAAGCGGCATTGGTCCGCGCTCCTCAGTACGCTATCATTACGCTAGCGTGCGCACGTCTTGTACTTAAATTACGACAAATAGTGTTGTGTTAAATTAACGTTGGTGTAACGTTCTTAACTATAGTGCGCTGAATATTGGAGCGCCCGAGAAGCTGAAGGTGAGTTATTCAGTTTATTTTTGTTTTCTGTGTGAGTTGTGTATGTAAATTTATTTGTTGGAGCATGAAGATACTTATGCCGCAATGCCGCAATGCAGCTTTCTAATAATGTTTGTCGGACATCCCATCCACAAACGGCGTCGTATTTACTCGACACGACATGTCGGCCAATCAGCCACTGTCAAACAATTTACGAAATACGTAATTGTTGCTGCTCGACACTCGTCTCTTAGGACAGTGTTATGGCTACATTAGCTCGATGCTTGAGAGGGGCGGCTCAATATTCGGGCGGCGCGGCTCGATGTTTGAGAGGCGCAGCTCAATTTTTGGGCGGCGCGGCTCGATACTTGAGAGGCGCGGCTCAGTATTCGAGCAGCGCGGCTCATTAATCGAACGGCGGTCGCCTCGATATACGAGCGGCGCGGCTCAATAAAAATCGCACCGCACGGTTAATTTATAAAATTAAACAAAATTTATTGAGCCGCGCTCTTCAGCATCGCTTATTAGCTTTACTGGCTTGGTGAGTGACAGCTTCCATTCGTTCTCAGATGGCGCTGGAACAGGAGCTTGTCAAGTTGGCTGATCTGCTAGATGAGCGTGGAGAGACGCCTGAAGAGGACGACATCTTAAACAGAATAAAAATTCTCGCTCAAGAGCACCTACCGGATGGCTGGCGAGAATGGAAGGTGTGTCAGTCTTCAAAAGAGGAGATCTTCGGCGAGCGGATTGAAGCTAGCATACTCAATAAGGTGGTTTTTGCCCTCCCCACGGTTGGCTTAGTGCGCGCATTTGACCCAGACGCGGATCACCTTTCTGAGAAGGGGTATAGGGAGCTAAGGTGCAAACTTTTAAATTGGGCTTTTACCCGGGCCCTTATCATAGGACCACCAGCCATTTCTAATAGAATAAGGGGTTCTGCGGCGAGAGCTGAATTTTTCAAGGAGGCGGTAAGATCTATCAATCCTCTGCTGCATACCAGAGGGGAGGCCAACAAGATACTGGCTGGCTTGATGCCAGAGTCCCAAGAAGCTACCAGGAAGCGACGATCCTCATTAGCCAATAGCCAAGCGTCCTCAGTTAAGAGGCTACGAAGATCCTGTCGCTCACGGTCCGTCTCAGAAGAGAGGCGAAGCAATAACAAGAGGCTTGAAGACATGGAGGCAAAGATGGAATCAATGTTTTCTCTCCTCCTGGAGAAAATAGACTCGATAAAAAAGGAAGAGTCCGATAAGGAAAACTATTATTCAGAAGATGAGATGTCGGAGAATTCTTGTGGTTCCGAAGAAGACTCGTGGAGGGCCCCAGATTTAGAGCCATGCGTTTCACAGCAGGATTATCCAACGGAATTACAGTTTCTGCCGAACGTTGCGGAATCTGAACCGCTGTTACCGGAGCCTTCAGCACAAATAAAGAAAGAAGGCATTGAAAGCCAAAGATTTGGAACAGACAGGTGGAACCGAATCCGCTACAAGGAAGTAGAAAAAAACTTACAGGCATCACCGGTTTTTAGCCCTCTAAAGGTTAATACCGAGTGTGGTAATCTCCCTAGCCAGCCAGCTGTGACTCTTGAAAGGAAAGAGAGTATTTTGGGTACGATAACCCACGGTCTGCTCTTACAGAGAAAAGCTTTAGTGGAAGGCCTAAATACTGTCATAAAGAAATGTCCGGATGCTGGTGAGGATTTGAAACAGTTTCTGGAAAACTCACCGTTTAAAACGGTGTCCGATCAGTTATTGCAATATGTTTGTGCTCATCGTGCAGAGACAATAGAGGCTAGAAGGAAGACATTCAAGGGAAAAAATTATACATTGAATGAAGCTCTGCATGCTATTCCACCGTCTTCGACCCATCTATTTGATGAGAAACAGCTTAATTTGTTTGTAAAAGATAATGGTGGTCAGTCGCAGGTTTTCGCCTCCTCTTTTAAGTTCATGGACAGACAAGAAGGAAAGAGAGAGCTTTTTCGTAGACAAAATGCACCCATCCCGGCTGTTAGAGGTAGACATTTGTCCAACAGAGCTCGAAGCAAAGTGGGAAGTAGGAATGCCTCGGCACGGCCTAGAGGTCAACCATCAGAAAATTATAGGAGACCAAGTGGTTCAAAACCTGGAGTTAAGCGAAATACTAGTTTCAGAAAAGATAAAAAATCAGGTCACAGGTACTGACAATTTTCGAGGGGGTCAGCTGGCGAAGTTCAGGCTTCAGTGGAAAGAGATTGGAGCGCCCGAGAAGATTTTAAGGATTATATCCGGTTACACAATACCTTTTGTAACAAAGCCACCATCCATTCCTCTTTTCCAAAATCAAGCAAGATTTACTACAGAAACATCCCCAGCAATGACCCGAGAGGTGATGGAGCTCCTCAATTCAGGGGTCATAGAAAGATGCAATTTTGCAAAGGGCTTCCTTTCTCGAATGTTTCTCATACCAAAGTCAAACGGAAAAGTGAGACAGATTTTCGACCTACGTCGACTAAACTTCTTTCTCTCTCCACACAAATTTCGCCTAATAAACCAAAACCATGTTCCCAATTTCCTACTGCCTGGGGATTATTTAGGGAAGATAGATATCAGTCAGGCATACTTTCACGTGCCCGTCAAAGGGAGTCATCGAAGATATCTCGCATTCGCTTATGCCGGCATAATTTACCAAATGACATGCCTTCCATTCGGCCTATCCAGCGCACCGTTTGCTTTTTCTCAAGTAACAAAGTGGCTAGCAGGGTTCTTGAGAGAAAAGGGCCTTCGGGTGCTGGTTTATCTCGACGACTTTCTGTTTGCCCATCAAGATCCCAGAATTCTAGCAAGTCAGATGGAAGACGTCGTAGTTCTTTTGCAAAGTCTAGGGTGGCGTGTGAATCTCCAAAAATCAACCTTGAAACCCACAAACCAAATAGAATTCTTGGGGATCAACTGGAACTGCTCAACAAATCAGAAAACTCTTCCAAGAGCAAAGGTGGATCGTCTACAAACAGACTTGCGCCAAATTCTAAACGCAGGCCTTTGGTCTTGGCAAACAGGAACCGCTCTCTTAGGTCGTCTGGGTTTCGCTGCCCTAGTGACTCCACTGGGCCGATTACACACCAGGCTCATTCAGAGGGCAAGTCGAAAACTTTCGCAAGAACGACCAAAACAGAGAGTTCCATTACCGGCCCAGGCTCGTCTCGACTTTCTTTGGTGGATGCAAAACATCGGGATCGCCGGTTTAATTTTTACCCCACAACCGACTGTATTTATAACCACAGATGCTTCCGATGTAGGCTGGGGGCTCCAAATAAACGATCACCACCTGTCGGGCTTGTGGACAGAGGATCAAATAGCATGGCACATAAACAAAAAGGAGCTTCTTACTGTTTTAATAGCCATAAAGGAATATCAAGCGTTAGTGTCAGGCCAATCAGTTATGGTCCAGTCCGACAACAGGACGGTGGTTTCGTACTTACGAAATCAAGGAGGAACAAGGTCGATGGTGCTCTTGGAAGCAACAAGAGAGATTCTTCTGCTGGCAAAGACCCTAGGAACAGTCGTTCACTCATTCTACTTACCGGGTCGCTACAACACAATAGCCGACAGACTTTCAAGGAGCCAACTCTTACCAGACTGGCATCTGAACGAGGAAGTTACACAAAGGATATTTGCACTTTGGGGAATACCCGAGATAGACTTGTTTGCCACCAATCAGTCCAAAGTGGTGCCGGAATATGCATCAATATGCGCAATGGATCATCAAGCGATCTTCATCAACGCGTTCAGCCGGCAGTGGCACTACAATTTGGCTTGGGTTTTCCCCCCTCCACCTCTAATCCCAAGGGTTCTACAACATCTCAACAAGTCGTCGGGGGTCTTTTTGGTGGTAGCACCGCGTTGGAAAAACGCCTTCTGGAGAAACGACCTCAAACGCCGAGGGATGGAAGCTCCTTTCCAAGTTCACAATGTGAGCGATCACCTGATCGACCTATCCTCGGGACAACCTCCACCGAAGGTGCAAGATCTTATTTTAGAGGTCTGGAGAATACGGGGTGGAGTAAGTTGATTATAGGCCTTGACCCTAGTGACATAGAGCTTCTGCAATCAGCTTGGCGCGAGTCCACTTGGCGCACGTATGGATCAGCTTGGAAGCAATGGGTATCTTGGTGCAAAATGGGTGCTATAAATCCTAGTAGTCCTCTACCTCAAAACGTCACATCATACTTGTGTTACTTAGCACGGGTTAAAAAGTTGGCTTATCCCACGTTACTAGTTCACAAATCTGTAATAGTGACATTAGCTGATCCAACTCAAGAAATTCGTTTGGCTTCTCATCCCTTAATAACAACCATGCTTAAGGCTCTGAAAATCAAGAACTGTTCTGCTTTACTGAAAAAGCCCCAGATTTGGAATGTACAGGATTTAATAGATTGGCTGAAAAACCATGTCCCTTCTGTACATAGCATTTTTCAGGTATCCCGTCACGTTGCTTTACTTTTGTTGTTGGCGTCCGGACGTCGCATTCATGACCTTACTCTTCTGAGCATAGATGAAGATCACTTTGACCTTAAAGAATCCACTATTGTTTTTTGGCCACAGTTTGGCTCAAAAACGGATAATGCCCGGCAAAGACAATCAGGCTGGAAGTTAGTATGTTCAGGAGATCCAGCTTTAAGTCTGGTTTCATGGGTTCTGACTCTGATCGAGATATCAAAAGAAAGAAGGAAGGCTCAAAAAGATTTGCATAATCTTTTTATCACAACGAGGGGTAAGGTTAAAGCAGCTTCTAGATCGGTTATCGCAGGATGGCTTAGATCAACTTTTAAAGATCTGGGTATAGATTGCAGCCCAGGTTCCATTCGATCAGCGGTAGCATCTAACAATTTTCAGCACAATGTCCCGCTAGATCAGATATTAGAGAGAGGTAATTGGAGAGGCTCTGACAACTTCTTCAAACATTATTGTAAATCGGTTGATCCGCCTCGAGGCGTTAATGCTAATATAGGATTGAATAATTCATTTATAGCTGTCTGAAACAGCATTTACCTTGTATTTCTTAAGTTGATCTCATTGTTGTAATAAATAGTTCATTTATAACTGTACGATACAGTATTTTATTTTGTATTTTTTATAAGTTGATCTCATTGTTGGATTTATTGCCTAATTTAGAACTATCTGAAACAGTATTTAATTTTGTCTGTTATAATTTATGTACAGATGGTGATTGTTCGTCGTTGACATAAGAATAATACTTGTAATGTTAAGTATGCCAGTATTGTAAAATATAACATTGATTACGTTAAATCACCTGTGTCTTATTCGTTGACCTTGTCACCTCGTATATTGTATCACAGTACGCTTAGACGCCGGCAGAATGTAAACACTTCTCCGAAAGGTCAAGCCGAAGGCACAGAGCTGAAATATAACCGTTTTCCACCCCGTAGGGAAGAAAACGAGTATTTCAGGTCTTGCCGAGGCTTGACCTGAGCAAGGCCTTGCCGGCTTTCGGAGATAGGTACTGAGGAGCGCGGACCAATGCCGCTTGCACTTGCCGCCGTCGCCCCGCGCGCCCGCGCGGTGTCAATGACCCCGGCCAACAGCTCACACAGAGACGAAAGATAGTAAGTAACAAGTATGTGTGTACTCTAGGTAAGGTAGGTAATCTCCGAAAGGTCAAGCCTCGGCAAGACCTGAAATACTCGTTTTCTTCCCTACGGGGTGGAAAACGGTTATATTTTCACGTCGTTATTTATAACTGGCTGCATCGAGTCAGTATCATAGTGAATTAATGGGGCATTTTTTAAGAAAGTCTAACCGATTTTTCAGAACATTGTCATAAAGTGAAGATACGAATAATAATAGAAAAGAATATAAGCTACTTTTTTTAACGTTAAGCTGACAGACCTGCTGTCTAAAGTACAATACATGCACAAATAATTGATTCCGTGTACTTATCTTTTTTAATACAGCAAAACACGCGTATAGCAGGATGTCCAACCGATTCTTATTTAATATTTTCTCATCGTTTCTTATTTATCTCGGGCGGTGCAGTCGGTAACTTTACACCTTTTACGTGTATTGACTGGAGCTTTTAAATTTATCTTGTGTTCTTTAATACTCTACGGCCATTAAATACGTCGATAACTTTCTGTTTTTATTTTTTACTTTACTACTTAGTTGCTGGTATTTTCATTCGATGGATGTACCTAATAAAACATCTATCTTGTCTTATCTCGATTTAGGTAGTAAGCGATCTTATCCGCATGATAACATAAATAATATTAAATAAGATACGGCGCATAGAAAATTATTTTTGAGTTACTTAATTTATTCATTTTATGACATTTTCGTACTTGATACTTACGGTGATTCAACGGAAATGTGTAAAGTTTACATCCTCAATCAATTATACCTCCTAAATAATTAACACAAACCTGCAGATATAATAAAAAAATATAACAAACGATGCTCATAAAGCTGCTTCAAAAATCGCAACCACATTTTATAAAACTTGTATACAATGTATAAATTAATACTCATTTATGTAGATAAATATTATAAAAGCAGCCCTGTATCTAAAACATGTCCCACTGCTGGGATCGTGCCTCTTCTCATGATGAGAAGGATAAAGCCAAAGTCCACCACGCTGCCAAGTGCGGATTGGTAGACTTCACACTCCCTCGAGCACTTTTTAGGCACTCTCAGGCATGGCAGGTTTCCTCACGATATTTTTCCTTCACCGTTAGCTAGCGATAATCTTTATGATAAATACACATATCTTCGAAAAGACGAATCGTAACGATTTATTGACAGAGGTGTGTGTCGTGGGGTCACCCACTGCTGTCGATAAAAATACGGGCCACAGAATATTAAAACGCAATCCATATCGGTTATAATCATAATAATGTAATCTGATTCTCAGGAGAACAAAAGATTAACTTCGTCTCAACCTATGTTTGTTTTATTAATCCCAATTACTAAGTTGAGCAATAAATTGTGGGTATAACAAACAACATTTTAAGTTGGAAACTAGTTAATAATGAACAGAGTTTGTAAGTAAATGAATCGGGCGAGGGATACCATCCTTGACCTAATGGCCTACGTAACGACGTTGCCACTGAAATTATAGAAATCTATTTGCTTAACCAATTCCGTGAGGTAACTTCCAGGAATTCATAAAATAATAATCATGGCCCCGTGCAGCCCTTTCATCATGACGAGAAAGGTTAGGTCATCGTCATAGAATAGAAGTAACTCTGCATTGTTATTGCTGAGTTACTTGCACAGTTTTGGTTTCAACGACTTTCCACGTGACGTGTTCGTGGAATTCATAAAGCCATGTTACCCCGAAAAGCTATTTACTTGCCTTTGTTATCTTTTAAGTATGAATTAAAAAATAAATAAACAAAAACAAGCGATAAGGCTGCCCTTTGTCAATTTTTCTTCTTAATTTTTCATGTGAAATTATCTACAAATAAAGTATTTTCTATCTCTCTATCTATAATATAACTGTATTTACAATAAACAAGTATTTTAACTTTTGGAATGAATTTCTACGAGAAACTTTCGTGGAATATATAAGCTGTATTATTTAAACCCGAAAAACATTTTATTTACCTCGGTAATCATTCAAATATGAATATAAAAATAAATAAACGAACACACGTTTTCACATGTTTGTGAATTTAAAATATATACAAGTATTTTAACTGTTTTAAATTATTTGTTTGTGTTAATAAAATAAAAGAAATGGAACATTGTAATCTACAGCTTTCAGTAGTTTGTAAATCTGAACATAATAATATATAATAAATAGCACATAAATAAAATACTCAATTTTATATATTGTTATTAAAATTTCTTTATTAAATATAAGTAATAATAGTAGTTACATACCGTTGTGCATTTATAATCCTAGTAATAACAATCATACATTTTAACGAGTTTTAAAGACACATAATCTTCGTAAACTTTACAGCGGGACACTTCGTAAATTAAAAAGTGAAATTATTGTGGACACTTTTTGGTAGTGAAAAAGTAAACAACAATAAATTAGGCTTTCTTAGATTAGCTTGCCTATTGTGGCATATGTTTTACGAGTAAAACTATTAAACTAAAAAAACTAATTAAAAAAAAGAATATTCTTAACGTATTCTAAATATTATAATATTTTATGTACTAATTTTTTTCAAAGAAAAAGGAACCACCTTCAAAAACTCAAAAGTAAAAAAAAATAAAATAAAAAAAAACAAATAAAAAAAAATAAAATAAAAAAAAACAAATAAAAAAATAAAATAAAATAAACTAATTAAAAAAAAGAATATTCTTAACTCGAGCGTATTCTAAATATTATAATTATGTACTAATTTTTTTCAAAGAAAAAGGAACCGCCTTCAAAAACTCAAAAGTAAAAAATAAAATATTCGCTAAACATTTTGCTTACCTTTATATTAATTTGTTTAAAACAATAAACCCAAATAATTATGTAATACCAATTAATTATATTTTTTTGAAGTCGGCGCCAAATTACAAAATCAAATACCAATTAAAACCGTATTTACCGAATTAATTGTTGAAAAAATCACATAATCAAATACCAATTAAAACCGTATTTACCGAAATAATTGTTGAAAAATCATAAAATCAAATAACAATTAAAACCGTATTTACCGAAATAATTGTTGAAAAAATCTCAAAATCAAATACCAATTGAATTGGTATTTGATTTTGTAATTTGGCGCCGACTTCAAAAAAATATAATTAATTGGTATTACATAATTATTTGGGTTTATTGTTTTAAACAAATTAATATAAAGGTAAGCAAAGTTTAGCGAATATTTTATTTTTTACTTTTGAGTTTTTGAAGGCGGTTCCTTTTTCTTTGAAAAAAATTAGTACATAATTATAATATTTAGAATACGCTCGAGTTAAGAATATTCTTTTTTTTAATTAGTTTTTTTTATTTTATTTTTTTATTTGTTTTTTTATTTAATTTTTTTTTATTTGTTTTTTTTTATTTTATTTTTTTATTTCAAGCTTTTTAGTGTCTTAGTTTTTTAGATTTAACGATGGGGTTAGGAAGAAATACTAAAGCATCATTACGCATGAAACACAATAGAAACAATCAAAATAATCAAAAAATTCTTTCTGAGATCTTCATGATCATAAGTTATCACTACGATAATAACAAATGTGCTGAAACGTAAGCCCCGTCCAAACCTAAGCAGAGCTTTCGGTACTTTAAGGGTAGGTAAGTAGGCTGTCTCTGCTTACCCTTCAAAGCATACACAGGCATGATGTTATGTTATGTAGTGGTGAAAACAATACATAGATACACGATTGCACAAAACGTGGTTCATTAGCTATTCGTTTTTGAAGAGTTCCGTTGCCTGTCTCCAAAGATCTTCATCAGATTCTGATAAATTATATACTAAAACCTTCCTTGAAACACAAGGATTAAAATACCGAAAACTGCATTCAAATCGGATCAGTAGTTTCCGAGAAAATCGCGAACATAAAAAGGTGACATACATACATACATACATACATACATACATACATACATACATACATACATACATACATACATACGGATCGAATACAGAACCTCTTTTTTTTTTTGAAGTCGGTTAAAAATAAGTAGGTACATTACGCGTACTTTTATTTTAATTATTCTATCAGGTAGGTATCATTACATTATTATTATGTAAAACAGGATGATCATAATTTTAAGTGTAATAGGTTAAATACAAGTAATAATAATTTAATATAACCCCATCGTTAATCATGTTTCCTAAATTGAGGATGTAATATTTTCATAGCGGCCCGATCGGAAAAACCGTGCCCAATTTTTCTTTTATGAACTATGATTCATCGTTTTATGAGTACCTATGAAGAAAAACACCACGTTGTGATTCACGCACTCTTCATAAAATGTACTGAGTGAAATAGAGGAGCTTTTGACAATAGGGGAACTTTATGACAACTACGCAGTGCGTATTGCGCACTTTGAAAGGGAGAAAATTCAAACAGCCAAAAGATTCGAGGATCCATCAAACTAAAAACTTTAGTTAGTTTTATAAGTACGAAAAATTCATGAAAATTTAGTTCGAACTATTTTTACCAACTGTGTTAAAATGAGATAAAAGATTTCAATTTATAGTAATAGCCTCGATGATTTAGAGGTTAGCGTATGCGCTTATCACCGCGAGGTTTCGGGTTCGATTTCCGAGCCGGGCAAAGTGTTATTTGTGAACTTTCCTTCAGGAAATCTACAATAGCAGCACGGAGTTTGAATTGTGCGCGGTGGATGGCGATAGGCTCAGCTCCTATCCTATAGGAGATAAACATAAACATAACAAGTGAAGTATGGATGTTATACACCTCTGCCATACCCTTCTGGGAAATATAGGCGTGATGTTATGTTTATGCATGTTTAACACTATTATTTGCTTAGGAGTTTTTCTTTTTGTCTGAGAATACTTTCTAAAGTGAATCAAATTAAAATTTCATGATAAAAAAACCGCAAAATAAAGACCGCATCATCTGATGCTGAATTCATAAGCAATCATATTCATTAGGAACCTAACGACAAGGACAACTCGGTCAAAGTTGGACCCAATTTGTCCGTCGAGCGTATCGAATGTCAAAGCTATAGTCACTTGAATGACAACAAGATGTGTTATTGGGTTAATGTGTTCTCCCTTGTGTTTGAATTAAAGGCATCTATAAGTAAATAGGACTAACTATATATAAGCAGTGATAGCCGAGTGGGAGACCGTAGGAATGCGAAGTCAAAAGTCTCGGGCTCGAACCCACAGCGGCCACAGCACACACCTCTGTCAATAAATCGTTAAGATTCGTCTTTTTGAAAGTATGTGTGTATTTATCATATAAATTGTCGCTTGCTAACGGAAAAGGAAAATATTGTGCGGAAACCTGCATACCGGAGAGTGCCTTAAAAGTGCTCGAGGGAGTGTGAAGTCTACCAACCCACACTGGTCAGAGCGTGGTGGACTATTTTTTTTTTTTAATACTACTCCCACAGCGAACGAACGTGTAGTCCACCTGATGGTAAGTGGAGTACAGCCCATGGATATCAACAATCCACAAAAGCAGATCATAGATGCGTCGCTGCAGCTGAGGACTACGGTGTTATGCCTCATGTGCCAGTAATTTCAGGGCCTGATCTCACCACCAAACCGGAACACAGTAATGGAAGCACTACTATTTGGCGGCAGGTTAAAGGTGAGACGGTGGTGCTGCCGCCCTCGAGCTCATTCACAAGAGCTCTACCACCTATGGTCTAACCCTTTTCATCCTGAGAAGAGGCCCGAGTCTAGCAGTGGGACATGTATTTAGATAAAGGCATGCTATTATTATGTATATGTGACAGATCATTTTATTATGTAGTGTTGTAGTGTTTATTAATCATATTGTAGCACTTGTAGCAAATGTAGCACCGCTTTTCTGCATATCTGATAAGGATTCTTGCTTAATAATAAAAGTAAAGCTATAATTATATTTTGGTCTCGCCATTGATTACAAGTTAATATCACTAGATAGTATAAAACTAATTTATGCTTAGATCTAGTACTTATTAGATAGAATGATTCTTATTAAAAGTTTTAAGGTATAAAACATGCATATTATAGTACTACATAGTATCCAGAGTGATGCCAAGGCGGGTCCCTAGTTTATATTGCAACTACGAGATCGAGGCCTGGGTCGGAGAATAGAGATATTAAGGATTTATCCATAAGGAAATTCTCAATAGCAGCACTGAGTTGGTTTTGGGCCCGGTAGATGGCGATAGGATCAACCCCTACTATATGGGACCTAAACATAACAGGTGAAATGTAGGTGTTATGCTTCTCTGCTACACCATTCTTAGTAATATAGGCATGATGTTATGTAAAAGATTAAAGGATCGACTTTTTATTTCTTCGAAAAACCTATTTGTAAAAGAAGCTAAAAGAACTCAATTAAGTAAGTTAATTGTACCACAATTACAATTATAGTAACTTCTAAATGATCATAATTATTATTTATTCTTGAATTCTTAGTAAAGTACTATTATTGGATACCTCATTGAACATTACATTCCATGAAATGTTTTATTTTTTGGTGGCTCTGCTTTACTTTATGTCTAAAATCTTCACTGACATGTGTATATTGTTGCCGAATTATTTTATTTATCAACCCACGGTCTTTTTATACCGAATAGAGATACCTACGAACGAACTAAGCCCAACTACAACAAGAAATACAAAACCACCTTCCCAGTAATATCTTTTAACTCTCAAAGGAAAGGTGTGAAAAAATACAAATTACAAATAAAAACAACTTTGCATAAACTTAATTTAAAAAATAAGCGAAAACAAACTCCAGTTACGTAACAATTTTCCAATTACGATTGACTCATGAATAAGTACAGGAAAATGCCGTGAAACGTAAACAAATAATGGCAACTTGACATTCCGTTACAGGCTCATAAGCAACCTTCAATTAGACTCGTCCTGAAGGTTATGTAAAACTGATTTTCTTAAATTAGTTATGATAGGACAAGAACCAATGGCGGCGGCATTTCGCATTTCCTTGTGACGCGCACGTTTGCGGAAGCAGTTTCTAGAAAGCGCTTCCCGCGTTTGAGTCGGCGCATGCGTGATTCTCGTCCCGTTCCTCTCTGGCAAATTGCGCGCCAGTCTCCACTGCGCGCCGCGGCACTCCGCCACGCGGCTCGAGCGCTCGACATCAAAACAATCCACGATGATCGCTGACTTTCTGCCTCTAGCGGCGGCAGACCGGCACTACATGCAGTCCCTCGACGATGAGCCGCTCTCGCAATATAACCCCGTGCACCACGCGACAAACGGTACAGCACTGTTTGTTTTTGTGTATGCAAGCTTCGATACGACGTATAAAGCGTGCGGTTACCTTGTACCGCTTTCAATATTGTAGACAAAGGTGACATGCCATTACATGCTTTTAATGGAATACCGAGCGCTCGTGACGGCAATTTCCACGAAGTTTGCCATGTTAATATGAATATTTGGGTTATTACGCGTCATGTGTCGTACGTGGCCATATCTTTTGGGTGGTGAATAAGGATAGATGGAATCTTAAATGTCGTAAAAGGCCGGAAGAGGTCGTGCGGGAGCCATCGAGCGTCAGCCCGCCCCCGCGACTTGTTGCTTTCACTGCTTGTTGTTTACAATGTGGTTTCCCTATTTCGGTGTCGATTTACGTCGAGAGAAATATCTCATGTACACGTATGAATGAGTAGCAGCAGATAACACAAATAACAAGCTTCTATGCCGGTTACATAAACCACAAAACACAGTGTTTGCAGCGTCTCTCGAGCGACGGAAAGTAATTGTTTGCTCCACAAATTTGCTAATTGATATGAAGCCGTGTTGTTTTCACTAATTTTGTTTTCTTTATGCCAAACAGGCTCTTTTGTGCGAGTTATAGCAAAGTTTTGTGTTGCTTAAGAAGTTTTGAGCATAAGTAGATTTGTTTGCGGTTCTCCTTCACATTAATATAAGTCAAGAAACTTGCTATTTGAGCCACACATGTTGAATGTTTTATTCATGAAGCAAGTCTTGTAAGTTCATAACACAAAGAAAGCTGTAATTATAGCAAAAACAGAATAAATAGATTGACGAACGATTCCACTTAGATGGAAAAAAGGCTTTTGAAAGCTGAAGCAACCGCAATTGAATTAAGTGGTTTATAAAATGAGTACCATCTATGTTATGATTGAAAAGGCAATCGTGATAAAAAAGGCTAGATAAGTTGATGCAACGCATTTCTATCGGAGCGGAGTCTCGGGCGTCTAAGGAGGCACTAATGATAGTTGTCTTGACAAGCGATTGAACGAATAAATGAATGTTGAGCACCTGCTATTTTATTTCCACAGTTTCCACACATTGCGGTAGTTAGAGGCGTTAGTTCACGGTCATAGCTCTGCGATAGCGGTATTAACCCACGACAAATGACATGTTATGCGAACGTACTATTATCATTACCAGCCCGCTACTTTTATGAAAGTATAATAAGCTCCATATAAAAACAATTGGAATTGGCGTAGAATAACTAAATCATACGTCGGTCGTCAATAACAGATCAATGATTTGGGCTTGACGGAGAAAGTAATAGTCAATTGCTCACGAATATAATTTTATGTATCGAAATAACCTATATCAAGTGTAATTACTATTGAATGGGCCACCACTGAGTGGTAGGATATGGGCAATAATAAGATAATTTGGTATCGGAAACATCAATAGAATTCGCCAAATTACTTCAATAACAAATTTATCTTTTGCTCACAGACGATGTGATATTGACACTATGTCTTGCATACTTTGTTATGGGCCGTTAAAATGTTCATAAGATGTTGACCATGATCTTACTGTATGATACTGGATACTGATGGTAAATGCAATTAAATTAATATTTAGAGAGATATTAAACATATTCTCGACAAGTTGATCTTCTTCTTCGTCGTGTCGATGGCTGAGTCAAATTTTATTGGTCCAATTAATGGCCACTGTTATGGCGCTCTTGTCGGCGTTCATGAGCTCTTGTGCAGGTGGTAGGGCATTTTGGACATTCAGTAAGGTGGTCAAGGTTTTGACTTGCCATCGTGGTGAAAGGATTAGCCAATTCGCTTTTAAGAACTCGCGAATTGCCCAGGGTGCGCCGGACGTAGGGAATTGTTGTGTACGTCACTCGGGGAGGCTCCTTTCATGCACCCCCTAGTTAACCCCTACAAGTTGATAAGCAGCCGATTCAATTCATGGATAAAAGCAAAAATATATATATAAGCACAGGTTAATAAATAGATATTATTTCAGATACATTTTCTGAACGCACAATACCAGGCAGCGTCGATGAGTTAAGCTTTATCACAATAATTGGCAATGACCTAAATATTTACTTAATCGCTACAACATGCGTCAACAGCATTAGTGATGTAAACAAATCAAAATCTTTACTCAATATAATGATACAATTTTATTAAATATCTTTTATTTTATATTATCCACGGTTCCTGAATATAAATAATGTATCGTTTTACTCAAGGCCTATAGATTTTTTATCACTAGGCCTAAGTCAAACATATTTTCATAAAAAAGACTCGCCCAAATATTGTGGAGCGCTATGTAAAGCAATAAAGTCTCCTCACCAATAATGAAATTCATAACGCTCATATTACAAACGATAAATCTAAATTCCGACACGATTCAAAAGCATTATAAACTTAAACCTAATGTAAATAAACTACAAATTGCTTAATAATATGTTGAATGCAAATAACGTACTAAAGTACGCTGAAGATAGGTCAGACAGGACGAGTATACGACCTCTGTGCGACCGCCAGTCGACTACAGCGCATTACCTGAACACTGAAACTAGATTGGAAAAACGTTGTACAGGATTTCTTGTAATGAACACATTTGAAATGGGGGTATTGGATTTGGGGAATATTGGAAAACATTGTCTGCTATTTATACTGCTTGTATAATTAACTTCATATTCGTGAGTACGTCAATGGAGGTATTCCATAAAATTGTATCTACAGGTTGAATACGACATTGCGACATTTATTGAAACCACAGTTTTAAACGTGGTGACTGTTCCTTTCAACCGGGAAAAAACACGTTTACCGAACAAATTGAATGATTGCAATGTTTAATTTGTTCGGAAATAGTTATTTATGGTACTAGTGAGGAAAGTTTAATATTTCGTTGAGTGTGGTTTTTAATCAGGAGCTTGCAAAGTAGTTTAGGATTTTTTCGCTACGCTCATGACTTAATTGTAGACTACTGAGCAAGACAAGTGATTCGAATGAAATCGATCCTCACGAGTTCTGCCATTTAAATCTCTCAGTTAAAAAAAAAAGAAATTATATATGGAAACTCAAATACTTCTCACGCTACTTTTGTTCCAGAAATATCTAGATCACAAGAATCGCTAATTCATGTTTATTTGCTTAATAAAATTATAGTTAACACTACAACAAACAAATAATCAAATAAATAGGCCCCGCCATCATAATATATTTCTTTATTAGTGGCAGTATTTATTTTTCTTTGTAAGTTTGGTTCGAAATTCGTAATTTAAATATTTTCGTTTTATAAAATTAACACAATAATATTTAACAAACATGCGTTTATTTCATGATCCGAATATTTAATCACTGTTATTGAGGTATAAAAATGTAAATAGTATGTTTTTTACTATTTCATATTTTTATTAATAAAAACTTATTTCATAGAAATTATTTATGTCTACGTTTGTTTTAGAACTGCATGGTTGCTCCTTTCCTTTTTTTTCAGAGCCTATTCATTGGACGGATATTGTGTATCGAATTTGAACACTATGCCTGAACTACTACATAACTGAATTATTTAAGTGTTTAAAAAAATACACAGCATTAGATATATGGTTATGCCTAAAGCGTAAAAAAAATTAAAATGTTTACTTAAAGTTTGAATATGGTAATGAACAAGTCTGGGAAAATTTTAAACAAATATTATCTTTTATTTGTATAAACACCTACGAATAAATAAGAGGTTCGGCGCCAGTTTCAAATAATTCATACATTTATTTGTTTAGTTATATAAACACACTGTCAACAAATTTGAAATGACCTACACTCGCCCCTAATTTACACTCTTTGACCTTTAACGAAAATGTACATATATAGTTTTCTACTAAAAACGTTTTTCTCGTAACACAGATTCGAGAGAATAGGCTCTCAAGATTTTGGTTACAGCCTCTTCAGACGGAATTTTCCTTTTTTTATTTGTCTAAACCTTAACAACTTGTCCTTATAACCTTCGTGATTTAAAGGACTTAAGTATTTCTTGAAGCTCCGCTACCACTCATTTTTACCGTGTACCTTTTTATTTACAACCTTAATAGCTCATTTGAAAACACCTCAGATTTGTCTATAGAACGTACCATTAGGTTTTATCATATGGAATAACAACTAGAATTCAATACTGAATATTCGATATCACGGGATATTTAGAATGTATATTTGTTTTGCGACTTATTTCACTCAAGTTCAACCTTATTTTACTCAAACTTCGGTGAAACCTTGTAAGTAAGCAAAAAACTAAGTTAACCTAGGTGATTGAAATAACAAATGTTTGTCAAGAAAATGTTTTATAAAAATATTTTCTAGTACTACGTATGGGGTCCGCGAAATTTAAGATATGGATTTATTGATCATAGTAAAATACAACATTAAAACTATATCAATTACGTTTCATTAAATATATAAATATTAAATTTAGGTTACATTATGCAATGTAAGTAGTTACTGCGCTTATGGAAACAACCTGAAACAGTATATAACATCAATGATATTGACCCATACAGATTAACATTACGAAGAATCAAACCCGGAATCCCTTGGTTATTTTTATAACACTCATATTTTTCTTCTGTTTCCATTAAAAAGGAGTTATGGCACCTATAACACGCGTTTTAATGGTCGGCAGCCATTTTTTAAATGAATGAGTAGTGAATGAGACGTTTCACAGTCGTTATAATAAAATATTTAAGTGATATCATTTCCTTTACAATGGCGACAATTTTGTAGTATATCTATCATACTTGAGTTGAATGTTAGGGTGCGACATGAATAGCTTTATGTGGGCTCGTGGCATTGGTAAATAAAATAAATAAAAATGATTTATTACCAAAAAGCATAAACATTCACAAATATCCATTGGTCCCACACTAGGCAAGCCTGTCCTGTGGGTACCATATTAACGATTGCCAGTTGTATTACATAATGCACTCAGTCGAGATCGTTAGTGACAATATTAAATTCTATAAAAATTTTATTATTAATATTATTACAAGCAATAAAATGATGTAAACAGAAAAAAAAGTTTACATTATTAATGTGTTCATACAGTAACCCATTAAGTATATTACATACCCATACCAACTATTGAAAAGCTGATCTGAATATATAATTTTATTAAGTTGTAGAATTTTACATATTGTATATGCGTGAACAGTCAGCAACAAAAGTAGATGAACGCTTGAAAACATCTAACATCTCACATTTTTAACGTTAAATTATACCTTTTATAAATTAATGCACATACATCGATTACTATTTCAATTCGCGAAAACCAGTCATGAAATAATTACGATTTTCAGAATCAAGCGACTGTTTCTGACTGTACAGTTTTAAGCTTTAGAAGAAGTAAAATATGTTTTAAATTTCATTTTCTTAATGTTAAATTTTTAGCTCTTACCTTATGACAATAAATTTTAACAAAATCGGGGCAAAAATACAAATAAAACATGCAAGCTTAAATTAAAAAATTTTTTTTACAAATTTTACTCTACGACTTTCTTTGTTTAGTTAACATACATGTTTATGCAAAATTTCAGTTTTCTAGCACCAACGGTTTCGTCGCTATGCCGTGGACAGACAGACGGACATGGCGAAACTATAAGGGTTCCTTGTAGGTACTACGGAATCCTAAAAAATGTCAGGTATGTACTTCCATAAACTAAAACAGCTACAAAAGAACTAGCTTTTCACGTCAATGCTTTAAAAATGTATTACTGAAAGGTGTAGGTAAAACCTATAAAAATCCCATTCGCAGACTTGGAAAATTCAGGCGTCAGTATTTTACGACATCCTCGTAAATTAGGTCAGTAGACGGGCATGTTTAATTTCGTATATAAAAAGTTTAAACGGCTTTTTGATTACAAAGTTTGTATGCGAATTGTATGTTTGCTCTAACTGTAACTCATCTAACACTTTGGTGTTTATTTTATTGCGGTTTTCGCAACGAGAACGGTATGATGTAATGTGTAATGGTGTTGGAAATAATTTTGCATCTTTATCTTTCAGAAATTTCAGACTTTTGAAGAATTTTATTACGTACTTGGTTAAGAATGATTATTCTTACCCTCAGAAAATTTATGTTATGTTGGTAAAAATCATCAGCTGCCGAACCTTTTTTCCTATTAAATTGGGGTCGGCTTCTAGTCTAACGGATTTAGCTGAATATTTCACAGTATTTTACGTGGAACGCCCTCCATCAAACCTCTACAACCCAGTAGGAGGTAATACGATACTCTTTGTTAGCCTAGTTGTCAGTCTTCCTGACCTCTGACTACCTGTAACGACTGCCATAGATGTTCAAATGGCAACCGGGACCGACGGCATAACGTGCTTTTCGAGGCACGGAGAAAAACTCGTTAGGTTAAAGATGGTCACCAAAACACGGCCGACCGCGGTAAGCATTGCTAAACCTGCAAGATTGATCAGTACGCGCGGCTTCGAATTAGCCCCGATCTCCTGTTTGTAAAATTAAAATTCAATGTAATATAGTTTATTTGGAATTTTATTTTTACTTAGAAATTGTTAATTTAGATGTTCTGCCTATATCCTTATCCTATCCGTAATATGGTTATGAACGTTATGTGGTATGGTTTCAGAAAAATAAATCGACCACACTAGCAGCTTTTTCTCTTATGAAAACAGTAACGGAATCATTAGATCAAAGGAAACACGTCTCGACGATTTTCTTTGATATGACAAGCGCGTTCGATTTTGTTGACCATCAAATATTGCTACGAAAATGCGAATTGTATGGGATCAGAGGCAAAGCTCTACAGTGGATCGAAAGCTACTTGAGTAACCGCCAGCAATGTGTAGAGATAACTCGTGTTGATCAGAATAATATATCCACGTCATTTAGATCGTTATTCAAAGAGAATAAATTCGGTGTTCCACAAGGCAGTGTTATGGGGCCATTACTGTTCTTAATCTACATTAATGATATCCCGAAGGTTACAGAACACAAATGCACTCTATTTGCAGATGATATCTCAGTAGCTATCCCCCATAACAACGTTAATTTAGAATATAAGCAATTAATAAATAATACTATAGAATCTGTATCCCAATGGCTAAATGTAAACAATCTGACTGCAAATTTATCTAAAACCAAAATAATTCATTTCAGAAATTATAATAATGTAAAAAATAAATTAGAAATAAGTAACGAAGATCAGAAAATTGAGGAAGTTGAAGAAGTAAAATTTTTAGGATTAATGCTTGACAAGCATTGTAATTAGAAAGCGCACGTGAAACTGGTAACTACTCACATAAATCGTTTCGTATATGCATTAAAAAAGATTCGGAAATTGGCAAACGAAAAATCTGCATTATTAGCTTACCATGGATATATTAGCTCAGTATTAAGATATGGCCTATTGTTATGGGGCAACTCTACTGATATAAATAAAGCATTTATAGCACAAAAGAAATGCGTTAGAGCCATTTCTGGTGCCGCCCCGCTAGATTCATGTAGGCCTTTATTTATAAAATTAAAGTTGCTAACTCTTACTTCAATGTATATACTTGAAATTGCAATTTTCGTCAAGAAACACTCCTATATATTTGAAGTAGCATCCAAAAATAAGAAATTTCCATCAAGAGATTGCACTAAATTAAAGTTAAATACAATGTCTACTACCCTGTATAAAAGAAACAGTAGCTGTATGTGTGTACAAATATATAACAAGATACCAAAATATATAAGAGAATTGCCCTTTCATAAATATATAGCACAGTTAAAAAAATGGTTAATCGAACATTGCTTTTACACAATAGCCGAATTTATGACATTCGATTCTAATGAATAATGTAAAGAGTGAAACTATTTGTTAGTACTTTATATTTTAACATATACATTTCTTTTTTTTATTTTTATTATTCAATTAAGTTAGTGTTTACTATTATATAACTTTAATATAATATAAGTACTTAGGTATAACATTGTATATTTTCTATACCGATTATCCGGTGAAACATGTGTACTTATTATTAAATTGTACCATCTTTTTGTCACCATGTTTAAGGCAAATAAACGTTTCTTTCTTTCTTTCTATGGGATAGAGTAACTGAATTCGCACATCATTTTTCCATCACCAAAAACCTAACATAAACTATTAATTCAAACTGTTTTCAGGGACACCGACACAAACACCCAAACCAAGCCTAACTGAATCACTGTCACCACATCCACATAAACAAGCCGAAAGTGTAATTGAAAAGCAATCTCAGCTACGAATAGACCTCAACAAAGGCCGATTGATGTCCTCTTGCTCTCCCTGAATACACGTCGAGTTAGTGATGTGTAGTGTCAGGCTGGCGCTAACAGGAACTTGTGGGATACTCGCAACTCTATCACGTGAAATGCGCTACTCAGGTCGCATTTCTGACATCTGAATTCTGACATCTGACCTTTGTCTGAAGTGGTCGAATACTTAGATACTCAGGTTTACCATAGTTAATTTAAGTTATTAATAGAGTCATAGATTTATTCTTTTTCACGACTACTACCTATACTATATGTATAAGAATTCGAATAACAAAAGCTGACGACTGGTCACATTTCTTACAACCATGTTATCATACGCGCTTTCAAAGAAACAAATTACAGAAACCGTGTACAAAAGTAAAGCTTTGGCATAACTAGACTGACGCTCAATCAACTAACTTAACGAGAAGTTGATTGCAAAACTAATCTACTTTTGTCAGCTACAATTTGGGTCATGAACAAATGCAGCGAGTGAATGATATTTGACAGTGACACGAATAAAACGAGAATCATATTTGCAAACAGATACTAACATGAAGCGGTGTAAATGAAATTGTACGAATGTATTTATTAAACAAAACAAACAACTTTCATGCTGATAGAGCTTCTGTGATGGAGCTATAGCAAATAGCCCCACGCGTGTCACATTAAATTACTGCCAAACTTTATACATTTTGAGGATATTACCTATTACTTTTGATCACATTACATAGTCAATCTACTATAAGTATGAATGCTATGACTTTAAAACAAAATTGGTCACATCAAATTGGTCAATAAATTAAGTAGGTATAATTTTTTTGAAACGTGTTATTACAAATTGACTTTAGCAAACAACAGGTGTCAAAAATATTATTGTCAGGCAATTTGCCGATACACAATTAATTAACCTTTTATATTTACGACAGAAAAATGGCGGCACATTGATTGGCTTTTCCAGGAAGGCATTGATTTCCTCATCGCAAAATAAGCTTCGTGGTATCTCGCCGCAAATTGACGTGAAATGAAATGGTTCGAAAGTTATTTATTCAATAGGATTTGACATTATTTTCAAAAATATCACGGCAGAATATGAAAATTTAATTAGTCGTCAAACCTTTGTCAAATGTCAATACTTGCAAGGAAAACCTTTTGAAACCTCTTGAAATCATAAGATTATATAAATAACTATCGGAAATATGTGTATATTAATTGACAATTTCTCAGGTTGCTGACAAGTCCATGATAAGCCCTGACAGAAACAAATCTGCGCTGTAAATTTCAAATTCGTTTCACAGGTTTCGAATTGAACTATTCAGCTGATAAAGTCGATTGCAACTCATCATGCGATACGGGTAGCCGGTAACGTACCTATTCGACAGAATCTCTCGGATAAGAACGTCAATTATTATGTCAGTGTCAAAGAGAAATACTCACGAAATCTATGTTTATATATTAATGTAGAAGGGCACGCATATACTGGCCAAATATCCTACACAAAAAAAAAATGCAAAAACTAAACAAATGATCAGTCACAGGTCACAGCTATGTTGTAATCATTTTAAAGGAACAAATTTATGTGACTATTTCGAAGGCACAAGGTAAGTTTTATAAGAAAATTAAATTTACTTCTTAATTTTTATGTTTGTTATAGCTTTTCCCTTGATAATAATTAATAACGTAATACAGAAAAAAGATAAGATTTTTTTAGGACTAAAAACTATTATCTTTTTCTGTATTACATTATTAATTAAAGAGAAAATTGGATTAATTGCACTAAACATAAAGCACTACTAGACATTTAGCAAAATTATACTAAAATACTCTTGTCTCCATTACAATTTGTGTCAGAAATTAGTAAGAAAAAAGAAATTTCTGGGTGTATTCCTTGGTAGGAGATTGTTTACTTACCATAGGTAGGTTTGGCTAAGTATAGGCTTACATATAGTTCTTGTTGAATCTAAAAAATACTTACAGGCTAAAACTAAAAACACAATAAAATGGTTGATTATTATCCTATTTAAAACAATCAGAATAAGTTTATGATTGAAATTGATACTACTGTATGTAACTTTTGTTTTGTTTATAATAACAAGATAACAATAATGAGTCAATACTGTGGCATGAATATACAATTTCGTTTTCTATATTTTCAGACTTTTTGTCTTATTTTCACTCATTTTCAATAAGAAACAGAAGATAAAGAGTATGTATTAAAAGAAATGTGAAACATGGAAATTTGGAAATGAATCTTGTTATTCTAAAATAGAAAAGCGAGGCATGATGGAAAATTTGACAAAACCTGAATTTATGTAATATTAAATGCATTTTAGGTTCCTTGGGCATCCAATATTGATTGTTTATAATGTTAAAGGAGAAATAAAAAGTTAACCAATAGTTTTCAATAAAAGTATTTAATTGGTCATCACAAATTATTGTCAGTGGCTTGAAAATAAAATTAATAAAGCACCTATAAAAACCTATTTCCTAAGCTCTGCAGCTCAGCTTGCACTATCTGCAGTCTTTTTGTTAAACCTGAAATTAGTTGGTACTTAGATTATTAACTTATATTTAAAATTGATTTAGTGGTTTCAGTGTGCCGGTCTTTGATATACAATGAAAAATCACTTTTTTGGCATTGATGGTTGAAGGTGCCAAGTGCCAAGTAACATAAATTCACACCTGCTCACAAACTTTATAATTTAGAATTTAATTAGGAACTAATAAGGTATAAATCATGAATATTTTGATATTTTCATATAAATAAAAATATTCAATTATAAGAAAATTAATGTCTGAGAAAATAAAAATAAACTTACATAGGAAAATAGTATCTAATGGTGTTATAGAACTGTCATAATTATCAGGTATTCATCGGAGATGGCTGATCCATTTACAGCATCAGGCTTACTAGGGTACTACTTATTAGTGTTCAACAGTTGATAACTAAATGTGAGTTTATATTTAACTGGTGATAATGGTTAAACAAAAAATACGTGCCACTGCTGAACCTACCAATAAACTAAGTTCGAAACTATTATTAATGCGAGGTTGAAGCAAAAGTCTCCTTTCAATTAATTTATACAAAGACAAATTATATTGTTCCTGTAGTGTTCAGGCTCACTATTGTTAAAATAAATGTAAGAACTTCTAATTATGAAATAAGTTATAATTACTATCACGCCCGTATTAGAAAATTTATCTTACCCTAGATAAGTGAAAGAAATTTACAATGCACATGTAGCTTGAAGTAGGTACTGGAAGAGGTCGTGCTCGAAAGACATTTAGTGACCAGATAAATGGCGTCCTTCAGAAGGGACAAGTACGTAGTACACGAAACCGGCGAGCGTGTTTGACGAGATGAATGAATGGTGAGGAAGCGAAAGAAGTATGTAAGGAGCGAAGCACATGGCGTCCCACCGTCTATGCCTACTCTCTTAGATAAAGGCAGGATTTTATGTATGTATGTTTTATCTTACCCTATTTCATACATACATACATGCTACATGATATTATCTCATCACGCCATAAATCCATAAAGAAACCAAATATCAGAGATAATTTTACCGTGACAAAATATACAACATTAATTAGCAGTATATATTACAACAGAAATAAAATAACCGAAAACAATATCAGATCCTCAGATTTCATACACCCACAGACAGTTTTGCACAGTAACACCAACACCTTCAATCGAAAGGTCAAAGGTCATACAGCCGACAAAGGGCACGGGAACTTCCGGGTTAGTTATTTATATCTTGTTAGTTGATTCTGTTGTTTTGATATGACATGTGACATTCGTGATTTGCTGAACTGTGCGCAGGAATTACGAGATAATGGAATTGACCTTTTCAGTGATCGGGTCTAACTGTACAACTATTTCGAAGGTCATCCCAAAATAGATTTTTGTTTGTTAACATTAAAAAATGACCCTTAAATGAATCCAATTAAACCACAATGGCTATTATTTTTTAAAGTGAACTAATATGAGTATGTTATATACGGGGCGAATACAACGCAATTAACATTGTTATTATGTCGTTTGAACTTGACTAGGATAGTAATAAATTCGCCGCTTTCGTCACATTAAATATGTAATCAATCACAAATGCCACGAATCGCACTTCAAATTTCAGCCAAATAATAATCTTATGAAAACAAAGGCAAATTAATGATTAATTCAAATTAAATTGTCAGTCAAGGCTTCATTAAGACACATTTGCAAACAAATGTATTATTCAAATCGTCTTTATGGCCGCTCGCCTTATTTTTTATTCAAACTTGACAAATGTTCGCAAAAAAACTGATTAAGTTGTCGTAGATTGGGATGATTAGCGTATTGTTTTATGATACGTTTTCTAGATAAGACAAAGCTGCTACCGTTTAAAAAAACCGGTCAAGTGCGAATCGAACTCGCGCACCAAGGGTTCAATTCCATTCTCTATAAAAACAGCAAAAAAAAATAGAGTCTGGTGTATGGGAGCCTCCCTAAAATATTTATTTTATTTTAATTAAATTATTTATTTTTAAAGTAATTATATTATTAAACTACCATTCTATAAATGTTTTAAACTAATGTCCATCCAAAGGTTGCCTGGAAGAAATCACATTAAGCGATAAGGCTGCCCTCTGTGCTTATGTTGTTATTTAAAGTTTCGTACAAAATCCTATGTTGTATGCACAAATAAATTTTTATTTATCTATCTATCGATTACTTAATATTTTGTGAATATTTCAAGCGTCTATCTGTTCCCGTTATCTATATCGAACTGAAACAAGCAAAATAATCACGTTTGTTGTATGGGAATAAATATTTATATTTATTTGTTTTTTGTCATTAATGAGATTCAACCTGGTGACAGACGGACAGTGAAGTCTCAGTAATAGGGTTCCTTTTATACACTTGGGGTACGGAACCCTAAAAACTATCGTTATAGAATGACTTCATAATTGTTTTATCGGTTTCTTATTAAGAGAGATCTAGTTTTTATGGTATGCTTAACGAAGGATATTTTGCTGCGATAATCCGTTCGAAGCTCACTCTTTCTATTCGGTTCACAATTCATTCGGATTGATTGCAGAGCTTATGCCAGCACTAACTGTGATCAAAAAATCACTGCTCCGTTCTCGCTTTTTTGTTGTCGTCAATCACAAAAGCGCCATTAACTTCATTCCTAATGTCATTCCGTGATTTACGCCTTTCTGTGCTCGTTTGACAGATATTGAATCCCACGTACCGAGATGACGACGGCAGGTCTGAATGAGATAGTTGAAGGTAATGAAATTTACCTACATTATTTTGGTACTTGATTAAGAGTTTTTACTAGTACAGTGGGCCAAGCAATTAGGTATGTTGGGTAAAACTTTCACGTGTTTGTAAAGACTGACTACACCAATTATAGATATGTGAGTTACATACCTAAACAGTGGGTATATTAAACTTCTTAAATATATAACTCACACATACTTATCTAGTGTAGTCAGTCGTCACAAGCGCCAAACAGGAGCATGCAATCAATGAGCCAATATCTCAACCTATATATACCTAACCAATTATTATTTGCATACCTTTTCAGTCATAATCACTACCAGTGCCTTGATATATTTTTTTTATTAATATTAATATATTCAATCCATAATATCGATATAACCAGTTCGATGAAAATGCTTATCTCTTATATCTCAGTAGTTATCAAACGACTTCCTCCATAACGAGCAACTAGTTATCCAATGATATCGTTTTTACAACAGCTAATTAACATATTATTATAATTTATTCTTATTAGTAGGAAATTTTAAAAGCTTACATGCAGATATTTTAGATATAAATACTAGTGATGCAACAAATAAGTACACTTTTTCGAATACAAAAATACAAATATACCTATTACTGTAAAATATTAATATTGCAGCTTACATAATAATGAAGAGTTATAAAAATTGGGATAGAAAATCGTTTAGTTTTTTACATTTAAGTAAGCATGTATATGTTTAAAACGTAATATGTACTAAACTATCCAACCTACAGAATTAGCGTAAATTAGTCAAAGATCGAAAATTATTTCAATATTTTAACGGATGAACAATAACCCTAAAATATTATATTCTTAATCAATATTAGTGAAATTTGACTATTGGACGAATACCGTTTTGCTATTCGGCGAACATGTATATTCGTATTCGTTACATCACTAATAAATACCCAGTTTATGCCTAGTTGGCTTGGAGTGTTATCTTGAGTTAAAACGACATAGCGTAGCTGGTAATTGTAGTTATTGACTTGTTACAACTTCTTAGTGTAAGCCTTCTTGCAACGTATTTATATCTCGAGATATTATCTGCTTAGTCATCCAAAGAGAAGTGAAGGAACTATTTTAATAGCTTTAAAGCTTTATTTATACTGAGGTCTACAGCAAATGAAAATATTTTCGTGGAGTTGTATTGAGTGAAACATCAATGTGGCGCAAAATATATATAGTTTCTAATAAGGTCACAAAATCATACTAATGTATTAAGATTGAATAAATACCAACGCTATAAAAACTAATTAATTACTTAATCATATAAAAAGTGGTAACATTTAACTGTTAAAGTGGTTTTATCAGTCATAAATTTTATTTATCATTGACTTATTTATTAAATATTTAATCTCAGTCATGATCACACTTAACAAGTGCACACCTACATCCATAAAAGTATCTGGCATCTTGGGCAAGCGGATTTTTCTTAATAATATGAGTATCAATACAAATTGTAAGGTTATTATTACAAAAAAATAGTCTTGAAATAAAAAAATATTTGTAAGTTTAAAAACAAGCTTTCTCTTCTAAAAAAAAGAACTAAAATGCCAGAGATGACCCTTAAACCTTTAATCAATTTAAACCTTTACCAAAATAAAAGCGTGTTACATTTGACATCCAGATCTTTTGGGTCCTGCGAAGACGATCCTGGGTTAACGACAAAAATATCACTACTATATTATTGCATTGTCACCGGACTTCTTAAAATACTTATAGAAAGCCAATTTTCAAGGTAACGAGGTTTGTAAAAAATCCCATACGAAATCAATTACGTAGGCGAAGCAAGATAATATATTATATAAAATCTTTAAAAACGTAGGTACTACCACCCTTTCCTAATTTAAATTACATTTCGTTCTGAATCGAATGTGTGTTGAACTGTTGACATATCATGTTTCGGGTGCATCTACCCACTCGTTCTACAATGCCAGCTACCCATAACCTCCCACACTCAGTATTCAATTGCGAATAAAATGTTAATCTTGTGAAGTTGTGATGTACAGATACTTGTATATGCTCCGCGTTTGATGGCTTACTTCTGTACTTGGCATACTAACCGTATTAATATGTGTTGATCTTAAGATGTTACGAGCTGTAGAAAGCTTTTGTTCGGTATTAATATCAGATTGGAGTTCGTAGAAGAGAAGATTTAGGTCGCGATTATGAATAATGGGTATGAATAAATTGATTTATCTTTAGATTTGTCTTATAGCTGATTTTGAAAGTTGTTGACGCGAGCTTAGTCGGCTTTGCCGTTCATAACTTTAATATTAGGTATTATCCTTCAAAAATATTGTTGCCATCAATAATATTACTATAGCTTGACCGGGTTCGATTTTCGAGTCGGACGAGAGTGTTATTTGGAATTTTTATGGTAGGTAAATCTCAATAAAGCACTAAGCAACCTTTTAAGTAATAATAAAAGCATAAATGAAAACAACAAATACTTGAATACAAGCACAATTAAAGTTATGCTGACAAAAATATGCTGATAACGTGTGACGTCACACGGCGCCGCTTATTAAGTTTCCAGTTGGAAGCAAGGGACGTGACGATTGCGCGCGCATCTTTTTTGTATGGGCTTTGACGCTGACGCTGGCTTCCAACTGCGAGCTTAACACTGCTCATCGATTCAAAAATCCTTTCTACATACACTGTACATACATTTTATTGGTAGCCTGCTGCAAAATGTATGTACTAGAAAGGACTGTCCGATTATTTTCTATACACATTAAAATAGATTTTAGTGAGTAAAATATAACAATAATATTTATATTAGCTGTGCAATTTGTGAATACCCCTCAAAGTGACACGAGTCCAGACTTGGAACGCGTTCCAGTAGAGAGGTTAGTTATCAAAATTTACCTTTTGTCTCTTTGTCGTTCACAACTTTAAAGGCCCCGTAATACCACCCCTATTATTCAGGAAAACGCAGACTGTGAACATTTCCCTGTAAAGCTTCCGAAGCTCTTGACTATAAATAGATCACACAATGACATTCTCGCGATATCGCAAGAACCGACTTTACGGAAGGTTATTTTTGAACCTTAAGACCTCTTTCAAATTTTGAAGTTATGTGCGGTATTTTTTACCTGAGATTTTGATGGTAGAGTATACATGATAGGCCGTAGAACCGAATAGGTATATACATAATTATGTAAACTAAGATTGAGATTAACTACGGTTTACATAGTACTCTCTAAGTCTGAGTAAACCGATAAATATATATTTTTTACAACTTATCGTCACTTGCCATCTGTTACGCTCACCCCCTATCACACAGGACCTCAACATAATAGGTGAAGTGTGGGTGTTATGCACCGCTGCATCACCCTTCTGGTTAACACGTTGCGTGCGAAACAGGGCTTAAAACACCTCATCTGTTTCTCGCCTTTATAGCGGTAAGGAAAAACTTAAACTTCTCTGTCGTGCGGGAGGCGATTCTTAAGTCTAGGAAAGAGATAGCTATATATCTGAGATGTACTATTGACTGCGAGAGGCGGTGGCCGATTTAGGTTAATCAACTCATTGTTAATAATAATCGCGACAAAATTCGTCTTATTTGGCGCCAAAAAAAGGATTTTGGTCCTACGCGCGGTGGGGTTTAACAAGCCTCGTGCCGCCGTAACCTCTGGTTTAGGACAAGGTTTCAAACGCCTCGTAACGCAATAATGGAAAGTACAGATAAATCAGTGCCGCAGCGAACGTGTTAATGGGTGTGATACTATATTATGTTATGCTACCATCTAATGAATTGGTCTGTCGCAAACCCAGCGACCGCAAAAAATAAATGTTTATGCTCCACAAAACAACGACGGCCTGTTTCAATCTTAATCAATTCTGCGCGAAAAATTGCCGAGATTAATTGCCTTGTAAATGAGATATATGTCAATAAATGAAATTCAATTAAGGGACTTGCTGACTAAATTAACGAATAGCTTGTAAAGTATAAAAAGTAATCTAGGTGCAGGACTGTGGGTGGGCGGACGTTAGGGGCGCCCACGCCACCGCCCGCCCAACGCGTAGTACTTGGTAATAAAGCTACAGTCATAAAGACAAAACTCAAAAGCAGCAAACGTTTTGTGGCTGACTCTACTTAATCATGCATAGCTCTGATTTCGTTTGAATAAGACCTTTTTATTTCATCACTGTAAATTCTGCGCGACAGAAAATAAAATAGATAGTTTTTATTCTTGCTTTATAAAAAAAGATTTAATATTGAGCGAATAGAGAAAAAAAAATTGCGCAAAAATATTTGAATTGTCTTTGACCAACCAAAATAAAAGTTAAATGTAATAATTCCAAATAATTCGCCACAAACTCTTGATACCGGAAGCTTTTCACCGACAGCAGACAAACTTAAATAGCATAGCAGATTCACGGCAATATTCCACGTACCTGTTTATTCCATCAGCGAGCTCATTTTATCGATGGATTCAGTAAATTGATTTCGTATCATTCAATTTAATAAAATCAAATTTAATTTTCATCGTGTTTCGATATTAAATGTATATTTAATCGCGGTATTGGGTCTGTTAAAATGCCGCATGTGGCGTACTAGCACTGTTTATCGAAAATATAAATGGCTTTATTTCTACCTACCCTGCAAATGACTTTTTGGTTTGTTTGATGCCTTTTTAAATTCCGAAACCGTCATTGGTTATATGGAGTTAAATCCTGAGCAAATGCTGTCAATTAGTTGTTTGAAACTATGTGAAGTTGTCTGAAAATATATTCAGCTAGATTACAGGGACAATATTTTAGTTAACTTTGCTAAAATAAAGATTCCCGAAAACTGATAATAAACAAGACTGTGGACTTGCGCCAAAAAATAACGGAAGAGCGCATACATATCGTACATATTCATTCCATTTGAATTATTGTATCAAGACGTGGTTACCCGAAATACCTAGTATTATTCTCGCTTTCAAAGCAAATACAAAGATATTTTTCACTAGTAAAATATCCTTTTCGTAAGTAAAATGTGGAGCTTATATCTCTGTGGCATTAAGAAACATTAACAAGCTGTACATAAATATTAGGTAGACTCAAGTTCAGGGTTAGCATTCGTAGTACAGGATTTAAACTTAATTTTAAGCGATTTGTAATTAGTGCCTTGTAAAACTAGTGTAAATAGCCTTGTAAATTAGCTTATGTAAGGTTTGAGCTTTAGCTTCATCGAGAATTATTGAGTATTAAGCGACTCTGAGTGTGCTATGTGTGTGTGGAGTAGTGTATGATTGTGAACACCGTTTGCGATACACGAATTAATCCTAGTGCGAGCGTCGTTTTTTAAAAACAAAGAAACAAAGAAGTATTGATTTAGTAATATCTTAGGCTTATGAAAATAAAAGTAGGACTATAAATTCTAATGAAAATATAAATAGGACTTTAGTTTGTATAGTTTAACTATATTGACCGACTTTTACATTATTTTTGTTTTTTTTATAAATATTATTTTTAGTTGCCTAATTACAATTAAAATCTCAATCGCTCTGTCCAACCCTACCGAGTCATGTGGCGCATGACGTATGAAACGGAGAGCATCGTAATAATATTAGCGAGTATCGCTGTCAGCCGGATCGCATCCATACATAATTCATACATTTCATTCGCTCAAACCCGGAGTTATGTGTCGGTTATGCGGTTTCATACACCTTTATCGCATAATATTTGTTCTTGCGCCCATATTTCGTATAGCCACCTTTTGTAAGGCTCGATGATCGGTGAATGGTTATCGGTCTATATCTGATAAAATATTGATAAGTAGATCGGTAAATAGGGAAATTTGTGGCTTTCTGAATAAAAGATTTATCTACAATTTTATTTATATTTTGATGTTTTTCAGCGTAACTATGACTGTATTATTATATACAACAAGTGTCTTGACGTTCGTTATTTACGATTTTTTATTATATTTCACGCTACTTAATTAACATTGAGTTACTTGGTTACCAAGCTGGTAGCCGTATCTTCGTCTCTCGAGAAAATTAGAAGAGAAAATCTGTACATTAAAAAACTTATATCGTAATAATTGCTCGTCGTCTGCTGTTATTATCATATAAAATTGAAGCACGTTGACATAATAGGTTCTATAAAACAATATTACGCTCAAAATAACACTAGCGAAACGTGTTTCAGTGTGTATTTAATCAACTTTTGATCCTATTTGCATTTGTATGAAAAATCACGCCGGGCTTTGAATGGAGTAGAAATAGCGAATGTTGCATAAACACATTTATTGTTATGCCACGAACGCATCGTGCATACGAACCAGAGCTATGCTAATATAGTTATGTAACTTCAAACAACGCTTGCAAATAGCCTAGAAATTACACGATATTATAGTTAAAGAAATAGTCAGCAACATTATCTTGTCTTTTCATTTTTCATCTTAAACTTATCTAGATAAAGTTCATAATTCGATGAAGTGTACAAACATTATTGATCGGGCTTTTATCTTGTTCTATTGAAACTGGCTTACCAGTTTTGTCCATCTCGACCAAGATTAATTTTGAATATAGGAAAATCTATTCCTTTTATCTGTATAACAGTTCAGTTATTTGAAAAAGATTACATAAATATAACGCATGTATCCTTACCGTAGTTTCTAGTAATTGTATTTTAAAGGCAGTAAGCTTTTATGATCAAGCTGGATGGAGCCAGCATTACCGTTTTGACTGTAACCTGCTGCCAAATAGCATTGCTTGGTTTGATGGTGTGATTAGGTGCTGAAATTAATGACATATTATTTGCTTAGTAGCGCAGTCCTTTAGAGTTTAAACTTATCTACAATGTTGTTTAAATTAATAGGCTCTATTTACTGTTATATAGACTTCAGTATGTTTTATTCCATTCCTATTTTTTATCAAATCCTAAATGCCTTCTTCAACTTTTATAACAAGAATAGTTCTAGATAAATATAGCTAATGCGTTTACACATAAGAACAGAGCATAAACTGTTACCAATAGTCGGTTGACCGCTTTCCAGCGATACGACGAACTATTCCCCTCCGTTGATTCGCTTATTCTCCCCAGCGTCCACTAACACAAATATCCCAGCAAACATTTTCTTTTTAAGTCCTGATGATAATGAAAAGTTACTTGGCATGTTTTATGAAATTAGCGTCCTCAATTTTCTAAGAAGGCTCCGAGGACGCCTTACTTAGAAGTCAAATATGTCGGCTGCTATTTCCATAGAGACAAAAAACAGACCAATATTTTTCGTTGAGTAAAATTACAGAAATAAATATTTTGACGATAAATATCTCGGTGAAATTCGCCATGCCACACGCCTTCACGTTAATTAAAGCCTACAAATACCCGAAATTACATGTGTATTACTGTAACATTGCAATAAAAGACATGAAACGTTCACATCCGATTTTTAACTTGAATTTATCACGTTCGCAGTATATTTAACAAAAAGTTTTTAAATCGCAGTTGAACGCGTGCCAGAATTTGGAACTTTTATATGACAACAGTATTAGTTTATAGGTCGCAATTAATCATAAACTTTTGCCGCCTCAAATTTGTTCAAATTGCCGTCATTTCTATTTCTATTAATTTTATTTGGCTGTCGTGTTTAAACAATAAACAACGTTACAGAAAAAATTGGCTTACCCAAATCTTCTAAACTGCTAATGCTATTAGATATAAATATTGGGTAATTCACTAAATAGACTCTAGAATAGTTTGTTTTCTTAGTTTCTTTTTAACAATTTTTTAATCTTCAAGCTTAAAGTGCTATGACTCGACATAAACAATCGATGCACTTATCGTGACTCACCTGACTCACGTCTTATGATCTCACATATGGCCATTTATTCCGTACTGTTTTTTTTAACTGTAACAATTATCTCCAGTAGTAAGTAAAAAAAACATATGTACTAACTACTCTATAGTATAAATATGCCAAATCCTTTAGGTAACTTTACATATCGGCATGAGATTATTCTCCAATCCATCGCCACGCAAACAAATACCGTATGGGCCATAGGGGCCCGTAAATAAATCAACAGATTTTATCGTCGAAGTGCAGATCATTGTAGCGAGCAGCCAGCAGCTTTCTGGGTCAATCTCGGTGGTAATTTATTTGGAGAGAGCAAGCGTGAACTCGATACAACGAAATACCGACGACACTCTTTCCTCGGCCCATTACGCTGCCAACCCGACTATGTACAAAATCGCTTTTTATAAACCGACAATCCTGTAAACGCTCTGCTTCCTGTTTTTGCCGTTTTATATTGTTTGGATGGGGTGGTTTTGCTTTTGGGAAATTTGTCGTGCCACTGAATTACATTTAATATTGTATAAGTTAATGCAGATAATTTGTAGGGTGACGTCTAAATTATTTACGTATTCTTTTTGTGATTTTAGCTTTGTGCAACCTTTTTGTGATTCGGAAGATAAACGAGGGAGCGGTAAATGTATGCGTAGACAGCGTTTTTGTCTTAACCCTTATGAATATGCATTAGATTATTTAAAAGAATAAATCATTCATATAATGTTATAAGTATGAAACTGAGTACATTAAGTCTAAAATAAACTACAGAATGAAAACGTAATTACGCAATTACTTATGTGTAGGAAAAGTACAAACCTGAATGAAATAAATCACTTTAAACAATACGTTATCCTACGCTTATATCACATCACCGTACGTTACACGCTTTAATGAGATTTGTCAAGTAATTATAAGCTAGTACGCTTGAGCTGTGAAGCTGAGTAACCGTCCGTCGGTGTCTCTCAGATAACTCTCATCTTTGTATACCAATTACTCAAGGCTACCCAAGCAGGGTTGAAAACTCGAGAGCTTTACAGATATTTTTTGTTAATAAAGCCCTATTGTTGGCGCTAAGCATTATATTTCACAAGACTGCCTAAATTCTTGGTTCATATTTTGCTAAATCTTTAGGCAATCTTTACAGCGATAGTTTTTTTGTAAATTGTATTAGGATGTATGAGATACGCTGTCTCAGTCAAAGATGACTTTTATTACAAACTTCTTTACAAAAATATATGAAACTAGACATTATTATGTTATTTTTTGTTCTTATTTTATTACTAAATATTAAGTATATCAAAGAAGCTAAAATATTGTAGACAGAACCCAAATTCAATTATTATTTCTCATTAACTTAATCCTTTCAATTCTAAAGTAATAATAATCAGTCTTATATCACCCATAATCACTTACTTAAAGTCGTATCAACGATAAGACAATCCTAACAATCTCATCAATTTAAACACCCATTTAGCGAGAAAGAAAAACGGAGCAACTTAGCACTTTCCGCAAAAGTAGTTTAAAATCAAGCTCAGGAAGTGGGTTATTCACTTGTTAAGTAACGTCTACGTCTGACAAGCAACACTATTTGTGCTCGGTTTTCCAAGCTCTTCACTGATACGAGATAAGAGATACTCGAACACTTCGCTCAATTTATATTTAATGCGGGTTGAGGGATCCGCTTCCTGAAAATACGCGCTTAAGGATTGTGCAAGATCGCTTTATTTAACGTTGCCGTAGTCTGCTCGAGGCTGCTTGAGATAAAAACTATCCCAAATGAATTAGATGAGCTAGCAAGTGTCTCGAACTACACCGCTTAAAATTGACTAACAAAATTTTGCTTAGCAGTCTAAATTATTAGATACGTTTACGAGTATAAACGTTTGATGGTTTAAACTGTGCTTTTTGTTGGTGTGCTACTTTTTGACACTTTAATTGATAGCTTCACGTTTGAATATACGTGATATTAAACACAGAGAATAATGATCGCACGCAATCGCAACATAGTCTCAACACGCAACTAATTACTGGCAACGAACACCAAAGAGCCGTGTAAATCCGACACAATCACACTTTCCGTAACACCAATCCCTGATGTCTCAAGTTAGACTGGACTAGCCCTTACAAACACAAAGTTGTTAAGCTGGAATAATGTCGACCATGCCGAGGTTCCGATCAATCAAAGACAGTCAAAACATTATTGAATATTTGTCAACAACGCTTTGAAAGCCACAAATAGAGCGTGAGAACAAGCTACAGTTGTTCTGCTGACCGATAGCATCGCTCGCTCAACCCTAGTGGCAATTACGTCTGGAAAAATGAACCTTATTGTCTTGTAAATTAGGTTGATGGGTGGAGGGTCGTGACGCGCTGGCGTCGCCTGTCTCGTCACGTCTCAATTAATAGCAAATGAATATGGTTTACGCTTATTGCTGTGCTTCCTATGATCTTTGTTGTTCGTGCGAGTTTAGTACGTTCATGAGGGTATACAGGGAAAATTGGCTCCATCCGCCTCGGGTGGTACAATTTGTTTATAATTCTGCAGTTGAGCGACTGTTTCTGTTTACGTGTTGAGTGTTATCTTGAGTAAAGAGACGTCAGGGAAAAGGTTTGAGGAAAATTCACAGGAAATTATTATTGGGTGTTTCATATTAAGTGTCGTTTGCTAAGATATTTGCTGTGTAAATGATGAGATAAATATGATAGCGTGGTATTAATTTTCTAAAGGAAAAATACAAGTGTAAAATCGGCAAGCGTACGAACTTATTTATTTTCGATATAGCTTTGTAAGGTGCATGTGTTAGAACTTATAATTTAACATTAATTTTAAAAGCGTCACCGCCTGGGTGGATTTTCTGAATGGGATCCAAAGATTATAAAAGTTAACTTTCTTCTGCGACACAGTTTTTAAACACAAAATAGAATAACATCAGTTCATTGAATTGAATACCCGTCCCTAAACCTTACAGAGAATGGAGCACGTACCACAACATTTTCTACGATCATTAGCCTACTTATCTACGAGTTGAATGAGGCTTTCGTTTGCCCGCTCTACCACTTATACAAATCTGTCACGACTCTATCATGAGAAAGCTTTGAACCTTATTCGAGATCATAACGTGGTGTGATTCGATTAAAAATAAAGTTATATAACGAGCTTTTTACCACAATTACTTGTGACGCGACGTGTGCAAATATATGCGTATGTTTCAGCTTTGCTAAAGTTTATGGTGCTATTATCAAAAATAATACCTATCAGAAAACGAAAATAAATAAAATTACGTAAATATCAACCACTGAGTGATGAAGTTACGGAGGCTTAATTGCTTGACTGTTTTCCACACAAAAGTAATATATTAAGTCTTATCAATTATTATAGAGGAATACAATTATATTAAATCTTTACATTTTTTGTTTCAGGTAAGTTCCCTCGGCGCTATACAAAAGTACATTGCTATGAAGATATTTATCTTAGATACCTTTTCATTTCCGTCCATATGTTGGAGAACTTCAAGAGATTTGAAACAACAAGCAAAGGTAAGCAGCAAAAACTTTCAATCGTAATTTTATTGACCCAGCGAATTCGATCCCGGGATTCAAAGTATCGGATCCCGATCCATTTCTCAGGGTTGAAATCCCAGGATTGAATTCCATACCCACTGAGCAGTTCCACTGACGGCACATTATCACTATGACGTCAGCAGCTGGTTATAATCGCATTGCACCATTACTGTCCCTTAGTAGGTAGGTACTCCATGATGGTACATAGTTAATTCTTCTATTTATCAACCACATTTTAAACAAACAAGAAACCTTACTATTCAAATTCCTACCTGTCTTAAACGTTTACGTAACTTCATACAATCTGACGTAGAAGCATTGACGTCACATTGTCCCCCTGACGTCAACGGCTGTACAATTTCGTATTGCACCCCTTACAACGTGTTTGTTTAAAAGCTTACTTAGAATAATAGCGCGGAATCCTCGGGAAACTTTACCGCGAAACTTTCTAGAAAATTCATTTCGAAAAATGGTCCCGTTAACCGATGTTTTAAATGAATGGCGTTATAGATGTAAAAAAAATAAACAGCATTTTTTAAATAAACTCGGCGTAAAAATCAACCTTTTTGAAGTTTGGAGCCAAATTGTTTGTGCTCTTAAGTAAATAGTAAATAGATATTAAAGATTTTGAAACCTAAAAATTCATATTTATTACCTCAATCATCCCGAGCTCCATAATTTATGTTTTTATTGAAAAAGCCGGCCAATTGCGTTTTATAGGTAAAATTAAAGATCTTGGCAGCTCGTGTAATGAACGCTCTCGCGAGCCACCAAAAAGTTTGACGTTTGGTTTAACAAAAAAAATCCTCATACAAGTAATTATTTTCAAAGTTTTTTTTTTGGATTATATCCGAACTACTTCAAATAACTGCATATTACAATTTGGGCCCCTATGACATACTCTTGAACTAACAAATTTAACTTTATCGCTTTTGCGTTCCTTTAAAGTTCATTACATATACTACCACCATGATCTTTGCCGATATTTAGAGCTACGGTGGAGGGGGGAAAGGACTCCCTACATAAGCAAAAATTTGCTCTGCAAAGTAAAATTTCCTTAACCATTTCCATTTCCATAACTCATACCATATGGGGTAGGTGACAGAAAAAGAACCATCCCTTCTTTACATGTAGAGAATTTACCCGAAAACAAAACGATATTTTATCCTACTACTTTTTTAGTATAGTCAACAGACATATCCATGTAAAATTTGAGCTTCTACCATATAAGGGTTCCTTGTAGGCACAACGCAAACCCTAAAAACGAGCACTATTTGTATCAGTATCGAACATTATCCTTAAAGCATACATATAATAAAGGTATTTTTCTAAACATTGTATCTCAAAAAAGACATAAAATTATGTTTTTATAGCATTTATAAACACTGTTTACATAACAAACACATCACAAAGTGTAACGAAGATGGTAGGAGAAACTCATCCAAACTTTCTCCGCTCGCACTAATACAGATACCACGTTGTTAGGACTCCTCTATTCTATTTAAGTGCCAAGTCTTGGGTCTTACAATAACGGCAGCACAGGCAGCCCTATATTCAACTACGTAATAAACATGACACATTTTACTTGCTAAAGGAAATTTACAAATTTTTAAATGATTACAAAATTAAAATAATGTCGAGTTTAAAATAAACTTCGTAAGACTAAGATTATTCTGCTCCACCCGTTTAAACACACATTGCGTAAAACTCTTTCTAGGACAAAAATCATCAAAATCTTACACAGTATGTAAATAGCACTTATACACACTGTTAACTTAACAAACACATCACAAAGTATAACAAGGATGGTTAGAGTAACTCATCCAAAGTTTCTCCGCTAGCACAGTTACCACGTTGTTAGGACTCCTCTATTCTATTTAAGTGCTAAGTCTTGAGTCTCACACAAATGATATATGTGACTATTTAATTAAAATGACATATTTTACTAGCTAAAGGAAATTTATTAATCGTTAAATAATTACAAAATTAAATAAATGGACGGGTTTAAAATTAAGCTTCGTAAAACTAGAGATTATTCTGCTTTATCCGTTTAAACCCACATGGCGTAAAGCTCTTCCTAGCACTGAAACCATTAAAAACCTACACAGTATGTAAATAGCACTTATTTATACTCACTGTTTAAATAACAAACACATCACTAAGTGTAAATAGGATGGTAAGTGTAACTTAGCCGCCAAAGTTTCTCCGCTCGCACTAATACAGATACCAAGTTGTTAGTACTCCTATATTTTATTTAAGTGCCAAGTCTTAGGTCTTACACTAATGACAGCACAGGCAGCCATTTGGACCATGTAATTACCATGTTATATTGCATTTGTTTAGGTGTCGAAGAATGTTTTTAATAAAATTTAAAAGGATTGCTTTTAAATTTATTGAAGTAAAGTTTATGATGATTCTGCTCTGTGTTTTAAAATTAATATTGCGTTTACTCTTCCAAGCATAAAAAAAAACGTCTTAAACAGTCAAATACGTAAATAGCACTTATACACACAGTTTACTTAACAAACACATAACAAAGTGTAGCAAGGATGGTGAGTGTTGAGTGTATCTTAGTAGCCAAAGTTTCTCCGCTCGCACTAATACAGATAACAAGTTGTAGGGATTCCTCTATTCTATTCAAGTCTGAAGTTTTGAGTCTTACACTAATGACAGTGCATGTAACTAACATGTAACTATGTACACTGACTCATTGTAGTTAAATTATTGTAGGGTCCCTCTAAACCATTTCTGAATTTGGTGCTTATAAGTTGTCTTAATAATAAGTCAGTAATTACTGATCATCAGGACTAACATACGGGCCTGAGAAAGATTTTGCCGCGTTATTATCAACTTTTACCCATTCATAAATTTTACAAAAAAGCGTCAAAATCTATTTTGCTCGCTGCTTTTAAGATAAAATGAATTTTAGACCTATTTGATTTGCATAATTTATCTTGACGGTGCGTGTCTAGCTCAATTGTAATAACATTTTATATCTGTTAAATATATAATAAAGTGATATTTCATTAGTTACCTGGTTTTTTAATTTAGATGTGCTGTATTGTATTTGTGTCTCAATGTATTTGTATTTGTGTCTTAATGTTATGTGATGTCTAATGGTATTTAATGTTGTGTTTCGTGTTTAAATAATGTATATGGATTTTCTAATTATCTGAAATAAATGTATATTCATTCATTATTTCATTAGATAATTAAAATACAAAAAGTAGTAACAATACAATCAAATCAAAAAAACAATACAATCAAAAAAACTCGGTCTCAAAGTAAACGTCTCAAAATTAAAATGTATCTCTAGTATTTTGAATATTTTACTTAACTGTCCGTAATAAGATGCGATAATTTAAGTAGTCAATAATATTTAACGAACCTCCCACATTATTTTCCCCATACTTCTTCATAATCTTACATTTTGAGCACTCATCTGCAAAGAAAGCTCATAAACAACGATTGAATCTAATAACATCATTCAAGTCAATAACCATAGCTCAAACAATTGGCGGCGCACATTACGTAATTTCGCCTAATTCTCGATTCCTTACGTACTGATGAGCGCGGATCTATCATGTGATTTGTGAAGGTTCTAATCGCATTATCGCCCATTCCCATTCAAATGGCAACGGGCGCTGTCAAATATTTACGAGCACTGCCATCGATCGTCAATCGCTGAATTTCATGAAACAATGTAATATAGCGCCCATCAAATTAAAATGTTCCTTAACAATACTTTAATTTCTTATAATATTTTAAAATACCTTGCACTAATCAAGTGAATTTGGTTTTTTTACATTAGATAGAACGCCAGAAAAAATTACACTATCCAATGATCCAAGGCCAAATACACACAATCACTCACACAACCACACCCAGTCTCAGTACAAATCTTTGCAAATCACACAAAGATTAGTCCCATGTGGGGATCGAACCCACAGCACCAGTGCAATGGAGAGCGGCGAGGCGACCGCTTAAACCACTACATCACACGTGCAGACATAAACATAACACTCACACTTCGACCGTCACTATGTATGAGTCTTATGTTTCATAGGACATAAATAAAAGATATAATTTATGTAATTACATTACTTAATCTAATGTCAATTTAACATTGCTCAAACGATTGGCGTCGCACATGTGATTTGTGAAGGATCTAAACGCATTATCGCCCTGGACAGTCAGATGACGGTAACGCAGTGTCTGACTGACTAATCCTATCACCACAATGGCTATAACCATAATGCCATTGCTACGTAAGAAGAAGAAGATCGCCCATTTCTATTCAAACGGCAACAGGCGCTGTCAAATATTTACGAGCAGTGCCATCTATCGTCGAACCGATGAATTTGCTGAGGCAACAACCGTAAACGCAATTGATTATACAAATATCGATTTGATACGCTCGTGTTTGGGTAACTACCGTCTAATAATGTATTATTAGGTTTCTACAGGCAATTAATTCTGATTGATGTGGAAATTGCTAGATTTACACGGATTCTTTGAACGGGAATGGTTTTCCAGGTTAAGACCCAAGAATTCTATTGCAATGGTGTATTGGTGAATCGAAATTTAAGCTATTTACTGACAGTGAAAAACCAAACTACTTATAATTAATATACCCAAATAGACACATAAGTCCGCGGCATTTTGCTCGGTCATAAATAATACCATTACATGCTTAATGTACCTTATAAAGTCCAATTCCAGTTTATAAACTTTGACTAAGCCTAAGAATACTAAATATTACGACGTGCTCTAACTTCTCTACTAATGACATAAAAGTTTTGACTTATTGGTTAGTTATATTCACCGAAGTTTATCCTAAGAACTTTTGATATAGGCAAAAGCTGAATACTAAACGCTACGGCCGAAACAATTTAACACAATATTTTATTAAAAAACAGACTTAATAAGTTACTGCGCGACATTTAGAAGTAAGATAACATAATATGGAAAAGTAATGATAAAGTAATAACAATTTCCGTAAATATTATAAACGTTCAACGAAATCCTTTTACCGTTAAGCGTGCGCTTCCCTTCCATTCAAATACATTTGATGATTCTTTCAAAGGTATAACAATCTACAGAAAAAATACAATATACCTAATATCGAAGCAAAGAACTTGAATAGACTCCAATCATAACTCCAAACATTGTGATGTACGAGTTTAGAACAGATTAGGCTCTTGTTCTGTACAAACATATTTTAGATGCGATTGGCAACACTGGCTGGTACACAAATAATCGAATGTTCGCGAAAACAATCAAACCGTGAACTGCTGCCGCCAAACAAATTGAAAAGTTTGAACAAACGGGCTATGAAATATTGGTATTAACTCCAGTGATGAAAGTTTTATAACAAACGTGAAATGTTGATTCTAAATGTACCAATGCATTCAGAATCATTTGTAAGGAAGATGTGTATTTCATGATACATTTATGTAGTAATGCAGTGGTTTTAGATTTGACTGTACGCTTCATTCCTTACTTAATCATGATAACATTTTGTATAAAAACAGCTGAAAATATGAGAATAAAGGCAATTAAAATTAATTTTACTGCTTTATGAAATAACTACAAAAGAGCTTACAAACAAGTTCTGTCTTCACACATAGACATGAAATATATTGAGAAATGGTAGAGATAAATACTTCGCGAAAAAAAACAGCCAGGAGTAACAAGAGTATCATATCAAAGGAAATTCTTTACACATGAAAGTTTCTTATACAATAAAAGAAGATACAAAAGTTTTCCTGGGACCTCTTGCTCTCGAGAAGTCAGGTGTACTTTATTCATCCTTTAATACTCTTGATGTTATACTTGTGCTATTGAAGTGATGTCTAGTAAGTGTGAATATCAATCGGCTTACCTGACTTGTTTGACATATTTTCTTTGATATATTTAAATAAAATAATGTGGTCTGAGTCAAGTGATTTTATTAATGCGTGCTTTATGAAATGGTGGAATGAGCTCGGGGTTCTTTAAAAAAGTGAAAATTGGTTTCAAAAGGATCGGTTACTTACGACTGATGTTGCAAGTGTCCTTTGTAGCATGTCCTATAGTGTAATGATAATATGAAGCCATCCATTAGTTCACACGCCGTCCAATCCATATTGCATTGCAAAACGTGTCTATTGGCTGATACTAAACAAATCACTGCACATATCTCAATATATTGAATAGAAAGTATCTTCGAAGAATTCAGGCGCGAGTTTGCCAAATCACTTTGTAAAGTTTAGGGCCCAGAGTTGGCGAATCACATCGAACTTTCTTGGACTTCTGCCGAATTTCAGATGCTAACATAACTTTATTCGTTTCCTCCAGTGCTTAATAACCAACTTATTTAACTTGGAGCCGTATTTAATGTAAATGAAGAAGAAACGGATATTTAAATAACGAATAAAATAATTACTCTTACAAATGTCTCTGGACAAAAAGAAGTTTTATGAAATTGTTACAAGCAATCTTCTTTGGACTTAAAATAGTTGAAAAGTTCTTAGTTTTCTTTATGACTTTCAATTCGACCTGACTTCGTATTGCTACTAAGTTCTAAGATTCATTTATTTTGAACGGAATTCAAATTTGAACAATGATTTTCAACATTATTTGCGAGAACGATCTTCGGTAAAATTAAATTTAATAAAATATCATTTACAACCTTTTCGATCTAACTTTGCCATTATGGAATTTAATCAAGTAACGAATTGTATTCAACGATGATACCTTACTCATACCACCACCATACTCATAAATAAATGAACGCGAGACAAATTGTATTCTTAATGTTGACATTTCCAATGTTTAACGCTCTAAATAATTATTTAAAGATACAGAGGCGCTGATCTCAGAATATGGTATAGGATAGTTTGTCAATAATGATGCCCGAAAATACTTATGTAAAATACTGCACAGAGGATCATACGGAAATAATTAAAATATAAAATGATCTATGCAAGATAGATAAAGCCTTCATTCCGGCAATAATAAAAAATAATATTGTCTTTCGAGCCTTGACCTAGTTGTTACAGGAGCAAAACACTGCGGGAGGCCGCCACTGATCGACCGGCATGTTTGCTTGTTTACTTGTGATGTGAACCATTCATTACCGATCGCTATCAATGCAGTTGAAAAAAAGACCATAAAATCTATTTAGATCTTTTGTATATTTTATATTCTGCTTTCAATCATATATATGTTAAAATGTATACATTAGCTACTTATATGTTACTTAATTTTCTCTTTCTTGCTATGATAATAAAATAATGTGTTAGCACCGTTACATTGTGTATTTTTCGTTGTACTACCGCATGCAATTAATTTCAAAGTGGCAAGTTATGTAGCACTTCTTATACCAAACTATTGGCATTTATAGTAAACCCATCTAGTCGACACATTTCTAGTCATATTGTATGCTAATAATGCACTTAAATAATACATTATATTATCAATACAACATAGTATACGACAAAACAGTCGTAAAATATATATTTACCTGTGGTATTACCGACTTTTTGACATTTACGAGGGCTTAAAAGAATGTTAATTATTTATTCGCATTAATACTTGTGAAAGATCTTCATCATTTACCTGTTTGACGTGTGTTTTTTTTTAATATCATTTCTTTCTACGCATGTCATATATATCTCTACTAATTATGAAGAGAAAAGATTTTTTGTTTGTTTGCTTGTACCCATTTTATATTCGAATCTACTAGACTGATCTTATTGAAAATTGGTGTGGGATAGTTTAAAGGCCCCAGAAATAATATGAGCTACTTTTTATAGACCTACCACGCGGGCGGAGCGGCAAACGGAAGCTAGTGAATAATAAAAGTCAACATGGCCAGACCTTTTTATTTTTATGGAATCTCATTCGAAAAATGAAAGGAGGTAAGAATAAAATGAATGATACTGAACGTTTGATAGCCGGTTAGTTAAATCTGATAGCAATGTTCTCGAGATCACGCTAAGGGAGCGATGAGGCTCCCGACCCCTTGAAGGCATGACTGATTGCGGCTATGAGGAGCTCTAAGTATCGTATAAAGTATTGTAACAAACAGTGAGAATAAATGGAAGTAATATATTTCTGATAGCAACCGCAGTGAGGGAAAAATTGAAACGGTTTAAGTTGGAAATATAAACAGATATTTGTTAAATCCAGTGTGATTTATTTTACTTTATATTATAGTTCAAGGATAGCTAGGTTATATAAAACATATCAGTTAATCGCACCACATCAAACATTTCAGGATTTAAACTGATATTTTTCTACTAGTTTCAATCAAACGAGGTATTAAAATTTGACAGGCTGATGGGAATAAAATGAAATAAAAATATTGTTATTTAGTTTGGCACTTGGTATCCGGTGTAGAATAAAAGTAAAATCGTTTTGATGGACGTAACGTAACTTGCAGTTGGAAGCAAGCGGCGGCGTCAACGCCCGACGTATGTTAACAAATATTCTCATTAAAAAAGCGCACGCAGACGTGCGCGCCCGCATCATTTTGGTGTGAAAATATGCCTTGACTCTACGCTCTGGTCCCTGTGAGCTACGACCCTTCGTAATTTTATATTTTGATGTGATCCATCTATCTTATTGGCAAACTGCGGGTATTTTAATTTTGGTTGGTTTTTTTCCAAAAAGTTTGAGAAGATATCAATAACTAAATTGAATAGAGTTAAATCGTGCTCTAAAAGCAAATTGAATAAAAATGAAGTTCAATAGTAGTTATACTATTACATACTGTATATTACTATTTTGATTCAGAAAACATGCACCAGTTTCGGGCAATCAAGCAAACTAAGTTCGTTTGAAACAGAGTTCGGAGTTGAAGTGCAACAGTGGATTCATTAAACAGTTTAGTTTGTTAACTTTCATCGAATTTCCAATTAACTGGCAAGAATGAGTTAATTATTCTATAAAGTTACTATTAAACAGTTATTATACAAATATGCCTAGAAATATAGCAGTAAATATAAAGTAAACTTTAAGTAAAACCTTATTCATGTCAGATCTCTATTCTCTATATTGTCTATGACAATAAGCATGGCGGCCTTTCTATTGATTATCTAGTAAGTGGTAAGTCATTAATTAATAGTCGACTGTCCAGTGCATTAATCCGTTACTATTTAATTGGATAAAGAAAGTATATTGTCATCACTTTCTCTTAAACAATTTGTTTCCGCTCTTAATCAAAGTTCGAGCGAAGTTTATTATCTTTCGGATGTATCGGTTTAACTGTTAAATTAATTTTAGTAAGTTTCAATAATAAATAGTCAAAGTTTTTTATTATAAACGATAATAAAAAAAATATCTGTCCATATGAGAAGCTTATTCTATCAACTCTACTAGCAAGGTTTAACTATTCAATATCTCAACTAGGAACTTGAAATTTTGCGTGAAGGTTTCATTGGTGGCGTAGGAGCGCACTAAGGTTGGCAATAGTATGATTTTTTGAGAAAAAGAACGAAATTTCGTAAACTTAAACTTAAATAATAATAAATGAATTTCTGTTCCGGGGTTTTTCTAAATAGTATTCTTTGAGGGTGAATTTAGGGGCTTTAGTAATTAGTGAGTTTGTGCAAAAATCAATAGATGGCGTTGTGAATATTATTTAACTTGCGGGCACCGGCCAGAATAACGTTTGACGCGTGTAAAACCGCGCGGGTCATCTAGTTTGCTGATAAAGATACTGGGGAATATCATGCATTCTTATTTATTGATATTAATTATATTATTATTAACAAAGAAACATTTATTTTCTCAGTTATTTATTTAGATTTCTTATTTTTTACATTTTTAAATATATAATAAATTTATAGTAAAAATACATTTCAAAATATAAAACAGTTTCTAAATTTAACATATAACATAAAGTAATCTATTTTTGTTTTTTTTTTTGTTTTCTAGCAATAAATAATAATATTATTCTCATCCAGTCATGGGAGAAAGCTCATTCTCAGAATATGATATTGTCAAATATACGTTTACTTCGTCATTACCTATTAGCTGAGATTTGATGGAGGTGCTCTCTTATATATGACGTGCTTGAGGCCGAAGCACCAACATCTCACCGTTAACCAGCCGCAAAATAGAAATGCTTGCAATACTATGTTCCGATTTGGTTTGGTGGAGAAATCAGTGGCTCATGATCATGAGACATAACCGTGTGTAATTTTGTGGATTTTTTCATGTCCACGAGATGAAGTTACCAATGGTAAATAAAAATAAATAAATGGTAATTAGGCGAACACACGCCCGTTTGCTACATAAGTCGTATAATCATTAATTTATATTTATCTACACCCATGCTATAAATCCTTGTTGAAGCTAATCTATACCTTTCATTCAACCGAGCGTAGATTGATTTGTTAAAACCATAGTGTCTGCATTATGTTAGTTCAGTTGCCAATAAACATCATAAAGAAAGGACGTGTGTCTCTCATTACCAAAACTACAGTGTAAATCTGAACCCTAACACCCTCAACATATGGTCGAGTTTCGAGCCGAATCTTCATGCGTCGACGGACCGGCTTACCTGCGTCGCGAAAACAAAAGGCTGCATTCCTGAGGAGATAAGAGATCGCCCGGCGAGTTGTTTACGTTCATTTAAGTGAATCTTATTACGATTTTATTACTTATCGTTTTAAAGTAGATACAAATATAGATGATATAGTATCTTCACGACTAATAACATGACGTCCCAAGCAGATCAAGCGTTAAGTGTACTGGAGGATATTGCGTCGTTGCTGGCTAAAACAAAATCGAACTTGAAAAAGTGTCCTAAGGAAAGATTAGCCAAACCGACTTACATACAAACTCGTATACAAACAATTGAAGGATACTGGGAGACGTTTAAGCGAGCGCATCATGAATTGTTAAGGTGTACCACGCGGGAACAACGTGCCGTTATTCCATATTATGTTAACGAGGAATTTTTTATACAAGAAGATTTATATTTATGCTTAATCGATGATCTAAAGAACCTGCTGCCGCCGCTGCAAACAATAGAAACAACACAAAATCGATCAGGTGATTGTTCCACATGTAACACTTCATCGTGCGAAGGTCAAACACGGGTCAAATATCCGCACATAAAATTGCCTACATTTTCTGGTAATTATGAGGAGTTTCCTACATTTAAAGACTTGTTTACAACGTTGATTCATGAATGCAGAAAATTAAGTGATGTGGAAAAGTTACATTATTTGAAGAGCAGTATTACCGGTGAAGCAGCGTCATTATTGAAACACATACAAGTGGTTGGTACGAATTATAAGCAAGCTTGGGATACATTATGTCACCGTTACAACAATAAGCCCCTTATAGTTAATGCACTTCTGAAACGATTATTCGCGTTGAAGAAATGCTCCACTCAGTCTGCAGTTCAATTGAAAACCCTCCTCGATACCACAAACGAGGTTCTCAACAGCTTGAATAACTTAGCAGTGTCGACTAACTCTTGGGATCCTATAATTATATTTCTAGTCGTACAGAAATTGGACCCGGAGTCACATAAGGAGTGGGAACAGGTTGCTTATTCGGTGAACTCTGAACAATTATCTACATGGAACCAATTAAGTGAATTTTTAGAAGCTACTTACCGCACCCTTGAGCTTGTGAATCCCACATCTAGTACCAAACCAAGCAAGGAACGCGTCTTTCACGCCTCCGCCACCGAGAATCAACAAAAAAGGGAATGTGTCTTGTGTAAAGAAGCACACACTCTGTATCATTGCAACAAGTTTAATGAAATGGCACTTAACGATCGAAGAGATCACGTCAAATCAAGCAAGCTCTGTTTCAACTGTCTGGCAGCCGGACATGCGGTATTCAAGTGCCGTATGCCAATGTCATGTCGCATATGCAAGCGACGCCACCACACACTTTTACATCCACCTCAAGATAACGAGACGACTTCCCACGTAGAAACTAAACAGCCGTCCTCGCCTCAAGCAGATGTAGAAGAGAAGAAGGTTCATCATGCAATGGTAGCGTCACATCACGTGTCAGACAAGAAGATTGCTCTATTAGCCACTGCAGTAGTCATTTTACGAAGTGAGCAAGGAAGCACTACTATTTTGAAGGCGCTAATAGACTCAGGATCTCAAGCAAGTTTTATCAGTCAGAAGGCAACTCAGATCCTGAAATTAAACAAATCTCCGATTAACATAATCGTTTCTGGAATGGAATCTATAAAAGTTAAAGTCAAGCATGAGGTCGAATTTCAGTTATCATCACGATGGGATCAGAACTTCAACTTACCTGTCAAGGCCTACGTGATGTCCAAGCACTTAAACGCGAATGTACCTACAAGCACTAGTATGAAGACTGATTGGCCACATATATCAAGCATTCCATTGGCTGATGAAAATTATTTTGCATCAGGAACTATAGATTTGCTGCTAGGAGTGAATGAATACGCAGCAATTCTCAAGCAAGGACTCATCAAAGGACCACCAGGCACCCCATGCGCTCAAAACACTCACTTGGGCTGGATTTTGATGGGTGGCACTGTGATGAAGTCCAACAGAAGAGAACAAGCATTAAGGGTTATGAAGCACGAAGTTAATATAGAAGAATTGCTAAAAACTATTTGGGAAGTAGACTTAGACACTAAAAGGATACCTACACTAAAAGAACAGCAATGTGAAAACATATACAAGCAAACATATAACCGAAATAACAATGGAAAATATATTGTGAAGTTACCGTTCAATACACTTAACCCAAGATCATCAGAAGGAAATACACGTGAAATAGCCAAAAGAAGATTTGAACAATTAGAAAGAAGATTCAGCAAAGATAAAGAGCTTCACAAGGAATATAAAAAGGTTATAGAAGAATACATAGAACTAAAACATATGGAACGAGTACCTGTAGAAGAAATAAGAAACAAATCAGTCTACTTACCTCATCACGCAGTGATAAGAAGCGATAAAGAAACCACGAAGACTCGTGTCGTGTTCGACGCATCATGCAAAGGATCGAATGGTATTTCTTTGAACGACGAACTTCTGCTGGGTCCTGCCCTGCAAGAAGACCTAAGAAGTTTAATAATTAGATGGCGAACTCATGCAATCTGCTTTGTTGCCGACATACAAAAAATGTATAGAATGATATGGATCGACAAAGCAGACACGGATTATCAAAGAGTCCTATGGAGAAACAATGCAGAAGAAGAAATCCAAGACTACAGACTCCTAACTGTGACATTCGGTACGGCATCCGCGCCATATCTCGCCGTAAGAACGCTCATGCAAGTAGCTGATGATGAAGGTGAAAAATATCCTGAAGCTGCAAAGATAGTGCGAGAAGATTTCTACGTAGATGACGTTATGTCAGGATTTGATAATCTGAAAGATGCCATAAGAATTAGTCAGGACCTAAAAGCGCTACTTCAGTTAGGTGGCTTTGAATTGAAAAAATGGTCATCAAACAGTCGTGAATTTATGGAAACTATAGATCCAAGTGAAAGGTCAAGCCATGCACATCTGAAAATAAACATCGATGGAACAGTTAAGGCATTAGGCATTCAGTGGAACTTAGGAAAAGATCAATTTGAATACAAAATAGACTTACCTGCCCTTGACAGAATCATCACGAAGCGCAGCATTCTCTCAGACATTCAGAAGTTGTTTGATCCGCTGGGATGGCTCGCTCCCTGTCTCGTAATGACGAAAATCCTTATCCAGCAACTTTGGCTTCAGAAAGTTGATTGGGATGAAGCATTGAACCAAACACTGTCTGATAGGTGGATTACACTACGATCTGACCTTGAGAATGTGAATGGAATTGCCATAGCGAGATGGATGGGCACGTTAAGCTCTAATAAAGACGATGTAGAAATTCATGGATTTAGCGACGCATCCGAACAAGCTTATGGTGCTGTTGTCTATTGCCGAACCACGAGTTCAGATGGCGCAATCAAAACATCTATCGTTGCAGCAAGAACGAGAGTCGCACCTTTGAAAACTATATCCCTGCCGCGGTTAGAATTATGTGGAAGTGTGCTATTATCCCGTTTGTTAAAACAAGTAGCAAGTGCGATGAGACTTCCTATGTCAAAGGTCTTTGCTTGGACAGATTCATCGATTGTTATTTCTTGGTTATTTGGAGACCCAATTAAATGGAAACCATTTGTAGCCAATCGCGTCGTTGAGATAACATCCAACATAAACTGTAACCAGTGGCATCACGTCCAATCTAAAGACAACCCAGCCGACATCGCTAGTAGAGGAATGTCCGTGGCAAAAATTAAAGACTTTGACCTGTGGTGGAAGGGACCTCAATGGTTGCTGCAACCGAAGATACAGTTCACTAGACCAAACATAGTACCGACAGACCTGGAAAGAAAGAAAAACATGCAAGTATTAACAATAAAAACAAGTGAAAATAGACAAGGAAGAAGACTATGCATACAATTTGAAATTTTCGATACGCTGATAGAACTGCTGAGAACAATCACTCACTGCCGAAGATTCCTGAAACAAAAACAATTAAATTATGACATTGATAAACCAATTTCAACTGACGAACTTCAACTATCTTTACAAACTTGCATAAAAGGAACACAAGAGGAAGAATTTGAAGAAGAGATAACTAGACTAAAAGAAGGAAAATCAGTTAAGCAACTAAGCAAAATAAAGTTTGTTGATCCTTACCTTGACCAAGCTGGTGTCCTTAGAGTAGGCGGCCGACTGAGGAACTCGGAGCTAGACGATGAAAGCAAACATCCAATTATTCTAGGGCGAAACAGCAAACTTACCGTCCTCATTATCGCAGAAGCTCATACAAAAACGTTGCACGGAGGAACTCAACTGATGCTAACTTACCTGAGGTCCAAATATTGGATACTCCGAGCGAAGGCATTAGTTAAACAGCATATTCATCGTTGTCTTATATGTGCGAAACTCAAGGCCAAAGCTAGAACGCAAATAATGGGTGACCTGCCAAGCGTACGAGTGAAACCAGCTCGTCCCTTTCTTAATTCAGGAGTTGACTTTGCAGGACCTTTTCAAATATTAATGACAAAGGGCCGAGGGGCGAGAACCAGCAAGGCATACATAGCCATATTCATCTGCATGTCCACAAAGGCTATTCATTTAGAACTAGTCGGTGATCTAAGTACTGCAGCGTTCATTGGTGCCTTCAAGCGGTTTTGCTCGCGCAGAGGAAAGTGCAAAAATTTGTGGAGCGACCAAGGTAGAAATTTTGTTGGTGCCAACAGAGAATTGTATGAAGCCTGGAAGGAAGCTGGTCTGCAATTTGATGCAGAAATCACAGAACTGCTAGCTAACGATGGCACACAGTGGCATTTTATTCCAGCAAGAGCACCGACGTTCGGAGGATTGTGGGAGGCCGGAGTCAAGTCCATGAAGTATCACCTAAAGCGAATACTAAGCACGAACCTAACATTTGAGGAAATGACGACGGTTCTCTGTGAAATCGAGGCCTGTTTGAACTCACGTCCACTATGTCCAATGGATGACGACAACACACAGCCACTTACACCTGGTCATTTTTTAATCACTGAAGCACCAGTTATCGTGCCGGACCACAACTATAAAGATGCCAAAATAAGTAATTTAACACGCTGGCAATACACTAGAAAATTATTAAATGATTTTTGGACACGATGGCAAAAAGAGTATCTGACAAGACTTCAACAAAGGCCTAAATGGTTAAAACGCGAAGAAGACTTTAAAATCGGCGACATTGTCCTCATCAAGCAAGACAATCTGCCGCCAGGAAAATGGTGCCTGGGACGCATAACAGAAAAACATCCTGGCCCAGACGGTCTGACCAGAGTGTATAGTGTGAAAAGTGGTGATAGCATAATCAAGCGTTGTGTTACAAAATTGTGTGCCCTACCCATAGATACCTCTACAGAGTAATGTATTAATTTAAATCATGCATGTTAACGCTCACCACATCAGTAACGATTTTTTGTATTTGTTTGATTTGATATTATTATGATTATTAGAAAATAGAACTTGTTGAAGTAATCGAGTACCTATGTCGTTTGTTTGAAAGAACCAGTAGTTCTTTGGTGGGCGGCTTATGTTGAAGCTAATCTATACCTTTCATTCAACCGAGCGTAGATTGATTTGTTAAAACCATAGTGTCTGCATTATGTTAGTTCAGTTGCCAATAAACATCATAAAGAAAGGACGTGTGTCTCTCATTACCAAAACTACAGTGTAAATCTGAACCCTAACACCCTCAACAATCCTCTATAAACGTTCTTGAAACAGTTAGCTTATTGCCAACATTAAAACAGCCAGTGTCATAATAACCATTATAACACCCAAACGGGTGTTATAATGTTGTACTGAAATTCATTATGCAACTCCTTTTTTACTCATCGAACAGCCACATTCTCATGGCATCTTTATGAATTTCAAAAAAAGAACATGTCATGCACGCGCGTTTCACTACCACAGCGCCGTAATTTAAATAAAAACTTATTCGAATTTTTGAATTGACGTCGTATCCCGCCATTTTTGTTCAATAATAGTATTGAAAAAATACTTTTTAATAATTGTACGATCCAAAATGTAAATAATTATTACAATAAATAATTATATTATTACCTAAACATAGTTTTTTTGTATTAGATACTCACTAATTAAACTTTCCATGAATTTACATAGAGTTCTTACAACACTGTACCCTAATACCCTATGGTTTCAGAACATTTATAGAGGATTCATATCATGGGTGTAGATAAAGTCTTGTATGCAACTGTTATAACCCACACTCGTGTTTTAATACCCCTCATTATAGAACAGTTGCATAAATAACTATTATCACACACTCATAAAATATCAATCGTGTTATCTAAAGCTCTTTGTTGATTGACAAAGCTTTCCATTTCGTAGAAGTTGGGTATTTTTTTGTAAATAAGCGGATCCATACAGATAAACAATTCGAGGAAATTACAGCAACAAGCTTTTGCTTTGTAATATGAACGATATTGCGTCATCGATAACATGGATGACAAATAATTTTACATAAGAATATTTATTTTAGCTTATGATTATAACTAACTTAGCTTTGAGACGCATGTAGTGAATGAGTATAATTATCATTATGGTATTCAGTCTATAAATGGCAACTACAGTCCATGAATGAGTCCATGAATGCTGAATTTACGCTTTTTGTACCATTTATACTGCCTCGATGTACTAGTGGTTAGCGTATGCGCCTCTCACCGAGAGGTTTTGGGTTCGATTTGCTGGTCGGGCAAAGTGTTATTCGTCAGGTACTTCACGTTTGGAATTGTGCCCCGTGGATAGTGATAGGCTCACCCTCTATTCCATGGGACCTTAACATACAGCAACATGCTGTACACCTCTGGTACACCCTTCTGGGTAATATAAGCGTGATGTTATGTTTATGTTATGTACCATTAATTTTAGGGCTTATTCTCACCACCGAAATGGCACACAGAAGTTGCACCGCATGTATATAGTATGTAGGTATTTCTTATATTGTGGTAGTAGTTGTTCTCAACGCTATTTTTGGCAGTATTCAAAGGTGACGGCGGCGTGTCTTATTCCTACCTCGGTCACAAAAGGTTCTACTACTTGTTTTTTTTTTCAAGCTGACACAGACTACGACACTGGCTAAAAGTTACAACAAATAGCCATAAACAAAAAAAAGCTGACAGATAAATAAATTCTCCGAAATGACAGAGGAAAGCTTTTGCTTGGCGTTATAACGATATCTGGTTATCGATAACACAGATGACACATTACGATACGTAAACATATTTCAGCATATTATTATAGCTAGTTGTCGTATCCAAACAAGATTACAGTGAGATAGCCTTTGTGGACAGATCGTAAATCTATACTGAATTTTGAGTAATGGCGGTTAACCTATCGTACTATTTTTTTAATGTTGTGAGTTCTAGCTTATATTATTTAGCTTATATAGTTTGAGATTAATTAAGTTTCATGCTAAAATTAAAATATCTTTAGGCATTTGTCTTAAAAATGAATTCATAACTTGCCGGTTGGTGACAAATTTTTGAATTCAGAATACCTTTTCATTAATCATTGTTTAAATTTCATTTTCCAAATTAGTAAACATATTAATATCCAACATCACTCGCTGGTGTTGACTAGAAATTCTATGATATTTAAATAAACACAAATGAAAACAATATCTAAACGGTAGTCGGCACGAAATTAATTTAATATTTGTCAATGCAATAACAGAAGTTAATTGGTGAACTAAATACCCGTTTAATTAAATCGAAATTAATTCAACTGCTAATTTTGTTGGTGTTTAAATAATTATATTAAATAAGCCTGATGAAGCTACATAAAGCGGCGTTTAAACGATGTAATTATGATTTCTAATAAAATACCGATGAAATGCCTTAGGCGCCATCACGCTTGGCCGTGGGTGCCCGTAAATAAGCAATTATCGGCTTAGCGAACGTCCGATTTTCATATTTTTCTGTTCGCTGAGGAGCTGGTAATTGGGCAATAAATTATTGCCCAATTCCTTGGTATATTCCGCAAGGGTACTTTAAGATTGGCGGGTAATGACAGCTGCCACAGTGCCACGTTCCGGCCCTTCATTCACTCGTTATTTCGTTGTGACCACTTTGTTTACTTTAATAAACTGACAAGAATTAATATTATGCACTATGGGTGGTGTGGAGTGTTATCTATCTATTAATTAATAATAAATCTCTTTAAGCTTAGAAACAGTCGTCTAAGCTTAACGAATTAATTATGAATCACGATTAGCCTAGTAGAATTCATAATCTCTTAAATACCAAAGTATAACATTTTCTGATCTAAATATCGAACTTAGCGCTTATTGTTATATTAACGTTCAATGTATATGTACCCACTGCAGTTTATCGTCATAAACTTATCACGTCACGTAACTTCTCTGTTGAATGACGGATGCACCCAATATGAAATGCTCACGGTTATAATGCCAAGAATATGCAAACAAAACAAATTGATGAACAATTGACGCACACAGCATTTTTGCGGTTGCCCTGCGGTTTCAGGACAAATGCGGTTCACTACTGAAAGATAAACAAATAATACACGGTTTTTACAATTTAAACCTATATTTAAAAAGCAATAAGGATAATGTTTATTTACTTCGTAATTATGTTTAATATTAAAATGTATTTCTGTACTCGATAGTCGTAAAGGCTTTTAGCTTTGAAGAGAGTAGTTTGATGGCAGTGGACGAAACGCTTGAAGATATATTTAATTGCCAAATACTTTGATTATAAGAAAACTACACACCCTGAAAGCCGCTACTGGACCTAATTCATTATTACTTACATAACACAACAAAAAAACACATCATCTAATTCATCTGAATCTTTCAGATAATAATATGTTATGATGTTAAAGCTCCACTCAAGGTAAATAAATGCATTGATTATTTTTTTCATACTTGACAACTAACACGTTAAAATAAGGATAAAACACATAGTCATAATAAATCTACTGACACGCAACAAATTAAACCAGATTTATTCTAAACGATGGTAAGCAAAGCTCTTGTCTATGCCATCATTAGCTATGATAGTCCCCCTGTCAACAAAACGGCGAGAACACACCAAATCTTTTGTTTATCCGTGTTCAATTGTTTGTCCAAAGGCTCGGCCGCTTGCAAAAAGCAAACATTAAGTGAGATGAGCCTGCCTCTTTACAGCAATCGGTACGGCCCGTTGCTTTTTAATTTACCTTTCTGTGTATAATTAAAACCTGCGGTTCTCTGCCCGTTTTCGAGAGCCAACAATAGGTTTTTTCTTACTTTTGTAAGACACAAGTTATTTGAGCTCGAGCACTACGAATCAATGTTGCTGTAATGGAGTTGCTTTTAATATCTGCTTTTTCTTTTTGTGTTTTATTTGTTCTTTTATTACTTTTCTACTTTAGCGTAGCGTTCGTTTTACTGCAGATATTCTTAGACGTAAAAAAGATAAAGAAATTAAGTGTGATAGAAGTATAGCATTCTAACATTTTTAATTTAATCTGAATCGAAATAATGTTGTTTATATAAATAACTCGAACTATAAAGGAAATCTCAAAGCTTGCGCGAGCTTCGCAAACAACTTTCTACGTAGTTATGCACTTACGTAATTATTTGACCAACGAAATCTTACTAATGGAAAACTAATTTTCTTAAAAGTATTTTTCGCTTGGTGATAAAATTCTAGATATGGATGTGATGGCATTACCGTTTGGTTTTATACTTTTTATAGGATCCTGATAGTGGATATAACTTTACCGTCAATTTTTTAAAAGAACTTACATACTTGCTTTTATTTTTAAAACAGAAGCTAAAGTAGCGTCAATCAATGATATTATTGCTTGTTTTTACATACATACATAAAATCATGCCTTTATACCCTTAATCTCTGCCTATATCAGGCACGCCATGTGCTACGCTCCTTACATACTTCTTTAGTTTCTCAACATTCAAACATCTCGTCATGCACGCTCGCCACTTTTGTGTACTGCGTTCTTGTCCTTTCTGAAGGACGCAATTTATCCCAATCTGGTACAACCTCTTCCAGTTGTTTGTTTTCGCGTGGTATCAAAAATTTAAATCTTGTTTAAAATAGAAAACAATTATTCATCATTAACACGATCTCAATAATGACAGTTCAGCACTTTCACTAGACGCGTCCTTATTGTCGGAGCCGGGTTGTCAGTACTTGTCAGCTCGCGGTTACTATTGTTCGTCACAATGGTGGAATAACGAAACGCCATGTTTGGTGTCGGCGTCGGGCCCACTTTCCCTTGCCATAAACCCGCTATTAATTATCTAGTTCCACTTGTGATGATGGGTTTGAGTACTCTTTGCTAGTTGTGACACTTTAAAAATATGCAATAGTAAAGGTTTTTGACACAGGGTTTTTTTGCAATTGGTTTAAATTAAGATACTCAACTATTTGTCTATTTAAAAGAGGCAAAAATAAAAAAAAAATGTTGAAGTTTATTTCATTAATGTTCTGGGGTGGAATGCACAAGCATAAAAAATACACGGCAAACGTGAGAATGGTAGTGCAATGTGCTGATTATTTATTAAATATATTTTTTCTCAAAAAAGTAAGTACTTCTCTACCTTGGCAAAAAAAATCATTGATTTCTACGCAATAATATACCAAAAAAAAAAATTACAAAGTGTCATTTTATCATCACGGTGGCCTGTCCCGAACCTACTTCCGCTCATAAAATACCTTCCCCTGCAAATATATTCATAATATGGATTTAAATCGGTTGTTTTATCATTAAATTATAATATATTCGATCAAATAAAACCATTTTTGTTTGTTTATCTTCTTTCTCATGGATTTGACAGGCAGTCAACTTTTGTCCGGGAAAAAGTTATCATTTCAGAGGACAGTAAGTTTTAGTAGAATAGCCACGTCAACATTGCGTTGTTATGCCTTTCTTTCCTTTCCTCTCTTTGGATCAGGCCAGCTTAAGCTCTAGGCGCGATCGCACCAGTCCCAACGTCTTGCGGTTTCCCGCCACAAAAGTAAGTTTATCATTTCAGTGATGTGGGGACAAAAGTAGGATCATTTCGGTGGCTGTTAAAACTCGAGCTAGATTTCTTTAATTTGTTTCAAAATTGTGTATGTAATTTTTTAGTAAGTACTGATTTGCTTTAGTAGTGTTCATATTCTTTTAATTTTTTTATCACACAGTAAGAAACGGTGCACAGTTTATCACTTCAGTGGTTATTTTTTTATCATTTCGGTAGACACTTTTCATTTCAGTGGACTCTAAAAAATTCATCCTTAAATATTTATGTAAGTTTTGATGATATTTGATGGGCACTCACAAACAATGTTATAAAATAGGCTAAAGTTTCATTTTTCACTTAAAATATATAGATAGCATTGAAATTTAAAAAGTCCACCGAAATGACAAAAAAAAATCGCTTGTTGAAATTGACCCTCTGATATCAAGAATCATTTAAGACGGGTTTGTATTTCTCTTTTATTAACAACAAATACCAAAAATCATTTTAAATTAACTACAAAATAAACCATCAAAATGTTCGTTATCAAAACCCACCGCAGTCTAAATAAACTATAAAACCATTATATAATTTAATAGTCTAATGAAAACGTACAAAAAAAACAAAATGTAATACCGATTTTTCCGTAAAAAAATAATAAGCTTGTATCATTAAAGTGTTGACAAGCGTTCTTTCGTTATGGCGGCCGGCGGCGTCACATTTCTACGTTTGTATCGCCACTGGAAATCTAAATTGGCGTAAAAACCGAATCGAAATAAACTTTATCAAACCTTGAATGTTTTGTGACGTTTGTGGATTTGTGCGGCTCGGTTTGTTTCCTGTTGGGTTGTTAATTGTATAAAATATAAGGTGTCTACGGCTGGTATTTAATTTTTATGCCTAGTTAATTTATCAACATGATTAGCTGTGTGATTCTTATGAAGTGAAGTGAGTGATGTGTTGTAAAGTTTAATTAAATGAAAAATTATATATTTTCTGTTATTAACGGATACTATTTAAAATTAAGGACATAATATTTAACTTTTTAATCATATTATAAATTCTTGGAAAATATTAAAAAAATGCTGCTTAGTTTTGAAAAACCTTTAAGCATAAGTTTTAGTTTTCTTTTCTATTGCTTTTTTATAATACGTAATCTATTAAAATTCGACAAACAAACCAAATCTCTCAAAGTTCGTAACTCACACAAACCAGGCAAGTTCAAGTTGGTAAAACGTCTTAATTTGAAACTGAGTTAATTTTGTTTAGCCGTAGCAATTACTCGCTCCCCATCGCTTTGAACAATAGATCTCTTTAGGATGCTTATAAATAGAAATTATACGCGAAGATACATTTAACTGTGAATTACGAGACCTTACTCCTTAATCAATGGCTTTTGAAATGTGGTTAAGTAACTCGGCAGGAATAATTGAGTAAGAAAGGATAAGTGAGTAACAGTTACAGAATATTTTTAACCAATCTATAAACAAATGTTATTTTCTTTTCATAAAAATAAAAAAATTGTTTCAGGTAAGAGATCTTATTCTTAACGATGGGAACCTTCATGTAAGTCCCAACATAATAATATATTGCTATTGTAGTGGATATATGTAACAAGAGTGAATATTTTCATATGTGTCAGTGCGAAGCATAATGTCGTAAACTGCATGGAATATACTTAAAATTGACTGATCATTTAAATACTTAATCGGATGTTAGCAATTTACTAAGCAATCAATAACTATCGCTTAGTCACGAATTACCTATTCACTACCCAGTGTGGCCTCAAGGTCTTGACTCAGGACCACACCTGCTGCTGTAAATCTTAGCCTAGTAGCACTGGTAGCACACACGCAAAATTACTGTCAATATTCCGCGTATTTACTGATTTTTAACTGTGTCCTAAAAATAAGGGGGTTCTATTTTCGACGCGTATATATTCTTTTTATGTTTGTGCAGCGATTTCTCCGTCATTTGTGAACCGTTTGTGAAATTTTATTATTTGATAGAGTGTACTTTAGAAATGGTCGCACATCCACAAAGTCAGGAACTGATGATGGAATCCCTAAGAAATCGAGGGCAACTCTCAAATTTTATAGGCTCTTACAAAGTATTTTGTATGTTTCCTGAAGCTATTTCAATATTTGCATCTAGCAGTCAGCATTTCATATTGCTGAGCGTATACTGGAAGGTATAACTCCATAACGTTAAGGAGAACGGGGATAATTCTTTCAATATAGCCACCTTAAACACTGATGACTGTATGTGTTCAAGTTTTACAAAGATGAGGCGTGACGTAGAATATTACTTAAGGATTATTCATTCATATAAGAAGTTAAGAGTAACAAAATAATCAACATAGGATAAGTATTTTTTACAAATCCTATTAACTGCTGGACAATCGGTCTAAAACAAGAAGACAGAAAAACAGATAAAAAAATTGAGAAAAATAAAACCTACTTAAAAAACCCACAAAAGGAATTATAGAACGCAAAAGTCGGTTAAAAAGTTTTTGAATCTGTGCTGATAATCTTCTTCTGAAGTCTGTGCTGATAATTTTCTTGCAATTGTTATTTGTGCAATTTGTCAGTAATATATCGTGTGTGTGGCTAGCCATACCGTTAACAACAATAATGTTTCTATTTTAGGAACATTATTGTTTTAACTATCACACGACATTTAAAACAAAACAATAAGTACTTGAAGTTGAAAACCGCAAAGTGAGGATAAAATAAACGAATAATAAAATAAACTCAAATCACATAGGTATAATCATTTTCTGATTTATTTATGCTTATAGTAATTCATTTTTACCTCTTAAAATACTGAATGCTGAGAAGGTGGTTCTACCTAACAATATTTATAACGTTTTTTATTAAATCACCATGTCGATTAAATATTATGAAAACTATTATATCAGCCAATTATCATTATAAAGATTTTTTTTTTCGGTTGTTCAAAAGATATTGCTCGAGCAAAGCTTTGCCTTGGCAAAGATTCGTGACAACGAATAGATTATTCACCAAATACTTAATCAAACATTAATTTCAATTCCCAAACAAATTACGCCATAAATCGTACAAATGACTTTATAAAGAGCTGGCACCCACTCCTTGCCTCCATATGTAGCAAATCCACCTCGCATTAAGATTGACAACCATATAATAATTACATTAATACTCCATAAAAGCCGGCGAGTATGTAATGAGTCGATAATTATCGTATATTAAACATTGACTGAATATCGCGCAATTAATATTATTTTACTTTACCTTTTGATTTCGTGTTTATTTTTATTTTATTAATGTAAAACTATCTTTTGCCCGCGACTTCATCTCCGTGGATTTCGATATATGAAAGAACACACTTTCAATAGTTAATTTACCTTTCCTTAGGTAGTGATTATTAGATAGTATTATAGGTCATAAACGTCATAAAAGGATCTTATGTTCAGAATTCAATACTTTTCCTACTAAATTCATGAACTTCCTTTAAAAAATCTGAATTACCGTTCATTTACGTCATGTAATAGAGCTATTTGTAGAATCTCTTACAATTTCATTCAAAATTTACAAACCTTCCATACAAACTTATAAAACTTAGGAGAAAAATTCTAAGATAAAACATACCAGTTTTTAAATTACTTAGTAGGTACTGCCGGACGAAGGATTTTGTGCAATGATAAAGTTCGTTAAAAGAATAAACTTATAATTTTTAGGCAGAACAATGCTGACGGGTTATCTTTATATCAATGTATAGCAAACGTCAAACTTCTTAGCGGCTCACGAGATCGAGAGCGAGATATACATAATGCGTGAACACTACACGAGTGACTGAGACAGTGCATTTTACGCCAAGATCTTTGATTTTACCTTATAAAGATAAATCACTCAACCGGATCAGCGCCATCCCGTCATTCCACAAAAATGTATCATAGTCGATCAGCGCATCTTGCCATTTTCTATCATTTGTTGATGTTCATGTGCTGTAATCAAGTTACAAACAGGTCGACTACAAACTCTTTTACGTTGTCAGCTGTAATATTTTATTTCATCAAATCAATTACAATACATCAAAATGTTTTAATTGTTTTATTATGATTTTAATTACACCCTAGAGGCATTAAATGATATCAGCAATACATCAGGCCTCATAATAAAACATTGACTTTATAAAAATCAACAATCTAAGCACATCAAAAGCCTTTAATGGAAAAAAACAGGTTTTTTTTAAATGTATGTAAAAATAAAATAAAATATTCAATGCCTAGACTGAATTACATTACTATACACAATAGATTTATTCTTGTCTGTTAGGATATTATAAACACATAAATTTATGTAAAGTCTCGTTACTTATTGTCCAACATATTGTATTACATCAATACATTTATCTACAATTATGTTGAAACGCGACAATAATAATATATAACGGTATTATTCTCGCAGACATATTTAGCCTTCTTCTTCTGTCGTGTTAATGGCTTCTTATTTTAATTAAACAGTTTTCGCCCAAAAAGCAGCAACGTCCACTCCTTTTTTAGTAGCTTGCATAAGATCTTGACGCATACACGCGGCAGGAGACAACAGGTGAGCCATATTTTGTGTAGGGCACTCACAATTTATTTTATTTGTTTGTGTAAATCTCCACTTAATTAGGTTCTCCCTGCAGCGGTCAACTTGTGTCCGGAGGTGGTTAAGAGACTTTTAAATAGGCCATTGTAGCCCGCTACCATTTATTTACCCTGTAGGGTCACCTTCAATCGGTGTTTTCTCAAAAACTTGATAAATCAATCGCGAGTTTGTACAACCAACCACAGGGAATTATCGCGGAGAAAACAGAGTTGGGTTTACGTTTCAATCATGTCTATAAATAGAAATGCTGTCACCGATTCAGCCGGCCATATATCAGACTTATAAAGCATAGAAAATAACAGTGGGTGGATATTGATGACGTCAGTCAATCGACTAATCATCGCATAGTAATTTTACAACACAATAAAATCGACTTACATAACATAACATCACGCCATATTACCCAGAAGGATGTAGCAGAGGTTTACAACATCCACACTTCACCTGTTATGTTTAGGTCCCATGGGATAGGGCGTGAGCCTATCGCCATCCACCGGGCACAATTCCAACTCCGTGCTGCTATTGTGAATTTCCTGACGGAAAGTTCTCTTTGGCCGACCCGGGAATCAACCCGAGACCTTGCGGTGAGAGGCGCATACGCCAACCACTAGACCATCGAGGCAGACATCGATTACTGATTATAAATATGTAGTTAATTCCAAATAAGACCAAAATAAGACACACCAAACATGGACAAAGAGTACCAGAAAATAAAATAAACCGCGGCTCATTTATTTGTAAGTTGAGATCGTTCGTCGGATACGTAGAATATTTGTATCGATAAAAACCAATCGATTAATTTAACACAAAATCGATGGGCATCGAAATTAATGTGAGTGTTTCATCGAAAATTATATTATTTTACTGGGAAACAGTCAATGTAATGAGGAAGAATGCAATATAATTATAACCGTATTTATTTACAGGTTATGAAATGTGTATGTTTGTTTTTTTAATTTATTTTGTGTGCTATGCTATTCTTAAACACACCAAACACCTTAATTCATATTGATGTTTTTATTGTTTTGTTTTTTATTAAAGTTCTGAGTCGAACTATTAACATCAAGTATCGAAGAAGTAAGCTGACCTTAATTTGAGGTTCTTTAACGGAAGAAGTGTGGGCGACGCACGGGTACAAACACTCGTGAACTAATTAACCGATATTTTGTTTTGATAAATAAGCGGCCTAGATAATCATAAAAGAAGATATTATTATAATAATGCTCCGTTATTTTGTTACTTGGCTTAAAACACAAAGAGACTGATTTGGTAGTTAAAGAAATATCCCATAATAAATTGGCTTATGTATATGTAATTGCTAGATTCTATCAATCATACGTATATATATACTTATATTATAAAAAGGATATTTTTTTGTTTGTACCCAAAAATCTTGGAAACTTCGATTTCAAAACCTACTTACCCCAGAAATAATACAGGCTATTATTTATCGACGTACCACGCGGGCGGAACTAGAGTTTAATATATTAGTTAAATAAAAATAAAAGTAAACTTAAAGCTAACTCATGTTTAAGTCAAGTCAAGCTTTTAACATAATAATATTAAATAATATAATCACATAATTAACTGTAATCTCTCAGCAAATGAATAAATACAGTGCACCAGAAACATTTGCAGAAAAGCGGTCGCAGCGCGGGCCAGTGGCTTTTCATTTAGGAAAGCCTCGCTAAGCAGTTATCAGCCGCGGCCGCTCACGGATTAAGGCTTCAACTATTTGCTAAATATATTTCGAGATTAATTTATTATGAAGTGTAAATTATAGCAGTGGTGTTTATTTTGTTTTGTGACGACTAGATGTCATGTCATGACTTAACTTAACTTCTACTATTATTTTCTTTTCTTTTTATTTGATGATTCTTCAGTCATCATCTGTTATTTTCAAAGAGCATTTAATGACTATGGAGAGGAAATAAAAACAAATATCTATGCAAATATGACTGCCTAAACTCGCACTCGGAGGGCTATATCGTTGCGAGCATCGATGATTTGACAACTATTATTATTGAGAATACGATGACTAGCACTGTCTTCAGTGCTAGACGTCGTCGTGCGGAGGCGACGACACGCGAATAACAGCCCAGTTGATGAATCTACGTACTAGATTCGAAACTAGTCGGCATATCCCGGTTAAAGTAACGTAAGTAACCCGTATTCTCAATAATAATGTCTTCACCTCACGTCGGTTTTAATAATATTATTTGACAACTAGTTTTTTATGACGAGAATGAGCACTGTTCTTTTAACTTTAGCAGCAGAGGACGTCTGACAATCACCAGTCCTTTTGGTTTAAATATTTAAGGTTATTTTACCAAGTACCTAACTAAAAAACTATCGTAATTCTAATTCTAACACAACTATTATGTCTTCAAGACGGTACCATATAAAAGTCATTATCTATTTCATTTGACCATCGGTTTTACTGTCTAAAAGTTCCGTATTTTGTTCCAACAATTCGTAAGCATTATAAAGAGTATAATTACGATATCACCAATTCTCGGAAAGGGACTGAATACTAAATATTGTCGGCCCAACATTACGGAAGCAAAAGTAACTTTATAACGGACCCTTGGCAACATTAGCTGAGGTTAGGGAAATATCGATGAGGCAAAAATTAAGACGACTTTCTCAATATGTTCTTAATATTTGTTTTTATAGAAACATTAAAGTTTATAACTTAATAAGTGACTGAGAAATAACATGCTGTGGCAACAATTAGGGATTATGGTGGCATCAAAAGTGGCAATTACAACGATAATGTTACATTTAAAGAAAAGTATAAATGCTTTCTTTTTTCTTTTTTTTCTACAAGGTCTTCATTGCAAAGAAATTATTCATTAAAATAAAAAAAAACAAATTGTCTTCCCACAAATATAAAAAATAAATTATTATATTATTATTTGTTTAGAAACTCCGCTTTTCTTTCTATCTTTAAAAAAACGACACTCTCTCTACTACGGCTAACAGCAATTTAGTAAACTTGACACATTACGATGTTTTCCTTTACAGTTAACGAATGGTCATTACTCAAACTATACTTACATTTAAATAGTCTAAAGCAATGTATTCATAACATACTCGATTAACAACAAAGATAATTACTACTAATCACAACAAGTTCCCCAAGGCATTCAACATTACTCACGATGCTGAGTTACTTTTCCAAACAAATTAGACGTATCAATGCTTAAACGGATTACATTCCAGTATGAGTGTGCACATCGTTATCGCTTCAACAATGTCTTGAACAAAACAAAACAAAGCACAACAAAACATGAAATGAGTTCTCATACTACGCTGCGAGTCTTTAACGTGCTTTTCACAGTGAGCTTTTGATTTACAAACCTCCATTTAATTTTTTTTTGTATTGCTGAACTTAAAAATACTCTCGACATAAAATTAGAAATATCTTTTTAAATTGCATTTCAGTATATGTTTTCTGTGATTCTATGAACTATAAGATACAATTAAACAAAATTGTGCACGGTTGGCGTAGTGGTTGCAGCAGTCGCTTCGCCGCTTTTAACTGCGCTTGTGTTGTGGGTTTTATCCCTACACGGGACAAATCTTTGTGTGATCCGCAAAGATTTGTTCTGACTCTGGGTGTACTATGTGTGCGAAATGTATGTTTGTAAATACTCTCGCGACACAGGAGTTATTCCCAGTGCGGGTGTCGTTAGAAACAATAGACTAGAGAAAGCATGCTTTTCGACAATTTCTCAACGATTTTTCACTATACATTTTAATTATACACACATAAACATTAAAAATTTTAATCAATTTTCCATCTCAGTTTTCACTACCTCACTTAATTATTTAACAATATAATAACTCCTAAGTTTAAAGGTGATTTTTAATTGACAAAACTATTAAATATTGCTTGTGTGTGCAATATGTGTACATCGTTAACACGTACACAATGGGCTTATAAACAAAACAGCTTAACAAAACATAAAACATGTTCATACAAACACTGCAAGCTTTCCGAGTCCACTGCGAGCTTTTGATTTAAACTCTCTGGTTTTTTTTTTAATTCCCCGTGTAGTTTTCATATCTAAACTTTTTTAATTTAATAACTCTTTGATTGTAAATTCTATTAAAAAAAAAATACTTTAGAACGCGTGTGTGCACATATTTAAAACTTTAAAAATGGCTAAACAAATGAAACCGATTTAGCAAAACATAAAAAGGCTCAACAAAACATAAAACGGGTTCGCATAGAACGATGCAAGCCTTTCGTGCCCACAGCGAGCTTTTGATTTAAACCTCTTGAAATTTTTATCAATTTCCCCGTGCAGTGCCTAATACCCTAGTTCTGTTTTCCAACTTTTAAAATAACTCTTCACTTCACAATTGAAATCTTTTGTTGTTTTCAATAGGCTTCTTCAAGTGCCTTTTATGAATGTGCACCACGTTTCATTCTTCTCTCTGTTCCAATTCCGTTTTGTCATCGACTAGACTATTGGAAATATTGGCATATTTTACTAACTTATGTGTGTACGAATACACTAAGAATATATTAAAAATTTAAAATTAATTGCTCTCACGGGGCACACACTTTTTTAAAGACTGGATACTTAATGACTAAGCCTGTTTATGTTTTAAGAATCATATTTTTACATGAAATATTCTTACTATACTTAAATATTATTTAATACTTGACTAAGACGGACGTTGTAAGACTCATTCTTATAAAACTGGACTTGAATTCATGTGATTAGAAGCGCACTTCATTATCTTAACTCAATTAAATTGACTAGGTATTCATAAATAATGAATGTGCCTTTGTACAATTCGCCATTGGTTAATGGTATTTTAATCCAATAACGCCAGACCAAATATAAAAGAGGACAAATAGAACACAGGAGTGAATCAGTGCAATGCGAAACAACTACAGCTTTTTGTGCCGCCCACTGACGTCTGAACTATTTATAGTGTTGCTACTTCGCTGTTCTCTTTGCTATTAGTCTGCCACCAATTTAATTTGGCAATTCTTACCATAATGCATACTTTTTTTTTTGACTTAATCAAGAAGTAGCTTCTTTAAATTAAAAGAATAGATAACGTGTACTTTATCTTATGCATAATGTACGGTTTACTGGAAAGTCAACCTAAACAATAGTAACATTTAAAATATATTTTTATAGCCTAGTCCTTCGAAGTAGCAATGTTTCTTCAATGTTTTAAGATGGTCATAGGTCGTACAATTGTGACAGACTTACTAAATAAATAAGACAACTGCACACTATAAAAATGGGCCTGTGCGTACACATGCCAATTTTTATAGCTAGCATTTTGTCATGTTGCCATGTGGGGAAAAAGACATACGGGACGTAAACGTTTTGGACGCAAGCAACGCACGAAATATTTCATGTACTGGGACATTTATCTACTGTGTTTATTCGAAATTGAGCTTCCAATATTTTCGACACTGTTAGCACCAGCAAAAGAAAAACAGATTTTTCAGTCCAGATTTATCCAATGTTATGGGAAATTTAGCCTATCGTTGACAAATGCACTCATTCGTCAATCGAATAAATAATAATACCTTCAGTAATTTCTGAGGGCAAGAGTAACAAACATTAATTACAGTAAGTTTAGTTTCCAATATTAGTATAATGAAGGTTGAGAGGAATAGTCTAATTGCATCATTAGCATTGCAGGGCCTAATCGCAAAGATGATGAACACAAAATCGTGATTGGTTTAACCACTTCGTAGAAAAGTAAAGAGCTAACTTAACTATTAACACGCGTTTACATAGAACGACGTTATAAGTACACACACACGCGACAAGTGCCAGCCAGAAAAAAAAAGTTAAGTGGCGAGAGACGCCAGACGATTATCCTTAACTCTTTTAACAAGCCCTCAACACGATCTTCAAATCCTTGACCACTCAAGATTGGACAGCTAACCAAATTCTCGAAAGCTCTTGAAGATAAATCCCGAAATCTGATGGTAGGTAGTAAAGCCAAGTACACACACACAGATACACAAGCAATGAGTAATACTAACTGCAGTGAGTCGGTGTTGGAAGTGCGATAAGGCACGCTCCAACCTGAGCGCGCTAGCCACTCGGCTTTTTCACGGTTTCTGCAATTTTAAAGGTATTTTTTAAATAATGCATGTACAGCGAGTTTTGTTGTCTTCTTTTTGGCACTTTGTTTGTTTGTGAGGTGATTCGGGTTTATTGGTTTTTGCTTTCTGTTAGTGCTTGAAGCTATCTGACTACAAAAATGACAGTGGTGTTTTTGTTAATTATTTTTTGTTCTTACAGTTGCTACCGTAAATGCTTTATTTAATAAACACTTAGTAGAATTTTATAAAAAAAGGTTTATGGTTTTTTTTTTCATTTGTGTTTTTTATGTTTTTCTCGAAAAAAAAAAATACAGTTCAAACTTCAAACTTCAATATTTTTCAAACTTCAATATATAGTTCCGACTAAAATAAACACAAAGGTCGATCATTACATTGCGATCAAAAGTTTTAAAACTATATAAATAATAATATGATTATTATTTATATAGTTTGAAATCTATTCAAAGAAATTTATAGTAAAACACTAAAATGTAACGTCCATTAAAATGTAATGACGTCATCTCCGGCCGTAGCGCAAGCGCAATTATCGTATCGCTTCAGTGGACTAGTTTCAAGGACTTCTTTAAAATTACTACATTTGCATGCTCGTAAATAAAACTTGAACATTTTTAAAATTCTTTTGATGAACTTCATCCGACGGACTTGGATAAGTTTAATTTATTAACATATTTAATTCTGATAAGTGATCTGATAAAATAAGTACTGTAGTAAGACAACAAACGTCTGATTCAGGACAGTCTATTTCTTACTATTCTGCTATTAAATAACATTTACAGCTATTCAAAACTATAATAAATTATTTATTATTCAAACAGTCTGACATATGTTTACATAATTAAAAATGAAATTCAAATAGACCTTCCCGAAACGGCCGTCAAGCCACGGTCATTTCAGCAAGGCCTCTTCTATTATCAAGGGTACTACAGGTACTACTGCAATAAAACCATCCAAGCCCAATCAAAAGTATCATTTTTACGACAATTTATTATAGTTTAGTTATAAGTTATAGGTAAAGGTATAGGTAACGAATACCCACAACAGATTACAGTTGCATTTTTGGATGGAATATGAAGATGCGTCCTGAAGCAGAAATTTCAGGTTCTAACCTTACCATTAGAGGCTAAGAACTCTAAGGAGACGGACTGCATTAAAACTAAATTTTGCATTTGAGCTGCACGGTTTATTTACAATTTCATTGTAACACATAATTCACCGCTAACTGCGATAAAACTGCATCAGAACTGCCAATGCAGTTTGATTGCAGTCCGTCTGTTTAGATCTTAAACCGAACATAGAAATGTAATGGAAACTGTAATTTCTAGTTAGTAAATTAAACGAAATCGACTAATATAATTTGGAGCAAATAAAAAATCTGCCAAATATAAAGATTTATTTGTCTACTATTGGTAGTGTCGCGAACTCCAGCAATAAGTTATTGAACTTTTGCGTCTGGCGTCATAACATGGATAAGTTGTACCTCCCGCGGGCTCCAGAAGTAGGTCAAGGCATGTTGAACGTTGGATTTGCGGTCCAATGCTTTAACAATCTTCATATTCTCTTTGTGTTTACTTGTTTAATACTCTACTGTTTCATCCGAATAAATCGAATAAACAAGTAAGCGTACCGATGTTGTTTGTTTTATGGCGGATTCGAAACAGTACATACAAGTTTTCAAATGGTTAGTTGCCGCAAAGTTATTGTTAGTGCTTGTAATTGAAGGGACTATTCGTACCAACGATTATATTGTAAAGGTCGTATTTGTAATCATACATAACTAGTATTAGATTGTAAAAAGTATACCTAATATAGTAATATAAGAGAGGATTTACGAATAGGCATTTAAAATGCTAATATATACTCACACTCGGCACGCATGTGTGCTAAAGTAGTGGATGCATAAAGAGTGAGCAATGATCGTTACACGTGGCATGGAGTTTAGCCGACACTCATGACAAAAAGGCGTGATGTACGCTCAATTTACCAAAACCAGTCCATGCATCACCAAATAAATACAAAGTTGGTGTGAAAAACCAGCAGTGATTATAGGTTTTTCAGTGTCTGTAATTTCAGGCCGTAATCTCACCCACTATTAAACCAGAATATAGTAGTGAACGCAATTCTTCTTCTGCCTGTCCTGATGCCATTTTATTTGGAGTCAGGGTAAAACGTATTTTTTCGCCATTCTGCTCTGTCAGCCGTCTCACTTTCACTCACTCCCTTCTCTTTCATATCTTCTTTTACGCAATCCATCCATCTTTTTTTCGGCCTGCCTCTTCCGGACGTTCCATCGACATTTAAACTGATCACTCTTTTAGTTGTAGTCGCATGCCTTTGCTCTCACTGGAAACAATCAGTTGTTTTATCGTTCGAAAAAGTGTACAAGAGTTAACTATAAAACAGAATGGTGAGCCGAACTTCAAATAGACCGCCCATATTGAAATACCGTAGCAGAGAGCAACAATAGCCATTTAGCGGTGTGAAGTGACTCATTGACCGCGTTTATCCATGGACAAAGCTCACATTATGGTGCTAATTGATACCATGCTTACGCTGTAATTTGTGATTGGTTCCAGTTAAATGTACGCCGGTAAATAAATATAATAGCCGCCTTTGTGAGGCGGCCAAGAACCACTATTGCTTACTACGCCTTTGCTAATTTCTTACAGTTTATTTATGTATGCCTACAAGTAGTAGTATTTTTTCCTACTAGAAAACCTTAATCTGAATTATTTTTATTATTGATATTGGTTTTATTATCTTTTTATTCCATAAATGATTCATATGTTTTGATTATTTTTTATTGTTTAGACAATTTAAAGCAAACAAATTGAAGTCATACAAAAATGATGCGTCTCAATTACAGAGTTTTTTTTACATTTAATATTTTTAATCAAAATAATTGGCATATTACATTAATTCCTTTTTGCGGCGCGTTGTAAAGCTACTTTAAAAAAAACTATTTGACTGAACTCACCACCTCGTTGGTCTAGTAGTTAGCGTATGCACCTATCACCGTGAGGTCTCAGGTTCGATTCCCGGGTAGGGCAAAGTGTTATTTGGGATTTTTTCGTCTGGAAATTCTCAATAGCAACACGGAGTTGGATTTGTGGTCGGTGGAAGACGAGAGGCTCATCCACTATTCCATGGAACCTAATCACAGGTGAAATGTGGTTGTTATACACCTCTATCACCCCCTTATAGGTAATATAGGCGTGATGTTTTGTGATGTTATTTAACTGAACGCTTAACATTTTAGAAAAATGCTGATTTTAATGAAATTATTTTATTTTTAACGAACGCTATTTATCATACAATATACTTGCTATTTTAATATTCAACAGGCCTAAACTGTAATTCTATGTCTATAAAAGATGTCTATTTAACTATAGATAATTAAATTCTTTGCTTAATGTTGTCCTTGATCTTTAGCCTCTATTATAAGCAATTTACGCCAGTAGTGTAAATTTCGTAATATTTCATCACGTTGTTCCTGTAGGCAGCAAATACGTAAATAATGATTCAGATACACTGATAACTAGGTACAGATCGTATCGTCATTGCTTATTCATGTTTGCACAAGTTTTATTATCCCCTATCAAGATGAATACGAAAACGGAATTTTAATACTTGCCGCTTGACATCTGGCGACTTCATTCTATGGAAATCTTTATCGTCACAATGTTTCAGGCAGGCTGATTTTATTCGTATGTAAAGTATACAACGGTAACGTATGCCGAATGTCTGCTGAACTCTGAAAAAGGAATACGTAATGTCACAGACAATGATGGACTTGTTCGTTGTCAAGCTCTTGGTTTATTAAAGCCGCACAGAAAGATCGGACGATCGTCGGGTTAAGCAATGCTTGCCGTAGTTCGTTCGTAGTATATATCACGCATTTATTGACCAGAAAGGTGTGGCAGAGTTGTATAACACATTTCACCTGTTATGTTTAGGTCCCATGGAATAGGGAGTGTGCCTATCGCCATCCATCAGGCACACTTCCAACTACGTGCTGCTAATGCAAATTTCCTAACGGAAATATCACAAATAAAATTTGCCCGACCCGCTTAAATCAAATCAAATCATTTATTTCCATGGGCCCCAAGGGGCGCTTGAACACGTCAAAACAAACATCAAAATACAAAAATTATAAAATTAAAATAAAACTAAGCTTACAAGCTTACGCTAACCACTACACCATCGAGGCAATAATGAGGATGACGACGACTTCTGGTCTAACTAAGAGAGTATCATAAAATACAGAGATTTATTATTATATTCAGTTGAATCCGTTAATCTATTCGTTGATCCCATAATTGGAGAAAGGCTCAGGAAATGACGTATTATAGACTTGTTCGAGGCTTCTACAACAAATTTTCCGAATACAATTTAACAATCCCTAAATATTCATGAGCTCGATGTTTGATTTTCAAACGTTCAATGAAACTTTAATCAATTTGCTTCATTGATATTGTGTTGTAAATTGTAAACACAATTTGGTAAATTAAATAATCACATGTATCACTGATGTGCCTCTTTACCGCAGTATTCTGAATTGTACTGGCTCGTTAATTGAGCATATTTGGTAATATTTACCTGCAAAATGACATGCATCATATTGAAGTAGGCATGCTATTATTTCATTATAGGCAGTTATTGATCAAATTAATTGTTTTTCAAATTCAGCTGAGATATCTATATAAAATCATACTTTTTATACCATAGGGGTACTAGGCAGAGATGATGAAACTCCACCATTCCTTACAGCTAAGTCCCTCTGTAATCATTCCTTCAGTTCCTGAAGACACGACACTGCAGTAATAACTACAAGTACACGTCTAGTACACGTATTCAATATTTACAAATGATTGCCAAAATTAGCATATTTTTAACGCACTACATTCAACATAACCGCGACCTTGGACTTACGATAAGATAACATATCAAAAGCGCTGATAACAAAACGTGAAATCCCGATAGAACATATTTTTCACATCTACAAAAATATCTCTTCACTTGTTGATTCCTCTACCCTTTTTTGTACCACAGTACATTAATGCGGTCACAATTTTCCATGATTCAGTCAATCCATGCGTCAGTCGGGAACAATCCTTGTCACCGACACTACTCGCTCTAAAATCATTTATTTTATAAATCGGTGAAAATAAATCGACACGGTAATCAATCAACAAGGTTTTTCCATTTGTAATATTGAAAAATGCCAGTGTTTTAAAACAAATAAGAGATCACGCCAACGTCCTTCCAGACAAAGTAGTGAAATATTTTCTTAAGTGTGATTCCAAACACTTGTTTTAACTCGGCATGACAGATCGTATTATTTGAATAGATGTGAGACGACACAAACGCGCTGCACTCACTATACAAACAAAACACTAGAGCCAATTAAAGTTCCCGTTTACAAGCGTGAAGTTCTCATAGTGGTATGTGTTACGAGTTTAACCGTGATGTGCAACCGTAAACTGGACCTGTACGGTGAGTGATTGATTTCCACTCGTTCCGCGGCTTTGTACTATCCAAATGATCCACAGCTTTTATTATTATGCATGTCTTTGTTCGTGATACGTGAGGCTTTTTGAAAAGGGGAACCACCTAAATTTTCCTTTTTTCTGTTTCCCTGAGCTCGTTGAGCCCCACCGTGATTTAAATTGAACTGCAGCTTTTGCGTGGCAAACGGTAATTTGTCTCTTATGTAACGGGCAATTTCTAGGCTTCTTGTTTAACGAAAAAATGCGACGCAGAAACGTCTCTCACAGGAAATTTCACTTCATAAAGTTCGTATTACGATAACGGGACAAAAAGTACAGCAAATTTTGCATGTTTGAGTTACCCGAAGCCATCGTCTCGGGGAATTCCATGAATAGTTTTATCCCGAAGCAAAGCAAATCGATTGCGCTTAGCTTAAACATACATGCAATAAGTAGTTGTTTTGTGAGAAACACGACTGTAGACTGCGGATTTACAATTTTGGTATTACACGGTTTTAGCGGGAGTCGACTTGTTTGTCGATTTATCGTCAGATCTAGGATGTATCCCACGCGGTCGGGTTGTCAGGTAGCCGGCTACATGCCGGGCGGGATTCCCGTCATTCAGCGGAAGATTCCTACAATAAATATTTTTGTAGTTGAATGGCATCGTAGGCGCCAACCTCGGCCCTTTGAATTATGTATTTTTTATATTACACCATTCATTGTTGTTTAATGAAATGCTTATTCAACAGATTTAAAGCCGTTTCCTCGTATTTCTTTTATAGGAGTCGTTGCAACTTATACGTTATGCGTATTACAGATTCAGTAACTGCACAATAACGTTAAATTCACTTCTGCGTCTGATTCATATGAGTCAGTTTACGAGTCAGTCTAAAACTTAAGGGTTCCTCTTTGACTGTTACGATTGCGCAAACAAGCCAGGAACTAACTTAATGAAGCATTTAAAGCCAATTCAAGGACTAATAAGGGTTTAGATAAAGTACCTTGTTTGTTTTTTTTTGTATGTTTGATTAAGAAATATGTAGTGAAATGTATTCTGTTACGGATTCAGAACAAACCCCTAAAAATTTCCAAAACTACTTAAATTTCACCGTGTATAAGATATACACGGTGAAATATGAGTGTGTATGGAAATTTTGCATCTGTAAATAGAGGGTACAATTGGTTGGCTATTTTCCGTAAAAATGTAATTTGGGTTTAATAAAGTAAATTATATATAAATATTTTTAAGATTTTATTTATTTTTATAGACAAATCATGTAAAACACTAAAATGCATGTTAGTTAAAGCCCATCTTTTCAAAATTATAATTTTTATTTTTCAGATTGTATGTAACTAATTTAATGATTTAACGATTTATTAATTAACTCCAATTCCATTGAACTAAAGACAATAAGCGATTACAATTTACATAACCAACATAATAGATATGTACAATATAGTCCGTAGATTTTCATTGCCGACCAAACTTCAATGCCGTACGGAAACTAACAAAAATAGACAAGTGAGTCATCGTCGAGCTTCGTCCTACACATTATCGATACTAACATAAAACAAGCGGACATCGTATTGCCATTTTATGTTCCCGTTTCTATAAAAATGTACGTAATATGGTTGAAATCGTGTACCGCTTACATAATCTTTGAGTTATAAAACATTTTATTCCGCTAGATTTAGCGCGCGGCACTATTTTGTAAGTTGCCGCAACGATCGTGCACTTACTGAATTCGTCTTTCCTATGTATTACGTTTTCTTTTCCAAACAAGTGATTGAAATTGAGTAAATTGTAGCGAACTCTTTTTTGGTGTCTAGATATAATAAGTAATAATAAGACTTTTTGACTAAAAGTCTTGAAACTTAAAGTTTAAGTTTCAAGACCTTGTTGTCTATTAATGGTTCTAAATTGTAGAATTATGTAGTTAAATAAATAATAATAATACATATCACACTACATACACACAACGCTATCTAGTCCTAAACTAAGCAGAGCTTGTACTATGGGTACTAGAATAACTGATACTAATAACTATTTATACTTTTCTATTGTAAATAAATACTATACATAGAAACACCCATACCAACACAAACCTCCATGTTCATGCACACAAAGATTTGTGTTGAGCGGGAATCGTACGCGCGACCTCGGCGTCGCTGGCAGGTACACTACCTGTACTACTACTACTACTACACTAAAATAACTTAAAATAAGTCTCAAATGAAAGCTATAAATAGAGACGTTTCATTTACTCGTTGACCTTTGTAGTTATTTTAGTCATCAGCTTAAGTGCTCTATAAAACCCACACAATCCAATCGAACCTAAAAATACCGTGAAAGTTTATCATTAACATCGAACACATACTTATAACAACTCGGAACTAACAAAGACACATTTATATCGACAGAAATACTTTGATAAAGTTTAGTTATTGTCGTGTGTGTTTTACCCACGCAGGCTCTATCTCTATTATTATAAGCTTTTCTAGTACGTAGCTAAAAATATTTATAGAATGATAGAACTCCAGACGAACTCGGGGTAGGATGCTCCTTCACCTCACCTTTGCTAAATAGTGCTAGTTATTCCGCATGCGTATTCCGTAAAGGGAATGACACAAAATAAAAATTTATGTAAAAAAAATATCGACCGTATTTATATTAAAGTAAGGGTGCACTAAAATATTGAATCAACAGTGTTCCAGAATAGCACCACACCGATAGGATTTAAGATAAGACCCTACAATAACAGACGCATCAGGCATTTAAGTTCTTTGACGTATCTACATTTGTACCATAGTTCACACTTACGAGACCAGAAGGACCTTTACTTTTGTTAAAATTAAACCTACCATTAAGTACGTTAGCAAAAATACTTCGAACAAATATTTAACCCACAATATTTTTGTTTCAGGTAAGGCCAGTCGTTGAAACCTTCTTATAAGAAAGTGCTAGTAATTGGGTATATGAATATTATAAGTAAACCTTTTCATCTGTGTCAACAACACGGAGCCTCAAGTGATTTGTACAAACAACTGATGGTAAGGATTGCCAGGATTTGTTATTTATTATTATTGCTTAATTCGATGAGTCATGGTTAACATATTGGAGTAAAGCCTATTGAAGTGTAGAATATACTTCAAATAGATTAAAAAATGTTTACAGAAGTTATGCACTTTTAGTTAACGCCAAATCACGTTTAGAAATCACATAATGTTGAATTTCAACCTAAAGTTGTGAAATGCAACAAAATAGATGCCTCGTTAAAAAATATAGGGCGTAGATATTAAATCTTAAGCACTTTCACATAGTTATCTTATCTGAAATTTATTTTCTGAAAACATAAGGTCACGTGCTGCAATACTTTGATAAGAGGATAAGGAAATTATGTATAAAATACGAAATTAATCTAGTGTCGTCTGATACATCGATAAGTGATTAAATCTTGCACGTGACCAAAATATTTGCGCACTTTTTATGTTTTTTACTCATATCATAGCTAACTAACTGCAGTTAATTGCACAATAAGCGGTTAACACAGTTTGTACAGATAGATTGGTATCTTTCTGTGTTGCAGTTCCATTCTAAATGTACATGAAATCGATGGTTTTCCTTTGGAACAAACTTGCCTTATATCAATCATCAACACCTTATGCTATCTCTTATACATTTTATTCTTAGTTTATAAAGAAAATATGTAAAAGTCGGCGCCGACGGCACTCTTGGTATGTTTAAAAAAGGATTCCCGTGATGTCCAATCGTTCTTGGCGACAAAGCGCTGCAGTGCTATTTCTTAATTTCTTATGAAGTTATTAGAAAATGTATCGGATGGAGATCGGCACTGATCATATCGCATAGATGAAGCTCATCGTTATTGCCGCGAAAAGTCATATATGAATTAATGAATATTGTATATAATGTAATAAGATCCGAAAAGGGAGTGCCTACATTCGTTGGCACGCAAAATTTTTATCTTCCTAGAGGCTTTGAGATACGTTCGGAAATCCGCTCGGCTTTATAATGCTGTCGGCGTGACGTTCGACGGAACCCGAGCTACGATGTACTGCAGGGCTGCGCGGAAATCTCATTATTTTTGTTCAGAATTACCGACAAGTTTATGTTTTGCAGGAAGTTAATAAGTAAAACTTTTGTCCTTCGTATTCTTTTGTCGGGTTTCCTCTAGTTAACTAGCAATACCTAACAAGTATTTTTTGTATGTTACCAAATAGTCATGTTGATTAGATATTCAGATAGTAGAGCTAGTAATGTTATATGTACCGATATTATCACCAGCGTAATCCGACAACCGTTAAACTTTAGTGATTCATAAATGTAAAAAAGGATGGCTTATAGCATATCATGAATATTTGCTCCCAAAATATACCGAACATCTGTATCAAATTTTAATAAACAAACTCAAGCGTAGCGCTCCTTGACGCCTCATTGTTATGTTGACCCTTAACCAAATGGTTCACAAACCTTTTTTCAGGGGATAAAACAATACAGTTTACGATTATAGCAACCCTAGCCTGAGTGAATGCTCGACTGTTGGACCTCTTTGTGGCACAATCTGGAATAAAAACACATCCCTTTGTCCGCACGGGCTATGGCGAGACGCACCAATCCACTCTAACCATACATTGTTATACTGAACGTTTCATATGAAAGCCGGTAACGTATGATCATAATAGCCAATCTGGTTGATATCAATCTGCGGCTATGTTACTGTTTTTGTTGAACCCGAATCTGTTGTAACATGTGATGTGACTGTTTTTTGTCCAATAAAGATAAATCGTGCGGGGAATAGTCCTGTGCCAGTTTAAGAATTTATGGCATGGGTAGACCTGCTAACATCGGTGTTTTTTATTGCTTTTCGCGATTTAAGTGTGGTGACTGAACTAACGATTCCATTTAGAGCATCATGTTATTGGACAATATATTAATCACAGCGTGCACGTGTTGTTGATTTCACTATTGAGCTCAAAGTGCTTCGAAAATGATTGATCCTAAATCCTGAATTTGCAAATTGCATCTGTGCGCAGTCTCAATACTAAAAATAAATCAGTGTCAAAACTGTTATTCAGCCCGTAGCAGTGAGTAATACCATAGCACATAAAATGGAAGCAGGAAGCAAGACCAGTGTGGTCGAGTATCACAGTATCGCTATCAATGTCATGGTGAGTCTCGGCAGCCAATTACTCGCGACGCGACGATGGCCAATCACGATCTCATGTTTACTTACACGGATACACCCAACCACGTATTTAATTATGAGTAAGAATTACAGCTTTAAAAAAAAACCGGCCAAGTGCGTGTCGGGCCACGCGCAATAGGGTTCCGTAGCTAGTCGTAACAACATAAATAAATAAATAAACGTACCGATTACCGACAAATAGCCAAAATACCGACATTTTTCGCCAGCAAAAATAACTTTGTTTTTCATAGTGTTTTATGGAATTTGTATCAATAACAAAGTTATAATTTGCGGTTGCTGAAAAAGTGCTATATCTCAAAAACTGCCGACTGTATCTCATTCAAAACTATTTTGGTTGAAAGTTTTTATTAAGATCTATAATATATATATTTTTTTGATTTTTCACTCCTGTGGTTTAAAAGTTAGAGGGGGGGGGGACACTCATTTTAGCACTTTGAAAGTGTCTATCTTTGGAACGAATGACATTGAAAAAAAATGGTTCTAGAAACCTCAATGTAATTTTAAAGACCTATCTATAGACACCCCACACGTATAGGTAGAATGAAAACAGACAGACATGACGAATTTATAAGGGTTCCGTTTTTTGCCATTCGGCTACGGAACCCTAAAAAGTACGCGAAATATCACGTTAAATATGATAATAAAAAGACTCCGAATCGTTGACACACCTTATCTTGCTCTTTTGCACATCTCTGAATAAAATAGCATGCTACATGTGCTACTCCTTATTTACCATCAAATTACGTTTTCAATGGAGCGCGGTCAAAGGTCTTCTTAAACAAGTTATTTAGCATGTCCAATTTATGGATAAAGTGGCAGTCACAGTAAAACCCTAACCACTTACACAATTCAAGTTTACTTAGCTTAAAATCATAAGGAAGCATTATTGGATAAAAGCACGGGCATAAACCAGTATTTGTCGGGAATGTCCGTGATAGAATGTCTCAGTAGTCAATTACCAGAGCTGGATGGGAATTAGAGTTCTCTTGTTTACATCTAACTCAGTAATTATGCTCAGCTTGAAAATTGCTGTTTCTTTGAAAACCTTACTGATGATTTATATAATATTCAAGTTGAAAAAATTAATAATCCAGCAGGACTCGAACCTGCACCCCCTGGGTATACGCCCCAAGTGCTTTACCAAATCAATAAGTAACTTATTACATCGCATAGATGGCGCTAAAACCAAGTAATGGTTCGTCTAGCTTCGGCTGGCACAAAAAGAGTTGAGAAATTTCGAGTAGGCAGCATACGAATCCATTGCTGAATTGGCAAGGATCGAGTCCTGCTGGATTCTTAATTTTTTCAACTTTAATATTATATAAATACAAAAAGGCATAGCAAAGCTAAAATTTGCTTTAAATATTACAAACTTACTGATGATATTATCTGTCATACTAAGGATCTTCTCAGAACAAGATAAAAGGCAAAGCGACACTTACTCAATAAGCAATGGGAAGTTTCCACCCATTTTGTAAACATTATAGCAAACTCTCGGGTATTCAGATTTCCTCCCTGCTATTCATGTACGAAAACTTCCTTACTTTAGAAACTTGTTCTAAAAGTAACGAGAATAAATTAAATGCAGGTAGTTTTCTAAAACTTATTTTGCAACACCAACAGCTAAAGTTCGTCGCCAGTATGTTTGGTTTCAAAATTTTCGCAAGTACTATACAGCTCGTTACATTTCGGGATCGCGCATAAATGAAAAGTGATATGAAAACTCTTGTAAATATAATAAAAAAGTTAATTTCAGTGCACGACGTGAATTTTGAGTATCATAGATTTTTTTTAGAGAAACTTATGTGCGAATACGTAGTAGATGTCACAAGACGACGATTTTGAAATTTTGACTGTATTTCCGTCAAAAAAGGATCTCTCCTTTTGAAACGGAAATACAGTCTAAATTAAAAAAAGCTAAGAGTTATAAAATGAACAGTATTAAAACATAAAGATATACATAAAGAATGTTTATTTTATACAGTATATTGTTATTATAGCCAGACATATATATTTTCCTCGTTTTCAGTAGCTCCACCGTGATACTGTCATCACTCCACATGTCCTTCAGCGGGTTGAAAGTCACGTCTCATACAACGATAGTGCGACGTATTTTTTCCAGGACAGTCTAGTTTATTCACTAGTCCGAATTTTTGGGTGCCAGCGAAATGAAATTCAGAAGTATCAGTCAGTATACGCATAGATCCTGAATGCATAGTGATGTACCGAAACTATTATTTAATTCATATCAACCAATAGTCAATACATTCAATCGGAATTAGTAACTGCTAGTCTAAATAAATTTTGGAACGGAGAATCGCAGTTTGAATTTATTTGCTATCTCATTTGAATCATAATGACTGCCAAAATTAATTTTGGTGCTGACTGGTAGTTAGACATTGTTTTTAGATATGGCAGCTGTTTATTAAGAAGGAACTAGATACTAAAAATAGTTATGATCAATTATATAATTCTGCTGTTTTAGTATCTTATCTTATCTTAACTAATTATAGCACAATAAATTAATATAAAAACATATTAATTATAAATTATTTATTTATTTATTCATTATTCTCTACCAGTCAACCTTTGGGTGATGCAGAGATGTAGATAGTAGGTGCAGTTTTAAACACGTGTGAGGCATTTAGATAATAAGTTAATAGCTATATAAAAAAACATTAATTTTTATTATACTAATATGTACTTACATAATTATTACTACAAAAAATATATATAAATAAAATACAAAATATACATAATATATACCAATACATACATACATACACTACAGTAAATAATAAATAGTTAAAGACATACACTAATGATTAGATGATGCCGCCAATTCATCAAATAGGAAATTACACATCTTGGTAAGTTAGGTACCTAATGGACGTTACTTGTAGTTATATTTTAGCAATTGACTCTGTATTCTTCTCAAAATGTGGCGAAATTATCAATATTTTATCTCCCTTTTTAAAAGTTCCAATATTATGTTTTGTCTATTTGCACAAAATCTTTCATAAAATGTGTCAACGTAATACGTTTAATCGACAATCAACCCCTTAAATCACACTATTTGAGAATAGAAGTATACGTATCAGTTCCCAAACATTGTCTTTCATCTAATTACGGTGAGCATATCAAAATGATCAGTTAGGTAAATGTCGTCAAGTGTGAAACGGAACTAACAAGCCAAATGGATTGCAAAGGATCAACAGGCTTACACAGATGGCACGTGTCGTAACGAGCTTTAGTTATTAGCGCTAGTTTTACTTGTTACACATGACATAAATAACATGTAAAATCACCCAGACGGGTGTCGTAGAGGTGTACAACTCCTACATATCACCTGTTATGTTTAAGTCCTATGTGATAGCAAGTGAGCTTATCGCCATTTACGGCCACAAATAACACTTTACCGACCCGGGAATCGTACCCGAGACCTGGTGAGAGGCATATACGCTAACCACTTGACCATTTTACTTGTTATGCTATTAAATTTCAGTTAGTTTACAGCAAGCTCTCGTTTAAATAAACTTATAAAAATTTAAGAATACTTAACCCACTATATTAAATTTTTCTAATGATTTTCTAACGTAACCTTAGCGCTTTTATTAGTATGAACTTTTTGAATGTACTTTATGGGGTTTGACATAACATTGACAGAAGGCGTGCTGCAAATATCGTCACAGATAATGTATGCATAGTTAGGACAGGACAACGTCTGTAGGTCAGCTTGTAAACTTATATAATTATAATGTAATGTATCATTCTTTAATGTTCAACCACAAAAAAATAGGAACACAACAATAGAAATAATTCATTGTGCTGTGATTATGTTACCTACCATGATTTAGCATAACAAAACTCTGTTAACCTTTCTTAAAGCAGCCAATAAAAACAAATTAAAACACAAATAAGTATATATCAATCCAATAACCGACTACCACTAGGTGCTTCCAAAGCCTGAAAATAAAAAAACTAGCTAAAGGTCAACTCTAATAAGCCCGTACAAACAAATAGAGGAAAAAAAATACATTTACTAAGTCTTTAGTCATTGTTAAGTAAAGCCCTCTTTACGTCAAGTATTTCCGACACCCGTGAATGACTGTCAAAGCGTCTGCGTTGGCCTTTTCAGACTTGTTTAACTAGACCTATCACACAAAAGATACTATCTGAACTGTAATTTGTCTTTACGTCTGTAAATGACCTGTAATTTCACAAATATTAAGAATAAGTACGTATAAAAGTGGAAGTTGTGAGCACGGATACTTAAAACGGGAAAAGTTTTTATGTGCCCGCCAATAAAACGCTTGAGGGAATTGCCTCTAATAAAATGGGTGCATATGCCGCGGAGATGTTAGTTGTTTAATGAAAGGATTTGTTCACTTCCTATTTAATTGTAGAATACAATATTTTGATAGCATGAATTAATACGAAGAGCTACTACTCAATAATATATATATTATATATATATACTTTAAAGAGTTGTGAAATGAACGAAAGCACTACCAATATACGGTAAATAGAAATAGTGCTTGCGCTACTGAACTCTGATTTTAATTATAAGAGTTGTTTTTTACTTTGCAGTCATTCGTAAATTAAGCGGTTGAAGCTAACGCTGTTTTTTCATAGGGTTTTAGAATGGCATTAAGCCTGTTAAACAATGTTATATTATTTACTGAGTACTTGAATGAATACTAAATTAAATTAAAACGTGAATAGGTACTTAACGTTTTAGAATAATGTAAGAACTTACAGTGGACCAATGATACAGCCCATACAGATACTCGGGCTCTATTACCTAGGACTGGTGCGTGTTTGTTCTCTTAATGGCTAGCGTCGCGAATTGGCATGCATCATTCTTTAAGTTGTGAAAAATGTTGCGTTTTTTATTGGTTGTTGTTTTTGATAGTTTTTGTATTTTTTGTGTATTTGATAGTTTTTGTTGTTTTTGATAGTTTGTAGTTTTATTTGGTTATTTTAGGTAAATTTTGGCAGATTTTGTTGTTCTTATTATAAGATTTCGTGGTTTTTAATGGTTTTTGGTAAGCTTGGTAGTTTTTGGTTATTTTGGTAGGTTTTTTTTTATTTTTTAATATTTTTGTACATCGTTTTTTTTTGTTTATGGTAGGTTTTGGAAAAATTTGGTAGTTTTTATTCGTTTTTGTTGTTTGAACAAATGCTAGTGAGCCCTTCCGTTTGGCAGTAAAGGGTTGCCGTGAGGTGTACAAAGAGAGTATTTAAAGAAGTTTAAAATACTATTAACTGACCTAAATTAGTAACATTACACCCATGGGTGCACTTTTAATAGACAGGATTATTTTGTTATTAAATTTTCTTAATTTTTACTTATCTATATTATTATATTTATCTTATATATATTACTATCTTACTATCAATTCAAAAGCAAAATATTACAAAAATGTTGTAACATTTTAGCAAACTTTTACTCCGAAACCAACCACGCGGGCAAAAGTTAATTTAAATATGTTAATTTGGATAGGCCAACGAAGTCTTGGGCAACAACTAAACTAAGTTAAATAGATTTATATTAAAATAGATAGTTGAAGGTAATGCAGATCTAAAACAAATAAATGAACAATACTAATTAAATATTGTTTATTTGTGACAACCCTTGCCTCCAAACAATTGTTTAAAGGTTTTTGCAACTTTTATGCAAGATGACTGACTGTATGTATTTAGACTGTGGATTAGCTTAATAATTATCGGTCAATTTCCAGTCTTAAAGAAATTACTGGCATATTTGGCTTTCGTGTGGTAGTCACTACACGATTTGCCGTAGACGTTTTATTGTATTACTAGACTATTTATCGTAGTAATGACAATACGTGAGCCACTTGAGTATGCGGCTAAACATCTACTTAGCGACATGTTTTCAATAATTTAAACGAACTGACGTATGTACTATTAGTGTTATTTATTCTGTGATCGAACCGTTTATACCGTTATAGTATAACCGTTTATATTACTTTACATTGATCAATATTCAGCATATTAACCAGAAAGTTGAAAATAAAAGTATTTTGGAGGTTCACATTGTGTGTTTAAAGTTTATACCTATTTACGTTGGTTTTATCGTGCATATTATGTTAGATTGTGTTAAGTTCATATGTACGCCAACTTTATCATGTCTGTGTTATCTTAAGAAATCATTGATTTATTAGTGAAGAACCTGATAAAAAAATGTACATTAGTATGTTATCTATTTGGCGGTAATGGAACAGTCATCAACAATGGAACAGGACAGGTGTATTTCTAGATAGAAGATATACGACCATATGTCTACCTACTTACGCAAGGCTAACTGCAGACACGACTTTTTTTTTTTTTACACTACGCCCACAGCGAACGAACGTGTAGTCCACCTGATGGTAAGTGGAGTACAGCCCATGTACATCAACAATCCACAAAAGCAGATTATAGCTGCAGCTAAGGACTACGGTGTTATGCCTCATGTGCCAGTAATTTCAGGGCCTGATCTCACCACCAAACCGAAACACAGTAATGGAAGCACTACTTTTTGGCGGCAGGTTAAAGGTGAGACGGTGGTGCTACCGCCCTCGAGCTCATTCACAAGAGCTCTACCACCAGCATATTTCAGACATTGAATAGGCAAAGCTTCATAATAACCAGTTAGGTAATACGCGAAATATTGTCAAGTCCATCGTATTGTGAAGGCAATAATAATAAAACATGTCTTTCTTGAGCTTGTTGCAAAGAGCTCAACCACCTCAAGGACCTGTCTCAAATCTATTCACGAAATAACCAGACGAACGATTTCGCAGTTAGCGGTCCGCAATAAGACCGTTAAACAGGTTCCGCAGTCCTGCCATTTGTACTGCCGAGATGTAGACCCTTAGGGGAGAACCGTTTGTCTGGGCTTCCGTGAACTCACTTAATACCAGCTGTTTATAAAAATAGAGTCAGAGGGACACATCAAATAACTACAGTAACTTTTAAGTTCGACTTCAACGTGAAGTTATCTGTACGTTTTTTTGGGGTGCATTGATTTTTGTGTGTACAGATGTAAATATTGCATTATTTTGGTATAACCGTCTGTAAACATAGCGGTCAGATTTTTCCCAGTCCATTTTTAAATCAAAGGTAAAATCAAAGATCTTGGCGGGTCGTAAAATTCACTGTCCCAGTCACGCTTTAAGTATAATAATATCTTGCTCTCGCGAGCTGCCAAGAAGTTTGACGTTTGGTATACCATCTATAGTATATTGCTATCATTATAATTATACTGCCACAGATGGACTACAAGTCAAACCGTATAAGAAAAATACTTTAAAGTAGGACACTTCATAAACAGTAAAAATGAGACCAAATATAGCAGTATAATGCTGCAGTCATTATGTCTTTTATTCATTCTATATCTACCAATCTACTTAACGGTATTTCGTTTTTTATAATAGCACTAACCTTAATGATTACTTTTACGATGAGGAAAGTACGTGACGTGAATTTGCCGTTATTTGTATTATTGAGTTATTATAACGTTTCTTTGTTAGTATGTGCCGCGGGACAAATTGAGTTGTTTATGGTAACTCCCGAGCGCCGTGTTTTTATACTAGCGTAATGTAGGTTTAACTTTAATAGTATAAAGTTTTCATCTTTTTTTGTAGACCAATCATATCGAAAACACTAATAAAATGTTTGTTTTTGGACAATTTGTCATAAAAACAGATAAAAACTTAATAAAATTAAAATTAAACCCATATTACTGTTGTACAGAGAACAATTTCTGTACCGTCTTTAAGATGGTTTATAAGTTATAGCTCCACTACATTATATTATTTATATATATTATATTTAAGCATACCATAGGTATCTGTACCCGCAACTATTGTTTATTGTTATTCATTTTGTTAAAATAAATTAACGTAATTTGATACTTAAATACTCGCTTATTTCGTCTTACAGACTACAATATAGATATTCATTTTAATTATTAATATTGCAAACAAATTAGAAAGTCCTATATGGAGGCACTGGAATAATATTCTTGTTTTTTAAAAAAAAATGTCTACTAACATAGTTTTAAGAATAATGTTTTACTAACACTATATGGATCTTGGGTCTGAAATAAATGAATACTATTATTATTAATTATTAATACGTTTTTAACTTTGTTATTCTCAAGTTAACGTTAGTAATGATAGTCTTGTGTGACCACATTTTGACGAACCATTGTTATTTCTATCCAAAAATACGATTTCCAGGTATGGATACAGCTTTATTCACAACAGTGTGGTTTACCGTGGAACTACTCGTGAACAGTTTCCCTGAATTTCAAACACGTCAGTGTTATATTTGCTATATAATCGAATCGCGGAATTTGGGTCAAAACAGATTCGGGCAATTTCGTGAAAAGCTAAATGCTAAATGAAAGCTCTACAAAATCCAACCTTTTTCGTTATCTAAACGAGTTCTTAGAACTGTTAATGTTGTTATCGGTATTTTTTTTTTTTAATGTTTTTTTATTAGATACCATCTTTTTACCATCGTTGTTTTTTTAACACACTATTTTAAAAGTTTACGATTTTAGATTGATAAATTGTTTGGATTCAATAATTTATATTATATTGTACGTAAAACTATTTTATCTATATATATAAAAATGAAACCCGTTTTTCGTTGTCACGACATAGCATGAAAACGGCTTGACCGATTTGGCTGATTCTTTTTTTTGTAGTTTTCTAATACTCTGTACAAGGATCTTACGGAAAAAAAAATTGTATTCATTTTTATATGGAGGATATTACATTCCAGTTCAAATTGAATAGGTACGCATACATAAGATAGGTCAGCATACAAAATAAAGTAGTGCATCAAATTTACGCTAAGGCGGTACGAAGTTCGCCGGGTCAGCTAGTATTTAATAAAATAAAATAGGTTTGATTAGGTGGTAAGGAGATATACATAATCAAATAATATTGTTTATCCATGTTAAATTTATAGTGCTTCTTCTATTGTATATAGTTTTGACGATAATATTATAACAATCTAAAATAACCTCGTTGATCTAGCTTGCGGTATAATTTGCATATTGCTCGTTCTCGGGTTCGATTCCTGAGTCGGACAAAAATGTAATATGAGTTATTTTCCGACGGGAAATTCTCAATAGCAGGAAGGAGGAATTGTGTCCAATCAAAAATCACCAGGGTCCTAAACATAACAGGTGAAGTGTGGGTCTTGTGCACCTTTGCCTTAGCCATCTGGGTAATATAGGCTTGATGCTATTTTATGTTCCGTCTGAAATTTTAATATTAAAAGTACAAGACAAGTCGGCTCAATAATTGTCGTCCTTCAATGAAGAGACGCTTCCGCATTCTTTTGTAGCTCATCATGGCCAGAAAATAACCACTTATCATCTGAGGAACAAAGTAGCTCGTTCAAAACCTACATAAAACATTCATAACCTAAACATACAAATATTGATTTTAAATATACATACGAGTTTTAATAACTCTATTGGGGTTGTCATCGATTAGTTAGACGCAAGTACGCAATATCTACATTAAACATTAACATGGTCACATAACATATGGCAAAGACACACTAACATTATTGTTAATCATAACAATCGATAAATAAGCTGGCAGAGCTTTTGTGCCCTAGCTTAAAGGAAGAAACATCATCGTCTCAACTTTAAACTGACGCCAAACAGTAAGGGCCGATTTTACTACGTGTTAAACCAACGTTTAAAAAGCTAAAGCAAAAGCTTTCGATCTATCTGTCCCGTTCAGACATTGAATAAGAGACAGATATGGAAATACGGTCAAAATAAAACCCTTAGTATATTAAGAAGTTTTGGATAATGAGATTAGACGCAGGCAGGCAAGCTTTCCGATGGCTGATTTAAATAAATTAATTAAAATAAAAAAATAAAAATTAAGCCAGAGGGGAGTCACATGAACAAATAGGAGATTTTATTTTTTTCCTAGGCCCAGCTAAGGCCCAAAAGGGAGTCATGACCTCCACAATCTCCCTCCTTGATCCGCGCCTGCAGGCAGGACGTGTAATATCAACGTGTTAAATCTGACACATCTGATATATTTGTCGTGTATCGACTGCAATCACCAATTACCATAACGTGGACGATAACAACAAGCCTGTTGGCTAAAACAATCGATAAAAAACTCGTTCAGAACTAAAACAAGTACTATTGATTTCAAACTAAATACGCGAATCCATTTACATTGAAGTTGACATCGATTAGACCCAAGTACACAATACATGTAAACATTAACAGGGCCACGAACCACATACCTACATTACTATGAATTATTACTACAGCACAAAAGCCTACTTTAAACTATCCATAAAGGGAAGTTGACCGTTAAGTTCTGTTCATAACTTACCGGAAATGGATGTATCATTTATTAGTTGATCTTTAAACAGCCCTGATATATTTCCTCTTCCTTTTTTATTTGTAAGTATGTAGCTAACTAGTATGTAGCTCGTTTGATGGCGAGAAGTTATGACAGCCTTTGGAATTTTAGATTGAGTTGGAACACAGTGTAGCAAGCATTTATTCTCTCTTTTCTGTTTCTCTTTTTGTGGAGCGGTAAAGCTTTCATCAAATTCATTCTCTAAAGTAAAGCCAGAGCGCTTTCACACTACAACCGATCCGAATCCGTGAAAATACGTTCCGAGTTACAAAGTAGTGGTATAACAATTTTTATGGTAGTTTACGCATTAGATCCGATATCCGTCAACCGATTTTTCTCGTAAATTGTGGTCGATTATACTTGACACGTTGCTACTTTGCTGGTTTTCTTTACTCGAACTCGTTCACAAAATGCTCTACAATAATTAGTTAATCTCCAAACAGCCTGTACCTCCTGTTTGGTTGATATTTTCATAGCATTCCTGTTAAATTCTTGTTGGGTGACATAGTGAGATAAAAACCGACCTTAACCACTTCACGTATCAGTCAACGATAATAACGTGGTGATTATGGCCAGGGCTGGCAATACTGGCAATAAATAATATAATATAACAATAATGAAAAAAAATATATAATATAACAAATCCTTTTTAAATGAAACGTTATTCTACCCCATCCAAAATCTTAAGATAGCGAATAGCTAAAGAGAGAAAATACTGAAACTAGTAATAAAAACGTCTCGTAGCCAGAGTTTATCAATTTATTATGTGCCATGTGCGATCATATATTTTCAGTGTTGGATCACAGCCCATGACTGAAATATAAAAATAAAATGGCTGGCTATTTTTAGCCCTACGTATAGTTACTTTAATTGTAATCGTTCTTCATAGTATTAAATTACTTTTCGTTCGTTTTTGTCGTTCGATCGTTTTTGTTAACCTTACCCTTTAAAACCCGTTGGGTCCTCTTACAATATGGACTTCGGACAACCCTAGATACTAAGCAAGATCGGCCACCTTTCAAGTCCATTATCAAAATGAGTGATAACAAACAGATAAAACGGTGTTACGCAATTATGCGCCATTATTTACGTTTAAGATTTTGACAGACGTAATTATAAGCAAACTAACGATAAGATAACGAATCGATTTATTATATATCTGTGGAACTAATTAAAAAGATATCATTGCTTGCGCTCCATTCAAACATAGTTAAATGACGTAATGACGTTATCTCAATACGTTCTTGATCGCTCGAGTGACGATTCATTAACGGAAACTGTTCCGCAATTAGTAGCGGTTGCAAATTATATAATGAGCTCGGCGTGGAGCGATTGTGTCATAACAATGACAATTTATTGACAAGCGACCACCCTTTGTCCCCGGCGCCCCGGGACCCGTTTACACCCAAATAAAAATCAACAAGCTCTGCAACAAAACGCATTATCAAAGAACACGGCGCTTTGCGGAAGACTGCCGTTATTATCTCGATGGAGCACACTCATTACTGTCATCTCGTTCTTCCGCGAGGGAATCCCGTTCGACAGCAAAGGATAGCCGTACGTCGTCGTGATCAATGGATGCAAAAAAGTGTAGTGACGTCGACAGGATGCTCGGGCGCAGCTGGCTGGAACTTTTGTGTTTTTGTTCTTTTTCTTTTTCACAGACAAAAAGAGGTTCGTTTCGCGCGGTTTAGCTTGGAACAGTCCGCGCCTGTTTCCGTAATGGGAACGGAAAATGTTAATGAAGCATACGCCTCAGTAGAATGCGTGTTAAATTATATACCCCTGCCGTCGAGTCTCAGTCTATATCGGCAATGACCATTCTGCTCCAAAATCCATCTCTGCGGGCGTACCTCAAGGCTCAATCCTCGGCCCCGTCCTCTTCATCCTTTACCTAAACGATGTTCCTAAGCAAGTGCGTACGCATCTTGCCATATATGCAGATGATACAGCTACATACACAACTGACGTTGATACTGATATCATTGTTGGGCGGTTGCAGCTATCCCTGGAACTATTGCGCTGCTTTTTCAATAAATGGAAATTAAAACTTAACTCTACTAAAACTGAAGGCATTTTGTTCACCAGAAAACGCGTACTCCCATTGCGACATGTCAAAATAGACGACTATGCAATTCCCTGGAGTCCAGCAGTAAAATATTTGGGCATTACTCTTGACAAAAGACTAAACTGGAACAAAAATACTGAACAAATTATACAAAAAGGTACCAAGGCATTAAACTCCTTAAAGCCAGTTTTTAACCGTAGATCCGTCTTAAGTCCTTCGACAAAGTTGCGTATTTACACAACATTAGTTAGGCCCTGTCTCACCTATGCAGCCCCTGCCTGGTGCAGTGTGACAGAAACGACATACAATAAATTGCAAATTATTCAAAATAAAGCAATTAAGATAGCGCATAATACCCCATTTTACACCAATCTCAAAGTATTGCACAATCAAATAAAATTCCCGTTATTAAAAAATTACATACTAAAAATATTTCGGAAATTTTATTTACAAACAAATCCACGGCATGGAAATAGTTTAGTTTCTAATATAGGCGTAAGTAGACTTAATACGCTCACCTACTCGCGGACGTATCATCGATACCGCTTACCACATCACTATTTCCTACGCGACTCATGACGTAGGCTCGCTTACCTGATGGCGCCGCTAGCCCGGCCTGTCGACAATCTGTGTGACACTACCCACTTTGTAAAATTATAAACGCACTGGCCATGTAATTTATTTGATTCATGTTTATAATCCGAATTATTTTATCTATCTAGTTAAGATCTATCTAGATAAGATACATTGTGTATTAATAAATTGCCAATACCTAATGCAATGAAATGTAAGACCCTCCTAAGGTTTGCATATTATTTTTGCATAATTATTATAAAGTGTACCCACCATTGATAAACTTTAGTGCCAAAATATGTGTATTGTGTTTGTATAGACGTTTAAGTCTCAAAAACAGTGTTTCAACATGTTATATTTACATTCTGAATGAGATCGTTTGTGAGTATTTTTGTAAAAATTTTATGTAAATAAAGACATTGAAAAATCAATCAATCAATCCTGCCGTCGAGGACCTGTAATTTGTGCAAATTATCTGTTTCGTATACAGACAATTAATTAGCTTAAATATCAATTTGGATGCGACCTCGCATCTATAAAGTCACGGATTCGGTTGTGAAACTTAACAAGTTATTAAGTAAGTAAATTCTAGCAATTACTGGTGTTAGTAGCGTATTGCCCCCGGGGTGCCAGGGTGGCGGAATGACACCCTCACGTTTAGATTGTTTTACAGCTTAGTCATAAAACCAATTAAAATCAATCAGACGAGTCATCAACCATCCCTCATGCTGCCTCCTGTCATTAACAGATGCTCTATAACGAAAACATTTATGGCAGGGAATTTCATACGTTTTACGTCAGAGCCATCGTGTTCGTGTTTGAAGGATGTCACAAAAATAAACAAATGAAATTAGAGCGGCGCGTTTGGCACTTAGCTTAATAAGGACACTTCATAATTAAATCTGATGTGTCTGATAATAAAATAAATCCATAAAAAAAGTGTTAGGTGGAAAACCCGCCGTGCCGGTAGAGAAACGAGTTCGATTAATTCATTTGTATAGCGCACTCAAACTTATTAGATTTTATTGATTCAATCTAGATTCTAGTAATACCTATGTCCGTAATGTTATCTGAAATAATATCTTTGTACGTAGTCTTTATTCTCTTTTCTAGAACATTCCTCTTGTCATTATTACGTGCGGTTTCTTCATATTTTTTCCGTTTCATCACTGTAATAAGATTAAAATAAATATCCAATTATTAGATACTAAAATGGGCGATAATTGTTATTGAATCTAACCCTAAATATTTTAGATTGACACTCAAATCATAAGCATGCATTAAAGTTAAACTAAAGTTATTAAAATGTAACTACTTACGTTAGAATTTAAAGATTTCATTCGCTGTAGTTGTTACATTTTGTTTTTAAAACAAGTTGAAATTTCATCCATTCCCTTTTTAGATTAACTTTACCAAAGGAAAACTTATATATAAAACTCTAATTCTACAAATGTAAAACTTAAGAAGATTTATTCAAATGCGAATGAGAACTAAGAAGTATGTTTTATAAAGAGGTTTGAAGATAGAAGTTTAAATGGAGCAAATTCCTTACAAATTAAATTCCTAGAACTTCCAAAGTAAACGATGGCATCATATTTGACGACCGGATGGTGGAGAGGGTAGTGGGCCTGCCTGCGACGCCGAGGATGCGGGTTCGATTCCCGCTTAAGACAAATCTTTGTGTGCATGAACATGGCGGTTTGTCTTAGTCTGTATGTGTATTAGTATCAGTTATTCTAGTAATCATAGTACAAGCTCTGCTTAGTTTGGGACTAGATGGCGTTGTGTGTAAGTTGTAAGATATTAATTTATTTTTATATTGTAAAATGATTTTTCGTTCGTAGAGTAAAAGTATAAAAGTTTAGACGTCTAGTGATTGTATCTGATGCCGAACGTGTTGACCCACTTCTGCAGAACATCTTATAGCCAGCTATTCAACTTTGTCGAACTTAATATATGTATTCGTTTGCATACAGCCACGGTAGAACTTGGCCAGATATTTAATCGGATTGCTTAAGTATTTGTTGTTTGATATGCCGAGGCATTGAACAACATTTTTATTCAAACTCCAGCTCGAGAATTTTACAATAACTTTTCGATCTCCGTTTTGAATTGTGTTGTTTTAATTCTGTGTTGTTATATTGGTCGATTTTGTTTTTAATATCTGTGTATAATATCGAGATGCTTTAGGGAGTTATTATATCTATATCGATCGTCGTTGATCAAAAGGTGTAAAAGCAGCTGTCGTTCGACGTCAACTTATCCATTTCACCATCGATGGACGGCCAGTCGATAAATGTAATAGAAACTGTCGATCGACGTCGGCTAATCCATTCCAAAATAGATCAAAGTGCAAGTACAAGACGATTAACGGTCGAACCGTTGCTGTAATGACACCCTTAACACCCTTAAAGGGGAAAGTTCTTCAATCCAAAAATACAGAAGTAAACAGCCTTCTATTAAAGAGCATTACGAAAGTTACAAATCCTTCTCCGCACTCATATCTTAAAATAAAACGAAAGCAAACATCAAATTATGATACAAGCACCCATAATCAATTCAGATAAATGTAATCTGATACAAAGATAATGGTCAGGTTTTCATTTAATCCTCATTGAAACCTTGATAAATAAATTCTGCTTAATTGTACAGGCGCTGGAAAATTATGGCGATACTTCTCTGAATTTACCATTTGAAGTTTTGTAATTGGCTTGGAAATTAAGACCGAATTGAATCGTAAACAAGGCTTCCAAATAAGGATATTCTGACGGGTATTTGAAGAAATATGAGGTGGGTTTCAACGTTAAATGGTAAATGGTAATTTCATAGCTTTAGGCTACCGTTTGGGTCAATTTACCGATTTGCCTCGCCTGGCGACGGCCGTAGAACACTTTTAAATCGAGCTTGATGGAAGCCGTACCTCGCCGCCTGCCAGCCTTGGTAGTCTGGCCTTCCAACTCGTGAAGGTAACCGAAACCAAAAAAAAACTTTTGGAGGTGGTAGAGAAAGGCCATTGGAGAAACAATAAAGAATTCCTTGCGCATTATTAAAACTTTTTTAATTAATCTTTTGTTGATGTTTGTCTTTTTGTGTACCTCATTCTCTACCACAAGTAGATCGTAAACGCCTGTAACAATCATACAATATAGATATTCATGTATTATAAAACCAATAAATGTTTTATTTTTTTTGGCTGTATGACAGACTTTAGGAATCCTATACATAGATAGGAGAGAAAATTATATTTACACGAGAAAAAATATCAACAAATGTTGCGCTATTTTTACCTCTACGAAAAGACACTATACTTTTGTTTTGTCTACAAAATGAGCGCTAATTAATATTCTCTATTTTCCGTAATAAAATAAGGTGTACAAGTAAATAAATATGTTAGCCCCACTACGCAGGCAGGCGGTATAATGATCTGCGCGAGATATTGTTAGAAGCAGGTGGACGAGGCCTGCCGCCCTTCGACGCCTCCAAGATCCACCCACTGGGGAGCTCTATCGACTTCCAACATCGCAAATTGATACATAAATATATATAAGAAGTATCAACAAGTACAATCGATCTCATATCAAGCCGTTTAATTTAGTTATTAGAAACTATATTGGTAACAGTGTTAATAATGTATGTTTCAGTAATTGTGCTTGTTTATAATACGTTCGTTTCTTGTACCACAATAAATTAAAATAAAATCAAATATTGGAACGCATAGAATCAAATCTCATACATTTAACAGTTGTTGTCTCATGTTTATTGATTTTTCTTCCTCGAGTTTGCCAATTGAAGAACTTAACTATTAATTTAAATATTATTATAATATAAAAATTCAGCAACTACTTCTTTTACAAACGTGCGGTACGTTTTTTATTTGTATAATCAAAATATCCTGTAGATTCTGTTCGTAATAATCAGCTGTCCGTAGCAAATTATAAATTAAATAAAAATTGGTCACTCCCGTTCCTAGCAACAAAGGAACAGTTGCTCAAAATTATAAGAAAATCGTAAATATCTATTACTTTATAATTCCCAAAGATATTGTTAGAAACAGGTGGCAAAAGCCTACCCTTCGACACCTCCTTCTCCTCGGGGTCGCTCTATTCTTAGCGAAAACTTTACTCAGAAAACAAAATAGGTGTCATGTTAAACAAGATATTTTCTATATGTAGTGCTTGTAGTTTTAGTAAGTTAATATTTACAATATTGTGTATAAAATTATGCCAATATATTATATGAACAGTAAAATATCGACCATTTGAGGCATATAATAAAATTTCGCTAATAACTCGTGCAGACATAACCACAAACGATAAAAATAAAACAACAATTGTAATTTTATATTTGCATGTCAATAAATGAGTAGTATTTTCCTCAATATACGAATAGAGTCAATTAGGAAATATATTAAAAACACCTACAAACTGAACACTTGTACAACATTGGCATTGACTAGAAATAATGCGGCCGTGGCGCAATGGATAGGGCATCGGACTTATGATCGAAAGGTCGTGGGTTCCAATCCTGGCCATGGACGTAAACTATCTACTACCACAAGCGAAGTAGGCTTTAGCTGGAGGCGAGTTAACAAGAATACAAGTAATTTGTTTCTGCAAATAACTTTTTCTTTTTTAATTTAACAACTCTTTTTTTTTAATATAAAACTACTATTTTTTGCAGAAATTATAACAGGTACATAATATAATAGAATAACATACAACCCTGTTATATATCAAATTAGTAAGATAACAATCTCGAAATGCGCTTGCGCAACTAGGTATCATTACAAATCGAGAGCATAACACCTGCCTAAGTGCCAACGATATAAATAAATTAATCAATAATTGCTGCTATTTAGTTATTTACCTCGTCTATAAATAGAACCAATTAATTAAATGATAAACAATCGCTTCAAAAAAAACATCAGACATGACATAATAACAGCGTTAATGGAAATATTCCAAAATGTATATAAATAATAGTTTCAGACATCTCATTGTAAATGGGATGGATCCTTGCAGCAATTTAACAACTAACTGTGACAAGGTTCTTTAGAAACAGCAATTTACGTTTAAAGTGAATTAGCACAAGGTTCCATCCCATTAGCTATTTGCAGGGACTATACCACGTTTGCCAATAACTCACACTAGGGTTGCTAACCTTCTCGTAATTTCACTGGACATCCCATATTATTGACATAAATTGAAATGTCCCGTACGGGGAAGTCGTGTCCCGTATTTTCGGCAAATCCAAGTTATAATCCGATCCGACTTCGCACTAACGCATCGGGCCTTAGCCACGATTTCACTAAACTTCTTTCCGAGACAATTGTCAAAGGTATCGTGAATCTATTGGTATGATAGTACTGTGTTCCGCAAAGCGTGAAGACGCGGTGTGCCGTGGCATAAATAAGATTTCCTCGGCGGCCTCCGGCAAAGGTATTCTTGACTTCTTAGTTTGAAAGAAAATATTTCAAAAAGTTAGCCCTCTGGCTAGGCAAAGGCACTCAAGTGTCAATATTAGTTAAAGAAAATATTTAATAAGTCGGTGCCTCCGGCGCTCTCTTTCTCTTCACATGAAAAATACAACCATGTGCTATTTCTTATTTTTAATATAAAATATTTAAAATTGTGGGTGCCTGTGGCGCTTTCCAGCACCTTGACAGCAATACCACTTATGAGTTATGAGCCACTACAGGGAAAAATTAAAAACATATACCATTTCTGACTTGGCAATCTTAGCTTAGCTAAAATTCAACAACATGATGGTAATTAGCTTGATAATTATATAACTTTATAGTTGCACATAAATTAAAGTTTCTCACTTGTTCAACTATTTTCCTCATCGATCAATTAATAAATCATAAACAACACCTACAAAATAAACATCAATTAGATAAGACAATTAATATGGCTTTTATGTGTACACTGGCATTGAATAGCTACAATCAGAATGGCGACGGCATTACTAAACTTTACAATTTTCAATACCGTGTGTTCGATTAGGTATTATATATAATATTATTTATCTTACACCGAATCACAAAGCTTTACATCTACGTGTACATATGTTGTTTTAACCCAATTATTCTAATATTTGACGAAGTGTAATTGACTATAATCGCGAATAGCTGCACAAGCTATTCTATTCGCGATTATAGATATTGATTATAGATTCATTAAAAAATTAAATCACAAATTTATGAAAATTGACGAAAAATATTCATTCTAAAGTTGTAAATGACTAAAGTAAACTATTTTATGAGTAGTTCCGGAGAAAGATTGTGATATACGGTCGGACAAACACATACAATCGTTTTTATAATTTATACCTAAAAGTACACAAGTACACTTCGCAAGTTATGAAAAACGAAAATGTTTCGCTTTATTATGTTGCCAAGCAGGTCTTCATATAATATCCGTTAGTAACTCAAGTTATTAATAGACTTCTAGAAATTATAAAGTTGTAAATTATATCACGCCTCAGCAGACACGATAGGTATCATATCACAAGAAATCGGCCTTCAGAAACTTGAGACACTGAAGCTTTTAGCTCCTTAAATATAAGAAAGACATTATAAGTTAAGTGAGTTTGACTTGGAGATAAAATTCATAATGTCATGAGGAAAATGTATGAGAATTAATAATCTGCGAATAATGTTATTTCATTAGAATAAAAAGAATACTACGTTTTATTCATTCTTATTATTAATTAATTAATCCTACATTAATATTCCCTAACTAATCCACAAAATAATATTACTTTTTAAATCGATACCGGCATACGAGCGCAAGATAGATTTAGTCACATTTTTGTCATTATTTTATAAGCGGCAAGACGCGACATAATCCATCTCGCGCTCGTATGCTGGCCCAGCTGGTTATGTAACATAACATCACGCCCATATTATCCAAAATGGTGGGGTAGAGGTAAACAACACACTTCACCTGTTATGTCTAGGTTCCATGGGATAAGGGGTAAGCCTATCGCTATCCACCGGGCACAATTCCAACTTTGTGCTGCGTTATGTAATATTGGAAAATTCGACTGAGTCGAATCGATTGAAGGGAAAGTGATAAAAATCTTGCTTAGGCAAGATTTGTATGTCATCGTTTGATGACAGTGTTAGGCAGTGTTTTACATTTTTATCAGTCTCCCTCTTAGTTTGATTTTACTATGTGTCTGGCTAATTTACACAAAACTATCTATTTAGCTATCATTGAATATAACGCCTTCAACCTGAAATGTAACCGTATTCATACGTGAGGTGTAGTGCTAAGTGAAAGTTGTTTATTATTCTACCCGTTAATATCTTCTAATGTCATGCATTTCGTTGCATAGTAGAATGTATCTATAGCCAAAACGACTCGTCTTTAACTTTTTCTTCTTATCAGATTATTTTTTATATATTCTAGATTATTGTATTATGTGCTTTTATATTGCCGATCTCGCGCCCCTACTGACGTCACTGGTGTGTTTGCTGTTAGCTAATCAGTAGTGCGTGGGAGTCAACTTCGAACAAACTCATGAAAGTGGAAACTGCGCTGAAATGAAATAATATGAAATAGAGAAATCGAGCAGCATGTTGCGCGTAGTTTGTTCCCATAAGGTTTAGTATCTATTTGTTCCCAAACAAATCTTGATATTCCTTAAGTATCATTATTTGGTGATGTATTTTAAGGAAAACAGAAAATTCTTCACGAGTACCAACTGCGTTTTATACAAGTAAAATAATCCTGAAATTATTAACGCATTAGGTGGAAGCAGCATAGTACTGGAGAAACAGTACAAAAAACTGCAACAACCATAGTTTAAAAAATAAATGAGATTAAAAATTAATTAGGAATGTTCTACGCATTTCAAGAGAACCAATCGGTAAACTACCTAATAAAAGTAATTTACCAATTGTACTCCGGGAACAGCAATACAAATACAATATGTTGCACTGCACCGGGGAAATTCCCAGAGGTTTCTAGCAAACTATAAAAAATAAAGTGTCTATTCAATTGTACAGAAACTAAACAATAGCTATTCGAAAAATCGAACCGTAGTCAAACAAATACGGTAAAGTGGTTTGAAATTCATTCAACACTTTCGGTTAACATTGAACGCGGTATTGAGTGTTCAAAAACTTTTGGGAATGCCGTAACTATTGTAGCTATTCAGTGCAATGTAGACATAAATGAAGCCATATTTGTTTTACCTAACGTAATGTATGGCAATGATTAACGGACTACACTACAGACGAAAATAAAATAGCTTTGACTATGTGATACTTTAGAATTCATATCTTCACTCAATTAATTTCTTGGGAAGATATTTTTTGCCTACGATTTCTAGTGTTTTTTGCATGAGCTATTCGCGATTCAAAATAAAGCCTTTTTGGGCACCGATTGATTTATTGTACTGTTGATGATGTTTTTATTTTCTCGGTTATATAATTTCATAGTTCATAAACGCAATTACATTGTCATCTCTTAAAATATATTTCTTCAATATAGTATTACTTATACTTACCAACTATGAAGAAATAACGCGATTTTGCACATAAATACATTCACATTATTTTTGGATACAATAAAAACAACATCAATGACGAGCACATTAACATAAATCAATCTGTCATCCAAAAAGCCTTTATATTACTTATGTAAAAGGAATGAAAGATTTGTTTACAACTTCGAACATTGAAATTTTTTATACTTCTTCGACATTACGTTAATTTACGTGATGTAATAATAACTGCGATTTCCGCGAAAATTATCTAAGTACCTACATACATTAAAAGTTCACTCAACTTTATCAACAGAGCTAGTTTTCGTTAGAAATACCTACCATTTTGAAATGTCAAGCTCTACGGATTATTGAATTTCCTAACCGGAACCGTAATTCGCTCTCGTCAATTTATACAGACTAAACTAACATTAGACGAAGCATTGACCTTAGTTCAGTGATAAGTGAGACAGTGACGTCACCGGGATGATGACGTAATCTCATTTTGGAGTGCGAAACCCAGGGAAATTTCCACTTCCTACAGAGGAGGCAAGGGGAGTGATTTATTTAATTGGATAATATTATGAACTGTCTTTGTTATTAAATATGATTTGTAAAGTTATATAGCCCGATCAAATTTTGTGAGTATTTTTCAGAAATTGATTATTAAGAAAGCAATAAAAATGCTTACGATTTTAAACAGTCTGTTTAAGTATGTATTTATCAAACCCGAGATAACACCAGTCTTTTCTAACCAGATAATCTGTGATATTGTCGCGTATTTATCGCGTGAATTTGAACAAAGGTTTCAAAACACAATATAAGGAAATCGTGAATGTATACGTAATAATTACTTATGATACGTATAAGGATAATGAGAAGTCATTCTCATTCTATACCTATGAATTCGTGTCTAACTATAAATAAATCTATTTTCTTCCAAAATAACTGAATATCAATCAATCAATAATTTACTCTCTCCTCCTAATTTTCTCCTAAACACCCGGTCTTCCGCCTTCCGCATCCTGTCCCCTCTAGTGACCTTCTTCAGCTCTTCAGACCACGTTGCCAAACGCGATCTGCACTCTCCACTCGTTTTTCCGACGTCTGTCGGTCCTTCGCTCCAAGGTCAGCCCATTGCCACTTCAGCGAGTAAAATAATATAATCAGTAAAAATTTTGATGAATGTCTGTGTACAATCCTTTACAAACAATAAAGTGCCATACCATAATTACCATCATAATTCACAACAGAAACGCATTCTACAATATTGCAGACGATAAACCACAAAATGCTAGGCAAATAGCAAATAGTATAGGACATAATAAAGTCTATGTTCGCTCATGCTCGCACCTACATACGTATCAGGCCACGTGCTGCCCCCACGTGTATCTTCCACGTGGAAAAAGCCGTGATGGTATACACAATATAGTATACAATATACCTAACAAATATACAATTATACAGTATACTAATGTTAGTAACGTTCCTGCACTCGAATACAATACATTATGAATCGGAACTAATGTTGAATTGCGAAAGTGAATTGTTTCTTTGTAACTCTTTCAGGGTATTACCACTGATCAGATCTAAATAGATATTTTCATGGAGGTAGTAGTAACCTTAGAAAAAAAAAATAGTTTTTAAAGTAGTAATTTAATGTTTTTTTTTTCTCATTTAGATTTAGAGCCTAGAATTAAATCGATAGTGGTAGAGCTCTTGAGATCGAGTTCAAGGGCGGCAGCACTACTGTCTCACCTTTAACCTGCCGCTAAATAGAAGTGCTTAACACAGTAGTGGGGTTCCGCTTTGTTGCGCTGATTTATTCTTATCTATTTCTTCTTCTTCTTTTGTGGTTTGTTTATGTTCATGGGCTAAGGTACCACCACTTTCCATCAGGTGGAATATACGTTCGTTCGCTACATAATAATATGTCATATATATAAAAAAAAACTATAAAAATGCAAAGCTTCAAAAATATTTAAGTCAATAAATATTAGCGCTTAATTTTGCAAATTTTCTCGTAATGTCATCAATCTTCATGTAACCAAAGGTTGTTGTAATTTAATATGCTGGTCTGTAAAACACTAGTAACTAAGTAAGTACCATGGTTTTATTCAGTTTAAGTAATTACTTTGCTCCTAACTCAATTAATCGCTCCCAGCCACGTACTATACGATACGACGGACACGACCTCATTTTGAATTTTTCAGTAAAGATTTAGTATTTTATTTTGTTATCAAGCTGGTTATTATAGAAATATACAAATCTCTTCACTTTACTTTTGTTCACTTTTACTTTACTATTAATTGAACAATTCTTATGAATTGGGCAGTTAAAAAAAAATCTTCCTGAGTCGGGAAAATTCAGAAATTTCATTGGTTTGCCTGATTTTTTACTTCTGTTATGTTATAAATATAAGTGACAAATAATTGCACATAAACGAGTGATACCTACTAGAGCACATCTCTAAAACATACCTATTAATAATTAATGTACTCGTACCCATGGCTCGCATTCACATTACCTACGCATGTTTTCTTTCATAATAATTAAATTGTTTCACCGATGATTTTCCTTATTATTGTTATTTCACATAATTTATGTGGATTGCGAATATTATCCTTTAAAAAATCTTCCTGAGTCGGGAAAATTCAGAAATTTCATTGGTTTGCCTGATTTTTTACTTCTGTTATGTTATAAATATAAGTGACAAATAATTGCACATAAACGAGTGATACCTACTAGAGCACATCTCTAAAACATACCTATTAATAATTAATGTACTCGTACCCATGGCTCGCATTCACATTACCTACGCATGTTTTCTTTCATAATAATTAAATTGTTTCACCGATGATTTTCCTTATTATTGTTATTTCACATAATTTATGTGGATTGCGAATATTATCCTTTACACTACTGAACTTGGTAAAATGGTAAATACACAATTCAATTCACATAGAAAACTACGATTTAGTTGAGATTGAGACCGTTCACCACTTTTCAGGAACTACAGAGGTACCTGTTAGAAGTGTTAGAGATGGGCCGACTATTCAGCAACAGCAAATGTAGCCAAATATTAGATTATTAGATTCGGTAAAATTTAAATGCATTTAAGACGTTATATTTTGTATTGTACGATAACACATGCAGTATATTTCAAAGTGTCACAAGTTATAATTATAGCACTTCTTATACTAGATTATAATTCTGCATTTATAGTAAAGACGACTAGAAGGCACACTTCTATGACCGCAATAAGCACATTTTCAAACTGTTTTTCTTACCATTCTCAAATAGGTTTTAACACTAAGTTAGTAAAATCTTTATCAATTTCACTCGACTTTGACCTACGGAAAGTGTAACACTATATTTTGTAAATGTCTTAATTCATATAGCGCCACCTCTTAAATTCTAGTGGACAGGAGGTACCATGAGAAAAGTTTCCGCATGCTCACCTTTACAAATAAATATTCCAGTGAAGCGTATCCACGAACATTTTACAACGTGCTACGAGAATGGTATTACGCAGTTATCATCTGATGGTTCCAATCGCAAAGCTAAAAAACTTATAAATTATTGTATACCTACGTAAATAATAAATATGAATGTATTGTTTGAGCAAGTAGAAATCCTAGATCTCGCTTCATTTATTCATACAAGATTTATCTAACAACAAATGCCTAGCAGAATAGGAAGCTTATAACTTTAGTACTTAGACGTAGATATCTATCTATGTTAAACAGGTAAGGGTAAGTACCTATTCAATAATCTATTGGGTACATGCATTATTCAACAAGTTATGTGCCATTTGTTTATTTTGTTTAACATAAGTCTGAATTTCAATAGAGCGCGAGCGGCGCGCACGCAGCCGATGCGGTGCGCTGTGCGGAGGCGGGAAACTCGCGCACGGGGCGAAAGCTCAGTGCATGCTCAAGTGTGAATTGCCTACATGAATGTTGTCGTATTGCATTGCATTTAATGTGCAAGCAGAAACGAGCTTACGGTCACACGGTTAGGCGCGCCTAATGAGAAAGTTTATCGAGCGTTTATTGCGTAGCAGCGGGAAGCTTCGCCGCGTCGCCAGAGGCAAGAGGCGCCCCGCCGCCCGCAGGTGTGCCGCGCCTCCCCACCAACCCGCGCACGCCCCCCGCGCCTCCCGTCGCCCCACCGCGCACCGCGACACAGCTTTCTTTCGTTCGCGCGATTCGCCGCCAGTCGACTGTCAACCACGGAAGCGTGCAGCTGTTCCGTACGCTGATTTCGCAAAACGCCGCGCCAACTGTAAACACGACGCACTATCTGAGCGGCGCTTCCGTTCGCGACTTAACCTGAATTCAGTGAAACATTTTACATCTAGTGTCGTGTTGTGCCAAACCAGTGGATGTTTTGATACCCGTATGGATCGTGAGACGTAACTGAACTTCCAATACATGTAAATGTCACTAGTGTCGCGCGTATGTAGCGGTGTGGTGTCGGCCGGCGAGTGCCGTTGATCAGATCGTGCAAAGAAATTGTGGTATTGTGCGAAACGGGTTCCTTGTGGTGGACGAGGTCGCAAAAGCTACCGAATCTACATGCGACTACTGGGTGTCGCTGGCCGGCTTTCATCCTTCCGAGCCAACTGCCACGGTGCCGGCTTCATCAAATACTGTTTGACGTAAATGGAGTCGGCTCACAGGTGTCGCATTACCGTGTTCACAGAATGTCAACAAACGATTAAATATTCATTCGATTAGCAAAATATTGCTTTAATTCTTCATCTATTGCCGCTACCTTGTAAACTTATGCATAATAATATGATATAAGATGCTGATGCCAAAGATTTCACAATTAATACAACATACCTACGAAGGTGAACTAAAATGAATTGGAGATACCACTCGTTGTCGCAAACATTCAGCAAACAAAAGGAGGAGCAACTACATAAATTAAATGTTAACAAGATCCTTGAATACACCTGAATTCTTGGCTTTATCCAGAGTAAACCTCCGTGGTATCTGTGCTGTAAGCCCGGCTTGTCAATGCTATCAATTAATGCCATCGAGGTAGTGCCCTAGTTAGACAAAAGGCGGCAAACAAGCTATTACGTTGGCATAGAGGGGCGATTTGGAACGCTGTTATTGGCTCTCCACTAAATACCAATACGGAGTACCTATAAGCGCCACGGTAATCAATTTGCTCAGGATTATAGAGATGGATACGCAATACTTTGAGGGCATATAAAAGCCTTTCAGGATTAGATACATAAAGCGATATCAACATCGCATCAAAATATTTCTAAGAATATTTTTTCGTTTAGCAAGAAAAGTATACCTGGAATGTCTGTAATTCCAATCTTGGCAGGTTAAGACGTACTTGCCGGTTTCTTTTATAACAATAATACGAGTAACTGTTGCTCCAGCACCCTTTAAGGATATTAAAGTTTCATATTAATTATCTCCTTCTAGGCTTACCTAATTTGTAAATGTTGGCTTGAACAATACATGGCTTTATATAACTGAAAATATCCACAAATTCTACTAGGTTAGGACTTCTCAAAAAGAGTATGTAATCGTAAAGTTTGCATAACACATAAACAAAACATCCAACTGTTGACAATGTTGTACAACAAATACCTACCATTAATAATAATAATTATAAGTCTTACTTAAACGTTTCTTAAGAGTACGTTAATTATTATTAGTATTATTACATAATTACAAATGCCCACCGCTTGTTCTTTAAATTTAAGCAAATTGCTTTCTGAAAAGTTGGTGGTTGCATCCCCCGCATTTTATTTTAACACCAGTTTAGTTCCTAACTGAGTGGTATATCCATAATGTAATTCATTAAGGCTTTGTGTGTTCACTAGCGGGTTGCGGTCTGTTGCTGCAGGTTGCACTCAAACTTCGACCTTTGTGGTCCTTAAACTTTATCTCACATAGCCATTCTCAACTCTCGAGTTAATCTTCTACTTAGATTGCTTTAATAGCATATACCGCAACCTGTTGAGTTTAATTTTCTCCGTTTATCTACATTATCATGATGAACTCAACAAAATAAAGTCGATACTGAGCTTAATATTTTAGTATCTATATCGTCAATGATCATTTACCGGAAAACATTTAAGTGTTTGCGCATCATGTTGTCAGTACCAGTCCAGTGTACGTCATCACGATCGGTTAGAGGAAATGTTATGATTAAAATAGACATCAATATTGTCGTTGACTGTAATTGTAATAGATTTTTCTCTTCTTTATCTCTATGGTCTTGAAATTAATATGTGCCTAGTCTATAACAATAGACATGATTGCAAATGATTGTTTAAATTAGTACTGCGGAGCGTAGTAGGCTCGAGTGAAAGGCTCACTTTCTCCAGCCCTGCGGCCCTCTTGTACGTTGTGGCTCTATTGCAAAATTTCACACTCTCTTATCACCAATAGCTATCAATTACATTGATAAATAGTTTTAGAAATCCTATCTCTTACGCTTTCCTTTGCCTAGTAAGTACGCTTAAGGGTTTTGCTTTCATTAGCGTTATCTATTTCTGTGTAGAGTAGACGTAGCAAATTTAATCCTTTGCTTTTAGATTAGAATGTTTTGCCTTTATGTCTGGATTTATTAAATAAGGACTTAAGGTAGCTTTGTCCAATTCATGAAATGCTACACGCAAATTGGATGTAAGAAGAATAATGTGATTTCCATGATTAGCTCAAATTAACTGGCGTCACAGTTCGATGGGCGGCCGACATCGAGAGTTTTCATTACTCCTTTCTACCTCACGTATGTGGGTCATCGCGAATTGCTTTGTTGTTCCCCTATTTTGTTTCGGTATTATTTTCTCAGTTACATTATAGCTACATAAAATGGGGATATTTTATATTGCATATCAAATAAATAATCGCCTATCAATACATACTCATCATTTATATTCTTATTTACATCAAATAACTTACTTCACTACAGATAAACTAAATGTTTAACAAAACTCAAACTGCAGATAATTCGAAATTACACATCAATATGACATTCCTTTTTTCCTCATAATGCAATACAGTTAAATTTATTTTTGTACAAAAATACTACATGCATAGCATAAATACTGACTGCACATCAAATTTACCATATTTCATAGCAAAATAACTATCCCAGTCGCATATTAACCAGTAAGTACAACAAAATCTGTTCATCATATTTGTCTCAATTTTCAAGAAGCCATGCTCGGCAAATTTAATGATTATTCTAACAAAAAAAAACCTTTTACATTGCATTATTTCTAAAAGCAGAACAACTTAACTGAAAAACTTCGCGCGTTTTTTCGTCACTGGAGTAAATAATATAAAAATAAAAGCTATAGTTAAGGCATAGGTCAATTATAGGTAAGTAGTAGGTTAGGTTAGGTTAGAACTGCGACCATAACATAGAGAACAAGACACATAGAATCAATCTGTGTGATACTCCGACCCCTTTTTGAATCCACCCACTAAATAAAATAATATTATACTACCTACCAATTTCTTATTATCATAGATCGTAACAGACGACAGTACGTGGCGCCACCTGCAGAAGCTAAAAATGTGCCTATTGGGCAAAAAAGGAAGCGTGGCCGCCCCGCGAAAGCAAGACCCGCTTTAATAATTCAATAAATTACAATTTTGTATCTAATTTTATATTTTTTTTGCTGATCTCATTATGTGATAATTAATAAATAATAAGATGACTGTGACTAATAAAATGTTGTTTGATTTAGAAAAACTGCTGTAAATATTATAAAAATAGAAGCTATATTTAAAAGAAAAAGAGTTAACATGTATAATGTGCATTAAGATTATTAGTTGTGCATTGATAAAAAAGCTTTTGCTTTAGGAAAAATTGCTGTGCGCTGTGAAAATAAATTGTAGTGTGTTTAGTGATATTTTGAGTTGAATATTTTGTTGTGCAATCAGTAATTTTGATGGGAATTCGGTATTTAATTGCATAGAAAAAGGATATTTTATGATTTGCGTTTAAATACTACCCCATAAAATGTTGGTAACCAAAGGACGTCCCATTCATTAATAATCACATCACTAATCTTGTGACAATTCAACAAATAATATTTTTTACCAGAAAAATGCTTTCAATAAAATTTGTTTACAGAGTGATTTTCCAAATTCCCAAACCTTTAAATTTCTAGATTGCCAACTTAATTCTGCTTATTGAACCGATATGAGGCATTAAAGACGTCCCACATAATCGATCTGATATTTCTCACGGGCTGACGTACGTGAACTTAAAGCTAACTTACGATAGAGCAGCTCTAAGTGTGGTTTACGCAAGACTATGCCTTATGTAAGTAGTTTGTGATTCTTGTGAAACCAACGAGGGCTTTCGTTACATACAACTGGCCATCGACAAATTGCTAATAATGATTAATGAGAGCGTGATTCTATTTCACAACAAGCCTTCGTCGATGTTATCAACAAAACACGACTTCAAAGAAAAGAAAGTGAGTGTGATAATGATAACAACGATAACAAAAACTGATATTTGAAAATGGTTGCCCAAAGTCACGTAGACACACATGTTAATAAAAATCAAACACTATAAATATAAAGGAAAGTGTCAGATTATCTGTTTATTATTCATTGTATTATGTTATCGTACTGTCGTGATAACAGTAATCGATACAGATAATGATAATACGGCACAGCAAGACAACTCTCACTGAATAATGCCTTAAGCTGATATCGCTAATATAACGCCTAAGTATGTTTTGAGCACACGGTCACGATACCATTACATAAAATCAGATCGAATATTCAATATTCATATCTAACGATGGATAAACTGTGAAATATTATTTACAGCACATTATAATAACTGAGCGAGTAAATATCGTATCATAACATTTATCTAGTCTAGTACGAGTGGTTGCAAGTGTATAGCCGTAGTTGGCACAAATTGGGTTCTAGCCAACGTTGGTTGCCAACTGCAGCGAAGGGGCTGCCCTTTCAAGCAATTGATTTTATCAACCAAATCATTTTTGACCTAAAAACCGATAGTGAAAAACAGACCTTGATCGAATAATCCATCGAAACAGAGGAATTTGTATTGGAAATTGGTGATGATGTCCCTGGGTGCTCGCCAAAGAACTGTGCCGAAAGAATTTAACTACAATAGTTATTGTGAAGCGCCTCCATTAAACTAGAAAAGCCATATATTATACCAGAGCCGAGTCGAGTGACAAGTGCAGACGTCAAGCAAAGTTCATCATTAAGCTGTGCTCTTAAGTGCTGGGCACTTGTTATTAGACCTTATTGAATGCTCGTCCTATTGGGTGGCCGCCAGAAAACACTGCCAAATATTTACAGTGTTGTCGCCATTGCTAATGCTTCAACTTTGGATAGAAGCTTCAGTTTAGATTGAACTAATTCGAGGAATTCCTTCAATACGATCGAGCGTGCCTATAACTATTGGTTCTTAGAATAGGAAATAAGGAGTAATGGATTCCGCTGTATTCATTGTTAACTGCGCATTGAAAATTAAATGAAAACTTTGAAGTGGTGGTTATTATATACCAATGGTTTTTATTATAATTGGGTTCTTGATCAGGCGTTATGATCTCTGATTGTTATGTTTGGGGTTTAATTAGGGAAGTGCTGATGTTATGGTTGAAATGAGTATAATAGAGTGTGGTCGAGTCAGGTGGGGCAGGTAGTGGGCCTTCGGAGTGTTCCCGCGGTGAGGGCGGCGGGGAACCTTCCGTCGACAACATCTGTCACGGCAGCTGCCTACCCCGCGATCGCACGTGCGACTACACCTATTATTTAACTTATTCTCTTTCGAGAACTTTGGAGGTATAACGGAAAATTCCTACACTAGTCCATTAATACGCTCGGTCTGATTCCGACATGCCTGAAACGATTTAATCAAGAAGAACACAATTCCACTAGAATGCTAAAAGTGGTGCGGCTGAAATAAAAAAGTGATTATTTAATCACGTTTATAATAACTTATCAAGTCGCTGTAACAGATGATAAGTAATCCTAGCGCTCGTAATATACAGTGCACGTGACTTAAATACGCAAAATACAAACTGAGCAGTAGGAAAAGATCGCAAGCACCGATTTTTAATATGTTTCCACGGGCACACACGTGACGTTTGCTTACCAAGCGGACTCAAGGCCACATGCATTATTGCGACGCTATTCCGTGCACGTAAGCGATGGATAGCACGAAAAACCGACTACCGATCAAAGCTGAAAAACCTGCCACTTCTTCTAATGCAGTATTTATATTAAAACAAGTTCAAGAAAAACAAAATCATAGTTTGCAACGTGATTCAAGTGATGTAATAACCACAACCACGAGTGATTTTCTTTCTGTAAACAAACAATAATGAATCATCGGTGGTCTCGAATCGTACATTTCCCAGGAATTCTGTTTCGAGATGCGAATCCAGCTAACTGTTCAAAGTGGTTCGGTGGCGGATTCATTTGATGGACGGTGCAGATTACGGTTCATCTCAACGAGCAGATAATCTAAACTTACGTTACAACTGTGGACTTCTTACCAAAGCCTAATTCTACCGACATATTATTCATATTTATGTAGTACCTATTGTTCTATTTCGAACTTGCATTGAAATCAGTTAGGTCAAGACGTCAAGGCTGTCTGAGACGACGATTGACGCACCGAGTATACAAAACACGTGAACGAGCGATGGTTAAATCATATCTCTAATGTGTTGATTAAGCGTTAGTGGAAGCACCGATGGAAAACAATAGTGGCACTGAAATCGTCCGACGCCATTGCACCTCTGACCCGCAAAGCCGCATTGCAGCGCGCGCCGACACCACACCAAACTTCGCTTTATATTTGTTTACCATCACATGCATAATCGCCCCTATCTCTCAGTATATTCATTTCGCAAATTAACACGTAATAATTTGTCTCGATTGTATTCAAGCCCATTAGTCCGTAACATTCAAAAGCAACAACACATTAAAGTGTTTTATGTATATGGAGTGCCATCTCTAGTTATGTAAGAGGAATGACGCAGAATTACGGTCGATTGCATAAATAAGTAATGTGGGTATTCGGTTCAATTCGTGACATTTCAATGTTATAGGTCGCATATTGTGTACCTACCTATTACGTGGTAGAGATGAAACGCGGCTAAATTATTTGTACGATACTTGTTTTACTAAATGTACGCGATTAATCATGCTACTTTGCGAAGTGAAATAGAACAAAATATACAGTCGCCAATACGATTAGTCAAATGCCAAACTTGTAAAATTTACAAAGATTAAGCTGTTGGCGGATGTGCGACAGGCGATTTGTATGTCTTGATAAACATCGTATTCGGACTGATTTCGCTTCTACGAAAGCCAAGTTAGTCCGAACCAAGTCTCGCTTGAATAGATACATTCTTATGCGAATGTATTTATTTAAAAGCAGATTGAATTCAACCATATCTTTACGACAGGACCGGATTACAGACGAACGCTGTGATACCTCCTGTGATGTGCGAGCAAGCCCACGGATATTTTTTTATGTGATTTACTAGTGCCCAGTACAAACCGAGTACAAAAAAAACGGATATTGTATAGTGATATTTTATTAGTGATATTGAAGATGAAGGAGGAGTGTAAATTGTGTAGTGTTAACGGGTGGGGGGGCGGACATTGTGCGCAGACGCCAACGGATTTTTCTATTTCTTCGCTGATGAGGCCAACGGTGCCTCAAGCCCACGTGGATCCGAGATCTGATGCTGTGCTGTTGTCGACAGTGCGTTGGTACAACTTGAAACTAGGTGACTATCCATTGTATACGCTTCCTGATCGCTATGCCAGAGGTGAGTATTGCGCACGTGAAAGATCGCACTTGCCAATTAACACTACTAACTCTAACGAGTAAGTTGATAAAGTATCACCACTTACAAACTTACCACTTGATATACAGTGTTTATTTATTATCTTAAAAACACTAAAGAAATATAAAGTTACATTAAATAAATTGAAAATATATACATAGGTAAAAACAAAAAGGTAAATATTTAAGTCTTATATACAGTGTTCATTGTTCATTATGTTTATTGTGCAAAGGTTTCCTTATAGGCAATATTTATAGTTCACCAGTTATTTTACCTACTTTTGCCATATATACAACTTTACTTACTAAGAGGCTACTGTTTTACAAGAGGCTGCAATGCGAAGCTATGCGTATTTTTAAATTCATAAATTGTCAGTGTGCAAAAAGTAACGTGGTGCTGAATCAATCTTCCTAAATATTGACAAATAACTTTTGGAAAGTAGGTAAGACTTGTTACCTTCTTAAATAAGTGAATGTATTGATGAAAATGGAAAATAAACCTTAATTGCCGTGCTTATCATTTACTAAAATTTTATCACCTCTATCAGCACACATAAATTAAATCTGCTCAGATCTGCTTATGGTTTATTTTTATGGCCGAAAATTACTTACATCAACCATAAATACCTTCGTACTTCATTAAATTATATAATTTCTGCGATGCCGGTGCTGATTGCCTCTGGTTTCGTTGTTTATGTTACTTACTTGACAAGCTACATTATGAATGCACAAGGCATAATTTGCGTCAGTCTTGCTTTGTTCATAAGCTAATAACTTACTACTATTGTCCGTGATTTCGCTTTGTTAAAGATACAACAAAGTGATCTCATCGTGAACAGGAATGCTCGTTGATTTTTTTCAATGTACGGAACCGAACCGCTTAAACGAAATATTTAATTCCACGCGTCAAAAAGCAGTGACGTGAGTCACTCACTGAACAAATTATTGACGCAAGCTTTATCGCTCAGTTTTTACATTGCTTAGATAAATGCAAATGAACCTCGAAAGCTGATTTTTAAATGAATTAAATTTAGATGAGTATACCATGAAATTCATAATCCTCGATTTCCTATGAACTTTCGCCGCTATCTTGTTAAAAGAATAGTTAAAATTATGTATTTTTTTCGATCTATCTCGGCTTCCGTAACTTTACAAAATTGACGTGTCATGACGTTATTAGTGTTCTATAATTAAATTCCAAATGTTTGCACCTTCCGTCATTTTTGTTGTGCTGATATCAAAAGGATACAATAAAAATGGAAACAATTTTTTTTTGTTCTTTTCTTTCTAGTGATTCGTACAATCAACACATTACTATAATATATTATAATATGTTAAAAATCTTGAAGAGCATACAACTAAAGCGTGTTAATTGACTTATTAATTTCGTTATTAGTGATGTTTAAAATTTATAAGGATATAAATGTTTCACTGCTAATTTACTGATTTTCACGGCATTAAATTGAACTTTTGAACCAAGTTAACTGAAAAAGAACAAACTGATTTCTTTTTTTTTTACTTTTTTTGTTATCTCCATAGCGAATGACGGTAGGTGAACATTTTTGGTAGAACGCAAAAATGGCTACATACCTAATGTACAAACACATCTTTATTGTAAAATAACCGGGATTCGAAATAAATCGAAAACTAAAATTTTATAACAAAAATGCCAATGTAGTTTGAGGTCGAAAATTTCAGGGAATGCTTTTTAAGCCTCTTCTACCACATATCCAGCTTTTTAGATTCATTTGACTTATGATTGCTTTAAACGACTGTACTATCGCTATATAACACGGCAAAACAACGAAATTTTTTTCCTTTTTAGCACGCAGTGTAGCTTTAATTAGTCGAAATCTTTGATTCGAACGGACAAGTTATTCGATATTTGTTCGAATTAATGTTATATCAACAACACATTATGATACACAACATATACAGATTATGCCGACAACAGTAAAGCAATAAACACTCCAAGGGAAAACGTTTATAAAATCCATAAACATTCATGAATTTTAACAAGCTCACGCATACATGAATACCAACGAGATCTTGATGTTTGGAACGTAATTGATTGTATCACACACGGCACCAATGTGAAACATTTAGTAGCCCGCTAATAAAATATATAAATCAAATTTACGGAAACTAGGTTTTATTAAAAAGTTACACGGCACGACAAGTTTAAATATAAACTATCGACAAGCTGGCGTTTAATATCCGGCTGTAGCGCCATTCTAACGTTACTATTTTTAGGATCATGTTCTAGCAAATTCAGAGATTTAAACATTTGATAATAATTTACGGCGTTTCGGTAAGCAACTATGAGTGATTTGTCTTGTTCAGGAATTCTCAAAATATTTTCTATTTAATAAGTATGTTGCTTTTAAAGAAAGGTTTGGACATTATGGTCGAATAATGACAATAAGACGTGATGTGTGGTCCCCATTACATTTAGAGAAATCTGATGTAAGTAACATTTAAAGACTATGAGCCACGTTTTCAACTAAGTACATTTATTAAGCGAGGCTAACAATTCGCCAGAGCATTAAGCACCATAAGAGCAGTGATAAACACAGAATTATGCAAATAACATCACATTTATCCGTTTCACATCTTTGTATAAGGCAAGCACTCCAAGGAACGTTCATTAGCTTTAATTGGCTTCGGTGAAACATTTAGTATTCGAATTTGTAAATCGAGACGATAAGCTTGAGCCCTACGAGTGCTCGATGCATTTATCTAGTTTATTCCAATGTTATCGCAAATTATACGCCAGCACGATGCAAGCCGACCTCGCACAGATCCGTGAGCGAATCCGGATCTGTTTGAATGTCTCTTGTCACTTCTAGATTTATTCGTATCATGATACGCTACAGCGATTCAATAGAATAATATTCTTGTCATCGCACTACATTTAGCCTCGAGTAGCCGGACGGTAGACTGAAGAGCAATTACTAATAGCCGATCAGCCGATACACAGACTTACATTCTATTGCGAGACGTTTCATCATGTTTTGAAGGAACAATTGACGGGTTTAAGCTACAGATATAAATGAGACAGTTATATTAATAAGATTAAAAGGTGCATGACTTCTATAAAAAGTATAAAACCATAATATTGACCAATTACGCCGACTCCGAGTCGGCAATCATTTAGTAAAAGAAGTTGGTAAAGCTAGTCGGCCACACCCATAATCGATCTCTATAATATATCTTAAATAAAAATCATACATAACGAGGTTTAGCTCCGTGATAGCCTCTTAGGTCACAATGTTTCTTATTATTTATTATGTCAAGTGAAATATCAAACCTTAAAGCACTTATCACCTATTAATAGCATTAGAGTTCCAGATTAAAAATATGTCAAGCAATTTCTGTCAGCATCGATAAATAATCAAATTTCCTATAATAACAGGAAAACTTTCCGTTTTCCGTAAGAAACGAGATTAGGTACACTAACGCACTGTAGCTAGTTTTTATAGCTAGATGTTATCCGGTCGCAACGAGCATGCTGTTTTTTTACAAAGTTTATGATAACTCTTAAAAAAAGCTCCTTTTCAGTCAATTTCGCTGTATTGTCGACGACTTCGTAAAGCGTTTTTCTGCACTAATTTTGCGTATTCCAATATCATGGTAAAAAACTGTTCGCGTTAGTGGTAATAGCACCATAAAATAACATCTCATCACATCTTCAATCGTTTTCTTCTTGTAGTCACTAAACATTAAATTCGTCGCTTTAAAAACAAAGAGAGCATTCTAAGAATCCCGTGATACACTTACCGTTCAATCGATAAGTCAGTTAAATTGAGTTTTAATGTTTACATTGTATGACGTCACTGGTACTCCCCCAGGCGCGGTGACTCACAAAAATCTCACTGCATATAATCTTCCCTGTCTTTTCTCTCCCTTTCTTCCTCCTAAAACTGTTGCAGGAGTGACAAGGATGGCGCGAACGACATTATCGCTCTTATTGCTGTAGGAAACGGTCGGAGAATAATCAACTCATTGAATTAATTCACACGAATCTAGAATCATTCGGAGAGTGGATTTATTCATTCATACGACTTTTTTTATTCAGTTATTTCATATTGTAATTGTATTTTTGTATTCTAATATGCTACCGCCACTTTATTCTTGTATTATTTTCGTGCCTATTATTTATCTTGCAAACGTATATGAATGTAAATTGTAAATACTTATTTACATATCGAATTCTTCTTATCATGTTGCCCATAAATGCTCAATTTGCGTAAGTGATATGAAATGGAAATAAATATATGATAAGTATATTTAATAATATTGCTTCAAATTTAAATTTTTGCGCAAATCCAAACTCTTAGGAAGAAGATTTTACTTTTAATAAAAATGTACATACATCCTTTCAAATTGTTCCAGAGCTTCTTGAATCATAATGATTTGAATCGGAAAAACTGTAGCAACGGTATTCAATGAATTCATATTCAATACGAGAGCTTTACGCCGCCACTCCAAGTTACTGCCGCCTCTCGTACTCTCTATACAAGAAGAGGATTCGTGAAAGTTCTAGCTCGTTCGAACGAACTCGCTACTTCACGAATCTTTGAACGGTTTCCCGAATATTCCTTATCTATTTATACTTAAGATATTTTATTGCTAATAAGATACATTGTGCTTTTATTTTTCATTAATATATTATTAAAAACTTAACTGTACATAAAATTAATTACGGAATAACTTAATTTACAGCATACCTACTTAGCTTAATTATTTACTTGTTTTCAACACTGAATAAAATGCTAACTTATTTTAATATTTTAATCACAAGCTCTTCGTAGCGTATCGAACTACATAGTAATTTGTTTAGAAAAAAAACTTATTTTATGCGCCAAAAACAATTTAGAAGCACTTATCGTAAACCGACATAACACACGTCGTCATTGATCGTAACAGTTACTAAACACGTGTGTTTATTACGTAGGAACATTTGTCCCAACACTTACGAATATATAGATTAGAGATATAGATTCTATATATTATATTAGACTATGGGTTCGAACGGCTGACTAGTCTGCGAGGTCGATCATTAGATTCGGTTCAATTTTAAATAATAAATGCATTTAAAAAAAAACTTACATATTATATTTCTTATTATTCGTCGCACCACCATGTGCAGTATAAAGCGGCACTAGTTATGTAACACTTCTAATCCTAGATAATTGCCATTTATTGTAATGCCGAATATTATAGTCGGCCGGCACATATCTAATATAGATACTACCAGCCCTTTGGCCGAACGGCGCGACGTGGCTCGGTGGCCGGGTGGATTGGCTATAAAAAGTTAAGTAAAACAATAATCAGCCGAGAGGGGCCTTTAGCCCTTCGCCCTCTCATTCCAACCGTAAACATTAAACACCCGCACTGCCTTATGCATAAGCTTTTTATAAATTCCATAAAAAAATTACATGAATATTTAAAGTAATGTTACTGCACTAAATTTGTTCTGGTTCCCGGGTAAAAATACTGAACATGCTACTCGTTTTTTGTTAAACAAGTTGTGGTTTATAGCTCAATTATTTAAAAATATATACGTCATAAACTAAACCATTTTATATGGTGATTTTTTATTAAAATAATGTTTTTTATCATTCTAATGATATTAATAGATGTATCAATTTATATTATATCTATTTATAATGATATATCTAAATATAATTATACTTGTTTTATAACTTTTGCGTTTAGGTACACAAAAATGTTCAATATATCAATCAATATTATTAATTGCGAAAACATAGTTACAGTTTCACAATAGAAAACGTAGGATATTCCAATAAAAATAAACATAATGTCAACATTACACAAGTACTTACTAACATAATTTAAGTTATTAACTCAGTTTGTCGTAGCTGTCAATCAACAGGCTCACTTTTTGTTCAAACGACACGATATATTAATGGAACGCATTTTTGTTTTACTGCCTTTGTGCGGTCGGCTAATGAATTATTTATTTAGTGTATTGACTGCGGCAGCTTTGCAATGCCACTGAATTATCGCCATAATAAAACGTTAGTCATTTATAATAGTTGTTCTATGTCGAAGTGTTGTAACTCATTTGTCCGTTTCCTAAGCGTACCTAACTGTCAAAATTATGTAAGCGTTTATGACAAATTGACCCCGATCGGAACGGTAATTTAATTGGTGATCTGTTTTATTTGTTATTAGATTATTCTGATATTTTTCGAGTGATAAAATAATGCTAAGAAATAAAGGAAGAAGGTGGAAATAAAACATAACTCTGCATCCTTCACAGTCCTTTTAGCTCCTCCGGAGTCATAATTTCATCAATCAAATAAAAGTCATTTTTTTACTAAATTTTAAAAAATAATACATTATATTTATATTAAGCAATAAATAAACAAGTTTACGTTTACAAACAATAGTAAGTTACAAAACAAAACTGTCGAAAATTTATTTTTTAAGGCCGTTCGGATACTCATATTCGATAACAACCATTTTGCTAAATATGGAAATAATTTTAAACTCAAATTTGTCAAACCATTTACAGCTTTATATTTTTTAATTTATTAATAAATACATGAAATAATACAATATTTATATGTTTATCCAAAAGTTAATTAAAAATAATATAATGATATGTGTGCCTGTCATAGACAAAAGATCGTTCTGCGCTAGGGTCTACCGAAGATATTGGAATTTACTACGAAACCCGAATGTAATGATTGAATAATTTTCTATCTCTTTCTTTTGACTACCGAATTGAAAAAGACCGATAATAGATCCAACGTATTTCACATTTTCGCTTCTATATTAATGACATCAATGACTTTAAAATTTTGAAGACATTTTTCATTACGCTCGAAGCAAAACAGAGTTTTTGCTAACTGTTTTCACACAATAAAGAACGCCTTTTCGAGCTGCTGAGATGAAAACTAAAATACATTTTCACCTGAGTCTGGTCCAGTAAAGTTAAGAAAATGTTTATTCACGTTGATTAATACAAGTGACAAAATGCTCCTACACATTCGATAGTAAAATAAACATATCGCCAATAAAACTCAATCCAACTTACGAAGTATCCGTTAAAAATTCAGCATGTGATTTGTGTAATGAACGGGTAGTAGAGTTGTAGGCGGGCAGGCTAAGCAAACTGCACACCTATCAGTGTAACTTATGCATGCTACTACGTTCTAGGAGGTTGATATTACAAATGACGTATCTTGAAATATTTTGACATTTGTAATGTTTTTTAAATATTTTTTTTTAATATTATTTTTTTTAATATTTTTTTTTTTATTAACATATACAGTATAATTTATACTTATCAGAGTTCCACAAAACAACTATCGTTGTTTGTCTGTGGGATAATTAATAACAATTTAAATTAAATATTTCAAGCTTATAATCTATTAGGTAGTACATAAAACTATAGTCATATAGACTATACTACAGTATCATATCAATATTAACAAATGGATAATCTTTACCTATAATTTATATTATATAAATAATCTTTAAAGTGTTTTATTTTATCTAAATTGATATATTAAAATTATTTATATTTTTTTAGCTATTATAATTCAATCGCCTTGTTTTATAATATTAAGAGCGTGTATTCCTTTTCAAAATGTAACTGTCAATTTTTGTAGTGTTTTGGGAATATTTCGTAAAAACTGAATGAAAGTATGATTTTATTCAACTAACTTTTTAGAATGCAAGTTTTGAAAGGTAAATATGACAATTACATTTAATAACTAAAGCATACTTTTCTATTTTATCAGTTGAAAGAGTATTAAATGTTAAGTTGATAAATTACAAAATTATGCTGTATTTACGAATGAAATTGTTATATTTACCTTTCAAAACTTGCATTCTAAAAAGTTAGTTGAATAAAATCATACTTTCATTCATTTTTTACGAAATATTCCCAAAACACTACAAAAATTGACAGTTACATTTTGAAAAGGAATACACGCTCTTAAGATTTACTATTTTATACGATTTTAGAGAAAAACACATTTTTATTACAGCTAAAAATAACACAAAATATACTTAACGAATTATGTTCGCACAAACAAGGTTTTGAATGAAAGTCAAATATAAAATAAACATTTAATAATTTCCTCGTTGCACGTGGTTGCACTTACAAATTGTATTGTAGTCAAACAAAGTACTATTAGTTTCTTTGTTGGTAAAATTTAATAATATGCATTAATTCGTTGAACAGTTCTCTAACTTTGAACGACAAACAGTAATTAAATCGGTCGTAAAGAATTCTTGTATTATAAATAAATTATACGACATTATTTATAATAAAAAAAATCTTTAATTGGGGTAAATTTCTAATTCTGTGTTGATTTAGGCATGACATAGAAACCTTTATCAGCCATTTCAAACAAATTGTTATCTGATTATTAGTATAATCTAAACTGATAAACTTTCTTTTTTTTGGCCTTGACTTCAATATTATTCCTATTTAATAACGAAATAAGTATTTAGCTTATATTTTCTTTTGCATTATTTGACGACCGGATGGCGGAGTGGCTAGTGTACCTGCCTGCGACGCCGAGGTCGTGGGTTCGATTCCCACTTAAGACAAATCTTTGTGTGCATGAACATGGGGGTTTGTCTTAGTCTGGGTGTTTCTATGTATAATATGTATGTATTTACAAAAGAAAAGTATATATGTAATAGTATCAGTTATTCTAGTACCCATATTACAAGCTTTGCTTAGTTTGGGACTAGATGGCGTTGTGTGTAAGTTGTGAGATATTTAAAAATTTAAAATTATAACCACTACATTAAATTAGCCATTCTTAAAATGATGTATAAGCTAAACTACATTTTCTATAGTACGCTACGAATTCAATTCATTCTGAAAGTCGTCTGCCTTTAGGCTCAGACAGGCTTAATCCTATGCGGCTGTAATTTCTGACGTCATCTCAAATTGAATACGTGCTTCTCATTTTATTATCTCCATACGACGTAGCCGTCCTCAGTTATATTTCAGTTCCTTTGAGCTTTATACAATTGTTTGACGTCGCCATATCTTGTTTCAGGTAAGCCGATCTGCACCTGCAGTTTATGTGACAGTATGCCGCGTGCCTCCACATACGGTGAGTTTCACAATCGAAAAAAAACAAGCAACCCTGACCTTTCCTTCGATTCTTTGGACAACGGTTGCAAATAACACAGCACAATTTGCATATTTAACGTCAGTGTCTCCCAGTGAGGGTACATTGTGAATATAATCGCGTTAACCGTGTTTTCAGCCTTTGTCCAATTGAATCGTCGGTGCAGTAATCAAGTGGGTACGAGAGTGGGTCAGCGGGTCGTTCCGTCCCGGCGCGCTCCGCCCGCATCGTCCCGTCGTTCCCATGTTACATTATTCACAAATATAAACTCCCACGATAAAAACTACCAATAAATATCTCAACCCCTATGTTTACGCGCCAAATAAACATCCAACTCTTTTGTTTAACCCGGACAATACTTCCTCCCACTGGCAACATTATCGCGCATTCGAAATTCGAACAACGTTCGCCATTCATTTGTTTCCCGTTTCCTTATTTGCTGCACTAAGATTATCATTGATCTGTGTTATTGATGATGCTAGGTATATAGTTTAATTATTCAACAACTTCCATTACTTCTATGCATTTGAATTCAGGTGCAGTCACTATAACAATGAAATCGATCGTATCCTTTCACCTTTCAATACAGCTAATTGCGTTTCGGCCTTCAGAGGCGCGTATCATGTTTCCCCATAGTATATCATAATCATACAGTGCTCTGTATTTAACGTCATTTAATACCGACCCAATAAACCCGCCACTAATAAATAATTGCTCGATTAAATATTAAATGTTGACGGCAATTTAATTTCGACATTGCTAGGCTCTCGTGCCGTGGCGCAACCCTCTGCGCCGAGAGGAAGTACGCACCGGTTGCTTCCCTCGGCAAACTTGAATCTGCCTTCTTGCTCAGTGATCGGTTCGGTTCCATCGGGTGATTAATAAGTAATATTAGTTGTTGGCCCGCATGCCGCATCGTCTATATAAATAACATTAAAGGAGTGGTTGGAACGGCGCGTCACAGCTCTGCTTCATACTCCTACACCCAATCTATTATTTCATTTCAACTACTATAATTATAGCGATTCTATTCGTGTCGCAAGCGGCACTTTCTCGATTGATTGTTGTTATAATTAGCCGTAGGGAATCTCATCAGTTCACATTGACGAGGCAATCGGGGTTAGCCACCCACGGCACATTTAACGATTTGAATAAAACCGTGCTTACTCTCCTTTTCGGGACTTTTATCGTTCATCTGGCGATATAAAGTATCTATTTTAGGTCTGTTTATGCCATACCATGATGATATAATAAAGTTCGTAACATTTATTATCGTCGATTAATTTACACACATGGTCCATGAGAATGGAGAGTTTCTAAAATTCAAGTCAATAATTGCCGAGTAGTTTAATTAGGCTAATGAGCCGCTTTTTACTAAAACAGCTATTGGTATGAGACGTGTCTACGTGTGTATCTAAATTGATACTGAAAAAGTTAGACGCGTCAAAAACATGTTAAAAATAGTGAATGGCTACCAGTCTAAATTTAAAATTACCAAGACACTCATATCTATTTACAACCACATGTTCAGCATCTATTATTCATTTTGTTAATTAGTTATTAATGACAAGCTTAAGCTCGATGTTGAGTGTTTTATTCAATGAACACACATCCTTATTTGATGAAAGATTCAGATTTATGTCTTTCGTCTGAGTTTTTTGCTATCGCCGTCAAGCCTACCTAAAAAATCGCACTAATTATTTCCTTATATTATTATTTAGTAAGATGTGATCTTAGTGACTGGCGTTATCTACATTTGTATTATCAATATCCGCACTCGTCTAGATAATGTAAATAAAGTACCTATGCGTTATGTAAATCGCGTTAATTTTTGCGAAGGCCGAAACAAGACCTCGCAAAAAGCAGATTCGGCCTCGCGTTTATCATTGTCGTGATATCTTGATACGCGAACTAACTGCCTTTTGATAGCTTTACTTCTGGCGCTTCCTACTGTCCTGGGTAGACGCGTATTAGTGTAGTGGTAACATTGTGCAGTCTCTTTTCAAAATTAATTTTAATATGTGGAAAAAGTTTTACGCGACTAGTAAGTGGAATTTTGCTAACGTTTTTTTATTCGACGATAGTTGCGTTTCCTTGTTATGTTTTGTTCTTTTTATTTTAGTTCGTTTGTTTATTCATTCATCGAATCGTTTGACCTTGAGACAGCTGATCTAATTCGTCACGTGTTCACATATAAATTGGGCGTTGTGACATGTCGCGAATTGATTTTTTGTTAAGCTTATTAATCTATTATTATGCAGATTTATGCATTGCTACTTTAACAGGTATTTTTATCAAAATTAAGATGAAGAGATTTCCTGATAGATAAAAATAACAAGCTATTTATTGTGATCTCATTAAGATTAAGATTTTTGACTGCTCTTTTGAGACATGATTCAGCACTTAATAGTCAATCGAAATAACTTAGCATTTATAGTGTACATTTAATCTAAATTATAACACGTTAACAAAGTAATTTATATACCTATTGACTAGTATCAAATGAATGTTATTCGACGATAAATTAATACTCTTAATAGTAGTACAGTGCTATAAAAGTTCGTTACTTACAGGAAAACGTTACATAAACAAGTAAATTTTAAACCTTACTATTTATTGCCCATTTACATTACAGCAACAAAAAGTTAACTACGCAATTAGTTGTGGGTGTGAATAATGAGCAATTAAATATACACACTACTATATTTAGGTACAACTTTATTTTTGTTTTAAAAGAGAATGCAATAAATAATTTTAAGTAACGCTTACATAATTTAAAGATATTAAGGGCCTTAAAATTATTCAAATTACCGTCCACTACCGATGTATCTGAATGGAGACAGAATTATTACCTTCAGTTTTATATATTTTAGACATTGTAAAGCTTTTGTAAAGATATAACATAACATCACGCCTATATTACCCCGAAGGGTATGGCAGAGGTGTTCAACACCCACATTTCACCTGTTATGTTTAGGTCCCATGAGGTAGGGTGTAAGCCGGGCACAATTCCAACTCCGTGCTGCTATTGTGAATTGCCTGATGGAAAGTTCACGAATACTACTTTGCCGAGGGAATTGAACCCGAGACCTCACAGTGAGGGGCGCATTCGCTAACCACTAGACCAACGAGGCAGAACGAGGCGTTTGAAAAAAAAAATGACAATTCTACTTTAAGATAAGGCGTATTATAGCTACAGCAATACTCCGGTCTAGCATCAAATTTAAAAAAATATATATATAGGCGGTTGTCGGTCGCTTATTTTCTTTAGCTCTATCAACTTAATTGAGTATCATAACTTAGCCTCACCTTAAATACCTAAGCAATAGTAAAGCAACTTAACTACCTGATACCTAATAGTATATTAGTATTTAATTACTTAAAAGCATATGTCTGTGTACATTCTTGTTTTTTTACATTATTGCCCAAGTTTTGCGGTCGTTTCAGTTTATTTTAAGCCGCAACATGACTTCTACACCACATTGCACCACAACTACTGTGCTACAAAGTACTGTTTTATTCAATTGTCGCCGTGTCTAAATTACTTGTGAACAAACGCAACGGATCATATCTTTCCTCAAAATTAATGGTATAACAAGTTATTTCAATACTAGTTTTCGTCCGCGTGAAATTAGTTGCATTAAGTAGTAGCTTCTCCCGCGTTTAAACTTACTGCTCCGCTACCGTGGATATTAGCGTAATCTTAAATATCTTAAGACCTTTATTGAGAGTTAGACTATCAAACACAAAAATAATTATCAAAATTCGACCAGTAGTTCTCGAGATTAGCGCTATTAAACAAACAAACTTACTTTTACTCGCGGTTTCGTCTGCGTGGTAGGTACATCGATAAAAAGTAACTTAACATTGTAATTTCGATATAAAAAAACAGACACTTCAATTTTATTTATTTGTATTAATAAAGAAGATAAACTTAATTATACAGTGTAAAATAAAATAAAATGAATTAATGAATTAATTACCTCCAAACCCTAATATTTGCGAACCGCATGATTAAATCTTACAAGTATGTGATAATTATTCCATCCGTATGCCATCTAATTATCATATTAAGTACCGTGTGTACGCATGTTTGGATTATTAAATAATACGATAAATCTTATGAATCAACGATTACCTCATTTTGCCCACAGACCGGACCACCAATGACCAAGGATTTACTACCAGCATAAAGCTAGTACCATGAGCATCAAAGACTAAATTCAATCTCAAATCAATACAATTAAAATTTAGTTGAAGCGTCTGTTTTTAACAAAATAACAATGTTTTTTTTAGTTGATATGCACGATACCTATACCTAAAACACAGATTTAAATTTTTTGTCTCTTTATCTGTCTGTCTGTTTGTATCGGCTAATCTTCTAAAGGGCTGGACCGATTTTGATATTTTATTTTGTTTGATAGCGCTAATCTCGAGAAATACTGATCAAATTTTTATAATTATTTTTGTGTTTCAAAGTCTAACTCTCAATAAAGGTCTTTAGATATTTAACATTACGTTAAACTTCATGGTAGCGGAACAGTAAGGTTAAAATATATTTCTAATCAGCAATAAGAATACATATAAGACTTATCATCGACTTTGTGATCTTCATGTATTCTAGACTTCTAGAGCTCTCAGAAAAGGATACAATAGTCTGGAGCCGTGTTTTCAAGATCTTATTCTTGCGGATGTTACCCCGGTATTGCTAAAATCCATTGACTCCGATAGTTACCGCTACTGTATACGATAAGCAGTAGCTCATCATCAGACGCGACATACATAATGATTACTACGTAGTTTGATATAATACCTTACAGGAAAGGTATGTCTTAACCTTCTGGGTAATACTGGAATGTTAATGTTAGGTCTGGAATAAAAAGAGAGGCAACATGTTAACCGTATTCTCTAGTTGTCAATGTTATTCACCCCAATTCACCGCCAACCACGCGCTAACACATCACTCAACCGAGACGAAATTCCAAATGGGATATCTGGGTTAAAGAGCTTTATTTCATACACCAAATATGTAGTACCTTGTAAACGGGGTTGTCATACGTTATTCACCCTAATTCACCCGTTCAGCCAAATCGCCCACACCGCACTCAACCAAGTCCAAATTCCAAACGTATATTTGGGTTAAAGAGGAGAGAAAAATCCATGTCGGTTTTTGTTATGCTGTCTATCTGTTTCCATTATATTTACGACGCTTTTTTATAACTTCATTATAGTAATATTGATAATAGTTATGTTGAGTTTGTTAATTAATTAGTTGTTATGATAAGTTACAGTTTGTATTATTTGTAATCAGATACCTACTCAGATTCTTTCTTATCAGTTTCGATAATTACTAGATACGTAACGTATGGGCAGTGAACTAACTTAGTTATACGTAGAAGTACAAACCTTACAAACACCAAGAGCTTGTATCACACACCAGCAAAACACCAGCTAATCCCATGTGAACAAAACCAACCATCGTACAAATGCCAAATCTTATTTGGCATCTGTTTTCACATTATATTTCAAGAGTTTCGCCACACGTCATATATTACTGAATTTTGCTTGTTTGATCAAATCGCCGCACACAAGGTGAGGTAAATTAGCTTGCCAAATTTGAACTTGAACATGCGATTATATTATTTTACAACAATAAAATTATGATGTCACATACGTCATGTTTCCGCTTTGTGATTCCTGATTTGATTAGGATAAATAACATCATTGTAAATCAAAGTTGTGTTGTTTATTTAAAAATTCTGATTATTTCAGTCGCAAACGTAAACTAAACTTGAATTGAGTTAAAATTGTTTTTAAAATACCATAGATTAACATAAATAAACACTTTAAACACCCGTAACAAAATAAAATGAATTTTAAATAAATGAATTTTATGACTAGAAAAGATTCTCAAAAGGGGAAAAAGCAAGTAGGTAACAGCAACATATATATGTCGCTTGCTTATTGCAAGACCGACATAACGAAAAAAACATCATTTTACAGGACGGTAGTTTTAAACTTTGAATCTTTAGTATTTCAATAAAAAAACACTGTTTTTGTTCAGAAGTATTTTAATCAGTCTTGTACATTAATTAACTTTCATATTAAGTAGTCACAATGTGTTATCTTAAACACACTGTTTTCAAAAACCAAATAAAAAAAACAAGTTCCTCACTTATGTCATTATTGTAGCAAAAATATAACCTAGAAAAAGTATTACTTGTAATTATGTCATCCTTAGAATAAAAACAATAAAGAAAACACAATTTAAATTACTTTATGTTTAATTACAATAGTGACATATTACAAAATAATCCTACATTGTAACAATATTTACTAAGGTACTTAATATTTGCTGCAATATAGTATTATTCCAAAATATGACGTCCTTCACGAGCAAGATGTGTGCGTTGGCCTTGAAAACTTTGGTTATGTGTAGATTACGAGCATTAATCTAGGATGTTAAGAACAATGTTTTTTTGTCGCAATCTACCATAAATTCAAAACGATAATCTCGATAAAGTTGTGTCGTGCATTCAACAGATCGGCAAATAAAACACGACATGAATCCAACTATCAATAACCGCGTGCTGTTTAAAATTCGACGCTTGTCAAGGATTTTGCACTATGGCACGAGCTTCGAATTCATAATATTCTTATAACCAGCATCTTAATTTGAACTAATTTGACGTATTGCTTTTCTATACGAAGGTTTTACGCAGAAAATATACTAAACTTAGTGAAATGAAGATTTCGTACAGTACTTGTGGGTTCCTCCTACGGCAATTTCCTTACTATCTTTTGACTAGAGTTCCACGAAATAATTTCGTATACTCGAAGTAATTTATTGTTGGAACTCCGTATTCATCCAAATTCCCAAAACTCGCGATGAATTTGTCAAAGGAAGACTTCATATTATCCAACAGTTTTGATGAGATTAGTGTGCAGGAAGGCAGTTGATAATTACGAACCCCTCATGAACATCTTTCGGTAACATGTGGCTTGGATGCCAGTGGAGTCTACGGGATATATTTTACGCGGCAAATTGTTAGAGCTTTGTTGTTACATGATAAATGTTACATTTATAGTAGATCGTTTTAGTGACTTTGTTAACTTTATCAAATGGACGATTTTCGGGTTACGTTTATCAAAGCGGTCGATTGCAATTTTGGGTTTCAACTCCACATAATAGAGACCGATCAAAATTAAATCTATATATATAAAAATGAAACCCGTTTTCCGTTGTCACGACATAGCATGAAAACGGCTTGACCGATTTGGCTGATTTTTTTTTTTGTAGTTTTCTAATACTCTGTACAAGGACGGAAAAAAAACTTAAGAAAATCTCTCAGAAAGATTGAAAAATATACATTTCATTTTGCATATTTTTAAAAAAGCGCGTTACGAATGTCAACGTCATTCAATTTAAAACAAAACTCTGTGGTGATCTATGACACCACAGACATAACCGCGAGCTGTGAAAATATATATTTTGTTTTTTATTTAATAAAATTAGTAAAGTCCTTCTCAGGTATGACGAGACCAGGAAAATAGGTATTCATTTTTATATGGAGGATATTATAGATTCCAGTTGAAATTGAATAGGTACGCATACATAAGATAGGTCAGCTATACAAAATAAAGTAGTGCATCAAATTTACGCTAAGGCGGTACGAAGTTCGCTGAGTCAGCTAGTATTAAATATAATTTTAATACGTAAGAATAAGACACACTTTAGTTTAATCACTAGTACTATGATAGATTTTTATATTTATATGTATTCTTTAACCCAAGCCCTTTGACTATAATCCGAAACATTACAATTTCCTCGGTGAAATTATAATGTCACGCTTTGATATACCTCGACGAAAGTTACACAAAAACTTAAATTTATGGGTTGTCTATCAAGATACAATTAGAAATGCACGGATTGTAGATTACATATGTATACTACTATCGGCTGCAGATAAGCATGCCCACTTTAGAAAATATTCCTGCGACAGCGCAGGTAGTAACGCACACATTGAACCAACGAATCAGAGGCATTTTTTTATTTGTGTGAGTGCAAGCTCAATAGCCACACTTCCTTACCCCACCCCCTTTGAGACAATTGTATTTGTGTGAGTGCAGTGGGCAAAATATAAACAATAGCCGAAATGTGCAACGTTTTGTAAGTGCATTGTTTAGTCAAATTTCTCAGAACTTAAACAATAGCTATTTTTTTTGTGTTAGAAGCCGATAAATGATGGTTAAAACATGTTAAACAATATTGCACCTTATCTACTTAACAACTATGGTAAGGTGATTCAAAATCGCTAACAATGCTTGTCGGCATGTTTTATTGAACTTCTTACGATTTAAAACAATAGTTAACTCGGTTTTTAATATTGGCAAAATCGCCGACAATATCCCGTGATAAAATCTACTTTTAACTAACTTAAAATGAATTTACTAGTATATAATTTAACACATTTAATTTATTTAACAAATAATAAGCAATCAAGACAGTTATTTCACCCCCATTAAACGCATCAATATAAAAATCCTATTTACAAATACTTGCATATCAATCCATTCATCTTTTAACACAATGATGATATTACGATATTCAATGCGCCCGCGCCGTTGGAATCAGTTTTATCAGAGATTTATTTATACATTCCATTTAAGATTTCTTCACAGATTAACTTAACACTTGTTCGAAGACTTGAGCAGCCTCTGTTAAAATATATTATTTCAATTGAAGCCCAAAAATAACCCAAGGATAGTTATCAATTTATTTCTTTTAACATAATCTAGTCACTAAGAAATTTTTAATAAATAAAAAAAGATAAAACTAAAATAAATTGTTGAATAAATTAATTCTTATCAAAAATAAAATTTGTTTCAGAAAGTTCAAATAATCATTTGAATATATTTGGCAATACCAATATATTTTTTTTATCTAAACATTTAAGATAGTAATAAGTTCAAAATTGTTTCTCGCTGGCAATAACACTATTCATAACAAGGAGCTCACGCGGATGGGATTTACATTTATTTAAAAATCATCTACAATTAACCGAGCGCACACTCGCTTAGTGTGAGTGTAACAATTATACATATAGATATTTATACGCATACAACTCGAATATCGTTCGCGCTCCCCATTGGTCAGAACGTTAGCATCGAGTATACACGCCGTGAGCGGTGCTATGCGATTACCGTCTTAAAGGTGGGCATGCGGAACTGCTTTCGATAGTACCTATACCATACGTCAAACTTCTTAGCGGCTCGTGGGAGTGAGAGCAAGATATACGTGCACTCTAACGAGTCACTATGACAGTGTATTTTACGACCAGCCAAGATCTTTGCTTTTACATATACATTGTATGTAAAAGAAAATATAGAAGACTAGTCCTGACAGACAGAGTGACTAGGGTATTTGTAAATAACATTATTGCCTTGATCCAGAATATTCCAGACTACCTAGTAACCTTCAAAGCTGCATAACAACCACACAAACTGAAAATTGGGTTAGAGATTTTTTATTTTATTTCAGCGAAAGTTTTTGAAGGTGAGCCCAACACTTCACCGAGGCACTGGTGTTAGTGATTTGGCAGGCTTTCCGACAGACCAAATCGGTTTTCGGCATTTGTTTAAACGAATGGACCATATATTCAAACTGGAGGTAGTAAATAACAACCAGATTTAGGGTACATTTAAAACAAATAATGCTAAACTAATTATTTATTTATATCCATTATTTTGTAAATTGGACCGCTACATTATTCAAGTTGATCTCTACTATTCGATCATCGATCCATCAATTTATGGAGAGATGTTTTATCAATTTTAATCCAGTATCAAAATTGGATGATTAATTTTCCGCTTAATATTTCCTTTTCCTATACATTGCACATTATATGTAATGAAATGTATTACATAAAGTCAAGTATCGCTTAAACTAAATAAACAACTATCCTTTGAAAAGTTTTCACCAAGCTGTTTAAAAAGTTTTCAGCAAGTCTGAACATACAGGGTGGATGCGACATAGCGACATTTCTTTAAACCACATATTCTGTGCACACATAGTATTGATTTCCAGTGGTCCAAAATCACATGACGAGAAAAATACGAGAAATATAACGTTAAACAAGTTACATGGCTCGTACAGTGTAAAGACCCCTTACTTACCTAAACAGGCCATGGATGGCAACGTCGCATGCTACCGGCATCACTAAGGACGCCGACGCACTCATATCAAATCGCGTATTCACATTTGAATTTCACATACACAGCCACGGAAAGTCACACGTTATTATCACAAACATCACTTTGAATAAAATTCAATTGCATTCCTAAATTCACAGAGTGCCCATCGGCGCGAACTACTCATTTGGTCATGACCTCTCTATTTGCGGTCAAACGTTTTAATTTATTCGTACGCCACGAACACACAAAACACTATTATAATACTACATCTCAATTTTTTCTCTTTGCGTCGTGTCACATCACAATAAAACACTTAAATTTGATAATAAATAACAATGGCGCTTGCGCTTTCGTTTACGGACAAGGATGGGAGAACAGCCAGTGTTGCCAATTTAGCGTCTTTGTCACCAGATAGTGCAACTTTTGCCTTGCCTACAAAAAAAGTTTTAGCGACTTTTTCTAGGTTTATTCTATTCAGTCATTTATTTATTATTTTATTACATTTACTTAATTATTATAAAAAAAGGCCAATTAAAACTAAGCAAAATAAGAAAGCTCATTGTCGCCGGCGAGGATGCGGTGTTTAGCGACTTATGATATCGAATCTAACGATATGCAAATTATGGACTTGGCAGCAGTGAGTAAACCTTACTTAATGGTGTGTACAGAACGCTATAATAAGGATAGAAAATAAAGGTAGTAAATGGTAGACCTTTTGGGAACGACTCGACGGAGAAGAGTGTCTCAGGTCGAATGTTATCAATTAATTTTAGTGCTTGGATTACTTTTATCTCGTTGATGGTAAATTTAAACCCTGAAGTTTCAGACACAAAAGCCAGCTCTGAGGTAAAAGGGTACGCAACTATGCATTGACAAAACTGCTGAATAATAATCTTCTTTTAAGTGATGGGACCAACATGATACTAATAGACAAAAAATTCCCTCTGATTTATGTTTAGTTCCAACTGTGGCCACAAGCAATGAGTAACGGCGCTGAGTCTACATGTTAGTAACGTTAGCCGGACGATTGGGGCTGTATGCTGTAGGTAGGTCTCGCCACTGACATTTATGAAAGAATTATTTCACGGCTTTGTCACTTTGTTACAAAATAAGAAACAAGATGGCACCTACCTGTGTAGTAATTTGGTAGTTATAATCTTATAACGGGATTACTACTATTTAATGGCCCTTTATGTGAAACGGAAAAGCTTTTTGTCATGTTCGTTCACAATGGCTCTACCATTTAATACTTTCTATCTTTATTACAGCATTCTGTGGTATTTACAAAAAGTTTTTTTTTTGCAGAGCTTAATTTTCATGCTATCTAATCAATTTAACTTTGCGGTTCGAATATACTCTTTGTTTGTAAAAATTCTATGAAAATTCAATCCTACCAACCTACCAACAGCCTAAACGGGTAACACTCAAGTACGTAACTTCCGGGCAGTTTAAATAACTTTATTTAAAGTATTGAGTTAGTTGCTTACTTGACTAATTATAACTAGAGAAGTAAATAAAAGTAGTTCATCTCACTTTAATAATGTCTCCAATTCAATATGAGTAAAAGAGACGCAAATAGTTTACGCAAATTCAAATGCATTCAAACCGCGTCACTAACGAAAGATCATTAAATTTGTTTAGTGCAAAATCGGCAATCTTACGGGAAATAGATTGTGCATTCTCGGAAATATTTTAATCTCAAAGACGCCGGCGGCGCCATCTTTTTGTTTGTTTTTGTATTCAATTTTGTGATGTGAACGGACTCAAACTTAATTTGTAATTAGTGCTAAGTTTATTATTGTGACAGGACACAGATTTTTATTGGATATTTGTTTTGTGAGTGTTTTTGAAAATGGTCGATTCGGGCCCGTCGGGTGGCCACCACGATCCCCGGACTTAACTCCTCTGGACTTTTTTTTGTGGGGATTTGTGAAAAACGAAGTGAAGAATTCTTCTATTGTGTTAATGTCTGTAGCGTATACAGACGTTAACAGGATAGAAGAATTGCGAATACGTGTTATTTCGGCCTTTGATAAAGTAAATAGATTAGCTGCGAATAGTGATCTCATGACAAAATTAAAAAACAATATTGTGCGTCGCTACAATTTATGTATTGAACAAAACGGTGCACACATCGAAAATTTAAACATTTAATTGAAAATTATAATTGAAATTATACATCGTGAATTGATTGCAGTGATTTTGTGCTAAATTATGTAATTTGTGATTTTTTAATACGGCCTTTTGGAAGCAATCACATGATTTTGACATAAGCTGTCAGCTGTGTGCGACGTTGCCGTTCCGCTTTGCCGGTGAGTAAAGATGTGTTTACATAAAATAATCCATTTAGTTTGTTCGAAAAAAAAATTTTCGTAATTTTTGTGTCAGCTAATTTTGGACCACTGGAAATTAATACTGGGCATGTACAGATTATCTGGTTTAAAGAAATGTCGCTATGTCGCATCCACCCTGTATATGACCTATCCAACCTCTTTGTTGAGCAGTAACTGCAATAAGTAATACCAGTTACTCTTTAAATAAGAAAACGATAAGCGGCAGCTTATAAGCTATATTATACACTAGCTTCCGCCCGCGGCTCCGCCCGCGTGGTATGTCAATTAAAAGTAGCCTATATGTTAATCCAGACTATAAGCTACATGTGTGCAAAATTTCATCGAAATCGACCCGGTAGTTTTGGCGTGAAAGAGTAACAAACATCCATACTTACAAACTTTCGCCTTTATAATATTAGTAAGGATAAGTTGAAACTAAAAGCAATTATAAGTTCCTGAAACTTTGATGAGTTCGCTTTGTTTGCAAAGAAAAGAGACGAGTCAGTCAGCTATAATTTTAACAGAATAATATCCTTGAATTTAAATTTGGAATGCAACGGTTTTCTTCTGAAGCAAACAGGCAGGCTAAAGCTAGTTATACCGTTATTACAAATTCAAATACAGAAGTCTAATAAAAACAACTATCTTAAGTAACAAGACTAAGTAGAATAGTAGATGGACTTTAGAAACGTTAGATGTTATCTCAATTATGGTATTGTTACGCTATGATGTGCCAATGACTCTACATACTCTTATCTACGAGTATCATCTCAAAAGTTGAGAGTAAGTTGTAAAGTTAAAATGGCCACTACAACGCCTTTATAGTTTATATTATACTTACTACCGTGCGACGCGTATAAAACCCTAAATTCTGGTGAAAAATTAAGTAATGAATGGTTTTGTATTACGGTGTAAAAGTTTACGATTCTTTTATTACGTTTCTAACTTAATAATGCTAAACATTTTGTCTCTGACGCCGCCCAATGACATAAACAGGTATTCGACCTATTCTGAATAGCCGTCATAAAAATTGTTTGATTTTAGTTCAAATTAAAATAACTCTAGAAATTCGTTATCTCGTTTGTATTAAGTACATCCTTATGGCAAGGCAATAATTATATAAATTACTACTTTTAAGTATTTGTATAGAAAAAAGCTGTAAGATAATTTCTCATTTTGTTGTTACGGCAACATTAGCATCAAAACTGCAGATGTTGTCAGACACATAAAACAACGATTTTGTTAGTATAAAATTAACGTTAACAAATAACTAATTCGTAGAATTCATACCAGTCTGTCTATATCAATTCCAACATTTCATCATTTTTTTTTCTGTATAACTGCATTTTACTACGGTGAACGGAATGATTGCATTCCGTTCACATCACACTCGAAAATAATAGAATTAAAACCAATATTGTAATTGACTCGGTAATTCAGTGCGTTGAACTTAAATTTCCTGATTGTTTTTTTTTTTCAAAGACAAATTAGGTAATGTGAATGCACTAGTGGTGCCTAGCAGTTTTAGACGAGTTTAACTTGGTAATTAATAAAATAAAAATTTAAATTTACATCACTAACTCTTTTAATTTATACCATCCTTTTAAAGTATTACATCGTTCATATTGTCAGTATATTCTTTATTTTTTAATATAAAATTGTCTTAATAAAACTACGACTATCAGGTCTTCATCGATCTCGTAGGTGGTCCACTTCAACTACTACACTTTAAGCAAACAAGATGGTACCTAATCCTCGGCACTCAATCACAAAAGCCCATCTAATGTCAATAAAATTACACTTAATCAAACCACACGCGTAATATTATAAGTTTTTTACCCTAATACAAAACAAGTTTATATTAGACAAGTTTGTATAGTATCAGTATCAAATGGTACATTTTATATATTTATTTTATCACACGTGACGTTTCATCAAAGCATTCATTGGCCTTTGTTCATGCTAATCGCTCAGCAATTCGCATAAATATTCGCGCTATATGACAATATTTTAACAAGGATTAAAGATTCGGCTATAAAAACTTAATTTCTGAGATGGCGTTACATGATGGGCAATTCAGGAAAAGTATAAAATAATTACCTTATTTTTTTTTACTTTTTACATAATAAATGTTGTGTACCTAATATAATAAGAAGATAGAACGGACTGATACGGAGTATATTAAGTTCGTCTTCTAACTAATTGTTCGATTTCATTTCATGATTGATTAGATTTTTATTTGGTAACGATTCAAATCACTTTGGGAAAGCTTTAATGGCCTTTGATTTTAACTTTATCTTAGTTAAATAATTTAATAAAATTGTCGACGATCACAGTTACGTCACGTAGGGTGACTAAGATATCCAAATCGACTTAAAAAGGCAGCTACTAGCCGTCAACGCATCACATTACACGCAGATAAGTTTCTCGGCTATCTAGATAGAAGGAAGAGGATGTAATATAACACTAAACTGGCTAAAGATAAAACCAAAGAGTTGCCCTAAGGCTAACATGATCTCAAGCTTAAAGAGGTTGGGTGCAAACCCTAGACGACAGGGGTGCCAAAAGGCCATATTAACTCAAATATTGATTGCGAGGGTCGCATAGCTTGCCTAAGGCCGATTTGCACCATGTCCTTTGCGTTGTAACAACACTAGTAATGAAACTCAAACAAATAGAGCAGTTCACACTTGTACGCAAAACAAAATTTTGGCATTCATCAAAATTCCTTCAAACACTGTTTACTCAAGTGTATGTATATTATCGTACATAATATAATGATAGGACATACTAGCTAGCTAGCCTTCAACTCAATTTTATGTTTCATACGTTACAAAGCTAATTGAGTATCTGCTTGATTTATTTTATGTCATACGCATCTCTATCTATGCACACACAGTATACACATATAATAAGTTTAGTAACGTAGAATGAAAAAAGTATTTTATCCCTTTTTTACCATCAGTAGCCAAGCCAAAACTAGAAATAACTTACAAATTAATGTCATCTTCCAACAATCAATGTATTAAAATCTCATGCGAATAAAGAGTTCTTAGAATGTAATCACGAGCGTAGCGAGTGAAACAAGTTTAGAATGTTGAGCGTAATAACATAGTTAGGGGCTTAAAAGTACGAAATGTAAATTACTTTGATCTCGCGTCGCACATACTTTTCACCCCAGCAGCTCGAAAAGGCATAAACATTGAGGAGACCTCGATTTTGAGAAAAAAATACTCGAAGCAAAATCGAGTTTTGTTCACTGTTTTCACAGAGCAAAGAATGCCATTTCGAGGGGCTGAGGTGAAAACTCAATTGTTAACTTAGTGACGGCTTGTTTAAGTTGTTTAGCCCTCATCACTCTAATGTCTGCTAGCAATTAGGCTTGCCATCCGCCCCATAGCTGACGTCGTCCCACTTTTTATCGCGACACGAGGTGAATGATCGCCGAATAGCCTAAAATATCTGTTTCACAAACTTGCCCGATCCTATAAACCGTATCGAATACCATCGAGGTGTCAGGACCATGTAATAGTTTTAGGTGTAAACGGTTTACCGATATCGACAGGAAAAAACTAAGCAAAAATATAGTGTGCAATGAAATTTGCCTTGTTTAATAGCGTTAAAGTCAAACGTCGGTTCAACTGTAATGTTTTTTATTTGTTCATTCATTACATTCCTTATTATTATTCTTTCCTCAACGTAACATTGTTTGTCTAAGGTTTTTTTCGCCTAGGCAAATTACAACATTGGTCCAAGTGATATGGAGTTGATCTCACGGTTTCTTAATTATATCCTTAATCTACATGCCCATTATTGTTAATATTTACTTTAGAGCAGTCATTGTGCCCTGATAACCCTTAATAGGGTCAGGTCATCGTCGGCGCCCCAGGATGTACATTTTGCGGACAGGCCTGACGCTAATGACAAACTCATTGTCAACACAGTTGGAGATTAATGCGCAAAGAAAAAACTATTGGGGATTATTTGGGAAACTAGATCGTAATGGATGCAAAAACCTATGAAGAGAATTTCTAGTGGAAGCAGACAAGTAAATTTATACATTGCAAGATTTGAAAGGTTCAAAATAACAATTAGGCTCTAGCTTAATCAATGGCATGAAATGGAAACCCAGAAAATCAACCCAGCAACTCTGTTTGTCAATATTGTCAATACCCTACTTACTCCGCCTCCCGCTTACCAACCATCTATTCAGCACATCGGCATACTTAGCTTTTAGTCGATTATATTCGGAACATGGCGCACCCTTTGTGATTCGGCCTACATTATTTGCAAGAGAAAATCAGGCTTATGTCTAGATACACTATTGTCCTGAATACATTATATAAAATAAAAAGTACCAAATGTGGTTTGCTGTTGAATCAATATTCACAAACTTATTAATCTTTGTGATTTTGTGTTCATGTATTAAGAGAACGAAGCATGTTAAAAAAATGCTTATCTGATGCCACTACAAATCAAAATATGGCCGTACCTGTGACCACTTAGTGTACATGTCAAAAGTGACTGACTTACAATTCAGTCAAATGTCGTACCCGCACTCGGATAAAAGCGTTTCGTGATCGAACTCCATGTCACTCGACTGGTTAATTGTCAGATTAGATACCGATATTATTATTGGTTAAATATTATATTGTTTGTTTGCTAGTTTGCTATTGCTATTAATGTTACAAACACTATTCTTCTTGGGTATATTTACACTGAAGCATCAGCATGTGAAGTTCGCATTTAAAAAAATGTGCTCTAAAAATATCAGATTAATCACACTAAAAGGTTCTGTTTAAAGCCATAGACTACTTTCTATACTCATCCTCATCAATGCTTTTCTTATTCTAACGTCTTAACAAAAAAGAACTCGAATCTTCCAATTGGTTCCTTCAACATTTTTTCATCGTGGCATAAATAACGGAATTGCCTCAACGTAAATAAAACTTAAAAGATAAACTCAACAACGGTAGAATAACAAACTGTTGAAAGCTTAAACAAAGCAACAGACTTAACGAGCTCAACAAAAAGTTAATTTATTCCTAATAAGCTTACATTTTTTTAGAAACAACTAGCCTTATCCTAATCATAGTATCTTACCCGTGTTATACTGGATATTATTGCGTCGTAATTCTTTTAGAATTCGTGCATTAATAAATAATAGTTTAAAAAAACTAAAAAACACGCTTTTAAAGTACTTCTAACTAAAAAGTGAAAAATAATTCCTAATATAAGCTGAAAAAAGCGTGGGTTGCTCGATAGACGAAAAATATGGCACAGAGCGCCCCACGCTTTTTTCAGCTTATATTAGGAATTATTTTTCACTTTTTAGTTAGAAGTACTTTAAAAGCGTGTTTTTTAGTTTTTTTAAACTATTATTTATTTTCTACTTTTTAGTTTGGTTTATTTATAAGAGCGTTTTTTTTTTTTTTTTTTTTTTTTTTTTTTTTTTTTTTTATCGAATTATTGCATTGTCATCGATCTTTGACAGGTGTGCAAAATTTGAATGAAATCTGTCCGTTTAAAGTGGGTCAAAATCGAGTCCAAAGGAGTCGGTTACATACAAACAAACAAACAAACATACAGGTGAAGCTAATATAAGCGTGTTAAAAATGAAGCGAGATTAAATATTTTTGTTGGAGTGCATTGTAGGTGGCTGCAGTTATAAAACCATTAACTATGTACAGTGTTTACTCGATGAATCGCTTCGTGCATCGAGGGGCCCACCCCACCGGTCCAAGGTCACAGGGGTGAGCCTACTGTACCTACTCGTTCGATTTGCTTATTTATGTACGCTTCACCGCACTTTACGATGCGCGCCCCTTATTTTTTACCTCTGTGAATAAATAAACGTTTTAGTGACATTGTTCCTCATTTTAGTGACATTTTTTTATTTAATTAACAATTTAAAATGACTATCTTGATTTTTTTTTTGTATTACAACATACACACAACGCCATCTAGTCCGAAGCTAAGCAGAGCCTGTACTATGGGTACTAGAATAACTAATACTAATACATAATATGCGATTCGTTTGTAAAACATACTTATTATTATTGAGAATACGGGTTACTCACGTTACTTTAGCCGGAATATGCCGACTAGTTTCGAATCTAGTACGTAGATTCATCAACTGGGCTATTATTTGCGTGTCGTCGCGTGTCTTCACCTCATGTCGGTTTTAATAAAATCATACTCATTATATAATACTAGCTACCCCGCGCGGCTTCGCCCTCGATAAAATTTTGCCCTCGAAAATATTTTAGAAGTATCCTATGTCCTTCTCCCGGTTCTAAGCTACCTCCCCACCAATTTTCAGCCAAATCGGTTCAGCCGCTCTTGAGTTATAAATGGTGTAACTAACACGACTTTCTTTTATAGATATAGATGTATATAGAAAGTATAGAAACACCCAAACTAAAACAAACCTCCATGTTTATGCACACAAAGATTTGTCTTAAGCGGAAATCGAACCCTAAGATATTGTAAGGACTTATAGATTTTATGATTGTATAAACCGGCAATTTATTCTGTGTTTTTATTTAATCGTTATAGCGTAGTTTAGTCTTTTAAGAGAAATAAGGGATCGCAACGGGTCCGAAGTTAGCTCTAGGTGGCTGCTCGACCAATCGACAAGCAGCGTACAAGAGAGTGGCCAATACCGACCCGTGATATTTCATTTGACGATAACTTCATAACCGCCGAAATCCTTAATTTTGCCTATACTGTGGTTAAGTTTACTCGTCGTATGTATTCGAAGTAAATCGAAATAGTAAGAAGTAGTACGTTAAATGGCAGCGTTACGCTTCACGGAATGACTTTTAGTATCGTTTTCTGCGAGGCGCGATCATCGGAATTGTTTTTACTGCGACAATGATTTGTAAATATGACATCTGGATGCGATATGACTTGCCAGTCATGCCACGCGTTACAGCTCTTAGCTTTTTTATCGAACCAGTGTTTATATTATGCCATCGGTTGATGGAAATACAAATGCTTGTTTTCGATTTGATTGAAAAACTATGAAGTTATTATGTCGGTTCGTTTTTTTTGAAGCTCTAAGACAATTTGTTGTTGCCTCATTATTGTAATAACGTTTTTTATCGAAATCCGGTAATATTCTGACGAAATGGATACAAAACTAAAACATTGCCGAGGGCAATCTACATTTTTCGATTTTCATAATCGAGTGAACTTATCAATGTAAAAACAATCCAACCAGTTCTAAACTTTAGATCTGAAGTTGACCAACTTCAAATCTCAGTCGTCGATAAATAAAACTTTTTGTACTCTACGGCTCTTCGTTTTAAAACTTAACTTGTCTTCTTAAACTTGATTGTTCCTCACACACTTAAATTCAATTAGAAATGTTTTTGCTGAATACATTTTCCTTAGCGCCGTAAAAGTGCAGTAAACTACCCATAAATTTACATCGCTAATAGACTTCTTGAAAATTTGTTACAAGACTTCGAGCAGCTAATTTGTTTTAAAGCTGTGGACGATAAACTGTTTAATTCAATTTGTTTTTGCTGCCTTCACTCATTGAGATTTCCTACACGTGTAGTTATCTGGCTGAGAGTCAAATTATGTATTAATAATAGTACTTCCTACGAAGTTTATTTAACAATCGGAGAGACGCGTGACTCTTCCATAGGAAAGTAGAGGAAAGGCCTATTAAACGCTGAGATGTTGAGGGTAACACACGCGAGAGCGACAAAAAGTCGCAGAGAAAAACAACGCGAGCCTCAGCCGTGTCGTGTCTAACCAATCCGAGGGCACTGACCTCGCGAATCCGCGTACCTACACACTTTTTGCTATTCCACGTTTACACACTCGGCCGTCAACCGAGATCGCTACAAAGAGCTCAAATAAAATGTCTTTTAATAACAACTTAATTTTGAACTTTGTTGCGTTCTTTTAAATTTCAAATCAAATAATGATATCGTTACCGCGCCAGATAGGCTAAAATTCTAATTCACAAATCGTAAAAACTAAAAAAAAAAGTCAACAGATAAAGCTTGGCAAGTATAACGCTACATTTCTCTTTCTACTATCACTGTATGTTATTTATGAAGCATAAATTACAATGATGCGTACTAGTTACGTTAATAATTTTAATAAAATATAACTCTATAGACTTCAGTGCCGAGTGAAACAAACTAATCAGATCAATACAAATAAATAAAATAGAAGTGTCTGTTTTTAATGTCAAAATATTTTTTTTCAGTTGACATAGTTATTTGCACGATGTCTATGCCTAAAATACAGTTTTTTTTTTAATTTTGTCTGTCTGTCTGTTTGTATTGACTAATCTCCTAAACGACTAAACCATTTTGATAAAATTTTATATGCAAGTAATTGACTATAAGGCGCGTTACATAGGCTACTATTTATTGATGTACCTACTACGCAGCCGAAACCGCGGGTGAAAGTTAGTTTGTTTGTTTGTTAGCGCAAATCTCGCGAACTAATGATCGGATTTTAATAATTCTTTTTGTATTTAATAGTTTAACTATCCATTAAAGTTTTTTGATATTTAACATTACGCTGAACTCTATGGAAGCGGGGCAGTAACGTTTAACGCTGGTCAAAGCGCGGGAGCAGCTACTATTTATAACTAACTTGAAGCGGACGAAGTCGCAGGTTAACGCTAGTTATGAATAAAGTATCAAGAAGTAATATGGTTAACATTATATAGTGTTTCCTTTTTTCAGTAAGCATATTTTGTTTGTTCATTATTCTGAATACGATTGCCATAGAATTGGCTGCGGTCGTTCACATTGCGGTTTGACCCCACAAACTGAATTCCCATAGAATAACCGTGAATGACCGCGATTGTACCAGATAGCGATACGTTTTATCGATGAAACAAGATTTGTTGTAATAGTGACACTAAACATTTTACGGAGCAGAGCGAAATAAAAGATATAATAAATAATAATAATAATAATAAATATTTTACAACACACACAACGCCATCTAGTCCCAAACTAAACAGAGCTTGTACTATGGGTACTAGAATAACTGATACTAATACATATATACTTTTATTTTGTAAATACATACTTATTATACATAGAAACACCCAGACTAAGACAAACCCCCATGTTCATGCACACAAAGGTTTGTCTTAAGTGGGAATCGAACCCACGACCTCGGCGTCGCAGGCAGGTACACTACACACTCCGCCATCCGGTCGTCATATAATTTATTTATTTATTTATAATGTCTCTATATATAATTTATTCATTTAAGACAACTCATACATCACATAGTTTATGTACACTTAATCAAATTGAACATATTAATGTAATATCATGTAGTTTTTTTTTTATTATTTATATTGAAAAATTTACAGGCGGTCTTAATGCCCAGTGGCATTCAACCTAGGGTGGTGCAGTGAAATATCATAATGTTAGAAATGTTATAATGGCACTAAGAATTGTGGCACTAAAGTTTTAAATATAATTATCATGTTACCAACTAAATTACGTTTTTAATTTAATGCTTATTTTTCTGGAACTCTTCTTGTATTTTTTTAAACGGCTTTTAAATAGATTACTTGTAAGCTCATTGTTATAAACTGGTAAAACACAAATAATCGTGACGATACCATTTTTGGTTCTTATTATAACTGTACCTAACAAGAAAAAGTCTGGGTACTCTTCCGAATATTAGTTGATACAGTTAGAAGTAGTAATGTAATGTCTAGTTAATAATATTCTTAGATTATTAAGTATCAATCTTAAAATTTTAATTGTATTGTATATTGTCAACTAAACGTTTTTGTTGATTGCCTACCTATATATCCTAATTCAAATACAAAATATAACGATGTATTAAGTATTTTATTAAAGGATAATTATCCTCAATGACTTCAATATTTACATTTTAATTCTTCTGTCATTTATTTTCTTTTGTTTATCATTTATAATGGTACAAAAAATTTCAGTAAAATAGTACTTACGATATTTTCAGGTACAACTAGTTAACAGCAACTCAATACTAAAGATTTGTTTTGTAATTGTATTACAAAATAGATTTCTTTTTAACTAATTAAATAAATATAAACATGGCTCGCTTAATAGCATAGTAATGACATTTAATCTAGTTCCAAAAAACCAAATGCATTTAAAAGTGAACAAATTAGTGATCAGTAAATATGTGAATAATACAACAGGTACTAGCATTCCGTTTGTTCTCTACGCCCTACGGGATTGATCCGAGCCGATGACGTTATTATGTTGACTTTTGTACGCCCGTAATTGTTTTTTTCTAACGGCCGCCCTCGCCTTACACCACAGAAAGAAACGTTATTCCCACGGGCCGTCAACCGAAACTATCCAAAGCTCGCACCAATTAACTAAATTCATAATGAACATATTTAGTTCTCTACCAAGCTAAATAAACTGAACAATTTACACTTAACGTTTTAAAACCAATTTTCATTGGTACTTATCGGTTTATTCGCTTCATTTGGCAAACGATATCCGCATACAGATTTTATCCATAGATACGTGTTATAAAATGATTTGAGCAAAAACTGGATTTACTTAACCAAAAACCTGATCGGTATTTATTACGTGGCTTTTTTAAAACGCCACTGCACCGGAACGAAATGTTAGCGATATAGGTACGTTCGATAGATTGTTTTCATTTCACGGTCGATCTGACTAGTGTGAATAAACTCCGCGGCACGGTTCTAAATTCAAATCATATCGAATAACCAATTCGAATATCGTTGGCATTTTCCGTGGGCTAGTTTTAAAGTTTATTGATATCGTTTTGAGTATTTATGGTCATTTTTGTTTTCTTTTCTATTTATTTATTATTTATTGTTGTTGGTCTGTGAATATTGCGTTGAGTTCAAACAAATAAATGTGTTTTCGGCATCGCTTAGTGCCTATAAAATGACTTTTGCCGTACTTTGACCATAGTTTATTCGACAACGCTCAATACTATATATACAAACCTTAACTCAAAGAGTTAAAAAGAAACAATTACAAACATAAAAATTAACAACAACGTTGTAAAACCATAAAGCACGCGCTGAAACGTCCATAAAAACAGCGCATAAGTCCCAATTTTACCAAACGACTTCATCCACGGTTTACGCTAAACGCGGATTCAATCTCTCCCTCATTCCATGTATGAGAGTGGACTGAGGGATAGGAAACGTTTGTTTAGCGTAAAACGTCGGTTAAACACGTTGGTGAAACTGGAGCTTTAACACGCGAGTCATCAGGTTTAAAATACAAATTGCATAATCTCACTCTAATAGATTTATTTAAAGTGATCGTTCCACGCAATTGTCAATTATACAATACATAGATGGTAGGATTAGACACGGTGGCATCATCCATCAACCTCGGTGGTCCGCACCATGGTACTACGGGACCGTTACAAATCCGCGTTTGAAAAATTATGCCTCTAGCCGAGCCGAGATCATTTTCTAAAATGCCGGTTGGAGGCGATCATACCGCTACCGTTCAGTTAATCTTGTTCATTCCATCGTTCCTAGACTTCCTAGATTACATCGTATGCCTGCCGTCTTATAAGCAAGCTTCAAACTGAAAGACTTGCAAACTTAATTTATAATTCTTCTATAAAATTTTGTCGACCGGATAGCGGAGTCGATAGTGCAAAGAACTGCTCAAGACAAATCTTTGTGCGCTTGTACATACATGGAGTTTTGTATTGGTCTGGGTGTTTCTATTATAATAAGTATGTATTTACAAAAGATATGAAGTATATATGTACTAGTATCAGTTATTCTAGTACCCATAGTACAAGCTCTGCTTAGTTTGGGACTAGATGATGTTGTGTGAAAGTTGTGTGATATTTATTTTTTTAATTACACTGAAAAGTTGTATACAATTTTTACCTTCCGAGGTTTTCCTTCACAGTGCCATTAATATAGATTTTTATCTTCGCTATAAAATTGAGAGGTGTTTACGTAAAACACTCAACTAGTCGGAGCATAAAGTCATTAAACTATGCAAGCAGTACACGTGTATCTAGTGCTGGCGTTACTTTGATTATCAACTGAGAATAACTTCAGTATTATAGTATTAAGTGGTTATATTAACGGGAAAACTTTGTGTATGTTTCAAGGATAAAGCAATTTAGCTAAAGTTAAAACAATTTAGAGAATGTTTAGGTATTTATCATATTAATTAGTAAATACGAATGCTTGTTGATGATAAATTTTACACGGCTTCGGAATATGAAGTTGGTTGTTTGAAATTTAAGAACCTTGTTTGTGGAAATTTGAGGTACGGTTATAGATAATATTCACTTTAAATGATATTTATATAATTATGTTAATAATATGTTATTGGTTTTGAAAGTATTCATAAAAAATATATAAATAAAATATTTTTGTATTGTGTTTATGTAGTGAAGTAAATAAAAAAAATCAAAAGCCAATCAAATCATAATAGACTATTTAATATTGGAGCTCGCACCGTTCAGTTTTGTTCAACAATTTATTAATACTTGGCGCTACTTAGATTGGCAGGTTAAATATTAAAGACAGCATACGTCAGAGGTTGAATTGCTAATTCGTATACCATGAACTCTACCATATTGTATACTCTACAGTTCTACCGAAAATTGACTTATCAAAATATAAAACAAAAAAAGTATTTTAATTAGGTTTCATTGAGATTCGGATAAAATACTTTATAACATTAAAAATCCAATACGAAAAAATCAATAATCGTTTAAAAATTTGCTATAAAATAAATTTGCCCCTGACTGTTATTTATTATAAATCATTGTTTATCTTTCAAATATTATTCCAATTGTCAAAACGACTGCAGAAACTGCAATAAGTATGCCGTAATCCGCACTAGCTTTGCTAATCGGTAGCTCGCAAGTGTCGACCGGACGGAGGCTTTTTGCGGTGCAGTGTGCGGCTGGCCTAATTGGCCGGTCTGTCGCTAATTGAACGGTTAGTCGGTACCAAGCCGTGTTTGTTCAACGATTAAGCGGCTTATTAAATGTGATTTGCGGATTTTAAGCTTCTTTTTCTGCGGTTGATTGGTTTCCTTTGCCCTCATTAGGACGAGGAAATATTAGCGTGATGGATTCACTGTGGAATTTGTCATGTCCTGTCCTGTATTTATGAATGACTTGACAATTTTACGACTGATTTTTTTTAAAATTTATTCTTTTTATAAAACGACGGCCGCACTCGGAATAACTCTTGTGTCGCGGTGTTCACAAACATACATTTCACACACACAGAGCACAGCCAGAGTCAGAACAAATCTTTGGGATTCACACAAAGATTTGTCCCATGTGGGGATGGAACCCACAACACCAGCGCAGTTAAAAGCGGCGAGGCGACCGCTTTAACCACTACGCCAACCGTGCACTCATGAAACTGATATTTAAAATTGCGCAGCGCTTTTTAGCTTTGCGAAGGGTGAGGGCGGCTTAATAGCAATCTGTCTCTGTTGACAAAGTCCCTAAGGAATAATGTCAAGCTTTATACCACCACGTAATAAATCATCAAAACATTATTTACTGTCACATTAAGTGCATAAAACGTGAAAACGATTCGAGAAACCATTTGTAAATACCAAATTTTACAAAATATCGCAGTCTACACGAACTGCCGAGCAGCACATTTATCTTGTTTATGAGCTGTTGGCAATAAAACTTCGATTATTGTCTTAACATCTTGGCACGGTCAAGTATTTCTAACATACCGTTTGCGTGTTCCGCAAAAAATGTGAACCAAAATATAGTAATAAATAACTGTTTTCTTGTTCTTGGTTATTGCTTTACTGAGATGTTGTATAAATCTTAAAAAATAGTCTATGTAAGTGTCGATATTAATGACACATTTTAGGGTGCCGTAGTACTTACAAGGAACCCTTATAGTTTCGCCATGTCCGAGTGAAATTTTGCATGGTATTTATGTATGTAAGCTATGACAAAAAGTAGTAGAATAAAATCGTGGATTTTTTTTTCGGGTACACATGTAAAGTGGGGATGATTTTTTCTATCGCGTGCCCCTTAGTTTAGTATGTCGTTAGATAGGTCTTTTTAAAACACTAAGAGGTTGCAAGGACGTGATTTTAATAAAATCCATTGGTGGAGAAATTTATCTTTGAACCTTATTTTTAGGGCGTCTTCTCCCCTCTAAAAGCTAACCAATAGCTCGAAAAACCAGGACAAAATCATGGTGGTAGTATATTTAATAAACAGTCAAGGAAAACTATAGCAGCCACGTTAACTTTATTAGTTCAAGAGTTTTAGGGGCCCAATTATAAAATGTTACTTTGGAATAGAACTTAATAAATAAACATTTGAAAATAATTACTTTTATGAAGCGGTACTTGTTTTATATAGATAGAAAACCTCTTTTAAATCTTAATATGTGGGCACGACTTGTATCGGAACTATATTGAGCGTAGCCCGACCCTTGGCCGGTATTTTTTATTGTACATTTTGAAAACAATACTGGCTTTTTCTATAGCTTGTACTGCCTTATTAGTGGTTACCCCCTTTTGTGGTTTTCATTGATGTTTATGTCCAGCTGCCTGCGATAGACATAGACATAATTACTGTAATTATATGCTTCTTATTACGTGGCGAACTATATTTATGCAATTATGCGCCGGTAAGTCCAACTATTAACAACTATAAATTACCTGTCAGCTTCTTCGAAGTGTGAAAAATCTACATTTTAAAGAAACCGAGCGGTTATTAGCAGCCCAGTACGTAATAAATAGTTTTACTTACTTAATAATAGCAACCCTGTGTCTAATACATGTCCTACACTGGCCTCTTCTCATGATGAGCCATAGTCTACCACGCTGGCCAAGGGCGGATTTGAAGACTTCACAGGGCCTCGAGTACTTTTAGGCACTCTCAAGCATTCAGGTTTCCTCACAATGTTTTTCCATTACCGTTAGCGAGCGATAATTTATATGATAAATACACACATATCTTCGAAAAGATGAATCTTAAGGATTTATTGACAGCGGTTTGTACTCTGGGTTCGAACCCGAGACCTTTGATTTCGCAGTCCTACAGTCTCCCACCGGTTATCACTGCTGCTTACTTACTTTACTTAAATGATATATCATTCTGCATTAAATAAAACACATAATAATATCTAGAAAACGTGTACAAAATAGTGTAACATGAAGATTTCGCAGCGTCCCACTGTAACACTACAATGAAACCGGTAGATAAATAAAAAAGTACAAAAAGTTGCTTCAGAAATAGAGCCCCTTATAGAATTGCAGCTGTCCTCGCACCGGCTCAAGGCGAACCGCCCGCTTCTTTTAGGCCCCGTTCTGCGACGTAAATGTGATTTTTTTCTTGTATTAAAGTGACTAGAGCTTACAATGGCGCGGGTAAATATACCTCCTTAGTTTATGGACCGTAATGCAAGACGCTCGAACTGCCTGCTAATTAATTTATGAACGCATGCCGACGGACAAAAATGGCGTTATTACTCTATTATTTATGTAAGAATGAAAATTGAAAATTAATAGTCGTGTTTTCTAAACCAACATGTGTTATCGCAGCAGATAGCCTGGGAAATATAGTTTCATTCTTTTTTGCTGTGAGCATTGATATATTATTATGTAATTAGAACTTGAATTATTTTGACAGTCCGTCAATTTTCAAAGTCCACGCGTGTTTTTTTTTTTAAACTGAATTAGAACTTAGTAGAAATGTGCAAAGTTATTCAAATGGATAACATCAGTTCAGTACTAGTGCCACTGAGTTAAGTTAAAATTATGTTCACTTATTCGCATTATCTGTCTGGTTTGATTCCTCTCGACGCACCTGCCCCCAGTTCTCGATACGTTGTCCTTTTCCCTCGTATCTTCTTTCAAATAAACCTTTCCTTTTCTATAATCACATGTATGTTTTTATATTCCTTATTACCAGCGTGATGGTGATCTGAATGAATTAATGAACACACGGTAGATGTTTTATGATATTGTTAATATTTTTTATTTATACACATTAGCGCTAATAAACTTGTTTCTTATTAACTAAACACACTTATATTTTTTTACGATTTATTCTATACCTATCTCAATTAAATATTTAATGGATAATATATTTACGTGTCATTTGTGTGTATTAACGAACGAATATCTCAGACAAAGATTTAAAAAAAAGACGCGAATTTTAATATTTCAATTATTCGTTATTAAATTTGACCACAAATGTATAACGAATAATAGCAATAACCCCTTATACTAATCACTAATGTGCTTGACAAATTGGCTGATAATGACATTACGTAAACCCCTGAGACTCTGGTTATAGGCGTTATGGCGCCCTCTGGGCAATATCATGATTTCAAACGAACACTGTATAGCTATCAAGTGATATTTTTTTTACAAGTTATTGCCGATTTATTATTTGTTTTATTTACCGACGCTTGGAAGTAAAGTGTCATTAATTGAGTTAGTACACAACGATTCCCTACGTCCGGCGCACCCTGGGTAAATTGCGAGTTCTCCAAAGCTAATTGGCTAATTCTTTCACCACGATGGCAAGTCAAAATAAAAGTTGACTTAGCTATCGACACGACGAAGAAGAAAATGAGTTAGTGACAATTTACTCCTTATATTCTAAGTATATAATATTAAATGTTTCGTAATAATAAGTTAAATAACGTATATAATGGCAGACAAAATTATAATAAATATTTTTTGCACTTCACGCCGTTAACGTCGTCTAACTATTTAATAGCACCAAGGAATGTTTTCGATTTATTTTTGGCATTCCTTCCTAATAAAATAATTGATTGCTACCTTGCTCTAGTGTTGTGACACCAGAAATATGATTTATTGCGTTATTTTTTTCAATGTTACATAAATCTTTCGACACGCTTAAAATATTAAAATTATTATGTTATAGATTAACTTTTGTATCAGCCCTATCTGTGACACCTACGCGAAATGAATTTTACAAAGCTAAATCGTATTTATTAGTCGCAATATTTAGTCCCAATTTGACAGTTATTTGATAAACCCTATTGGCAGGATATAATAACACTCATAAATGAAAGTGACAGCTGTGTTCTTTTTTCAAGTATATCTTGTGTCACCTTTAAATTGTATGGGTGGGATAAGAACTATCATCCGGAACCTCAGAAACTGGCACTTATACTTACTAGATAGGGTAGATATTTAAAAAAATAACATTTTAAAAGTTATATTTACGGTTACTCACGCTGTACAGTTTGAAAGGCGGTGCCGTACTCCAAGCTATTGCCGCCTCCCCGCCCAGCGAACCACAATGTTACCATAGTATAAATTTTTACTATGATGTTACGATTAACGGTACGCTAAGTGCACAGTAGCGCCGCGTGGATAACGCCGGAACTAAACTAAAGACAGACAATACTTATTTTATTTTTTTCATTATTACATGTAGAAATAGTAAAACACCCTATTTTAAAAGTGTTATTTAAGGTAGACACCCGAGCACTGTGTTTGCTTTCATTATAAGGGTTTTACTTTAATATTATTAAGTTTTTATCCATGTTTATAGACAAATCATATCCAAAACAGTCAAATGCATGTTTGTTCATGGCTTTTTTGTCAAAATTGTTTTATTCATTAATTTACTGAGAAATTTAAATAATATGCATTTAAAATAATCATGCATTTAAGTGTTTTAGATATAATCTATAAAAATAGATTAAAACTTATTAATATTAAAGTTAAAACCATAATACTTTATCAAGCTATTATTCCCCCTTAAATATATATTTTCTTGAAATATTTTGTTTACTTGTTTTTTTTTGAGGTACATTTCAATTCAACAAACTAGTTAAAACTAACGAGTATTACCTACCTACCTAACTAAATAAAATCAACCAATGTTGATGCGGTTGGCTGGTTGAAGACAAAAGAAAGTCGGCTGCAATGCTAACTTTCTATTGGGCAATAAAACAATAATTACCTATGTTCGAAATTCTAATACAATAGCCGAAACTCTAAATAGGAGTATAACTTGTCGCAAGTTTGCGCAATCGGAAGTGGTTACGGCCACTTATCTCTGGTACGACTCATGTGTGAATTGCGATGCGCGCGCGACGCTAGCCCATGTACACTTACCACATCCTGACAGATGTCATGTGCATGACATTGTACATGTACAGTGTACACCCTACTTTATATTATAAAATGCCGTTTTTGGTAAACAAAGTATTTTAGAAAGGTAGTCCGTTGTTGAATTTTGTACGTGTTTTTTACGTCTTTTTTTAGCAGTATATTAAAGTAAAGCTTCTAGGATTTGTAACTTTATTCGGTAAGTCTCTAAACTAAATTTAGAAATATATATCGAGAATTCGTCTGTAACCTTTTGCTGCCTTCCTATTCGTCACAAAATCTAAATTAAATAAATGAAAACTTCTTAAGCTACTAAATGGCGAACGATATGCCTACTAAAACATCACAAATTTTTTGTACGTAGCACTTAGAACACAATATAATTAATATATCATATCTTATAGTATAGAAGGAGAATTAGAAATAATAGTGACTCATCCAAAATAAGCAACAATTTCTGAATCATAATTACGTCATATAGAAGGATAAAATAATTTATTTTATTTGGTTTGGTTAGTTAAATCACCCCGTGACCGCAATCGGGGTAATTTGGACGAAATATTTGCAATAAAATCGTAATCATATTAAGCTTAACTACACAAATTAGATGACAACACAAAATGTAACTATTAGAGATCGTAATATCTCTGGAATAAACCTTTAAACACAAATGGACGTGATCTATTGGGGTGTGGAATGATTAACTGGTCGAAGGATACACAAGTACCTATCCTATTTGAGCTATTACACTCTGAAACTGATCCAGACAACAAACAATTCCCAGAAGGCTACAGTAATACCTAATACAGATCAGATGGCAATACACTACCTAATACAGATTAGATAGGAACCTAATCTAGACATCATGTCTGCTGCCAGCACTAGCAGAATAAATTAGTTTGTTATTAAATACGTGGGATTTAAATAGGGATTGTGTGTATATCTATACACACAATCCCTACACGAAATCGATGACCGCTAATATTTTCGTCCGTATTTTAAAGTAGAATTATGTATGGTAATTTTAAAATTTTGACCGAATGATTTAAATGTCATTGAATTACTTGTTTTGAGCAATTATATGTGCATTATTTCTGTTTTCATTTTAATATAAATTAATAATGGGTGCCAACGAAACATGCCTTGTGTTTTAGATATAATTGGTCTATAAAAATTGATTAAAACAAAATAAACATAATAAAGTTAAACCCATATTACTTAATGGAAAACCGACAACCTAACCTAAAACTTTATTTTATATTTTTTTTGTAAAAATTCCACTGTCCTTTAACTCTATAGTAGTAGTAGTAATACTCCCATTCGTAAAAACCTGCAACATTATTATTATCTGTTCCAGGTTTTGAAGAAATCATAACATGAAAACATTAAAATAATAACATTACGATTATTAAACCCAAAAAAAAAACAATAAATATGTTTGTAATATTTTTAAAGCAAATTTTAGCTTTGCTATGCCTTTTTGTAATTTATAAAATAATTAAGAGTTGAGAAATTTCGAGTCCGGCAGCATACGAATCCATAGCTGAATTGGCAAAGCACTTGGGGCGTATACCCAGGGGGTGCAGGTTCGAGTCCTGCTGGATTCTTAATTTTTTCAACTTTAATGTTTTATAAATAAACATGTTGTTTATCACATAAGCAAGAATTCCAATTATTTTGATCAATATTTACTTATGTTGTGTAAGTTTCTCAGAATGATGAGTCACATAATAATTTGATCCGTTTGTTGTTACAGGATACTTTCAGCCGGCCGGACCGCTGATCAACAAAGAGGCGAGCGCAGAAACTGAGCGCGCGCTGGCGAGGTATCATCCACCACCGCACTACCACCCGCCACATCCATCCGTAAGTATTTATACTCTAACACTATAAAAAAAAAAAAATATTCAGTACTATTTAAATTAACACATTTTTTTACATTTGGAACTTATGCTAATTTAACAAATTATTTTTTTTACAGAAATAAAATAAAAAATGTAAATGCTAAAAATCTCCTGCACTAGGCTAGGCCTGTCCAGCAGGAGGTTTTTAAATAACAGAATTACATTTTTTTTTTTGAAATGGCGGAGTTGTTTCTTATTTAATATTCGTAGTAAGGTACAAGATTTGCAGTGTCACATACTTATCATAAAAAAATAATAATTATTATGAAAAACTAAAATAATAAATTCTTACAATAATGAGATCAGTAGGGTGCTCACTTAAAAAATAAAACAAATTATATAAACTATAACTATCTAGAAAGAACTACATTTCTATGTTACATTATTTATTTATTTAAGCTCAGTTTCACTTCACCGTTGTGATATTTCACAATAATCAAGAATGTCTTTTCCAATCTACATGAAAGTTAAGTCGACCGATCTTTGAACTTGGTTTTATCATAATTTGAGTGCACGGTTGACGTAGCGGTTAAAGCGGTCGCCTCGCCGCTTTCAACTGCGCTGGTGTTGTGGGTTCGATCCCCACACGGGACTAATCTTAGTGTGATCCGCAAAGATTTTGTTCTGACTCTGGGTGTGCTTTGTGTGTGAGATGTATGTCTGTGAACACCCCCGCAACACAGGAGTTATTCCTAGTGCGGGCGTCGATTTTCAAATAATAATTTAAATAATATTTTTTTTAAACTATTATTTATGTTCTACTTTTTAGTTTGGTTTATTTATAAGAGCATTTTTTTTTAATTTTTTTTTTTTTTTCTTATCGAGTTGTTGCATTGTCATCGATCTTTGACAGGCAGGTGTGCAAAATTTTAATGAAATCTGTCCGTTTAAAGTGGGTCAAAATCGAGTCCAAAGGAGTCGGTTACATACATACACACATACAGGTGAAGCTAATATAAGCGTGTTAAAAAAAATGAAATGAAAAAAGGATGGTTGGTAAAATATATGGAATCGGTATGAATGTTACACCATTGGAAAGGTATTTTTGTGTAGATTAAGAATAACCATGGCGGTCCTCCCAATTCACAGTCCGGTAGGTAACTAGTCTGGTAACAAAATACGTTACCATACTTTTTATCAATTAAATCTTCAACTGCCGTAATCCAACGGGAGCAACTGTGTTTTCAAGTGTTTTAATATTTGGACCAAACAAGTGTAGGCACTTACATGTAGAAATATTCAGAAGCAGGATGGAGTCTGAAACTGACCGGAAGCTGCCGTCTGCCGATATTTTTTATATATAAGCTTGGGATCACATACAAGCAAAACGCAGGCGTTATGTCTTCTTTGAAAATAGCTAATTACTTAAGTTCGGTAGGTATGTCTTGATCCCTACGTTGGCATAGCACCCGCGTCACCGGGAAATGCCGGGTACGTCCCCAATTTAGAAATCCCACGCGAAATATACCTACACAATTTAGTAACACAATCAATCAGTTTTATCTTTACTTCCAACAAGTGTAGACGAGTCTATCGCTGGACAGATATTGGACTTGGACTTATATTAATTCTGATATTTATTGTTTTTCTTCATTAAAGGGGTAAGTTACTACTACAGGCTACTGGACACTACAGAGCTTAATTTATTTCACGGTAAATTTAATTCATGATATTATAGGCGTTGATATAATATGAATATTTTAAATAATTCAAGCCTTTGCTTTGGTCGGCGAGAATTCGTTTTCGTGCTAAATTAAAATTCATAAATATTATGATCGTGGATATTTTGCTTTGATTTTGAGGCAAATCATGTATTTCTAGCTTTTCGCCTATAAAATCAATAATCGTATCGTAGTCTTCTATGATTAAATAGATCAGCATAAATATTGTATTCATACCACGGTAGCTAACAAAATTACGGCCTGTGTTATAAAAATCATTCACAGTAATCTAACACCAACTATAGGGGAAATCACTCGCGCTTTAGCGGTCCTGTAAAATCCTTTGTGGTGATATCAATTTGATTAGTGGTGGGAACTTGTGGCCATAAAACTTTTATGATATTAGTTACCCGTGTGGCCACTACCAATAAACTACCCCATTCACTACTGTCCCGGGGGTGTCGCATCCCCTGTTTGACGTGTTGAGATTTTATAATCAGTTATAAAGTAGTTATTCAGTTTGGGCTACTCTATTTCGTTCGTAAAATGAGTTAGAGCAATTCTAAGCAAGTCGTGACAAATTCGATGTGCCAGACAATTTGTAAATGCGTCTATTTATAAAACACAGTGCACACACAGGCTACCGATCAACCTATACATTTCCAGTACATATAAGATGGTCTCGAAGTCAGTATACAGATCCGCTGTATATTGGACTACCTAAGCAGTCCGTTCGTTCCGTTTCGTAGTATAATTATACTATTTGTACCATTATTGTATAATTTGTAGTATGTAGTATCGTAAGGCCACTATACTACGCGATAATACCATAATTTTCTCATCATGTTGACCGACTTGTCCTTTTACTTTAAATAGACTAATTACCCTACAAAATCGAGAATTTCTGTGTTTATGGCAATACCAAATCAGGCAATGAATGGTAGGCTAAGCGGTGATTCCCACAAATATGTTTCGTCGTTCTGTCAGAGTAAGATAGATGTATTTTATAAAACCAACGAAATTTAGTACACACAAGATAATGTAATTTTTTTTTGTGATTATCGCTTATCACAAAAAAAATTACATTGTCTTGTGTTGGTTTATATATTTATAATTTTTGTAATTTTTGTTATAATTTTTTTATCACCTTTCGTTGGTTTAATATTTATAATTTTTGTAAGTAAAAGTACCTACTTTTTAAAAGTAACGCATTTTATTCCAATCCAAAACAAAAACGCAAAATAAAGAAATGTAGTATAATTTTTAAAAATAGTATAATTTTAATTTCCATAGACAATAATTTTCTGAAGCTCTGAATCCAACCCTGTACCTGAGAAACAATATTATGAATCCTGTGAAGTTTGCTGTAAATAGGGAATTTAAATTAGGCTTGTTGGATAATACTGTATTGATGTGTATTATTCTCTTCTGTTCCAGGTATTGCCGCAGTACGGGCCTTATTACCCAGAGCTCTGCTACAGTGCCCGGTACTACAGCAGACCTCCGGGAACCTATCACATACCGCCACAACCTCAACCAGAGGGACAGGTAAGTAAAACATATAAGGCGAAATGTTAGTTTAAACTCCTCTCTCTGCCTTCTGCTTTATATTCATTCAACATCATGATGTTATATTATATTTTCGACTCTTGATCCTTGGGTGAAACAATATCCCGAACTTTAAGTACAGAGATTAACCAAAACATTATTTTCAGATGGTCGGCGTAGGTGGCGAGCCGTACCCGCCACCACAATACTATTCGCCACCACCACCATGCTACCAACATTCACCACAAAGGATACCATACGTCGGTAAGAAAAACCTTCAAATTGCCACCATAAAATAATGTACCATCAGAAAAGTTTTCGCTTGCTCTCTTTTTATAAAATTTCCGTAAAGCGTATCTGTAGAGTATTGCTACGATATTATCACCTTAGGTGTGCATGCGGAAATTTTCCTGATAGTACATAGACACGGTTTTTCAACATCTAATGTATTCTGTGTCTAACAGCAAACGGACCTTCAGTTCATCAATGTCCGGCTGACGGTAAGTGGTAACTAGAGGCTAGCCTAGCATATAAAAAACTGTAGATGCCTTAGTAATTTCTGAGCTTTATGAGCATTGCCCAAAACCACCACCACCTATTATTATTATGTCTACATCTTTCAGCTTAGTTATGGATAAGACAGCAACACGGTAACTTTTTCTATTTTTAAGATTTAGATGTGCCTTTTAATCCCTAAAAGTCAGCTCAATCTTACAGCTTACACTATCTGTCAGCTGTAAAATACTGAGCAGATTTTTCTCTTCTCATTAATATGTCCAACTAGCTATGATCGCTTGAACGAACTCATCATTTGTTATGAGCCGTTTGCTTGACGATTGCCAATTGCTTCATCGAGATAGGAATGACCACAATATTATTAACGCGTTAAATGCAATTAATAAATCTTGTTATTAATACACATATTATTATAAACCGATCCATCACTCTTATCTAGTACATACATTTTTGTAATTGAATGTTTATTAATACGTCATAATTATGTGAAAAATCTTATTGATCTTTTACAAGCATTTATTTTATAGGTAGCTACTCCATAATTAGCTACTCTATTTTCATTGCAACTGCATAGTAGGCCTATTGGTTAGCGCATGCGCGCGAGGTCTTGGGTTCGATTACCGGGTCGGGCAAAATTGTTTTTAGGATTATTTCGAAGCGAAATTCTCAATAGCTGCATGGAGTAGAGATTTTATAAAAAATCAGTAGATAATTTCCCTCAATGTTTGATTTGATTTGGTCGCAGTGGACACAAAATAATTATGATTTGATACACTTTTATTTACGAAAGACGTTATTGTTTCAGAATATCGTTGCCCATGCCCATTAAACGCGTGTCCAAAAAACGTCCTTATTGGGCCCGCTACTGGTAAAGCCCCAGCTGGTGGCGGCCCCGCAGACGTTTCCTCAACCCACGCGCCGCCCGGGGGCTCCTTCCGAACGAAGGTGCGGGCGTGCGTAACCGACGCTGTCCCAGACACGCATGGCAGCGGCAAGGTAATATTTCTTTTAATTATCTGATTGATCTGAAATGTGCAGTCGTCCGTATAAAGATCCATTCACATTTGAAGTATGCGACGAAGCGATACAGATACAGAAGCAATTTATAAATTATTTTCTTTTTCTTGTAGGATCCACCGATAGAGCCAGAACCGCCTATGGTGGTAAGCGCTTCGCATCCTTGTCCTATACCAGCTATTGGTGGTGTTTCACCTAAACGAGAGCTTTATGATGTACGGGATAAGATCCTCATCCCGAACGACAAATCAGTTTCTGTTGAAACTATTGGCCCACCGTCGCCAGCACGAGGCTCCGCTGGAGCATGTGCTCCTCAGCCTCCACCAGTACCACGACGTGCTCGCCTTGGTAAAGAAATGGCCAGACGATCACTCGTAGGCGATGACACTAATTTACTCTTATCAGTACCCCAGTCTTCACAAGCTCATCATAGCGACGCTGATGATGATGTCCTCGCCATATCACCCCCAACCTGCGCACCTATAGACTTATCCTCGTCAGACGAGCGATCGACACCTTTGGTTGATGTAAAAAAAGAGAATGAAGGACCAACGTATGCTGCAGCCAGAAAACCAGATGCGCAAGCACTCAGGGAACACAATAGCAGCGCTGTATTAGATACAAATGTAGTCACCGATGCCAATAAGGGCGTTAAGCGAAGATACTCGCGGCCTAAACTGGAGATTGACATGAAAGATACTCAACTTGAGGATGTATGTAAGACTAATGGAATTGGTGAGCATGTCAAACTTCAGAAGCGTAGAAAAGTGTCGGGTGATCAAACTGATATTCAAAGACCAGAAACTGTCACAAAAGAGCCGAAAAAGAAACAATTACAAGCCAAAAGGACACCTAGAACACCTCAAGGAGAAAAAAGAGCAACTAAGCGGAAGTCAGATAGCGCCACAGGTGGCACGAAACCAAAGAAGATTCTTCTGAATAATGCTACTGATGAGGATGCTAGGCTTAAAAATATTGCAGCTATTACCGAGGAACCTTTAAGTGCAAAGCCAAAAAATAAAAGTGCGTTACTCCTCGATAACTTAATCCGAAAAAATAGTATTGATAGGCCAGATTCAAAAACTTATTCAAATGCTGAATTAAATCCTGCAGAACTGTTCCTATCCCCTAATGAGAATATTGCGCAGAATTGCGCCAAAAAGACAAATATAAACAACAACATCGTTGAAGGTACCACTGTTAATGGTGGCGTCCGTGCCAATACACTCGCAGCCGTGAGTCAACTTATTGAGAAGAAAATGGCGTACAAAAATACTTGCAAATTAGATAAAGTTGACTCAAAAGTGTCTCATGGTCTCAAATCAGTATTGAAAACACCCACCGCACAGTCAGATCCGAAAGAGGATCGACAAATGCTAAATAAACCCGAAGTGATCAGCGATAGCTCAAAGACAACTAGTATTACGACAACAGAAAAACACGATATCGCCCCCAAACCCGACCTAAAAGAAACTGTGCTAAAAGACAAGGATTGTGTGAGCCCAATTTCTTCAGATATTAGTTCGACGCCTAGACTGACAAAGAACCTAAAACCTGTTCAGTTAAAAGTCGACACTGAACCACAACCGGTAATCAAAGAAACGCCGAGCATCACCGTTGAGACAGAAAAGCATGAAAATGATGAAGCTATAAAGGAGCGGGAAGTTGAGAAAGATAGGAAGGAACACGTGAAGTGTGATAGGACGAACTTAAAGAGATGCAAGCTGTCAAATGGGGAGTTGAAGGCCAAAAATGTAGAGAAAGTGGTAAAGCTGCTCGTATCAAAGAGGCCGCCGATAAAGATGGATGAGGCGACTTTGGTGATTGAGGAGGCGTGTGCTTCGCCCTCTCCCGGGGGCGGCGTAATGCGGCGAGCAAGGCGGAGGGGACAGCATGCGCCACGTCGGGGAAGACGATTGCTCGCACCACCCGCGCCGCCTTCGCTCGAACCTCACACACCTCCACGCTGGAGCAACGGCTGGAACTGGGACGGAGAACACTACCTATCTAAAGTCTACCTCAATGTAAGTTATTTAGCTTTACTTTTATTTTGTTTGAGTAAATATATAATCAAATCTTGACTCTGATATAATTATACAACATTTTTCAACTCGTTCTCTATTGAGATATCTTCCATGGCTTACTATTTGTATAATAATAATGTGATGTTGTCCAGAACGACACGCGCCAAGACCTGGCGGCGCGCTGCTGGTCGCGCATGACGCACGCCAGCGGCGACAGCGTGGCGCGCGGCGACTGCGTGCTGCTGCGCGCGTCGCTGGCCCGCGCGCAGCCCTACGTGGCCCGGGTGGCGAGTCTGTGGGAAAACCCTGAAGACGGTTAGTACTGCTACGTTATATCATCAGATCTTAAATAAATTTTTATTTATAATAGCAGCCAGCAATACATATCTCACTGCTGGGCTCGGGCTTCTTCTCATGATGAGAAGAGTTAGGCCATAGTCCACCACGCTGGCCAAGTGCGGATTGGTAGACTTCACACACCCTCGACCACTTTTTAGGCATTCTCAGCCATACAGGTTTTCTCACGATGTTCTCTTCACCGTTAGCTAGCGATAATTTATATGATAAATACACACATATCTTCGAAAAGACGAATCTTAACGATTTAATGACAAAGGTGTGTGCCGTGGGTTCGAACCCGAGACCTCTGAATAACAGCCCTACGGTCCAACTCGGCTATCGCTGCTTCTTTATTTATGTGTGGCTCTATTTTTGGTATCCAGTCGTGGTAAATGGAATTCCCGCCTGACTTTTTGCATTGCACCTGCTTACTGATTTGATTAGATGATGTCGAACTTGGACACCTAGGTGCAAATCGTAATTATATTACTACACAGTAAAATCAGGTCATAAACGACGGAGATATCCGTGAACAAACATAAAAAAAGCAACATATATACGAATCGAATTGAGAACCTCCTCCTTTTTTATTAAAAGTCGGTTAAAAAAGGGCAAAGTTCCTTCCGTGTATTATCTCACCATTTCCAATAATCGAAGCTTATTTACCACACATAAATAATAGCGTATATATGTGTTATTCCCTAGGTGAAATGATGGTATCCCTCGTGTGGTACTACCGACCAGAGCACACGGAGCGAGGTCGCCAACCGACCGACGCGCCTGACGAAGTGTTCGCGTCGAGGCACCGCGATGCGAACTCCGTCGCCTGCATCGAAGACAAATGCTACGTGCTTACCTTCAATGAGTACTGCAGGTGAGTCTATTAGAACATTACCATTACTAGCTTCTTGCATCTGAAATCTTTAATAACGTGCAAACTTTATCAGTTCCAAGAAAACAATCAACTGAAATAATTATTTTCCAACCCTTCTGATAGTGCCTGATTAAATTGGTACATTCATAAAATCACGACTTACTCCCATGGGGTTGAAACAATGGAGCGCCATCCAGTGTTTCAGTACATAATTCTAAAACCATGGATGCATTTTTTTTATTGCGCCGAATATAATGAGAATTTGTTACCTTTCAGGTATCGCAAACGGCTAAAAGCCGCAGAGGAGGGCGTGCCCATAACGCCATCCATCGTCCCTCCAATGCCGGCTAGCGAGGTGAGCCCGGCCGTTGCCCCCAACGACTCCAAGCTCCCCCCCTCCGTGTCCCCCGAGCTCGTGCTATTCTGCCGCAAGATCTACGACTTCAGGTCCAAGAAGATACACGTCCCCAACAAATGAACAAACAAACAACACCCTTGGATATCGTTCGAAAGATCTGCATCGATCTCTGCCCAACCGACGAAATGTCATAACCAATTTTTATAATGCATTTTACGGAAAGTGAACACCAAAGTTATGTTATGAAGTCGCGTCGGACTACTCGGTGTCGAAGGCTGGAGCCTCCGCGAGCCCACAAGGACTCAACCGTTTCTTGCATTGTAGTATCTCATGGCAAACCTTTACATTAGTACAAAAGTAACGCGTTCCCGGGTGCAAACGTAGAATGTGTGACCTGTGGCCATTGTTTGTGAAGTATCTACGTAATTGTTGTGTTTAGTAATCGCCGGTCGGTCATGTTTTGCTTGTATTGTGATGTCGTAGAAGTTTTTTTTATTAGGAATTAAAGTGATTTGCGGTATTGATTTGATTTCGATAAATAATATTTTTTATCAAGTGATGCCTTTTATAATGTGTAAGTAGTTTTAAGGAAATCATGTTGAAAGAGAATGCATAATTATGTATAGCGATATATTTTTCTTTCTAATCGGAAGTAAGAAGAGAGAATGTCCTATTTATTCTCGCTCCTATCCAGCAATGAATGCTTGGGAACTGATTGGATAGCTATTCTCTATAGCTGATACGGTTTTGTATGACATTTACGTTCTTATTCGGCTACATGGAAAAGAAAAGGCATTTATAATGATTACAATTACGTTTAATTACCTATTTGTTATATTGTTGTCAAGGTAGAGTCTATATTAAATTATTCTTTTATTATTTAAGTGCGTAAGTGGTCGAGTGACGCCTCCGCCGCTGAGCGATGGTTTATCACACTCTCGGTGCGTTAGGTATGAGCGGTAAGCGTATCGTTTCCAACCATACTTTAAGTTTCTAAAATACAAGTGATTCTTTTAAAGGGTCGATTAAATTAAGTAGTTATTGAAACATCACAAATTTTGCAACTTTTATAATTTTATTACGTAGGAACATACGGGCTGAAGGTTGCTTCGGTTAAGTTCCACCAAGCGACTACCGTCAACTAACTGTAACCCTGACACGGAGTTTACTCTGCACTAGATTTTTAAACTTTTTAATAATCAAACGACTAGAATATACCCTGCCTTGAAAGGAATTGATTTAAAATCTGCATTTCGGCCTTAAACTATCCAATTAGGCAGTGTTTTTTTTATAGAACCAATTCACAGTAGTTACAGGAAGACTGATTTTGCAAAATTATATTAAACCTACCTATTGCCTATTTCGTTTTGTTACATTGGTGTAGCTCATGCAAAGAAATCAAAATAATTTGTTTCAAAATCCAACATTGTTTTACATTATATTCAAAATAACAAAGGGGAACAGTTATACATATGTAACTTAGAATAGGTATAACAAAAGAAACACTTGTGTGTTAAAGAGATATATTGTAAGATTAAAATAGTGAAATCTCTTTATCATTAGAAACATAATTGTAAGTAGTGCAGAAATAAAGAATATATATTTAACGTTATATTCCCGCGAGGAAAATTATAAATGGGCATTTATGCATTTCACTTTGTGGACTTCATGCCTGCCTTCACTATTTCCTACAATGTATCTCTGGATTGTGTTGACTATCATTATTTTTGTATATACTATATTTTGTTTAGTACCTACTTGCTATTTTGTTATCTATCCAGTGAGATTTGTACGCACTAATTAATTGTATAAAATATAATATTGAGAATCTGTGGAGTAATACCACAGTGTAAGGAAGTACAGTAGTTTCACTGATTTTCAAATCGTAGAGCGCGACAGTGCCAACGACGGTTTATTACCGTTCTGCTTACGGAAGGAAATCAACAACAGCACAAAAAAATTGTATGTACGATGTACAGAAAATGACAAAGCCTTAATAATGACCACGGTAATTTAATACAAAAATGCACGTCCTCGTCACATTATACGCTCCTATTGATAACATAACAGGTCTGGTGAAACTACTGTGTACTTTTACTCTGCGATAATACTATAAGTGTGTTTTCATGCATGTAGTAGAGAAAGCTAACTATTCTATTACATAGATAAGCTACGACTTTTATTGTACCTACACTTTGGTAGGCATACATTCTCATATATGTGTGACACTTGCATTATTCCTTTGTGAACACGCTCTATGTATGATACAGGGTGTTGCCTGACTTGTCAACCGATTCTTTGTTACTGTATTAAAATATTTCGAGGAGTGAAATTCGAGGAAATAACGTTACGCTAGCAATATGCATTTTCCTAAATTCATGTTTCGTAAGAAGGACCAAAAACTGGAAAACTGATTGTAAAGTATTGGTATTGAATAATGTAAAGTTACCAACTATTTACTCTTGGCATCTATACTTCAACTATGTAGCTGTGCGTTATTCAAACCGAATTATCATAAGATTTCAGAAGACTGAAGAAAAGAAAAATAGATTGAGAGAAAGAAGTGAAATATATCAAATATATGAGAGGAAACATGAGTTCAGAACAATGTATAGAGCAGTGACTGAAATTATGACAATGGCCTTATCTAACAAGATGTGGAGATATTTCTACCTCCAGATTATCAGAAATCTCGTGTCTCGTTGTACCGACGAATCAGGCAATCACCACGAGTAAAAATGTGCATTCCGTATAACGATAGATTCTAAGTACATCAATGTAATGTGTACATAACAAATGGCCTTCGCCTATTCTACAGTATTTCTCTGTCTTTGTTTGATACTAACTACTTATTATTATTTTAAACAGAGTAAAACATACAATTCTTTGTTATTTTCTTTAAAAAAAAAACAAAAAAAATAACGTAGGTTCCTACTTATTTATATAATCTGTACATTTTTATTTTTAGTCATATTTTGGATGTCTAAAACTTTAAATCAGGATGTCATTGTATGTTTTATTCTGGAAATTCCCACAATCTCACTGGTTGTCTATTCCAAAGCCTAAGTTTTCTATTTTATTATTTTCTTTTTCATTGCTTGATGCCAAAAAATTAGCTGGAAAAATTCTATTATTCTGTAACGATGTAATACCAATCTCCCTTCTATTTAGGTTAAAGGGATGACGGGGGAGTCAGCATTGTTAACAGCTACGAAAATAGTCCATGCCTAGTATCTAGGTCTTAGATTGGATGGTAGTTAGACTATTCTGTAGATAAAAACAAAAAAACACCTGACCATCCAAGTGAAAAAGCTTAGAGAACGATAAAAATACACCATCGTGCACAAAAATACACCCTGTATTAGATATACTACCAAAAAAGTAAAAAGAACTGAACTTAAATACTGAGAAATAAAATAACAAAAGAGAATGACTTGGCTTTATTCGCCATAAATACATAATACAATTATGTACATTATTCCACGCAGGGGTATTCATAATTCATTATCTTCGGATTTAATCGTAGTATCTAATTACATCTCAAAGAACTAAGCTTTTTAAAAGTATATAATTTACTTTCTATCTACATGTTACAACTTGGCCTAGCCACCATCCGATCTATCAAATGCTAACGTTTAATTTTGAAAAAAAAATCCCTTTAGTGTGCTTATATATGGTAGATTTTGTAGGTGATAGTATTAGTGCACAAAATACCTACAAATGGACGAACTTTCTATTTCCCAAGTGCTGATTCACCTGACATCAATACTCATTATCAATTAATCATAGAGTTAATGAGTAAATTCCATAATAATAAATCTATGAGTAAGGAACCTTGCTTGTAGCAGCATTATTTTAAAGAATGTTACCTGGGTATTTCGCAGTTGCAACCTTCTATAGTCAATGATTTTAGATTTAGATCTACTAATAAGGAAGAATACCTTGTTTTTATTATTTATTTTGTTTCAATGAAAATTATATAGGTATATTTTATTATTGTAACCTACATAGTTATGTTGGCTGTAATTTAATATTGATGTAATTAATATATGTATTTTTATTTCACTATGGAGTTTCATTGACTTTCCTACTACCCACTTAATCACACCGTCTTGCGTCTCCCCAAACAGTGGTGCGCGGTCACGAGCATTTCACCTAAAAAAGGTGTCCCTCAGAGACCTATTTCGTGCCCTATATTGTCTCAAGAAGGTTTAATTAAATAAAAATATAACTGTTTTATATCGTTAAGTTAATTTACTCCATAATAAATATTTGCCTATTACATTCGTCAAAGGCAAATGAAGATAACATCACGCCTATCCAGAACGGATGTCAGAAATTTTGATGTCATTTCACATGTTTTGTTTATAGGCTGACCGTTTAACTGAGTCCTCGCCTGCGCGGTACAGGGGTGCGGGGGTATGACGACAAAGGGGACTGATACAGGCGCGGGCGGTGGGGGCACTTAATGAAATATACAGGAGATGAAATGCACCAAGATATTTCCTAAGATATGTGACATCATAGGAAAAAAGAAATAGTGATTTATCAAATGAAAAATAGTTAAGAAGATACAAAATTTTAATGAACTTATGTACGTAAATAAAATAATTGAGAATAAACTATTATACTTTTTGTTATCTAAACATAATTAAATCGTAAGAAAGTCAAAACTTTTTTTGGGCCAAAGCCATTTGCTTGCACTGACTGTTTATTTTATGTCTGAAGATTTTTTGATTCATCTTGAGATTGTTATTACATGTGTACCTCTCACAAGGTGTCTGCAACAGTCAACACATGCGATCGCTACCCATGTAGCGAACGAAATGAACAATTACAAAAATTTGCCCACCGCCCGCACCCGTTTCAGTCCCCTTTGTCGTCATACCCCCGCGCCCCTGTACCGCGCAGGCGAGGACTCAGTTAAACGGTCAGCCTATAGGTCCCATGAGATAATAGGCGGTGAGCCTATCGCCATCCACCTGGCACAATTTTAACTCTTATGTTGCTAATGAGAATTGCCTAACGGAAAATACCAATAACATTTTTGCCCGACCCGGGAATCGAGCCCAAGACCTCGCGCTAAGAGGCCGCGTATGCTAACCACTACACCAACGAGCCAGGAACAAAAGGAGAAACCTAAAAATATAGACTGAATATACCTACAGATGATATGACATAGAAAATGGACAGGTGAAAACTATATCTAGAGGGAAACATCTAAAACTGTAAATATCAATTTATTCGTAGACTAACACGTCGTGAAGCAGTATACAATAAATAACATCCAACTTCAATTAACATTTTAATACAAAGTAGATATTACACATACATTTATATAATTTCAAATCACATCCAAAGTCACGAGGAAAAGTTCACAATCAATACAATCTTGTTTCATACTTGGATTCGGCATATTCACATCAAAATCCTTCTCGCCACTCATTCAATAAATGATACCGGCTTTTACTCTTAGATGTTTAAAAGGTTCAAGTCATGCTCAAATCCTACTTGTTTATCACATTTCCTTTTATCAGCTGAATGTGAGAACAGGGCACGAAATAACCAACCTTGTATCAACGAGCATACAGATTATATTGCCACGAATCCAGTAATAATCTACAATACCCATTTTACTAGCACATTTACTTAACTTTCTCTCGATACATCTCAATATAAACTATCCAAAGACATTAACTTATACTCTGCCGGTTACAGTAAACAGTTCTAATCTACCAAAAACTAGGAATGTTATGGTATAATTAATCAGATTATTTTATTTCAGTGAACACACCAACTTTCTTTCCTAACATAATTAGTATATAATAATAATAATAAGAAACCTATCAATACGAAACCTATTTTCTGGCGACTATTTATTGGATGTCTATGAGATACCACTTAATACTCAAAACAGACGGATTGTATATTGGATGGCCAGCAGCCTCTATAAAGACAGGCGACAAGGATACTCTACAAGGCGAAAAAAAAATTGCCGAAAGAAACTGACTATTCAACATTAAGCTGCATAACTGCCGGCATTGAAACTGCTAAATTAATATCAGTTTTCAAAGCCTAGTATTATTTCCCAAAATAAGAAATGTTCAAGTGGTTCAATTATCACTTGCCATTGGCTAAAGTACAAGCTTTGTTCTTTATCATACTTTACAAAATATATTTGAATTAAGGCCAAATTCACCAATGGATCTGCAGTTTACAATATGTTTGTCCCTTTAAAAACTTGGATGAGAGAGAGTTCAAATCAGCCAGTTAAACAAATCAACTGACAGCTTGTAGCAACTCAACAGTTGGTGAAATTGGGACTAAAATCTCCCCAAGCACTTGGCCAGTTAGCAATGAATATTATAATAATCATAAGCATCCACCATCAACCAGTTACCCCAAATTGAACATTTTAAACTTGATTTTGGCACTCCTATTTATTTCATGACATACCATATTAATCCTTAACTTTTGATTGTATTGAATGAATTTTTTATTCCAAAATAGTTTTATAATATCCAAGCAACTCATTACTCACAAATTGTTAGTTAAAGGTGGGAATATCTTATATTATTATAGATAGCTAACCCATTGTCTATTAACAATTATACTGAGCATACAATAAATATAATGTAAAATTAGTGAAAACAATTCTGATAAACTGTGCGTTGAATGCATAATAAAGTATAGGCAATCCAGGAACTAAAATCACCTGGCATAGGGGGCATGCATATAATGTTAAGTGTTTTTAGTTCCTGGTTTGGGTATATATCTATATATTTATTATAGTCACATCTAATATACTTTAACATAATAACTGTGTTTGTATTTCACATGGGATCTCAGTTATCATTGGTCTTTACAAATAATTAGGTTAGTAAATAATTATCCATTAAACAATTCAAATGATGCAACTAGCTTTTAGTTTGAAAGAAAGCATTATTTTGCTGAATTTGCTTGACTTCAGTCTTGAACTAATCTGAATATCCAATTATATCCATAGGTATCCCTTTATAATTAAAACAAATTGGTTTATCACTGCGTAGTGAGGGATTAACTCTTATATCATTCAGCTCTATTTCTAGCTTTTTACAAAAATTTTGCATATTTATATTGCTGGCATACATCTATATTAGCATTCAGGATTTTCTGCCCCAAACACAAAATATAAAGAATCAATATTTATTAACTTTGTTTTATAATATCTTACACATAACAAGTACAATGGCCAACTTAATGGCGCAGGCATTCTTTGCCAGTCAACCATTAGGTGGTGCAGTGATAATAATGGTTGGTGCATTTTAATAAGTCATTACTATTAATTTTATTCAACATTTCTTGTGAAAATTATATTCGAATAATTCTGGATGTATGCAGGATCTCTATTTTGCTCATATTATATTCATCTTAGGCCGTAAAAGCAAGTATGTATTCTCATATTTGTGATGATGTAACTGTATTAACTTTATACTAAGTCCAATAATACCAGAAAACCAAAACATACATTTATGTAACAAACTACATAATCAAGTACATAATGTTGTGACTAACTCAAATTCACATAAAAAAATAAAATTAGACTATTAACTAAATTTTTTTACAGAGTGGTTACAATAATGGCCACCAATACATTTTCAAAGCTTTATATAACATTGAAAATAATTTATATTTACTATTGAACTACGGTCAATGCACATTTCAGATAAATTACCTCAGAAGTTACAACAGCTGTTTGTCTTTCGGGCTGTCTTGTAGAACAGTTTACTTTGCACAGATAGACTTTCTGTTTTTGCAACAACATCATCTAATTTCTCACCTCTTTCCAAAACTGCCTTGATAGTGTCATGAAGAATAATCTTAGTTTCATCCAAGTCATTTTGTATTTTTGTCAAAGCATCAGCCTCCTGTGGGTTCTGGTACTTTGTCAAGTACTGCGGCAAGATTTGGAAGTCTACAGTATTTTCATTAGCAGTTGCCCAAGAAGTAGGTGGTACTGTGGCTGAGAACTCGTCCAATATTTTAGTGATTAGTGTGTGCGCCACTCGGTTTGGGTACTCATGGTCAGATATTAGGACACCTGCTAAGTTGTCATGTCGCACATAAACTTGACACATATATTCACCTTCCTTTACAGACTGTCTAGATGTTGGCTGGGTCCTTTCTACAATGGTTTTGCTGACAAACCCCATAAATTCTTGTACTGAGTTACGTTGGAATATGCTAAAGCTCTGCAAGTTATATGCTGCTTTGAGAACAGAGGCACTGTTTACTCCTTTGTACAGTACAGCTAGACCATAGATTTTAACCATTTTGACAATAACAACACTTCAGATCTTCTCAGGTACTCCAAATAAACTGCAATTAATCAATAAACACATTATTTGACGAAATATAGAATAGACTTTCTAAATTACTCTGTGAAGTAACAAAATTGCACAAAATTAGATAAATTATCTCTTGAGCTATTTTACCAATTGAAAAGTAAATAATGTATCGTCTGCTAATAGCTTTGTGCAATCATTACTGGAATAATAATTGAGTAACTTTGATTTGGAGAGACTTACCCAATTTAGTTCTCCTCTTGATGGGTAACACATAAAGTTGGCTGTTAACAAACACTTGCAATAAGGATTTAAGCAGGATCTATTTTCAATACAGGTACCACAACTTTACTGTGATTAGCAATAAACCAAGAAATCTTTGTTAATTTGTGTAGAACGAAACCCAAATCGATGGCTAGCTGAGTGCTTACGCATATACGTCAGAATCTTACACAGAAATGTGTCATCACGTCAAAGTCATGCAAACTGCAAACTCAATGCAAACGTCAAATGTCAAAAAAAATAGGACTACAGCGTTTCAGATTTTCATTAGATTTTACATATTTTGAGCATTGTTTACGCATAGGCTATCCACACACACCCAAGTATTTTGGCAGTAGAGAAAATAATAGTAAAATGAATGTTTTGATTCAAATTGTCTTTAAAACGAACATAGAACTAGAGCTTGAACAAGAGCATTCTTTCGTTCTTGATCTTTAAGTTAGCGTTAACACTAAAATACCAACGAGCAAAATAGGAGAAGAAGAATTTCTTAGCAATGCTATAGTATTAAAAGAAATATCGACTTGGCGTCTAGTCCTAGTCTAGTTCTAATTCTATGTTCGTTTGGTCTAATTCCACTTTTAAAAGAATTTGATCGAATGAGCATAGAACGACCATTCGCTCGTTTGATGTAAATCAACCTTAAGAATCCTTTCTTACAATAAATACTAAAAAATAACTGTTATGCTACTGATCCAACCGTGTTAATTTTAACATGGATATTGATGCGTTTATAAAGGTATTCAAATTGTGCCGTAGTTTTATTTACAAACCTAAGGCCACATCATTATAACGTGATTTTTTGCGTGTTACGTTTCGTTACGCTGGTTGAGCAGTAGCGTTAAAAAGAAAATTGTAATTGTCTTTGTTTATTGTCATTACTGTCATCAGTCATCCAATCGCTTCAGTGATGCCAGATTGGGGGGATTTCCCCCAAATTTGGGGGTTTTTTTAAATGATGAGGGGATAATTGGGGGGCAAATATTTTTGGGGGGACGCTTGGAGGGAAAAATTTGAGTTTGATGGGATTTGGGGATTTTTAATACCAAAATTACAGCTTGGCAAAAAAAGTTTAGAAATTAATTGGATCGCCCTACCCTATCTTCTTCGTATGGCTACCCTATGACAATTCAACCAATCAGCTGCACAATCCAATTTAACATCCGACATCTGGTGGCTGAGTTGCCACTAGTTTCCAATGCCAACTAACCACAGATTAAATGTCATTATTCTGAGCAACGAACTACCAACGAAGGCTAGGGATGTGATTAAGTTATTCGCACCACCTCCATCTAAATTACGTTTCATTCGATTTGGAATTTGTGCGTAGCTTAAGATTGAATGTGTATTGGATCAAATAAAGAATGAAGACTGACAGGACTCGCGACTTATCAACTCGAAATGGCATCAATAGTTAAAAATAAGTAATTGCCACTTGATTATTATTATATTATCTCACACCTAGTCAGAGATGTGACTTATCTAAGATACAAGTATCTGAAATACAGATACAAGATACAAGATACGTATTTCCATCTTGTATCTAAAATACTTTTCCAAAAATCATTTTGTATCTTGTATTTGAATACATTTTGTTAGGTATCTTAGTATTTTACAAATACTTTTTCTGACAAAATACTTTTAGGAATAAGTTACCAAAAATTTGTATGAAATATAACACCTGTTTGCCAAGCTCTGCCCCTGTGGAGTGACTCTTTTCTTTTGGATTCTAAGGCCACATAGAAGAAAAATTAGTGATCAAATGTTTGAAGAACTAGTTTTACTTAAGTCTTTTTAAAATACTTAAGTAAAAGTAGTTCGTCAAACATTTCTTTTACATGAAATAATATAGGAGTCATGTCATGTATGTCATGCATGTCTTATATCTCTGTTCTCATATATTATGCCAATAATGACAGAAATAGAAAGGTTTTGTTCCGGTTTCAAGTGAGGACATGTATCCACTGGGGGGGGGGGGGGGGGGATATGTCTGTATCTCTTGCTCTTATACGTGCCTTATGCAGGGGGACATGTGCGTTCTCGGTCACTCGCAATAATGTTGTCAACAGACAACCTTAGAGAACTGACCATCTTTCTATTTCTGACATGTTATTGTTGATTATGCCTCATGTCTTATGTCTCTTATCTCATGTTGTATCATGTCATGTCTTTTTGTATTATTGTCTTGGAAAAACTTCAGGGTGGTCAGTAAAAATAAGTAACCTGATGGCCAACCAAGTAAATTGATGGCTTTTGATTGGTTTATTATTTTCCTTAAAAATATAATATTTTGTCTTGTCACATTTCAGCGATTAACATAATATATTCGTAAATAAATAACATTACGTCGATTAGCCACGAGCTTGTCTCTCGTCTGATACCTCGCATTTGCTGATTGTGGGACCCGACGCTTGTGCTAAGAAATAAGTAATATCATTTATGCAGGATGGATACGACATTTATTGAAATCATAGATTCTAGATGTGGTTAGTTTACATTTACACCGGCTTTTTTTTATTAAGGAAGAAAGGAATAAAATCTATTTATTTCTCAATCACACTCCCGCCAACACAATTGGAAAAGAAAAATAAGACAAACAAGAATATAATAACAAAATGAAAATAAAATAAAATAACTAAAAATAAAAATAATAATAACTTAAATAACTAAAACATATATTTTATTTTCATGTCACATCAATCAGTTGTCTCGAGTATCGCTGTGAACCTGGGATGTATTTTTTTATCAATTTATTTATTATTCAATTTATATTTTGTTTGGCAATCGTAAATGTATACGTGAAATGGATTAATTTCATTGTAATTCGAAATCTACACTGTTTCTATTGAAGTATACTCGTAAATAAAGTTACAATACACAAAAGTTTGTTTAACAAGGATTTCTTTGTGATAAACTCATTGCAAATTGACATACAATGTTATTCATTTTACACAAAAAAGCTTTCAAATGTATTTATAACTTCATTGAAAAGCACTGTAACGGTAGTTACAATGCTTTTCATTTTAATAATGCTTAAAATCTGTACATTGCAGGCTTAAGTTCATCTGTACTATTGTGAGATTCATTATATTAATTTTAATTGCTCTTTCAGATGGTTTAGATGCCGTTTTGATTAAACCACTGCAAGTATCATTTTTGCAATCTTAATAATAATACGAAAAGACGTACCAAAATTTCATGAATTGGAAAATATCAAAGAGTAGTACATCATTTTCTGAAGATGTGCTATTAGTATATTTTCAAGAATTATCAGAAAAATACAAATCTCCATCCCTATGGACCTTTTATTCAATGCTGAAAAGTACGCTAAGTATTAATCACAACGTGGATATCTCAAAATATTCAAAATTAATTGCCTTGTTAAAACGTAAAGCAGAAGGCTATTCAGGGAAGAAATCGAAAACGCTTTTACCTCATGAAATAAATAAGTTTTTAAGCGAAGCGCCTGATCAATTATATCTATCAGTGAAGGTATATTAGTTATTTACTTAATTTATTATGTTATAATCTTATTATCTTTGTAATACGATGAATAAATTACAATATCTTACATTGTTCTTGTTATTGTTACAGACAGTACTAATATTCGGAACCATGGGCGCATGCCGCCGTCAAGAATTATACGCTTTGTTATATACCGACCGACGTACAGATAAATGAAGCTGTAATTGTGGTCAATATAAATAATACAAAACCAAAATAAACCGCACATTTACTATTACAGGCAAATATTTAGAACTTTGCAAAAAATATATAGCACTGCGTCCAGATCCCTGCAACAATCCGTGTTTTTTTTTACAATAGAAATCTGGAAAATGCACACCACAGAGGATCGGCATAAATACATTTAGCAATTTAGCCAAAACAATTGCTAACTATTTACAACTTCCCAATCCTGAGTTGTATACAGGGCATTGCTTTCGCAGAACATCTGCCACATTATAAGTTGATGCAGGAGGAGACATAACAAGTTTAAAACGGCACGGCGGATGGAAGTCCATATCTGTTGCTGAAGGGTACATTAATGACTCTATAGCCAACAAAATCCACGTGTCGAATCAAATTACAAATTCGATAGAAAATAAAAATAATGAAGTGGTAAATATAAATATGCCGAGTACATCAGGATCTGCCAACATTCAGCAAGGTGCAAATATTCAAATACATTTTAATAATTGTACGATCCAAAATGTAAATAATTATTACAATAAATAATTATATTATTTTTTATGTAATATTAAAGTTGAAAAATTAAGAATCCAGCAGGACTCGAACCTGCACCTCTTGGGTATACGCCCCAAGTGCTTTGCCAATTCAGCTATGGATTCGTATGCTGCCGGACTCGAAATTTCTCAACTCTTTTTGTGCCAGCTTTTAGCTAGACGAACCTTATTTGGCTTTAGCGCCATCTATGTGATGTAATAAGTCACTATTCACATACTGTAAGTTTGAATTAAGATCAATACTGTTACAGTCAAGAGATGACGCATTTTTATCAAATACTTGTAATATTTTAAAGCAAATTTTAGCTTTGCTATGCATTTATTTTTTATGTAATATTAAAGTTGAAAAATTAAGAATCCAGCAGGACTCGAACCTGCACCTCTTGGGTATACGCCCCAAGTGCTTTGCCAATTCAGCTATGGATTCGTATGCTGCCGGACTCGAAATTTCTCAACTCTTTTTGTGCCAGCTTTTAGCTAGACGAACCTTATTTGGCTTTAGCGCCATCTATGTGATGTAATAAGTCACTATTCACATACTGTAAGTTTGAATTAAGATCAATACTGTTACAGTCAAGAGATGACGCATTTTTATCAAATACTTGTAATATTTTAAAGCAAATTTTAGCTTTGCTATGCATTTATTTTTTATGTAATATTAAAGTTGAAAAATTTAATATTACATAAAAAATAAATGCATAGCAAAGCTAAAATTTGCTTTAAAATATTACAAATTATATTATTACCTATACATAGTTTGTTTGTATTAGATACTCACTAATTAAACTTTCCATGAATTTACATAGAGTTCTTACAACACTGTACAATACCCTATGGTTTCAGAACATTTATAGAGGATTCATATCATGGGTGTAGATAAAGTCTTGTATGCAACTGTTATAATTAGGCATTAAAACACTCATGGGATACTATTATCATATAGAACTCATTCGCTCTCTCTCTCATTATAGAACAGTTGCATAAATAAATATTACGATTTTCAAATTCTATTAAGAATAGTGGAAGGTATCAAATTTAAACAAACTAAAAGTCAAAATAGACCTGGTTGTTCCATAGATCATACAAGGAACTAATATATTTGTCCCACAATAATGTCAAAATTGTATGTCGATATTCTGAGACACATATAGAACTATAGAGCGACTACAACGCTAGAGGAGGACAACCTATAGTATTTTGAGACTAGCTACTTTGCCAAATGGGTCATGAATCTATTGGTCTGATAGTACTTACATACAAAAAATACACATTGATAAAATTTATTGCATGCCATCAAAATTATATCTTAATAACTATTTCATTATACAATATTGCAAAAATATAAATTTCGCTCTTAAGACTTAATACTACATAATTTATAGGTAAGTAAAATTTATTATTTCTCAACAATTCTACAAATATGACGACTTTTCTTATTCTATCTGTTTTAACCTTTATGCCAGCCCCAGACGCTGGCTGTTAATCGCAAACAGCAAACAACAAACACCAAACACAAGCGTGTGGCGATATTGCAAACCTTTTGCCGAACATGGCCTTTTGAGTGTACGGTTGGCGTAGTGGTAGCGGTCGCCTCGCCGCTATCAGCTACGATGGTGCTGGTTCAATCCCCACATGGGGAAAATCTTTATGTGATTCGCAAAGATATGTTCTGACCTTGGGTGTTATCTGTGTTTGTGAAATGTATGTTTGTGAACACCCCTGCGACACAGAAGTAATTCCTAGTGCAAGCGTCGTTTTTTATTAAAAAAAAGAACAGCCATCAAGAAATCGAATATCCACCCCGAATACAAACAGGCAAACACCAACAAACACTCCACCTATATGTGTACCGTTTGCGACTACTAACTATAGGCAAAACTCTTTCTTGATCCGTGCAAGCAGAAGCTTCAATAATATGTGTAAACAGCATGATATTGATCCTTTCAATAGTAGTGTGTCAAAAGTGCGAAGGTGTTTGAGCCTTGACTTTTTGAATGGTGCAGTGGAGGCGTGATTGGTCAGTATATGGTAACATTAGTGTGTGGTAAGTGTTTATATAGGTACTTACAAATTTAGCTTTAGATTTATTTTGTTATGATTTTTTTACTGTTTACGTTTGTTTTTATTCTGTTTTATATAAGTGAAGACTTGTAATTGGCTGCCAGATTCCTTTACTACTACATACAATACTGTAAATTTAGCTGTAAGTCTTCCATATATCTTAAATAAATAAATAAACACTCGTTCTCATGTTGGCGTTTGTTTGTTGTTCGCTGTTTGGTATTGTTCGCCAAGCGTCTGAAGCCGGCTTTAGAACAGTCACTTAAAGTATAAAAATGTCTATCTTAAATGATATTAAACTTCTATAAAAGTATTTTTATTCGTGAAGGTTCGTCAAGCTAGCTAGTTAGATATTGCGGCGGTAAAACGTTGTTACTATTATTCTTATTAAAAAAGGTTTGCAATGAACATAACATAACATCACGCCTATATCACCCAGAAGGGTGTGACAGAGGTGTACAACACCCACATTTCACCTTTATGTTTAAGTCCCATGGGATAGGGGTTGAGCCTGTCGCGATCCACCGGTTACAATGCCGGGGTGTTGTACACACTGTACTGCCATACCGTTCTGGGCAATATAGGTGTGATGGTACATACTACTACATACTGTACTGCAACACCCTACTGGGTAATATAAGCGTTATGTTATGTGTTATGTTTATGGATTTACGAAGAAAACAGTAAAGATACTTCATCACTACATAGTGTAAAACAAAGTCGCTTTCTCAGTCCTTTTCATCATCTTTAAAACTACGCAACGGATTTTGATGCGGTTTTTTAATGAATAGAGTGATTTAAGAGGAAGGTTTACGTGTATAATTCATGCATATTATAATTGAGAAAAGTCGAGAAATTTAAAGATTTGTAATGGGATGTCGTAACAAACATATTTTTCTGCGCTTACAAAAGATAAAAATGGTTACTGTGGGTTATGGAGATAAACATAATGCTGTCGCGGACTTTTTTATTTATCTTTTTTAAGATATACAATTCCGTAGTACATAAATTAGATCTATCTCAGGTTTAGCCAGCGTTTGCAATAAACGCTGGCTATTTTATGCCAATGTGAATCCGGAGCTGGCCACTGTGTTTTTATATACAACGTTCACAGTTTTTCTGTAGTGTATTTAGTATCAGCATTATACCCGTGCGAAGCCGGGGCGGGTTGTAAGTAAAATATAATTTCAAAATACAATCGTCAGATAACAAATTGCAAGGCTAGTCTTCAAACAAATCGTAAAATTCAAAACTATAAATAAAAATAAATAAATAAATATCTCACAACTTCCACACAACGCCATCTAGTCCCAAACTAAACAGAGCTTGTACTATGGGTACTAGAATAACTGATACTAATACAAATATACTTTTCTTTTGTATATACATACTTATTATATGTACATAGAAACACGCAGACTAAGATAAACTCCGATGATCATGCACACAAAGATTTGTCTTAAGCGGGAATCGAACTCGCGACTTCGGCGTCGCAGCCAGGTACACTACCCACTCCGCCATCTGGTCGATGTCGATGATACTTTCAATTTGCGCAATTAAAGATGTAGCCGGTAAAACTATCTGTTTACACAAACAATTTGTGCAAGTTAAGATGGCGCATAGTCGGACAATAAGTGTACGTTACGCCAGCAAGAAAGTGTCACCTAGAGTGATATGCTGCCGTCATTAGAAAGAAGGCCGTAACTACGTCAATGCTGATTCCGAGATAATTAAAGTTTTATCTAAAATGAAGGCCCGCGGCTTACTGAACGGTTTTAGTAAGTGGTTATTGTTTTATAAAACGTCAATAAATACAGGCGTTACTATTAACCTGAATTTATTTAATTTTATACACGCGTATTAATTTAATTCAATTTTTTCCCTTTTGTTTTAGCAAAAAAATAATTATAAATTGTGAAATACTTATCTGAAAGGGCGTAATTGCAAATAATGTAATTACGGCTTTTCATATAAAGAACGTGACCCTCTCCTGCGCGCTTGTCCCTTTAAAATACTTATAAGCAAAGCCCTTATTGCGAAGTTAGGGCTTTTTTTTGTAGTAAATTTAAAGTTTTGCTTAGTTAAAAAGCTAATTAATTGGTAATTGCGGCCTTCCTGACTAGCAATACGAAAATATTAACAAAAAAAGCCGTAATTTTGTAATTACGGCTTTTCAGATTCAAAAATCAGAATTTGTGTCGTAGTTACGGCTAAAATCCTTATGATATCTCTGGTCTAATACGAGTTACAGCTTTGTGTGTAAGACCATAAGATAGCATTTTCTTTGCTGATTCAGAATCTGTTAATAACTCATTTCTGACAAAAATGTCAGTTACGGCCTTCTTAATTATGACGGCAGTATGAGTAGAACGTATAATTAGTGCGCAATCTGTTGTAAATGTGCGCCGCATAAAAAAATTGTGCGTCTTGTAGTTTAAAAAAAAAAACGTAAAAACGATTCCTGCTGGAGTAACGTTGTTCTAGCAAGAAAATTCTAGACGAATTATCGGAGAGATAAAATACATACATGGGCAGAGAGCTTATATTTGTACAAATATGTGCGCCATAAATATAATTTGTGCGTCTTCAGGTTTTCGAGATATTGCGTTTCCCGCTGGAGTAACGTTTTGCGAATTCGTGTATCTCTAAGACCATTTTATGTGCGCCTGTAGAATGAACATACACGAATAGCTCTTAATTTGTGCATATTTGTGACATAATTAGATGCCAGATAATATTTATAATTTTCAAGTAATCGCGCTTTATTGAAAACTTAAAAAAATATTGTAGCGCCTAAATGAGAAGACGTATAATCTCGCTAAAAACTGTATTCGTTCAAAACAGAACCTACAATAAAAAGTTTCAAAACAGAACCTACAAGCGCTAATGAATAATATTACTAAAAGTCAAAACGACGGCATCATAACTTTGACGCCATCAAACAAGAAACTGGCTCAACCTAAGATGTGTAGATATGTAAACCAAAAATTAGTGCCTTTATCAAATAATATAATATAGTAAAAATATCCAGCTTCAACTGTTTCGTATTAAGTAAATATTAATACTAAACCAAAACAGTTATTCGTCGCAGGTTATCCGACCAAATTCGAATGACTACAAAAAAGCGACGGATTCATACGTATATCGATACGTATGAATCCGTCGCCGACCACCTTTATTAAACGTATTACACCTAAACTCTGTTCGTACAGTAGTCATGGGCGTTATTAGATATTTTTGGCAACCGATATTACACCGGTATGGTGATACAATACCGATATAGACAACCGAAGCCGAATACCGGTATTTTAGGTGCAGTTACTGCAATTATTCTAGCTATAGCGTTTACAAACGTTTTAAGCTAAGGTAGGTATTTGTCACCAAGTTAGTTGCCACCACTTTTTACGTTACAGATTGCGCACTAATTATACGTTCTACTCATATCACTTTAGGTGACACTTTCTTGCTGGCGTAACGTACACGGACAATAATAACAGTATCCTAACCAGCTTGAAGACCTAGCTTTCTAACTTAATATTAATGCTAGTAGTCGCTACTACTCGCGTTGTAAAATGTATAAAACATTCAATTTGCACAATTAAAGATGTAGCCGGTAAAACAACTTGTTTACACAAACAATTTGTGCAAGATGGCGCATAGTCGGACAATAATAACAGTATCCTAGCCAGCTTGAAGACCTAGCCTTCTACCTTAATATTAATGCTAGTAGTCGCTACTACTCGCGTTGTAAAATGTATAAAACATTCAATTTGCACAATTAAAGATGTAGCCGGTAAAACAACTTGTTTACACAAACAATTTGTGCAAGATGGCGCATAGTCGGACAATAATAACAGTATCCTAGCCAGCTTGAAGACCTAGCTTTCTAACTTAATATTAATGCTAGTAGTCGCTACTACTCGCGTTGTAAAATGTTTAAAACATTCAATTTGCACAATTAAAGATGTAGCCGGTAAAACAACTTGTTTACACAAACAATTTGTGCAAGATGGCGCATAGTCGGACAATAATAACAGTATCCTAGCCAGCTTGAAGACCTAGCTTTCTAACTTAATATTAATGCTAGTAGTCGCTACTACTCGCGTTGTAAAATGTATAAAACATTCAATTTGCACAATTAAAGATGTAGCCGGTAAAACAACTTGTTTACACAAACAATTTGTGCAAGATGGCGCATAGTCGGACAATAATAACAGTATCCTAGCCAGCTTGAAGACCTAGCTTTCTAACTAAATATTAATGCTAGTAGTCGCTACTACTAGCGTTGTAAAACGACGGTCAGTTGACGGGGACCTCCATGGCGTGAGGGGCAGGCTCAGTGATGAACATTGATGGGGCTCCGGGTGTCACTGAAAGGAAGAAAAGTTGAGATTAAAAAATTTACCGAAAGTACTCAAGTATATTAGGCAGTGAAGTTGCCTGTAGATAGCTGTGCCAACCCTTGAAATTAAATTTTGTTATACTACGTCCACAGCGAACGAACGTGTAGTCCACCTGATGGTAAGTGAAGTACAGCCCATGGACATCAACAATCCACAAAAGCAGATTATAGATGCGTCGCTGCAGCTGAGGACTACGGTGTTATGCCTCAATGTGTTTATGATGATGATGATGAGATGATGAATGTGCCAGTAATTTCAGGGCCTGATCTCACCACCAAACCGGAACACAGTAATGGAAGCACTACTATTTGGCGGCAGGTTAAAGGTGAGACGGTGGTGCTGCCGCCCTCGAGCTCATTCACAAGATTTGGCAGACTTATTTGCATAGATATTTGATTTCATTTTGTACATATTGATTAAGTGTTCTTAGTATAAGTGGGTACCATACCTTCAGTTTGCATTGCTACAGGAGCCTCCATAGGTGCTAATGGTGTAGTTTCATCTACACTGTCGTCCATAGGAAGCTGAAAGCATACGAAGTAGAAAATATGTTAAATAATATGTAAACAAACAAGTATGGAGCGAGCTATGCTCAGAGTTTTTTAGGGACTGGATGCGGAAGGCGCAGGACCGGATGTTGTGGCGCACATTGGGAGAGGCCTATGTTCAGCAGTGGACTACGAGTAGCTAAATAATTAAACAAGTCTGTGGAAAATAAATTTACGGACAATATTTGAAATGTTCTAGTTTTCCAATAGAAGGCACGGCGATGGCGAGTTTGCCGTAACTATATTTTAGCGCCGTGCCATCAAGCGCGCCATACAATCAAATTCGTTTAAGCTACTCCAGCTTGGGCCCCCGCCGTCATCGCGCTGGTGACAGAAAACGGAAAAGTTTGTCTCTACTGTTTTTAACAAAAATTCTTCTACCTTTAATGAATGTATTTCAGAAAAAAAACTGATATGTATAGTTGTTTTAATGTGGAATGTGTTAACAGATCAGGTAATCAGGATTTTTTTTTATAAGTTTGAGACCCAATTTCACCAGTTCCTTCCAGTTTCCACCTGATAACTCTATACAAATATGACAGTTCATTTTTCAAATAGGCTTATCTTATAGGGACCTGTGTAATTAAGCCTAAATATATACTTACAGCTGGCGCCATTCTTGGTAGTTTTCCAATCCTGTGTCTGACACTGAACGGCACGCAATCTTCATAGTAGTTGATAACGAAATCTGGGAATGCCTCGCCCAAGTCGTGGCCCGGTACAACATCCACATCCAAGCAGTCCTCCCTGAAAACATATAATAATATATGATTGTAATTTCTCACAACAAATATAATATAATATAAACTAAATAATCCATGATATGAAATAAATTGAAGTGTAAATAATTTTTGGTAAAGCAATCATAAATTTTTCAATTTTAATTATAATCTAATTTCAATTAATTAATAATGTAAATATTTTTTTATTGATCTTATGCATGCCACTACTTATAATGTAAATATTTTAATGTTCATTTTTCTTTTAGTTGATATTATATATTAGGCATGTATTGATATGATTAAGTAATTTAAGAAATGGATTATTATTTAGATTTTGAATTATAAATACATTTTAATCTCTATTTTATGTAATTTTGCAAGAAATAAAAGGCTTTTTATTTATTTCATTTTATTTCTTTATTTTATATAATTTCTTACATAAAGAACTTAAATGTTCATAAATTGATTGATACGAAAACATTGTATGCAAATCATATACTCTGCATAATACAGAGCAGATACATGTATATTTTTTTATATTATGGTCTAGTGGAATGAGTATGCACCACCTCTCACCGTGAAGACTAGGGTTAGATTCCCGGGTCAGGCAAAGTGTTATTAGTGAACTTTCCGTCGGGAATTTTATAATATTAGCACGGAGCTTATATTATAAAATGCCCAGAAACTTACCCCCTTATCCCATGGTACCGAACATAATAGGTGAAGTGTGGGTGATGTACCTCTGCCAAAAGCTTCAATTTCTATTTCATTCATTTCAAGCTTACAGTTAATAACCAAGACGCTTACATGCAAGTCACACAGTAAGGCGCTGTCTCCACGAGCGAGTGAATCGCGACGAGTCCGCCCTTATATCGTCGGAGAATCTCCACGAACGAGCGATAATTCCGCCGCGTATCGTCGCGAGTCGTAACGGAATCGCAGCGTTTCCGCGGCGACTCGTAACGGTATCGCCGCGTTTCCTTGACGACGCGTTGTAAAAGAAAGAATTCAGTTACGTTTGACAGCGCGCTCGTCGCGAGAGTGCGGCGAGCCCGCTGCGAGTAGCGACGATGTAATGACGTTTCGCACGCTCGTTGCCACTCGTCGCATCGCGGCGATAATATCGCCGTGTGGAGATGGCTCCATAGAGAGTGTATAGAAATACGTGGCACGACGATAATATCGCCGCGATTCACTCGCTCGTGGAGACAGCGCCTAAAAGAAAGAAAAAAATAAAGCCATATAAAAACAAATTACATACATTAAAAATTCAATAAAATGCCCGTCTGTTTAATATCGGCGTGATGTTTTGCTATAAATAAAATAAATAAATAAATATTTAACTACTTACACACAACGCTGTCTAGTCCCAAACTAAGCAGAGCTTGTACTATGGGTACTAGAATAACTGATACTAATACATATATACTTTTCTTTCGTAAATACATACTTATTATACATAGAAACACCCAGACTAAGACAAAACCCCATGTTCATGCACACAAAGATTTGTCTTTAAGTGGGAATCGAACCCACGACCTTGGCGTCGCAGGCAGGCACACTACCCACTTCGCCATCCGGTCGTCATCCTATGTTTTACCTTATTTATCCAGAAGAGATGTTTTAAAGACTGAGGTTCACTCTCTTATAGGACAACAGGTATAGAATACTAATACTAAAGATACCACAAACACAGCAGAGTGCACGGTTGGCGTAGTGGTTTAAGCGGTCGCCTCGCCAATTTCAACTGCAACTGGTGTTGTGGGTTCGATCCCCACACGGTATAAATCGCGAGCTTTCGATCCGCGAAATTTAGCTCTGACTCTGGGTGTGCTTTGTGTGTGAAATGTATATTTGTGAACACCCCAGACCATAGAAATCTTAATAATAAGGCAATAGAAATGTCAAAGATGCGTGACCTTGTCGCCGCGCATCTGTCTAGTCAAACACAAGTGCGAGTTGAGGAATTGTCGTCTTAATGTCATCGCAAAAAGGATAATTTTGTTTGCAGGAATACAAGCGCATGAGTCTAATCGAACACAAGTGCGAGTTGAGGAATTGTCGTCTTAATGTCATCGCCAAAAAGAATAATTTTGTTTGCAGGAATACAAAAAGTGGTATTTAAAAAACGGCGACATGCGTCCCAGTGTTAAAAGATAGTCGATAGCATTTCTATTGACTAGTTATTAAGATTTCTATGCCCCAGACACAGGAGTTATTCCTAGTACAGGCAGCGTTATTGAAAAATGCTTTAATAAAAAATTGAACTAATCTATACTAAGAAACAGTTGAAAAAGATATGGGACCGACAGGATTTGAACCTGCGTCCTTACTGCACACCGGGCTTTAGCCATCCAGCTACGGTCGCCTCTTACCAGAACCTTAAATTTCTCAACTGTATGATACGTCATTTCGTGACGTCACGTTCATCCATTTGTTCCTATTTTAAGTAGGATACACAGTAAGGTCGCAGGTTCAAATCCTGCCGGTCCCATATCTTTTTCAACTGTTTCTTAGTATAATTTGCTAAGCATAGCTAAATGCTATAAAAATAATAGCTAGAAGTTAAACTAGTCTAGTCTGATCAATACTAACCATTTAACCAAGAAGTACAGTATTCCATGAAACAGCTGTCCAGCAAGGATTTTCTCTGGTGCCAAGCCACGGGCCAGCCCTCGAGGTTTGTCAATCTCTTGTATTGCCTGTAAAAACAAAAACAAAAAAAACAGTGAGTATTCAAGTATTACATTACAAAAAAAAGTCTATGAATTAAAAATTCCTAATTATTTTATTAAAGTTAAGTAATGTTTTTGTCATAATTATACACTACAGACATACTTTTGACCAGCACACTAGGTCTAGCCTGTATTTTATTTTTTTTATATACTACCCACAGGGAACTAACGTGTAGTCCACCTGATGGTAAGTGGAGTACAGCTCATGGACATTCACAATCCACAAAAGCAGATTGTAGATGCGGACTACGGTGTTATGCCTCATGTGCCAGTAATTTCAGGGCCTGATCTTACCACCAAACCGGCACTTAGTAATGGAAGCACTACTGGTTGGCGACGGGTTAAAGGTGAGACGGTGGTGCTGCCGCCCTCGAGCCGATTCACAAGAGCTCTACCACCACTGCATCGTGGGAGATCGGTAAATCTTAATCTTATATGGAATATTATTAAAGCAATCTTATGTGAATTCGTATTAGCATGTCTGAGGAGAAGTAGTCAGACAAGAAGTAGTATGGCCGAGTCTGGAATGAGTGATGCGTGTAAAGAAATGATTGTAACCGTGTATGTTGTCTGTGGTCGACGAATGAGGGAACAAGTGAATGTGGAATGGAAGGGATATATGAAAAAGGAAGATGGCTGTGAGAATGTGTGCTAAGTGTGATTATCTCGCCGGTTATTGTTCTGTTAATTAAGTTACGAGTCTACTATTAATTTTAAGAAGGCTGCGCCACGAAGTAAACCCGTTATCTACAACACGGACTACTTATTTCCTCGCCTGATCCCACATGTATATATATATATATATATACATACACATCCTGAGAAATGGAGCATAATTGCAACAGTATGGTTCCCTAGAGTTGGGCAAAGAAAAAGAGGCAGACCACTGAAAAGGTGGGATGACGACATAAGACAAGTAGCAGGTGACACATGGAACAGAGTGGCACAAGAAAGGACAGAATGGGAAAGGTTGGAGAAAGGCTTTTGTCGACGCCTTTATTTTCTAAGTATTATAAAATTGTAGTTGCAACTGCAGTCTACAATTTTATAATACTTAGAAAATAAAATCTGCCTTGTTGGTATAGTGATTAGCGCCTCTCACCACAAGGTCTCGGGTTCAGCTCCCAGGTCGAGCAGTCTTATTTGTGAACTTTTTTAATAGCAGCATGGAGTTGAAATTGTACACGGTGGATGGCGATAGGCTCAACCCTTATGGACCTAAACATAGCAGGTGAAATGTTGGTGTTGTACTCCTCTGCCCACCCTTCCAGGTAGTATACCCTTCTGTGTAGTATAGGCGTCATGTCATGGAATATCTTACCTCTCCTTTTTTCTTCTTATCTGCCGCCCGTCGGCCCCTCTTTCGGCTAACAGTAGTTTCTTCCAACAGTGAAGGAGGTTCAGGAGATGTAGATGAAGCAGCAGCGGCTGCTAATGAAGCTGCAGCCGCTGCCGCTAATGAAGCAGCTTCCGCTAGTGAAGCTGCTTCCGCGAATGAAGCTGCTTCAGAGGCTGCTGCAGCATCAGCCTCTTCTTTCTCCCTTTTGAGTCGCTCTACCTCATATGCAGATATTAACTCTGGACAGTCAAGATTATCTTCTGGTTCCCAAGTATTGTCTTCACTGGAAATATTAAACAGAATTTTGAAGTGCAGCTGACCCCAAGGCATGGCTTGCCAGTCCTTACATTTTGATTTAACTATAAAGTTCACACAATTTGATTGTTTTTTTTTGACATTTTAAAATTAGTAGTATTGAACACATAGAAGTTGGGCTGGTTCAAGGATTGTGGCTGGATAACCGTTCCATCTCTAAAAAATAGTGATGCCTTTGACGCATTATCCATTTGATTTGAAATAATAAATCAATTGTATTCAAGAAGAACTTTATGTCAATTAAAATGAACCAAACCATTTATATGTTTATTTTTAAGATGAGTCTGATAAATCATTGTAATAAATATTATTAAATAATTATTTCACTTTGACACCACTATACTTAATTTCTTGCAAATAATGAAGAATAGTCATAATACTATTTTCATATTTTATTTCATTTACATACACAATACATAAATAAGATCAAACTATTATTGTCAAAAAACACAGATTTATGGTCTGTTCTTTATGTCACATGTTTCTGTTTTTTTATGACACATGGTCTTCACTAAAAAGTGTTGCCCGTCAATAAATTTGAAGTATTATTCCTAAAAAATACTTTATAATAATATAATGATATGAATGATGATGATCATAGGTATGAGCTGTTAAAAAAGAAAAGAAACAATAATTATTGTTGAATCTGCATGTAAAAATTAGCAAGCCTAACAATGGCATTGTTAAAAATCATTGCTAGATTGACATTTTGCTAAACTGGGCTTATTTAGTAAACTGAAGGGCATTAAATAAAATATGTTGTGTTTTTTCATGTTGTTTTCACAATTAATATCTGTCAATAGCCTCAGTGGGTTTAAACTAAACATTTTCATTTCATTTCAACGTAACAATGATGTTATGTTTTGTTCACCCAATCAATTACAACCAATAAATATTCTCCAAAGATTGCAGACAAGTGACTATGTAACATAACTTAAATATTTACCTAGTCTCACCCCCATTCTAGATCAAAGTAATCCTGGTACTAATTGGAAGCACTATTAGAGCTTTTTTCTCTTCACTTGCAGAAAATAGGGCTCTATTTAAAAAATCCATTATATTATTATAATAAATATCAGCTACTTACTGAGAGTAACCTTTCCACTTAAGAAGATACTCCACTTTATCATTCTTGATCCTGCGGTCGAGTACATTCTCAACAGAGAACTCTTCATGTTTGCCACTTGGACCCAACGCCGGGGGCATACCACCCATGGACTGGGGCGGCTGCTCAGTTGGAGGGAAACTCAAGTCCGGCTGCGTCAAAGATTCTATTGACTCGTCCATGACTGCCAACATTGTTTTACAAGGAATTGAGAAAAATGTAGAAGAAGAATAAAATAAGCTGTTTAACTACGAACCCGAATGGCTATAATGAAGAGTGAAAATTAAAAGCGTTCCCGAAGATCACACTTGTTTGTGTTAATATATCAAAGCAACGTTGTTGTTGATCGTAAGACGTCAACCGGCTTGGCTTTATTTATACTTCAGAATACAAAAATATCACTTACCTTGTAATGTTAAAACGACAGATATGATAATGTAATACTATTTTTGGTTTACAGCAAGATAACAAGCACAGAATTATTAAGTATCAATTGAAAATAACACAAAATCGACTTGGACGACCATTTATTTCACGAATTTGACAATTGATTGACAACCGTCAGATGATGTTGTCAAAAATGGATAAGAATGCGTGCCTTTTTCTGTTGGCGATGCGATGGTGCTGCTAATCAGTGGAAACTAGAAACAGTAAAAACTAGAAATTACAATGTAGTTTTTAATATTTTACGAGATTTGTGCAAGGTGGTGTAAAAAACGTTTCGATCAAAAAAAAAAGTTTTTGCAGTGTTTTGATCTAAAATACGCGTTGCCATGTCCTAAATCAATCCCTGATTATCACATTACATCGGCGATATTTCATAATAAAAATATTTAAAAGAGTATTTTGCTTTAATTTGATTTAATTATTAATTAAAGGAATATTTTGTCTTAAAATTTATCTTTTTAATGTGCCCCGTCCCTTTATCTGCCAGAAAAACATATAACGATGACATTTTTTGACAAATATGACACCTCGATTATTGGCGCCAAAATTTCCCGCGAAAGTATTTAAAATTAAATTTACGCCAGGCGAACGGTAGCGGTCTGTCGACAGTCCTTGTTGAATTGTCAGTTGTAGTAATATAAGTTTGATAATCAGAAATAATAATGTACAGTGGTTGATTGTGCGTGTGTTCATTTAGTGGAGTGGAGTGGACTGGATAATAACTGTGAACGTGTAAGTACTATTTTAAATCTGATTGTTAACCGTATATAATTTAATGTGTGGAAAAGGAAATCAATGCGTTTTCATTAACTAGAAGTTTTATTATTTAAAACCCACTACATTCTGAAAGGTGTTCTACAGCTTCAGAAGTGGGATCGTAAGAAATTTATAATGATTTCTTTATCCACGTCTACAAACAATCAAAATTAGAATACTGAGCTCGTTTGTATAACTTGATAAAAAAACTGTTATTTTTCATGAACGTATTTTCGCAAATGCCGGCAAACTTAAATTATTTTTTTTCAATATTCGCTGGTTTTTTTAAACAGTATATAGAATGAGATCATTTGATTTTTATCCATCTCGCTATTTTCATAATAATTAATTAAGCAATTTAAGTTTTTTGCATAATTATATTTAGTAGCTGCTTTTCTTTTTTTTTATATATATTGTACTACAGGCATAATGTCAAACGTCATTGCCCAACGGGTTGCGAACGACGCGTAGTGGGGCGGAGGTTATACATAATAATATAAGCGGGTGCGCAGCTCATTTGGGACGCTCTGTGTGCACCGATAACTTGCCTAAGGGGAACCTCTGTCCGTTTAGAAAGTCAAACTGCCTACTTTGTAATTCGGTAAAATTAAATAAATTCCTCTTAATTTGTATGTGTGTAAAATGTAATTTCTTTAATAGAAAATAAGTGTGTTTGTTTCTGATTGTTTTTTTTTAATTAATTCCGCATCTGATTCCTAAAATCAGAAGTGGGTACTTAATTTTCACGTGTCCCAATTCGCTTTGCATTCCTGAGATACGGCAGTTTGACTATTCGAATCAGTTAACGGTTTTTTTTGTCTCGTTACACAAGTGACGTTATTTTGTTTTTTTACTTCAAGTGTTAGCAGTTTTTGTGTATCGTGTGGTAAAGTATATAACGACCGAAGAACTTTGGTGAGTTTGTTCCAATTTTTATTTTCTACCTGGTGATTTTGGTTATAATTGTGCGTGATTGTGAACATTTTAAGACGGCTTGTGATAAAGAATACTTTCTTGTAAAATTTAGCTTATTACCCGACTGCGTCAGAAGGAGGGTTATGTTTTTCGAGCGTATGTATGTATGTATGTAGGTATGTCTATTTCTTTGTGCCGCCCTACAGCCCAAACGGCTAGACGGATTTTGACATATGAGGTGTCGTTGAATTCGTCGAAACAGTGATAGTGGCATAGGCTATATAAATTTTCAAAATGGCGCCGGCAAATGGAAAAAAAGGGAGGGGTATAGATTTTCTTTTCATCATAGTAATATGGGTATCAAATAAAAGGCCATGAAAAGACCATTTCAAAAATATATACTTCTTATCACATTTATATTACTGATTAAACACAATTTACCAATTTATATATCTGTCAGAATGGCTGAGTCGGTGCCCTTCGGAAGGAAGAAAAGAAAAGAAAAAAAATGAAAAAAAAAATGTTAGTTTGTAATTTCAATACTTAACCTTCCAGGTCAACTTGTAAACTCGTGCACGTGGCCGAGTCTTATAAAAGTGGCCGCACTGTAGGCGATCGACACAGTCGCTCCCGGGCCGCCGCACAGTACGGACACGCGTCATCGGATTAAAACCGGTGAGTCAATTTTATTATTTTCAACGAGAATTTACAAGAATCAAATGTCTTGAGAGTGGTACCTCTGAGCTAAACCATGTGTTACCCTTGAGCTAACCACTGATCCTTGATGCATCTACAAGTGAACCCTGAGATACCGTAGGGATGCCTTGTTTAACTATGGGTAGACATACAAGTATACACCACAGATTCTAAATTAATAAGGCAGTGCACTTAAGATGACTTTGTGTACTGTTGTAGCAACAATAAAGGTACTGTAACACATGCTCGTTATTCGCATGCTTGCATGCTTCGTTTGAGCAATTGCTACAAAGTGGTATGTGTGTCGAAACATTGCTAATAATTCGCATGCTAAATTCGAGTTTGCTCAGAAATCGACGGTCGTGCGATTATTGGGCATGCTTCCTGCAGCGCGGGTAGAAGGGGGCGTGCTTACAGCGTGTGTGAACAGGTTTGCTTATTGAGCATGCTAATGTCGATCAGTCGTTAGCAGCAGGTGCACGTGCACAATTTCGCGCAATTTTAAATTTCAATTTTGTAGTTTTTGGACGCATTGCAACGCCACCAAAAGAATAATTCTATACAACTCCATACGAATGGCTGTTTGATTGTCCATGGTTTTGTTTGAACTGACAGAAAGCACGCTTTGTAATGGCATGTGTACCGTAGTGTTTGCTTTGGGCATGCTCTTTCAGGAGCATACTTAAAATGAGCATGCTTATATTTAGCAAATGTAGACAACTGCAGAGCATGCTTGAAATAGGTATGCTCATGAGCATACCAAAAAGCATGCGAATAAAGAGCATGTGTAACAGTACCTTAACCCTATAAAAGTAAGCAACATGTGTTGCTTACTGATACCTACCTGAAAGAAAAACGTTTTGCAGGCGCAGAGCACGCGCCGTCTGTCAGAATGGCTGAGTCGGTGCCCTTCGGAAGAAAGAAAAGAAAAGAAAAAAGAAAAAAAAACAGCTTAATTTTCAAAGCGAGATCTACGAGTATCCATAACAATCTACGAGAACCAACAAGGCTGGTGCAGAGCGCGCAGCGCCTGTCAGTAAGGCCGTATCGGCGCAATTACAACTGTTCGTCGATTATAGGTAAGATTAATAAGTTGATTGTCCTAAAATTTGTTTATAAACCATCAGTTGATTATTTTAGAGTTGATTACGATGTAAAATTAATGTTAAAGATTGTAATTTCAATACTTAACCTTCCAGGTCCACTGGTAAACTCGTGCACGTGGCCGAGTCTTATAAAAGTGGCCGCACTGTAGGCGATCGACACAGTCGCTCCCGGGCCGCCGCACAGTACGGACACGCGTCATCGGATTAAAACCAGTGAGTCAATTTTATTATTTTCACGATATTTTTGACGAGAATTTACAAGAATCAAATGTCTTGAGAGTGGTACAGTCAGCCCCAAAAGTCGATGAACAGAATCATAAGTTATAGTCGCAACTAGGAAACAAAATAGCCTGTCTTAGTCAAAGTTTCTTTATTTGTTGAACATGGTAAAAATAGATGTATTAACATTAGATAGGTACAGCATGTTCTGTCAATTCTGACGTTCAAATTAAACATAATATATATATATATATATATATATATATATATATGTATATATATATATATCAATAATTATTATTATAGATACAACACAGAACAATTTAAAAAAAGAAAAATTTAATATAAAATTATCAAGCTAAAATTATTACTAAATATTACAAAATACAATCAAATATAACTATAAATAACCATGGAAGAACTATTATTATATTGTGTCATTTATAAATTCTTTAACACTATAGTAGCTTTTATTGCACATATCTTTCATCAACTTACTTCTTAATTCATATAAACTTAAACTCTTGTAGGAACTTGGAATTTTATTGTATATTTTAGGAGCTAAACAAAATAAACTTTTCCCTAACAAAGCTGTTTTTGCAGTGCAAATACAAAGTTTGGTGTTGTCGCGTGTATTACGTTTGACAACATCTGACATACGTGGAAATAAATGAGGATTTGATTTTACAAATAGAGCTGTTTCTAATATATATACAGGGTGTCCCAGTTAAGGACGTCAAGCCGAAATGGGGTGATACAGTAGGTAATGACAGTTACCAGAAAAATATTTAAAAAAATCCTAGTTATGTTTTTAAAATTATTTTATTCAATAGTCATTGCACAGACAAAACCACTTAATTAGATTATACAAAAAAAAAACATATTGTTGGTACGGTCGCCTGCGGTGCCCAGGACGAAGGCCTTTGCTTCTATGATGATTTTAATGAAAAGGAAAATTATTCTTCGCAATTAAAGAAATAAACTGGCTTGTGTAATACCTTTTCGGAATCCTTATTAAATGTGCCAACTTTTTGAGTTACTTGCCAAACTTACCCAGTATATTTTTTTTTAGGACAGTCATTTAAATCTAGACCAAGAATTAATTTTAAATCTTAGTCGTACTAAAAACTACATTTACTACCAAGATGCTGCAATTTAGTCTGTTTTCTTTTTACTACAGTTTAAAGGAGTAGTATTCAGGATTACATAACAAAAAAAATAATTGTAAAAAATTAAAATTTGAAGTTGCAGGAACGAAAACTCCGCCACAGGGTGTAATTTTTTCACTTTTATTAAAAATGCTCATATTTTTATAAAAACATAACTAGGATTTTTTTTAATATTTTTCTGGTAACTGTCATTACCTACTGTATCATTCCATTTCGGCTTGACGTCCTTAACTGGGACACCCTGTATATAATGAAGGAAGTGTAAGTATTTTATATTTAGTGAAATATGGCTTGCAGTTATCAGTTACCTGCAGCCCAAACATTGCTCTGATGCATCGTTTTTGTAATTTAAATACAACTTCTTTGTCTGTAGAGTTGCCCCAAAAAATTACTCCGTATCTAAGTAAAGACGCAACTAAACCATGATACGCATTCAGCAATGCATCTGTGTTAACCATTGGGGTCAATTTAAATAAAGCATAGGATGCGCTACTGAGTCTTTTGTTTAACCCTTCGATATGTGCTTTCCAATTTAAGTGACGATTTGTGTTCTCAGTATGCTTTATGGCGTGGTTTTCATATCTTATACTAACATTTGGCAAAGCTTGTCTCTGTATAAAATGCATTATATGTGTTTTAGATAAATTAATTTTTAAATTATTATTTAATAATTTCTATTTAACTAAATGAAAAAACGTATTATTTCGTGCGAAGTAAATTTATTTTTTGCTTTTTAGTTTACCTTCTTTTTGAAGTCGGTTTTTTTTTTGTTTAAAATTATTTTATTTTACGATTTTAAGTTTTAACATTAAAAATATACTTTGTTAACCTAATTTTGTCTTTACTGCTGTTCAGCAACATTTGGATTGATGGTGTGCAGCGACTTTAGGAATACTAGTGCACAGATACTTTTGAAATACTCGTGTTTAACGACTTTTGTAAATTTCTGGTGTATTTCTTCAATCATCCGATGGTTAGAGAATAATAATTTAAAAATTAATTTATTTAAAACACATATAATGCATTTTATACAGAGACAAGCTTTGCCAAATGTTTGTATAAGATATGAAAACCACGCCATAAAGCATACTGAGAACACAAATCGTCACTTAAATTGGAAAGCACATATCGAAGGGTTAAACAAAAGACTCAGTAGCGCATCCTATGCTTTATTTAAATTGACCCCAATGGTTAACACAGATGCATTGCTGAATGCGTATCATGGTTTAGTTGCGTCTTTACTTATATTAGATACGGAGTAATTTTTTGGGGCAACTCTACAGACAAAGAAGTTGTATTTAAATTACAAAAACGATGCATCAGAGCAATGTTTGGGCTGCAGGTAACTGATAGCTGCAAGCCATATTTCACTAAATATAAAATACTTACACTTCCTTCATTATATATATATTAGAAAAGGCTCTATTTGTAAAATCAAATCCTCATTTATTTCCACGTGTGTCAGATGTTGTCCAACGTAATACACGCGACAACACCAAACTTTGTATTTGCACTGCAAAAACAGCTTTGTTAGGGAAAAGTTTATTTTTTTAGCTCCTAAAATATACAATAAAATTCCAAGTTCCTACAAGAGTTTAAGTTTATATGAATTAAGAAGTAAGTTGATGAAAGATATGTGCAATAAAAGCTACTATAGTGTTGAAGAATTTTTAAATGACACAATATAATAATAGTTCTTCCATGGTTATTTATAGTTATATTTGATTGTATTTTGTAATATATTTACTAATATTTAGTAATAATTTTAGCTTGATAATTTTATATTTAATTTTTCTTATTTTAAATTGTTCTGTGTTGTATCTATAATAATAATAATTGATATGTATATATATATATATTTTGAACGTCAGAATTGACAGAACATGCTGTACCTATCTAATGTTAATACGTACCTCTGAGCTAAACCATGTGTTACCCTTGAGCTAACCACGGATCCTTCATGCATCTACAAGTGAACCCTGAGATACCGTAGGGATGCCTTGTTTAACTATGGGTAGCTGTATACACCACAGATTCTAAAGTAATAAGACAGTGCACTTAAGATGACTTTGTGTACTGTTGTAGCAACAATAACCCTATAAAAGTAAGCAACATGGGTTGCTTACTGATACCTACCTAAAAGAAAAACGTTTTGCAGGCGCAGAGCACGCGCCGTCTGTCAGAATGGCTGATTCGGTGCCCTTCGGAAAGAATAAAAGAAAGGAAAAATGAAAAAAGAAACGGGTAATTTTCAAAGCGAGATCGATGAGTATCCATAACAATCTACGAAAACCAATAAGGCTGGTGCAGAGCGTGCAGCGCCTGTCAGTATGGCCGTATCGGCGCAATTACAACTGTTCGTCGATTATAGGTAAGATTAATTAGTTGATTGTCGTAAAATTAGTTGATAAACCATCAGTTGATTATTTTAGAGTTGATTACGATGTAAAATTAATGTTAAAGATTGTAATTTCAATACTTAACCTTCCAGGTCCACTTGTAAACTCGTGCACGTGGCCGAGTCTTAAAAAAGTGGCCGCACTGTAGGCGATCGACACAGTCGCTCCCGGGCCGCCGCACAGTACGGACACGCGTCATCGGATTAAAACCGGTGAGTCAATTTTATTATTTTCACGATATTTTCAACGAGAATTTACAAGAATCAAATGTCTTGAGAGTGGTACAGTCAGCCCCAAAAGTCGATGAACAGAATCAACTTTACAAAACACCTGTTCACAATAAAATGCCATAAGTTATAGTCGCAACTAGGAAACAAAATAGCCTGTCAAAGTCAAAGTTTCTTTATTTGTTGAACTTAGTAAAAAATAGATGTCTTAACATTAGATAGGTACAGCATGTTCTGTCGATTCTGACGTTAAAATTAAACATAATATCTATATATATTTTATATATTTATCAATAATTATTATTATAGACACAATACAGAACAATTTAAAATAAGAAAAATTAAATATAAAATTATCAAGCTAAAATTATTACTAAATATTACAAAATACAATCAAATATAACTATAAATAACCATGGAAGAACTATTATTATATTGTGTCATTTAAAAATTCTTCAACACTATAGTAGCTTTTATTGCACATATCTTTCATCAACTTACTTCTAAATTCATATAAACTTATACTCTTGTAGGAACTTGGAATTTTATTGTATATTTTAGGAGCTAAACAAAACAAACTTTTCCCTAACAAAGCTGTTTTAATTGTGCAAATACAAAGTTTGGTGTTGTCGCGTCTATTACGTTGGACAACATCTGACATACGTGAAAATAAATGAGGTTTTGATTTTACAAATAGAGCTGTTTCTAATATATATATATATTATATATAATGAAGGAAGTGTAAGTATTTTATATTTAGTGAAATATGGCTTGCAGCTATCGGTTACCTGCAGCCCAAACATTGCTCTGATGCATCGTTTTTGTAATTTAAATACAACTTCTTTGTCTGTAGAGTTGCCCCAAAAAATTACTCCGTATCTAATATAAGTAAAGACGCAACTAAACCATGATACGCATTCAGCAATGCATCTGTGTTAACCATTGGGGTCAATTTAAATAAAGCATAGGATGCGCTACTGAGTCTTTTGTTTAACCCTTCGATATATGTGCTTTCCAATAATAAGTGATGATTTTGTGTTCTCAGTATGCTTCATATCTTATACTAACATTTGGCAAAGCTTGTCTCTGTATAAAATGCATTATATGTGTTTTAGATAAATTAATTTTTAAATTATTATTCTCTAACCATCGGATGATTGCAGAAATACACCAGAAATTTACAAAAGTCGTTAAACACGAGTATTTCAAAAGTATCTGTGCCCTAGTATTCCTAAAGTCGCTGCACACCATCAATCCAAATGTCGCTGAACAGCAGTAAAGACAAAATTAGGTTAACAAAGTATATTTTTAATGTTGCCGTGTGTTAATATTCTTTTGTCCCTTATGTTGTTCAGCTACTTTTGGGACAGTTCTTGCTTAACCTTAATAATGTATGTTAACAATTTAGTATCTATTTCAATACTTGTTTACAAACAATTATAATTTTATCCGACTTCAAAAAAAGGAGGAGGTTCTAAATTCGTTTTTTTTTATGTTTGTTCGCCGATTACTCGAAGACGCCTGGGCCGGTTTGAGAAATTATTCTTTTGTTTGAATTGATATGCTTGTCATGTAGTCCCATTTTTTTCAAGTCACGTTCTGATGATGGGATCCTAGAGAAATCGAGGGCAACCCTCAAATTTAAAAAAAGGCTTCTATTTTGTTTTTTGTATATTATCTGAAGCTACTCGGATATTTGCATCTATGTTACTCAGTTGATGCTGGAAGGGACAACTCCTCAACGGTTAAGAGTACGGGAATAATTCTTTAAATATAGGCTCCTTGAGGCCGTTTATTGTATTCTTTCAAGTTATACACAGATCAGGCGAGACGTTGAATATTACTTATTATATTCATCACTACATACTTCAGAATGATAAAATAATTATTTAATAATTTCTATTTAACTAAATGAAAAAACGTATAATTTCGTGCGAAGTGAATTAATTTTTTGCTTTTTAGTTTACCTTCTTTTTGAAGTCGGTTTTTTTTTGTTTAAAATTATTTTATTTTACGATTTTAAGTTTTAACATTAAAAATATACTTTGTTAACCTAATTTTGTCTTTACTGCTGTTCAGCGACATTTGGATTGATGGTGTGCAGCGACTTTAGGAATACTAGTGCACAGATACTTTTGAAATACTCGTGTTTAACGACTTTTGTAAATTTCTGGTGTACAGGCTATTTTGTTTCCTAGTTGCGACTATAACTTATGACATTTTATTGTGAACAGGTGTTTTGTAAAGTTGATTCTGTTCATCGACTTTTGGGGCTGACTGTACCTCTGAGCTAAACCATGTGTTACCCTTGAGCTAACCACGGATCCTTGATGCATCTACAAGTAAACCCTGAGATGACGTAGGGATGCCTTGATTAACTATGGGTAGACAAGTATAAACCACAGATTCTAAATTAATAAGGCAGTGCACTTAAGATGACTTTGTGTACTATTGTAGCAACAATAACCCTATAAAAGTAAGCAACATGGGTTGCTTACTGATACCTACCTAAAAGAAAAACGTTTTGCAGGCGCAGAGCACGCGCCGTCTGTCAGATTGGCTGAGTCGGTGCCCTTCGGAAGAAAGAAAAGAAAAGAAAAAAGAAAACAAAGCTGAATTTTCAAAGCGAGATCGATGAGTATCCATAACAATCTACGAGAACCAACAAGGCTGGTGCAGAGCGCGCAGCGCCTGTCGGTATGGCCGTATCGGCGCAATTACAACTGTTCGTCGATTATAGGTAAGATTAATAAGTTGATTGTCCTAAAATTAGTTTATAAACCATCTATTGATTATTTTAGAGTTGATTACGATGTAAAATTAATGTTAAAGGTTGTAATTTCAATACTTAACCTTCCAGGTCAACTTGTAAACTCGTGCACGTGGCCGAGTCTTACAAAAGTGGCCGCACTGTAAGCGATCGACACAGTCGCTCCCGGGCCGCCGCACAGTACGGACACGCGTCATAAATTAAAACCGGTGAGTCAATTTTATTATTTTCACGATATTTTCAACGAGAATTTACAAGAATCTCTGAGCTTAACCATGTGTTACCCTTGAGCTAACCACGGATCCTTGATGCATCTACAAGTGATTCCTGAGATACCGTAGGGACGCCTTGTTTAACTATGCGTAGACAAGTAAACACCAGATTCTAAATTAATAAGGCAATGCTCTTAATATGACTTTGTGTACTGTTGTAGCAACAATAACCCTATAAAAGTAAGCAACATGGGTTGCTTACTGATACCTACCTGATAGAAAAACGTTTTGCAGGCGCAGAGCACGCGCCGTCTGTCAGAATGGCTGAGTCGGTGCCCTTTGGAAAGAAGAAAAGAAAGGAAAAATGAAAAAAGAAACGGCTAAATTTTCAAAGCGAGATCGATGAGTATCCATAACAATCTACGAGAACCAATAAGGCTGGTGCAGAGCGTGCAGCGCCTGTCAGTATGGCCGTATCGGCGCAATTACAACTGTTCGTCGATTATAGGTAAGATTAATTAGTTGATTGTAGTAAAATTAGTTGATAAACAATCAGTTGATTATTTTAGAGTTGATTACGATGTAAAATTAATGTTAAAGGTTGTAATTTCAATACTTAACCTTCCAGGTCCACTTGTAAACTCGTGCACGTGGCCGAGTCTTAAAAAAGTGGCCGCACTGTAGGCGATCGACACAGTCGCTCCCGGGCCGCCGCACAGTACGGACACGCGTCATCGGATTAAAACCGGTGAGTCAATTTTATTATTTTCACGATATTTTCAACGAGAATTTACAAGAATCTCTGAGCTTAACCATGTGTTACCCTTGAGCTAACCATGGATCCTTGATGCATCTACAAGTGATTCCTGAGATACCGTAGGGACGCCTTGTTTAACTATGCGTAGACAAGTATACACCAGATTCTAAATTAATAAGGCAATGCTCTTAATATGACTTTGTGTACTGTTGTAGCAACAATAACCCTATAAAAGTAAGCAACATGGGTTGCTTACTGATACCTACCTAAAAGAAAAACGTTTTGCAGGCGCAGAGCACGCGCCGTCTGTCAGATTGGCTGAGTCGGTGCCCTTCGGAAGAAAGAAAAGAAAAGAAAAAAGAAAACAAAGCTGAATTTTCAAAGCGAAATCGATGAGTATCCATAACAATCTACGAGAACCAACAAGGCTGGTGCAGAGCGCGCAGCGCCTGTCGGTATGGCCGTATCGGCGCAATTACAACTGTTCGTCGATTATAGGTAAGATTAATTAGTTGATTGTCGTAAAATTAGTTTATAAACCATCAGTTGATTATTTTAGAGTTGATTACGATGTAAAATTAATGTTAAAGATTGTAATTTCAATACTTAACCTTCCAGGTCCACTTGTAAACTCGTGCACGTGGCCGAGTCTTAAAAAAGTGGCCGCACTGTAGGCGATCGACACAGTCGCTCCCGGGCCGCCGCACAGTACGGACACGCGTCATCGGATTAAAACCGGTGAGTCAATTTTATTATTTTCACGATATTTTCAACGAGAATTTACAAGAATCAAATGTCTTGAGAGTGGTACAGTCAGACCCAAAAGTCGATGAACAGAATCAACTTTACAAAACACCTGTTCACAATAAAATGCCATAAGTTATAGTCGCAACTAGGAAACAAAATAGCCTGTCAAAGTCAAAGTTTCTTTATTTGTTGAACTTAGTAAAAAATAGATGTATTAACATTAGATAGGTACAGCATGTTCTGTCGATTCTGACGTTAAAATTAAACATAATATCTATATATATTTTATATATTTATCAATAATTATTATTATAGACACAATACAGAACAATTTAAAATAAGAAAAATTAAATATAAAATTATCAAGCTAAAATTATTACTAAATATTACAAAATACAATCAAATATAACTATAAATAACCATGGAAGAACTATTATTATATTGTGTCATTTAAAAATTCTTCAACACTATAGTAGCTTTTATTGCACATATCTTTCATCAACTTACTTCTAAATTCATATAAACTTATACTCTTGTAGGTACTTGGAATTTTATTGTATATTTTAGGAGCTAAACAAAACAAACTTTTCCCTAACAAAGCTGTTTTAATTGTGCAAATACAAAGTTTGGTGTTGTCGCGTCTATTACGTTGGACAACATCTGACATACGTGAAAATAAATGAGGTTTTGATTTTACAAATAGAGCTGTTTCTAATATATATATATATTATATATAATGAAGGAAGTGTAAGTATTTTATATTTAGTGAAATATGGCTTGCAGCTATCAGTTACCTGCAGCCCAAACATTGCTCTGATGCATCGTTTTTGTAATTTAAATACAACTTCTTTGTCTGTAGAGTTGCCCCAAAAAATTACTCCGTATCTAATATAAGTAAAGACGCAACTAAACCATGATACGCATTCAGCAATGCATCTGTGTTAACCATTGGGGTCAATTTAAATAAAGCATAGGATGCGCTACTGAGTCTTTTGTTTAACCCTTCGATATAAATATGTGCTTTCCAATAATAAGTGATGATTTTGTGTTCTCAGTATGCTTCATATCTTATACTAACATTTGGCAAAGCTTGTCTCTGTATAAAATGCATTATATGTGTTTTAGATAAATTAATTTTTAAATTATTATTCTCTAACCATCGGATGATTGAAGAAATACACCAGAAATTTACAAAAGTCGTTAAACACGAGTATTTCAAAAGTATCTGTGCCCTAGTATTCCTAAAGTCGCTGCACACCATCAATCCAAATGTCGCTGAACAGCAGTAAAGACAAAATTAGGTTAACAAAGTATATTTTTAATGTTGCCGTGTGTTAATATTCTTTTGTCCCTTATGTTGTTCAGCTACTTTTGGGACAGTTCTTGCTTAACCTTAATAATGTATGTTAACAATTTAGTATCTATTTCAATACTTGTTTACAAACAATTATAATTTTATCCGACTTCAAAAAAAGGAGGAGGTTCTAAATTCGTTTTTTTTTTATGTTTGTTCGCCGATTACTCGAAGACGCCTGGGCCGGTTTGAGAAATTATTCTTTTGTTTGAATTGATATGCTTGTCATGTAGTCCCATTTTTTTCAAGTCACGTTCTGATGATGGGATCCTAGAGAAATCGAGGGCAACCCTCAAATTTAAAAAAAGGCTTCTATTTTGTTTTTTGTATATTATCTGAAGCTACTCGGATATTTGCATCTATGTTACTCAGTTGATGCTGGAAGGGACAACTCCTCAACGGTTAAGAGTACGGGAATAATTCTTTAAATATAGGCTCCTTGAGGCCGTTTATTGTATTCTTTCAAGTTATACACAGATCAGGCGAGACGTTGAATATTACTTATTATATTCATCACTACATACTTCAGAATGATAAAATAATTATTTAATAATTTCTATTTAACTAAATGAAAAAACGTATAATTTCGTGCGAAGTAAATTAATTTTTTGCTTTTTAGTTTACCTTCTTTTTGAAGTCGGTTTTTTTTTGTTTAAAATTATTTTATTTTACGATTTTAAGTTTTAACATTAAAAATATACTCTGTTAACCTAATTTTGTCTTTACTGCTGTTCAGCGACATTTGGATTGATGGTGTGCAGCGACTTTAGGAATACTAGTGCACAGATACTTTTGAAATACTCGTGTTTAACGACTTTTGTAAATTTCTGGTGTACAGGCTATTTTGTTTCCTAGTTGCGACTATAACTTATGACATTTTATTGTGAACAGGTGTTTTGTAAAGTTGATTCTGTTCATCGACTTTTGGGGCTGACTGTACCTCTGAGCTAAACCATGTGTTACCCATGAGCTAACCACGGATCCTTGATGCATCTACAAGTAAACCCTGAGATGACGTAGGGATGCCTTGATTAACTATGGGTAGACAAGTATAAACCACAGATTCTAAATTAATAAGGCAGTGCACTTAAGATGACTTTGTGTACTATTGTAGCAACAATAACCCTATAAAAGTAAGCAACATGGGTTGCTTACTGATACCTACCTAAAAGAAAAACGTTTTGCAGGCGCAGAGCACGCGCCGTCTGTCAGATTGGCTGAGTCGGTGCCCTTCGGAAGAAAGAAAAGAAAAGAAAAAAGAAAACAAAGCTGAATTTTCAAAGCGAGATCGATGAGTATCCATAACAATCTACGAGAACCAACAAGGCTGGTGCAGAGCGCGCAGCGCCTGTCGGTATGGCCGTATCGGCGCAATTACAACTGTTCGTCGATTATAGGTAAGATTAATAAGTTGATTGTCCTAAAATTAGTTTATAAACCATCAGTTGATTATTTTAGAGTTGATTACGATGTAAAATTAATGTTAAAGATTGTAATTTCAATACTTAACCTTCCAGGTCCACTTGTAAACTCGTGCACGTGGCCGAGTCTTAAAAAAGTGGCCGCACTGTAGGCGATCGACACAGTCGCTCCCGGGCCGCCGCACAGTACGGACACGCGTCATCGGATTAAAACCGGTGAGTCAATTTTATTATTTTCACGATATTTTCAACGAGAATTTACAAGAATCAAATGTCTTGAGAGTGGTACAGTCAGACCCAAAAGTCGATGAACAGAATCAACTTTACAAAACACCTTTTCACAATAAAATGCCATAAGTTATAGTCGCAACTAGGAAACAAAATAGCCTGTCAAAGTCAAAGTTTCTTTATTTGTTGAACTTAGTAAAAAATAGATGTATTAACATTAGATAGGTACAGCATGTTCTGTCGATTCTGACGTTAAAATTAAACATAATATCTATATATATTTTATATATTTATCAATAATTATTATTATAGACACAATACAGAACAATTTAAAATAAGAAAAATTAAATATAAAATTATCAAGCTAAAATTATTACTAAATATTACAAAATACAATCAAATATAACTATAAATAACCATGGAAGAACTATTATTATATTGTGTCATTTAAAAATTCTTCAACACTATAGTAGCTTTTATTGCACATATCTTTCATCAACTTACTTCTAAATTCATATAAACTTATACTCTTGTAGGAACTTGGAATTTTATTGTATATTTTAGGAGCTAAACAAAACAAACTTTTCCCTAACAAAGCTGTTTTAATTGTGCAAATACAAAGTTTGGTGTTGTCGCGTCTATTACGTTGGACAACATCTGACATACGTGAAAATAAATGAGGTTTTGATTTTACAAATAGAGCTGTTTCTAATATATATATATATTATAATATATAATGAAGGAAGTGTAAGTATTTTATATTTAGTGAAATATGGCTTGCAGCTATCAGTTACCTGCAGCCCAAACATTGCTCTGATGCATCGTTTTTGTAATTTAAATACAACTTCTTTGTCTGTAGAGTTGCCCCAAAAAATTACTCCGTATCTAATATAAGTAAAGACGCAACTAAACCATGATACGCATTCAGCAATGCATCTGTGTTAACCATTGGGGTCAATTTAAATAAAGCATAGGATGCGCTACTGAGTCTTTTGTTTAACCCTTCGATATAAATATGTGCTTTCCAATAATAAGTGATGATTTTGTGTTCTCAGTATGCTTCATATCTTATACTAACATTTGGCAAAGCTTGTCTCTGTATAAAATGCATTATATGTGTTTTAGATAAATTAATTTTTAAATTATTATTCTCTAACCATCGGATGATTGAAGAAATACACCAGAAATTTACAAAAGTCGTTAAACACGAGTATTTCAAAAGTATCTGTGCCCTAGTATTCCTAAAGTCGCTGCACACCATCAATCCAAATGTCGCTGAACAGCAGTAAAGACAAAATTAGGTTAACAAAGTATATTTTTAATGTTGCCGTGTGTTAATATTCTTTTGTCCCTTATGTTGTTCAGCTACTTTTGGGACAGTTCTTGCTTAACCTTAATAATGTATGTTAACAATTTAGTATCTATTTCAATACTTGTTTACAAACAATTATAATTTTATCCGACTTCAAAAAAAGGAGGAGGTTCTAAATTCGTTTTTTTTTATGTTTGTTCGCCGATTACTCGAAGACGCCTGGGCCGGTTTGAGAAATTATTCTTTTGTTTGAATTGATATGCTTGTCATGTAGTCCCATTTTTTTCAAGTCACGTTCTGATGATGGGATCCTAGAGAAATCGAGGGCAACCCTCAAATTTAAAAAAAGGCTTCTATTTTGTTTTTTGTATATTATCTGAAGCTACTCGGATATTTGCATCTATGTTACTCAGTTGATGCTGGAAGGGACAACTCCTCAACGGTTAAGAGTACGGGAATAATTCTTTAAATATAGGCTCCTTGAGGCCGTTTATTGTATTCTTTCAAGTTATACACAGATCAGGCGAGACGTTGAATATTACTTATTATATTCATCACTACATACTTCAGAATGATAAAATAATTATTTAATAATTTCTATTTAACTAAATGAAAAAACGTATAATTTCGTGCGAAGTGAATTAATTTTTTGCTTTTTAGTTTACCTTCTTTTTGAAGTCGGTTTTTTTTTGTTTAAAATTATTTTATTTTACGATTTTAAGTTTTAACATTAAAAATATACTTTGTTAACCTAATTTTGTCTTTACTGCTGTTCAGCGACATTTGGATTGATGGTGTGCAGCGACTTTAGGAATACTAGTGCACAGATACTTTTGAAATACTCGTGTTTAACGACTTTTGTAAATTTCTGGTGTACAGGCTATTTTGTTTCCTAGTTGCGACTATAACTTATGACATTTTATTGTGAACAGGTGTTTTGTAAAGTTGATTCTGTTCATCGACTTTTGGGGCTGACTGTACCTCTGAGCTAAACCATGTGTTACCCTTGAGCTAACCACGGATCCTTGATGCATCTACAAGTAAACCCTGAGATGACGTAGGGATGCCTTGATTAACTATGGGTAGACAAGTATAAACCACAGATTCTAAATTAATAAGGCAGTGCACTTAAGATGACTTTGTGTACTATTGTAGCAACAATAACCCTATAAAAGTAAGCAACATGGGTTGCTTACTGATACCTACCTAAAAGAAAAACGTTTTGCAGGCGCAGAGCACGCGCCGTCTGTCAGATTGGCTGAGTCGGTGCCCTTCGGAAGAAAGAAAAGAAAAGAAAAAAGAAAACAAAGCTGAATTTTCAAAGCGAGATCGATGAGTATCCATAACAATCTACGAGAACCAACAAGGCTGGTGCAGAGCGCGCAGCGCCTGTCGGTATGGCCGTATCGGCGCAATTACAACTGTTCGTCGATTATAGGTAAGATTAATAAGTTGATTGTCCTAAAATTAGTTTATAAACCATCTATTGATTATTTTAGAGTTGATTACGATGTAAAATTAATGTTAAAGATTGTAATTTCAATACTTAACCTTCCAGGTCCACTTGTAAACTCGTGCACGTGGCCGAGTCTTACAAAAGTGGCCGCACTGTAGGCGATCGACACAGTCGCTCCCGGGCCGCCGCACAGTACGGACACGCGTCATCGGATTAAAACCGGTGAGTCAATTTTATTATTTTCACGATATTTTCAACGAGAATTTACAAGAATCTCTGAGCTTAACCATGTGTTACCCTTGAGCTAACCATGGATCCTTGATGCATCTACAAGTGATTCCTGAGATACCGTAGGGACGCCTTGTTTAACTATGCGTAGACAAGTATACACCAGATTCTAAATTAATAAGGCAATGCTCTTAATATGACTTTGTGTACTGTTGTAGCAACAATAACCCTATAAATGTAAGCAACATGGGTTGCTTACTGATACCTACCTAAAAGAAAAACGTTTTGCAGGCGCAGAGCACGCGCCGTCTGTCAGATTGGCTGAGTCGGTGCCCTTCGGAAGAAAGAAAAGAAAAGAAAAAAGAAAACAAAGCTGAATTTTCAAAGCGAGATCGATGAGTATCCATAACAATCTACGAGAACCAACAAGGCTGGTGCAGAGCGCGCAGCGCCTGTCGGTATGGCCGTATCGGCGCAATTACAACTGTTCGTCGATTATAGGTAAGATTAATTAGTTGATTGTCGTAAAATTAGTTTATAAACCATCAGTTGATTATTTTAGAGTTGATTACGATGTAAAATTAATGTTAAAGATTGTAATTTCAATACTTAACCTTCCAGGTCCACTTGTAAACTCGTGCACGTGGCCGAGTCTTAAAAAAGTGGCCGCACTGTAGGCGATCGACACAGTCGCTCCCGGGCCGCCGCACAGTACGGACACGCGTCATCGGATTAAAACCGGTGAGTCAATTTTATTATTTTCACGATATTTTCAACGAGAATTTACAAGAATCAAATGTCTTGAGAGTGGTACAGTCAGACCCAAAAGTCGATGAACAGAATCAACTTTACAAAACACCTGTTCACAATAAAATGCCATAAGTTATAGTCGCAACTAGGAAACAAAATAGCCTGTCAAAGTCAAAGTTTCTTTATTTGTTGAACTTAGTAAAAAATAGATGTATTAACATTAGATAGGTACAGCATGTTCTGTCGATTCTGACGTTAAAATTAAACATAATATCTATATATATTTTATATATTTATCAATAATTATTATTATAGACACAATACAGAACAATTTAAAATAAGAAAAATTAAATATAAAATTATCAAGCTAAAATTATTACTAAATATTACAAAATACAATCAAATATAACTATAAATAACCATGGAAGAACTATTATTATATTGTGTCATTTAAAAATTCTTCAACACTATAGTAGCTTTTATTGCACATATCTTTCATCAACTTACTTCTAAATTCATATAAACTTATACTCTTGTAGGAACTTGGAATTTTATTGTATATTTTAGGAGCTAAACAAAACAAACTTTTCCCTAACAAAGCTGTTTTAATTGTGCAAATACAAAGTTTGGTGTTGTCGCGTCTATTACGTTGGACAACATCTGACATACGTGAAAATAAATGAGGTTTTGATTTTACAAATAGAGCTGTTTCTAATATATATATATATTATATATAATGAAGGAAGTGTAAGTATTTTATATTTAGTGAAATATGGCTTGCAGCTATCAGTTACCTGCAGCCCAAACATTGCTCTGATGCATCGTTTTTGTAATTTAAATACAACTTCTTTGTCTGTAGAGTTGCCCCAAAAAATTACTCCGTATCTAATATAAGTAAAGACGCAACTAAACCATGATACGCATTCAGCAATGCATCTGTGTTAACCATTGGGGTCAATTTAAATAAAGCATAGGATGCGCTACTGAGTCTTTTGTTTAACCCTTCGATATAAATATGTGCTTTCCAATAATAAGTGATGATTTTGTGTTCTCAGTATGCTTCATATCTTATACTAACATTTGGCAAAGCTTGTCTCTGTATAAAATGCATTATATGTGTTTTAGATAAATTAATTTTTAAATTATTATTCTCTAACCATCGGATGATTGAAGAAATACACCAGAAATTTACAAAAGTCGTTAAACACGAGTATTTCAAAAGTATCTGTGCCCTAGTATTCCTAAAGTCGCTGCACACCATCAATCCAAATGTCGCTGAACAGCAGTAAAGACAAAATTAGGTTAACAAAGTATATTTTTAATGTTGCCGTGTGTTAATATTCTTTTGTCCCTTATGTTGTTCAGCTACTTTTGGGACAGTTCTTGCTTAACCTTAATAATGTATGTTAACAATTTAGTATCTATTTCAATACTTGTTTACAAACAATTATAATTTTATCCGACTTCAAAAAAAGGAGGAGGTTCTAAATTCGTTTTTTTTTTATGTTTGTTCGCCGATTACTCGAAGACGCCTGGGCCGGTTTGAGAAATTATTCTTTTGTTTGAATTGATATGCTTGTCATGTAGTCCCATTTTTTTCAAGTCACGTTCTGATGATGGGATCCTAGAGAAATCGAGGGCAACCCTCAAATTTAAAAAAAGGCTTCTATTTTGTTTTTTGTATATTATCTGAAGCTACTCGGATATTTGCATCTATGTTACTCAGTTGATGCTGGAAACGACAACTCCTCAACGGCTAAGAGTACGGGAATAATTCTTTAAATATAGGCTCCTTGAGGCCGTTTATTGTATTCTTTCAAGTTATACACAGATCAGGCGAGACGTTGAATATTACTTATTATATTCATCACTACATACTTCAGAATGATAAAATAATTATTTAATAATTTCTATTTAACTAAATGAAAAAACGTATAATTTCGCGCGAAGTAAATTAATTTTTTGCTTTTTAGTTTACCTTCTTTTTGAAGTCGGTTTTTTTTTGTTTAAAATTATTTTATTTTACGATTTTAAGTTTTAACATTAAAAATATACTCTGTTAACCTAATTTTGTCTTTACTGCTGTTCAGCGACATTTGGATTGATGGTGTGCAGCGACTTTAGGAATACTAGTGCACAGATACTTTTGAAATACTCGTGTTTAACGACTTTTGTAAATTTCTGGTGTACAGGCTATTTTGTTTCCTAGTTGCGACTATAACTTATGACATTTTATTGTGAACAGGTGTTTTGTAAAGTTGATTCTGTTCATCGACTTTTGGGGCTGACTGTACCTCTGAGCTAAACCATGTGTTACCCTTGAGCTAACCACGGATCCTTGATGCATCTACAAGTAAACCCTGAGATGACGTAGGGATGCCTTGATTAACTATGGGTAGACAAGTATAAACCACAGATTCTAAATTAATAAGGCAGTGCACTTAAGATGACTTTGTGTACTACTGTAGCAACAATAACCCTATAAAAGTAAGCAACATGGGTTGCTTACTGATACCTACCTAAAAGAAAAACGTTTTGCAGGCGCAGAGCACGCGCCGTCTGTCAGATTGGCTGAGTCGGTGCCCTTCGGAAGAAAGAAAAGAAAAGAAAAAAGAAAACAAAGCTGAATTTTCAAAGCGAGATCGATGAGTATCCATAACAATCTACGAGAACCAACAAGGCTGGTGCAGAGCGCGCAGCGCCTGTCGGTATGGCCGTATCGGCGCAATTACAACTGTTCGTCGATTATAGGTAAGATTAATAAGTTGATTGTCCTAAAATTAGTTTATAAACCATCTATTGATTATTTTAGAGTTGATTACGATGTAAAATTAATGTTAAAGATTGTAATTTCAATACTTAACTTTCCAGGTCCACTTGTAAACTCGTGCACGTGGCCGAGTCTTACAAAAGTGGCCGCACTGTAAGCGATCGACACAGTCGCTCCCGGGCCGCCGCACAGTACGGACACGCGTCATAAATTAAAACCGGTGAGTCAATTTTATTATTTTCACGATATTTTCAACGAGAATTTACAAGAATCTCTGAGCTTAACCATGTGTTACCCTTGAGCTAACCACGGATCCTTGATGCATCTACAAGTGATTCCTGAGATACCGTAGGGACGCCTTGTTTAACTATGCGTAGACAAGTAAACACCAGATTCTAAATTAATAAGGCAATGCTCTTAATATGACTTTGTGTACTGTTGTAGCAACAATAACCCTATAAAAGTAAGCAACATGGGTTGCTTACTGATACCTACCTAAAAGAAAAACGTTTTGCAGGCGCAGAGCACGCGCCGTCTGTCAGAATGGCTGAGTCGGTGCCCTTTGGAAAGAAGAAAAGAAAGGAAAAATGAAAAAAGAAACGGCTAAATTTTCAAAGCGAGATCGATGAGTATCCATAACAATCTACGAGAACCAATAAGGCTGGTGCAGAGCGTGCAGCGCCTGTCAGTATGGCCGTATCGGCGCAATTACAACTGTTCGTCGATTATAGGTAAGATTAATTAGTTGATTGTAGTAAAATTAGTTGATAAACAATCAGTTGATTATTTTAGAGTTGATTACGATGTAAAATTAATGTTAAAGGTTGTAATTTCAATACTTAACCTTCCAGGTCCACTTGTAAACTCGTGCACGTGGCCGAGTCTTAAAAAAGTGGCCGCACTGTAGGCGATCGACACAGTCGCTCCCGGGCCGCCGCACAGTACGGACACGCGTCATCGGATTAAAACCGGTGAGTCAATTTTATTATTTTCACGATATTTTCAACGAGAATTTACAAGAATCTCTGAGCTTAACCATGTGTTACCCTTGAGCTAACCATGGATCCTTGATGCATCTACAAGTGATTCCTGAGATACCGTAGGGACGCCTTGTTTAACTATGCGTAGACAAGTATACACCAGATTCTAAATTAATAAGGCAATGCTCTTAATATGACTTTGTGTACTGTTGTAGCAACAATAACCCTATAAATGTAAGCAACATGGGTTGCTTACTGATACCTACCTAAAAGAAAAACGTTTTGCAGGCGCAGAGCACGCGCCGTCTGTCAGATTGGCTGAGTCGGTGCCCTTCGGAAGAAAGAAAAGAAAAGAAAAAAGAAAACAAAGCTGAATTTTCAAAGCGAGATCGATGAGTATCCATAACAATCTACGAGAACCAACAAGGCTGGTGCAGAGCGCGCAGCGCCTGTCAGTATGGCCGTATCGGCGCAATTACAACTGTTCGTCGATTATAGGTAAGATTAATTAGTTGATTGTCGTAAAATTAGTTTATAAACCATCAGTTGATTATTTTAGAGTTGATTACGATGTAAAATTAATGTTAAAGATTGTAATTTCAATACTTAACCTTCCAGGTCCACTTGTAAACTCGTGCACGTGGCCGAGTCTTAAAAAAGTGGCCGCACTGTAGGCGATCGACACAGTCGCTCCCGGGCCGCCGCACAGTACGGACACGCGTCATCGGATTAAAACCGGTGAGTCAATTTTATTATTTTCACGATATTTTCAACGAGAATTTACAAGAATCAAATGTCTTGAGAGTGGTACAGTCAGACCCAAAAGTCGATGAACAGAATCAACTTTACAAAACACCTGTTCACAATAAAATGCCATAAGTTATAGTCGCAACTAGGAAACAAAATAGCCTGTCAAAGTCAAAGTTTCTTTATTTGTTGAACTTAGTAAAAAATAGATGTATTAACATTAGATAGGTACAGCATGTTCTGTCGATTCTGACGTTAAAATTAAACATAATATCTATATATATTTTATATATTTATCAATAATTATTATTATAGACACAATACAGAACAATTTAAAATAAGAAAAATTAAATATAAAATTATCAAGCTAAAATTATTACTAAATATTACAAAATACAATCAAATATAACTATAAATAACCATGGAAGAACTATTATTATATTGTGTCATTTAAAAATTCTTCAACACTATAGTAGCTTTTATTGCACATATCTTTCATCAACTTACTTCTAAATTCATATAAACTTATACTCTTGTAGGAACTTGGAATTTTATTGTATATTTTAGGAGCTAAACAAAACAAACTTTTCCCTAACAAAGCTGTTTTAATTGTGCAAATACAAAGTTTGGTGTTGTCGCGTCTATTACGTTGGACAACATCTGACATACGTGAAAATAAATGAGGTTTTGATTTTACAAATAGAGCTGTTTCTAATATATATATATATATTATATATAATGAAGGAAGTGTAAGTATTTTATATTTAGTGAAATATGGCTTGCAGCTATCAGTTACCTGCAGCCCAAACATTGCTCTGATGCATCGTTTTTGTAATTTAAATACAACTTCTTTGTCTGTAGAGTTGCCCCAAAAAATTACTCCGTATCTAATATAAGTAAAGACGCAACTAAACCATGATACGCATTCAGCAATGCATCTGTGTTAACCATTGGGGTCAATTTAAATAAAGCATAGGATGCGCTACTGAGTCTTTTGTTTAACCCTTCGATATATGTGCTTTCCAATAATAAGTGATGATTTTGTGTTCTCAGTATGCTTCATATCTTATACTAACATTTGGCAAAGCTTGTCTCTGTATAAAATGCATTATATGTGTTTTAGATAAATAAATTTTTAAATTATTATTCTCTAACCATCGGATGATTGAAGAAATACACCAGAAATTTACAAAAGTCGTTAAACACGAGTATTTCAAAAGTATCTGTGCCCTAGTATTCCTAAAGTCGCTGCACACCATCAATCCAAATGTCGCTGAACAGCAGTAAAGACAAAATTAGGTTAACAAAGTATATTTTTAATGTTGCCGTGTGTTAATATTCTTTTGTCCCTTATGTTGTTCAGCTACTTTTGGGACAGTTCTTGCTTAACCTTAATAATGTATGTTAACAATTTAGTATCTATTTCAATACTTGTTTACAAACAATTATAATTTTATCCGACTTCAAAAAAAGGAGGAGGTTCTAAATTCGTTTTTTTTTATGTTTGTTCGCCGATTACTCGAAGACGCCTGGGCCGGTTTGAGAAATTATTCTTTTGTTTGAATTGATATGCTTGTCATGTAGTCCCATTTTTTTCAAGTCACGTTCTGATGATGGGATCCTAGAGAAATCGAGGGCAACCCTCAAATTTAAAAAAAGGCTTCTATTTTGTTTTTTGTATATTATCTGAAGCTACTCGGATATTTGCATCTATGTTACTCAGTTGATGCTGGAAGGGACAACTCCTCAACGGTTAAGAGTACGGGAATAATTCTTTAAATATAGGCTCCTTGAGGCCGTTTATTGTATTCTTTCAAGTTATACACAGATCAGGCGAGACGTTGAATATTACTTATTATATTCATCACTACATACTTCAGAATGATAAAATAATTATTTAATAATTTCTATTTAACTAAATGAAAAAACGTATAATTTCGTGCGAAGTGAATTAATTTTTTGCTTTTTAGTTTACCTTCTTTTTGAAGTCGGTTTTTTTTTTGTTTAAAATTATTTTATTTTACGATTTTAAGTTTTAACATTAAAAATATACTTTGTTAACCTAATTTTGTCTTTACTGCTGTTCAGCGACATTTGGATTGATGGTGTGCAGCGACTTTAGGAATACTAGTGCACAGATACTTTTGAAATACTCGTGTTTAACGACTTTTGTAAATTTCTGGTGTACAGGCTATTTTGTTTCCTAGTTGCGACTATAACTTATGACATTTTATTGTGAACAGGTGTTTTGTAAAGTTGATTCTGTTCATCGACTTTTGGGGCTGACTGTACCTCTGAGCTAAACCATGTGTTACCCTTGAGCTAACCACGGATCCTTGATGCATCTACAAGTAAACCCTGAGATGACGTAGGGATGCCTTGATTAACTATGGGTAGACAAGTATAAACCACAGATTCTAAATTAATAAGGCAGTGCACTTAAGATGACTTTGTGTACTATTGTAGCAACAATAACCCTATAAAAGTAAGCAACATGGGTTGCTTACTGATACCTACCTAAAAGAAAAACGTTTTGCAGGCGCAGAGCACGCGCCGTCTGTCAGATTGGCTGAGTCGGTGCCCTTCGGAAGAAAGAAAAGAAAAGAAAAAAGAAAACAAAGCTGAATTTTCAAAGCGAGATCGATGAGTATCCATAACAATCTACGAGAACCAACAAGGCTGGTGCAGAGCGCGCAGCGCCTGTCGGTATGGCCGTATCGGCGCAATTACAACTGTTCGTCGATTATAGGTAAGATTAATAAGTTGATTGTCCTAAAATTAGTTTATAAACCATCTATTGATTATTTTAGAGTTGATTACGATGTAAAATTAATGTTAAAGATTGTAATTTCAATACTTAACCTTCCAGGTCCACTTGTAAACTCGTGCACGTGGCCGAGTCTTACAAAAGTGGCCGCACTGTAGGCGATCGACACAGTCGCTCCCGGGCCGCCGCACAGTACGGACACGCGTCATCGGATTAAAACCGGTGAGTCAATTTTATTATTTTCACGATATTTTCAACGAGAATTTACAAGAATCTCTGAGCTTAACCATGTGTTACCCTTGAGCTAACCATGGATCCTTGATGCATCTACAAGTGATTCCTGAGATACCGTAGGGACGCCTTGTTTAACTATGCGTAGACAAGTATACACCAGATTCTAAATTAATAAGGCAATGCTCTTAATATGACTTTGTGTACTGTTGTAGCAACAATAACCCTATAAATGTAAGCAACATGGGTTGCTTACTGATACCTACCTAAAAGAAAAACGTTTTGCAGGCGCAGAGCACGCGCCGTCTGTCAGATTGGCTGAGTCGGTGCCCTTCGGAAGAAAGAAAAGAAAAGAAAAAAGAAAACAAAGCTGAATTTTCAAAGCGAGATCGATGAGTATCCATAACAATCTACGAGAACCAACAAGGCTGGTGCAGAGCGCGCAGCGCCTGTCAGTATGGCCGTATCGGCGCAATTACAACTGTTCGTCGATTATAGGTAAGATTAATTAGTTGATTGTCGTAAAATTAGTTTATAAACCATCAGTTGATTATTTTAGAGTTGATTACGATGTAAAATTAATGTTAAAGATTGTAATTTCAATACTTAACCTTCCAGGTCCACTTGTAAACTCGTGCACGTGGCCGAGTCTTAAAAAAGTGGCCGCACTGTAGGCGATCGACACAGTCGCTCCCGGGCCGCCGCACAGTACGGACACGCGTCATCGGATTAAAACCGGTGAGTCAATTTTATTATTTTCACGATATTTTCAACGAGAATTTACAAGAATCTCTGAGCTTAACCATGTGTTACCCTTGAGCTAACCATGGATCCTTGATGCATCTACAAGTGATTCCTGAGATACCGTAGGGACGCCTTGTTTAACTATGCGTAGACAAGTATACACCAGATTCTAAATTAATAAGGCAATGCTCTTAATATGACTTTGTGTACTGTTGTAGCAACAATAACCCTATAAAAGTAAGCAACATGGGTTGCTTACTGATACCTACCTAAAAGAAAAACGTTTTGCAGGCGCAGAGCACGCGCCGTCTGTCAGAATGGCTGAGTCGGTGCCCTTTGGAAAGAAGAAAAGAAAGGAAAAATGAAAAAAGAAACGGCTAAATTTTCAAAGCGAGATCGATGAGTATCCATAACAATCTACGAGAACCAATAAGGCTGGTGCAGAGCGTGCAGCGCCTGTCAGTATGGCCGTATCGGCGCAATTACAACTGTTCGTCGATTATAGGTAAGATTAATTAGTTGATTGTAGTAAAATTAGTTGATAAACAATCAGTTGATTATTTTAGAGTTGATTACGATGTAAAATTAATGTTAAAGGTTGTAATTTCAATACTTAACCTTCCAGGTCCACTTGTAAACTCGTGCACGTGGCCGAGTCTTAAAAAAGTGGCCGCACTGTAGGCGATCGACACAGTCGCTCCCGGGCCGCCGCACAGTACGGACACGCGTCATCGGATTAAAACCGGTGAGTCAATTTTATTATTTTCACGATATTTTCAACGAGAATTTACAAGAATCTCTGAGCTTAACCATGTGTTACCCTTGAGCTAACCATGGATCCTTGATGCATCTACAAGTTATTCCTGAGATACCGTAGGGACGCCTTGTTTAACTATGCGTAGACAAGTATACACCAGATTCTAAATTAATAAGGCAATGCTCTTAATATGACTTTGTGTACTGTTGTAGCAACAATAACCCTATAAATGTAAGCAACATGGGTTGCTTACTGATACCTACCTAAAAGAAAAACGTTTTGCAGGCGCAGAGCACGCGCCGTCTGTCAGATTGGCTGAGTCGGTGCCCTTCGGAAGAAAGAAAAGAAAAGAAAAAAGAAAACAAAGCTGAATTTTCAAAGCGAGATCGATGAGTATCCATAACAATCTACGAGAACCAACAAGGCTGGTGCAGAGCGCGCAGCGCCTGTCGGTATGGCCGTATCGGCGCAATTACAACTGTTCGTCGATTATAGGTAAGATTAATTAGTTGATTGTCGTAAAATTAGTTTATAAACCATCAGTTGATTATTTTAGAGTTGATTACGATGTAAAATTAATGTTAAAGATTGTAATTTCAATACTTAACCTTCCAGGTCCACTTGTAAACTCGTGCACGTGGCCGAGTCTTAAAAAAGTGGCCGCACTGTAGGCGATCGACACAGTCGCTCCCGGGCCGCCGCACAGTACGGACACGCGTCATCGGATTAAAACCGGTGAGTCAATTTTATTATTTTCACGATATTTTCAACGAGAATTTACAAGAATCAAATGTCTTGAGAGTGGTACAGTCAGACCCAAAAGTCGATGAACAGAATCAACTTTACAAAACACCTGTTCACAATAAAATGCCATAAGTTATAGTCGCAACTAGGAAACAAAATAGCCTGTCAAAGTCAAAGTTTCTTTATTTGTTGAACTTAGTAAAAAATAGATGTATTAACATTAGATAGGTACAGCATGTTCTGTCGATTCTGACGTTAAAATTAAACATAATATCTATATATATTTTATATATTTATCAATAATTATTATTATAGACACAATACAGAACAATTTAAAATAAGAAAAATTAAATATAAAATTATCAAGCTAAAATTATTACTAAATATTACAAAATACAATCAAATATAACTATAAATAACCATGGAAGAACTATTATTATATTGTGTCATTTAAAAATTCTTCAACACTATAGTAGCTTTTATTGCACATATCTTTCATCAACTTACTTCTAAATTCATATAAACTTATACTCTTGTAGGAACTTGGAATTTTATTGTATATTTTAGGAGCTAAACAAAACAAACTTTTCCCTAACAAAGCTGTTTTAATTGTGCAAATACAAAGTTTGGTGTTGTCGCGTCTATTACGTTGGACAACATCTGACATACGTGAAAATAAATGAGGTTTTGATTTTACAAATAGAGCTGTTTCTAATATATATATATATTATATATAATGAAGGAAGTGTAAGTATTTTATATTTAGTGAAATATGGCTTGCAGCTATCAGTTACCTGCAGCCCAAACATTGCTCTGATGCATCGTTTTTGTAATTTAAATACAACTTCTTTGTCTGTAGAGTTGCCCCAAAAAATTACTCCGTATCTAATATAAGTAAAGACGCAACTAAACCATGATACGCATTCAGCAATGCATCTGTGTTAACCATTGGGGTCAATTTAAATAAAGCATAGGATGCGCTACTGAGTCTTTTGTTTAACCCTTCGATATAAATATGTGCTTTCCAATAATAAGTGATGATTTTGTGTTCTCAGTATGCTTCATATCTTATACTAACATTTGGCAAAGCTTGTCTCTGTATAAAATGCATTATATGTGTTTTAGATAAATTAATTTTTAAATTATTATTCTCTAACCATCGGATGATTGAAGAAATACACCAGAAATTTACAAAAGTCGTTAAACACGAGTATTTCAAAAGTATCTGTGCCCTAGTATTCCTAAAGTCGCTGCACACCATCAATCCAAATGTCGCTGAACAGCAGTAAAGACAAAATTAGGTTAACAAAGTATATTTTTAATGTTGCCGTGTGTTAATATTCTTTTGTCCCTTATGTTGTTCAGCTACTTTTGGGACAGTTCTTGCTTAACCTTAATAATGTATGTTAACAATTTAGTATCTATTTCAATACTTGTTTACAAACAATTATAATTTTATCCGACTTCAAAAAAAGGAGGAGGTTCTAAATTCGTTTTTTTTTTATGTTTGTTCGCCGATTACTCGAAGACGCCTGGGCCGGTTTGAGAAATTATTCTTTTGTTTGAATTGATATGCTTGTCATGTAGTCCCATTTTTTTCAAGTCACGTTCTGATGATGGGATCCTAGAGAAATCGAGGGCAACCCTCAAATTTAAAAAAAGGCTTCTATTTTGTTTTTTGTATATTATCTGAAGCTACTCGGATATTTGCATCTATGTTACTCAGTTGATGCTGGAAACGACAACTCCTCAACGGTTAAGAGTACGGGAATAATTCTTTAAATATAGGCTCCTTGAGGCCGTTTATTGTATTCTTTCAAGTTATACACAGATCAGGCGAGACGTTGAATATTACTTATTATATTCATCACTACATACTTCAGAATGATAAAATAATTATTTAATAATTTCTATTTAACTAAATGAAAAAACGTATAATTTCGTGCGAAGTAAATTAATTTTTTGCTTTTTAGTTTACCTTCTTTTTGAAGTCGGTTTTTTTTTGTTTAAAATTATTTTATTTTACGATTTTAAGTTTTAACATTAAAAATATACTCTGTTAACCTAATTTTGTCTTTACTGCTGTTCAGCGACATTTGGATTGATGGTGTGCAGCGACTTTAGGAATACTAGTGCACAGATACTTTTGAAATACTCGTGTTTAACGACTTTTGTAAATTTCTGGTGTACAGGCTATTTTGTTTCCTAGTTGCGACTATAACTTATGACATTTTATTGTGAACAGGTGTTTTGTAAAGTTGATTCTGTTCATCGACTTTTGGGGCTGACTGTACCTCTGAGCTAAACCATGTGTTACCTTTGAGCTAACCACGGATCCTTGATGCATCTACAAGTAAACCCTGAGATGACGTAGGGATGCCTTGATTAACTATGGGTAGACAAGTATAAACCACAGATTCTAAATTAATAAGGCAGTGCACTTAAGATGACTTTGTGTACTATTGTAGCAACAATAACCCTATAAAAGTAAGCAACATGGGTTGCTTACTGATACCTACCTAAAAGAAAAACGTTTTGCAGGCGCAGAGCACGCGCCGTCTGTCAGATTGGCTGAGTCGGTGCCCTTCGGAAGAAAGAAAAGAAAAGAAAAAAGAAAACAAAGCTGAATTTTCAAAGCGAGATCGATGAGTATCCATAACAATCTACGAGAACCAACAAGGCTGGTGCAGAGCGCGCAGCGCCTGTCGGTATGGCCGTATCGGCGCAATTACAACTGTTCGTCGATTATAGGTAAGATTAATAAGTTGATTGTCCTAAAATTAGTTTATAAACCATCTATTGATTATTTTAGAGTTGATTACGATGTAAAATTAATGTTAAAGATTGTAATTTCAATACTTAACTTTCCAGGTCCACTTGTAAACTCGTGCACGTGGCCGAGTCTTACAAAAGTGGCCGCACTGTAAGCGATCGACACAGTCGCTCCCGGGCCGCCGCACAGTACGGACACGCGTCATAAATTAAAACCGGTGAGTCAATTTTATTATTTTCACGATATTTTCAACGAGAATTTACAAGAATCTCTGAGCTTAACCATGTGTTACCCTTGAGCTAACCACGGATCCTTGATGCATCTACAAGTGATTCCTGAGATACCGTAGGGACGCCTTGTTTAACTATGCGTAGACAAGTAAACACCAGATTCTAAATTAATAAGGCAATGCTCTTAATATGACTTTGTGTACTGTTGTAGCAACAATAACCCTATAAAAGTAAGCAACATGGGTTGCTTACTGATACCTACCTAAAAGAAAAACGTTTTGCAGGCGCAGAGCACGCGCCGTCTGTCAGATTGGCTGAGTCGGTGCCCTTCGGAAGAAAGAAAAGAAAAGAAAAAAGAAAACAAAGCTGAATTTTCAAAGCGAGATCGATGAGTATCCATAACAATCTACGAGAACCAACAAGGCTGGTGCAGAGCGCGCAGCGCCTGTCGGTATGGCCGTATCGGCGCAATTACAACTGTTCGTCGATTATAGGTAAGATTAATAAGTTGATTGTCCTAAAATTAGTTTATAAACCATCTATTGATTATTTTAGAGTTGATTACGATGTAAAATTAATATTAAAGATTGTAATTTCAATACTTAACCTTCCAGGTCAACTTGTAAACTCGTGCACGTGGCCGAGTCTTACAAAAGTGGCCGCACTGTAAGCGATCGACACAGTCGCTCCCGGGCCGCCGCACAGTACGGACACGCGTCATAAATTAAAACCGGTGAGTCAATTTTATTATTTTCACGATATATATCTCTTATTAGACCAATTTAAGGAATCATCTCATCATTGTTAGTATTATATGTAATATGTATAAGTATATTATATAATTATCTATATTGTTTATGTTTATGTATCATTTATATTTTTATATATTGTATATTTGGTTATTTGTGTAATTATATCTATATGTATGTGTTACTCATAATTATTTTATTATTCTACTCTTCTTTTAATTAAAACTTCCACTTTTGCACCTACTACCCTACTCTCAGCATCACCCAAAGGTTGACTGGTAGAGAATGCCTATGGCATTAAGTCCGCCTATGTGCGATATTGTACATTAAGTTTTAAAATAAAATAAATAAATAAAAATAAATATTTTCAACGAGAATTTACAAGAATCTCTGAGCTTAACCATGTGTTACCCTTGAGCTAACCACGGATCCTTGATGCATCTACAAGTGATTCCTGAGATACCGTAGGGACGCCTTGTTTAACTATGCGTAGACAAGTAAACACCAGATTCTAAATTAATAAGGCAATGCTCTTAATATGACTTTGTGTACTGTTGTAGCAACAATAACCCTATAAAAGTAAGCAACATGGGTTGCTTACTGATACCTACCTGATAGAAAAACGTTTTGCAGGCGCAGAGCACGCGCCGTCTGTCAGAATGGCTGAGTCGGTGCCCTTTGGAAAGAAGAAAAGAAAGGAAAAATGAAAAAAGAAACGGCTAAATTTTCAAAGCGAGATCGATGAGTATCCATAACAATCTACGAGAACCAATAAGGCTGGTGCAGAGCGTGCAGCGCCTGTCAGTATGGCCGTATCGGCGCAATTACAACTGTTCGTCGATTATAGGTAAGATTAATTAGTTGATTGTAGTAAAATTAGTTGATAAACAATCAGTTGATTATTTTAGAGTTGATTACGATGTAAAATTAATGTTAAAGGTTGTAATTTCAATACTTAACCTTCCAGGTCCACTTGTAAACTCGTGCACGTGGCCGAGTCTTAAAAAAGTGGCCGCACTGTAGGCGATCGACACAGTCGCTCCCGGGCCGCCGCACAGTACGGACACGCGTCATCGGATTAAAACCGGTGAGTCAATTTTATTATTTTCACGATATTTTCAACGAGAATTTACAAGAATCAAATGTCTTGAGAGTGGTACAGTCAGACCCAAAAGTCGATGAACAGAATCAACTTTACAAAACACCTGTTCACAATAAAATGCCATAAGTTATAGTCGCAACTAGGAAACAAAATAGCCTGTCAAAGTCAAAGTTTCTTTATTTGTTGAACTTAGTAAAAAATAGATGTATTAACATTAGATAGGTACAGCATGTTCTGTCGATTCTGACGTTAAAATTAAACATAATATCTATATATATATATTTATCAATAATTATTATTATAGACACAATACAGAACAATTTAAAATAAGAAAAATTAAATATAAAATTATCAAGCTAAAATTATTACTAAATATTACAAAATACAATCAAATATAACTATAAATAACCATGGAAGAACTATTATTATATTGTGTCATTTAAAAATTCTTCAACACTATAGTAGCTTTTATTGCACATATCTTTCATCAACTTACTTCTAAATTCATATAAACTTATACTCTTGTAGGAACTTGGAATTTTATTGTATATTTTAGGAGCTAAACAAAACAAACTTTTCCCTAACAAAGCTGTTTTAATTGTGCAAATACAAAGTTTGGTGTTGTCGCGTCTATTACGTTGGACAACATCTGACATACGTGAAAATAAATGAGGTTTTGATTTTACAAATAGAGCTGTTTCTAATATATATATATATATTATATATAATGAAGGAAGTGTAAGTATTTTATATTTAGTGAAATATGGCTTGCAGCTATCAGTTACCTGCAGCCCAAACATTGCTCTGATGCATCGTTTTTGTAATTTAAATACAACTTCTTTGTCTGTAGAGTTGCCCCAAAAAATTACTCCGTATCTAATATAAGTAAAGACGCAACTAAACCATGATACGCATTCAGCAATGCATCTGTGTTAACCATTGGGGTCAATTTAAATAAAGCATAGGATGCGCTACTGAGTCTTTTGTTTAACCCTTCGATATAAATATGTGCTTTCCAATAATAAGTGATGATTTTGTGTTCTCAGTATGCTTCATATCTTATACTAACATTTGGCAAAGCTTGTCTCTGTATAAAATGCATTATATGTGTTTTAGATAAATTAATTTTTAAATTATTATTCTCTAACCATCGGATGATTGAAGAAATACACCAGAAATTTACAAAAGTCGTTAAACACGAGTATTTCAAAAGTATCTGTGCCCTAGTATTCCTAAAGTCGCTGCACACCATCAATCCAAATGTCGCTGAACAGCAGTAAAGACAAAATTAGGTTAACAAAGTATATTTTTAATGTTGCCGTGTGTTAATATTCTTTTGTCCCTTATGTTGTTCAGCTACTTTTGGGACAGTTCTTGCTTAACCTTAATAATGTATGTTAACAATTTAGTATCTATTTCAATACTTGTTTACAAACAATTATAATTTTATCCGACTTCAAAAAAAGGAGGAGGTTCTAAATTCGTTTTTTTTTATGTTTGTTCGCCGATTACTCGAAGACGCCTGGGCCGGTTTGAGAAATTATTCTTTTGTTTGAATTGATATGCTTGTCATGTAGTCCCATTTTTTTCAAGTCACGTTCTGATGATGGGATCCTAGAGAAATCGAGGGCAACCCTCAAATTTAAAAAAAGGCTTCTATTTTGTTTTTTGTATATTATCTGAAGCTACTCGGATATTTGCATCTATGTTACTCAGTTGATGCTGGAAGGGACAACTCCTCAACGGTTAAGAGTACGGGAATAATTCTTTAAATATAGGCTCCTTGAGGCCGTTTATTGTATTCTTTCAAGTTATACACAGATCAGGCGAGACGTTGAATATTACTTATTATATTAATGATAAAATAATTATTTAATAATTTCTATTTAACTAAATGAAAAAACGTATAATTTCGTGCGAAGTAAATTAATTTTTTGCTTTTTAGTTTACCTTCTTTTTGAAGTCGGTTTTTTTTTGTTTAAAATTATTTTATTTTACGATTTTAAGTTTTAACATTAAAAATATACTCTGTTAACCTAATTTTGTCTTTACTGCTGTTCAGCGACATTTGGATTGATGGTGTGCAGCGACTTTAGGAATACTAGTGCACAGATACTTTTGAAATACTCGTGTTTAACGACTTTTGTAAATTTCTGGTGTACAGGCTATTTTGTTTCCTAGTTGCGACTATAACTTATGACATTTTATTGTGAACAGGTGTTTTGTAAAGTTGATTCTGTTCATCGACTTTTGGGGCTGACTGTACCTCTGAGCTTAACCATGTGTTACCCTTGAGCTAACCATGGATCCTTGATGCATCTACAAGTGATTCCTGAGATACCGTAGGGACGCCTTGTTTAACTATGCGTAGACAAGTATACACCAGATTCTAAATTAATAAGGCAATGCTCTTAATATGACTTTGTGTACTGTTGTAGCAACAATAACCCTATAAAAGTAAGCAACATGGGTTGCTTACTGATACCTACCTAAAAGAAAAACGTTTTGCAGGCGCAGAGCACGCGCCGTCTGTCAGATTGGCTGAGTCGGTGCCCTTCGGAAGAAAGAAAAGAAAAGAAAAGAAAAGAAAAAAGAAAACAAAGCTGAATTTTCAAAGCGAGATCGATGAGTATCCATAACAATCTACGAGAACCAACAAGGCTGGTGCAGAGCGCGCAGCGCCTGTCAGTATGGCCGTATCGGCGCAATTACAACTGTTCGTCGATTATAGGTAAGATTAATTAGTTGATTGTCGTAAAATTAGTTTATAAACCATCAGTTGATTATTTTAGAGTTGATTACGATGTAAAATTAATGTTAAAGATTGTAATTTCAATACTTAACCTTCCAGGTCCACTTGTAAACTCGTGCACGTGGCCGAGTCTTAAAAAAGTGGCCGCACTGTAGGCGATCGACACAGTCGCTCCCGGGCCGCCGCACAGTACGGACACGCGTCATCGGATTAAAACCGGTGAGTCAATTTTATTATTTTCACGATATTTTCAACGAGAATTTACAAGAATCAAATGTCTTGAGAGTGGTACAGTCAGACCCAAAAGTCGATGAACAGAATCAACTTTACAAAACACCTTTTCACAATAAAATGCCATAAGTTATAGTCGCAACTAGGAAACAAAATAGCCTGTCAAAGTCAAAGTTTCTTTATTTGTTGAACTTAGTAAAAAATAGATGTATTAACATTAGATAGGTACAGCATGTTCTGTCGATTCTGACGTTAAAATTAAACATAATATCTATATATATTTTATATATTTATCAATAATTATTATTATAGACACAATACAGAACAATTTAAAATAAGAAAAATTAAATATAAAATTATCAAGCTAAAATTATTACTAAATATTACAAAATACAATCAAATATAACTATAAATAACCATGGAAGAACTATTATTATATTGTGTCATTTAAAAATTCTTCAACACTATAGTAGCTTTTATTGCACATATCTTTCATCAACTTACTTCTAAATTCATATAAACTTATACTCTTGTAGGAACTTGGAATTTTATTGTATATTTTAGGAGCTAAACAAAACAAACTTTTCCCTAACAAAGCTGTTTTAATTGTGCAAATACAAAGTTTGGTGTTGTCGCGTCTATTACGTTGGACAACATCTGACATACGTGAAAATAAATGAGGTTTTGATTTTACAAATAGAGCTGTTTCTAATATATATATATATATTATATATAATGAAGGAAGTGTAAGTATTTTATATTTAGTGAAATATGGCTTGCAGCTATCAGTTACCTGCAGCCCAAACATTGCTCTGATGCATCGTTTTTGTAATTTAAATACAACTTCTTTGTCTGTAGAGTTGCCCCAAAAAATTACTCCGTATCTAATATAAGTAAAGACGCAACTAAACCATGATACGCATTCAGCAATGCATCTGTGTTAACCATTGGGGTCAATTTAAATAAAGCATAGGATGCGCTACTGAGTCTTTTGTTTAACCCTTCGATATAAATATGTGCTTTCCAATAATAAGTGATGATTTTGTGTTCTCAGTATGCTTCATATCTTATACTAACATTTGGCAAAGCTTGTCTCTGTATAAAATGCATTATATGTGTTTTAGATAAATTAATTTTTAAATTATTATTCTCTAACCATCGGATGATTGAAGAAATACACCAGAAATTTACAAAAGTCGTTAAACACGAGTATTTCAAAAGTATCTGTGCCCTAGTATTCCTAAAGTCGCTGCACACCATCAATCCAAATGTCGCTGAACAGCAGTAAAGACAAAATTAGGTTAACAAAGTATATTTTTAATGTTGCCGTGTGTTAATATTCTTTTGTCCCTTATGTTGTTCAGCTACTTTTGGGACAGTTCTTGCTTAACCTTAATAATGTATGTTAACAATTTAGTATCTATTTCAATACTTGTTTACAAACAATTATAATTTTATCCGACTTCAAAAAAAGGAGGAGGTTCTAAATTCGTTTTTTTTTTATGTTTGTTCGCCGATTACTCGAAGACGCCTGGGCCGGTTTGAGAAATTATTCTTTTGTTTGAATTGATATGCTTGTCATGTAGTCCCATTTTTTTCAAGTCACGTTCTGATGATGGGATCCTAGAGAAATCGAGGGCAACCCTCAAATTTAAAAAAAGGCTTCTATTTTGTTTTTTGTATATTATCTGAAGCTACTCGGATATTTGCATCTATGTTACTCAGTTGATGCTGGAAACGACAACTCCTCAACGGTTAAGAGTACGGGAATAATTCTTTAAATATAGGCTCCTTGAGGCCGTTTATTGTATTCTTTCAAGTTATACACAGATCAGGCGAGACGTTGAATATTACTTATTATATTCATCACTACATACTTCAGAATGATAAAATAATTATTTAATAATTTCTATTTAACTAAATGAAAAAACGTATAATTTCGTGCGAAGTAAATTAATTTTTTGCTTTTTAGTTTACCTTCTTTTTGAAGTCGGTTTTTTTTTGTTTAAAATTATTTTATTTTACGATTTTAAGTTTTAACATTAAAAATATACTCTGTTAACCTAATTTTGTCTTTACTGCTGTTCAGCGACATTTGGATTGATGGTGTGCAGCGACTTTAGGAATACTAGTGCACAGATACTTTTGAAATACTCGTGTTTAACGACTTTTGTAAATTTCTGGTGTACAGGCTATTTTGTTTCCTAGTTGCGACTATAACTTATGACATTTTATTGTGAACAGGTGTTTTGTAAAGTTGATTCTGTTCATCGACTTTTGGGGCTGACTGTACCTCTGAGCTAAACCATGTGTTACCCTTGAGCTAACCACGGATCCTTGATGCATCTACAAGTAAACCCTGAGATGACGTAGGGATGCCTTGATTAACTATGGGTAGACAAGTATAAACCACAGATTCTAAATTAATAAGGCAGTGCACTTAAGATGACTTTGTGTACTATTGTAGCAACAATAACCCTATAAAAGTAAGCAACATGGGTTGCTTACTGATACCTACCTAAAAGAAAAACGTTTTGCAGGCGCAGAGCACGCGCCGTCTGTCAGATTGGCTGAGTCGGTGCCCTTCGGAAGAAAGAAAAGAAAAGAAAAAAGAAAACAAAGCTGAATTTTCAAAGCGAGATCGATGAGTATCCATAACAATCTACGAGAACCAACAAGGCTGGTGCAGAGCGCGCAGCGCCTGTCGGTATGGCCGTATCGGCGCAATTACAACTGTTCGTCGATTATAGGTAAGATTAATAAGTTGATTGTCCTAAAATTAGTTTATAAACCATCTATTGATTATTTTAGAGTTGATTACGATGTAAAATTAATGTTAAAGATTGTAATTTCAATACTTAACTTTCCAGGTCCACTTGTAAACTCGTGCACGTGGCCGAGTCTTACAAAAGTGGCCGCACTGTAAGCGATCGACACAGTCGCTCCCGGGCCGCCGCACAGTACGGACACGCGTCATAAATTAAAACCGGTGAGTCAATTTTATTATTTTCACGATATTTTCAACGAGAATTTACAAGAATCTCTGAGCTTAACCATGTGTTACCCTTGAGCTAACCACGGATCCTTGATGCATCTACAAGTGATTCCTGAGATACCGTAGGGACGCCTTGTTTAACTATGCGTAGACAAGTAAACACCAGATTCTAAATTAATAAGGCAATGCTCTTAATATGACTTTGTGTACTGTTGTAGCAACAATAACCCTATAAAAGTAAGCAACATGGGTTGCTTACTGATACCTACCTAAAAGAAAAACGTTTTGCAGGCGCAGAGCACGCGCCGTCTGTCAGAATGGCTGAGTCGGTGCCCTTTGGAAAGAAGAAAAGAAAGGAAAAATGAAAAAAGAAACGGCTAAATTTTCAAAGCGAGATCGATGAGTATCCATAACAATCTACGAGAACCAATAAGGCTGGTGCAGAGCGTGCAGCGCCTGTCAGTATGGCCGTATCGGCGCAATTACAACTGTTCGTCGATTATAGGTAAGATTAATTAGTTGATTGTAGTAAAATTAGTTGATAAACAATCAGTTGATTATTTTAGAGTTGATTACGATGTAAAATTAATGTTAAAGGTTGTAATTTCAATACTTAACCTTCCAGGTCCACTTGTAAACTCGTGCACGTGGCCGAGTCTTAAAAAAGTGGCTGCACTGTAGGCGATCGACACAGTCGCTCCCGGGCCGCCGCACAGTACGGACACGCGTCATCGGATTAAAACCGGTGAGTCAATTTTATTATTTTCACGATATTTTCAACGAGAATTTACAAGAATCTCTGAGCTTAACCATGTGTTACCCTTGAGCTAACCATGGATCCTTGATGCATCTACAAGTGATTCCTGAGATACCGTAGGGACGCCTTGTTTAACTATGCGTAGACAAGTATACACCAGATTCTAAATTAATAAGGCAATGCTCTTAATATGACTTTGTGTACTGTTGTAGCAACAATAACCCTATAAAAGTAAGCAACATGGGTTGCTTACTGATACCTACCTAAAAGAAAAACGTTTTGCAGGCGCAGAGCACGCGCCGTCTGTCAGATTGGCTGAGTCGGTGCCCTTCGGAAGAAAGAAAAGAAAAGAAAAAAGAAAACAAAGCTGAATTTTCAAAGCGAGATCGATGAGTATCCATAACAATCTACGAGAACCAACAAGGCTGGTGCAGAGCGCGCAGCGCCTGTCAGTATGGCCGTATCGGCGCAATTACAACTGTTCGTCGATTATAGGTAAGATTAATTAGTTGATTGTCGTAAAATTAGTTTATAAACCATCAGTTGATTATTTTAGAGTTGATTACGATGTAAAATTAATGTTAAAGATTGTAATTTCAATACTTAACCTTCCAGGTCCACTTGTAAACTCGTGCACGTGGCCGAGTCTTAAAAAAGTGGCCGCACTGTAGGCGATCGACACAGTCGCTCCCGGGCCGCCGCACAGTACGGACACGCGTCATCGGATTAAAACCGGTGAGTCAATTTTATTATTTTCACGATATTTTCAACGAGAATTTACAAGAATCAAATGTCTTGAGAGTGGTACAGTCAGACCCAAAAGTCGATGAACAGAATCAACTTTACAAAACACCTGTTCACAATAAAATGCCATAAGTTATAGTCGCAACTAGGAAACAAAATAGCCTGTCAAAGTCAAAGTTTCTTTATTTGTTGAACTTAGTAAAAAATAGATGTATTAACATTAGATAGGTACAGCATGTTCTGTCGATTCTGACGTTAAAATTAAACATAATATCTATATATATTTTATATATTTATCAATAATTATTATTATAGACACAATACAGAACAATTTAAAATAAGAAAAATTAAATATAAAATTATCAAGCTAAAATTATTACTAAATATTACAAAATACAATCAAATATAACTATAAATAACCATGGAAGAACTATTATTATATTGTGTCATTTAAAAATTCTTCAACACTATAGTAGCTTTTATTGCACATATCTTTCATCAACTTACTTCTAAATTCATATAAACTTATACTCTTGTAGGAACTTGGAATTTTATTGTATATTTTAGGAGCTAAACAAAACAAACTTTTCCCTAACAAAGCTGTTTTAATTGTGCAAATACAAAGTTTGGTGTTGTCGCGTCTATTACGTTGGACAACATCTGACATACGTGAAAATAAATGAGGTTTTGATTTTACAAATAGAGCTGTTTCTAATATATATATATATTATATATAATGAAGGAAGTGTAAGTATTTTATATTTAGTGAAATATGCAGCTATCAGTTACCTGCAGCCCAAACATTGCTCTGATGCATCGTTTTTGTAATTTAAATACAACTTCTTTGTCTGTAGAGTTGCCCCAAAAAATTACTCCGTATCTAATATAAGTAAAGACGCAACTAAACCATGATACGCATTCAGCAATGCATCTGTGTTAACCATTGGGGTCAATTTAAATAAAGCATAGGATGCGCTACTGAGTCTTTTGTTTAACCCTTCGATATAAATATGTGCTTTCCAATAATAAGTGATGATTTTGTGTTCTCAGTATGCTTCATATCTTATACTAACATTTGGCAAAGCTTGTCTCTGTATAAAATGCATTATATGTGTTTTAGATAAATAAATTTTTAAATTATTATTCTCTAACCATCGGATGATTGAAGAAATACACCAGAAATTTACAAAAGTCGTTAAACACGAGTATTTCAAAAGTATCTGTGCCCTAGTATTCCTAAAGTCGCTGCACACCATCAATCCAAATGTCGCTGAACAGCAGTAAAGACAAAATTAGGTTAACAAAGTATATTTTTAATGTTGCCGTGTGTTAATATTCTTTTGTCCCTTATGTTGTTCAGCTACTTTTGGGACAGTTCTTGCTTAACCTTAATAATGTATGTTAACAATTTAGTATCTATTTCAATACTTGTTTACAAACAATTATAATTTTATCCGACTTCAAAAAAAGGAGGAGGTTCTAAATTCGTTTTTTTTTATGTTTGTTCGCCGATTACTCGAAGACGCCTGGGCCGGTTTGAGAAATTATTCTTTTGTTTGAATTGATATGCTTGTCATGTAGTCCCATTTTTTTCAAGTCACGTTCTTATGATGGGATCCTAGAGAAATCGAGGGCAACCCTCAAATTTAAAAAAAGGCTTCTATTTTGTTTTTTGTATATTATCTGAAGCTACTCGGATATTTGCATCTATGTTACTCAGTTGATGCTGGAAGGGACAACTCCTCAACGGTTAAGAGTACGGGAATAATTCTTTAAATATAGGCTCCTTGAGGCCGTTTATTGTATTCTTTCAAGTTATACACAGATCAGGCGAGACGTTGAATATTACTTATTATATTAATGATAAAATAATTATTTAATAATTTCTATTTAACTAAATGAAAAAACGTATAATTTCGTGCGAAGTAAATTAATTTTTTGCTTTTTAGTTTACCTTCTTTTTGAAGTCGGTTTTTTTTTTGTTTAAAATTATTTTATTTTACGATTTTAAGTTTTAACATTAAAAATATACTCTGTTAACCTAATTTTGTCTTTACTGCTGTTCAGCGACATTTGGATTGATGGTGTGCAGCGACTTTAGGAATACTAGTGCACAGATACTTTTGAAATACTCGTGTTTAACGACTTTTGTAAATTTCTGGTGTACAGGCTATTTTGTTTCCTAGTTGCGACTATAACTTATGACATTTTATTGTGAACAGGTGTTTTGTAAAGTTGATTCTGTTCATCGACTTTTGGGGCTGACTGTACCTCTGAGCTTAACCATGTGTTACCCTTGAGCTAACCATGGATCCTTGATGCATCTACAAGTGATTCCTGAGATACCGTAGGGACGCCTTGTTTAACTATGCGTAGACAAGTATACACCAGATTCTAAATTAATAAGGCAATGCTCTTAATATGACTTTGTGTACTGTTGTAGCAACAATAACCCTATAAAAGTAAGCAACATGGGTTGCTTACTGATACCTACCTAAAAGAAAAACGTTTTGCAGGCGCAGAGCACGCGCCGTCTGTCAGATTGGCTGAGTCGGTGCCCTTCGGAAGAAAGAAAAGAAAAGAAAAGAAAAGAAAAAAGAAAACAAAGCTGAATTTTCAAAGCGAGATCGATGAGTATCCATAACAATCTACGAGAACCAACAAGGCTGGTGCAGAGCGCGCAGCGCCTGTCAGTATGGCCGTATCGGCGCAATTACAACTGTTCGTCGATTATAGGTAAGATTAATTAGTTGATTGTCGTAAAATTAGTTTATAAACCATCAGTTGATTATTTTAGAGTTGATTACGATGTAAAATTAATGTTAAAGATTGTAATTTCAATACTTAACCTTCCAGGTCCACTTGTAAACTCGTGCACGTGGCCGAGTCTTAAAAAAGTGGCCGCACTGTAGGCGATCGACACAGTCGCTCCCGGGCCGCCGCACAGTACGGACACGCGTCATCGGATTAAAACCGGTGAGTCAATTTTATTATTTTCACGATATTTTCAACGAGAATTTACAAGAATCAAATGTCTTGAGAGTGGTACAGTCAGACCCAAAAGTCGATGAACAGAATCAACTTTACAAAACACCTTTTCACAATAAAATGCCATAAGTTATAGTCGCAACTAGGAAACAAAATAGCCTGTCAAAGTCAAAGTTTCTTTATTTGTTGAACTTAGTAAAAAATAGATGTATTAACATTAGATAGGTACAGCATGTTCTGTCGATTCTGACGTTAAAATTAAACATAATATCTATATATATTTTATATATTTATCAATAATTATTATTATAGACACAATACAGAACAATTTAAAATAAGAAAAATTAAATATAAAATTATCAAGCTAAAATTATTACTAAATATTACAAAATACAATCAAATATAACTATAAATAACCATGGAAGAACTATTATTATATTGTGTCATTTAAAAATTCTTCAACACTATAGTAGCTTTTATTGCACATATCTTTCATCAACTTACTTCTAAATTCATATAAACTTATACTCTTGTAGGAACTTGGAATTTTATTGTATATTTTAGGAGCTAAACAAAACAAACTTTTCCCTAACAAAGCTGTTTTAATTGTGCAAATACAAAGTTTGGTGTTGTCGCGTCTATTACGTTGGACAACATCTGACATACGTGAAAATAAATGAGGTTTTGATTTTACAAATAGAGCTGTTTCTAATATATATATATATATTATATATAATGAAGGAAGTGTAAGTATTTTATATTTAGTGAAATATGGCTTGCAGCTATCAGTTACCTGCAGCCCAAACATTGCTCTGATGCATCGTTTTTGTAATTTAAATACAACTTCTTTGTCTGTAGAGTTGCCCCAAAAAATTACTCCGTATCTAATATAAGTAAAGACGCAACTAAACCATGATACGCATTCAGCAATGCATCTGTGTTAACCATTGGGGTCAATTTAAATAAAGCATAGGATGCGCTACTGAGTCTTTTGTTTAACCCTTCGATATAAATATGTGCTTTCCAATAATAAGTGATGATTTTGTGTTCTCAGTATGCTTCATATCTTATACTAACATTTGGCAAAGCTTGTCTCTGTATAAAATGCATTATATGTGTTTTAGATAAATTAATTTTTAAATTATTATTCTCTAACCATCGGATGATTGAAGAAATACACCAGAAATTTACAAAAGTCGTTAAACACGAGTATTTCAAAAGTATCTGTGCCCTAGTATTCCTAAAGTCGCTGCACACCATCAATCCAAATGTCGCTGAACAGCAGTAAAGACAAAATTAGGTTAACAAAGTATATTTTTAATGTTGCCGTGTGTTAATATTCTTTTGTCCCTTATGTTGTTCAGCTACTTTTGGGACAGTTCTTGCTTAACCTTAATAATGTATGTTAACAATTTAGTATCTATTTCAATACTTGTTTACAAACAATTATAATTTTATCCGACTTCAAAAAAAGGAGGAGGTTCTAAATTCGTTTTTTTTTTATGTTTGTTCGCCGATTACTCGAAGACGCCTGGGCCGGTTTGAGAAATTATTCTTTTGTTTGAATTGATATGCTTGTCATGTAGTCCCATTTTTTTCAAGTCACGTTCTGATGATGGGATCCTAGAGAAATCGAGGGCAACCCTCAAATTTAAAAAAAGGCTTCTATTTTGTTTTTTGTATATTATCTGAAGCTACTCGGATATTTGCATCTATGTTACTCAGTTGATGCTGGAAACGACAACTCCTCAACGGTTAAGAGTACGGGAATAATTCTTTAAATATAGGCTCCTTGAGGCCGTTTATTGTATTCTTTCAAGTTATACACAGATCAGGCGAGACGTTGAATATTACTTATTATATTCATCACTACATACTTCAGAATGATAAAATAATTATTTAATAATTTCTATTTAACTAAATGAAAAAACGTATAATTTCGTGCGAAGTAAATTAATTTTTTGCTTTTTAGTTTACCTTCTTTTTGAAGTCGGTTTTTTTTTGTTTAAAATTATTTTATTTTACGATTTTAAGTTTTAACATTAAAAATATACTCTGTTAACCTAATTTTGTCTTTACTGCTGTTCAGCGACATTTGGATTGATGGTGTGCAGCGACTTTAGGAATACTAGTGCACAGATACTTTTGAAATACTCGTGTTTAACGACTTTTGTAAATTTCTGGTGTACAGGCTATTTTGTTTCCTAGTTGCGACTATAACTTATGACATTTTATTGTGAACAGGTGTTTTGTAAAGTTGATTCTGTTCATCGACTTTTGGGGCTGACTGTACCTCTGAGCTAAACCATGTGTTACCCTTGAGCTAACCACGGATCCTTGATGCATCTACAAGTAAACCCTGAGATGACGTAGGGATGCCTTGATTAACTATGGGTAGACAAGTATAAACCACAGATTCTAAATTAATAAGGCAGTGCACTTAAGATGACTTTGTGTACTATTGTAGCAACAATAACCCTATAAAAGTAAGCAACATGGGTTGCTTACTGATACCTACCTAAAAGAAAAACGTTTTGCAGGCGCAGAGCACGCGCCGTCTGTCAGATTGGCTGAGTCGGTGCCCTTCAGAAGAAAGAAAAGAAAAGAAAAAAGAAAACAAAGCTGAATTTTCAAAGCGAGATCGATGAGTATCCATAACAATCTACGAGAACCAACAAGGCTGGTGCAGAGCGCGCAGCGCCTGTCGGTATGGCCGTATCGGCGCAATTACAACTGTTCGTCGATTATAGGTAAGATTAATAAGTTGATTGTCCTAAAATTAGTTTATAAACCATCTATTGATTATTTTAGAGTTGATTACGATGCAAAATTAATGTTAAAGATTGTAATTTCAATACTTAACCTTCCAGGTCCACTTGTAAACTCGTGCACGTGGCCGAGTCTTACAAAAGTGGCCGCACTGTAAGCGATCGACACAGTCGCTCCCGGGCCTCGGCACAGTACGGACACGCGTCATAAATTAAAACCGGTGAGTCAATTTTATTATTTTCACGATATTTTCAACGAGAATTTACAAGAATCTCTGAGCTTAACCATGTGTTACCCTTGAGCTAACCACGGATCCTTGATGCATCTACAAGTGATTCCTGAGATACCGTAGGGACGCCTTGTTTAACTATGCGTAGACAAGTAAACACCAGATTCTAAATTAATAAGGCAATGCTCTTAATATGACTTTGTGTACTGTTGTAGCAACAATAACCCTATAAAAGTAAGCAACATGGGTTGCTTACTGATACCTACCTAAAAGAAAAACGTTTTGCAGGCGCAGAGCACGCGCCGTCTGTCAGATTGGCTGAGTCGGTGCCCTTCGGAAGAAAGAAAAGAAAAGAAAAGAAAAGAAAACAAAGCTGAATTTTCAAAGCGAGATCGATGAGTATCCATAACAATCTACGAGAACCAACAAGGCTGGTGCAGAGCGCGCAGCGCCTGTCAGTATGGCCGTATCGGCGCAATTACAACTGTTCGTCGATTATAGGTAAGATTAATTAGTTGATTGTCGTAAAATTAGTTTATAAACCATCAGTTGATTATTTTAGAGTTGATTACGATGTAAAATTAATGTTAAAGATTGTAATTTCAATACTTAACCTTCCAGGTCCACTTGTAAACTCGTGCACGTGGCCGAGTCTTAAAAAAGTGGCCGCACTGTAGGCGATCGACACAGTCGCTCCCGGGCCGCCGCACAGTACGGACACGCGTCATCGGATTAAAACCGGTGAGTCAATTTTATTATTTTCACGATATTTTCAACGAGAATTTACAAGAATCAAATGTCTTGAGAGTGGTACAGTCAGACCCAAAAGTCGATGAACAGAATCAACTTTACAAAACACCTGTTCACAATAAAATGCCATAAGTTATAGTCGCAACTAGGAAACAAAATAGCCTGTCAAAGTCAAAGTTTCTTTATTTGTTGAACTTAGTAAAAAATAGATGTATTAACATTAGATAGGTACAGCATGTTCTGTCGATTCTGACGTTAAAATTTAACATAATATCTATATATATTTTATATATTTATCAATAATTATTATTATAGACACAATACAGAACAATTTAAAATAAGAAAAATTAAATATAAAATTATCAAGCTAAAATTATTACTAAATATTACAAAATACAATCAAATATAACTATAAATAACCATGGAAGAACTATTATTATATTGTGTCATTTAAAAATTCTTCAACACTATAGTAGCTTTTATTGCACATATCTTTCATCAACTTACTTCTAAATTCATATAAACTTATACTCTTGTAGGAACTTGGAATTTTATTGTATATTTTAGGAGCTAAACAAAACAAACTTTTCCCTAACAAAGCTGTTTTAATTGTGCAAATACAAAGTTTGGTGTTGTCGCGTCTATTACGTTGGACAACATCTGACATACGTGAAAATAAATGAGGTTTTGATTTTACAAATAGAGCTGTTTCTAATATATATATATATATTATATATAATGAAGGAAGTGTAAGTATTTTATATTTAGTGAAATATGGCTTGCAGCTATCAGTTACCTGCAGCCCAAACATTGCTCTGATGCATCGTTTTTGTAATTTAAATACAACTTCTTTGTCTGTAGAGTTGCCCCAAAAAATTACTCCGTATCTAATATAAGTAAAGACGCAACTAAACCATGATACGCATTCAGCAATGCATCTGTGTTAACCATTGGGGTCAATTTAAATAAAGCATAGGATGCGCTACTGAGTCTTTTGTTTAACCCTTCGATATAAATATGTGCTTTCCAATAATAAGTGATGATTTTGTGTTCTCAGTATGCTTCATATCTTATACTAACATTTGGCAAAGCTTGTCTCTGTATAAAATGCATTATATGTGTTTTAGATAAATAAATTTTTAAATTATTATTCTCTAACCATCGGATGATTGAAGAAATACACCAGAAATTTACAAAAGTCGTTAAACACGAGTATTTCAAAAGTATCTGTGCCCTAGTATTCCTAAAGTCGCTGCACACCATCAATCCAAATGTCGCTGAACAGCAGTAAAGACAAAATTAGGTTAACAAAGTATATTTTTAATGTTGCCGTGTGTTAATATTCTTTTGTCCCTTATGTTGTTCAGCTACTTTTGGGACAGTTCTTGCTTAACCTTAATAATGTATGTTAACAATTTAGTATCTATTTCAATACTTGTTTACAAACAATTATAATTTTATCCGACTTCAAAAAAAGGAGGAGGTTCTAAATTCGTTTTTTTTTTATGTTTGTTCGCCGATTACTCGAAGACGCCTGGGCCGGTTTGAGAAATTATTCTTTTGTTTGAATTGATATGCTTGTCATGTAGTCCCATTTTTTTCAAGTCACGTTCTGATGATGGGATCCTAGAGAAATCGAGGGCAACCCTCAAATTTAAAAAAAGGCTTCTATTTTGTTTTTTGTATATTATCTGAAGCTACTCGGATATTTGCATCTATGTTACTCAGTTGATGCTGGAAGGGACAACTCCTCAACGGTTAAGAGTACGGGAATAATTCTTTAAATATAGGCTCCTTGAGGCCGTTTATTGTATTCTTTCAAGTTATACACAGATCAGGCGAGACGTTGAATATTACTTATTATATTCATCACTACATACTTCAGAATGATAAAATAATTATTTAATAATTTCTATTTAACTAAATGAAAAAACGTATAATTTCGTGCGAAGTAAATTAATTTTTTGCTTTTTAGTTTACCTTCTTTTTGAAGTCGGTTTTTTTTTGTTTAAAATTATTTTATTTTACGATTTTAAGTTTTAACATTAAAAATATACTCTGTTAACCTAATTTTGTCTTTACTGCTGTTCAGCGACATTTGGATTGATGGTGTGCAGCGACTTTAGGAATACTAGTGCACAGATACTTTTGAAATACTCGTGTTTAACGACTTTTGTAAATTTCTGGTGTACAGGCTATTTTGTTTCCTAGTTGCGACTATAACTTATGACATTTTATTGTGAACAGGTGTTTTGTAAAGTTGATTCTGTTCATCGACTTTTGGGGCTGACTGTACCTCTGAGCTAAACCATGTGTTACCTTTGAGCTAACCACGGATCCTTGATGCATCTACAAGTAAACCCTGAGATGACGTAGGGATGCCTTGATTAACTATGGGTAGACAAGTATAAACCACAGATTCTAAATTAATAAGGCAGTGCACTTAAGATGACTTTGTGTACTATTGTAGCAACAATAACCCTATAAAAGTAAGCAACATGGGTTGCTTACTGATACCTACCTAAAAGAAAAACGTTTTGCAGGCGCAGAGCACGCGCCGTCTGTCAGATTGGCTGAGTCGGTGCCCTTCGGAAGAAAGAAAAGAAAAGAAAAAAGAAAACAAAGCTGAATTTTCAAAGCGAGATCGATGAGTATCCATAACAATCTACGAGAACCAACAAGGCTGGTGCAGAGCGCGCAGCGCCTGTCGGTATGGCCGTATCGGCGCAATTACAACTGTTCGTCGATTATAGGTAAGATTAATAAGTTGATTGTCCTAAAATTAGTTTATAAACCATCTATTGATTATTTTAGAGTTGATTACGATGTAAAATTAATGTTAAAGATTGTAATTTCAATACTTAACTTTCCAGGTCCACTTGTAAACTCGTGCACGTGGCCGAGTCTTACAAAAGTGGCCGCACTGTAAGCGATCGACACAGTCGCTCCCGGGCCGCCGCACAGTACGGACACGCGTCATAAATTAAAACCGGTGAGTCAATTTTATTATTTTCACGATATTTTCAACGAGAATTTACAAGAATCTCTGAGCTTAACCATGTGTTACCCTTGAGCTAACCACGGATCCTTGATGCATCTACAAGTGATTCCTGAGATACCGTAGGGACGCCTTGTTTAACTATGCGTAGACAAGTAAACACCAGATTCTAAATTAATAAGGCAATGCTCTTAATATGACTTTGTGTACTGTTGTAGCAACAATAACCCTATAAAAGTAAGCAACATGGGTTGCTTACTGATACCTACCTAAAAGAAAAACGTTTTGCAGGCGCAGAGCACGCGCCGTCTGTCAGATTGGCTGAGTCGGTGCCCTTCGGAAGAAAGAAAAGAAAAGAAAACAAAGCTGAATTTTCAAAGCGAGATCGATGAGTATCCATAACAATCTACGAGAACCAACAAGGCTGGTGCAGAGCGCGCAGCGCCTGTCAGTATGGCCGTATCGGCGCAATTACAACTGTTCGTCGATTATAGGTAAGATTAATTAGTTGATTGTCGTAAAATTAGTTTATAAACCATCAGTTGATTATTTTAGAGTTGATTACGATGTAAAATTAATGTTAAAGATTGTAATTTCAATACTTAACCTTCCAGGTCCACTTGTAAACTCGTGCACGTGGCCGAGTCTTAAAAAAGTGGCCGCACTGTAGGCGATCGACACAGTCGCTCCCGGGCCGCCGCACAGTACGGACACGCGTCATCGGATTAAAACCGGTGAGTCAATTTTATTATTTTCACGATATTTTCAACGAGAATTTACAAGAATCAAATGTCTTGAGAGTGGTACAGTCAGACCCAAAAGTCGATGAACAGAATCAACTTTACAAAACACCTGTTCACAATAAAATGCCATAAGTTATAGTCGCAACTAGGAAACAAAATAGCCTGTCAAAGTCAAAGTTTCTTTATTTGTTGAACTTAGTAAAAAATAGATGTATTAACATTAGATAGGTACAGCATGTTCTGTCGATTCTGACGTTAAAATTTAACATAATATCTATATATATTTTATATATTTATCAATAATTATTATTATAGACACAATACAGAACAATTTAAAATAAGAAAAATTAAATATAAAATTATCAAGCTAAAATTATTACTAAATATTTCAAAATACAATCAAATATAACTATAAATAACCATGGAAGAACTATTATTATATTGTGTCATTTAAAAATTCTTCAACACTATAGTAGCTTTTATTGCACATATCTTTCATCAACTTACTTCTAAATTCATATAAACTTATACTCTTGTAGGAACTTGGAATTTTATTGTATATTTTAGGAGCTAAACAAAACAAACTTTTCCCTAACAAAGCTGTTTTAATTGTGCAAATACAAAGTTTGGTGTTGTCGCGTCTATTACGTTGGACAACATCTGACATACGTGAAAATAAATGAGGTTTTGATTTTACAAATAGAGCTGTTTCTAATATATATATATATATTATATATAATGAAGGAAGTGTAAGTATTTTATATTTAGTGAAATATGGCTTGCAGCTATCAGTTACCTGCAGCCCAAACATTGCTCTGATGCATCGTTTTTGTAATTTAAATACAACTTCTTTGTCTGTAGAGTTGCCCCAAAAAATTACTCCGTATCTAATATAAGTAAAGACGCAACTAAACCATGATACGCATTCAGCAATGCATCTGTGTTAACCATTGGGGTCAATTTAAATAAAGCATAGGATGCGCTACTGAGTCTTTTGTTTAACCCTTCGATATAAATATGTGCTTTCCAATAATAAGTGATGATTTTGTGTTCTCAGTATGCTTCATATCTTATACTAACATTTGGCAAAGCTTGTCTCTGTATAAAATGCATTATATGTGTTTTAGATAAATAAATTTTTAAATTATTATTCTCTAACCATCGGATGATTGAAGAAATACACCAGAAATTTACAAAAGTCGTTAAACACGAGTATTTCAAAAGTATCTGTGCCCTAGTATTCCTAAAGTCGCTGCACACCATCAATCCAAATGTCGCTGAACAGCAGTAAAGACAAAATTAGGTTAACAAAGTATATTTTTAATGTTGCCGTGTGTTAATATTCTTTTGTCCCTTATGTTGTTCAGCTACTTTTGGGACAGTTCTTGCTTAACCTTAATAATGTATGTTAACAATTTAGTATCTATTTCAATACTTGTTTACAAACAATTATAATTTTATCCGACTTCAAAAAAAGGAGGAGGTTCTAAATTCGTTTTTTTTTTATGTTTGTTCGCCGATTACTCGAAGACGCCTGGGCCGGTTTGAGAAATTATTCTTTTGTTTGAATTGATATGCTTGTCATGTAGTCCCATTTTTTTCAAGTCACGTTCTGATGATGGGATCCTAGAGAAATCGAGGGCAACCCTCAAATTTAAAAAAAGGCTTCTATTTTGTTTTTTGTATATTATCTGAAGCTACTCGGATATTTGCATCTATGTTACTCAGTTGATGCTGGAAGGGACAACTCCTCAACGGTTAAGAGTACGGGAATAATTCTTTAAATATAGGCTCCTTGAGGCCGTTTATTGTATTCTTTCAAGTTATACACAGATCAGGCGAGACGTTGAATATTACTTATTATATTCATCACTACATACTTCAGAATGATAAAATAATTATTTAATAATTTCTATTTAACTAAATGAAAAAACGTATAATTTCGTGCGAAGTAAATTAATTTTTTGCTTTTTAGTTTACCTTCTTTTTGAAGTCGGTTTTTTTTTTGTTTAAAATTATTTTATTTTACGATTTTAAGTTTTAACATTAAAAATATACTCTGTTAACCTAATTTTGTCTTTACTGCTGTTCAGCGACATTTGGATTGATGGTGTGCAGCGACTTTAGGAATACTAGTGCACAGATACTTTTGAAATACTCGTGTTTAACGACTTTTGTAAATTTCTGGTGTACAGGCTATTTTGTTTCCTAGTTGCGACTATAACTTATGACATTTTATTGTGAACAGGTGTTTTGTAAAGTTGATTCTGTTCATCGACTTTTGGGGCTGACTGTACCTCTGAGCTAAACCATGTGTTACCCTTGAGCTAACCACGGATCCTTGATGCATCTACAAGTAAACCCTGAGATGACGTAGGGATGCCTTGATTAACTATGGGTAGACAAGTATAAACCACAGATTCTAAATTAATAAGGCAGTGCACTTAAGATGACTTTGTGTACTATTGTAGCAACAATAACCCTATAAAAGTAAGCAACATGGGTTGCTTACTGATACCTACCTAAAAGAAAAACGTTTTGCAGGCGCAGAGCACGCGCCGTCTGTCAGATTGGCTGAGTCGGTGCCCTTCGGAAGAAAGAAAAGAAAAGAAAAAAGAAAACAAAGCTGAATTTTCAAAGCGAGATCGATGAGTATCCATAACAATCTACGAGAACCAACAAGGCTGGTGCAGAGCGCGCAGCGCCTGTCGGTATGGCCGTATCGGCGCAATTACAACTGTTCGTCGATTATAGGTAAGATTAATAAGTTGATTGTCCTAAAATTAGTTTATAAACCATCTATTGATTATTTTAGAGTTGATTACGATGTAAAATTAATGTTAAAGGTTGTAATTTCAATACTTAACCTTCCAGGTCAACTTGTAAACTCGTGCACGTGGCCGAGTCTTACAAAAGTGGCCGCACTGTAAGCGATCGACACAGTCGCTCCCGGGCCGCCGCACAGTACGGACACGCGTCATAAATTAAAACCGGTGAGTCAATTTTATTATTTTCACGATATTTTCAACGAGAATTTACAAGAATCTCTGAGCTTAACCATGTGTTACCCTTGAGCTAACCACGGATCCTTGATGCATCTACAAGTGATTCCTGAGATACCGTAGGGACGCCTTGTTTAACTATGCGTAGACAAGTAAACACCAGATTCTAAATTAATAAGGCAATGCTCTTAATATGACTTTGTGTACTGTTGTAGCAACAATAACCCTATAAAAGTAAGCAACATGGGTTGCTTACTGATACCTACCTGATAGAAAAACGTTTTGCAGGCGCAGAGCACGCGCCGTCTGTCAGAATGGCTGAGTCGGTGCCCTTTGGAAAGAAGAAAAGAAAGGAAAAATGAAAAAAGAAACGGCTAAATTTTCAAAGCGAGATCGATGAGTATCCATAACAATCTACGAGAACCAATAAGGCTGGTGCAGAGCGTGCAGCGCCTGTCAGTATGGCCGTATCGGCGCAATTACAACTGTTCGTCGATTATAGGTAAGATTAATTAGTTGATTGTAGTAAAATTAGTTGATAAACAATCAGTTGATTATTTTAGAGTTGATTACGATGTAAAATTAATGTTAAAGGTTGTAATTTCAATACTTAACCTTCCAGGTCCACTTGTAAACTCGTGCACGTGGCCGAGTCTTAAAAAAGTGGCCGCACTGTAGGCGATCGACACAGTCGCTCCCGGGCCGCCGCACAGTACGGACACGCGTCATCGGATTAAAACCGGTGAGTCAATTTTATTATTTTCACGATATTTTCAACGAGAATTTACAAGAATCTCTGAGCTTAACCATGTGTTACCCTTGAGCTAACCATGGATCCTTGATGCATCTACAAGTGATTCCTGAGATACCGTAGGGACGCCTTGTTTAACTATGCGTAGACAAGTATACACCAGATTCTAAATTAATAAGGCAATGCTCTTAATATGACTTTGTGTACTGTTGTAGCAACAATAACCCTATAAAAGTAAGCAACATGGGTTGCTTACTGATACCTACCTAAAAGAAAAACGTTTTGCAGGCGCAGAGCACGCGCCGTCTGTCAGATTGGCTGAGTCGGTGCCCTTCGGAAGAAAGAAAAGAAAAGAAAAGAAAAGAAAACAAAGCTGAATTTTCAAAGCGAGATCGATGAGTATCCATAACAATCTACGAGAACCAACAAGGCTGGTGCAGAGCGCGCAGCGCCTGTCGGTATGGCCGTATCGGCGCAATTACAACTGTTCGTCGATTATAGGTAAGATTAATAAGTTGATTGTCCTAAAATTAGTTTATAAACCATCTATTGATTATTTTAGAGTTGATTACGATGTAAAATTAATGTTAAAGATTGTAATTTCAATACTTAACTTTCCAGGTCCACTTGTAAACTCGTGCACGTGGCCGAGTCTTACAAAAGTGGCCGCACTGTAAGCGATCGACACAGTCGCTCCCGGGCCGCCGCACAGTACGGACACGCGTCATAAATTAAAACCGGTGAGTCAATTTTATTATTTTCACGATATTTTCAACGAGAATTTACAAGAATCTCTGAGCTTAACCATGTGTTACCCTTGAGCTAACCACGGATCCTTGATGCATCTACAAGTGATTCCTGAGATACCGTAGGGACGCCTTGTTTAACTATGCGTAGACAAGTAAACACCAGATTCTAAATTAATAAGGCAATGCTCTTAATATGACTTTGTGTACTGTTGTAGCAACAATAACCCTATAAAAGTAAGCAACATGGGTTGCTTACTGATACCTACCTAAAAGAAAAACGTTTTGCAGGCGCAGAGCACGCGCCGTCTGTCAGAATGGCTGAGTCGGTGCCCTTTGGAAAGAAGAAAAGAAAGGAAAAATGAAAAAAGAAACGGCTAAATTTTCAAAGCGAGATCGATGAGTATCCATAACAATCTACGAGAACCAATAAGGCTGGTGCAGAGCGTGCAGCGCCTGTCAGTATGGCCGTATCGGCGCAATTACAACTGTTCGTCGATTATAGGTAAGATTAATTAGTTGATTGTAGTAAAATTAGTTGATAAACAATCAGTTGATTATTTTAGAGTTGATTACGATGTAAAATTAATGTTAAAGGTTGTAATTTCAATACTTAACCTTCCAGGTCCACTTGTAAACTCGTGCACGTGGCCGAGTCTTAAAAAAGTGGCCGCACTGTAGGCGATCGACACAGTCGCTCCCGGGCCGCCGCACAGTACGGACACGCGTCATCGGATTAAAACCGGTGAGTCAATTTTATTATTTTCACGATATTTTCAACGAGAATTTACAAGAATCTCTGAGCTTAACCATGTGTTACCCTTGAGCTAACCATGGATCCTTGATGCATCTACAAGTGATTCCTGAGATACCGTAGGGACGCCTTGTTTAACTATGCGTAGACAAGTATACACCAGATTCTAAATTAATAAGGCAATGCTCTTAATATGACTTTGTGTACTGTTGTAGCAACAATAACCCTATAAAAGTAAGCAACATGGGTTGCTTACTGATACCTACCTAAAAGAAAAACGTTTTGCAGGCGCAGAGCACGCGCCGTCTGTCAGATTGGCTGAGTCGGTGCCCTTCGGAAGAAAGAAAAGAAAAGAAAAGAAAAGAAAACAAAGCTGAATTTTCAAAGCGAGATCGATGAGTATCCATAACAATCTACGAGAACCAACAAGGCTGGTGCAGAGCGCGCAGCGCCTGTCAGTATGGCCGTATCGGCGCAATTACAACTGTTCGTCGATTATAGGTAAGATTAATTAGTTGATTGTCGTAAAATTAGTTTATAAACCATCAGTTGATTATTTTAGAGTTGATTACGATGTAAAATTAATGTTAAAGATTGTAATTTCAATACTTAACCTTCCAGGTCCACTTGTAAACTCGTGCACGTGGCCGAGTCTTAAAAAAGTGGCCGCACTGTAGGCGATCGACACAGTCGCTCCCGGGCCGCCGCACAGTACGGACACGCGTCATCGGATTAAAACCGGTGAGTCAATTTTATTATTTTCACGATATTTTCAACGAGAATTTTTAAGAATCAAATGTCTTGAGAGTGGTACAGTCAGACCCAAAAGTCGATGAACAGAATCAACTTTACAAAACACCTGTTCACAATAAAATGCCATAAGTTATAGTCGCAACTAGGAAACAAAATAGCCTGTCAAAGTCAAAGTTTCTTTATTTGTTGAACTTAGTAAAAAATAGATGTATTAACATTAGATAGGTACAGCATGTTCTGTCGATTCTGACGTTAAAATTAAACATAATATCTATATATATTTTATATATTTATCAATAATTATTATTATAGACACAATACAGAACAATTTAAAATAAGAAAAATTAAATATAAAATTATCAAGCTAAAATTATTACTAAATATTACAAAATACAATCAAATATAACTATAAATAACCATGGAAGAACTATTATTATATTGTGTCATTTAAAAATTCTTCAACACTATAGTAGCTTTTATTGCACATATCTTTCATCAACTTACTTCTAAATTCATATAAACTTATACTCTTGTAGGAACTTGGAATTTTATTGTATATTTTAGGAGCTAAACAAAACAAACTTTTCCCTAACAAAGCTGTTTTAATTGTGCAAATACAAAGTTTGGTGTTGTCGCGTCTATTACGTTGGACAACATCTGACATACGTGAAAATAAATGAGGTTTTGATTTTACAAATAGAGCTGTTTCTAATATATATATATATATTATATATAATGAAGGAAGTGTAAGTATTTTATATTTAGTGAAATATGGCTTGCAGCTATCAGTTACCTGCAGCCCAAACATTGCTCTGATGCATCGTTTTTGTAATTTAAATACAACTTCTTTGTCTGTAGAGTTGCCCCAAAAAATTACTCCGTATCTAATATAAGTAAAGACGCAACTAAACCATGATACGCATTCAGCAATGCATCTGTGTTAACCATTGGGGTCAATTTAAATAAAGCATAGGATGCGCTACTGAGTCTTTTGTTTAACTCTTCGATATAAATATGTGCTTTCCAATAATAAGTGATGATTTTGTGTTCTCAGTATGCTTCATATCTTATACTAACATTTGGCAAAGCTTGTCTCTGTATAAAATGCATTATATGTGTTTTAGATAAATAAATTTTTAAATTATTATTCTCTAACCATCGGATGATTGAAGAAATACACCAGAAATTTACAAAAGTCGTTAAACACGAGTATTTCAAAAGTATCTGTGCCCTAGTATTCCTAAAGTCGCTGCACACCATCAATCCAAATGTCGCTGAACAGCAGTAAAGACAAAATTAGGTTAACAAAGTATATTTTTAATGTTGCCGTGTGTTAATATTCTTTTGTCCCTTATGTTGTTCAGCTACTTTTGGGACAGTTCTTGCTTAACCTTAATAATGTATGTTAACAATTTAGTATCTATTTCAATACTTGTTTACAAACAATTATAATTTTATCCGACTTCAAAAAAAGGAGGAGGTTCTAAATTCGTTTTTTTTTTATGTTTGTTCGCCGATTACTCGAAGACGCCTGGGCCGGTTTGAGAAATTATTCTTTTGTTTGAATTGATATGCTTGTCATGTAGTCCCATTTTTTTCAAGTCACGTTCTGATGATGGGATCCTAGAGAAATCGAGGGCAACCCTCAAATTTAAAAAAAGGCTTCTTTTTTGTTTTTTGTATATTATCTGAAGCTACTCGGATATTTGCATCTATGTTACTCAGTTGATGCTGGAAGGGACAACTCCTCAACGGTTAAGAGTACGGGAATAATTCTTTAAATATAGGCTCCTTGAGGCCGTTTATTGTATTCTTTCAAGTTATACACAGATCAGGCGAGACGTTGAATATTACTTATTATATTCATCACTACATACTTCAGAATGATAAAATAATTATTTAATAATTTCTATTTAACTAAATGAAAAAACGTATAATTTCGTGCGAAGTAAATTAATTTTTTGCTTTTTAGTTTACCTTCTTTTTGAAGTCGGTTTTTTTTTGTTTAAAATTATTTTATTTTACGATTTTAAGTTTTAACATTAAAAATATACTCTGTTAACCTAATTTTGTCTTTACTGCTGTTCAGCGACATTTGGATTGATGGTGTGCAGCGACTTTAGGAATACTAGTGCACAGATACTTTTGAAATACTCGTGTTTAACGACTTTTGTAAATTTCTGGTGTACAGGCTATTTTGTTTCCTAGTTGCGACTATAACTTATGACATTTTATTGTGAACAGGTGTTTTGTAAAGTTGATTCTGTTCATCGACTTTTGGGGCTGACTGTACCTCTGAGCTAAACCATGTGTTACCCTTGAGCTAACCACGGATCCTTGATGCATCTACAAGTAAACCCTGAGATGACGTAGGGATGCCTTGATTAACTATGGGTAGACAAGTATAAACCACAGATTCTAAATTAATAAGGCAGTGCACTTAAGATGACTTTGTGTACTATTGTAGCAACAATAACCCTATAAAAGTAAGCAACATGGGTTGCTTACTGATACCTACCTAAAAGAAAAACGTTTTGCAGGCGCAGAGCACGCGCCGTCTGTCAGATTGGCTGAGTCGGTGCCCTTCGGAAGAAAGAAAAGAAAAGAAAAGAAAAGAAAAAAGAAAACAACGCTGAATTTTCAAAGCGAGATCGATGAGTATCCATAACAATCTACGAGAACCAACAAGGCTGGTGCAGAGCGCGCAGCGCCTGTCGGTATGGCCGTATCGGCGCAATTACAACTGTTCGTCGATTATAGGTAAGATTAATAAGTTGATTGTCCTAAAATTAGTTTATAAACCATCTATTGATTATTTTAGAGTTGATTACGATGTAAAATTAATGTTAAAGATTGTAATTTCAATACTTAACCTTCCAGGTCAACTTGTAAACTCGTGCACGTGGCCGAGTCTTACAAAAGTGGCCGCACTGTAAGCGATCGACACAGTCGCTCCCGGGCCGCCGCACAGTACGGACACGCGTCATAAATTAAAACCGGTGAGTCAATTTTATTATTTTCACGATATTTTCAACGAGAATTTACAAGAATCTCTGAGCTTAACCATGTGTTACCCTTGAGCTAACCACGGATCCTTGATGCATCTACAAGTGATTCCTGAGATACCGTAAGGACGCCTTGATTAACTATGGGTAGACAAGTATAAACCACAGATTCTAAATTAATAAGGCAGTGCACTTAAGATGACTTTGTGTACTATTGTAGCAACAATAACCCTATAAAAGTAAGCAACATGGGTTGCTTACTGATACCTACCTAAAAGAAAAACGTTTTGCAGGCGCAGAGCACGCGTCGTCTGTCAGATTGGCTGAGTCGGTGCCCTTCAGAAGAAAGAAAAGAAAAGAAAAAAGAAAACAAAGCTGAATTTTCAAAGCGAGATCGATGAGTATCCATAACAATCTACGAGAACCAACAAGGCTGGTGCAGAGCGCGCAGCGCCTGTCGGTATGGCCGTATCGGCGCAATTACAACTGTTCGTCGATTATAGGTAAGATTAATAAGTTGATTGTCCTAAAATTAGTTTATAAACCATCTATTGATTATTTTAGAGTTGATTACGATGTAAAATTAATGTTAAAGATTGTAATTTCAATACTTAACCTTCCAGGTCCACTTGTAAACTCGTGCACGTGGCCGAGTCTTACAAAAGTGGCCGCACTGTAAGCGATCGACACAGTCGCTCCCGGGCCTCGGCACAGTACGGACACGCGTCATAAATTAAAACCGGTGAGTCAATTTTATTATTTTCACGATATTTTCAACGAGAATTTACAAGAATCTCTGAGCTTAACCATGTTTTACCCTTGAGCTAACCACGGATCCTTGATGCATCTACAAGTGATTCCTGAGATACCGTAGGGACGCCTTGTTTAACTATGCGTAGACAAGTAAACACCAGATTCTAAATTAATAAGGCAATGCTCTTAATATGACTTTGTGTACTGTTGTAGCAACAATAACCCTATAAAAGTAAGCAACATGGGTTGCTTACTGATACCTACCTGATAGAAAAACGTTTTGCAGGCGCAGAGCACGCGCCGTCTGTCAGAATGGCTGAGTCGGTGCCCTTTGGAAAGAAGAAAAGAAAGGAAAAATGAAAAAAGAAACGGCAAAATTTTCAAAGCGAGATCGATGAGTATCCATAACAATCTACGAGAACCAATAAGGCTGGTGCAGAGCGTGCAGCGCCTGTCAGTATGGCCGTATCGGCGCAATTACAACTGTTCGTCGATTATAGGTAAGATTAATTAGTTGATTGTAGTAAAATTAGTTGATAAACAATCAGTTGATTATTTTAGAGTTGATTACGATGTAAAATTAATGTTAAAGGTTGTAATTTCAATACTTAACCTTCCAGGTCCACTTGTAAACTCGTGCACGTGGCCGAGTCTTAAAAAAGTGGCCGCACTGTAGGCGATCGACACAGTCGCTCCCGGGCCGCCGCACAGTACGGACACGCGTCATCGGATTAAAACCGGTGAGTCAATTTTATTATTTTCACGATATTTTCAACGAGAATTTACAAGAATCTCTGAGCTTAACCATGTGTTACCCTTGAGCTAACCATGGATCCTTGATGCATCTACAAGTGATTCCTGAGATACCGTAGGGACGCCTTGTTTAAACTATGCGTAGACAAGTATACACCAGATTCTAAATTAATAAGGCAATGCTCTTAATATGACTTTGTGTACTGTTGTAGCAACAATAACCCTATAAAAGTAAGCAACATGGGTTGCTTACTGATACCTACCTAAAAGAAAAACGTTTTGCAGGCGCAGAGCACGCGCCGTCTGTCAGATTGGCTGAGTCGGTGCCCTTCGGAAGAAAGAAAAGAAAAGAAAAAAGAAAACAAAGCTGAATTTTCAAAGCGAGATCGATGAGTATCCATAACAATCTACGAGAACCAACAAGGCTGGTGCAGAGCGCGCAGCGCCTGTCAGTATGGCCGTATCGGCGCAATTACAACTGTTCGTCGATTATAGGTAAGATTAATTAGTTGATTGTCGTAAAATTAGTTGATAAACCATCAGTTGATTATTTTCGAGTTGATTACGATGTAAAATTAATGTTAAAGATTGTAATTTCAATACTTAACCTTCCAGGTCCACTTGTAAACTCGTGCACGTGGCCGAGTCTTAAAAAAGTGGCCGCACTGTAGGCGATCGACACAGTCGCTCCCGGGCCGCCGCACAGTACGGACACGCGTCATCGGATTAAAACCGGTGAGTCAATTTTATTATTTTCACGATATTTTCAACGAGAATTTACAAGAATCAAATGTCTTGAGAGTGGTACAGTCAGCCCCAAAAGTCGATGAACAGAATCAACTTTACAAAACACCTGTTCACAATAAAATGCCATAAGTTATAGTCGCAACTAGGAAACAAAATAGCCTGTCAAAGTCAAAGTCAAAGTTTCTTTATTTGTTGAACTTAGTAAAAAATAGATGTATTAACATTAGATAGGTACAGCATGTTCTGTCGATTCTGACGTTAAAATTAAACATAATATCTATATATATTTTATATATTTATCAATAATTATTATTATAGACACAATACAGAACAATTTAAAATAAGATAAATTAAATATAAAATTATCAAGCTAAAATTATTACTAAATATTACAAAATACAATCAAATATAACTATAAATAACCATGGAAGAACTATTATTATATTGTGTCATTTAAAAATTCTTCAACACTATAGTAGCTTTTATTGCACATATATCTTTCATCAACTTACTTCTAAATTCATATAAACTTATACTCTTGTAGGAACTTGGAATTTTATTGTATATTTTAGGAGCTAAACAAAACAAACTTTTCCCTAACAAAGCTGTTTTAATTGTGCAAATACAAAGTTTGGTGTTGTCGCGTCTATTACGTTGGACAACATCTGACATACGTGAAAATAAATGAGGTTTTGATTTTACAAATAGAGCTGTTTCTAATATATATATATATTATATATAATGAAGGAAGTGTAAGTATTTTATATTTAGTGAAATATGGCTTGCAGCTATCAGTTACCTGCAGCCCAAACATTGCTCTGATGCATCGTTTTTGTAATTTAAATACAACTTCTTTGTCTGTAGAGTTGCCCCAAAAAATTACTCCGTATCTAATATAAGTAAAGACGCAACTAAACCATGATACGCATTCAGCAATGCATCTGTGTTAACCATTGGGGTCAATTTAAATAAAGCATAGGATGCGCTACTGAGTCTTTTGTTTAACCCTTCGATATATGTGCTTTCCAATAATAAGTGATGATTTTGTGTTCTCAGTATGCTTCATATCTTATACTAACATTTGGCAAAGCTTGTCTCTGTATAAAATGCATTATATGTGTTTTAGATAAATTAATTTTTAAATTATTATTCTCTAACCATCGGATGATTGAAGAAATACACCAGAAATTTACAAAAGTCGTTAAACACGAGTATTTCAAAAGTATCTGTGCCCTAGTATTCCTAAAGTCGCTGCACACCATCAATCCAAATGTCGCTGAACAGCAGTAAAGACAAAATTAGGTTAACAAAGTATATTTTTAATGTTGCCGTGTGTTAATATTCTTTTGTCCCTTATGTTGTTCAGCTACTTTTGGGACAGTTCTTGCTTAACCTTAATAATGTATGTTAACAATTTAGTATCTATTTCAATACTTGTTTACAAACAATTATAATTTTATCCGACTTCAAAAAAAGGAGGAGGTTCTAAATTCGTTTTTTTTTTATGTTTGTTCGCCGATTACTCGAAGACGCCTGGGCCGGTTTGAGAAATTATTCTTTTGTTTGAATTGATATGCTTGTCATGTAGTCCCATTTTTTTCAAGTCACGTTCTGATGATGGGATCCTAGAGAAATCGAGGGCAACCCTCAAATTTAAAAAAAGGCTTCTATTTTGTTTTTTGTATATTATCTGAAGCTACTCGGATATTTGCATCTATGTTACTCAGTTGATGCTGGAAGGGACAACTCCTCAACGGTTAAGAGTACGGGAATAATTCTTTAAATATAGGCTCCTTGAGGCCGTTTATTGTATTCTTTCAAGTTATACACAGATCAGGCGAGACGTTGAATATTACTTATTATATTCATCACTACATACTTCAGAATGATAAAATAATTATTTAATAATTTCTATTTAACTAAATGAAAAAACGTATAATTTCGTGCGAAGTAAATTAATTTTTTGCTTTTTAGTTTACCTTCTTTTTGAAGTCGGTTTTTTTTTGTTTAAAATTATTTTATTTTACGATTTTAAGTTTTAACATTAAAAATATACTCTGTTAACCTAATTTTGTCTTTACTGCTGTTCAGCGACATTTGGATTGATGGTGTGCAGCGACTTTAGGAATACTAGTGCACAGATACTTTTGAAATACTCGTGTTTAACGACTTTTGTAAATTTCTGGTGTACAGGCTATTTTGTTTCCTAGTTGCGACTATAACTTATGACATTTTATTGTGAACAGGTGTTTTGTAAAGTTGATTCTGTTCATCGACTTTTGGGGCTGACTGTACCTCTGAGCTAAACCATGTGTTACCCTTGAGCTAACCACGGATCCTTGATGCATCTACAAGTAAACCCTGAGATGACGTAGGGATGCCTTGATTAACTATGGGTAGACAAGTATAAACCACAGATTCTAAATTAATAAGGCAGTGCACTTAAGATGACTTTGTGTACTATTGTAGCAACAATAACCCTATAAAAGTAAGCAACATGGGTTGCTTACTGATACCTACCTAAAAGAAAAACGTTTTGCAGGCGCAGAGCACGCGCCGTCTGTCAGATTGGCTGAGTCGGTGCCCTTCGGAAGAAAGAAAAGAAAAGAAAAAAGAAAACAAAGCTGAATTTTCAAAGCGAGATCGATGAGTATCCATAACAATCTACGAGAACCAACAAGGCTGGTGCAGAGCGCGCAGCGCCTGTCGGTATGGCCGTATCGGCGCAATTACAACTGTTCGTCGATTATAGGTAAGATTAATAAGTTGATTGTCCTAAAATTAGTTTATAAACCATCTATTGATTATTTTAGAGTTGATTACGATGTAAAATTAATGTTAAAGATTGTAATTTCAATACTTAACTTTCCAGGTCCACTTGTAAACTCGTGCACGTGGCCGAGTCTTACAAAAGTGGCCGCACTGTAAGCGATCGACACAGTCGCTCCCGGGCCGCCGCACAGTACGGACACGCGTCATAAATTAAAACCGGTGAGTCAATTTTATTATTTTCACGATATTTTCAACGAGAATTTACAAGAATCTCTGAGCTTAACCATGTGTTACCCTTGAGCTAACCATGGATCCTTGATGCATCTACAAGTGATTCCTGAGATACCGTAGGGACGCCTTGTTTAACTATGCGTAGACAAGTATACACCAGATTCTAAATTAATAAGGCAATGCTCTTAATATGACTTTGTGTACTGTTGTAGCAACAATAACCCTATAAAAGTAAGCAACATGGGTTGCTTACTGATACCTACCTAAAAGAAAAACGTTTTGCAGGCGCAGAGCACGCGCCGTCTGTCAGATTGGCTGAGTCGGTGCCCTTCGGAAGAAAGAAAAGAAAAGAAAAGAAAAGAAAAAAGAAAACAAAGCTGAATTTTCAAAGCGAGATCGATGAGTATCCATAACAATCTACGAGAACCAACAAGGCTGGTGCAGAGCGCGCAGCGCCTGTCAGTATGGCCGTATCGGCGCAATTACAACTGTTCGTCGATTATAGGTAAGATTAATTAGTTGATTGTCGTAAAATTAGTTTATAAACCATCAGTTGATTATTTTAGAGTTGATTACGATGTAAAATTAATGTTAAAGATTGTAATTTCAATACTTAACCTTCCAGGTCCACTTGTAAACTCGTGCACGTGGCCGAGTCTTAAAAAAGTGGCCGCACTGTAGGCGATCGACACAGTCGCTCCCGGGCCGCCGCACAGTACGGACACGCGTCATCGGATTAAAACCGGTGAGTCAATTTTATTATTTTCACGATATTTTCAACGAGAATTTACAAGAATCAAATGTCTTGAGAGTGGTACAGTCAGACCCAAAAGTCGATGAACAGAATCAACTTTACAAAACACCTGTTCACAATAAAATGCCATACGTTATAGTCGCAACTAGGAAACAAAATAGCCTGTCAAAGTCAAAGTTTCTTTATTTGTTGAACTTAGTAAAAAATAGATGTATTAACATTAGATAGGTACAGCATGTTCTGTCGATTCTGACGTTAAAATTAAACATAATATCTATATATATTTTATATATTTATCAATAATTATTATTATAGACACAATACAGAACAATTTAAAATAAGAAAAATTAAATATAAAATTATCAAGCTAAAATTATTACTAAATATTACAAAATACAATCAAATATAACTATAAATAACCATGGAAGAACTATTATTATATTGTGTCATTTAAAAATTCTTCAACACTATAGTAGCTTTTATTGCACATATCTTTCATCAACTTACTTCTAAATTCATATAAACTTATACTCTTGTAGGAACTTGGAATTTTATTGTATATTTTAGGAGCTAAACAAAACAAACTTTTCCCTAACAAAGCTGTTTTAATTGTGCAAATACAAAGTTTGGTGTTGTCGCGTCTATTACGTTGGACAACATCTGACATACGTGAAAATAAATGAGGTTTTGATTTTACAAATAGAGCTGTTTCTAATATATATATATATATTATATATAATGAAGGAAGTGTAAGTATTTTATATTTAGTGAAATATGGCTTGCAGCTATCAGTTACCTGCAGCCCAAACATTGCTCTGATGCATCGTTTTTGTAATTTAAATACAACTTCTTTGTCTGTAGAGTTGCCCCAAAAAATTACTCCGTATCTAATATAAGTAAAGACGCAACTAAACCATGATACGCATTCAGCAATGCATCTGTGTTAACCATTGGGGTCAATTTAAATAAAGCATAGGATGCGCTACTGAGTCTTTTGTTTAACCCTTCGATATAAATATGTGCTTTCCAATAATAAGTGATGATTTTGTGTTCTCAGTATGCTTCATATCTTATACTAACATTTGGCAAAGCTTGTCTCTGTATAAAATGCATTATATGTGTTTTAGATAAATTAATTTTTAAATTATTATTCTCTAACCATCGGATGATTGAAGAAATACACCAGAAATTTACAAAAGTCGTTAAACACGAGTATTTCAAAAGTATCTGTGCCCTAGTATTCCTAAAGTCGCTGCACACCATCAATCCAAATGTCGCTGAACAGCAGTAAAGACAAAATTAGGTTAACAAAGTATATTTTTAATGTTGCCGTGTGTTAATATTCTTTTGTCCCTTATGTTGTTCAGCTACTTTTGGGACAGTTCTTGCTTAACCTTAATAATGTATGTTAACAATTTAGTATCTATTTCAATACTTGTTTACAAACAATTATAATTTTATCCGACTTCAAAAAAAGGAGGAGGTTCTAAATTCGTTTTTTTTTTATGTTTGTTCGCCGATTACTCGAAGACGCCTGGGCCGGTTTGAGAAATTATTCTTTTGTTTGAATTGATATGCTTGTCATGTAGTCCCATTTTTTTCAAGTCACGTTCTGATGATGGGATCCTAGAGAAATCGAGGGCAACCCTCAAATTTAAAAAAAGGCTTCTTTTTTGTTTTTTGTATATTATCTGAAGCTACTCGGATATTTGCATCTATGTTACTCAGTTGATGCTGGAAGGGACAACTCCTCAACGGTTAAGAGTACGGGAATAATTCTTTAAATATAGGCTCCTTGAGGCCGTTTATTGTATTCTTTCAAGTTATACACAGATCAGGCGAGACGTTGAATATTACTTATTATATTCATCACTACATACTTCAGAATGATAAAATAATTATTTAATAATTTCTATTTAACTAAATGAAAAAACGTATAATTTCGTGCGAAGTAAATTAATTTTTTGCTTTTTAGTTTACCTTCTTTTTGAAGTCGGTTTTTTTTTTGTTTAAAATTATTTTATTTTACGATTTTAAGTTTTAACATTAAAAATATACTCTGTTAACCTAATTTTGTCTTTACTGCTGTTCAGCGACATTTGGATTGATGGTGTGCAGCGACTTTAGGAATACTAGTGCACAGATACTTTTGAAATACTCGTGTTTAACGACTTTTGTAAATTTCTGGTGTACAGGCTATTTTGTTTCCTAGTTGCGACTATAACTTATGACATTTTATTGTGAACAGGTGTTTTGTAAAGTTGATTCTGTTCATCGACTTTTGGGGCTGACTGTACCTCTGAGCTAAACAATGTGTTACCCTTGAGCTAACCATGGATCCTTGATGCATCTACAAGTGATTCCTGAGATACCGTAGGGACGCCTTGTTTAACTATGCGTAGACAAGTATACACCAGATTCTAAATTAATAAGGCAATGCTCTTAATATGACTTTGTGTACTATTGTAGCAACAATAACCCTATAAAAGTAAGCAACATGGGTTGCTTACTGATACCTACCTAAAAGAAAAACGTTTTGCAGGCGCAGAGCACGCGCCGTCTGTCAGATTGGCTGAGTCGGTGCCCTTCGGAAGAAAGAAAAGAAAAGAAAAGAAAAGAAAAAAGAAAACAAAGCTGAATTTTCAAAGCGAGATCGATGAGTATCCATAACAATCTACGAGAACCAACAAGGCTGGTGCAGAGCGCGCAGCGCCTGTCAGTATGGCCGTATCGGCGCAATTACAACTGTTCGTCGATTATAGGTAAGATTAATTAGTTGATTGTCGTAAAATTAGTTGATAAACCATCAGTTGATTATTTTCGAGTTGATTACGATGTAAAATTAATGTTAAAGATTGTAATTTCAATACTTAACCTTCCAGGTCCACTTGTAAACTCGTGCACGTGGCCGAGTCTTAAAAAAGTGGCCGCACTGTAGGCGATCGACACAGTCGCTCCCGGGCCGCCGCACAGTACGGACACGCGTCATCGGATTAAAACCGGTGAGTCAATTTTATTATTTTCACGATATTTTCAACGAGAATTTACAAGAATCAAATGTCTTGAGAGTGGTACAGTCAGACCCAAAAGTCGATGAACAGAATCAACTTTACAAAACACCTGTTCACAATAAAATGCCATAAGTTATAGTCGCAACTAGGAAACAAAATAGCCTGTCAAAGTCAAAGTTTCTTTATTTGTTGAATTTAGTAAAAAATAGATGTATTAACATTAGATAGGTACAGCATGTTCTGTCGATTCTGACGTTAAAATTAAACATAATATCTATATATATTTTATATATTTATCAATAATTATTATTATAGACACAATACAGAACAATTTAAAATAAGAAAAATTAAATATAAAATTATCAAGCTAAAATTATTACTAAATATTACAAAATACAATCAAATATAACTATAAATAACCATGGAAGAACTATTATTATATTGTGTCATTTAAAAATTCTTCAACACTATAGTAGCTTTTATTGCACATATATCTTTCATCAACTTACTTCTAAATTCATATAAACTTATACTCTTGTAGGAACTTGGAATTTTATTGTATATTTTAGGAGCTAAACAAAACAAACTTTTCCCTAACAAAGCTGTTTTAATTGTGCAAATACAAAGTTTTGTGTTGTCGCGTCTATTACGTTGGACAACATCTGATATACGTGAAAATAAATGAGGTTTTGATTTTACAAATAGAGCTGTTTCTAATATATATATATATATTATATATAATGAAGGAAGTGTAAGTATTTTATATTTAGTGAAATATGGCTTGCAGCTATCAGTTACCTGCAGCCCAAACATTGCTCTGATGCATCGTTTTTGTAATTTAAATACAACTTCTTTGTCTGTAGAGTTGCCCCAAAAAATTACTCCGTATCTAATATAAGTAAAGACGCAACTAAACCATGATACGCATTCAGCAATGCATCTGTGTTAACCATTGGGGTCAATTTAAATAAAGCATAGGATGCGCTACTGAGTCTTTTGTTTAACCCTTCGATATAAATATGTGCTTTCCAATAATAAGTGATGATTTTGTGTTCTCAGTATGCTTCATATCTTATACTAACATTTGGCAAAGCTTGTCTCTGTATAAAATGCATTATATGTGTTTTAGATAAATTAATTTTTAAATTATTATTCTCTAACCATCGGATGATTGAAGAAATACACCAGAAATTTACAAAAGTCGTTAAACACGAGTATTTCAAAAGTATCTGTGCCCTAGTATTCCTAAAGTCGCTGCACACCATCAATCCAAATGTCGCTGAACAGCAGTAAAGACAAAATTAGGTTAACAAAGTATATTTTTAATGTTGCCGTGTGTTAATATTCTTTTGTCCCTTATGTTGTTCAGCTACTTTTGGGACAGTTCTTGCTTAACCTTAATAATGTATGTTAACAATTTAGTATCTATTTCAATACTTGTTTACAAACAATTATAATTTTATCCGACTTCAAAAAAAGGAGGAGGTTCTAAATTCGTTTTTTTTTTTATGTTTGTTCGCCGATTACTCGAAGACGCCTGGGCCGGTTTGAGAAATTATTCTTTTGTTTGAATTGATATGCTTGTCATGTAGTCCCATTTTTTTCAAGTCACGTTCTGATGATGGGATCCTAGAGAAATCGAGGGCAACCCTCAAATTTAAAAAAAGGCTTCTTTTTTGTTTTTTGTATATTATCTGAAGCTACTCGGATATTTGCATCTATGTTACTCAGTTGATGCTGGAAGGGACAACTCCTCAACGGTTAAGAGTACGGGAATAATTCTTTAAATATAGGCTCCTTGAGGCCGTTTATTGTATTCTTTCAAGTTATACACAGATCAGGCGAGACGTTGAATATTACTTATTATATTCATCACTACATACTTCAGAATGATAAAATAATTATTTAATAATTTCTATTTAACTAAATGAAAAAACGTATAATTTCGTGCGAAGTAAATTAATTTTTTGCTTTTTAGTTTACCTTCTTTTTGAAGTCGGTTTTTTTTTGTTTAAAATTATTTTATTTTACGATTTTAAGTTTTAACATTAAAAATATACTCTGTTAACCTAATTTTGTCTTTACTGCTGTTCAGCGACATTTGGATTGATGGTGTGCAGCGACTTTAGGAATACTAGTGCACAGATACTTTTGAAATACTCGTGTTTAACGACTTTTGTAAATTTCTGGTGTACAGGCTATTTTGTTTCCTAGTTGCGACTATAACTTATGACATTTTATTGTGAACAGGTGTTTTGTAAAGTTGATTCTGTTCATCGACTTTTGGGGCTGACTGTACCTCTGAGCTAAACCATGTGTTACCCTTGAGCTAACCACGGATCCTTGATGCATCTACAAGTAAACCCTGAGATGACGTAGGGATGCCTTGATTAACTATGGGTAGACAAGTATAAACCACAGATTCTAAATTAATAAGGCAGTGCACTTAAGATGACTTTGTGTACTATTGTAGCAACAATAACCCTATAAAAGTAAGCAACATGGGTTGCTTACTGATACCTACCTAAAAGAAAAACGTTTTGCAGGCGCAGAGCACGCGCCGTCTGTCAGATTGGCTGAGTCGGTGCCCTTCGGAAGAAAGAAAAGAAAAGAAAAGAAAAGAAAAAAGAAAACAAAGCTGAATTTTCAAAGCGAGATCGATGAGTATCCATAACAATCTACGAGAACCAACAAGGCTGGTGCAGAGCGCGCAGCGCCTGTCGGTATGGCCGTATCGGCGCAATTACAACTGTTCGTCGATTATAGGTAAGATTAATAAGTTGATTGTCCTAAAATTAGTTTATAAACCATCTATTGATTATTTTAGAGTTGATTACGATGTAAAATTAATGTTAAAGATTGTAATTTCAATACTTAACCTTCCAGGTCAACTTGTAAACTCGTGCACGTGGCCGAGTCTTACAAAAGTGGCCGCACTGTAAGCGATCGACACAGTCGCTCCCGGGCCGCCGCACAGTACGGACACGCGTCATAAATTAAAACCGGTGAGTCAATTTTATTATTTTCACGATATTTTCAACGAGAATTTACAAGAATCTCTGAGCTTAACCATGTGTTACCCTTGAGCTAACCACGGATCCTTGATGCATCTACAAGTGATTCCTGAGATACCGTAAGGACGCCTTGATTAACTATGGGTAGACAAGTATAAACCACAGATTCTAAATTAATAAGGCAGTGCACTTAAGATGACTTTGTGTACTATTGTAGCAACAATAACCCTATAAAAGTAAGCAACATGGGTTGCTTACTGATACCTACCTAAAAGAAAAACGTTTTGCAGGCGCAGAGCACGCGTCGTCTGTCAGATTGGCTGAGTCGGTGCCCTTCAGAAGAAAGAAAAGAAAAGAAAAAAGAAAACAAAGCTGAATTTTCAAAGCGAGATCGATGAGTATCCATAACAATCTACGAGAACCAACAAGGCTGGTGCAGAGCGCGCAGCGCCTGTCGGTATGGCCGTATCGGCGCAATTACAACTGTTCGTCGATTATAGGTAAGATTAATAAGTTGATTGTCCTAAAATTAGTTTATAAACCATCTATTGATTATTTTAGAGTTGATTACGATGTAAAATTAATGTTAAAGATTGTAATTTCAATACTTAACCTTCCAGGTCCACTTGTAAACTCGTGCACGTGGCCGAGTCTTACAAAAGTGGCCGCACTGTAAGCGATCGACACAGTCGCTCCCGGGCCTCGGCACAGTACGGACACGCGTCATAAATTAAAACCGGTGAGTCAATTTTATTATTTTCACGATATTTTCAACGAGAATTTACAAGAATCTCTGAGCTTAACCATGTTTTACCCTTGAGCTAACCACGGATCCTTGATGCATCTACAAGTGATTCCTGAGATACCGTAGGGACGCCTTGTTTAACTATGCGTAGACAAGTAAACACCAGATTCTAAATTAATAAGGCAATGCTCTTAATATGACTTTGTGTACTGTTGTAGCAACAATAACCCTATAAAAGTAAGCAACATGGGTTGCTTACTGATACCTACCTGATAGAAAAACGTTTTGCAGGCGCAGAGCACGCGCCGTCTGTCAGAATGGCTGAGTCGGTGCCCTTTGGAAAGAAGAAAAGAAAGGAAAAATGAAAAAAGAAACGGCAAAATTTTCAAAGCGAGATCGATGAGTATCCATAACAATCTACGAGAACCAATAAGGCTGGTGCAGAGCGTGCAGCGCCTGTCAGTATGGCCGTATCGGCGCAATTACAACTGTTCGTCGATTATAGGTAAGATTAATTAGTTGATTGTAGTAAAATTAGTTGATAAACAATCAGTTGATTATTTTAGAGTTGATTACGATGTAAAATTAATGTTAAAGGTTGTAATTTCAATACTTAACCTTCCAGGTCCACTTGTAAACTCGTGCACGTGGCCGAGTCTTAAAAAAGTGGCCGCACTGTAGGCGATCGACACAGTCGCTCCCGGGCCGCCGCACAGTACGGACACGCGTCATCGGATTAAAACCGGTGAGTCAATTTTATTATTTTCACGATATTTTCAACGAGAATTTACAAGAATCTCTGAGCTTAACCATGTGTTACCCTTGAGCTAACCATGGATCCTTGATGCATCTACAAGTGATTCCTGAGATACCGTAGGGACGCCTTGTTTAAACTATGCGTAGACAAGTATACACCAGATTCTAAATTAATAAGGCAATGCTCTTAATATGACTTTGTGTACTGTTGTAGCAACAATAACCCTATAAAAGTAAGCAACATGGGTTGCTTACTGATACCTACCTAAAAGAAAAACGTTTTGCAGGCGCAGAGCACGCGCCGTCTGTCAGATTGGCTGAGTCGGTGCCCTTCGGAAGAAAGAAAAGAAAAGAAAAAAGAAAACAAAGCTGAATTTTCAAAGCGAGATCGATGAGTATCCATAACAATCTACGAGAACCAACAAGGCTGGTGCAGAGCGCGCAGCGCCTGTCAGTATGGCCGTATCGGCGCAATTACAACTGTTCGTCGATTATAGGTAAGATTAATTAGTTGATTGTCGTAAAATTAGTTGATAAACCATCAGTTGATTATTTTCGAGTTGATTACGATGTAAAATTAATGTTAAAGATTGTAATTTCAATACTTAACCTTCCAGGTCCACTTGTAAACTCGTGCACGTGGCCGAGTCTTAAAAAAGTGGCCGCACTGTAGGCGATCGACACAGTCGCTCCCGGGCCGCCGCACAGTACGGACACGCGTCATCGGATTAAAACCGGTGAGTCAATTTTATTATTTTCACGATATTTTCAACGAGAATTTACAAGAATCAAATGTCTTGAGAGTGGTACAGTCAGCCCCAAAAGTCGATGAACAGAATCAACTTTACAAAACACCTGTTCACAATAAAATGCCATAAGTTATAGTCGCAACTAGGAAACAAAATAGCCTGTCAAAGTCAAAGTCAAAGTTTCTTTATTTGTTGAACTTAGTAAAAAATAGATGTATTAACATTAGATAGGTACAGCATGTTCTGTCGATTCTGACGTTAAAATTAAACATAATATCTATATATATTTTATATATTTATCAATAATTATTATTATAGACACAATACAGAACAATTTAAAATAAGATAAATTAAATATAAAATTATCAAGCTAAAATTATTACTAAATATTACAAAATACAATCAAATATAACTATAAATAACCATGGAAGAACTATTATTATATTGTGTCATTTAAAAATTCTTCAACACTATAGTAGCTTTTATTGCACATATATCTTTCATCAACTTACTTCTAAATTCATATAAACTTATACTCTTGTAGGAACTTGGAATTTTATTGTATATTTTAGGAGCTAAACAAAACAAACTTTTCCCTAACAAAGCTGTTTTAATTGTGCAAATACAAAGTTTGGTGTTGTCGCGTCTATTACGTTGGACAACATCTGACATACGTGAAAATAAATGAGGTTTTGATTTTACAAATAGAGCTGTTTCTAATATATATATATATATTATATATAATGAAGGAAGTGTAAGTATTTTATATTTAGTGAAATATGGCTTGCAGCTATCAGTTACCTGCAGCCCAAACATTGCTCTGATGCATCGTTTTTGTAATTTAAATACAACTTCTTTGTCTGTAGAGTTGCCCCAAAAAATTACTCCGTATCTAATATAAGTAAAGACGCAACTAAACCATGATACGCATTCAGCAATGCATCTGTGTTAACCATTGGGGTCAATTTAAATAAAGCATAGGATGCGCTACTGAGTCTTTTGTTTAACCCTTCGATATATGTGCTTTCCAATAATAAGTGATGATTTTGTGTTCTCAGTATGCTTCATATCTTATACTAACATTTGGCAAAGCTTGTCTCTGTATAAAATGCATTATATGTGTTTTAGATAAATTAATTTTTAAATTATTATTCTCTAACCATCGGATGATTGAAGAAATACACCAGAAATTTACAAAAGTCGTTAAACACGAGTATTTCAAAAGTATCTGTGCCCTAGTATTCCTAAAGTCGCTGCACACCATCAATCCAAATGTCGCTGAACAGCAGTAAAGACAAAATTAGGTTAACAAAGTATATTTTTAATGTTGCCGTGTGTTAATATTCTTTTGTCCCTTATGTTGTTCAGCTACTTTTGGGACAGTTCTTGCTTAACCTTAATAATGTATGTTAACAATTTAGTATCTATTTCAATACTTGTTTACAAACAATTATAATTTTATCCGACTTCAAAAAAAGGAGGAGGTTCTAAATTCGTTTTTTTTTTATGTTTGTTCGCCGATTACTCGAAGACGCCTGGGCCGGTTTGAGAAATTATTCTTTTGTTTGAATTGATATGCTTGTCATGTAGTCCCATTTTTTTCAAGTCACGTTCTGATGATGGGATCCTAGAGAAATCGAGGGCAACCCTCAAATTTAAAAAAAGGCTTCTATTTTGTTTTTTGTATATTATCTGAAGCTACTCGGATATTTGCATCTATGTTACTCAGTTGATGCTGGAAGGGACAACTCCTCAACGGTTAAGAGTACGGGAATAATTCTTTAAATATAGGCTCCTTGAGGCCGTTTATTGTATTCTTTCAAGTTATACACAGATCAGGCGAGACGTTGAATATTACTTATTATATTCATCACTACATACTTCAGAATGATAAAATAATTATTTAATAATTTCTATTTAACTAAATGAAAAAACGTATAATTTCGTGCGAAGTAAATTAATTTTTTGCTTTTTAGTTTACCTTCTTTTTGAAGTCGGTTTTTTTTTGTTTAAAATTATTTTATTTTACGATTTTAAGTTTTAACATTAAAAATATACTCTGTTAACCTAATTTTGTCTTTACTGCTGTTCAGCGACATTTGGATTGATGGTGTGCAGCGACTTTAGGAATACTAGTGCACAGATACTTTTGAAATACTCGTGTTTAACGACTTTTGTAAATTTCTGGTGTACAGGCTATTTTGTTTCCTAGTTGCGACTATAACTTATGACATTTTATTGTGAACAGGTGTTTTGTAAAGTTGATTCTGTTCATCGACTTTTGGGGCTGACTGTACCTCTGAGCTAAACCATGTGTTACCCTTGAGCTAACCACGGATCCTTGATGCATCTACAAGTAAACCCTGAGATGACGTAGGGATGCCTTGATTAACTATGGGTAGACAAGTATAAACCACAGATTCTAAATTAATAAGGCAGTGCACTTAAGATGACTTTGTGTACTATTGTAGCAACAATAACCCTATAAAAGTAAGCAACATGGGTTGCTTACTGATACCTACCTAAAAGAAAAACGTTTTGCAGGCGCAGAGCACGCGCCGTCTGTCAGATTGGCTGAGTCGGTGCCCTTCGGAAGAAAGAAAAGAAAAGAAAAAAGAAAACAAAGCTGAATTTTCAAAGCGAGATCGATGAGTATCCATAACAATCTACGAGAACCAACAAGGCTGGTGCAGAGCGCGCAGCGCCTGTCGGTATGGCCGTATCGGCGCAATTACAACTGTTCGTCGATTATAGGTAAGATTAATAAGTTGATTGTCCTAAAATTAGTTTATAAACCATCTATTGATTATTTTAGAGTTGATTACGATGTAAAATTAATGTTAAAGATTGTAATTTCAATACTTAACTTTCCAGGTCCACTTGTAAACTCGTGCACGTGGCCGAGTCTTACAAAAGTGGCCGCACTGTAAGCGATCGACACAGTCGCTCCCGGGCCGCCGCACAGTACGGACACGCGTCATAAATTAAAACCGGTGAGTCAATTTTATTATTTTCACGATATTTTCAACGAGAATTTACAAGAATCTCTGAGCTTAACCATGTGTTACCCTTGAGCTAACCACGGATCCTTGATGCATCTACAAGTGATTCCTGAGATACCGTAGGGACGCCTTGTTTAACTATGCGTAGACAAGTAAACACCAGATTCTAAATTAATAAGGCAATGCTCTTAATATGACTTTGTGTACTGTTGTAGCAACAATAACCCTATAAAAGTAAGCAACATGGGTTGCTTACTGATACCTACCTAAAAGAAAAACGTTTTGCAGGCGCAGAGCACGCGCCGTCTGTCAGAATGGCTGAGTCGGTGCCCTTTGGAAAGAAGAAAAGAAAGGAAAAATGAAAAAAGAAACGGCTAAATTTTCAAAGCGAGATCGATGAGTATCCATAACAATCTACGAGAACCAATAAGGCTGGTGCAGAGCGTGCAGCGCCTGTCAGTATGGCCGTATCGGCGCAATTACAACTGTTCGTCGATTATAGGTAAGATTAATTAGTTGATTGTAGTAAAATTAGTTGATAAACAATCAGTTGATTATTTTAGAGTTGATTACGATGTAAAATTAATGTTAAAGGTTGTAATTTCAATACTTAACCTTCCAGGTCCACTTGTAAACTCGTGCACGTGGCCGAGTCTTAAAAAAGTGGCCGCACTGTAGGCGATCGACACAGTCGCTCCCGGGCCGCCGCACAGTACGGACACGCGTCATCGGATTAAAACCGGTGAGTCAATTTTATTATTTTCACGATATTTTCAACGAGAATTTACAAGAATCTCTGAGCTTAACCATGTGTTACCCTTGAGCTAACCATGGATCCTTGATGCATCTACAAGTGATTCCTGAGATACCGTAGGGACGCCTTGTTTAACTATGCGTAGACAAGTATACACCAGATTCTAAATTAATAAGGCAATGCTCTTAATATGACTTTGTGTACTGTTGTAGCAACAATAACCCTATAAAAGTAAGCAACATGGGTTGCTTACTGATACCTACCTAAAAGAAAAACGTTTTGCAGGCGCAGAGCACGCGCCGTCTGTCAGATTGGCTGAGTCGGTGCCCTTCGGAAGAAAGAAAAGAAAAGAAAAGAAAAGAAAACAAAGCTGAATTTTCAAAGCGAGATCGATGAGTATCCATAACAATCTACGAGAACCAACAAGGCTGGTGCAGAGCGCGCAGCGCCTGTCAGTATGGCCGTATCGGCGCAATTACAACTGTTCGTCGATTATAGGTAAGATTAATTAGTTGATTGTCGTAAAATTAGTTTATAAACCATCAGTTGATTATTTTAGAGTTGATTACGATGTAAAATTAATGTTAAAGATTGTAATTTCAATACTTAACCTTCCAGGTCCACTTGTAAACTCGTGCACGTGGCCGAGTCTTAAAAAAGTGGCCGCACTGTAGGCGATCGACACAGTCGCTCCCGGGCCGCCGCACAGTACGGACACGCGTCATCGGATTAAAACCGGTGAGTCAATTTTATTATTTTCACGATATTTTCAACGAGAATTTACAAGAATCAAATGTCTTGAGAGTGGTACAGTCAGACCCAAAAGTCGATGAACAGAATCAACTTTACAAAACACCTGTTCACAATAAAATGCCATACGTTATAGTCGCAACTAGGAAACAAAATAGCCTGTCAAAGTCAAAGTCAAAGTTTCTTTATTTGTTGAACTTAGTAAAAAATAGATGTATTAACATTAGATAGGTACAGCATGTTCTGTCGATTCTGACGTTAAAATTAAACATAATATCTATATATATATATTTATCAATAATTATTATTATAGATACAATACAGAACAATTTAAAATAAGAAAAATTAAATATAAAATTATCAAGCTAAAATTATTACTAAATATTACAAAATACAATCAAATATAACTATAAATAACCATGGAAGAACTATTATTATATTGTGTCATTTAAAAATTCTTCAACACTATAGTAGCTTTTATTGCACATATATCTTTCATCAACTTACTTCTAAATTCATATAAACTTATACTCTTGTAGGAACTTGGAATTTTATTGTATATTTTAGGAGCTAAACAAAACAAACTTTTCCCTAACAAAGCTGTTTTAATTGTGCAAATACAAAGTTTGGTGTTGTCGCGTCTATTACGTTGGACAACATCTGACATACGTGAAAATAAATGAGGTTTTGATTTTACAAATAGAGCTGTTTCTAATATATATATATATTATATTATTATATAATGAAGGAAGTGTAAGTATTTTATATTTAGTGAAATATGGCTTGCAGCTATCAGTTACCTGCAGCCCAAACATTGCTCTGATGCATCGTTTTTGTAATTTAAATACAACTTCTTTGTCTGTAGAGTTGCCCCAAAAAATTACTCCGTATCTAATATAAGTAAAGACGCAACTAAACCATGATACGCATTCAGCAATGCATCTGTGTTAACCATTGGGGTCAATTTAAATAAAGTATAGGATGCGCTACTGAGTCTTTTGTTTAACCCTTCGATATAAATATGTGCTTTCCAATAATAAGTGATGATTTTGTGTTCTCAGTATGCTTCATATCTTATACTAACATTTGGCAAAGCTTGTCTCTGTATAAAATGCATTATATGTGTTTTAGATAAATTAATTTTTAAATTATTATTCTCTAACCATCGGATGATTGAAGAAATACACCAGAAATTTACAAAAGTCGTTAAACACGAGTATTTCAAAAGTATCTGTGCCCTAGTATTCCTAAAGTCGCTGCACACCATCAATCCAAATGTCGCTGAACAGCAGTAAAGACAAAATTAGGTTAACAAAGTATATTTTTAATGTTGCCGTGTGTTAATATTCTTTTGTCCCTTATGTTGTTCAGCTACTTTTGGGACAGTTCTTGCTTAACCTTAATAATGTATGTTAACAATTTAGTATCTATTTCAATACTTGTTTACAAACAATTATAATTTTATCCGACTTCAAAAAAAGGAGGAGGTTCTAAATTCGTTTTTTTTTTATGTTTGTTCGCCGATTACTCGAAGACGCCTGGGCCGGTTTGAGAAATTATTCTTTTGTTTGAATTGATATGCTTGTCATGTAGTCCCATTTTTTTCAAGTCACGTTCTGATGATGGGATCCTAGAGAAATCGAGGGCAACCCTCAAATTTAAAAAAAGGCTTCTATTTTGTTTTTTGTATATTATCTGAAGCTACTCGGATATTTGCATCTATGTTACTCAGTTGATGCTGGAAGGGACAACTCCTCAACGGTTAAGAGTACGGGAATAATTCTTTAAATATAGGCTCCTTGAGGCCGTTTATTGTATTCTTTCAAGTTATACACAGATCAGGCGAGACGTTGAATATTACTTATTATATTCATCACTACATACTTCAGAATGATAAAATAATTATTTAATAATTTCTATTTAACTAAATGAAAAAACGTATAATTTCGTGCGAAGTAAATTAATTTTTTGCTTTTTAGTTTACCTTCTTTTTGAAGTCGGTTTTTTTTTGTTTAAAATTATTTTATTTTACGATTTTAAGTTTTAACATTAAAAATATACTCTGTTAACCTAATTTTGTCTTTACTGCTGTTCAGCGACATTTGGATTGATGGTGTGCAGCGACTTTAGGAATACTAGTGCACAGATACTTTTGAAATACTCGTGTTTAACGACTTTTGTAAATTTCTGGTGTACAGGCTATTTTGTTTCCTAGTTGCGACTATAACTTATGACATTTTATTGTGAACAGGTGTTTTGTAAAGTTGATTCTGTTCATCGACTTTTGGGGCTGACTGTACCTCTGAGCTAAACCATGTGTTACCCTTGAGCTAACCACGGATCCTTGATGCATCTACAAGTAAACCCTGAGATGACGTAGGGATGCCTTGATTAACTATGGGTAGACAAGTATAAACCACAGATTCTAAATTAATAAGGCAGTGCACTTAAGATGACTTTGTGTACTATTGTAGCAACAATAACCCTATAAAAGTAAGCAACATGGGTTGCTTACTGATACCTACCTAAAAGAAAAACGTTTTGCAGGCGCAGAGCACGCGCCGTCTGTCAGATTGGCTGAGTCGGTGCCCTTCGGAAGAAAGAAAAGAAAAGAAAAAAGAAAACAAAGCTGAATTTTCAAAGCGAGATCGATGAGTATCCATAACAATCTACGAGAACCAACAAGGCTGGTGCAGAGCGCGCAGCGCCTGTCGGTATGGCCGTATCGGCGCAATTACAACTGTTCGTCGATTATAGGTAAGATTAATAAGTTGATTGTCCTAAAATTAGTTTATAAACCATCTATTGATTATTTTAGAGTTGATTACGATGTAAAATTAATGTTAAAGATTGTAATTTCAATACTTAACTTTCCAGGTCCACTTGTAAACTCGTGCACGTGGCCGAGTCTTACAAAAGTGGCCGCACTGTAAGCGATCGACACAGTCGCTCCCGGGCCGCCGCACAGTACGGACACGCGTCATAAATTAAAACCGGTGAGTCAATTTTATTATTTTCACGATATTTTCAACGAGAATTTACAAGAATCTCTGAGCTTAACCATGTGTTACCCTTGAGCTAACCATGGATCCTTGATGCATCTACAAGTGATTCCTGAGATACCGTAGGGACGCCTTGTTTAACTATGCGTAGACAAGTATACACCAGATTCTAAATTAATAAGGCAATGCTCTTAATATGACTTTGTGTACTGTTGTAGCAACAATAACCCTATAAAAGTAAGCAACATGGGTTGCTTACTGATACCTACCTAAAAGAAAAACGTTTTGCAGGCGCAGAGCACGCGCCGTCTGTCAGATTGGCTGAGTCGGTGCCCTTCGGAAGAAAGAAAAGAAAAGAAAAGAAAAGAAAAAAGAAAACAAAGCTGAATTTTCAAAGCGAGATCGATGAGTATCCATAACAATCTACGAGAACCAACAAGGCTGGTGCAGAGCGCGCAGCGCCTGTCAGTATGGCCGTATCGGCGCAATTACAACTGTTCGTCGATTATAGGTAAGATTAATTAGTTGATTGTCGTAAAATTAGTTTATAAACCATCAGTTGATTATTTTAGAGTTGATTACGATGTAAAATTAATGTTAAAGATTGTAATTTCAATACTTAACCTTCCAGGTCCACTTGTAAACTCGTGCACGTGGCCGAGTCTTAAAAAAGTGGCCGCACTGTAGGCGATCGACACAGTCGCTCCCGGGCCGCCGCACAGTACGGACACGCGTCATCGGATTAAAACCGGTGAGTCAATTTTATTATTTTCACGATATTTTCAACGAGAATTTACAAGAATCAAATGTCTTGAGAGTGGTACAGTCAGACCCAAAAGTCGATGAACAGAATCAACTTTACAAAACACCTGTTCACAATAAAATGCCATACGTTATAGTCGCAACTAGGAAACAAAATAGCCTGTCAAAGTCAAAGTTTCTTTATTTGTTGAACTTAGTAAAAAATAGATGTATTAACATTAGATAGGTACAGCATGTTCTGTCGATTCTGACGTTAAAATTAAACATAATATCTATATATATTTTATATATTTATCAATAATTATTATTATAGACACAATACAGAACAATTTAAAATAAGAAAAATTAAATATAAAATTATCAAGCTAAAATTATTACTAAATATTTCAAAATACAATCAAATATAACTATAAATAACCATGGAAGAACTATTATTATATTGTGTCATTTAAAAATTCTTCAACACTATAGTAGCTTTTATTGCACATATCTTTCATCAACTTACTTCTAAATTCATATAAACTTATACTCTTGTAGGAACTTGGAATTTTATTGTATATTTTAGGAGCTAAACAAAACAAACTTTTCCCTAACAAAGCTGTTTTAATTGTGCAAATACAAAGTTTGGTGTTGTCGCGTCTATTACGTTGGACAACATCTGACATACGTGAAAATAAATGAGGTTTTGATTTTACAAATAGAGCTGTTTCTAATATATATATATATATTATATATAATGAAGGAAGTGTAAGTATTTTATATTTAGTGAAATATGGCTTGCAGCTATCAGTTACCTGCAGCCCAAACATTGCTCTGATGCATCGTTTTTGTAATTTAAATACAACTTCTTTGTCTGTAGAGTTGCCCCAAAAAATTACTCCGTATCTAATATAAGTAAAGACGCAACTAAACCATGATACGCATTCAGCAATGCATCTGTGTTAACCATTGGGGTCAATTTAAATAAAGCATAGGATGCGCTACTGAGTCTTTTGTTTAACCCTTCGATATAAATATGTGCTTTCCAATAATAAGTGATGATTTTGTGTTCTCAGTATGCTTCATATCTTATACTAACATTTGGCAAAGCTTGTCTCTGTATAAAATGCATTATATGTGTTTTAGATAAATTAATTTTTAAATTATTATTCTCTAACCATCGGATGATTGAAGAAATACACCAGAAATTTACAAAAGTCGTTAAACACGAGTATTTCAAAAGTATCTGTGCCCTAGTATTCCTAAAGTCGCTGCACACCATCAATCCAAATGTCGCTGAACAGCAGTAAAGACAAAATTAGGTTAACAAAGTATATTTTTAATGTTGCCGTGTGTTAATATTCTTTTGTCCCTTATGTTGTTCAGCTACTTTTGGGACAGTTCTTGCTTAACCTTAATAATGTATGTTAACAATTTAGTATCTATTTCAATACTTGTTTACAAACAATTATAATTTTATCCGACTTCAAAAAAAGGAGGAGGTTCTAAATTCGTTTTTTTTTATGTTTGTTCGCCGATTACTCGAAGACGCCTGGGCCGGTTTGAGAAATTATTCTTTTGTTTGAATTGATATGCTTGTCATGTAGTCCCATTTTTTTCAAGTCACGTTCTGATGATGGGATCCTAGAGAAATCGAGGGCAACCCTCAAATTTAAAAAAAGGCTTCTTTTTTGTTTTTTGTATATTATCTGAAGCTACTCGGATATTTGCATCTATGTTACTCAGTTGATGCTGGAAGGGACAACTCCTCAACGGTTAAGAGTACGGGAATAATTCTTTAAATATAGGCTCCTTGAGGCCGTTTATTGTATTCTTTCAAGTTATACACAGATCAGGCGAGACGTTGAATATTACTTATTATATTCATCACTACATACTTCAGAATGATAAAATAATTATTTAATAATTTCTATTTAACTAAATGAAAAAACGTATAATTTCGTGCGAAGTAAATTAATTTTTTGCTTTTTAGTTTACCTTCTTTTTGAAGTCGGTTTTTTTTTGTTTAAAATTATTTTATTTTACGATTTTAAGTTTTAACATTAAAAATATACTCTGTTAACCTAATTTTGTCTTTACTGCTGTTCAGCGACATTTGGATTGATGGTGTGCAGCGACTTTAGGAATACTAGTGCACAGATACTTTTGAAATACTCGTGTTTAACGACTTTTGTAAATTTCTGGTGTACAGGCTATTTTGTTTCCTAGTTGCGACTATAACTTATGACATTTTATTGTGAACAGGTGTTTTGTAAAGTTGATTCTGTTCATCGACTTTTGGGGCTGACTGTACCTCTGAGCTAAACCATGTGTTACCCTTGAGCTAACCACGGATCCTTGATGCATCTACAAGTAAACCCTGAGATGACGTAGGGATGCCTTGATTAACTATGGGTAGACAAGTATAAACCACAGATTCTAAATTAATAAGGCAGTGCACTTAAGATGACTTTGTGTACTATTGTAGCAACAATAACCCTATAAAAGTAAGCAACATGGGTTGCTTACTGATACCTACCTAAAAGAAAAACGTTTTGCAGGCGCAGAGCACGCGCCGTCTGTCAGATTGGCTGAGTCGGTGCCCTTCGGAAGAAAGAAAAGAAAAGAAAAAAGAAAACAAAGCTGAATTTTCAAAGCGAGATCGATGAGTATCCATAACAATCTACGAGAACCAACAAGGCTGGTGCAGAGCGCGCAGCGCCTGTCGGTATGGCCGTATCGGCGCAATTACAACTGTTCGTCGATTATAGGTAAGATTAATAAGTTGATTGTCCTAAAATTAGTTTATAAACCATCTATTGATTATTTTAGAGTTGATTACGATGTAAAATTAATGTTAAAGATTGTAATTTCAATACTTAACTTTCCAGGTCCACTTGTAAACTCGTGCACGTGGCCGAGTCTTACAAAAGTGGCCGCACTGTAAGCGATCGACACAGTCGCTCCCGGGCCGCCGCACAGTACGGACACGCGTCATAAATTAAAACCGGTGAGTCAATTTTATTATTTTCACGATATTTTCAACGAGAATTTACAAGAATCTCTGAGCTTAACCATGTGTTACCCTTGAGCTAACCACGGATCCTTGATGCATCTACAAGTGATTCCTGAGATACCGTAGGGACGCCTTGTTTAACTATGCGTAGACAAGTAAACACCAGATTCTAAATTAATAAGGCAATGCTCTTAATATGACTTTGTGTACTGTTGTAGCAACAATAACCCTATAAAAGTAAGCAACATGGGTTGCTTACTGATACCTACCTAAAAGAAAAACGTTTTGCAGGCGCAGAGCACGCGCCGTCTGTCAGAATGGCTGAGTCGGTGCCCTTTGGAAAGAAGAAAAGAAAGGAAAAATGAAAAAAGAAACGGCAAAATTTTCAAAGCGAGATCGATGAGTATCCATAACAATCTACGAGAACCAATAAGGCTGGTGCAGAGCGTGCAGCGCCTGTCAGTATGGCCGTATCGGCGCAATTACAACTGTTCGTCGATTATAGGTAAGATTAATTAGTTGATTGTAGTAAAATTAGTTGATAAACAATCAGTTGATTATTTTAGAGTTGATTACGATGTAAAATTAATGTTAAAGGTTGTAATTTCAATACTTAACCTTCCAGGTCCACTTGTAAACTCGTGCACGTGGCCGAGTCTTAAAAAAGTGGCCGCACTGTAGGCGATCGACACAGTCGCTCCCGGGCCGCCGCACAGTACGGACACGCGTCATCGGATTAAAACCGGTGAGTCAATTTTATTATTTTCACGATATTTTCAACGAGAATTTACAAGAATCTCTGAGCTTAACCATGTGTTACCCTTGAGCTAACCATGGATCCTTGATGCATCTACAAGTGATTCCTGAGATACCGTAGGGACGCCTTGTTTAAACTATGCGTAGACAAGTATACACCAGATTCTAAATTAATAAGGCAATGCTCTTAATATGACTTTGTGTACTGTTGTAGCAACAATAACCCTATAAAAGTAAGCAACATGGGTTGCTTACTGATACCTACCTAAAAGAAAAACGTTTTGCAGGCGCAGAGCACGCGCCGTCTGTCAGATTGGCTGAGTCGGTGCCCTTCGGAAGAAAGAAAAGAAAAGAAAACAAAGCTGAATTTTCAAAGCGAGATCGATGAGTATCCATAACAATCTACGAGAACCAACAAGGCTGGTGCAGAGCGCGCAGCGCCTGTCAGTATGGCCGTATCGGCGCAATTACAACTGTTCGTCGATTATAGGTAAGATTAATTAGTTGATTGTCGTAAAATTAGTTTATAAACCATCAGTTGATTATTTTAGAGTTGATTACGATGTAAAATTAATGTTAAAGATTGTAATTTCAATACTTAACCTTCCAGGTCCACTTGTAAACTCGTGCACGTGGCCGAGTCTTAAAAAAGTGGCCGCACTGTAGGCGATCGACACAGTCGCTCCCGGGCCGCCGCACAGTACGGACACGCGTCATCGGATTAAAACCGGTGAGTCAATTTTATTATTTTCACGATATTTTCAACGAGAATTTACAAGAATCAAATGTCTTGAGAGTGGTACAGTCAGACCCAAAAGTCGATGAACAGAATCAACTTTACAAAACACCTGTTCACAATAAAATGCCATAAGTTATAGTCGCAACTAGGAAACAAAATAGCCTGTCAAAGTCAAAGTTTCTTTATTTGTTGAACTTAGTAAAAAATAGATGTATTAACATTAGATAGGTACAGCATGTTCTGTCGATTCTGACGTTAAAATTTAACATAATATCTATATATATTTTATATATTTATCAATAATTATTATTATAGACACAATACAGAACAATTTAAAATAAAAAAAATTAAATATAAAATTATCAAGCTAAAATTATTACTAAATATTACAAAATACAATCAAATATAACTATAAATAACCATGGAAGAACTATTATTATATTGTGTCATTTAAAAATTCTTCAACACTATAGTAGCTTTTATTGCACATATCTTTCATCAACTTACTTCTAAATTCATATAAACTTATACTCTTGTAGGAACTTGGAATTTTATTGTATATTTTAGGAGCTAAACAAAACAAACTTTTCCCTAACAAAGCTGTTTTAATTGTGCAAATACAAAGTTTGGTGTTGTCGCGTCTATTACGTTGGACAACATCTGACATACGTGAAAATAAATGAGGTTTTGATTTTACAAATAGAGCTGTTTCTAATATATATATATATATTATATATAATGAAGGAAGTGTAAGTATTTTATATTTAGTGAAATATGGCTTGCAGCTATCAGTTACCTGCAGCCCAAACATTGCTCTGATGCATCGTTTTTGTAATAATTTAAATACAACTTCTTTGTCTGTAGAGTTGCCCCAAAAAATTACTCCGTATCTAATATAAGTAAAGACGCAACTAAACCATGATACGCATTCAGCAATGCATCTGTGTTAACCATTGGGGTCAATTTAAATAAAGCATAGGATGCGCTACTGAGTCTTTTGTTTAACCCTTCGATATAAATATGTGCTTTCCAATAATAAGTGATGATTTTGTGTTCTCAGTATGCTTCATATCTTATACTAACATTTGGCAAAGCTTGTCTCTGTATAAAATGCATTATATGTGTTTTAGATAAATTAATTTTTAAATTATTATTCTCTAACCATCGGATGATTGAAGAAATACACCAGAAATTTACAAAAGTCGTTAAACACGAGTATTTCAAAAGTATCTGTGCCCTAGTATTCCTAAAGTCGCTGCACACCATCAATCCAAATGTCGCTGAACAGCAGTAAAGACAAAATTAGGTTAACAAAGTATATTTTTAATGTTGCCGTGTGTTAATATTCTTTTGTCCCTTATGTTGTTCAGCTACTTTTGGGACAGTTCTTGCTTAACCTTAATAATGTATGTTAACAATTTAGTATCTATTTCAATACTTGTTTACAAACAATTATAATTTTATCCGACTTCAAAAAAAGGAGGAGGTTCTAAATTCGTTTTTTTTTTTATGTTTGTTCGCCGATTACTCGAAGACGCCTGGGCCGGTTTGAGAAATTATTCTTTTGTTTGAATTGATATGCTTGTCATGTAGTCCCATTTTTTTCAAGTCACGTTCTGATGATGGGATCCTAGAGAAATCGAGGGCAACCCTCAAATTTAAAAAAAGGCTTCTTTTTTGTTTTTTGTATATTATCTGAAGCTACTCGGATATTTGCATCTATGTTACTCAGTTGATGCTGGAAGGGACAACTCCTCAACGGTTAAGAGTACGGGAATAATTCTTTAAATATAGGCTCCTTGAGGCCGTTTATTGTATTCTTTCAAGTTATACACAGATCAGGCGAGACGTTGAATATTACTTATTATATTCATCACTACATACTTCAGAATGATAAAATAATTATTTAATAATTTCTATTTAACTAAATGAAAAAACGTATAATTTCGTGCGAAGTAAATTAATTTTTTGCTTTTTAGTTTACCTTCTTTTTGAAGTCGGTTTTTTTTTTGTTTAAAATTATTTTATTTTACGATTTTAAGTTTTAACATTAAAAATATACTCTGTTAACCTAATTTTGTCTTTACTGCTGTTCAGCGACATTTGGATTGATGGTGTGCAGCGACTTTAGGAATACTAGTGCACAGATACTTTTGAAATACTCGTGTTTAACGACTTTTGTAAATTTCTGGTGTACAGGCTATTTTGTTTCCTAGTTGCGACTATAACTTATGACATTTTATTGTGAACAGGTGTTTTGTAAAGTTGATTCTGTTCATCGACTTTTGGGGCTGACTGTACCTCTGAGCTAAACCATGTGTTACCCTTGAGCTAACCACGGATCCTTGATGCATCTACAAGTAAACCCTGAGATGACGTAGGGATGCCTTGATTAACTATGGGTAGACAAGTATAAACCACAGATTCTAAATTAATAAGGCAGTGCACTTAAGATGACTTTGTGTACTATTGTAGCAACAATAACCCTATAAAAGTAAGCAACATGGGTTGCTTACTGATACCTACCTAAAAGAAAAACGTTTTGCAGGCGCAGAGCACGCGCCGTCTGTCAGATTGGCTGAGTCGGTGCCCTTCGGAAGAAAGAAAAGAAAAGAAAAAAGAAAACAAAGCTGAATTTTCAAAGCGAGATCGATGAGTATCCATAACAATCTACGAGAACCAACAAGGCTGGTGCAGAGCGCGCAGCGCCTGTCGGTATGGCCGTATCGGCGCAATTACAACTGTTCGTCGATTATAGGTAAGATTAATAAGTTGATTGTCCTAAAATTAGTTTATAAACCATCTATTGATTATTTTAGAGTTGATTACGATGTAAAATTAATGTTAAAGATTGTAATTTCAATACTTAACTTTCCAGGTCCACTTGTAAACTCGTGCACGTGGCCGAGTCTTACAAAAGTGGCCGCACTGTAAGCGATCGACACAGTCGCTCCCGGGCCGCCGCACAGTACGGACACGCGTCATCGGATTAAAACCGGTGAGTCAATTTTATTATTTTCACGATATTTTCAACGAGAATTTACAAGAATCAAATGTCTTGAGAGTGGTACAGTCAGACCCAAAAGTCGATGAACAGAATCAACTTTACAAAACACCTGTTCACAATAAAATGCCATAAGTTATAGTCGCAACTAGGAAACAAAATAGCCTGTCAAAGTCAAAGTTTCTTTATTTGTTGAACTTAGTAAAAAATAGATGTATTAACATTAGATAGGTACAGCATGTTCTGTCGATTCTGACGTTAAAATTTAACATAATATCTATATATATTTTATATATTTATCAATAATTATTATTATAGACACAATACAGAACAATTTAAAATAAGAAAAATTAAATATAAAATTATCAAGCTAAAATTATTACTAAATATTACAAAATACAATCAAATATAACTATAAATAACCATGGAAGAACTATTATTATATTGTGTCATTTAAAAATTCTTCAACACTATAGTAGCTTTTATTGCACATATCTTTCATCAACTTACTTCTAAATTCATATAAACTTATACTCTTGTAGGAACTTGGAATTTTATTGTATATTTTAGGAGCTAAACAAAACAAACTTTTCCCTAACAAAGCTGTTTTAATTGTGCAAATACAAAGTTTGGTGTTGTCGCGTCTATTACGTTGGACAACATCTGACATACGTGAAAATAAATGAGGTTTTGATTTTACAAATAGAGCTGTTTCTAATATATATATATATATTATATATAATGAAGGAAGTGTAAGTATTTTATATTTAGTGAAATATGGCTTGCAGCTATCAGTTACCTGCAGCCCAAACATTGCTCTGATGCATCGTTTTTGTAATTTAAATACAACTTCTTTGTCTGTAGAGTTGCCCCAAAAAATTACTCCGTATCTAATATAAGTAAAGACGCAACTAAACCATGATACGCATTCAGCAATGCATCTGTGTTAACCATTGGGGTCAATTTAAATAAAGCATAGGATGCGCTACTGAGTCTTTTGTTTAACCCTTCGATATAAATATGTGCTTTCCAATAATAAGTGATGATCTTGTGTTCTCAGTATGCTTCATATCTTATACTAACATTTGGCAAAGCTTGTCTCTGTATAAAATGCATTATATGTGTTTTAGATAAATTAATTTTTAAATTATTATTCTCTAACCATCGGATGATTGAAGAAATACACCAGAAATTTACAAAAGTCGTTAAACACGAGTATTTCAAAAGTATCTGTGCCCTAGTATTCCTAAAGTAGCTGCACACCATCAATCCAAATGTCGCTGAACAGCAGTAAAGACAAAATTAGGTTAACAAAGTATATTTTTAATGTTGCCGTGTGTTAATATTCTTTTGTCCCTTATGTTGTTCAGCTACTTTTGGGACAGTTCTTGCTTAACCTTAATAATGTATGTTAACAATTTAGTATCTATTTCAATACTTGTTTACAAACAATTATAATTTTATCCGACTTCAAAAAAAGGAGGAGGTTCTAAATTCGTTTTTTTTTATGTTTGTTCGCCGATTACTCGAAGACGCCTGGGCCGGTTTGAGAAATTATTCTTTTGTTCGAATTGATATGCTTGTCATGTAGTCCCATTTTTTTCAAGTCACGTTCTGATGATGGGATCCTAGAGAAATCGAGGGCAACCCTCAAATTTAAAAAAAGGCTTCTTTTTTGTTTTTTGTATATTATCTGAAGCTACTCGGATATTTGCATCTATGTTACTCAGTTGATTCTGGAAGGGACAACTCCTCAACGGTTAAGAGTACGGGAATAATTCTTTAAATATAGGCTCCTTGAGGCCGTTTATTGTATTCTTTCAAGTTATACACAGATCAGGCGAGACGTTGAATATTACTTATTATATTCATCACTACATACTTCAGAATGATAAAATAATTATTTAATAATTTCTATTTAACTAAATGAAAAAACGTATAATTTCGTGCGAAGTAAATTAATTTTTTGCTTTTTAGTTTACCTTCTTTTTGAAGTCGGTTTTTTTTGTTTAAAATTATTTTATTTTACGATTTTAAGTTTTAACATTAAAAATATACTTTGTTAACCTAATTTTGTCTTTACTGCTGTTCAGCGACATTTGGATTGATGGTGTGCAGCGACTTTAGGAATACTAGTGCACAGATACTTTTGAAATACTCGTGTTTAACGACTTTTGTAAATTTCTGGTGTACAGGCTATTTTGTTTCCTAGTTGCGACTATAACTTATGACATTTTATTGTGAACAGGTGTTTTGTAAAGTTGATTCTGTTCATCGACTTTTGGGGCTGACTGTACCTCTGAGCTAAACCATGTGTTACCCTTGAGCTAACCACGGATCCTTGATGCATCTACAAGTGATTCCTGAAATACCGTAGGGACGCCTTGTTTAACTATGCGTAGACAAGTATACACCAGATTTTAAATTAATAAGGCAATGCTCTTAATATGACTTTGTGTACTGTTGTAGCAACAATAACCCTATAAAAGTAAGCAACATGGGTTGCTTACTGATACCTACCTGATAGAAAAACGTTTTGCAGGCGCAGAGCACGCGCCGTCTGTCAGAATGGCTGAGTCGGTGCCCTTCGGAAAGAAGAAAAGAAAGGAAAAATGAAAAAAGAAACGGCTAAATTTTCAAAGCGAGATCGATGAGTATCCATAACAATCTACGAGAACCAATAAGGCTGGTGCAGAGCGTGCAGCGCCTGTCAGTATGGCCGTATCGGCGCAATTACAACTGTTCGTCGATTATAGGTAAGATTAATTAGTTGATTGTCGTAAAATTAGTTGATAAACCATCAGTTGATTATTTTAGAGTTGATTACGATGTAAAATTAATGTTAAAGATTGTAATTTCAATACTTAACCTTCCAGGTCCACTTGTAAACTCGTGCACGTGGCCGAGTCTTAAAAAAGTGGCCGCACTGTAGGCGATCGACACAGTCGTTCCCGGGCCGCCGCACAGTACGGACACGCGTCATCGGATTAAAACCGGTGAGTCAATTTTATTATTTTCACGATATTTTCAACGAGAATTTACAAGAATCAAATGTCTTGAGAGTGGTACAGTCAGCCCCAAAAGTCGATGAACAGAATCAACTTTACAAAACACCTGTTCACAATAAAATGCCATAAGTTATAGTCGCAACTAGGAAACAAAATAGCCTGTCAAAGTCAAAGTTTCTTTATTTGTTGAACTTAGTAAAAAATAGATGTATTAACATTAGATAGGTACAGCATGTTCTGTCGATTCTGACGTTAAAATTAAACATAATATCTATATATATATATTTATCAATAATTATTATTATAGATACAATACAGAACAATTTAAAATAAGAAAAATTAAATATAAAATTATCAAGCTAAAATTATTACTAAATATTACAAAATACAATCAAATATAACTATAAATAACCATGGAAGAACTATTATTACATTGTGTCATTTAAAAATTCTTCAACACTATAGTAGCTTTTATTGCACATATCTTTCATCAACTTACTTCTAAATTCATATAAACTTATACTCTTGTAGGAACTTGGAATTTTATTGTATATTTTAGGAGCTAAACAAAACAAACTTTTCCCTAACAAAGCTGTTTTAATTGTGCAAATACAAAGTTTGGTGTTGTCGCGTCTATTACGTTGGACAACATCTGACATACGTGAAAATAAATGAGGTTTTGATTTTACAAATAGAGCTGTTTCTAATATATATATATATATTATATATAATGAAGGAAGTGTAAGTATTTTATATTTAGTGAAATATGGCTTGCAGCTATCAGTTACCTGCAGCCCAAACATTGCTCTGATGCATCGTTTTTGTAATTTAAATACAACTTCTTTGTCTGTAGAGTTGCCCCAAAAAATTACTCCGTATCTAATATAACTAAAGACGCAACTAAACCATGATACGCATTCAGCAATGCATCTGTGTTAACCATTGGGGTCAATTTAAATAAAGCATAGGATGCGCTACTGAGTCTTTTGTTTAACCCTTCGATATGTGCTTTCCAATAATAAGTGATGATTTTGTGTTCTCAGTATGCTTCATATCTTATACTAACATTTGGCAAAGCTTGTCTCTGTATAAAATGCATTATATGTGTTTTAGATAAATTAATTTTTAAATTATTATTCTCTAACCATCGGATGATTGAAGAAATACACCAGAAATTTACAAAAGTCGTTAAACACGAGTATTTCAAAAGTATCTGTGCCCTAGTATTCCTAAAGTAGCTGCACACCATCAATCCAAATGTCGCTGAACAGCAGTAAAGACAAAATTAGGTTAACAAAGTATATTTTTAATGTTGCCGTGTGTTAATATTCTTTTGTCCCTTATGTTGTTCAGCTACTTTTGGGACAGTTCTTGCTTAACCTTAATAATGTATGTTAACAATTTAGTATCTATTTCAATACTTGTTTACAAACAATTATAATTTTAACCGACTTCAAAAAAAGGAGGAGGTTCTAAATTTGTTTTTTTTTTATGTTTGTTCGCCGATTACTCGAAGACGCCTGGGCCGGTTTGAGAAATTATTCTTTTGTTCGAATTGATATGCTTGTCATGTAGTCCCATTTTTTTCAAGTCACGTTCTGATGATGGGATCCTAGAGAAATCGAGGGCAACCCTCAAATTTAAAAAAAGGCTTCTTTTTTGTTTTTTGTATATTATCTGAAGCTACTCGGATATTTGCATCTATGTTACTCAGTTGATGCTGGAAGGGACAACTCCTCAACGGTTAAGAGTACGGGAATAATTCTTTAAATATAGGCTCCTTGAGGCCGTTTATTGTATTCTTTCAAGTTATACACAGATCAGGCGAGACGTTGAATATTACTTATTATATTCATCACTACATACTTCAGAATGATAAAATAATTATTTAATAATTTCTATTTAACTAAATGAAAAAACGTATAATTTCGTGCGAAGTAAATTAATTTTTTGCTTTTTAGTTTACCTTCTTTTTGAAGTCGGTTTTTTTTGTTTAAAATTATTTTATTTTACGATTTTAAGTTTTAACATTAAAAATATACTTTGTTAACCTAATTTTGTCTTTACTGCTGTTCAGCGACATTTGGATTGATGGTGTGCAGCGACTTTAGGAATACTAGTGCACAGATACTTTTGAAATACTCGTGTTTAACGACTTTTGTAAATTTCTGGTGTACAGGCTATTTTGTTTCCTAGTTGCGACTATAACTTATGACATTTTATTGTGAACAGGTGTTTTGTAAAGTTGATTCTGTTCATCGACTTTTGGGGCTGACTGTACCTCTGAGCTAAACCATGTGTTACCCTTGAGCTAACCACGGATCCTTGATGCATCTACAAGTGATTCCAGAAATACCGTAGGGACGCCTTGTTTAACTATGCGTAGACAAGTATACACCAGATTTTAAATTAATAAGGCAATGCTCTTAATATGACTTTGTGTACTGTTGTAGCAACAATAACCCTATAAAAGTAAGCAACATGGGTTGCTTACTGATACCTACCTGATAGAAAAACGTTTTGCAGGCGCAGAGCACGCGCCGTCTGTCAGAATGGCTGAGTCGGTGCCCTTCGGAAAGAAGAAAAGAAAGGAAAAATGAAAAAAGAAACGGCTAAATTTTCAAAGCGAGATCGATGAGTATCCATAACAATCTACGAGAACCAATAAGGCTGGTGCAGAGCGTGCAGCGCCTGTCAGTATGGCCGTATCGGCGCAATTACAACTGTTCGTCGATTATAGGTAAGATTAATTAGTTGATTGTCGTAAAATTAGTTGATAAACCATCAGTTGATTATTTTAGAGTTGATTACGATGTAAAATTAATGTTAAAGATTGTAATTTCAATACTTAACCTTCCAGGTCCACTTGTAAACTCGTGCACGTGGCCGAGTCTTAAAAAAGTGGCCGCACTGTAGGCGATCGACACAGTCGTTCCCGGGCCGCCGCACAGTACGGACACGCGTCATCGGATTAAAACCGGTGAGTCAATTTTATTATTTTCACGATATTTTCAACGAGAATTTACAAGAATCAAATGTCTTGAGAGTGGTACAGTCAGCCCCAAAAGTCGATGAACAGAATCAACTTTACAAAACACCTGTTCACAATAAAATGCCATAAGTTATAGTCGCAACTAGGAAACAAAATAGCCTGTCAAAGTCAAAGTTTCTTTATTTGTTGAACTTAGTAAAAAATAGATGTATTAACATTAGATAGGTACAGCATGTTCTGTCGATTCTGACGTTAAAATTAAACATAATATCTATATATATATATTTATCAATAATTATTATTATAGATACAATACAGAACAATTTAAAATAAGAAAAATTAAATATAAAATTATCAAGCTAAAATTATTACTAAATATTACAAAATACAATCAAATTATAACTATAAATAACCATGGAAGAACTATTATTACATTGTGTCATTTAAAAATTCTTCAACACTATAGTAGCTTTTATTGCACATATCTTTCATCAACTTACTTCTAAATTCATATAAACTTATACTCTTGTAGGAACTTGGAATTTTATTGTATATTTTAGGAGCTAAACAAAACAAACTTTTCCCTAACAAAGCTGTTTTAATCGTGCAAATACAAAGTTTGGTGTTGTCGCGTCTATTACGTTGGACAACATCTGACATACGTGGAAATAAATGAGGATTTGATTTTACAAATAGAGCTGTTTCTAATATATATATATATTATATATAATGAAGGAAGTGTAAGTATTTTATATTTAGTGAAATATGGCTTGCAGCTATCAGTTACCTGCAGCCCAAACATTGCTCTGATGCATCGTTTTTGTAATTTAAATACAACTTCTTTGTCTGTAGAGTTGCCCCAAAAAATTACTCCGTATCTAATATAACTAAAGACGCAACTAAACCATGATACGCATTCAGCAATGCATCTGTGTTAACCATTGGGGTCAATTTAAATAAAGCATAGGATGCGCTACTGAGTCTTTTGTTTAACCCTTCGATATGTGCTTTCCAATAATAAGTGATGATTTTGTGTTCTCAGTATGCTTCATATCTTATACTAACATTTGGCAAAGCTTGTCTCTGTATAAAATGCATTATATGTGTTTTAGATAAATTAATTTTTAAATTATTATTCTCTAACCATCGGATGATTGAAGAAATACACCAGAAATTTACAAAAGTCGTTAAACACGAGTATTTCAAAAGTATCTGTGCCCTAGTATTCCTAAAGTAGCTGCACACCATCAATCCAAATGTCGCTGAACAGCAGTAAAGACAAAATTAGGTTAACAAAGTATATTTTTAATGTTGCCGTGTGTTAATATTCTTTTGTCCCTTATGTTGTTCAGCTACTTTTGGGACAGTTCTTGCTTAACCTTAATAATGTATGTTAACAATTTAGTATCTATTTCAATACTTGTTTACAAACAATTATAATTTTAACCGACTTCAAAAAAAGGAGGAGGTTCTAAATTCGTTTTTTTTTTATGTTTGTTCGCCGATTACTCGAAGACGCCTGGGCCGGTTTGAGAAATTATTCTTTTGTTCGAATTGATATGCTTGTCATGTAGTCCCATTTTTTTCAAGTCACGTTCTGATGATGGGATCCTAGAGAAATCGAGGGCAACCCTCAAATTTAAAAAAAGGCTTCTTTTTTGTTTTTTGTATATTATCTGAAGCTACTCGGATATTTGCATCTATGTTACTCAGTTGATGCTGGAAGGGACAACTCCTCAACGGTTAAGAGTACGGGAATAATTCTTTAAATATAGGCTCCTTGAGGCCGTTTATTGTATTCTTTCAAGTTATACACAGATCAGGCGAGACGTTGAATATTACTTATTATATTCATCACTACATACTTCAGAATGATAAAATAATTATTTAATAATTTCTATTTAACTAAATGAAAAAACGTATAATTTCGTGCGAAGTAAATTAATTTTTTGCTTTTTAGTTTACCTTCTTTTTGAAGTCGGTTTTTTTTGTTTAAAATTATTTTATTTTACGATTTTAAGTTTTAACATTAAAAATATACTTTGTTAACCTAATTTTGTCTTTACTGCTGTTCAGCGACATTTGGATTGATGGTGTGCAGCGACTTTAGGAATACTAGTGCACAGATACTTTTGAAATACTCGTGTTTAACGACTTTTGTAAATTTCTGGTGTACAGGCTATTTTGTTTCCTAGTTGCGACTATAACTTATGACATTTTATTGTGAACAGGTGTTTTGTAAAGTTGATTCTGTTCATCGACTTTTGGGGCTGACTGTACCTCTGAGCTAAACCATGTGTTACCCTTGAGCTAACCACGGATCCTTGATGCATCTACAAGTGATTCCTGAAATACCGTAGGGATGCCTTGATTAACTATGGGTAGACAAGTATAAACCACAGATTTTAAATTAATAAGGCAATGCTCTTAATATGACTTTGTGTACTGTTGTAGCAACAATAACCCTATAAAAGTAAGCAACATGGGTTGCTTACTGATACCTACCTGATAGAAAAACGTTTTGCAGGCGCAGAGCACGCGCCGTCTGTCAGAATGGCTGAGTCGGTGCCCTTCGGAAGAAAGAAAAGAAAAGAAAAGAAAAGAAAAAAGAAAACATAGCTGAATTTTCAAAGCGAGATCGATGAGTATCCATAACAATCTACGAGAACCAACAAGGCTGGTGCAGAGCGCGCAGCGCCTGTCAGTATGGCCGTATCGGCGCAATTACAACTGTTCGTCGATTATAGGTAAGATTAATAAGTTGATTGTCCTAAAATTAGTTTATAAACCATCAGTTGATTATTTTAGAGTTGATTACGATGTAAAATTAATGTTAAAGATTGTAATTTCAATACTTAACCTTCCAGGTCCACTTGTAAACTCGTGCACGTAGCCGAGTCTTACAAAAGTGGCCGCACTGTAAGCGATCGACACAGTCGCTCCCGGGCCTCGGCACAGTACGGACACGCGTCATAAATTAAAACCGGTGAGTCAATTTTATTATTTTCACGATATTTTCAACGAGAATTTACAAGAATCTCTGAGCTTAACCATGTGTTACCCTTGAGCTAACCACGGATCCTTGATGCATCTACAAGTGATTCCTGAAATACCGTAGGGACGCCTTGTTTAACTATGCGTAGACAAGTAAACACCAGATTCTAAATTAATAAGGCAATGCTCTTAATATGACTTTGTGTACTGTTGTAGCAACAATAACCCTATAAAAGTAAGCAACATGGGTTGCTTACTGATACCTACCTGATAGAAAAACGTTTTGCAGGCGCAGAGCACGCGCTGTCTGTCAGAATGGCTGAGTCGGTGCCATTCGGAAAGAAGAAAAGAAAGGAAAAATGAAAAAAGAAACGGCTAAATTTTCAAAGCGAGATCGATGAGTATCCATAACAATCTACGAGAACCAATAAGGCTGGTGCAGAGCGTGCAGCGCCTGTCAGTATGGCCGTATCGGCGCAATTACAACTGTTCGTCGATTATAGGTAAGATTAATTAGTTGATTGTCGTAAAATTAGTTGATAAACCATCAGTTGATTATTTTAGAGTTGATTACGATGTAAAATTAATGTTAAAGATTGTAATTTCAATACTTAACCTTCCAGGTCCACTTGTAAACTCGTGCACGTGGCCGAGTCTTAAAAAAGTGGCCGCACTGTAGGCGATCGACACAGTCGCTCCCGGGCCGCCGCACAGTACGGACACGCGTCATCGGATTAAAACCGGTGAGTCAATTTTATTATTTTCACGATATTTTCAACGAGAATTTACAAGAATCAAATGTCTTGAGAGTGGTACAGTCAGCCCCAAAAGTCGATGAACAGAATCAACTTTACAAAACACCTGTTCACAATAAAATGCCATAAGTTATAGTCGCAACTAGGAAACAAAATAGCCTGTCAAAGTCAAAGTCAAAGTTTCTTTATTTGTTGAACTTAGTAAAAAATAGATGTATTAACATTAGATAGGTACAGCATGTTCTGTCGATTCTGACGTTAAAATTAAACATAATATCTATATATATATATTTATCAATAATTATTATTATAGATACAATACAGAACAATTTAAAATAAGAAAAATTAAATATAAAATTATCAAGCTAAAATTATTACTAAATATTACAAAATACAATCAAATATAACTATAAATAACCATGGAAGAACTATTATTATATTGTGTCATTTAAAAATTCTTCAACACTATAGTAGCTTTTATTGCACATATCTTTCATCAACTTACTTCTAAATTCATATAAACTTATACTCTTGTAGGAACTTGGAATTTTATAGTATATTTTAGGAGCTAAACAAAACAAACTTTTCCCTAACAAAGCTGTTTTAATTGTGCAAATACAAAGTTTGGTGTTGTCGCGTCTATTACGTTGGACAACATCTGACATACGTGGAAATAAATGAGGATTTGATTTTACAAATAGAGCTGTTTCTAATATATATATATATTATATATAATGAAGGAAGTGTAAGTATTTTATATTTAGTGAAATATGGCTTGCAGCTATCAGTTACCTGCAGCCCAAACATTGCTCTGATGCATCGTTTTTGTAATTTAAATACAACTTCTTTGTCTGTAGAGTTGCTCCAAAAAATTACTCCGTATCTAATATAAGTAAAGACGCAACTAAACCATGATACGCATTCAGCAATGCATCTGTGTTAACCATTGGGGTCAATTTAAATAAAGCATAGGATGCGCTACTGAGTCTTTTGTTTAACCCTTCGATATGTGCTTTCCAATAATAAGTGATGATTTTGTGTTCTCAGTATGCTTCATATCTTATACTAACATTTGGCAAAGCTTGTCTCTGTATAAAATGCATTATATGTGTTTTAGATAAATTAATTTTTAAATTATTATTCTCTAACCATCGGATGATTGAAGAAATACACCAGAAATTTACAAAAGTCGTTAAACACGAGTATTTCAAAAGTATCTGTGCCCTAGTATTCCTAAAGTAGCTGCACACCATCAATCCAAATGTCGCTGAACAGCAGTAAAGACAAAATTAGGTTAACAAAGTATATTTTTAATGTTGCCGTGTGTTAATATTCTTTTGTCCCTTATGTTGTTCAGCTACTTTTGGGACAGTTCTTGCTTAACCTTAATAATGTATGTTAACAATTTAGTATCTATTTCAATACTTGTTTACAAACAATTATAATTTTAACCGACTTCAAAAAAAGGAGGAGGTTCTAAATTCGTTTTTTTTTTTATGTTTGTTCGCCGATTACTCGAAGACGCCTGGGCCGGTTTGAGAAATTATTCTTTTGTTTGAATTGATATGCTTGTCATGTAGTCCCATTTTTTTCAAGTCACGTTCTGATGATGGGATCCTAGAGAAATCGAGGGCAACCCTCAAATTTAAAAAAAGGCTTCTATTTTGTTTTTTGTATATTATCTGAAGCTACTCGGATATTTGCATCTATGTTACTCAGTTGATGCTGGAAGGGACAACTCCTCAACGGTTAAGAGTACGGGAATAATTCTTTAAATATAGGCTCCTTGAGGCCGTTTATTGTATTCTTTCAAGTTATTCACAGATCAGGCGAGACGTTGAATATTACTTATTATATTCATCACTACATACTTCAGAATGATAAAATAATTATTTAATAATTTCTATTTAACTAAATGAAAAAACGTATAATTTCGTGCGAAGTAAATTAATTTTTTGCTTTTTAGTTTACCTTCTTTTTGAAGTCGGTTTTTTTTTGTTTAAAATTATTTTATTTTACGATTTTAAGTTTTAACATTAAAAATATACTTTGTTAACCTAATTTTGTCTTTACTGCTGTTCACTGCTGTTCAGCGACATTTGGATTGATGGTGTGCAGCGACTTTAGGAATACTAGTGCACAGATACTTTTGAAATACTCGTGTTTAACGACTTTTGTAAATTTCTGGTGTACAGGCTATTTTGTTTTCTAGTTGCGACTATAACTTATGACATTTTATTGTGAACAGGTGTTTTGTAAAGTTGATTCTGTTCATCGACTTTTGGGGCTGACTGTACCTCTGAGCTAAACCATGTGTTACCCTTGAGCTAACCACGGATCCTTGATGCATCTACAAGTAAACCCTGAGATGACGTAGGGATGCCTTGATTTACTATGGGTAGACAAGTATAAACCACAGATTCTAAATTAATAAGGCAGTGCACTTAAGATGACTTTGTGTACTATTGTAGCAACAATAACCCTATAAAAGTAAGCAACATGGGTTGCTTACTGATACCTACCTAAAAGAAAAACGTTTTGCAGGCGCAGAGCACGCGCCGTCTGTCAGAATGGCTGAGTCGGTGCCCTTCGGAAGAAAGAAAAGAAAAGAAAAAAAAAGAAAAAAGAAAACAAAGCTGAATTTTCAAAGCGAGATCGATGAGTATCCATAACAATCTATGAGAACCAACAAGGCTGGTGCAGAGCGCGCAGCGCCTGTCAGTATGGCCGTATCGGCGCAATTACAACTGTTCGTCGATTATAGGTAAGATTAATAAGTTGATTGTCCTAAAATTAGTTTATAAACCATCAGTTGATTATTTTAGAGTTGATTACGATGTAAAATTAATGTTAAAGATTGTAATTTCAATACTTAACCTTCCAGGTCCACTTGTAAACTCGTGCACGTGGCCGAGTCTTACAAAAGTGGCCGCACTGTAAGCGATCGACACAGTCGCTCCCGGGCCTCCGCACAGTACGGACACGCGTCATAAATTAAAACCGGTGAGTCAATTTTATTATTTTCACGATATTTTCAACGAGAATTTACAAGAATCAAATGTCTTGAGAGTGGTACAGTCAGCCCGAGTTATTAATTAAGGATTTTCGCTAAAATGTCTTCTAATCGTGAAAAAATTGACTTATTAGAAGCGTATTTTGTCAATAATCGAAATGCGGGAGCTGCATTAGTGTGGTACCGCAATAAGTATCCGTTACGGCATGTGCCAACAAGAAAGGTTATTACAAATCTTTTGAAAAACCTGGAATTGCAGAATTTCAAAATACGCTTCTAATAAGTCAATTTTTTACGATTAGAAGACATTTTAACGAAAATCCTTAATTAAAAACTCATACGAAGTTTCTCAGCTGAAACTAAGTATAACACACAGATTTTCGAATCAAATTCGAAATTTGAGGGTAAAAATTCTTTTTATTTACTTTACAGTCAATTCTACCCACTTCCAGGCTATAACAAAAAGTTAGACCATCGTAGAAATTCGTTTCTGTTGCCGAAATGTATGGGAAACGGTTTTGGCGATTTCTGTCTTTTCTAGTACTGAAAGCTAAAATGGTCCCATAGAGTTTTTTGATCCCCACATGAAATATAATCGATTGGCATAAAAAAAAAAAAATTTGAACTTTTTGCATTTTTTTTGCTAATTGTAAGTTTTTTACAAAATCTGTGAATGCAGTTCAAAATGTCCCAAAAAGTTAGGGAAGGTCTTTTAAGAACGTTTTGCTGTAACTGCAACGGTTAAGGTACTTGCCCTTACTGCCCCGTTTCAAAAATACACCCTGTATATATATTTATCAATAATTATTATTATAGATACAATACAGAACAATTTAAAATAAGAAAAATTAAATATAAAATTATCAAGCTAAAATTATTACTAAATATTACAAAATACAATCAAATATAACTATAAATAACCATGGAAGAACTATTATTACATTGTGTCATTTAAAAATTCTTCAACACTATAGTAGCTTTTATTGCACATATCTTTCATCAACTTACTTCTAAATTCATATAAACTTATACTCTTGTAGGAACTTGGAATTTTATTGTATATTGTAGGAGCTAAACAAAACAAACTTTTCCCTAACAAAGCTGTTTTAATTGTGCAAATACAAAGTTTGGTGTTGTCGCGTCTATTACGTTGGACAACATCTGACATACGTGGAAATAAATGAGGATTTGATTTTACAAATAGAGCTGTTTCTAATATATATATTTATATATTATATATAATGAAGGAAGTGTAAGTATTTTATATTTAGTGAAATATGGCTTGCAGCTATCAGTTACCTGCAGCCCAAACATTGCTCTGATGCATCGTTTTTGTAATTTAAATACAACTTCTTTGTCTGTAGAGTTGCCCCAAAAAATTACTCCGTATCTAATATAACTAAAGACGCAACTAAACCATGATACGCATTCAGCAATGCATCTGTGTTAACCATTGGGGTCAATTTAAATAAAGCATAGGATGCGCTACTGAGTCTTTTGTTTAACCCTTCGATATGTGCTTTCCAATAATAAGTGATGATTTTGTGTTCTCAGTATGCTTCATATCTTATACTAACATTTGGCAAAGCTTGTCTCTGTATAAAATGCATTATATGTGTTTTAGATAAATTAATTTTTAAATTATTATTCTCTAACCATCGGATGATTGAAGAAATACACCAGAAATTTACAAAAGTCGTTAAACACGAGTATTTCAAAAGTATCTGTGCCCTAGTATTCCTAAAGTAGCTGCACACCATCAATCCAAATGTCGCTGAACAGCAGTAAAGACAAAATTAGGTTAACAAAGTATATTTTTAATGTTGCCGTGTGTTAATATTCTTTTGTCCCTTATGTTGTTCAGCTACTTTTGGGACAGTTCTTGCTTAACCTTAATAATGTATGTTAACAATTTAGTATCTATTTCAATACTTGTTTACAAACAATTATAATTTTATCCGACTTCAAAAAAAGGAGGAGGTTCTAAATTCGTTTTTTTTTTATGTTTGTTCGCCGATTACTCGAAGACGCCTGGGCCGGTTTGAGAAATTATTCTTTTGTTTGAATTGATATGCTTGTCATGTAGTCCCATTTTTTTCAAGTCACGTTCTGATGATGGGATCCTAGAGAAATCGAGGGCAACCCTCAAATTTAAAAAAAGGCTTCCATTTTGTTTTTTGTATATTATCTGAAGCTACTCGGATATTTGCATCTATGTTACTCAGTTGATGCTGGAAGGGACAACTCCTCAACGGTTAAGAGTACGGGAATAATTCTTTAAATATAGGCTCCTTGAGGCCGTTTATTGTATTCTTTCAAGTTATACACAGATCAGGCGAGACGTTGAATATTACTTATTATATTCATCACTACATACTTCAGAATGATAAAATAATTATTTAATAATTTCTATTTAACTAAATGAAAAAACGTATAATTTCGTGCGAAGTAAATTATATTTTTGCTTTTTAGTTTACCTTCTTTTTGAAGTCGGTTTTTTTTTGTTTAAAATTATTTTATTTTACGATTTTAAGTTTTAACATTAAAAATATACTTTGTTAACCTAATTTTGTCTTTACTGCTGTTCAGCGACATTTGGATTGATGGTGTGCAGCGACTTTAGGAATACTAGTGCACAGATACTTTTGAAATACTCGTGTTTAACGACTTTTGTAAATTTCTGGTGTACAGGCTATTTTGTTTCCTAGTTGCGACTATAACTTATGACATTTTATTGTGAACAGGTGTTTTGTAAAGTTGATTCTGTTCATCGACTTTTGGGGCTGACTGTACCTCTGAGCTAAACCATGTGTTACCCTTGAGCTAACCACGGATCCTTGATGCATCTACAAGTAAACCCTGAGATGACGTAGGGATGCCTTGATTAACTATGGGTAGACAAGTATAAACCACAGATTCTAAATTAATAAGGCAGTGCACTTAAGATGACTTTGTGTACTATTGTAGCAACAATAACCCTATAAAAGTAAGCAACATGGGTTGCTTACTGATACCTACCTGATAGAAAAACGTTTTGCAGGCGCAGAGCACGCGCCGTCTGTCAGAATGGCTGAGTCGGTGCCCTTCGGAAGAAAGAAAAGAAAAGAAAAGAAAAAAGAAAACAAAGCTGAATTTTCAAAGCGAGATCGATGAGTATCCATAACAATCTATGAGAACCAACAAGGCTGGTGCAGAGCGCGCAGCGCCTGTCAGTATGGCCGTATCGGCGCAATTACAACTGTTCGTCGATTATAGGTAAGATTAATAAGTTGATTGTCCTAAAATTAGTTTATAAACCATCAGTTGATTATTTTAGAGTTGATTACGATGTAAAATTAATGTTAAAGATTGTAATTTCAATACTTAACCTTCCAGGTCCACTTGTAAACTCGTGCACGTGGCCGAGTCTTACAAAAGTGGCCGCACTGTAAGCGATCGACACAGTCGCTCGCGGGCCTCGGCACAGTACGGACACGCGTCATAAATTAAAACCGGTGAGTCAATTTTATTATTTTCACGATATTTTCAACGAGAATTTACAAGAATCTCTGAGCTTAACCATGTGTTACCCTTGAGCTAACCACGGATCCTTGATGCATCTACAAGTGATTCCTGAAATACCGTAGGGACGCCTTGTTTAACTATGCGTAGACAAGTAAACACCAGATTCTAAATTAATAAGGCAATGCTCTTAATATGACTTTGTGTACTGTTGTAGCAACAATAACCCTATAAAAGTAAGCAACATGGGTTGCTTACTGATACCTACCTGATAGAAAAACGTTTTGCAGGCGCAGAGCACGCGCCGTCTGTCAGAATGGCTGAGTCGGTGCCATTCGGAAAGAAGAAAAGAAAGGAAAAATGAAAAAAGAAACGGCTAAATTTTCAAAGCGAGATCGATGAGTATCCATAACAATCTACGAGAACCAATAAGGCTGGTGCAGAGCGTGCAGCGCCTGTCAGTACGGCCGTATCGGCGCAATTACAACTGTTCGTCGATTATAGGTAAGATTAATTAGTTGATTGTCGTAAAATTAGTTGATAAACCATCAGTTGATTATTTTAGAGTTGATTACGATGTAAAATTAATGTTAAAGATTGTAATTTCAATACTTAACCTTCCAGGTCCACTTGTAAACTCGTGCACGTGGCCGAGTCTTAAAAAAGTGGCCGCACTGTAGGCGATCGACACAGTCGCTCCCGGGCCGCCGCACAGTACGGACACGCGTCATCGGATTAAAACCGGTGAGTCAATTTTATTATTTTCACGATATTTTCAACGAGAATTTACAAGAATCAAATGTCTTGAGAGTGGTACAGTCAGCCCTAAAAGTCGATGAACAGAATCAACTTTACAAAACACCTGTTCACAATAAAATGCCATAAGTTATAGTCGCAACTAGGAAACAAAATAGCCTGTCAAAGTCAAAGTCAAAGTTTCTTTATTTGTTGAACTTAGTAAAAAATAGATGTATTAACATTAGATAGGTACAGCATGTTCTGTCGATTCTGACGTTAAAATTAAACATAATATCTATATATATATATATTTATCAATAATTATTATTATAGATACAATACAGAACAATTTAAAATAAGAAAAATTAAATATAAAATTATCAAGCTAAAATTATTACTAAATATTACAAAATACAATCAAATATAACTATAAATAACCATGGAAGAACTATTATTATATTGTGTCATTTAAAAATTCTTCAACACTATAGTAGCTTTTATTGCACATATCTTTCATCAACTTACTTCTAAATTCATATAAACTTATACTCTTGTAGGAACTTGGAATTTTATTGTATATTTTAGGAGCTAAACAAAACAAACTTTTCCCTAACAAAGCTGTTTTAATTGTGCAAATACAAAGTTTGGTGTTGTCGCGTCTATTACGTTGGACAACATCTGACATACGTGGAAATAAATGAGGATTTGATTTTACAAATAGAGCTGTTTCTAATATATATATATATTATATATAATGAAGGAAGTGTAAGTATTTTATATTTAGTGAAATATGGCTTGCAGCTATCAGTTACCTGCAGCCCAAACATTGCTCTGATGCATCGTTTTTGTAATTTAAATACAACTTCTTTGTCTGTAGAGTTGCCCCAAAAAATTACTCCGTATCTAATATAAGTAAAGACGCAACTAAACCATGATACGCATTCAGCAATGCATCTGTGTTAACCATTGGGGTCAATTTAAATAAAGCATAGGATGCGCTACTGAGTCTTTTGTTTAACCCTTCGATATGTGCTTTCCAATAATAAGTGATGATTTTGTGTTCTCAGTATGCTTCATATCTTATACTAACATTTGGCAAAGCTTGTCTCTGTATAAAATGCATTATATGTGTTTTAGATAAATTAATTTTTAAATTATTATTCTCTAACCATCGGATGATTGAAGAAATACACCAGAAATTTACAAAAGTCGTTAAACACGAGTATTTCAAAAGTATCTGTGCCCTAGTATTCCTAAAGTAGCTGCACACCATCAATCCAAATGTCGCTGAACAGCAGTAAAGACAAAATTAGGTTAACAAAGTATATTTTTAATGTTGCCGTGTGTTAATATTCTTTTGTCCCTTATGTTGTTCAGCTACTTTTGGGACAGTTCTTGCTTAACCTTAATAATGTATGTTAACAATTTAGTATCTATTTCAATACTTGTTTACAAACAATTATAATTTTATCCGACTTCAAAAAAAGGAGGAGGTTCTAAATTCGTTTTTTTTTTATGTTTGTTCGCCGATTACTCGAAAACGCCTGGGCCGGTTTGAGAAATTATTCTTTTGTTTGAATTGATATGCTTGTCATGTAGTCCCATTTTTTTCAAGTCACGTTCTGATGATGGGATCCTAGAGAAATCGAGGGCAACCCTCAAATTTAAAAAAAGGCTTCTATTTTGTTTTTTGTATATTATCTGAAGCTACTCGGATATTTGCATCTATGTTACTCAGTTGATGCTGGAAGGGACAACTCCTCAACGGTTAAGAGTACGGGAATAATTCTTTAAATATAGGCTCCTTGAGGCCGTTTATTGTATTCTTTCAAGTTATTCACAGATCAGGCGAGACGTTGAATATTACTTATTATATTCATCACTACATACTTCAGAATGATAAAATAATTATTTAATAATTTCTATTTAACTAAATGAAAAAACGTATAATTTCGTGCGAAGTAAATTAATTTTTTGCTTTTTAGTTTACCTTCTTTTTGAAGTCGGTTTTTTTTTGTTTAAAATTATTTTATTTTACGATTTTAAGTTTTAACATTAAAAATATACTCTGTTAACCTAATTTTGTCTTTACTGCTGTTCAGCGACATTTGGATTGATGGTGTGCAGCGACTTTAGGAATACTAGTGCACAGATACTTTTGAAATACTCGTGTTTAACGACTTTTGTAAATTTCTGGTGTACAGGCTATTTTGTTTCCTAGTTGCGACTATAACTTATGACATTTTATTGTGAACAGGTGTTTTGTAAAGTTGATTCTGTTCATCGACTTTTGGGGCTGACTGTACCTCTGAGCTAAACCATGTGTTACCCTTGAGCTAACCACGGATCCTTGATGCATCTACAAGTAAACCCTGAGATGACGTAGGGATGCCTTGATTAACTATGGGTAGACAAGTATAAACCACAGATTCTAAATTAATAAGGCAGTGCACTTAAGATGACTTTGTGTACTATTGTAGCAACAATAACCCTATAAAAGTAAGCAACATGGGTTGCTTACTGATACCTACCTAAAAGAAAAACGTTTTGCAGGCGCAGAGCACGCGCCGTCTGTCAGATTGGCTGAGTCGGTGCCCTTCGGAAGAAAGAAAAGAAAAGAAAAAAGAAAACAAAGCTGAATTTTCAAAGCGAGATCGATGAGTATCCATAACAATCTACGAGAACCAACAAGGCTGGTGCAGAGCGCGCAGCGCCTGTCGGTATGGCCGTATCGGCGCAATTACAACTGTTCGTCGATTATAGGTAAGATTAATAAGTTGATTGTCCTAAAATTAGTTTATAAACCGTCTATTGATTATTTTAGAGTTGATTACGATGTAAAATTAATGTTAAAGATTGTAATTTCAATACTTAACCTTCCAGGTCAACTTGTAAACTCGTGCACGTGGCCGAGTCTTACAAAAGTGGCCGCACTGTAAGCGATCGACACAGTCGCTCCCGGGCCGCCGCACAGTACGGACACGCGTCATAAATTAAAACCGGTGAGTCAATTTTATTATTTTCACGATATTTTCAACGAGAATTTACAAGAATCTCTGAGCTTAACCATGTGTTACCCTTGAGCTAACCACGGATCCTTGATGCATCTACAAGTGATTCCTGAGATACCGTAGGGACGCCTTGTTTAACTATGCGTAGACAAGTAAACACCAGATTCTAAATTAATAAGGCAATGCTCTTAATATGACTTTGTGTACTGTTGTAGCAACAATAACCCTATAAAAGTAAGCAACATGGGTTGCTTACTGATACCTACCTGATAGAAAAACGTTTTGCAGGCGCAGAGCACGCGCCGTCTGTCAGAATGGCTGAGTCGGTGCCCTTTGGAAAGAAGAAAAGAAAGGAAAAATGAAAAAAGAAACGGCTAAATTTTCAAAGCGAGATCGATGAGTATCCATAACAATCTACGAGAACCAATAAGGCTGGTGCAGAGCGTGCAGCGCCTGTCAGTATGGCCGTATCGGCGCAATTACAACTGTTCGTCGATTATAGGTAAGATTAATTAGTTGATTGTAGTAAAATTAGTTGATAAACAATCAGTTGATTATTTTAGAGTTGATTACGATGTAAAATTAATGTTAAAGATTGTAATTTCAATACTTAACCTTCCAGGTCCACTTGTAAACTCGTGCACGTGGCCGAGTCTTACAAAAGTGGCCGCACTGTAAGCGATCGACACAGTCGCTCCCGGGCCGCCGCACAGTACGGACACGCGTCATCGGATTAAAACCGGTGAGTCAATTTTATTATTTTCACGATATTTTCAACGAGAATTTACAAGAATCAAATGTCTTGAGAGTGGTACAGTCAGACCCAAAAGTCGATGAACAGAATCAACTTTACAAAACACCTGTTCACAATAAAATGCCATAAGTTATAGTCGCAACTAGGAAACAAAATAGCCTGTCAAAGTCAAAGTCAAAGTTTCTTTATTTGTTGAACTTAGTAAAAAATAGATGTATTAACATTAGATAGGTACAGCATGTTCTGTCGATTCTGACGTTAAAATTAAACATAATATCTATATATATACATATATTTATCAATAATTATTATTATAGACACAATACAGAACAATTTAAAATAAGAAAAATTAAATATAAAATTATCAAGCTAAAATTATTACTAAATATTACAAAATACAATCAAATATAACTATAAATAACCATGGAAGAACTATTATTATATTGTGTCATTTAAAAATTCTTCAACACTATAGTAGCTTTTATTGCACATATCTTTCATCAACTTACTTCTAAATTCATATAAACTTATACTCTTGTAGGAACTTGGAATTTTATTGTATATTTTAGGAGCTAAACAAAACAAACTTTTCCCTAACAAAGCTGTTTTAATTGTGCAAATACAAAGTTTGGTGTTGTCGCGTCTATTACGTTGGACAACATCTGACATACGTGGAAATAAATGAGGATTTGATTTTACAATTAGAGCTGTTTCTAATATATATATATAATGAAGGAAGTGTAAGTATTTTATATTTAGTGAAATATGGCTTGCAGCTATCAGTTACCTGCAGCCCAAACATTGCTCTGATGCATCGTTTTTGTAATTTAAATACAACTTCTTTGTCTGTAGAGCTGCCCCAAAAAATTACTCCGTATCTAATATAAGTAAAGACGCAACTTAACCATGATACGCATTCAGCAATGCATCTGTGTTAACCATTGGGGTCAATTTAACTAAAGCATAGGATGCGCTACTGAGTCTTTTGTTTAACCCTTCGATATGTGCTTTCCAATAATAAGTGATGATTTTGTGTTCTCAGTATGCTTCATATCTTATACTAACATTTGGCAAAGCTTGTCTCTGTATAAAATGCATTATATGTGTTTTAGATAAATTAATTTTTAAATTATTATTCTCTAACCATCGGATGATTGAAGAAATACACCAGAAATTTACAAAAGTCGTTAAACACGAGTATTTCAAAAGTATCTGTGCCCTAGTATTCCTAAAGTAGCTGCACACCATCAATCCAAATGTCGCTGAACAGCAGTAAAGACAAAATTAGGTTAACAAAGTATATTTTTAATGTTGCCGTGTGTTAATATTCTTTTGTCCCTTATGTTGTTCAGCTACTTTTGGGACAGTTCTTGCTTAACCTTAATAATGTATGTTAACAATTTAGTATCTATTTCAATACTTGTTTACAAACAATTATAATTTTATCCGACTTCAAAAAAAGGAGGAGGTTCTAAATTCGTTTTTTTTTATGTTTGTTCGCCGATTACTCGAAGACGCCTGGGCCGGTTTGAGAAATTATTCTTTTGTTCGAATTGATATGCTTGTCATGTAGTCCCATTTTTTTCAAGTCACGTTCTGATGATGGGATCCTAGAGAAATCGAGGGCAACCCTCAAATTTAAAAAAAGGCTTCTTTTTTGTTTTTTGTATATTATCTGAAGCTACTCGGATATTTGCATCTATGTTACTCAGTTGATGCTGGAAGGGACAACTCCTCAACGGTTAAGAGTACGGGAATAATTCTTTAAATATAGGCTCCTTGAGGCCGTTTATTGTATTCTTTCAAGTTATACACAGATCAGGCGAGACGTTGAATATTACTTATTATATTCATCACTACATACTTCAGAATGATAAAATAATTATTTAATAATTTCTATTTAACTAAATGAAAAAACGTATAATTTCGTGCGAAGTAAATTAATTTTTTGCTTTTTAGTTTACCTTCTTTTTGAAGTCGGTTTTTTTTTGTTTAAAATTATTTTATTTTACGATTTTAAGTTTTAACATTAAAAATATACTCTGTTAACCTAATTTTGTCTTTACTGCTGTTCAGCGACATTTGGATTGATGGTGTGCAGCGACTTTAGGAATACTAGTGCACAGATACTTTTGAAATACTCGTGTTTAACGACTTTTGTAAATTTCTGGTGTACAGGCTATTTTGTTTCCTAGTTGCGACTATAACTTATGACATTTTATTGTGAACAGGTGTTTTGTAAAGTTGATTCTGTTCATCGACTTTTGGGGCTGACTGTACCTCTGAGCTAAACCATGTGTTACCCTTGAGCTAACCACGGATCCTTGATGCATCTACAAGTAAACCCTGAGATGACGTAGGGATGCCTTGATTAACTATGGGTAGACAAGTATAAACCACAGATTCTAAATTAATAAGGCAGTGCACTTAAGATGACTTTGTGTACTATTGTAGCAACAATAACCCTATAAAAGTAAGCAACATGGGTTGCTTACTGATACCTACCTAAAAGAAAAACGTTTTGCAGGCGCAGAGCACGCGCCGTCTGTCAGATTGGCTGAGTCGGTGCCCTTCGGAAGAAAGAAAAGAAAAGAAAAAAGAAAACAAAGCTGAATTTTCAAAGCGAGATCGATGAGTATCCATAACAATCTACGAGAACCAACAAGGCTGGTGCAGAGCGCGCAGCGCCTGTCGGTATGGCCGTATCGGCGCAATTACAACTGTTCGTCGATTATAGGTAAGATTAATAAGTTGATTGTCCTAAAATTAGTTTATAAACCATCTATTGATTATTTTAGAGTTGATTACGATGTAAAATTAATGTTAAAGATTGTAATTTCAATACTTAACCTTCCAGGTCAACTTGTAAACTCGTGCACGTGGCCGAGTCTTACAAAAGTGGCCGCACTGTAAGCGATCGACACAGTCGCTCCCGGGCCGCCGCACAGTACGGACACGCGTCATAAATTAAAACCGGTGAGTCAATTTTATTATTTTCACGATATTTTCAACGAGAATTTACAAGAATCTCTGAGCTTAACCATGTGTTACCCTTGAGCTAACCACGGATCCTTGATGCATCTACAAGTGATTCCTGAGATACCGTAGGGACGCCTTGTTTAACTATGCGTAGACAAGTAAACACCAGATTCTAAATTAATAAGGCAATGCTCTTAATATGACTTTGTGTACTGTTGTAGCAACAATAACCCTATAAAAGTAAGCAACATGGGTTGCTTACTGATACCTACCTGATAGAAAAACGTTTTGCAGGCGCAGAGCACGCGCCGTCTGTCAGAATGGCTGAGTCGGTGCCCTTTGGAAAGAAGAAAAGAAAGGAAAAATGAAAAAAGAAACGGCTAAATTTTCAAAGCGAGATCGATGAGTATCCATAACAATCTACGAGAACCAATAAGGCTGGTGCAGAGCGTGCAGCGCCTGTCAGTATGGCCGTATCGGCGCAATTACAACTGTTCGTCGATTATAGGTAAGATTAATTAGTTGATTGTAGTAAAATTAGTTGATAAACAATCAGTTGATTATTTTAGAGTTGATTACGATGTAAAATTAATGTTAAAGGTTGTAATTTCAAAACTTAACCTTCCAGGTCCACTTGTAAACTCGTGCACGTGGCCGAGTCTTACAAAAGTGGCCGCACTGTAAGCGATCGACACAGTCGCTCCCGGGCCGCCGCACAGTACGGACACGCGTCATCGGATTAAAACCGGTGAGTCAATTTTATTATTTTCACGATATTTTCAACGAGAATTTACAAGAATCTCTGAGCTTAACCATGTGTTACCCTTGAGCTAACCATGGATCCTTGATGCATCTACAAGTGATTCCTGAGATACCGTAGGGACGCCTTGTTTAACTATGCGTAGACAAGTATACACCAGATTCTAAATTAATAAGGCAATGCTCTTAATATGACTTTGTGTACTATTGTAGCAACAATAACCCTATAAAAGTAAGCAACATGGGTTGCTTACTGATACCTACCTAAAAGAAAAATGTTTTGCAGGCGCAGAGCACGCGCCGTCTGTCAGATTGGCTGAGTCGGTGCCCTTCGGAAGAAAGAAAAGAAAAGAAAAGAAAAGAAAAAAGAAAACAAAGCTGAATTTTCAAAGCGAGATCGATGAGTATCCATAACAATCTACGAGAACCAACAAGGCTGGTGCAGAGCGCGCAGCGCCTGTCAGTATGGCCGTATCGGCGCAATTACAACTGTTCGTCGATTATAGGTAAGATTAATTAGTTGATTGTCCTAAAATTTGTTTATAAACCATCAGTTGATTATTTTAGAGTTGATTACGATGTAAAATTAATGTTAAAGATTGTAATTTCAATACTTAACCTTCCAGGTCCACTTGTAAACTCGTGCACGTGGCCGAGTCTTAAAAAAGTGGCTGCACTGTAGGCGATCGACACAGTCGCTCCCGGGCCGCCGCACAGTACGGACACGCGTCATCGGATTAAAACCGGTGAGTCAATTTTATTATTTTCACGATATTTTCAACGAGAATTTACAAGAATCAAATGTCTTGAGAGTGGTACAGTCAGACCCAAAAGTCGATGAACAGAATCAACTTTACAAAACACCTGTTCACAATAAAATGCCATAAGTTATAGTCGCAACTAGGAAACAAAATAGCCTGTCAAAGTCAAAGTCAAAGTTTCTTTATTTGTTGAACTTAGTAAAAAATAGATGTATTAACATTAGATAGGTACAGCATGTTCTGTCGATTCTGACGTTAAAATTAAACATAATATCTATATATATATATATTTATCAATAATTATTATTATAGACACAATACAGAACAATTTAAAATAAGAAAAATTAAATATAAAATTATCAAGCTAAAATTATTACTAAATATTACAAAATACAATCAAATATAACTATAAATAACCATGGAAGAACTATTATTATATTGTGTCATTTAAAAATTCTTCAACACTATAGTAGCTTTTATTGCACATATCTTTCATCAACTTACTTCTAAATTCATATAAACTTATACTCTTGTAGGAACTTGGAATTTTATTGTATATTTTAGGAGCTAAACAAAACAAACTTTTCCCTAACAAAGCTGTTTTAATTGTGCAAATACAAAGTTTGGTGTTGTCGCGTCTATTACGTTGGACAACATCTGACATACGTGGAAATAAATGAGGATTTGATTTTACAATTAGAGCTGTTTCTAATATATATATATAATGAAGGAAGTGTAAGTATTTTATATTTAGTGAAATATGGCTTGCAGCTATCAGTTACCTGCAGCCCAAACATTGCTCTGATGCATCGTTTTTGTAATTTAAATACAACTTCTTTGTCTGTAGAGCTGCCCCAAAAAATTACTCCGTATCTAATATAAGTAAAGACGCAACTTAACCATGATACGCATTCAGCAATGCATCTGTGTTAACCATTGGGGTCAATTTAACTAAAGCATAGGATGCGCTACTGAGTCTTTTGTTTAACCCTTCGATATGTGCTTTCCAATAATAAGTGATGATTTTGTGTTCTCAGTATGCTTCATATCTTATACTAACATTTGGCAAAGCTTGTCTCTGTATAAAATGCATTATATGTGTTTTAGATAAATTAATTTTTAAATTATTATTCTCTAACCATCGGATGATTGAAGAAATACACCAGAAATTTACAAAAGTCGTTAAACACGAGTATTTCAAAAGTATCTGTGCCCTAGTATTCCTAAAGTAGCTGCACACCATCAATCCAAATGTCGCTGAACAGCAGTAAAGACAAAATTAGGTTAACAAAGTATATTTTTAATGTTGCCGTGTGTTAATATTCTTTTGTCCCTTATGTTGTTCAGCTACTTTTGGGACAGTTCTTGCTTAACCTTAATAATGTATGTTAACAATTTAGTATCTATTTCAATACTTGTTTACAAACAATTATAATTTTATCCGACTTCAAAAAAAGGAGGAGGTTCTAAATTCGTTTTTTTTTATGTTTGTTCGCCGATTACTCGAAGACGCCTGGGCCGGTTTGAGAAATTATTCTTTTGTTCGAATTGATATGCTTGTCATGTAGTCCCATTTTTTTCAAGTCACGTTCTGATGATGGGATCCTAGAGAAATCGAGGGCAACCCTCAAATTTAAAAAAAGGCTTCTTTTTTGTTTTTTGTATATTATCTGAAGCTACTCGGATATTTGCATCTATGTTACTCAGTTGATGCTGGAAGGGACAACTCCTCAACGGTTAAGAGTACGGGAATAATTCTTTAAATATAGGCTCCTTGAGGCCGTTTATTGTATTCTTTCAAGTTATACACAGATCAGGCGAGACGTTGAATATTACTTATTATATTCATCACTACATACTTCAGAATGATAAAATAATTATTTAATAATTTCTATTTAACTAAATGAAAAAACGTATAATTTCGTGCGAAGTAAATTAATTTTTTGCTTTTTAGTTTACCTTCTTTTTGAAGTCGGTTATTTTTGTTTAAAATTATTTTATTTTACGATTTTAAGTTTTAACATTAAAAATATACTTTGTTAACCTAATTTTGTCTTTACTGCTGTTCAGCGACATTTGGATTGATGGTGTGCAGCGACTTTAGGAATACTAGTGCACAGATACTTTTGAAATACTCGTGTTTAACGACTTTTGTAAATTTCTGGTGTACAGGCTATTTTGTTTCCTAGTTGCGACTATAACTTATGACATTTTATTGTGAACAGGTGTTTTGTAAAGTTGATTCTGTTCATCGACTTTTGGGGCTGACTGTACCTCTGAGCTAAACCATGTGTTACCCTTGAGCTAACCACGGATCCTTGATGCATCTACAAGTGATTCCTGAAATACCGTAGGGACGCCTTGTTTAACTATGCGTAGACAAGTATACACCAGATTTTAAATTAATAAGGCAATGCTCTTAATATGACTTTGTGTACTGTTGTAGCAACAATAACCCTATAAAAGTAAGCAACATGGGTTGCTTACTGATACCTACCTGATAGAAAAACGTTTTGCAGGCGCAGAGCACGCGCCGTCTGTCAGAATGGCTGAGTCGGTGCCCTTCGGAAAGAAGAAAAGAAAGGAAAAATGAAAAAAGAAACGGCTAAATTTTCAAAGCGAGATCGATGAGTATCCATAACAATCTACGAGAACCAATAAGGCTGGTGCAGAGCGTGCAGCGCCTGTCAGTATGGCCGTATCGGCGCAATTACAACTGTTCGTCGATTATAGGTAAGATTAATTAGTTGATTGTCGTAAAATTAGTTGATAAACCATCAGTTGATTATTTTAGAGTTGATTACGATGTAAAATTAATGTTAAAGATTGTAATTTCAATACTTAACCTTCCAGGTCCACTTGTAAACTCGTGCACGTGGCCGAGTCTTAAAAAAGTGGCCGCACTGTAGGCGATCGACACAGTCGTTCCCGGGCCGCCGCACAGTACGGACACGCGTCATCGGATTAAAACCGGTGAGTCAATTTTATTATTTTCACGATATTTTCAACGAGAATTTACAAGAATCAAATGTCTTGAGAGTGGTACAGTCAGCCCCAAAAGTCGATGAACAGAATCAACTTTACAAAACACCTGTTCACAATAAAATGCCATAAGTTATAGTCGCAACTAGGAAACAAAATAGCCTGTCAAAGTCAAAGTTTCTTTATTTGTTGAACTTAGTAAAAAATAGATGTATTAACATTAGATAGGTACAGCATGTTCTGTCGATTCTGACGTTAAAATTAAACATAATATCTATATATATATATTTATCAATAATTATTATTATAGATACAATACAGAACAATTTAAAATAAGAAAAATTAAATATAAAATTATCAAGCTAAAATTATTACTAAATATTACAAAATACAATCAAATATAACTATAAATAACCATGGAAGAACTATTATTATATTGTGTCATTTAAAAATTCTTCAACACTATAGTAGCTTTTATTGCACATATCTTTCATCAACTTACTTCTAAATTCATATAAACTTATACTCTTGTAGGAACTTGGAATTTTATAGTATATTTTAGGAGCTAAACAAAACAAACTTTTCCCTAACAAAGCTGTTTTAATTGTGCAAATACAAAGTTTGGTGTTGTCGCGTCTATTACGTTGGACAACATCTGACATACGTGGAAATAAATGAGGATTTGATTTTACAAATAGAGCTGTTTCTAATATATATATATATTATATATAATGAAGGAAGTGTAAGTATTTTATATTTAGTGAAATATGGCTTGCAGCTATCAGTTACCTGCAGCCCAAACATTGCTCTGATGCATCGTTTTTGTAATTTAAATACAACTTCTTTGTCTGTAGAGTTGCCCCAAAAAATTACTCCGTATCTAATATAAGTAAAGACGCAACTAAACCATGATACGCATTCAGCAATGCATCTGTGTTAACCATTGGGGTCAATTTAAATAAAGCATAGGATGCGCTACTGAGTCTTTTGTTTAACCCTTCGATATGTGCTTTCCAATAATAAGTGATGATTTTGTGTTCTCAGTATGCTTCATATCTTATACTAACATTTGGCAAAGCTTGTCTCTGTATAAAATGCATTATATGTGTTTTAGATAAATTAATTTTTAAATTATTATTCTCTAACCATCGGATGATTGAAGAAATACACCAGAAATTTACAAAAGTCGTTAAACACGAGTATTTCAAAAGTATCTGTGCCCTAGTATTCCTAAAGTAGCTGCACACCATCAATCCAAATGTCGCTGAACAGCAGTAAAGACAAAATTAGGTTAACAAAGTATATTTTTAATGTTGCCGTGTGTTAATATTCTTTTGTCCCTTATGTTGTTCAGCTACTTTTGGGACAGTTCTTGCTTAACCTTAATAATGTATGTTAACAATTTAGTATCTATTTCAATACTTGTTTACAAACAATTATAATTTTATCCGACTTCAAAAAAAGGAGGAGGTTCTAAATTCGTTTTTTTTTTATGTTTGTTCGCCGATTACTCGAAGACGCCTGGGCCGGTTTGAGAAATTATTCTTTTGTTTGAATTGATATGCTTGTCATGTAGTCCCATTTTTTTCAAGTCACGTTCTGATGATGGGATCCTAGAGAAATCGAGGGCAACCCTCAAATTTAAAAAAAGGCTTCTTTTTTGTTTTTTGTATATTATCTGAAGCTACTCGGATATTTGCATCTATGTTACTCAGTTGATGCTGGAAGGGACAACTCCTCAACGGTTAAGAGTACGGGAATAATTCTTTAAATATAGGCTCCTTGAGGCCGTTTATTGTATTCTTTCAAGTTATTCACAGATCAGGCGAGACGTTGAATATTACTTATTATATTCATCACTACATACTTCAGAATGATAAAATAATTATTTAATAATTTCTATTTAACTAAATGAAAAAACGTATAATTTCGTGCGAAGTAAATTAATTTTTTGCTTTTTAGTTTACCTTCTTTTTGAAGTCGGTTTTTTTTTGTTTAAAATTATTTTATTTTACGATTTTAAGTTTTAACATTAAAAATATACTTTGTTAACCTAATTTTGTCTTTACTGCTGTTCACTGCTGTTCAGCGACATTTGGATTGATGGTGTGCAGCGACTTTAGGAATACTAGTGCACAGATACTTTTGAAATACTCGTGTTTAACGACTTTTGTAAATTTCTGGTGTACAGGCTATTTTGTTTTCTAGTTGCGACTATAACTTATGACATTTTATTGTGAACAGGTGTTTTGTAAAGTTGATTCTGTTCATCGACTTTTGGGGCTGACTGTACCTCTGAGCTAAACCATGTGTTACCCTTGAGCTAACCACGGATCCTTGATGCATCTACAAGTAAACCCTGAGATGACGTAGGGATGCCTTGATTAACTATGGGTAGACAAGTATAAACCACAGATTCTAAATTAATAAGGCAGTGCACTTAAGATGACTTTGTGTACTATTGTAGCAACAATAACCCTATAAAAGTAAGCAACATGGGTTGCTTACTGATACCTACCTAAAAGAAAAACGTTTTGCAGGCGCAGAGCACGCGCCGTCTGTCAGAATGGCTGAGTCGGTGCCCTTCGGAAGAAAGAAAAGAAAAGAAAAAAAAAGAAAAAAGAAAACAAAGCTGAATTTTCAAAGCGAGATCGATGAGTATCCATAACAATCTATGAGAACCAACAAGGCTGGTGCAGAGCGCGCAGCGCCTGTCAGTATGGCCGTATCGGCGCAATTACAACTGTTCGTCGATTATAGGTAAGATTAATAAGTTGATTGTCCTAAAATTAGTTTATAAACCATCAGTTGATTATTTTAGAGTTGATTACGATGTAAAATTAATGTTAAAGATTGTAATTTCAATACTTAACCTTCCAGGTCCACTTGTAAACTCGTGCACGTGGCCGAGTCTTAAAAAAGTGGCTGCACTGTAGGCGATCGACACAGTCGCTCCCGGGCCGCCGCACAGTACGGACACGCGTCATCGGATTAAAACCGGTGAGTCAATTTTATTATTTTCACGATATTTTCAACGAGAATTTACAAGAATCTCTGAGCTTAACCATGTGTTACCCTTGAGCTAACCACGGATCCTTGATGCATCTACAAGTGATTCCTGAAATACCGTAGGGACGCCTTGTTTAACTATGCGTAGACAAGTATACACCAGATTCTAAATTAATAAGGCAATGCTCTTAATAATGACTTTGTGTACTGTTGTAGCAACAATAACCCTAAAAAAGTAAGCAACATGGGTTGCTTACTGATACCTACCTGATAGAAAAACGTTTTGCAGGCGCAGAGCACGCGCCGTCTGTCAGAATGGCTGAGTCGGTGCCCTTCGGAAAGAAGAAAAGAAAGGAAAAATGAAAAAAGAAACGGCTAAATTTTCAAAGCGAGATCGATGAGTATCCATCACAATCTACGAGAACCAATAAGGCTGGTGCAGAGCGTGCAGCGCCTGTCAGTATGGCCGTATCGGCGCAATTACAACTGTTCGTCGATTATAGGTAAGATTAATTAGTTGATTGTCGTAAAATTAGATGATAAACCATCAATTGATTATTTTAGAGTTGATTACGATGTAAAATTAATGTTAAAGATTGTAATTTCAATACTTAACCTTCCAGGTCCACTTGTAAACTCGTGCACGTGGCCGAGTCTTAAAAAAGTGGCCGCACTGTAGGCGATCGACACAGTCGCTCCCGGGCCGCCGCACAGTACGGACACGCGTCATCGGATTAAAACCGGTGAGTCAATTTTATTATTTTCACGATATTTTCAACGAGAATTTACAAGAATCAAATGTCTTGAGAGTGGTACAGTCAGCCCCAAAAGTCGATGAACAGAATCAACTTTACAAAACACCTGTCCACAATAAAATGCCATAAGTTATAGTCGCAACTAGGAAACAAAATAGCCTGTCAAAGTCAAAGTCAAAGTTTCTTTATTTGTTGAACTTAGTAAAAAATAGATGTATTAACATAAGATAGGTACAGCATGTTCTGTCGATTCTGACGTTAAAATTAAACATAATATCTATATACAGGGTGTATTTTTGAAACGGGGCAGTAAGGGCAAGTACCTTAACCGTTGCAGTTACAGCAAAACGTTCTTAAAAAACCTTCCCTAACTTTTTGGGACATTTTGAACTGCATTCACAGATTTTGTAAAAAACTTACAGTTAGCAAAAAAAATGCAAAAAGTTCAAATTTTTTTTTTTATGCCAATCGATTCTATTTCATGTGGGGATCAAAAAACTCTATGGGACCATTTTAGCTTTCAGTACTAGAAAAGACAGAAATCGCCAAAAACGTTTCCCATACATTTCGGCAACAGAAACGAATTTCTACGATGGTCTTACTTTTTGTTATGGCCTGGAAGTGGGTAGAATTGACTGTAAAGTAAATAAAAAGAATTTTTACCCTCAAATTTCGAATTTGATTCGAAAATCTGTGTGTTATACTTAGTTTCAGCTGAGAAACTTCGTATGAGTTATTAATCAAGGATTTTCGCTAAAATGTCTTCTAATCGTGAAAAAATTGACTTATTAGAAGCGTATTTTGTCAATAATCGAAATGCGGGAGCTGCATTAGTGTGGTACCGCAATAAGTATCCGTTGCGGCATGTGCCAACAAGAAAGGTTATTACAAATCTTTTGAAAAACCTGGAATTGCAGGGTTCTTTCAAAATACGCTTCTAATAAGTCAATTTTTTACGATTAGAAGACATTTTAGCGAAAATCCTTAATTAATAACTCATACGAAGTTTCTCAGCTGAAACTAAGTATAACACACAGATTTTCGAATCAAATTCGAAATTTGAGGGTAAAATATCTTTTAATTTACTTTACAGTCAATTCTACCCACTTCCAGGCCATAACAAAAAGTTAGACCATCGTAGAAATTCGTTTCTGTTGCCGAAATGTATGGGAAACGGTTTTGGCGATTTCTGTCTTTTCTAGTACTGAAAGCTAAAATGGTCCCATAGAGTTTTTTGATCCCCACATGAAATAGAATCGATTGGCATAAAAAAAAAATTTTTGAACTTTTTGCATTTTTTTTTGCTAACTGTAAGTTTTTTACAAAATCTGTGAATGCAGTTCAAAATGTCCCAAAAAGTTAGGGAAGGTCTTTTAAGAACGTTTTGCTGTAACTGCAACGGTTAAGGTACTTGCCCTTACTGCCCCGTTTCAAAAATACACCCTGTATATATATTTATCAATAATTATTATTATAGATACAATACAGAACAATTTAAAATAAGAAAAATTAAATATAAAATTATCAAGCTAAAATTATTACTAAATATTACAAAATACAATCAAATATAACTATAAATAACCATGGAAGAACTATTATTACATTGTGTCATTTAAAAATTCTTCAACACTATAGTAGCTTTTATTGCACATATCTTTCATCAACTTACTTCTAAATTCATATAAACTTATACTCTTGTAGGAACTTGGAATTTTATTGTATATTGTAGGAGCTAAACAAAACAAACTTTTCCCTAACAAAGCTGTTTTAATTGTGCAAATACAAAGTTTGGTGTTGTCGCGTCTATTACGTTGGACAACATCTGACATACGTGGAAATAAATGAGGATTTGATTTTACAAATAGAGCTGTTTCTAATATATATATTTATATATTATATATAATGAAGGAAGTGTAAGTATTTTATATTTAGTGAAATATGGCTTGCAGCTATCAGTTACCTGCAGCCCAAACATTGCTCTGATGCATCGTTTTTGTAATTTAAATACAACTTCTTTGTCTGTAGAGTTGCCCCAAAAAATTACTCCGTATCTAATATAACTAAAGACGCAACTAAACCATGATACGCATTCAGCAATGCATCTGTGTTAACCATTGGGGTCAATTTAAATAAAGCATAGGATGCGCTACTGAGTCTTTTGTTTAACCCTTCGATATGTGCTTTCCAATAATAAGTGATGATTTTGTGTTCTCAGTATGCTTCATATCTTATACTAACATTTGGCAAAGCTTGTCTCTGTATAAAATGCATTATATGTGTTTTAGATAAATTAATTTTTAAATTATTATTCTCTAACCATCGGATGATTGAAGAAATACACCAGAAATTTACAAAAGTCGTTAAACACGAGTATTTCAAAAGTATCTGTGCCCTAGTATTCCTAAAGTAGCTGCACACCATCAATCCAAATGTCGCTGAACAGCAGTAAAGACAAAATTAGGTTAACAAAGTATATTTTTAATGTTGCCGTGTGTTAATATTCTTTTGTCCCTTATGTTGTTCAGCTACTTTTGGGACAGTTCTTGCTTAACCTTAATAATGTATGTTAACAATTTAGTATCTATTTCAATACTTGTTTACAAACAATTATAATTTTAACCGACTTCAAAAAAAGGAGGAGGTTCTAAATTCGTTTTTTTTTTATGTTTGTTCGCCGATTACTCGAAGACGCCTGGGCCGGTTTGAGAAATTATTCTTTTGTTTGAATTGATATGCTTGTCATGTAGTCCCATTTTTTTCAAGTCACGTTCTGATGATGGGATCCTAGAGAAATCGAGGGCAACCCTCAAATTTAAAAAAAGGCTTCTATTTTGTTTTTTGTATATTATCTGAAGCTACTCGGATATTTGCATCTATGTTACTCAGTTGATGCTGGAAGGGACAACTCCTCAACGGTTAAGAGTACGGGAATAATTCTTTAAATATAGGCTCCTTGAGGCCGTTTATTGTATTCTTTCAAGTTATTCACAGATCAGGCGAGACGTTGAATATTACTTATTATATTCATCACTACATACTTCAGAATGATAAAATAATTATTTAATAATTTCTATTTAACTAAATGAAAAAACGTATAATTTCGTGCGAAGTAAATTAATTTTTTGCTTTTTAGTTTACCTTCTTTTTGAAGTCGGTTTTTTTTTTGTTTAAAATTATTTTATTTTACGATTTTAAGTTTTAACATTAAAAATATACTTTGTTAACCTAATTTTGTCTTTACTGCTGTTCACTGCTGTTCAGCGACATTTGGATTGATGGTGTGCAGCGACTTTAGGAATACTAGTGCACAGATACTTTTGAAATACTCGTGTTTAACGACTTTTGTAAATTTCTGGTGTACAGGCTATTTTGTTTTCTAGTTGCGACTATAACTTATGACATTTTATTGTGAACAGGTGTTTTGTAAAGTTGATTCTGTTCATCGACTTTTGGGGCTGACTGTACCTCTGAGCTAAACCATGTGTTACCCTTGAGCTAACCACGGATCCTTGATGCATCTACAAGTAAACCCTGAGATGACGTAGGGATGCCTTGATTAACTATGGGTAGACAAGTATAAACCACAGATTCTAAATTAATAAGGCAGTGCACTTAAGATGACTTTGTGTACTATTGTAGCAACAATAACCCTATAAAAGTAAGCAACATGGGTTGCTTACTGATACCTACCTAAAAGAAAAACGTTTTGCAGGCGCAGAGCACGCGCCGTCTGTCAGAATGGCTGAGTCGGTGCCCTTCGGAAGAAAGAAAAGAAAAGAAAAAAAAAGAAAAAAGAAAACAAAGCTGAATTTTCAAAGCGAGATCGATGAGTATCCATAACAATCTATGAGAACCAACAAGGCTGGTGCAGAGCGCGCAGCGCCTGTCAGTATGGCCGTATCGGCGCAATTACAACTGTTCGTCGATTATAGGTAAGATTAATAAGTTGATTGTCCTAAAATTAGTTTATAAACCATCAGTTGATTATTTTAGAGTTGATTACGATGTAAAATTAATGTTAAAGATTGTAATTTCAATACTTAACCTTCCAGGTCCACTTGTAAACTCGTGCACGTGGCCGAGTCTTACAAAAGTGGCCGCACTGTAAGCGATCGACACAGTCGCTCCCGGGCCTCCGCACAGTACGGACACGCGTCATAAATTAAAACCGGTGAGTCAATTTTATTATTTTCACGATATTTTCAACGAGAATTTACAAGAATCTCTGAGCTTAACCATGTGTTACCCTTGAGCTAACCACGGATCCTTGATGCATCTACAAGTGATTCCTGAAATACCGTAGGGACGCCTTGTTTAACTATGCGTAGACAAGTATACACCAGATTCTAAATTAATAAGGCAATGCTCTTAATAATGACTTTGTGTACTGTTGTAGCAACAATAACCCTAAAAAAGTAAGCAACATGGGTTGCTTACTGATACCTACCTGATAGAAAAACGTTTTGCAGGCGCAGAGCACGCGCCGTCTGTCAGAATGGCTGAGTCGGTGCCCTTCGGAAAGAAGAAAAGAAAGGAAAAATGAAAAAAGAAACGGCTAAATTTTCAAAGCGAGATCGATGAGTATCCATCACAATCTACGAGAACCAATAAGGCTGGTGCAGAGCGTGCAGCGCCTGTCAGTATGGCCGTATCGGCGCAATTACAACTGTTCGTCGATTATAGGTAAGATTAATTAGTTGATTGTCGTAAAATTAGATGATAAACCATCAATTGATTATTTTAGAGTTGATTACGATGTAAAATTAATGTTAAAGATTGTAATTTCAATACTTAACCTTCCAGGTCCACTTGTAAACTCGTGCACGTGGCCGAGTCTTAAAAAAGTGGCCGCACTGTAGGCGATCGACACAGTCGCTCCCGGGCCGCCGCACAGTACGGACACGCGTCATCGGATTAAAACCGGTGAGTCAATTTTATTATTTTCACGATATTTTCAACGAGAATTTACAAGAATCAAATGTCTTGAGAGTGGTACAGTCAGCCCCAAAAGTCGATGAACAGAATCAACTTTACAAAACACCTGTCCACAATAAAATGCCATAAGTTATAGTCGCAACTAGGAAACAAAATAGCCTGTCAAAGTCAAAGTCAAAGTTTCTTTATTTGTTGAACTTAGTAAAAAATAGATGTATTAACATAAGATAGGTACAGCATGTTCTGTCGATTCTGACGTTAAAATTAAACATAATATCTATATACAGGGTGTATTTTTGAAACGGGGCAGTAAGGGCAAGTACCTTAACCGTTGCAGTTACAGCAAAACGTTCTTAAAAAACCTTCCCTAACTTTTTGGGACATTTTGAACTGCATTCACAGATTTTGTAAAAAACTTACAGTTAGCAAAAAAAATGCAAAAAGTTCAAATTTTTTTTTTTATGCCAATCGATTCTATTTCATGTGGGGATCAAAAAACTCTATGGGACCATTTTAGCTTTCAGTACTAGAAAAGACAGAAATCGCCAAAAACGTTTCCCATACATTTCGGCAACAGAAACGAATTTCTACGATGGTCTTACTTTTTGTTATGGCCTGGAAGTGGGTAGAATTGACTGTAAAGTAAATAAAAAGAATTTTTACCCTCAAATTTCGAATTTGATTCGAAAATCTGTGTGTTATACTTAGTTTCAGCTGAGAAACTTCGTATGAGTTATTAATCAAGGATTTTCGCTAAAATGTCTTCTAATCGTGAAAAAATTGACTTATTAGAAGCGTATTTTGTCAATAATCGAAATGCGGGAGCTGCATTAGTGTGGTACCGCAATAAGTATCCGTTGCGGCATGTGCCAACAAGAAAGGTTATTACAAATCTTTTGAAAAACCTGGAATTGCAGGGTTCTTTCAAAATACGCTTCTAATAAGTCAATTTTTTACGATTAGAAGACATTTTAGCGAAAATCCTTAATTAATAACTCATACGAAGTTTCTCAGCTGAAACTAAGTATAACACACAGATTTTCGAATCAAATTCGAAATTTGAGGGTAAAATATCTTTTAATTTACTTTACAGTCAATTCTACCCACTTCCAGGCCATAACAAAAAGTTAGACCATCGTAGAAATTCGTTTCTGTTGCCGAAATGTATGGGAAACGGTTTTGGCGATTTCTGTCTTTTCTAGTACTGAAAGCTAAAATGGTCCCATAGAGTTTTTTGATCCCCACATGAAATAGAATCGATTGGCATAAAAAAAAAATTTTTGAACTTTTTGCATTTTTTTTTGCTAACTGTAAGTTTTTTACAAAATCTGTGAATGCAGTTCAAAATGTCCCAAAAAGTTAGGGAAGGTCTTTTAAGAACGTTTTGCTGTAACTGCAACGGTTAAGGTACTTGCCCTTACTGCCCCGTTTCAAAAATACACCCTGTATATATATTTATCAATAATTATTATTATAGATACAATACAGAACAATTTAAAATAAGAAAAATTAAATATAAAATTATCAAGCTAAAATTATTACTAAATATTACAAAATACAATCAAATATAACTATAAATAACCATGGAAGAACTATTATTACATTGTGTCATTTAAAAATTCTTCAACACTATAGTAGCTTTTATTGCACATATCTTTCATCAACTTACTTCTAAATTCATATAAACTTATACTCTTGTAGGAACTTGGAATTTTATTGTATATTGTAGGAGCTAAACAAAACAAACTTTTCCCTAACAAAGCTGTTTTAATTGTGCAAATACAAAGTTTGGTGTTGTCGCGTCTATTACGTTGGACAACATCTGACATACGTGGAAATAAATGAGGATTTGATTTTACAAATAGAGCTGTTTCTAATATATATATTTATATATTATATATAATGAAGGAAGTGTAAGTATTTTATATTTAGTGAAATATGGCTTGCAGCTATCAGTTACCTGCAGCCCAAACATTGCTCTGATGCATCGTTTTTGTAATTTAAATACAACTTCTTTGTCTGTAGAGTTGCCCCAAAAAATTACTCCGTATCTAATATAACTAAAGACGCAACTAAACCATGATACGCATTCAGCAATGCATCTGTGTTAACCATTGGGGTCAATTTAAATAAAGCATAGGATGCGCTACTGAGTCTTTTGTTTAACCCTTCGATATGTGCTTTCCAATAATAAGTGATGATTTTGTGTTCTCAGTATGCTTCATATCTTATACTAACATTTGGCAAAGCTTGTCTCTGTATAAAATGCATTATATGTGTTTTAGATAAATTAATTTTTAAATTATTATTCTCTAACCATCGGATGATTGAAGAAATACACCAGAAATTTACAAAAGTCGTTAAACACGAGTATTTCAAAAGTATCTGTGCCCTAGTATTCCTAAAGTAGCTGCACACCATCAATCCAAATGTCGCTGAACAGCAGTAAAGACAAAATTAGGTTAACAAAGTATATTTTTAATGTTGCCGTGTGTTAATATTCTTTTGTCCCTTATGTTGTTCAGCTACTTTTGGGACAGTTCTTGCTTAACCTTAATAATGTATGTTAACAATTTAGTATCTATTTCAATACTTGTTTACAAACAATTATAATTTTATCCGACTTCAAAAAAAGGAGGAGGTTCTAAATTCGTTTTTTTTTTATGTTTGTTCGCCGATTACTCGAAGACGCCTGGGCCGGTTTGAGAAATTATTCTTTTGTTTGAATTGATATGCTTGTCATGTAGTCCCATTTTTTTCAAGTCACGTTCTGATGATGGGATCCTAGAGAAATCGAGGGCAACCCTCAAATTTAAAAAAAGGCTTCCATTTTGTTTTTTGTATATTATCTGAAGCTACTCGGATATTTGCATCTATGTTACTCAGTTGATGCTGGAAGGGACAACTCCTCAACGGTTAAGAGTACGGGAATAATTCTTTAAATATAGGCTCCTTGAGGCCGTTTATTGTATTCTTTCAAGTTATACACAGATCAGGCGAGACGTTGAATATTACTTATTATATTCATCACTACATACTTCAGAATGATAAAATAATTATTTAATAATTTCTATTTAACTAAATGAAAAAACGTATAATTTCGTGCGAAGTAAATTATATTTTTGCTTTTTAGTTTACCTTCTTTTTGAAGTCGGTTTTTTTTTGTTTAAAATTATTTTATTTTACGATTTTAAGTTTTAACATTAAAAATATACTTTGTTAACCTAATTTTGTCTTTACTGCTGTTCAGCGACATTTGGATTGATGGTGTGCAGCGACTTTAGGAATACTAGTGCACAGATACTTTTGAAATACTCGTGTTTAACGACTTTTGTAAATTTCTGGTGTACAGGCTATTTTGTTTCCTAGTTGCGACTATAACTTATGACATTTTATTGTGAACAGGTGTTTTGTAAAGTTGATTCTGTTCATCGACTTTTGGGGCTGACTGTACCTCTGAGCTAAACCATGTGTTACCCTTTAGCTAACCACGGATCCTTGATGCATCTACAAGTAAACCCTGAGATGACGTAGGGATGCCTTGATTAACTATGGGTAGACAAGTATAAACCACAGATTCTAAATTAATAAGGCAGTGCACTTAAGATGACTTTGTGTACTATTGTAGCAACAATAACCCTATAAAAGTAAGCAACATGGGTTGCTTACTGATACCTACCTGATAGAAAAACGTTTTGCAGGCGCAGAGCACGCGCCGTCTGTCAGAATGGCTGAGTCGGTGCCCTTCGGAAGAAAGAAAAGAAAAGAAAAGAAAAAAGAAAACAAAGCTGAATTTTCAAAGCGAGATCGATGAGTATCCATAACAATCTATGAGAACCAACAAGGCTGGTGCAGAGCGCGCAGCGCCTGTCAGTATGGCCGTATCGGCGCAATTACAACTGTTCGTCGATTATAGGTAAGATTAATAAGTTGATTGTCCTAAAATTAGTTTATAAACCATCAGTTGATTATTTTAGAGTTGATTACGATGTAAAATTAATGTTAAAGATTGTAATTTCAATACTTAACCTTCCAGGTCCACTTGTAAACTCGTGCACGTGGCCGAGTCTTACAAAAGTGGCCGCACTGTAAGCGATCGACACAGTCGCTCGCGGGCCTCGGCACAGTACGGACACGCGTCATAAATTAAAACCGGTGAGTCAATTTTATTATTTTCACGATATTTTCAACGAGAATTTACAAGAATCTCTGAGCTTAACCATGTGTTACCCTTTAGCTAACCACGGATCCTTGATGCATCTACAAGTGATTCCTGAAATACCGTAGGGACGCCTTGTTTAACTATGCGTAGACAAGTAAACACCAGATTCTAAATTAATAAGGCAATGCTCTTAATATGACTTTGTGTACTGTTGTAGCAACAATAACCCTATAAAAGTAAGCAACATGGGTTGCTTACTGATACCTACCTGATAGAAAAACGTTTTGCAGGCGCAGAGCACGCGCCGTCTGTCAGAATGGCTGAGTCGGTGCCATTCGGAAAGAAGAAAAGAAAGGAAAAATGAAAAAAGAAACGGCTAAATTTTCAAAGCGAGATCGATGAGTATCCATAACAATCTACGAGAACCAATAAGGCTGGTGCAGAGCGTGCAGCGCCTGTCAGTACGGCCGTATCGGCGCAATTACAACTGTTCGTCGATTATAGGTAAGATTAATTAGTTGATTGTCGTAAAATTAGTTGATAAACAATCAGTTGATTATTTTAGAGTTGATTACGATGTAAAATTAATGTTAAAGATTGTAATTTCAATACTTAACCTTCCAGGTCCACTTGTAAACTCGTGCACGTGGCCGAGTCTTAAAAAAGTGGCCGCACTGTAGGCGATCGACACAGTCGCTCCCGGGCCGCCGCACAGTACGGACACGCGTCATCGGATTAAAACCGGTGAGTCAATTTTATTATTTTCACGATATTTTCAACGAGAATTTACAAGAATCAAATGTCTTGAGAGTGGTACAGTCAGCCCCAAAAGTCGATGAACAGAATCAACTTTACAAAACACCTGTTCACAATAAAATGCCATAAGTTATAGTCGCAACTAGGAAACAAAATAGCCTGTCAAAGTCAAAGTCAAAGTTTCTTTATTTGTTAAACTTAGTAAAAAATAGATGTATTAACATTAGATAGGTACAGCATGTTCTGTCGATTCTGACGTTAAAATTAAACATAATATCTATATATATATATATTTATCAATAATTATTATTATAGATACAATACAGAACAATTTAAAATAAGAAAAATTAAATATAAAATTATCAAGCTAAAATTATTACTAAATATTACAAAATACAATCAAATATAACTATAAATAACCATGGAAGAACTATTATTATATTGTGTCATTTAAAAATTCTTCAACACTATAGTAGCTTTTATTGCACATATCTTTCATCAACTTACTTCTAAATTCATATAAACTTATACTCTTGTAGGAACTTGGAATTTTATTGTATATTTTAGGAGCTAAACAAAACAAACTTTTCCCTAACAAAGCTGTTTTAATTGTGCAAATACAAAGTTTGGTGTTGTCGCGTCTATTACGTTGGACAACATCTGACATACGTGGAAATAAATGAGGATTTGATTTTACAAATAGAGCTGTTTCTAATATATATATATATTATATATAATGAAGGAAGTGTAAGTATTTTATATTTAGTGAAATATGGCTTGCAGCTATCAGTTACCTGCAGCCCAAACATTGCTCTGATGCATCGTTTTTGTAATTTAAATACAACTTCTTTGTCTGTAGAGTTGCCCCAAAAAATTACTCCGTATCTAATATAAGTAAAGACGCAACTAAACCATGATACGCATTCAGCAATGCATCTGTGTTAACCATTGGGGTCAATTTAAATAAAGCATAGGATGCGCTACTGAGTCTTTTGTTTAACCCTTCGATATGTGCTTTCCAATAATAAGTGATGATTTTGTGTTCTCAGTATGCTTCATATCTTATACTAACATTTGGCAAAGCTTGTCTCTGTATAAAATGCATTATATGTGTTTTAGATAAATAAATTTTTAAATTATTATTCTCTAACCATCGGATGATTGAAGAAATACACCAGAAATTTACAAAAGTCGTTAAACACGAGTATTTCAAAAGTATCTGTGCCCTAGTATTCCTAAAGTAGCTGCACACCATCAATCCAAATGTCGCTGAACAGCAGTAAAGACAAAATTAGGTTAACAAAGTATATTTTTAATGTTGCCGTGTGTTAATATTCTTTTGTCCCTTATGTTGTTCAGCTACTTTTGGGACAGTTCTTGCTTAACCTTAATAATGTATGTTAACAATTTAGTATCTATTTCAATACTTGTTTACAAACAATTATAATTTTAACCGACTTCAAAAAAAGGAGGAGGTTCTAAATTCGTTTTTTTTTTATGTTTGTTCGCCGATTACTCGAAGACGCCTGGGCCGGTTTGAGAAATTATTCTTTTGTTTGAATTGATATGCTTGTCATGTAGTCCCATTTTTTTCAAGTCACGTTCTGATGATGGGATCCTAGAGAAATCGAGGGCAACCCTCAAATTTAAAAAAAGGCTTCTATTTTGTTTTTTGTATATTATCTGAAGCTACTCGGATATTTGCATCTATGTTACTCAGTTGATGCTGGAAGGGACAACTCCTCAACGGTTAAGAGTACGGGAATAATTCTTTAAATATAGGCTCCTTGAGGCCGTTTATTGTATTCTTTCAAGTTATTCACAGATCAGGCGAGACGTTGAATATTACTTATTATATTCATCACTACATACTTCAGAATGATAAAATAATTATTTAATAATTTCTATTTAACTAAATGAAAAAACGTATAATTTCGTGCGAAGTAAATTAATTTTTTGCTTTTTAGTTTACCTTCTTTTTGAAGTCGGTTTTTTTTTTGTTTAAAATTATTTTATTTTACGATTTTAAGTTTTAACATTAAAAATATACTTTGTTAACCTAATTTTGTCTTTACTGCTGTTCAGCGACATTTGGATTGATGGTGTGCAGCGACTTTAGGAATACTAGTGCACAGATACTTTTGAAATACTCGTGTTTAACGACTTTTGTAAATTTCTGGTGTACAGGCTATTTTGTTTCCTAGTTGCGACTATAACTTATGACATTTTATTGTGAACAGGTGTTTTGTAAAGTTGATTCTGTTCATCGACTTTTGGGGCTGACTGTACCTCTGAGCTAAACCATGTGCTACCCTTGAGCTAACCACGGATCCTTGATGCATCTACAAGTAAACCCTGAGATGACGTAGGGATGCCTTGATTAACTATGGGTAGACAAGTATAAACCACAGATTCTAAATTAATAAGGCAGTGCACTTAAGATGACTTTGTGTACTATTGTAGCAACAATAACCCTATAAAAGTAAGCAACATGGGTTGCTTACTAATACCTACCTAAAAGAAAAACGTTTTGCAGGCGCAGAGCACGCGCCGTCTGTCAGATTGGCTTAGTCGGTGCCCTTCGGAAGAAAGAAAAGAAAAGAAAAGAAAAGAAAAAAGAAAACATAGCTGAATTTTCAAAGCGAGATCGATGAGTATCCATAACAATCTATGAGAACCAACAAGGCTGGTGCAGAGCGCGCAGCGCCTGTCAGTATGGCCGTATCGGCGCAATTACAACTGTTCGTCGATTATAGGTAAGATTAATAAGTTGATTGTCCTAAAATTAGTTTATAAACCATCAGTTGATTATTTTAGAGTTGATTACGATGTAAAATTAATGTTAAAGATTGTAATTTCAATACTTAACCTTCCAGGTCCACTTGTAAACTCGTGCACGTGGCCGAGTCTTAAAAAAGTGGCCGCACTGTAGGCGATCGACACAGTCGCTCCCGGGCCGCCGCACAGTACGGACACGCGTCATCGGATTAAAACCGGTGAGTCAATTTTATTATTTTCACGATATTTTCAACGAGAATTTACAAGAATCAAATGTCTTGAGAGTGGTACAGTCAGCCCGAGTTATTAATTAAGGATTTTCGCTAAAATGTCTTCTAATCGTGAAAAAATTGACTTATTAGAAGCGTATTTTGTCAATAATCGAAATGCGGGAGCTGCATTAGTGTGGTACCGCAATAAGTATCCGTTACGGCATGTGCCAACAAGAAAGGTTATTACAAATCTTTTGAAAAACCTGGAATTGCAGAATTTCAAAATACGCTTCTAATAAGTCAATTTTTTACGATTAGAAGACATTTTAACGAAAATCCTTAATTAAAAACTCATACGAAGTTTCTCAGCTGAAACTTAGTATAACACACAGATTTTCGAATCAAATTCGAAATTTGAGGGTAAAAATTCTTTTTATTTACTTTACAGTCAATTCTACCCACTTCCAGGCTATAACAAAAAGTTAGACCATCGTAGAAATTCGTTTCTGTTGCCGAAATGTATGGGAAACGGTTTTGGCGATTTCTGTCTTTTCTAGTACTGAAAGCTAAAATGGTCCCATAGAGTTTTTTGATCCCCACATGAAATATAATCGATTGGCATAAAAAAAAAAAAATTTGAACTTTTTGCATTTTTTTTGCTAATTGTAAGTTTTTTACAAAATCTGTGAATGCAGTTCAAAATGTCCCAAAAAGTTAGGGAAGGTCTTTTAAGAACGTTTTGCTGTAACTGCAACGGTTAAGGTACTTGCCCTTACTGCCCCGTTTCAAAAATACACCCTGTATATATATATATATATATCAATAATTATTATTATAGATACAACACAGAACAATTTAAAATAAGAAAAATTAAATATAAAATTATCAAGCTAAAATTATTACTAAATATTACAAAATACAATCAAATATAACTATAAATAACCATGGAAGAACTATTATTATATTGTGTCATTTAAACATTCTTTAACACTATAGTAGCTTTTATTGCACATATCTTTCATCAACTTACTTCTTAATTCATATAAACTTATTTATTATATGAAAGAACCCTGCAATTCCAGGTTTTTCAAAAGATTTGTAATAACCTTTCTTGTTGGCACATGCCGCAACGGATACTTATTGCGGTACCACACTAATGCAGGTCCCGCATTTCGATTATTGACAAAATACGCTTCTAATATACAGGGTGTCCCAGTTAAGGACGTCAAGCCGAAATGGGGTGATACAGTAGATAATGACAGTTACCAGAAAAATATTTAAAAAAATCCTGGTTATGTTTTTAAAAAAATATGAGCATTTTTAAAAAAAGTGAAAAAATTACACCCTGTGGCGGAGTTTTCGTTCCTGCTACTTCAAATTTTAATTTTTTACAATTTATTTTTTTTGTTATGTAATCCTGAATACTACTACTTTAAACTGTAGTAAAAAGAAAACAGACTAAATTGCAGCATCTTGGTAGTAAATGTAGTTTTTAGTACGACTAAGATTTAAAATTAATTCTTCGTCTAGATTTAAATGACTGTCCTGAAAAAAAAATATACTGGGTAAGTTTGGCAAGTAACTTAAAAAGTTGGTGCATTTAATATGGATTCCGAAAAGGTATTACACAAGCCAGTTTATTTCTTTAATTGCGAAAAATAATTTTCCTTTTCATTAAAATCATCATAGAAGCAAAGGCCTTCGTCCTGTGCACCGCAGGCGACCGTACCAACAATATGTTTTTTTTGTATAATCTAATTAAGTGGTTTTGTCTGTGCAATGACTATTGAATAAAGATGTTTATTATTATTATTAAAACATAATTTTGAGTTAACCAACTTACAATCGTTGTGATTTCTTTTGAATTGTTAACGTATCCGTCCGTAATTTAAACTGGGAGTTAGATAGTTAAATGAATCCTTTGAGCGTGAGAGAGTTAGATAGAAATTATTAAAAATAATTAAAATATTATAATCATTTAATTGAATATCGGATTATAAGAGATGTTCAAATTGTTTGCCTTCAGCCGCAATACAAGTTCGACGACTTCTTAAAAAAAACCGTGTTATAAGGTGGGCAAATTACCCGTTTTCAACTAATTCAGCTGCTTCTGTTAGTCTTCTTCTTAGTTCAGCTACATTTTCGATTGATTATGAATATACTTTTTGAGCATAGTTTGAAAAAAGCCACTCGTGGTTGATATTCCGCATTGTCTATGTAGTGAAGAATCCCTACGCACGATATCATAACAATATGATAGATAACACGGGCCAGATACGTTAACAATTTAAAAGAAATCACAACGATTGTAAGTTGGTTAACTCAAAATTATGTTTTAATAATAATAATAAACATCTTTATTCAATAGTCATTGCACAGACAAAACCACTTAATTAGATTATACAAAAAAAAAACATATTGTTGGTACGGTCGCCTGCGGTGCCCAGGACGAAGGCCTTTGCTTCTATGATGATTTTAATGAAAAGGAAAATTATTCTTCGCAATTAAAGAAATAAACTGGCTTGTAAAATACCTTTTCGGAATCCTTATTAAATGCGCCAACTTTTTGAGTTACTTGCCAAACTTACCCAGTATATTTTTTTTTCAGGACAGTCATTTAAATCTAGACGAAGAATTAATTTTAAATCTTAGTCGTACTATAGCTGCAAGCCATATTTCACTAAATATAAAATTCTTACACTTCCTTCATTATAAATATATTAGAAACGGCTCTATTTGTAAAATCAAATCCTCATTTATTTCCACGTATGTCAGATGTTGTCCAACGTAATACACGCGACAACACCAAACTTTGTATTTGCAGTGCAAAAACAGCTTTGTTAGGGAAAAGTTTATTTTTTTAGCTCCTAAAATATACAATAAAATTCCAAGTTCCTACAAGAGTTTAAGTTTATATGAATTAAGAAGTAAGTTGATGAAAGATATGTGCAATAAAAGCTACTATAGTGTTGAAGAATTTTTAAATGACACAATATAATAATAGTTCTTCCATGGTTATTTATAGTTATATTTGATTGTATTTTGTAATATATTTACTAATATTTAGTAATAATTTTAGCTTGATAATTTTATATTTAATTTTTCTTATTTTAAATTGTTCTGTGTTGTATCTATAATAATAATAATTGATATATATATATATATATATATTTTTTGAACGTCAGAATTGACAGAACATGCTGTACCTATCTAATGTTAATACGTACCTCTGAGCTAAACCATGTGTTACCCTTGAGCTAACCACGGATCCTTCATGCATCTACAAGTGAACCCTGAGATACCGTAGGGATGCCTTGTTTAACTATGGGTAGCTGTATACACCACAGATTCTAAATTAATAAGACAGTGCACTTAAGATGACTTTGTGTACTGTTGTAGCAACAATAACCCTATAAAAGTAAGCAACATGGGTTGCTTACTGATACCTACCTAAAAGAAAAACGTTTTGCAGGCGCAGAGCACGCGCCGTCTGTCAGAATGGCTGATTCGGTGCCCTTCGGAAAGAAAAAAAGAAAGAAAAAATGAAAAAAGAAACGGCTAAATTTTCAAAGCGAGATCGATGAGTATCCATAACAATCTACGAGAACCAATAAGGCTGGTGCAGAGCGTGCAGCGCCTGTCAGTATGGCCGTATCGGCGCAATTACAACTGTTCGTCGATTATAGGTAAGATTAATTAGTTGATTGTCGTAAAATTAGTTTATAAACCATCAGTTGATTATTTTAGAGTTGATAACGATGTAAAATTAATGTTAAAGATTGTAATTTCAATACTTAATTTTCCAGGTCAACTTGTAAACTCGTGCACGTGGCCGAGTCTTAAAAAACTGGCCGCACTGTAGGCGATCGACACAGTCGCTCCCGAGCCGCCGCACAGTACGGACACGCGTCATCGGATTAAAACCGGTGAGTCAATTGTATTATTATCACGTTATTTTCAACGAGAATTTACAAGAATCAAATGTCTTGAGAGTGGTACCTCTGAGCTAAACCATGTGTTACCCTTGAGCTAACCACGGATCCTTGATGCATCTACAAGTGAACCCTGAGATACCGTAGGGATGCCTTGTTTAACTATGGGTAGACAAGTATACACCACAGATTCTAAATTAATAAGGTAGTGCACTTAAGATGACTTTGTGTACTGTTGTAGCAACAATAAAGGTACTGTTACACATGCTCGTTATTCGCATGCTTGCCTGCTTCGTTTGAGCAATTGCTACAAAGTGGTTTTGTGTGTCGAAACATTGCTTATAATTCGCATGCTAAATTCGAGTTTGCACAGAAATCGACGGTCGTGCGATTATTGGGCAAGCTTCCTGCAGCGCGGGTGGAAGGGGGCGTGCTTACAGCGTGTGTGAATAGGTTTGCCTATTGAGCATGCTAATGTCTATCAGTCGTTAGCAGCAGGTGCACGTGCACAATTTCGCGCAATTTTAAATTTCAATTTTGTAGTTTTTGGACGCATTGCAACGCCGCCAAAAGAATAATTCTATACAACTCCATACGAATGGCTGTTTGATTGTCCATGGTTTTGTTTGAACTGACAGAAAGCACGCTTTGTAATGGCATGTGTACCGGAGTGTTTGCTTTGGGCATGGTCTTTCAGGAGCATACTTAAAATGAGCATGCTTATATTATCCAATAACGTTAACACTTATTGACAACGTCCAACAATGATCGCTCCCAAGCACAAATAATGTCAATTCGTGGTCAATTTTGTGGGTTATGTGATAAACAAAGCTAACCATTGTATCTCTTTTTGTATAAACTGTATCATGTAACTGTTTTTTGTCCCAAATAAATAAATAAATAAATAAATATTTAGCAAATGTAGACAACTGCAGAGCCTGCTTGAAATAGGTATGCTCATGAGCATACCAAAAAGCATGCGAATAACGAGCATGTGTAACAGTACATTAACCCTATAAAAGTAAGCAACATGGGTTGCTTACTGATACCTACCTGAAAGAAAAATGTTTAGCAGGCGCAGAGCACGCGCCGTCTGTCAGAATGGCTGAGTTGGTACCCTTCGGAAATAAGAAAAGAAAAGAAAGGAAAAATGAAAAAAAAAACAGCTAAATTTTCAAAGCGAGATCGATGAGAATCCATGACAATCTACGAGAACCAACAAGGCTGTTGCAGAGCGCGCAGCGCCTGTCAGTATGGCCGTATCGGCGCAATTACAACTGTTCGTCGATTATAGGTAAGATTAATAAGTTGATTGTCCTAAAATTAGTTTATAAACCATCAGTTGATTATTTTCGAGTTGATTACGATGTAAAATTAATGTTAAAGATTGTAATTTCAATACTTAACCTTCCAGGTCCACTTGTAAACTCGTGCACGTGGCCGAGTCTTATAAAAGTGGCCGCACTGTAGGCGATCGACACAGTCGCTCCCGGGCCGCCGCACAGTACGGACACGCGTCATCGGATTAAAACCGGTGAGTCAATTTTATTATTTTCATGATATTTTCAACGAGAATTTACAAGAATCAAATGTCTTGAGAGTGGTACCTCTGAGCTAAACCATGTTACCCTTGAGCTAACCACGGATCCTTGATGCATCTACAAGTGAACCCTAAGATACCGTAGGGATGCCTTGTTTAACTATGCGTAGACAAGTATACACCAGATTCTAAATTAATAAGGCAATGCTCTTAATATGACTTTGTGTACTGTTGTAGCAACAATAACCCTATAAAAGTAAGCAACATGGGTTGCTTACTGATACCTACCTAAAAGAAAAACGTTTTGCAGGCGCAGAGCACGCGCCGTCTGTCAGATTGGCTGAGTCGGTGCCCTTCGGAAGAAAGAAAAGAAAAGAAAAGAAAAGAAAAAAGAAAACAAAGCTGAATTTTCAAAGCGAGATCGATGAGTATCCATAACAATCTACGAGAACCAACAAGGCTGGTGCAGAGCGCGCAGCGCCTGTCAGTATGGCCGTATCGGCGCAATTACAACTGTTCGTCGATTATAGGTAAGATTAATTAGTTGATTGTCGTTTACAAAACACCTGTTCACAATAAAATGCCATAAGTTATAGTCGCAACTAGGAAACAAAATAGCCTGTCAAAGTCAAAGTCAAAGTTTCTTTATTTGTTGAACTTAGTAAAAAATAGATGTATTAACATTAGATAGGTACAGCATGTTCTGTCGATTCTGACGTTAAAATTAAACATAATATCTATATATATATATTTATCAATAATTATTATTATAGATACAATACAGAACAATTTAAAATAAAAAAAATTAAATATAAAATTATCAAGCTAAAATTATTACTAAATATTACAAAATACAATCAAATATAACTATAAATAACCATGGAAGAACTATTATTATACTGTGTCATTTAAAAATTCTTCAACACTATAGTAGCTTTTATTGCACATATCTTTCATCAACTTACTTCTAAATTCATATAAACTTTTATACTTTTGTAGGAACTTGGAATTTTATTGTATATTTTAGGAGCTAAACAAAACAAACTTTTCCCTAACAAAGCTGTTTTAATTGTGCAAATACAAAGTTTGGTGTTGTCGCGTCTATTACGTTGGACAACATCTGACATACGTGGAAATAAATGAGGATTTGATTTTACAAATAGAGCTGTTTCTAATATATATATATATTATATATATAATGAAGGAAGTGTAAGTATTTTATATTTAGTGAAATATGGCTTGCAGCTATCAGTTACCTGCAGCCCAAACATTGCTCTGATGCATCGTTTTTGTAACTTAAATACAACTTCTTTGTCTGTAGAGTTGCCCCAAAAAATTACTCCGTATCTAATATAAGTAAAGACGCAACTAAACCATGATACGCATTCAGCAATGCATCTGTGTTAACCATTGGGGTCAATTTAAATAAAGCATAGGATGCGCTACTGAGTCTTTTGTTTAACCCTTCGATATGTGCTTTCCAATAATAAGTGATGATTTTGTGTTCTCAGTATGCTTCATATTTTATACTAACATTTGGCAAAGCTTGTCTCTGTATAAAATGCATTATATGTGTTTTAGATAAATTAATTTTTAAATTATTATTCTCTAACCATCGGATGATTGAAGAAATACACCAGAAATTTACAAAAGTCGTTAAACACGAGTATTTCAAAAGTATCTGTGCCCTAGTATTCCTAAAGTCGCTGCACACCATCAATCCAAATGTCGCTGAACAGCAGTAAAGACAAAATTAGGTTAACAAAGTATATTTTTAATGTTGCCGTGTGTTAATATTCTTTTGTCCCTTATGTTGTTCAGCTACTTTTGGGACAGTTCTTGCTTAACCTTAATAATGTATGTTAACAATTTAGTATCTATTTCAATACTTGTTTACAAACAATTATAATTTTATCCGACTTCAAAAAAAGGAGGAGGTTCTAAATTCGTTTTTTTTTTATGTTTGTTCGCCGATTACTCGAAGACGCCTGGGCCGGTTTGAGAAATTATTCTTTTGTTTGAATTGATATGCTTGTCATGTAGTCCCATTTTTTTCAAGTCACGTTCTGATGATGGGATCCTAGAGAAATCGAGGGCAACCCTCAAATTTAAAAAAAGGCTTCTATTTTGTTTTTTGTATATTATCTGAAGCTACTCGGATATTTGCATCTATGTTACTCAGTTGATGCTGGAAGGGACAACTCCTCAACGGTTAAGAGTACGGGAATAATTCTTTAAATATAGGCTCCTTGAGGCCGTTTATTGTATTCTTTCAAGTTATACACAGATCAGGCGAGACGTTGAATATTACTTATTATATTCATCACTACATACTTCAGAATGATAAAATAATTATTTAATAATTTCTATTTAACTAAATGAAAAAACGTATAATTTCGTGCGAAGTAAATTAATTTTTTGCTTTTTAGTTTACCTTCTTTTTGAAGTCGGTTTTTTTTTTGTTTAAAATTATTTTATTTTACGATTTTAAGTTTTAACATTAAAAATATACTTTGTTAACCTAATTTTGTCTTTACTGCTGTTCAGCGACATTTGGATTGATGGTGTGCAGCGACTTTAGGAATACTAGTGCACAGATACTTTTGAAATACTCGTGTTTAACGACTTTTATAAATTTCTGGTGTACAGGCTATTTTGTTTCCTAGTTGCGACTATAACTTATGACATTTTATTGTGAACAGGTGTTTTGTAAAGTTGATTCTGTTCATCGACTTTTGGGGCTGACTGTACCTCTGAGCTAAACCATGTGTTACCCTTGAGCTAACCACGGATCCTTGATGCATCTACAAGTAAACCCTGAGATGACGTAGGGATGCCTTGATTAACTATGGGTAGACAAGTATAAACCACAGATTCTAAATTAATAAGGCAATGCACTTAAGATGACTTTGTGTACTATTGTAGCAACAATAACCCTATAAAAGTAAGCAACATGGGTTGCTTACTGATACCTACCTAAAAGAAAAACGTTTTGCAGGCGCAGAGCACGCGCCGTCTGTCAGATTGGCTGAGTCGGTGCCCTTCGGAAGAAAGAAAAGAAAAGAAAAAAGAAAACAAAGCTGAATTTTCAAAGCGAGATCGATGAGTATCCATAACAATCTACGAGAACCAACAAGGCTGGTGCAGAGCGCGCAGCGCCTGTCAGTATGGCCGTATCGGCGCAATTACAACTGTTCGTCGATTATAGGTAAGATTAATTAGTTGATTGTCGTAAAATTAGTTGATAAACCATCAGTTGATTATTTTAGAGTTGATTACGATGTAAAATTAATGTTAAAGATTGTAATTTCAATACTTAACCTTCCAGGTCCACTTGTAAACTCGTGCACGTGGCCGAGTCTTAAAAAAGTGGCCGCACTGTAGGCGATCGACACAGTCGCTCCCGGGCCGCCGCACAGTACGGACACGCGTCATCGGATTAAAACCGGTGAGTCAATTTTATTATTTTCACGATATTTTCAACGAGAATTTACAAGAATCAAATGTCTTGAGAGTGGTACAGTCAGCCCCAAAAGTCGATGAACAGAATCAACTTTACAAAACACCTGTTCACAATAAAATGCCATAAGTTATAGTCGCAACTAGGAAACAAAATAGCCTGTCAAAGTCAAAGTTTCTTTATTTGTTGAACTTAGTAAAAAATAGATGTATTAACATTAGATAGGTACAGCATGTTCTGTCGATTCTGACGTTAAAATTAAACATAATATCTATATATATATATTTATCAATAATTATTATTATAGATACAATACAGAACAATTTAAAATAAGAAAAATTAAATATAAAATTATCAAGCTAAAATTATTACTAAATATTACAAAATACAATCAAATATAACTATAAATAACCATGGAAGAACTATTATTATACTGTGTCATTTAAAAATTCTTCAACACTATAGTAGCTTTTATTGCACATATCTTTCATCAACTTTCTTCTAAATTCATATAAACTTATACTCTTGTAGGAACTTGGAATTTTATTGTATATTTTAGGAGCTAAACAAAACAAACTTTTCCCTAACAAAGCTGTTTTAATTGTGCAAATACAAAGTTTGGTGTTGTCGCGTCTATTACGTTGGACAACATCTGACATACGTGGAAATAAATGAGGATTTGATTTTACAAATAGAGCTGTTTCTAATATATATATATAATGAAGGAAGTGTAAGTATTTTATATTTAGTGAAATATGGCTTGCAGCTATCAGTTACCTGCAGCCCAAACATTGCTCTGATGCATCGTTTTTGTAATTTAAATACAACTTCTTTGTCTGTAGAGTTGCCCCAAAAAATTACTCCGTATCTAATATAAGTAAAGACGCAACTAAACCATGATACGCATTCAGCAATGCATCTGTGTTAACCATTGGGGTCAATTTAAATAAAGCATAGGATGCGCTACTGAGTCTTTTGTTTAACCCTTCGATATGTGCTTTCCAATAATAAGTGATGATTTTGTGTTCTCAGTATGCTTCATATCTTATACTAACATTTGGCAAAGCTTGTCTCTGTATAAAATGCATTATATGTGTTTTAGATAAATTAATTTTTAAATTATTATTCTCTAACCATCGGATGATTGAAGAAATACACCAGAAATTTACAAAAGTCGTTAAACACGAGTATTTCAAAAGTATCTGTGCACTAGTATTCCTAAAGTCGCTGCACACCATCAATCCAAATGTCGCTGAACAGCAGTAAAGACAAAATTAGGTTAACAAAGTATATTTTTAATGTTGCCGTGTGTTAATATTCTTTTGTCCCTTATGTTGTTCAGCTACTTTTGGGACAGTTCTTGCTTAACCTTAATAATGTATGTTAACAATTTAGTATCTATTTCAATACTTGTTTACAAACAATTATAATTTTATCCGACTTCAAAAAAAGGAGGAGGTTCTAAATTCGTTTTTTTTTATGTTTGTTCGCCGATTACTCGAAGACGCCTGGGCCGGTTTGAGAAATTATTCTTTTGTTTGAATTGATATGCTTGTCATGTAGTCCCATTTTTTTCAAGTCACGTTCTGATGATGGGATCCTAGAGAAATCGAGGGCAACCCTCAAATTTAAAAAAAGGCTTCTATTTTGTTTTTTGTATATTATCTGAAGCTACTCGGATATTTGCATCTATGTTACTCAGTTGATGCTGGAAGGGACAACTCCTCAACGGTTAAGAGTACGGGAATAATTCTTTAAATATAGGCTCCTTGAGGCCGTTTATTGTATTCTTTCAAGTTATACACAGATCAGGCGAGACGTTGAATATTACTTATTATATTCATCACTACATACTTCAGAATGATAAAATAATTATTTAATAATTTCTATTTAACTAAATGAAAAAACGTATAATTTCGTGCGAAGTAAATTAATTTTTTGCTTTTTAGTTTACCTTCTTTTTGAAGTCGGTTTTTTTTTGTTTAAAATTATTTTATTTTACGAATTTAAGTTTTAACATTAAAAATATACTTTGTTAACCTAATTTTGTCTTTACTGCTGTTCAGCGACATTTGGATTGATGGTGTGCAGCGACTTTAGGAATACTAGTGCACAGATACTTTTGAAATACTCGTGTTTAACGACTTTTGTAAATTTCTGGTGTACCTATACACAAAATTTCAAAATAATAAATAAAAACTCTAAAACAAGTACAAACTATTTAGATACAAAAATTTCAATAACAATAAATAAAATCATTAAAACAAGTACAAATTTACTATACAAATAAAAGATTTGATAAATAGACGTTTAGGTAAAATTTTTTAAAACACCCAATCCAAAAATCAAAGATAGAAAAGGACTCTGTGAGCTAAGACAGGGGAAACCATAACACTTTCCATTCCTATGGAAAGACACTACAAAAAAAAAAAAAAAAAACATAAAAAAACGTTATAATGGGTTACTTCGCAAAGAACACAACGTAGAAATTATTTAATAGTATGTTATAATATAAATTGATGGATTGACTAGATTGGCCAACTAGTTGCCCCGTTAATATTATTTTATATCGAAATAAATTTGATCTGATCAACTGCTACTTTTAACATTGCTTCCCTTTATTATTTGCACCCTAAAAAAAAACGCATCTTTAGGTAATGCGAGTGGTTTGCATTTTGTTTGTAATGATGACTATTTTGCTTGAAACTCTTGTGCGAGACATGTGAATGTGAGATGCGTATGCCTATTTGTATGTTCGCAATAGTTGTATGATGCTTAGATTGTGATTGAGCATATGGTGATATTATGTTACTTCCTGAAATGCACACTTATGATGTTTATAATTATGTTTCTATTTGCATGACGGGTCTTATGCGTGTGTTTTTAAGTGTATTCCTATATTATGATGCATGGTATTTTTGTTACTTTGGATCAGTTGGTCAGATTTAAAGTCGCGGAAATTACGATTACCTATGTTATTATCCCAACTATCCCAACTAATCCCAACTAATCCCAACTAATATTATAAATGCGAAAGTAACTCTGTCTGTCTGTCTGTCTGTCTGTCTGTCTGTTACGCTTTCCCGCTTAAACCTCGCAACCAATTTTGATGAAATTTGGTACAGACAATCTTTAGACCCTGAGACAGAACATAGGCTACTTTAAAAAAAAAAAAAAAGGGATTAAGGGGTTGAAATAGAGGTTGAAAGTTTGTATGGGATTTCTTAATTTTAAAAGATAAAACCATGAAACTTTATATTTAAGTACTTGATAAGAAATCATTCGCTTTTGAAGCTTAAATTCCTTTTGACGAATGCTCTGCATCGCCACCGCTGCCGTCGGTCGTAGTCGCGTACATTCGCCGAAGTGTGGCGGCATCTGCGGCAGGCATCGTTGTCGGACGCATGCGATTAGACAAATTTGCGCTATAGAGAATTACATTTTTCGGTCCAGTAAAATTATTTTATTGTTTCGTATAACTTTTTAAGTGTTTTTTATTAATTAGGTCCTGTAAATTAATTTTGTTCATACTTGATATTTCTTTTAGTTTATAGTTTTATGTAGGTTAGATAGTTTCCTTTACTTTAAAAAAATACGATTTGCTTTTATTTCCTTTTTCCCTAATAGGGTATTTTTAATCTAATTGGTCGTAGTAGGTAATATTCCTTACTAATATTATAAAGGCGAAAGTTTGTGAGTATGGATGTATGGATGGATGTTTGTTACTCTTTCACGCCAAAACTACCGGGTCGATTTCGATGAAATTTTGCACACATGTAGCTTATAGTCTGGATTAACATATAGGCTACTTTTAATTGACATACCACGCGGACGGAGCCGCGGGCGGAAGCTAGTTTATTCATAAAAATGTAAAATAACTTCTTCTTTCAACTAGACGATCACACCCATTATAATTTTGTAAAGTAGTAGATTTGTATTGCTAATATAATTCAAAACTTAAATTTATTTGTCTCTTAAGTGGAGACGGGACGTTTCTAAGAATTTAAAGTGCATATGTCTACAGGTAAACTATTTCAAGTCCAGACCTATTTGGCATCCTCGAAACTAGATAAGAGTTAGTGAACAAAAAAATACAAGGAAAGATTTTGTAACACTCAATTATGGGAAAAGTTTTTTGTTTTCTAAATTTCAAAATACTTAAACTGGGGACGTGTAGAAACCTCGTCAGATTTCAAGTGTGTGCAACGCGCTAATTTAAAATGTCAAACTATTGATTCTTAAATCTTAAGTGAGACTTTAGACATTTTAGTTGAGGGCTTGTGCCTCGTTCGTCCTAAAGTTCTGTCCCAAATTCCAAAAAAATCCTTGTTTGTCCCACATCACTGTTATAGTCCCGCTTCGTCCCAATAATTGCAAGTACTCAAAAGGTACAGACAGCAAATAACATAGTGACAATAATATTATGATAAAAAAAAACAATTTAATAATAAAACAAACACACATGTCTAAATCATCTTTATTATTTAAAATCACAGATATGATAACATAAAATTATCTGAACATTTCTACACCTTAAGTACACAGAACAGTCAGATCTATAATAAACAATATCCAAGACTAGAAAATTAAAAAATCAACTAACTAACTTATATTTTAAATAAGTGTAAAAAAATACTATCACTTATTTTTAATTTAATTTAAACACCACACACACAGCCTTAAACAAGTATAAATCATCTTCATTATCTAAAATCACAATTAAAATAACAGATACAATAAAAAAAAATATTATCTTTACATAACTACAAATTCAAATAATTCAAATTCTAATAATCTTTATTCATATAGACACAATTCAAAATTCTTAAATTCTGTTCTTATGATGAGTCCATATTTTTCATTGTTGATCCAGAGCAACTCACTCCCACGCTGTCTTGTCATTTAAATAGTCCGAGATTGTATAGTATGCTTTCTTACATAGTTTAGCTTTAACAACTGTCTTAAACTTATTTATACACAGTACTCGAATACTATTAGGAAATTAGAAGCGTATACATTGGCCCATAAAAGAATTTTTAATTTTCTGGAGACGAGTCGTATTTAGTACAAGATTATCCTTATGTCTAGTATTTACATTATGAGTGTCACTTTTCTTTTTAAAATTGTCAATATTTTTCTGTACATATAAAAGATTTTCGTATACATACTGTGATGTCACAGTCAAGATATTTATTTCCCTAAATTTTTCTCTAAGGGAACCCGCGGACCTAGTTTATATATAGCCCTTACAGCTCGTTTCTGCAGTACGAAAATGGTGTTAATGTCCGCATTATACAGTCATACAGAACAGTCTTACATATACAGAAAAGTCAGATCTGTAATAAACAATATCCAAGACCTTAAAAAAAAAAATAACTGACCAAGTAACATTTCAGTGAGAGTACAAAACACTTATTACTAATTTTTAAAAAATTAAGACATGAAAAATACACAAAAAGATCAACAATAACAATTAAAAACATAAAAAGTGTGACTTTCATGATCACACAAGCATTTAAATAATCAACATTCACCAACAAAAATTGGATCAGCAGTAAATAAAGAGATATATTAAAAAAAAAAACAAATAATAAAGTAAAAATTACCATCCAACTAACAAGAATTAAAATACAAACGAGCATTATTTTTCCAAACAATGTCCCACAAAAATAAAACCATTTAACATTGCTGATATTGCATCATTCACGATTTTGTCATACATAATATCGTCTTTATGTCGTGGTCTGCTTTGACTTGACACTTGAGATTGAGCATCATTTTTAATTGTATATAAAAAACTAATTATATTCAATTTTCCAGAAAATGTTCTATTCAATTTAGTATTACCACCTTCTACTGGGTTATTTGTTCTATATGTTTCTGTTCACACATCTCCAAATTATTGAGCCATTTTTGTTCTTTCGTTTTTGTGTGTGTTCATAACCATGATGGAGCATTATGGGTTTACCTCTTCTGGATTCTATAAATGAGATCGGCTCTCGTGAGGAAGATGGTAAACAAAGATTTGGTTCCATTGTTGAACAACTGAAATTAAAGCATAATAAATGGTTTAGATTCCCTTAAGTTATACTAATGATGCGTATCTTAGTGCAATAGGATGATTAGCTTAACATAATTGATTCTAATGATGATGATTATAATTACGATGTAACCTCGATATAACGAAACTAAATTAAATTATAAAATATTTGTTTAAAGGACTAGTTACAATGAGTTTAGTTGATAAATAATACTTATTCTGTAATGATTGAGAATTCGTTATAAAGAGTTTTAACAAATATATGTATTCGTAATGTAAAGATATATTTTAAATTAGCTCCTTTGGGGATTTTTTAAAATATGTTAATTCGAGGCAATCGTTATATTAAAGTTAGGACAATTATTTAGTACATAGTCAACTTCAAATTTTTCAATAATGCTTTAGAAAAATATTAACTTACCTAAGACACACTTGATCAATAACACTTCACACTCACTCTTTAACTGGGTAGCAAATGAATGCACACTTCGCATCACGGGAGTTAGCGCGTGAGCTGATAACGAAAAGTAATGCCGTTGATCGAACAAGTCATACAAGCAAACAAACAAAAGGAACCAATAAAAAAGAGATGCACTTGTTTTACCTGCTCTTCTAAACTTGTTCCAATGACGTCAGCTATGTACGTATTACTTGCTCACTAAGAACGGCTAAAGCATGTATTATAAAATACCTAGTAAATATTATGAGTAAATTTTGCCTCGCGAAGAAGACAGAGTGAAGCGGTTGTTTTACATTGTCAACTGATGTTAAATATTTCATAACTCATAGTCTTTTTTTGCTGATTGTACAAAAAAGCAAGTTTTTCATACAAAAATTTATTTGGGCCGTACAAGTAATTGAAAATGGGGCAAAGCAGGCATAAAATAATTAATATTATATTTTGGGACAAAGGAGGCATATATTTTGGGACAAACAAGGATTTTTTTATGTGGGACAAAACTCAGTGGGACAAACTAGGCACAAGCCCTAAAATCACGTTTTTTGCACTTGTTTACTATTTTTTTTCATGACATCCCAGCTTACTATGAAAATATCCGTTTTGAAATTAAACTTTCATATAATTCTACATACAATACAACAGTTTTTATCTTGACAAAGCCACGGAATAGATAGCACAGCAGCGATAAACAATCCCATAGCCGATTGGTCATTCATACCCCTTTGGTCCGTTTTTTTTTCTACCTATTGCTGGTTCAATTAAAAAAGTACTGTTCCTTAGGGATAGATAAACTAAGTAAATAGTAAGGAGATAAAATATTTATAAAATATTAAAGTTGAAAAATTAAGAATCCAGCAGGACTCGAACCTGCACCCCCTGGGTATACGCCCCAAGTGCTTTGCCAATTCAGCTATGGATTCGTATACTGCCGGACTCGAAATTTAAGGTTCGTCTAGCTAAAAGCTGGCACAAAAAGAGTTGAGAAATTTCGAGTCCGGCAGCATAAGAATCCATAGCTGAATTGGCAAAGCACTTGGGGCGTATACCCAGGGGGTGCAGGTTCCCCCACCAACGGGTCCCGCGTTGTCGTCGCGGTGGGGCTTAGTACCCGTGGCGCCCTCCACGCCACGGCGAAGCCAAGTGGACCCCAGAGGGGGGCTGCTCCTCGGGTTTTGGGAGTGAAGCCCTTGTGGAGCGGCCCATGTTGCAGGGCCCTTATGGGGGGGCTCTGCAACAGGAGGGCCTGCGGTGTTGGCGTGAGTCGGCACCGCGGCCGAGGAGTTGCGGGGCCGCGGCGGGAGAGGACTGTCGGTGTTCCGTTGCCGCTTTCCCTGCCTTCCGCGGTCCCGGCGGGGCCGCAGCCGTCAGTACTGCGGCGTGGTGGGCGGTGGGACGAACATCTGTCTCACCGCGGAGGGCCAGGCCGTCAGATACGAAAGTGTCTGACGGCTTTGCACGCGGCCCTCGGTGCCGGTCCCCCCACATTTTTGGGGGCCATGAGGGGCCTGCCTTGGCGGGCAAGGCCGGGCTGCGGTGTTGGCGCAAGCTGGCACTGTGGCCCGGTGGTTTACGGGGCCGCGGCGGGAGAGGACTGTTGGTGTGTCGTTGCCACTTTCCCTGCCTTCCGCGGTCCCGGCGGGGCCGCAGCCGCTGAACTGCGGCGTGGTGGGCGGCGGGACCGACCACCTGTCTCGCCGCGAGAGGACCAGGCCGTCGGGCATGGGGAGTGTCCGACGGCTTTGCACGCGGTCCTCGGCGCCGGTCCCCCCACATTTTGGGGGCCATGAGGGGCCTGCTTCGGCGGGCATCGCCGGGGGGGTTGTGGATGTAAAGGCTGTGCCGGATTCCCATGACGCCCCCATCAAGGCGAGTGCGGGAGCACCGTGGGGTTTTAGTGGGTATTCCCGTGCCGTTTACCATCTTTAGGCACGGGCGAGTCCCACATAACCACTCTGCCCTTCCCCGGGGTGGGGTGGTATGCGTAAATGCATTTCCCCACGTAAAAAAAAAAAAAAAAAAAAAAAAAAGGGGGTGCAGGTTCGAGTCCTGCTGGATTCTTAATTTTTCAACTTTAATATTTTATAAATTACAAAAAGGCATAGCAAAGCTAAAATTTGCTTTAAAAAAATATTACAAGATAAAATATTTGCAAAAAAAAACAACTGAATACAACAAGATTCTTAGCATTTATTTCTAAAGACAAACAGTACAAAATATGCCAGAACTTACACACACACCAAGCTTACCATTCCTTACAAACTTTCAAATCTTTCGTTAATGTATAGTCTCCCTTTACATTAGACCAACAAAAATCGAAATAGACAAAAAATGGCTTGACAGTGCCAAGAACTCGACAGTGGCACTCATTGGGTAACAAATTCAAAGATGACCGGATGGCGGAGTGGGTAGTGTACCTGCCTGTGACACCGAGGTCATGGGTTCGATTCCCACTTAAGACAAATCTTTGTGTGCATGAACATGGGGGTTTGCCTTAGTCTGGGTGTTTCTATGTATAATAAGTATTTATTTACAAAAGAAAAGTATATATGTATTTGTATCTGTTATTGTTGTACCCATAGTACAAGCTCTGCTTAGTTTGGGACTAGACGGCGTTGTGTGTGAGTTGTGAAATATTTATTTATTTAAATATAGTTAAGTGAGGCAACCGAAAACTGGAAGGTGCATTTTCTTTTACTTAGTAAAACAATTGAAACTGTCCTGGCATTCAAAAAATTTTCTGCATTAGAACTTCAAGATATAATATAAAATCCATTTCATGTCAACTGTTGAGAGGCCAGAGGCTAGTCAAGCGACAGTATTCCAGGATAGTAATTGTAGTTTTTTTTTCTCACCCGGTAGCCGTTTTTAGTAGCAAATGTTTCTGTGAGACCGAGTTGTCGGTGGACTATAGTTCGTCGCGTTAAGAATGCAGTGAGTCATCATTTTCCACCGGCCTAGCCCCACCCCCCATCAAATCTTTTAAAATTACAAGGTCAAGTTCTCAGTAACCAGTTAGTCATTGCTTTGAACGTAACGCTTGTGTCCTAATTGTTACTGTTAATTTGTGTGTCCTAATTGTACGAACTATAGTCGTACAATTTATACCGGTCCTTAAAGAAGCGCCTAAGTAAAAGTTAATGAAACTATTTCCCATTTTAAGTCATTTAAATTTCGCTTTTATTGATCTAATGTAAAGAGAGATCAAATAATAGGTGATATAATACATTATTTTAATAGTAGTATAATTAAAAACTACGTGCGGTATACCTATATTTTATAGACATTTTTATATTATTAGCAGACATTGATTATGACAACATGACGAAAACATTGAAACACGTATTAATATTACATTCGACTAAATGTCAAATTCAAGTTTTTGATTTAGCAATATTACCTCTATTTAAATCTGATATAATAATAATAAGCTTTCACGGATAATAAAAAATATTGATTAAAGATTATTTTTTTCAAAAAATATAATTTAATCTTGATTTTTACAGTGTAAAAGTAAATAACTTTGCAATCATAAATGTGATATTGAGACATTGTTTTTTTAAAAAGGAATAATTTTCTGAACCGGAATTTTTTGCAACCATTTCTCTAGTTCATAATGTGTTTCAAGAAAATTGCCACTCGATTTAACAACACTGTATAAAAACATAATTTGATAGTTTTCATTTTCAAAATGTATTCTGAAAATTCTATACATACAAATTATACAGAAGATCGAGTTAAAAATAGAGATGGTAATGTAGCATAATTATGTAATGTAGCGGCCGACTATTCGGCAACTACAAAATTGGCCGACTATTCGGCAACTACAAAAGTGGCCGACTATTCGGCAACTACAAAAGTGGCCGACTATACGGCGTAGTCAATCATTAGTTTCGGTTGAATTTAAATGCATTTTTCCGTTTTATTTAGTGTTGTTCATCGCACCACCACATACAACAATTACAACATATATCAACACGGTTCAACTTATATAGCACTTATTATACTATATTATAGCCATATATAGTAAAACCTACTAATAAACAAATCTCTAGTTAAAATTCGAATAAAGACATCTTAATTGTTTAAACATTGCGGATTATTATTTTAAAAACTATTTAAAAAGTAGATGCCTATAGACAAGACTGGTTGATTAGTTAACAAATTGGGGCGTTAATATTATACTTAGGTACAATACAATTACTTTTTTTTTAATTTAACACGATAATGAACACAAAAAATGCAAAATTATTAACATTCAATCAAAATTACTAAGCACCTAATGGCCTGCTATAAAAGATTTGGAGAGAAATGTGATCAACTACAGTGTTTCTATGTATAATAAATATGTATTTACAAAAGAAAAGTATATATATTTTTTTTTTTTTTTTTTTTAAAAAAAAACGACCCCCGCACTAGGAATAACTCCTGTGTCGCGGGTGTGTTCACAAACATACATTTCACACACACAAAGCACACCCAGAGTCAGAACAAATCTTTGCGAATCACACAAAGATTTGTCCCATGTGAGGATCGAACCCACAACACCAGCGTAGTTGAAAGCGGCGAGGCGACCGCTTTAACCGCTACGCCAACCGTGCATGTATGTATTAGTATCAGTTATTCTAGTACCCATTGTACAAGCTCTGCTTAGTTTGGGACTTCGGTCGAGTTCACGTCCGTTGTGTAACGATCAGGATTCGAACCCAGCCTCTCGATAGTAAGGCCGATGCCTTATCCCATTGCGCCACAGCCGTATGTCTGTCTGCTACACTTTCGCATCTATACAACTGAACCGATCTTGATAAAAATAGGTATAGCGATAGTTAAAGACCTGAGGAAGGATATATACTACTGTTTATCGACAATCTGCAGTAGCTATTTTATAATATATCTACACATAATTTTACAATTCATAGGTTTCGGCTGCAGCTTAATAACATTCTCACAAACTCTTTAAAGCAGACCATATAAAACTAGAGAAATCACTTACACTATTAATGACTTACCAGTTGTCCTACGTGAGCGAAAAACGTGACGAGACGCGACGCGATCCATACATTGCATGCGATGGCTCGCGACGGTTGCTAAGGAAAAAGAGGCGTTTGTATAGTGTCGTATAGCGTCGTGTCGTAGTTGTCGCTTACATAGGACAACACCTTACATACAATTAAAGGTACACAGTGTCATAGTCTTATTGATCACAATATCACATTTCAACATCGCTTGCGTCGACCGTCGGATGGCTCGTAACGAGGACTCCATTTCTCCTTGGATGCTGTTCAACCTCTTCGTTTTTCTTTTCATCATCTTTTATCGTTTCCAGGATGCTTTCACGAGGTTTCCAGACCACTAGCGACATGCGGGGATTCTCTGGAAATAAGAAGGAAGTATTTAGAGCAGTTTTGGTTCGATCAGTAAACTAATTATATTGAGAAACAGTTAAAAAAAATATAGGACCGGCAGGATTTTAACCTGCTACCTTTTGCACACCGGCCAGGACCCTAATTTTCACAATGTATGTTACGTCATTTCGTGACGTCACGTTCATCCATTTGTACCTATCTTAAGTAGGATAGCAAGTATAATTTGCTAAGCATAGCTAAATGCTATAAAAATAATCAATAAGTAAACTAACGTTTCAATTTAAAACATTTGTTGTGGTAGGAATGTAATGCTGTCTCTCTGTTCTCCTCTAGCACTGTAGCCATGTGGGCATATGGGTGTTCCAAAACTGAACGAAAAACTACGTCAACACCAGAGAAATTAAGAAAATCTATGTCCCGGCATATTAAGAGTTCCGTAGTACATGGAACCCTTATAGTTTCGCCATGTCCATCTGTCCAAGGGATAGTGTCGAAGCCGTTAGTGCTAGAAAGATTTAAAGAAAGTGGCAGAATAAAATCTTGTAATTTTTTTCGAGTACCTCCCTTAAGTTTATATGTTGTAACAGCTGACTACGGAATCCTATTACGCGTGGCCCGACACGCACTTAGCCGGTTTTTTTACAACTATTTTAGTGAAAAACGAAAAATTCACTATCCGGAGTTATAATTGCCACTGTGACATAGTCTGTTTATCAGAGGCGGTAATTCTATTTTCCCTCTACTCACGACTTCCATGTCCCATGGGATAGGGAGTGAGCTTATCAGCATCTCCGGACAGAGTTCCAAATACCTCCTGCTTTTGTGAATTTCCTGACAGAAAGACTACAAATAACATTTTGCTCGACCCTGGCATCCAACCCGAGGCCTTGCGGTGAGAGACCATAGAGGCAGGCACAGAATATATTAAGTAAAAAGTAAAGTAAAGTAAAAATTATTTATTAGATGACATTATTAAAAATTAAAAATCAAAATATAAAAAAAAAATATCGAATTTAGGAACTAGATAATAAAAATCGATACAGAATAATTACAATAATACAGTGCCTTTATACTACATATACAAGTTGCAACTGAGTTCATATGTCTCAGACTTGCTACAATGATGGTGCCTAAAAGGCCACAGCTCAACATATTGTTGCCAGAAAAATTTGGCAACGTTGATTTTCAGTTGAAACCCCAGGTGACAAGTGATATATATTAAAAAAAAAACATAAAATAAAATAAAAATAAATACGATGAACAGATGTGATTATATTTATTAAAAACCTGATATATCTTAATAACTTTGATAGTGAAAGTTTTGCTACTAGAATAAGAAAAAAGAATAGGTAGGTAGGTGTCAAAAATATTAGTGCCTAGTTAATTCTACAAGCCTAACTTAACTGCATGGTGTCTACTATATAATATAAGTTTTTATGGCATTGAATGACAAGTTTCCAACACTCATGTGCAAGATGATACTATCTACTTTCACTTTGCATACAGAAATGGAACTCAACAATCTCTATTAATTTTATTATAAAGAGGAAAGACTTTTAGTATGTAGGCCTATTACATTTCGACTGTGATTTTTGTGTTTAATGGTCAACTTTGACGTTATTTTTCTAAGAAACTGTAAGACCTCAATAACTTTGACTTAAGTAGTGGTAAAGACAAGTTATTAAAATAGTTTATAGTGGCCTCGGTTTTTTCATTTTTTTCTTATCTATTGATATAACGGCAAAATTCCTAAGCGAGATTTTCAAAAAATTCACGACATCACTTTTTCGAGCTCGAAGTTTGTACTACTAAACATAAGTAAATTAAATGAAAAATATTTAATAATAGCGCTTATATAGTGGTTTAGTTCATAGTGGCCTCAGAATTTTAAAACATGTATGGAATATCCATGATAAAAATCCCATTCTAAACCATAAAATTACTAAAAAGCGCTCAGAATTAACTGTGAATTTCTCCTTACTACATTAATATTGGTACGTAAAATTTATACTAGAACAAACGTTAGTTCATAAGAAATTAAATAGTCATAATTTCTTGAAAAATAAATAAGCTATAAAGCTTTAAATAAACGTATTTACAATTGCTAAATTGCTTTAAATTGCGATGCATCGGCTGCTCGCACTCAGTACCGCGCGAGCGCTCGTTGAGGTAGCATCTATGCCGAATTTTTTCGCGCCGAACTATCTAGCTTGAACTGGTATAGTTGGACTTATCGATTTTGATCATGTAGTTACTTTTTGTAACTATTAATATTAAAATCGAAACATATTATTAATTTCTTTTTACTATGAGAAAAGCGGGCCTTAAAAATTTAAAAGTTAGATAGAACTTTTTTAAATCTTCTACATTGTATTTTGTTGGCCTGTAAACACAGATTACGTTTATTGTAGGCTCGATTCCAGATCATTCTATAGTATTTTCTCTACATAACTGGTAAATATTTTTTTCACCACACCAGCACGTAAAAGATCGTTTTCTTGCCAGAATTCAGTGAGTAAAAACCGTTTTTACTCACTAGTGAGGCAAAGTGATTCAAATTTCGAAACAAAATCCTTCCAATGACTATTCATTGGAAGGATTTTTTTTTCAGCACCCATGTGCTGAAAAAAAAACAGCAGCCACCATGTAGGTTAGTAATAAACATTGACAGCAATTTTATTAAATAACTACAAACTATACGTTTTAATTATTTTAAATTATATAAAATACACGCTTATTTAGTATTTTCATGTTTTAAATATTTTTTTCTTTTAGTTTTCATGTTTTCCATTAAAATCAGGTACTTAATTAATATTAGACTCTATAAATAAATGTTACGGAAAGCATTTCCGAACGCATATTGTGGAACTCTAAAAGTTTTGCGACAACTGTTTGCTTTTTTACCAGAAAAATCACGTGAAAGGTATTTGAAAGCGTATGACATAATTTAATTAGTGGCGACTTACAAAAGGTCCTAAAACGTATTCTGAATTGGTATTACTGTCGTATTTCATGGAATTATTCCAGGTTAAGCAATCGAGTACGAGTTTATTTGAATCTTAATATTTTCTCACTGGAAGAGGTGAACAGTTTTGTATGTAACGCGTTAGAAAAAAAATATTTCCAGTTATAAGTATATAAAAGTAGTCTTTATTAGAATCACTCGCTACGCTCGGGATTCAATTTAAGACAACTTCACTAGCTCAAGATTTAAAATTGGCACTCACAACAGAATTATAAACTTTTTCTCACTTGTACCATAAATAACTATTATATATATATAATAAATATCTGTGTTACTCAATTGTTTTGGTGAAAATACTTTCCCAATTACTGAAACTGTGTTTTTGTATACGAATTTGAATGTCAACCCGTTTCGAAATATTTACAAAAAAACGACAGTTCTTAGTATTAGATTGCTGAGCATGGCTAAATGCTATATACAAATCAATTAGAAATTCAGTGGAATCCGTTTATAATGATATCGAAAGGAATTGACAAATACGTCATAATAAGCGGACGTCATACAAAGCGTTTTGTAAAAAAAAACCTTTTTTATGTAAATATGTATGTACTTAAATATTTTAATAGAGAAACATAGTAACTACATTATGTATACATACATATTAAATCAAAATTAAAATTGAACGTTATAAACACATTATTATAACACATAATAAGGGTATTTTTTAATGTAAGTAATCTGTAATTTTTGTTTGCTTTTGTTTTTTCGTTTTATTGTTAAATCAGTTTCTAATACGATTGTGTATAAAATAAATCGGTATTGTCAAATTATCAAGACAAAAACGAGCCAAGTGCCGAACGTGTCGTCGAGAATCAACGAACATTACCGAAGGTGTAAATAATAATGTCAGTCATTATAACCGGACATAATTGATTAAATATGGGTCATAATAAGCGACGTGTAACTGTAAGGGAAGTCATTATATCCGACTTTTTATAAGAGTTTTATATGAAATTCAAAATTCGTAATGTAATTACGTCATAATAATCGGTTGGTCAATATAGGCGGAGTTATAATAAACGGGTTCTACTCTATTTACAAAGTGTATCGAAAAAAGAACTGTAATTAGCAAAGTATATTTTTACTCAGCTATAAATATAGGTCTAATGTGTCATTGATTTTTTTGAAATTGATTATTAGATCAGTTGTCATTATTAACAATGTTTTAATTAAAATATCTTTTATATAGTAATATATTATTCAACAAGGACAATAATTAAATAACAAATAGCTATTTTATAGAAAAAGTATCAAAGTCATTTAGTCGTAGCTATAGCAGAGTGTCGTGAACTCGTGACCTCAGGCGAGTTGTCGCCGTGCTTCGATATACCTAATCTTTCAAAATGCAATTTTGTGATAGGCCTCTTAAGATAATGTCAAAAATAATCTTAAATTCAATAGAACAAAATGTTGTTTTCTAACAAAAGTATTTTCATCTTGGAAAGTATTTAGAAGATACGTATCTTGTATCTAGTATTTCAAATACCATTCTCGAAAGTATTTTGTATCTGGTATCTGAAATACTTAATTTCAAAGTATCTTGGATTTAGTATTTCAGATACTTTTTAGAGGGTATTTTGTACATCTCTGCACCTAGTCCTACTTTTGTGGATTGTTGATGTTAATGGTATCTAGTTACCACTCGTCATTCGGTGGACTACACTACACGCCTGTTTGCTACATACGTCGTATAAAGTCAAAAAGTACCTACTTACATACTTTTATATCTTTGCATTATTACCTACTTACTAAATATATAAAATTAGGTAGGTGCGTATGTAAAATATAATAAAATAACACAATGTCTATTATTTTAATATAGTTACTCAAATCATAAAATATGTGTTCGGTAGCTATACATTATTTCATCTTCCAATAAAATCCTATTGAATGTGTGCTCGAGCTGTTAGTCGGCGGTCATCTTGTCAAATGTTTACGCCAAGGTCATTTGACCCTGCGTGGAGAATTCGATTCCTTCAAATTTGTTTACGTTTTCCCTGTCTAAAATTTTAATATTTTATTGAGATTTCGGTGTATTTTTTTCATAAAGAGCATAATCATGTAGTTTAAAGTATAGAATAATCAATTCCAGTAATTTGCATAGTGTTTTGTATACCTCGAAGTAAAAACAAAACGGCAGACAAAGACATGGTCTTTAAGGCCCAGAAACGCTGCTTGCGAGCGATGTTTGGATTAAAGACTATCGAAAGTTGTGTACCTTTCTTTAAGAAATACAACATTCTCACACTGCCATCACTTTATATCTATGAAGTTGCTATGTTTGTTAAAACCAACCCTAGTCTTTTTACTCTAGCAACAGAAGCATCTAATCGATCTCAGAGAGATAGAAGTAGACTTTGCATGGTAAAAACTAAAACGACACTGATGCACAAAAGAATTTTTCATATGGCACCTGTGATCTACAATAAATTGCCAAAGTTAATTAAAGATTTAAACTTAAATATGTTTAAGGCTCATCTGAAAAAGCTACTGCTGGAGAAATGTTATTATAATATATCAGATTTTTTGGCCGACAAATTATTATAACTTATATTGCATTGCCACTGTTATTACCACATCACACATAATTTATTAATTTATTATTATTCACAATTTAATTCTTATATTCGACATTGGCTATAGGTTTTACTTTGGTATTTTGTTGAGGTATGGTAATTGGAATATAAATAATAGATGATACGTGTTCACGCAAACTGTTTGTATTCACGACTGAGTTAAGTGACGGGTCGCAGCCGCGTCGCTAGTTGTTTACATTTGAAACTATGTTTATGTTAACATAATAAATTAATAATATACACTGTACCTACACCATTCCCCCCTTTTTTTAACAAAAAAAACTATCAAATATTTTATAAGTAATTAAAGGGTAAAGCTAACATATTTTCTTAAAACACTTTATTTGTAGATAAATGCAGTTACCGCCTGCTTAATCTCAAGCGCTTTGTGAGAGCTAAACAAACTGCTACTCAACGAAAGCGTTGTTTACAAAAAAAATACACATAAGTTTTTATTATATAAATAAAAATGTCTTAACCTATGATTAGCTTATACAAAAGTATATTTAAAATAAACAATAAACATTTCGAAACCTATGAATAGCTTACACAAAAGTATATTTAAACAAAACAATAAAAGTGTTTTTAACTAAAAGTGTTATAATAATTCCTTTGTGTCAAACGCTACTTATGTTGTTTATTCTACGAATCTCAATGGTGTTTTGATTACTCGACCAAAACGCGTTGTTTTGTTATGACTAACCTTTGCCGCTGCGCTTTGTTTATCGTTTAAGTTACAATCCAAATTAAAATTATTGTCGGTAGAGTTTTTACAATCGCTATCAATTACATAGGCAGGTTTCAGTCTGTCTATGGAAATACACTTTTCTTTATCGCCTACCTTGATAGTGAAAGTCTTTCCTTGTCTTTTTACGACATTGTATGGACCGTCATATGGTGGTTGAAGACACTTACGCATTAAATCAATTCTAACGAACACACTTTTACACGTATTAAGATCGTTGGATATGAATAGCGAACGTGAATTACTATGACATGGTGGTCGTCGTTTCAATTTATTTATAGAATCTCTAAGTACCTGTAAATATTCAGAGTCCGACATGCATATTTTACTTTCATCATAAAAATCACCCGGCAATCGAATCGTTTTACCGTAGGTCAATTCCGCTGCGCTTACTCCGCTATCACTTCTGATAGCTGCACGCAGTCCTAATAATGCGATCGGAAGCTCGTCCACCCAAGACTTGTCATCTTGTAAACGTGCCATAAGGGATACTTTAGTGCTCTATGCCAACGCTCAATGACGCCGTTGCTTTTTGGATTATACGGACTTGTGCGTATTTTATGTATACCTAAATATTTCATAAGGTTTTTAAACATATCACTTTTAAATTGTCTACCCTGGTCGCTTGTTAGCTTTGAAGGGCATCCAAAACGTGAAATCCAGCACTCAAAAACTACTCTAGCCACGGTCTCTGCTGTAATATTCTTAACAGGAACGGCCTCTGGCCAACCCGTTGTCCGATCTATAAGAGTTACGCAATATCTATAACCATCAGGTGATATCGTTAATGGTCCGACTATGTCAATGTGTAGGTGCTGAAAACGTTCAGCCCGTTCAAAACTACCTACACCGGAAACAGTATGTCTATTGATTTTTACTTTTTGACAAATAGGACAAGTTCTAGCCCATTTGGTAACATCTCTATCCATATTCGGCCAAAAAAACTTTTGTTTAACCATCTGTTTAGTACATTTAATTCCAGGGTGGCTAAGGTCATGAATTGAATGGAATGCGATTAATCTAAAATTTTCAGTTAAATATGGCCTAATTTTATTCGATGAAATTTCACAATATACTTGTTTATCACAACCTGGTAAATAAAATTGTTTAAACTGTAAATTACTATCTGTTACTTGCAATGCCTCCCGTAAGTATACGTCACTAGATTGGGTTTCTGCTAATGCCGCATAATCTAGTATCGTGGGACAACTTACTGTCTCTATCCGAGATAAAGCGTCTGCTACTACGTTTTGATCACCGCTGATATACCGAATGTCAGTACTGAATTCGCTTATGTAGGAAAGTTGACGAATACGTCTAGGACTTTCTTTATCGCTATTTACTTTACTGAATGCGTATACGATAGGTTTATGATCTGTGAATATCGTTAATGCCCGACCTTCCACTAAATGCTTAAAATGTCTTATTGCCATAAATATAGCCAATAATTCACGATCATAAGTAGAGTATTTCATTTCCGTAGGTGATAATTTTTTAGAAAAATATCCAAGTGGTTTCCAATTGGTATCTATTTGTTGCTGTAAAACCGCGCCTACACTAGTATTTGAAGCATCACACATCAAAGATAAATTAGCATCAGACATTGGATACGACAATGTAACGGTGCTTTTTAAGCTCACCTTACATTTCTCGAATGCCTCGATGGCCTTATCAGTCCATTTTATCACGGTTTTGTCGCGCTTTTTGCTATTATGCAGATAACTATTTAACTCTGCCTGACTATCGACTGCATTAGGTATATGCGAACGATAGAAATTGACCATACCGAGAAAACGACGCAATTGTTCGATATTTTCAGGTTTCGGAAAATTTACAATTGCCTGTACCTTATCATCGAGTGGACGAATACCGTCTGTTGACACCTCATAACCTAAAAAGTTTAATTTTGATACTCCAAACACACATTTGGAAATGTTAATTGTGACACCAAATTCGTTAAACCTTTGAAATACCGCATTTAAATGCTTTTTATGAATTTCTTCGGATTCCGATGCTATGCACAAATCGTCAATATAATTATATACGAAATCAAAACCATTAAGAACTACCGTATCCATAAATCTCTGGAACGATTGCGCTGCGTTCCGCAAACCGAAAGTCATACGTGGGAATTCGAATAATCCGAAAGGAGTTATGATTGCAGTTTTTTCTAGGGCTACAGGTATAAAATGATATGCTCTATTTAAATCTAACTTACTGAATACAGTCTTATTACCTGCAATTAAATACTTAAAATCATTTATTCGTGGAATGGGATAACGATCCGGCTTTGTTATTGCATTAAGCCGCCTATAATCCCCACACGGTCTAATATCTCCATTTTTCTTGGGTACCACGTGAAGCGGGCTCGCCCAAGGGCTTTTGGAGGGTCGACAAATTCCTAATTCTAACATATTCTGAAATTCAGCCTTAACTTTTTTGAATCTATCCGGTGGTAGTGGCCTTGCCTTAGCGTATACCGGTGGTCCTGAGGTTTCAATATAATGGCACACCGAATGTTTAGGAACTTCTTTGAACGATATTGGTCTGGTAATGTCTGGGTATTTTGATAGTAATTTATGCCACACATTACCATTTATTGTTGTTTGAATTAATGACTCACATACGTCATGGCACACAACTGAAGCGATAACATTTAAACGAGTAACTTGATCTATTAACTTTCGCGCGCTTAAATCAACTAACAACTTATAATGGGTTAAAAAATCTGCCCCTATTATCGGTTGTTTAACAGCCGCAACAATGAAGGTCCATCGGAAAGCTCTTCTTAAACCAAGATTTAAAACTAAACTACGTACACCGTAAGTTTGTATCTCGCTACCATTAGCCGCATACAGCTTGTAACTATCACTTTCGAGTTTGTTAGAATTAATTTTACCAACCGGAATTACCGAAACATTAGCACCCGTGTCAATCAAAAACTTAAGTCTACTATTACTATCTAACACACATAGGCGATTATAGGTATTGATACAAACCTCCGCCACAGGCTGTACCGCCGCTAGTTTTCCGTCGGCTTCGCATTGTCCTTTGAAGTTTTCCAATTACACGGCTCCACACACTTAGTAGATTTAGATCTAAATTTGTAGTGATAATAGCACAGCCAATTAGGATCTTTCCGACTTCTACTTACATTTCTAGAGTGTGAACTTGATTGTATATTCCCGGTACGACGTTGAAATTGCCTACCACGTCGTAGCTCTGCAACCTCGAGGCTAAGTTTTTCTACCGCCGCTGCTAAATCCGACGTTACGCTGGTGTCCCTGGGGATGGGGTTTGACGTCACCGCCGCCACTTCTGCTGGACGGGTCGCCTCCATCACCTTGTCAGCTACCACCGCCAGATTGTCCAACTCTTTGATTTCTGTGACCGCCAGTACCGCCTGAACTGCCGCCGGCAGGTGACTGTTCCACATAATTTGCAGGGTCTGGCATTTTTGCACGTGCCAAATCCCTCATTCGCCTCAAGAGTTGTGAAGGTTTCTGGTTACCCAGCTCCATTTCTTCAAGTAATTTCTGGAACTGGCGAGTCTCTGATTCTTCAAAAACTTGTAGTAGTCTGTCTTTTAGCGTGTCGTACTTTTTAGTCTCCGCTGGGGCCAAAAGTAAATCACTTACTTGTTGAATAGCACTTTTGTTCAGCTTCGTTATGACCAAGTTTTGTTTTGCAGCCTCACTCAATCGCTGATTTGCTACAACTGCCTCAAATTGAACGAACCAGAGTCGCGGTTGGTCCGCCCAAAAATCAGGAACACGCGAGGAAACCGTAATGCTAGCCAACGCCGACACATCCTCGCTATGTGGCTCATTATTCGGCGCCTGTGCTTGTATCACTGGTGTGTTGACTCCTGAGTTTACTGGAGTAGCCATTGCCCAAAATACCAAAAACTAACTATTATTAAATAGCACAGTTTACAGGGGTCACCAATATAGGTTTTACTTTGGTATTTTGTTGAGGTAAGGTAATTGGAATAGAAATAATAGATGATACGTGTTCACGCAAACTGTTTGTATTCACGACTGAGTTAAGTAACTAACTATTATTAAATAGCACAGTTTACAGGGGTCACCAATATAGGTTTTACTTTGGTATTTTGTTGAGGTAAGGTAATTGTAATATAAATAATAGATGATACGTGTTTACGCAAACTGTTTGTATTCACGACTGAGTTAAGCGACGCGGTAATTTAATTTAATTTAACTATACAATTGACATTATTATAATAAATTTTCTTATTCAATTCTTTGACATTGCTATTTTTTGTTGTTATAATTTGTTGCCTGTTTGACATTCTCATGTAATTAGATTTATATTCTGCATGCAAGACATTAAATAAATTTGTACACCATTATGGTAGAACATAGCGCACGTCAATACATTTATAAGACCATTATGCAGAGATGTACAAAATACCCTCTAAAAAGTATCTGAAATACTAAATCCAAGATACTTTGAAATTAAGTATTTCAGATACCAGATACAAAATACTTTCGAGAATGGTATTTGAAATACTAGATACAAGATACGTATCTTCTAAATACTTTTCAAGATGAAAATACTTTTGTAAGAAAACAACATTTTGTTCTATTGAATTTAAGATTATTTTTGACATAATCTTAATAAACATTAATGTTATTTATTTACGAATATATTATGTTAATCGCTGAAATGTGACAAGACAAAATATTATATTTTTAAGGAAAATAATAAACCAATCAAAAGCTATCAATTTACTTGGTTGGCCATCAGGTTACTTATTTTTTTCTAAACACCCTGAAGTTTTTCTAAGACAATAATACAAAAAGACATGACATGATACAACATGAGATAAGAGACATAAGACATGAGGCATAATCAACAATAACATGTCAGAAATAGAAAGATGGTCAGTTCTCTAAGGTTGTCTGTTGACAACATTATTGCGAGTGACCGAGAACACACATGTCCCCCTGCATAAGGCACGTATGAGAGCAAGAGATACAGACATATCCCCCCCCCCCCCCAGTGGATACATGTCCTCACTTGAAACCGGAACAAAACCTTTCTATTTCTGTCATTATTGGCATAATATATGAGAACAGAGATATAAGACATGATGACATACATGACATGACTCCTATATTATTTTCATGTAAAAGAAATGTTTGAAGAACTACTTTTACTTAAGTATTTTAAATAGACTTAAGTAAAACTAGTTCTTCAAACATTTGATCACTAATTTTTCTTCTATGTGGCCTTAGAATCCAAAAGAAAAGAGTCGCTCCACAGGGGCAGAGCTCTGCAAACAGGTGTTATATTTCATTAAAATTTTTGGTAACTTATTCCTAAAAGTATTTTGTCAGAAAAAGTATTTGTAAAATACTAAGATACCTAACAAAATGTATTCAAATACAAGATACAAAATGATTTTTGGAAAAGTATTTTAGATACAAGATGGAAATACGTATCTTGTATCTTGTATCTGTATTTCAGATACTTGTATCTTAGATAAGTCACATCTCTGCCATTATGTTACCTATGATTCACAAATAAATGATTATGATTAAGATTATGATAAAATATTGTATTTTTTTTGCTTAAAAAAACTTTAACTTTGAGGTTTATTTTCTATCGTTAGCATTAATTTAGGCAATCGAGTTAATATTAAATTAAATTTTGCATTCCTTCAGCTTTCCGAGAGTATTTTTTAATCGTGTGTTGCTACAGTAGTTTCTGATTATTTAATGTTTTTGTCGACAAGGAATGGCGCCTAGACTCGTGAAAGGGGCGCGCGCGCGCGTGTTTGACGCAACAAGTGATAAAATATTATTTTAAAATTTTTGGCGGATTTTTTCTTCAAAACCTGAATTTTGGGGGGATTTCGGCGAAGTTTTGGGGAGAACGCGAGACGACCATCTGGCAACACTGAATCGCTTTGCTGTCAAATGATTACAGTTTACTAAAAATAAATTATGATATAAAAGCTACTTATAAAACATTATTCTTAATATAATTTGTTTTTATGGCGTTCTGAATTTGTGTTGTTCCATCAACATTAGATATGGCTGAAGCTACCGAGAAGGTGGAAAGTGGCACTGATGCCCGGAGACGTATTTTAAATATAGCAGTTTCTACTGTGCTTTTGGAAACTGGCTTTGACGCTGCTGACAAAATGTCTTTAGAAACCCTTACTGAAATGCTACAATGCTGTAAGTTATTATTATAGTGCACTGTGATACACCTAGGTCTCCCTTAATATTATAAATGTGAAAGTAACATTGTATGTTGCTTTTTCATGGCTAGACTACTGAACCGATATTGACGAAACTTTGTATGGCGATACTTTATACCTTGAAAAATGCATGAGCTACTTTTTGTCCACAACTTTGATAATATAAAAAGAAATATAATTTTTAGTGGTATCTGAGCCATTTATTCAGCCTACAGGTGATTAAAAGTGGCTCTATTAGCTGTATAAATATAAACATTTTTCATTTCAGTTTTCTCCGAGGTTGGTAACTCTGCCAAAGGCTACTGTGAGCTTTCAGGAAGAGTTGAACCAGTTCTTGGAGATATAGTCATGTCTCTAATCAATATGGGTAAGAAGGTTATATTTATTTGTTTGAATATTATCAACTTACTGAGTTAAATACATAAAATAGATGTTAGAATGTCTTAAAAACTTAAAAGTCAATTTACTGAATAATTTGCTGCTGAAACTGGATCTCAAATTCTCAATTTATTTTTTAAATTTTAGTCTTATTCTATTCTATTCCATAATGAGCAAGTGTGGTTCTTCTTTTTTGTGTTGATGATGTACGAGTGACGTAAACACAACAAGTCCCTACATCCGGCGCACCCTGGATAATTGTGAGTTCTCCAAAGCGAATTGGCTTATCCTTTCACCACGATGGCAAGTCAAAATAAAATTTGACTCAGTCATCAACACGACAAAGAAGATTGGGACCATGGGAAAGAATCATTGCTTTTGGCATTCTTATATAAAAAATCTAAATTTATTTATTTATGGGATATTTTATATTGCATATCAAATAAATAATCGCCTATCAATACATACTCATCATTTATATTCTTTTTTACATCAAATAACTTACTTCACTACAGATAAACTAAATGTTTAACAAAACTCAAACTGCAGATAATTCGAAATTACACATCAATATGACATTCTTTTTTTCCTCATAATGCAATACAGTTAAATTTATTTTTGTACAAAAATACTACATACATAGCATAAATACTGACTGCACATCAAATTTACCATATTTCATAGCAATATAACTATCCCAGTCGCATATTAACCAGTAAGTACAACAAAATCTGTTCATCATATTTGTCTTAATTTTCAAGAAGCCATGCTCGGCAAATTTAATGATTATTATAACAAAAAAATCCTTTTACATTGCATTATTTCTAAAAGCAGAACAACTTAACTGAAAAACTTCGCGCGTTTTTTCGTCACTGGAGTGCAGAGAGGCGCGAGCGAGTAAATAATATAAAAATAAAAGCTATAGTTATGGCATAGGTCAATTATGGGTAAAGTAGTAGGTTAGGTTAGGTTAGAACTGCGACCATAACATAGCACGAGCCGAGCGTGCGAAGCGAGCGTGCCGCGGCAGCGGTCGGCGAGTGCTGGAATCAATCTGTGCGATACTCCGACCCCTTTTTGAATCCACGCACTAAATAAAATAATATTATACTACCTACCAATTTCTTATTATCATAGATCTTAACAAATGACAGTAAGTGGCGCCACCTGCAGAAGCTAAAAATGTGCCTATTGGGCAAAAAAGGAAGCGTGGACGCCCCGCGAAAGCAAGACCCGCTTTAATAATTCAATAAATTACAATTTTGTATCTAATTTTATATTTTTTTTGCTGATCTCATTATGTGATAATTAATAAATAATAAGTTGACTGTGACTAATAAAATGTTGTTTGATTTAGAAAAACTGCTGTAAATATTATAAAAATAGAAGCTATATTTAAAAGAAAAAGAGTTAACATGTATAATGTGCATTAAGATTATTAGCTGTGCATTGATAAAAAAGCTTTTGCTTTAGGAAAAATTGCTGTGCGCTGTGAAAATAAATTGTAGTTGTGTTTAGTGATATTTTGAGTTGAATATTTTGTTGTGCAATCAGTAATTTTGATGGGAATTCGGCATTTAATTGCATAGAAAAAGGATATTTTATGATTTGCGTTTAAATACTACCCTTTATTTATTTATAATTTTTTGTATCACTATTATGTGATTCCTTATTTTATCAGACAGCATTAGGCTCATTTAAGATATAATATGATGTCTGACTGGACAGGTAAGAAAACTATGTAACACATGTTGAAATACCAATATATTATTTATTTCTCTAGGTATCAGCCTAAAAGGTTTAGAACAGTATGCAGCGAGACCAAACCGTCATGTCATTCAGCCACCACAGCAAGCACCTGCTCCTAGGACACCAGCAATGCTGTCAGCAGGATCCAAGGCCAAACCTGCACCTCACATTCCATTTCACCTGCCTCCACTGCCAGATCCACATGCTTATATCAGAACACCTGTAAGTATTGGATCAGCTGTGTTATAAATAAATAATAATAATAAAGCAAACTTAAAGAGGCTCTGTCTAAATAATAACTTAATAAAAAAAATGTCTTATTATGTTACGATAATAATGATTTTTTTTTTTTTTTTTTTTTTTTTTAATGGCAATCAGCCGATACTATCAGCAAATTCTGCCAGTGTCATGTAATGGCTACACATGGGATTTTGAGACTAATAATATTTATATTTACAACATAGTCATAGTACATTTGGCGTCCAGTGATGATTGGATCTAGAACAACACAAATATTATTGTTAGTAAATAAACTATAAAATAACATAAACAGTACAGACACAGTATACAATACATATTATTATAATTTTATATTGTTAGCTGAAATAAATTTAATAAAAGCATTAATCATCTGGGGGTCTGGAAAAAAGGAAAGGAGGTGACGGACATTAACAGGTTTATGGATGTTTAATTTAGAAATGACTTGATCAAAAGTGAAAGCGCGGTTCAACCGACAATCAAGGAAGATATGATCAAGGGTTCCATCCGCGAGACCACACTCACACAATGAATTGTCCCGGATTCTAATTTTATTCAAAAAAACAGGAGTGCAGCAATGCCCGATCCGTATCCTACACAGCACTGAAGTAACCGTTTTTGGTACTTTCTTATATTTATAAAACCAAGGTTTAACTGGGACTTCAGGCTGGATTGATGCATATAAACGACCTTTGGTTTTACTCGACTTCGACCATGCTGCCTGCCAAGAACTATATAAATGAGCTTTCGCGGAATGAAGAAGGTCGTACACTTGGACGGAGTAATGTTTGCGGTCAGCAGAGTCGCTGTCAACAGCAGCCTTGGCTGAGGCATCTGCGCACTCATTACCCCTAATGCCCATATGAGACGGAATCCATACTAACACTACATTAGCATTTCTCAAGTGGCAGTTATAGAGACACTGTTTTATTTTAAAAATAATAGGGCTACGCAATTTGTCGGTGAATGGACTTTTGATGATGGCTTCTAAAGCGCTTTTAGAGTCAGAGAAAATTACGGCCTTCGTGATGTTACAGTGTGATTCTATATACAAACAGGCCTCAAGAATGCCAATGCATTCTCCCGTAAATACAGATGCTTCTGGAGGACACTGGAACTGTAAAAAGATCTGTGAACTAGGGCAATACACAGCAATGCCGGTTTTGCCCTGGGGTGATATTTTAGAAGCATCTGTAAAGAACCTAAAATAATCAGGCCATTTTTCCTCCACGATCGAACTAAATTGATCATTTGCATGGAGTGATGAGTGATTTAAGCTTATGTGGGGGACGACATTTGCACAAAAGTTTATTTCATTATAAGTATGCTCGTATACTGGGAGCTTGTTGAACTGTTGTACAGGATAATTCTCTTCCAGTGATTTAATTTTCCGAAAAGAATTTAAAATTAATGGAGGTTCTTTAAGTCTCCAATATCCGTATTGATGCCAACAGTCTTTAAGGCAATTAAGCTTTGCAAGTAAATCATGATTACCGAGCAAGTAAGTTTTAAAAAGGAATCTATCTGCCAAATACTGTCTGCGAAGAACAAGAGGAGGGTCACCACTCTCAACCTGCAATGCATTAACTGGAGTGGATCTCATGCAGCCAAGAACGATACGAAGAGATTTGGACTGGATCGTTTCTAGTTTCTTCAATGCGACTCTACTACATGGCTCGAGTAAAAATGTGCCATAATCTAGCCGACTCCTAATTGTGGCATTGTAAATAAGTTTGAGAGAAAAGGGGTGGGCTCCCCACCAAACGCCTGCTAGAGCTCGCAACATATTTATGTTTCTCTCGCATTTACTCACGATGTAGTTCAGATGGAAAGCGCCTGTTAATTTGGAGTCTAGAATGACACCCAGAAATTTCACTTTATCTTCAACCTTGATGGGAGACCCTTCAATTTCCAGGTGAACATCGGGGATTTTTCTCTTACGCGAAAAAACTACTACAGAGCTTTTAGAAGCAGATAGACTGAGACCATGAGCAGTAAGCCAATCATTCAAGGAATCAAGGGAAACTTGCATTGATGGTATGGCCACTTCGACAGAACTATGGGACATGTATAGGCACAAATCATCAGCATATTCCAGAATTTTGCAGTCAAGATTGAGGGAACTGTGTAGATCAGAGGTGTAAATGGCATATAACAGGGGACTCAGAACGGACCCTTGAGGGAGACCGCGCCAGAGTGTCCGTGGAACAAATTTTTCACCTGGAATATGGAGGTTTACCGAACGCCCAGTCAGAAGATTACAAATGCAATTAATGATCTTCGCTGGAATACTCAGCTGGCGTAGTTTACTCCTGAGTACAGCGAGAAGAACACTGTCATATGCAGACGAAATGTCTAAAAAAACAGCAACCACCGAGTCGTTTGTACTAAAAGCAATACGCGCATCAGTAATAAACATGGAGATACTGTCCATGGCACTAAATCCCTTACGGAATCCGAATTGAGATCTACTCAAAAGTCCCCTGTTCTCCACATACCATTCTAATCTATTTTTTACCAGGTGTTCTAAAATCTTGCTAATGGTTGGGGATAGGGCAATCGGACGATAGCTATCTACACTATCAGGGGATTTAGAAGGTTTTAATAATGGGATGACAAGTTGAGATTTCCAACACTCAGGAATGGTCGAAGAGTTATAAAAGTAATTTATGATGTTAAGGAAATATTGACAGAAACGAGGACCGGACTTTTTAAAGAAGGAGTATGGAAACCCATCTATTCCAGGAGCAGAGTCATGAACGTGATTAAGAACTGTCTCTAATTCAGACAAACTAAAAGAACTATCTAATGGATCAATGGGGTTACAAACTAAATTTGAAGAAGAGGGGGTTTCATTAATAGAAGGAACGAAAGGGGGAGCTAATTTATTGAAGAAACTTTCCGCAATATCAAGAGATATATTTGGAGAGTTAGAAGGAGAGCAACCACGTTTAAATCTTTTAAATCTCTGCCAAACAAGGGAAGGAGGGGTAGAGGGGGATAGGGAATAGCAAAACTTTTTCCAACCCTGAAACTTCTTTATTTTTAATAGCCGTTTTGACTTAGCCAAAGTATGTTTGTAATGTAGATAGTTTTCCATGGACATACTGTCAATGTATTGCTCTTCAGCTGTATTCCGAGCTTTTATTATTTCAGAACAATCCTTATCCCACCATGGAGGAGAAGATATTTTCCCTGAGGCTGAATTCTTCAAGGGGATAGAGTTGTCTGCAGCTACTGAAATGACATTTGAAAAATCGGACAAACAAACATGAGCATTTTCTGAAGAAATATCAGGAAGGACTTGGATACCATCCTCCAACATTTGACGGTAGTCATCCCATTTAGCGTCAGAAGTCCGGTATTTCAATAAAGGTATTTTGTCCTTATGAGGTAATGACCTATTGAAAAAGGTTGTGCAAATTGGATAATGGTCACTGCCATATGTTAAATTAAGACGTACCCAATCAAGTGAATTTGCTAATGTTGATGTGCAGAGGGTAAGATCAACACAGCTTTTGTTTTGACCAAGCCGAGGTAGTCTGGTAGCAGAGCCATCATTGAGGACACATAATCCCATTTCATCCATCAAATCAGACAGATCGCACCCAAAACTATCATAATAATCAGATCCCCACAGAGCATGGTGGCAATTAAAATCACCCAGTAGAATAATAGGTTTAAATAAAGTACATAAATTACTTAAATACTGGATACATGAAGGGTCTGGCGCTGGGATATAAATAGAAACAAAATTAATACCTAGGATATTAACACCTATGGCATTAATTTCATCACCATGTGGAGGTAAAGGGAGAAGGATTGGACTAAATAAATTACTTACAAGTATAGCACTACCGGCATAACCATCTGAACGGTCATCCCGGTAGGTGCTATAGCCAGGGAAATTAAAATGAAGACCCGGCATAAGCCAGGTCTCACAGACAGCAAAAATTGCTGGTTTATGGTAATTAATTAAATATGTAAATTCATGTTTTTTAGGGAGTGCGCTTCTGGCGTTCCACTGGAGGAACTTTAGACCCATGGTGGATGGAAGGAATTAATCTAATGATGTTACTGGCAACGTGTTCTGGTATATTAAATTTGGACAGTAGGGAAAGGAGAAGGGAGAGTTCAGAAATAAAGTCATCTGAGGAGTTACCCTCAGATGAGATGGGGTTACTGTTAGACAGTGCACAACCATTATTAGAGGGGGAAAAGGAATATCCACGAACTAGGTCTCGGTGGGCTTGATGATCGTACCCAGGAGGGGGAATGGAACGAGGTTTGGGGTTAATTAAAACAGTTTTTCTGTATGAGGTTGTAGTGGGAGTGGGAACAGGGCGGGACCTTGGAGGGGTAGAGGGAGAAAGAAAGGATGATGGAGAAGACGAAGCAATATCTGCAAAAGATCTGTAAATAGTAGAGGAAGGGAAGAATTTAGAGGCTTCAACATAAGAAATATTTTTTTCTGCCATGGCAGTTTTAATATTTTTTTGCCTCATAAACTCTGGGCAGAGTTTACTGGTTGCATGATGAGGACCTGAGCAATAAAAACATGATACATCTTCCACTGTGCAACCTTCCCCAGAGTGCTCACCACCGCAACGGTAGCACTTAGGTTTGGATCGACAGTTTGTTTTAGTGTGACCAAACTTGCAACAAGAAAAACATTGGATAGTTGGGAAGTGATATATTTCAACTGGAAGAGAATTATAAAAGCAAAACACACGCTCTGGACGGACCTGACCATCAAAAGTTAGTATGACAGTGGAAGTGGGCTTCCACTCAGTGTTACCATCTTGCGAAACTTTACGGTTTAGGCGTCTAACTTTGATAATGGAACCACCATTGGGCACTTTGATGTTTTCTAAAATTTCATCATCAGTCCAATCATTTGGAACACCCTTCACTACCCCCATCCTAGTTATATTATACGAAGGAATTGCACAAGTAAAGCCTTTGTCAAGAATAAGTTTGTTTGCTAAGAATGAATTAGCATCCTCAGGAGTTTTAAATTCAACTGCTATTCTATTCCGACCAACTTTTTTAACACCATCAGGCAAGACATTCTTGATGTTTAATTGGAGCATTAGTTGACCAAACTTGAGAGGATGGAATGTAGTGCCAGATGTAGGGTTAGATTCTGTAACCGAAACATGTACGAGAAATGGGGCAATATCCAAGGCAGAGTACCGTGAACGGCTGAGACGAGCAGGAACATCAGGCTTGGGATGTTTGGGTGTTGATGTCACATCACTTTCAATCTCGGTTGGACCACGCTTTCTACTCTGTGATTCTAGGTGTTCAAAATTAGATAGTGAGGAGGTCAAGACGGGGGAATAGGTGAATACATCAGGGGAAACAAGATCAGATCGGTTTAAGGCAGGATTCGGATCTGGCGGACGGCCAGGAGGCTGCTCGTCAACCTCCATGGTCGCCCGACATAGACCGCGTGGAAACAAAGTTAGTAAATACGACTTACCAATGCACAGTTAACACGTAAACAACGCACACAACAAAATAAACGATCACAACAGTTAAAATACACCAAAAATCACACCAATTTAAACTTTAAAAGTCCAAAAAAGTGAAAAGAAAATTCTACCACATGTGTTCGTCATAAACACTTACCGGCGAATCCCTGAATAATAATGATATAAGAAAAAAAAATTGTAGACAAATATTTTTTTTTTATGATAATCCTCATTATGTTAACAAGGTTTATGCACTTGCAACCCTTAGTTTTATTTATATTTTCCCATGAACATGCAATTGTTTACGGTTGTTGTGCTATCGATTTGGTGACTTTGTCGAGATAAAAACTTGTATTATATGAAGAATAATATTAAATTAATTGTTAGCCGAATTTTGTTTAAAAATTTGTGATTAGTCTATGAAAAAAGACGGTGAAAATTTCATCTTTTATGTTTTAATAGAAAAGTACTTTAATATAATTAGATAATCGTCATACACTAATACACTAGAAATTGTTTAGTGTATTAGCTCTAGCTTTTGGTTATTCCCTATTCAACATAAACTCCATGCTTTTTCGAGATATTTTGTTTAAATATGCTTTTAATACCATTTTTTCAGACCCACAAACAGCCAGTGACTGAGTATGAAGCTATCAGAGAGAAGGCTGCCTCACAGAAGAGAGATATTGAAAGAGCTCTAACCAAATTCCTGGCCAAGACAAGTGAAACACACAATTTATTCAATACAGATGATAACCAAGTATTTCCATGTAAGTACTTAGAAATTGACCGTAGAATTTATTCATGTAGCTTTTATCCTTTCTAGAACCTTACCCATCTATCTATAAATATTAGTATAGCCTTATAAGCAAATAGTATTATACCTATAACACTATGAAGGGTATATCAGATACACCAGCCGTATAAGCAAAGGCAGATTAATGTTGATAGCGCTCCTAGGGGCACATTTTACATTTTACCCTTTTTTTTTTTTAAAGTGGGGAAATGCTTTATTTATACCTCTAAGCGTAGGGGCACTGAAGAGGTTATGTTGGACTTCCACCCACTAAAACCACCACGATATCCTTCTCCCGCATGATGGCAGGAATGTGGGAACGCTTGCACACACTTCCACGAACCTGCCGCGGACGGTCATTGCTGACCTCTCCCAGTTTACGGCTCACTGAGACATACAATGAGCCGTGACCAACGCGAGGACCGCGTGCAATGGTCATCAGATACCAGCACATCACAAAGTGTTGGCTGCGCGTGCAGCCTCTTGTTTTCGTAAACCGCACATTAAATCTTCGCGACCAGTAATATTTTTACTTATTTTTTTAGTGATTGCGTGCAAACCGACATTCCCAGCGTATTTGCCGTGCCTGTTGCCAACTGATCAAGTTTTCGACTTTGATGAACTGGAGTACCACTTTCAAGTCGCCAATAGAACTGAAGATATGCCACCAGATAAGAAAGGTATGTAAATGGATAAGGCATCATGTTGACTACGAAAAGATTATACTAAGAAACAGTAGAAACATTATGGGACCGGCAGGATTTGAACCTGCGAGCTTCTGCACACCGGGCAGTCGCTTTAGCCAACCAGCTACGGTTGCCTCTTGCCAGGACCCTAAATTTCTCAACTGTATATTATGTCACGTTAATCCATTTCTTCTTATCTTAAGTAGGATACAAATTGTTTCTTAATATAATTTCAATCAATAAGAAGTACGAAAAGTACTTGTAATATTTTAAAGCAAATTTTGGCTTTGCTAAATTGAGAAATTCCGAGTCTAGCAGCACTTAGGGCGTATACCCAGGGGGTGCAGGTTTGAGTTCTGCTGGATTCTTAATTTTTCAACTTTAATGTTATATAAAGTACGAAAAGATTTATTGATTTGGATTTAATTTAAATCCAGTAAAATCTTTTCAATCAAAAGTTGCTCCCGCTACTTATTTAATACGTCCTATCAAGGACGTATTAAATAAGTACCCGCGACTATAGCTTCCATCATAATAGCAATGGATGTGTAAAATTCTTCACTAACATCTTCATCTTCTAACATAAAAGGCAAAATATTAACTGTCCATTTTGTCTATTGTCTAGACTAGTAAATTGATTTTTGTATACTCAACATTCAATACATATAATAATTATATTTTATTTATTTTATTCATATTATATTGTTTCATCTGTTTCAGGAGAACACTCAGACAACGAAGGTGACAACATGGGTGACAATGAGAACCCTAATAGCTCACAACTTGATGGACAAGACGTTTCAATGGTCTCAAGTCCAGAGAGAAGTAAAACTGGTGGATAGATTAAGATATTGTAAGAAGATACAATAATTTAGATTTTAGTACACAATAATACAAATAAAGGGTTATATTATTAGATATTTACTTTTTATTCATTGCCTTACTAGACTACTGACGAAAATAATTAATACAAAAAAATTATTGTAGAATGTAACCCATTAGACAAGGAAGAAAATATAACGAAAATTAAATTACAGGTCAGGTAAAAATTCATTATTTCTATGTGCGGTCATAGAGACAGAATTACATTTAGTAGTCGTTAATTAGGCCCTAATTTGGGATAGTTAAGCAGGCTTTTACCCCACAGGGACCAAACAGAGAACAAAAAAAAATTTAAGAAAAAAATGGAAATAAAACAGTTGTATGGATAAATAAAGCTATAATAATATAATTAGGCCCTAATTGGTATGCAATTAGGATCGGGATCGGATTTATTACTGAAAATTTGACATTTCGTCACAAACGATACCCCACACTATGGGGCACACTAAGAAAATAAAAAAACAACCTAACTTTACATGAATAGGGTCCCGGACAAATAAAAATAAAAGATTTTATTATACTACTATGTTGGCCTAGTTAACATACATTTCCATGCATAATATCAGCTTTCTGGTGCTAACAGTTTTGACTCTAAAACTTAGAAAGACAGGCAGAGAGACGTAAATGGCAATACTATAAGGGTCCCTTTTAGGTAGGTACTATGGAATTTTTTGTCAGAAAAAAAAATTGATTAAAACAAACATATTGATATAATGTTTAAGTTCCTTCACTCAAAATTGCACAGTTGGGTCTGATCACTGGTCATCAATAAAACTATACTTGTTTATAGAAGATATTACTTTATTTAAGAAAATTACAGAGATGCTGCGTTGATGACAGGCAGAATTTTGATGCCGTCCCTGTTCACAACTTGTACTTGGAAGTTAGGCATGCTCACAAACAACCTCTTATGGACTTCTTTAACACACTGCTTCATGATTTCATATGCTTCTGCCTCCGTAGCATCTGAAAAGTAATTATAATATAATTCAAACATGATTGCTATTCAGTTTTATTATATACCTGGTAGAGGGAATTGTGCTGTTTCATTTTATTCATTGTAATATACATATGAGGCCGAAGTAATCACACAAAGCTTGTGGAAACAGCACTGAATGAAACATGCTGAGATCATTACAGGTTGCCTTAAACCAACAGGTTGCTCCAACGGAAATTCATAAAACCCTGGCAAGCTTTATAGAGTGAACTAAATCAGACAACAAATACCCAATGCATAATAACACCACAGTGCCTCAACAACTAAATAGCTGTAAAATCTTAATTTGGTGCGTTGAACACCTATCATGTTATGCCTGATACATACACAAGTGTGATGTCAACTCTGGGGAGAAAAAACTTCTCTGCCCAAGCATTTTGTCCAAACCAAGGAGAGCCTTCCACCTGGCCCAAAATTGCCAAGGTTGATTTGGAAGTTACTCAAAAGGCTCCGAGCTCAAGTTGGTTGATGCAATCAGAATCTGGTAAGGTGAGGTTTTGTTGAATAATCAAACCTACATTGCAAGTGTGGTGCTACACAGACTATAGCCTATTATATGACCTGACCACTTGCTCCTCCACCTGCACACAGGCAGCACTTATGAAAGTCAATTAGAGCACTGAATGGAAATTGGCTCTTGAAAGAAATAAAGGGCATCTTCCTTTAAGTCAAGTTGATGAATTATTATGATTACAGCACAACTTGTACATTGCTTACAATATATCTTTATTTAGATTTCTTTAGTTCTTATTAATGGTGAACAGTTACCTTTCTTATGATAACGGTCCATGATACTCAAGCTGAGGAATCCACCGTAGCCGTGGGCAGCGAAGGGCACCTTCACGCTGGATGCCAGGTAATCCATGAAGTACAGCTCTGGGCCATTCTCTTTGTCATAACCACCCATCAGTAAGTTTACAAAGTATGGAGTCTGTTAAAACAATAAGTAATAATTGCATTTATATTTAAAGTTCTTTGATCAGATAATAAAATTATCCATGACTACTCTGATGACAATACCACACGTTCAGTGAAGCCAATGCCCAGTACTTAGACGGTAATAGACCGAGATGATCATGATAATGAAGATTCTCAAACCAATTATTTAAGAGTGATGGCTAGTATCAATAAATACTTACATTACTTCTTAAGTAGTCAGCCATGTTCCTGCGTGTGAAATTAGCCGCGGCGGTAGGTCCCAATTCATATCCATTGCGCATTTTGTACAACTGAATGTTCTTTGCAATATATTCGGCAAACTGTGTTGTGTCGCCCAGATCTCCGATCACACCCATAACAAGTTTGTCAGATATTTTGTAGATCTTCTCCTCATCTGAAATTAAAGGTAAGATTTGTGATTATTTCTCCCAGCATTAAAAGTATTTTTTTTGAAAAATTGAAAACCGCTAACTCACCGTCTTTCATGACCATAATACTGTGGCTAGTGCTTTGATCGGCAGCTATCATAACGAAATCATCACACTGTATTCCTAACAGACATTGCAGGTTAATATTAGACATTTTGATCTAGTAATCTAGTATTTGCAATTAATTATCTCAAATACCGCAAGAATAACCTACGACAAAATTCAACAAGCAAACTTCATTAAACAAACTTGTCAAATCACCGAGTGTCACAGGCTATAAAATAAAGGCGCGAACTCACAATCAATCTGATTGACCACCGAAAAAGACTAAAGCCACCCCTAAGATGGCTCCACTGTTTAAGTGGCAGGTGGCGGCCCACATGGTTGTGTTGTGTGTGATACCGTACCGATAGCGCACGGTACATAATATGACATGAATATGAATACAATAAATGATTGATATATTTTTGTAAATGACCTACCTGTAATATTGATATCAATAGAATCGCCATCATATTTTAAATAAATATTTGCAATTTTATGTTCCTATTGTCTATAATGTAGTTTACAAAGGTAAGCGTTTTTCTCCATTTGGTTCTACATAGATCGCTAAAATAAAAATAAAATTAATATTTGAACATATAGTTTTTTATTCACTGACTGTTAAAAAGAGTAGATAGGAAACATTTTTTTTTGTCTTTAATTGAACATTTTTAAAGTATTAGTTATAAGTACATAGTAGTTAGATAAAAGATATTGTCAAGATGTTACTTTAAGAAACAACAACATTTCTAAACTTTGACGTGAATTGTATCTAGAACGTGCAGCTCCACTTGTGCAGAGGGTATAATCTCATTTAAAACTTATAGTTGTATCTAGTTAAATGCATGTTCTCTGGTAATTAGACTAGTTTTACTTAAGATCCAACATGAATATTTTTATGTATATAAAAAAATGTATTATCTCTGTTTAAAATAAAGCTGCGGTATTTGTCAAGCATGTCAGAGATTTCACGTGCAGCTGTCAGTCACTGTCAGTGTCAGTGTCATTTCTGTATGGTGTGTGTGGTGGTGAAAATATTTTAAATGGATAAAATAATTACGAATAAAATTAATATTCAACGGTATTATGATAATAAAATTAAGAAACAATGTTTAAAAAGATTGCTCTAGGTATCTCGGGAGGTGTAGATAGTGCTGTAGCGGCGCTACTCTTAAAAAGGGCAGGTAAATATGAAAGAATTGTTGATTTTATCAATTTTACCTGGTAGGCAATTAAATATAGATTTAATAACGTACTGGTTGTGATTTTAGGATTTCAAGTGCAAGGTGTATTCATGAGGAACTGGGACAACAACTATGAAGCCGGATTTTGCTCAGACGAAAGAGATTTTGAAGATGCAACATTTGTGTGTCGTAAGCTTGAAATTCCTTTGCATAGAGTATACTTCATAAAAGAATATTGGAACGAAGTTTTCACTGTGCTACTGAAAGAATACGAGACCGGCCTCACTCCAAACCCTGACATATTGTGCAATAGATACATTAAATTTGATAGCTTTTTCCAACATTGCAGGAACAATTTAGGGATTGATGCTATTGCTACTGGCCACTATGCAAATACTTCTTATGGACCGTTCTTGGAGAAATACAATGAGAATGAAGGTATTTATCTGGAAGAGTTAAAAAAAGGTTGCTGCTGAAATGATTATCAGGGTACAGCCCTGATAGTCAATTGTTATCTAGTGCTGTCTAAAAGATTTTGGTTTACTAATCTCACACAATATTTTTTCAGGAGTCAGACTGCTACAGCCCAAAGACAGCTTTAAAGACCAAACCTTTTTCTTATCACAAGTGCAGCAATATGCATTAAGGAAATGTATGTTCCCTATAGCTAATTTATTGAAGAGTGAAGTAAAAGAAATAGCTAAAAGAGAAGGGCTCATGAATGTAGCTAGTAAAAAAGAAAGTACTGGAATATGTTTTATAGGAAAAAATAACTTTCAAAAGTTTATTGAAGAAGTGAGTATGATAATAATATGAATATACTGAATACAGCTATAGTTCTCTTTTCTTTACACCTTTTTATGATCTATAATCGAAGACTGAACCCTTGACTGTTATTATTGCATGTAATGTACCAGGCAGAATATTTTTATTCATTGCCGATTTGTTTCCAGTATATTGAAACCAAAAAAGGATTATTTATAGACATTGACTCGGGAAAAGCAGTGGGTGAACACAGTGGTCTTCATAAATGGACTGTTGGACAAAGAACGCATGTACCTGGCTTTAAAGATGCTTTGTTTGTGTACAAAAAAGATTTGAACACCAATAATATTTATGTGGTATGTAAAATCTATCTGTGGTATGGTATATTTATTACATTATAATATGTTATGATATACAGGATGTAAATAAATATTTGACATGAACACAAAAATTACACTAGGCTTTGTATAACTAGTATATTTTTACAAAAATATCTTAAGATATAATATATATTTTTTTGGTTTCTGTTGCAGGTAGGAGGCACCAAACATCCAGCATTATGGAACAATATTTGCTTTACTGAACCTCCACATTGGATACACAAAGAGCCAGAAGAACTAACTAACAACAATGTATTAAAATGCTATTTTAGATTCCAACATACAAAACCACTGACCCATTGCAGAGTAGTAAAAAATTACGAAGGTCTAACTATTATACTAGAAAATAAATTAAGAGCCCTTACAGAAGGACAGTTTGGAGTTTTATATAAAGATGGAGAATGCCTTGGAAGTGCTAAGATGCAGAGTATATGTCATAATTTAGTTTATTAAATTACTTGATTGTCACCGGAAGCTTTATTATTGAGATAGCACCATTTCCATCGATTTCCTTCTTGTTTTAGCTAGCTCAGTAGCGACATCTGACGGGGGTCCCGAAAAATATGCAGGGTATAGGCCTACAGTGTCATTAAAAAGTAGAAATTAATAGTGGCGCTAGATTACTGATCTACTGTTTGGATGGCAACCCATATAGTGCACTTCCCAAGACTTGCTGCTTACTTAGCTGTATATTTCTATTATACCCATTCATATCTTTACCACCTAACATAACAAACAATATCTTTTAATTGATTGGTTCTCTTCTCAAAAATGTTTTGTTGGATTTTGGGGATGCAGAGGACACAGCTATTATATCGAAGCTGTAGCTTAGCGTAGGTCAATGGAACCACAAAATCTATGATGAAATAATAATAATAATAAATAAATAATTTTTTATTCATTTCCACACAATACGTACATATTCCTTACAATTCTTCTTAAATTTAAGGCACAAATCTATAAAACCTTGGTCACGAAAATGACTGATGGGAACGATTGGTGTAGGTGGACTAGAATTGATAAAATAAGTATTTCTATGTGAGTACGGTATATTATGAGAAGCCTAAAAGCAGTAAAACCAAAGAGTATACTAATATATTGGGGAAAGTAAAACTGTTAGGTACTGAAAGTAGTAAAAATGATACGAACGATGACATGTGGATGACATATGTCATTATTTTTTGAGTCACTGTGATAAATGTTGCGCAGACGAAAAAACAAAGGGTACAATTTTCTATAATATGGGACGGTTCAATTGTTGCAGAATAACCGTTTATTTTCTTCCTGTTACATCTTGACATGTATTATCTCTGGCCAAAGCGACAAAAATTTTAATCTGTAAAAAAAAAGGTAATGTCAATGTCAAACAATCCTCACGGCTGCGGATCAAACTTTCCCTTTGAAAAATGCTGCCCTTAATAAAATTCCTTCACCACCTTGGTGGGATAGGGATTGTACGGAAGCTATCAAAAGAAGAAAGGAAGCTGAAAAGCGGTATAGTCATGCCATGACCGCAGAAAATTTTGATCTCTTAAGCGAGTCAATTAATACGACTCGAAAATTATTAAAAACAAAAAAACGTGATGGCTGGAGAGCTTTCTGTGCTTCCCTGTGTCCTGACTCTAACGCCTCAGTCGTTTGGCAAAATATTAGACGCTTTAGATCAGCTTTTAATAATGGTTCTACAGGTCAAATCCACCCAACAATAGCCAACATATTTTTGGACAGACTTGCCCCCTCTACAGTTCCTGAACAACTCTGTTTTAGCATCACTAATACTGATAATTCGTTTCTAAGTTCACCTTTTTCACTTACTGAATTACGGGGAATTCTTTCACATGTAAATAATTCTGCTCCTAGTGCCGATGGCATCCCTTATTTATTTTTAGCTCACCTCAATGATGAGGCCTTAAATTATTATCTTAGTGTATTAAATTCCATTCTTATATCAGGAAATGTTCCTCCCTCATGGAAGTCCCAAGTAATTATTCCCATTTTAAAACCTGACAAGTCACCTTTACATCCTGAATCATATCGTCCCATAGCCCTATCATCCGTACTGTTAAAGATTGCTGAACATCTAGTCAAAAACAGGATTGAATGGTATGTTGAAAACAATAGTGTTCTGTCAAATAGTCAGTTCGGTTTTAGAAAAGCTAAATCTACTTTAGATAGCTTAAGTATAATCACTACAGATATTCAAATAGCTTTTTCATACAATAAAGTAGTTGTAGCATCTTTTCTTGACTTAACATCTGCCTATGATAGTGTAATAATAACAATTCTCATTAAAAAATTAACAAATTTAGGTTTACCACACATTTTAGTAAAATTTATATATAATATCTTACATAATCGTACAGTATGCTTAGAAATAGAAAATACACGCCAATTGATTAGGTCTGTTTTTAGAGGTCTTCCGCAAGGATCTGTCCTAAGCCCTTTGCTGTATAATATTTATACTTACGATTTAGCTTCATCAATAAAATCAAATTGCCAAATTTTGGAATATGCTGATGACTTAGTCATCTATTCAATTGACCACTCTGTAGATATTGCAGCTTATCAGGTGTCTTCAGCTCTTTCAGAGTTGAAAGTTTGGTTAAATGAAAATGGCCTAGAACTAGCTCCAAATAAAAGTTCTGCTGTATTATTCTCTAGAATGCGCACTTCTCCTCCATTTCAAGTTTCATATGATGGCCAATCTTTACCTATTTCTAGCAGTGCTAAATTTCTTGGCGTCCACCTGGATAGTAAACTCTCCGGATTGGACCATTTTGAATACATTGACTGTAAATGTGAAAAATTACTTAACATGATGAGATGTTTGTCAGGAGTTTGGTGGGGAGCGCACCCGTTTTCACAAAAATTATTATATAATGCAGTAATTAGGAGTGTGTTGGACTACGGAACATTTGTTTTAAATACTGGTAGCAAAGCTGGATTAAAAAAGCTGGATTCAATACAATCTAAGGCTTTAAGAATCATATGTGGCGCGATGAGATCAAGTCCAATTAATGCGATGCAAGTTGAGTGTGGAGAACCTCCCTTGTATATAAGACGACAGTTTTTAGCTGATAAGTTTCTAATCAAATGTTTTCAGTTTACTGACCACCCATTAATAGCTAAACTGGATTTTCTTAATAATTGTATGTCCTCTCAGTATTGGAAACAAAAAGAAATCCCATGTTTGATATTATCCTACCGTAAATTAACACAAAATAGCTCCCCAATCAATAGCTCTGCCTTGCTCCCGATTTTTACTTTTAACTATGAATGTTTAGTATATGTGCCGAATATCCTACACACAACTCACAATATAAATATACATGAATTTAATCACGTCTTCACAGATGCTTCAAAATTGACCGCTTCTGATAATGTAGGCGTGGGTTTATACCATATTCAGTACAATATAGTACAAAAAGTCAAACTCCCGCCTGAAACATCAGTATTTATGGCAGAATGTTTCGGGTTGTTGAAAGCCATTGAGTATGTTATACTCATGAAATTAAAAAAAACGATAATATTTTCCGACTCCCAAAGCGCACTTCTTGCTTTGGACAAATTTCCGTTTAGAAAGCCATATAACCCAATTATAAATATCATCAGAGACAAACTTTTAACTTGCTCATATAATGACTTACGAGTTATGTTTACGTGGGTACCTGCCCACAAAGGCATAATTGGTAATGAAAGAGCGGATAAAGCTGCTAAAGATGCCATAACCTGTGGTGATTTAACTGATTATAAAGTATGGTGCCATGATTTAGGAAAACAACCTGAAAAATGGTTATTTAATACCTGGAATGAACGTTGGGCAGATGAGGGTGTTGTCACTGGAAGGCGCTTATTCCATTTCTCACCAGAGGTGCCTCTAAAACCTTGTTTTATTAGAGTAAATTGTAACAAAAAAGTCACAACCATCATAATCCGTATGAGACTAGGACATACGAGTGCCCGCTCGCACCTGGCACGATTCAACATAGTTGGTGACAAAAGATGCGATTGTGGATATGAGGTCCAAGATTTAGACCATATATTTTTTGCGTGCCCGCTTCATGACCGTGCCTTTTTTTGGGATGCTCTGATTGAGCAAAAAGTTCCACTTCCTACTAGTATATTGTGTTTACTCCATCAACCTGTTCTATTTTATAATATATTTGATATTTTTATTTCTGTAAATAATATTAAAATATAATATTGTCTATATTTATACACCTATTCCATATCTTCTTACCTATAAATAATAATGTACTTATCTGATCCGTTATCCAAATTCCGTAATCCTTTCCCTATCATATTATCTTTTTTGTTGATTTCTACTAGTTTCCCAAAATTTTTCTACTACGACACTGGCTAAAAGTTACAACAAATAGCCATAAAAAAAAAAAAAAAAAAAAAAACAATCCTCACTGCTTCTGCAGTATGGTGCATTTTAAGCATTTTAGATTTATGGTCCTTGTTCTACAAATGGTAAAACTTATTTCCCATCTCATTCTTTAATTACTGTCTGTCAAATAAATTCTAAACACTAATGTCAATGTAATGTTTCTAAAAGTGTAAATAAAAATCAAATATTTGGGATGGATTTATTCGATTGAACCGTTCTCAATACAAGTACAGGCTTTATAGCTATCGTGTTGATTTCTCCAATGGATTACAGTGTTCCACCGCCAAGGCTAGATATGCCGCCGCCGCCGCTACCGATATCAACTGCGGTCCCACCTCCGCTACCGATATCAACTGCGGTGCCACCGCCGCCACCGGTATCAACTGCAGTGCAACCACCGGATTTCTATAACTTTCCTCCGCCGTATGGCGTGCCGCACTTACCATCGATCGATCAACCTCCGCCGCCTTACGTTCCTATGGCAACCTACCCTCCTTTATACGTACCCCCACCAACACTTCCATTCCCTATTCACTTTGCTAACTTGCCACCACCGCCTCCACCACCGTATCCTCCCCCTGATGAACCAAGTTATTCTACAGGGGATTACACCAACACTCAGTCAAGAGACAAGATGAGTCACTGTGATATCCAGCCAGTAGAAGAGAGTTACCCTTTGAAAGATGCCATAGATGCATTTTTAGCGCCACTCCCGAAATTGAAAGCATCGCAGAGAGATGACAGGCATCGTTCCATGACGCAATCATCAAGATATTATCCAAGTAGGGAAAGTAGCCATGATAGAGAAAGATATCACAGCAGGAGGCGAAGTTACAGTCCAAGTCATCATAGCCCTAGCCATTACAGCCCTGGCCGATACAGTCCGAGCCGTTACAGCCCTAGTCACTACAGTCCAAGCTGGCGGAGTCCCAGCCGTTACAGCAGAAGTCCCTCACGAAGTAGTTATAGAGATAGAGAAAGATTTTACAGGGATAAAGGACATGAGAGCAGAAGATATGAATCTGAAAGGAGGCACAGCCCATCACAGCATAGAGATCATAGGGATTACAAAGACCGGGAATATAGAAGTGCAAGTAGGAGTCACAGTGCTCGTGATGATAGGAGACACCTCAGGTCTCCAAGCAGAGCAAGTAGTCATCAGGCCGGTCGCGGCCAAAGCAAAACACGAGAAATGTCACATTATTCTTCTAAACCCATGTCAGATCGAGAGAAAATTCTGGAAGAATATAGGTGTGTAATACTTGGCTTTAAGACAAACTGATTGCTTATGAATTCTATATTGATTTCATAATAAAAAATTATATTTACAGAAAAAATTACTGTAAAACTTCAGATGATTTTATTGAAAAAATGCAGAAATGGTCACGGGAACACCACTCTGATCAAGAAGAGGTAAATGTTTTTTCATTTATACAGAATTTATCCTAAAATTCTGTAAATTTCAAGGAAAATGTTAACTTTTACGAAAATATTGCAGATAAAAAACATTTATATTGCTGCTCTTTGATTCACAATTAACATTTATCTTTTTTCTAAATGGACCATCCATTTATGATCAGGGTTTGAAATCTTTTTTTTTTGATAATTATCACAATAATTAACAGGTACTTGGTACTTGGTCTCTTTATTTTCCTAAATTTCACCCATAAACTGCAGATTTTTGTTTGCATGTACACAAAAATCTGCCAAATAACATTGTTATCATTTAGTTGATAAAGCGTGTCAGCACTGAATTACATGTATTGATGCAATTTTGATGGTGGTGTTGATTATGTATCTTATGCTTAAAGCTGAAAAGTAAACCATTTTATTTATTGTGCAATTTTTTTTTTAAATTCATAAAATTTTTAGCTTAAAATTACCCTATCTGTAGCCTGCTATGCTGACAAAGAACGAAATTTGACACTTAATTCATTTGCATACATGTGAAAACAGTAAAATTCGTTGGGATACTTATGTGTAGGGTCAATGGTGGCATTAGAGTTCTTTATTTAAAATTTTATCATTATCAAAGTATATTTACCAAGATAACTAACATGATAATAATCAATCATAATTATCATGATACTTCTCTTTTAGACTAACAGGTTTACTTAAAAAAATATAAGGTATTTTTGGTATATTTTTTTTAACAAGCTTACTTTTGCTTTACCACATATGGGAAAACCGTTTATTCTGAATCAGGAACCAAAGTGATTCGGCTAGTTTTCTGGTAAAGTAAGTAAGCTTGTGTATATTAGTTTAAAACTAAATAGAATCAAAATCATTTCAGAGTTCAAAGATATGGTACAGAAGTTCTCCTGCAGAGCTATATTACAAGCCTGTAGCAAATGGATCTGGACAAGAACAAACCATCAAGCTGGAGCAGATTTGTCAGACATTCTTTGAAAAGCTGATAGTGAGGGGATGCAGGGCTAGGCCTGAAGTAGATGAGTTACCGCCATTGAAGCCTCCGAAAGGCAAAATGTGCAAACATAACAAATGTGAGTTTATAAATTATTTTGATAGTTGATACTCCAACCTGAGACCTTGTGGATAGAGGTGCATACGCTAACCACTAGAACTAGATTGTTAAAGAAACCTGCGTGAAATGGTTTGGGCCAGTGTAAGTGTGTGTTTCCCAAAATTAAAACAAGATTTATATAAATAAAATCACTTCCGTAGTAGGAAGGAACCCCATGTCCGTCTGTCTGTCTGTCTGAGCTCAAGAGTGGAGACTAAGCGCTATAATGCTAAAATTTTCCATGAATTAGGTAAAAATTATCCTAAGCAAGTGGTAAAATAACATATTGAAAATATTTTTTTGGTCACCTACATGTAAAGTGGGGATGGTTTTTCTTCTGTTGTCTTTCAATAGTGTGGGATATCATAGGTCTTTCGAAAACATTCAGAGGTTGCTAAGACTGTTTTTCATTTAGAGATCCGTTAGCAATATATTTAACTGTAAAGAACAAATTTTTGGTCGAGTAGGGCGTAAACTACTATCTCCAAAAATCTGAAAATCGTATTGATATAACATAATATCCTGAACTTCCAAGGAAAACTTTGTAATTTCAAGAGTACTAGAGGTCCAAAATATATACTGGTAGTAGACCCCTTTTACTACTGCATTCGGAATCCTACATTGCGCACAGCCTGACACGCACTTGGCCGGTTCCCTTAATTGTTATTTTGTTAATTCTTCTCTTAAAGTATTTAATTATATTCTTAGCTGAGGAACACAGTTCATCATCTTCTGAGAGTGAAGAAGATTTTTTTGACGACGATGGTCTGCAAGGATGGACTGATAGAATAATGTTGGAGCTTCAAAGGAAGCAGAGCCATCCAAGGAGGCTGCATCCTGAGATGTGGTAAGTTTACCTGGCACAGATTGGATGTATTAGTCATTGATAGTTAGTTATGTTAGAAAATGAGAGAGAGCAAGACATATTATTATTTTATTAAGTTTCAATTTATGTAGCTACATGTGTTAGTTAGGTTAGGTTAGACTTAAAAATTTTGTGATTTCAGGTAAAGTTGATAGCTGCAGCACTGTCGCATTAGGTTTAAGGCCTGTAATTATAGCTGTAAGGTCGTAATAAATAAATAAAAATGATTTAAAAGTAGGGCATATAATGTTAACCCAGGCTATACGCTGCATGTGTGCCGAATTTAATCAAAATCAATCCAGTAGTTTTGCGTGACAGAGTAACACAAAGTTTTGAATATAAAATTTAAAATCCTTGGTGTGAAGTCTAGGATTTGAACCCAGAACCTCTAGATAGCAAAACCGACGCCTTATCCATTGCTCCACGGCCGCTTCAAGTGCGCTTATTGTAATAACATTAGCATCAGCATGTTAGTTAAATCTTAAATTTAATTTTAATCTTAATTTAGTAATTAATAAGCCAACTAGAATAGCGAGCCAGACATGTATCGATAATTTTGCGCATAATTGTACCAAACGATGCAAGGTGGACATATTAGAAATGGCTCTGTCGGACCATACAGGCCAGCTGCTACAATATCCTGTAAAGAAAACTTGTGCTATTGATAGGTATAGTGCTATCAGACGTGACTACGGTAGGGATAATATGATAAAGTTTAAGCATTGTATGAGTAAACTGAGCTACTCTGAGATATATGAAAAGGATAACCCAAATGAAGCATACAATGCATTCATAGAACAGTTTATGCTTTACTATAATTTATGTTTTCCAGAACTCATATCCACAGTTCATGTTGTCAAAAAACCCAAATGGGTATCTAAGGGAATTAAAATTTGCAGCAAGAAAAAGCGTTCACTTCTATGGAAGCAAAGGCTTCAACCAACGCTACATAACAAAAAAACATTTAAAGCATATTCTAAATTATTCAAAAAAATTATGCTCCTCACGAAACGTTCTCAAAACAACTTTAAAATAAAAACTTCATGTAATAAGACTAGAACAACATGGCAAATAATAAATCAAGCTAAACTAAATATTCCTAAAAATCACATACATGTAATTAAATTTGAAAACAATTTCATTACGTGCCCGAACGAAATAGCCAACCATTTCAATAACTATTTCGTTGATAGAATAATACCCTCACGAATAGCGGATAGTGATGCGACGTCCCTCATTATTAACAAAAATAATTCTATGTTTATGGCACCTTGTCTACCTCAGGATATCTTAAGGATAATATTTGCTTTAAAACCTACAAATAGTGTTGGATGTGATGGTATATCTACAAAAGTATTAAAATTTGTAGCTAATGAAGTATGTGGACACTTGAGCTTCATACTTAATCTATGCATAACTAATGGTATATTTCCAGAAGTATTAAAAGAGTCGGTAGTTAAGCCAATTTTCAAAAAAACAGACAAAGAGATTATGGAATACTATCGGCCTATATCAATAATTCCTATAGTTTCCAAAGTCTTTGAAAAATTCATACACAAGGAATTATCTGCCTATTTAAATAAAAATCATATCCTATGTGAGGAACAACACGGATTTCGTGAAAATAAAACTATTAACCTAGCAATTTATAATTTTCTATAAAAGGTCATGTTAAATGTCGACCAAAACACACCAGTATGCGCAATTTTCTGTGACATGACGCAGGCATTTGACCATGTAGATCATAGTATTCTCATAAAAAAGCTTGATGCCTATGGCATAAGAGGTAATTTATTAAACTTAATAAAATCATACCTACTTGGCAGAAAACAACGGACAGAGATAAACAAAATCAACCCGAACACAAAAAAGGAAGTAAAATATCTGTCTGAAGAGCGTAATATTATTTATGGTGTACCGCAGGGGAGCGTATTGGGACCGCTATTATTTACTGTCTACATAAACGATTTGCCTAAATGTACGTTGCATCCAACGACACTTTTTGCAGACGACAGTACGGTGACAATTTCAAGTAATAATAATGACCCTATTAAATACAAACATGACATTACCAATTCCTTGACATCTATTATACAATGGCTTGATATTAACAATTTAAAAATTAATTTAGAGAAAACTAAAATTATCCACTTTAACCAACGTCCAAATTCAGCTGAAAATAATATATTAATCGAACATAATTACAAACCAGTTGAAAATGTAAGCACAACCAAATTCCTTGGACTTACTGTAGATAGAAAACTCGACTGGAAAGCACATATCGCCGATTTGTCCAAAAAAGTTAGTAAATCTGCCTACGCCCTGCACTCTCTTTCAAATGTAGTAAGCACTGATGCTTTGATCACGGCATATCATGGCTTAACAGCGTCAGTTTTACGTTACGGCATAATCTTTTGGGGAAATTCTACAGACAGGGAGATTGTATTCAGGGCTCAGAAGAGGTGCATCCGAGCAATGTTTAAATTAAAGTCTACCGATAGTTGTGAGCCGTACTTTAAGAGGTACAAAATACTTACGCTGCCTTGCTTATATATATTCGAAATCGCAATGTTTGTTAAAATGAATACCTCCTTATTTCCACGCTTAAATAATAATATTTCACGCAGCAGACGGGATGACAGTAGACTTCGCTTGCATCCCTCAAAAACAGCACTTATGCGCAAGAGTGTCATCTGCATGGCTCCAATAATTTTTAATAAATTTCCAAAACATTGGAAAGAACTTAATAAAAATGCATTTAAGAATATGATTAAAGAATTTTTAGTGAATAAGGCATACTATAGCATTAATAATTTTCTGGCAGATGAAATGTCATATCCAATTTAATGTCTCTACTTAATTATTTTATACTTTTTCCTGTAATATGACTCAACAATTAAATTTAGTAATATCTAATAGTTATGAAATTTAGTTAAATATAATAATAAAATTGCTTAAAATTTACATTACTTTTTGACATTTTTGATTGACATTTCTGAATCCCAGCTTTTTACTGACATACGGTCTACTATTACTTCATTCAAATTCAATTCAATGCTATTATACTAAGTCTACCTATTGATTATATATACTAAGCCTATATAATATTCTAAAATAAATGTAATTTTTCTCCTAATGTGTATGTAAATAATTTTTGATAATTGATATAATGTAGTAATGTAACTAACTATTAGTCTTATGAAAACAATATGTACGCCAAATGTGGCTAACATGTCTGGACATTACCTAATATTAATATCTTGCATGCGTCAGTATGTATACACATGTTATTGCAAATAAAGATTTATCTTATCTTATCTTATCTTATCTTATCTTATCTTAGTTACCCATAGGACAGGCTAGCCTAGTGGGTGCCACAGGCAATATTGTAAATGTTTATTTTTTTTGGCAATAAGTGTTTTTGTTTTGTTTTTCAGGTTCAACAACTCAGGTGAAATGAATGGTGGTCCATTGTGTCGGTGCAGTGCGAGGGCCCGTCGACAAGGGATGCGCCACGGCGTGTACGCGGGAGAGGGCGAATTCCCCAAGTGTAAACCCACACAGAACAATATTGAAAAGCTTTTTCACTATCGGTGAGTACTTATTATGTTTCTCCAAAAATATTTTCTGTTGTCACACTGCTCATTACTCACTCACTGGGCGCATCAGAATTATCAGCGCTGCGGTGCTTTTAGCGGCATTGTACCGAGATGCGTACCATTTCTGGCATTATGAATAATATTTTTTCTTAATAATATTACGCTTTTTTTTGTAATGTGTGTTCTTATGCCAGGATAAATGATTTTTCTTTCTTTTCTTTCTTCTTTCTTTATTATGTAACTAAATTCATTGAGATGGTTTGCACAATAAGAGGTTTTATACACCCCTTGGGTAAACGAACGTTTGTCTAGCTAAGGTTTATATATAATCCTATGACGCTGGGACAAGAAAGAGTCGACAAATTTCGAATCTAGCAGCATACGAATCAATGGCTGAATTGGCAAAGCGTCTGGGGCGTTTACCCAGGGGGTGCAGGTTCGAATCCTGTTTTTCAACCTTAATATTGTATGAAATACAAAAAGGCATAGCAAAGTTATAATTTGCTTTAAAATATTACAAATAAAGGATTATCTGAAAATTTATCGAAATACCGCTTAGGCCGTTTGCTGTTTACTCGGTGCGGGAGCGGCGCGGTGCAATATTCTCATTAAAAAAAAAGGCGCTCGGTTTTTGATAATATTTTACCGCCTCGCGTTCGTACCCATTAATCCGGATTCAGCCTCGGTCATAAGATCTAGCACTAATCTCAGAATTAAAACTTTCTATTTTCTTTGCAGAATCACCGTATCGCCACCAACAAACTTCCTTATAAAGGCTCCTACAATCATTGGTCACGATGAACACGAGTTCCTATTCTCTGGTTTCTCCATGTTCAGCCACTACAAACTCGCTAAGCTGCCTACCTGCAAAGTAATAAGGTTCAATATTGAGTACACCATATTGTATGTGGAGGAGCCAGCACCGCAGAACTTTACTATACAGGAACTGGATTTGTTTGGTAAGAATAATTACCTATTTCGCCATTTATGGAAACAGTCTGTTCCAAATGATTTTACGAAAAAAGTAAGCAATGTCGTTGAGTGCAAGTTGGCGTAGTGGTTAAAGCGGTCGCCCCGCCGCCGCTTACAACTGCGCTGGTGTTGTGGGTTCGATCCCCACACGGGACAAATCTTTGTATGATCCGCAAATATTTGTTCTGACTCTGGGTATGCTCTATGGCAGAGATATGTTTGTTTGTGAACACCCTTGCGATACAGTATTCCTAGTGTCGGAGCTTAAATAAAATGAAAAAAAAAAAAAACTTAAACTATTGTATCAATGAAGAAAACTGCACCAGTATTTTCTTTCTTACTGGTGGTAGAGCTCTTGTGAATGAGCTCGAGGGCGGCAGCACCACCGTCTCACCTTTAACCTGCCGCCAAATAGTAGTGCTTCCATTACTGTGTTCCGGTTTGGTGGTGAGATCAGGCCATGAAATTACTGGCACATGAGGCATATCACCATAGTTTCCAGCTGCAGCGACGCATCTATAATCTGCTTTTGTGGATTGTTGATGTCCATGGGCTGTACTCCACTTACCATCAGGTGGACTACACGTTCGTTCGCTGTGGGCGTAGAATAAAAAAAAAAAAAATACTACTATCACTACAATATTACAGATTTTATCGCAATATGCATATTTATGTCAATTTCATGCTCAAAATGTGTGCTTAAAGGCTCATTTACACTATACAAATTTTGCAAGTTTCATTTTTATCACGATTTATAAAAATACAGAGATGGCGAAAGAATTGCCTTGCAAATCTTCGGAAAATAAGAACAATGCTTAAAGGTTGCCTGGCAGAAATTGCGTCAAGCGATAAGGCCGCCCTTTGCATATTGTGATTGTCTTTCAATAGTTGTCTTTAGTTTGTAATGAAATGGTATGCAAATAAAGTTTTATCTATCTAAAACTGCTGAATAGATGTGACTTCGTTTAAATTTTTCGTCAAGTCAATTGGGGCAGGGTATAAAACGAAAAACCGCATAAGAGTACTAAAAACCACTAAACCTTTTTTCATATTTCAGAGGAATTCCTGTTCTATGAGCTACTGGAATTAGTAGACTTGGATCTCGGCAAAGGGAATGAAAAATCATGTTCACAATTTCATTTCATGCCACGATTCGTCAGATTTTTACCAGAAGGTGGATGTGAGGTAAGAATTTGGTACCTTTAAAAGAGAGAAGAACTTTAAACTTTAACCCATTAGTCTTTTCTTTCTGCGGAGGAATGTACTCATTTGAGTACAACGGCGTATTATGGGTAAACATTTTTAAAACACTTTTCTTTACATGTAATGTTTTTAGACACCATTTTACTGTTGCATGACATAAAATGCACCGTAATTTAATTTCAAGCTTTTGAGGATAATGTCCTATACCATCTTAAGGCAAGCTTGGACCAATGATAATATAAAAATGACCCTTGATCTCCATCTTCGTTGTTTATTAAAGTATCTATCCCCTAATATAATTAACTATATACCCTTGATCTCCATCTTCGTTGTTTATTAAAGTATCTATCCCCTAATATAATTAACTATATACCCTTGATCTCCATCTTCGTTGTTTATTAAAGTATCTATCCCCTAATATAATTAACTATATACGGTGTTTGTTGTTTCGAAGTAATTAGAAGTTTTCAAGTAGGTTAAACATCGCATGTGTTATTAAAATTTTGACCCCTAGCCAATATCACATTTTTTATTCCACACCATCGATATAAAAAACCATAGATGAACAATTGCGAACAAAAGTATCATTCAAAACTGTCCTCAAACGATTTAAAATTCTATAGATGATATTTTTTGCAAATTGAACCTTATGCGGATTCATATAGGTTGCTTTCACAAGGGAGTGTACAAAGTGTTACAGTGACGCGGGCGACGCTAGACTATTTGAAATAAGCGCACAATTTCAAATTGTGCACTTATTTTATGTGGACGGTTTTGAGACGTTGAGTGTGCATCTTTGGTTTTTTATATCGATGTTCCACACCCTACTTTGAATAAAATGACCTTATCTAAGAAATTGGCAATAGCTAATTTGAAGCTAGCTATTTAAACAAAAAATATAGTAGGTATTTTTGTTTTCTTTTTAAAGGAGATCTTAAAGCTAACATAGTACAAAATACTTATAATAAGTATAAGGCCAATTAAAGTTGTCATTTATTGCTTTTTTTATTTAACATGCCATAATTCTCTTTTTTGCAGGTACTATCAATGTGTGAAGTTCTAAAATACTTGATAGATGAAAGCGGACTGCTTATACCACCAGAAATGTTGAGATCCGTACATGAGATGGACCACTACACATGGCAGAAGTTTGTTGACAGGATCAAAGGTAAATTGTACTTTATATTCTTCGCTACCTAGGTTCATAGTTAAATCAATACAAATAAATAAAATTAAAGTGTCTGTTTTTAATGTCGAAATAACTATGTTTTTTATAGTTGATATAGTTATTTAGATGATACCTATTTCTTAAATACATTATTAAATTTGTTTGTCTGTCTGTCTGATCGTCTGTTGTATCGAATAATCTTCTAAACGGCTAGACCGATTTTGATAAAATTTTATAAAATTTGGTAACTGACGATAAGGCGTGTAACATAGACTTTTTTTTATTGACGTACCTGCCACGCAGACGAAACCCCGGGTGAATGTTAGTTTGTTTGTTTGTTAGCGCTAATCTCAGACACTACTTATCTGATTTTAATCATTATTTTTGTGTTTGATAGTCTAATTATCAATTAAGGTTTCTTGATATTTAACATTACGCTAAACTCCAAGGGAGCGAAGCAGTAAGGTTTAACGCGGATCAAAGCGCGGAAGCAGCAACTACTTAATAAAACGAACTCCACGCAGATGAAGTCGTGGGAAAGCTAGTCTTCAATAAATTAAAACTTCCTAAAATTTTGCAGTTGTCCCTAGTCAAAATGCAATAAGATGTTTTCGAATCTGGCTAGTATTTTCAAAGGTTATTAACAATTTATATTAGTTTTATTCTTACATTTTTTATAGAGAAACAAAATATGACTGCTCATAATATAAGGGGTTTACGTATTTAATTTCAGGTATGATAGTGACTTACCCGGGAAAGAAACCATGTTCAGTCCGAGTGGACCAACTGGACCGCAGCCCGCCGGCCGGGGATAAAAATCTCACCCCTGCGGAGATTCAAAAGTATATTCCAGAAATCGTACACTTTGGGATACGACCTCCGCAACTAAGTTATGCTGGCAACCCTGAGTACGTTTTTTAGTATGTTTTTATGAAGTTATAAAGATATCTATGCGAATCAAATGAAAGCAGGTTTTACGTTTTTTCTGAATGTGTTCCATTCGCGTTTATTTTTTTACTTTCGAAACATTTCGTTTATAATAGGGCGAATGGAACGTATGCAAAATGGCCGTGAAATTTGTTCTTTAATGATTCGCATAGTTAAATTTTATTATCTGGTCCATATTGCGTGGAGAGTCCTGGTTTATATAGCCAGCACGGCTCCGTCCTAAAGCGCATAAGCTTTTTAGGGACCTCACAGTACCGATGTTTTTTTCATTTGGAAGCAATCTCCCCATCCCAAGTATTAAGTTCTTTAATTAATGCAATAAATTAAGCATTTGTCCAATCCGTAGATAATATCCAAAACATATAGACATTTCCTCCATACTTCAGACAGCACATTTAGCCATGGGGTGGCAAGATCTATCTATGACTATGGCATATTCTTATTTTTCTTCTTTTATTTTTTTGCAAACAATCTTTTATCGTTCTATACCAGGATTTTTATATCTGATGGATGTCAATCTCTAAATAATACTGGTATTCAGCTGAGTCCCAATATAATTGAAAAGCCTCGGTTGAATTAATGCTTGAGGCTATATTTAATTTATTATTTTATCTTCCTGTCGATGTCCTGGAGGCGCTTTATTTATTAATTATTTAATTATATGCAAAGAAGTCCAAAGTACATGCATATGGAGATCAAGTGATAACACATGTTATACACATGGAGCTTCTATCAACACTTTGCATTAATATTACCAAGTCCACCTAATGATATATTGTCTCTTTCTTCATTGCTATAGCATTAACGATATGGTCGGCCTCCCCCTGTCACCCGAAAGCACCATTATTCCCAGACCCGATGAATTTAGGGATAGAATTCTCAGCAGAACAAATATTTGTCTATTTCTTGATTATTTCGTCGTAATATTTGGTCTGAGTGCGCCGACGTTTGTATAGTTTATTCCATACTTTTCTGGATCCATCTCTATCAAGCTCTTTAGCAAATCCCTTGCTACGCATCTTTAGCGTTTTTATGACCAGAGACAAGGTGTCTCTGGTCATAAAAACCCATTCAACTTTCGACTAGCTCGCATCTTGAGATACAACCTTTGGTTCTCGGCGTTTAGCTTGAAACGTAGACTTTGATACGGAATGTTTGAGTATAATAAGTTGGAGTCTTCGCTTTAAATATTGTGTTTACGGTGTATACTTGGCAGATAGTCTTAAATAAACTTTATATAAACCAGGATTAAAATATGAAGAGTGAAAGTATGCCCAATGCCCATAGAACTTTGTATCAAGATTTAAAGAAAGGTTTACTTTGTTGTGCAGCATAATTTTTCCAAGTTTGTATAAGTGACAACGTTGTTAAGGTTATAAGAATTTTTATTAAAGGACTCAAGGGATGCCGCAGCATGTTTGAACTATTATGGCTTGGTTCGACGATAGATTTTCAATCTGAAATAGTAATGGATATACTATTTAATAGGAGGTATAATGATGTAATGGTCCTATGGCCAAATAAAAATATATGCTTAGGCAGTTGTGACTATTCCCATCAGGGTGGACTACAAGTTTGTTGTATAAAAATAACAAACTTTATAGTCCGAGATCCCACTGCACGATTACTATAGTTACTCTTGTCTCTGTTTTGTTTTTATAGGTCCCATCAACGACAACGAAAATTTCCACCGCAAGTATTTGGTACTAACTAATAAATGTCTTTTCATTTTGCCGACTCAAACTATTTGAAAAGAAATGTGATCTTGAAGGTATATATACTTAAAGGAACACGTTTCTTGAAGATTGGCTTTCGGAAAAATGTAAATTGAATCAGTAGGAAGTAATAAAATCCAAATTATGAAATGTGTCCTTTTTGTTGGTATATAACCATAACGGAACATAATTTCTGCATGAATGGATGAAAATGTATTTTTTTTTGTTTATTTTAAATTTAGTTTACGATGGAAAAAATATCTTCTCATCGTACCTACGTAGCATTGATTATTTTCAGTTGGTTTATTTTTTTTAAGCTAGGTCGCCATTTTATGATTTGCCAGACAATTTTTTTTTTCGTAATTATTTGATTTACGTGTAAAATGAGCATTTGAAAGTATGCATGGGATCTTGGTCTATTAGTAATTGTCGTGACTTTCGAAATGAATATGTTTAGGAATGTTGAGGATCCTGAAACAGAACTACGTTGAAATTCTGACGGCGTGTCTAAAATAAAGTTAATATAGTAAGTGTCGATGGGTACTTAGGGTAGGTAAAAATTGAATATTGTTGAGATGTTTTAATTTTATTTACGTGCCGTCCTCCTGTCTCATTATTCTCTACCTCTTTCTGTCCATAAATGTCCGTTTTAAGTTCGCCTATGACATGTCTTCTATTTATAAATGTCGTTTATATGTTGTTCTATTTTTTGTGTACAATGTAGTATAAATAAGAAAAGTATGCATTTATAAGTTAAACTTAAAATTTTCAGATATCAGAAAGCTTGGCGTTATTACGTGAAATACAGGCATTTGATAGCCAATATGGCAAAGCCTTCTTACAAGGAGCGGCAGAAATTAGCTGCTAAAGAGGCGACTCTTCAAGAAATGAGGACACAGAGCAAAATGAAGAGAGATGTGACTGTAGCGATATCATCAGAAGGATTCCATACTACAGGGCTTATGTGTGATGTCGTGCAGGTGTGTAACTATGAAATTAATTGAAAATAATCTTTAAGATTCAGAGTAAATTGAAAATGTATCGCCATGTAAATTAATAACAGCAGCCCTGTATCTAATACATGTCCCATTGCTGGGCTCGGGCCTCTTCTCATGATGAGAAGGGTTTGGCCATAGTCCACCACGCTGGCCAAATGCAGATTGGAAGACTTCACACACATTATAGTACTTTTAAGGCACTCTCAGGCATGCAGGTTTCCTCACAATGTTTCCTTCACAGTTAGGAAGCGATAATTTATATGATAAATATACACATATTTTCGAAAAGACGAACCTTAACTATTTATAGACAGAGGTGTGTGCCGTTGGTTCGAACCCGAGACCTTTGACTTAGGAGTCTTACGGTCTCCCCTCGGCTATCGCAAATAATAAAAAAAATGGCCGTTTAAATTACATCGAGGCAAAGCGGCTTACCACTGATACAGCATGTGATTCTGGATAAATCTCCTAGAATTTCACAATGGAAAATTCTACATATCCAAAAGAAATAATGCGTAAGCCAATGTATTGGGTTGGTTGGTCGAAAAAGACTGTGTCAAGCATAATTTGTTGCCTGCGCCTTCGTCCGCGTTATTTTCGAATTCTACGAGAAAATATCGTTATTTACCTCCGTTTTAGTTCCTGAGATTAGTGCGTTTAACCAACCAAACAAACAAATTGTTCGGCTTTATAATATTAGTATGTATTGTGACAGATTGATCTATGCGGCTATTTTATTGTTTGTGTTTCTATGTATAATAAGTATGTATTTACAAAAAGAAGTATATATGTATTAGTATCAGTTATTCTAGTATCCTTAGTACAAGCTCTACTTAATTTGGGATTAGATGGCGTTGTGTATATGTAGTGTGATATTAAAAAAAAAAACCATTATAATATCTATACTTATAATATAATATAATAAATCTGCAGTAGTAAAAATTCTGTACATTAAAAATATTTAAAAAAAAATGGCATGGGGTGTTACTAGACCGACACCGAACCCAAAAATGTGATTAAAAAAATGTTTGTCTGTCTGTTTGTTTGTTCATACATTGTGTTTCTGTTGTGTAATTTTTATTTATTTCTGTCTTATATGGTCACCAAATTATAAAACACACATCGACGATATCGAGCGAATCCAGCAAAAGTTTCTCAAGATTCTGAATTATCGCCAAAACCCGGGTAGATCTGACATAAAATATCTTGGTCGCCTTCGAAAATTTAACGTCGAATCATTGCAGATGCGCCGCACATATTTTAAACTTGTGTATCTTTATAAAATTATAAACTCCATCATCGACTCGCCTGAATTGCTTTCTCAGTTTAGTTTTATCATAAAATTCCGTGCCCGAAAATGTAACGACACCAATCTATTAGCACTTCAAATTTTTAAAAATAACATTTCTTATTACAACCCACTACAATTGTCAATACAATGACATTTTGAAATCTACTAGTAATAAATTTCTCGATATATTTAACGGCAACATGAACAGATTTACTGCCAACTTAAAAGACATCAGCTCGGGTCTGGATGCCTCAGGAACCATAACAGGCGCTTGAGACATCCTGATGTAATAAATTACATGTTTTAAGTTTTTTGTATGGTTTTCAGAGTTCTATTTTATTTTATTATATTTTTTTTATTTTGTTATTATAGATTAGTTGCATGTACAATGTATTTACGTTATGATCCAGATCAAAATATTGTATTTTGTTATGTCTTGTTTTATATTGATTGTAATGTGTTATGTGCAATAAATAAATAAATTTATTTATTGTATAAACGAAAGCTGTTTATTTCTAGCATGCCATGCTGATCCCAGTGCTCGTCCGTCACCTTCGCTTCCACAAGTCTCTAGAGAGTCTAGAAAGGAAGATGGGGTATGTGTTCAATCAACGGAAACTGCTACAAACTGCGTTGACGCATCCTTCGTATAGAGAGAACTTTGGGACGAACCCTGATCATGCTCGGAACAGTCTTACTAACTGTGGCATACGGCAGCCGGAGTATGGCGATCGGAGGATTCATTATACTAGGAAAAAAGGTAATATTATTGTGATTTGCCAAAAGGTTAATTGATAGATGAAAACATATGCGATAAACATTTTAATAGCAATCCTTCTTCAACCACCGACATAAATAGGTTTATGAGAATTTTAAAATATTTTCGTTTTGTATGTATATCAATTTATTTAATAGAAAAGAACCGAAGAGAATAACAGTTAGATCCTTCTCCACTTACATAGAATTGTATTTTCATATTTTTTTAAATCTAGCAATAACTCCTGTGTCGCGAGGGTGTTCACAAACATACATTTCCTACACACAGAGCACCCAGTGCCAGAACAAATCTTTTCGGATCTCACAAAGATTTGACCACCAGCGCAGTTGAATGCGACGAGGAGACCACTTCAACCACTACGCCAACCTTGCACTTAATTACAGCAAAATATATTTTTTTTTCCAGAATAATACTTAATATCCATTTTCATTCCAGGTATTGTAACCCTAATAAACATAATGTCCCGCTTCGGCAAGCGCAGTGAGACGGAATCGAAGATCAAACACAACGAGCGTTTGGAGTTCCTAGGAGATGCCGTAGTGGAGTTCCTATCGTCTATTCATCTGTTCAAGATGTTCCCCGGCCTGGCTGAGGGAGGCCTGGCTACGTATAGGGCTTCTATTGTACAGAATCAGCATTTGGCGCAGCTTGCTAAGGTATTCATTTGATGATTATTCATTGGATAGTGTAATTGCTTCAGGCGTTCAATCTAATGTAAAAATCTTTTTTTTTATTATTATTTTAAATCACAGTTTGCCAGTAAATATATATATATATATATATATATATATAATATATCATATTTTCTCTGAAACTGTGTGAAATGGGCGATAATGCTAATATAGACAATCTTACGTAATTATATTTGACGATCTATACTCGGGTAGTAAGTTCATGAAATTTCATGTATGTCCTCCAATCTTCCACGATTATTTAAGTTATTTTTTTAAATAAATCATGTTGTTTGCATGCCTTAGGGTAAAATATGGTGGTTACTACTTTGTAATAACAATGTATACCTATATTGCAAAAAAAAAAAATTAAGTTTAAAGTATGTTTTTGCAAACTAAAGTGTACACTCAATATATAATGTTTCTATATAACATAAAATGCCAATAAGGGTGTCGGAGGGTTTGTTTAAAGTCATTTTATGTATTATATTGTTAATTTTATATAGAATATAGGTCTAGAACAGTTCATGCTGTACGCGCACGGGTCGGATCTGTGTCGAGAGGTCGTGATGCGCCACGCCATGGCTAACTGCTTCGAAGCGCTCATGGGAGCACTCTTCCTGGACGCCGGCCTCGAAGTCAGTGTAAGTTGTAACCAAAAGATATCAGATGTGACCGGTACTTTTGTCTATCTTTTTAACCGTCTTCAAAAAAGGAGGAGTCTTTAATATAGTTCTCAATTCGTCTGTATTTTTTTTTATGTTTGTTACCTCATAAATTTCGACAGGGCGAAGTGATTTTAATGATTCTTTTTTATTTAAAACCTGTTGCATCCCTTGTGGTCCCATTTCAATTTGGTCCAGTTCTGACAATGGCACCCATGAGAAAACCATATAATTCTAAGATTAGCATTAAGTATGTTTGCGACAAATGAACAATATCACGCCAACCAATTCAGATTTCTTTTTTCAGTGCTATTTTGTAATGGGCTATTTGACAATCCGAAAAACAAAGTATCAATTACTGTAATCCGTATAGATTTTGTGTTTAAAAATGGTTATTTATTAACGTAAGTTGAAAATATTATTTATTATATTTTAATTTCCGTAAATAAAAATTCATATTTATGCACGATTGTCACGTGACACAAAACGCTCCTGATTGGTCGGGTTTATGACGACGTCATCTGCCTGTAAACATCAAAGATAATTTATACTACCGTAGTCTGACAGATCACAATATTTACAGGCATGTGACGGCACCGAGCGCATTGCACCGCCATATTGTCAAAGTTCCGTTTTGGTGCTCTGTTTTTTTATTGAATTTTGAATTTGATATTTTTCAGCAAATATGTACCAGAATTAAAAAATACCACTTTTACTGGGTTCCTCAACCGCTACTAAATAATATAAAATATATTTTAAAAACCTGTCAAAGAGCCCATTGAAGTTGTTTTTTTTTTCATAAAAAATACATAAAAAAAAAAAAAAAAAATATATCTTTTTAATTCTCTCTCTCCATCACTCCTTCGGATCATTATTGAAAAATCATAATTAAATGTTTGTCTCCACTCGGTATGTCGCTGTCGACTATTTTTGTGTCTTGTTTTAAATATCTGATACCTGAAATAGAGACGGTAAATAAAGAATCGACGAAGGTACTCTTTAAGAGTAAAGAGACCATATATTATGCCTTTTGTGTAAGTAATTTCAGGGTCCAATCTTACGTAAAGCTGAGTCGTGTAAACAGATTAATAAAATTAATACAGTGAATTATTCCTGGTTTATATGCTGATTTCTATTGCCCAACATTTAGAATTTCCAAAAAAATACCATAACTAATTATATTTTTTTACCGTCTAGGTGGCGGATCGCGTGTTTGCCTTAGCTTTGTGGCACAAGGAACCGGAGATGTTAGAAGTGTGGACGAAGGAGCGAGCGCACCCGCTGCAGGAACAAGAACCGCTGGGTGACCGACATTACATCAAAGATATTGACTTCCTGAAGAGATTGACTGAGTTTGAGGATTCTATTGGTATGATTAACTCTATCTTTGTTGTCATTTATTGTAATTTTATTAACGTGATTTTGAACCAACCAGTTTCACCAGTTCCTAATAAGGTTTTGGATAGTTAAGTGCTGGCTTATTCTATAAATTTCTATTCAAATTTTATATCACATTTGTTAAAAAAGTTCCGAATATCCTATCCAAGGCTATCCAGGACTTATCCAGAACAGGTATAATTGCGCCTTAGTCTATATTAAACTTCATTGTACATACATATGAAAATCAACCACAGTATAGCCATTTACAATTGCTTTTTGTGAATCTGGTGCTCAAAAAGTACCATTAAATTGTTCTAACAGATTAGTCGCGATAAGGCTGGAGCGGTACTAAATTAACAAATATAATTGCATAAAAACCGCTCTAACGGTAGCTGGGTTACCCAACAGGTCATAATAATAAGAATTTAAAAAACAAAAATGTTTATTTTTTACAGGCTTACAATTCAAACACATCCGTCTACTGGCGCGCGCGTTCACAGACCGTTCTGTAGGTTTCACGCATCTTACGCTTGGATCCAATCAGCGGTTGGAGTTCTTGGGCGATACAGTATTACAGCTCGTGGTATCCGATAGATTGTATCGACACTTCCCTGATCATCATGAAGGACATCTTTCTGTACGTATTAACTTTTTTTTTAGCTGAGTAATAAAGTAACTACCTCATTGCGGTTACACAAAAATGTTTCTTGGATAGATGCACAATGTGTAAAATGTTTACTCAAATTCATTTTTTTTTAAATACGGGTGATACCAAGAAATTGATCATTCTGCACAGTTTTTTTATGGATGCCAATACTATCCCTGACCTGTTAATTACATAACATCACGCTTATATTACTTAGATAGGCGTAGCTGAGGTGTTTAACATCCACATTTAACATTTGATGTTTAGGTCCCATATGATAAGGAGTGAGCCTAACTGTTTCTCATACCGATTAAAACTTGTATGGAAACATCCTATGTTGGACTACTAAACTTTTCCCATAGATTTTGTTTTACACAGACATGTTTTTTGTGTTAATCGTTTCAATTTCTAACAATTTATTATTTCTTCAGCTGCTTCGTTCATCTCTAGTAAACAACCGCACGCAATCAATGGTGTGCGACGACCTCAATATGGCGGAATACGCGACCTACAACAATCCTAAATCAAAGCCTACCACTAAGAAACATAAGGCTGATTTGCTTGAAGCGTTCCTCGGAGCTCTATTTATTGATAAAGTAAGTTTTTTTTATAATGCTTATACATATTATTAAACTTACTTTCTAAAAATATATTTTTGTGTCTCTATTAAGTTCAATTATTGATAATGATGTTGTATCCGTAGCGCACCCCGAAGTTATTAAAACATGAGCGTCAAGTGTTGTTGAATTGTTTAAAATATGGAATCAAGATATATTTTCAATCGATTAACTTTTAAACTTACGCATTGCATGATTAAGTAAAATCTTACGGAAATCAACGCAATCATGCATTATCTAACTTTTAAGTCAAGCCTAAAAGGTAAATAATGCATGATCGCGTTAATTCCTGTTAGATTTTAATTATATTTTCAATCTATGCAAGATGGCATCAAGATTTTACTCTTCCTCGCTTACCATCCCCATTTCGGTGGGCTTAAATCTACTAATTTTAACAGTGGCTTTTTTAAATAACCCAGTTGAAAAGTAATCGACACCAAACTAAACTAAACATGACATGTTTACAGAACTTGGAATACTGCCAGGCTTTCTGCAACGCATGCCTATTCCCGCGCCTACAAGAGTTCATCATGAACCAAGATTGGAACGACCCGAAATCGAAGCTCCAACAGTGCTGCCTCACTCTGCGGTCTATGGAGGGCGGCGAACCTGATATACCTGTGTACAAGTATGTTAAACTTAATTGCTTCTTATGCATGTTAAAATTATAAAATAGCGTAATGAACATTCGTAATAGGGACAAATATTATAAATGTTCTGGCGCCCGAATGGCAAGGCACTAGTGTATGAATAATACAGTAAACAGTTTTTGGACAAGTCGTTTGATACGTGATGATACTTGTAATGATGTTATCTGCGCGGTTGGTCTGCTGAATATGCCGGTATCGCCCTCTGCACCGAGTTTTGAAAAATGTTCCCTATTCGATCTCATTTGTTCAATACCACTAACATTATTACTTTTCAGTTTGTTGTAAATCTGTCCCGAGTGTAATAAAATAATTCTACTAACTTAAAATGTAAAGGTTGTTACTTTAGTAAATAAAGTATAAATAATAGCTAGCATAACTTGTTTGTTATGAACTGCTTAACTAGTGACACTGCTGACAGGTAATAGGACATGTTTGTAATAGGGTAAGTCAATACGCATATGGGTTATTCAAACTAAGAAATATCACAAACCGAGATGCACTTATAACAGCGTATTACGGTAATATATCTTCCACATTGCGCTATGGTGTTATTTTTTGGGGTAACTCGACGGACTGGCTCTCTGTCTTTAAAGCGCAAAAACGTTGCATTCGCACAATATTTGGCCTGAAAGCAAGAGAATCTTGTAGGGCATCTTTCAAAGAGCATCGTATATTAACGTTTCCTTGCATATACATATACGAGTGTGCAGTATTTATCAGACAAAACTTAAATTTATTTAAAGTAAGAGAAAGAAGACGTCATTTGGGCAAATTATGTGTTGTACCATGCAAAACAACAATGATGCATAAAAGCATGTTCTGCAAAGCACCCCTCATATACAATAAGTTACCACAAAATATCAGAAACCTAAGAGATCAGCAACAATTTAAAAAGGAACTCCACAAATTTCTTACAAACAAATGCTACTATTCGGTCCAGGAGTATTTTGACGACAAAACATTCAATTAGTAATAATAATATGTATAGTTTTAAATTAATTTAATAATTTTGTCAATAATCACTGTGTAATAGTAATAATTGTGTAATATCGAACTAAAAATTTTAAAGTAATTGAATAACTGTAATATTATAATGATTATTAAAATGTGTGTGACATAATACTAATAATATGTAACTTTATATATGTAACGTTCTTGTTGCTAAGTAATTAAATATTTGTGTTACTACTAACATTTGCACACCAACATGGTAAAATATGAAATGGACATTCATGTAAACTAACACCATACTGTACTCATATTTGGCAAATAAAAATTGAATTGAATTGAATTGAATTGAATTGAATAGGTAGTTGACAAGGGATAGGACATCCGCTGCACGTAAATTGAATAATCAATATTTATGACCTTTGTTCGGTTCAAAGAAATTTATTTTCTCAAAAGAACTACATAGTTCACTTAACAGAGAAAAACAAACAACTTTTGAGTAATAGGTTCTCTTAAAAATATTTTATAAACATGACTGTGGCTTAAAACTGCTTCTTGATGTGTTCTTCCAGATGTTTTTTAAATAAAGTTATTGTTTTACTGCTGGTTATCTCTTCAGGTAATCTATACTAATATTATAAAGAGGTAAAGTTTGTGTGTTTGTTAAATTGTCAGGGGTAATCTCGGAATCTACTGCACCGATTTAAAAAAATCTTTCACTAATAGAAAGCCACATTATCGCTGAGTGTCATAGGCTATATAAAAAACCGAAAAATTAAAAGGTTTTTACGTGGTAGTCCGTTTTGTAAAGAGAATCGGAGAAAAACTCATCGTTATACGTGAAGGCCACAGCAGCGCGGCAGCGGCGCGCGATGGTTTCGGCTTATTTCGGTTCGCGTTCGTGCTCACTTCGGAAGAAGGAGGCGTGACCTTCCTTTTACATCTGAGAGGTAGGTACCCGCGCGGCTCATTCGCGCGGTCGGCTCTTTACGCAGCGGACGTCCCCAAAATTGAATTTTTCGTAACACACTTTCGACATTCATTAATTTTATTTTCGGTACATTAAAAAAAAAATCTTTTATGTTTATATAGTTTTCATTTAATTTAGGTTATAGATAGGCATTAAGTTTGTTTCATGTACCTAGATATTAAATTAGGTTATAGGTATTAAGTTAGTTTCATGTAGATATTAATTTAGGTTATAGGTAGGTATTAAGTTTGTTTTGTGTAGATATTAATTTAGGTTATAGGTAGGTATTAAGTTAGTTTCATGTAGATATTAATTTAGGTTATAGGTATTTAGTTTTTTGCAATTAGGTTAGGTTAGTTTGTTATTTTGAAATCATAACTTCTGTCAATATGCCTAAAAGAAAATCTCAACTGTCTCGACATACATCCCTGACACGAGCGAGACAGTTTTGAACAATTAAAATTATCCTGCGACTTGGTCCTCATGGAATTCGTTAATCGGAAACTCCGAATTCGTTAATCGGAATCTCGGGAATCTTCTTTCACGAATAGAAAGACACATTATTGCTGAGTGTCATAGGTTATACATATAAAAAACCGAAAAATTAAAAGGCTTTTACATGGTAGTCCGTTTTGCAAAGTGAATCGGCGAAAAAACATTCGAATGAAAACGTTTCTTACGAACGCTGCCTTAACTATGAAAGATATATATTTTTGAACATTATGCCCAACGAAGTGGGCACGGGTCAGCTAGTCTATTATATAGCTGCGCCCCTTCGTATAGTATATTGTTCAATTTTTATTATTGTTTTAAAGATGATAGTGTTGTACTGAGCGAGCGGAGAAGTGTTACGCTAAGTCTACAATCAATTATCGAAGTTAGACTATGCATATTTTTACCGAGGAGAATGTAGTTAAGGAAATCGGTGTATTTTTATTTTCGTGATTGATTCTTTTAAAGAACGCATTTTGTTTGGGCTTTGCTCTGCCGGTCTGGTATGTGGATAAAAATGTATGTTCCACTAATCTATTGATATTCTTCTCTATCTATAGTTATGTTTTTCGTCAAAGCCAGTCTTGCACTGCAAGACTGGCTGCGACTCAAGCGCGACGTATCGCACTCTCTTGATAATGCCTAGACGTATAGGCGAAACCGCGGTCGACTAAAGTTACAAACTCACGTCAGTTTTAATAAAAATATAGTTATGTTATTGAAAAAATATATTCAAACAATTAAAATACACTAATAATTGTTAGTCCCCTTCCATGTTCTGTATGAATTTCAACGTTTATTTTTTGTCGCTAATGGGGCGATATTTTCATATCGATTAATTATTTTCGAGTGTTGGTCATACACTCCAAAATAATATAAACATGCTTGATTTTTTTACAACTTTAATGACCTTTGAGCTGCGTAATTGATCAATATTAATTTCAACTTTATACCTCCTTGCGTTTTTGAGTAATATGATCTTGACCAACACCTAAATATACAACAATATTTTTGCTCTACTGACTCCTTAAAGCAAAGAGCAAATGACCATACTATTTAAATTTTACTAACAAAAGAGTGATTATACAGGGTGATCGAGTGCCTGGGTCCGACAAACACGCGGGTATACACGGTGGGCGTGTACTTCCGGGGACAGCGATTGGCGGCCGCGCGGGGACATTCTATACAGGAGGCCGAGATGAACGCCGCGGAGGAAGCGCTTAACTGTGCTAATGGTAATGTAACAACCTTTATTCGTTTTTAATAATAGCAATCCTGAGTGCACGGTTGGCGTAGCTGTTAAAGCGGTCGCCTCGCCGCTTTCAACTACGCTGGTGTTGTGGGTTCGATCCCGACATGGGACAAATCTTTGTGTGATTCGCAAAGATTTGTTCTGACTCTGGGTGTGCTTTGTGTGTGTGAAATGTATGTCTGTGAACACCCCCGCGACACAAGAGTTATTCCTAGTGCGGGCGACGTTTTTTTAAAACAAACAAAAAAAAAATCCTGTATATTATACATGTCCCACTGCGGGGCTCGGGCCTCTTCTCATGATAAGAAGGGTTAGGCCATAGTCCACCACGCTGGCCAAGTGCGGATTGGTAGACTTCACACGACCTTAAGTACTTCTTTTTAGGCACTCAGGCATACATGTTTCCTCACTATATTTCCTTGACCGTTAGCGAGCGATTATTTATATGACAATATTTGTACTTATAGTCTATTCATATAGACTTGGCAAAAAAGATAAACAATAATGGCTGACGAAAAAAAATAGTGATGTGAATCATTTAATGAACTGTTGTGAACTACTCAAAATGGCGCTTCAACATTCATTCAGTGAATGATATTAATTAATTTAAAGTCGCTAAAGTCGGTTAAAAATGGACTTTGATTTAGTTATGTGTCGTTCGCGATTAAACGAATCTAAAGAACCGAGTCGCGCGAACCGCACAGTCGAATGGGCCACTTTAGCTGTAGAAAAGGATTAATTCGTTACGATTTGTTATTCACGATAAATAGATTAAATAAAATTTAATTTAATATAAGTACAGCTTTCAATAAATTTAAGAATGTTTTGAACAATTTAATTCATCATCACTGACAAAAACGTAAATCAATCCCAATCGTTCTTTCGTTCACTTGTTCCCATCCCTAAATCAAATGTCAAACTTACATGTCGTTTTTTTAATCTGTGGTTTGAAGTCTCCTTGGAATAACGAAATTTGCAAAAAGAATACATTTGCACAGTGAATTTACAATGAATATATGTGAATATTAGTGTGTTGGTGTGTGAACTAGTTTGTACAACTCAATGTGGTAACGTACAGTGTGTTATTCTTTCGCAATATCGTAATTTGTAATTGGGGGGGGTTTGTTTACTGTTTTTGCCAAGTCTAAATGAATCGACTATAGATATCATTTAATTGAAAACCGGTTTAAGTGAATCCTTATCTTAAACTGCCTTAATGGTCTCGTGGTTAGCGTATGCGCCTCTCATCGCGAGGTCTCGGGTTCGATTCCCGGGTCGGGCAAAGTGTTATTTGTGAACTTTCTGTCAGGAAATTCACAATAGCAGCACGGAGTTGGATTTGTGGCCGGTAGATGGCGGTAGTTACACTCCCTATCCCATGGTATCTAAACATAACAGGTGAAGTGTGGGTGTAGCACACCTCTGCTACACTCTTCTGGGTAATATAGTTGTGATATTAAGTTTCTCTTTAACTAGTTTGACCCAAGCTGACCTGATTATAAAATTTAACAGCGTAAATCAGACTCGACAATGTTTTTAATGACTCTACAATAATATCCGTCTGTCTTTCTGTCGTCTGTCTGCACGTGTGGTGTAGTGGTTTAAGCGGTCGCCTCGCCGCTCTCTGCACTGGTGTTGTGGGTTCGATCCCCACATGGGACAAATCTTTGTGTGATTCGCAAAAATTTGTTCTGAGACTGGGTGTGCTTGTGTGAGTGAATGTGAGTATTTGGCGTTGTCATTGGGACCATTAAATAGTGTAATTGCTTCTGGCGTTCTATCTAATATAAAAAATCCAAATTATATTATATATCCACCTATATTCCGGTATAGAGACCGATAGAGATCATATATAAGAACTATTTAAAAAAAATATCTCTATTACACAGAACTATTCCCGCAACTGGACCATCAAAAGCGTGTAATAGCCAAGAGCATGCGCAAGAAGAAAAACAAGAAAGCCAATCGTAAATCGCTCGTACAGGATACGCGCGTAATCGCACTGAAACGCAAGAGAGAGGACAAAGTCCCCAAAGCTTACAAACTAACTCCTGGCCGAAAGAAACCTGACGCCTACAGCTCAGACGAAAGCATCATCCTTAAACCATCTGACGATGAACAGCCACCAGAAAGTCCAGAGGACAAATCTGACGAAGATTCTGGCCTTGATAGCGAAGAAGGTTCCATCGATAAGTATGACAACGTAAAAGTTAGCAGTCTTGTTAGCGATATGGAGAAGCTGAAGGCAGATATGATTAAGAAGAACGAGTATGAGAAACTAAAGGAAAAGTGTCGACGGCTCGCCGAGGAGGACGAGGAGAGTGATTGATGTACAGGGTATGAGGCAACAATATATTGAAAAGGTTCAGTGACAACTTTAAAAACCCGGAAAAACTGACAAGACTCGTTATGGTGCTGTGGAGTTGAAAGTGATATTATGACCGTAATGTTAAGGATGGATGCGACATAACATTTATTGAAACCAATAAAAAAACACGTTTGTCGAACAAATTGGATGATATATGATCGCGATTTGAGACGATTTCAACGTGTCTAAATCGCATAATTATTAAATACCTATGCTCGACGTTTTGAAATGACTTGCTTCATTCGTGGTCACGAGCCGACTGGTGAAGCTCAGCGTCGTCTCCGTGAAGCGCGGATATTGTCCGTTGATGTATTTATTTACCATTATTAAAATTAGGCGATTTAGACAAGTTGTCTAATTTTTGAAAAAAATTATCATCGCTAGGATCGAAACAGGATTTGTTGCTCGTATTAAATTAAATCCGGTGGAAACGAAATAGGCCCATGTATAGTTGTTGTGGTTTCAATAAATGTCGCTTTGGCGCATCCAGCCTGTATGAAATCAAATTAGTTGTGATTTTGTGACAAGAAATTTTATTCTGTATTTTTATTGACTAAAGTTCTTAGAAATGAATTAAGATTGTGGTTGCTCAATATTTCACCTAAAATGTCTATAATCTGTGCGTAGACTGTTTTTGTATGTGAAACCAATTCTCTTATAAATAGATTAGTATCAATATAATTGTTTTCCTATTTGTGAGGCTTTGAGTCTATATTAAATTAAGTAGATTTTTGTGTATCATGAGTGTGATTTTTATTTATAAAAGCAATAATAATACATAATCGAGAAGATAGGACAAGAAATCGGCAATTCTTATCCGAAAAGCTTTGTTAAATCAGTTTTAATCTGGGTTGGAAAATAAAAGTTTTTTAAAAAAAGAACAATAAAATTCGTTTTTATTTTATAATCAACAAAAAAAAATTTGAATCAGTGCTTCATTACTTTTTATTTACCTTGATATAAACTATTTTAAGCATGTATTAAAACAAATTCATAGTACAAAAAGAAAAGATGAAAAAAAAAAAATGAAAAAAATCTCTATTTATTGTAATTTTAATTATTTATATCAACAGTTTACAGTTAAGATGAAATCAACTTTCTTCCTCTCATCCTTAATTCATCTTAACCCTGAACTTTAACTATATTGTGTTAACGTGGTGTGTTTTTGTTTTGTTTTAAACATATGTTTAATACATTGCCAACGCTTGTTCTTATGTAATAATGGTTTATTTAAAATGATTGAAATGTTTACAGGCTTCGTAGTTTGGCTATATAATTGATGTAATATTTCAATATATAAACTTGTCAATCACTGGAAATAGGTATGTTTGGTTATTAAAATATAAAATAAGTATTGAATTCTGTGAATTTCAGGCGATATGTATTATTTTCATGTTCGCCGCCAACCTTTTATCGCTTTTAGTGTGGATAGTATAAAGTCCATTACGTTTATATTCATAGATATAATAGACAATCTGTATTTTTTTTATAAATGAGGTGGAACAATTGCTTTTATTAGAACTTATTCTGTTTGTCACGCTCAATGACTATTAAACTTAAAGTTTGACGAATTGTAAGCTTAAGTGTAGTGGTTACTTAAATACCGCGAGTTAACATTGGCAATAACTTTACATTTTTAGTACCGTAACAATGTTTTCTTTGATATGTTAAAGGCAGAATGAATCACACTGCCGAAGTAGTTTATTTTATATTAGTTTCTATTTTGATATACAGCTGATCCATTTCCTACATTTAATTGTAAAATAAATGTGAATATGAATTTCTATATAAGACAATTCATTAAATATAACGATACAATATTGGGTTTTAAAAGACTTATTTTAGTATCAAATAAGTAAAAAGTCTTTATTTAAATCTAATCTTGATTATCGGAGTCAAAATGAAGTTGCTTCCAATGTTTAATATCATTCTTTCAATTTCTTTGGTAATCGAATTTAACTGTATTTCTTTTATATTTTCTTTTTAGGTATTCCTATAACGGCGAAAAACGAAAATATTAGATGTCAGACTATTTTTCTAAACAAATCAAATATTGCTATGTTATTTATCAGTATAATTATAATATTATAATAGCTTCGATGTTAGTGTGAATCGACGTCCAATATGCAAAATAAATTTTAGTTATTTTTTGTTTTGGCACTTCGCAATAACAACTTGTTTGCGGCAAGCATCAACTTTACAATGAAAAGTTGCTGAACTGGCAACTGTAGTTTCCTTTCTAAAGTCAAGAGTTGTCGCAACCAAGTCGCTACGTGCAAAGCGCCTCAATAAACTTTTCTATGTCAATTGATGTCTGTAATCAAATATATATGGGCCAAAACTTATATAAGGACGAAAATAAATAAAATGATTGAATATTGTATAATATTTTATTGACTAACTACATCAACTCAGGACGATGCAGCATAACGTGAAGGCGACCGGCCCTTTCAACTTCTTAGCACGTAATGTGAGCCACTGCTTTTGATTCGGCACGTACATTTCTGCCGGCATCAACTGTTCTGGAGTATCGTTTTCTAAAAAAAACAAAATCAAAGCTTTATGGCATATTTTACACGATAACTTTGTCGATATGGCCAACAAGAGTAGTGGGTCGGTTCGCAGCTACAGTCAACATTGTGGCATGTCAAAATGGAATAAAACACTAAGATCAGTAGATCTACCGTGAAAACTAAACACTTAAAGGTTACGATTAAGCATTGATTTTCAAGGTTGTTAACACCTTCGAGGTTTTATTTCAATTTCAAAATTGCTGTAACTTTTTAACGGAATGGATCAAAAGGTTTATACCATCTTTTTTAACTTGTTGAGCAGACTGCATGGTGGAATCCTGCATTGATATTAAGTCTCCCGGCGCGTGTAATAGCAGTCTTCCCACACCTTCGCACCTCCTAAAGAAATATTAGAAAAATATTTACTTGAATTTGTCAGATACTCTAATCATGGGCGTAGCCGGAGATAGTTTTTGGAGTTAACCTTTTTTCAGAAATGTCTCGGACTGCTTTGCAAATGACAGTATCATGCTCATTCCTCACTCCCGAGATGCGAAACGATTCCTGCCTAAAATCGAATCCTGGCTACGTCCGTGACTCCAAGGTGAGATTCAAAGATTTTTGTACAAAAATAAATAGTCATCTTTTAAGCAATAAATAAGTTTCTAATTGATTATTTTGATAGCATATAGTTATGCTTAGCAAATTTTGGGTCCTGGCAAAGGCGACCGTGCTAAGTGGTTTAAAGCGTCTATAGACCGACCGTTTAACACGCGTATCGCCTGCGACGTAAGAAGTGAGCGGGGGAAGGTAACGGACTACTACGGCTATACACGGAGTCATTGATCCAAAGATTTATCTCGAGATAGACATTGTAGGCAAAGTAAAAAATATAATTGTAATATCTGTATTATTAAAGAAAAAATGAACGTTTTAAGAAAAAAATAACTTATTAAAGAAAAAACAACATTTTAAAAATTTTACTTTTAATTATTATTATTTTATTTATATATTTCTAAACTTATTTTATATATTTTTAAATATGATTTATAAAAAATACAAAAAAACATTTCAAATATAAAAAAGTGTCCCACCGACTTCAGGTGCAAGGACCAAGCTGCCGAGGTTAGGGCTCCATAGAGAGAGGAACCTCCTCACGATGCTTGCCGTGTCCAAAAGTCCGTGTTGTTGATTTTTTTGCAAAACAGGAAGAGCGATTCATCTTGGGATTAATCTTGGTAAACCGTTTACCTTGTGCGTTAATGTCCAAGCGTCCGTAACAAAAATACCAACCGTGCGCTGCGAGCACTGCCAGCGCACTGCCGCGCTTGACGTGAGCTTTTTGCACCGCGCACCCCTCTCACCCACCCGGTAACATCTCGCCCCGCCCCCTTCTCACCCCGCGGGCGATACGCGAGTTAAACGGTCAGCCTATACCCGTTATGCATAGGTCGCATGATCAAATCCTGCCGGTCCCATAATTTTGTAATTGTTTCTTAGTATAAATTGGCGTAGCTAAATAATAATTCTATAAAAATAATCAACAAGAAGTTTAAATAAGGTACGCCTTCATTCTTTACAACCTTTGTGCTGAATGTTACTTCGCCATGTTGGTTTGTATCCTACTTAAGATAGGTAAAAATGGATGAGCGTGACGTCATCTAATTACGTAACATACAGTTAAGAAATTTAGGGTCCTGGCGACCTTAGCTTAATTGTTAAAGTAGCTGCCCGGTATGCAGAGTTTGCAGGTTCAAATCCTGCTGGTCCTATAATATTTCAACTGTTTCTCAGAATAAATAAAATTATGTATTATTTCTCACCTCAAAACTTCGTTCTGTAGCATTTGTTTTCTCGAGGCAGTGGCTAGTGCTTTACATTCGTTTAACCAATTCCTTACTTCATTGAAATCTGCTAACAGCTGCATCGCCGCATCTTTGCTGTTAAATAATAGTTATATCTTCTTATAAAATACATTTCTATGACAGTTGGAAAGAGAAGTAAAATTTCAAGACATCAACTAGTATCCCAATTAAGAAGTATTTCCAGCTTTTCGATAGGAACTCGGATTGATCGGAAAGCTAGGAATAACCCCTAATGCCTTAATAGTGGGCAGGACATTCACTTTTAATGACCATGGCGGATTTTTGATTATTGTTTGATTATGATTCTGTACCAGTAGCTTTTATCGTATCATGGTGTTTATGAACCTACTCACATATTAATAACGTTAGTTGATAAATGATTACTTGGTATTTTTTATGAGTGTTTACTTGAGCCAACATGTTGTTTTTTTGCGCGTTCATATTTTTGACATAATTTGCGTACATTACACTTTTAAGACTAATATGATGATTAAAGTTATTTTGTCTGACTGTCTCAATGGTCTAGTGGTTAGCGTATGCGCCTCTCACTCTCGGGTTCGATTCCCGGGTCAGGCTAAGTGTTATTTGTGAACTTTCCGTCAGGAAATTGACTATAGCAGCGCGGCGTTGGAATTGTGCCCGGTGGATGGCGATAGGTTCACCCCCTATTCCATGGGACCTAAACATAACAGGTGAAGTGTGGGCGTTGCATACATCATTACCTTAAAATTACTAAAATAATCGTGATAATGTCATGGTTCTTATAATTCATTATGGGGCGCTGTGGCTAACTGGCACTGAAGGAAAGACATGAAAACTTCATCCGCAAGAATTCGTAAGGGTCATTCGATTGGCCGTGTGGTCCGGGGCCCTAATAAAAAGTCAACAAAATGCATTGACTATAGTGATGGGTACTCACGTAAATTTAACTTTAGCTACGTAGATATGGTGCAACCAAGACTCGCACATAATCCGGAGCACCATGTTCAAAGTTGTTATGTCCTGTGTCGCTTTTATTACTGGTAGCAACATTGTATCTGAAACAGATTAATGAAGAAGTTTGTTGGTGAATCGATGGGTCCTACGTAGACTTGTGCAAGTGCAAAAATACAATTATAAGATAGACTGCTTTAGAGCCAATTGACGGACCCGGTTTTTTATCTGTATTTCATTTGTTATTGTATAGAATTGGTAGTTGTATGATTGAAATGATTGGTTAGATACTATTTGTTTATATTTACTGGTACCAGGGACATATTATATAATAAACTTATTGAATACATTATTCTAACTTAACTACGACCTATCTCTAGCGATACGGGAAGGCGACTGGCGAACCGGGCGTCTAAACTCAAAGATCCACTTGAATAGGTACATATGCGCCGGTTGCACTGTGTCCCTACAATCTGTCTGTCTCGTTCATTGACATTACAGACATTGATAGAGAGAGAGACCAAAAGCCGGGTTCAGCGGGGACCTGTGTCAGATAAATAATAATTAGAACGAATATAAAAGTGACACGATTAAAATTGAAATCGAAGATTTTTATCTAAACATTAAAATGTTAATTTTGTATGATGTAAACATTCTATAAAAAGATATTATTCAAAGTATTTCAAAGTAATTTAATTCTCGTTATAACTTTAATTGTCGATATAAATGGAGATGGAATTAGCTTGTCGATATAAATGGAGATGGGCAGGCCATGTAGCACGAGCTACTGACAGTCGCTGGAGTGAGCGAGTGCTTCACTGGTGGCCCCGAGAAGACAAGCGACGTCGAGGCCGTCCAAGACGTCGTTGGAGCGACGATATCATATGGGTGGCAAAAGGTACCTGGACAAGACTAGCTGCCGATAGAACAGAATGGCATGAGTTGAAGGAGGCCTTTGTCCGAAGCTGGATTCCCCAATAAAATTAAAATAATAAACTGTAAATATAGTTCATTAGATTAAAGTGAAGTAATTAAGTTAGTTTAGAAAACAATTTATGTAAGTAAATAACCTTTGTTAATTGGGAAATAAAAGGCTTTATTATTATTTTTATAAGATTATTATCTTCCTTTTTTAAAGGAGTAAATTACACGCTATGCGGGCCTTGACCAAGCATAACATGTTAAATAGAGTAGGTTGATGAAATTGATGAAGATGTGAGAAATTTACGAGTGATCCGGCAGGTGTTTAAAATGGTGGCTTTTGCATAAGATGTAGCGAGTGCTTTTTATTATTATAACTTTAAACACAAGTGTTTGTGTTGCAAATTAGGGTACTTAATTCGTCACACTCGTACATTCCTGGCACACGATACTTAACTGACATCGCAACGAGCAAACCTTATCTTTTAATCATGCATAAATCTACTAAGGATATACTCACTTAGGAACTCGTGTACATAGATAGAGTGTATGGCCTGCGGCGGTCGCGTGACCTGCCGCCACTCTGCGTTGCTCGGGAATATCATGGTGAGGTGCGCCAGGCTGGTGGTCGCACACACCGCTGATAGCACTTGGATTATTTCTTCTGTCGCTTCCTATAAAGTGGGATTCGTGAGTTGTATTGTAGCTAGGTTAGTTCATGATTTTTGGTTATGGTCCTTTTCTGCTGCAGAAAAATTAACTAAATATGTCCTTTTGTTTGGGGATATGAGTCAATAAGAGATAATATGTTAAAAAAACTACTTTATCACTTAAATGCATGAAAGGAGCCTCCCCGAGTGACGTACACAACGATTCCCTACGTCCGGCGCACCCTGGGCAATTCGCGAGTTCTCCAAAGCGAATTGGCTAATCCTTTCACCACGATGGCAAGTCAAATTTTCAGTATGACGTGTAAAATATTTCGATGATTTTTTTTATCCAGGGTTTTTTTATCAGGTAAAACGGTATAAGATGTCATTGAACTCTTACCTTCAGCTTTTGTATATTGACCTTGACTTCAGATACTAAAGTTTCCCTCATTTTCGCGCAAACATTTTCATGCACTCCAATTTTTCCTGTCAAACAAAAATGAAACTGTTAAAACCATTCGCTGTTATTTGAGCCTCCATCAATTTAAAACAAAAGCTTCTGCCTCGTTGGTCTAGTGGTAAGCGTATGCCGTCTGTCTTTAGGTCCCAGGTTCGATTACTGGTTTGGGCAAAAGTAGTGTTATTTAGGAAATTTTCGATAGCAGCACGACTTGGAATTGTGTCCGCTGGATGGCAATAGGCTCACCCCTATCTCATGGGCCTTAAACGTAGCAATTGAAATGTGAGTGCTATACATCGCTGGCACACCCTTCTAGCTGGATAATATGCGTGATGTTATGGTATGCTTTTGTCTCATACCAGATTCAATAGTGGCAGCATGATCCGCGAATCTCAAATTAATGAGCTGTTCCATACACGCCTGCATGTCATTGTGAGCGATGCGGAAGAAATCTTTCATCTCCCATACATTTGCTAGGCGTCTCGTTGCCGCTAAACACCACAGTCTATATGTATGAATCGAGTGGTCTGAAAAAAAAACAAAGGTTTTGAAGATAATTATAGTAAATCATCTTTATTAATTTTCTATGATGTTGCCACCTAGCGGAAAACGCTGGTAAAATACAAGTTACATAAGATTCGCTCTTGCGTCAGAATCAGATCAGGTTTTTTAATATATTTTTTTCAAACTAATAATAATAATATAATATAATAATAAATTATTTATTGACAAAACATTTCACAAATGGGTATGAGTCCTCTAACCCCTGAGCTAGTGCCAACTGTATTTCAGGGACCAGCGTCTTCGTCAGTAGCTATTGATACAATATTATGTCAACTATCTTAACTTATTATAAAATTTCGAACATTACATTAACGTTAATAAAATCCATTCATGATCATAACTATTAATACTATTATGTAATAATAAAACTTATGCTTTAATTAAGACTTATTTAAAGCATTTATACTTAAGTTTAGTTACTTAATGGCGGATTTACCAGCAGGCTGAGTAGGCTGGAGCCTAGGGCGGCAAATTTGGGGACCGTTTTTTTTTTCTGCATTGAATTTGCTCATAGAAATCAAAAAGATTTCTGCTAAAATTTAGACGATCCAAAAATTAAACGTGAATAGTGCAGAACTAAATAATCTAGGACTTAACAATTGTGGAGGCAAGGGCGGCAAAATTTTCCAGCCCTTACCTTAAAAATTTGTAAATCCGCCACTGAACTAAGTTCACATTTCTTACCTAGTCTATGTAATATGGGTATCTGCTCGACAACAGGTAAGTCTTCTAAAGGCGCTCCTAGTATGTAGTCCCAGGTGACCTCACATTGGTTATTAAGAGTAACCAGCTCTTGCAGCATCAAAGCAAAGCTAGCACCCGATTCCGTACTCTAGAAAAGAAACATAACGTTAACCAGCTTCGCATCAGGTACTTTGTAGTACTATAATATGCATGTTTTATACATAAAACCGGCCAAGTGCGTGTCGGGCCACGCGCAGTAGGGTTCCGTAGAAAAATATTTTTAATTTTACTTTTTAACTAAATGGCGTCCTTCAGAAAGGAAATGTTTGTAGTACACGAAACCAGTAAAGCGAAAGAAGTATGTAAGGAGCGAAGCACATGGCATTCCATCGTCTCTGCCTACCCCCGTGGGATAAAGGCGTGATTTTTTATATGTATTATGTATGTTTATTTATGTTTCAAGAATTTTTAACGAAATATTCTGAGTAACTGCATCTGACATTTCGGACCCCTATTCCTCTTGAACTAATGAAGTGAACTTATCCGCTATAGTTTTCCTTTAAAGTTCATTACATGTACTACCGACACAATTTTTTTCAGATTTTGGGATCCAGTAATTTAGCTTTTAGAGGGGAGGGGGGACGCCCTACTCGAACAAAAATTTGCTCTTTAAAATTAATTATCTCGCAAACGGATCTCTAAATCAAAAAACTGTCTTAGCAACCCCTAAACGTTTTTAAAGGTCCTATCTAACAATACCCCACACTATGGGGTAGGCGACAAAAAAAAAACATCCCTACTTTACATGTAGGGGAGCTACCTGAAAAAAAAATATTTTTCCAAATTTTATTCTACGACTTTCTTTGTTTAGTTAACATATATGTTCATGCAAAATTTCAGTTTTCTAGCACCAACGCGGCAACGGTTTCGTCGCTATGCCGTGGACAGACGGACGGACAGACGGACATGGCGAAACTATAAGGGTTCCTTGTAGGTACTACGGAACCCTAAAAACCTTCTTCATGGATTACACTTTCTATTGTCTTAATATCTGTTGCGTAATTTAATTAATGTCATCTTACAAACAGAGGGAGGGACTTCATTTTTAACTCCAAGAAAATGAGGCGGTTCTCAATTCGATTGTATTTTTTTCAAATGTTAAAGGCTTCTATATTGTTTTGCGTATATTACCTAAAGCTACTCGGCTATTCATGCCAGCATTTCACGTTCGTGCTGATGCTGGAAGGTACAACTCCTCAATGGTTAGGACACAGAATAAGAATACAGTACGGAGATAATTCTTTATATTTATTAAATAAAGGCACCTAAGACCGTTTGCTGTATTCTCTCAAGTTATACACAGATGAAGCGAGACGTTGAATATTACCTAAGTATCTCTTTCTATTTAGTGCATTTTTATGCAAGTAATGACGAATAAAATGAACCTCTGTTGTACCTTAATTACCTTAACTGGGAAAGTGGGAATACGGATAATAAAAAGTCACTATAAAATGAACTTACTTCAGTAATGTATAACGATATTTCAGGATTGATTTTCTGCGAAGTCAGCGTCAAATTAGTCGTCAAAGTAGCTCTGAAAAGTCAATAAAGTATTTAGTACATATACTTTTTGATTTTCGCGATTATTTTTAATGTTAGCTTACCCAAAATTTTTATCCCACGAAGTAGAAGTAACGTGACATCCAAGGGCATCAGCTAATATTCTTAAGGCTGCTAATATCAGTTCTGGAGTATCTGAAACAAAAATACATAAAACAATAAATAGCTGATACAAAGTGAATAAGATATTATTTTGTTTGTAAAAATACTCACTGTTGACATTGAAAGTAACAAATAACCACTCACGAAGTTTTTGGCTAGTGCTCGGCGACCTAAATCGTAGAAACATAATTATTAGAAGTGATAAAACTTTTTCTACTTTTTAAATTTGTATTTATAGCATTTAGTTATGCTAAGCAGTTTATACTTCGAAACAAGTTTGGCAGGGAGCTAGGTGGCGCAAGTGGTACGGCTGCGGGGCGGTATCATAAAGGCAGAGAGTTCCAGATGGTTCCAGTCTCCCCCGACTCGTCATTTTTTCAACTGTTTCTAAGTATTTTCTACTCTGTTCAATAATAGGCATGATGACTAATTTTTATTTTTGTATGTAATTGAAACACCTCTTGATATAAGAAACATCATTACAAGAATTACTTTGACCTAACATAAACTTCCTGAGATAACACAATTTCAAATTCACATAAATAATAGACTCGCCCAAACGGTCCAAACAAAAGGCTACTCAAGCGTGACGTCACGCTTGAGTATTTTGTATGTGAAGTTATGAATTTTGTTTGATAGCTATACGAAATATTGCGTTTATAAAAATGGTTTTATTACAAATATTGCTATAAATTGTGTGGGTAATTTAATGATAAAAAAAAATCTAATAATTTCGTATTTTAAAAATGAACTCGTCCATGAAACTTTGAATGATCATAAAATGAGTTAGATTTATAGTATGTAACAAAAAATTATTTCAATTGGTTTATGTTTACCTATAGTTTAATAAGGTATCCTATATTTTACTATCTAATAGATCAGTCACCATGCCTATTATAACTACGTACCTCATCGCCAATGGGTACGAGGACCACCACAGTATGATATGCTCAAGACAACTACCGACATCACCCCACAATATATTCTGATAGTATTCAGTTACTTTGTGAGCTGCTTTTTTACTGGCTTGAATGCGGCCTGCAAAACAACATTAACATAAATAGTCCCAAATTCTAATGAAAAAACATATCTTTCACGTAAGTCTAATTAATTCTATTAATGTTTTTTTAATTTTTTTGTAGGATCAACGCGATATATTTTTAATGCAATACGAAGCTTACCATTCTTAAATTTCCTAACACCGTTATTGCCTAATAACGTTGGTGACATGTGCGCAACGGTATCGAGCAGAATTTCTATGTACATTTCTTCGCTTTGAAGAATACTGTTTATGTTATCTAAAAATAAATTCAAATGCGTGAATAATTAGGTACGACTACAACTTATTATTACCAATAAATCATGAATTATTTTCATCAAAGCTTTTATATGTATATAGATAGAGATCGCGTCAAGCGAAAAAGCCGCCCTTTGTACGTTATAGTTTTAAGTAACTATTTCTTTGTATGTTTTTACAAATTTGATAAGCAAATAAAGTTTTCTCTGTCTATCTATCTATAGATTTATGGATAGAGAAGTTTATTTGTTGCTTATTTATCCATGTACCATCTATCCGGTAGATGGACAAATGAGAAAAATAGAAACTCTCAACAAGATGGTCTTTTAAAGCGCTCGAAATCGGCTGCAGAATCTAGTATTTAACAAAAAGTCTAAATTTCTAAATTTTATTAATTTCTTAAATTCCTGAAACCTTTGCTGATTATCAATAGGGCCTTATTATGCACCACTGAGGGTAGAAGTAGCCATTTTTTTTTCAAATGTTCACCTTTTTAGCCCTTCAAATATTTTTCTTACCTTCGGTATTAAAAATATTTTCTAGTGCGTACTCATTAGTCAAGAGGGACAAGTACGGCACTTCAGCGTCAGAATTTTGCGCAGTCACGAGTTCATTAAGTTTTTTATTATGTTCGTTCTTCATTTCAACTAAGCTCTGGGCTTGTTTCATTTTCAGTTTCCTGTTCACTACGAAGGCATCTCGACGTCTTTCCATGTTTACATCTCGAGATATTGTAGATGTTGGCGGAGTTATGTGTTTTGTTAATGTACTGAAATAAAGCATACACTAAAACAACTCAATCCTAAACGCATAGAGTACATTTTTGGTTTGTTAGTTGGCCACTTACTGAAAGATTTCCAAGCTTGATGCGCTACTAGAAGTCGAGTCATTATCGGAGTTGTCATCTGGTTTGTAAACCTTGACTAAACAGTTGATCAATCGTTGGCAGCTAATTTCAGCGCGACTTTTTGATAAAATCTACAAATCATAAACGTTAGTATTATCGAAAGTTATCTATATATTCTGCCATAATCATATTCGAAAATGGCAGCAGACTATAAAATATTAAGACTACATAAAATCGTTCACAAACCAAATAAATTTCTCGTTGTAACGGCATCGAAAACTGAATTTTAAAAGGCTTCCGTAAAATTAAATCTTTTCACAACCAATGTACGGCCTATGCATATTTCATGAGACAACATTGAGTGTACGTATTGCTCATAATCTTGTAGAAAATAGTATGTACCAATATTTTAAACTACTCTAATCGCGTATGAATTTGCCGCTAGGGGTGCTTGTGTAGCGTGAGATCTCCGAAATGTTAAATGCCACTTTTTTAACACGCTTATATTAGCTTCACCTGTATGTTTGTTTGTTTGTTTGTATGTAACCGACTCCTTTGGACTCGATTTTGACCCACTTTAAACGGACAGATTTCATTCAAATTTTGCACACCTGTCAAAGATCGATGACAATGCAATAATTCGATAAAAAAAATTAAAAATATATAAAAAAAAAAAAAAAAAAAAACTAAAAAGTATAAAATAAATAATAGTTTAAAAAAACTAAAAAACACGCTTTTAAAGTACTTCTAACTAAAAAGTGAAAAATAATTCCTAATAACGGGTGGCGCAAAAGTAAAGACCCTATTTGGTTCAGCTATAACATTTTTTCTAAATTAGAAAACTAGATTTGGATTTTTTTAAATGTATATTTGTGCCATTAAATTTCGTACCATTAGGATTTAAAGATGATGTCTTTTAAATGGTGACCTCCAGAGTTGATACACCTTGAAGAGGATGATTTTCCTTCAAAATTGGTTATGAGTGACGAAGCGCATTTCCATCTCTCAGGGCATGTCAATAAGCAGAATACTCGGTTCTGGGGCACTGATAATCCGCGCATTATTCAAGAAACACCTCTACACCCACTAAAAGTTACTGTATGGTGTGGCATCTGTGTTGACAGAGTGATCGGACCCTATTTTTTCGAAGACGCTGGAGGCAATGCGATAACTGTCACTGGAGAACGCTACAGAACCATGTTACGTGAGTTTTTGATACCCAGTTTGGACGAATTGGGGCTGGAGCACATCTGGTTTCAACAAGACGGCGCTACGGCACACACAGCGCGCGACACTATGGACTTAGTGAGGGACGCTTTTCCAGACCGAGTTATCTCTCGTTTTGGCGATTTGCCTTGGCCTGCAAGATCACCCGATCTGACCAGTCCAGACTTCTTTCTTTGGGGTTTTTTGAAATCTCGGGTGTATGTGAACAAGCCACAGACTCTCGCAGCTCTAAAAGAAAACATTCGTCAAGAAATAACGAACATATCGCAGGAAGTGTTACGGCAAGTTATGCAAAATGTCATAAATAGGGCTCAAATGTGTATCAACTCTGGAGGTCACCATTTAAAAGACATCATCTTTAAATCCTAATGGTACGAAATTTAATGGCACAAATATACATTTAAAAAAATCTAAATCTAGTTTTCTAATTTAGAAAAAATGTTATAGCTGAACCAAATAGGGTCTTTACTTTTGCGCCACCCGATATAAGCTGAAAAAAGCGTGGGGCGCTCTGTGCCATATTTTTCGTCTATCGAGCAACCCACGCTTTTTTCAGCTTATATTAGGAATTATTTTTCACTTTTTAGTTAGAAGTACTTTAAAAGCGTGTTTTTTAGTTTTTTTAAACTATTATTTATTTTTGGTCGGCTACGCGGTCATTGAGTTTATACGTGTCTATAGAGGCACAGCTCTTTAGGGCGTTCTAATTGCTCCATTTTTTTTAATACCCCGTCCACAGCGAACGAACGTGTAGTCCACCTGATGCATAGATTACATGACCTGATGGTAAGTGGAGTACAGCCCATGGACATCAACAATCCACAAAAGCAGGTTGTAGATGCGTCGCTGCAGCTGAGGACTACGGTGTTATGCCTCATGTGCCAGTAATTTCAGGGCCTGATCTCACCACCAAACCGGAACACAGTAATGGAAGCACTACTATTTGGCGGCAGGTTAAAGGTGAGACGGTGGTGATGCCGCCCTCGAGCTCATTCACAAGAGCTCTACCACCAGTGATCTGTTTTTCAGTTAACGCGCTAAAGCTGATCCCCCAACCTCGATACTTTGATACATAAGCTTCCATGAGGTCAGAAGAAGGAGAAGAGAGCTTCTGATCGTCAGAAATCTATGAGAAATCTAAATCTATCAGATAAATAAATACATAAGCCTACCTGAACGATTTTCGTTAATGTGATATTTTTCGTTTCACTTATGATTACGGGATATGTATTACTTCCGATGTTAAACTTAGCTGCAAACGTTTTGTAACTTAGGCCAATTAAATTATTGTATATTCCCACCAAACTGAAAAATAAACTTCATTATACAAGAAAATCAGGGCACGAATTAAAACTCCTTAGCTATAAAGCTAAATCAGTACGCTGTGGTTGGCAGGAATAAGTACGCGTCGGCAATGTATAGGGTTCGAACCCATGACTACGACAAATTCCAAAACTTTGACTAGATAAATAAAAAACAAAATATAGTGGATATATAAAATAGGCCACGGCTTCGATACATAATCGATCAATATGCAGCCATGTGACCTATTTTCAGCGAGGAGGAACACCCAGTTAAGGTTTTTTTTTAAACGTTGCACTCAATCGACGTCCTATTACAGTCGACTTAATCTATTCGTTCGTAGCCCATGTATTTTTCTAAAGCCCGTCTTAAAAGGAAATATTTGCAATGTATCGAAACTACATCAGGTAACGTATACTTATTATTCGAAATCTACTGCCTGCACCCTAATTCAGGTACAAGTAGCTATACATTTTTGTCGGACTACTTTCGAAAAAATCAACATTTAATGAACTTACCTCAAACAGGATTCAATCATCTTCCTAGAATCTTCTCTATGCAGACACGTATTCAGTATAGTTGTTATAAGCCCGTGTATAGTTTGTAGCATTACAAATCTCATGCTACACAATTTATCAAAAATATGTGCGTTTTTACTCTGAAGCAATCCGTTGTCTTTTTTCAATCGAGCCAACTTCGGATTTAATTTGTAAAATGATTTTACTAATTTTGTTAAGTATTCTATTACTTGATCTAATACCTGGAAAAAAAAACTTTATCATCATTGAGAATCAAAAGTGTTTCCTTTTGTTTCATTCTGAGGAGCGATTAAAAGTCTTATCTCAACTTCAATAGAACTTACACTACACTAAAATTAAATTTTCAGATTTTTTTACCCCCTATGATTTTTTTTTGTCTATTCTTTTTTTTCAGGTGTTTAGCTGTTTTAAGCATTCGTCAAACTACGCGGTGACTCATAATTTGTGTAAATAAACAATGAAAGCGAAACTTTTCTCACCTGTATATTCACTAGTTCCATGATGTATTTACGATTGGACAACGAATATGCATTCTTTCCTCCGATGCTGTGCCCCTTCCATTTGTTGTCAGAATCTAATATCATCTTTGTCACAGCATAACAAACCATTTTCATTTCTCTACAATGAGAGAAAAGCTCTTCTTCATCTGGTGTTTCCTCACTTATCCATTTCTTAGACACTTTAGTTGCAATCATGGTTTAAAAAAATATTTTACTGTCAAAACTAAAAATAAAAAAAAGATTATCCGGTACGTACTAGCTCGGGGGACTCATTGTAACTGACTGCATACTATTGTGTATAAAATCAATGTATAGAGACGTCGGTACCAGCCCGAGGGGGTTTCCAACTAAGCGTCTAAACTCTTGCTGGACAACTTGCGAATAGCTATCGTTAAACTTTTTATTAGTGTTCAACCTTGATTTTATGACTAGCGAAATTGTTGAAGACTTTTGTGTAAACTTATTAAAGGCTTTGGCGGACAAAATAAATTATTCTAATTTGTTAAACCTTTCACGAGGAAGCTTTTGTATGCAAATAAAGGTTGCGGAAATTAGGGTAGTCTTTTGATGTTTTGGTATTATAATTTTGATGATTAATTGAGGATTTGTTGGGTTAATGAGTTGTTTATGTTGTATATCTATTAAGAATATAGTGATCATCTACTAATAAGATTTAAGCCCTCATCGACATGTTTTCACTACTCAGATGTTGAAAATTTTGCGTAAGTTTTCTGTTGTCAGCAAAGGAAGGCAAACTGTTTTCGTGCCAACATTCTCTCCTACCCTGATAGCAGATCATATCACTGGATTGTGTGTTGGTGGTTCTCACATAGTCGAGATTGATGTAGAGTTTCATTAAGCTGCCAAAATTCTCTCCCCTATCCAAGCCCCTAGAAAATAAGGCCTAGATATTTAATTTGTTATCTTTCAGCAATAAAATCAGTAGGTAGGTATGGAATAGACAAAGAAGTTTCAGTGTCCATTTAGCAAAAATATATTTATTTTATTATACGAACCTTCAACTACTAAAGTGATCTCGGATACCTTGAAATAAGCACTCACTGCAATGAAAACCATACATATTACGAGGTACCTACCGGTGCTCTACGAGTAAAAATCGAATTCAAGCCGGGTCAAGGATATTTTAGCGCTAATGTATTTTGTCCTTGGCAGATACCGGATTGTGTAACTAGCTTAACGTTGCTTAGGTCGAATCCATATCATTACCGATCATTGTACCCAATATAATCGGAATTTTTGCTTCGCATGATCTAGTGTAGTTTGTGATGTGAGAAGACTGCGGAATAGCGACTCCATTTACCAGATATTTTTTAAATAAGAACATAGCTACATGGTCAATTGCCAGGGGAAATACATAATGTTGTTTCTTATCCTGCGAAATCTTGGGGTAATTACGAAAAAAAACACGGAATGTTGACCATCCGGGCAGGGCCCCGCCACTCGGCCGTACCTACAGCGATAAATGCCTACAAATTCGCATGGCGCCGGCTCCATTCGACCACATTCGACTGTAGGGTTGGTAGGGTGTCGTGTGTTTTGTGGAAGTTTTAATATTATTATAATGAGTACTAAATAAGTTTAAAGTAAGAGAGAATGTCTGGTTTAAAGCATTGCTTATTTGATGGATGTGTGTCAAGACAAAAGGACGAGGGATTGTCATATTTTTCATTATCTGCAGATGAGAAAATGTAAGTTCAAATTTATTTTAAAACTATGAAACTATAAACCTTCACATTCTTCATATTACTAACATTAATTAGTTACTTTGTTGATACTTACTAATAATATGGACTCATGTCTGAATTATTTAAGGAAATTGTTTTTTATAATTACGAGAGCAACTTGAAAATGTGACTTTTTGTTTGTTGAGATATTTTAACGATTATGGTGTCAAATGAAAGGCCTAGGTCTAAAACTATTTTATCCGTTTGAATCATATAAATGGGTCAACGCGTTAGGAGATTAGAAGAATTAAGAATAGTAAAAATTTAAACAAACCAGAATTTTTGATGTTTTTGTGCCACAACTTTTTAATTTATGCACAAAATGTAAAATATTGTTATTGTAAGTAAATGAGAATAGTTTACCCATGTGAAAAGTAAAATTTTATAGGGGTTATATGATAAAAAGAATTTAATTAGGTTCCCTTTTCCCCTTTACAAATGAGAGACTGTAAAATTCGTTTTAGTATCTACCTAATTGACTGAGTAATCAATCATACGCATCAAACGTAAGATAACGGGTGGCGCAAAAGTAAAGACCCTATTTGGTTCAGCTATAACATTTTTTCTAAATTAGAAAACTAGATTTAGATTTTTTTAAATGTATATTTGTGCCATTAAATTTCGTACCATTAGGATTTAAAGATGATGTCTTTTAAATGGTGACCTCCAGAGTTGATACACCTTGAAGAGGATGATTTTCCTTCAAAATTGGTTATGAGTGACGAAGCGCATTTCCATCTCTCAGGGCATGTCAATTAGCAGAATACTCGGTTCTGGGGCACTGATAATCCGCGCATTATTCAAGAAACACCTCTACACCCACTAAAAGTTACTGTATGGTGTGGCATCTGTGTTGACAGAGTGATCGGACCCTATTTTTTCGAAGACGCTGGAGGCAATGCGATAACTGTCACTGGAGAACGCTACAGAACCATGTTACGTGAGTTTTTGATACCCAGTTTGGACGAATTGGGGCTGGAGCACATCTGGTTTCAACAAGACGGCGCTACGGCACACACAGCGCGCGACACTATGGACTTAGTGAGGGACGCTTTTCCAGACCGAGTTATCTCTCGTTTTGGCGATTTGCCTTGGCCTGCAAGATCACCCGATCTGACCAGTCCAGACTTCTTTCTTTGGGGTTTTTTGAAATCTCGGGTGTATGTGAACAAGCCACAGACTCTCGCAGCTCTAAAAGAAAACATTCGTCAAGAAATAACGAACATATCGCAGGAAGTGTTACGGCAAGTTATGCAAAATGTCATAAATAGGGCTCAAATGTGTATCAACTCTGGAGGTCACCATTTAAAAGACATCATCTTTAAATCCTAATGGTACGAAATTTAATGGCACAAATATACATTTAAAAAAATCTAAATCTAGTTTTCTAATTTAGAAAAAATGTTATAGCTGAACCAAATAGGGTCTTTACTTTTGCGCCACCCGTTAGAATAGGTGGTCAAATAGGTAGATAGATAGACGATGAATATTATAGTAGTAGGTAGCAACGCATCGGCGAGCCGACAACCCTAGCGACATAGGTATCGTGTCACTCAGCGCCAGACAGCGACAGAGCTACGCGTTAGAAGAGAGCGGCAATACTTAGGTGAATATCTCGTTAGGTACTGAGCGCTTATGCGAGCTGAATTGAACTTTGTTGCTTAGTAGCAAGAGTCCCTATTTCTATGTATTGTTACGGGAAGTGGTGCTTCTGTACTTGTACTTAATATTCTGTGATCCGGGCAAGCATACGAACGTTTTTTTCATGTTTCTTTATATGAAAATATGACAAAAAACGGGACTAAATCTATCTCGTGCTCGTATGCTTGCACAAAGACTACGGGACTCGACATACAAATCCGAACAAAGCGTAAACAGAAAGAGACCCACTTATGATTATTTAGAGTGGGCCGTAACACATGTCCCATTACTGGGCTCGGGTCTCTTCTCATGATGAGAAGGGTTAGGCCATAGCTCACCACGCTGGCCAAGTACGGATTGGTAGACTTCACACACTTTTTAGGCACTCTCAGGCATGCAGGTTTCCTTACGACGTTTTCCTTCACCGTTAGCAAGCGATAATTTATATGATAAATATACACATATTTTCTAGAATCTTAACGATTTATTGACAGAGGTGTGTGCCGTGGGTTCGAACCCGAAACCTTTGACTTCGCAGTCCTACGGTCTCCCCACTCGGCTATCGCTGCTACTAGGCTAGGCTATGCTTATTACATTATAAATCTTACATTTTGGGGTTCCATTTGCGGCAGAACACAATTTTATTTATTCGATATCAAGGAAACCTAAAAAATAAAATTGTGTCTTTTGACAAATGCAGCCCAAATGTAACCTAGGTATCCATAAACTAAGAATGTATTATTATTATTGGGAAGAGGCTTTGGGTGTTCACGTCGACCTCCGTGGGTCTATTGTGATTATAGCCTCATTATAGACTCTCCTTTAGGCCAATAGCCTCCATAAACTGGAGCAGTCGGCCGATCGGGAGTGACTTGACATCATCCGGATCCAAGATATGGCGTCCCAGGATGATGCTTCGTCTATGGATCAGTGGCTCGCAGTCGCAAAAGAGGTGCAGCGGTGTTTCCGGTTCCTCTTTACAGAATCTGCAGTAGTCATCGTCCGCATATCCCATACGGGATAAGTGCCTATTTAGCTTGCAGTGCAACTAAGAATGTAACCTGCGTTAGGTTTCACAACATGAGTTATAGGAATCGTAGAAATCTTCAAAATTTAATGTCGGCAGGACTTGAACGTGCGACTGTGCGAGTTTTAGAACCCTGATAACAGATCTGACAGGATTGTGGGTATTTTTAGTACGGTTGTTCTGTCATGGTCGAGATCGATGTAGTTTCATTAAGGTCATATCAACGATAGTCTGGTGGTTAGTGTATGCGCCTATCACCGCGAGGTCTCGGGTTCGATTCCCGGATCAAGTGTTATTTGTGAACTTTCCGTCAGGAAATTCACAATAGCACCACGGAGTTGGAATGGTGCCGCGTGGATGGCGATAGACTCACCCCCTATCCCATGTGACCTAAACATAACAGATGAAGTGTGGGTGTAATGTACATCTCTGCCACACCCTTCAGGGTAATATAGACGTGATGTTATGTGTATGTTTTTATTAAGACATCGACCATCAAAAGATGGAAGCTACAACCAAGGTGAAGACTAGCCATGTAAAGTATTTATTACAATACATTTTAATAGGGATTTGAGAATAGAAGTACACGGTTGGCGTAGTGGTTGAAGCGGTCGCCTCGCCGCTTTCAACTACGCTGTTGTTGTGGGTTCGATCTCCACTCGGGATAAATCTTTGAGTGATCCGCAAAGATTTGTTCTGACCCTGGGTGTGCTCTGTGTGTGAAATGTATGTTTGTGAACACCCCCGCGACACAGGAGTTGTCCATCCAATTATCGAAGTGCGGGCGTCTTCTTTTTAAAAGAAAAAAAGAAAAGAATCACTGTATTTGCCATAGATAAAATGAAACAACAAATAATGTAAAGTTGATAAGTATATTTAATATTGCGAAACAATATAAACAAACAGTATTAACAAAATATTCATGTAAACGAAATGATATTGCGTATTGCGATCTTAGGAAGAGAATATCACAGTTAACATAATGAAAAATTTATACACTGATAGCTTGTACTGATTAACCGTTAAGCCATTCCGGATAACTTTGTGACAAAACTGGGTATCTTTAGAAACTAACTGGTTACCTCAATGGTCGAGTGGTTAGCGTATGCGGCTCGGGTTCGATTCCCGAATCAGGCAGTGTTATTTGTGAACTTTCCGTCTGGCAATTCACGCACAGAGTTGGAACTGTGCCCGGTGAATGGCGATAGGTTACCACTTATCCCATGGGACCTAAACATAACAGGTGAAATGTACACCAGACGGCGTCGGCGTGATATGTAATGTTTATATGAATTGTTACAGAAAGATGATAATAATATTACTTTACACTATTGTTAACAATGCAACATGAATAGATATCGCTCCTTTTGTCAGACAAGCAATTTGGTAATAAATTTCATGATTGTATATAATACTTATTAAAGTTGAAAAATTAAGAATGCATTAGGATTCGAAACTGCATCCCCTGGGTATACGCCCCAAGTGCTTTGCCAATTCAGCCATGGATTCGTATGCTGCAGGTTCGAGTCCTGCTGGATTCTTAATTTTTCAACTTTAATATTATATAGAATACAAAATGGCATTGCAAAGCTAAAATTTGCTTTAGAATATTACAAATTTCATGATATTTAGTCTTAGAAATTATAGTAACAGAAGCCGTAAAAATTAAAATTAGCCAAAAATATAGAGCATCTAAGATGCTTTATATTTTTAGTATCTAAACAGCAAGTCCCAGTTCACACAACAAATAAAAAGCATATTAACTCGAGTCCATGTCAAATTAAAAGATACCCTTAAGAACCACCTGTGAATACATTACAGCGAACACGCAAAATCATACTAAACCCACATATAGACCTAGATTATTCTTTAATTTAATAGCACGTAGGCGTTAAATAAGACATTGTTTCGACCTTGTTTGACACAGTTAAAACCATAAACTTTATATCAATTGTGACATCTTTATACGTTTATGGTTAAAACAAACATTTAACAATAACTTTGGCGGTGCGTGTTCACTCTCTCTACGGTGTCAGTATCGTCACGAAACGAATAATTCACAATATTCACTTTTTCGTAACAGCAAGGATGGCTCTCAGACACGAAAGCCCGTTCTTTGTCAATGTTTTGCATACGTTTGATTTATTGGTGTAAGTATGCGAAGTTATGGCCGGCTCCTGCTTAAATCTAGATAAATGAGGCCATTAAGAAAGAGTTACGGGTGTTTTATTTAGAAGAAAAAATGAAACAAAATTTCTTGGGACTGTTGTCGTGAAGATCAATTTAAAATGTCATGAAATCAAACCAAAATTATCACGTGTGACAAAAGTAGCATTATGTATTATAGGTAAGTAACTATATATTTCTAAATTCATTGTTTTTTATACTTCTATTTACATGTACACATTGAACAACTTGAAATGGAAAAATACACTACTATGTTAATTTGGAGCAACATTTAAAAATCTAAAGAAAAATCATCTTTTTAAAACTATGTATTTTTTATAAACCTCGTTATATTGCTACATCTTTATAAAGCACATTTCTAGTTAAAAGAAGTAGTAAAAGAGTCTACACACAAAGAGTTTGTGTTCTAAAAACATCAGTCTCTTTTTAAGTCTGGCAAGACCTAAGACATACGCTCTGAGAACACCAAGGCATCTAACTGTCGCTTGCTAAATGGTGCAATTTGTCAATTTATAGCAACAGCAACTAGAATAGTTATAGAATAGCTATGAAACACACGATTTTGCAATCAATAGTTTCGCTGTAAGAAATCAGCTGTATTGCTGCATTCAAAAATGTACTTTATCACACAACAATAAGATCTAAGATTATTTTGATTATTTTATTTTATTATTTATTTTGATTAGTTAATATCTTAAAACTGCGGTAGGTACCTTTGAGCCAACGTGATGATTGATGATAACCACAAAAGCCGTTCATAAGCTGGTATGGAACACATCTCTTTATGGAAAAAACCTTAAATACGCTACGCAATTTGCTACAAAAAATAAATAATTTAAAATTTTACCAAGATCACCACCACATAAAACTACAAAAAATATAGTTTCACGTGAATCTAATATTCGAAATAACCACAGACAAATTCTATATACCAGTATCTTAATACATTAAGCGCAAGAATCTAGGGCAAGTTTAATCGTTAAGATAATCTAAATTTATGTAGTGTCAATAAGACAATTCGTCCTTTTGCAGGTACATATTTTTATGCAAGGCAAACACATGTCACAATCTTCATGTATTAAATTCAGAAGTATATAGAATTATGTTCTTTAAGTATTACAAAAACTGCATATTATAGGCAAAATTCTTCATGTTAACATTGGTTTATGCATTTTAATTTTAAACTAACACACTTCTTAGCCCCAATTTCACTGATGTGTTAAACCAACGCTTAACACTGAATGAACGTTTTCAATATGTCTGTCCCGTTCAATCATTGGATGAGAGATCGAATCCGTTAACCGCGGATTAAGAAGTTTCGTCAAATGTAGACTATTTTTTTTTTCTAATCCATTTTAAAATGCTCGGCAAGTACAGATAGCTTAAAAGTATGCATTTTAGTTCTGAATCTACTTTCTATTAGTATTATGGTACGGTTAGTAAATTAAAGTTAGTATCCCCCGCTTACATAGCACACACTTTCACACTAACGCTTGTAATGCCTCTCTATTAAATCAATACCCACCAAAAATATAATACTATCCACAAAAAAAAATATATAATGCTACAATTTAGATTTAGTATAATATAAATAATGGCAAAAATGTGTGTAAAATTGATGAGATGAAGATAACAATACTTAACTACACAGCAAGATTGCTTCATTTGATATGAATAAAGATTATCACCATTTATTACCTGATTAATACTACGCCATTCGTCTAAATAAAAGAAATTTAGTTGCAGGTACTACAATAAAAATACTTTAAAACTTATCACTTTTGCTTTGCAATATTGCAAATAAAATAAAAACCGAAATTCATTAGGAAGACTGAAACCCTATAAATGAGAATGGAAGGCAAAACATTACCGCCAATTTTATTTCAATAAGGAAATAATTCAACAGTAAAAAAACTTAATAAGGTCGGTTCTCACATTGCAACAAATAAACAACTAAGTAATTAATTAACCTACATAGAAATAACGATAAAAATAATGTACACAATGCAATATCTTCTCTATTTTTATCTAATCACGAAACGTGTAGCTTATCAAACTTAACAATTGTTTAATATTGCTTTATTTGTATTATTTCTGCTTGATCGCTTTAAGTATGACTTTTCGATGGTTTGAGGGACGCGGGGGGCCTTCATATTTAATCAACTTAGGAATAGAGAATTTATTTATTTTTCTATGAAGTTATTGTATTATCGATTTGATTTATACTAATTGCTTTTATATTTCATGTCTCGATATAAACCACATGCAAATGATTCATTAAAATATTTTTTCTTACCCATTCATTAAAAAACTACCAGCCAGGCAAGCATTCTATCGCGAGATAAATTATGTCGCGTTTTTGTCATGTTTCCCCTTAAAAAATATGACAATAACGTGATTAAATCTTTCTTGCACTTATATGCTTGCCCACTCAGGCAATTTATTTCTTGGTCTTTAAAAAACTAGAATCATCAATAAATTATTATTATTGGTATTAATATCGATATTATGTTATCGATAATATTAAGTATGGTATCGATAATGCATAATTGCTCGTAAATATCTCCCATCGCGTCAATGGAAGAGTCACCCTTACCGCGTCAAGTCAGGGTGTGTAATGTTTGATATAATAACAAATGCTCTAATTTTACTTGAAATAACGTTCATATGTTATAATTTTCATATGCTATAATATCAAATAACCTAATTTCATATGATATAATGTTTTATATGATATAATCTTCCTTTGATATAATAACATTTTGTATAAAGTTCATATGATATAATTTTCAAAATGCATAATATTCTTTTAATATAACTTTCATTTAACCTAATGTTCTTTTGACCTAATTTTCTGGTCGAGGTCGGACTTGGTCGACGGAGCCCCGCTTCGCGGGGCTCCTACTTCTGGTTGGTTAAAAAAAAAAACCACGAAGGGGATGGCGGGGTCGTAGACCCCGCCATCCCCTTCTAACCTAACCTATCCGAGTCGGGGTGCCCTAAAGTCCAGATTGCATCCAGATCCTCCTGGTAACAATAGTTGGGTGATGTATAGGGTATAAAGGGAAGAACAAAAACTTAATACAATAGCTATATTAGTTATTTAATCTTAACACATCATAGGCGTTTAAAATCATATCGAATATTCTAAATTATATTAAAAGTTACTTAGAGATTATGAATATTATAGTAAATAAATAATATACTAAACGAATGTTATGTCAAATGTGCATTATAAAAAGTGTTCATTATATCAAAAGAAATTAGATAAAATGAAATTATATCAACAGATCAATATGACAACTGATCGTTATATTAAATAAAATTATATTAAGTGATATTATGTCAAGTGACCGTTAGATTTTTTGTTATTATATCAACCGTTACACACCCGTCAAGTCATGCCCGATATTTACATGAGAAGGATATCTACGAAGTGAACACACATTTCAGCACTTACAAAGCTAATTAAAACACGTCAATCTGGCATATCTATACTCGTAATAGGCACTACTGGTTTCATAGCTTCATTTTTCTTTTGATTCTTGAGTGATTTTTTGTTTTCTTTCACTTTTTTGTGAGTTTCCTCGTCTCGGTATGGTTCTGGGTTGACGGGCGGTTCGCTTGGAACCACGTTTGCACCGCGATTTACGTTGTTATTGTAGGCAATATTCGCATACTCCTGAAGTAATGGGAAGACTGATAGAAGGAACTGGCAGAAGTCTTTCCTTATACCAAACCACCCTGGAAATGTAAATAATTAACATTTATTTGCGGATCAAATAGATTCAAGTAGTTTTTTTATTAAAGGGAAAATGTAAGGTAATGTGTTACTTACTATGATATGATTAATAATTTTTTGCATTAGATAGAACGTCAGAAGCAATTAAACTATCCAATGGTCCCAATGACAAGGCCAAATACACACATTCACTCGCACAAGCACACCCAGTCTCAAAACAAATCTTTGCTAATCACACAAAGATTTTTCCCATAAGGGGATCGAACCCACAACACCAGCGGCGTGACAACCGCTTAAACAACTACACCACACGTGCAGATAAATGCAATTGAGTTAAATGACTGGTTGCTTTTAGCAGATATGTAATGGTTTTGTCAAGTCTTAGTGTTTGCGTAATTAGTATTTCCGTTCACAGCAATTTGATCAAGAGTGCTCAAGCATTTTTAGTGCATCTCATTGTTAAAATAGCACATAAAAAAATTACAAAAAAAAGTTATATTTATAATTCACTCATTTCCATGACCTTTTAGTTTTGTCGTTTTAATGTTGCGGGTAGGTTTTATGAAGAATAATAATCCTACCAACCTTTTTAATGTCCGAGGTCTGAACTTACATTTATTGCCGCCCTTGGAGCTGAACGACATGACGATGAGCGTGGCGAAGCTGACGAACAGCGGACTCACCACCACCGTGTACGGCAGCGTTAGTCCATCGTCTAACTTGTTGGTTAGTAGCACCTACGGACAAACATAAAAATAAAATAGACTATAAGACGATCGGATGGCCGAGTGGGTAGTGGGTAGTTCGATTCCCGCTCGACGCCCGCGGCCCCGGCAAATCTTTGTTGCATAAACATAGAGGTTTGTCTTGGGCTGGGTGTTTCTATTTATAATAAGTATTTATTGTCAAATAAGTATATTATGTATTAGTATCAGTTATTGTAGTACCCATAGAACAAGCTCTGCTTAGTTTTGGACAAGATGGCGTTGTGTGTATGGAGTGTGATATTTAAAAAAAAAATATATATAAACAAATAAATATCTCACAACTTCGTCAAAAGTCTTCTCTTTAACATTATTCATTTATTTTTATTCATTCTTTAAAAAAAACAGAATATTTTATGTTTTTGTTGAAGTACATCCTTATTTGTTGCTCGTTTTAAGCGTCATTGAAGGATGTTTAAATAAAATGCGATTGACTTCAATAGTTCAATAGGGTAAAGGCGGGATAGACGGCCCACTTTTTGAAATTGCCTCCTAATTTTGAAAATATTCATTGTATATAAATAATGAGTACGAATTCAGGTACTTTAGTCCTTTATGTTTAACTGCAGTGACTTGGTTTTTTAGACCTATAAATTACTGATTTTGCAGATTTTAGCTTTTTGTGGAACTCCTTTTTTGGGGATAGATGCCTAACCGTATGGATAGATGCCCCACCATGAAAATACTAAGAGGGATATATGCCTGTGGTGCGGGATAGATGCCCTTTATAATGTATTAACGAAAAACTCAACCAAACTTTTATAAGGTTAAGAGGACAATTAGTGTTTTAGAAGTAGAAGGCTACCCCTAAAACAGAAATTGTTTCCAAGAAACATGGCCCTAATAATGAAAAGTATTTTGCAGTTTTTAAAGTCTTTTAATTGTCTTAGAATATAATTCTATTATGAGATCAAATAAAATTACCATAATAAAGTTCTATAAGCAACTTCAACATAAATAGGAATATTAAATTATTATAATAAAATATTAATTATTAAGTTTCAACATGCATAATCATAAAAAACAGACTAATTAAAACAATAAAATGTATTCTTAGCAGCATAACGTCTTCGCAATGTTCTATAGTCCAGGAACATGCTCGAGCTCGCACTCCTTCTTTTCTTTTATATTTTCGTGGCATGGTTATGCTACAATCAGAAAAAGTCCAAATATACTTAAATACACGTATAAACATCATTGAAGGTACACTATATAATACACCGAAAGGTCAAAGTAGTCGATTTCATAGCGGGTGTATTTTGAGGCCCGGATCATAGCTGAGAGCTTTTAATACACCTGATATGAAATAGAACATTCACCCAAGTTATAAAAAGTGCTTCATAATACATCTACATAGAAAAAACTACCAAGAACTACCATATAAAACAAAATCCATCTAAACCATCAAAAACTACTACCAAAATATACCAAACACAAAAAATATTCTACCAAAAACAACGAAACTGTATCAAAAGCCACCAAAAACTAATAAAAACAATAAAAACTACCGAATGCTACGAAAAACACCAAAACCTAACAAATTCTACCTAAATCAACCAATGGAATTACCAAATTCTACTTAAAACTACCAACAATTATCAAAAACTAAAAATTTCCAAATACTAAAAAACAACGAATTGTACCAAAAGCAACAAAAATCACCTGAAATTTAAAACATTTTGTATGGAGGGATAGATGCCCTTAGGGGCACCTATACCTCGAAAAATCAGGGCAACTATCCTTTTTGATGGGGATAGATGCCCCAAGTATTTTTTAATCTAATAAAAAACAAATGACGAATTATTTGCATCAAGATGCATAATTGATGAATCAGTATATCGACGTAATTAAAAATATAACGGAAATAACGACTACTTAAAAAGTTACACAACGGCTTAAACTTACCTTTAAAACTTTGACGTTTTTTTTAAACTTCGCCGCGGAGATGAATGCACACACAAGCTAAACACGTATTCACAGCACGACGGCCAGTGGCTACCCGAGGTGCGGGGTGACTGCGGCTCTTAGTTATAATATTTTTTTTTAGTTGCGAGTTTGGGAAGTTAGGTTTTTTGAAAACGAGGCATCAATCCCACTGGGGCATGTATCCCGCCTTTACCCTACATCAAGTAATATTTTGTAACGATCGTAAAATGTCGCTTAAACAAAATAGGCTTTCATCTGTCGATATAAATGTTTTGTCATGTTTTTCTTACGAGACAATCAATTACGATTCAAACCTTCTTCGGTCGGAACCACTTTAACATTGGATATTATTTTAGCAAAGACGAATATCTATACAAATAGAAATATATGTAAGCTCAAATTACTGTACGTAATGCTCAATTGAATTTAAACATCTTGTAATGGATTCGTGTCTATAAACAAAAAATACGTAAGCAGTGAAAACCGATTTTATTCAATTTTTATTGTTTCTTGAAGGTCATAATATTAGACGAAGGTAAAATGTTGTAAATTGATTCAAGGGCAGAAAGGCTATTGTCGATCTTGTCTGTAATCAATCATTATCCATTTGATTTATATTGTATCCATTTTATAGTTCTGACAAGAATAGGTAATAAATAATATTGAATAAGTATATTTTATTTTATTTTCATTTTAGTATTTTAAATTTTAGAGGACATTTCAAACCGTATATTGGCGTATCTCTACCGTGTAATTTTCTTTTATTTTAAAATAAAATTATATGTTTATAGTAGATCTGACTATACACACCTGGAATACCAATATTGGTATGACTGTAAAGGTATAAGCTAGAGCTGAGTTGAAGCTTGTCCTCCGCTGCTGAACATTCACCTCAGGTGTTCGTAGGAGGATCCCCGCGAATATTATGCTGTACAGGACACCTGAGAAAATTAAAAATTATGTTGTTAGTAACAAGTAAAAGCTGAATTCTAGTTTTATGGTAGAATTTTAAGTATCTATACGTAAATTAGGAAACCGGGACACGCACCTAGGCTAGGTTGATTATACAGGATTATTTGGGACTGGCAGAATTTGAACCTGCGATCTTCTGCACCAGGCAGTCGCTTTAACCAACCATCTACGGTCGCTTCTAGTCAGGACCCTAAATTTCTCAACTGTATGTTACGTCATTTCATGACGTCACGTTGGCCAACCAACATGGCGTAGTTGCATTCAGCACAAATGTATACAACATTCTTTTAACGACGCCCGCACTAGGAATAACTCCTGTGTCGCGGGGAGTTCACAAACATACATTTCACACACACAGAGCACACCCAGAGTCAGAACAAATCTTTGCGAATCACACAAAGATTTGTCCCATGTGGGGATCGAACCCACAACACCAGCGCAGTTGAAAGCGGCGAGGCGACCGCTTTAACCACCACGCCAACCGTGCACTCGATTTGGTGATGGATCATTAATTATAATGTACAGTGGGCCAACGAGTTAGGTATGCAGAGCAAAGATTTCTAAGTAATTGTAAAGACTTACTGCACCAGTTATGGATAAGTGAGTTACATATCTAAATAGTGAGTATGTTACACTTATTAAATATGTAATTCACAAATGCATATCTATTGCAGTCAGTTTTTACTATGGCGAAGAAGTTATTTCCCTGCATACCTAATTGCTTGGCCCACTGTACCTACTGATTTTTGTTATTATTTCTTTGACTTATTCTAGTTAGAATGGTTATAATAATAGTTATATGAGGGACATGATGATTTTATATTTTTAATAAATTGTGATATTTATTTATTCGATTATATTATTGAATGACTTGGCGATTTTATATTATTTACCATGTAATCAAATGTGTCAATTTTTATTTTTGTAATAAAATTAATGGAATGTGTATTGTAATCTATGGTGTTTTAACTGAAATAAATGAATATTTAATTTAATTTAATTTATTTATGACCATCGCAAATATATTTTATTTCCAGCTCAAGAAGAGCTATGAGACACTTGTATTCATTTTGGTGCATGCATCAGTTAAAACAATCACTTAACCATAGGACACCCAAGCAAAAATTTTAGAAACATTAGCAATGATTCATTCTTCTAGTTATACTCATATACAACTATGCTATATGTGAGGAAGACAAGATAGTGTTTATATTTTTTACAAGTGACTAATAAATGAGGTTTAAATGAGGCAATGATGACAATTTAAATGAGGTTTCACAACAATAATATTATTGTGCTATCTAATGTTTGATAAACAACTGTTACAGTTCATGTTATCAAAATATGAGTAGGTCAGTACAGCAGGTTATGATTCCTTTTGTGTATGTGTTAATATTATATATTTTTTTTAAATGGATGGCTTTACTAATGTGGTTCATTTTAGTGTTAGGTTATGTCTAAATAGGGTTCTGTGGTCATTACAACATAATTATGGACTCAGACAGGTTTTATATCTATATTGAAAATGATTTTATGTTTAACTGCATATTACACTTTTGATCCCTTGATTTCTTACTCTTGAACTAATAAAGTTAACATAGCTGGTATAGTTTTCCTTGAAAGTTCATTACATAAACTACCACCATGATTATTTTTGAACTTCTCGAGCTTACGGTTTACCTTTTACAGGGAAGGAGGGAGGGTCTACTCGAACAACAATTTGCTCTTAAAAGAAAAAAAAACCTTGCTAACGGATCTCCAAATAAAAAAACTGTCTTACATGCGGGGCACGCAACAGAAAAAAACAACTAACCCTTTACATGTAGAGAAAAAGTTTTTTCGTGATTTATTTCCACCACTTTTTTGACATAACATATACATATAACATATTATTAAATATTTCAGCTTTCAAGTACTAAATTACTAACATAGAAGGCTTATTTATTCCACTAGTGTGAATCACTCAACTGAATATTTATAAATATAGTTTCTTTGTATTCACAATTAATAGGTCATTGTACAAATAACAATTATAATTATACAATACTCACCAACTAAACTGAGGCACATCAATATCCACAGAGGCACAAAAACTACTTCCCAGCTCCAACTGATAAATTCATCTAACTTCAACGCTAGAAATATAAACTGAAGTATATTTACAGCGCAAAACAATTCCAACTGAAAACAAAACAATATTATATTAAAAAAGTAAATTAATGATAGGTTTTTTTTTTGCTTTTGTTAGTATTGCAGGCAATAGTAACATCCAATGGTTATGTAAGCTGCCTGATGCAGGCTTTTATATCTTCATAAAATTAGCTGATGTTGTCATGACAACAGGACTAATGATTTAACAGATGAGGCCTTAATAAAGGGCTTTGTCATGCCATGTCCTTCCTTTGGTTTCAAATCATTGTTTTCAATATCTGTTGATTTAGTGGTTGAGTTTATGTGATGTCTCAACTTTACCATTATAATTACAATATTTAGTTGGTTTACTGCTTGGTTGGACCATAATTAACTAATAGTGACAATATAGGGCTGATTTACTTAAAAGTTGATATAAATTATTATAAATAGGTAGAATGCCATAGCAATTCTGGTATTTTTTATTCCCAAGCTTGTCAACTAAGCTGCATTATATTATTTTTAGCTATATTCACCGAAAAGTACCTATTTCTTTATAAGGATAAAATATTCAATGTTTACATACCTCATAGCTGCGATCATGTTTTACGGACCATATACAGATAGCAATGGAAACTATGCTGATAAAAATAAGAGGTATAAAGACCAATATCCAAACATGGCGGCCCGTGGTCAGTTGGTCACAGACAAGTAGCTCAAACATGAGGAGAATAAGATGTATGGCAAGACTTATCAGCATGGCTTTGTAGTGGATGTATGCTTCACCCTCCAACCTGAAATTGGAAAAACATTTTTCATAGTATATCAACAAGTATTAGGTTTAAGCATCATAACTATTTTGTTGCTGTAAAATGGTTCTTAGTGTGTTGTATTTAGTCACATTTTGTAAATAGCCTCCAGTATTGCTTAGCCAAATAGGGCTTCACTTTACAGTAACTAAATGCCAGGCCTATGGTCCCATCAAACTATTAAACAAACAAACTTACTTTCTCAAACTAACATTTTAGGGATGTATCATGCAAATAACTAGGACAGCTTAAAAATCATTGTAATTTTGACATTTAAAAACAGACACTTAAATTTTATTTGTTTGTTTTAGTGTATTGGTATTGTAATAGATATTTATTAAGTTCATTCAATTAAACAGAGGGTCTTTATCAACACATTGATATTAGTTTTTTAAACAATTATTAGTTTTGAAGTCTAATAAATCCTATCCACAATCTCCACCACAATCGCAACCTGCATGTAAAAAATTGTTGTGAATATAAACTAAATAAAACAATTTAAAAGCTTAAGTACCAAAGGAGCCTTAAATACTTTTGTTGGAAAGTGAAGTATCCAAAGTGATATCAATAGTATATAATAATATTTGATACTAAAATTTCCATTATATGTCTAGCAACAAAATCATAATTATAACCTTGTGACCTAAAGAAAGAGATAGGTACCAAACCAAATATAAATACATTAAGTACTTTCTGGAATAAAATGTTTCAAAAGTAAAACAAAAAGTATGTTAAGAAATCAAGGTGAACATCACAATCTTGACATAAAAAATGAAAGGTAGATTTTTTTTTAGCAAAGAATCATCAACTAAAATAGGTATATTAATTTTCACAAATACAAATTAATATTAATAATAATATGTTAATTTCAATTTTATAACGTACCTGAAGTGAGGGTACTGCCACCAAACATATGTACCAACTGTGGCACCAATAACTACAAGAAACTTCCACACCCATATTGGAGTAAACACGGCCCAGTACGACCATGTTATGGAGTTATCTAACTTTAAAGCTAACAATGCAGTAAATATCTGCAAACAACTGTGAACCACAAATTTGCTGCAACAACAAAAACACAAATTATCATCATCACCTTCAATCACAAATCTCAATAACAATCACCAAAGTCAATACCTAGGATTAAAATCCTGAAATAAAGTTTGTAAATTCATTTCCATACACATTCGTCTGGTATAATGGCTCTAGCATTTCACTTTAAAATATACCCTGGAATTGGTTATAACCAGAATTCAATAAAATCACACAAATACACTATCTAAGCCTTTCTTTTTTTTTTTTTTTTTGAGTTCATATGGCTTGGTTACAAGACCTTTAAGCCAAGTCTTCATTTTATAAAGTTCTGTCATAGAGTACATAATGTAGTCAATGAGTTCTGTAAGTCCTTTAAATTCTTCCAATTGTATTTTTCACATATTGATATATTGGTAAAAATAGTTTCACGTTTTTTAATAAGTCACTTAATCGGCGGCGGGAGGGATTATAATTTGTCACTATTTCACTAAACTCACTTATTTCACTGGCTAGGATAAGTCTTTGGAGGTTATACGTTTGACATTTAAAAATCAGATGTTCAATATCCGCCTGAGGCATATTACATTCTTTGCAGGCATCACTGTTTATGATTTTCAATCTCGCTAAGTGTGCAGGTGTGGAGCAATGTCCAAATCGAAGTCTGTTTATAGTAGTAATATAATCTCTGCTGGCTGACTTCAGTTTGTTATACCAGGGTTTTGACGGTATGTCTTCTTGAATACTGCCATACCATTTGCCTTTTTCTTCTTGGTCTTTTTTCCACATTTCTTTCCAATATGTTAGTATTTCTTTTGTTATAGAACTATGATAGTCAGTTAATGGAATGTCCATCACGCATCTTACATCAAATAGGTTAATGCCTTCATATGCAGTCTTATCGGCTATTTCATTGCCAGATATCCCTTTATGTGATGGTATCCACATGAGAGCTACGTTTATACCTTTTTGGTGTAGTTGAAATATAAAATCTTTAATCAAATATAGAATATAGTTAGTTCTGTATGCAATCTTTAAATGTTCTAAGCTTTCTATCAAGCTGAGTGAGTCTGTCAAAATTAGAATATTATTATATTTGCTGTTTATATAACTCATGGCTTTCAAAGCTTCAAAAACTGCATATGCCTCTGCCGTAAATATTGTACAATGGTTATCAAGCTCGTAGCTTCGAGCATACTTTGTTTGTGGATCATATAAGGCTGATCTCACATGGGTATCACATTTACTACCATCAGTATATAAAACATAGTATTTTTTTTTATTTTCATCTAAAAAAACTTGCATATCATTATTGTCAGTAATTTTATGTCTTACAGTTGTAATTGGATGTATTATACTATTAAAGGAATGTGTGTAGCAAGGCCACTGACTTTGCATTCTTATGTTTTTATAATTGTTTTGCATTTTCAGTAAAATTTGGATCAACTGTGGAGATCTACCATTTAACAAATCATCTTCTGAAACCAGAGACTCAGAAACATATATCAAGTGAGGAACTACTCTTTTAATTACTTCTTTATTGTCTGATGCCATGAGCTTCAGACAATATCTTTCAGAAAGATAAATTCTTCTGAGGATGAGAGGCATAATTTTTGTTTCAACTTCCATGGCCCTAATGGGAGTTGAACACATTGCCCCTGAAATAATTCTCAGAGCCTTGTTCTGTATTATATTTAATCTATGTACATAAGGGCTATTTATGTAAGCTAAACAACTGTAATCAAAATGACTTCTAACAATTGCTTTATACAACATTGATAATACTTTTGGATCCCCTCCCCAGGATACCCCAGCTAGGCATCTTAATATGTTAAGACCTTTTAAAGCCTTGTTGGAAATTTGTTTTATATGCTCTTCAAATTTTAATTTCTGGTCTATAACAATTCCTAAGAATGTATGTTGATGTTCTCTTGTTATTATATCTCCATTGTATAAAACATTGTCAGAAGAATATCCATCACCAAAAATCATATAGCTGCTTTTAGATGTATTAATTTTTAAATGCAATCTGTTGTCATAATAATGATTGAGCTGTGTCAAAGCAGCATTAATATTTGTTAGAGCTATAGTTAAGTGTTTATTACTACTGTACATAACTAAATCATCAGCAAATTGAAGTATATTTACATTTTCAGTATTTACATATTTACAAATTTCACTAGTATATAAGTTGTAAAGTAGAGGAGAAAGGGTAGCACCTTGCATGGTGCCCTTAGATGCTATATTGGGTCCATATAATATATTATTATGTCTTACATATAAAGTTCTATTATTCAAAAAATTATAAATCCATTTAGCAACTTGTCCGGGTAGTCCTATGCTTTCTGTTAAAATCTTAGCCAATATACCAGGGTCCACACTGTCAAAAGCACCTTGAACATCTAGGAAAACACAAACTGTATGTAATTTTTCATTGTTTGCTCTTTGCAGATCAGAAATCAGAGAAACAAAGCTGTCTGCACAGCTACGCCCTCTACGAAAACCAAATTGAACTTGTGGAATAACATCATTGGATTCGGCAAACCAGTCAAGGCGACTCTTTAACATGTTTTCAAATATCTTTCCAAGACATGATGATAAAGAAATTGGACGATAAGAGTTTGCAAGTTCTGGTGGTTTATTAGGCTTAAGTATAGGGATAACACATTGTGTTTTCCATGAGTCCGGAATAATATTTTGCAACCATAAATTATTTATGATCTTGAGAAATAAATTTTGTACAGATTTATGTAAGTTTTTAATTAAAAGATATGGGAAATCATCTAAACCTGGAGTCGTATTTTTTCTTGATTGTAAACTCATTTTAAATTCAGTCCATGTAAAGGGTTCTAACAAAAACTTTGTCTTGACATTTTCATTATTACAACTAAAACAGTGATTAAATGTCTCAGGATCTATTAGATTACTTTTTTCTGTTAGTTTACTTAAAAATGGCTTGACAAATTCATCCTTACAAGATTTATTGCCGGTCCTAATGCCCTTAAACCTTCTAATAAGATTCCAGATCCGACTGATAGGAGTAGTTCTATTAAAAGTATCACACAATTCATTCCAACCTGATCTTTTTTGTTCACAAATAGTCCTTTTCTTTAATGCATCTAACCGTTTATAGTTTATGTAATTAGCTATTGTTGGTTCTTGTCTATATAATTTTAATGCATTGTATGATGCTTTCACACTTTCCTCACAAATATTATTCCACCAGGGAGCCGGAATCCTACTTTTAAAGGTAGCTGTACTCGAAAATTTTGGTATAATCATTTGTTTAAGGGTATCAAGACATGCGCAAAACTTAAAATATGTTGACATGGGATCTTCATCATTTACCATGAAGTCACTGAAAACAGTACTAGAATATTGTTCAAATTTTTCCCAATCTGTTTTGTGATATAAGTACTTATCAGCTGGAGGATTTACTTGATACTTGACTATGTTAAGTGTAATATCGGTAATAGTTGGGTAATGGTAACTTCCCATGGTATCATCATGAACATACCACTGACATAATGGTGCAAGATTGGGGCTTACAAAAGTCACATCTATTGCAGAAGGATTACGTGTTGGATAGTTAATAGTGGTAACAGAGCCATCATTTAGTATACATAAATCATTGTCATCAATGAGATTGTATAGATCAGTACCTCGGGACTTTGTTGTGGTACATCCAAATGCGATGTGATGTGCATTAAAATCTCCACTTACAAATATAGGTTTTGGTAGATTTCTAATAATATTTTGAAGTTTATTTACTCTTACACGACCCCTCCTGGGAGGGCAATATACACACAATATTGTTATGTTACCTATTTCACTAGATAGTGATATTGCAACAGTTTGAATATCTTCATAGAAGATAGTGTCTAGAGCACTGTATTTTAAGTATGGCTTTATCAATATTGCTACACCATTGCATCCCAGGTAGGAATTTTACGTCAGTTTGACGTCCGCTTACAGTCATTTTGGACGTATCTGACGTCATTTTACTACGTCGGGAGCCTCAGCAGATGACGTCAATTTGTCACAGCCATACGACGTCCTTTGCTGACGTCTTCAAACCACCGTTTGAAGTACGTTCTATGGACGTCATTATAAGAACGTACTAAGAACGTAAATAGAGACTAGTTTGGGCCCTAAGTATTGACCCTATAATGACGTCCATAGAACGTACTTTGATAGCTTCCCAAGGACGAACCTGGGACCGATCTGGCGACCTCAGAATGACGTACTTTATAGGGTGGTGTACGTCCCACACCATCCTCCTGCAGGGGTAGGTAGGTAGAGGTACTACTAGGTTTAATAAAAAATAGAAATACATGAAATTATAAAATTTATTGAAAATTTAAACACAAAATGAGCACGTACATGCTATAGAGATACTTCTCCTAAGCCTTGCGCACATCTAAGCGTTCAGCTTGCGTCCTGCGGTGGCGGTCAGTGAATCAGCGAAACGCTGTCAAATATGTCAGAAATATTTGACAGCGTTTCACTGATCGCCACCGCAGGACGCAGCTGATTGCGTAGGTCCTTTAAACCTTAGGTAGTACAGTCAGCTGTAGTAGAACGTATACAATTCCTAACTTTTAAAGCAGTGTATAGCAGCATTGCAAGAGACATTTAAAACACAAAAACTAAAAAATGTAGAAGTTCAGCCCATTAGGTCACTTTTGCCAGCATTTGCCATGTAAATGTCTATTGCAATGCTGCTATATACTTTCCTGAAAATCAGGAATTGTACACATTACAGTGCAGCTGACAGTACTTATACTTAGTTATGGAGTAATGGGATACTTACAGTATAACTTTCATCAGGAATTACAACACATTTGGTACATATTTCACTGATAGGGATCAGTTTAAAATTAGAAAGTTCTTTTACTTCCATTACATCAATAGTTACAGAATTAAATGGATATTCATAAAATGGCTGATAGTTCATAAACTCACGTCCATAGAGAAAGAAACAACCATTTTTTAGAATATTAAATATCTTAAACACTTTCGAATTCTTAATAAGACAATAACAATCTGCTTCACGAGATGATGCAACATAGAATGTGAATTTATTGTATACTAATCTCTTAAAGCATTCAAAGACATTCTCTTCAGGAACAGGTCCAGAATCATAATGATCATAAGCACATGTTTTTGGTACAGAATCATATACTTTAGGAGATTCCATTTCTTTCAATCTTTTAACAATTTGCTGTAAGGGCTTATTAGGTGATCGTACCAATTTCTTTAGAGAGTTTAAAAAATTTTCAAATGGAAATGCTGAATATTCATCTAGTGGGCCAAAGATACGTACATCATCTCCTACATGACATAGCAAATGAACATTATACACTAAAAATTTTAAACCATATACTGATTTGGAATGATTTATAAACATGAGCAATAATTCTTGTGCAACATCTATACCAATTTCATTTATATGTTTTTTTGAACAAAGAATAGTGATAGCTGAATGAAACAATAAGAAGTTTTCATAAAGTGAGCGTGGCAAGATTTTTTTCAAAACAAGTGGACCGACATATAATAAGAACATTCTATATTCAGTTGCTTTCCATCTGGCCAGTTCAGTTAAACTTCGAGGTTTTCTATTGAATTCAATTGGTATAAATTTTGAACAATAAATTAGTTTTTCTGATATGGAATTTACTGATAGACTTCGTAAACGAACATTTAAACCACCACTGATCCAAACATTTAACAATTTACGCATGACTCCCAAACAAATATTATGCATATAATCAATAGGAAATATTTTTATCAAGTCTATGGGGAGTGCTAAGAGCGGTGATTCTCCAACATGGTGATCTTCATCTAATTTTGCACGGAATGATTCATTAGTTCTCTTGGGTGCTGTCACACTTTGATAAATAACTCTGCCCAGGTATTCACCTTGCTCGGTACATTTGTCGCAGGCAGAATAACCACCATGTTGTTTTGTACTCTTAACACTTTCAATGCCTAGAACCCACCGTATGGGTCGTACAATATTTCGTTCGTGTGCCGACAACCCGGCTCCCGAGTCGTCGCTATACATAGTTATAGTTGACTTGTTATCATGCCCAGAACCCGACTAGCGAGTTCTAAATCCAATTACGCCTTAGGGTTGTCGAAAATATATGATAATTGCATTTTTATAAAATGTTTTAATTCCAGTAAGTATTCAAATTGGTAAGTATCTATAAACGTCATACAACTGAGAACTTTTTACGTGGTTTCACAGAAAGCCTAGTGGTGGAAGAATGTAAAAGAAAACGCATGATTTAACAATTAAAGTGTTTTATTAATAAAATATTATGTTTATTTATTTTTACCTGTACAATTAAGTTAATTTTTTTCAGTTTCCGTTAAATCAATGTCTTGAGTGTGACAATTTTTCAGTGTGTTTAAAAAGTTTAATATTTTTACATAAGCCCGGCTACGCAAACACGGAGCTATATACTTTAGCTCTTCAAGAATTAGATTAGTGAAATGCTCGTTTCTTTGGTCGGCACCAAACGTTGTGCAGTTCTCACATTGTGGCCTTGCGTTCGGTGCACGAATGTCACTGGTTTTCGACTCTGCATGGAACTGTTTTTCAAACAGATCCTGGGTATTTTCATCGTCGTTTAATTCCAATCTCGAACGCTTAGAACCTGCAAAAAATAATGAGAATTATTATTTTTAGACGTTAAACACAACATTGTATCTATGTTTAGTTGGCATAAAGCAAATAAAATTGATATTTGTAGGGACACAGTGCAACCGGCGCATATGTATTTAAGTGGATCCTTAAGTTTAGTCGCCCGGTTCGCCAGTCGCCTTCCCGTATCGCTAGAGATAGGTCGTAGTTAAGTTAGAATTATGTAGTCAATAAGTTTAATATACATTATGTATTCTGGTACCAGTAAATATAAACATTTAGTATAGTGACCTATCGTTTCAATCAAATCAAAATACCAATTCAACACAAAATGAATGACCCCCACAATATTTTTTAATATAATATAGAGAAAATTAACACACTCACCCATTTTGGAGACTAGCACAACAATGTTCGTTAAAGCAGTGGCAACAATCAAGTCCAGTTGAAAATGCACAGGTCACAATGTATAGAGAAAACAACACGGTTCCAAACGTAAGACAATCAGAGTCCAGTAGGAAAGCCAATAGTCGTCAATCACACACAAACGTAACACAGAGCAGGGGAGAGAGTATTCGATATAGGTCAGGCCGAAAGCGCAGACAGATACCGAATGAGCTTAAAACATTTTTTTGGATGCAAAACTATATAACCCAAAATCCTATTTCATAATAACCTCAGTAGAACAAAGCTTTTATATACAATGGGATGCCATAAATAATTTTAATCCCTTTCCGACAGGGTTTAAAAAGGTGATAACAATCAGCCTATAATTCTAAGAAGTAAAACGACCCATAAAACATGACGATGCGCTTTGATGGCAATTATCGTCATTGGATTTTTACCATAAATGGCATGTTTTAAGATTTGAATCCCTTGTCGGCAAAAGTGCGTCGGCGTGTTTTGTTAATCTTCTTACGATAAGAAACAATAGCCAACTAGTTTCTTTGTTTAAAACTTTGTGTACGCCGGTCTTTCTTTTAATAAAGGCTCGCGCCGGCGCGTCACAAATAAAACTATGAACTCTAACAGTGTAATTAATATTCTCAAAGCTGAACCCATCTCTAAGTAAGATTACTAATTCGTCTACAAATTGCACCAAGTAAGCATGTAAAGGTGCAGGTTTGCTTTTTCCACAAAAAAGAGCAATGGGAAAAGGTTTAGCATTAGGTATATCCTTAACCAGGGCTAATATAGGCCATAACTGTGTGTTAGAACTTTTAAAAAGTGGAAGTCCATCAATATTAAAACTTAAACTAATTTCTCTATTTTCAGCATTACCATCAAAATCAAATAATTTTATATGTTTTTTAATTTCTGACAGCAGACCTAGATAAACAAATTGCCCAGTTTCTAAATATGTGACATCTATATTTTTTGGGGTTTTATATAATGTCCTACTATTTTTAGGTAAATCTGGGTGAAATGGGGTCAAAATTTTGAGTAAATTATCCACTGCATTATGTGGTATTTGATGCTGAATAGTTGCCCAGTGTATTAATTTTGATTTCAAATCATTATCCACCCTAGCGTTGTTGGAATCTGTTATAGGCATAACCTGTTCATCATTTAAATAAATTATATGACTATCTATAGAAACCTCCGGTTCTATAGAGAAGGACCAGTCATGTATATGTGGTACCGGACTTTGGGGAAGTACATTATTCAATGATGGAGATGGCAAAATACTAAGTGGTGAGTTTCCATGTGTCCCATGTAGACCTGCTACGAGACTCAACTCTGCTTCCTTTGCCCTTCTCAACATTTGACGTTGGCCAATTACAGCCTTTGGTGTGTATTTTATTTTTTCTGACATGGTAACTAGCACTGAATCTGTTTGTCATTCTTCTTTACTCGTTCAGGGGCATGCTTGAGCCAGACTTTTATGGAGTCTTCTACTTGTTTTTCTGTGCAACCAGATGTTGAGGTAACAACGCCTTCTATAATAAAAAAAATACAAATTAATTACGTAACTGTAGTCATCAGTATTCAAATTAAATCTAGTGACGCGCCAAAATTAATGTTGGTGTCTGACAATGATTACTTTTATCGCGGATCGCTAGTCTAGACTAGCGATCCGCCCCAGCTTCCACAAGTAGAAAAATTCAAAGGCAACTTCACATTAATATCTTTCTTTTTTCTAAATGACTCCCGTGCGAAGCCGGGGCGGGTTGCTAGTAAAAACTAAAGCCTATGTTATGCAGGGATAATGTAGCTTTCTAATGGTGAAAGAATTTTTGAAATCGGTTCCAGTAGTTTTTGAGTTTATTTGTTACATACAAAATAAATAAGTACAAACTTTTACACTTAATAATATTTGTATAGATTTTAATGACATGACATGAATGACCATTATTTGAATAAGAACAAAACAATGCATGTAGGTACACTGTAACCATAATGTAGCAAATAAATTATTATCTAGAAATATCAAAGAACTTAGGTACCTACCAACAATACAATCACGGATGCGCAGTTGGCAAAACGCCTTTTTATTTGAACGTTTTCCATAAAAATTATAGTCAACAGCAACATGGTCTGTAAACGCCCATTTCAAGATGCGGTAAACCTTTGAGGCTGCATCACTGCCACCCAGTATTTTGATATAGGACACCTGTAAATAAATAAATCAGGTTTTAGCTTTATAGGTAGCATTTATGTATGTATGTTTTATTGTTTCTAATTTTTGTACTTTAATTACTTATTTATTTAAATTATAGGTAAAAATATAGTAGTAGTAGTAGCTTTTAAATATGTACCTTACCCATACAACATTGAAACGTTTTTAACATGTAAATACACATGAAACATTTGAGCATCTGCATGCTGCACCACTATGCGATCTAGAGATAGCTAAACTCAATCAATTCAATAACATCAAAGTGACCTCGAGTCAGAAGACCAGCTTCATGGTTTGGCTAAACATATTTATACTCTACTGCTTAGGAAGGAAGGCAGTGTTTTAATTGTTTGTTAGTAAGCAAGTTAAATGTTTGAAAGAATATTTACCAAATTGTCATAATTTTCTTTCAGTAGCAGCAGTTGTTCCGTTGCATGCAACTCTGCAGCAGTTTTAATTGGAAATTTGAAATCTTCTTTCAGTGTGCCTTGACAAATTTTATTTTGCTTTAACATTTGTATGATTTGATCATTTTGTGTTTTCATGAGAGATAACATTGACAGCACTTTTGATTGGTATTCTAAAAAAACAACAAACTTTTTAACAGGTAACATTACACACTGTTTACACAACTGGGTCGCCTGTGCCCTCGAAATTAATTAAAAAAGTCCAATGTTATAAAATAGCTCTTTTGCCAAGAGGCCTACATACCTGATAATTCAGTGGTTTCAGTTACACTGCATCCTGGTGTATCTAAAACATGGATATCATCAGCCCCAGTCTGAAGCAGTCCTGCAAATTAAATAAAATTAACACTGATATTACATACTAGTGGAAGCCCGTGTGAATTACTGCGTGTGAACTTATTTTCATACTTAAAGAAACATAGCTTCCTCAAGTCTCCAGGACCTGTAGTCTGTCAGTAATAATAGTGTGTAAGTATTGATGTATTTATACCCATTTAAATTATTATGCTAACTTTACATAAATCGACTTTATTCCCAAATCATATTGTTATCTAATACATACCCTGCAACAAACTGCCAGACAGTATTGGTAGATCCGATGTTAGATCATTAGATTTATTCAGGTATTGCGGCGTTCTTATAACTGTGAAACAAAAACTTAGCATATAGGTAGGTCAAACATGTGAGGTACACATCTCATTGCCAAAGAAAAGAAGTGAATTGTCTAACCTTGTTTTTTAAAGGGTGGTGGTCTGGTAAAATTATCATTATTCTCATCACTATCACTACTGCAAATATAACGTTTGTTCTTCTGAGGTGTCCTCTTGGAAACCTCAGTTTCCTCTTCAGTCTGTATATCAGAAGACACCTCCACCAGTTTCAACTTTTTCTTTGCTTTTTCTATGTCATCTAAAGCAAGCAAGAACATGCACATTTATACACTTTTAATAGGTGTCAATGGGGCTATCAAGAACCAACAACCACTATTAACAACTAGGTTAGAACATCACCAGGTAGGTTAGATTTAGACAATTTCTGGGTTAGACTATTTTAAAACTTAAGCAGCAGACACATTCACAAATAAAAATGAAAGGGCTTTACAAAAACGGCACGTGCATTGATGTTTATAATTCTAAAAGAACCTATACCACACTCAGGCAGACATCACCACACTACGTAGAAACAGCAGACGGACAGAAATTACATACCAGTCTCGTAAAAAACTCTTTGCACCCCATACAGCTTCCATTTTTCGTCAGGCGATGCCTGGCTAAGGAATCGGTTGAATTCCTTTGAGCCCTTGGCTGGGGGCCAATAAACTTCACATCGCCTTGGCGTCAGCCAGTCCTTGTTCACCACAGAAACTGTGCCGCCGTCATTTTCCGAAAATTGTATAACAGCAAACATAATGCTTAAAGCTTACCTATTAGGTACACACTACACAAACTTATTGGACAAGAAAACGAGATATTTGAGTTATTAAAGTGGCGGACACAAACTTATTCGACAACAAAACAAGATAGGTATTTGAGTTATTATTTATACATCGCACTCAACTCAACACACGCGCCGCGCGCCGCTCAGTGCCTCAGTGGCTCAGTGCCGCGTCCAAGCAACCGAAGCAACGCAACGGTTAAAAATGGAGGGAAAGTCCTACACGTTTCGTTTCACGCAAAAGATATTGCTAGTTGGTACTTAACATGCAGCATGACAAGTTATAATTATTTTGTTGTTTTATTAGTAATTATTAGTTAAAATTTAATATAATTACTTATTCATAATTATGTAGGTTCTTTAACTTAAATTATTATGGCTGTTATTATGTTTATCAATCAATACCATACCGTAATGGTAGCTTCGAGCATAGATAATGCTTGAAAGGTAGTAGGCAATAATAGGCTAATAGCATCGATAAAGTATTAATAGTAATACTTTATCGGTGCTAATAGGTAGTAGGTCGATATAATTATAAATATAGGTAGGTACAAAGTGTTTTAGCGGACATCTAACAGGCAATAAAATAAATATATATTAATAAAGTAAGTACATAATACAAACTTATGTAGGTATGCAAATAGATAGGTAAGTACCTACTTACCAGACATAAAAAATCAAGCACTGCATTTTTTTTGAGCGAACACGGTAGTAGAATGACGTACGTACTACGAAAATAACGGACGACCAATGGACGAACGTAATGGACGTCGCTAAAACGTACATTCACGACCCATAAAAGACTGACGCTAAATTGACGTCTGTGGGACGTAAATATTCGACGAATAAAGTACTGACTCTAAATTGACCTTATAATGACGTCATTTATTCGTCTAGGTCGGATTTTCCTACCTGGGATGGATTAGCAGAATTTTTGTAGTAAATGTTATAGCCAGGGATGCTAAACCTTTGGTTTTCTTTAAACCAAGTTTCATTCAATAAACAGATATCAATATTTTCATTATGTAAAAAATTTATAAGTAATGCTTTTTTGCTATTGGCACTTTGGATATTATACTGGGCAATACGTAACCGTGAAATTATATTGTTTGTATTTAAATCCATTATATTAAGTTAAATTTTTAATTAACATATCTTTGATGTTTGATGTGTTTATAGGCACATCATCATTTTTATTTCCCAATTCTATTAGAGTACGTACAAGGGCCATTAGAATTTCCTTATTTTGTAATATTTGACTTTTAATAGACAAAGTATTTTCTTGTATTTTACTACTTGTACTTACATTATTTACATTCATTTTAACAGGTTGCATATTTTCTACAGGTTTTTTATTTACAATCTTAACAGGAAGCATAGGAAAATTCTTTTCAAATTTCGTTTCTGTTGCACTTGCATAAGAAATTTTTGTTTTCTTTTCTAAAATTTTCTTCATTTTAACTGGACAAGTTCTAGATATGGCAAGATGTGGTCCACTACAGTTAATGCAACAAAGTTCACTTGGTTTGTCGCATTCTTTATATGAGTGATCTCCAGAACAATAACTACAACGCTGTTTACCATTACAAATCTTAGCTGAGTGATTAAATTTAAAACAACGATAACATTGCTGCAGAGGAGGAATATATTCAAACACACGGTAAGAGAATAAATCATATTGAACGTTATCTGGTAGGGTGTTGGACAAAAAAGTGATGCTGATGGTCTGTAAGGGAGTACGTGTCTGTCCTACTTTCTTGGTGAATCTTCTTACTGCTACTATTTCATATGCTGAAGTAAGTTTTGTATACAGCTCTTTATTCGAGATATTTTGGGGCACGAATCGAATAATGCCAGTGCGTTCTATTTGCGCCGCTGGGATATACGCTTTAAAATTATATTTTGTCAGGAAGGCCTTATTGTTAATGAAATTATTGGCAGTATTGTACTGCTTAAATAGGACAACTATTTTGTTGGCGTTAGCTCGCCGTATAGCTACCACACCTTTTACTTCCGTTGTGAATATATGATTGAGATATATTGGGCTTTTGTTGCCCAATTTTTCATTCTCCATTGCCTCAACGAAAACCTTAAACTCAACATTTGTTGAAGTTTCTGGATAAAGTCTTATATAATTTGGTTTAAAATAAGGTTTATAGTCTGATACCTCACCGCCGCCGGTAATATTTAGGTCCTTTCGCTTTCGCGTTTTCGGGTCCGGGGGACCATCCCCCTCGCCCTCGGTCACCTCCATCAATTACTAATTGTCAATATTTACACAACTTTAGTCCATAAAATTATCAAATAATTAATATTTACATTAAATTTTTAAAATGAGGGAAATTTACGCGCGCTCTTTTTAAATTCCCGCCAAAGAATCTCATCTAATCTAAGCCTTTCCATTTCTACGCTGCACAGACAATAAAAATAAAATAGGCAAAAGTGTCAAAACTGACAGACAGTCAATCAAACCACAAACAGTAACGTTGACCATTTACACTTTTCCGAGAATACGAATTTGAATATGAGTTTTATGTACTAAGGATTTGCCTGCCATACTAAACAGACTCGACACCGGTAACAGAAAGAGAAGATATTAATAATATTATGAACACACACAATGCAGCTAAGGCAGCGAGAATTTATCTTCAGCACCTGATTAAAATTAACACTTCTTTCTAGAAGTAGGTCCTCTCAGTTCTGCCATCTCATCATGGCATTAGCAGGGGTCAAAGAATCGAGATAAATTTTAATATAATTATATTCATGCTCACTGTAGCGCGTAGCAAAAATCAAAACTTAAACTAGATTGTCTTTGGCATTTGTCAAAATTGCCAATTAATTTCTATCAATCTGTCAAAAACTGTTTGCCTGGGTTTGGATCTGGATTCAGATCGCTTATATCAAATAACTAAATAATATCAACTGTATTTAAGTTGTGTTAATGTAATAACGCATTAAAGACTACACGTTCGTCAAGTATTATGGCATCCCCGTCACCAAAATCTCCAGAGCAAAGTGAAAAGACGAAGCAATACGACCGGCAACTTCGTTTATGGGGAGATCATGGTCAGGCTGCATTGGAACATGGACATATTTGCCTGGTGAACGCGACGGCTTTAGGTACTGAAATATTAAAATCTATTGTGCTTCCTGGTGTCGGAGCAGTTACTATAGTCGATGATAAAATTGTTTGCGATGAAGACATTGGCAGTAACTTTTTTTTGGAATGCTCAAGCAAAGGTTTGAATAGAGGAGCTGAAACATTGCGTTTACTATGTGAATTAAATACTGCTGTTCAAGGACACGCTGTTCAGGAGCCCCCAGATCAAATACTTAAAGAAAACCCAGAATTTTTCAAGTCTTTCAGTGTTGTAATAGCTACTACACTTGGAGAAAAGACAATTCAAGACCTTGCTCAGCATTTATGGGATGTTAATGTTCCTCTAATTTTATGTCGCTCAGTTGGATTATTAGGTTCTTTCAGAATTCAGATGAAAGAGCATGCTATAATAGAAACTCACCCTGATAATGAACAGACTGATTTGCGTTTAGATGTTCCATTTCAAGCTTTAGCTGACTACCTCGATAGTATTGATTTAGATGCTGTGGAACTGAAAGATCATGGCCATATTCCTTGGATAGTAATCATTCACAAAGCAGTTAAAAAGTGGCAAACTCATAATGCTAATAGCTGGCCCATGAGCAGGAAAGAGAAAAATGAAATTAAATCTATTATCCAAGAGTTTGTAAGAAAAGATGAAAATGATATTCCAATCAGTGAGGAAAATTTTGATGAAGCAATTAGAGCTGTAAACACTGCTTTAGTACCAACCTATTTGCCTGTAAAGATTCAAGACTTATTGTACTGTACTTCTGCTACCAATTTGACTAAAGATTCATCGCCATTTTGGATTATGTGTGCTGCACTTCGAGCATTTGTTGAGAGTGACGGCAAAGGCAAGCTTCCAGTTAAAGGTGTTCTGCCAGACATGACTGCCTCTACAGATCATTACATAAAACTGCAAAACTTATATAGAACCCAATCAGCTATGGATGCAGAAATAGTTTACAGAAAAGTCCTACAAATTGTGTCTCAACTCCATTGTGAGAGCATCAGTGAAACTGATGTCAAGTTGTTTTGCAGACATGCTCATGACTTGCATCTCATCAGCGGGTCAAACATAGCCACAGAGTATCAATTGAGTAGTTCTGTGGCATCTTATATTGCAAGGCATTTGGAAGAGCCTGATGTTATGATGGTGCATTATATTTTATTAAGAGCTGCAGAAATGTTCCAAGCGGAACACTGCAGAGCTCCTGGTGATTCAGAACCTGAAGGTGACATTAGCAAGTTAAAAACTTATGTCACTAAGCTCCTGAGTGATGTATCTTGCTCTCCATTCCCTAAAGATGATCACATACATGAAATGTGTCGGTATGGTGGAGCCGAAATTCATAGCGTTTCTGCCTTCCTTGGTGGTTGTGTGGCACATGAAGCAATAAAAATTGTTACAAAACAGTACAAACCTGTGAATAATACTTTCATGTATGATGCAGCATCAACCAACACTGCTACTTTCACATTTTAAATAAGTTTCTTCAATGGTCATTTTAATAAATTATTACAAATTGTGTATTGAATCTCATTTATTGATTTTTTTCATCTTCCCACACGATACATTGAAATTGCAATGGGATACAAATTTATTTAGGTTATACCTAAGTGTAAACATAGACAGATTGCACATGATAGACAAAATTTATTGTTAAGGGATAGAAAAAATAAAATTTGATAATAAATACTTTACTATGAATTCCAGGATTCCAAAAAGTAGATAGCAGTACATCAAGATTTCAGTTAATACAATTGTGCAACTACTTTGCTGGGTTAGTAAGAAAAACAATGAAATTTTGTGATGAAAATCAACATTTCAGGGTGACATATAAATAAATAAACAGTGACTACGATATAATTCATCAAAGTTGTGTATTTAGCTTGGGTATTAACCATTTAAAATCTTAGTCATAATATAAAAGGATTGGTGAAAATATTTTCATTAACAATTTTTAACACATAAATTAGATAAACATATTATCACATGACTAAAAATAATTGAAACAAACTATACATTTGGCTAATTTCTCATGGATGGCAATAAAAGGTTACACCATTTCAACAACAGTTATCCACTTGTAAATACACTTGAGACAGCATAGCCTCCAGAAATATGTAACACAACGTTGAGAATTTCTCTTTAAATACCTACTTATTTCACCTAAGCCATAACTTCAATCGTAATGCATCTACACCATTAAGATAATATCGAAATAAGCGTTTGTCTCGCACAAATCCAAGGTTTTCGTAGAGCTTCAGTGCCGGTTTGTTTGTGATTTCTGTTTCTAATACTACTTCATCTGCATTGTCATTTATCATTGCCTGAAAAGAGATACACAATTTCAGTTTTAGGAAATCTTTAAAGGATACAAAATGAAAAGTTAATGATTTGAATGTAATTGTTAAAGGAATTATATGACTAAGACAACATGGTCAAGATCTTTAGGTACTTTAAGAATGTTGAAGAGTGTCATATGGACTAGCTACATATCAGAAAACTGAATTGTAATCATATGGTTACTGAAGTTTCTTTACACACACATTTATGGATGTGAAAGATAAACAAGGATATAATACTAACCTGTATTGCTTTCTGAACCAGCCTGGAACCAATCCCTCTCTTCCTGTATTTCACATCAACGGCTAACATAGCAATGTAGCCTCTTTTCACTACATTCCGATGCATATCTAACTTACAAACAATGGCACCAATGTACTTTCCTTCATGGAGAGCCAGGAAGCAAAGTTTAGGCCAGTTATGAATAAAATATCTATAGGTATAGATGGAGTAGGGTTCAGACAAATCTTTCTGTATAAGTCTCATGATCTCTGGCATCTGTAGCTCAGATTCGTAAGAAATAATGTCGTCTTGAGGTTCTTGCTCCTCGTTGCTTACAGTACTGTCGAGGTTTTGTAAAGCATCATCAAAGATACACCTGTCTGTGTGCTGATCAGCAATATCTTTGCACTCTCGATTACTTGTTGCATCACTACACTGTACACTATTTACATCTTTCACCACCTCGCTCGGAGTGGCATCCTGAATTTCCGACTTCTCCTTCATGACTTCAAGACTGCCGTTTGAATGGTCACTTGTCCCATTGGTTAAGTTACTATTGATGCTATTAATATGAAGAGTATTAGCTATCGCATTGCTTAAACTTTCCTGATTAGATATACTTATTTCGTCCGGTGTTTCAGAAGGATCTTTGGCCTTTTTACTTTTATTTCTCACATTCGTGCCTATCTGACTGCACTTGACATTCTGAACATTGTCCTCCGATACTTGATTCATTTTGACGTTATTCTAGCTATAAATATTTACACATTCAAACGTTTATAAGCTCATACAAATTTCACATATGCTTTTATTACGATACATACATATTTTTCTTGTCAAAATTGTAGAAGAGTATCACCGACATCTTGGTATAAAAGCAGCAGATTCCATAAAAAAATCTTAATCTGACAGTATCGTGTACGTTCTTAAGAAAAAGTACACATCATATCTTTTAAATTGAGAGATAGGAAATAAGAATTCTGAAAATATTTCTTGAAAATATTAGAAATTTGTAATGTAAGTCCAATGCCTCCCACAATCACATTGCAAAAAAAATATTGGTTGCATTACAGGTCGTAACAATGACTAAAGTCTATATTATTATCATCGAATAATTCTTATCAGAAAACGATGGGAAACGGATAGAGACAGAAATACAATAGAAGCCACAAATTTGGAAAAAATATCTGCTGGAAAGTTTTATTAAGTGCTACCACACAAAAAAATATAAACTTTGTGTTACCATAGTAGATATAGTGCTGTGCCAAGGATGCGTTCAGAATATTGTACATTTAAAAGAAAACACTAGTTTACGCTTTATTTTGGCGAAATAGATAAACCCATTTTGAACGTATAAAGAACAGAGGCGGGCAAATTTAGCCGTCTTGAAGCACACGGGTAGTACTGTTCCACAACGTGAAAATAAGTATTAGAAATATATTTTATTCAGGTATTCGTAATCTTTACAATAAGCATCTGATTTCCAAAATGTCAAAGTTCTATTAAGGGTGTACCCACACTTATCGACGCGGAAACGGCTTAAGCCGAGTGCGTATCACCACACTACTCGACTTATCGCCGATTAGCTGTTGCGACGGCTGTTCGGGCTGTTGACATGCGATCGGCAGTCATTACTCCGAACGACCGTCATGACGGCTGTTCACTTACGTTCGGCAGTCGACTCTTCCAGATGGCTGTCACGGCCTCTGTTCAATTACGTATGCGAACGGATCATTCGACTACTACCCAACGCCGATCGGCCGTCTTCGGCGCCGTTCGGCCTTCTTCGGCACCATTCGGCTACCGTCGTAGATGAAGGCATGCGAGCGGATGATTCAACTGCCGTTCAACGCCGTTCGACCGTCTCCAGCGCTGTTCGGTAGCAGCTGGAAACGTTCCGCTGGATTCAGCGTCGTACGGATGCGATCAGCTCATCGGCAAACGGCTCGTTTCGCTGTCGGCCGGTGTCGCGTCACGTCGGCCTGGCCGAGCCGATGCGCAAGGTATAGTAACACCCTTATGCTGTCGGCATAAATACTTTTTTGACGGGCGTTAGCCGATTCCGCGTCGATAAATGTGGGTACACCCTTACACTGCGTGACACGGTTTTGGTACCCGCAAAACCGACACCTGTGATTTCTCGGTTCAGTATAAAAATTAAAAAATATTCTTGGTTATAACAAGCCTAATTTATGAAGTAAAGAGTAAGTAGGGTAAACAGCCGAATTTTTGCAAAATTCGTAATTCTGCTGATAATTATGATCAAATATAATATTTTTTTTGACGAAACATTGTTTCAAATTCTAATTTAAATTCAAATCATTTATTTTCATAGGTCCCAGGAGGCGCTTGAACACGTCAAAACATTACAAAAAATGATATAAAAATAAATAATAAATAATACTAAATGATACTAATTACAATGATTTGAATAACCGGGGCTCAGATTAATTTTAATCAAACTGTTTAGAATCGAATTAAAATCAATCCAAGTACCAGCTCCGATGGGTATTGCATTGAGAAGAGCTGGTGAGAAACTCATGTGCACCATTTTCTAAAATGAAAAATATAACAATATAAAAGTACATATAAAAGTCACATAATGGTGGGTCCACACTGAGCCAACGAAGGCGAACGAATGGGTTCGTTGGCCATGTCTGGACGGATTGGCGATGGCCAACGAACGTTCGTTGACTATGGCCGGCGATCCGTAGCGTGGCGGTAACATCAAAGGATTTGCGCCATTGGACCGAATTCAGTTTGGACGGTCGCCAAACACCAACAAACGAACGTCAACAGAATGGTTGACATTTTGACATTCGACGGTCTGTTTAAATGTCAGAGCATGTGTCTACGTAGTAAATTACATTATCTTGAAGCTAAGTAGTTAATAACACAGAATAATAGCTGACTTGTAAATAATAATCATGGACATAAGACAGTTGCCAAACCCATTGACACATGATATCCTTAGGCTATGATCAAAATACACTTTCGAGTATTGTCTATGGAAAGCAATCCGGAATCATAAGCAAACGATGTTTTGGTCAAACACCAAATGTATTTGGACGTTTGTCCGAAGGCCAACGAACGTTTGCTACCAACGTCAAAAAACCTTCGTTCGCCTTCGTTGGCTCAGTGTGGACCCACCATAATTCATTTCCAAATACTATTATCATTTATGTAGTCTGAAATACTGTAGTAAGCTTTTTGACATAATCTATTTTTAACATATTTTTTAAATTTACCTATCGATAATTCTATTGCGTCTAAAGGAAGTTTATTGTAAAAGCGTATACATTGACCTGGAAACAAGTTAGAGATTTTATGGAGCCTAGTAGTGGGCACAGCGAGTTTGTTTTTGTTCCTTAGATTTAATTTATGGAGATCACTATTTTTCTTAAATTTCGTTTGATTTTTGTCAACGTACATTAAATTTTCGTAAATGTATTGAGAATGTAACGTCATAATATGTATCTCTTTAAAATTATTTCTTAGTGTCTCCTTGGCACTCATCATATAGATAGCTCGAATAGCTCGTTTCTGGAGCACAAATATTGAATCTATATCCGCGGCACTACCCCAAAGCAATAAACCATATGACATTATACTGTGATTTCCTTGAATTTCTTTTTTGTAATATCTTATATAATATCTATTTCTCGTTGATAAGAATAATAAATTGCGTATTGAGTGTTTCTGGACTCGATTTCCGTTTTGGGATAGAAATAGTAGTACTTTCCATGACGGAGCAAACATTTTTAAAAATATTTTTTTATTTTTTAAATATATATTTTAACTTAAGTAATATTCGTTCAAATGTCTACAGGAAGCAAAAAAATGGTTGCATAAGTTTTTCTTGTAGTTTAATATAAGAAATTTTGGTCGTTTGTTCTATGATTTTTAACATTTCATTTTTCATTTTATTTCATTTATCTAGTAACATTTTTTACATCGTATGCGAATGTTTTTATCAAATTTAAAATTTGTAATAAATAAGCACATTAATAACAATTTCAGTAATTTTATATGTTCTTTTTTCAAAAATTAGACAACGGGTCTGAATCGCGTAATTATTATAAAGGTAAATAAAGGTTTTTATTTCTCAAATCGCGAAAGTTTAAAAACATAAATTCATATGTTCTTTAATTAAATATAAAAGTAATGATAAAATAGTGTAATAAACATTGATAGAAACTATAGCACTTCTAGCACCACAATTATAACCATGCATTAGATGTCAATTAATTAATTGTTAACAAGCAATGATATTATATAAAAACAAAAGCAGATATGTTATAAGCGCTCGCGCTGTGAATACTCAAATACGTCCCAATTGGGACGTCTTGTGACGTCTTGTGTTTAGTTTGCGTGTGGCCTGCGTCGAGCGCAGTCACGTGCGTACCACTGAAGTGCAATCATTAAAACTATAGCTATCTCTTTCATTTGCGTGCTATTTCGTATCTTTTGTTTTACTTATCAGTTACATTTGTCAATGTGTGCAATTTGGAATAGCTCGGAACGGATTTAAATCGTAATTTCTATGAACGTAACATATCTATAGTTCTATAATATCATTGTTAACAAGTGATAAATTCATAAAATCAATAAAATGTCAATACTGAGAATAAAAAACGGTACAATAGCATGTCAAGCCAACAAAACGAATAAAAATAAAATAAAAATCAAATGTCGAATAATAAACTAAAATAGAACTAATAAATAAAAATGCAATTAATAAATTCTTTAACAACTAAATTAATAAATAAACTTCATCTCAGGTATTATGACTATTTTATGTTGTTCACAAATCATCACTTGAGTATTTAGCATTTTTCTATCCAGAACCGCTTAAGTTCGCTTAGAAAACATTTTCGATAGAAATGCTCTTCAAATCTAGCAAAAAAAAAATATGGATCTATAATAATGTACTCTGTTTCACAACTTCAAGATGTGGAGTACTTTTGGTATTAAAACCATTAAAAGCCATACCGAAGAAACAGTACGTAATAGAATAATAATAATTATACAATATTATTAAAAAATAAGTAAGTCCTCCTCCTCGCGTCGTACTCCTCATTGCTGAGGGTCGTGATTCCCCCGATGGTGCATCACTTTGCTTCTGATGACACTCCTCCAACCGCTCCTGTTCTTGGCTTCGTGCAGTGCCTCGTGTAAATTTAGATTGAGGCCAGAGCGGATTTGGTCCGACCATCTAGTCGGACTGCGACCTCTAGGACGTTTGCCGTTGACTTTGCCCGTTACTATTAGCTGCTCGAGATTGCAGCCGTCTTTCCGGGCGATATGTCCAAAGAACTCTAATATTCTACGTAAACATATGGTAATAAGTAAGTACACAGCATTTAAAACAGAAACTCGATTTTTCTGATTTGTAACGCAGAGTTATTTAGGTTTATTTTCGATAATATTAAAATAATTTAACAACTAAATTAGGTTGTTTATATTAGGTAATTTCAGGTTGGATTCTCATCAGTCAGTAGTCGTAGCACATATATGCATGGCAATAAGGATATATCTTGGACCCTGCAAAAATTGAAAATGTGGTTGTAACATAACATAGCTTCGCTTCGGTTAATTAGTATAAACATACCTAAAGAAGCCTATCATACCGATTACTTATTTGAATAGTTAAATGATAGTGTTAGAAATTGACGCAGAGTTTTAGTTGAAGAGTTTATGTCATTAAAACCATCAATGGATCCAGTACACTCCCTTGTGGTACACTATACGTCATGTGATAATACCTAGTTACCTAAAACCTAGTTTATAGATCTTAATATTATCTACCTAATATTATTCTAAAGAAAAATATTTTTTGTTCGTTTGTACTCAAAAATCTTCGAGTCTACCTACTGGTCAAGACCTCGGTAATAATATTAATAAAGGCAGTAATATGTACTTTTATTGATTTTCTACGCGGGCGGTGCTGCGCGCCGAAGCTAGTGGTTGATAATATGAAAATCATGATAATTATTATCGGTGAGTTTATGATACTCGTATCGGTTATATATTGATTGATTGTTTGATTGATTGGTTACTTGATGTAGTTTTGAGAGTCCGGCGGACGGACCACGTTTTTACTATTCGAAGCAACTGCAAAAGTCTGACGGAGTAGTGCTGTCTTTGTTTGGCGCATGCGCAGTTAGTTTTATCCCCGCGAGACAGTACTACTGGTCGTTCAAAGGCAAACGCAAACATAATTTATCTTGGCTTCCAAAATATATGAATGAAAACTTAATATTATTTCCATTCATTTTTGTTTAACCGTAACTAGACATTATAAACTATATATGTTTTTGTTCAAAGAAAATTACACAAATAAATGTTACTAATGGTGGGTCCACACTGAGCCAACGAAGGCGAACGAAGGTTTTTTGACGTTGGTAGCAAACGTTCGTTGGCCTTCGGACAAACGTCCAAACACATTTGGTGTTTGACCAAAACATCGTTTGCTCATGATTCCGGATTGCTTTCCATAGACAATACTCGAAAGTGTATTTTGATCATAACCTATAGTCGGAATTTTAATTCGATTCCAGATTTGACATTAGCCACTGTCATTTTGTGAAATAATGATACCACATATAATAGTGTAGTGATGAACACAAAAATCGATAAACAATCAGTGTGTGTGCCATCATCCTTCATGATCACATTTTTTTAATTATTTCACACACAATTATAAAAGAAAAGTCTCAGATCGTTAATTAATCGTCAAAACTAAATTATCGGTTCAGAAATATTTAATTTCCTGATATACTTAGTTTACGAGAGTAAAATTATAAACGAGAAGAATCGATCTGGAAATATTCCATTTCCATATCGAATAATTTCGCAACGTCACTATTTAGTACTTGTCATAACGTTGCAACACTGAAATTGTCAAATCTGGAATCGAATTAAAATTCCGACTATAAGGATATCATGTGTCAATGGGGTTGGCAACTGTCTTATGTCCATGATTATTATTTACAAGTCAGCTATTATTCTGTGTTATTAACTACTTAGCTTCAAGATAATGTAATTTACTACGTAGACACATGCTCTGACATTTAAACAGACCGTCGAATGTCAAAATGTCAACCATTCTGTTGACGTTCGTTTGTTGGTGTTTGGCGACCGTCCAAACTGAATTCGGTCCAATGGCGCAAATCCTTTGATGTTACCGCCACGCTACGGATCGCCGGCCATAGTCAACGAACGTTCGTTGGCCATCGCCAATCCGTCCAGACATGGCCAACGAACCCATTCGTTCGCCTTCGTTGGCTCAGTGTGGACCCACTATAACACAGTACAAATATCGCACACCCGGTGCAACAACGTCATAAGTAACAAATTACGTTTTTTTCAGGAGATTGATTTAAAAGTTGTTGTTTTGATAAAATGAAATGCATTTACAATACCTTTATATATCGATTACCAAAATATTGTTTGTTCTCCATATTTTAAAATTAAGGATGTTTCAGAAAAAAAAATGTTATATAAGTGGTACATCTTTAATATTTTTTAAAACTATACCTACATTTATGACATTATTGTGCAGAAAATTAAATTAAAAGTAAAATTTTCTGTGCAATAACGTCATAAAGGCAGAACTAAAAAAAAAATCTAAACTCTTAATGTCTTATAAAGGGACTTTCAAATAGAGCGGGTCGATGTTAATAATCTGCGGCGGCCATTTTGTTTTGGCGGCATCTGCCCAATATGTTTTTTCTTATTCAGTCGTAGTCAGTGCGTATTAGAGGAATGTCTACCGTGAAGCGGTGCCTCAGTGCCGTTTGTCTGGTAGTCCGATGGTGAAACGGGGACGGAGGGATAAGGTTGTGTAGATCCTCGGCACATTCGCCGAAATGTATCCTATAAAAAACCGATAGGCTGGCAACCTTGCGACGGTGCTCCAGACTTTGTTGTCGAGTATCCGTCAGATCGATATCGCAGATGATTCTCTTGGCCCTTCTCTCGACTGACTCGAGCTGCTATTTGGCTGCTATTTGCTGCTATTTGGCTGAACCGTCCCACAGATGAGAACAGTACTCCACACCTGGACCGGACTTGCGCTTGATAGAGGTCAAGTAACTGCCCCGGTGTAAAATACTGTCTCACCTTGTTGAGGATGCCCAGCTTTTTGGTGGCTAGTTGAGCTTTCGACTCAATGTGAAAGCCGAAATTAAATTTCGAAGTCAGCGAGATACTAGTAGCTCAAGACGATCGGTTATTGGAAGGGATACATCTCGGAAGGTAGGAGTCAGGATAAATAGACTCCGTTTTGTGGAGATAAGACACGCCGTCTTACTAGTATTGAACGTGACTAAGTTGTCTTCACCCCAATTGGAGACTGCCTTCAGAGACACGTTCATACGTTCGACCATTGCCTCTCTGAGCGACTGTATTTGTACACGACTAGCTCGTGAGTTGAGTATATAGCTTTCAACAACCGTTGTGTTGTCTGCGTATCCAAACGTACCTGTTATCAGTAGGTCGTTTATGTGAAGCAGGAAAAGCGTTGCTGCGAGCACGGATCCCTGAGGGACTCCGGCATTGATTGCCATTTGATCGGACGAGCTGCCATTAACGACAACCCGAATCGATCGGTCCCTCAAGAAGTCTTATACCCAATCACAGAGACTATAGTGGGTAGACCGAAGGACGGTAGCCTGCTAATAAGGACCTCGTGCCAAACCCTGTCAAAAGCCTTCGAGATATCGAGCGAGACTGCCAAAGCCTCTCCATTCTTCTCGATGGCTTCACTTCAGATGTGCGTGGCATACGTTAGAAGGTCTCCAGTAGAGCGGCCTCGGCGTAACCCGTATTGCTGGTCACTGAGGAGGTCGTTCGCTTCTAGGTATGCCAGGAGTCTGTACACGTTCCATACTCTGTAAGAGTTCTGAAAAGTGACCGAAATCGGTCTATAGTTGGCAGGGTCGGCACGGCTACCCTTTTTCGGCACTGGTTGCACATTAGCAAGCTGCCAGGATTTTGGGACTTGTCCAGAAGCCATGGAGAGGCAAAAGAGGCGCGTCAATATGGAAGACAGTTCAGGTGCGCAGGTTTTTAGAACCATGGCTGGAATACCGTTGGGACCACTTGCTTTGTTCACGTCTCGATTCCGCAATATCCTACGAACCTCTGTCTGACGTATGCGTATGTCTGACATAGAAGTCACGCAAACTAGTGGACGAGGGGGGGTATAGTGCCAGTCGTATCTAGCCGCGAAGATTCTGCGAAGATAGAAGCGAATAAGTTCGCTTTCTCCTCGGCAGTGTGGGCAAGTGACCCATCAGGTTTTAGCAGTGAAGGTAGTAAGGGGCGGCAGAAGTTCGATTCGACTGATTTCGCGAGTTTGTTCCCAATGCGGCGAATATGGTCAAATCGAGCCTTCCGTAGAGCGTTTTAATTGTAATTAAATTAAATTGTTAATTGTAATAAATGACAGAACTACTTACTGCTTTTAAAATAAATAGGACTACAAAGTCAGAAGTGTGAACTTATGACATTCTTACCCCAAAATTGTATGAAAATTTGTCATAATTCCCTTTATGACGTTGTTGCTCCTACTCACAAACATTTTCTGCGAGAGGCCGCGCGCAATCGTCCAATTAGGACGTTCTCGCACTAGAGTTCTCAAAATTCCGCCAAAACCACAACGACAGTTAGGCCCTCAGAGGGTCATTTTTGGAGTTACATTTATGATATTTTTGCACCGGATGTAGACGCATGTTTAACAGCATTTGTGATCAAAATCTCATTTTTGCAATTTTAGCACTTATGACGTTATTGCACCCGGTGTGCGATATGATGAAAATCTGACATTTACGCTGTCAAAATACGCGTGGTTGATATTTTATGAGCCAATCAATATGTTGTGGGTATAGGCATGGGGTATCATTAGGAACATTAGATTTTTACTTCTTAAAATTTTCCATAGATGGCGTTATGTGTAGCAATTCAAAAATAATAAATTGTTATAAACGCTATTATTCAAATTTTGACCAAAATATGGTTTTTAAAAAATAAAGCACGTATAATATAAAACGTTAAAAGCATTCTTTAATTAATTCAAAGTGATTTGAGAGAAAAAATAAATCTATGTCTTTAACTCCTCAGTCGCCGTCTTGGATACGGCACAAAATGTAAAATTTCATGCGGTTAGGTTATTTGTGGCTAATAGATGGCGCTTATTTCAATTTTATTTTAACATTGTATGAGTGTGTGAGTGTATATTGAGTTATAAACAAATTAGAGTTCGACGCTTTTGTCACTCAACAATCAACATCTTATTGGACATTCACTTACGATGACGCGTTTAGTTTCTGAGTCTACGATTGCCTTCCAATAGTAGTTAGATATAAAATCATCATCGTACTTTTTAAATCATATAGATATTAAATACATGTTTTTCTAATAATGTAAGTAATCAAATGTATTTTATCTCAATGTTTATTTACAAATAAACGGGCGCGTGTTTCCTTCACTTCGGTAGAAGTTTTCGGATTGTTTGTGTGCTCTTGTAAGTATTTTATGTGAGATGTTTTTCTGATCTTTTTACAATTAAATAAATAAATAATTAATATATTTATATTGACATTATGGATATCAATAAAGTAAATAACGTAACACTCAAAATGAAGAAATTCATAAAAAAAAGAACAAACAAATGTATGAATAAAAATAATTAGGAGTTGAAAAGAATGATCGGTATCATTAAGAAAAACTATAGGTAATATAAGAAAATAATAGGATAAAAGATGTGAATAAAAACAATATTATTAATGCCAATGAGTATGAAGAAAAATGTTATTAATAACAAATTCGGAAAATAATTGCGATTTTATGAAGATTTTTTTTATGAAAAGCAAAGCGCACCCCTAGATACACTAGTGGGTACATAGGTACATGTTTTTTGTACTGAGTGATATGACTAAAACCTCCCTTGTCTTCTTCCTTCAAAGCAATCTTAGTCTAGCTAAAAATTTCGATAATAAGATTGCTACAAAAATACGTTTTTGCGAACGAAGACAGTTGTAGGAACAATGCTAAGCAAACATGATTGCACGTTTTTGTATAAACAGATTTTAGATTTTTCGATCAAACTTTACCAGAAATAAATAAAGATTTTCTTTTGCAACTATGTTTTTGACTTTAGACGTTCAAATTGTGTTTGCATTAATGTTAAAATTATTATTTGATGTAGGTATAGGCAAAATAAGTAACAAAGTTAAGTAGGTATCATATCGTCCTTGGGAACAACAGAAGATTCACTCCCAAACGTAAGTCAAGTAAATGTAAAAATTATACCTACACCTCGCATGAGGTACCCACGTGCACGCAAAATTGAAACTTATAACAGCGCGCGAACTGTGAATGTTCTATAGTCGCTTCTATAGTTCCAGATAAGTAAAGAATAAAAATCATTGATCCGACTTCTACCAAAAAGTCAATAAAATTACGATAGCGATCGGCGGTCATTAAAAACTGTCGCTAATTACTGCATCGATCGAGTTTCATAATACCGGTTAATCAAACACCTCTTATCGCAAGGTATTAAGTAAGAAATACGTAAATTAGTATACGTATATTTTTTCATGTTCAAAAATATATATTAAAACAATGAAATATGTAATTGCTATTGTTTACGTAATTCAAAAATAATTAATTTATAAATATTATAAATTATATAAATTGTATAAGTTTTCAACTTATGTATCAATCAAAGAACATGCCATCATTACATTTATTTATTTAGCTGTAACTAATTTTCATAGAAGTAGGTATACAATTAATTATAAAATAACCGAATTTTTAATTTCTTAACAAAAAATAAGATTTTTTGGGTTATGCCCGCATACTCGGCGCCGAGTGTGACGTCAGAGTGAGTCAGGGGTGCTCAATCCAATAGAGCTCGTATGATGGGCGGACAGTAAAAGTCACGTTGCTCGACACAATACTACATTTAAATTAAATGATTTTAAAACATTATTTAATGATGCCTTCAATCAGGTAACGCCTGAAAAATGGCACAATAGGCATGGTGACTGATCTATAGATAGTAAAATATAGGATACCTTATCAAACTATAGGTAAACATAAACCAATTGAAATAATTTTTTGTTACATACTATAAATCTAACTTATTTTATGATCATTCAAAGTTTCATGGACGAGTTCATTTTTAAAATACGAAATTATTCGATTTTTTTTTTATCATTAAATTACATACACAATTTATAGCAATATTTGTAATAAAACCATTTTTATAAACGCAATATTTCGTATAGCTATCCATCAAAATTCATAACTTCACATACAAAATACTCAAGCGTGACGTCACGCTTGAGTAGTCTTTTGTTTGGAGCGTTTGGGCGAGTCTATTATTAATGTGAATTTGAAATTGTATTATCTCAGGAAGTTTATGTTAGGTCAAAGTAATTCTTGTAATGATGTTTCTTATATCAAGAGGTGTTTCAATTACATACAAAAATAAAAATTAGTCATCATGCCTATTGTGTCGAGCACGTCAAAAAAGAAGCAGCCGTGATTAGAGGTCTTGACCATCAAATAGACAAAACAGCCAATCGCTTTATTATAAATGTAACAGACACTTCAGAAAGTTAAAGTTCCTCGAGTGGCACAGACATAGATTCTGAATTCTCTATTTTAAAAAAAATCTATTTATAACTATGTGCTTGTACCTATGTGTTTGTACTCGTTTGAAATAAATGAGTTAAATTTGATTTAAAAGTTTTATTGAGTACTAACATTCCGAAATAAATACGACTAAATAAAAAAGGTTCAAGGTTTTGAACAAAAGGTTTGTGACTCACGCCAAGTGAGCGCGACAAGGACGCCCTTTGGCTTTACCGCGATACCTTTGTTTTGCTCGTTTTAGCGACACTTCCCTTATATTTTTTAGTTTAGTCTAAATCAAAATCAATTGCAATAGAAAGTAATCATTATTTTATTACATTACATTTCATAAAAAAACTTTAAATTTTAAAACTTTAAAATATCGTTTGATATTTTGAATGCAGCAGTGTTATAGCGTTGTAGAAGGTCAAACGTAATGGTAATGTACATACTGACACGCACACATGCAGATAATATTATATTGACAGCTTTGGCACGCACACAGACACATTCTTACGCACACAAGGATGTCATGTACCTATGTTACCTTTTGCAAAAGCTAGATGGCGTTGAGGTAGCGCGGTTGAGACTACTCACAAGTACGGCCATCTATTGGCATAAAAAATGAATTAAAATAGCCCCCAGAATAATATTTTTTAGGGTGGCGTCAATTTTTTGTATGAGATTGGGTATCTGTACTAGTATTATATTATCTGTGGTATAGGTTACATGTGTGCCAAAAATTCATCAAAATCCATAACAGGGGTTTATTTACGGTACAATATCAATATTTTTGGTATAGATTTAAATTCAAACGAAGATAAAACTATTGCCATAGGTTGAGTGTCTAGGGATTCCTTTATTGTAGTAAGTAGGTAACATTAAATCCTCGATCTTTTAAATACGGACGTTACTGTACGAACACTGACGTATGGATGCTTAGGTGGGCTAGGATCGTTTTCTAGGGTGTCGACGTGGATAGAGCTCTTATAAACGAGTTCGAAGGTATGTGATGCCTCGTGTTTAGTCGGCCACGCCACGCGTAGTGAGATTGTGCCACAAGAACTCTTTGAAGTGTAGTAAAAGTTTTCCCATTAGACATAAATATTGTTTTCCAATTTACTGTTTTTATATCGATTGGTACACTTTTATTAAATTAGCTAACTGTAGGTACTCTACAATAAGGGATCTTGGTAGAGTAAGGTACTTATCATAAAACCAAATTAATATGGCCCTATCTATACCTATGTATATTTTTACATTCTCTCCATAACCGTCCTTAGCCATAATGTTGTTTTGATTCCTATAACTTACACATAGAATTATTGTCAAAAAACAAACAAATATTGTATGAATTATTTGAAAAGATGGTGCATATGAGTTTCTCACCAGCTCTTCTCATGATGCAATACCCATCGGAGCTGATACTTGGATTTTTTTAATTTAAATTTCTAAGTTAAATTAAAGTCAATCTAAGCTCCTCCAGTGTCAAATCGTTTTATTGCAATAAGTATTATGTAATTAACATAGAAATATATACGTAATTAACTAAGTTTTATTTAATTTTATATTTTTTGTTTTTTGATGTTTGTTTTGACGTATTCAAGCGCCCCTTGGGGCCCATGGAAGTGATTTGATTTGATTTGATTACTATATTATACTTTTGAGCAAGGTGTAAAGGAACAACCAATCTGGTTATGTAGGATTTATCAACAATAATCGCATGTACAATTCGTATATCATTTAACCGTGTTCAACACTAAGCACATTCATACACTAAAAGACAATTATATTAATATTATTATATTGTATCTAGGTATGTAATAAACTTATATTAAATCGTATTAAAATAAAACACAATACTGTACTTTTTTTAGCATTAATGTACAATCAGTGACCTAAGTCCCTTAATCTTTTTTAGCAATCTACATAGTCATACCTACTTCAGGATTGCGTGTTGTGTATCAGAATACTTAACATTGTTTTAAATAGTGGTGATTGCTCATAGAAATATATACTATAGAAATGGCTTGTCCGAACAAATTGCCCTTCAAATTTGACATTATGAATAGCAGGATCAGTAACGCCATCTGCATTGAAGTTGCGCAGTTCCAATGTCACGCGGATATTCACGATTGAGGAATATGGCGTCGGAACGAAAAATTTTAGCAAATAAAATTGATAAAATAATGTAAAGAGGTGGATATAATAAGATATTTGTGACTTACCGGTGATATGTAATACCATAATCTTTTTTGTTATGTTTAATTTGGTAGTTCGTACAACTTTTCAGTGCACAATTAGGCATTTTGTCGTGTTTGACCGCTCACGGAGGCAGCCAACCACAGACAATTTCACTACGCGCTTTTTGTAGTCTGATTGACTCCAAAAAGGTTCAGTTCATTTATCGCGCGTTAGCCGTGTCCTTATTTTATACGTCAATGTGATTGCTGTATTACCCCAATCCTTATTAAAATTTGTCGTGCCACATTATTATAAATAAATGTAAACTACATACACTAAACTTGCCTTCGATAATAATGTAAAGGGTATTTCTACCTATATACACACTGCTTATTATACAGTATACAATAAAAATAAATAGAATGTAATGTATGACATATACAGTATACATATTAAATAGTGGGACTTAGCAGCGAACGGCTTGTTGACGTCATGAGTCATGAGGAGAATCAACATGGCTGAAAGCGCGCGCGTGTGTACCGCGGCGGTTGGTAGTGTGCTTCGTTCTACGAGTAGGTACTCAACTCGATCGACTCGAGTTCAGTACCCGGTTGACAGCCGGTGAGGCGGGCGGCGTGTAGTGGCATAAAACGTACAATACGCGCACGCCGCCTCTGCGCGATTTTCTAACGTTGTAAATAAATTTTATACACAAAATATCAGTGCTAAGTCAAAAACTGGACTAGAGTGTGTGCTTCAACTGTTTTACGAAACAATCTGTAATGTTAACGATTGTGTTGTTTATTTATACGGAACACGTAATAGTGTCTTTGATACGTTTTACTCAACGAGTGGGTAACAAATTGCTTAATATTCACAATCAAAACATAACTTATTTATTGAATGACGTATTTATGGGATTTTACATGCGCTAATGTTGTGTGCTTGATAGCTCGCTCTTATTAAGGTGTGTTTAATTACTGTCTCTGATGGATACAAACAGTAAAGTGTTACGGATTATTATGAATAGTTCCTCGAGTTACCAAGTGTTAGAAGAGAGCCCGATTGGAATTTGATGGTTTTAAAATAATCAACAATGGCGGACCGTGAACGTCCTGCGAAAACCCATATTAGGGTGGGATTTTATGACATCGAGAGGACCATTGGCAAGGGAAATTTTGCCGTCGTTAAGTTAGCTAAACATCGAATAACGAAGACTGAGGTAAGGAATAACACAATCAATAATATGAATTCTCTAATGGGTTACGATTTTCAGAGGTGTTTGTGAGGTATTAAGCACCTCCTTTTAATCTTAGACCATTGTCGTAAATCCTACGTTTCTTCGTTCCAACTCTACCTTTCTACTTTATGTACCTACACTATGTGCCTTCAATAAACATTATGATTGGTGTAAAAGGCCTGTCAAATTATGTAGATGACTGTGTACAGGCGAACACACTGGTGATAGCTAATTACTAATTAGTTAATAAGTATAAGTCCGTCTGACGTTATCTGTATCACTTAGTCATTGGAAATATTTTAGAAATCATCGTAATAACATCCTACTCTACAATATAAAGATGTTCGCTATGTAATGTGTTAATGTTCAATACATAGCTACTGTTGATTTTTAACCGACTTCAATTAAAAGGAGGAGGTACTCAATTCGATAGTTTTTTTTTTTTGTTCGCCGATGACTCCAAGACGCCTGGACCGATCTGAGAATTTTTTTTTTGCCTGAAAGACTATACTTGTCATGTGGTCCCATTCTCTTTAGGTCACGATCTGATGATAGGATTTTAGAGACATAAAGGTCAACCCTCAAATATTGTTTTTCGTATATTACCTAAAGGTACTCGAATATTTGCATCTAGCAGTCAGCATTTCATGTTGCTGAGCTGATACTGGAAGGTACAACTCCTCAAAGGTAAGGAGTACGGTACCCTAAGGCCCTTTTCTTTTAAGCGATACACAGGAAGCGAGACGTTGAATATCACTTAAGTATTTCTTACTTTTAGTGCATGTTTTGTAATTGAGGTCAGTTCTTTTTGGAAAATTATTGTTTTTTTTGTAAGTTTATATTATCTGTATCCGAACCAATCTTAATCAAAGACAACGTGTTCAAATATCAGTCTTGAAATAGTACATTCGTTCTGAATACAAATGACACAAATATTCGTAACAAACCGCTCAGACCGTAATAACAGAATGCATTAATATAGACCACATCATTACACCACAAAGAGATAACGTTATAAATAAATCATAAACGCGAGAGAACCATTTGTAATCATTCGGTAAAAAATGAGGTTGGTTAAAAAAAAACAAAACAACTAACTAAAAAACAAAAAACTCCTACACCTACACATACAGTTTAAATAAGCCTTTTAGCAGCTTAACGTACATATATACATACGTATTTATAATGCTTAACTAGTGAAAGTAGAAATTTATATGAAAGTATCGATGGTTATTAATAAAATTATAACAATGCAAGGGAAAGAATAGGTGACTGGAATGATAATAAGCATACGGCTTAAAACATTTCGCATCGGTTGTATTTATATGGAATATCGTAATGACGAATATCAAGTAGTAACTTTCTGAATTTAATTAAAGCCAATTTGACAATGAGGACCGACAAAAGTTCAGCTTAAAGAATAACGAGATCGAGATACGATAAGAATTTTGAAAGACGGCCTATTTTTTTATAAAACAGCAAGTTTTGCTGTTAGATATGTAGTTGAAACTTCATTATACTCGCAAATGAGAAAAACCTTTGAGTTGTGACTTCATCGATGAAACGGAAGCGAGACTCGTGATTCACGAATATAGACATATATAGAGGATTCAAGGAGAACCAATGTGTGGCATATTACTGTCCTCGCTGAGTTACTGAAATCCTCTTCTCAATTTAACGATTGAATATAAGAAGTTATTTACGGCAAAAATATAACCATTTTGACTAAGTACCAAAAAGCATTAATGAGATGCCTGCATCTGCAAATGATACAACTTTGCCTATATAAGAGTGTGGCCTGACAAAAATACAAACAACGACGAGCAAAGAACAACAAAGCATGGTAACATTTATGCTATGTTGTTTAATTAAAGTAGAAGGATGAGGATGCGAATGCCAGAAATGCACTCTTAAACCCACAAATATTAAATTAAAATGACTACTAATAATACGACGTAAAGGATATTATTATGAAAAATGTTTTGCGTCGTTTTCATCACATTTATGAGAAACAAGTAAGCCCTCGATTTTACCCGGGTCAAACGTTATTCTGCTCTGTTCCCGCGAGTTATAAAATATGCACTACGTCATCTATAGATTTTTTTGCCTTAATTTACTACTAACTTCAGCCCTACTAAAACCCCGATACAGAAATTAATTTATTTTCGTTCAAGATCAAAAATACGAAATTTTGTGCCCCTTTAAAAAAGTTCCAGGAGTTCCATACAACCGTTAACTTTTATTTTATCCTCTTAGGGGTAAAATTTCAAAAATCCTTTCTTAGTACGCGTGTAAAATTTCAATATAGGTCCAGCGGTTTAGGCTCTGCCAGTCAGTCGGGCGAACAATTACGTATGAATAGTGGATAAATATCAGAAAAGATCTCTTCAGAAATGGTAGAAAATTAAGTACTATGAGATAGAAATGCAGCCTTTTTATCATTCTGTACCTAAATTTCCACCCTTTCATAGGTGGACCTTGCCCCATAAACATAGCACAACCTTTAAAAGCCTTGGACGACGACAATGGGGGGCAATAGTGCCAAAATTCATAATTGCACGAGGCCTACTTAATTACATTTCATTTTGTAAATGGATAACAATACAATTTGTAAAATCATAATAACATCATCCACTTAGCAGGACATCTGTACTGGCATAAATTGTTCTACATGAGTCACGTTTTGGCTCAACGTTATGCAAAGCTCTAAAAATTTACTTGAGTGGGTTCCGACAATGCTAACTAACTAATACTAACAGTTAAGTTAACATTGTATTCATTGTTTTACCTTACAAGTGCTTGGCACTGGGACTTGGTTATAGTTTCAAGGATAATCCATGTGACCATTCCTTGTGCGGTTTCCCGTCAGGAATGAAAATATTTTAAGTTTTGTCGGTGGTATAATATTTGAAATTTGAAGCATTTTTAAGAAATTTTCACATTATAACTTTATTAATGTACTTAAAAGAAAATGACCAACTGTTGTATCGCTACAAAACTTGTGTCACAAATTTTAGATAATAAATGTTTTCTAATTTTGAGTTTGATGATACCTAATAATATCAGACTTAAATTAAGCAGGATTAAATAAACAAAGTGATTTTCTATTCAAACGAGAAGAATCAAGTTTTCGCTGCACATTGCTTTCATGAAAGAATCTCGTTTCTTACACCTTTTCCCTAAAAAAAATCATAGAACCCGGCTTACTATTAAAATATCCGGCTTACAATATTTATTATTCTTCATACAAAATAGCAGTTTTCTCTTGACAAAGCCACAGAATAGATAGCACATCACCGATAAAAAATCACGTTTGGAATTAATTAAACCCCTTATAGTCAAGTATTTTTGTAGATAATAATTATGATTCATGTAAAATTGCAGCTAGCTAAGTTATCGCCGAATTTGATTTAAAAAATTAGCAAGATACTGAGAAGCTCAAGGTGATCAGTTTATTGAAAGGCATTGCGGAATGTAGGAGTTAGATGGAATTGACTCCGTTTAGCAGAGATAAGAGGCGCCTGAGTTTTTCTAGCAATGAACGTAACTAAGATGGCTTCTCCGCAACGAAAGAGACACCTTCATGCGTTCGACCATTGCCTCTCTGAGAGGCTGTATTTACGCTTCACTAGCTCGTGAGTTGGGTATGTTGCTTTCAACAACCGTGGTGTCATCAACGTAACCGAGCGTACTTGACTTTGGAAGGTCGTTTATGTGGAACAGGAAAAGTGTTGCTGAGAGCACGGATCACTAAAGGCCTCCGGCACTGATTGTCAGTTGATTGGATAAGCAGCCATTAATGACAACTCGAATCGATCGATCCCTCAAAGCCTTATACCCAGTCGCAAAGACTACTGGGTAAACCGAAGCCGGAGGACTGTAGTTTGCTAATAAGGCCCTCGTGCGAAATCCTAGCGAAGGCCTTCCAGATATCTAGAGAGATTGCTAAAGCCACTCCATTCTTTTCGATGGTCTTACTCAAGATGTGTGAGGTAAACGCTCGAAGATTTCAGTAGAACGGCCTCGGCGGAATCCGTACTGCCGATCAATGAGTAGCTCGATAGCTTCTGGGTACACCAAGAGTCGGTTGTTCAGTACACGTTTCATACGCTTACCAATATCGGTCTATAATTGGCAAGGTCGGCTCTGTTGCCTTTATTGGCTCTGGGTGCACATTATCAAGATTCCAAGATTTAAGAACTTGCCCAGAACAGCCTCTTTATGACTTGTCCCGAACTCATAAAGAAGCGCGTCAATTTAGAAGATAGCTCAGTGCACAGATTTTCAGAACTATGGCTGGAATACCGTGGAGATAACTTTCTATGTTCACGTCCAGATTTTGCAACCTCTGTCTGACGAATGCGTGTGTCTGACATAAAAGTCTCTGAAACTAGTGGCCGAGGAGGTATTCTGCTAGTAACATCTAGACGTGAAGATTCTACGAAGATGGAAGCGAATATATTCGTTTTCTATTCAGTGGTGCGGATACCTTCAGGTTTGTATTATTAAATTAACTGTAAAGATAGATACGAGTTATTAAAACCTATAATATTTTTCCTTTCTCTAATGCCTCCTAAGACTTTCTTGCGTAAAAAATAGCAAAGAGACGTAAAATAAGATAATATAATTTCAAATAGGCAATGCATTTCGAAAAGTAATTTTGTTCAGGAATGATAGGAGCAAAATGTCGTTTCAAAGGTCAATTTCTATTTGTACACTTCAACCTAAAGTATATATGCATCAGCTACGGTGGAAACAGATTGCATTTCAGAGATCTTTCTTTACATGTGGCGTGGCCCGATCTTGATATTAATTAGAATAAATATGTGAAGCGTGTATAGATACTTATTAATATGAAGCTAAAGCATTATTACATTTCAAAATCGCAGCTGTCTCCTACAATAAAAGATAATAAATTGATGAGATACTACGAAAGAAAACGTGCCCATTCATTTGTTGAAATTATTTTTCTTGTACTTTTCGTCTCATTTATATTCTTGTGCTTCAGCACGTGCTCACTAATTACAGCAATAAGAAAGTTATTTAAGAAAACTATAGGCAGATGGTCGACATTACATAAAGACATTGAATTATTATTGGATATACAACGCTAATAATGAAGAGTAGTAAAATGCAGTTGTCCGTGTACAAGTAATTTTGAAACACAAGCGGCAGAGGTCTCAAGTCTCGATATCTCATTTAATCAGAGAAATGAAAATGGGTACCTGGTATGAAAGGTTGCCTCAATCATTTAATGTAGTACGAGTCTATGGCACCAAAGTGGGTCATTGGCCGAATACTGTAGATCGTGAATGAGTCACGTCGCGCGTTTGTACCGACGACTTTTAACAAGCCATTACATCAATTTCAGGATTTCTAATATAAGATTTAACATATACAAAGAGTGTTGTTTAGAATTCTCGATGAAGATGACGCATCACAGAAAGTGACTTACGAGGACGCGACGTTGAATGGATGCACTGCAATAACAGAACGGGCGCCCTCGGCCTTCGCTACTCTTTTATTGTATGTGTGCGTGAGTGCTTGATATGTATGATGGCTCTTCTTAACCACTTTAGTGAACACGAAGCCGGTTTATATTATTTTTACAATCCTAAGGATTTTTTAAGATTTCTGGCTTTATAGTAAGAGCTATGAAAACGTGAAAATACCATTCAACAGCTTAACAATGTTCTCACTGAACGTTCAATTTTCAACTGATGATTCAATGTTATACATTAAAGTTATGATAACAGGCGATTAGTTAACAAGTTCTGTATTTTACGTTTCTGAAAAGAGCAAATATAGATGTAAATATAAACAAAACGAGAATAGGTTACAAAAGTGTCGGCGAAATATTTGGTTTCGTGGAACGTGGCTATCAATCAGTGATTCAGCGTGGTTGGTTGGATGAGGTCGGTCGAGCGGCGGCGGCGAGCTGCCGCGTCCAGAAATACCACGGCATCGACCTTGTCTCTGGTGCACGCATCGCGTTGTTTTTATTATTTTACTTTTTTCTCCGAGCCGTTAACACCAAGGTGACGGCCAGTCGTGCTACGCACAAGCGTGCACTCAATTTTCGGTTCACGTGAGAAATGTTTCATTTAGATAACGCTACGATTAACACAAGTGATATCGTTTGACCTTAACACATCCTAACCGTATTAGTAAATAATCTATTTTCTGATACACACAACCACACAACACTGTATGCGCGTTTGACGTCGCATGGGCGTGCAGTTAACGCAAATGCCACACAAACAATCTGTCGTGGAGTAAAACTGATAAACGATGTATGCCTAGACAGTTTGAGACATAGCGTTGCGCTTGATAAAATAAAGAAAGCTTGATCAGGTAGGAGAGGCATGATTGGCACATGTGCGTTTGGCGAATATTTTGCCAGGAAATCATATAGTATAGCACGCGCTCCGTTTACATTGCTTGAAAAATGTGCGCTTGACGCAAATGCGTTATCTATTTTGGAGCTCTGCGTCACTGGCTGGTTCTTATCTACATTTGCAGTCTGGCGGTCACCCTCAAAGTCTTCTTCGTCTTACTTTACTAACTTTCTCTTTATATCTCTTTTCCTATACATGACATTATATTCAGCTGCTCTGATGAGTATGTTGCGAGTATCAGTCACTAGGATACGTTTATCAACAGATTACTCGACATGATAACGTCGAGACTCGTGTTTGTTTGCTCTCGATAAGTACTTATCTCTCATGACGTCAATTGATCATTTTAAATTGATATGATATTGATTGTTATAATTTTTTTATGTAACAAAGCCGTAATTATTTTTTGTGTGTGTTTAAACAAGCATTATCTATAAGAAGTAGGTACATCTGTACTACGTACGAACATATTCAAAAATAAATATTCTTTTTTTATTATTTAAATTTTTATATCATCAATACAAATAAGTAAATAAAACTGAAGTGTTTGTTTTTAAAGTCAAGATAACAATTTTTTTTTAATAAAATTGTTATTGCCACGGTACCAATACCTAAAATACAGCTTAAATTTTTCTTCTAAACGACTGGAACGATTTTGATAAAATTTTAGATGCAGGTAACTGACTAACGGGCGTAACATAGGCTATATATACTTTATATTGATATACCACTCAGACGAAACCGCGGCAGAAAGTTAGTTCGTTTGTTAGCGCTAATCTCGGGCACTACTGACCGGATTTTAATTATTATTTTTGTGTTTCATAGAACTATCAATAGATGTTTTTAAATATTTCATATTACGCCAAAGTCCACGGGAGCAGGGCAGTAAGGTTTAATGCGGGTCAAATCGGAGGAGCAGCGACTACTTAATATAACGATTTCCACGTGTATAAAATCGCGGGCAAAAACTAGTTTAAAAATAAATCTGTGACTCAGACTCCACATTTAATATACTTTGCTCGTCTGCCTATCTACAGGTACATACATCTAAAATAAGTTTCCTCTTATTTCTCAAAATCAATTACATAACATGATACACGTCTTTCATGTAGGTCTCTATTACATTTTCCTTAGTAATACCTGTCAAAAGAATAAAATGAACGGCGTCTCAGGAAAGTAACAAGGCGCTACAAAAGCTGACAAATTGAATGCTTCGTGTGATGTCTCCCGTTTTCATCCTTGAAAGTTGTCTGTAGCGCTCCGGACGAGGCCTGATGGAAGGGGGGCACTAGAATGGAGGGTACTACGCTTTCCCGGCGTCGCTCGTCGCTTCGTACTACATTTACCAGAAGTTGCCTACTCCTGCTCGTCTATTGTTTTTAAATGCGTAGTTAGAAAGCTTTTGCTGTTCTAAATGTATCGGTAGGTATGGAGAGTGCATTATGCGCGATTCACGATACATAATGGGAAAACTGAAGACAATGGCCGGCTAAATGACACTAAACAGCGCAGAAAACAAAGTACAACACCAGACAAGTGAATATTAGGGACAATAAATAGATAGATATAGTTGCATCTTTGATGAACCCCTACCTCATTACTATATCCTTCTGTCATACGACTTAAATAATCTAGAAACATTCAAAAGACTTAATACATTTACGATATATAAGCCCGCTCAAACAAAAGTAAATTATACGTTTCCGAGTTTACCGCCCCTAAAATCTGGAGTATTCTAGTCGGAGCGTTTGTCAAAGGATACTTATTACACAGCAGTTTCTGTGAATTTTCCATTTTCCCCACCCGAAGGACTGTAAAGGAGAAAAACGAATGTACATCTGTCTTCTTCTCACGTATGCTATCTCGCTTTAGCGGGTATATTGATCGTCGTCTAGACTTGTTGATTGTGGCTGAAGGGCTTAACGTCCCTGAATTCGGTCGAGGCTTTCACGCCTATTTTTGGTAACTTAAAATTTGTTTGTAAAGACTTGGACCATTTTTATAGCAAGGAACTTTCCAGAATATGCCGACAGCGTAGCGTAACTTGCTGAAAACGCTTCATGTCAACTTATTACTTTAGAATAATTTATACTGTCATTCTTCAAATTGTGCTTTTCAGCAGAGGTATTTATTATCTAATATCTAATGCTACGTAGAACAATCCAAGTAGTTATCTGGCGTAAACATTTATTCCGTGAAAAGATAATGTTAAATTATCGAATCCGTGACGACCATATAGGTAATAATAATATTATCTAATCACATAATAATATCTATTTTCCACGACTTCTATCGTGATACAAAATACACTTTGAAATGCATAATATCTACTTATAGCCTAAGAGCCAGTGGCCGGCCGACTTACGTCATTCTATAAAAGCTGAATATTTCCATGTGTGTGCTCTTCGTTGGTAACAATGGTCACCAAATATGGCATTTGGCTACAATAAAAATACTCCTAGTTACGTCATAGTTCATAGTATAAAAGCAAATTTTTTGATATTTTGTTCATGGTGATGGTAAAAATCATACCCCTCATTGACTGACATGTAGCACGGTTCCAAACACACACAACATTAGTGTTAATAATAAATTGTAAATAAAATTATGAATTACAAACTAATGCAGTACGTGAAAACAATTATTACTGTTGCCGAATGAGGGGTGGAGGGAATGCGGGTTTACCCTATCTGTTGTCGTCATAATACTTTGTTTATAAGTTTGCATTACCATGCCAGATCTGCTATGCAATAACATAATTATCATCATAAACTGTTATAAATCTTAATTATGATAAATTCGTAAATCTTATTATAACATTAGTATTAATTTATTTTATATATAGAATACAAAATATGATTGCGTCGTATCTTACTCAGAATGTATGTTTAATTATAAGTCTAATAAACGTTTTGTTCAAGGATCACTCATAAATAACTTTTACCCTTTTATACAAAATTAGGTCGGATAAATTGACCGAACGCGTGTCGGAAGTCCATTATTGGAAGTTTTTACGTATTTTTACATTCTTGGGATTAATAACTTTCAGTGTCATTACGTCATTAGTAATTTATGGAACATTATTTTATTTTACACAAAAAGTTAGCAAACATGCATCACTATTCACTAGCCAAGTACCTACAAGGATTATAGAAGTAAATTATATTGTCTTTGTCTGGAAAATCCCCGAGTGAAGAAGATAAAGATGATTATGGATGACCGAATATAGGACGTCCGCCTTTTTTGAAGTCGATTATAAAGTGGACACAAGATCAGACTCTGAACATCTCATGTCATGAAATTGATCACTAGTTTAGATAAACCAGAAATGGAGAACCCCTAGCTTTTTTTAGTTGCATCATCAGCTCAGGTTTTCAATCCCATTATAATGGAACTTTATTAGAATACACGTGTACCAAATTTTAACCAGTACCGATCACTAAAATGGCTGGCTTAAAATTAATTTTGAACGTGTTTTTAGTTTCTGATTTGCCTATACTAACAGTTTCTATACAATCCTTTAATCGTCATAAAATCAACAACATCGGAGAAGTGTTTAGTCCTAATAATCTTATCCTGCTAATCCTGAACCAAATAAGTTACCTAAAATCACGCCTTTATCCCATGAAGGAAGGCAGAGACGAAGGAATGGAACCCGATGTGCTACGCGCCTAATACTTCCTCAACATTCATACTTCTGGTCTCGCGTTGTTTAGGGCTTCCCATGCTATGCGAGACTAGCTTAACCAGGAAATGCATAGGTTGATCGGTAACGTGTGTACACGTCATGTAGAGTACCTACTTATAAATAATCAACTACACGGATGGAAACTGTCCTAATGATTAATGTTACAACAAACAGTAGGTATTACATTATTTATCTAAGCAGGTACTTACATATGGGGACTGTTCATTATTTATGCTGTTATGCATTTCCTATTTATACGTGGCTACTGTGTGCTATTGATTAGTTCCACTTGAATATTGATCGCAGCGTCATCGATCAACTACCTTACCTAATCGATTTCCAACACACTATATACCATCGTGTTACTCTCATATACCTAAGTAAGTAGAACATATACAATTGACTGTGGGTTGACTCTAAATGTGTACGATTTTGCTATATTATCATTGCGCAGTACCAATCTTGAAAAAAAATGGCGGAACAACTTTTGTGAAGGCTTAAGGAAGGAAGCACCCAAATAGTAGTCAAGTATTCAGACGAAGTTACAGAAGCATCTGAATATCATAGAATCATCACAATAGAAGCTCATGGGCAAGTTGTTGACATTTTCATCAGGTGGAGTCATAGACCGATATCAATGGAGTATATATATAATTATATATAATTACTATAACTTCCTCGTTTGCCACATATGTTGTAAATTGATATTGTTTGCGAGCAGGCGGCTTTATTTACTATCCATATTATCTGTACGTAGAAAAATATCACTGTCTTGCCATAAATTATAGTTAGCAACAAACTGTGATTTCAGCACGCAGTGACATCAATTAGATCACTAGTGATAATTTATCACCGAGCTCCTAATTATATTTATTAGGGTTTGAAGATGTCGCGAAGGTAAACGACGCGGTGGCGGCGCGGGCGCACGTCAACATTTCATGTGTTGCTAATCAAAAGAGTAAATACATTTATTTTATTATATTATTTACGAGACAGGAAGTTTTTGCTTTTGTAGAAATAAAACTACAGATAATAATATAACCACCACTTTATCATGTATTCTTTAAATATAATGTTCAATTAGATAATAATCATAATATAATTAGTTAGGAACTGTTCAACTAAGGTGGCACATTATTTTCAAGATAGCATAATAAAATAGTTTGCTTTGATAATGAAGACGTTGATAAAACAAAGGACCGAAAATAGAGAAAATTATATGCTCATGATTGCCAATACTCTGAGCCATAACCTCCTAACTTTAAACATAAAGAAAACTAAATATATCACATTTTGTAAATCGCGAATTGCCAATCCACCTCAAAACCTATCAATTAAATACCATACCTGTCAAAACTCACCTAGTAACTCTTTCTCCATCTGCACATGCGAACAAGTGGAACGCACAAACTCCCTGAAATACCTGGGAATAATAATTGATGACCATCTCTCCTACAAATCCCACGTTCAACATCTTACAAAACGCGTAAGTAAGTTCATATACGTTATGAAAAAACTAAGAGACTGTACTCCAACTAAGATTCTTCGAACAGTGTACCTCGCGTTATGTCAGGCAGTGATACAATATGGCATTGGAGTCTGGGGTGGAGCTGGGAAGACTGTGCTTATAGATCTTGAAAGGGCGCAAAGAGCTGTACTAAAAGTAGCATTACGTAGGCCATTTTACTATCCAACAGATACCCTATATAAAGAACTTACAGTGCTCCGAGTAAGACAATTATTTATTATTAGCGCAACCTTACATACCCATAAAACAATAACCCACAGATCAGACTACAGTAACCTTATCACCAAACGCACTTTTAGACTGCCACCGACTAGAACCATATCCCTTCTGGCTAGGCGATGTCCTACTTTCATACATTCCCATGTCTACAACAAGGTATATAACACTTGCAACATCAAGGATCGTGCACGTTTTGCCTGCAAAAACGTTGTAACAGAGTGGTTACTAACCTTAAATTACGAAGAAACAGAGGTTTTACTTCTTTAAATCCAAGGGCATACAAATACTCACACCCACCCACCTTCACACACACACACACACACACACACGCACGCACACACGCACATAAACACACACACACACACACACACAATATTTTTGTAAAATTCTCCATTTATATCCTTTGTTATTTTTAAATTAGTATCTTTCAATTCAGATACAACTTGAAATATTATTATTATTAAGTTAGGTTTCCAAAACACAGGAACACCTAGTTTGGAAACCACTGTAAAAACAATGTATGTATCTCTTTTGGTAATAAACTTTATTTTATTTTTTATTTTTATTTTATAGTTATTATGAAACTTGCTAAGTCAATAAGTAGGATTTCTTCATTTCCCATTTTGCAAGAACATAATTATTTCTACCTAGCAGTGAGCATTTAGACATTATGAGATAAACATCAAGTATCTTTGGAAGTGTCATAATAAATGTTGTGGTAGACCACAGCTAGAAGGAACAGTTCTAACTCAAGATAATCTTATGCAATAGATACGTATTATGTAGATAGTATGTATCACATCTATGATATTATAAAGTTATTATAATTTATAGCCCCAGATTGCAGATATATACTAAAACCGATAACAACATGTAGTAAAAAAAACTACGTAATAGAGTTAATCAGCATTTAAAGCCTCTATAAAGCGGTGATGAGCCTAAACGTCAGTTCTATAAAATTGACAGCTTAGAGAGTGGGGATCCCGTAAATCTATTCCAAACGATTCTTCGTTAGGCTTTTATTTGTTTGTATCTCGTAAAACAGAGCTCATTCGATTTTGTTTTAAAGGTTTTTTGCTTTACAATAGCCAAGCAAATGCTATTTTCTTGGTTATCTGTAGTCGTATTTTACTACGATTTGTCATTGGCAACATTAAGGCCGTAATTTGTATGATAATGCAAGTTAGAGAGTGTTCAGAATGTTTATGAGAGGCATTAATTGTAACAAAATTGCCATTGAACTACACTTAACAACAATGCACGAGCACTTTTTAATGTTCCGTATGATAAATGGTCATATTTCTTGCTGTGAAACTGTGAACGGTGTTTACCCAGAATAAAGTTAAGACAATGGGGATACCGTTCAATGACCTCTGGTTCCCAACAATAAGGTTATTGTATGGAGGTTTGAGGTCATAGAAATCTTAATAATAAGGCAATAGAAATGTCAAAGACGCGTGACCTTGTCGCCGCGCATCTGTCAAGTCAAACACAAGTGCGAGTTGAGGAATTGTCGTCTTAATGTCATCGCAAAAAGAATAATTTTGTTTGCAGGAATACAAGCGCATTTGTCTAATCGAACAACAGTGCGAGTTGAGGAATTGTCGTCTTAATGTCATCGCCAAAAAGAATAATTTTGTTTGCAGGAATACAAAAAGTGGTATTTGAAAACCGGCGACATGCGTCCCAGTGTTAAAAGATAGTCGATAGCATTTCTATTGACTAGTTATTAAGATTTCTATGTTTGAGGTGTATCCGTGGTACGTCAGATCCGTGTCCTCGGCTCATTTTGTTAGAAAACTCTTTCCGCGTTGTGCAATCGAGATTCCGCGCCGGCCAGTTACCTCTGCCCACAAGCAGTTGTTGGACATACTTCACTTCGTATTGGAATCTTAATAGGATTTTCCTTTGAATGGGTTTTGTGAAAAAGTAAATATTGATTAACACAATTTTGCGGTCGTACTTTTATGTATTAATAATAATAACAGCTTGTAAATAATTATCTGAAATCTAGGATTATTTTTAATATTTTTTAATTTAAAAATACAACGCCCGCTCTAGGCATAACTACTGTGTCGCGGGGATTCACAAACATACATTTAACACACACAAAGCACACCCAGTCAGAACAAATAATTATTTTTTGATAGCTGGAGTACCTAAGTAGTATTTCCGGTACGTTTTTATCGGCATGTCATGTCACCCAAACTACAATAAAAAATGGCTGACGTATCAAATTTAAGTCATATTTGTTTGGTATTTTGCCATTTGATTCTAAACGTTATGCAGTTGGCTTTTGGGTAAATGGGTATTTAGAGTCTGCTGATAAAAAATGCATTTATGCAACGTGTTGGACTTCAAATATACCAACTCGTAGGTGCGATTGAGTCGACAAATACTGACATAGCATTAAGGGCTCTTCCTCAAATTGTCTTTGTTATTTGGCTAGATCTACAAGTTATACAATACACATGATATTTATAGAATTGGTCACGACTGAAGGAAAATACCCTGTACTTGGCAAATGTGGCAGTGAGGTCATCTATTTGTCGCATTTTCGAGTGTTATCTGTTGGGAATACCTATTCCGATATTCCAGGGTCACAAACTTGTTGTAGACTTGTAGGTTAGTATTTTAATAAACCAACATGAACAACTTTACTGAAAATATTCATGAACCTAATGCATAAAATGGACGGGGAGCCCATTAAGGGATTTCGGGATTTACTAAAGCGCGGCAGATTAATATACAGGGGGATACCTTGTACCCGGTTAAGTACCTCCACCAAACATGAGGCCCATATATACGGCCGCCCGTGAAGGATACAGGATCAGATTAGTAAAAAAAAATTGATCATCAGAAATTCTCGAGCGCGTCAGATTAAAGTAGGGTGAGTTAATTGCATCCTAAAAAGTGTATATTCCACTAATCTGACAATTTGAGAGTGACGCAAAGAAAGGGGAGGGCAGCAAAGTTGTAAAAAAAAACGTCATCTTGACATTCTCGAGCGTAGCTAATTTTTTTTTTATTTTGTAGGATATAATTCAAGAATAATGAAAAATATATAATCTGACGATTTCCGCAAGCCGAAATAACAAAAATTCGTCGATAAAGTTAAATGCGTGCAGCTGCGTGATGCCTACATTTCCTTCTCCGCGTTTCTATTCCTTTCTCACTCTTTCTCTATCTTTTACTCTTTCACTCCGTCCCCACTCTGGTTTCTGCTGCCATGACGAAAAATGAAAAAAAAAAATGAAAAATGAAAAATGATCGAAAAAGCGCGTGTCGGTTTAATACTCACGAGGGAAAATAACGCGTTGCGCATGAGCGTGGCTTGTTGCTAACTGCGCGCGCGCGTGGCGCCGCGCCGGTGGCGCGAGTTGCGGCCCCTTCCCCCGCCGCGCCGCCCTGTTACCCCTCTAACGAATAATCCTTAAGATGTTCTGGAATTCGCGGGACGCGGCGACCGGAAGACCGATTAGTATTTGCGACAATATTTTAATTATTATGAAAATTAAGTAAGCTGATATATAAATATGATTTTTATTGAAAAATGATTGCAAAAAAATAAAAAATAAATTTCACTTGTAAAAAAACTTCAAAAAATCTCTTAATTACAATTTTAAGCGCCCAGGAATGGAATTAGTGGGCAGTTGCAAGGATGGCCTTTTGGGTGTACCGTTTTTCTAATTTCTTTTTGTCAGATCAGGCGAATCCCTCTATATAATCGTCAGATTATGAGACAGTACGTTTAGAACATAAAGATGAACCATATATATCTTAATCTGACGCGCTTGAGTATTTCAAAATGGCGAATTTTTTTTGCACATTATGAAAATGGCCGCGAGTTTGCGTCCCATCGGAATCGTCAGATTAGTGAATGAGAGCTTTTTTTTGTGCACTTAACACTCCCTTAGAAAATCTGACGCGCTCGATTATTTTTATTTTTTTTTCATTTTCAACCCTTACATACAACCACCCGCATCATGCAAACGATCAGATTAACATACGTTCATTATTAAAAATACGTAGGGCATTGATGCTATCAATATCTGACGCGCTCGAGGATGTCCATGCAACAGTTTTTTTTTACATATTTAAAAATCTATAGCCGCTTCCCCCACCGATGAAAAGGTATATATCATATAACATTTTGTCTTCTTATCATCTAAGCTTTGCAACCCAATAGGTCTCTACGACGCTCGAATAAATCCCCATTTAGCATTGTGGGCTCCTCTACCAAAAAGTATGTCATTCATAACTCATAATAATTCACATTCTGCACTAAAAAACTATCAACAAGTGAAAAGGAAACATATATATATATATATATATATATATATATACTATAATAAACACCCACTGAAAACACTTCGATTTATAAATGGTTAAATATATTATAATGTCATCTTTCAAATGACATCATTATATTTTAACGGACAGCTGATGAAAGAAGAGAAAAACATGCTTATTTCATTTAAATACACAACTTTTGCACAGCAGGTTATTACACGTTTTCAGCATCATATAAATACATAATATTATTATAGACCAAGATCGAAAGTATATTTAAAATAGGTATTTTTGTCGTCTTTTTTTAGCTTAAAAACAAGTGTTCACAAGAATAGTCCAGACATGTTTTATTTTAGAAAACAAAGATGAATGGACACCGCGTCAGAATAGCGTGACAATGTCTTCTTCAGACGACATTGATTAATGTCCAAATTATGCAATAGTTGCAATGGATTATTAAGCACTTGTATGAGATTTACAGAATCGATATTTGTGAAAAAATTGAGAAGAAAATTCTGTAAAGGTACGGAGTTTCTTTTTGCAGAGAAGCAAGTTTATCATATTATCACAACTTAAATAAGTATGCCCTTAATTATGTGAGCATCTAGATTTCATAAGTACATAGTATAAAAATAATTTAAAGATTGATATAACAATCAGTTGAGAACATTGTCTTGACACACTTCTTTATATCTGGCAGACATATAGGCGGAAATGCGCTGTTGTTATGTATCTCGAGCTCGTTTACTTATGCTCTTAATAAACTCCATGACTCAACTATGTTTGGTTTTATCTAAATTTAATTTTGTGATGCAATTTATCTTTGTATTACACATACGTGTTCAAGTAAAGAATAACGCGAAACGAAAATAAAATATCATCAGTGAACAAACCGTATATAATGCCAATTATAAGTGGCATGCATATTTTTACCAAGTAGGTAAAAGTACGAAGGCTTTTCTTGACGTGTGTTATAAAATTAATGTTGAAGGAGAGGGTGTTTCCAATATTGTGATTGGTGACGCAACGTCGTGTGCGCAATGCTGTTATCTCCAGAATGGGGTCAATGTCGGACCAGCTGACCGGCAGTTCAGCTTCTATTACTGCAATTACTATCTGGTCTGTCCCTGTTTCCCGCTCTAATATCACTTACAAACTATGTAAGCGTTCCAAGACGATTAATTATAGATTTCCTTTTGCGACATACGCTAGATTTACTCACATGTTTAGTTTTCCTGCTCATTTTAAACTTATCAGGCCGCCATTTTAGATTCTTCTTGAATCATTGTGCAAGAAAGCTGATGTTTGTATAAGTCAATATTGAAGCAAAACGACTAAGATAACATTGGAAAAAATACCATAATTATTATATTTGCGATGTAATTGACATTGTTTTTGATGGATAATATGATAGCTGATGTAGTTATCAACTCGTTTTGCAAAACACTTGATTAATCTGCTCGCGACGGGCGTAAGTAATAGATTAGACGCGATAAGAATAAGTAAATAAGAGGAAATGATTACATTTGAATTTTCTAATCATTATTTAAATAATATAGTGAGTTGGTACAGAGTGAAGTAAAAAGACTTAATATCTACTACATTCAACTGGTAAACTGAAAAAGCATTCAGATCAGCAGTATTTTTTCTGATTGACGCAAACAGCAAAACAATCACGTCAGTTGCCCCAATCGTTCAGAAATAAATCTAGAGTATTGAATAAAAGTTTAGTGCTTCATCTGGCTACTTTACTAATCGAACCAAGGACTGATACATATCTAAGCAAGTACACAATATTAAAAGTAAAAAAAGACCCATTGAGAAAATGTTTAGAACAGACATTTTTCTGATTTACGCAAAGCTTTACTTGCGGTCTTATGCTGTTCATGTTATACCCTGCGGTGGCAGGAACCGTAGGAGCAATCGCGTCAATTGCTCGATCGTTGAGAAATGACGCTCGCGCTGACGTCAGCCCCCTTTGTGTGGATACACGAGGCACTAACGGTGCTGCTCCGTTATTGCTGCTGAAAAAACTATATTAGACTAACAATCTTGGTAATAATCTTGACAACAACAGTAAATATTAAGATATTTGAATAGGTAAATATGACACCAAATAACTGGGTCTATCTGAAGTTAACTGCAAGTGCCTACGCAATAAACCTGATAAACTTGATTTATTTTGGATTTGGTCAATATAGCACCATCTACTTATTCATACCAACACATAAGTTTAAGTACTGTTCACAGTTATTTGTTTACATTTAATGCTGTACTTATTTCAAGACAAACAGCAAATATGTAAAATTATGAATGCATTGGGTACCTGCATAATAATATATTCAGATGTTAGTTTTTCCATACGTTTTTCATATTTCAGTTCACGTTATTTCTTGTTTAAAAGCAGTTTGAATTTATTAAGATGGTGTAGCATTATTTATTAACTTCTTTATTTTTTGTTGCAGGTAGCAATTAAGATAATAGATAAATCGCAATTAGACGCCAGCAATCTTCAAAAGGTCTACAGAGAGGTGGACATCATGAAGAGGCTGGATCATCCTCATATTATTAAGCTTTATCAGGTGAGTTTGCTCTTTAATAATAAATTTAATCATAATAAGTGCCAATGTTACCGTTTTACGGTAACTTAACGTTGATGAGTACATGGCAAATTCAGAGAACATTTCATCACATTAGATATGTATGAATTTACGCTGTCTATTGTCATTTTCCTATTACCTAAGGAAAAGGCCTGGTCCATATCATGCTCAAAAAGAAGATATTCAAATCATGTGGATAAAACCCACTCTATTGTTTCGCTCTGTCCCCAAATTAAGAATCAAATTGTGGGGTTGCCCCTTATCATCATCATAATGAACCTAAAAACGGTGCTCTACCATTATGGAATGTTTATTTTATCTGAACCTAAACGTGGTTGAAACTAACTTGGGTTTTGGTTGATCACCTTATGACTTTTTTAATCGCTAATAAGACCGTTTTTAACCGACTTCAAAAAAAAAAAGAGGTTCTGTATTCGATCCGTATGTATGTATGTATGTATGTATGTATGTATGTCACCTTTTTATGTTCGCGATTTTCTCGGAAACTACTGATCCGATTTGAATGCAGATTTCGGTATTTTAATCCTTGTGTTTCAAGGAAGGTTTTAGTATATAATTTATCATAATCTGATAAAGATCTTTGGAGACAGGCAAAGAACTCTTCAAAAACGAATAGCTAATGAACTACGTTTTGTGCAATCGTGTATCTATGTATTGTTTTCACCACTACATAACATAACATCATGCCTGTGTATGCTTTGAAGGGTAAGCAGAGACACCCTACTTACCTACCCTTAAAGTACCGAAAGCTCTTAGGTTTGGACGGGGCTTACGTTTCAGCATATTTTTTATTATCGTAGTGATAACTTATGATCATGAAGATCTCAGAAAGATTTTTTTGATAATATATAAGGATTTGATAATAAAAAAAATAAATAAAAAAAACTAATTAAAAAAAAAGAATATTCTTAACTCGAGCGTATTCTAAATATTATAATATGTACTATTTTTTTTCAAAGAAAAAGGAACCGCCTTCAATAACTCAAAAGTAAAAAAACTAAGACACTAAAAAGCTTGAAATAAAAAAAAAAAAAAAAAAAAAACTAATTAAAAAAACTAATAAAAAAAAAAGAATATTCTTAACTCGAGCGTATTCTAAATATTATAATATTTTATGTACTAATTTTTTTCAAAGAAAAAGGAACCGCCTTCAAAAACTCAAAAGTAAAAAATAAAATATTCGCTAAACTTTGCTTACCTTTATATTAATTTGTTTAAAACAATAAACCCAAATAATTATGTTATACCAATTATTTATATTTTTTTGAAGTCGGCGCCAAATTACAAAATCAAATACCAATTAAAACCGTATCAGCAATTATGTGATTTGGCGCCGACTTCAAAAAAATATAAATAATGGGTATAACATAATTATTTGGGTTTATTGTTTTCAGAAAGATTTTTTTGATAATATATAAGGATTTGATAATAAAAAAAATAAATAAAAAAAACTAATTAAAAAAAAAGAATATTCTTAACTCGAGCGTATTCTAAATATTATAATATGTACTATTTTTTTTCAAAGAAAAAGGAACCGCCTTCAATAACTCAAAAGAAAAAAAACTAAGACACTAAAAAGCTTGAAATAAAAAAATAAAATAAAAAAAAACTAATTAAAAAAACTAATAAAAAAAAAGAATATTCTTAACTCGAGCGTATTCTAAATATTATAATATTTTATGTACTAATTTTTTTCAAAGAAAAAGGAACCGCCTTCAAAAACTCAAAAGTAAAAAATAAAATATTCGCTAAACTTTGCTTACCTTTATATTAATTTGTTTAAAACAATAAACCCAAATAATTATGTTATACCAATTATTTATATTTTTATGGAGTCGGCGCCAAATTACAAAATCAAATACCAATTAAAACCGTATCAGCAATTATGTGATTTGGCGCCGACTTCAAAAAAATATAAATAATTGGTATAACATAATTATTTGGGTTTATTGTTTTAAACAAATTAATATAAAGGTAAGCAAAGTTTAGCGAATATTTTATTTTTTACTTTTGAGTTTTTGAAGGCGGTTCCTTTTTCTTTGCAAAAAATTAGTACATAAAATATTATAATATTTAGAATACGCTCGAGTTAAGAATATTCTTTTTTTTTTATTAGTTTTTTTAATTAGTTTTTTTTTATTTTATTTTTTTATTTCAAGCTTTTTAGTGTCTTAGTTTTTTTTCTTTTGAGTTATTGAAGGCGGTTCCTTTTTCTTTGAAAAAAAATAGTACATATTATAATATTTAGAATACGCTCGAGTTAAGAATATTCTTTTTTTTTAATTAGTTTTTTTTTTTTTTTTTTTTTTTACCTCTACTTAAGCGTTATTGACCGTACAAGTGATGACAGTGATAAATTATTATGTGCGGGGTCCTCAATATGCGATCACGTCGCAAAATCAGCGAATTAGTGCGAGACGGCTCACACTTTACCTCAAAACAAGTAGAGGTAATATTAAACTGTTATTGGGATCACCATAGGTCAGTAGGAACGGAGAAACTATCTACCGTTACATGGTGGAACAAATTTGTATGTATTAGCAGACAAGTGAGTCAATAAGTGACTGGATGGATATGCATGTTACCTTTACACATGACTTGCTCCCAATAATACCACAGTAATGCTATAAGGCTACAGAATGAGGTACACGATCCGTTAGTTCTGGCGACGCGTGACAATACGATGCCAGAACGTTAGTGGAATGAGACGAGTTAGTAGATTGTTTACTACCGGCATATTACGTTTAAGGTCATATCTAGCTCATTTAAAGTAGTAGTAGCAGAGAGAAGGACCATAGGACTTTCAAGTTGAAGGTCACGGGTGGGGCAACAACTTTTGTCTAAGATGTTTTTAACATCGAAGGCATATATTTTGAGAAAACCTCTCCATTCCTATGATCTACGTAATTTACTAATGGAGTGTTAAGTCTCTTAATTTGCTTAGCAGCGTGGTGGCTCAACCCTTTTCACTATAAGAAGAGGCCTAAATCCACCCAACAAAATTACATTATTTGCTCATTTGGGTTACTGACGCAAGACCTTACAAAGATCTCTGAGATAAGACGTGCCTAGTTTCAAAGCGATTATATGAATTACTTGTTGCCATACTATTATAGTTTGTCTTTCAAATGTTATTTACGTCAGGAACCTAGTCAATGTGAATCGCTCCTACGTACACGTCTACTTACGTCTTCTCATATTTCATCCGTGAAATTTGGAACTTAACCCTTGCATGTATAAATACTTATACATATATGTATAAGTTATTTTTTTTTTAAGTGGCTGAAAATAGGTTAATACTTTCCTTTGTTATTTGTGTAAGTGACCTCAAACCTGAAATGAGGTTTTCATTTAGTTTATGACTTAATTATGTCGCTATAACTTTATTAAGGCTGTTAATTTAAGGTGTGAATAAGTAATTTTTTTTAAGTAATTGCTCTACTTCTGAGGGTCGTAGCGTGATGGGAGATAGTCAACCACTACCTTTAATAAATCCTGAATAAATGACCTCACCCTGATATGGCAATAGGTACGACTGTCAGTTTTTATGCCTTCAAAGTAAGCCACTTAACTACTACTGTTGAAAATTTGTATGGTAATAGACGAGTTGACCGCTGGAAGTAAGCAACGTTTATCTCCATAACAAGTATAATAATATCGCATGTGCAAAACCGCGGTCAGAACCTAGTAATAGTTCACTGTTATTCTTAGCATTGTACAGGGAAAATTGGTTTGTTTGCCATAATACGTTATCGGTTGATTACTCAATATATTCAATAATGGTCAAAATACGTGTCATGTTAATTGCAGGTGAAATCATGTGGTTTTGTCATTGACTTTGGGTGATGAATAGCGATAGGTACACACTAATCTTGAGCAGACATCATCTACGTAATCTATTGCATTCATAGGCACAGCATAGATTCTTACTACTACTATATACCTATGTACCAGCAAACGTTTTTACAACTTCATGGACAAAAAATATTATCATCTTTCAATCATTGATTAAACACAAGTACACATAGGAATGCACTATTAAAGCAATATTTTTTTCATCTCAGCAGCTCAAAAAGGTATTCTTAGTTGTGTAAAAACATTATACAAAATTGTGATTTTGGTTCGAATCCTTTCAGTGAGCAAAACTCGATTGGGGGTCGAGTTTTTTTTACACTCGATGCAAAGCTGAGGGGAAAAGTTGTATGTGAGACACGAGATCAAAGTTATTTACATCTCGTGCTTTTGAGTCCCTCACTACACTCTTGATTCTAAACAAGAGCCACTCGCTACGCTCTTGATTCTACTAAAAAATCTTACGCTTATTCGGAACTCAAAATTAGCACCCGATGAAAATACGAACTGCTCTCTTGTTGTACAAATAACTATTGCTTGTCTGTTACCCCTTCAGATTATACCAACTGAATTGATCTTAGTAAAAGATATTAATTGATGCAGACTTGTAGGTCTGGGCAAAGACAAACGCTACTTTCTATCGACTCACCACGTGGGTGAAAGCTATAGTAAACATATAAAAAGTATCTAACATTCGTCTATCCACAATTGACGTTAGTAGGTTTGCGGACTTGAGGTAGATGATCTCACTATTATAAGTTACATTTGCTTTTTCGTGTGGGCTGCAGTAATTACTATTACCTAGGAGTTGTATTTTAGGAGAAAGGGCTATTATTGGAAAATTAAACACGTAAGTACGTCACGTACATACGATTTAGATAAAACATGCAGATCACTTATTGTATCTACCTAATTAACACGTTAATTGGTCATGAAATAATAATACATTCTTTATTATCTTTTAAATTTTATATACTGATATTTAATCTATCATGCTTATGCATGCATTTTTGAACCTTATGTGGCATATTCTCAAGTTGCCCGATATTTTCATAAATAAGGAAACCTAAGGTACTGTTATATACTATTATTACGTACCTAACCCAGTGATAATAAAAATAATATTGTTTAATAAAAAGGTAAATAAGTAGGTAATGTTATACAATTGAATAGAAGAATTTAATAAAGTCATGGTCTCTTTGCCAGCTGTCGCTGTTCTTGGAAGTAGTTTCATATAAAATATTTTACTACCATTTCTGTAGCTGAGATGTAGAAAAACATGACTGTCATGTCACGTGTGTGAAATTGAAAATAATAATATGAATATTTTCCTGGTAGTGCTTCGGTGCGAATCTTTAGGACTACCTAAACGATTTCCACTTACCTATTTGTATATAGCCGACCTAAAGAAGCTCTCTAGAGAGTCCTTGGTCTACAGGTTTTGTTTAAGATAGGACACATCATTGCCTTATAAAGCCATCCTTACATTTACGATGACAAAAATAGTGTAGTTGCCACCCGTCGACAATTTGGTCGTTGTGTAAAACACACTCGTATTGTATATAACTTTTGTTTCGTAATTATTTTATCACTTTTGTTTCGAAATAAATGTAAAAGAGAAGGGAAAGGTTTTAAAAGCCTTTATTTTATTTGAGCAGGTACTTACAATTAATATTTAATTAAATCACAAGGACTCTTAGCTTAAACGGTCCTAAGTATTATCAGTATTATTCACAATACTAGCTTTGACCAGCAGCGTTCCTTGCATGATATGTCGATAGAAAGTACCTGGTACTTTTCCAAAGCTTACTGCGTTCGTTTAACCATTTTATCAAGATCAGTCCAGTGCAATGAAAGAGTAGAGAGAGAAAGATGCATAATAATATGGTAATTTCTACGGTACACAGCTCTACTCGAGATTTTTGCACTACATACGGGTAACAGACACAGTTGAAGCACTGCAGGACATATCCAGACATATCCAACAAAGGCAATGGCGAGTTGCATAAGCAAAACATTCCATCAGCTATGCGTCAACCAACATACTTGATACAGTGGAGTCCTAGAGATGAAACTATCCAGGCAAATGGGTTACAATACAATTCCTGCAATTGGAACAATGCATTACGTAACAGTTTCGTAACGCGCCTCTGAATGAATTTGATACTAGTACAAGCTACAATGGGTATGGGTATATAAACATTGTCATTTTTAGATCTCTACTACTTATTACAATTATATTCTGTAATTAATATATAATAAGGTAATTATAAATTCTGGGTCAGATGAAAAACCGTACCAAAATAACGAATTTAAAAACCGTGGCTGCAATTTTCTCGACATTTTTTCTCATGGTGCCGTTACTTGGTTAGTTGTCACTTGAATTCATTTCACTCAAAAGTTTTAAAGAGAAAAGTCTCTGAGGTAAGTATAATTAAAGATTTTGTTATACTTATTTAAGCATTTTTGACTTAAAAATACTTACACGCCTACATTTTATCGCCGCCTTGCCTACGATTTTGATTTTTGATTTTGATTGATGATGATTTTGATTAAAAATATAGTGTAATTTGTGCACTGCCTCGATAGTCTAGTGGTTAGCGTATGCGCTTCTCACTGTCATGTCTCAGGTTCGATTCCAGGGTGGGGCAAAGTGTTTTGTGTGAATTTTCCGTCAGGAAATTTACAATAGCAGCACGGACTTGGAATTGTGTCCGGTCGATTGCGATAGGGTCACTCCCTATCTAATGGATCCTAAACTAACAGGCAAAGTGTGGGCGAAAAAAAAACCATACTCTTATGGGTAATGGGGGCATGACGATATGTAGAGTGTAGTTTATCGACATACGGCCAAAAATTAATTAAAAATAGTTGACGCAATATTATTACGTCAACGTGCAACGGTCGGCACCTATATAATTTCTTGATTATTTCAGACTAGAAACATTTTATCTAGAATGCTATAACCACATTTTTGTACTTATCCGCAGGAAGACATGGTTTCCGTTTATTGAAATGTAATCGTTAAACGATCAAACAATGATATCCGTTGTTTCGTGTCCGTCAAACAATTACATCAGTGAATTGTTTATTTATACAATAGTGTGGGCTCGCTTTCCATTCATTTTCATGGCGTAGCGATGACTTGTGAACAGCTGTAAGCCGTTTAAATGAACAGAAAAAGTGATTCATGGTGTATATTTAGGAATAACTATGAATTGGTCTAGGTCACGGGCGCGGTTCATGTAGATCAGAAAATTCTTGTGAATAAATAACAGCGATATAATGATATCTTGTAAATTAATAACGGTATTTCCGGCACGTCTGCAGAAGTTATCGTTGGTTAGTTATCTTGTCTAAACATAAAATGACAACTGTATAGCATTGATTCTCCAGCTTAAATAAAATTAAGGTGAAAATTAATAAATTACCATCAAAATAGTATCCTAAGACTAGGACTAAAAAAAAAAAAACATGAAGCGCATTTGTGCAACTAGGAACATAAAATAATACACCGCGCTGAGAGAGCTGCTACCCACTCGATTATGTTTTTTACCTCAGTTCAGCTTGAAAGGGCATTCTTTGTTCTGTGAAAACAGAGAGCAAAACTGGATATTGCTTCGAGACATGTTTTCTCACGCTCGTAGCAATATCGAGTTTTGCTTACTGTTTTCGCCTTATCGAGCTAGCTGAGGTGAAGGGTTGCATGTGCGACATGAGATCAAAGATATTTATTAAACCTCGTGCTTTTGAGTCCCTCATCTCACTACGCTTTAGATTCTTAACCAGAATCACGAGCGTAGCGAAAAATAAGACTAACACCTACTGCCTGTTTATACTGTTATTAAAGAAGCCGTTTAAAGAAAACTTGGGTTTCCATTGCTCTTAAAATATCCTTTGAATTAACTTTGGCCCCTCTATAAATGGTTCTTATTCAAGTCGAGATAGGAACTTTTGCATCGAAATTAATAAGTACGTCGCGTGCGTCGTTTAGAAAGAGTTTCGTAGATTTATAGTTGCCAAGAAGATTGTCTTTGTAATTTTGGCTTTATTGATTTGGTTATTATCTGAATGATCATTTTGTAAATGTACCATGCGGATAAAGGTAAAGGAAAAAGATTGACGATACTATGGGTATTTTAAATCTAATCTTTTGATTGGCATGGGCTATATGTGTGATGGATGTGTATGTGTATCTATCTACATTCTAAAGTGAGTACGTCATCGCTAGTAATCTCCGTATCTTGAAAAATAAGAATGGACAAAAAGTAGGTAATGTGGAGAGCCCCACCATTAGATACCTAAATATTTAGATTAATGTATGATACGATCAAATCATAATATATACAAATTCATTTTATATACCTCCTTGAATTATATTTATTAATTATACTATTTGTATAATGATTAATTAAAATATGCAAATACAAATTGCAATTAAGAATATCTAATTAAATCATTAATCATCTTAAATTGAATTAAAAGATTTCTTATTTTTATTACTTTTATTAAATTCAAGTTATAGGTAAATTTAATTAAGTTATACTAACAATAGACAACGTCGACAGCTGGTTTTTTTAAGGGTTCCGTAGAAATCTAAAGGGAACCCTTATAGTTTCGTCTTGTCCGTCTGTCTGTCTGTCCGAGGCATAGCGTCGAAATCGTTAGTGCTAGAAAGCTGAAATTTAGCAGAGATATGTAAATTGACTATGGTAACCAAGTGATAGAATAAAATTAAAAATATTTTTTCGGCTACCTCCTACATCTGAAGTGGGATAATTTTTTTCTGTCCTCTACGCCATAGTGTGAGGTGTCTTTAGATAGGTCTTATAAAAAATTAAGATTATTTAATGCCAGTTTTTTTATTTAGAGATTCGTTTGCTAGAAAGTTAAAAAAACATGGTCTTAGTATATATGTAATGAACTTTTAAAGAAAAACTATAGCGGCTATGAGAACTTAATTAGTTAAAGAGTCGATTCTATGTCGGCAATTACATAAATCTATAGGCAGGAAAAAACATGGTTTTATTACGATAACTGGACAACATTTGTGTATCTAACCAAATAATATTATATGTAACTAATCCAAAAATACCCCGACATAGTTGGTGGCTAAAAGTTACAACTGCAACAATTACAGCTTCACACGTACTAAAGTATGTTACTATCATAAAAATTGCACATCATTATCGGCCGAGTACGAGTCGGACACGCTCACGAAGGGTTCCATACCATTATCTATAAAAACGGCAAAAGAATCATTTCTGTTGTGTTGGAGCCACCCTTAAATATGCACTATGTTTTAATTTAATTATTTATTTTTAAAGTAGTAAGTAAAGTTGTTTTAGCGACTACCTTTTGCCGTTAACAATATCGAGCAAAACTCGAAAAAAAGTTTGTTGTATGGAAGCCTCTTTGAAATATTTACTTTATTCGGTTTTTGATACTTGTTTTATAGCGGCTACATCATACATCAATTGGGTAAATTTCAAGTGTCTAACATTCGGTTTGAGAGATCGAGCAAAACGAGCAAAAAAATCATGGTATTGTATGGAGTCCCCCTTAAATATTTATTTTATTCTTTATTTTCATTTAAATATTGTTTTTAGTATTTGTTGTTATAGCGGTAACAGTTATACATCATCTGTGAAAATTTGTCGTGTGCAACTGTATAGAATGTCAGTTCATGAGATGCCTGGTGACAGACAGATGGTCAGCGAAGTCTTAGTAATAAGGTCTGTTGTTACCCGTAAGGTACATAACCCTAAAAACTAGCGAATTAACACCAGTTTTTATAAATGATGTAAAAATCATCGAGGTTTTGAGTGGACTCGCTGCAGTTCGCCCTATGCAAATCGCTTTTACAAAGTGTCATTAAGCTCTTCATTTTAACTGACACTCGGGAAGCCCGAACAGGGTTATGCACTTTTGACACTAATTTGAAAGCGTTAAAGAAAGAGGATTTTTCTATAAAGATCTTTTCCGATTCCATTAATACTAGCTGGAAGCTGGCTCAATGGAAGTAAATCTTTTTGCGTATCTTAGTGCTTTTGTTTTAAATGTAAACGGGTATTGCAGTTTATGCATTTTCTTGCACTTTTAATAAAACACGGTGTTTTATATTTAAATCCTGTAATTGAAACTATGCTAAGCTATATCACACATAGATGTAATAAGATTTCTTTGTATGTTAATATTTGACGGATTTTATGACTATGAATGGAAGTCTCAGTGGTCAGTAATAACGTCAAACTTTATTTTCGTGTTAATTTTACACACCCATTTGCTTTACTCGCTTGTCCTTATAAAGTTTAGAACTCGTTTTTTTGTGACCTCACCTGACCAACCCTAAATACATAAAAAGTTTGTACATATTATACAAAATGTATATTAATTATTACACTGTACATAGCTACATGTAATCGGTCACGCCTACATATGAATAAGTAAAAACCCATTTTCATACACGCTACTTATGTAAAAATTGTTAATTAAATAGAATAGAATACGTAATAAGCCGTTTGTAGTATATGTTAGCTTAGAGAGTTCCGGAGGATTTTCGCTTGTTAGATACGCATATACTGTAAATAATTATTTAAAAATACTTCCTTACTTCCTAATAGATTCCATTCCACCCGTGGCATCGCCCGCGTGGCTGGTTCGTTTATATAAAGTAGTCATTTCCTTTCTAGAATCTGTAACTATCTCTGTACCAATTTTCACCTATATTTATTCAGTGGTTTAGCTTCTTCTTCGTCGTGTCGATGGCTGAGTCTAATTTTGTTGGCCCAAGAAGTGGCCACTGTTATGGCGCTCTCGTCGGCGTTCATGAGCGCCTCTCTTGTGCAGGTGTTAGGGCATTTTGGACAGTTAGTAAGATGGTTAAGGTTTTGACTTGCCATCGTGGTGAAAGGATTAGCAAATTCGCTTTTAAGAGCTCGCGAATTGACCAGGGTGCGCCGGACGTAGGGAATTGTTGTGTACGTCACTCGGGGAGGCTCCTTTCATGCACCCACCAGTGGTTTAGCTGAGTGAGTGTGTTAGGTGAGTGTCAAACAACTTTTAAAATTGTGATAATGCCTCATACAAGAATATTAATATAAAGTCTTTAAAGAGTGCCATTATGCGAATTATTATCCTCCAAAAATAACTCAGTTGGTCTGTCTGTAACGCCTTCACGTCTAAACAACTGAAATATTTGGTATCGGTATTTGGCATTACAGCGAAAAGGACGGCGATAATTTTTGAAGTAACGTTAGGCGTGAGCGCTGCAGTCGCCGAATTTTTTAAATTTCAAAACGATGAAGCGCGAGCGAACGAGCGAAAATATTAAATGTAGAAGAAGTAGCTAGAATAGAAAATAGTATTTAAACGCGGGTTCCGGTCACTATGCTTGCCTGACCATAAAGCATGTATTGCCCGCGCAACTTGATATCTTTCGTGGACCATTTTTTGACCGCCGCGGACCACTAATAGTCCGCAGACCACTGGTTGGGAACCACTGAGCTATAAGGCAACCATTATGTAACTATTTTGTGTTATTATTGGAACTGAATGTTATATAAGTTATAACTCACGCGTATAAGCCACGTAAATCTTTATTTTAAAAATATTTAATTTTATGATATCGCTTTTAACTAACTTATTATTATGTACTTGATATTTTGGAATAAGACATACAGGGTGGATGCGACATAGCGACATTTATTGAAACCACAGCTTCTATACATGGTAAGTATCAATTTCCACCGGATAAAAATTCTCTGGCGAAAAAAAAAAAATCACGTTCTCCGAACAATTTGAACATTGCGATCGTGCAATTTGTTCGGAAGACGTGGATTTTTTTTTTCGCCAGAGAATTTTTTATCTGGTGGAAATGCATACTGGCCATGTATAGAAGCTGTGGTTTCAATAAATGTCGCTATGTCGCATCCACCCTGTATAATAATAGGAGAAGCGAAATATTGGTCGGGCAAAATCGTTATTTATTTGTGATTTTTCCCGACAGGATTGTATCAGTCTAAAATTGTACTCGGTAGATAGGCTACCCGCACACCTAATATGTTATTGTCAATATTTCACATATTATGACTGGCTTTTGTGATGCTTTTCCTAGTCAAAGCGGATAATATTGTAGGTGCTGGTGCGGGCGTGTGGATGTTACACCTCCGCCATACCCTTCTTTCTAGGGAATCTAGGCGTGATGTTATGTAATATGGAAAAATATCCTTATGCCAAGGTTCTGCTTTTGAAATTTTTACTCTAAATATTTGTATGCTTTGTTTTAGGTCATGGAGACGAAAAACATGATCTACATAGTGTCTGAATATGCAAGTAAAGGAGAAATATTTGGTAAGTTAAATAACTTCTTCAATTATCCGCTTTCAATAAATTTTTAAACATTTCAAAACGCTAATGTCTAAATTCGTGTGTTCTATCAACAAATCTTCTTCTATATATCAAATTGTCCTTATCGACTTTAACAATTTCAAAAAAAATATTTGTCAAATAGATCATGAATCAACTTTGCTGATGGTACATACGCGTTTAATAAGCGTGTATGGATTTTATGGTCAGTTAGTTTATAAAAAGCGGACGGAGAAGAGATCTTGCATTAAAAACTTTATACTCAAATCACGATGGGTGATCTATATAATTAGAAGACTTTGGTTGTGATACCATTGATCACTTTAGGCGGCCTTATATATATCTGGATATATTGTTTGTGACTTAATATAAGGAGCCGACTGAACCGTACAATATAACCTGGTTGTGCCAGCTTAGCACGCCAAGCCAAAATCGGGTAATATCGAAAAAAATTCAAATCATATTTTTTAAAAATTAGGAACTTTTATATAAAAAACTAAACTATGGTTATCAATTTTAAAATTCGTTCCGCCACTTGAAGTAATTATCAATTTATTCCCAACCAAAGATTCAATGATAATTCATAGCCCCGCTTTGACTAATTGTGCTGAAAAAAATTACTAGTTGAGTTAGGCAATCTATACTTATAATAAATCTGTAGAAGTAATCCATAATAAATGTGCCAACTTTTGATGCTACTTGTCCAACTCGGTTAGTATTTTTTATTTCCAGCACGATCAGTCAAAGCTGGGCTTTGAATTAACTTGGAATCTTTGGTAGGGCAAAAAGTGACATTATGCCATGCTATCGCAATTGATTTATAAAAGAAAAACCAGTACATTTTTTTTTTCAAATTTGAAACTTGGAATTATTTAAATATTTTTCTGATAACTGTCATAACATACCCTATCACCCGATTTAGGCTTGACGTCCTAAACTGGGACAACCTGTATATGTAATAACGGTAAATCTATGTATACACTTATATTACTAAAATATACATGACTATTCAGAATCTTCATGCGTGATATTTTCATATGAAACGATTTATGAGGTCATTATGTACATTTTGTCTACACAAAATATTCTATGAATTCTTAGCAAATGATATTTATTCATTGAACGGCCAAATCTCGTTTATAAACTGAGCCAAAAATACAACTATAGTAAATAACCTCCAAATCGATTTAGGGTGTTCGTTTCGTAAGTTCGTGGCCGCTTTGTCTATGACGTAAGCAGGCCTGTAGTGACGTCACGGCCAGGGTGTCGCTGACGGCGACAGGGGGGTAGGGAGGGGGTGTATGGAAGCAATTTCGCGCACAGCTGACTACGTTCCCCGAAATCCAACTGCTCTGATCTGCGAGCCTCGAATCTCGTTCTTTTTCATGAATTTCATTATTATTATATGAATCTCATCACGGATTATGATTCATACATATAACAATATATCTAAAGAGTTTTTGGGTAATGATGTTTTAGGCAATTAATGGTAATTTAGTACCTAATACTTTAACCTCTTTTGTAATATAATTACAAAATTATCTAATCTAATACCCGTCTAGACTTTAGAACAAGGAGACAATTAATTATTATTATGTTATACATTGTACCTACTTAGTTTGACCTATTTATTAGTTGATAGTGTCCACAAACGAGGAGCTAGGCGGGAAGTACGATAGTTAAGGGCCTTCTAGTACATTCCAATTTAATGTTATTCAGAATGTTCTTTTGTTTCATTGATGTATTTTTCTATGAAATATCAAAATCTCACCGATAATGGAAGATTTCAGATTAGATTGAACGTAAAAATAAGCAATTATGTATGCATTCAGTAACATTTCATTTCTTTAATGTATTTTTACAATGTTTGTGAGATGCAAAACCTGCGGTTATACTGTTTTAGGTAGAACCTAAGGATGTTTTGTATAGGAGTTTTCAATTATTGATAGCCTCTAAATATATTTTTTTTAATATTTCCAGAAAAAGCAAAAAAATTGATGAAATATTTATTAACTGCCCTAAATATTGTTCGCAACGACTTTGGTTTTGTTTTGACATTGTATCACGAGACGAGACGTCACTGAAGCATAAAACCTTTGATTATATAATTCTATAGATACTGCCTCATCAACACTAAATCGTCCAAAAATGTTGTCCGTAAATTACCTGATCCGACAAAAACCGCTGTCAGTGTCAATTATCACCTCAAACAATTAGGTCATTTGAGTAAATTACAAAAAAACATTTTGTGAGTTACAATGTCGTATTGTGCCATAAAAATATGCCGGAATTATAGCAGACGTGCAAATGCTACTAACATAATCTCCTACCATCGGTAATTAATCCAAAAACAATCGTATTTTTTCAAAACAAATCTAGCAAATTCTGACATTTAATCTCAAAACCCACACGCCATTTTTTGGTGTTGCCAGTCTGAGATACTATATTTACCCGTATTTCTGTTTTTTTTATTCTTCAGTTAATAATTTAAAATTAACAGCTGGTTTCAATAGTCTATTCGTAGATTTACTTACTATACAGGGTGTGACAAAATTAAAGAAATTTAATTAATACTAAATTAATATATATATTATATTGATTATTATTTTATTTGATTATTATTGTGGCATTTGATTATTTAAAAAAAATAAGTTTTTTAAGGATTTAATTGATTTTTATTTTATTTACAGTATAAAACTTAAATTATCCAACAGTAACTTGCTAATATATTTTAACTTTGCAAAGTAAAAATATATTTTTATTATTTTGCTTTTGCAAACACACAATAATTTTATAAATTAAAGCGCCAGTAGTTTATTTTATAACTGCAGTATTGTGTATTTTTACCCCCATTTATTTTTTCTCCCATTACATTGGGGTAAATTCAATTAGTGGTAACTCTCAGATGAATGTCAAGTCATCGTAAAGCAATGGTTTCACGCACACTAGCTTGTCAAATTTCTACGTCTTTGTTGCAATGTTCACTGCACGAGACTCCCTCTATGTACTCTGAGCATAAAACAATACTAATAAATAAAATTGAAGTATCTGTTTTTAAAGACAAAATAGCAATGATTTTTCAAGGTGGTATGGTTATATTTGCACGATAGCTATACCTAAAATTCAGTTCATATCATTTTTGTATGTCTGTTTGTATCGGCTAATCCTTTAAATGGCTGGATGATTTTGATAAAATTTTAGGTGCAACTACAAGGCGCGTAACAGGCTACTTTAAATTTTAATGGATATAGCTACCACGTAGGCTAAACTACGAAAGAAAAATAGTTTGTTTGTTTAATAACGTAAATATCGGGAACTACCGATTGGATTTTAATAATTATTTTTGTTGTTGATAGTCTAAAACTCAAAAAATAACTTTTCATTACGCTTATCAGATGTTATCCTTACCTTACTAATCCCCATTATATAAAATCATAATAATCTATATATATAATAATGAAAGTACAAGGTTGTTACGGCAAAAAAAAAAAAATATTCATTTTTATATGGGGGATATTATAGATTCCAGTTCAAATTGAATAGGTACGCATACATAAGATAGTTCAGCTATACAAAATAAAGTAGTGCATCAAATTTACGCTAAGGCGGTACGAAGTTTGCCGGGTCAGCTAGTAATATTATGTATTTGTTACACAAAGGGGCTAATGAAAATCTTGTTGAAAACTGAAAGCTAACGGGACGAGAAGGCTATTTTTTTACAAAACGCGAGTAAAGATGCGGGCGAAAGCTAGTTATAAAAACACTCAAGGTTTGACAGCTGAAGTGGGCGATAAACTCTGACCTATTTTATTAATAAACCAAGCCGGGTTCCCTGTAGTCTCCAGTCGACAAGAATGCCACTTGAACTACTTTATTGTGTCAAAGAGACATCCTTATCGTTATTACGTAAATATTTCACATATTATTTTTAATATACTCGCTTCAGATAACAGTCTCGAAATACTTGTAATATATTGGAGCAAATATTGTTTTGCCATGCATTTAAATTTCCAGATTGAAACCTATTGCGAAGACTTGCCTGTCATTAAGACAACGAACGCTTAAGACCCCTAATTAGACGTAAAAATTGAATCTATTCCTCAGTTTTATTGGAAATATTAATAGGAACGCAAATTCTAATAACCTTATAAGCGTTTGCGCTTTGGCCCCGTCGAATTCAACATTTTTCAACCTTTATATAGGTAAGGTAATACTGACACCTCATACCATATTCATGAAATTACTGTATATTGAATTAAGTGACCTTATTTATCACATCTACGTGTATGAAATGAATATAAAACGTGATCAGTATTCATAATGGAAACTGTTCAGGAACAGTCTCAAGTGTAAAAGAACTTAGTGAAGGAAACACATTTTAGATTTCAATACAAGAAAAATATAACTGCGCAGTTTCCAAAATAAACTAGCAATTGAGTAAATATTGGTCATCAATGTTTTGAAGATGTCTTATCTACAAAGTCGTCACTTTGTAAGACATTGAAACACAAAAAGTACATGTTATTATAGGTACTTTAGTACTTGCTTACTACGTGACATTATCTGCCTGCACTTGCGATTTCGCTATCTACCTGCTAATGACGTCATTAATCTCATAATACAAGACGTATTAGGAATTAAAGACCGGAACATACTTAGTACTATAAGTAAATATTTTTGTTATTATTACAATTATTAAAGTCACTATAGAAAGCTATGTTATATTTGCCAATATTAATCAAGTACGGCGTAGACAGTTTATCGTGAAGTGAAGAAGAAAATATTTCCTATCAACCTACTTTCATTTCTTCAATAAAAGGCAATAGATGCTGTGTATTCTATTTCCGATATGCTATAATGTTATTGTGTCTTTATTTATATTTGTTCCGATACCAGAAACGGATTGTACGATCAATTTATGACATAGAAAGTGAATACGTGAATATCGATACGCTGTCTTTATCTCACGGCGGGTACTCTTTGTTTAAACTAAGAAATATTGTATGCTTTATTCTGACCTAGTATTTGTCCTACTTGTAGAATGCCTTTCTTCGATATCGTGCAATCAACAACGTCATATTTTTTTCTAATTTAGATTAGACTTCATCCTTATATCAATCCAAATTAATTGCTTATTATTTGTTAGATTAGATTTTATCCATGTATCAATTGCGTTCAAATTTTCTTTTATTAACATTATCAAACCTCGCATCACCAGTCTCTGTTTTTATCCAACTGTAACGAGAGAGTATTCACAATATGAACTCTGTGGGTAAATGTTGCATTATACTTGCAATATAAAATCTGATAGGATATTGAAGTCAACTGTAAATGATTTAATCTATTTATTTTCCTAAACTAGCCTAATCATTTGGGTGAGCCCGCCATATGCTACCTGGAATGTTTGCCAGGAGTTTTAAAAATGAGTTGGCTTAGATTTTGATGTGCTCTTTACAAATTTCATCCTTGCCACCTCGTAACTTTGCCGCTCGCGCCGCCATATTGGAAAAATTACGTCTAATTTCAGTTTTTTGGTGATAATTCTTTTCCGACTCATTTTACGATAAAATTATCTTCTACAATATTAAACTAGAAAGAGTTTTAAAAAAAATTTGCCTAGCAATCTTTTTCGTCAGGTCGAAATTTTAGTAATTTCGTCAAAGTGTAATTTTTTCACACTACCTTGAGATAGAGTAAGCAGTGTGATTTTTCGACATTATTTCCTAAGTAGACCTAATTCACATGTAATTTAATTATCAGGCAGTTGAACGCATTTTTTTCCTTTAGATATTTTTAACCGACTTCAAAAAAAAAAAGAGGTTCTGTATTCGATCCGTATGTATGTATGTATGTATGTCACCTTTTAGTATGTATTACTTAACTTTATTTAGAAATTACAGAAACAAATGACAGATTAAAGACATATACATAATTATGTTTTAAAATATTTACACAACTAAAATAATAAAAATATAATAATAATAATTTCAACAGATAATAAAAATAATAATAAGATTAGGCATACCTTTTTATGTTCGCGATTTTCTCGGAAACTACTGATCCGATTTGAATGCAGATTTCGGTATTTTAATCCTTGTGTTTCAAGGAAGGTTTTAGTATATAATTTATCATAATCTGATAAAGATCTTTGGAGACAGGCAACGGAACTCTTCAAAAACGAATAGCTAATGAACCACGTTTTGTGCAATCGTGTATCTATGTATTGTTTTCACGACTACATAACATAACATCATGCCTGTGTATGCTTTGAAGGGTAAGCAGAGACACCCTACTTACCTACCCTTAAAGTACCGAAAGCTCTTAGGTTTGGACGGGGCTTACGTTTCAGCATATTTGTTATTATCGTAGGGATAACTTATGATCATGAAGATCTCAGAAAGATTTTTTTGATAATATATAAGGATTTGATAATAAAAAAAAAAAATAAAAAAAACTAATTAAAAAAAAAGAATATTCTTAACTCGAGCGTATTCTAAATATTATAATATGTAGTATTTTTTTTCAAAGAAAAAGGAACCGCCTTCAATAACTCAAAAGTAAAAAAACTAAGACACTAAAAAGCTTAAAATAAAAAAATAAAATAAAAAAAAAACTAATAAAAAAAAAAGAATATTTTTAACTCGAGCGTATTCTAAATATTATAATATTTTATGTACTAATTTTTTTCAAAGAAAAAGGAACCGCCTTCAAAAACTCAAAAGTAAAAAATAAAATATTCGCTAAACTTTGCTTACCTTTATATTAATTTGTTTAAAACAATAAACCCAAATAATTATGTTATACCAATTATTTATATTTTTTTGAAGTCGGCGCCAAATTACAAAATCAAATACCAATTAAAATCGTATTTACCGAAATAATTGTTGAAAAAATCACAAAATCAAATACCAATTAAAACCGTATCAGTAATTATGTGATTTGGCGCCGACTTCAAAAAAATATAAATAATTGGTATAACATAATTATTTGGGTTTATTGTTTTAAACAAATTAATATAAAGGTAAGCAAAGTTTAGCGAATATTTTATTTTTTACTTTTGAGTTTTTTTTATTACTAGTTTATCGTGTTCTGTTTAGGGTGCTTGGCGCAACTACCGTCAAACTTTTGTGGAAGATATATTATATAGTACTAAACATATTATGTACTTGAGTGTAATTATTTAATTATTATATATAAATTTATGCACTAAAATATACAAAGGCGGACTTACTACTAGAAATATTCTCTACCAGTCAACCTTTGGGTGACGCAGAGATGTGGATAGTAGGTGCTAATTAGTGCTTTCTAGTTTTTCTGTATCACAACACAATATCCAATATATTAAGTATTCCTAGAATAACAGAGTATATCCACACAAATGGTAATATGTCTATATTTGTATGCAGATTACATAGCCCGGTATGGGCGCATGGCTGAGCAAGCAGCGCGCCGCAAGTTCTGGCAGATCCTCTCCGCCGTGGAGTACTGCCACGAGAGGCGAATCGTTCACAGAGATCTCAAGGTACGTCTACAATATTTACCTACTGAAAAAATTTAAAATACCAAGAAGGTAGCTGAAATCACGAGATTAATACAAAACCAATCGGAGTTCCCTAAAAAATCACCGCGTCAAGCGTTGAGTACTCTAGTACTCTAGACTCTAGTAGCTATTGACCAGTTTTGTCCGTTAGTTATATTTTCTAACTATTTCCTATCTAAGAAAGCTGTTTGTTTTTAGTTTTAAGTAGTGGGAACTCGGTGTGTAATCGGCTAGATGACTGCCAGGCTTCTCCGGGATAAATCTCATAAGTCCCTAGCGTAGCTTAGCGAGGGATTTTTGCTTGCTGCAGCTAGGCTAGATGCGCCAATTTTTGCAACAAACGTATCAACATACGTATAGCAAAAGCTTTACTTTTCTGTGAGTTGAAAAACAATATTTTTGGCTGTGACGAATTGTATGATGCCATGACTTATATTATGGAAACAGATCCTCTCAAATGATTGTGTTCCTTCATAAAAGACTGAAAGTGTGGTGGTGAAAGCCACGCTACGCACTAAAAGCAACTGTGCCGCACGCAAGTGCCCATAAATGTTTTATTATTTCTCGCACTATGTATATTGTTCACAAAGACCGAGGTCAGTTACGTAGACGAAAGGTAACGATAATGTAGTCCTATTTTTTTAATTTAAAATGTTTCAGTTACGTCTTTGACCAAAAAGTTTTAAGCGCTCTGTAGAAATGATTTGATTTCAGGGAACGTCGTGATAAAGCAATTTCAGCTACACAATTAACCAGTTTAAAGCGTCATGACACAAAATGGTTAATCCCTACCTATTTACTTTAACAAAAGCAAACATTAAAGTGCCATAGTTTGTTATCAGCAACTTAATAACTGTAAATGATTACGTCCAAGTTAAGCCCCAAGCCTAAGTACTAACCCATTTAGATACGAAGCATTTATTGTCCCTCCCAGGGAAGAGCTTAATTAAAAATAAAATTTAATATAATATCAAGGCACGGCTACCGCTATAAATTTTCATTCCTTCAGGGACTTAAAGCCCGCCTTCCATGAAAAATACATTACCGCTCGAGAACTGAAAATTTAGTTTAAACCAAACGGAGTTTTCAACTAGACTAAAATAACAGTTTGGTTAAGCATTTGCATAAATCTATTTCAAACTTCCCTTTAGTAGTTTGTCGAGTAGTTTTCGAACACGCGCTTTTAAATTGTTAAAATGTAGTTAAAGAGCATTTCGGTGTTAGTTCTAATGCAACTTATTTTGAAATTAGCATTACTATCAGCTGTTAATCTTTGCAAACCAAACATTATGCATAAAATAAGACGATTTCCTACTTCAACCAGGAACTTGGAAATAAAATTGATGATGAAAAAGTTCAAAAAAAATTAATTTTGTTTACATAATAAGTTAGTTTCTTTCGTTTCTCAATAACTATGAAACTGTTTGAAAATGGACAATGAATGTATTGCAACCACAATGCAGCTTTATGCAATAAAAAAATAAATACACGTGACAAAAATGTTTATTTTGTCCGACCGACTTAACATTAATGAAGAATTTAATTAAATTTAATTGTGTCGATGTTGAAACAAGTTTTATTGTGGGTCGCTTCGTCCTAAATGACAGTATTCGCATGACCCGAAACTGATTTTAAATGTTGGTACGAATCCTTTGGGTGGTAATTAATTGTCCAGCTTTTTATCATTACAATTAAATTAAAATCTAGTAGCTGTGAAGCCATTATACAAACCTTAATGCCTCGAAATTCCTTTCATGCTATAAAGGTAATATTATCGCCCCTCCACAAATGAGTACACCGTTTAATTTCCTCCTCGAATAAGGTCACATATAAAATTAATATGCAGTTAATTTTGGCGTAGACGAAGAGCCTTATTCTAAAACGAACTTTTCCTTGTAGGCGGAAAATTTATTACTGGACGCGAATATGAACATCAAGATCGCAGACTTTGGGTTCAGCAACTATTATGCGACGGGGGAGCTGCTGGCCACGTGGTGTGGGTCACCGCCCTATGCTGCGCCCGAAGTCTTCGAGGGGAAGAGGTATACGGGACCTGAAATTGATATTTGGGTATGTTAAAAATATATGACTTAATTATTATTATTACATTATACTTCTTCATTTAGTTACTCAATATCTTTTCACGATACTATGTTATTTATTATTCATTTTATCTAGAAGGACTTTCTCTGCTGCCGGCATTTACGTCAAAGTCTAAGTTACTTTACAAAAGTTATATCTTTACCATGACATCACTGTATTTCCGTGTTTTTAATCAGTTAAAAAAAACCCGCAGGATTTTTTTAATTGTCAGTGGCGCTACCGTTTGCAATATGGTTTGTTGTCTTAACTATTGACTCATGTCTGGTTTCTGAATCAAGAATTCGATTAAAAGCCAGTTGAATATTTTCAAATTCAAACCCAATTCGAAAGTATACCTCAAGTAATAAATTTGCCCTACAAATAGCTATAATGCGCTTGCTGTAAAAAAGGATTGCGAAAAGCCATACATATCTGTACAGACATAGTTATGTGTAGAATTTCTGAAAATATGTTACGTACCTTGCCTTGCACGTGAACTTCAACCATCTATTTATCAGCCTTTTCATAGTCACATACTACCAATAAATTTACTCGTTGGACGTCAGAGACTAATTTACATTTTTATGATTTAAGACACAATAAAAGTGTCGTGTAGGCTTTTTTATCTCAGATCTAAAATTAATGAGATAAAATTTGTCGGCTCTAAAAATCTATTGAGAGGTTATTTGGTTTTATAAGTATTTGATTAAATTTTATTTTATTTGAATTTTGCCACGAATAAAAGTGTATTTAAATATCAATGACTTGTGTTGAATAATGTAGGCCTAAAATGTTTGGCCTAGAATTAATTGAATAGTTACAAATGATAAAATAAACACACTGCGTTATGCAAAGATTGTGCGTGCATAGTGCTACCCAGACCTCCTCCTTCTAGGTGGTATAAAAAAGACCTTTATGATGGCATGTGTCCACAATTTATTTCTTTGTGGAAATGTACGCTCTCAATTAGTTCTGTCTCAAGACAGGGATTTTTCAAGTCTAATGCTAATGTATTTTCTTCACAGAGTCTCGGCGTAGTGCTATATGTGCTCGTGTGTGGTGCTTTGCCTTTCGACGGCTCCACTCTGCAGTCATTAAGGGACAGAGTGCTCTCCGGCAGATTTAGGATACCATATTTTATGAGCGAAGGTGAGTGAGCAGCTCATTATGACTACATCTTGAACTTACCTCGCTTATAATGTAATCATGATATCGTGTTGATACGACGTGTTGTTTATTATTAAGATGAAGTGACCAAATATTTTAAAAGGGTAGACAACATTTTTAAGAAGACATTGAAGAATTTCTCGGTTTACTCTTCTGAAGTCAATCTTAGGATACACTACACAGTGTCTATTTAGCTCTTCAGCATTCAGAGAATGAGAGCTGGGTTGTTCAATAGTAATACATGTCTCGAGAATAGGTGTTTTTATATCTTATGGTGATAACGCCACGTTAAGGTCTTAGGATAACTAATATTATACACTATGCATTGTTATTGTGGGTACTATTAAATAATTTCCACAACACAAAATATATAAAAATGATATTCTGTCATTTATGACTATGACCAACAATCATAACTTTAGTCAAGGAATTTTGCTAGTGAGATGTGTGCTACCAGAACGAACGAACCAACGATTACCAACATCTGTTACCAAACAAAAATGTTACACTATCAAAACATTATTGTCACGGGATAAAACCGTGATAACAATATTATCATCTCTACATGTACTCTTAACCTACGTTTAAAAGTTTTATTACATCAAAACAAACAGAATGTAGGCCGAATTAATATTTGTACTGAGTTCCAATACCAATAAATGGCATTTCAATTAAGGAAATATATGACAATTCAAAAGTTTATATTATAAATATATTAGATATTTTACAACTATTGCAAGCGGTCTGATCACGGACAACTGAAATTGACAGGCGGAAGGGAGTGTTAGATGCAGACATATTGGTCTACCCACTTCTCTTTACTAAGTTGTTATTGTTAGTATAGATGACTAGTTTTATTATTTCAAAAGGGTTCGTTCCAAAGACACTATATAAATTTTGACAAGAAAAACGGTTTTTCAAATTTCTTGCCTGACATGAAAATGGTATGACATGAATTGGTAAGTCTACCTTACTTAGGTAGAGTTCGTAAAAGTGGTCCGACCACGACAAAAAGAAGAAGACGAGATCCAAAATGAAAATCAGGTACTGCTCTCCTTTCGTAATTTTCTGAAATTAAATTCGTCTCTGGAGAAAAGTCATTGTTTCAAATCACAATATACGAGATTTCACGTGATTCGCCATGGGCCTCGACATTGCTTTCTTTATTGAAGAGCGTTCAAGGTTAGACAACTACGTCATAGCATTGTCCGCCTATCGTACGAAACTGTAAACTAAATTACCCTTGACGTTCTACAAATGGATGACGTATGTTCTCCGTCGTATCTACTAATCGTTGTGGATCTACCTAAATGCTGTTTACCACTACCACGTTTTCACCTACTTTTTGAGTTTCCACTCACGTTTGCATTCACCTACAGACTGAAATTAGTGATGCGCCGAATACCAAGATGTATTTTTGTATTCGTCGTATAGCTAAATTATGCATCATTGATTTAGTAAAAATACTAAGAATTTTCCATAACCAATGATTAGGTACTGAAATAGTTTACGCATTGCTCACAGTGTATCTAATTTAGAGAGAATGAATGAGGTTGGTAGTTTTGTGACACATTTTGGGTACCTTCTAAATCACTTAACGTAACCGTAACGAGCGCATTTGCATTTCTTTTATTACAATACTATTTTAACTAAACCTATTAATATTCGTCAAATAGTAAAATCCACTTTAAGTATTTGTGACATTAGTCGCAGCACTATTCTAAACCTTTGCAGACTAGAAATTTCTTTATACTTTGAGAGTGGCGTAGTCGTAACAATGTCACTTTCCTCCGTTGAGTATGAAAAGAAAACAGTTTCTGTATAAGCATGTTTGTGAGTGTTACTGGAAGATTAAGGACGGCTTAGACAGACTGACACGCTTCGACTAACTTCGCCAATTTTCTTTCTAATTAAAAGAAGATTCTTTGTAGTTGTGAGCCGTATTATACGATTGGACAAGTTGGGTGGTAACGATGTCTTTTTTGTGCCCGAATGTGATAAATTAAAATCATATTTGATCCCTGTAGCCTGGCAAAGAGTAGAGTAAGTTCTCGACTTATACTTTACGTAAAAATATTCTTTTATTAATCTGATCGGTGCTGATAGATCGTTTACTGCTCTAATGGGGCTTTATGGGATCTAAACAAAACAGGCAAATTGTTGTTCTATACGGTACCTAATGGTACTGTTTCAGTATGTGAAATAGAGCAGACTGTTAGGGTAATACCGACACTCACACGTCATGGTCGTTTTTATGGGGATATCTAATTATATCACTGCAATTTGTTATTTAAAGCTATTGTTGTACCTCCATATATACATGTTTATTAATAAAATACACATATATCTACCTATTACATGATTGTTAAATTACTTGGTCAATTTATTATTATATTTATACATTTTCAATCTTACTGAAAAACGAAATCGATTTTCCAAAAGAAGCCAGTAAATCACTCAGCAGTCAACATTTGTTATTTTGTTGAAAAGGACGTCGTTTCTAAAACATTTTAGCATGGAATAAACATCGAAAATCCTGGTGAGAGCTCTTTGAGAGTATTACGTTAACAGCTCCCTACTTCCCGATAAATAACGCGATGGAAACGGATTCCGTGAAAAGGAATTGTTACAACAAAATAGGAACACAGTTTAGTTTAGCATTTGTCCCCAAAGAAAAGGGAAAAGAAGATCATTTACGAATGGAATTATAGGTACTATTAAATTTTGATGGTTATACTTAAACACGTAGTTTTTACGTCAATGAATAAACCTAACAATTAACAATAAATAAGTCATTGTTAATGAAGCATTCACACAAACCTGGAAACTATTGTAGACGCAGTAGATAAAAAATAATGAAATCGATAAGCGGCGGGCACTTGCGTCATCGCCATGTTCAATCATGCATCCCGCGGACGGGACGGTCCGACGGACCGAGCAACCAATAAATTATCACTGCGTAGCGAACGTTTTCTCTGGAAAAATAAATAACTTAAATCCACAAAACTCCTTTGTACTCTCAGATCTATTCAAAACAATATTAGCTCGAGTCCTATTGAAATGAAAATCACTTTACGAAGATATTGTTTAATTCAGAAAGTTTGGAAGTAGGACGGCTAAGTTGTATGTCTTCTAGCAGAAAATGTAATTACTTATAAATAATTTCTTTTATAGGGAGACGGCGAGGTAAAAGTTCACGAATTCATGATATTTTTAAACTGGTTCACGTTGGACCACGCAATTGTTTACATTAGTAACTCCATCAAGCGTAAATTTTCCAGAGAAATCTATGGTATTTATTTCCTTATCGGTGCTATATTGGAATTTCATATTGCTATGGCAAATTGCTACGTCATAATATGTGATTATTTTGTGTAGTTATTCTAATTTCTATTGTTATTAGTCTAAAATATAAAAATAATTTTTAACAAAAAAAAAAACCGACTTCAAAAAGTAGGTAAACTAAAAAGCAAAAAATAAATTTACTTCGTCGTTTTTTCATATAATTAAATAGAAATTATTAAATAATTATTTTATAATTCTGAAGTCGGTGCCAAGTAAAAACAACCTTTCTACAATATCAAATTACAGTTCACACAAAAAGGGAGGCGTAGTTGTTCTAGTGCGCGGTCGCCCAGTATTGGTACTTACCACAGAAATATAACTAATATTCAGTTAGAAAAATGTTGTTAGAACGATTGATATTATCTATACAGTTTTATTAATTGTTTACTTGGCACCGACTTCAGGATTATAAAATAATTATTTAATAATTTCTATTTAATTATATGAAAAAACGTATTATTTTGTGCGAAGTAAATTTATTTTTTGCTTTTTAGTTTACCTACTTTTTGAAGTCGGTTTTTTTTTTTGTTAAAAATTATTTTATTTTACGATTTTAAGTGATGGGTACACCGAGCAAGAATGTTTCTCGAATGAGGAGACGATGGTTACTTGAGACGGAAAACTTATTTATAATAAACAAGAATTAAATCCTTTCTCCTGACTATTGAGGGTCACGACCTTCCATCATCAGCTCATTTTACACAATAACTAGCAGTAGGAATATGCGTACAGTAGTGAAAGAATTATCCTTTAACTCCTAACTATTGAGGAGTTGACCTTCCATCATCAGCTCAACCATATAAAATTATTGCGACCAAGCGTAAATCCTGGCCTCGATTAATAAAATATGAGGGTTGCCCCCGATTTCTCTGGGGTCCCATCATCAGATCATGACATGCTGACAATGGGACCACCTTTGAAATATCTCCGTTCCAACAGCTCACTTGAAATCATAACTAGCAGTCTGAATATGTGTACAGTAGTGAAAGAATTATACTTTAACTCCTAACCATTGAGGAGTAGACCTTCCATCATCAGCTCATCCACATAAAAATACGTAAATACTGGTGTAGCTTTGAAAAACACACTAAAAACATTACATGTGCCTATAAAATTCGAGGGTTGCCCTCGATTTCTCTGAGATTCCATCATCAGATCACGACATGCTGACTATGGTACCCCTTTGAAATCATCTCCTGTCCAACAAAAAAAGAATCATCAAAATCAGTTCATAAACGACGGAGATATCCGTGAACAAACATAAAAAAAAAAGCAACATAAATATATACGAATCGAATTGAGAACCTCCTCCTTTTTTAGAAGTCGGTTAAAAATAGATTTCGTAAATATTATTCACTCTGTGGGTGAATAAATTCATACGTGGCTACTTATTCACTAAATTTCTGAAATTTTATGCTGAATCTGTTGATGCGAAGGCCAGGTTTCCTAACTTTTAGAATTTGAAATTAAACAGTGTTGAGAAAACAAATATTTACTTTAAAAAAAATATATAACCAAGTCTAGTACAAAAATGTTTTTTAGAATGTATAAACATAAGACTTGCTTAACTGATACTTTCAAATTCAGATCCATAATTATGAAGGCAGTCCTTGTACGGATAGGTCGCTTTAAAATTGCGACATGAAGCCCTGTTCCCATTTAAGCAGTTTCCAGTTTTTTAGTTAGTTGGACGCTCATCATGATAAACCTTTAGTTAGACTAATCCAGATAAAAGCTATTGTGGATTTTTCTAGCGCATAGTTCGAAAATTCGGCTTCTGATTTTTGTATGTGATGTGGCCCCTTGTCTACAATGTTGTCCCGTCATTCAAAATTGAGAATGTTTTATTAATATACCGAGTTCCGTGGAGTATTATAGTTTCGGAACATGAGCACAGTTCGCATCCGTTAAGAGTAGGTATCGGAATATCGTATCATATTCGGTATATATCAAACCTTTTCTTCATACAATTTAAATAGATAGGTAAAGTAAGTAATTTCAGGTAGGTAACAGTGAAGGTATTACGTAGTTACATTTTTGTTTAATGGTATTTATTTAATCTTTACTATACCAGATCATCGTTTCGTATTCTGGTCCTTATAACTCCTAACAACTAAGTATTATAATAAAGATAAAGCAACTGACGACAGTCATTTGACGTAAATTGGATTAGATTAATGTGATATCAAAAGGAAAATAATCCGCTAATTCCTTTTGGTTACTTAATCTAAATTGCAAGAACTACAGACAAAGAAGACTGACAGACTATCCAATGTAATTTTATAACCTCAGATCTGTCTAGATGACGAACGAAAGTCACCTATAATGTACCTACTTAAAAAGGGCAACGTCTTTTATAGCATGTCCTTTTTGGTTAATTCAATAAACGCCTTGATGCTGATGACGGCTACGGTCCAGAAATAGTATACACTGACGTTGTTTGGTACGTCGATACATTTCTCGGTGAAGTTTGACGCAAGAAATGTTAATGAATTAGTATAAACACACAGTATAAATTAGGAGATATTAAAATTCTTGAGATACAGGCTTTGTTATCCAACGATTGCCGCTGCGCGGCAAGTTGTCAGGATCTTCTATAGTTATAATTCTTATTCAACCCTTTTGCATTTGCGAAATGTTTTAATCTGAGTGTAGAGCTATGCAGACTTAACAATAGTTTTGATTAGTAGGATAATATAATATACCATACCTTACCTAAAGAGTCTTTTTACACTCTTAACATTATAAATAATTTTAAGAACGTTCTTTGTTACAAGTTATTTTGAACTGAGCCGTCGTAAATGTGTTGCGATCACGCTTTTTGTTCCATAGACAAAATTATTGTATATCGCAAAAAATATATAATATTTCGGTTATAGCTTGGCACGTTTCACCAATAACTACTGTTATTTTATTCAAGAGGTTATTAACGGCCTCCAAGGATTCGGTCCTGTTCCAGGTAATAGTGGTAGGTAAAGGATGTTACGTGACACGGTTACGAATCTTTAATAGTAGCATAGGACCTTATTCACCAAGGGAAAAAGTGAAAATGGCTACTGTGTGCAGTATTTCTAATATTGATTTTTATTTACATCTAGCTTCTACTCGCGTACACTCGCTTTAATATCAATCAAACGTGCCTTAGATGTGATAATGATTCCAAAAACCTTACCGGTGAAAATCTGGCATACCAAAATAAATTAAAAAAGAATAAAAAAAATCACAAACCCGAACCTATTTAAACACATAACATAACATAAAAATTCGATTAAAATTCTAAGAATAAACTGTCTGTGATTCAATATAAGTAAAAAAATATAAACTCGTTTTCATTTCTAAATAGAATTCGATTATACAATTAATCATACCTTTAAACTTGTATTTTCTACACAATAGATAAATATAAGAGGTCATTTGAAATCTTATTCGGGCGTTAATTTTATATCAGTCCACTTTCGAGTGCTTTCAGAGGACGAGTGCGGTTTCAAACGCCCTCTAGACGTTGGCAGTGGGCTGTAGCCCTTATTTACTAGCGATGTATCCCAATCTCCTACAACTCACCTTTTCTGCGTACTCGGCGTCCACATGATGAGCAGTGCTTGTCACGCCAGCGCCAGGGACGAACGTGCCCATTGCTAAAAATAAAAAAATACAGCTTCCTCCCTATAGCACTAACGAAGGGATTATTTCCTTTTCTATGCCGCAAGGATTGAGGTCGCCAAAAGGATCCTTTGCTTTGACCATCGTTTTAACTGCTATTTTTTTCGCAAACTCTTTTGTGTCTAACGACCTTACTTAGGGTTGGAAACTTTTCGCCGTAAATGAACGTATTATATTTGCGTGAAGAGGAAGGCTATTTATGGCTTAACCAAATGTATTACAGGAAGTTCATCCTGTGGGAAATTTGGTGCCGTATTCGGATTACAGATTCGATAATTTGAACTAGAAATTCAAACTAGTTTCCTTAACTTAATTTTTAACTTGCCAGATTCTATTAATTCTCATTTCGAAAAGAAATTAATGTTGTAAATAAATTTACTTATAAATAACTAAATTAATTTTATTTGTAAAAGAGTAATTTCTGTCCATTGTAGTTCTACGATTAAAACTAATGTTTATTTTAGATAGGTAGATATTTTTGCAATTTAGTAGGAGAATAGAGAGTTCTATACAAAACAATAAAGGTACAAACCAATGACATTTATATTACACAAACAAATAACCTGCATTAATAAAATAAGTAAAACTAGGTAAGTATCTATACCTGATACGGTTTATTTTCTTCGGCTTATGTCAATTTGATAGGAAAAAAATCCTATCAAAAGAATAATTAATCATTTGTTACGTAATTATCAGCTTTTCGTAAGGAATTTTTATTTTTGTTTATTATCTCCACAAGAAAAATATAATTGCTGTTGCAAAAAGTGGTTGGATAGGTTCTTTTAGAAGGTGTTGCACGTTTTCTCGGTTTTTCTCCCATGCGTAGATAGAGTCGAGATTAAATTTTCGGTAAAATATATTTCCAACTACATTTATGTCTGTAGCTTGCGCCAGTGGATGTTTTTAAATAAGTTATTTAGCAGGATTGTATTACGATAGAGCAATAAAAGACATTTAATATCACATTCCAGATGTCACACACAGCGCATTCGGTAGCGTTCGACACGCGACTAACTGTCGGTTATATCTTACTTTTTTATTCTTCTAGGTATGTAATGATACTTTTATATGATACTTATACTGCACTAGTAGATACCAGACCAGTAAGCCACGTAACAGTGATATCGATAGGTTCAGCAGTATGATTTCTGGTATTAATAAATAATCGACGATGGCTGAACAACTGAAAATGGCTGTTTAATGACCAAAATATCAAACAAAAGATTTTACAATATTTATTTGTTCTTTAGTCTAAATATTGTAGGAATTGTACTTTTGAACAGTTTAACAGGTAAAGCATAAGTTAATATTTTTTTTTTCATTTATTAGTATAAGTCTAATTTGTTTAAAGAGTCTCTCATAAAAAAAAAAACTATCAACAAATCATCATTGAACCTATCCAAGTGCATACTTTTTATTGAAGTCTGTATCGATACAAGCATAAATCGTTCGATACCAACTATCTATAGGTATTATTGCTGATTGAAGTATTGGTACGAGTATCTACTACGGTACATCTCTATTTCACTACGTTCACAAAACGCATTGCGTGTGGATATTAACGCCTTAACTAAACTATGTGTGTTTGAGGTGCGTATATTACTTTTTCCTACTCGTTATACTTCATTTTACGATTTCCTTTGCGTTGCGAAATGAATCGGCGCGGCGGTTGCATGTTCATAATGTTTAATATTAACCCATTGTTGGATTTTACTCATAAAGATTGCGGATTCAGATTATAAACCTGTAATCAGTTACACTGTAGTTACAGGATTACCACACAATGCGTATTTTATTTTGTATGTAGCTACATTCAAAGACGATTAGACATAGGCAATAAAACCTCTTACGGATAAAACGTCGATATTATTTTATTCCTACTTATTTCATGATTACGTCAAATAATAAATCACTGTACAATTTTGCTTTTGTCTTATTATTAACGCAGATGAAAATACTGTATGAGTGGGGTGAATTAACATATAAACGACGCAAAACACATAATACATACTGAATAATGTAAAACATAGTAATTTCACTATATGGCTGCCAAAAAAGGCATTGGCCGTACATCATTATATTACGCACGAGCTGTCGTCACGTCGCTGTCGGTCATACTCATAACATAACATTATGAAAAATGTATTTTTTTTCTAAGTCGATCGCTAGCCCGGCTTTGACGTCACTACAACGTTCCTCAAAATATTAGCATTTCATATACCTAAATAGACACACTGTAGTATAATTTTATATAGCTATGTTTTTTACTTTTACCGTGTTCTATTATGTGATGGAAATATTGAAGAATTTAATTTATACCAAATGAAATCAATTATTCTCAAAATGACCTAGGTATAATAGAATAGAGCAGCTAGTGTTAGAGTCAATAGGTGCCAAACTTTTAGCAAAAAATGGGGTTTTCCACAGGGAAAAACAGATTTATAACTACAATTTCTATTTATGACATTGAATTTGTATTATTATGTGCCTACCATTATTTTTTCTTTAAATACGTCCTCTAAAACACATCTGTAATGATGTAATTACTCATAATTTACTCCCTATCTTACAATATGTAGGTAAATCGCTAAGGCTGGTAATAATTTGGAGGCATTCTCCACGCTCTGATACGTTGTTGTTAATTGAAAGATGTGGCAAATATGAAATTGCTTTTGTTAATGATATCGTGTTTTCATTGTTGAAAATATTGCAGATGTTGAAATAATTATAATTTAGTACTTAATAATTAGGTCATTGTTAACTTTTTAAAATATGCCATTGCAAATAAATATCATATTTTCGTTTAAATAAATTGTCGAAATGTATAACCGACACAAATTTGTGTCTGTTGGTCATTTGGATAGCTGTCTGCATATTAGGTGAAACAAATATTACATAATTCAAACGATGCTACTGTTGAGTAATCTGAATTATTTTGGTTGTAATTAAAATTATTTAAATTCTATATTAAATGGTTTTGAATTTATTATAAAGGCTAATTGTCTTTTCTTGTCGACCGATAATAATCCAGATTTGCTCCGGGTACTTTTTGTACTATAATATGCATGTTTTATACATGAAAATCTTCGTTATGAATCATTCTATCTATATGAAAGAAACGCATCAAAATCCGTAGCTTAGTTTTAAAGATCTAAGCATACATAGGGACAGCCAGACAGCTACAAGCAAGCACGTGGAACGCGCATGCTTCTTCCGCAATATTTTACAGCAAATCTGCATAAAATAAACCAGACTTGATCTAGCGAGGTGATTGTAAAAGCTGTACAAAATTAAACACTATATATTTTTAAAGATTGCAAACGGACTCATGGGGTAAAAAAAAGGAAATACTTTGGCAAAGGCGCCTGCAATTATGAAGCTGATTTTGTTTTGAAGAAAAATATAATGAAAAAAGACAAAATATTTGGATGTACGTCAACTAGCTTATGGTTATGTTTACAAGTGCTTTATGGGTAGTAATTGGTGACATTAGCCAATAGTGACGGTGACGCAGCGGACGCGGGGCGCGCGGTGACGGTGGCGGGTGACGGCGACGGACGGCTTCGCTCGATCGCTCGTAAAAACAGCACAAGTTCATGGAGCACCCAACGCGCCCGACTTCAAGGCGCCCAACTTTCCATCGATTTATTAAATAACATTTTCCACCCGATTACGTCAATGGACGAAGAAACATGCGATATTTGCGTCTGAGCGATTATTAATAGAACCGCCTGGCAAAAAGTCGACAACTCATCGACTTTATTATAGAAAGCAGTGAAGGAAGGTAAATAAAATAGTATCTCGGGAATTACTCTTGGTCGATGCGTGGTGTTTTGTTAGCGCTTTTGGACGCGCGCGGCTATTTCCATCCGCGAGTTGTTAAATGAATATTTATAATCTTATTCGTTACTCGAAATGAAACTCTATGTTTTGTTAATGGTATAAGTAAAGAGCGAATACTGCGAATGATATATTTACATAAGATTATTTTCGGTATTGGATTTATTTATTTCTCCTCGAGCGTCATTCTCCATCGGCACATGAAAGCAATTATTCGTATTTTCGATGGAATGACGCATGACCTGAATGTTTTTGAAATACGACAATTTCTAAATATCTCCTCTCATATCTCAGCTGAAATAGATTCAATAAAGATTCATTGATACACATTTGCACGACGCCGGCGGAATGATTCTATATTCTGTACCTCACACATTCTCTCGCTAATGATACCTGTCTTGCATGTATCTCTTGTATGCCAATGGGATATTAAATAAAATAAGTAACACATGAAGACACAATATAGTTACGTAGGTAACATATATATATATATATATATATATATAATATAAGTACATCTCGGCTTCATTTACTCTACAATAAATTGTATGGTAACGACTGCACACTTTTCAAACAACTTGACAGGCATTTACATGATCATTATAAGTAATTTAACTTTACAAGTAGTACAAAGCATAAACATTTAAATTTACAAGTAGTAAAAAGCATAAACATTTAAATTAATTCTTGATTGTCTAGACGTAGCTCTACTATTAATTAATTGTTAGCTGATTTTGTACTTGACTCTACATATATATATCATATATGTCTCTGATATGACAAGGTTAGGTAGGTAAACTCAAGTCTGGATCATCGTCCGTGGCTATACAAATCAAAGACATATTAAATTAATAGACAATAATACAAAAAGAAAAACCTAAAATTAAGCTGATTCAGAAAAAAACCATAGCAAAATATTATGATTATTGAAATATCCAAAATAAACGTATTTAGCGACGAAATCGAATTGGCTCCCACTCTGTAACTAAATGTATCTCGCGAAATTCAAATTGGGTTTGTGATTGACGGCATTCCTTCCGCTGAGGTTAATTTATATTGGCAGCTAAAATACCTCGTAAAACTTAATTTAACTTGGGAGATAAATATATTGACTTTTACACTATTCATCAAATTTTAATATTATCGAGTAAAGCATTATACACATAGGCTCTTTCTGACAATATTTATAGCACAGTCATCTTTAGCATACACAATGTATTATTAAATATTATTTTACCGATATAGCTTAATGTTCTTAAATATAAAATAAACCCACTAAACGTAATAAAATTAATAATGTATTGAATTGAAAACCGTTTTCCTCCTCCGTCAGTCGTATTCCTCATGTCTGAGGGTCGTGACCTCCTCCATCCATAAGGCTTGATTTTACGATTTTACGCCATCTCAATCTATCCTCAGCCACTCGGAGAGCATCGTAGACAGTGGAGTCGAGAGTGGTGCGTATTTGGACCGACCAACGCATTGGGCTACGGCCCCGCGCTCTTTTTCCTTCCACTTTGCCAGTGACCACCACCAGTTAGAAAACCTATTTACCTAATTATTATTGGACACTTTCTAACATTATAGACTGGTTTTCAACAATGAGTTTCAAACTTTTTGACCTTTTAACTAAATATTTACTAAATTAGTGTTTTAAAAACGGAATAATAATATATATTATACTGCGGCGCCAGTATATAAATATGTATAGAAAAAATATGAATCATCATCAGTCTCAATATATTCGTATTTGCGAGGTCTATTTACATAGCAAATAGAGTTGTTTGAATAATATTGACGAATTAATCAAACTTATATTGTATTAAAATAATATTATGCTGTGTTAACTTTACTTATAGTTTCTAGTTCAAGGATGTTTTATTTGGTACAATACAAAACAAAACATCGTGGCAATAAACAAAAAGATACGTATCAATTACTTGTCTGGTTAGTAAAATAGGAAATATCTATATAGGAAAACGTAAACCGGTTTAAACTTAGGCATTTATTTGTGGTTGGAGTAAAATGTCTTCCTCTTCCGTCATCCTAGACTACATAGGTCCGTCATATCACGTTCAGTCAGCAACAAAAGTACCTACATATAAAAATGGAAATCGTAATGATTTCATGACTGCATGAATTCAATCTAATAGTATTGGATAATATGTCCATTATTTATAAGAGGGATATATTTTAACGCGAAAAATGTGAATTGTATAGGCGTTTGAAAATTTTAAGTGTTCTGCTACTTTTGTTGCTGACTGTATACGATGATTAAACATTACGTAGATGTTAATAAAATAAAAAAATGATGTCATTATAAAGAAATGATATCTTGTAGAACAAAAAATATCAAAATCGGTTACAAACACGATAAATTATAAATGTATAGTTACACCGAAATAGTTTTGTGTGAATACACTAACAAAGTAACAACTAGTCATACATTGTAAAGTCACTAGTTACTTTAAGCCGGCTTACTTTGATCCTTTAGTTGATGCCATTATTCTGTGACGCAAACTAAACAAAGCCAACTATGTAACCAAATCTACGTCTACGTACATTTACAAAAAAGGTCGACCATCGTTGAGGTCATTAAATTATCTACACAATGAACTCATATTTTTTTTCTTACCATAAAGACTAGATAGTCTACTTCTGCAACCTTTTTCAGAACTTTTGTGTGCTCTATGTTGTCTAGTCTTTTCGCAAGGCTGAAGTAAAAAATAATAGCGGTCCTTGACGTTAGCAACTACATGCGCTTTGTCTAATTAATTATTATTGAGACGTGTAAGTTCTTTGTTTATTTTTGTACAGTTTTTACGATACTCTGTTTTTTTTCCAGAGATATGTTTTTAATCAATTGCTTTGATTTCTCTCAGATTCTTAAATTATTGATGACGATTACATGAAACTTATAATGTTTTCCCTTCATCTCTATAATAGGCTAGATTTGCGGCTAAGATATAGCACGTAATAATGTTATCTCGCTACTCTGACTGGAGCTAAATTACCTTGGCAGTTGATGCGTGGGTATGGCGTTAAAGAGCGTAGTATGGGTACTTGTATGTCGGTGGAGGTTCGAACATTTTGCAACGGATGTGACCGTCATTTGGCGCAACGACCGTGTTAGCTCGTGCCCCGGCTCGGCAGACTATTGACGTCATGCTACTGAGCCACCCGGCTTGTGACCTTTTTGTTTGCCGAACACCTTGCCATGCCATTCATTGTAGGATCAACTGTATTATGAGCCGTGTGATGCGCTAGGTTACCGCTCTTACGGTATTTAAAATGCAAGTTACCTACTACGTAATGGATTTTTATTAATTAAAAAGTTAAACATTAATTAACCTTATTCATTAAGTCAAATGCTCAAGTTGTCAACAAAAAACAAACATTCAGACATTTTAATGCCTGTTTACGCATCCAAATCCGAACGAAGACGCGTTAATCGTAGGTATTTTGCTGTAATCACTTGTCCCATTAGGTACGTCTCACACACAACTCAGATTGCTTGTTATTCAGGTTAATGACCGTTGCAGATAAAAACTTGAACTCTGCAGTACGTTAATTGACACACAGCCAAACATTCCAAATATTTTGTTACCGTGTATCTCTTTGTACACTGAATGATCTAATTATACTACGTCACCGTATCGCTTTGCTTCACAAAAAGGTCGTTTCCAATGTTCATTTAATTAGGATCGTATTACGAGTTGTTAAAATTAAATTACATTTTATTTTTTATATTTGATATGCCAAGAAATATGTAGGTTCCGGCACATTTTACATTATATAACAGAAAATGAAACTATTTTATAAAAACTAAATGTTAATAAATGTTAATTATGATGTCCTTTCTATGCAAAGCCTGAAACGTACGTCTAATATTGACTAAATACGAAATAAGAAGAAAATATAAAGACATCTCGGCAGGATTTTGCGTGACCTATTTTATAAATGTAACCTTTAAAACGACAAGGCTTTATAAAGTACGTGAGTTGTAAATATGTCAGAGTCATAGGTATATCGAACAATGGACTGATTTTAGATACAAGGTTTTAATAGCCATAGTTTTTACAAGTTATTACACAATTACACAACCTGTTGTAATAACAGGCGTAATTAACGTATGCAGTTAAACAATGAACAATATAAATCTTTTTACGTTCATATTTTGTACTCTATTAAGAATTGCCTTCTACCTTGACACGTACATTATTAGCCCGTAGCAAACTCTTTTTTTATGGAGCCCAGATTGGGAGAAATTCATACCTACCTTAATTTAATTATAAAAAATTAAGCAAGTTATACACCCCTTTAAAAATATCGTCCATATCCGTTTTACGAAATTCTACAAAATTCAAGACATTAAATTTTAAATTTCAGAGTGCGAGTCCCTGATCCGTAAAATGCTAGTTCTGGAGCCAATGAAGAGGTACACGATAGAACAGATAAAGAAGCACCGGTGGATGGCTACGGAGCCCTACGCGGTGCCCACGGTGACTGCCGATCCAGCCAAGAGCCCTGCGCATGCGCCTTCTCATCAGGAACCTAATGAACAAGTCTTGAGACTCATGCAGAGCTTAGGGATTGATCCTATCAAAACCAAAGAGGTTTGTTTTAATTATTATTTTGAAGTGAGCCTCCTTGGTTAAGTTACAGTAGTACTAGGTGATTTGATGCGTTTTTTTTTGAAGCAAGTACACGCACCAATTCGTAATACCTAAAACACATGGTCAAATTGGTCAATGTTAAACAATTCAAACGAAATAAAACTGAAAAAAAGTCAATGGCATGCCGTGTCATTTGGTTGTACGTTTATTTTTTGGTTGATAAGTAATAATGATAATGTTAATTTATAACCCTGAAGAAAATTGCCAGGTAAATTGCGACATATCTCACCTTTGGTAGAACACGGACACAATTGCAATATTATGCTATGTTTGGAAATTGTGTCCTTGTTTTCACAAATGTGCGAAATAATGGCTTAAATTCTTTGTACTAGGCATATAAAGTTATTTCGTGACTGATTGGAACGGGCAGCTAAACCTTTAATGATAAAAACATGGCATTCCATGCACACTGTCTATTGCTCTCTTTTGTTTTCAGTCCTGGGTATGTATAAGTTTAAAAATATTTTATTACTTATTTACAGAGCCTCAGATCCAACAGCTACGATCACCACGCAGCAATATACCTCCTACTTCTGGAAAGATTGCGGGCGCGGGCAGCCGGCGGTGCTGGTGTGTCTAACGTTGAACGCACCAGACCCTCGCGAAGACCCTCCTCAGTAGCTGACCAAGCACTAGCTAAAGAAGCTCACGATGCGAGGCGGGAACATCATAACAGGTAGAACCTCTTTAGTCGAAATAAAGATTCCTAATATGAGGTCTTGCTGGCACCCAGTTGCAAGTATAAACTTAATATTTTTTTATCTGAATGTCGAAATGTTAAAAGGATTCCAATTACGACCGCAATAGAGTAGCATTTAGAAGTGATGGTAAAGTTGAAATGGAAATGTTTACACATTTTACTTTTTATTGCAGAACAAAAAATGCCTTCTAATGACCTTCAAGAAGATATATATTTATCTTCCAAACTTCAAATTTTTTTTAGTAGGTTTGACCATAAAGCATAAACAGAGGGTATGACGCAACTTTGACGTCAAACCGAATAAACAAACATTATTCATACCAATTCATACACATACTCTATGATAAACGTATCTATTTCAGGCTACTCCATGCTGGCGATTCTCAATCGAGGGAATACAGCAGAGCTACTCCGACAATATCGACTGCGCCGGCCGATGCCTCGTCTGCCGAAACGCAGCGCCTGTTGTCGTTGGCGAGCGTCAACATGACTGAACAGAGACTGCTCCAGCGAAACTCCGACCCCTCGGATACGCACCGGAGCTTCCTAGTTGGCAACCTTGATGCCATCTCCAGCAGGAGTCACGAGTCAGAATCCACGCGGCTTCTTTCCATGAGAAATATTGATGTCACCCAATCCACACAAAGGTTAGGTACTAAAGTAAACGAGTCCTCTATACCTACGCATAGACTCCTTACTTCCACATACGAGCAGCAGCAAAACATACTGAAACAATCGAGCGAAGACTGCCGACGCCTGTTGCAACAGTCGACAACCGTCGGACCTGAAACAAGCAAAAGTACGATCGATGGCACCAGATTATTGACGTCCTCCAGCTTCGATTCCAAATGTGCGATTGACGGTGGAAGAAGTTCCTCTGCAACTGATCATAATGCAATAGCAAATTTTCTTCAAAATTCGGCTTCGGCTACCAACTTTAATGTAGAGAATGTTAAATTACCTAATTCTACGACTTTCACTATGTGTTCAGAAGCTGCTAAACTTATGAATACTTTACAACAGTCTCCGTTGCCTTTAAAAGGGACTGTAAACTTAAGCACTAGTCCTATACCGCCACAGCTTGGTGATTCAAAACTATGTAGTGTTTTAGAGCAGCCAAAGCCGTTAGAATCAACCAGACTAGTATCGCAAGCGCAACAACAAGATCTCAACCGTCTTCAAACTAGTACTCCGCCTTTTAAAGACTACATGAATCATCATCTTCCTGCCTACTCATATTTACAAAATTCCGTCTTGCCACCGATGTCGAGCACAGGAGACTCTACTTTTTCTACAACTACAGTAACGAGTGATTTATTTCCAAGCACGCTTTATAGGCCAGATAGTAAATTTTCCCTAAATAGATATACCACATGCCAAACGTATTCCCAAAATCTTCAGAGTAGTGCTACGACAGAAGCGACCAAATTCCAACAACAGTATTCGTCGTCGACAGACGAAGGTTGCGAAACCGACATGGAGGACGTCGCGAGCGCACCAAGCGGAGTGCAAAACAGACTAAGTTCGTACGCGAGTTCCAGTTCCAGTAGTGGAGTCGTCACTTTTTTTAACAACAAAAGTCTGAGCCAAAATCTTAGCTGTGATTCATCACAAAGTAATTTTTCCACATTCGAAAGCCTCGACTATCAACTGTCCGACTGTTCCAGTGAATTAGCCAGCAGTCTTCCTAGCTGTACGTCCAATGAGGACAAATTGGCCTATGAAAATAGTTCACTTGTTAACACGAGTCCTATGCATCCGTGTGTTTACATATCTTCGTATAACAATAAAACTCCAGGAGTGGGGTTTATCGCAAGACATAATCCATTGAACTATCAGTCTGCCAATACGAACTGTACTCGAGCAATCACGCGGAGCCCGGTTGATTTTCGGGAAGGTCGTCGAGCGAGCGATGGTCTAGTTGCACAACAAGTTGCTCAGTCCAATGATTCACAGAAAAACAGCTTGGCGTTCAACAGTCAACGGTTGAATGAGAACTGCAAGGCTAAAGGTGTGCTAGAACTCCATTTGGTGCAAAAAGAGGCTCAGAAGCTAAAGACTCAATACCAGTCGTCTATACCAGCTGAAGAGATGACGCAGAGACAAATCCAGCACAATCAATTCGCTGCAAGTTTCAGTCCACATTACTTGGATGCAAAAAATCCTACACCAAAACGAATTAGTCTTCCAGAAACATTTACCTACTCAAGTACTTCGCCGCCGATGCCCGCCAGTCCTAAAATGGTAGCGCAATTACAGGATCAGACAGAATTGACCCATGGGGCGTCCGTATCACAAGTCAGCAAGCCTCCTCTGCAGCAGCAGCTAATGCAACACAGACTTTTTCAGCAAAAAAGGCAGTTATTACAGAAACAAATGACGCCACCAAACATCCCCGCACACGAAATGACTATGCACACTCTGCAGGTAAGCCTAAGCAGGCGACAAATGCTACGACAGCAAAGTTACAAGATAGCGCAACAGCAGCAAATCCTACCTCCTCTGCCGCTGACTGAAACGGAGAATCGTGATCTGCTCGCTTTCCAAGCTATCGTGGAAGGTCCTAATAGAACGCCGACACATAAACCGGAGGAGAGTCAAGAGGACGTTACGAAGTTTGCATATCAAGGCTCGATGGAGATTAGTATAATGAATAAGGACAGATTAGGTAACGAGAATTGGTCGAACTTGCCATCGAGCCTGCAGAGCGCCTGTCAGATATCGGAGTTGGCAGGGCGGCGCGAGGCGAGAGAGACACGGGAGGGGGAAGGCGAGGGGAGCAGTCACTCGGTTGTGGACGCGCCTCTATGGCCGGGCCAGTGGAACGCCGGACTCTTCCAGCCGCAACCCTGCTTCCAGGTATTTCAACAGATCAATTAAGTAGAACCACGTAAAGCGTAGAACGTAGATTTGGTAGTGACGAGCGTAGCAAGTGGAGCCTGCTCGGTGTCCACGCATGCTAAGCGCTAGATGAAAGAATGGTCTCATTATGCTATGTATAAGCATCGTACTGTGAGTATGTATATTATTGAAGCGTAGAGGATTGTTATTTCACAGATTATGAATTTACGTATCTATATTTAGAGTGCATGACAATAACTAGTGCTTTTAAGTATATATTTCACCAATAGATCGATCAGTGATTCACTACAATACAATATAACCCAAACTGCCGCTAAGTACCTTACTTTTATAAATATTAAACGATATAATAGTTATGTATTCTAGCATAATTCCACAATACACTGATATATATAGTAATAAAGAATGCACTCAATATTTGATATAAAAACAATTTTACTCAAATAATATACAAGACCTTGTTACAAAATATTCATTCCTGTTGTTCATTACATTTAAAAAATAAAGTAGCTATTCCATTTTTAAATTTTACTTGCCATGTATTGTATTAATTTTATAGAAGTTGTACGGTATTAGCATTTGCCCACTTGCAACATCACATAATTAATGTTCCTACATATTTATTCGATAATTTTCTACATAGAACAGTACATTTTACTAGGTATAAGTATCTATTTATTATAGATATTATAAGTTAAAATTATGAGTCTGTACTTTTTCTTTGTGAAGTCTGTATAGTTTTTGTTATTATTTGCTAATAATAAAGTAATTTATGTAAGATGTGATAGCTTTACTTAGAGGCAAGTTTTATTTAAAATACAAGTTATTGTAAATTTATAATGATAGTTTTATTTTATCACCCTTTATTTGGCAAATAGCTTTTTTGTAGATGACACAGTTGTAATGCACGTTTGCAATAGATGCATATTTCATTATTTATTTTGGCAGCTTGTTAAAAATTGTACTTATGTGTCATACATACCAAAAAGCTAATGATTGAAAGAAACCCAAAGTCGCTGACTTCCAAAAAGAAGTAACCACGAGATGTGCACTTTATAGCGCGAAAAACTACGTATAAAGTTTATAAAGACCTTCCTATTCTATTAGATGGTAATACAATTTGGTTTTCACGATAATAAATAAATAAGCGAAACAATGGAGAAGTAAGTATTTCCAAGTGCTATGTCTTAACAAAATAACGAAATTTTTTAGCATTAAATGGATTAGGTTTGAAATACGAACCCAAATTAAAATCGAAATATGATTTGATTTATAATAAAGATTAGACAAAAGTAATACTTGACATAACTAGGTAAACCACTTCAATTTACGTATCAGTCATAGCAACATATAAATTTCGAACTTGGATACGTCCGTCGCAGGCGAATTGTATAAAGCCGCAGTTTACATACGGCGTTTATATACCCTTGTTTACATTACACTGTAATATATTATGTAATAATAATATATGTAGAGGCAAAACTGATGATGCCGTGTCATTTTGTATTATGCCTAAACATTTGATTGACGATATGAACACTGTTTACATAATGCCGTGTCAAATTGAGAAATTTATGTCTGTTGTCGCCGAAGCTGCGTTGGTGAGCGTTAAAACCATCTCTGCGCCGTAGACGTGACAGAAGTCATACCTGCGTGATTCTACAATTATGTATATGCTAAGCTACCTACCTGTTTGCTAAAATAAAGAATGATTTGTGTTTTATCATGGTCACCCTAAAACTCCAACCAAACGAAATTATAGCAATTGAAATAGACGTCATTTTGCCTTCGGCATCTAGTATAGCTGCGTGCGTTGTGCGTTTATAAAATGACGACGGTGTTTGTAAACGGCGAGTTTATACAAATCGCCTGCGACAGATATATCTTTTCCAAAGACGCAATGTTCGGTATTCGTCAGCGGAATTCAATCTGTCAAAAGTGCAAGATTAACTTCTAAATTATATTTACGGTGGACACGTTGATGTCTTTTAAATGGGTATTTATGAGTGTAGCAATGCAAGTTGTTTTGTTATTTTATTCACTCGCATAATTCTGAATGTCCACACCATTCATACACATAGAATTTCTCTTTGATTCAAAGGTTATCCACTTGTTAACATTATTTTGTAAACATTTTATGAATGCTACTAAGTGCTACGATTATATTGTGTCCTATACAGACGCGCAAAGACGCGCCAAGATGAAAATAATGTCTTGCAATGAAACAGTCAGTATTGGACCGGTACTATAACATCACACCTATATTACTTAGAAGGGTGCGGTAGAAGTGTTATATACCAACACTTCACCTGTTATGCTTAGGTCCCATTAGATAGGGGTTTAGCATATCGCCATTCACCGGATACCTTTTCAACTCCGTGCTGCTATTGTGGATAATACTTTTGCCCGACCCGCAATTCCAACCCAGGACTAATTGTGATGCGGTGAGAGACCGCATACGCTAACTACTAGTATACCAACGAAAAAGTTACATCGGTACTAGTCATGGGCGTTATTAGACACAATACCGGTATAGACAACCGTTGCCGAATACCGGTATTTTAGGTACAGTTACTACAGTTATTCTAGCTATAGCTTTAACAAACGTTTTAAGATAAGGTAGCGAGAGATATAAGGTCGTCTTCGGCTTATAACAATAACCTTGAATGGTTTGCGTCGCTCTCGCTTTCTTTTGTGCATGCGATATTATCACTTGTAAGAGAGAGATAGATAAGTTAGTTAGTTTTGATCGGTTGCGTGGATTCTGCTGGTTTTGGTTGTCAGTTATTTAGTTACTAGATATGATGTGGGTTATAACCGAGAGAAAGGAGGCGAGCAATGCCAATATACCACATATTGCCAAAGCCAAAAAGAATAACCCGCTAAGTTTGTCTTCTATTGTTTTTTTCAGTCCAACTGGCAAGGACACAGCCTGCCACCGACAGCTGGGATGCTACCGCTCAGTGAGAGTCCCATATTGGAGCTCACTGAGCAAATGGAGTCCATATAGAAAGGGAGACTGTTAAGTTCGCTGTTTAGATACAGGATAATTTTATAACCATTGTAACTGAGTAAATTTTAACTTAGAGAACAATTCTAGATCTCTCTTTTGACATTATTTAGCTACAGTGAAGATGATACAGTCTAGTTATTAAAAAGAAGAATCTGATATAAAATTTAATGTGTTGTTGATTTTCTTTTAAGTTAAAAAACTAGATACATTATTATTTTACTAATTATTAGATATAACGGGATATTTACCATGTATATTTTTTTGTAGCTAGTTATTTCGATATCACCGAGTTATTTTTATCGTGAACAAAGAGATGATGTCCAACTTTGTTTGGCGAGAAAACCATCAAACTGTTTAAATGTAACTTACCATTAAATAAACATTGCAACATCTCTGAAAAATCGAAATAACTCGCTACAACAAATATCCATAAAATATTCTTGACATCTAGCAGAAAATCAATGTCAAAAATATACAAAGTAAAATTTTGTTTTTCTTAAATTTTTAGTAAATTTTGTAGTTAATTAACTAGTGTATTTAATCTTAAACTGACTGCAGTGGTTGTAACAGTATCCTATAGAATTATAGCGATGGTCGAATTGTGTCCACGAGATGAGTAAAATTATTAAAAAAAAACAACAATTTTCAAACCAAACCTAAAAATTTACATATAATACGGTTTATGTCGGTAGATTTATTCATAATATTAATCAATACAAATTAGATACGAAGTTTCCACGTCCCGTTTAGTATTAGATACTTTTTTTTATTATACTTATATTACCCGTGTGTAGTTATACTAAAGAAACTCTGCCAGTGTAGTTATGCATAAAGCAATAGTAGAAAACAAATCTAGTTCAATGTATAACCGTTAGGATCGCTGTAAGTTTGTGGTATCTACAATTTGATGTCTTTACCAGGTCTTGATAGAATCAAACATCTAGAACGTGTGGTAGAGCTTTATATTCAATGCTCTGTGGTTTACAAGCATTTAATGAGCAGGTACACATTTTTTTATGGTCACATTTTTAGTAGTAGGAAAAATAAGTACGTGGGATCTTCGTGGAATAGGTAATTACTAAAAAGACTGTGACGACGGATATACACCGAAATGATGGTCTTTTTTACAATTTATAATACAGACAGAACATCAGCGATATATTCAAACTTATTGACAAGGTTTGAATTATTTGAACTCATCAACGACACAATGCGACTGTTATTCGATAGGCTTGACAACTTAACGAATATTCAATTTAGTCTTAGATATAATATTATGCGATTGTTGTAGAACGTACACTTAAACATTTATATCTGTTAGCATATATGCACTATGTAAGTCAATGATTGGTGGAATTACAACCAATGTTAAGTTTATTTAGTGATAAATAACGCGACAATATAATAATAGGCTAAGTTGTTACATGAATGCGTTTAATTTTCTAAGCAACTTTTAAATTCTCTATACTGACGACTCTAGAATTTTCTTTAATATCTATCGCTTGAACAAGAAAATGTGCGTACCTACTTATGGGCTCTATTTTTCAAAAGAATTTACTTTTGTATCTCTAGATGTACTTTTGCAACCGAATTAAAGGGCCTATTTCAAAAAGACATATTATTATGGCATTATATACCATTATTGATAAAATTGATTACGAATACCTATTTCCAATTTTTATCCTATCAAGGTTTTGGCCATTTCCTGAATGACTTTCTTATGGCACTTTTAGTAATAATTTGCATAAACAAATGAAAGGTTAGATGACAAAAAACAACATTTTACAGTAGATAAATTAAGTATTACGAATGAGTCAATAATTAGATACACTAATATTTAATTAGTGTCTTTAGGAATGTCACTTAAGTACTTGCATTTATTGTTAATGAATTTAAGATGTTACCTGAATGATTTTATTTATTTTGTCCGGTAAACGATTACATTTAGATAACAATAGTCCTTGTAAATAAACTACCTCTAATTATCTTCGAATACAAGACTGAATTCAGTGTCAATTCAGACCAATGATTGTCACACGATACCATCCGAAGTCGAAGGTTTATTTTTATTTAAGAATCAACGGCGTTTAATTCAAGTAGTGTCTGTAAGTTTTTTTTAACAGTGATTCGTGTTTGTAACGAGTTTTGAAGTAAGGACATATCAAAGTAGATACGGTTAGTAGTATACGTTGCAGCTCGTTAATATTATAGTATAGTTAGATCAATTTTAATTGGCAACACTGACAGGTCCGTTTTACGTAAATTATCAATTTATCAATAACGAATACTCCAGAGAATTAGAAACAAGCATAATGAGTGCAATGAGCGAGCACAATCGTACGATAGCGAGCAAAACATAAGCATGATTAGCAAACTAAACAAAATGCCTCAAAATGTAATGTATGCCAATTGCCAACAAATTTGTACTGTGGTATAACTCCTTAAAAGCATGGTTGAATCAAAACTGTAAAACATATTATTATGAATACATTTATCACTTTTTTAAGGTTTATTCACAGAGTTGCAACAAACGACAAGAACAACGGCTAGACATGCTTTTTGTTTAAGAAAAAAGTCATTCACTGTACTAAACACAACACCTCCAATTAAAACTGGTTGCTATATACCTACTTGCTGAGAAATTTTAGGTCAACTACTGTAAGTAATAGTAGTATTGGCATCATGTTTCATCAACTGTATCTAAACTACTCGAATGATTTGGAAATCATCACGATTTTGATCACTCCACGCTATGATACATATAATGCTCGATTTCAATGTACGATCTGTAAGCAAAATGACGCTGATTACGAGCAAGCATAGTCGTACCATTAATCAAAAGAAGCAGAACTCTTCTGTAAGTAAGCATAAAATTGTGTGCATAATCGGCAAGGAAAATCGTGCGTATTGGTGCGTACTTTATTTTAACTTAATTAATGTATGATTCTGGTGCGTAAAATCAGTGCAGATTATCAGTAACTTCAGCCAGACAAAGACAAAGACAAATTATAATCAAAAGTGAGATTTAATATCACAAAATGTACCAAAGCTTGAAGTCTTCATTTTATCAAGTCCAATGTAATATCTACTAAGTAGATAAGTAGAAAAGAATTTGTCATCAATACCTATCATACTATCATGTAATGATCAGTTGTGACTGATCACTATGAAGCTTTACCGAACCGTAACAATAACTTACATACGTAAGCATGATTTAAATTTGAAATTAGTTCTATAAGTCATTACTATTGTAGAGAATTGTAGAATAGGTGTTTGGAGGCTTTTACACGATTAGAAATATTGCCACTGTATTATATTCTGACATTATCGAGCAGATTTCATGTTACTCGCAATTAAATTATTAACTAGGTTATTAGATAATTAGACAATTTTATATAAAAGAAGGACGAGTAGAGTGACGTAGGAGACATGTATGTTGACCGTATTATTTAATACACAGCCTTTATCTGAACAATTTTGTAGTGACGTTATCTATAATAAAAAATATACATTCTTTTGTTAATTGTACTATTTTGGGTTGTGACAATGTATTTGGCTGATTGTTAATCAATGTTTAGGGCAGTCATAATACAGTAATTATTTGAAATTTGTTTTATTTCTTATAAATTAACCTTGTAGAAAATCTCCTTAGTATAAATTTAATGTCTGAATTTTACTTTTCACATAAATAATAAGGAAAATAATACAATAATATTATTAAACATGAAGTAGATTGTGTTTTATTCTTACTTATTACTGCTCCAGACAGATGGTCCCAGATTAGTGTAATTAATATAGGTCAGAAATTACGAGTAAGCTGTTTTAAAATACGACAATACATACCTAGCTATTCTCCAACTGTGTCTCTTGTTTTTTTTTTTTTTTCGGTTTTTTTTATTAAATTTTACAATGTGATTGGTGTTAAGTTAAGAAGCTCGAATGAGAAAGATGTCTGAACTCCTGACATCGATCTTCGATGATCTTTGGTGAAGTTAAGCACTCAAATTACTGGCAAGAGCATAGCATTAAAGTCAAGTATTCATATAACATCGATGTCTGTACACAATCTTTTGTTTGGAAGAACTAGTGTTCTTCGCTCACGAAAAAATACAACAGAAGAAAATGATGACCCTAAAAAGGTGTCATGAAAAAAAATAAAAATCGATATAGTCATATTGGGTAAATAATCTTTTTCACAATTTTATTCAAATTTACCCTATTTTAACTTAGTTTTAATTTTAAATACATAAAGAATAAACTAATTTCTTACCATTTGGAAACTCTTTTTTTAAAACGTCGCCGTCGCGTCGTATTGCTTGTTGCTAGTTGCTATTGAACGCTGACCTTCGCATTCGTAAGTAGTCAAATCAATTTTGTATCTATTAATTTACTTACAACGGGTTAATAAGACATAAGATTTATAATAAAATATGTACCTCAATAATATATCACATTCTTATTAATCAACATGAAATCTTTAGAACTAATATTGTTTTTTTGAGAAAGTCCCATCATTCGGTTTTCTTTTATTCACAGGCAATAATGGCTAAGGTGACAGAATTGATAAAAAAGCCAGGACACGTTACTTATTCATTTGAAGTGACACCAGATATATCCGAAGAAGAATTAGATAAACTGGACAAGGATCCTACTTTTTTTTCTGTAACGTGGCACGCAAAATCCCATCAATGCAAGGACATGAATATTGCTCCTTTAAGTGCGATAAACCTTTTGATAAAAAAGGGAAAGCAAATTTTACTGAATCTTTCCTGTGATATGATGACAACAGATTATTTAAAGCGACTGCTCGAAACACTAAAAGAAAAAAATATGCGTAATCTGTTTGTAATTTTAGGAGGTAAGTATTTTTATATAATTACATTATATATTATATTGTTTTGTAACGCACAACTATTTCAAATGAAACGGAGTTTCAACGCATTGACCCACCCACTAACCCACCTACATAATAATATATTATAATTTATTGAACCCTACTTATAGCCGGGAATGGAAAATATCGAGAGGCGACTATACAGGATGACCATGACTAAATTGATAGCTTATCTAGCGATAAATGTTTATGTTGTTACGATTATATTATTTTTTAGCATCAGTGGTTTTTAACTAACTTTTTTCATATTCTTTCTGGCTCTGGGCACTGACTGGGAAATCGAAGTGCGTACGTGTGATCGATCGATCGACAAAGGTGATTTCAGCCTGCAACGTTTTTTAAGCCGAAAGAGAAATATAAGTTTAGAAATATAGATTTAAGTCTTTCAAGGAAGCAACATCACAATATATTTCACTTACTTATACATTTCACTTACTTACTTATATTTTACTTACTTTCAGAGAGTTATGACGCTAAAACATCCGACTTCAAAAATACATCTCAGTTAATTAAGTATGTGAGGGAACAAACTGGAAATTATTTCTGTATTGGCGTCGCTGGTTTCCCGGGATGCTCTGACGATAAAATGATGCACCTGAAAGAAAAAGTTGAAAGCGGGGCAGACTTCATAATCACACAAGCATTTTTTGATAAAGAAATATTCAGATCTTTCACAGATAAGTGTAAAGAAAACAACATTAATGTACCTATTTTACCTGGTGTATTCCCCTTTGAATCCTTAAAACAATTGACTCATTTCATTAATCTTTGTAAAATTAAAGTTTCCGATGACTTGTTACAGAATGTTAATGATAAGGAAGCATTCAACGAAACTTCTCAAATAATGAAGCAATTAATTCAAGAGTTGAATTCACATTGCACTGTAACTCATTTTCATTTCTATACTTTAAATAAACTGCAAAGAATTAATGAATTTTGTACACTATGTCTGCCAAAAAAAATCTAAAAAAAATATATCTACATGTATGTAAATATAATTGGCTGTAAGCTGTAGTTTGATTTTTCTACCTGGAGAAAAGTAATATTTATTATAGTCGGTTTTTAGTATTTTTGTTATAGCGGCAACAGTTATATTATATTATGTGAAATTTGTTTTGTATTATCACGGTTCATAAAATACAGCCGGCCGACATGGACAGCGAAGTCTTACTAATAGGGTTCCGTTTTTACCCTTTGGGTACGGAACCCTAAAAACTGAATATAATAAATATTTAAGGGAGGCTTCCATACAATAAACGTGAAATTTTTGCTCGTTTCAGCTCGATATTAAAAACGTTAACAGGTAGGTACTTGAAATATTCACCTAATAACTGATTGGTTATTATATTATATTATATTATATTGGATATTGTCAATATTATCTGGTTGGACTAGTAAAACGTCATAAATACCCAGTGAAATATAATTGTTTTCATTAACAAAGTACAACACAAAATTAAGTTCATAAGACATGACATCACGCCTATATTAACCAGAGGTGAAACACCCACACTTCACCAGTTATTTTCGACAACATTTACAATTATGCTGATACATCTATTATCTTGCTGACAAATCTATTATTCTACTGACAAAATTGTGGACATCGATTAAATTGCTGACAGATAAAATAACACCCAACCCAAAGTAACATTGTCTCGACTATAATATGAGGCTTCTCGACGTAAATTACAAATTAACTTTAAAAAGTGCCGAAACCTTTCTGGAATTATATTAAAAGTAAACAAAGTACCTGAGCAGTATAAAATTACTCTACAAAAATATGGTATAGTATTGAATGAGGAGGAGAGTCCAGAGTAATATGCTTCGTTCTTTTATTCTGTATATATAATGTTAAAGTTTTTCGAAAGCTAACGCTGACAGTATATATGTGGAATATAAAGGTTACGAATCGAAGCCATACTTTATGTTTTCGGGCATCAACGCTCCAACATAGAAGTCATTCGATTCCATTTTTCTCATAGACAAAGCATCACTCGCTCCGCTCGTTGAATAGACGTTACATAAACTTTTTAGTCCTACCAATTCCTACTGCGCGTAAAAAGCTGCGCGTGCCAGATAATTTGACGTCTTAAACGTCAAAGACACGGCGCGGGTCATATTTCGCTTGGTGTTTTATTAGAATTAAACCAACAAAATCTGTTCAAAAAAGCAAAAAACCCTGTAGGATACAATGGGTTGGTGTACAGTACCCGGCTGCGAAAGCAAAACAGGGGATATGACGCCGAATAACGTTAAAGTTTCGTTCCATCGGTAAGTCGATTTTAATATTATTCAGTTTCCATCCGTGAATCTCAAAACTCTACCTATAATACAATTCAATGACGATTATTGGATGTTTAGCCAAGTCTACATAGGGTCTAACACCTCGCTTAATGTAGTTATATGCTAAAAACTAAAAATATTCAGTTTACTAGAACTAAGTAGTGTTGTGAAAGTATCGATAAACTGTTCAATGCATAAATGTGATCCTAACTAATATTATAAATGCGAAAGTAACTCTGTCTGTTACGCTTTCCCGCTTAAACCTCGCAACCGATTTTGATGAAATTTGGTACAGACTATCTTTAGACCCTGAGACAGAACATAGGCTACTTTTTTTTCAAAAAAACGGGTTGAAATAGAGGTTCAAAGTTTGTATGGGATTTCTTAATTTAAGTGTTTTTTATTAATTAGGTCCTGTAAGTACCTATTTGTCTGTTTTGATTTGTTTGAATATTATTTTCCTTGAGTAGTTTTTGTCGAATATTTGTTTTGGTTGGTAGTAATAGATAGGTAAGTAAGTACATGAGTTGTACCTACTATTGTTATATTGACATTGTTACCTTTAGAATTTTTTGTTCATAAAACGACATCAACGCGGACGAAGTCGCGGGTAACAGCTAGTAAACCTATAAAAAAAAAACCTTATTCTGAAAGTCTCATGTCACAATGTTAGATCGATTTTAATAAAATTTTATGTGTTCGTTTTAGTAGGTCTGTAAATATTTTTACACTGCAAATGTGTAGGTTCATACCACGCGGATCGCACCTAGTTATCAAAAACATTGCAGGTTTCCCTTGGATATTAAAATAAAAAATGTTAAAATAAAAAAGACTGGATTCCTACGGAACACACCAGAATTTGTTCCAAACATTTTGAAGAAAACTGTTTTCGTCAAATTCCTGGGCGAAGAACTTTACATTCGCAAGCAGTACCAACGATATTTCCGCACCTACCAGCATCAAGTCAGCCTGTAAGTTCCTATCAAACATAATGTAATATTAGTCTACAAACAAACTTTGTACCCATGGATAAATAATGTTATGCTCAAGATGTAACTTAAAGAAAACTTGATGGTTATTCTTTTGCAACAATTGAACCGTCAAAAGTTTTTTATATGGTTTATGGGCACGCGTTTCACCACGATCTCACCCGATGGTAAATAATGATGCGGTCTACGGTGGAACACGCTTACTTATTAGAAAAGAAAAGAAGTTCATAGAAAATTCTATATAAGTCCACCCATACATGATCGATGAACTATCGATAAATCAATGATTATAAATATTTCACAAATTTTATTAATAAATAAAAATAGCAAAAACCCATAGGAATTGAGATATTTACAAAAAAAGCTCAAAAAACCGATTTTGTGACCTTTCACCTTGAAATAGTAACCCTACCATTTGTAGATTTTGAGACAACTTTTAGGGTGTCAATATACAAGTATTTACAGACTTACAGCTGGGTATCTCGAATTCCGAGATTTTTACCTAATTTAAGCTTAATCACTGCACTATTTATGTACTTGATATTACACATGACTTTTTTTCAAGAGGGTAACATTAAAAAGAAAACTGGTCGAAAAATAAAGTAAGTGAGTAAGTAAGTTAGTGTTACATTTTCATCGCATTTCAATCTTCTTCGTCATCATGGATACGTACTGAATCATGTACTGAGTCACTGGTAAGCGGCTTCGTCACCATGTCATTTACACCCTGTATAAACATATCAATAATCGGCGTTTGATAAAAATTACATTATTTTTATTTGGTTATCGATCATGTAGTTAATAAGCAGTAAATTTTACAAGGAAACATGATATCTAAGATTGATAATATTCATTGTAGGTATTTCCTTTTCAAATTATGTGAGTTTGATTTTTCAAAACGATCGGCATCGATTCCCGAGCTCAGTACAAGTTTTTTAAAAAATATAAGTGCTTTTGCAGTTTTTATTTTTACTAAAATCGATGTCATGGTCCCAAAGAACAGATCTTTGCATCTCTTATAATAACAGACTTCCCCATACTGACCGTTATAAATGGGCCACCTTGTATAGAAATTTAAATAACTGTCACTAATAAGTTCAAATTTAATGATAATACTTCATGTTCCATTTAGTTTGCACCAAATTGGATGACTTTTAGCGCTTTGGGTTACGTTTTCTTGCGCTGATCCAAGGCCCATTTGATTTTACGTTAATGCATAAGTGATCATATTTTGTATTATTGTATTTTATAATTTCTTGTGTAATAAATAAATGTATTTCATGTTATCTATTTCTTGTTTTTTTTAATGCAACAGCGTCTTCACAATCTTCTTTAGGAAGATGAATTCCCTGAATATTAAAATATCTTATATTATATTGACATAGTATGCAATGCAATCTTTCGATATCGATGGACACATCGACAATGAAGGCCATCACTATAGCAGTGACAATAAAATTTTTGCAAATGTGTAACTGTCAAATTGCCTTTATATTACTTCTTTGACATCTATGTTCTCTGATTTTTCTAATAGTAGGGGAGACCACAATGCTAAATGGGGATTTATTCGAGCGTCGTAGAGACCTATTGGGTTGCAAAGCTTAGATGATAAGAAGAAAAAAATGTTATTATGATATACCTATTCATCGGTGGGGGAAGCGGCTATAGATTTTTAAATATGTAAAAAAAAACTGTTGCATGGACATCCTCGAGCGCGTCAGATATTGATAGCATCAATGCCCTACGTATTTTTAACAATGAACGTATGTTAATCTGATCGTTTGCATGATGCGGGTGGTTGTATGTAAGGGTTGAAAATGAAAAAAAAATAAAAATAATCGAGCGCGTCAGATTTTCTAAGGGAGTGTTAAGTGCACCAAAAAAAAGCTCTCATTCACTAATCTGACGATTTCGATGGGACGCAAACTCGCGGGCATTCTCATAATGTGCAAAAAAAATTCGCCATTTTGAAATACTCAAGCGCGTCAGATTAAGATATATATGGATCATCTTTATGTTCTAAACGTACTGTCTCATAATCTGACGATTATATAGAGGGATTCGCCTGATCTGACAAAAAGAAATTAGGAAAACGGTTCACCCTAAAGGCCATCCCTGCAACTGCCCGCTAATTCCATTCCTGGGCGCTTAAAATTGTAATTATGACATTTTTAAGCTCTAAATATAGTTGTGATATTTGAGTTAAAAGAAATAATATTTCTATGCATTTGAACTCTCCCAGCTTGAAAGTCTTTCAATTCGTGTAATTAACATTATTTTTGAATAAATATTAATTAATAAGATATTATCACTAGGTTATATAAATAATAAATAATGAACTATTTTAAAAGAAACATATATGTTAAATAAATAAATAATGATACTTAAGTTAGCCGACGTTTTTAATTTTTTGATTTTATTTTAATAATTAAATAAGAACAAAAAAATATTTTTTAAACATTGCACTTACAGTTTTTGAAGTTTTTTTACAAGTGAAATTTATTTTTTATTTTTTTGTAATAATTTTTTCAATAAAAATAATATTTATATGTCAGCTCACTTAATTTGCATAATAATTAAAATTTTTCATAATTATCGATTGTAAACTATTGATTTAGATTGATTGATTTAGAAAAATCTTAAATAATATTGAATTAAATTCATATGATAATTAATGATTTTATATTTATACGGCACAGCTAAATTTTTACTATAATAAAACCTATTTGATAGTTTTTAACATTTTTCTTCGATCATTTTTCATTAGATTTTTTCATTTTTCGTCATGGCAGCAGAAACCAGAGTGGAGACGGAGTGAGAGAGTAATAGATAGAGAAAGAGTCAGAAAGGAATAGAAATGCGGAGAAAGAAATGTAAGCATCACGCAGCTGCACGCATTTAACTTTATCGAGGAATTTTTGTTATTTCGGCTTGCGGAAATCGTCAGATTATATATTTTTCATTATTCTTGAATTAAATCCTTCAAAATAAAAAAAAAATTAGCTACGCTCGAGAATGTCAAGATGACATTTTTTTTTTACAACTTTGCTGCCCTCCCCTTTCTTTGCGTAACTCTCAAATTGACAGATTAGTGGAATATACACTTTTTAGGATGTAATTAACTCACCCTACTTTAATCTGACGCGCTCGAGAATTTCTGATGGTCAATTTTTTTTTACTAATCTGATCCTGTATCCTGCACGGGCGGCCGTATATATGGGCCTCATGTTTGGTGGAGGTACTTAACCGGGTACAAGGTATCCCCCTGTATATTAATCTGCCGCGCTTGAATAAATCCCGAAATCCCTTAATGGGCTCCTCTACCATAATGAGTAATGAGTAATGACTTACCAACTGTCATAGAATTCTATTCTATTATTATGCCATGCCGAACAGTATTTTTATTAACTTTAATTAATTTATTAGATTTGTATTAATTTAAGTTATAATCAGGTACATCGTAATAAATGTAATAATACTACTCGTATCAGGCGAGCTACTGTAGTGCATAGAGTACATCTGTAATGGTTAAATTATAAATGAAAATGACTCATAAATAAATTAAGTAATATTTCTAAATGTTTTACTTGAATTTCAAAATTATCTCATAAAGAACAAGACCAATAAACCTATCGTTTCGCAATAATAATATAAATTTTAATGGTGTTTATTTTTTTTTTTTATTTTAAAGATTTTATGGGTCATCCCAAAGACCTATGAACTCATTGGGTCATCCATACATTCAATGCTGTCATGTGTCATTGTGTCAATACTGTCAGAAGTGTCAAACTAAACGTCAATAGTGAAAAATCGACCGATTGCCGGATTGCGGATTTGCTCTCGTTCGGGTCCACGGGTCGCTGAAGAAAGTTAGGTTACATTAATCTGAAAATACCAGCTTATTTGAAAGAAATCATAATTATAGTGGTAAATTCAAGTTATCACTAACTATAGTTACAAGTCGATCGTTTCAGGACTACTTGACTGTGAGTCTTTATTTTGTTTAGCTAATTGAAATATACATGTTAAAAAAACGCCGCACGTATTTTATAGAGATATTATTTGTTATATTTTAGGTTGAAAGATGTCCTTTCCCGATAAAAAGCAGCGAAAAACATGTTGGGATTCTAGAGATCGTTACTGGGAGTGCCTAGACAATCTTAATATTAAAGACAGTTCTGAACTGCCTAAAGCATGTTCGGATTTAAGGCAACTATTCGAGAAATCCTGTCCTACCCAGTGGGTATCACATTTCGATAGGAAACGGGACTTTAATCTTTTCAAAGAGAAAATGCAAAGGGAAGGTTATGAACCCATAAAAGATCAATAATCTTGTATTTCGATTATTACTGTAAATATAGAATGTAGTAAATTATTTTTAAAAAGTTATTGGTTTTTATTTCTAAATTATAAGAGCTTGGTAAAGTACTTGCATCTCCATCAATAGTTGGTAAAGATGTATATAAATCAAGTAATTTTACTCTAGAAAAGACATTGGTATCATATTTACTGAAGTACTGATTAGGTAATTATGTTATTGATACATATTTGCTTGTTTAAGATTGCCTACAAGGTAATACATTATAATTTTGTGTTGCAGATCATTTCAAAATGGAGAACATGAGAAATGATTTATGTGGTATTGATGTTCCATCTGAATGTTTGGATGTGGCAGCCATACAGGTATATTACCATAATATTATGATTCACATATCTTTAGCTTTTATACCTGCTTATCTGTAATTTAATTAGATACTACATATTTTGAAAGTCTTGACATTTTTTTCCTAAACTGAGTTAAAATATTGGGCTTTTTATATCTTTAGTTAAAAAAGATACAGTGTAAGCTAGACACTAATTTGCATAATAAAATTTTCAGAAGCTTATGGCACTGACAAAAGATACTAAGTCTAACCACAGTAAAGGGTTTTGGGATACAGCAGCTCTTATACTATGGAAACATATAACACATGGACTCAAGCAATTAGATGATAATCTGCTATGTGCCACTTGTTTTTACTCTGTCGTCAAACTGACCACAAATCCAGGACACTATATTAAAGAGATTATGCACAAGATCAAACCGGAATCAAAATCAACATTGCAAGTTGTATCTTTGATGTATGGAATGTTTCAATCTTCTTTGCTGGTTCAAACCAATTACCCAGATAAAGATATTTCTATAACAGCTGTTGTTTTGGAAAAAATGTTTAACTTGCTTATGCTGATGGGATATGAAAACTCACAATATACTTTCTTAGCATTCAAAACTATTAAATCATTCAACAAAGTTTGTGAAGGCCCGTTTGAGAAATTTATTTTCAATAAGGAAAATCAGGAGAAGCTACTTGAATTGGTGAATTATAACTGGGAAAACCCCACAACTGGAGTTAGAGATTTAAACAGAAGTATTTTTCAAACATTGCTATCAACATTAGATGTTGAGACTTATCAAAGAGTATTACATGAGATTGATAAGTTTTATTGGAACAAAGCTAAATTTTTGATGCTCTCCGAAGTTATTGAGCACCATAAAGGTGATATCATGCCCTTTATTAATCATAAATGGATTGATGGTCTAACATACAGTTTGCATAAACCGGGACTTGTATCAGCTGGTGCTGACATGTATTATGCATTGCTAAAAAAGATATCAACTCAGGATGATTGGTGTCAACTATTTCTATACAGCATCATAAACATTCTTAAAGGCGCCAATGAAAAAGCTGTTGAGAACTTTAGTAATTACTGGTGTTTAACAACTATGAGGAAATTTGGTACATTAGCCCAAGTCTTGATCGAGGAATTAGAAAGACTAGACGTTTCAGAACAGTTAATGTACAGTAAATTGTCTATAATGAGACCAGCCAATAAACTGGGTATAGTTGATAAAAACTGTAGTGCCAAGCTTCAAAATGTGGCTGTACAGAAAACAGTACTCAATGGCATAGAGCATTGCAATAACCATGTAAGGATATTAGCATTTGATATTATCTGTGTGTCGCACAGGAAATCCGTGCCAACGGAGAAGGAATATGATTTAATAATAAATTATTTACATAATAATGTTAACTGTGACAGTACTGTATTGAGGTTGAATATGCTGACCAGTTTCAATATGTTTTTAACACATTTGCATTCTATTTTTCCAAATGTGATCTTAAAAGAAGAGAATATAGATGATTTGGAGAATTTACTTAGTTTTTGTAAAAGACTGCAAATTTTAATTGCAGATAATGTTAATAGAAATGGGAATTATCAAAGAAAAATAACAACTGTAAAATTATGCAATTCTATATTCACCTGTTTTAGTCAAATCCCTAGAAATAAAAAAAAACAAACAAGACAAGCTGATAAAACTCTAATGGAGTTTTTGTACAAAGGTGGTTGCTGGTTATTATCAGCTAAAAACTATATAACGAAGTTGATTAGTTTGCTTAAAGATCCAGCTGATGATGTCAGAGATACTGTAGCAAAAATACTCTTGACATATTATGCAGAAGAACTAAAAGATGTTAGTCTGTTGACTAATATTATTAATGATGCAAAAAAATGCATGAGAAGCAAATTTTTCTATGAGATAAGCTGTGGCGAAAGCATGTTTAGACTGCTGACGAACTTGCTTATTAAGGAAAAACACAAAGATGGTGTACAATTTAAAAACATAGAAAGCTTATTTGACTATGCTTTTGATGATTTAATCATTCAACATGAAGAAGATACTAATGTACTGAATTCTATTGAAGAAGGGAAACAGCTGCATTCCTTGATGTGTATTTTACTTGTAGTTTTACAGGAGTGTCAATCAAACTCCTATGAAATAGATATTCAAGATAAAATGCCTAAATTATTAAAGGTTCTGGAAAGCATTTCAAAGCAGTTCTCTTGGGAAGAGAAAGTTAGCTCTGATTTTGCTAAAATTAATGCTATGGTCCAAGATATTATAACTGAATCTGATTACAATTGCTATGATGAAGATGATCACACAAAAATATCTGGCTTGGAGCAGATAGTACTAAATTGCCTGTGGTTGAATGTTAAGGTAGGTGTCTAAAGCCGTGTACTCACTGAAACCATAACCATAACCGTTGCAGATGCTGACCAACCAAAAAAAATAACAGTGTGTGCATGGTTCACGAGTGGCTCACCATGTACACACTATGCTGTTTAGGTTACAGTATATCTGCAACGATTACTGTTAAGGCTTGTCGGTGAGTACATGGCTAAGTAATACAATCCAAAGATCATTCTAATTATTTATGTACCTTATAATAAAATTTATTGCACTGGCTTAGGCTAAGAACTCACGACGCGGTTTTCTCCCGCGCCCGCGTCCGGTTGCGGGCACGCAGATTTTAATACACAAAATCTATTTTTATACGGTTTTCCATACATTTCTGCCCGCAGCCCCATGCGGGCTCTGGTGAATACCGCGTGGTGAGTTTTAATCCTAAAGCGAAATTACTTGAAGTAGTTTGTATATTTTGCTCTGCTTGCGAACCAACTTACCTGTTGTTTGTATTAAACTATTATCATTTCTGCTAACATTCATTGAAGATGTTCGGCAATTTTGCATCTCTAAGTGTGCCTTTAGCTTGTTGTCGGCTTATTGTTTAAAGTTTATACTTGTTCCACAGTATTGCCTGCCTTGTATAAGTATCTTATAAGGATGTATAATAATAATAATAATAAAGCCTTTTATTTCCCAATTAACAAAGGTTATTTACTTACATAAATTGTTTCCTAAACTAACTTAACTAACTTAATTATTTCACTTTAATGTAATATTTACAGTTTATAGTTTATTATTTTAATTTTATTGGGGAATCCAACTTCGGACAAAGGCCTCCTCCAACTCATGCCATTCAGCTCTATCGGCAGCTAGTCTTGTCCAGGTACCTTTTGCAACCCGTATGACATCATCACTCCAACGACGTCTTGGACGGCCTCGACGTCGCCTGTCTTCTCGGGGCCACCAGTGAAGCACTCGCTCACTCCAGCGACTGTCAGTAGCTCGTGCTACATGGCCTGCCCATCGCCATTTATATCGACAAGCTAATTCAGCGGCATCTTTAACCTTAGTTCTGTCTCGTATTTCTGTGTTGCGCACTCTTTGAGTTAGTTTTAGTCCCAGCATGCTTCTTTCCATTTTCCTTTGAGACACTTGTAGTTTTCGTATTACTTCCTTTGTGAGCGACCAACACTGACATCCATATAATAATACAGGATGGATGGAAGGATGTATAAGATTTCCCAAATTTTTTGTAGGTCTCATGTGACTTAGCATCAATATTGATACAGTATAACAAAAAAGACGTCAGTATGTGCAATAAATGCCTAAATATAATAGCTTGTGTTTTGGAGACCTCTCGACATAAGGGAGCGATTGAAGCCGCTGGTGCTGCGCTTGGTAATTACGTCTTACTTTTATTTCCTTTAGTGTAATCAATTTATAAATCGTAATTCTAACGTTGCAGATGTCCTTTCTTGTTTCTGTCTTTATCCCATTTATTCGGTGTTAAACATCTTTTGCCGCCATTCTCCTTTATCAGCAGTCTATCGCTCACTCCCTAGTGTGAATGAAGACTAAAGGGCCTTATCATACTAGCGGATTACGAGCGGATTCAAAGCGGAGCGGGCGCGCAACGGATTCGTTGCGGGCGCGCAACGAGCACGCCGCGCATTCGCAGCGAATTCGTTGCGGACGCGCGGCGTGGACGCCATTTTGTACCGTCTCGTACAAACGCCAGCCAACCAACTTAATAAAATATTTTTTTCAAATGTCAAATCATTTTGCACCATAACGGATTCTTGTGGGATTTTATCTTGCTTAAATATTTTATGTTTGTTTTATGGTAGGTAGGAACGAAATTATTTAGGATTATTTTTTAATCGTTTGCAAAACAACACAAATTAGTCGCTCTCTTCCATTCGATTAATTGATAAATGGATCTTCCCAAATTCGTCGATGCTTTCGTTTTCGTCGCCGGCGTTTCCGAAGTAACAAAGCCAACAGCAGTGTTTCCTCGTCGGAATCAATTTTGTTACTGAGTGTATTGTACGTCGTAAATTCGCTACAAACACGCGAGGAAAACGTAGCGTATTCGCCACGCGTCCGCGACGTCTCCGCTGCGCAGCCGCTGCGTGTTCGCGACGCATTCGCTGCGCGCCCGCTCCGCTTTGAATCCGCTCGCAATCCGCTAGTATGATAAGGCACTTAAGATTTACCTTTTGTTGAAGTCGTTTAAAAGCTTTTTATTTTTTAAATGTTTTCGGTATCGAATCTATTTCGAATGTGTACTTGGCTTGGCAAAATATTCTAGAAGCGGAAATGTCTCCTTTCGCTGAAAAACATCGAAACAAAGTTGTCAAAATAATCAGGTTTCATGAAAGTACAGTTTACGATTGATTTACCATTTCGCGCCCTTCCTATATTTTTTAAATTGGGTTATGCTGATTGGTTGATTTGTTGAATAGCGAAACGAAAAGGCAGTGTTGGTCTTATTTTTTCGGCTTTTTTTTGCTTAGCCATAACAAAACTCAAATATTTCGTTACAGGAAGGGGTATTAAATATTTAACCTCACTACCGGTGAAGGAACAAAAATTTGAATCAGAACCATGGGATATACATGCGAATACTGTGTATACTGCGAATAATGTGTCTCAGTTGCCGTATACTTTACTTCAATGTAAACTGAAAGCTCTGATAACTGAAACAAATACAATGTCTTCTATCACACGAAGAGGAGCTGGTCTCTCTATAATGGTGCACAGAATAGTATCTAATGATATGTCCAAAGGCAAGGTAAGGATTGTTATAAAAGAAACAGTTTCTTTCAGTCTGTTTAAATTTTTAAGGTATTTTTGCCAATAAATTTATTTTAAAACCCTTTTGAGGACTGAACATTGTTAAAATTATACAGATAACAAATTATTTTGCTGATGTTGATGAAATTTGAATATGGTATGACCATGAAAATTTTATAAGTTGGCAAATAAATTAAAATTAGTTACTAACTGAATAGTTATTTATGCAACAAGAGAACAAAGTTCGTATGTTCTTTAAGTGCTTATTTTGAGTTTATTAAGTGAAAGATTCTAGGATAGAATTTTGAGCGTAGTGAGTAACTCAAAAGCATGAGTTGTAAATAACTTTGATCTCGTGTCGCACATACAACTTTTCACCACAGCACGAAATAGTGCCCATTGTACAAGTTCTGCTTAGTTTGGAACTAGATGACGTGGTGGGAAAGTTTTATGACATAAAAAAAGGCGAGCAGTGAGCGTAACTCAACTATGCTTCGAGCGAGAAATTACTTGAAGCAAAATTGAGTTTTGCTCACTGTTTTCATACAACAAAGAACGACATTACGAGCTGCTGAGCTGAAAATGGTATTTTTCTTTCAGCCACTCTTTCATTATTTTATGAAGACACTCTTGAGAGTATGCAACGGTGCAGCAAACTCCGAAATGGCACCCAGTGGATGGTTGGACGAGTCACATGATGTTTATCTGAGAGATGTCAAGAATAAGCTAGATGATAATATAGAAAATAAATTGGATGAGCCTAAAGCAATCTACATCCACTTCATGACGAGGATAGTAACTGATAGTAGCCTGGCTACAGACTTGATGTATTATTCCGTGGATTTAGCCGAACTTGCGTTTAGAAATCTTACAAGCGAGAGCTGGCAAATCAGGTAATTTTGTCATTGTTCTAGTTACATTTCATTGAATCATTAACCAATACAATTTTTCATCCATGTATTGGATCTAGAGTAGTAAAATTCTTTACTCTAAAAAGACTTCAATATAACATGCTATGCATGCTATGTAATACAACATCATGCATATATATTACGCAGAATAGTGTGGCAGAGGTGTGAAACACTCACATTTCCACACAGGTCCCATATGACAGAGGGATCTATCGCCTTTCACCGGGCACAATTCCAACTCCGTGCTGCTATTGAGAATTTCAAATAACACTTTTGCTCAATCCCGGTAATAGAACCCGCGACCTCGCGGTGAGAGGCAGTATACACAAACCATTAGACTAAGACCAACATAGCAATGTTGGTCTAGTCTATTGTCAAAAGAGTTATTTGAAATTCTCTATAGCAGCACGGAGAAGAACATAACAGCTTAATGGTTGATTTTGGTTTTTATTTGGTTATTTTATTTATTACTTTCAGAAATGCAGCACTCCAGCTATATGGGGCTCTGGTTCCCAGGCTCATTGGTCAAAAGAAAGCCTCAGGAACTGATGCAGAAACAACTGCCACTGTAGCATGTGATGAAATGCGCACTCACTTCCCTAAGCTATGGCAATATATCACTGAACAAATAAAACAAAGTAACGGCAAAGATACAATACAGTCACACTCCAATTTAATACCAATACTGAATATATTAGCAAATAGTGCTAAGAGATACCATATTTCACTACATGAAAATATAGAAGAAGACATTATGTTCCGTGATTTATTCTATCATCTTATCTTGCTTTTAAGTAGCCCAATATACACCATAAGACGTTTGACTGCAAAATCTATTTTCAATATTTACGACTTCGAGTACATTAGCGACGGTATAATTAAACACAAAAATATAACGGAGAATACACTTCATGGACTTTTGATCTTAACCGAACTATGTTACAAAAATTATTCTGATCAACCAGCTTACTCAAACGCCTTCAGAGAGCTGAAAGATAAGTACCAGGAGATATTCAGTACTGGCGAACATGCATATCTATGCAGGCAACTATTTGAAAATATATATGACAATGATATTTCTTTGAAAGATATACAAAATACGATAACACAGATGAACAAAAATATAAGTCCTGGAGCAGACATCTGGGCAAAGGCACGATTGAAGAAATATATTAATAAATGTATCTGGAATGATATACCGAATTTATTACCAGCACTGTTGAATCAAAACGACTACGATAAGTATTGTGAAATGTTGCTCGTCAAAATAACAACTCACAATCATATTTCCACTGACATTCTGTTGGAGATAGCAAACCTTTTGATATCATTTGAAAACCGCGACGACAGCAGTATTATTTGGGAAGTACTTTACGAAATATCTCGAAAAATAAAAACACCTTTAAGTATTGATGTAAAAGAATTATTAAATGGTATAAAGGCTACATTTGCGTACCCTCATAGATACATGATTCCATTAATTGCTAAAAATATAAGCAGTATAGACGATGAGGATAAACCAAGTTTACTGGAAATAATAAATAACTTGAGTGATTTCGAGAACTCTGATGTTGATATGAGATGCATAGCAGCAATTGCTAATAATGAATTGGCTAATGAATTTAACAAATTACCTGATTCACTAAAAGTTATTTCAATGAAATGTGCAGTTTTCCTTTTACAGGATGAAGATGAAGATATTAGAAACTTAAGTGTTGTATTCTATTCCATTTTATCTAAAGAAGCGAAATCTCTACAACCCTACATTTGTCTGCACAACATTTTAGACCAAAAATTCTTAAACAGTGTATTTAGTGAACCCCAACATTCTATTCAGGAACTCTCAGCAAAATTATTAGAACAAAATAATTCGAACCACAAAAGAGATGAATACAATCCTTTTGCAAATGATTCCAAAAATATGTACTTTGAACCACACCTATTTAAAGAAATAAGTAAATTAAGTCAATATTAGGAATTTGTATTTAACCAATATTTACTGTGTAACTATAAATACTACTGATTAAGGCACTCAACATAACATAATTATTATTATATTATGAATAAATGGTATTATATAATTTATAAGCTGTAGTTTTAATTTTAAATGGACTGGTTAAACTTTGGGTATCTATGCAAATCAGCTAGATTAATATATGAAAGTACTAACTTAAAGGGATGACAAATTACCTTTTCATTATTTAGGCCTGTTTTCTGATCATATAATACAGCCAAAATATGACTAAAACTAAAGAAATGGAAGGTCTACTTAGCTGTGAATTAGTTATGGACACTGTATGACGACCAGGCACCATCACAAGACTTATAGTTCCGGCTTTTTCTAATTTAGTTCTGCTGGTAAGATATTCTGAACAACCGCTTGAAATTATAACATACACATACTATAGTATTAGTTGGTATGTAAAGCAATATTACTTTTAAACAGAATTTTCTTGATTCCATTGCATCTTGTAGCCAAAATGAAAATTGTTTTAGATAATCCATAATAATAAATAGATATCTCACAACTTACACATATCGCCATCTAGTCCCAAACTAAGCAGAGCTTGTACTATGGGTACTAGAATAACTGATACTAATACATATTATATACTTTTCTTTTGTAAATACACTAGCGACCCGCCCCGGCTTCGCACGGGTACAATGCTGATACTAAATAGGTACACTACAGAAAAACTGTGAACGTTGTATATAAAAACACAGCGGCCCGCTCCGGATTCGCACGGGTATATAATATATAGCCTATGTCACTCACTGAAAACATGATTAAAATCGATCCAGTAGTTTGATTTATTCATTACTGCCCGTGGCCCGCACGCGTTAAATTTGGAGTAAAACAATTCGCCCTTTCTATGCATGTCTTATACATAAAAACCTTCCTCTTGAATCACTCTATCTATTGGAAAAAACCGCATCAAAATCCGTTGCGTAGTTTTAAAGATTTAAGCGCACATAGGGACAGAAAAGGCGACTTTGTTTTATACTATGTAGTGATACATACTTATTATACCCCCATGTTCATGCACACAAATATTTGTCTTAAGTGGGAATCGAACCCACGACCTCGGCGTCGCAGGCAGGTACACTACCCACTCCGCCATCCGGTCGTCGGAATTTTCTGTTATCCAAACCCAAACCCAGTGGGTATAAAGTAGTGCATTTCATACATCATACAAATTATCATTTGACTACATGGTAGGCGTGATCAGGGATGCGAACCTTTATAGATGTAGGTGACTTTTTATTTATAAAACAGGATGAGGTGAACACGTGGCCAATTTAAGGATTTGATATGCCAACATTTACATGAGGTTATTTCGCTATCACCGGCGTAGGTGGTGCAGGTGAATGCATATTACTTAGTGTAAGTAAAGAATTTACGATAGAAGATTTAGGATCTCCACTTAGAATTAATTACCATGAACAAAACATATAGCTATGTTTTTTTGTCTGCCAACAGTATTGTATTTGTTGTGATGCCTTCTACACTATTATCTATTGACAGAGTTGCTTGGATGCAACTATAGCATTGCATCTGCGGGGGCGACGCATGTCTCGTTCTCTCTAGCAGTGCGCAAACAACTGCGCTGCATGGTACCGCGGTTTACTTCACATGCCTGTGGATAGCTATGTATTGCATATTTGTTGTGTATCACCATGAAGATGGACCCTAACATAGCTATTGTTTAACATTCAGGGCATTTAGAAATCAATAATTAAATATGTCAAATAATAAAAGCTTGTTTAATAAATAATTTAAAAATATTTAATAACTAAGTTAGATCATTACATAAAAATCACTCATCATAGTAGTATTTTTGTGGGGGTGTGGTGTCATCAATCTGAATGGAGACAATGTGCCGACCTGGTACCATGACAAGACCTAGCACTCTCGGCTCTTCCGTGTCCATTTCGCTGCCTTTAAGATATTCAGAACATGCACCTAGAAGTATAATATATTTGAATTTAAAGTTGAGCAACATCATAAATCCTTTATCTATAATTTTCATCCAATTTAGCAACCTACATAACAAATTTCATGAAGTAAATTTCTGCAGAAATAATATGTAACAGAAAATCACTAAACAGAATGGGAAGAAATGGAGTAGGCCTTTGTTATTATTGATTAAATAGTGGTATGTGTAATAGCTAAGAGTACAATCAATAATGTATTCAGTCTTTATTGTACTCCATAATGTTACATATAGATCTTAAATATAGGTACAGCATCAATTATGGACCCTGACGGCCAGGCACTATTACATTAGCATTTACACAAACAAATCTACTATTTATCACTGTTTGGGCTATTTGTTTTTCACTATCTTTACATCTGCTGTTAGTGATGGTGGATGTTTATTTACAATTTCTGAGATTAATAAACACAACTAGAAATAGTCAGCTAACTTCTTTTAATAAGTTAATGAGGTTCTTGTGCTTAATTTACTGCTATTATTCTACCATTCCAAACCTAAACCTAAAGTGCAGTAATACTAAAATTAAAAAGTTTTCAGGAATAATTATAAAGCTTACCTAATATAACATTTGCATCACGGTCAGTGCATAGGAACACTCCAATTAAAACTCTACCATCAGTCATTTCTATTCTGAAGTTTGTGTTTAGCCATTTGCTTAACTTTGTTTTTCCATCTTCAATGTTCTGCAATAGAAAAAAAACTGAGTTAAAATGATTTTATTATTATTTAGTTTATAAGAATTTGGGAGTCCCTCATATAACAGACTTAGAATGCTTTTCAGGTTAGCATTTATATAATGCCAGTACATGTAAAAAGTGTGTTTCAGCAATATTTAACTCACAACAAACAATGAAATAATAACAAACAGTGACCGCAAACTTAAAGGTTCTCTCGGTTTGTTGTTGGATTGGTCTTGAAGTTTGAACAAGCTACTACTGCACAACAACACTTGATCGCAATACACCATGTATTTCTAGTTAAATAAGAATAATTTAATAAATAGTAAGTAAGAATTTGTACCATGAATTTACCTGTGGAACATTTTCTATGGTACTCATACTGAATGTCTCTTGTGTGAAAATATTTAAGTATATTATATTTAAAATCGAATATTCTTTTTAAATTTCCAATCTATTAGAAATCAGTTTTATGAAAACAGTCTGTCTATATAAGTTTATTCGACAGTAGTAGACGTCTGAGAATTTTGACATAACGTCTGACTGACAACGACAACTGACAAGACAACGTTTTTTTTTCTGGCTTTATATTTCGTCTCGTTCTACGGTAGTATTACATTATCTTTGAATTTCGTTTGTTGTGTGGTGTTGCTAACCAACTCCTTTTTTAAAAAAATTAACGTAAAAAACGGCAGCACTGTTATCGTCGATTAGTGTTTTTTTTGGCTTAAAGATCTTGTAGCCATGCCATACAAACTAAAAAAAAAGTATTATATTATTTATTAAGGATGTTTACTGGATGTACTATTATCTCTGATTATCAATTATTTAGAATAATTTAAAGATTACGTTATTATTATTTAGATTAATTATTACATAAGTTTCATTTAAGACCCAACATATTTTATACTTATGTGTAAAATGTTTATGTAAATAAATATATACTAAGAAAATAATATCTAAAAATTTGTTAGTTTGACATTGACGTATTGATACTTAAAATAAATAAGAATATAACCTTTTATTTTTAATTTTAATTATTTATTGGATTGATAGAGTTATAAAATGCAACAAGAAGACAAGTTTATGAAATGTTTTAAGTATTACAAATCGAATAAACTGAAGCCATCCTTAGAAAAAGTGTTTTCTGTAGAAAAAAGTGGTGTTGATCAGGTACATGTTTTACGCTCATGAATTCAATTGTATTTAATGTTTATTTTATTATTAAACACCTAATATTTTATCTATTACTTTACAGGTTACTAAGCATTCTCCTCATAGTATAGTTGAAGACGCGAGAATACATTTACTGGGATTAAAAAGTCCAAAAGAATGGCAGTTTTATAGATTTGAGAGAAACCCTGGTTTACTATTTATTAAAAATCCGTTTACTCCTTCAGGACAGAGGTATTGGATAAGAAAATGCCTTGAAGAATATCCACGGAAACCAAATAAGCTAAATATTGATATAGAAAGTAATTTACAAGATTGGTGGAGAGAATGCTTCAGGAATAATGCTTGTGACAAGCCTCTTCTAAAGAAACTGCGATGGACTACATTAGGATACCACCACAACTGGGACACAAAAGTAAAATGTTAATATTATTTGTGATGTGCATGCATTATTTTAGTTGTAGTATGATAACTATTGTTTTCTTAAGGTTCATACAATGAAAAATATTCAATTAAATTTAAAAAGAGTTGGATTTGGTTCAGTTGATGGTGATAGGCACACCCTTCTGGGTAATATAGGCATGATGGTATTTTATGTTCTGTAATTTTATGGTCTGGTTTTTTTGGAATGGTCCTCAGTAAAAGTCTGTTTTTTTTTGATTCAGTAGTAGAATACGGACATAGTGAAAAGACTTAAACGGACAAAACCATATGAGTTAGTTAGTGTTAGCGATTAAGTGAAAAATTACAAACAAAAACAGTATTAGTTCAAAAGACAACATGAGCAAAGTGTCTTCACCTTAATAAAAACTAAGTAAATTGTTATTGGACGCCTCTTAGATTTATGTTTACATATTAATTTAGGTTAAAATATACTCATTAGCCTTTATGGGCTAGATTGTAATAAAATAAGATATTTGTGATATCTTACAATACAAAAAAAAAAAAAAGTAGAATAATACAAAAGTATGTATAGGTAACTAGGTTCCACTAAGAAAGCAGTGTGTATCTGAGTAGAGCAATGTGCTAAACTTTTATTTATTGGCCATTCCAGGTATACAGTGAAGATAACAGAACACCATTTCCTGAAGATCTGGCAGAGCTTACAGATGTGATTGCCAAATACCTGGGTTATGACAACTTCAAAGCTGAGGCGGCCATAGTCAACTACTACCACATGAACTCCACTTTATCAGCACACACTGACCATTCAGAAGTCAATTTGGAAGCACCTTTGTTTTCATTCAGGTAAAGCATAAGAATTTAATAAATGAAAGGTTTGAATATTAAAAACACCTTTTAGCTTTGCTAGAAATAAGCTAAAAGTATAAGGAGAACTTAGAAGCTAACATTATTGTGGTCCCAATGTCACATAGACACAATATAATTTTGGCTACAGCTTATTTCACTCAATGGAGTAAAAAGGCCTTGATCAACATTGCATCGTCACATTTGCTCCACCATTTTTTATATTGTGATTGCTTATCTAGTATAATTCATTATCACAGTGTAAAGGCCCTGGCTTCACGTGGATGTGCGGAGTGAGAATTGAAATATTTGTTTGTACAATATTCAACTTTCTTGAATTAGAAATAGAGTATTTATCAGCTATTAATGCGAGACGCCGCAAGCTGTAACAAGCTGGCGGGAATCAAAATTTATACCATTTTTCAGCACTTATCTGAACCTCATTATAATCTATGTATTTTGTTTTTTTTATTATTGTATTTCTTTTTCAGTTTTGGCCAGTCAGCAATATTCTTAATTGGCGGCAGAGAGAAGATCATAGAACCATCTGCTATTCTTATCAACAGTGGTGATGTTGTCATCATGTCTAAAGAAGCCCGCCTGTGTTACCATGCGGTTCCCAAAATACTACCAGCATCAGAAGAACCTTGGGAAAATATTGCTTGTTTACCGATAAATGATGTACAAAATTTGAAATACATATCAAAACCTAAAGAAATTATCACACAGATATACGAAAATATAGACAATGAGAAATGGGATAGATTCAGAGATTATATTCAAGAATCTAGGGTAAATATGAATGTTAGACAAGTGTTAAATGAGAATCAAAAGAGTTTATGAGAAAAATTCAAATAAATGTTATATTTTGTTATTAACTTGTTTATACTTTTTAACCGACTTCCGAAAAAGGAGGAGGTTCTCAATTTGGCCGGTATGTTTTTTTTCTATGTATGTACATCGATTACGTCGCGGTTAATGGATTGATTCGCGTGATTCTTTTTTTGTTCGACGCGAAATAGCTGCCAGGTGGTCCCATAAAAATTTCTTTCAGTTTGGTTTAGTACTTTTTATTTTATAAGCATTATTAGTAATAGAAGTCGGTTTTTTTAATGGAAAATTATTTGTGTTTACCATATTCGAATGGAGAATGGTATAGTATAGAAATAAACAACATGTATAGTATTGTAACAAATGTATATTTTCTTGAAATTGCTTGGCGAGATTTCCAACAGTTGTACGAACTTTTTGAATGTGATAAGATCATTGACAGAAACATAAGTATCTGGATGTCCACTGACACCGTTTCAAGCTTAATTTGTTTGGTTGAAATTGACGCAAACCTATCTTTTATTTCCTGTAATAGTGAACAGGACTCTAGAATACAAGGCAAGAATATTTGGGCACATCTAGAAGATCATGGATATCCTATTGATATCCTCATTGCTGTCTTTGTCCTCAGGTTAATTATAAGCATCCATAACGTATAATTGAAGCCAGAATCATAGACAATAAGAGAGTCTATCTAAATCTATTTGCAGTTTATTCTCAGTTAAGTTCAGACTCCATATTTTTTTTGGTACCACAGAACTCAAAAGCTTTAGGCTATTCCTGTCAAGTGAAGGGTTCATGTAATAGATTTAAAGCTTTTGTAGCTATTTTGGTGTATTGTTTCAGCCTAATTAATTGTGTTCTTGAGTTACACCTGGCCTCTAATCGTTCTTGGTTGTTGTGTTACCACTGGAACAAACATTTTAATAATATTCTTATATTTTATATAATATTAAATTTGAAAAATTAAGAAACCAGCAGGACTCGAACCGGCACCCCCTGGGTATACGACCCAAGTGAGAGGCATAGCAAAGCTAAAATTTGCTTTAAAATATTACAAATATTCTTAAATCTTATCTTTTAAACTTTTGCGTTGAGTATTAATTGATATAATTTAAACGGGAATTAACGCGATTAATTGCTTGCGACCATGACGAAGTGCAACTTTGTCGAAACGTCAAGGACCGAAGCGTAAATTAAATTAATCGCGTAATTCCAATTAAAAGCTTAGCAATAAATATTTTTTTATTCGTACTCTAAAATCGAAAAGAAAACGATATAAATCATAAGGTGGGTGGACCATGGAAGGCCACTCTAACGAGTAAACGCTTTTTATTCGTTTATTAACTGGATAAATGAAAAAAACAAATTATCAAATAATAGTTTGTTTTATTGTGTACCATATAAAAAACTTTTTTTTAACCTAGCTTTAAAACAACAAGCCAATATTATACATCAGTCGTTCAACTTAAAAATAGAGTTGTAACAATTAATATATTCCCTTTTACTAAAACTACATAATAAGCTCTTTCATTTAAGCAAAACATTAAATGCTCAATATATTTTTATCATTTATAAAAAACTCAACGAACATTACTTGAACACCATCGTATAACTAAGAATATATTAATGGAAATTATTTAAAAACAGTAGTAATGAGTATTATATTGCCATCAAATAACTTGCCAACGCGTATTATAATGAAATTAAAAACTTTTTTTTTTACCTCAAATGGCCTTCTTATGGGTCCGTTCTTTGTAAGGCCAAAATGATCCTAAGAAGGCCAAACTAAAAATTATCAATGACTTTCTTATATTATGGATCTGGATCTGGATGTGCAATAATGTCTAGCTAGTCTAGTTTTTTTTGCTTAAAATATGATTATAGACAGACTATCTTATATATAACTTATCACATACTTACTTTAGCACATACTTTACCGTTTTTAACATGTAAATATTTTTTATATTCGTTGCTTTGCATGTAAATTAGTTTAGTTTATTTTCAGACATAACCTTTCCATAAAAGAAATTTAAATATATACTGATAATAAAATAATTTAAAAAAAAATGTCTATTCAATATGAGTTAAAAAGTTTAATAACCCTTATAAATAAAAATATTATAAATATAAAACATTGTTTTAACTGTAACGGTACGTATTTATAACTAAAAAGTAACTGTTCATATGTTCATGGTTTGTACATGTTCTTTGTAAGGCCCATGTACCCCAGCAAGGCCAACTGTCAAATTTTTGATTGGCCTTATAAGGAACCATCGGCTTTCCTGGGAACACTACCAATATTTTAACTTAAATCGAGGTAAAACTATTTTTTTTTTCTTTAGTACCATAAACATATCCTTATACGACAATTCACAGTAAAAAAATATGAAATAATAGTAGGTTATCTAACTAAAAACTTACGTTTTGCTGTGCGCGCGAATTACAATTGTAACGTCGACGATCGAAGTCTAGGAAGCGTGAGATCGCATTGCCACAATAGCGGCGCGAGCGACTCGCCGCCGCATCTGTGGCCTTGAGTTTGATGGATCTTAGTGTATAGCCGAAGGAATATGTGTTTACATGTCAATAACTACGACTTTTTGATAGTTGGCCTTCAAAGGAGCGTGGCCTTCCATGGTCCACCCACCTTAGTCTCATTCGAAGCTTCTAACTGATGGGAAAGTAACTACAAGCCACGAACATCCAAAATCACTGCAGATTAGAGATGAGCGCCGCGCCAGCTGATGAGAGCAATACAAAGGCCAGCCGAAAAACCGGCTTAAAATCAGCTGGCGCACTCACATTTGACACGTGTACCTACTCTCATGGGCTGGAACGGCGCAGTAGAACTACAGATCGACAGATAGTGCAGATGTGTCGTTTCTTTTGCGACGCATTGTCCGTCAAGTTTATGGAGACAATTAAGATTCTTTCATTTCGTAGGGTGCAGAAGTTGCAGATCCCGCCCGGTGCCCATGGGTCGGTATATTACAATTAAATTAAAATTCATTTATTTCAAGTAACAAGACCCATAATATGAAGCAACATTAAAAACAAAACAAAATAATTTAACAGTTTCTCATAGCATAACATCATAACAAATAGCTCATTTGACTAAAATTATATAAAAATTAAATGACATTTTAAAATAATAAATTCCAAATAAAAACTAAATAAAAATAAAATAAAAATAAAAATTTAAATTAAAAATGTTAAAAATTAAATAAAATGTCATTAATATTATTAAAACCGACGTGAGGTGAAGACATTATTATTGAAAATACGGGTTATCATTAAAATGTCATTAGTTTTAAAATTTAAAATTACAGTACCTAAATACAATTCATAGTAATTTATCTTTATCATGCACGTTAACGATTAAAAATAAAAATTATTAAAAACGCCTAACAAACGGTTCTGCCTGAACATGCCTATTACAGCAATGCCGCATGTAGGGACAGTCCAGCCCGTCAGCTATTAAGGAACATTATTTAAGGAACGATCGAACGAACGAAAGTAATTACGAGTAAGCTTACCTCACATGACGACCTGTGATGTGATGTCAGGCTCATAATCAAAATCAGACAGCTACTGTACTGACCCTACTACCTACGTGTATGTGGCTACGTACCTATCCATTTGGCTCTATCTAGTACTTTGGGGCGAGCCTGTGCACTTGTGTTTTCTTCCGTTAAAGTTCATAAAAGTTCAACTCACTTGAATTGCACTAATGCTTATACATATACCTACCTACCTACTCATTTCTTTATACGACGTACCTATGTAGCAAACGGACGTGTAGTCCATCTGATGGTAATATGTAACTATAGCCAATAGGTACAACATTTCACCAAAACAGATTGATAATGCGTCGCTTTATCGCGATATGCGAAACAGCATTTTCAACAAAACTTGTATATAAGCACTGGACGGTTGTGCTGCCGCCCCCGAACTCAAATAACTGCACTGTTAAGAAGCTTACCTTGGGTAACTGCAGTGGGCACTAAATTGCTGTCACTTTTCTGCTGATCACAAAGTCCCCAGAAGCATTTAACGTAGCTTTCGGCGTAGCATTCATACTCATCCTTTACTTGAAATAATGCCAAACGTCGGTGTGCGGGCTTAAAGCAGCTATCACAGTTAAATCGGGGTTTTACTAACATGATTAATCTTATTTATTTTATACTTATTTAAATCTACTGAAAATTTCGTTCTGTTTATTATCCAAAAATGACAATATTATTTTTTGGTGTCAATCCGAGAGTTATGCATGCGTTGGTGTATAATCTATGGAATTTGCATTGATCCTTTTTAACATAGACGACGACAAGGTAATCAAAAAAGTATTGAATATTTCATCATAATTTTCCTTGACATTAACCAAAGAAAGGGATTCTATTTTTCTATTTTTGAAATAAACTTAACATTAAGCCCGTTTATGCAGAATAAATACCGAGTAGTTTATTTATCTTCATAGAAACAGTCGGAACGCGCGTACGCCTCGGAATAAGAACGCACTGAAGAGGACCAACAAAAGACGGGGATGCGCCACTGTGTCGAATGAATTAAGAAAAATAATAATGATAGAAGCTCAAGTCAGGTACAGACGGCTACAAATCAACTTATACATTGCCAGTATAAGAGGGTCTTCAATTTTGTAGACTTCCCGTGTGATGCGAGACCAGCTTATAATGGAAATGTATAATCTGTAGCCTTGTGTACATGTATGATATTAAAATACAGTAAGTGGTGGCGATACGTGTATCGCGTGATTGTCTTTTGTTATTTCAAGGAATAGGATAGAATCAGAGTACTTACTGTTAAATATTTAAACTGTGGCGTAATGTTAAAAAATAAATATTATTAAAACAGTCAAGTTGGGTAACATACTGAAGATAGAAGTTATAATGCGAGTTGGGTAACTTTGAATATTATTTTTTGTAGGATGTAAAAACCTTTATATTCGAATATTTTAAATTTTTTTGATTTCAATTTCAATTTTTATTGACGATTTTGTATCAGGCCCTTAATAACGATTCTAAATCAGAGCAAAAAACACTTTCCACAACATCACCATGTCCAGTCCGTGATTGTCCGAGTCCCTGCCAGTCGGTGATTTGCAAAATTATGATTTAAATCGTTTTAAACAGTTACTATAATGATATTTCAAAAAAATCTAATAAATTAAGAAATATAATTATACGTCTTCTTTCAAAAATAGACGGCTATTCAAAGTTACGCAAGTTGAACGTAAATTTAATTTGAAATAAAAATATATATGTGTATGTATATTTACGTCTTTATGTATTGTACGGACTGTACGGATAGATGGAAATCTGTAGATTTAGCTTTAATCTAGAGTTTGACATGTTGGTGAAATCGGAACTATGCAGGTATTTAGGCATTTAATGAGTTAGACCTAAGGTCCTAAAATATAACTTAATAGTAACTCTAAAGTAATCAGGATGCGACGAATAAGAATCTCGATACTTACATACCTACAATACGTTATGTCTCAATAGAGAAGATAGGAAATCGATTCGTATTTTACAGGGACACTATTGACTCGCTACTCGAGTAAGCTTCAATATTCCGATGTTCTTTGTATCGGGTGTAGTATTCATTCGTAGCTACGATCGGCAGTTAGCTGTTCATACGATATCGAATCCAGCGCTTTCAATCCGGAGCTTCGGAGCGACAAAGCGACGCTGTACCATTTGTGAAATGGAAATGCCATTTGGAGTTTTTATTCAAAAAAGATGATTATTCTCAAGATACTCGTTCCGTCTGTGATTTGGCTAAAAGTATTTCAAGTGGCATCGTTGCAGCCAACAAATGGCTTTTTCAGTCAAATATACTCCGTTTTTAGACAAAAGTAATGTTGATGTACGTTACATCGCAGAAAACAGAATTAGTACTTAAGGCATAACAACTCCGCTATGTAAAAGACATCGTGATTCAGTAGATACATGATTCTGAAATGCTTGTTAAAATATTTTCGCTGGAAAGTTTTAGTTTTTGCCCAAATTTTCTGACTAATTACAGAATAGTCACGTGATAATATAAATTTTACTAAAATTTTTCATAATGACAACAAGGAATATAAAAATATATATGTAGGTATATAATAGAAAGGATGTTCTAATAACAAAATTGTTGATACCCTAAACTCAAAAAGTATAAGGATTAAGCGAGATTTGATCTCACAGTTCTTTATTTTACGCTTATAATTGCACGCCTTAACCACTCGGCCATCTTGTCTGTAATTAAATTATTGAAATTTTGAACAAAAATTATTTGCTTTGTTAGCAAATTTAGTTTGTCTCTTTCTTGAAAATAGAAGGTTGAAGTCAAACTACACTTCAAACTATTGCTTTGTGAGATTGCCTATGTACTTTTGGTCGCCACAACAACTTTGAAAACAGATAAAGCTAACCACAAGCGGTATCAACTCAAGTGAAACGATTAAGTAGTTCAATACAATAGACAAATTGAGTTAGGTAAGTACAATCTCGTAAACAACCGTGCAGTGTGCGATCTTGTCGACATGACTCTCGCGTCAACCGATTAGACTTCGACAAGTATACTGTCATACGCAACCAGGGGCCTTGATCGCAGAAAATGGAAGAGGATAGAAATTACTACAATTATTACATTAAATGCATACAGGTTACTCTATTGCTAAACTTTGAAAGCACATCGTGGCCACCAGACCCACTGTTAGTTAGTTTATGTATATTAAATGCAGCTAAAAACATCACCAAATATGGAATTTGGATCGCGGTGGCTTTATAAAAAAAACGTTAGTTGTAGAAAATGTTATATTGTTTTATAAGATATGCTGTTCATAGAGATGATAAAAAATAATCTTTCACCATGTGCAGACACTTAACTTGGTTCCAACTCCAGACAGACACTGTTAAAGTCTGAAAGTTCAAGGGTGTCTGTCTGGATATGGAACCATGCTAACTATCAGCCAAAGTTGAGGGATGATTTCAACCGTCACCATGAACATTAATATCTAAAAATTACGCTTGACGTAGGTCTGGTAGCCACGGGCTCTTAGACTTATGTTAGATATCCACAAATAAAACTAGCTCGGTAAAGATTTTATTGTGGCTTAAGGCATAATATGAAAAAAACATTCATTTGTATTATTTGTCATTTGTGGATAAGAGTGACCTAATTAGCGACTATTGACTATTGATACTTAACTTACAAGCTAAAACGATAAGCAAATAAACCTAGTTTGATTTCAAGTGGTAATAGTCTCAAAAGAAAGTCGCATTCGCTAACCTCTACAAAAATAGCTAAATACGACTTCTACCTTGTTCTGTGGTCTTGGTCCAGCTTCACCAATCTAATAGATACTAGATACCGTACATAGCGCATGTCATGTATTAATGTATTTAGATGTGATTAAATGTTCTGTGTAGTGTGTATAGATTCGGCAGTGATTACAATGCGCTTTGTATGGATGTGCAAATATTGACGCTCAGTCTGGCTGGATGGTGTGATTGGTTGTTACATAATTTTCAAATCAAATTGGAATCCGATGACGTGTTACGAATTATAACATTTGGTAAATAGTAGATATTGCAGGCTGTCATTATAGTGCTCCTAAATGTTGTGCCAAAATTCTGAAGTTTCTGATATATTTTGATTTAATTTTAGGGTTTTCCAATTACCCTGTTTGTGTTACACTTCTTTCGTTGGTAGAGTCGTTGTGTAACATAGCGTGATCAAGGAAGTTTAATCACTCATCTTCACCCATCGAGTGTCAAATGCCAATAAATTGTGGCTCATGACGTCTCCTTTTTTAGCATTTAACAATAGGTATAAATATAGAATATCTTTTCCGTGTTCTTGCGCTGAGTTATTCTTTATCTGGACGCCTTAGCGGCCATGGCGGGTACAGATTAGTAGAAAGGGGCACAACAACTAACAAATGTTATGCAACAAATGTCAACTTTAGTAAGAAATTGTGCTAAACTATAGAGCCTTCATGAATTCCACAAAGTTGCTAGGTGTTGCCTCAGCGTTTTAGCAAGTGTGCATCGTCCGTCGTATAGGAATCCTTGAATTAGCCTCTCGTAATGGAATGCACGGCCCTCAAGCCCGTCTTCCCTAACTATAATCATTGACACATCACCTTTGTATGTAAAATGAGCCCAGTGACATTTAGCGAGCCGCGCAAAAAGCAAGCTGGCGTCTCCTCTTTTATTGACATTAAATGGCCGATATAAATTCCGTTGGCGGATTACGAAATTTATTGGCTTCAAAATTAAAAGAGACCGATTTCAATGGCGATGGCTGACAGCGTTCGTTTATGGGTGAACGGAGTGGATGAAAAAAAAAAGCTTTTGCTAAACCTCTCATTGAAAAACTTATCGTTTTAATGGACCGTTTTTGTGGGCTAGTAGTCTTTAGCGGACTGAAGGTGGTATGCTCAGCGGTTCATTTTGTTGTTTGTTGTACCAGCTATTTGAAGGCTGTATTGTATAGGCAGGGGGTGCTACGAAATATAGGCTTTCTTTGACTGAACTTTAAGTGGTCGGTAGCTTTGTTTAAGTAGGCGGCGAAATTCTTGCATAGATGCAACATTCTTGCAGAATATTTAATGTACACAGCGTGCTCTTAGAAAACGTGACATACCAAATTAAATAAAATATTGTTAATAGAGGGCGATCAGATTTTTACTCAAATAGAAGAATTCATTAGCTAATACACCGTTAATTAGTTAGTTAGACCACACGTCTCCACATCTCGTCACAAGATCTCGGAGACTCTACATTGTAGTCGCCTATTGCAATGTGATATGATTAAACGGGTTATAATCGCGTTAATTCCCGTTTAAAACATATAAATAAATATGCAACGCGAAAGTTTAAAAAAAAGTTTTTATTACAATGTGATCTTAAAATGTAGATGGTTAGGCACACGTTTATTGCACAATGCTTAAAACACTGCATGACTGCAAATTATACTTAAATAAATAAACAGACCGATATGAATGAGAGGCGGTGTGTCCTAGGATTTATGCAATTGCTCGGCGGATCAATAAACAAAATCATCCAATTTCAACTTTACGGCTTTGGAATAGAGAACGACATTAATTTAATGAGAATTTAATGCTGTGTCAACTTCCATTGACTTGCATGAAGCCTGATTTTTTGTGGGGAAACTATAAAATAAAAGTGCTTCGATGGCCTTAATAAGTCGCAGCTTGGTGGGAGCCGTCATTAGTGATCGGATTAAAGTAGTGTTGCAATGTATACCAATTTTTCGTATACCAATAGAAATATAATAATATTACGGCGAATACAAATCATTTGCCGATGGTTAAAAAAAAATACACAATACGCAAAATGGAATTGGTGGTTAAGTTTTGCGGCAAATTATGATAAATAATTCCACTTCCAACCAGATCTTACTAAAGATAAGTTAGACAATGTCAATGTTTCGTAAATGAGAAGTATTTTTACACGCATAACTTTTTACATTTTCATTTCTATTTCTCTTTCAGCTGTACTCATAGTTAGGACTTTGGTTTAGTAATATTTAATACTAAAGGTTGTATATTTTAATTTAAGATTGTTTTATGAGAAAATACCTACCTATAATTAAAATAACAACGATGCTAAATTGATACAACGATATTTGGAATCACTATCTATGTTTAACAAATTAAAGTGATCTGGTAACTATAATATTTTTTAACGAATTCCATTTTATTATCTGCGATAGGAATATTCGTATCCGTTTTGGTAGCATCACTAGATTAAAGACAATTGTGTGCTGGTCTGACGGAGATGAGACAAATATGGGCTCGTTTGAAAAAAGCCTGACATTGATTCCGTCGCTCCATCCTTTTAATACGGCCTACATAATTAATTCGACCTTTCCATTGGCAATCTCTGCTTACTATTCGATTGGGAGAAATAAAAGGCGGTACTTTGCTCTTTTCTTTATAACCATGATTGCGTATGTTATTTTGAGAAGTGCTCTTAGGTACCATACACGCTTCATCTTACTTGTACTACTTGTTAGAGAATGAGTGCTTTAACCAAAAATAAAACTGATTTCAGATACAAAAAATGCTCTAAAAAGTAAGAAATACTTAAGTAATATTCAACGTCACACTTTTAGGTGATATACAAAAAAAACAATATAGAAGCCCTTAAAATTTGAGGGTTGCCCTCGATTTCTATAGGATCCCATCATCAGATCGTGACCTGATGAGAATGGGACCACATTAGAAGTGTACCCTTACAGACAAAAAAAAAAATCGGTCCAGGCGTCTTCGAGTAATCGACGAATTGTGCTTTCCGACACTCAAAATGTATACAATATCTATAAGTAGGTACCTATAAGAATTTAAGAATTACAAATACTCATACAGCACACATAATAATATTCCTCGTGTGGGTTTGACATCGTTCCTCTCTACCTACACATGTAGACTGAATGTCACGTAGTCCAGGGTTTGCCTGTCTCAAGTGGTCCTCGATGGTGAATCAATAAACAGATTGGCACTGAATACATACCCGCGTATTCGTTGTTAAGGAAATAGCAGAGGACAATGATTTTATAAGAATTAGTTGTGTTTACTACAATAAATAGGTATTAGATGCAGGCTAGACAGGTAGACTAGAACCCTGTTTTGCATAGAAATAAGAAATTAAAATAAAAGTCTTTGATGAAAAAAATGTAATATAGGTAAGAAGTATACTGGTGGTAGAGCTCTTGTGAATGAGCTCGAGGGCGGCAGCACCACCGTCTCACCTTTAACCTGCCGCCAAATAGTAGTGCTTCCATTACTGTGTTCCGGTATGGTGGTGAGATCAGGCCCTGATATTACTGGCACATGAGGCATAGCACCGTAGTCCTCAGCTGCAGCGACGCATCTATACTCTGCTTTTGTGGATTGTTGATGTTCATGGGCTGTACTCCACTTACCATCAGGTGGACTACACGTTCGTTCGCTGTGGGCGTAGTATATAAAAAAAAAAAAAAGTAAACCATTTGACTAGATTTGATGCATATTTGCTAAGAAGAGGTTTAATACAAAGATATATAAAGGCGAACGTTTGTGAGTATAGATGTATGGATGTCTGAATGTCCGGATGTTTGAAATACTTTTACGCGAAAACTATTAAGACGATTTTGGTGAAATTATGCACACATGTAGCTTATAGCTTGTATTAACATATCTTACTGGTACTTTTTATCAACATCATGGGCACAGCCACGCGCGAAAGCTAAAAATATATTAAAATCGTATAAAAACAACAACGACACTTTAGTTCTATGTAGTTATGTATTCAGTGCGGGTATGTTTCGTTAAGATGTTTACATCTTAACGAAAAAGCATATAATATATAATAATAAAATTAAAGTAGGCCTAAAATGCTATCAAACTTCGAACGGCTCCTTCCAAAAATCACAAGACTCGTCGAAGACAACAAAGTCCATAACATATATATTTATATTTATGTACGTTTGTGTTGCTCCAGCACTCGGCACTCGGCACTCAGCACTCAGGGCGATTGCTTGGCAAACCTAATAAAAGTCTTCAAATATTCAATTCTGCGTCGTCGAGTAATTGCAAAGTTTGTTCGTGTTTCAGTCGTTTTCTTTCGAACAATAAGAAGTGACAATTAGATGTCGGAAAAATAAAGAACATTAAAAGAAAGTGTGGCAAAAGCCTGAAAATCTTAAACGAATTAATTTAATCTAACAATAATATCAATTGCTTTTGACTAACAAAAAGTATGTACTTACGTATTGTATTTTTATTAATTTACGTATTGTACATAAATATCCATTCAACTTTATGTGACATTTACACTATAAAAAATAACTTTTACCTAACTTCGAATGTAAAGTACCGTTATACAAAACGTGTACTTAAGCCAGTCCCTTTCCTATGTATCTCTCAAGATTAACATATTTACTCAGGCTTAATTTAGAAGGAGTGTACAATAAAGTGTTCCCACGTCGTAACTCCACGCACCTCGTGTCCGTAACTTCCTTAGTTGTGGCTAGTGGTGGGCGTTGAATGAACGGACTGGTTCAATGGACCGGTTGACGGTTCATGAACGGTTCGACCGTTTACGTTTGTCAGATAAACCGTGTGCGTACGCCCAGCGAAATGTTGTTGAATTTAAAGATTTTAAGTATGCAGATATTTAGTGTATGACGTCGTGTAATTGTGTATGGTAAAAAAAAATTTGTGCATGCAGCCATTGTGGAGAAATTCACCAAAAACTGATTCCGCTGGGCGAACGTTGTCCTGGCGGAACTTTTTTTAATCCATCGACTTTATAAGCAAAGAATTGTGTCCAAAAATTAGTGTGTATTTGTGTGTAATTGTGTATGTATAAATAAAATTAGTGCATGCATAAACTTCGGAGAAATTCAAGTTTCCGCTGCGCGAACGTTTGGCCATTAGCTAGTTTTCATATAAAGCGCTTACATAGAGAGCTGTAGATTTTTACATACGTTGTTTTGAATTTGTTTATATTTGTTTAAAAAACAGATTTAGAAAAAAATTAATGGTTTTAAAGATAAAAATATAAACGTAAAATACTCTTATTAGGTCTTAGTTCTTAAAGTATGCACTTTGGGGTCTAGATTTTCACGTTTATACAAAGCTTGTAAGTGTCTGCAACATGTTGCCAAGTATCAATGATGTGCCGTTAGTAATTAAAGAGTTGTAGGGCAATTTACCATGAATAGTTGTGGTTTTTGTTGTGTTTACAAAGCAGTCAAATATCACGACGTTCTAAAGGAATTGCATGGTAAAATGTATGCCAATAATTAGTGTATTCATTCAACTATGCACATGCAAAATTTCATGTCATTAAATTCAGTAATTAAAGAAAAACAATTAAAATACTGACGAAGCATCGAAAACCTACATAACCCGACCAAGTACGGATGGCTACAAAAAAGCGGCCGTACCATATATATAAGAAACGTTCTTAATCTTTCAATATAGTATTTATTAATATGGTACAGTTGCGTACACAAGCGTTAGGAATCGTATCTATTTTATGTCCATTTTTTCACACTAGAATATTTTTGATCATTTTATAACAACAATACTTAGACTATTTAACCAGAGGACTAACCTTAAGCGTTCAAACAAAATAATTCTGCATATTTTGGTGGGGTGCGGTGGAACACGCTCACATACATAAGTTACTACCAGTACAACGGTAAACATCAATTAAAAATCGAGTCTAGAAGTATTTTTTTTATGTTATAAGATTGTTTGATCCACTAAAGTTGCAAAGGGGAACGCTCGTGCATGCCTAGTCCATTGGTTAAATCGTGTAATAAGCTACAATATGATAAATATTTACCTAAACAGTAGTACTTACATGTGGTAATTATTTAATTTTCCTATGGGGTCTATAGTTAGAATCCTGATCCGTGAAATCTTCAATAGAAATTAACTGTATGAATTTTATTTGTCTTAAATAATATAATAATATTTAGATTATATCTCAAGTGTCAAGCGCATACTTAAATAAAGTACCTACGTAAATAGTACCTACTTTCTGTCATAGTCAAATAGATTTAGGTATACACAAATAAATGACCTATAAATTATATCGAAACAATTGTGTTATCACCTATACCGGGTTCAATACCAGTATTATACTGTAAATTTTGGGATGTTACCTAAATATACTGCACGGCCGCTTTTTTGTAGCCATCCGTACTTGGTCGGGTTATGTAGGTTTTCGATGCTTCGTCAGTATTTTAATTGTTTTTCTTTAATTACTGAATTTAATGACATGAAATTTTGCATGTGCATAGTTGAATGAATACACTAATTATTGGCATACATTTTACCATGCAATTCCTTTAGAACGTCGTGATATTTGACTGCTTTGTAAACACAACAAAAACCACAACTATTCATGGTAAATTGCCCTACAACTCTTTAATTACTAACGGCACATCATTGATACTTGGCAACATGTTGCAGACACTTACAAGCTTTGTATAAACGTGAAAATCTAGACCCCAAAGTGCATACTTTAAGAACTAAGACCTAATAAGAGTATTTTACGTTTATATTTTTATCTTTAAAACCATTAATTTTTTTCTAAATCTGTTTTTTAAACAAATATAAACAAATTCAAAACAACGTATGTAAAAATCTACAGCTCTCTATGTAAGCGCTTTATATGAAAACTAGCTAATGGCCAAACGTTCGCGCAGCGGAAACTTGAATTTCTCCGAAGTTTATGCATGCACTAATTTTATTTATACATACACAATTACACACAAATACACACTAATTTTTGGACACAATTCTTTGCTTATAAAGTCGATGGATTAAAAAAAGTTCCGCCAGGACAACGTTCGCCCAGCGGAATCAGTTTTTGGTGAATTTCTCCACAATGGCTGCATGCACAAATTTTTTTTTACCATACACAATTACACGACGTCATACACTAAATATCTGCATACTTAAAATCTTTAAATTCAACAACATTTCGCTGGGCGTACGCACACGATAAACCAGTTCAATTTGTAGACGACACGATCACGGTTTATATTCTCGTACTTCATTCATAGTTCAATAGACAACTACACAATAGACGACAATATTTGAACGCGATAACGTTGATATTTGTTTGAATGCGAAATGCTAGCGAGTGAGATGGTTATAGTAAGTTATAGACAAGTTCATATAGGTACGCTTTATTCAGCCAGTCCTAAGCCTGGAAAAAGTATGAAGGGAAGATCAACAAAACCTGGAATTATAAACCTAAACAAATTTTTTTTTTTTCATTAATTTTATAATTTTAAAAACACTAAAGTAATATATTTAACCGAGATCGATGCGGAGGAATACTATGACGCCTAACTTAATGTAAATATTTGCCTTTTTATTTTTACCTATGTATATATTTTCAATTTATTTAATGTAACATAAACAAATAAAATTTGATTATTATTTAAATTATTTTTCTCAAATTTCAATCAGCAGTGCAGTTAACAGTCGAACCGCATCGTTTATTCATTCAGTCGAATTCAACGTCGCCCGTAATGTAAACGCATAAGAACTATAAACGACCCTTAGCAGTTTGCAAGAACTGAGACCGTGAACTTTAGTCTATATTTTGAACCGGTCGATCGACTAGTCGATGAACCAAAATGAACGGTCTAGTTTCGTTTACGCAAAAACCGTCGACGACCCATCGCTAGTTGTGGCCACGAGTTGAAACAAACCACAATATAACAATGTAGAATACATGACGAACTAAGTTAATGCTTGCCTGTGCAACTGTTCCCTGTATTAATACTTCGGTACTAAGTTATAAGGCGATGCACCTGGTGTGATGTGAACACGTATCTGACTAGGTAGGCTTCTAGTTTCGCACTAACATTGTGAACGAAACTTATTGATTAGTTACTGAGTATATAGACCAACAGAAGAATTGCTCTTTTTTTTTCAATACACCTAATTCTTAATATTTTCAGACTATAGCTTACAAATATGAATTTACCACCCAAATTGCAATGAGAAATCTAAAATGCATTCATATTTTTACCCGAAATGTAGACATGAATCACTCAAAAATTGGTCCCAATTAAAATTCGTACGGTTTGAGTGCGGTGCACCCGCTTCGACGGGGCGGCAAAAACATCGCTATAACTATGAGCTCTGCCACTAACCTACCACCAACCTGAGCTAGTCAGCCTCTTTGCAATCCTTTTAGTTTTCATACGAATTTAGCAATTGGGCTGTGGTTCATACATTTCTCCAATTTATTTACTAAAAATAAAAGCTACGTAGCGTCGAAAACAACGGCGGCGCCTCGAAACCTTTCCGACAACGTCATACGCGAAAATAATCCGACAAACAACGCAACGTTATTATTTTTCCAAAAAAACTAAACTAAACAAGAAATGGTTGTAATAACATAATATAAAATAAACAACATTCTATTCTACTAATATAGTTAAAGCAAAAGTTTGTGGAAACTTTGATTGTTTTTTGTTATACTTAAATTCATAAGGTTAAAGGTGTAAAGTTAGGGTTAATGAAATTTCGAAACATAGTTTTTTATGAAATGAAACGTATTTTTATTTGCTAGGAATATGGTACATTAAGATGGTGATAAGGTATTATTATTTAAACATATTTAGCCATTTAACAGTTTTAGGCATCCGTTAAAAATCCGTCCTCTTTCGTGGCAAATAAAATAAAATGATAGTTCCAATTCTATTTTGACTTCGTTTCAAATACCCATTATAATGGTTTATGGATTCGCGTTTTAATTAGGACAGTAGACGTCACTCAACGGGTTCCTCAGAGAGTTCAAATAGACGGCGGTGGATGGATCATCCGTCCATCCGGTCCTCTCAACTTTATCTGAATATGAGGAAACGTTCTATACGGAAGCTATTGAATCTACTCTGGGGATATGTGGATTAATAGTAGGTGAATAATTAATATAAGCGGTGCATCAGGTAATATTTTAACCACATAAGAGTTTTTTTTAATACCTCTGTATATACATGTGCCACTACTTTATTTATTTATTTAAAGTAATCTTTGCTTTTTGAATTAAAATAATTGTAGATATCACTTGATTTTACATCGTCAGTAAATGGAAAAAAAATTATATTATCCGACTACAATAGGGTTATCATAAAACCTCTTTATTTATATATATTTGGAAATGTGTATTATTTCGTATCATACTTATGTCATTATAAAACAATATTATATAATAAGTACCTCATCAAAAGCGACGATATATTCAGGGGTAATTAAACACAACAACGCTTGAGCTGCGGAGCATTGATTGGTCGAGTGAGACCACGGAGTGGAGCCCAACTTTCTTAATTAACTCATTATGGTTCTGCTCACGTAACGTATACTGTGCTCTGTTATACGTTACTTATAGCCATCCCTACTCAGTAAATAGTTTGTACCTTCTAGTCGTAGTTCGTCTTAGAAAGTACTAATAAATATATCTAAAGCTATTCGTTAGTTTTTTTTAATAGACTCCAAAAAAACGGAGGAGGTTCGCAATTCGATTGTTTTTTTATGTTTGTTTCCCGAGTACCTTAAGACGCCTGGACCTATTATAGACATTTTATTTAAATGTAATTTGTAACTTATTAGTGCATTTTTGTAATTGAAATCGGTGAATGTAAAATTATAATCTAGGTGGTTTAAGATGTTGAATACCTGTGATTAATAAAACAGGCGGTCAACAACGCTACAAACAAACTGTTAACTTATAGTCAGACTTACATAGTTCAGGTTTATGTTAAAAAAAATCTACTTCGAATATTGCATTTAACATAGAACATAGTAATATAACGTGCTTTACAATAACGTAATCAACAGTACCGAGGCGTTCGTTACGCCTATATTAATTGCAAAATTTCCCGTCTGTGGATGGTACACAATGGTGCAATAATGGGACAGAGGCTTGTTTGCAGCCACAAAGTACAAAGCGTGTCTGTAAACAGCCTTATTGGTATCAAAGCGATATTAATGTATACGTAGCTCGGTATATCGTCTGGCTCGCAGAATCTATCTTGCACTAGAGATGGGCATGCAATTATAAATGACTAGCTTCTGGCCTGTAGTTTTGCTTGCGTCGATCTAATTGATTATTCAGGTTGAAATCTTTTCGTTTCTGAATTGAAATGTATGATAGTTTAGAATAATGTAACTTTAAAATGGTGTAATTGTTTTTATTAAACGTGACGTAAGTTTGTAACATTATTCAAATTATGAAATACGGGTGTTACTCACGTAGTGTTATTGTCTATTTAGTCTACCGCGGTTTCGCCTATACTTTTAGGCATTTTCAAGAGAGTCTCAGACAAATATACCAACATTACGTGAATAACACCCGTATCTCATAATTTAAATGGTGTAATTGTTATAAAAAATAATATTGCCTCCGAATTGTTTCTTTCGTAAAAGTATAAAAGACAAGTGATGAAAAGGTTGTTACTTAATATTTATTGAAAACTTTTTTAGTATTACTAAAATAAGAACACAAGTTTTTCTTATAACATACATAGACCCACACGTTATTCAGACAACAAGTACCGTGAAAATTTGGTAATTTTTAGATAATGTTGACTTGGCAACCCTATACGCTGGTATATACCCAGCGTATAGGGTTGCCAAGTCAACATTATCTCTTGTATAGGTGGTCTGCTGCATGCCTCCATCGGCCGCAACGGATTGAGATCGATTACCTATCCTTACTAAAGGTGCATGAATAATTTCACAGTTTAATTAATGCAATTAAGGCAGCACGTCGGTTTGTACTGAAAGTTTTGATTACTATTGACTTGAAGATTATCATCAGAAATGTCTGAAAGATGTTCTTTATTGTTTATTAAAGACTGTTGTAACCACTAGATGATAAATGGACTGCAATACTAGATAAAAAAATTTTTTTTTCATACAAAATGAAACTTACCTTTCGCTTAATAAATGAATAATACATTATATAATGTCGATGTTCAATTATTCTTAATTTTACTCTAGTACCCTGTTACTCACAAATCTACTCTATTACGTAACTTCAAGCTAGTATTAATAGCTTCCATCTAGAAGATTTCCGTGGATTCAGATTAGGTTGGGAGGTCCGGATAGATGGATGACCCATCCGCCGCCGTCCATTTTGAAGTCTCTACGGAACCAGTTGAGTAACTTTACTGTCCTAATTAAAACGCGATTTCATAAATCATTATAGTGGTGGGAATTTGAAACAGTTAATAATAGAATTGAGATTTTTACCTTATCCTTCACGAAGATTAATTAGTAAATTGTACCTTCTTCTTCATTTGTTTGTAATAAAAATCAACGGAAGACTACAAAGATCGCAAGCTGTTTAAACAATATTTTATAGTGTATTATAACAATAATTATTCGTTAATGTACTGTCACATGCAAATACACTTGAAAACTCATACAACAAGCTTTTGGCCTCTTGTGTTCAGATATTGAACCATAGGATATCTGGATATAGTTTATTTCGTATTATTATTACGAAAATCTTATGTTACAGATAGTAAATACAGTTTACGTAAGTAAAAGTAGTTATTTAGAACAGTAATAACATTGTTTGTCAGATTATTGTCGTGATCAGATGTTGTCAAGGCTTTCAGCAGGAATGTTAGGGATCTGCGGAACCGGAACCGAAACTTTCGGCTATGCGAGATAAAGTAATATCCTTAACCGAAACTGGATCTGATATTATATAGTATTTTTTTTTATGCTACGCCCACAGCAAACGAACGTGTAGTCCACCTAATGGTAAGTGGAGTATAGCCCATGGACATCAACAATCCACAAAAGCAGATTAAAGATGCGTCGCTGCAGCTGAGGACTACGGTGGTATACCTCATGTGCCAGTAAAATCAGGGCCTGATCTCACCACCAAACCGGAACACAGTAATGGAAGCACTACTATTTGGCGGCAGGTTAAAGACGAGACGTTGGTGCTGCCGCCCCCGAGCTCATTCACAAGAGCTCTACCACCAATAGTTATATAAAATAGTATTTACAATTATATTATGATTTAGATAGTATCGGATAGTTCAAAATTATAATAAGATCCGATATGACGTTTAGTAACAGTGATATCTGTCAACTGTAAGGGTAACTGGATAAGTACCATAAGGGGTTATGGGTCAGTTTTCTTTTGAAAAGAGGAAAAGGAAAAAATAATACGGGTTTATTTCGGTGTTTTGACAGGTTATAACTAGAGGGACGAGAGAGCTGCGATGATTTCCGTTTTATATAACCCCCGTTCTTCAGATACGAGTGATTTTAGTTATGAAAAATTAAGAAAACTTCGACTTTTCAATTTTGTAAATTTTCTAATATCCGCAACAAACTATCCGAAACTTTCGGATAATCCAAATTATATGAGATCGATACCCGAAACCGGAACCGATATAAATTTATTCAAAGATCCGTTTTCGGAACCGGAAACGAAACTTAAGATCCCCAACATCCCTGGCTTTCAGGCGTTATTATTTTCCGGCTATGTTGGTTGTATATCAGAAAGTACAGTGAAGATATATACAACAGCTAGACTGCTAAATTGGTATGAGAGCACCGGCGAACTGCGAAGATGCCGGCTGGCTCAGGCTGGTGGTAGGTTAAGGCTAGAGTGTACAGTTATAGCAATGTTTTGCCGCCCTTCGAAGCGGGTTCACCGCACTCAAATCGAACGAATTTTAATTGGGACCAATTTTTGATTAATTCATGTCTACATTTCCGGCAAATATGAATAAATGTAGGGGATTTGAGTTCTATTTGGAAGGAAAAATCCTTATTTTGTAATATAGCTCGCAAAAAGACAAAAAAGTTTGTAGAATCATAACCGTATTACAAGAGGTTTACTATTTATGTAATATCTTCGAAATCTTCTTTCACGAATACATACATGTGCATTCATAAAACAAGAGTTCGAAGTTTTGTCCGCAATATCAACCTAATAGTGATCACAGAACATTGTTTCATTGAAACAGATAGTAAACTAGAAGCTCACTAACTTAAACACTTGTCCAAGTCACATAGACGTTCACACCAGGTGCATCCCGTGCATCGCCTTATAACTT